>JASWHV010000016.1:34999394-39799394 GCA_030760725.1 Neostapfia colusana
CTGTATAAAAGTTTATTTTCAAAGAAAAGAATTACAATGAAGTTTAGGAATTCATTTAGGGGTTAGTAAACTCCTATATTGAACTAAGAGTCAAGTGGGAGTATAGATTCAGTCTCAATAACTTAGGAATAATCTCCCCTGTTTTCGGCAGCAATTTTGCTGAACTTGAACAGGGCATAACTTAAGATTGGTTGAACAATGGAGGTGTGGGATACCATTCTGGCAAGGTTTTGAAGTCCTCTACAACGTTTCTGTAGAGCTCCAGAACAAAATCTCCCTCCAATGGGATGAAAATCTCAGATGAGTAGGCACTGTCCAGAAACAGGGCAGGGGTGCAGCACCATATCAGGGTGCTAATCAGCCCCGCAACCAGCCCAAGAAACCAGCACCAAAACCCGGAAACGTCCACCACTTAGCTATCGAAGACGTGCCGGAAGGCGAACCCGTCCTCGCGGGTACGTTCTCTTACCTAGATCATCCCGTAGTCATACTTTTTGACTCCGGTGCCACCCACAATTTCATAAGTCAGTCTTATGTTATTAAATATCAACTGCCTATCATTCCCACAAATAATTCATATTTGATATGTTCTCCGGGTGGGAAAATAACAGCTGATAGAATGGTCTATAGAGCACCATTACAGTTGGGTGGGAATCTATATCCGACTTCTCTGATCATGTTAGAGAGTCAAAAACTTGATGTCATTTTAGGAATGTCATGGCTACATCGCCATGGTGCTGTTCTTGACATCATTCCACGTGTGGTTCGTTTAAACTCTCCACTTCATGAACCACATGTCCTTATTCTTGACCGTTCGGTTCAAGAAACCCCAGCCACATATAACACGGAAGCCACGAAACTTGAGGATATTCGTGTGGTCCGTGAATACCCGGATGTCTTTCCGGATGATCTTCCGGGCATGCCACCCGAAAGAAATGTCGAGTTCAAGATTGAACTTGTACCTGGAACGACGCCGATATCACGGAGACCATATAAGATGGCTCCGAACGAGCTGGCTGAACTGAATGAGCAGCTCAATAATTTAATGAAGAAGGGTTTCATTCGACCGAGTTCCTCGCCATGGGGATGCTCGGCGCTGTTTGTGAAGAAAAAGGATGAAACCTTGAGGTTGTGTGTGGACTACCGACCTCTCAATGCCGTCACCATCAAGAATAAATATCCACTGCCCCGCATCGACATATTATTCAATCAACTTGTGGGTGCAAGTGTATTTTCAAAGATGGATATTCGCTCCGGATATTATCAAATCAAGATCCGAGCAGAGGATATCCCAAAGACGGCCTTCTCGACGAGATATGGGTTGTATCAATACCTCGTCATGTCCTTTGGTCTCACCAACGCCCCGGCACATTTCATGTATCTCATGAACTCAATGTTCATGCCGGAGTTGGACAAGTTTGTGGTGGTGTTCATAGACGACATCTTGGTTTACTCCAAGTCTGAAGAAGAACACGCCAAACACTTGCATATCATACTTCAACGATTAAGAGACCATAAGCTTTATGCCATGTTCAGCAAGTGCGAGTTTTTGATCAGCCAAGTGCCATTCCTTGGTCACATTATTTCTGCAGAAGGTATTGCAGTTGATACAAGCAAAATCGAACAAGTGCTGAAATGGAAATCCCCCACATCAGTCCATGAAGTCAGGAGTTTCCTCGGGTTAGCAGGATATTACAGGAGATTCATACCGAACTTCTCCAAGCTTGCTAAGCCGATGACTGAACTGTTGAAGAAGGGGATCAAATATGTTTGGACCTCAGCTTGTGAAGAAGCTTTCCAGGCATTAGTGAAGCATCTTACAACAGCCCCGGTGTTAGCTCAACCGGATACAACCAAGCCCTTCGACGTATATTGTGATGCGTCCGGCATCGGGCTTGGCTGTGTATTGATGCAAGGAGGAAGAGTGGTCGCCTATGGCTCACGTCAACTTTGTAACCACGAGCAGCACTATCTGACTCATGATCTTGAGCTCGCTGTTGTGGTGTTGGCATTGAAAATGTGGAGGCACTATTTGCTTGGAAACTTAGTGCACCTCTACACCGACCACAAGAGTTTGAAATATATATTCACTCAAAAGGAGTTGAATATGCGGCAACGAAGATGGTTAGAACTGATCAAAGACTATGAGATCGAGATTCACTACCATCCTGGGAAGGCAAACGTGGTTGCCGATGCCTTAAGCCGCAAATCCCATGTCAACAGTCTGTCCATCACCCCACTTGAAGAGGAGGAGCCGAGTCTGTACTTGGTTCCATATGGGGCATTGTATAATCTTGCTCTCGCCCCTACAGTATGAGAGGATATTATGGAAACGCAGAAGAAAGACGTGGGAATGTCGCACATTCGAGAAGGATGAAGACTGGCGAAATGAAATGCTTCCGAAGAGATGATAACGGTACACTATGGTTTAAAGACCGTATAGTGGTACCCCGTGACATGAAGCTTCGGAGGAAAATCTTGGACGAAGCTCATTTGTCCAAGTATTCTATTCATCCAGGCAGCAACAAGATGTACCAAGATCTGAAAACAAGGTTTTGGTGGACACGGATGAAAAGAGAAATTGCAAAGTACGTATCCGAATGTGATACGTGTCGGCGGGTGAAAGCCGACCATGTGCGTAAAGCCGGACAGCTGCAACCATTGAACATTCCGGCGTGGAAGTGGGAGGATATCAGCATGGACTTCATAGTCGGATTACCTCTCACGTCTCACAAACATGACTCGATTTGGGTGATAGTCGATCGACTAACCAAGTCGGCTCATTTTATTCCCGTACATACGGGCTACGTGGCCAGGAAATATGCGGAGCTATACATTGCAAGAATATTGTGCTTGCACGGTGTTCCCCACTCCATTATTTAAGATCGCGGTGCACTGTTTGTTTCTCGGTTTTGGGAGCAGTTGCACGCATCCTTGGGGACCAAACTGATCCGAAGTTCCACGTATCACCTGCAGACGGATGGTCAAACCGAACGGGTGAACCAAGTGTTGGAAGACATGCTACGCGCTTGTGCCGTCCACCACGGCAAGAATTGGGACGATCATTTGCCGTTGGCGGAGTTTTCTTACAACAATGGCTATCAAGCTAGCATCAAGATGGCACCGTATGAAGCTCTCTACGGCCAGAAATGTCGCACACCTCTCAACTGGTGCGAGTCCGGCGAGCGAGTCATCTACGGCATTGAACTGGTGAATGAAGCTGAACAACGAGTGCGAGTGATACAAGCCAACCTCAAGGCTGCTCAATATCGTCAGAAAAGCTATGCGGATAAAAGACGCCGTCCTCTCCACTTCAACATCGGGGACCATGTGTATGTCCGTGTGTCTCCGATGAAGGGAGTTCACCGTTTTGGAGTGAAGGGCAAGCTTGCGCCGCGATTCATTGGTCCGTTCGCCATTATTGAAAAATGCGGACCCGTGGCCTATCGCTTGGAGTTACCGGCGTCGCTCGCAGGCATTCACAATGTCTTCCACATCTCTCAGCTGAGGAAGTGTCTCAAACCCTCCGCTGAAATCCGCACTGAAGACATAGAAGTTCTTCAACCGGACCTCACGTACACGGAGTATCCAATCCGGGTCATCGATGAAAAGACTCGTTCCACAAGAAACCGGACCTTATGGTTCTACAAGGTCTTGTGGAGTAACCATACCGCTGATGAAGCGACATGGGAAAGCGAGGACTATCTACGAACATACTATCCGGACTTGCTAGCATCATATACCCGGTAAAGTTTTTCCCCACTTTGCTTTCTTTTGGAATCTCGGGACGAGATTCTTTTTAAGGGGGGAGGGATGTAAAATCTCCAAAAGTGGTAGCAAGAAAAATTCTGCTCATGTGCACTTATGAAAATTGAGGGGAATTAAAACTTTGAATTATAAGGGTGTAAGTTCAAAGTAAGGGTTTAGACTTCCCAAAACTTCCAAACATGGAGATCTAAATTCATAACATGGGTCTTCATAGTCCAAAAATTCAAAGTTCCAAATTTCAGCTCATTTGGAGGAGTTTCAATATTTGTTTGGGATTAAAAGGAAAAGCCCTCTAATCTGAATTTCAAATTCAGTTTCAAATTCCAATTTCCTCAATTTCAAAATTTGGTTTCACAAATGTGTTCTCCACATTTTAACAAGAAGCCATGCCAAAAATTGGAAACATTGGAGCTGGTTTGCTATATTTTTGAGGCAATACAAAGTGGAGAATTCAAACTCATTCTCAAATTCAAATGATCAAACCGCATCCAAATTTCACACCTGAATTCAAACCATTTGAATTCAACAAATTCAATCTTAACTTTGGGGGAAGTAAAGCCTTTAATGTTGAGTTGCTGGATAGAAAATATCAGGAAAATTTGATTAAACAAAGGGGGGAGGTGGGGCCCATTTGTCAGCCACCCACAGGAGCTACCGCCTCAGCCGACGGCGGTCGAACAGCGGGAGCGCGCCAGCTCCCGGTTGAACCCGCGCCTGAGGGAGAGCCCGCGCCACCTCCTGCTGCCTCGGTGGCTCGGTTGGATCACGGCAAGGGGTGCGCCGGAGCTGTTTCACTTCTTCCCCTGCTATAATTCGCGCCTCCGCCGTTTCTTTCACGCAGAACACCGCCGCCGTTCCTCCCGATCACGCCGCAGCTACTGAGCTCGGTTGCTCGAGCGCCCAACAGAGAAGAGCTGCGCCCACCAGTGCTCTAGCCATCCAGCACCTCTCCTTCCCTGTCCCGAACGTGATTGCTCCGGATATTGGCAAAATAACCATGATCCTCGGGTGAACGTGGAAGAACCGGGGGAGGTCACCGTGGCCAGCGTGCTACGGCAGGTGTCACCGCCCCTTCCCTACACAAGAAAGGTGCGTTTACATGTCCTGATCGTGTAGCCGGAAGCCATTTAGCAATTGCTAGAACCGGTGGCGAGAATTTCACTGTTTCCCCAAACGGTACACCGACAGGTAGTGCTCGGTCTAGCCAAAAATTCATGGTGCACGATCCTTTAGACCTCGAGTAAGCTTGCACAGAGCTTCTCTACTTCCTAGAGCCTCTCCTCGACGAAGAACCAAGCAAAAACATCAAGAAACGAGGGAGCCCTAGCTGCTTTCTTAGTCGTCGGTGCAAAAGCACCTCGGGTCGCCGTGGAGCCCTCGGTTGCCGGCTGTTTCACCGGCGGCCAGGACCATTACGGGCTCCTACATCATTCACTGATGCTCTAGAGCCCGAGAATCGATTGTATGATGGAGGGATAAGGGTTCCCGACCTCGCCGGAGTTCAAAACTTTGCTGCCACCGGTGCGCGATGGTTTCCGGTGAGCCACGGCCACCGGCGACCCTCCCACAGTGTTCAGCGCGGTTAAATATGGGGGAGAGGCGAAATTGACGAAGTTTGGACCACGGGAACCCTATCCCGGCGAGCCTCGCCGGCGTGCACCGCCACGGGATGCGCGGTCAGCGCGAGGAAGACGAAGGAGGGCCGGGTCCCACCGGTCAGCCTCCGTATGCGCGCGGGGACCAGCCTGTGGCGCCGGATCCGGTGCGGCCGCACGGGAATAACCCCGTAGCCCCCGGTGTTGCCGAGATCTCACTGGTCCAATTTAAGACAGTGGGCCCAGCCCAATTATTTGATGTTTTTGTTAGAGAAATAATTCCAGGAATTAGCTGATCTTTATAAGCCCATAACTTTGTGTAGAAAACTCCAAAAAGAGTGAGACCAATTTTGTTGGAATCCTCATGAGTAGTACTTCACAGAGAAACCAATTTTAGGCTATGAAAATGCCCAGGAAATTATGTAGAATTATTTTTACTAAATCCTTTAGGGATTTATTACAGGAGCAATTGTTTATGAAATAGTCCCAAATTTGGGCAGCAAATCCCTTCCATAGTTAATGATCTCCAGTAAAAATTTGGGCTTCATTGGAGATCATTTGCTAGGCTAAACTGCCTTCCCAAATTCAGCCTTTATTTGGAAATTCAAAGTTAAACAGAAACTTTTCAGAACTCCTGTCCAAATTCAAAAATTCATATCTCTCCGTTGGTAGCTCCAAAAATGGTGAAACAATTTTTTTTAGAACCGTGGAGACTTACCCTAATCAGATCTTCCACTATTAGCTATGTAAAAGCTCCTGAATTGGGATCAAAATTCAGAGAAGCATTGGACTTGTAGGAATTTTAAATACTACATTGTGCAATGACATATCTCCAAATCTGGCTCAAATCATCCTTAGAGAGTCTAGTATCCACTATAAAAGTCCCAAAGCCAATTAAGGATCCTAAATAGCAGTAGCTATGAATAGAAGTTCAATTCTTATAAATCCTTAATACTTACACATGTATTTTATTACAGTTCATAATAGTGACCGAAGTTGAGGACGCACCGGAGCCCTTGGACGTCCTCCCACCGGAAGCTACCTTCTTCTCTGACTCGCAACCAGGCAAGCCCCGGTTTGCACTTAAGTACCTTTTATAAAATTCTTTATTTGTATCACTTATGTCTAGGATGAATGTTTGCATTAGAGTTAAGGTGTTTGAAACCCCACTTGCATAACCTTCTAAATCTTATGAAGGGTTGGGTAGCTTACAGAGCCGACGAGTAGACAAGGCCCCGCTAATATTCTTAGGACCTCGGTAGAAGTCGAGTAGTTGGAATCTACTCGCGAGGTAAGGTTTATAACACGGTTTGGTCAGAATAGAAAATGGCTTAAGAGTGGTGAAAATGAGACCCATCAGGCGGGATAGGAAGCAGTGAGCGGAGGTCTCACGTGCGTAGCCCTGTTGGTGTCGATTGAGGACCGAGTCGTGTGCGGGCCTGATGAACAATAATCGAACAGTACCGGATGGCATACTGACATAAGCAGGAAACCGATGTAAATGGTTAACCTGGGTGTCGAGGCTTACCCAACCGTAAACAGGAGTGGGTTGAGGGTAGCAAGGTATAAATCTGCCGGTGGGCACAGTCACGCTCCACGCGGGGATCTCCTGCCCGTTACGGATGGATCGGTTCGGCATTTGGGTTGCCTTTGAAAGGTTGTTGCATATAACAGAGTAGGAAGGAGTGTGGAATCATGCTTCTGAAAGTGGGTGTATGCAACGTGTTGTCCGGGTGTCTCCTGATTGCAATCACCTTCCCTCGCGGTTATTTGAGTACCGCTTGTTCACTGTTTCGTGACGTAGTAAGAAGTAAAGTAAGCCAGTTGAATGATAATATGCTGTGATGATAGAGTAATGTTTTGGAAACCATGTTTACTGTAGATGTAGAGCTAATTAAGTTTACTTTCCGCTTTGGGCATCACCACATATGAGGAAAGCGTTTCTTGTTTGATTGTGGACTTCCGATGTGAGGGCTGCCTAAGGCACATGAATTTGCTGCTATAAAACTGAAAGTAAGGATCAACTTATAGGCGTGTATTTGTAGCAAAGTGCATTCTCCTATTTTACACATCCCTGCATGTAGAGTTCCATGCCTACGCTAGACGGTTAAGCCTTGCTGAGCCATCGTGCTCACGGTTGCAATATTTGAGCTGTATGCACGTGAGAGCTATGAGGAGGGTTCCGAGGATGAGGCGATGCCCCCGTCAGGGTACACGGCCGAAATGGAGCCCTGCACGCCGCCGTGATTTCTCCGGTTCCATGCTGCTAGCGTGTAGCTTCTCCGGGCTGGACGGCTGCACTTTTGCATAGTTAGGATGAGAGGCCATCTATGTATAATACTTCCGCTGTTAATTAGGTTTTGTAAAAGACTAACGCTGTTTTATATTAAATAAAAGTTTGTATGTTGTTCTCTAATCTTTTCGTGTGTGCCGTTGGGTGCCGCATCGCACGGCGCCACCCTATGCGATCTTGGAGTGGGTGAACCATGGGGTGGTCCCCACGTGAGCCCTCCAGAGTCCTCTGACCGCTCAAGCCTTCCCAGCCCCCAAGTTCTTGCGCCTCCGTCGCCCATGGCTTCCAACCTGACTCCGCCGCATCTCGCCCGGTCAGCCGGAGCTCGGGGTAGTACGCAAGCTGCTGGGCTGGCACGCGGAGGGGCAGAAGCGCTGGCTCGGGCGAGGTTCTCTGCCCTTGTGTCTGGATAGGGGGGAGATTGTTTTCTTCACCGCCTACGCCTTGGCGGGGTTCGTCCCACCAATTTCTTCCTTCTTCGTGACGCTGCTGGAGACGTATGGTCTCCAGCTTCATCACACCTCCCCCAACTCCTTCCCGATGGCCGCCGTCTTTGTGCACTTCTGCGAGATGTTCGTGGGAGTGCGCGCTTCGGTGACGCTCTTCCGCTACTTCTTCGTGCTGCGGATGACTGGGCGTGGCTCGAAGAATCAGCTGGGGGCGTACTACTTCCAGAATCGCTGGAAGGATCCGAATGTCTCTGGGTACCTTCTACCTTTCAGCGTGACGAGGTGGGAAGGCTGGAGGGAGAACTGGGTGATCGTGAAGACCGACGAGCATGATCGCCTTCAGCTGCCAACTGCCGGCCCGACCACCGAGCGTCGCTTCTGGGAGGAGATCCCGGAGCTGGAGCTGGAGTACGCGCCGGTCTTGGAGCGGATCCAGTTTCTGGCCAACGAGGGGCTGACGTCCCTGATGGTGCTGACAGACTTCCTATCACGCCACGTTGCACCCTTGCACAGCGCAGTCGTCCGGCATTGTACTACACCGGCGAGCACGACTGCACAAGGTTAGAGACGGGTCTCGGCTCCGACCCATCTGAGGAGATGTTGTACTAGATGGTGGCAAGGGTGAGCGGCGACTTCATCAACGGCGGCGACCTGACTTTCCAAGCTTCCTGCACCCCACTCTTCTTGGAGCCGCAGTGGAGGGCGGAGTTGCTGCGGAAGATGCCGAACCTGGACGACATCGGGATCGCTGTGCGTCAGGTTGGGGACGCCTTCCGGGGGATCTCGATCTCCGGGGTCGAGCGCTCCGGAGCGGAGCGTGAGGCGTCGGCTGATGCCCAACCCATGCCGAGGGTCGACGGAGCTCGGACCGTCGACAGTCTTCATTACTCCTCTTATGGCGTTGCCGCTGTTTCTACACACCCGTTTTCTTCGCCCCCTTCGAGCAGAAACTTCTGTATGTGGACAGATCATGTTTTGGTCGATTTTTGACGGTGGAATTGATCAACACCTTGTGTCAAGATCATCACCATGTCCAAACTTGATCCCAGCAACATTAATCACCATAAAACCCATTAAAGCCTACTAAAACATGCAACAACACGTACAAACTGGTTTTATAAAACTGCACTATAGGAATTGCATTCATCTACCCCATTGCATCTTGAGTAAAGTTTGTGCATGATAATTGATTGCTGTAAATTTTGTATGTGTGTGGTCGTGAGTAGAAGGACAAGCTCAAGAGACCGTCTACGAGTAACTACAGCACCAAGACAATGAAACGCTTGAGCAACACGAACCATGGGAGCAAGCCAAGTGCCCATTGACCATATTGATCTCATGTTTTGAAACTTTTTTTGTTGCGAAAACTTGTATGCTTGTGTCAACTTGATGGGACACCCTTTCATAGGAGTTTACTAGTTTTGTTAACCATCCTTGTCGCCGGGAAAGTTGATGAGTCAGGTATGGTCGTTTTTCCTTTTTGCTTCGCTTAACTTACGAGATACGGGAAGCTGAATTAAAACATGGTTAGCTACTGCACTCATATGAATAATGATGATGAGAACTTGATGATGATGTTAATGAGCATGGAATCGGGGAGATCTAGGCAAGCTTGGTTCATGGATGTTGCTTAATGAGATGGTGGTTTACTTGACGTAGATCTAAGGACCGGTTCATGCGAGCACATGCCAGAAAAACATTGCCACCACAAGGCCAAATATGGGCGTGGCTTAGCTGACTAATTAGGTGTGTTGTTAGCTTGTTATGGACTGTTGGATGGCGTGGGGCATTGGAGTCGACAAGGACTTCCCTGGGAACTTCATGGCAGAAGAGGGGGCCGTGGGTGGGAGAATGGAGACTCAAGCTTGCCGGTGAAACCTCATTGGGTCCGTACATCCTAGTAGCCCCTTTGTAAAGGCCATTTTGTGATCTCTTGGCCATACACCGACGGTTGTGTACTGGTATAATGGAGGTTTTCTTTAGTAGGGACGGGTGATGAAATCACAAACTTGTGGGTAAAGTGGTGCCACGTCTTCAGAGTGTAACACTATCATGATAGCCGTGCTTCCGGTCACAAGCACCTGGCCAACTTTCATGATTAGAGGCAAAACATGGGATGGATATTTGGGTATGGTCATTGGGGTTGGTTTTGGGACTGTTTTGGGTCATGACAATGAGTTTGGTTTCGGTTATATGGAAAGTGGATGGCTATGAATATTTATGAGTATGAGATGAATTTGAGAAAGATTATTGGCTGGTTGAATCATGATAAATGGTGACTTAGAAATAATTGCTGTTTTTAACGTGTTTGTGAAATAAAATTTGCTTGCTGTAATGAGCCTTTTTATTCCCTACGTTGTTGTAAGCTACATGTCATACTTTTCCTGCACATGCTGAGTACGACATGTACTCACCCTTGCATTCTCATATATACATCATCTACAGGAGATGAGTACTTCGAGGAACAGGTGGAGTACTAGGCGTGCGCAATACTGTCAACATGTCTGTGGAGTTGAAGTTGGAGCCCGCTGTCTTAGCCATTTTCCGCTGTCATTTAGAGTCTTCCGCTGCGAGAATAAGATAGATATTCATGAGTGAAACAATGAGTCAATGTAATAAAGTAGTTAAACATTATTTGTGTGTGGTTATATTCTGAGTTTCAGTTTGTGGAATACATGTGTATGTGTGATGAACATTCTGGGCACACATATGCATTCACTTGGTTCATTTTCGGAACCGGGTGTCACAAATTGGTACCAGAGCCACGTTGACCGTAGGAAACAAGCCTAGGCAGAATAGAAACTCTAAAACACATAGGAATACCCCTCTAAAGTGTTATTTTTGAAAATTGCTTGTTGCTGCACTTTACTTGTCAATTCAGCCACCGCAAAGTGCTATTTTCAGCCCCTCTTTTTCTCTTCTTTTCGACATCAACACTTTTTGGCTTTCTTGCTTCATAGATTCTGAAGTTTTAGAGTTATTTTCTTCTTCTCTAAATTTTCTCATTTCTTATTTATTGATGCCGGTGACTAGGAGCACAACATGCATAAGGACTCGTCCACCCCCACGTGGGAGTGCACTTAACACCATTGCGCTTTCTGATGGACCATATTGGGACGAGGTGAAGATGGAACCTCATGATGAAGATGAATTCAGTAGCTCCATGCATTAAGAAGAAAATCCCGAAGAGGTAGAACCAATTTAAGGTGACATGGAAGATGATCCACAAGAACAACATTGGTACGCACCTCAGGAGGAGTTTCACGTGGGCTTACACCCAGTAGAGCCTCATGAAACTATGTCGGAGGGAGATGAATCCGAAGAGGAGCCACTACCTGCTGAGGCCGAGAATGAAGGTGATGAACGGGCCAACTGTTCAGTTCAAGAAATACGGTGCGATGGAATGGAAGGAGGACACACATCCAAGAAGCTCAAAGAATTTCTGGATTGCTGCAGCTTATATCCGGAGTATCTACTCAAGAAAGTCCCTCGTATCGGACATGAAGAGTGGAAGGCTGAAGTAACCATCCTATCTAACGCTAGGGTCGTCACTCGGAACTTCTCACCCACATGGAGAGCTACAAGGGCAGAAGCTATCGATGATGCTGCATGGGATGCACTCACCGGACTGTGCTACGCCTTCCGTGAGCAGCTTGAGAACACTACCTTTGGGCTGCATCCGTATCGGAAGAGTAGTACAAGGGAAATCATTGGACCCCATGAAGGAGATCTTTCCAACCCACAAGCTGCTGACAAGTCTCAGAGGTTGCTCATAGAGTTAGGAAACCGCTATGCAAGCGCACAACAAGAGATCTGTTACCTCCGCAAGAAGTTGTGCTTGTTGGAAAAACAGGAGGAGACTCGTGCCAACGCAGGAATAAATGGAGCACCAGTGTCATCTATCCCTACATGCACTGCCGACTCACCATGGTGTGCACCCATGTATGGACCATCCCCATCACACGGCGAGAACAGCACCGATTCTCACGATTAAGTTTAGGTTTTCCATTAAATAAAGCTTTCATAGGAACGTTTAGATCGTAGTAGGACGAAATAAGAGTGATGTGTAAAATTTAATGATGATTGCATGTGTTTGTGTGCTGGTGTGAGTTGTGGGACGCTTCGGCGAATGTCCACATCCACACATAGTGGAGAGATGTGAGATGCTTCGGCATGTGTTCACATCCTCATATAGGCTGAAATTAATAAGAGAAGATTCTTAGTTCATACACCTTGATGCATATAGTTGGGGGGATCAATCTAAATTTCTATTTCCTACTCTACTCCCGCTCACAGATGGTGAGGAAAAACTTTAACCGCCAATGGATGAACACTCGTGGTAACAACAAACCACAAGAGGATGGGAATGTTAAAGTTCCTGAAAATACCAACCCCGGGGCTGATGCAAGCATCCTTGAACGGCTGATGGCTATGCAGAACCAGCTCATGCAAACGATGATACAAACGTTGGGACAGCTGATGGCCAATAACAACAACAATCCTAACCCCGTTCCTGCACCCCCACCGCCGCCACCGCCACCACCTCCGGCTCACAACAGATTGGGAGAGTTCATGAGGACTAGGCTGCCTACATTTGCACAAGCCAATGATCCTATGGAGGCTGATGATTGGCTGAAGTCTATGGAAAAGAAGCTTGCTATTGTTCATGTGAGACCTATGTGTCCTGAATACATTGGCTTTGACGATAAAAGTTTTGAATACTACCAAAACACCTTTTTAACAAGTTCTGACTCTAGGTCCGAGCTCCTGCAAGGTCCGACGATAGGTCCGACTTGTTTTGGGTAGCTCCGGCAAGGTCCGACGTAAGGTCCCACTTGCTTTGTCTAGGTCTGACTTATTTTGGCTAGGTCCGACTTGTTTTTGCTAGCTCCGGTGCTAGGTCCGACTAGCTTTGGTAAGTTCCATGCTAGGTCCGACTAAGCTTTAGTAAGCTCCGGCGCTGGGTCCGACTAGCTTTGGTAAGCTCCGGTTCAAGGTCCGGTTAGCTTTGGTAAGGTTCGGAGCTTGATTGCAATGGTTCTACTTTTAACTTGCAATGTTTTGAACTTGCTTTACTTTTATGGAAAGTTTGCTTAGTATTATTTTACTAAGTTTTTGGTGTGTTTTGGTGGTTATGGCTGATATCATTTTGCTATGGTTTACAACATGCTTATGTGAGGTGCTCAAGTAAGATGTTGCAGTTTCGGAACTAACGAGAGTCAAGTCGAGGACTTGTGCTTGGAAGTATCGGTTGTTTATTCATGTGCAGGTGTTGCTTGAGTTCAAGACATGGCTGGTGACGGGATCCTTTGAACTAGTCTTAGGGAGAAGATGAGGTTCAACAACCAAGTTCGGGAGGAATTGTGGTTGAGTTGATCGGGAGGTTGCGCAGCATGTTTGGATCAAGGACAATGCATATGAAGGTATTGTGGACGTTGTTGTTAGGTGTTTCCACGTGTGCAAGGAGTGCATGGATGTGGAAACATGGTTCCAAGGCGTGGTGAAGAGATATGGAAGTGGAGATATGGTTGAAAAGGTTCAACCGTCTGGATTTTGCGCTCAAACTGCGGCTGAGGCGGTTATGGTTTGTTTATGGAAAGTTTCGAGTTGGTTATAACAGGATTTCGTGTTAGGCATGAAGTAGAGTTGTTTTAGGAATGTTTGGGACGTTCCTAAGGTGTTTGGAAGTCTTAAGATTGCTTCTATCTGCGTATAGAAGAGTCTTGAGCAGTATTGGAAATTTACAGTTTGAATGTACAAGTAGGAGTAGGAGTACTAGTTTGAATTGGATTGGCCATAGAGCTGGTTATATAAGCAAGGGAGGCCAAGGCTCGTGTAGAGCACGACTTTGGGGCTGTTCCTCTTGTGTTTTGTAAATAAAATTCGTATTCTAAAGGAACTTTTGTGCCTTGTTCGTCCGACTTGTTTCAGACAAGTTTTTCTCATCGAGTTTCTGTTCAGCACTACCTTGCTTCGGTGGTTTTCTCATAACATAAATTTTACAGATCCAATTGATATGGTTCTTGTATGGTTGTCTTAAAAACTTGATTATCTATAGTCTGTGAAAATTTCACGGTCATTGAATTTGTGGTTTCTGATCTACACGAGTTTCTTTGCAGTATTCCAGAACTGTTTTTCTCGCGTTGGAAGATTGACCTTTGTTCGATCTTTCGATCGTAACTTGAGTTTCTCTCAACGGATTTTCATGATTCTTGTTGTGACGTCTTCGTGACTTGATTCTATACAATATATACTAGTTTTTTCACATTTGAACACGTTTATATTAGTCGCACACATGGTTTCTTTAACAGATCGGTTTTCTGCTGAGGGGTGTTTTGTTGCTTCCGCTGAAAAGTTTTTATCTACCATTCACCCCACTCTGGTAGCTTTACACGTGTACTTCGATCCTACAATTGGTATCAGAGCCAGGTTGCTCTAATCTCTGTGATTTGCACATATTTTGACTAATCATCATGGAGAAATACTCCACAAAACCTTGTGTGTTTAGTGGTATTGATTTTCAGGTTTGGAAGGCACACATGAAAGCTTTCATCCAGGCGTAAGGCTTTGCAACATGGGAAAAGGTGTACAAGCCTTACGATGTGCCTTCAAATGATCAAGTCACGGCTACAAACATGAGAGATGTCGACAACGACAATAAGGCTCGGAACTTGATCATACAAGGACTAACTCAGAGCGACTTCGACCGTGTGGCAGACCTCCGATCAGCGTACGGTGTGTGGAGAGCACTTTGTGACTACCACGAAGGATCCAACACGATCGAGGAGATAAGATAGGATATGTTCAAGAAATAATACATGCGCTTTGAGATGCAACCCGGTGAGTCCATTGATGACCTCTTTGCTCGCTTTAATAAAATTCTCAGCAACTTGCGTAGCATCAATGTTAATTTTTTAGATGCTGAAAATGCTAGACAATTACTAAGTGCATTAGACATATAAATTTGGGAGATGAAAGTAACATCCATACGTGAATCTACTGTCATGAGTACTCTTACATTAGATGTGCTTTATTCTAAGCTAAAAACTCATGAAATTGACATTATATCACGTAAGAACCCAAATAAGACTATTGCATTTGTCTCACAACGTGATATGCCTAGCCCCGGCCAATCATCTAGCAATACACTTGCTTTTCTGTCTTCACTAACCCTGGAACAGATTGAGGAGTTTCTAGAGGAGCTAGTACTTCTTTCTACTAGGTTCTCAAAAGCATTGCAAAATGTGAGAACTAGAAGGAGAGGAAGCTCCGGACCTCAACGATGCTTTGAATGTGGTAAGACAGGACACTTTCGTACAGATTGCCCTAATCTTTCAGGTCCTTCTAACCGTGATGAAAAGCAGAATAAAGTCAAGTCCTCTTTTGGCAACACCAACAAGAAAAAGAAGGATTTTACAGGACGCAAATTGATAAACAGTTTCATCACCGCACTTCAAGAACTTGGCTCGAGTGATGTAGACATTGGAAGTGAATGTCACACCCGGTTTCTCCGAAGAACAACCGAGTGAATATCACATGTATGCCAGGATCATTTTCTCATACATGTGATGACAAATAGTGAAGCATCATCATATTACAAGCCAGGTGTTCGAATATAAATAAGTCTTACATAGCATACGTCTTGATGGACGATAATAAGTTCATAACATGTAAATAAAACAGCAGCAGAATGTAAATCTTGTGGGCTCCGTCACAGGCGTTGCCCGGGGGACTCCATGAACCTAGAATCCTTCTTCGGGTCTGAAGTCTTGGTCATTGAACACCACATCATCCCCTTGACCTGAGCAGCAATTTAAACCAACAGAAATGCAAGTTTGAGTACCGTTGGTGCTCAGCAAGTGTGGGAAAGTTATGTCATGCATGGCTAGAGCAAGGAGAGGTTTAACTCATGGTTTAAGCACTACGCAATTAATACTTATCACCTTAGCTTATTAAGCACCTACATTACTACACAGGTGAAATGGTCCCAATCCCCCAACCCATCATCAATATCAAGTAAACATAGTCTCATCTCAAATGTTAAGCTCCCCGCTTAAAATCCTCCACTTCACAATCCATCATCCTCTAATCATGAATAAGTCCAAGCCGCTCTTGACCGTGAGCACGGCTGTCATGACAGTTTTGACTCTGTAGAGTTTGCACCACTGTACCCACATGTAGTGATTTCATCCCCCGTTGCCGGGTGGACTAAAAGAACCTCCATTATGCCAGTGGCCGTGAACCACATTCACACTTCCCAGGTGTGTAGCCAGGAGATCACTACGAGGCCTTTACAAAGGGATTCCCGACGAGCATGGGCCCACTGAGGTTTCACCCCTAACAGCATACAAGAGGCTCCAACCCCGCTGCAGTGGCCCCCTCTTGAGCCTTGCGGTTCATATGGTAGTCCAGCTGACACCTATTCCCCGCACCATCCAAACACCCATACTATGCTGGGGATACACCTGATTAATTGGCCAAGCTGCCCCATCTGAGCATGTGGTTGGCACGGTAAAGCCAGGTTAGATGCTCCATGAACCGGTCCTTAGGATCCAGGCAAGTACTAAACACAAACCCGAGTCTAGGGAAACTTCATAGCATGGGTATCATATTCCAAATTGACCATGCAATTAAATTCTAACTACACATCCTAGTATAGGATCAAAGTGGTCAAGGACACTTGCCTTCTTCCTGCTGCTCTGGGAATGGAAAGTCTTGGTCTTCGAAGGGGAGAACTTGCTCTAGGGCAGGTTCTACTCATGCCAATACACATAGCAAAAGAAAACAACAATCCATAAGCCATAGTTCACACTTTCACTCATGCAAACCACACATACATACATACATACATACATACATACATACATACATACATACATACATACATACATACATACATACATACATACATACATACATACATACATACATACATACATACATACATACATACATACATACATACATACATACATACATACATACATACATACATACATACATACATACATACATACATACATACATACATACATACATACATACATACATACATACATACATACATACATACATACATACATACATATGGGAGTCATTCACATTTCTAAGTGCTGTGGTTACCCTAGATGTGTTGATTTTTGGCCTACATGCACTTTTAAACATATGTATATTATTTCTAACTTTTGTATTCAGATTTCTATTTGCACACTATATATGAATTTCCAATTTGAACAAATTCTTTATATTTAATTAATACCCTTCTTAGGCACAAAGTTTGCATGAAAGGTAATTTCCTACTCCAAATAGGTTTTCAGATCTTCTACAAAATTCTAAATTGAAGTTTTTGGATTTGGAGACCTTATTTATCATTTTCTAATGTTGCATACCTATTTTCCTATATTTTCAGATTTATTTTCTATGCCTAAAAGTGAACTTTACTATTAAAATAGTTAGACATATCACTTAAACAGAATAGTTTCTGATCTAAAATGTTCAATAAAATATTTTTGAACTTCCTCTCTGATGTGAAACAATTTAAATTTATTTTACTAGTTTTAAGAATTATTTCCTAGCCTAAAATGTGTCTCTAGAAATAATAAAAATGAGCAACACTTAGGCAGATTTCATTTCAGCCTAAAATATATTTTTAACTCATTCTAAAGTTTTCCAAGTGCTAGGAGAGTTTAAATTTATATTTGCACATGTGTTTGCATCACCATTTAAATTTCAATCCTAGTCACATGTTCAAAATTCAAAATTTAATATCCTATATGGTCTAAAAGGCAAATCCACCCTACTGCAGGGTTTAATTTACTATTTCCTAAATTTTCAGGGGCCTAATTACACATAACAGAGGGGTTTTCCTAATTTTTATTAAGTCCAGGGGCTAAAACTGAGTTTTAAATGAATTTACATAAATTTCTGAAGGTCCAGGGGCTAGATCAGAAGTTTCCGGGGTTAGCTCGTGTTTTCCGAGATCTCCAGGGGGTAGCGCGTAAGAATCCTGGCCTTTATAATGCGGGGCCGACGTGGACCGTCCGATTTAAAACAGACAGCTCAGATTAGATTGCCGAAGCGGTACGCGTCGATTTAATTTCTACCGTGCGATTTAAAATAGACGGGCCTCAGGGGGCCACGTCGCCCTGGCCATGCGCGGGCGGCGCTGCCCGGCGGCACGCGGCGGCGGGAGGCGGCGATCTCGCCGGAGATCTTCGGGTTTTCGTCTATACTTCCTAAAACTTGGATTTCTTGGCATAGAACGGAAGAGGGAAGGTAGGGGATCTCACCTCGGGGTTTTTCTTGAGCTCGGGGGCCCTGGAACGCGGTCGGCGACGAGGTCCGAGGTGAAAACGCAGCGGTGCTCATCGGAGCTGTGTCCAGAGCGCAAAACACCGGGTTTCCTTCACCCGCGAGACTCCCCGGAGGCGGTGGAACATGATCAGCATGTTAGATCAGGAAATTCGAGTGAGGATCGAAGGAAATCGGCGGTAGAAGCTTCGGTTCTCACCGGAGAGAAAAATGGAGCGGTGCTGGGGAATTCGGCGAGTTTCCTTGCGTGGAATGCACGAAGAGAGGCGGCGGAGGATCGGTTCGGATAAGAAGCTGCGCCTGGGGCCGAATATCGGGCTGGGGGTGCGGGTTCCGGAGGTTGGTTTTGATTCGGGTGCGAGAGAGAGAGAGTCGGGGTCAGTTGGGGCGCGCGGGGAAAGAAGATGACGGGCGGGCCCCGTGCGTCAGAGAGAGAGAGAGAGGGAGAAGGGCGCGCGCGGGATCTGGGCTGGCTGGCGGGTTTTGGCCCACTGGCCGTTTTTTTTCTTTTTTCCTTTTCCTTTTTCTAGTTTGATTCAAATCTAAATTCCAGTTTGAATTTGAATTTCTGCACCACATGCAATACGTCCAAAAATATTTAAATTCCTCTCTTTAACAATTCCCCTCTTTAGTATGTTTGGGGGGGGGTTACAGTGAAGAAGATGATCTAGCAAACTTGTGCTTCATGGCGGGCAAATCAAAATCAAGTATGGAGGATGCAGAACACAACAGTGACAACGAAGAGGTATGTCCTACCTGCGAAGAAATGTGTGATGCTATTTCTCGTGCCACTAATATTGTTAAGAAAAAGGACAAAAAGCTTAGGGACAAGGCTGTTAAAATTGAGTCACTAGAATCTGAAATTAATCGTTTAAAATCCTTGATTCCTAGTGATGATTCTTGTTCCTCATGTGATTTAATATATGAACAATTGTCCTCTCTAAGAAGTGCACACACCTCCACACTTGATAAACTTGAACTTGAAATCGAAAAGAACAAAAAGCTTGCTGCACTTAATGATAAAAACTTGAAAGATGCTTGTTGTTCTACAATTGATTTGCATTGTTCTACTTGCGATGATCTTGATAAGAAACTACAAGATTCTATGAAAGAAAATTCTATATTGAACAATGCTTTACGTTCTCATGAAGTTAAATATTGTTCCAATTGCAAATTAAAAGGAAAACCTTCATGTGAAAATTGCCTTGATCTATCAAATAAACTTGATAACATGCATAAGACATTAGATCGGTTTTGTAATGGGAATAAGAACCTAAACTTGCTGCTGAATTCTTCCAAGTCTTGCAATGATAAAACTGGTTTAGGTTTTGATTCACATGCTTATGCTAAGGAACATCCACCTAAAACTGTAAAATCATTAAGAAGTGGTTTGATTCAAACAGTTCCTAAACAAAAAGAAGTGGTTTTCAAATGTGCAGGAGTGTTGTCACATTTGGGTTCAAATAAGTATACTGCATGCTCATCTAGACAAAGTTAAATTTTATTGTACCTATTGTGGTAGAGATAGTCATGTCATAGATTTTTGAATAGACTAGCTAAACAACATAAAAAGGAAAGAATGCAAGCTAGATCTTATAACTCTCATGCAAAATTTGCTGCACATACTAAACCGAATGTCAGGAACATGCAACCTGCTGTTATGAGTCAGAAATATTCAAAGTTTACCTCCGGTGTTTCAGTTTTTGCCTCTGGAGCTTCAGTTTTTCCCTCTGGACCTTCTGTTTTTGCCTCCGGAGATACTGATTTTCATGCTACACAAGTAACACCTCCGACTTGTTTTTGCTAGCTCCGGTGATATGTCCGACTAGCTTTGGTAAGTTCCATGCTAGGTCCGACTATGCTTTAGTAAGCTCCGGCGCTGGGTCCGACTAGCTTTGGTAAGCTCCGGTTCAAGGTTCGGTTAGCTTTGGTAAGGTTCGGAGCATGATTGCAATGGTTCTGCTTTTGACTTGCAATGTTTCGAACTTGCTTTACTCTTATGGCTGATATCATTTTGCAATGGTTTACAACATGCTTATGTGCTGTGCTCACGTAAGATGTTGTAGTTTCGGAACTAACGAGAGTCAAGTCAAGGACTTGTGCTCGGAAGTATTGGTTGTTTATTCATGTGCAGGTGTTGCTTGAGTTCAAGACATGGCTGGTGACGGGATCCATTGAACTAGTCTTAGGGAGAAGATGAGGTTCAACAACCAAGTTCGGGAGGAATTGTGATTGAGTTGATCGGGAGGTCGCGCAGCATGTTTGGATCAAGAACAATGCATATGAAAGTATCTTGGACGTCGTTGGAAGATGTTTGCACGTGTGCAAGGAGTGCATGTACGTGGCTTCATGGTTCCAAGGCGTGATGAAGAGATGTGGACGTAAAGAATTGGTCGGAAAGGTCCAACCGTCTAGGTTATGGACTCAGGCTGCGGCTGAGTCATGTTTGACTCAAATATGGAAAGTTTTGAGTTGATTATGATAGGATTTCGTGTGGGTCACGAATTTGAGTTGTTTTAGGAATGTTTGAGACGTTACTAAGGTGTTTGGGAGTCTTAAGATTGCTTCTATCTGCGTGTAGAAGAGTCTTGAGCAGTATTGGAAAGTTACAGTTTGAATCCATGTAGGAGTAGGAGTCCTAGTTTGAATTGGGTTGGCCTTAGGGCTGGTTATATAAGCAAGGTAGGTCAAGGCTCATGGGCACACGACTTTGGGGCTGTTCCTCTTGTGTTTTTATAAATAAAATTCGTGTTCTAAAGGAACTTTTGTGCCTTGTTCGTCCGACTTGTTTCAGACAAGTTTTTCTCGTTGAGTTTCTGTTCAGCACTACCTTGCTTTGGTGGTTTTATCATAACTTGAGTTTTACAGATTCAATTGATGTGATTTTTTTTTGTTGTCTTCACAACTTGAATATCTATCATCTTTAAAAATTTCACGGTCATTACATTTGTGGTTTCTGATCTACACGAGTTTCTTTGCAGTATTCCAGAACTGTTTTTCTCGCGTAGGACAGATTGACCTTTGTTCGATCTTTCGATCGTAACTTGAGTTTCTCTCAACGGATTTTCATGATTCTTGTTGTGACGTCTTCGTGACTTGATTCTCTACAATATATACTAGTTTTGTCACAGTTGCACAAGTTTAGATTAGTCGAACACACGGTTTCTTTAACAGATCGGTTTTCTGCTGAGGGGTGTTTTGTTGCTTCCGCTGAAAAGTTTTAATCTACCATTCACCCCCCTCTGGTAGCTTTACACGTGTACTTCGATCCTACGATTGGTATCAGAGACAAGTTTCTATAATCTTTGTGATTTGCACGTGTTTTTGACTAATCATAATGGAGAAATACTCCGCCAAACCTTGTGTGTTTAGTGGTATTGATTTTCAGGTTTGGAAGGCACGCATGGAAGCTTTCATCCAGGCGCAATGCTTTGCAATATGGGAAAATGTGTACAAGCCTTACGATGTGCCTTCAAACGATCAAGTCATGGCTAAAAAAATGAGAGATGTCGACAACAATAACAAGGCTAAGAACTTGATCATACAAGGACTAACTCAGAGCGACTTTGACCGTGTTGCACACCTCCGATCGGCGTACGATGTGTGGAGAGCACTTTGTGACTACCACGAAGGATCCAACACGATCAAGGAGGTAAGACAGGATGTGTTCAAGAAAGAATACATGCGCTTTGATATGCAACCCGGTGAGTCCATTGATGACCTCTTTGCTCGCTTTAATAAAATTCTCAGCAACTTGCGTAGTGTCAATGTTAATTTTTCAGATGCTGAAAATGCTAGGCAATTACTAAGTGCATTAGACATGTCAATTTGAAAAATGAAAGTAACATCCATACGTGAATCCACTGTCATGAGTACTCTTACATTAGATGTGCTTTATTCTAAGCTAAAACTCATGAAATTGACATTATATCACGCAAGAACCCAAATAAGACTATAGCATTTGTCTCACAACGTGATATGCCTAGCTCCGAACAATCATCTAGCAATACACTTGCTTTGCTGTCTTCACTAACCCTGGAACAGATTGAGGAGTTTCTAAAGGAGGAGCTAGCACTTCTTTCTACTAGGTTCTCAAAAGCATTGCAAAATGTGAGAACTAGAAGGAGAGGAAGCTCCGGACCTCGACGATGCTTTGAATGTGGTAAGACAGGACACTTTCGTACAGATTGCCCTAACCTTTCAGGTTCTTGTAACTGTGATTAAAAGCAGAATAAAGTCAAGTCCTCTTTTGGAAACACCAACAAGAAAAAAAGAGTTTTACAGGACGCAAACTGATAAACAGTTTCATCACCGCACTTCAAGAACTTGGCTCAAGTGATGTAGACATTGGAAGTGATGAAGATGAAGATGATCTGGCAAACTTGTGCTTCATGGCGGGCAAATCAAAATCAAGTATGGAGGATGCAGAACACAACAGTGACAACGAAGAGGTTACACACTTGAGGAAGGAGAACATTTGGATTGTGGATTCATGTTGCTCACGCCACATGACCGGTAATAAAGAATGGTTCTCCTCTCTCTCTTTTGTGTCACGTGTAGAGAATGTTACTTTTGCCGATAATTCTTCAACTCCTATAATTGCTAAGGGTTCGGTTAGAGTAAATGATCACTACACTTTGAAGGATGTGGCACTTGTCAAAAATTTGAAATACAACTTGCTTTCTGTTTTACAATTGCTAGATGAAAATCTGGAAATTATTTTCAAAAAAACTGCTGCAAAGTTGTAGGTTCAAATAGTGAGCTTATTTTTAACATGTCTTGGTTTGGAAGAGTTTTTAAAGCTGATTTTGATATGTCTTCCTCTAAGCATAGATGTCTAGTTGCAAATGATTCCAAAGATTTATATTTTTGGCATCGTAGACTTGGTCACGTAGGCTTTGATCAACTCACGCGTGTTAGTACTCTTGATCGCATACGTGGGCTGCCTAAGCTTAAAGGGGACAAAGAAATTGTGTGCTCTTCTTGTAGACATGCTAAGATGGTTGCAGGTTCACATGCTCCTCTCACAATGACCATGACAACTGAACCGGGTCAACTTTTACACCTTGACACCGTAGGACCTTCACGTGTTCACTCCTTCGGAGGTAAATGGTATGTTCTTTTGATTGTTGATAACTATTCTAGATACTATTGGGTTTCCTTTATGACATCTAAGAATGAAGCTTTTAGTCACTTTAGAACTTTATTTCTTAGATTATCAATTGATCACCCAGGATCTTTAAGAGCTATTAGAAGTGATAAAGGAACTGAATTTAAAAATCAATCGGTTGATCACTTTTGTGCTGAAAATGCAATAGATCATCAATTTTCTTCACCATATGTACCTCAACAAAATTGTGTTGTAGAGAGAAAGAACAGAACCTTAGTTGAGATGGCTAGGACTATGCTTGATGAATATCAAACTCCTAGGAAATTTTGGGCTGATGCAATTGCAACCGCTTGTTATGTCTCAAATCGTGTTTTCTTGCCTTCTAAGCTAGGTAAAACACCATATGAGCTCAGGTTTGGACATAGGCCTAGTGTCACACACTTTAGGGTCTTTGGTTGCAAATGCTTTGTTAAGAAACATGGTAACCTTGATAAATTTGAAGCTAGATCTGTTGATGGCATGTTTCTTGGTTATCCATCTCATACTAGAGGCTACCGTGTGCTTTTACTTGAAAGGGCAGCCCGGTGCATGTAGCTCCCGCTTGCGCAGGGTCCGGGGAAGGGTCCGACCCATTTGGGTCTTTTGTACGCAGCCTTTCCCTACATTTCTGCAAGAGGCTGTTTCCAGGACTCGAACCCGTGACCTCATGGTCACAAGGCAACAGCTTTACCGCTGCGCCAAGGCCCCCCTTCTACCGTGTGCTTTTACTTGATACTAAAAAAATTGTGGAGACTTGTGAGGTTTCTTTTGATGAAGCTAGCCCAGGTACTAGTTCAAATATTGCAGGTCCAGATCCATATTCGCAGGGGGAGAGTATTTTCGTTGAAGACGAGGAAGAAGTGGTGCTTCTGCCCGAAAATTCAGCAGCTAATGACATTGTTCCAGCTCCTGATCTTGATTCACAGCCCGCACCGACGACCACCATTGCTGGTCCAGATCCTCCTCACGTCACAATCTCATCTATTTGTGATGAACATGAAGAAGAAGAAGCTTGTGAAGTGTCCACTCCCCTCCGGATTCTCAAAAGTCATCCTCCACAATAAATTATTGGAAGCTTGCATGAACGAGTTACAAGATCCAGGTTTTTCGACCCCAATTCTCATGCTCATTCTGCTTTTGTTGCTTCTTTTGAACCAAAAGATATATGACACATATTCACTAATGAATCTTGGATTATTGCCGTGCAAGAAGAGTTAGAAAATTTTGAAAGAAATAATGTTTGGAAACTTGTACCTCCACCTCAATGTCACACTTTAATTGAAACTAAATGGGTGTTTAAAAATAAACAAAGTGAGGATGGGGTTGTGGTTAGGAATAAGGCTAGGTTGGTTGCTCAAGGTTTCACACAAGTTGAAGGTCTAGATTTTGATGAAACTTTTGCTCCTCTTGCTAGATTAGAAGCCATAAGAATTTTGTTAGCTTTTGCTGCATCTAAAGGTTTTAAGCTATATCAAATGGATGTTAAAAGTGCTTTTCTTAATGGCTACATAGATGAGGAGGTTTATGTCAAACAACCACCTGGTTTTGAAAATCCAAATTTTCGTAATCATGTTTACAAACTGTCCAAAGCCTTGTACAGTCTCAAACAAGCCCCTAGAGCATGGTATGATAGGTTAAAAACATTCTTACTTGAAAACGGGTTTACCATGGGCATGGTTGATAAAACTCTTTTTGTGCTTAAGCATGGCAATGACTCATTATTCGTTCAAGTGTATGTGGATGATATTAGCTTTGGTTGTGCTTCTCATGATCTTGTGTCCAAGTTTTCAGCTATGATGAGTTCAGAATTTGAGATGAGTATGATGAGAGAACTCACGTACTTTTTGGGGCTGCAAATCAAGCAAACCAAGGAAGGTACCTTTGTGCATCAAACAAAGTATACAAAAGATCTCCTAAGGCGCTTCAACATGGACAAAAGCAAGCCTCTTCGGACACCAATGGGAACAGCAACAACACTTGAACTTGATGAAGATTGTGATCCCGTTGATCAAAAAGAATATAGAAGCATGATCGGATCACTTTTGTATCTCACGGCATCAAGACCGGACATACAATTCAGCATATGTCTTTGTGCATGGTTTCAAGCCTCCCCACGCGCTTCACATCGTCAAGCCGCCAAAAGGATTCTCAGGTACTTACATGGAACTCAAGAATTTGACATTTTTCTTCCTTCTTCCTCAACCGTTACTTTGAAAGCTTTTTCCGATGCTGATTTTGAGGGTTGTAGGATTGATAGGAGAAGTACTTCTGGTGCTTGTCATTTTCTTGGTAATTCACTTGTTGCCTGGTTCTCTAGAAAACAAAGTTCAGTTGCACAATCCACAACCGAATCTGAATATGTAGCTGCTGCTAGTGCTTGCTCACAAATTCTTTGGATTGTTCAAACACTTAAGGACTATGGGGTTAATCTTGATAGTGTTCCACTGTTTTGTGATAACACTAGTGCCATTTGCTTACTAAAAACCCCGTGCAACATTCGAGAACTAAGCACATTGACATTAGGTATCACTTTCTCCGTGATAATGTCGAAAAAGGCAACATTGTGCTTCACCATGTAGATACCGAACAACATTTTTACAAAACCTTTGGATTTCACTCGGTTTTGTTACATTCGTAGTGAAATAGGGGTTATGCATCCTCATGACTTAAATTGAGGGAGAATTTTGAAACTTGGGAAGTCTATGTGTGAATCTGAAATTAAATAATATGAGCATAGTATTCCATGCATATATGACTTTGTGATTCCTTTTTCATGCTGAAAGTTCTTACTACATTACTCGTGTTATACATTTTGTAATTTTTACCATGTCTAGTAATTGGAATAATTACATACACTAAATCTGGTCATGGTCGAACTTTCTTGCTGTTTTGAACTTGTTGAATGCTCACAAGTGCTTTTAATCATAAATAATTAATCAAGAAATCAACTCACATGTTGAGTTTTTATGTTCAAATAAAAAATGAGAAAAGATAAAGAGAATATGCATGCATCGCACTTCTTCTTTTGAGATGGCTTATCATTGCACTTAGATATGAACTTGAAAAGATTTTTGTATGACTAAAACCATGTCCTTAGGCTTCTGACTGTCAAATGACATAGGCTTGGCTTGGTTTGTTAGAATAAGGCTGATGCTGCATATAATCTCTTGCAAATGTCATAAGATCAAAATTTGTGCTTTAAATGATAAATAAAATGCAGCAATAAGTGTTCTGCTTTCATGTCTTGAAATAATTAAGATTGTGAGATCATGACTTGCTTAAATTGAAAATTACACTTGATCTCTAGCATGGCTTACACTACTTTATGTATCTCATTGATGTGATAGTGTAAGTTACTTGATAGTATGATTTGGATGAGCTTTATTTTATATGTATATGTTATAATGTACTCATAAGAAATTAAAATTTCTCTTTTGTACCTTGCTGAATACATTGTCAAAGGGGGAGAAATTGATCACACATTGCACACATTCACAAGTGTTTTGGCATGATTCTTCTCAAAGGGGGTTCTGCTTTTAACTTGCAATGTTTCGAACTTGCTTTACTCATATGGAAAGTTTGCTTAGTATTATTTTACTAAGTTTTTGGTTTGTTTTGGTGGTTATGGCTTATATCATTTTGCTATGGTTTACAACATGCTTATGTGAGGTGCTCACGTAAGATGTTGTAGTTTCGGAACTTACGAGAGTCAAGTCGAGGACTTGTGCTCGTAAGTATTGGTTGTTTATTCATGTGCAGGTGTTGATTGAGATCAAGACATGGCTGGTGACGATATCCATTGATCTAGTCATAGGGAGAAGATGAGGTTCAACAACCAAGTTTGGGAGGAATTGTGGTTGAGTTGATCGGAAGGTTGCGCTGTATGTTTGAATCAAGAACAATGCATATGAAGGTATCTTGGAAGTCGTTGGAAGATGTTTGCACGTGTGCAAGGAGTGCATGGACGTGGCCGCATGGTTCCAAGGCGTGATGAAGAGATGTGGATGTAAAGTATTGGTCGAAAAGGTCCAACCGACTAGGTTATGGACTCAGGCTGCGGCTGAGTCGTGTTTGACTCAAATATGGAAAGTTTTGAGATTGCTATGATAGGATTTCGTGTGGGTCACGAATTTGAGTTGTTTTAGGAATTTTTGGAATGTTACTAAGGTGTTTGGAAGTCTTAAGATTGCTTCAATCTGCGTGTAGAAGAGTCTTGAGCAGTATTGGAAAGTTACAGTTTGAATCCAAGTAGGAGTAGGAGTCCTAGTTTGAATTGGGTTGGCCTTAGGGCTGGTTATATAAGCAAGGGTGGCCAAGGCTCGTGGGCACACGACTTTGGGGCTGTTTCTCTTGTGTTTTGATAAATAAAATTCGCATTGTAAAGTAACTCTTGCGCCTTGTTCGTCCGACTTGTTTCAGACAAGTTTTTCTCGTCGAGTTTCTGTTCAGCACTACCTTGCTTCGGTGGTTTTAACATAACTCGAGTTTTACAGATCCAATTGATATGATTTTTTTGGGTTGTCTTAAAAACTTGATTATCTATAATCTGTGAAAAATTCACTGTCATTGAATTCGTGGTTTCTGATCTACACGAGTTTATTTGCAGTATTCCAGAACTGTTTTTCTCGCGTAGGACAGATTGACCTTTGTTCGATCTTTTGATCGTAACTTGAGTTTCTCTCAACGGATTTTCATGATTCTTGTTGTGAAGTCTTTGTGACTTGATTCTCTACAATCTATATTAGTTTTGTCACAGTTGAACACGTTTGGATTAGTCGAACACATGGTTTCTTTAACAGATCGGTTTTCTGCTGAGGGGTGTTTTGTTGCTTCCGCTGAAAAGTTTTAATCTACCATTCACTCCCCTCTGGTAGCTTTACACGTGTACTTCGATCCTACACAGTGATACGAGTCGTTTAGAGTCATTTCCCCTATTTCGGCATGTTATCGAGTAGTCGAGTCAAAAACCTATCTATTTGCTTGTTAATGTTTGGTGTGTGACGTGAGTTGTGGGAGCCATGGGCACTTGTCCACAACCTCGTCTTTATGTTGCATTTGCTTTTGTGTGTGAAACCTTATGAATCAATAGCTGTATTTATTTTCGTATGAGACATGGTGCCTAAAAATCTATGCGAGATTTTTAGAAATTTTCTAAATTTTAATGTCTCAAAAGTTTATGTTTATACAAGCAATGAGGGAAATTAATGCTTAATGATTAAGTTGACACTTGGTTAATCATAATAGATGGCCGGAAGAGGAAGAGG
The DNA here is from genome assembly GCA_030760725.1 of Neostapfia colusana. NCBI lineage: Eukaryota > Viridiplantae > Streptophyta > Magnoliopsida > Poales > Poaceae > Neostapfia > Neostapfia colusana. Next base: position 35,028,224 of record JASWHV010000016.1, read on the forward strand.
TCGTGGTGCCAACCCCAACAACAACAACAACAATGAGGCTGCCAATCCTCACCTTCCTGGATGGCAAGCAGGGGTGGTCGCCGAGGAGGAGCTGATCCTATCTACCAAATAATCGACAATCAAAATCAGCTCATCCAGAATTTGACTCGAGTGGTGGCCAACTTACACCAAGCTCCACCCCCACAGGCTGCACCACGTCAACCAAGGTTGAGTGAGTTCCTAGGAACTCAACCCCCGATGTTTGCAAGTGCTGCTGAACCTCTGGAGGCAGATGATTGGCTCAAGACCATTGAGAACAAGATGAGGATCATACAGTGCCAAGGATATGAGAGGGTGTTATTTGCCTCTCATCAATTGCATGGACCCGCTGCTGATTGGTGGACCGCTTACGTGGCAGCCCACCACGACCCCGAGAACATAACTTGGAAGGAGTTCAAGCGCAGCTTCCGAAACCACTACATACCAAGGGGAGAACTCAAGAACAAGAGAAAGGAGTTTCTTAGGCTGCAACAAGGCAACATGACGGTGAGGGAGTACCTCACCAAGTTGACCCAACTGTCCCGCTATGCGCCACGGGACATTGAAACTGATGAGCAGAATATGAAATGTGCAATGTCCTCCAACGAATATGAAAGTTTCCAAAGGATGGTGGACAGGGCGTTTGTTGTGGAGAGGAAGATGAAGGCTTTGGAGAATGAACACAAGAGGAAAATGGGAGGGTCACACCAAGCGTCAAGCAACAACACATGTCCACGTCATATGCACCAACCTGCAGGGCAGATGAGCCGTGCTTTGGTACCCTACTCAGCACCGAGAGGTTACAATCCAAACTTCAGGCCTCCATCAGCACCAGTACAGCCGCAGCGTCAGTTTATGCAGCAACCACGCCCCGCTTACCAACCTCGACCAGCAGGACAAGGGCCACAGAACCCACCCCAGGACAACAAGGGTCAGACACCTAAGGTTGGGGTGGAATGCTTTAACTGTGGTGAAGTGGGGCACTACGCTCACAAGTGCCCGAAGAAGAAGCCAATGCAGCCATAGCAGCAGAACATGATGCGGGGACGGGTGAACCACGTGACCATGGAAGAAACACAGGAGGCACCCGATGTGGTGCTTGGTAAGTTCCCTGCAAATTTACCCATTGCAACCATATTGTTCGATTCTGGTGCTACCCACCCGTTCATTGCTCAAGGATTTGTTAAGAAACATGATCTAGCAACAATACAAATTAATCATATGTTAGCAGTGAACTCTCCAGGGGGAGAAATAAGAACAAGACAAGAGTGCCCCAAGGTGAATCTAGACATTAATGGGGTAGTATTTACTGCAAACCTTATAGTGATGAACTCACAAGGGATATATATTATTTTGGGTATGGATTGGTTGACCAAGCATAAGGGCATTATCCATTATTCGACTAGAACGGTGGAACTAACTCACACTAGTGGCACCAAAGTGAAATTCGTAGCCGTCCAAGAACCTAGAAGGGACATTAAACTCAATCAAGTGAACGTGGAATTGGAAGAGATAAGGGACATCAGGAATATCCGGATGTTTTTCCTGAGGAGTTGCCAGGTATGCCCCCAGATCGTGAAGTGGAGTTCGCGATTGAACTAATGCCTGGAATCGCCCCGATATACAAGAGGCCTTACCGGATGGATTCTAAACAACTAGAAGAGCTCAAAGAACATATCTGGGAATTGACAGAGAATGGGTATATTCGTCCTAGTTCCTCGCCATGGGGAGCTCCAGTGATATTTGTGCCCAAGAAGGATGGAACCCAAAGGCTATGCGTAGACTACCGTGCGTTGAATGAGGTAACCATCAAGAACAAGTATCCGTTACCTCGAATTGAAGACTTATTTGATCAGTTGAGAGGAGCTTGCGTGTTCTAAAAAATTGATCTCAGGTCGGGATATCACCAACTGAAGTTAAGACCAACCGACATTCCCAAGACAGCTTTCGTATCTCGGTACTGGCTGTATGAATACACTGTCATGCCATTCGGGCTAACTAATGCCCCGGCGTACTTCATGTATCTCATGAGCAAGGTATTCATGGAATATTTGGACAAATTTGTGGTGGTTTTCATTGATGACATTCTCATCTTCTCCAAAGATGAAGAAGAACATGAGGAGCATCTAAGACTGGTATTGCAAAAATTGAGAGAACACCAACTATATGCCAAGCTAAACAAATGTGAGTTCTGGCTGAATAGAGTCCCCTTTCTAGGACATATAATCTCAGGAGGAGGAATATCCATAGATCCCGCCAAGATCGCGGATGTGCAGAAGTGGAAGACCCCTGAGAATGTCGGGGAGATCCGGAGTTTCTTAGGCTTGGCTAGATACTACCGGCGATTTATTGAAGGGTTCTCCAAGATCTCAAGACCCCTCACCAAGCTGCTAGAGAAGGGAATCACATTCACGTGGACTCTGGAGTGTGAGGCAAGCTTCCAAGAGCTGAAGAAAAGATTGACAACAGCCCCAGTGCTAGTTATGCCAGACATGCAGAATTTTTTTTCGGTGTATTGTGATGCTTCTAGACACAGATTGGGATGTGTTCTCATGCAAGAGGGGCATGTCGTTGCCTATGCATCCAGGCAGCTCCAAAAACACGGGAAGAACTATCCTACGCATGACCTAGAACTAGACGCAGTGGTCCACGCATTGAAGCTTTGGTGGCATTACTTGATGGGAAAGAGGACAGAGCTATATACAGACCATAAGAGCTTAAAGTACATTTTCACACAGCCAGATCTCAACCTCAGACAAAGGAGATGGTTAGAGCTAATCAACGACTTTGATGTGGGTATAAACTATCATCCCAGGAAAGGGAACGTCGTGGCAGACGCTTTAAGCCGGAAAGTACATGTCAACATGTTGAGCTTAAACGACACGCCTACGGAATTGAGGGAGGAATTTGCAAAACTCAATCTACGCCTAGTGAATAATGTTGAGGCCATCGCCATGGAAGTGGACTCCACGTTGGAGCAAGACATACGCAATGGTCAGAAAGATGACGAGAAAATACAAGAATTCAGAAGACTCATCAAGGAGAATAAAGCTCCTGGATTTAGAGAGGATGAACAAGGTACGGTGTGGCATGGGAAAAGAATATGTGTACCAGAGGTAAAGGAGATCCATGAGCTAATTCTGAGAGAGGCTCATGATTCTGACTATTCCATTCATCCTGGGAATACGAAGATGTATCATGACCTCAAAAGCCGATATTGGTGGTATGGCATGAAGCGGGATGTTGCGGAGCATGTTGCCCTATGTGACACATGTCAGCTAGTAAAAGTAGAACATCAACGACCCGCGGGACTGTTGCAACCACTCAAAGTGCCCGAATGGAAATGGGAAGAAATAGGTATGGACTTCATAGTGGGACTGCCTAGGACCCAATCGGGATATGATTCGGTATGGGTCATAATCAACAGGCTGACTAAGGTAGCTCATTTCATCCCCGTGAAATAAAGCTATAGCAGATCTAAATTGGAAGAATTGTACATGTCAAGAATCGTGTGTTTCCATGGAGTGCCGAAAAAGATAGTGTCAGATTGAGGAACACAAGTCACCTCAAGATTCTGGCAGAAGTTACATGATACCATGGGGACTCATTTGAATTTCAGTTCTGCATACCATCCACAGACCGACGGGCAGACCGAAAGCACCAATCAAATACTTGAGGATATGCTGAGAGCTTGCGCACTCAAGAACAATAGGAGTTGGGACAAGAACATACCCTATGCTGAGTTTTCCTATAACAACAGCTACCAGGCTAGTATAAAGATGTCACCCTTTGAGGCACTGTATGGGAGGAAGTGTAGAACTCCATTGTTTTGGAATCAAACCGGGGAAAGCAAAGTATTTGGGCCAGGGGTGTTACAAGAAGCCGAGGCGAAAGTGAGGGAAATCCGCAACAACTTGAGAATAGCCCAGACCAGACAAAAGAGCTATGCTGATATACGAAGAAGAGAGCTCGCTTTCAATGTAGGGGACTATGTCTATCTCAAGGTGTCTCCTATCAGAGGGCTTCGTCGGTTCAAAGTGAAAGGGGAGTTATCACCTCGGTACATTGGACCTTTCCAGATTCTAGAGAGGAAAGGCGAAGTTGCATATCAGTTGGATTTACCGGCCCGCCTATCAGATGTGCACGATGTATTCCATGTGTCACAACTCAAGAAATGCTTAAGAACACCCGAAGAGAGGTTACCCATGAATGAGGTGGACGTCCGAGAAGACCTTTCGTATGCCGAACAGCCAGTCAAGATTCTAGAGACGATGGAACGCATCACCAGGAACAAACGAATCAGAATGTGCAAAATGCAGTGGAAGCATCACTCGGAAGAAGAGGCCACATGGGAGAGAGAAGACGAGCTCAAGGCATAGTTTCAGGATCTGTTTCCATAGAGTCACCAATCTCGAGGACGAGATTTCTTTTAAGGGGGGTAGAGTTGTAACACCCCCAAAATGTGGCAAAAAAATTCAAATCAAATGGACGAAATGCATGTTGGAGAAAAATTCAAATCCAAATAAGAATTTAAATTTGAAGCAAAAACAGAATAGAAAAGGAAAAAGAAAAAGGGGCCACTGGGCCAAAACCACCGCAGCTGCCCCAGCCGGCCCAGCAGCCCGCGACCTATCCCCCCCCCCTCTCCTCCCCACTGACCAGTGGTCCCCGCTTGTCAGCCCTTTCTTCAACCGGCGCCCGCCGCTTCTCCCGCGCCCGATCCCGCTACCCCCGTCCGAATTCGGCGCCCACGAGCCACGATCTCCGGCCCACTCGTTGCTGCACCACCTCAACCGACCCCGCCTCCCTCCCTCGTCCATTTAAACGCAGGAAAACCCCGCCGGTTTCCCCTCGCCGGTCCATTTTCTTCTCCCGTGAGAACCGAGGATCCCCCTGCCGTTTCCTTCCGAATTTCATCCGAGTTCTCTGATCTAACGTGTGTAGCTTGTTCCACCGCCACCGGGGAGCCTTGCAGGTGAAAGAAACACCGTGTGTCGCGCTCTAGCCGCCGCTCTGACGAGCACCCCCAAGCTCCACCCTCGGACGTTGTCGTCGAGCAGTTTCCGACCCTCTCTGGTTCACGAAGAGCCCACTGGTGAGCTTCCCTACCTACCCTCTTCCGGTCTATGCCAATAAATCCAAGTATTAGCGAGCATAGACGAAAACCCAAAACTTTCCGGCGAGATCGCCACCTCCCGCCGCCGTGCGCCGCCGGGCAGCGCCGCCCGCACCCGGCCAGGGCGACGTGGCCCTCTGTGGCCCGTCCGTTTTAAATCGTGCGGCAACAGTCAGATCTCCCGCGTACCCCTTCACGTTATAATCTCGGCCGTCCATTTAAAATCCAACGGCCCACAGCAGCCCCGCATTATAAAGGCTGGGAATCCTACACGCTACCCCCTTTATTTGTTAGAAAAGAATAGCTAGCCCCTGAAACCTTCTGATCTAGCCCCTGGGCTCTCTTGAATTCATGTAAATGCATTTAAAAATCAGTTTTAGCCCCTGGACTTAATAAAAATTAGGAAATATCCTCTGTAAATGATGCATTGACCCCTGAGGTTTTTGGGAAATATGATTTTGACCTTGCAACAGTATGGAATTTAAATTTCAACCCTGGGGAAATATTTTATTTAGAAATTTAAGCAAATGGAGTGTGATTTAAATTCAAACAAAGGTATAAATTCAGTTTGAATTATTCAAACTCTGTTGAAAACTTGTAGAACAAGCTGAAGTTTGAATTTAGAGGGGAAATAAACTTTGAAATTTCAATAAGGTTGCTGTTTTGTTATTTATTTCTGAAATATACCCTTTAGACATAAAACAAAATTAAATATGTGGAAAAATGAATCTAAGTAACCAAAAAGGGTAGGGAAAGTTTATAAAGGTTCTGTTCAGGGTATTTGGAACAGTATAAATTCTGTGTATGGATTTATTTTGTTGTTTAGTGCTGAAATTCATTTCTAGGCTTGAAATAATTCTGAAAATAGGTAAAAATATATTTAAATCGATCCCATCAGATAGGAAGTCAAAAGATATTTCGTTGGACATTTTAGACCAACATGTATTCTGTGTAGGTGATATATTTTGTTATTTTAGTATTGAAGTTCACTTCTAGGTATGGAAAATAAATCTGAAAATATAGGAAAATAGTTATACATAATTAGCAAATGGCATATGAGGCCCCAAAAATCAAAACTTCAGATTAAAGATAATGTAGAAGATTTGAAAACCATTTTTGAGTTGGAATATACATTTTATGCAAGTTGGAAAGTTAGAAGGGTAATATTCAATGTAGGAAATAGTGCAAATTGAAAATCTAGATTTGGTGCACACTTGGAAATCTGAATATTAAAGTTAGAAATAACCTACATATTGAAAAGTGCATGCATGCATGGAAGCAACCTATCTAGGGTAAAAACAAAACTTAAATGTGTGTATGACTTTCATGTATATGTATGTGTGGTTTGTATGAGTGAAAAATGTGAATCGTTGCTTATGGAATGTACATTCTTTTGTTATGTGTATGATGGCATGATTAGAACCAGCCCCAGAGCTGGTTCTCACCTTCCAAGACCAAGACTTTCCATTACCGGAGCAGCAGGAAGAAGGCAAGTGTCCTTGACCACATTGATCCTATGCTAGGATGTGTAGTTAGAATATAATTGCATTGTCAAATTGGAATATGGTACCCATGCTAGGAAGTTTCCCTAGATTTTCATTATCTTGCTTCCTTGTAGCCTGGGTTGGGAGTTATTTTATTATGTCAATCATTTACACTACTCATGCTTAGCCATGCTTAGAATGGGATAAATGGGATATGAGATCACCTTGATTACTTTACCTCTGAATGGATTATTATGAATTATGTAGAGATAGGGATCTAGGCAAGTTGGATGCTTTGGTTGGTGCTGTGTGCACGAGACACGGGTTTGTGTTTAGTACTTGCGTGGATCCTAAGGATCGGTTCATGGAGCATGTAACCTAGCTTTACCGTGCCAACCACATGCTGAGATGGGGCAGCTTGGCTAATTAATTAGGTGTATCTCCGGCGTAGTATGGGTGTTTGGATGGTGCGGGGAATAGGTGTCAGCTGGACTACCATATGAATCGCAAGGCTCAAGAGGGGGCCACTGCAGCGGGGGTTGGAGCCTCCTGGATGCTGTTTGGGGTGAAACCTTAGTGGACCCATACTCGTCGGGGATCCCTTTGCAAAGACCTCGTAGTGATCTCCTGGCTACACACCTCGGAAGTGTGAACGTGGTTCGCAGCCACTTGCATAATGGAGGTTTTCTAGTCCACCCGGTAACGGGGAATGAAAACTCTGTAGAGTCAAAACTGTCATGACAGTCGTGCTCATGGTCAAGAGCGGCTTGGACTTATTCATAATTAGAGGATGATGAATTGGGAAGTTGAGGATGTTAAGCGGGAAGCTTAACAATGAAAATGAAGTTATGGTTTTATTTGATATTAATGATGGGTTGGGGGATTGGGACCGTTTCACTTATGTAGTAATGTAGGTTCTTAATAAGCTAAGGTGATAGGGACTAATTGCATAGTGCTTTAACCATGAGTTCAATCCTTTCCTTGCTCTAGCCATGCATGACATAACTTTCCCACACTTTCTAAGTACCAACGGTACTCAAGCTTGCTTTTCTGTTGGTTTTAAATTGCTGCTCAGGCCAAGGGAATGACGTGGTGTACAACGACCAAGACTTCGGACCAGAAGAAGGATTTTAGGTTCACGGAGTCCCCCGGTCAACGCCTGTGATTGAGCCCAAAAGACTTATCTTCCGCTGTTTGTTTATTTATATTATTGTGAACATATTATCGTCCTTCGAGACGCTATGTAATACTTATTTATATTTGAACACTTGCCTTGTAATATAATGATACTTCACTATTTGTCATCACATGTATGAGAAAATGATCCTGGCATACATGTGGGAGTCACTCGGGTGTTCTGCGGAATAACCGGGTGTGACATGTGATGATGGTTCAAAAGGAGAATAAAAAGAGGAAGTGTGTGACGCATCCTAAAGGGAAAGGTTCCCGATGAGCCCTCAAGCTCAAAGTCTATGCAAAAGGGCAAATCTGGCCCTTATCCTGATGATGAATGTTTTCACTATCATGCTAAGCGGCATTGGTCTATAAACTGCAAGAAGTACTTGGAGGATCTGAAGAAAAAGAAGAAGGAAAGTGAGACTTCCGCTTTAGGTATAAACGTTATAGAAATTAATATTGCATTATATTCTAGTGAATCATGGGTATTTGATACTGGATTGATGATTCACACTTGCAAATTGTTGCAGGGTCTATGTGAGACTAGAAGATTTGCAAAAGGCGAGTTGGATGTTCGTGTCGGCAATGGAGCAAAGGTTGCGGTCATAGCTGTCGGGACCTACCACTTGTCATTACCCTCAGGATTAGTTTTGCAATTTAATAATTGTTATTGCACTCCTACTTTTAGCAAGAACATTATCTCTTCTTCATGTTCAGAAGAAGAAGATGGTTATGAGATTGTAATAAAGAACAAATGTTGTTCTATTTATTATAATAATATTTTTCATGCCCAATGTCCATTGGTGAATGGATTATATGTTCTTGATCTTGAGGATAAAACTGTCTGTAACATTAATACCAAAAGGGCTTGACGAAATGATCTAAATCCCACTTTTATTTGGCATTGTTGCTTAGCTCATATAATTGAGAAACGCATTAAAAACTCCATAAAGATGATTTACTAAGCTCATTTAATTTTGAATCATCTGACACATGCGAGTCTTGTTTGCTTGGGAAGATGACCAAATCACCCTTCACTGGTCAGAGTGAGAGGGCGAGTGACTTGTTGGGACTAAATACCGTTGTATGTGGACCAATGAGTTCAATAGCCACAGGTGGTTTTCAGTACTTCATCACGTTTACCGATGACTTTAGTAGATATGGATATGTCTACCTAATGAGGCACAAGTCTGAATCCTTTGAAAAGTTCAAAGAATTTCATAATGAAGTACTAAATCATTTGGGCAAGATTATTAAACTTCTACGATCTGATCGTGGAGGTGAATATTTGGGCCATCAATTTTATGACCATTTAAAACAACGTGGAATTGTTCCACAGTTGACTCCACCTAGAACGCCTCAATGGAATGGGATGTCTGAGCAGAGGAAACGAACCTTGTTAGACATGGTTAGGTCGATGATGATCCAAGCAAATCTTCCACTATCCTTTTGGAGTCATGATCTTGAAACTGTTGCGTTTACGCTAAACAGAGTCCCAACTAAGTCTGTTGAGAAGACACCATATGAGATGTGGACCGGGAAATGTCCTGGATTGCCTTTTCTCAAAGTTTGGGGATGTGATTCTTATGTCAAATGTTTGACGTCGGACAAACTCATTCCCATATCATACAAATGCTTCTTTGTGAGATATCCTAGGGAAAACCAAAGGATATTATTCTTATAACAAAATAGAGGGTAAAGTGTTTACCGCTCGCAATGGTGTCTTCTTGGAGAAAGAGTTTCTCTCAAAAGGAGTTAGTGGGAGCAAGGTGCATCTTGAAGAAATTTAAGAAACACCTGAAAATGCTTTAGCACCCTCTGATCCTATACAGGATATACAAGATGTTGTGCAACCAGTTGATGAAACACCAGCCCCACGAAGGTATTCAAGGGCACGTCGTGCGATAGAAAAGTTAACGCTTCTAACCGCGAAGCAGCACGACATGGTATTGTTGGACAATAATGAGCCTACGTCCTATAACGAAGCAGTGAAGGGACCAGACTCTGAGAAATGGCTTGGAGCTATGGAATCCAAAATTGAATCCATGCATGAAAATCAAGTTGGGAACTTGGTTGATCCAACCGAAGGTGTGAGACCTATCGATTGTAAATGGATTTTCAAGAAAAATACTGACATGGATGGATATGTTCACATCTATAAAGCGTGATTAGTGGCGAAAGGTTTCAAACAAATTCAAGGCGTTGTTTATGATGAAACTTTCTCACCCGTGGCAGTCTGTTCGGATTCTCCTAGCAATTGCTGCATATTTTGATTATGAAATATGGCAAATGGATGTCAAAACAGCCTTTCTTAATGGAAGTCGGCTGAGGATGTGTACATGACACAACCTGATGGTTTTGTTGATCCTAAAAATGCTAGTAAAATATGCAAACTTCAAAAGTCCATCTATGGATTGAAGCAAGCATCTCGGAGTTGGAATCTATGTTTTGATGAAGTTGTCAAAGGGTTTGGTTTCATCAAAAATGTAGAAGAACCTTGTATTTACAAGAAGTTTAGTGGGAGCGCACTTGTATTTCTGGTCCTATATGTAGATGACAAATTATTGATCAGAAATGACATTCCAATGCTTGATGATGTTAAATCCTCATTAAGAAAAAGTTTCTCAATGAAGGATTTAGGAGACGTAGCGTACAATGTGGGCATAAAGATCTATAGAGATAGATCTAAAAGGCTAATTGGATTAAGCCAACATACATATATTGACAAGATATCGAATCGGTTCAATATACAAGATTCCAAGAAAAGTTTCTTGCCAATGTCACATAGTGTTACTCTAAACAAGAGTCAGTGTCGTTCGTCCCTTTATGAGAAAATAAGGATGAGAGCGATTCCTTATGCTTCAGCTATTGGATCCATCATGTATGCGATGCTATGTACAAGCCCAGATGTATCCTATGCTCTAAGCATCACGAGCAGATATCAATCAGATTATGGTGAGACTCATTGGACCGTTGTCAATAACATCATTAAGTACTTGAGAAAAACTAAGGATGAGTTCTTAGTGTTTGGCAGTGAAGAAGAGCTTGTTGTAAAAGGTTACACCGATGCTAGCTTCCAAACTGATAAGGATGATTCTAGATCGCAATCCGATTTTGTATTCTGCCTCAATGGATGGGCAGTGCGCTGGAAAAGTTCCAAGCAAGATACAGTAGCAGATTAAATGACAGAGGTGGAGTATATTGCAGCTTCTGAAGCTGCAAAGGAAGCTGTTTGGATCAGAAAATTTGTTTCTTAGTTGGGTGTTGTTCCTAGTGCGTCCGGTCATGTGGATCTCTATTGTGACAATAGTGGATCCATCGCATAGGCAAATGAGCCTAGATTACACAAAAGATCCAAACACATACTACGACGCTATCACCTCATTCGAGAGATCATCGACCGAGGTGATGTGAAGATATGCATGGTGCACACGGATTTGAATGTTGCAGATCCGTTGACAAAGCCTCTTCCACGATCAAAGCATGAGGCGCACACGAGATCTATGGGTATTAGATACATACATCAGTGATCATAGTGTGTAGTGGGAGACTTGTGTCACAACTATGATTATGAACTATTAAATAAATTGTTATATGAGTAATCATTATTTACTTTGATCATCAAGTATGTGACTTGTTCGTGAAACTCATTATTAATAATAATAATATTTTAAATGATCGCTAGCCTATATCGTTATATGAGATAATGATGTCATACAGACTAGCATATGTATTAATCAATGACCATGTTTCACGGGTCATAGATATGGAGATATTAAATTAATAATGTGAATACATGTTAGTGAACATGGTGTTGGATTGACCCACTCCGAGACACTACTGGGATTGTTATTTTCATATGTGCCATCAGCTGGTCTTGAGTGATACACCAGCTAGATCATTAGACCTGAGATCGCCATTGTTTCTCACTGTGTGTAGGTGTGTACTCTGAGACTACCAAACGCTACTCCGTAACTCGGTAGTCATAAAATTAGTCTTCGGGTATATAATGAAACATAGAATGGGATGTGCACGAATCAAGATAGGATTTGTCCCTCCTTAATGAGAGATATTTCTGGGCCCCTCGAGATAGTTGGATTTGAAAGTGCATCGCCATGCCAAGGTGATTAAATGTTAATCACAATGATTAAAATTTAGTCATGGAATGAATCCACTATTTGATCAAGTGAATGGTCGAGCTATCATAAGGATGGCACACATCTCGCCTTGAGCTTGACTGGTATCGTGAGGCAAAGGGATTAGCATGTGAATGTATCTAGGTTCAGCCAATAGGATCTTTATGAACATTCGGGAGTTAGTATGTCCTGCTAGGTACTTCTACTGACCTGTGGTTGGAAACGGTTTCCATTCACAATTGACTACACATGAACCTAACGGGTCACATACTTAAGGGGTTGGAATATCGAAAAGCTTGGCTAGATGATTGTCTCTAGTGCAAGTGGCAGATTGTTGGTGATATGCCCAAGAGGCAATCATAATAATTCGGGTTAAGGCCTGTTGGATATTTGATCCATAAGCAATTAGGGTACTATAGGGCCTACAACCTAAAAGCCCATTAGTACGCCTATAAATACGAAAGGTAGGGTTAGGGGCTGATGACTCCACCACGTGACAGCCCTAGCCGCCACCCCTTGCAGGCCTCACGCCAAGACCCTTGCCACGCGCACGGTGCTAGCACACCGGCGCACGACGTTCCTCCACGTACGTGTTGACTCCGTGGAGGCACTGCTGCTACTGCTGCGCTGATCGGCTACGATGAACATGATCGTCTACCAGCTGCCGTGACGAGGACGAGGAAGAGACGAACGTGGCCGTCTACTTCCCCTGCACCGACTCGCGTCTACGTCCCGCTGCACTGCGCATCTAGTGGTAACGATCTATGACCTCTATACTCGCATGTTTCCTGGGTGACGCGGTAGAATTGCTAGGGTAGCATACCGCCGATTTCCCAACACAATGGGTACTCTCTGACATGTAGATATTCCTACTATATATTGGACCTCTTAGACAGAGACCCATATGAACAACCACCAGGGGATGTTTCAATACTCTATATATCTACAAGAATGGAAGAAGATTGCATCTTACAAATGGCTACCTTATATCAGGGGAGCAAAAAAACAACTTCGAAATCTATATAGAAAAGCTACAATTTACAAATAAATACATTTTGCAAGACATGGAAACCTCCCCGAATACAGGAAAAAAGTGATATTAGAATGAGTCCCGATCTTCCGAGAGGTATGGTAAACTTGATTGGGTGGAGATCTCGATGTTGATGATCCAAGGCTCCGAACAAACGGAACCCCACAATCACTACACCGCTGCTCCGTTGGTTATCACCCGTGTCACACGAATGACCTCGCCATGAAGGCTTATCCCTGCAAGCGCAATCAAGAACACAAGCAAGAACAGAGAAATTGCAATCAAAACTGAATTGATCACGAAGTGGGGTCTCACAAACCGATGAACGGTGACACTGTTCAATGATAGATTGAAAACTAAGCAAAACCCGACCCTAATGTGGTGGCTGCTGCTGAATAAAAAGGGTTTAGGGGCGTGCAAGACCCCTGGACGCAACCCTAATGGGCTTCCACACGATACATAGGCCAGCGGCCCAAAGGACGGTGACGCAGCAGCCTGACAGATTCTGGACGTCCACTTGTTTTGACGATTCCCGTCAACTCAAAAGGAATTTTGAGGTGGGACCAGATCCATTGGAATATTTATGTAATTCTGGTTCCAACCAAATATAGAACGTCCAAATCCGACTCCGTATGTTTCCGGGGCGTCAATTTTGGTGAAGACAGCTCCTGGAATCTGAGGTGGAGTCGAAGTCGAGTTGGGCTTGGACTCCTCCTTGGTGTGGACGTCCTATCTCCTCCTCCCTGACTCCTTGGACTTCTCCAAGACCATGCTTGTCCTCTCCATTGTTCCTGGAGATCCAACCGTCGCGCACGTGCTCTAGTGATCAGCCCTTGTATTGTATGCAAAGTAGAGATGTCCTCATCATCCTTCCCCTTTTGAATTGGAGTCGTTCTCGACTCAAGTTCATCTTCCTCACCCAATTATGGTTTCAAATCTGAAATATTAAATGTGGGACTAACCCCAAACTCGGGAGGCAACTCAAGTACATATGCATCTGTGAGACCTATGTGTGCTGAATACATTGACTTTGACTATAAAAGTTTTGAATACTACCAAAACACCTTTTTAACAAGGTCCGACTCTAGGTACGAGCTCCTGCAAGGTTCGACAATAGGTCCGAGCTCCGGCAAGGTCCGACGTAAGGTCTGACTTGCTTTGTCTAGGTCTGACTTATTTTGGCTAGGTCCGACTTGTTTTTGCTAGCTCCGGTGCTAGGTCCGACTAGCTTTGGTAAGTTTTGTGCTTGGTCCGACTAAGCTTTAGTAAGCTCCGTGCTGGGTCCGACTAGCTTTGGTAAGCTCCGGTTCAAGGTCCGGTTAGCTTTGGTATGGTTCGGAGCTTGATTGCAATGGTTCTGCTTTTAACTTGCAATATTTCAAACTTGCTTTACTCTTATGGAAAGTTTGCTTAGTATTATTTTACTAAGTTTTTGGTGTGTTTTGGTTGTTGTGGCTTATATCATTTTGCTATGGTTTACAACATGCTTATGTGAGGTGTTCACGTAAGATGTTGTAGTTTCAGAACTAACGACAGTCATGTCGAGGACTTGTGCTCGGAAGTATTGGTTGTTTATTCATGTGCAGGTGTTGATTGAGTTCAAGACATGGCTGGTGACGAGATCCATTGATCTAGTCATAGGGAGAAGATGAGGTTCAACAACCATGTTTGGGAGGAATTGTGGTTGAGTTGATCGGAAGGTTGCGCAGTATGTTTGAATCAAGAACAATGCATAGGAAGGTATCTTGAACGTCGTTGGAAGATGTTTGCACGTGTGCAAGGAGTGCATGGACGTGGCTGCATGGTTCCAAGGCGTGATGAAGAGATGTGGACGTAAAGAATTGGTCGGAAAGGTCCAACCAACTAGGTTAGGGACTCAGGCTGCGGCTGAGTGGTGTTTGACTCAAATATGGAATGTTTTGAGTTGGTTATGATAGGATTTCGTGTGGGTCATGAATTTGAGTTATTTTAGGAATGTGGGATACGTTCCTAAGGTGTTTGGAAGTCTTAAGATTGCTTCTATCTGCGTATAGAAGAGTCTTGAGCAGTATTGGAAAGTTACAGTTTGAATCCAAGTAGGAGTAGGAGTCCTAGTTTGAATTGGATTGGCCATAGAGCTGGTTATATAAGCAAGGGAGGCCAAGGCTCGTGGAGAGCTCGAATTTGGGGCTGTTCCTCTTGTGTTTTCATAAATAAAATTCGTATTCTAAAGGAACTTTTGTGCCTTGTTCGTCCGATTTGTTTCAGACAAGTTTTTCTCGTCGAGTTTCTGTTCAGCACTACCTTGCTTCGGTGGTTTTAGCATGACTCGAGTTTTACAGATCCAATTGATGTGATTCTTTTTGTTGTCTTCACAACTTGATTATCTATCATATGTGAAAATTTCACGGTCATTGAATTTGTGGTTTCTGATCTACACGAGTTTCTTTGCAGTATTCCAGAACTGTTTTTCTCGCATAGGACAGATTGACCTTTGTTCGATCTTTCGATCATAACTTGAGTTTGTCTCAACGGATTTTCATGATTCTTGTTGTGACGTCTTCGTGACTTGATTATCTACAATCTATACTAGTTTTGTCACAGTTGAACATATTTAGATTAGTTGCACACATGGTTTCTTTAACAGATCGGTTTTCTGCTGAGGGGTGTTTTGTTGCTTCCGCTGAAAAGTTTTTATCTACCATTCACCCCCTCTGGAAGCTTTACACGTGTACTTCGATCCTACAATTGATATCAGAGCCGGGTTGCTCTAATCTTTGTGATTTGCACGTGTTTTGACTAATCATCATAGAGAAATACTCCGCCAAACCTTGTGTGTTTTGTGGTATTGATTTTCAGGTTTGGAAGGCAAGCATGGAAGATTTCATCCAGGCGCAAGGCTTTGCAATATGGGAAAAGGTGTACAAGCCTTACGATGTGCCTTCATACGATCAAGTCACGGCTACAAACATGAGAGATGTCGACAACAACAACAAGGCTCGGAACATGATCATACAAGGACTAACTCAGAGCGACTTCAACCGTGTTGCACACGTCCGATCGGTGTACGATGTGTTGAGAGCACTTTATGACTACCACGAAGGATCCAACACGATCGAGGAGGTAAGACAGGATATGTTCAAGAAAGAATACATGCGCTTTGAGATGCAACCCGGTGAGTCCATTGATGACCTCTTTGCTCGCTTTAATAAAATTCTCAGCAACTTGCGTAGCGTCAATGTTAATTTTTCAGATGCTGAAAATGCTAGGCAATTACTAAGTGCATTAGACATATCAATTTGGGAGATGAAAGTAACATCCATACGTGAATCCACTGTCATGAGTACTCTTACATTAGATGTGCTTTATTCTAAGCTAAAAACTCATGAAATTGACATTATATCACGTAAGAACCCAAATAAGACTATTGCATTTGTCTCACAACGTGATATGCCTAGCTCCGGCCAATCATCTAGCAATACACTTGCTTTGCTGTCTTCACTAACCCTGGAACAGATTGAGGAGTTTCCATAGGAGAAGCTAGTACTTCTTTCTACTAGGTTCTCAAAAGCATTGCAAAATATGAGAACTAGAAGGAGAGGAAGCTCCGGATGACACGACCCCACGGTCTTGTCGAGCCAGGATCACGCTGAGGGGTGCTGCGTTGCACAGCACCGGATAACACACATCAAAGGTACAAAGCGGAAGAAAAGTTTTATTACATAAACCAGGGTATGAACATTTTTACAACAAAATGTGTCCAGTCTACACTCACGGGCGTAGACTACACATCGAGTTCACGTTCAGCCCGTGAACGTGTCCCCGGTAGCACGCACACACACTAACACGGCGGCGTGCACGACTCCCACTCGACGGGTTCCCCTCCTGGGGTTCCGTCTCCTCCTCGGGAGTACCTTCCTCATAGAACCCTACAAAAGCTTCAAACACAAGCAGTGAGCACGAAGGCTCAGCAAGACTGACCCGTCTCTCCTAAACATGAACTTCTACATGAGGGGTGTTAGGTTACATGAGGTAAAAATTGTTTGCAAGGACTCGCCTAATTAGTGGAACCTTACTTTCAAGATTTAGCAGCAGGTTGTGGAGAACCTTACGCTAAGGCACATGAGAGAGCCGCAATCAAACAAGAAACGCATTTCTCGTACTTTGCCCAAAGTTGAAAGGAACTTTAATTAGCTCTAAACTACAGCAAATCATTAACAATCAAAGTCCATCTTTCAATCAGCAACATTTTAACATGTAACTAGCCTGTTCTTTCTACGTCACGGTACAGTGAACAAGTGGTACTCACTGACCGCAAGGGACAGTGATTATAATCGATTTACACCTGCAGGGTTACCCGAATAACCCGTCACGTACGCCCGTACTCGATGTTGCCTACAGCAACCATCACAGACGTTGTACGCAACCACCTTTAACCCGTCAGCAAAATGTTGAATCGGTCCAGTCGTCCCAAGCAAGAGGTCTCTGCACGCGCATCTCAGTGCCGCTAGCCGATTTACACCTCGAGCTCTGAACCTACCCTCTGAACGACCAGCTATGCCTCAACACCCAGCTACCCGAGTTACATCGGTTTCCCAGTTCCCATATAGCCGGTAGGTCTTCGGTACTGTTCTAGCTTGTTCAACAGGCCCGCACACGGCTCGGTCCTCAATCGACACAATCGTAGCTATAGCATACAGGCCCCAAAGTCCTGCTGCCCTTACTCTCCGCTCGGTCTCATTTTATTGACATGTGTTTCATGTGCTATCTCTACCCGAGTTGAGTGCCTCTAGCCTATTCTAGCGAGTAGTTCCAACTACTTGACTTGTATCAAATCCTACTCTATCTTAGCAATGCAGTGGCTAACGAGGTTTTCAATCCTAATCCCAACCCATGGTTTTCTTGGCTATGCATTTGGGTTTCAAACAAGACTCTAATGCAAGAAATAAGTGATGCTCAAAGAAAGTGCTCAAAACAATAAAATTTGTAAAGAGGTTAATGCAAACCGGAGCTTGCCTTGCTGCTCTTGGTCGTAGGCTACCTGCTCTTCTGGAGTAACGAAGTCTAAGACTTCGGGTTTCTTCTCGACCTTAGCGACTACATGATATAACAAGTACATGTATTAATTTAAATGAATTTGATTGAAATTTTAAACTTGTGAAGTTTGTAAGTCTCAATAGACAGACCCAATGACTCTGAAATTTTTACTGTGGCTTGGTTACAACCTAAACAGAGACTTGGTCAAGTTTTAGTTGCAGCAAAGCTCATTTGAGCTCTCCACAATTAATTATGTACTTGATCTTACTTGGAGTTCTTATGGTGTTCTAGGGGTTTTAATGAAGCAACTCCTGACTTTCTGAATACTAGATTTTCAGAGGGTTCTAATGGAGTTGGTCTCACTTAATTTGAAGGTTCCTGGCCAGAGATATGAGCTAAACAATTTCAGAGAAATTCTGAAAATGTTTCTGAACATTTTCCATTTTCTCTGGAACAGTTTTATTAATCACACCATTATGTGGATCAAATTAGCTCAAATGGATCTGAAATTTTTATGGCAGCTCAAGGATATTTTGGTGAACATCCCAGCAAAATTTCAGAATTTTCCTCCAAAGGATTCTCCCGATGAATTCCAAACAGTTTAAACTTTGAAGACTTAACTCTGGAAAAATAAAGATTTTCATGAAGTGAAACTTGATTTGCTGGAAAGTACTCAGAGAGCTGAATCCAACAAAATTTGGTTCACTCGATTTGGAGTTTCCTAGCCAAAGTGATGAGGATTTGAAGTTTGAACTAAATCTGAAAATCGGGAAAAGTTCAAATCACTGCGCATGGGACCCGGGGCTACGTGTCTGCTCCTAATCGGACGACACACATGGCTACACATTCTTTCCCGTGCAGCCGCACACGATCTGTGCAACATCAGATCCCGGTTTTAAAATATCTGCCGCTGACAGATGGGACCCACCCCCTTCGTCTTCCTCCCGCCTCCCGCGCTCTGCCGCCACGATACCTCGCCGGAGAGCTCGCCAGCGGCCTCTGTGGTGCTCCAAACTTCATAATTCTGGCCGCACCTGCCTAACTCCACTCGGGGAACATGATTCTGGGCTCAGCTTGTCATGAAAATTGCCGGCACCTGGTCGGCGACGAGCGGTAGCTTCGGAAGAACTTCGGCCGTGTCGGCCGGTCTTCCTAAAACCTCAACCGATCGAGAAAAAGGTCGTCGAGCACCAGTGGACCCTAGGAAAGGTCAACATGAGCTCCACGGAGCTTGGAAAGGGCTGTCTTGGGCTGTCACTGTGCGACCTAGGCCGGAAATCGGGAATTCTTCTAAGACTCGAAGAACAGCGGTTTCCCTCAACGGTTCTTCGTTGTTCCTGCTCCTATGGGCTCGTACGGGCGCCTAGAAGTGACCCCTCCACGAGAGGATGAGTGGTGCTCTGTGGACTACGAATTTTGCAAATCAGTTCGAGCTCCCTTTTTGCACACCGTCGCGAAATCATGAAATTCTGGCGTGAGCAGTCTATGTCATGCCGCCGGAGCTTGCGGTAATGAAAGAGGGATTGAAGGTGAACCTTTTTGCTGTTCACAGCTCGGCGAACGGTAGGCTGTGGTGGCCGGACGGATCGTTCCCGTGGTGGCGGCTCGTGCTGAACCGGGAAATGAAAGATCATCGCGGGGAAGCTCAGGAAGGACTGCTCCGGTCCTGGAACCGGCGCGAGGGTGTCCAGGAGGACTTGGCACACCTGGTGCTGGTCTCAGATTGCCGGGAGGATCACTGGATCGGCCAGGCGATGAGGGACCAAGAGCTCAACCGAGCGGCGAGGAGTTTCAGCTTTCTGGGTGGGAACACAACGGGGCAGCGGTGAGATGCACCGGCGACCGCTCGGGCGCGTAGATAAAGGCCCCGAGAGGCGGTTCATCGGCCGAGGGCGGCAAGCAGCTGCTGTCCTCGCCGTTTCTTCGCCGTGGCGGCAGCTCGGTCGGGCGCAAGTAACCGAGTTCAGTCTTCAGTCGGTTGAATTCTCTCCAGTGGCTGACATGTGGGTCCCATTTCCCTTTTAACCTCTGAACTTAACTCCATATTACTGTTATAAACAGTAATCCCCACAATACCCATGGTGATTTGAATTATCTACCCCTGAGCCATTTGAATTGGTTAGTATTCAAATTGGGTTTGGTTTGACTAGATTTCAGCACATATTCAGTTTGAATTCAAATAAAGTTTGAATTTGCTAAACTTAGCTCATGTCAAGCTCAACTCCAAATGGATTTAAAATTGGTGTGTGAGCTCACAAAAATGTGCTGAGTGAGAATATGCTTCCCATTTTTTAATTCATGGGATAAAAACAGTTTGAATTTGAATTTGAGTTCAAACCACCCCCTTTATAGCTATACCCAAAAGTACCTCAAAAAGATTTTGAAGTTGGGTGAAACTTGGCATGGACATTCCTAGCAAGGTGTAGGAGTTTTCATATGCCCAGCCCCCAGATGATGCATGTGGGAAATACCACTTTTGCATTTTGTGAGTTTATTCTCTAATGAGCATGTTGATAATGGTCACTTGCTCTTCAAATGTGTTCATCAACTTTCTTCAAATGTGGTGTGTGTGTGTTGTGATGAACACTTTGAATGTGTCAAAAACTGAGGCCTTTACATTCCCCCCCCCCTTAAAAAGAATCTCGTCCCTAGATTATAAGGTGAAAATGAGAGAGAGGACGGTGAAAAATTACCGGATATGTGACGTGAAAAAGTCGGGGTAGTTAGCGCGAAGAAATCCTTCGCTCTCCCATATCGCTTCGTCCACGGAGTGATTACTCCACAGAATTTTGTAGAACCACAACGTACGATTGCGTGTGGTTCAGACCTTTTCATGAATAACCTGAACCGGTTCCTCCCGATATGTGAGATCCGGTTGCAGTTCTTCAATATCCTCCAGCTGAACGGTAGTTGATAGCTTGAGACACTTCCTCAGCTGGGAAATGTGAAAGACGTGCACACTGGAAAGTGCTTCTGGTAATTTCAACCGGTATGCTACTGATCCACATCTTTCTATAATCTGGAATGGACCGATGAATTGGGGTGCCAACTTTCCTCTCACCCCGAATCTGTTCACGCCCTTTATTGGAGACACACGCAGGTATACGTGATCCCCGACTTCGAACTGTAATGGGCGTCTTCTCCGGTCCGCATACTGTTTCTGTCAGGATTGGGCGGCTTTTAGGTTCGCTTGAATCAGCCGAACCTTCTCCTCCGCGTTGTTGACAAGATCAATCCCAAAGGTAACCCTTTCGCCAGACTCATACCAATTTAGTGGTGTGCGGCATTTCCTCCCGTATAGCGCCTCATAAGGTGCCATCTTGATGCTGGCTTGGTACCCATTGTTGTACGAGAACTCGACTAACGGCAAGTGATCATCCCAATTCTTGCTGTGGTTGATAGCGCAAGCTCGTAGCATATACTCTAGGATCGGATTTACCCGCTCGGTTTGCCCATCCGTCTGAGGGTGGTATGCTGAACTACGGATCAGCTTCATCCCCAAGGCAGCGTGTAGCTGCTCCCAAAAACGGGACACAAATAAAGTGCCCCGATCCGATATGATGGTACGGGGTACGCCGTACAAGCATAGGATCCGTGAGATGTACAGTTCCGCATACTTCTTGGCGTTGTAGTTGGTGTTGACCGGGATGAAATGGGCAACCTTGGTGAGCCGGTCGACGATTACCCACACAGAATCATGCTTCTGAAAAGTGGTTGGTAAACCGACGATGAAGTCCATGCTCATATCCTCCCACTTCCAGGCAGGAACGCCCAGTGATTGTAGCAGTCCCGGTTTCCGCATATGATCTGCCTTCACCCTTCGACATGTATCACACTCGGACACGTATTTTGCGATCTCCCGCTTCATCCGTGTCCACCAAAACTTGCTTCTGAGTTCTTGATACATTTTGTTGCTGCCATGGTGAATAGAAAATTTTGACAAGTGGGCCTCATCAAAAATTTTCTTCCGTAACTCTGGGTTACGGGGTACGACGATCCGGTCCTTGAACCATAGGATGCCGTCTCCGTCTTTCCGGAAATATTTAAGCTCCCCACTGTCTAAACGTCTCTGCAAATGCGACATGCCCTTGTCATGTTTCTGAGCTGCCACAATCTCTTCACAGATGGTGGGGATCAAAGCTAAGTTGTAGAGAGCTCTATGTTGAATCACATGCAGTGGTGGTTCGCTCTCTTCCAACGGTGTGATGGTCAGATTGTTGACGTGTGACTTGCGGCTCAGCGCATCCGCCACTACGTTTGCCTTGCCGGGGTGATAATGGATCTCTATTTCGTAATCCTTTATCAATTCTAATCATCTTCGCTGCCTCATGTTCAGCTCCTTCTGAGTGAATATGTACTTGAGGCTTTTGTGGTCGGTAAATAAATGTACGAGGTTACCGAGTAGGTAGTGCCTCCACATTTTCAGTGCAAGTACCACGGCAGTGAGCTCCAAGTCGTGAGTTGGATAATTCTGCTCATGGTTTCTAAGCTGCCGTGACCCATACGCGACCACTCTTCGGTCTTGCATCAGCACACATCCGAGCCCAATGCCGGATGCATCGCAGTACACATCGAATGGTTTTGTTATGTCTGGCTGCGCCAAGACAGGTGCTGATGTTAGGTGCTTGACTAAAGCCTTGAATGCTGCTTCACATGCTGGACTCCAAACATATTTGGTAGCCTTCTTTAGCAGCTCCGTCATAGGCTTGGCAATCTTCGAGAAGTTTGGAATGAACCTCCGATAATATCCCGCGAGTCTGAGGAAACTCCGTACCTCGTGAACAGTTCTCGGGGATTTCCTATTCAGCACTTGTGTGATCTTACTCGGGTCTATAGCGATACCCTCCGCGGAGATGATATGCCTATGAAAAGGCACTTGCGATATCCAGAATTCGCACTTGCTGAATTTCGCGTATAGTTTGTGATCCCGCAGCCGTTGCAAGACTATACGCAGATGCTTCTTGTGATCTTCCTCTGACTTGGAATATACCAGTATGTCGTCAATGAAGACCACGACAAACTTGTCCAGCTCCGGCATGAATACTGAGTTCATCAAATACATGAAGTGAGTTGGGGCGTTGGTGAGGCCGAAGTACATGACCAAGTACTCATAAAGTCCGTACCTCGTCGAGAAAGCTGTCTTCGGAATGTCCTCAGCCCATATTTTAATTTGATGGTACCCGGATCTTAAGTCCATCTTGGAAAAGATCTTTGCTTCGACCAACTGATCAAACAACATGTCGATCCGTGGCAACGGGTACTTGTTCTTGATGGTTATGGCATTTAATGGACGATAGTCCACGCAAAGCTGCAACGTCTCATCCTTCTTCGTCAAAAATAATGCCGAACAGCCCCATGGTGGGGAGCTCGGCCTAATAAAACCCTTCTCCAGCAGATCCTTTAGCTGAGTCTTCAGTTCAGCCAACTCCTTGGGCGCCATCTTGTATGGCCTTCGGGATATTGGCATGGTTCCCCGTGCAAGTTCAATCTTGAACTCCACCTCTCGGTCGGTCGGCATCCCCGGTAAATCATCCGGGAACACATCAGGGAACTCACGGACTACTGGAATATCTTCCAATCTGATGGTTGTGGACTGATAAACACTTGGAAGTTTTATTTCTGGACTGTCCAGAAATAAGGAATGAGATTCGTGCACTTTTGAGTTCAAGTGCACAATTCGGAGGACGGTGTCTAAAACAGCGCCGTGGCTTGTTAACCACGGCATCCCTAAGATGACATCGACCTTTTGTCCCTCTAAAACTATGAGAGATGTTGGGTATACTCTACCCTCTAAGCATAATGGCGCTTTTGGGACCGTCATGCTTGCTGAAATCTTCCCACCCGGTGAACAAACCAAATTTGGACTATCGGTGGGTAGTATTGGCAAGCTGTATTTAGCAATAAAAGCTTGGCTAATAAAGCTATGCGTGGCGCCTGAATCAAATAATACTATGGCGGGATGCTGGTGGAGTTGGAACATACCCGCAAGGATCGGCTCTCCCTCCGGCACGTCCTCTATGGCAAGTTGGTGGACGGTGCCGGGCCTAGGGTTTGCCCGCCGCGCATTAGTGGGGTTCCGGGGCTGATTTCTCCCCGGAAGCTGTGGTGCAACTCCGCCGCCTTGCCTCTCCGGACAACTGCTGGCGAAGTGTCCTGGCCGACCACATTTGTAGCATGTGGCCACTGCTTGTCCGGTGCTTGGAGGACGAAAGCATGGCATGCGCTGCTGAGGTGCATATGCACGCGGCATCGCCCGCTGTTTCTGTTGTTGTTGCAGAGGTGGTGCTGGCAGTGCCGGCCTGAACGCCACTTAAGAATAGGGCCGACTGCGGAATGGCATCGACCTCTGTGGCGGCTGCCCGTGTGAACCTGATGGCGGGCGATTCACCATCCGAAATTTCTGAGAAGGACCGCCTCCTTCTCCGCTGCTCTGCATCACGCTTCGCTTTCTTTCCGCCGCCGCTAACTCCTTGCCGGAGTCCTCTTGAACAATCGCAGCATCAATTATGTCATTGAGGCTGCCGCGATTGAACATCGCCAGTTTGTCCTTCAGGAGCGGGTTAAGCCCCTGGTAGAAGTGGTCCCGCCGCTTCTCGTCCGTATCGGCGTGATACGATGCGTAAAGCGCGAGATCGTTGAACGCCCTGGAGTATTCCAGCGCGTTCCGGCTCCCTTGCTGCAGGTGTAAAAAGTCCTGCGTCTTCCTCTTCATGAGACCCGGCGGTATATGATAGGCCCTGAAGGCCGTCCGGAACTCCGCCCAGGTCATAACTCGGTCGGTGGGCTGTGAAGCACAGTAGTTCGCCCACCATGCGCTCGCAGATCCCTGGAGCTGTTGTGAACTGAGTCTTGCGCTGCTCACTCACTTGGAGCAGCCCAAACTTCATCTCCATCGTGCGGAGCCAGTTGTTCGCATCGATGGGTTCATCCGCCCTTGAGAATACTGGGGGATGAGTTGCTAGAAAGTCGGAGTAGGAGCTCTGTTGGCGCTCCTCACGATCTTGATGCCCCTCTGGTCGAGACGTATTGGCAATGAGGGTCTGCAGAAACTCCGTATGCTGCTGATGAGAGCCCGCCATTGCTGCTACAATATCCGCCAAAGTAACCGTTGGCGGTGGCGGTTGTTGCTGTGGCTGCTGCTGCTGTTGCTGTCCTGAGGAGTCCTCGGGAGGCTGTTGGGAGGTTTCTCCCCCTTGACTAGAACCCCCAACGTCCGGGTTGGGACGAGTACGAGTCATTCTGAAATTTAAAACAGAAGCGATCAGCACATGTCATACTTAAAAATTCCATATGAAACAGTAGGTATTTGAAGTGACGCATGAATAATTTGCACAACATTCACATATATTTATAAAGCATAAACTTTATACAAGATACATTATTCTCGGGTCTCCGAGAAGTCGTGCTCATGTCGTCACTACATATACATACGCTACTGCCTACACGACGTGTCACCGGTTACAAAAGTTTGGGTTACACTACTCTAGTTACCCTACTTGGCAACGGTAACCCACTACTCAGAGTAGAACTCCACCTCTTGCAGGTCGTCTTCCTCTGGTACCTCTGCTGGTGGCTCCGGATCTACAACCTCCTCCCCCATCTCGGGTTCTCCCATTGCCGGAAGACCCAAGACCACCGGTATGCCCAATACCGGAGGTACGAGGTCCTGCAACGCGTGCACCTCGTCCATAGCTTGGTTGTAGTCTTCTTCCCATCCTTGCCCTTCCTCAATGGCATTGTCCCGCTCTTGAGTAAGGACCTCGTTCTGCTGGGTCAGAACCTGCACTTGCTCTTGCAACGCCGCGATATCCACACGGCTTTTCATCTTTGCCTTCTTCAGACGATGCAACTGATTATGCTGTTCGTTCAGTCGCTTAATCGTCGGAAGGAGCACATTGCGGAGTGCACTGTGAGCACTCTCGAAATGGTCTCCACGGCTTGTGCTCTCCTGGAGCCTTGTGGCGAGACACTCCGTATGAGCAGCTTGGCTGTGCATTACGGCCTTTCCCGCCCTCATCTGGAGGCTGAGGTTTGCCTCCGCGGGGTTGTACCTTCGGCACCCCAGATCGGTTGCCTCCATATACCTCCCTTCCCACATGTGATTAGCCCGTCCCTCCACAGAAACGAGCGCGTATGGAGTGCCCTCCATAGCCCTCACGTGTAGTTGGCAGAAACGCGACATGGCGTCGCGGGCTGCCACTTGCCACCTTCCCTCTGGTTGTCTACCTCTCACCGTGACGGTGAACGGTGCCCAACCGGGTGGCATAGGACCTGCAGGAACTTTGACATGGATCATGCACGCCTTGTTCCCCTCCTCGCCTTCTTCTTTGGCGAAGTACTGCGGCATCTCGCTATACCCGAAATATTGAAGCATTTGCCTCAATGGTGCCGGATAGCCGCTGCAGTGAGGACAGTGAGATTCCACCCACCCGTTCTCAACCGTTTATCCGCTGTCATCTATAAAAACATATTTGAGAAATGTCAAATATTTATTTGAACAGTAAACCATTTGAGTTATAACATAAGACATGTCATTGAACTCATAAGACTTGGAACCATAGTTAGAATTTAAACAAATTTGACTGCTGATCTGCTGTCCAACATGACAGCCCTGACCAGTTTCCATTTCAACCTGATTTAGGCCATGCTAAAGAAAAACCAATTCTGGAGCTCAACATCAAAGTTAAAGCTAACTTCAATAGCTTTCCAGAGAGTATTTGCTCGGCCTAATATCTGTCCTGGTTCAAAAGTTATGAGATGTCAAAGTTAACAGAATTTCTGGAGAAAATTGGACAGCACCTCCCTGCTTTAGGTACTGATTTGATCCAAGAATTCCAGTTAATTCTACTCCCAATCTGACAAAACTTTCTGTTACAAAGTTGTAACCCATCTCATAATATTTCCAGAACTACCTTATTTTCTATTTTTAGATTTTTATGCAGGAATTTATGCTCAATTTACAGAGAGTTTACAGAGAGTGTTTGCTCTGCCCTGTTTTCTGGACAGTTTCCACTCCACTGCATGTTTCGATTTGTTAAGGGATGAAAAACCTCTGGACCTCAACAGAAAAGTTTTAAAGATCTTCCAAAGATTTCCAGAAATGTATCATATGACCCCAACCTCGAAAGAACTCAACCTCTAACATCTGATTAACTTCAGCCTTAATTCAGCTGAAAACAGGGGACTCTGTCCTTAATAGTCTATAAGTTGAAAACTTGTTAACATTGAATATCCTGATTAAGGGAAGGAGTTACATCAAGTTTTACTGCTTTGGGTCAAAATCTTCAAGTTTTATAATGAAGTTGCTCATTAGTGGAGTGTGACGTCGATGCGTCACCAGATCATGTCGGTACTATGTCCTCACAAAGAAAAAGAACCTATACCGGACTTAGCCGGCTTCGTTAGTTTAATGGCACTAAGTGCCTCTCGCACACGGATGCTACACGTCTACCATTTCGTGGTTAGACTACCTGCAGATAACTCACACAATCGTCAGACTCGGCTGCACAGCGAGCCCAGTATCCATACAGTTCGTACACCCGGCCGTCATCACTCGCCCGGATGTTGTCAAGCCAAACACGCCTTGAGTTACGTGTTCACGTTACTGACCACATGACGGGGTCTCCCAAATTGCACCACGCACGCCAGGGACAGACGTTGCTCGAATACCCCAAACGACATGAAGAGTCGTAGAGGATACTAAAGCGGGTCGGGTTACCTGCCACCCGTGGGCTCCACCCTTCAGCTTGTGCGCACTGGTGGACAGCGCTTACGTGCACCCCCAAGACATAAAGCGTCCCGAGAAGCACAATTTTCTGATATAAACAAATAGGTTAGTATGCCACTTTCTATACACTAATAACATCCTTATATGGGCTACTAACTCGTTCCTCACTGGATTTTTGCTAAAGATGACATTTTTAGTGCGTTAAATCTCAAGCGAGCTCTGATACCAACGCTGACACGACCCCACGGTCTTGTCGAGCCAGGATCACGCTGAGGAGTGCTGCATTTCACAGCACCGGATAACACACAGCAAAGGTACAAAGCGGAAGCAAAGTTTTATTACATAAACCAGGGTATGAACATTTTTCCAACAAAATATGTCCAGTTTACACTCACGAGCGTAGACTATGCATCGAGTTCACGTTCAGCCCGTGAACGTGTCCCCGCTAGCACGCACACACACTAACACGGCGGCGTGCACGACTCCCACTCGACGGGGTTCCCCTCCTGGGGTTCCGTCTCCTCCTCGGGAGTCCCTTCCTCATGGAACCCTGCAAAAGCTTCAAACACAAGCAGTGAGCACGAAGGCTCAGCAAGACTGAACCGTCTCTCCTAAACATGAACTCCTACATGAGGGGTGTTAGGTCACATGAGGTAAAAATTGTTTACAAGGACTTGCCTAATTAGTGGAACCTTACTTTCAAGTTTTAGCAGCAGGTTGTGGAGAACCTTACGCTAAGGCACATGAGAGAGCCGCAATCAAACAAGAAACGCATTTCTCTCATGTACATTGCCCAAAGTTGAAAGGACTTTAATTAGCTCTAAACTACAGCAAATCATTAACAATCAACGTCCATCTTTCAATCAGCAACATTTTAACATGTAACTAGCCTGTTCTTTCTACGTCACGGTACAGTGAACAAGTGGTACTCACTGACCATGAGGGACAGCGATTATAATCGATTTACACCTGCAGGGTTACCCGAATAACCCGTCACGTACGCCCGTACTCGATGTTGCCTACAGCGACCATCACAGACGTCGTACGCAACCACCTTTCACACGTCAGCCAAATGTTGAACCGGTCCAATCGTCAAGAGCAAGAGGTCTATGCAAGCGCATGTCAGTGCCGCCAGCCGATTTACACCTCGAGCTCTCAACCTACCCTCTAAACGACCAGCTATGCCTCAACACCCAGCTACCCGAGTTACATCGGTTTCCCGGTTCCCATATAGCCGGTAGGTCTTCGGTACTGTTCTAGCTTGTTCAACAGGCCCGCACACGGCTCGGTCCTCAATCGACACAAGCGGAGCTATAGCACACAGGCCCCAAAGTCCTGCTGCCCTTACTCTCCGCTCGGTCTCATTTTCATCCCATGTGTTTCATGTGCTATCTCTACCCGAGTCGAGTGCCTCTAGCCTATTCTCGCGAGTAGTTCCAACTACTCGACTTGTACCGAATCCTACTCTATCTTAGCAATGCAGTGGCTAACGAGGTTTTCAGTCCTAATCCCAACCCATGGTTTTCTTGGCTATGTATTTGGGTTTCAAACAAGACTCTAATGCAAGAAATAAGTGATGCTCAAAGAAAGTGCTCAAAACAATAAAATTTGTAAAGAGGTTAATGCAAACCAGAGCTTGTCTTGCTGCTCTTGGTCGTAGTCTAGCTGCTCTTCTAGAGTAACGAAGTCTAAGACTTCGGGTTCCTCCTCGACTTTAGCGACTACATGAGATAACAAGTACATGTATTAATTTAAATGCATTTGATTGAAATTTTATACTTGTGAAGTTTGTAAGCCTCACTAGACAGACCCAATGACTCTGAAATTTTTACTGTGGCTTGGTTACAACCTAAACAGAGACTTGGTCAAGTTTTAGTTGCAGCAAAGCTCATTTGAGCTCTCCACAATTAATTATGTACTTGACCTTACTTGGAGTTCTTATGGTGTTCTAGAGGTTTTAATGATGCAACTCCTGACTTTCTACTATATTTTCAGAGGATTCTAATGGAGTTGGTCTCACTTAATTTGAAGGTTCCTGGCCTGAGATATGAGCTAAACAATTTCATAGAAATTCTGAAAATGTTTCTGAACATTTTCCATTTTCTCTGGAACAGTTTTATTAATCACACCATTATGTGGATCAAATTATCTCAAATGGATCTGAAATATTTATGGTAGCTCAAGGATATTTTGTTGAACATCCCAGCAAAATTTCAAAATTTTCCTCCAAAGGATTTTCCGTTAAAATTCCAAACATTTTAAATTTTGAAGAATTAATTCTGGAAAAATAAGGATTTTCATGAAGTGAAACTTGATTTGCTGGAAAGTACTAAGAGAGCTGAATCCAACAAAATTTGGTTCACTCGATTTGGATTTTCCTAGCCAAAGTTATGAGGATTTGAAGTTTGAACTAAATCTGAAAATCTGGAAAAGTTCAGATCACTGCGCGTGGGACCCGGAGCTACGTGTCGGCTCCTCATCGGATGACACACGCGGCTACACATTCTTTCGCGCGCAGCCGCACCCGATCTGTGCCACAACAGATCCCGGTTTTAAAATATCTGCCGCTGACAGCCGGGACCCAACTCTTCGTCTTCCTCCCCCCTCCCGCGCTCTGCCGCCGCGATACCTCGCCGGAGAGCTCGCCGGCGGCCTCTGTGGTGCTCCAAACTTCATGATTCTAGCCGCCCCTGCCTAACTCCACTTGGGGAACATGATTCTGGGCTCATCTTGTCATGAAAATTGCCGGCACCTGGTCGGCGACGAGCAGTAGCTTCGGAAGAACTTCGGCCGTGTCGGATGGTCTTCCTAACACCTCAACAAATCGAGCATAAAGTCGTCGAGCACTAGTGGACCCTAGGAAAGGTCGACATGAGCTTCACGGAGCTTGGAAAGGGCTGTGTTGGGCTGTCATCATGCGACCTAGGCCGGAAATCGGGAATTCTTCTAAGACTCGAAGAACAGCGGTTTCCCTCAACGGTTCTTCGTTGTTCCTGCTCCTATGGGCTCGTACGGGCACCTAGAAGTGATCACCTCCACGAGAGGATGAGTGGTGCGGTGTGGACTACGAGATTTGCAAATCGGTTCGAGCTCCCTTTTTGCACACCGTCGTGAAATCATGAAATTCCGGCATGAGCAGTCTATGTCATGCCGCCGGAGTTTGAGGTAATGATAGAGGGATTGAAGGCGAACCTTTTTGCTGTTCACAGCTCGGCTAACGGTAGGCTGTGGTGGCCGGACGGATCGTTCCCGTGGTGGCGTCTCGAGCTGAACCGGGAAATGAAAGATCATCGTGGGTAAGCTCTGGAAGGACTGCTCCGTGCCTGGAACTGGCGCGAGGGTGTCCAGGAAGACCTGGCGCACCCGGTGCTGATCTCAGATCGCCGGGAGGATCACTGGATCGGCCGGGCGATGAGAGACCGAGAGCTCAACCCTGCGGCGAGAAGTTTCAGCTTTCTGGGTGGGAACACGACGGGGCAGCGGTGAGATGCACCGGCGACCGCTCGGGCGAGTAGATAAAGGCCCCGAGAGGTGGTTCATCGGCCGAGGGCGGCAAGCAGCTGCTGTCCTCGCCGTTTCATCGCCATGGCGGCAGCTCGGTCGGGCGCGAGTAACCGAGTTCAGTCTTCAGTCGGTTGAATTCTCTCCAGTGGCTGACATGTGGGTCCCATTTCCCTTTTAACCTCTGAACTTAAGTCCATATTACTGTTGTAAACAGTAATCCCCACAATGCCCATGGTGATTTGAATTATCTACCCCTGAGCCATTTGAATTGGTTAGAATTCAAATTGGGTTTGGTTTGACTAGATTTCAGCACATATTCAGTTTGAATTCAAATAAAGTTTGAATTTGCTAAACTTAGCTCATGTCAAGATCAACTCCAAATGGATTTAAAATTGGTGTGTGAGCTCACAAAAATGTGCTGAGTGAGAATATGCTTCCCATTTTTGAATTCATGTGATAAAAACAGTTTGAATTTGAATTTGAGTTCAAACCACCCCCTTTCTAGCTATACCCAAAAGTACCTCAAAAAGGTTTTGAAGTTGGGTGAAACTTGGCATGGACATTCCTAGCAAGGTGTAGGAGTTTTCATATGCCCAGCCCCTAGATGATGCATGTGGGAAATACCACTTTTGCATTTTGTGAGCTTATTCTCTAATGAGCATGTTGATAATGGTTACTTGCTCTTCAAATGTGTTCATCAACTTTCTTCAAATAAGGTGTGTGTGTGTGGTGATGAACACTTTGAATGTGTCAAAAACTGAGGCCTTTACACCGGACCTCAACGATGCTTTGAATGTGGTAAGACAGGACACTTTCGTACAGATTGCCCTAACCTTTCAGGTCCTTCTAACCATGATGAAAAGCAGAATAAAGTCAAGTCCTTTTTTGGCAACACCAACTAAAAAAGAAGGGTTTTACAGGACGCAAACTGATAAACAGTTTCATCACCGCACTTCAAGAACTTGGCTCGAGTGATGTAGACATTGGAAGTGATGAAGATGATCTGGCAAACTTGTGCTTCATGGCGGACAAATCAAAATCAAGTATGGAGGATGCAGAACACAATAGTGACAACGAAGAGGTATGTCCTACTTGCGAAGAAATATGTGATGCTATTTCTCGTGCCACTATTTTTGTTAAGAAAAAGGACAAAAAGCTTAGGGACAATGCTGTTAAAATTGAGTCACTAGAATCTGAAATTAATCATTTAAAATCCTTGATTCCTAGTGATGATTCTTGTTCCTCATGTGATTTAATATATGAACGATTGTCCTCTCTAAGAAGTGCACACACCTCCACACTTGATAAACTTGAACTTGAAATCGAAAAGAACAAAAAGCTTGCTGCACTTAATGATAAAAACTTGAAAGATGCTTGTTGTTCTACAATTGATTTTCATTGTTCTACTTCCAATGATCTTGATAAGAAACTACAAGATGATATGAAAGAAATTTCTATATTGAACAATGCTTTACGTTCTCATGATGTTAAATATTGTTCCAATTGCAAATTAAAAGGAAAAACTTCAGGTGAAAATTGCCTTGATCTATCAAATAAACTTGATAACATTCATAAGACATTAAATCGGTTTTGTAATGGGAATAAGAACCTAAACTTGCTGTTGAATTCTTCCAAGTCTTGCAATGATAAAACTGGTTTAGGATTTGATTCACATGCTCACGCAAAGGAACATCCACCTAAAATTGTAAAATCATTAGGAAGTGGTTTGATTCAAACAGTTCCTAACAAAAAGAAGTGGTTTTTAAATCTGCAGGAGTGTTGTCACATTCGGGATCAAATAAGTATACTGCATGCTCACCTAGACATGAACACAAAGTTAAATTTCATTGTACCTATTGTGGTAGAGATGGTCATGTCATAGATTTTTGTTATATACTAGCTAATCAACATAAAAACGAAAGAATGCAAGCTAGATCTTATAACTCTCATGTAAAATTTTGTAACGCCCCAAAATCCTGTTAAGAGGGGAATTTAAAAAATTTTGGACGTATTGCATGTGTTGCAAAAATTCAAATTCAAACTGGAATTAAAATTAAACTCAAAACAGGAATGAAAAAGAAAAAAAAGGAAAAAAATAAACCTCCCCGGCCAGTGGGCCGAAACCCACCAGCCGGCCCACCTCACCCCCGCGCCAGCCCGCAGCCGCGCGCCCGCGTATCTCTCGCAGACAGGTGGGACCCACCTGTCATCCCCGACCTCCCGCTCGCGCCGACCCCGGACTGTTCCCTGCGCGCGCGCCATCGTAACCGACCGGATTTCCGCGTCCCTCAGCCCGACTCCCGGTCCCAGAAGGCTCCAGTTCGATCTAAACAAACCCGCCGCCCTTCCCCGGCTATATAAACCCCGGCATCTCCCCAGTTTTCCCCCACGACCCGCCGTTTTTCCTTCCGGTGAGAACCCGAGTTTCTCCAGCCAATTTCGCTCGATCTTCGCTCGGGATTTCTCATCTAACGCGCTGATCTTGATCCACCGCCTCCGGGGAACTGCGCAGGTGCAGAAAACTCGGTGGTTTGTGCTTCAAACACAGCGTCGACGAGCCTCGCCGTGAATTCACCTCGGACCTCGTCGCCGACCGCTTTCCAGGACCTCCGAGCTCAAGAAAACCCCCGAGGTGAGATCCCCGACCTCCCCTCTACCGATCTATGCCATAAAATCACAGTTCTAGAAAGAATTGACGAAGATCCGAAACTCTCCGGCGAGATCGCCGCCTCCCACAGCCGTGCGCCGCCGGGCAGCGCCGCCCGCGCTCGATCAGAGCGACGTGGCCGCTTATGCGCCGTCTATTTTAAATCGCACGGTAGAATTTAAATCCCCGCGTACCGGTTCGACGTTATAATCTCAGCCGTCTGTTTTAAATCGGACGGTCCACGTCAGCCCCGCGTTATAAAGGCTGGAATTCTTACGCGCTACCCCCTGGGGTTCTCGGAAAATACGAGCTAACCCCGGAAACTTCTGATCTAGCCCCTGGAACTTCAGAAAATCATGTAGATTCATTTAAAAATCAGTTTTAGCCCCTGGACTTAATAAAAATTAGGAAAACCCCTCTGTTATGTGTAGTTAGACCCCTGGAAATTCTTAAAATAATATAATAGACCCTGTAGTGGGGTGAGTTTACCTTTTTAACCCTATGTGATATTAAATTTAGGAATTTGAATATGTGTTTAGTATTTAAAATTTAAAAGATGGGACAAGCACATTGTAAATTCAAATTAAAAACTTTCCTAGTACTTGGAAAACTTTGGAGTGAGATAAAAATAGATTTTTGGCTGAAATGAATCTGTCTAATTGATTATTCACATTTATTAGTTATAGGGACACCTTTTTAAATAGAGAATAATTCTGAAAATTAGTAAAATAAATGTAGAATAGTTCACATCAGATGAGAAGTTCAAAAATATATTATTTAATATTTTAGACCCAAAACCTATTCTGTTTAGATGAGGTGTCTTACTATTTTCATAATAAAGTTCACACTTAGGCATAGGAAATAAATCTGAAAACATAGCAAGCTAGGTATGAATAACTAGAAAATGATAAATGAAGTTTCCAAAATCCAAAGAATTCAGTTTAGGGTTGGTAGAAGGTCTGAAGACACATTTGGAGTAGGAAAATACCCTCCATGCACACTTGGTAGCTAAAAGGTGTATCAATTGAATATAAGGAATTTATTTAAATTGGAAACTCATATATAGTATGCAAACATAAATATGAATACAAAAGTAGAAATCATATGCACATGTTTAAAAGTGCATGTAAGCCAAAATCAACACACATAGAGTAACCACAACACATACAAATGTGAATGGCTTTCATAAATGTGAATGTGTGGCTTGTATGAAGTGGAAGTGTGAACTATGTCTTATGGATTGTTGTTTTCTTTTGCTATGTGTGATGGTATGAGTAGAACCTGCTCCAGAGCAAGTTCTTCCTTTCCAAGATCAGGACTACCCATTCCCAGAGCAGCAGGAAGAAGGCAAGTGTCCTTGACCACTTTGTTCCTGTACTAGGATGTGTAGATAGAATTATTTGCATTGTCAATTGAAAATATGAAACCCATGCTAGGATGTTTCCCTAGAATTGCATTACCTTGTTTCCTTGTAGCTTGGGTTGGGATTCATTTTATCATTTATTATTATGCATATGCTTAGCCATGCTTAGAATGGGATATTTGGGATATGAGATCATCAATTTATTTTACCATACTCTTGAATGAGATATTGTGAGTTATGTAGAGGTAGGGATCAAGGCAAGTTGGATGTTTTGGTTGGTGCTGGGTGCACGAGACTCGGGTTTGTGTTTAGTACTTGCCTGGATCCTAAGGACCGGTTCATGGAGCATGTAACCTGGCTTTACCGTGCCAACCACATGCTGAGATGGGGCAGCTTGGCCAATTAATTAGGTGTATCCCCGGCGTAGTATGGTTGTGTTGGATGGTGCGGGGAATAGGTGTCAGCTGGACTACCATATGGACCGCAAGGCTCAAGAGGGGGCCACTGCAGCGGGGTTGGAGCCTCTTGTATGCTGTTAGGGGTGAAACCTCAGTGAGTCCACGCTCGTCGGGAATCCCTTTGTAAAGGCTTCGTAGTGATCTCCTGGCTACACACCTGGGAAGTGTGTATGTGGTTCGTGGCCAGTGGCAAAATTGAGGTTCTTTTAGTCCACCCGGCAACGGGGGATGAAATTACTACATGTGGGTACAGTGGTGCAAACTCTGCAGAGTCAAAACTGTCATGACAGCCGTGCTCACGGTCAAGAGCGGCTTGAACTTATTCATGATTCGAGGAGTGATGGTTTTGGAAGTTAAGGATGTTAAGCGGGGAGCTTAACATTGAAAACGATGTTATGGTTATTTGATTTTGATGATGCGTTGGGAGATTGAGACCATTTCATCTATGTAGTAATGTAGGTGCTTAATAAGCTAAGGTGATAGGTATTAATTGCGTAGTGCTTTAACCATGAGTTCAACCTCTCCTTGTTCTAGCCATGCATGACATAACTTTCCCACACTTGCTGAGTACCTTCGGTACTCAACCTTGCATATTTGTTGGTTTATATTGTTGCTCAGGTCAAGAAAGTGATGTGGTGTTTAATGACCAAGACTTCGGACCCGAAGAAGGATTCTAGGTTCATGGAGTCCCCCAGGCAACGCCTGTGACGGAGCCCACAAGAATAATATTCCGCTGCTATTTTATTTCAATGTTATGAACTTATTATCGTCCATCGAGACATATGCTATGTAAGACTTATTTATATTCGACACCTGGCTTGTAATAAATGATGCTTCACTATTTGTCATCACATGTATGAGAAAATGATCCTGGCATACATGTGATATTCACTCGGTTGTTCTTCGGAGAAACCGGGTGTGACAGAAGTGGTATCAGAGCCAAGGTTGCCCGTAGGAACGTGGACCTAGGTAGAAATGGACGTAGTTAGGGACCCTATTTTCTTAAAAACTATTTTACAAAGGTGTGGGTTGAAAAGTGTTATTTAATGGGCCACTTTATTCATCTTACCCCATCTTTTATTCAAAATAGGATTTTTGTTTAAAATCTTATCTAACTTAATTTTAGATGCTTTATGTTTTAGATGGTTCGCATGATCCGCACCTCCACCGGAGGGAGAGTTCCCGTAGTTGCCCTTGCCCTGAGAGAGGAGAACCGTCCGGTGACGTATCTCTCCTACGGATTGGCTGTAGGAGGCTTGTTGCGCCGTCTTCGACGCATGCTCCAAGCTGCCGGCAATACGAGCAAGCTAATCATACACTATAGCTCCACCCGGACCATCCGTGAGAAGCGGGAAGAATGGAGTTCAGTGATGAGGATTATCCACGAAAATCAGCTGCTAAAGATCCACCGCTCTCCAGCTTGTCGAGCGGCACAGGTCGATGCGGAGAAGGATGTTACCTGGGAGGCAATCACCTGCCAGAGTCACATCTATCGTCGCCATCTGGACAGGACTGAGTACATGTATGTCCTCCAGCGTGAGAGCGGTACGACATAGTACAAGTACCCGCCAGTGCAGCAGGGGACTTCCCATGAGCACGTGGACTTGTGCTTGGAGGATGCTGCTATGCTCAGCACTCGACTGCAGGAGTGTCAGCAGGAGCTTCAGGATGTCCGTGACACCCTGAAGGAGACCGAGGCGTTGCTTCGAGCCAGCTTGAGGGCGAGAGAAAGAGGAGATGGGAACGAACTGTGTGTCACCGTGAATGACACATGGACTCCTGACTCCCCAGATCGCCGGGCGATCAGGCGTCGTCGCACTTCTCCACCCGCAGCCTCCTCACCCAAAGCGGAGTCAGAGGGCAGCCGCAATAATGAGGAAGATCCCGAGGAGCCAGCTCAGTGATACAAGTAGTGTAGAGTCTTTTCCATTAGTTTAGCATGTTGTCGAATAGTCAAGTCGTTACCTTAGTTAATGGTGTGTTAATGCTTGGTGTGTGACGTGAGTTGTGGAAGCCATGGGCGTTTGTCCACAACCTCGTCTTCAGGTTGTTTTGCTTTGATGTGTGAACCCCTATGAAATTAATAGTGCATTTATTTTTGCGTGAGACATGAACCCTCAGAAAAATATAAATACATCAAGGCCTCAACATTACAAAGTGTAAACAAGTAAAATTGGGAAGTTAATATGTAATGCTTTAAGTTGACATCTGGTTGATCATGATAGATGGCCGGAAGAGGAAAGGGTCGTGCTGCCAACCCCGCCAACAACAACGATGAGGCCTGCAACCCTCATCTTTCTGGGAGCCAAGACAGGGGTGGGCACCGTGAGGGAGTTGATCCCATCCACCGAATGCTTGAAAATCAAAATCAGCTCATCCAGAACCTGACTCAAGTGGTGGCCAACTTGCATCAAATTCCACCTCCACAAGCTGCACCACGCCAACCAAGGTTGAGTGAGTTTCTAGGAACTCAACCTCCGAAGTTTGCAAGTGCTGTTGAACCTCTAGAGGCAGATGACTGGCTAAAGACCATTGAGAGCAAGATGAGGATCATACAGTGCCAAGGGTATGAGAGGGTGCTGTTTGCCTCTCATCAATTGCATGGAGCTGCTGCTGATTGGTGGACCGCCTACGTGGACGCCCATCATGACCCTGAGAACATCACTTGGGATGAGTTCAAGCGTAGCTTCCGCAACCATTACATACCAAGGGGTGAACCCAAAAACAGGAGGAAGGAGTTCTTGGGGTTGCAGCAAGGAAACATCACTGTGAGGGAATACCTCACTAAATTTACTCAACTCTCCCGTTATGCCCCACGGGACATAGAGACTGATGAGCAGAAACAGGATTGTTTCGTGGAAGGACTTACCACAGAAATGCAGTGTGCAATGTCCTCCAACGAGTATGAAAGCTTCCAAAAGATGGTGGACAGAGCATTTGTGGTAGAAAGGAAGCTGAAAGCCTTGGAAAATGAAAACAAGAGGAAGGCCGGGTGGTCACACCAAGCCTCGGGTAGCAACACCCGCCCACGTCTGATGCAGCAACCCGCAGGGCAGACGAGCCGAGCTGCGGTACCCTACTCAGCACCGAGAGGGTACAACCCGAACTTCAGGCCTCCGTCCGCACCAACGCAGCCACAACGTCAGTTTGTACAGCAACCTCGCCCCGCATATCAACCTCGACCAGCAGTACAAGGACCCCCGAACCAACCCCAAGACAACAAAGTCCAGGCACCTAAGGTCAGGGTGCAATGCTTTAACTATGGTGAAGTGGGGCACTACGCCCATAAGTGCACAAAGAAGAAGCCCGTGAAGCCGCAACATCAGAATGTAATCGAGGACGGGTGAACGACGTCACCATGCAGGAGGCGCAAGAGGCACCCAACGTGGTAGTTGGTATGTTTCCTGCCAATTTACACATTGCAACCCTGCTGTTTGATTCTGGTGCTACCCACTCGTTCATTGCCCAAGGGTTTGTTAAGAAGCATGACCTAGCAACAACACAAATGAACCATATGCTAGCAGTAAACTCTCCAGGTGGAGAAATAAGGACAAGACAAGTGTGTCCCAAGGTGAACCTAGACATTAATGGGGTAGTATTTACTGCCAACCTCATAGTGATAGATTCACAAGGGATAGATATTATTTTGGGCATGGATTGGTTGACCAAACATAAGGGAATCATCCATTGTTCGACCAGAACAGTGGAACTAACCCACCCTAGTGGCACAAGAGTAAAGTTTATAAAAATACAAGAGCCTAGGAGGGACATTAAATTAAATCAAGTTGAGGTTAAAGTGGAGGAGATCAGGACCATCAGGGAATATCCAGATGTTTTTCCGGAGGAGTTGCCAGGTATGCCTCCTGATCGTGAAGTGGAATTCGCAATTGAGCTAGTGCCTGGAACAGCCCCGATATACAAGAGACCTTATCGGATGGACTCCAAGCAGCTGGGAGAACTCAAGGATCATTTGAGAGAATTGACGGAGAAGGGGTATATTCGTCCTAGTTCCTCACCATGGGGAGCTCCAGTGATATTTGTGCCCAAGAAGGACGGAACCCAAATGTTATGCGTAGACTACCGTGCATTGAATGAAGTAACCATCAAGAACAAGTACCCATTACCCCGCATTGAAGACTTGTTTGATCAGTTGAGGGGAGCTTGTGTGTTCTCAAAAATTGATCTCAGGTCGGGATACCACCAACTTAAGATAAGGCAAACTGATATTCCCAAGACAGCTTTCGTATCTCGGTACGGACTGTATGAATACACCGTCATGCCTTTCGGGCTAACTAATGCCCCAGCATACTTCATGTATCTCATGAACAAGGTATTCATGGAATATCTGGACAAATTTGTGGTGGTTTTCATTGATGACATTCTCGTCTTCTACGAAGATGAAGAGGAACATGAGAAACATCTAAGGTTGGTGTTGCAGAGGCTGAGAGAACACCAACTATATGCCAAGTTGAGCAAGTGTGAGTTTTGGCTGAAGAGAGTTCCCTTCTTAGGACATATAATCTCGGAGGGAGGAATCTCCGTAGATCCCGCCAAGATCGAGGATGTACAGAAGTGGAAGACCCCTGAAAATGTCGGGGAAGTTCGAAGCTTCTTTGGATTGGCAGGATACTATCGATGGTTTATTGAGGGATTCTCTAAGATCTCGAGACCCCTTACCAAACTGTTGGAGAAGGGAATCACATTCACATGGACGCCGCAGTGCGAGACGAGTTTTCGGGAGTTAAAGAAAAGATTGACAACAGCCCCAGTGCTAGTTATGCCAGATATGCAGAAGAACTTTACGGTGTACTGTGATGCCTCTGGAAACGGGTTGGGATGTGTTCTCATGCAAGAAGGGCATGTCGTGGCTTATGCATCCCGGCAGCTCCAGAAGCACGAGAAGAACTATCCTACACATGACCTAGAACTAGCTGCAGTGGTACACGCGTTGAAAATTTG
Organism: Neostapfia colusana; assembly: GCA_030760725.1. Lineage (NCBI taxonomy): Eukaryota > Viridiplantae > Streptophyta > Magnoliopsida > Poales > Poaceae > Neostapfia > Neostapfia colusana. The sequence goes on from JASWHV010000016.1 coordinate 35,068,858, forward strand.
GCGGCACTACTTGATGGGGAAGAGGACAGAGATATATATGGATCACAAGAGTTTAAAGTACATTTTCACACAGCCAGATCTCAACCTCAGACAAAGGAGATGGTTAGAGCTAATCAATGACTTTGATGTGGGCATCAACTATCATCCTGGGAAAGCAAACGTCGTGGTAGATGCTTTAAGTCAGAAAGTGCAGGTCAATAAGTTGAGCTTGAAGGACATGCCTGCAGAATTGAAGGACGAGGTTATAAGGCTCAATCTATGCCTTGTGAATAGTGGTGAAGCCATCGCCATGGAAGTGGACTCCACACTAGAGCGAGAAATACGCGAGGGTCAAAAGAATGACGAGAAGATACAAGAAATCATGCAACTCATCAAGGAAAATAAAGCCCCTGGTTTCAGAGAGGATGAACAGGGAACGGTGTGGCACGGGAAAAGAATCTGTGTGCCAGAAGTAAAGAAGATCCGTGAATTGATTTTGAAGGAGGCTCACGATTCTGACTATTCCATTCATCCTGGGAGTACGAAGATGTACTAGGACCTCAAGAGCAGGTATTGGTGGTATGGCATGAAGCGAGATGTCGCGGAACATGTTGCCCTATGTGACACGTGCCAGTTGGTGAAAGCGGAACATCAACGACCCGCGAGATTAGTGCAACCACTCAAAGTGTCTGAATGGAAATGGGAAGAAATCGGTATGGATTTCATAGTGGGACTGCCTAGGACCCAATCAGGATATGATTCAATATGGGTCATCATCGACAGGCTAACCAAGGTAGCTCATTTCATTCCCGTGAAAGAAAGCTACAGACGATCCAAATTGGCAGAATTGTACATGTCAAAGATCGTGTGTTACCATGGAGTGCCGAAGAAGATAGTGTCGGATCGAGGGACACAATTCACCTCGAGGTTCTGGCAGAAGTTGCACGAAACCATGGGAACCCATCTGAACTTTAGCTCTGCCTATCATCCCCAAACTGACGGGCAGACGGAAAGAACCAATCAGATTCTTGAGGATATGCTGAGGGCGTGTGCACTCAAAAACAATCGGAGTTGGGACAAGAACTTACCGTATGCGGAATTCTCCTATAACAACAGCTATCAAGCTAGTATGAAGATGTCACCTTTCGAAGTTTTGTATGGGAGGAAGTGCAGAACTCCCCTATTTTGGAACCAAACAGGGGAAAGTAAAGTGTTTGGTCCCGAAGTACTACAAGAAGCCGAGGCGAAAGTGAGGGAAATTCGCAACAACTTGAGGATAGCACAGACACGACAAAAGAGCTATGCCGATGTATGGAGAAGAGAGCTCGTTTTCAACATGGGAGACTATGTCTATCTCAAGGTGTCCCCTATCCGAGGACTTCATCGGTTCAAGGTGAAAGGGAAGTTGTCACCTTGATACATCGGACCCTTTCAAGTTCTGGAGAGGAAAGGCGAAGTGGCGTATCAACTAGAATTACCAGCTCGCCTATCGGATGTGCACGATGTATTCCATGTGTCACAGCTCAAGAAATGTCTGAGATGTTACCCATGAATGAGGTTGACGTAGCTGCGGATTTGTCTTATGCCGAGCAACCATCCAAGATTTTGGAAAAATGGAACGTCTCACAAGAAATAAAAGAATCCTGATGTGCAAGGTGCAGTGGAAGCATCACTCGGAAGAGGAAGCCACCTGGGAGCGAGAAGATGAGCTTAAGGCACAATTTCCGGAATTGTTTTCTTAGAACCACCAATCTTGAGGACGAGATTTCTTTTATGGGGGGTAGAGCTGTAACACCCCAAAATCCTGTTAAGAGGGGAATTTAAAAATTTTTGGACGTATTGCATGTGTTGCAAAAATTCAAATTCAAACTGGAATTCAAATTAAACTAAAAACAGAAATGAAAAAGAAAAAGAAAAGGAAAAAATAAACCTCCCCGGCCAGTGGGCCGAAACCCACCAGCCGGCCGACCTCACCCCCGCGCCAGCCCGCAGCCACGCGCCCGCGTATCTCTCGCAGACAGGCGGGACCCACCTGTCATCCCCGACCTCCTGCTCGCGGCGACTCCGGACTGTTCCCCGCGCGCGCGCGATCATAGCCGACCGGATTTCCGCGTCCCTCAGCCCGACTCCCGGTCCCAGAAGGCTCCAGTTCGATCTAAACAAACCCGCCACCATTCCCCGGCTATATAAACCCCGGCATCTCCCCGTTTCTCCCCCACGATCCGCCGTTTTTCCTTCCAGTGAGAACCCGAGTTTCTCCGGCCAATTTCGCTCGATCTTTGCTCGTGATTTCTCATCTAACGCGCTGATCTTTATCCACCGCCTCCGGGGAACCGCGCAGGTGCAGAAAACTTGGTGGTTTGCGCTTCAAACACAGCGCCGACGAGCCTCGCCGTGAATTCACCTCGGACCTCGTCGCCGACCGCTTTCAAGGACCTCCGAGCTCAAGAAAACCCCCGAGGTGAGATCCCCGACCTCCCCTCTACCGATCTATGCCATAAAATCACAGTTCTAGGAAGAATTGACGAAGATCCGAAACTCTCCGGCGAGATCGGCGCCTCCCGCCGCCGTGCGCCGCCGGGCAGCGCCGCCTGCGCTCGATCAGAGCGACGTGGCCGCTTGTCCGCCGTCTATTTTAAATCGCACGGTAGAATTTAAATCCCCGCGTACCAGTTCGACGTTATAATCTCAGCCGTCTGTTTTAAATCGGACGGTCCACGTCAGCCCCGCGTTATAAAGACTGGAATTCTTACGTGCTACCCCCTGGGGTTCTCAGAAAATACGAGCTAGCCCCAGAAACTTCTGATCTAGCCCCTGGAACTTCAGAAAATCATGTAAATTCATTTAAAAATCAGTTTTAGCCCCTGGACTTAATAAAAATTAGGAAAACCCCTCTGTTATGTGTAGTTAGACCCCTGGAAATTCTTAAAATAATATAATAGACCCTGTAGTGGGGTGAGTTTACCTTTTAACCCTATGTGATATTAAATTTAGGAATTTGAATATGTGTTTAGTATTTAAAATTTAAAAGATGGGACAAACACATTGTAAATTCAAATTAAAAACTTTCCTAGTACTTGGAAAACTTTGGAGTGAGATAAAAATAGATTTTTGGCTGAAATGAATCTGTCTAATTGATTATTCACATTTATTAGTTATAGGGACACCTTTTTAAATAGAGAATAATTCTGAAAATTAGTAAAATAAATGTAGAATAGTTCACATCAGAGGAGAAGTTCAAAAATATATTATTTAATATTTTAGACCCAAAACCTATTCTGTTTAGATGAGTGTCTTACTATTTTCATAATAAAGTTCGCATTTAGGCATAGGAAATAAATCTGAAAACATAGCAAGCTAGGTATGAATAACTAGAAAATGATAAATGAAGTTTCCAAAATCAAAAGAATTCAGTTTAGGGTTGGTAGAAGGTCTGAAGACACATTTGGAGTAGGAAAATACCCTCCATGCACACTTGGTAGCTAAAAGGTATATCAATTGAATATAAGGAATTTATTTAAATTGGAAACTCATATATAGTATGCAAACATAAATATGAATACAAAAGTAGAAATCATATGCACATGTTTAAAAGTGCATGTAAGCCAAAATCAACACACATAGAGTAACCACAACACATAGAAATGTGAATGGCTTTCATAAATGTGAATGTGTGGCTTGTATGAAGTGGAAGTGTGAACTATGTCTTATGGATTGTTGTTTTCTTTTGCTATGTGTGATGGTATGAGTAGAACCTGCTCCAGAGCAAGTTCTTCCTTTCCAAGATCAGGACTACCCATTCCCAGAGCAGCAGGAAGAAGGCAAGTGTCCTTGACCACTTTGTTCCTATACTAGGATGTGTAGATACAATTATTTGCATTGTCAATTAAAAATTTAAAACCCATGCTAGGATGTTTCCCTAGAATTGCATTACCTTGTTTCCTTGTAGCTTGGGTTGGGATTCATTTTATCATTTATTATTATGCATATGCTTAGCCATGCTTAGAATGGGATATTTGGGATATGAGATCATCAATTTATTTAACCATACTCTTGAATGAGATATTGTGAGTTATGTAGAGGTAGGGATCAAGGCAAGTTGGATGTTTTGGTTGGTGCTGGGTGCACGAGACTCGGGTTTGTGTTTAGTACTTGCCTGGATCCTAAGGACCGATTCATGGAGCATGTAACCTAGCTTTACCGTGCCAACCACATGCTGAGATGGGGCAGCTTGGCCAATTAATTAGGTGTATCCCCGACGTAGTATGGGTGTGTTGGATGGTGCGGGAAATAGGTGTCAGCTGGACTACCATATGAACCGCAAGGCTCAAGAGGGGGCCACTGCAGCGGGGTTGGAGCCTCTTGTATGCTGTTAGGGGTGAAACCTCAGTGGGCCCACGCTCGTCGGGAATCCCTTTGTAAAGGCTTCGTAGTGATCTCCTGGCTACACACCTGGGAAGTGTGTATGTGGTTCGTGGCCACAGGCATAATGGAGGTTCTTTTAGTCCACCCAGTAACGGGGGATGAAATCACTACATGTGGGTACAGTGGTGCAAACTCTGTAGAGTCAAAACTGTCATGGCAGCCGTGCTCACGGTCAAGAGCGGCTTGGACTTATTCATGATTAGAGGAGTGATGGTTTTGGAAGTTAAGGATGTTAAGCGGGGAGCTTAACATTGAAAACGATGTTATGGTTATTTGATTTTGATGATGGGTTGGGAGATTGGGACCATTTCATCTATGTAGTAATGCAGGTGCCTAATAAGCTAAGGTGATAGGTATTAATTGCGTAGTGCTTTAACCATGAGTTCAACCTCTCCTTGTTCTAGCCATGCATGACATAACTTTCCCACACTTGCTGAGTACCTTCGGTACTCAACCTTGCATATTTGTTGGTTTATATTGCTGCTCAGGTCAAGAAAGTGATGTGGTGTTTAATGACCAAGACTTCGGACCCGAAGAAGGATTCTAGGTTCATGGAGTCCCCCGGGCAACGCCTATGACGGAGCCCACAAGAATAATATTCCGCTGCTATTTTATTTCAATGTTATGAACTTATTATCGTCCATCGAGACATATGCTATGTAAGACTTATTTATATTCAACACCTGGCTTGTAATAAATGAAGCTTCATCATTTGTCATCACATGTATGAGAAATGATCCTGGCATACATGTGATATTCACTCGGTTGTTCTTCGGAGAAACCGGGTGTGAAAAATTTGCTGCACATACTAAACCGAATGTCAGGAACATGCAACCTGCTGTTATGAGTCAGAAATATTCAAAGTTTACCTCCAGAGCTTCAGTTTTTGCCTCCAGACCTTCTGTTTTTGCCTACGGAGCTACTGATTTTCTTGCTACACAAGTAACACCTCATAGGTCAGTAGTTAAGAACAAAAAAATCTCAAACTTTGACTCATAAACCTGCTGTTTTATCTCAGCTTTCGCGTGTTATTCTTGCTGGACATCGTGTGACTCAGTACTGGACTCCTAAATGCCTTTTAACTCACCCTAGTATTGAGTCATCGACGTATTGTGCTTCTATGTAGGTTACACGCTTGAGGAAGGAGAACATTTGGATTGTGGATTCAGGTTGCTCACGCCACATGATCTGTAACAAAGAATGGTTCTCCTCTCTCTCTCTTTTATGTCACGTGTAGAGAATGTTACTTTTGCCGATAATTCTTCAACTCCTATAATTGCTAAGGGTTTGGTTAGAGTAAATGATCACTACACTCTGAAGGATGTGGCACTTGTCAAAAATTTGAAATACAACTTGCTTTCTGTTTCACAATTGATAAATGAAAATCTTAAAATTATTTTCAATAAAAACTGCAGCAAAGTTGTAGGTTCAAATAGTGAGCTTATTTTTAACATGTCTCAGTTTGGAAGAGTTTTTAAAGCTGATTTTGATATGTCTTACTCTAAGCATAGATGTCTAGTTGCAAATGATTCCAAAGATTTATATTTTTGGCATCGTAGACTTGGTCACGTAGGCTTTGATCATCTCATGCGTGTTAGTGCTCTTGATCGCATACGTGGGCTGCTTAAGCTTAAAGGGGACAAAAAAATTGTGTGCTCTTCTTGTAGACATGCTAAGATGGTTGCAGATTCACATGCTCCTCTCACAATGACCATGACAACTGAACCGGTTCAACTTTTACACCTTGACAGCGTAGGACCTTCACGTGTTCAATCCTTCGGAGGTAAATGGTACGTTCTTGTGATTGTTGATGACTATTCTAGATACTCTTGGGTTTAATTTATGGCATCTAAGAATGAAGCTTTTAGTCACTTTAGAACTTTATTTCTTATATTATCAATTGATCACCTAGCATCTTTAAGAGCAATTAGAAGTGATAATGGAACCGAATTTAAAAATCAATCGTTTGATCACTTTTGTGCTGAAAATGCAATAGATCATCAATTTTCTTCACCATATGTACCTCAACAAAACGGTGTTGTAGAGAGAAAGAGCAGAACCTTAGTTGAGATGGCTAGGACTATGCTTGATGAATATCAAAATCATAGGAAATTTTGGGCTGATGCAATTGCAACCGCTTGTTATGTCTCAAATCATGTTTTCTTGCGTGCTAAGCTAGGTAAAACACCATATGAGCTCATGTTTGGACATAGGCCTAGTGTCGCACACTTTAGGGTCTTTGGTTGCAAATGCTTTGTTAAGAAACATGGTAATCTTGATAAATTTGAAGCTAGATCTGTTCATGGCATGTTTCTTGGTTATCCATCTCATACTAGAGGCTACCGTATGCTTTTACTTGATACAAACAAAATGGTGGAGACTTGTGAGGTTTCATTTGATGAAGCTAGCCCAGGTACTAGTTCAAATATTGCAGGTCCGGATCCATATCCGCAGGGGGGGGAGTATTTTCATTAAAGAAGAGGAAGAAGTGGTGCTGCTTCCCGAAAATTCAGCAGCTAATGACATTGTCCAGCTCCTGATCTTGATTCACAGCCAGCACCGACGACCACCATTGCTGGTCCAAATCCTCCTCACATCACAAGCTCATCTATTTGTGATGAACATGAAGAAGAAGAAGCTTGTGAAGTGTCCACTCCCCTCCGGATTCTCAAAAGTCATCCTCCACAACAAATTATTGGAAGCTTGCATGAACGAGTTAGAAGATCCAGGTTTTTCGACCCCAATTCTCATGCTCATTCTGCCTTTGTTGCTTCTTTTGAACCCAAAGACATATCCCACGCACTCACTAATGAATCTTGGATTATTGCCATGCAAGAAGAGTTAGAAAATTTTGAAAGAAATAATGTTTGGAAACTTGTACCTTCACCTCAAGGTCACACTTTAATTGGAACTAAATGGGTGTTTAAAAATAAACAATGTGAGAATGGGGTTGTGGTTAGGAATAAGGCTAGGTTGGTTGCTCAAGATTTCACATAAGTTGAAGGTCTAGATTTTGATAAAACTTTTGCTCCTGTTGCTAGATTAGAAGCCATAAGAATTTTTTAGCTTTTGCTGCATCTAAAGGTTTTAAGCTATATCAAATGGATGTTAAAAGTGCTTTTCTTAATGGCTACATAGATGGGGAGGTTTATGTCAAACAACCACCTGGTTTTGAAAATCCAAAATTTCCTAATCATGTTTACAAACTGTCCAAAGCCTTGTACTGTCTCAAAAAAGCCCCTAGAGCATGGTATCATAGGTTAAAAACATTCTTACTTGAAAAGGGGTTTACCATGGGCAAGGTTGATAAAACTCTTTTTGTGCTTAAGCATGGCAATGACTCATTATTCGTTCAAGTGTATGTGGATGATATTATCTTGGTTGTGCTTCTCATGATCTTGTGTCCAAGTTTTCAGCTATGATGAGTTCAGAATTTAAGATGAGTATGATGGGAGAACTCACGTACTTTTTGGGGCTGCAAATCAAGCAAACCAAGGAGTGTACCTTTGTGCATCAAACAAAGTATACAAAAGATCTCCTAAGGCGCTTCAACATGGACAAAAGCAAGCCTCTTCGGACACCAATGGGAACAGCAACAACACTTGAACTTAATGAATATTGTGATCCCGTTGATCAAAAGGAATATAGAAGCATGATCGGATCACTTTTGTATCTCACGGCATCAAGACCGGACATACAATTCAGCGTATGTCTTTTTGCATGATTTCAAGCCTTCCCACGTGCTTCACATCGTCAAGCCGTCAAAAGAATTCTCAGGTACTTACATGGAACTTAAGAATTTGGCATTTTTCTTCCTTTGTCCTCAAACGTTACTTTGAAAGCTTTTTCCGATGCTGATTTTGGGGGTTGTAGGATTGATAGGAAAAGTACTTCTGGTGCTTGTCATTTTCTTGGTAATTCACTTGTTGCCCGGTCCTCTAGAAAACAAAGTTCAGTTGCACAATCCACAGCCGAATCTGAATATGTAGCTGCCGCTAGTGCTTGCTCACAAATTCTTTGGATTGTTCAAACACTTAAGGACTATGGGGTGATCTAGATAGTGTTCCACTGTTTTGGGATAACACTAGTTCCATTTGCATTGCTAAAAACCCCGTGCAACATTCGAGAACTAAGCACATTGACATTAGGTATCACTTTCTCCGTGATAATGTTGAAAAAGGGAACATTGTGCTTCACCATATAGATACCGAACAACAATTGGCTGACATTTTTACAAAACCTTTGGATTTCACACATTTTTGTTACATTCGTAGTGAAATAGGGGTTATGCATCCTCATGGCTTAAATTGAGGGAGAATTTTGAAACTTGGGGAGTCTATGTGTGAATCTAAAATTAAAATAATATGAGCATAGTATTTCATGCATATATGACTTTGTGATTCCTTTTTCATGCTGAAAGTTCTTACTATATTACTCGTGTTATACATTTTGTAGTTTTTACCATGTCTAGTAATTTGAATAATTACTTACACTAAATCTGGTCATGGTCGAACATTCTTGCTGTTTTGAACTTGTTGCATGCTCACAAGTGCTTTTAATCATAAATAATTAATCAAGTAATGAACTCACATGTTGAGTTTTTATGTTCAAATAAAAAAATGAGAAAAGATCAAGAGAATATGCATGCATCACACTTCTTCTTTTGAGATGGCTTATCATTACACTTAGATATGAACTTGAAAGGAGTTGTGTATGACTAAAACCATGTCCTTAAGCTTCTGACTATCAAATGACATAGGCTTGGCTTGGTTGGTTAGAATAAGGCTGATGCTGCATATAATCTCTTGCAAATGTCATAAGATCAAAATTTGTGCTTTAAATGTTAAATAAAATGCAGCAACAAGTTTTCATGCTTTCAGGTCTTGAAATAGTTAAGTTTGTGAGATCATGACTTGCTTAAATTGAAAATTACACTTGATCTCTAGCATGGCTTACACTACTTTATGTATCTCATTGATGTGTTAGTGTAAGTTACTTGATAGTATGATTAGGATGAGCTTTGTTTTATATGTATATGTTATAATGTGCTCATAATAAATTAAAATTTATCTTTTGTACCTTGCTGAATACATTGTCAAAGGGGGAGAAATTGATCACACATTGCACACATTCACAAGTATTTTGGCACGATTCTTCTCAGGGGGGAATTTTTGGTATTTTTATTTTTCTTCTCATTTTATTTCTGATTTATAAAGGGGGAGAAATTGTTTTCAAAACTTTTCATGTGAGTAAGCCAATGTTCGGATTTTAAGTGGTGTCGCCAATGCATTCATCAAGGGGGAGATTGTGAGACCTGTGTGTGCTGAATACATTGGCTTTGATGATAAAAGTTTTGAATACTACCAAAACACCTTTTTAACAAGGTCCGACTCTAGGTCAGAGCTCCTGCATGGTCCGACGATAGGTCTGACTTGTTTTGGGTAGCTCCGGCAAGGTCCGACGTAAGGTCCGACTTGCTTTGTCTAGGTCTGACTTATTTTGGCTAGGTCCGACTTGTTTTTGCTAGCTCCGGTGCTAGGTCCGACTAGCTTTGGTAAGTTCCGTGCTAGGTCCGACTAAGCTTTAGTAAGCTCCGGAACTGGGTCCGACTAGCTTTGGTAAGCTCCGGTTCAAGGTCCGGTTAGCTTTGGTAAGGTTCGGAGCTTGATTGCAATGGTTCTGCTTTTAACTTGCAATATTTCGAACTTGCTTTACTCTTATGGAAAGTTTGCTTAGTATTATTTTACTAATTTTTTGGTGTGTTTTTGTGGTTATGGCTGATATCATTTTGGTATGGTTTACAACATGCTTATGTGAGGTGCTCACGTAAGATGTTGTAGTTTCGGAACTAATGAGAGTCAAGTCAAGGACTTGTGCTCGTAAGTATTGTTTGTTTATTCATGTGCAGGTGTTGCTTGAGTTCAAGACATGGCTGGTGACGAGATCCATTGAACTAGTCTTAGGGAGAAGATGAGGTTCAACAACCAAGTTCGGGAGGAATTGTGGTTGAGTTGATCGAGAGGTTGCACAGTATGTTTGAATCAAGAACAATGCATATGAAGGTATCTTGGACGTCGTTGGAAGATGTTTGCACGTGTGGAAGGAGTGCATGGACGTGGCTGCATGGTTCCAAGGCGTGATGAAGAGATGTGGACGTAAAGAGTTGGTCGGAAAGGTCCAACCGACTAGGTTATGGACTCAGGCTGCGGCTGAGTCGTGTTTGACTCAAATATGGAAAGTTTTGAGTTGGTTATAATAGGATTTCGTGTGGGTCACGAATTTGAGTTATTTTAGGAATGTGGGATACGTTTCTAAGGTGTTTGGAAGTCTTAAAATTGCTTCTATCTGCGTATAAAAGAGTTTTGAGCAGTATTGGAAAGTTACAGTTTGAATCCAAGTAGGAGTAGGAGTCCAGGTTTGAATTGGATTGGTCATAGAGCTGGTTATATAAGCAAGGGAGGCCAAGGCTCACGGAGAGCACGACTTTGGGGCTGTTCCTCTTGTGTTTCGATAAATAAAATTCGTATTCTAAAAAAACTTTTGTGGCCTGTTTGTCCGACTTGTTTCAGACAAGTTTTTCTCGTCGTGTTTCTATTCAGCACTACCTTGCTTTGGTGGTTTTATCATAACTCGAGTTTTACAGATCCAATTGATGTGATTCTTTTTAGGTTGTCTTCACAACTGGTTTATCTATCATATGTGGAAATTTAACGGTCATTGAATTTGTGGTTTATGATCCACTCGAGTTTCTTTGCAGTATTCCAGAACTGTTTTTCTCGCGTAGGACAGATTGACCTTTGTTGAAACTTTCGATCGTAAATTGAGTTTCTCTCAACGGATTTTTATTATTCTTGTTGTGACGTCTTCGTGACTTGATTATCTACAATCTATACTTATTTTGTCACAGTTGAACACGTTTGTATTAGTCTCACACACGGTTTTTTTAACAGATCGGTTTTCTGCTGAGGGGTGTTTTGTTGCTTCCGCTGAAAAGTTTTTATCTACCATTCACCCCCCTCTGGTAGCTTTACACGTGTACTTCGATCCTAAAGCATTGTCATTTATCTTTTCAAGAATCGTAAAAGGTCCAGCAGCACGTGGCATGAGCTTGGCCTTTCTAAAATCCGAGAACCTATCTTTTATCAAATGAACCCACACCAAATCACCGGGTTCCAATTTTACCTCCTTCCTACCTTTACTAGCATCAATGTGATACTTTTCATTCATTTTTCTAAATTTGTAACTTAGTAGCTTCATGCAACTTTAGAACAAATTCAGAACGTTGTCTAGCATCTAAGTTCACAATTTCAGAATGTGATAAAGGTAGCAAATCAAATGGAGCACGAGGATTGAAACCATATACTACCATAAATGGACTTAACTTGATTGTGGAGTGAATAGACCTGTTATAAGCAAACTAAATACGTGGCAAACATTCCTCCCACAACCTCAAATTATCTTTCAAAACAGCCTGCAACATAGTAGATAAGGTACGATTAACTACCTCCGTTTGCCCATCAGCTTGTGGATGACAAGTATTAAAAAACAATGGCTTTGTTCCCAATTTATACCATAAAGTTCTCCAAAAGTGGCTCAAAAACTTAGCATCCCTATAAGAAAACAATAGTATTGGGAACACCATGCAAACACACAACCTCATTAAAGAACAAATCAGCAACATGTGGAAGCATTATCGGTATTATGGCAGGGTATAAAATGTGCCATTTTAGAAAAACGGCCAACAACCACAAAGACACTATCCCCCCCTATTTGTTCTGGACAATCCTAAAACAAAATCCATTCAAATATCCTCCCAAGGTGCACTAGGAACAGGAAGAGGCATATAAAGACCATGTGGGTGAAGTTGACACTTAGCTTTGTTGCATGTCATGCAACGTGAAACGAAGCGCTCCACATCACGCCTCATTAGTGGCCTAAAGAAGTGAGCAGCCAGCACATCCTCTGTCTTTTTAACACCAAAATATCCCATCAAACCACCTCCATGCGCTTTCTGCAACAACAAAAGATGAACGGAGCTAGCTGGAACACATAGCTTGTTAGCACGGTAGAGAAGGCATTCACGTAGCAGAAATTTGTGCCACGTTCTGCCCTCTCTACAATTTTCAAACGCATCTTTGAAGTCCAAATCAGTAGCATATAATCTCTTTATGGTTTCCGAACCAAAGATTTAATGAGAAAGTTGGGACAGCATGGTATAACGTCTAGATAAAGCATCGGCAATCACATTGTCTTTCCTTTTCTTATGCTTAATGATGTAAGGAAATGACTCTATGAACTCAATCCATTTAGCATGACGTTTGTTCAGATTAGTTTGTCCTTTAATATTCTTCAAAGACTCATGATCTGAATGTATAAAAAATTCTTTAGACCATAGGTAATGTTGCCAAGTTTGCAAGACACGCACTAAAACATAAAGTTCTTTGTCATATGTAGAATAATTCAGCAAAGGACCATGCAATTTTTCACTAAAGAAAGCAACAGGTTTACCTTATTGAATGAGCACTCCTCCAATGCCAATGACGTTCGCATCACATTCAAGCTCGAAGGTCTTCTCAAAATCAGGAAGTTGCAGCAATAGTGCTTGTGTGAGCTTCGACTTGAGAGCATCAAAAGCTTGTTGTTGTGCTGGTCCCCATCGAAACGGCACTCCATGCTTTGTCAAATCGTGGTGAGGTGCCGCAATGGTGCTGAAATTCCGCATGAAACGCCGGTAGAAACCTGCGAGACCAAAAAAGCTACGAACCGGCGTGGCCGTAGTCGGAAGTGGCCAGCTTGTGATGGCAATAATCTTTGCCTCGTCCACCTCAATGCCCTGCAAAGTAACAACATAACCAAGAAAAGACACATGATCAGTGCAAAAGGTGCACTTCTCAAGGTTACCAATTAAACATGCACAAGACATTAAAAACAACAGGCAAATGTTCAAGATGCTTGACATATGACTTGCTGTAAATAAGGATATCATTAAATTAACCACCATAAATTTACCAATGAAAGCACGTAAAACCTTATTCATCAATCTCATAAACATGCTTGGTGCATTAGTTAAACCAAATGGCATGACTAACCATTCATAAAGTCCGAATTTAGTTTTAAAGACAGTTTTCCATTCATCATCTAAAGCCATACAAATCTGATGATACCCACTACGTAAACAATCTTGGAGAAAATAACAGAACCACTCAACTCATCAAGCATGCCATCCAATCTAGGAATAGGATAGCGATAACGAATGGTAATGTTATTCATGGTTCTACAATCAATACACATGCGCCAAGTGCCATCTTTCTTAGGAACAAAAAGAACAGGAACAAAACAAGGACTAAGGCTCTCATGAATGTATCCGCGGTCCAGAAGATCTTGGACTTGTCACTGATCTCCTTAGTGTCGTCGGGGTTGGTCCTGTAGGCGGCACGGTTTGGCAAGCTCGCCCTTGGAATCAAATCAATCTTGTGCTCAATGCCTCGCACAGGTGGTAATCCAGGGGGTATCTCTAATGGAAAAACATTCATATACTCCTGCAAAAGATTAGCAACAGCAGGTGGAAAAGCAATGGATGTATCCTCAATAGAATATAAAGCATGTTTGCGCACTAAAGCATAGAAAATTCCATTAGAGGCATATAAGTCATCAAGATCAGATTTAGTTGCAAGCAAAACAGGATTTTTCAACTTAATAGTTTGCTGAATTTCAGAATTGAAAACACCCTCTTGCTTAGCATTGTTCTTTCTCTCATGTTCGAATTGCACAATTTCAGTGGGAGTCACAGGGAGCAATTTTCTTGCCCTTATGCATGAGAGTATACTTATTAGATCGACCATGGTGAATAGCGTCAGTATCAAACTGCCAAGGATGTCCCAACAAAAGAGAACAAGCATCCATAGGTAGCACATCAAAATCAGCAAAATCATGATAAGAACCAATGGAAAAATGTATCCTTGCTGTTTGTATTACCTTTACCTTACAATTGTTGTTAAACCATTGAATGTGATAAGGGTGGGGATGCTCCCGTGTGGTCAAGACAAGCTTCTTGACCACCTCAACATTCACCAAATTGTTGCAGCTACCACCATCAATGATGGTATGCACACGGCAGTCCTTGACGATGAGAAACATGTTGAAAAGGTTCTGACATTGGCGGTTGTCGTCCTTTCCATCCGTGGCACTCAAAGCTCGCTGCACAATCAAAGTCCTATAGTTGTTGGTCGCAGATGTACCAAAAACCTCCTCAGCACCGTCATCAGAACCTGAAATGTTAGCTTGAATAATATTTTCATCTTCAATATCAGAAACACTAACATACCCACCATCAACAGTTGCAATGATCGCCCGTTTGCTGGGGCAATCTCATTACATATGGCCAAGTCCCTGGCAGCGGTGGCACTTGATGTTGGAGGTACGACTGGTGGAAGTGTTGGGTGTAGCAGTCTTTGCTGCAACACCTGGAGGCGTCTGGGACTTGCTGTTATCCTGTCCCCGTGATGTATAAGGTGCGGTGCTGCGTACAACACCGGTGGATGGTGGTGTAGACACACATACGGTCGAGGAGGGCGCTGCTTTTAATGGCACCGGAAGCTATCATGGAGTGAAGGTGTTGTTCCGCCGCTGCTGTTGGCGACCCTGCACTTCTTTTTCTGCTAACATAGCTAGATGAAATAAACGTTGAATAAGATGATATTCCTTGTAATCAACTATGTCTTGGATCTCACGCTGCAAGCCCCCATAAAACCTAACAATTTGGTCTTCCTGATCCTCAACTACCTCACAACGAAGCATACCTTTCTGCAACTCTTGGTATTACTCTTGGACAGTCATGTCACCCTGATCAAAGTGTTGCAATTTCTGAAGAAGATCACGTCTATATGAAGGGGGAACAAACCTAGCACGCATCTCTTCTTTTAAGGCAGCCCATGTCTGTAGGGCATTACGTGTATTGACAAGTTCATTCCACCAAATGATAGCAAAATCTTTAAACTCACTAGTGGCTTGTCTAACTCTATGTCGCTCAGGAACAAGATGAGAGCTAAATTTTTGTTCTATCATCATCTCCCAATCCAAGTAAGTCTCAGCATCATAAGATCCATAAAATGGTGGAATAGAAAACTTAATAATAGCGTAAGGATCATTATCTTGTTCAGGAGCATGAGGACGAGGTCTACCTCCCATACCTTGATGATTTCGTCGAAGGCAACGGCGCTGCTGTGCATCAATCTCATCGTTATTAAAGTCATCCTCTGTGTCGTTGTGTGCATGTGCGCCAACATCAAGATGATAGGGGCTGGAGTTTGTTGGGGAATACGAGCCTCCACCTCGTCCAACCGTGTGGTTAGACCAGCAACACTTGTATGAAGCCTCTAAAAGGTGGTTGTTGTAGTGGTCTGGTAGTTGTTGAATGCTTCAGTCATCGCCCACATCATGTCCCTTAGTTCCAAATGGGACACACAATCATTATCATCCAGAGGTGTAGAACCAGAGGTCTTATCCATAGACTTATTTCCTTTCATTGTTAGTACAAAAAAGAAAACAAAGGAAAAAGGATCGTGAAAGACCCTATTACTATGCTCTCTTAAGTGGTAGTGGTTGTGGAAATGAAGCAGTAAGATGCGTCTTACTCCGCTCTTACAAGTTTCTTACCAGCACTGCAGGTGGCGAACGGTGACCGATGTGAAAGCAAGCAGAGAGTGGGTGTGATTGTAGAGGTTACCTCTTCTGCTCGAGAGAAGGTGGAGCTTGGCAAGGTTCAAATTCAGTATATGTATGTGGCACACAAGTTAGTAACGGATAGCAATGCTGAATAAGTTTCCAAAGAATTTGACCTAGTTGCTGGCCTAAAATTGTATTAGAACAGTTGTGGCAACAAGCAAGGAACAATATCAGCAAGTTCTGAAAACAAGGATGAATGATGATGAAAACAAGGATGAATGATGATGAACAATAAAGACAATATCAGTAAGTGTTCAGCATTCACACAGAAAACAGCACAAGTAGAAACCCCTTGAGCATCCTATTTTTGTCTTTTAGCACTAGTAGAAATCAAATTCCTGTTTTTTATTTTTTATATTTTTTTTTCAACCAGGGGCACAAGAATAGAAACAACACCAAGTATTACCTCAAACCGATGAAAGCAAGCAGAGAGTGGGTGTGATTGTAGAGGTTACCTCTTCTGCTCGAGAGAAGGTGGAGCTTGGCAAGATTCAAATACAGTATATGTATGTGGCACACAAGTTAGTAACGGATAGCAATGCTGAATAAGTTTCCAAAGAATTTGACCTAGTTGCTGGCCTAAAATTGTATTAGAACAGTTGTGGCAACAAGCAAGGAACAATATCAGCAAGTTCTGAAAACAAGGATGAATGATGATGAAAATAAGGATGAATGATGATGAACAATAAGGACAATATCAGCAAGTGTTCAGCATTCACACAGAAAACAGCACAAGTAGAAACCCCTTGAGCATCCTATTTTTGTCTTTTAGCACTAGTAGAAATCAAATTCCTGTTTTTTATTTTTTATATTTTTTTTTCAACCAGGGGCACAAGAATAGAAACAACACCAAGTATTACCTCAAACCGATGAAAGATGTGATCTGTACAAATTCAGGAGCATTTGAAATAATGGGTGCTGGATCTTCGGAGTTCAAAACGAGGGCCTTCCTGATTTTTTTTTAATTTTTTGATATTGCCGTGACCGGCATAGCCGGTGAATCATATGTGAATTTTTTCGATAGCTTTCCAGGAAAAAAGTGCACATCAATCGGAGTTCCATACGAAAAGTTATGCCCGTTTTAAGGAGGATACCCCAAATTAGTTTTTGGTGGTGGTGGGAACTGAAATGGATACGAATCGAATCGGTGGATGGAATTTTTTGTAGATCGGTTTTTTTTGTAGATGACAGCATATAGAAGAAACAAAACTGAACAAACAAATCTAAACCAGCAACCAAAGTCAACCTAGGACACGAACTCAGAACTACGGATTCCGAAACTAAATTATGCAAAAGGCTGAGCGAGGGCTATAGGTCACGGAAAGTAAAAGTTTTTGTTGCTTTTTATGGACTATAGGACTGAAACAAAATGAATCTAAAGGCAAATAAGTATACCTCACGGTCAATCTGATATCTGATACCAGTTGATAGTAGAATGAGTCCCGATCTTCCGAGAGGAATGTTAAACTTGATTGGGTGGAGATCTCGACGTTGATGATCCAAGCCTCCGAACGAATGGAACCCCACAATCACTACACCACTGCTCCGTTCGTTATCACCCGTGTCACACGAATGACCTCGCCACGAAGGCTTATCCCTGCAAGGGCAACCAAGAACACAAGCAAGAACAGAGAAATTGCAATCAAAACTGAATTGATCACGAAGTGGGGTCTCACAAACCGATAAAAAGTGACACTGTTCAATGACAGATTGAAAACTAAGCAAAACCTGACCCTAATGTAGCGGATTCTGCTGAAAAAAAGGTGTTAGGAGCGTGCAAGACCCCTGGATGCAACCTAATGGGCTTCCACATGATACATGGGCCAGCGGCCCAAAGGACGGTGACGCAGCACCCTGACAGATTGTGGGCGTCCACTTGTTTCACTGATTCCCCTCAACTCAAAAGGAATTTTGAGGTGGGACCGGTTCCATTGGATGCTTTATGTAATTCTGGTTCCAACCATATATAGAGTGTCCAAATCCGACTCCGTATGTGTCCGGGGCGTCAATTTTGGTGAAGGCAGCTCTTGAAATCCGAGGTGGAGTCGAAGTCGGGTTGGGCTTGGACTCCTCCTTGGTGTGGACGTCTTATATCCTCCTCCTTGACTCCTTGGACTTCTCCAAGCCCTTTCTGGTCCTCTCCATTGTTCCTGGAGATCCAACCATCACGTATGTGCTCTAGTGATCGGTCCTTGTATTGTATGCAAAGGAGAGATGTCCTCATCAAAAAGAGCTCATGCATCAGCAGTGATTCTAATATCCTTTTTCAAACCACTGTAATTTTCATCCCTCCGTGTGGCTCATCCCGGAATTGTATTGATTAAACAATGCATTGTGTTCCGGGCTTCCTTTGGAAGGAAAACGACCCTGCAACACCTAATTCTTGTTTGTTGCAGTTGTTGTTTTTCCCTTTATTCATAAATTTCAGTACATTATTTAAAGGGGTATTGTTGGCCCTTCTCAAGCCACAGAAGGGTGAATGCAGGAGGTAGGTGGCCCCCTAATCCCTATGTTATTTGGTATGAGTCGTGTTAAATATGTTCCTAACTTCCTTGATTGATCCATTGAATTGATCCATTCTAGAATTTTCAGCAAAATCATGTCGACTAGAAAGTATCCATCGGCCTGTGAAAAAATGAGAAAGGGGAAATGAGCTGATGAATTCATAGAAAAACAGAAAGGAACCATGGAAATTTTTTTAAGAGTAATACCAGCACTTCAAGGAACCCAGATGAGTCAGCAATAGTCACTGTAGAGGAAAACACTGCTATTGATATTTAAGGTCCATAATATCTGAAGAATGGTTGAATGGTTTGACCACTTTATGCATTGAGAAGAAATTATTGGAATATTAGATTGATTTTGAAACCATCATCAACAACTTAGCATCAAGAACTGTTTGAAGAAACTTTTTAGGTAATTTGCACAACATATCCTATACGAATATTGTTCTAATATGCTATTTGTTTTCTTAGTAACAATATTTTTCTATATATAAGTATGTTTTTAGTGTCTATATATACAGAGGGGTCCTGGATTTAGATCCACCCCTGGACACCAAAATCTTGAGACCTATCTGATGTAGCTGGTAGAAGGTTGTTACCTAAGAAAAATCCTCTGCTTTTTCTTGAGCCACAAATCCTTGTCTTACATCTACAAAAGAGGGAAAACCGAGAGGGGGAGAAATAGGAGGGAGATCACCCAACGTGCGTGCCTGATGACAGCGATGATGGTCTGTGAGGTGTAGAAGTCGGCGGTGTTTGGCTGCGTTGGGCGGGGTGAGCTGCCATGGCATCCGCCAGCATGTGGGGGGTTGAGGCACGGGGTAAGGAAGCTGGTGGCTGAGGCATGGGCGTGAGGCACGTCATGGGCCAAGGAGTTGGCAGCGGTCTCGGCCTCGAGGGTCGCGGTGGTGGGGTGAATGGCACAGAGGCGATGGAGGAGGAGGAGGCGGCCGTAGAGGGGGCGAATGTTTGAGTCGCAAGGGAGAGAAGTTGATAAGGTGGATTTGATACCAAGGAAATAAAATCAGAACTAATGAATTTTTCAAGTCCGATGGAGTAGATAGGAGACACACATCTGTGGAGCACAATGCCGGATCTGGACAATGGCCATAGGGGTGACGACCTAGGGCCCAGCCTAGGTAAGGGCCCACAAATTTGTGTACATATATAGGTTTCTAGCCTACTTGAGCATCCTCAGCGTAAACAAGGTACGTAGGTCCGAAACAATGGCAGCAGCTAGCAGCATGAAAATGCACATATCATTGTTTTCCTTTTCTTTTCAATTGAAGAATGTTGCCTATATGATATATTGAGAGAAGTATCTTATGCTGTCCTTAATGATTTTGCATCAAGAAATACTTAAATGGAGTTAATTTCCTGCTTACTGCATAAGATTGATTTTACAAGTAGTCTTGATGCATTTTTTTGTGTTTTCTACTTATTTGATGTAATCATATTTACTCTACTTTTCTTTTAGAACTTTTTTGTTGTACTATTTCAATTAAACTCTAAAGACCAAAATATGTTCTATTAGTATGTTTATTTCTTTCACCACTATATGACGGTCCTGGTGGAGAATGCTGCCTTTTACTTGGTTTGGGAAAAAGTAACATGATTTCATAAAGGTGTGAAAACTTTATAATGTCTATTAGCTAATTCATTTATATCGTGTCTTGTCTATATGTTACTGGTGATGGGATGTCTCACCTTTTAGTTTTGTCTATTTAAGGTATTTATCTAGTGCTTATAGAGCTACATGTGTAGCACTTTGAGCTCCAAAAGCAATTTCTTGATGCCTCCAATATTGTCACAAAGTGGGGTGGAAGCTCAACTAGAGTTGTGTCGATGTGTTTCCTTAACATTTAGACTCGGAAGATATCACCGGAAGGTGTCTGCAGGAGGTACGTGGGTTACCAGAATTGGGCACGCTGGAGGGGAACTGAGGGGCAATCCAGGAAGGATGGTAAAGGTCCAAGCTGGACATGGCAGCGTCCAATCAGAGAATGTAGAACAGGCCACGCTACACGGCAGCCCGGTAGCCAAACTTCCATAGAAGGCCGGTGTGGTTGCCCCCATGTCCACTGCTGGTTGCCAGGTAGTAGAGATTTATCTCTCCACGTGTACTCCCACAATGCACCTTAACCAAGCACTGCCAGGTGCAACTTACATATTTGCCAAAAAGAGTAGCTCCAGTGGAAAATCGTCAGAACAAATTGGATACACTTCACATGTTAACTTTAAGCAAGGACCATCATTCAACTAAGCGCTTGATCATCTATCATTACGGGTTGCTAATTACATGCATCACCTTTTTTCTAGATGGAACAAAGTAATAAAGATACACAGATCAAACAAGCTCTTGTGCAAAAACACAACAAATACCGATGTGTGAAAATAGAATAAAAAAGAAGGTAAGGTGCCAATTATGTGCAAAGCCAAGGTTTTTTACCATACATTCTAGCATATCCCATTTTACAATTCCCAATGTTTCTACAGGTATATACCACTTCACAATTACAAATTTGGAGGGAGATAAGTGTCAATGATTTGCACAAGAAATCATCTTGATTGGCTATTAAGCCAACCTTCCTATCGTAACTCTACTGTCTTGCGCCGTACCATCTAAGAAGTCATATCAAGGCTGCAGGATTAGCAGTGATCTGTGGTATGACAGCCAGATATGGACCAGTAAGATTGACTTTCAGTCCAGCAGGTTCACTATATTTAACTTTATGTCGCCCGTAATGTCCCTCACCCAGAAAACAACAAATGAAAACAGGAAGAGTGCACACCTAGCACCGGTAGAGTGTAAGAAACACAAAAGTGAAAAAGTATATATTTACATATTGGAGAAAGTTATAGTGATAGAATGCTCAATTTTGGCATATAGAACTTGAGCAGCAACTGCATTTGGGGACCACAATAGAGCTAAACAAAGAAAAGATTGTTTCGCAATAAATACATGAGCAAAGAGACACTTTGTCGGGACGACCCCTCCTCCAGAGTCCTCTGTGCTTCTCGTACAAACCCTTGTATCAATAGTTGGTACACATATACAAAATGAAAAATTATCCATAATATATATATATACACACACACACACACACACACACACACACACACACAAACACACACACATATATATATATATACACTTACAATACCATATAGGTCTTACAATCATGTCATAGATTAGACACGAAGGTAGCCGGATAAAGGGCTGTCATAAGAAGAAGAGAACAATAGAACAAGCTCATGCTATGCCCACGTGCAGACTTCAACATAGGACAAATTCTTAAACATCATTCCGCACCCTTCATCTTGATCTTCTAGTCCATATTATGTAACCGTGAGTATCGAAGGTACTCAACAAGCCCTAACACTACTCAATAGGTAGTTCATGAACTGTGACTAGAACAAGAATAGGACATCCTACTTAACATGCAAAATAGCTTTTTGATGCAAAAACCCTTTTTATAAAGAGTTTTAAAAACAATCAATAGAGAGGAAATTTGAGTCAATGTTTCAGTTTGTAGTCTCTGAGAAGGGTTCAGTCAATGCCTCATGTTCTCTAGTTTTAGGGGAACCATCAGATACATCGTATTACCGACTCTGACACACAGCCATCACTTTCAAAAGATGTCAGCCACCGCCAACTCACGCATCGAGGAAGGGATATAGTAAAATCTAGTCAGTGAGAGCTCAAGACCTTAGTGTGTTAGTAAACACGATAATATCTATCTGAATAGATTAACACTTTGCAGAGGTTGTACAATTTACCCGAAGGCTATGTACTCTGTGCAAGGGAGTAGCATAACAATCATATTATCCTCTTTGCCTAACCCCATAATTCCACCTCTGAACAAACCCAGGGGTTATACGGGCAACTACCCTCCCAAGCGGACAATGGGTAATAACTACCCCTTGTCTTCTCTTGGTCTTCCATGCCACTACTAACCACAAGATGGCTCATACGGTAGTCACTAATAAGTTAAAGCGAGTCCTGCCCATATCAGATTCTATGGTTAAATGGAGAAGGCCATATGTCGAGGTCCAAAGAGTTGGTATTTATATTATTGATGTGAGATTCATTCAGTCCACAACAGGTGGACTACGCCAAACTAGATAACATCAATTTTACCCTACCTCTCCTAAGCTAAACATTAAAATCTCACTTTACCTATCAACAGTTTCTAATATTCCATCTCACTTTCTTACTAACACCATCAAACATATTTTCAAACTTTTTATAAATCATGATTGTATGGTGTAGCAATTCGAACATCACAGGGTCATAATTATCCTAGTATCAATGAGGTCCACCTGTCAGTACTATAGTGTAGTGGTGTTTTTAGTCTAACAATGCGAATATTATCAAGGTCAAGGAGGGGGGCATGACAGTTGATGTCAATATGATGTAACTGACTTTGATAACTAGTCGTTGTTCTTGATAGCAAGTAACTGACATAAATGTCAAGGAATTGTTCTTGATTAGCAAGTAACTGATCTCAATATCAAGTAAATGACATTAATACCAAGCCACTGCCATCGAGAGCATGTAATTGAAATTAATATCAAGTTACTATTATTATTAATACCAAGTAACTAAAGTCAATATCACTACCATGAATCAATTGTGTTGCAACTATCAGAAGCACTAAAATAGTCAACCAATCATGCATCATATGTAAAATAGATCATGTAGGTACCATTGTAAAACATAGATACAATATGATCAAGAGAGTCAGATCTTGTCTCACATTATTTTTTAGCGTTTCCTTATAATCCAGGTCCTTGGGTTCTTCCTCAAAGTCTTTGGGTGACACAGCATATAACTACGACTATAAGTACCAACCACCAAAATAAATCTCTGTAAAATTCAAGTAAAACTCTAGATAAAGAACTGAGATTTTGTATAATTGTTTGTGAAGATATTAATTAATTTTGAGCTTATATGGGTAATTTCCTAATTAAGTAAATAAGAAGGTTATATTTAACTGAGGATTTTCTATAATTTATTTCTATAAATTATATAGTTTAGCTCTAGGCTTATATCATGTTATTGGGTATTTTACTATTTTTAGGAAATTTCTGGTATTTCTCTATATTTGGAAACAGTTTTATACGATTTGGTGTACAATAGATGTGTTGCTTTTGCAGTTTCATCTGTGTGCAAAGGCTGACATGTGGGCCCAGCATGTCAGCAGGCCTAGTGGGCACTGTGGTGGGAGGCTTGAAACCAAGATGCCAGCGTTCATGCAGGTAGTTGGTTTGGTGCGCATGTGCTTGGTTGAGTCCGGTGCACATGGTTGCGTCTGGATACTGAATAGCTATTCAGAACCCTGGGTAGCAAATAGCTCAGCATGGAAAAATATTTTCAAAAATAAAGTAAACAACTGAAATCATGAACTAAAAATATGAGGAGCGTATGAAGATGATCCGAGAGGGCATGCTGGTTGCTGGAGTCTATCGTAATGAGAGTTTTGCTAGTTACGGATGAGATTTAGTAATAGGTAAATGGTTTAATTATGTGCCGTTGAGGATGAGTGTACGCTAATTCTATCTCATTTTTGCATTGGCTTTTCATAATGTTATTGTAAACTTTGTGATGTCTGTAATAAGATGGTCATAACCTCGTTCTGACGGAAAGGTCGGGATATTTCCAATTATCTAAAAAAACTTGTGCGGCGGTTCCAAGTCCCGAATTTGATCTTTCGGCACAGCCGATATCAATCGGTTTCAACCGAATTCTAGCAATGGGGAGGACGGAGGAAGGTCTCTAGTACCTTGCTGGGGCTCTGGAGTGGACGGAGGGAGCTGCGATCGGCGTCCTCCGATCGATTCCGAGCTGCGGAAATTTTCGGCCGGCGCTGAATTCTTGCGGGGAAGAATGGCGGTGCCTCGGCCGGGAAGGGGGGCAGGCGCCTTAAGAAGGCTCTGCACCGCCTCACGCCCGCGCGTGGGCAAGCAGCTGCTGGCGCGGCGGCTGCCCTCGGTGGCGATCACCGCTGCGGCTCGGCGACCCGAGTGAAAAAGTCTCAGTCGGTTTGATCTGAGCAGTGGCTGACATGTGGGTCCCACTTCCAGTTTTAACCTCTGAAATTTACTCCTAATCACTGTTGTAAACAGTGAGCCCCATACTACCCTTGGTAATTAAAATTATTCACTCATGAGCCATTTGAATTGATCAAAGTTCAAATGAGTTTTGGTTTGAATGAATTTCAGCACAAGTTCAGTTTGAAATCCAAATAAAGTTTGAATTTCTCCCACTTAGCTCATGTCAAGATCAACTCCAAATGGAGTGAAAATTGGTGTGTGAGCTCAAAAAAAATGTGCTGAGTAAGAATATGCCTCCCACTTTTAAATTCATGGGATACAAACAGTTTGAATTTGAATATGGTTTCAAACTGCCCTCTTCCTAACTATACCCAAAATGACCTCAAAAAGGTTTTGAATTTGGGTGAAACTTGGCATGGACATCCTTAGTAAAGTGTAGGAGTTTTCATATGTCCAGCCCATCTATATCACATGTGGGAAATACCACTTTTGCAATGTGTGAGTTTGTTCTCTAATGAGCATGTTGATAATTGTTACTTGCTCTTCATTTGTGTTCATCATCCTTCCTCAAATGAGGTGTGTGGTGTGGTGATGAACACTGCAAATGTGTGTCAAAAACTGAGGCCCTTACATGGGGCCTCGAGGATACGTAAATATATGCTTAACTCATAAATTATATATAATAGTAAAATATAATAAGACATAAATTAACTAGTAAGATAAGCTAACTTGTAACAATTTGTTCTTTGTTCTAGACAACTAATGAGATAACAATGAAATCTTTTAAAAACATAGAGAAAGTATGGTTACATAAAAAACCCTAAAAACTCACCACTTGATGAGACAAAAACGACATAGGCTACATTTCTTCAATGGTTCAACCACCAGCCAACTTGAAATTAGAGAATGGAAAACAAAGATAAAATAAATGACTAATGAATAAAACATATGAGCACTTTACCAATGACTTCACACTTTCATCTACGACAGTCTGAAACGTGATCGGATCTCTCATAAGAGATCGAAAATTGAAGCCTTAACAATAACCGTCCAAGAGTCAAAGATACAAGATTCCTTGAACCTTTGAATGTTGTGGGGTTTGCGGCAGCTATAGAGATAATAAGTCAATCCATGAAGAAAATTGCCGCTTTGTTTTTGCCAAAAAAACAAGCGCTGCAACGGCATGAATCAGTCAAATTATAATGACGTATAATGGGAAAAGGAAACTAACGTGTTGATAGTCAGCTGGCTGCTGGATTTCAAGGACCAATGCATGGGTCTACTTGTTGTGAGCTGAATGTATAATACTATATGTGTATTCCAAATTTTGGGGCCTCGACAGCTCGTTACCATATCGACAAACCAAACTAAAAATACTAGCATGTATTTTTTTCTAACTCAACATGTTCTAATCATGGGCCCTCGCCGGCCACAGCCCTGGGCAGTCGCCCCTCCCGCCTAGGCCCAGAACCGGCCCTGTCCACCAACCAATATAAGAAACATGGCCATTTATGACGGGCAAAACAATCATAATTAAGCCATAAACCATCATAAACAACTTAATTACGATGGTAATGGCTTATTTATGACGGCGGCCAGCCGTCACAAGTTAGGAGTCATAAATAACAGAATTTACAACGGCCATGTCCAAGGCCTAGCAACCCGATCCACGTCGCTTGTTCCCAAGCATGGGAGACTACTAGATGGATGAATTCATATGGAAGGTGAGGATGCCTATGACGAAGAGGAAGGTCAAGGTGATGCCTATAATCTGAATGATGCAGGTACAGAGAGCTTCTCCGTCGATACGCCCGAGGCCGCGCCTGCGTCATTCTGCCCTAGCCCTAGCAATGAAGGTGGTAAAACATCTTCCACAACTTCGGGTCGGAGAAGTAGAGCGGCATGTTGGCGACACTTCATTGAGAACAAGGAATTCATCAATGGTAAGAGTGTTGTTGTTTCTGCTACATGCAAATACTGTAAAAAGGTTCTTTCCGCAGTATCGAGTAGCGGCATGGGTCATTTGAATCGCCATTATGCTGGATGTATAAAGAATCTTGCTTTACCAAAAGGTGGAGCAACACAAACTCAATTGATCTTCATACCCCATGGCTCTGTTATAATGCTGATGTAGCTCGTTCTGAAATTGCTAGATATATAGCAACTGAGGATCAACCTATTTGTATTGTGAAAGTGTTAATTTTGAAAGGATGATCTAGAAAACTTTTTGTCCATATATAGTAATGTTTCTAAGAAAACTACTAGACATGATATAATTAAAAGATACAATGATAAAATGGAGATGTTGAAACAAACTTTTAAGAGCATGTCATTTTCCGTTGCATTAACATCAGATATTTGGTTATCTTCACACCAAAGGACAAACTATCTCAGTGTTGTTGCTCATTACATGGACCATGAGTATAAGCTAAAGAAAAGGATTTTAGGATTTTGGGTCATTGATGAGAATCACAATGGTGAGGCAATTGCCTCACATGTGCTAGAGGTCATTAGAGAATTTTGTATCGAAAATAGGATTGTCTTTATTACTCTTAATAATTCATCGGCTAACACTAGGGCTATGGATATACTTAAGCCACATATTGAAAGCTACATCGGTGGGTATGTTCTTCATCAAAGATGTGTGTGCCATATCATTAATATTATTATGCAGGCTGGCTTGGCAAAGGCAAGTGGATGTATTGATAATATACGTAGTGCCATTCGATATCTTTTGAATTCTCCACAGGTTTATTGAAATTTCAGAGAATACTGCCGTGTAAAAAGATTAAAACCAAAGAAGTTTTCACTAGATATGAAAGTGCGATGGAACTCTACATACACCATGTTGAAGCAATTAAAAGGGTATGAGAATATTTTCACCACTTTTACGAATGCTCAAGATGCAGGTATAGTGCTTCATGAGATAGATTGGACTATGGCATCACTTCTTCGACGCCTGTTGAAACCGTTCTATAATTCCTTGTTGTCTGGTATCTATTATCCTACATCTCCCCTTCTATTTGAAAGGATCATGACTTTTGCTGAAATATTTTATGAATGTGAGAATGATAAAATACATTCTACAATTGTTGCAGAAATGAAAGCAAAATACCTTAAATATTTTGATGCTATCCCACATCTCTATTGTTTTGCTCTCATTTTTTATCCACGTAAAAAACTAGAGCTATTAGAGGCTGCTTTACAATTTATTGGTGGCAAACTTGATCTTGATTTCTCATCTGCGTACTCACATGTTAAGTCCGATATATTTCGAGTATTTTGTATGTATCAACAGAAATATGGTCAACCGCGCCCTAGAGTCGAAGCACAACAAAGTGAAAAGAGGAGAAGTATGGCAGCTAACATGTGGAAAAAAATTGAAGTCCAAGGAAACTTCTACTGCATCCTCACAGTCCTCTAGGTCAAATTGGAATCCATGCGTGGAGTTGTCCCACTATCTCGATATAGATCACGTGGATCATGATCCAATGCTTCAGGTATATATTTTGCTTTTATGAACCCCCTAATTTGAATATATATTTACCATTTCATTTATGTTGGTTCTCAGGATGATGTTGAGATGGACATTTTAGCATGGTGGAAAGACAATGAACGTCAGTTTCCGGTGCTCTTCCAATTTGCACATAATGTTCTACTTGATCCAGTTTCTAGTGTCTCTTCTGAAGCTATATTTAGCTCAGCTGGAAGAATAATATAAGAAAGGAGGTGAGTAGAAAGTAGATCATTTCCCTTCACCATATGTTATTTTGATCCAATGTTCATTTTATTAGACCTCTCTTGCAGGTCCTCTCTTACACCCAATACGGTTGAGTGCCTCACATGTCTTAAGGATTGGGAGGCCTGCGAAATCTAGAGATCGACATCGTCTTGACGATCCAGAAATTATGAAAGCGATAGAGGATCTTGAGCTAGATGAGTCTTAATGAGGTTGTTTTCAATGTATTGTTGATTGTTTGAACAAAAACTCAAACAAACTGTACTCTTTTCCATACAGGGGGAGCTCACAATGAGTGTAAGGTTTTTAACGAGGCAGTTTGTGATGAACTTATCAATAAAATTTTATTCCCCCCAAAAAATTGGTTTGTCTTTGTCTTGTTGTGCGTGTGCATAAACTTCTCAATAAATCTTGTAGGCTACTCTTATCGATACAATTTTTTGTTTTTTGTTCCACTTAATATTTTGTGATTTTCCTGTCTTTTTCTGTATTTTTTGTATATTTTTTAGATTTTTTCTATGTGTTCACTGTCTTCGGTCGGGCTCGAGCCAGGCAAGGCCTGAAGCTGGCCCGACGTGCCGTGGCCGTGAATGGGCTGGGATTTGTGGACTTCATGCCACCCAGCCCGGCATGAATAGGCCCGTCGTGCTTTGGATCCACGGGCCAGAACAGCCTGAAACACAACCGGGCCGGCCCAACCCAGCACAGCCCAATTCCCAGGACTACACACAAACATTCATAAGCAAATAAACATGCACATGTTCATTAATACAAACCATGATGATACTACTCGATGAAATGCACAAATAAGGGAAATAACTACTTCCTAGGCACGTCGTCTTCTAGGATTCACTCCCTCTCCTCGGGATCATCATCATCATTCTTGGCACTACCCTCCGACTCCACCATAGGTGGTCCAGAAGGCGGTGAGGGAGAGCGGGGGCGCTTGGCTGCCCTACGGTCCGGGGAGGTGGTGGTCCAAGTCAGGTTCTACGACGAGTAGAGGTCGCTATCTTCGCGCCTCTCCATTCTGCCCGTGGCTCTTAACCGTGAGCACGGCTGTCATGATAGTTTCTCAACTCTGCAAAGTTTTTGCCTCTTTACCCTCAAGTAGTGATTTCATCTCCCGTTTTCAGGTGGACTAAAAGAACCTTCATTCTGCCCGTGTTAGCCAACCACATTCACATTTCCATGGTATGTGGCCAAAGATCACTACGAGGCCTTTCCAAAGGGATTATCGACTAGCATGAGACCACTGAGGTTTCACTCCTAACAGCATCCAGGAGGCCACAACCTCCGATGCAGTGGTCCTCCATTCAGCCTTGCGGTTCCCAAGGTAGTCCAGCTGACTCCTATTCCTCGTACCTTCCAAACACCTATACTACGTCGGGAATGCACCTAATTACTTGGACAAGCTGCCCCATCTCAGCATGTGGTGGCATGCTAAAGCTAGGTTAAATGCTCCATGAATCGGTCCTTAGAATCTAGACAACACTGTTCACTAGCCTAAGTTCTTGTGCACACAACACCAACCAAAATCATTCCAGCATGTATAGATTTATAGCTCTACAACAATCCATCAGGTACCATCATGCCTCATTAAAATCAAGTTGTACTTCATATTCTAGATTTGCCATAATATAAGCATGGCTAAGCGTAAGCACAACATCCATATATCCATAAGAACTCCCACCATGGCTACAAGGAACAAGTCATGAAAAACTAGGGGAAAACATCCTAACATTGGGTTTGACAATTCATGACATAATGCAATTAATTTCTAGCTAATTACCTAAATTAGGTGCAAGGTGATCAAGGACACTTGCCTTCTTCTTGTGGATGCTCAGAGATGTTGAAGTATTGCTCTTGGAGATTTAGAAGTGGCTCTGGGGCTGGTCCTACTCTTGCCAACATACATAGAATATGTTCAAACAAGATACAATAAGAAGAAATCTAACATAACCAATCAACCAATTCAGTATGTATAGATGTGTATATATGGATATATATTGTCCACATCTTCTCCTTAGGCCTAATTAGGTTCCACACATGTTGTATATGTGAATAGGCTTAACTTTATAGGATATATGCTACTTCAAACTTTCTACTTAAGAATTAACCATGTACTAATGAATAAGATTTTTGCCACAAACAGATTTCTATAGTCTGGTTAAAGTTTCAGCTACTAGATTGCACTAAACATGCATTTTCAGTATCGTGTAAGTGTAAGTGTGCATGATCTTGATACATATACTTATTTTAGTGTAAACTCAAACCAGATTTTATCCCTGCATGTGATTCCAACCTTATGTATATTTTATCCTCTCAGTTTTCCATTTCACATTACAATTTAACACACCCAACTATGTTGTTTTAGCATAAAACTGAAACTCTATAGATCTTAATAAACTTTTCAGATTTTAATTTGCATCTAAAACCCTTTGCATTTCTTTTCTAGAGTACATGTCATCCCTAATATGCATTCAGATTTGTTTTTATGCCTAGAAATATAATTTCAGCATTAAAACATGAAATTAAACATTATTACAGAGTATATATATATTGCTGAGAATAACCTAAAACAGAATATTCAAAAGTTTCCTAAAAGGACATGTTATTCTGGAGTCATTTTTAGGAGTAATTGCTGCTGTAATAAAATTTTGTATAAATTTGCAGATTTCAAAATTCACTATTGTTTTGCTATGAAGCCTAACACTACAGAAACACGGCAATTTACAACGGCCAACTTAATTTACGACGGTCCTACGGTTGGCCGTCGTAAATTAAGTTATTTACGACGGTTAAATCTGGCCGTCGTAAATAAGACGTTGTTTACGACGGCTTGACCTAAGCTGTCGTAAGTAAAGGCTTATTTACGACGGCCAAGCCATGGCCATCGTAATTAAGCTTATTTACGATGGCCAGACCATGGGCCATCGTAAATAAGTCTTATATATGCCGCGGGCCTGGAGCGGCGCGGGCATTCACGACCCGTATTCTTAATGTAACCAATAGCGTGCGAACATGGCCATTTATTAAACCTTTTCCCTCTCTCTATCTCTATTTCTTTCCTATATCTTTCTCATTGGAACACATGAAAAACGTCTTAACGTAACCTATGCCCCGCTCCCTCTGTTCGGTGTTCTGTGAAGCAGGACAATCATCTAACTAGACACGGAAGCGAATGGTACCGATGCAGAAGACAAACACTCGTTGGAACAAGGACACAGAGGCTAATGGAACCAATAGTGGGCGAACACAGCCATTTCTTAAACCTTTTCCCTCTCTCTATTTCTTTCCTATCTCTCTCTCATTGGAACACATGAAAAACATGTTAACATAACCTATGCGTCACCCGTTTCGATCCTATACGTGACACACGTGTAGGTTCGGAATTGTCCCTTTTTTGGACAGCCTCGGAGTGACTGAGAGAGCTTTCTTATAACGAGACGTGAGAGGTCTGGATCCTGATGAAGTTTCGGTTGTATAACCCTGATTCTCCGCTGCATCACTTTGGGCATGCAGTTGGAGAACTGGGGGGTTGTGCTGCCAAAATTTTGACGGGATCCGGACCCCGCGTCTCGTTGTAAGCAAGCTCTCTCGGTCACTTTTGGGTGGGTTTAGGGCACATCCTTCCTAATAGATATGTAGATGCGTGATATATAACACTGAATTTATTTGTAGACTCAAATTTGGGTGAAGACCGTAGTTGAATGTATATTGGTTGGAAAAAGAATGGAAGTCACTCAGATGAGTGGGTGACCAAGACTACAGCTTTTGTGGACAATGTTTTCTCGTTAGCCAAGATAAATAAGGTGTGGTGGCCATGTAGAAGATGCCAAAATATGAGGTGTTTGGACAAGAGAACACTTTCACTGGACTTGTGCCGATACGGTTTTGTGCCACATTATTAGGTGTGTGTCTTTCATGGCGAATCAGCGCCTAAACCCATAAAAGAAGAGGAAGGGGATGCTTACAGCGTGGGGGTTGATAGGATGGACGAGGTGCTTGAATCTTTACAACCATAATTTAACCAAGACTCTCCTACACTAGAGGTTGAAGCGTTCTTCAATCTTCTCAAAGCCTTAGAAGAACCGCTACATGAGCACACAATAGTGACACTCCTTTCTTTCTTGACAAGACTTATGGCAATTAAGTCGAAATATTTTTCTCAAATAATTGCTACAACGATCTTGTCAAATTGACCAGCGATATTCTTCCAAAGCCTCATAAAGTTCCTAAAGACATGTACCAGTCAAAGAAAATTCTTTCTGGTTTCGGTATGAAATATGAGAAAATTGATGTATGCCCGGACAACTGCATGCTTTTCTGTAAAAAGCATGGCAAAGAGAACAAATGCTTACAGTGTGGTAAATCGATGTTTGTCAAAGTTGTTAACGATGATGGTGATAAGGTGATGACAAAAGTCACACATAAGCAACATTGTTACTTCCTCGTCACACCTTGTTTGAAACGATTGTTTCTCTCTAAAAGTACCACCATAGATATGATGTGGCACAAAGAAGGTGTGCGTGACAATGATCGAGTAATGGTGCACCTGTCCGATGGTAATGCATGGAAGGCGCTAGACACCTTTGATGCAGACTTCACTAGTGATGCGAGAAATGTTCACATCAGTTTAGCGACAGATGGATTCTCAACTTTCAGTACAAATCCTGCACCTTACTCATGTTGGCCAGTTTTTGCTATTTCGTACAACCTACCACCCTCTCTTTTTATGAAATTTGAGTTCATGTTCCTTTGTCTCATTGTACCTGGACCGGATCATCCTGGTCCACGCCTGAACGTGATGTTGCAACCCCTAATCGAAGAGTTGAAATAGTTGTGGACTTGAATTGAAGCATATGATTGTCACAGAAAGCAGAAATTCAACCTTCGAGTTGCGTACCTGTGGTCCGTCCATGATTTCCCAGCATACGACATGTTTGCTGGCTGGAGCATCCACAGACATTTGACATGTCCGATATGTGCTTCAGACACGGATTGTTTTCGTCTTACTCATGGTAGCAAGATCTTCTACTTTGCTTGTCATAGACGTTGGTTGCCCGAGAATCACATGTTTAGGCAACAGAAGAATGCTTTCAAAAAGAACACAATTGTGATGAAGAGACAACCAAAGCGTTTAAGTGGATCAGAAATTGCTAATATGTTGGAGAAGCTGGTGTTAGATAAAGAACGTCCGAGATATTTTATAGGTTATGGATAGGTACATATTTGGACTCACAAATGTGGACTATGGGACCTACCGTACGTTAAGTCGTTGATTTTAATGCACAATATTGATGTCATGAACCAGGAGCGTAACATGGGCGAATGCATCATAAGCACGTGCATGGATATGCCTGGCAAAACAAAAGACAATATAAAGGCTCGAAAGGATTTGGCAGAGCTTTGTAATAGTCCAACGCTTGAGGTCTCTGAAACTAGTGGCGAGCCACGTGCTTCTTTCTATTTTAAGCTTAACCAAAAGAAATAAGTTCTGAATTGGTTGAAAGTGTTAAAATTCCCCGATGGCTACGCTGCTAGCTTGAGACGAGCCGTTAATGTCAGGATGGGAAAACTAATTGGGTTAAAGAGTCATGATTATCACATAATTATGGAAAGACACCTGCTCGTTATGTTTTGGGGCTACCTTGATGATGCAGTTTGGAAAGTGTTAGCCGAGCTTGGATATTTGTATAGACACCTATGTGCTAAAGAAATCACGATACAGGTGACGGAGAAGATGGAAAAGGAGATACTAGTTCTTGTATGTAAGATGGAGAAAATATTTCCTCTAGGATTCTTCAATCCAATGCAGCATCTCCTTATTCATCTGTCATATGAAGCTAAATTGGGAGGCCCTGTGCAATTAGGTGGATGTATCACATTTAAAGTGCTCTAAGATATATTAAACTAATGGTTGGCAATAGGGCTAGAGTTGAAGGGTGCATCGCTGAAGCATTTACTCTTAAGGGGGTCGGATACTTTTCAAGTGTTTACTTTGCAGAGGAAAACAATATCAACGCTTCTACGATGTGGTACAATGTGTACGAAGATCCCATTGTAGTGACCTATCCATTTTTGCAACGAGGGGCACCCTTGTCGGTAGTAGCACGAGCTACAATTGTACCGCGGAAGAAAGGAAGGCTGCTTTGCTGTATATGTATGCTAATATATATGGGATGGACAAATATTTTGAGTAAGTATTTGTTCTACTTCTATGATATGTAGCATTCTTTACTATACCTTAATGCTAATATTCATGTTTTTAGGACAGCGCGTTTCATAACCAAAATTGGACACATAGACATCAACCGACAAGCAGGCAGGTAGAAACGATGCGACGAGATGGCATTAATGGAGGACCTAATTTTCTATCTTGGTTTCGAGATTAAGTAACATTTTCTTGCCCCTTCTCTATGCTGAATTATTGTAAAAAATATTCTTATAAGTTCATATTATGGACAGCGTGTAAAAGAAGTCGACGTCCATCAAGACTTGCAACAACTATCTTACGGAATATTCAAAGTTAGAATGTATGGTTGGTACGACATCAACAAGTTCCGGTTCCGTTCGACTCAATTTGAAGCTCTTCGTCCTCTCGCGGCAACGACTAATACCGGAGTTGTGACAAGAGCAATCACTGTTGAAGGACGGGAAACAAATTATTATGGGATCATTAACAAAATCCACGAATTCAACTTTTCTTCAATAAGGAACTTAGAGTAGTTTTTTATTGTGATTGATTTGATAACCACAATGGAATCCATGAAAACCAATTTGGTATGGTTGAAGTGAAACACAACGAAAGGCTGCGAGGGTACGACTCTTTTGTCCTTGTAGAGCAAGTTGAGCAAGTGTATTATCTACCTTATCCTTGCTAGAAGATGAGTGTTTGGTGGGTCATAGAAAAGGTCAATCCTCGTGAACCGTTATTTACCCCAAGCGATGTTGGGTACCATGATACTCCGACGTCTGGTGAGTTCGATAATGCTTACAAGGAAGAAGATCTCCCACCCTCATTTGTCGTTGAGCCTGGTCAAGAGCTCGAAGAATTAGTTGGAGATGCTGATGATGTACAGACTCGCGAGAAGTGCAAACGTAAACCAGTCACTAAAACAATTCGATTGTCTTGTTTAAGGAGTAGAGTAATGAGCGAGATTCTGATGACTTTTAAAATTAATACAAGTAATGCTTTCTTCATTTAATATTCATGTTGTATAAATTATAATAACTATACTTATCAAAACATCATTGAAATAGGATGTCATCAGAAGAGAGTAAGGGGATAAAGAGGACCGTGAAGAGGTTTCTCAGTAGTGCGAGCATGATGGCTCGCACGCGAGACGTGGCGGACACCCTTTTTCAGTGTAGTAGCTCTGGAGAGAGCAGACGGTCTCAGTTGTTGAGACAGGTGCCTTCAGAGCTGTCAGGCAGACCTGTTGCCTTTCAGCAGATCGAGGTAATTTCACTTAATAATCTTGTCTCATTACAATATTAATTAATCTATTTATATTTTTTAAAACTATTATAATATTGTAGGATGACTCAGAGTCAGGTTCAGAGGTCGAGGCCGAGGCTCCTCCTGCGCCACAGTCTCCTGGCCACCCGTCCGGATCGGCGGACCACCCTTCCGGGTCGGTGAACCACCCTTCCGGGTCATCCGAGGACACGGAGGCACAGAGAAAACAACGAATGAGGAGAAGCCATTACGTGGCTCCTCCTCCAGTTCCTAGAGAAGAAGCATCGTTGCCGGCTATTCGCCCTGTTGGTGATAGGTAAGAAGCCCTTAGGGTGTACCTTTAGAAACTTATGTAGTGCTAAAACTATTTGATGCATAATTGTTATTGCAGCGGATGGGAGGACACTACCTTTGTGGGTAGAGGACGTCAGAGACAGGTCAACACTGTCTTAGGGAACCTTGTGCATCTGCACTACCTTGGTGAGGTCCCTGGAAGCAGTGACGAGCGTATCCCCTCCAAGTCATGGGACGATTATGCTCGTGCTACTGACCTGACGTACGGGGCGGCTCAGGGTGCAATGTGGGCTGACTTCTAGGTAAGTATGTTTAATATATGTTTTAAATTTAGTTCTTCAATAGCTACAATGTTTAACATTTAGATTTCTGTCTTCTTGTAGAGACTGTAGCGTTTGGCGGATCCAGGGGATGCCGACCACGCGAGAGCCGTCTTCAACAAGAACGCCAGGAAGCTTGTTATGCAGGCAATCTCCTATGCCAGCATTTAAGCAACAAATGGTTATTTGAAGAGAAATCAAGGCCAGGAGCTTGCCGCGTTCAGAGACGGCTCGGACACATGCTTGATTGTGGAGCAGTACGCTGAGGTAAACTAGTAGTATTTTACTTATGAGTACGATTTCATAACGTCAACGTTATTTCAATCAATTAAATGCATGCAGGTAGGGATTTCTTGGTTGGAGGACCGTCTGGAGGCTTACCGGGCCCTCTGTCGCCTATGGTCTAGCTAGAACTTTGCCGCGAAGTCCAAGAGGGCCCGATAGTGCAGAGGCTCTACCGAAGGCCATACGTATATTCCGGATGTCCATCTACGTCTTGCTAGATGAATGGTAAGTAAAATACGTTCAAAACTTTACTTATAGTATATTTATGCTACTGACTCATATTTACAGGAAAATGAGCTTGGTTAACGACCGAGTGACGTTTAGGTGTACAAAAGTGGTCCCAGGGAAAGTGACCCTTCACAGCCCGACCAGCTATGCACTCCGGTGGCCACAGCAAGATTGGTGAGTACATTAAATAACATGTTGCTTTACTTGTAACTAACATTGCTACTGACACGTTATTATTGATTGTTTGTATTTGTAGGAGAAGTATGGGGAAGAGGCGGTGAAGATTCACAACCAAGATTTCGATTGGTAGAATGCACCAATCGGAGTGAAGGTCGTGTATGCGAGCGGTGGAGGTAAAGCCCATGGACGGTGAGATGCTACTTGTTTATTTTTTTGTCAATTCGACTTACATTATCTAGATTTTAATATTTTTTGTATAGTTTTGCAATTTTTTATGGAGTGGTTGACTCAATGGAGGCAAGGCCTTCGAGCGGCTTCTCCTTGCAGTCTTCGTCCGCTGGACCCAGCCGGCCGATGTCAGCGAGGGAGATGGAGCTTCAAAGTGTCCAGGAGGAGCTACGCCAGACACACGAGAAACTCCAGGAGAAAGAAGAATTATTGAAGGCCACTCAAGACTCTCAAGTCACCTACAACGCACAAATACAAGCGGCGATACATGTAATAGATTCAAATACAAAGCAATTATATAATTTAATTCCTATTCATGTTCTAATGTTTTTCTATAACAGGCTATAGCACAGGGACAACAAATTACCATTCCCACATAGCCACCACCAATGCCGGAGCCACAGGTGCCTTCTTCTGCGGCACAGGTAAGCATTATTAATTCAAAACATCGTACATTACATTACTACAGCAAACTAGGATATTTTAGTCAATGTTGAGTACTTCTGGAGGTTTAATCAGAGTTTAGTTTCTTTATGTTTCAAGGAAATAAAGCACACATGACAAGAACCAGGGGTGTGTCCTGAGTCACATGTGTTGCACCGAGTCCTAGTGTGTGTGAGGGTGTTTTTGTTATGTTTCAAACAACCGGGGGGTTTGGGCCATACGTGCATGGCACATGCACGTGTTGCATGCTTTTCAAATTTGTATGGTGTAAAACCCTGGCTGAGGTTGTTGAAAAACTTGTGGCTTCCGGCTAATAAAAGGAGGGGAATGCGCTGGTGTTTGTTGAGCGCCGCCACAACTCATCCGAGCCAATTTTCATTCGGTTCTCCACTTGTGTTTGGATCTACACCACACCTCTAGACTTCCAACACGATTTGCATCACAAATCAGTGAGAGTTCTGTGAGGAAAATACCCAACAATTGGCATCAGAGCCGATTACGTTGCCTGGAACCGTGACACGGCCATTGAGTGGGCACTGATGTCACGGAGGAGATCTTCATCGCCAGCCCGACGTTCATGGAGAGACGTCACACCGCCGGGAGGCACCAGCAGGGCAGGAGGAGGATCAGGGGCATTGGTGATTCATCGCATCACGAAGGAAGTCAGCAGTGGTGGTACGTATCCGATGCTCACAAAGACAAACTATCATGATTGGTCGGCAGTTATGCGGGTGATGTTGCAAGCGAGAGGCTTGTGGACTGCTGTGAGCCTTGGCACCGATGATTACATTGAAGATCGGATGGCTTTGGAGGCGCTCACCTAGGCTGTGCCACCAGAAATGATAGGGATCATTGCCGGGAAGGAGTCGGCCAAGATTGCATGGGATGCGATCAAGTTGCGCAACGTTGGAGCCGAACGTGTGCGCAAGGCCAGGGCAAGCACATAGGGTCGGGAGTTTCATGCACTCAGATTCCACGATGGTGAAACGGTTGATGAGTTTGGTGTGCGTATGAGCCGGATCACATCTCAGCTTGCGGCACTTGGGAGTGAACGTTCGGAGGAGGAGATTGTCCGGAAGTTCCTTCAGGCGGTACCACAAAAGTTTGAGCAGATTGCGGCCTCCATCGAGACATTGCTTGACTTAAGTGATATGTCTGTTGATGAGTTGATTGGTAGACTCAAAGCTGCAGAAGAAAGGCTTGGTGCAAGCACTTGGGAGGGCAACACACATGAGAAGTTGCATCTGAGTGAAGAAGAGTTGCTTGCAAGGTTGTCGACACGTCTCAAGATATCCGGGGGAACTGGACAGGAACGTCACAAAGACTCATTTGCACCAAGGAAAGATCATGGTCGAGGACGTGGCCGTGGTCGAGGTAACCGTGGTTGTGGAAACTCAGGCCGTGGAGTGGCCAAAGATGAGTGCCGCTACTGTGGCAAGAAAGGTCATTGGGCTAGAGAATGCAGGAAGAAAAAGAAGGATAAAGAGGTGAACACAGCTCAAGTTGATCATGAGTTTGAATCCAGCCTCTTGGTGGCGTGTGCCAACACCAAGGCTGATCAATAAATGTCCCTGGAGGAGGTATGCCTCAACAATGATATGTTACACGTTCAAGTTGGAGACTTGGAGGGAGGAGGCAGTACCCGGTGGATCCTGGACTCTGGTGCAACAAATCACATGACCGGGAAACGGGATGTGATCACAAAACTTGATAACATGGTGCATGGTACTGTGCATTTGGGAGATGGCTCATTGACAGAGATTGATGGCCAAGGAACTGTGGTGTTCCAAGGTAAGAGAGGTGGTCGAAAAACGTTGGCTGGGGTCTACCTTATTCCTCAGCTCAAGGCAAACATAATCAGTCTTGGACAGCTTGAGGAGGAGGGACACCGAATCTTGATGGTGAATGGTTATGTCAAGATTTGGGATAAAGATGGAAACGCTGTGGCAATGGTGAAACGGGGAGTGAACCGGTTGTACACCATTGATCTTAAGGTAGTGCAACCAAGGTGTCTCATGGCACAAGGGTGCAATGCAACGTGGATGTGGCATGCAATGATGGGGCACTTAAACTTTCGGAGTCTCAGAATACTTGCCGAAGAGCAACTTGTGTATGGATTGCCAACCATCACTCAAACTGAGAAGAAGTGTGATTGCTGTTTGGCTGGGAAACAAAGACGTCAACCATTCCCGTGCATGGCAAAGTATCGAGCTGAGAAGAAACTTGAACTTGTGCATGGAGACCTCTATGGACCAGTGAAGCCAGCAACTCCAAGAGGCAGCAGGTTTTTCTTTCTTCTTGTGGATGATCTCAGTAGATACATGTGGGTGTTTTTGATCAGCACAAAGGATCAAGCTATGAGTACATTCATGGGTTTTCAATCAAGTGTTGAAGCTGAGGCAGGGAGGAAGATTGGAACTTTTCGCACAGATCGTGGTGGAGAGTTCACAGCTCGGGCTTTTGTTGAGTATTGCACCAAGGAGGGTGTTCAACGTCACTTGACAGCTCCATATTCTGCTGAGCAAAATGGTGTGGTTGAGAGAAGGAACCAAACTGTTATGGGAATGGCAAGAAGCATGTTGAAGGCAATGAACATGCCCGGTTGGTTCTGGGGGGAGGCTGTAACCACAGCAGTGTACGTGTTGAACCGCTCTCCTACTCGGAGTGTTGAGAAAAAGACTCCATATGAGGTATGGCATGATAAGAAACCTAGTGTACATCATTTGCACACTTTCGGTTGTGTGGCACACGTGAAACAGGGAAGCAAACGCCTTAGCAAACTTGAAGATCGAAGTACACCAATGGTTTTCATTGGATATGAGCAAGGAAGCAAGGCATGGAGGTTTTACAATCCAAACACGGAGAGTGTTCACGTGTCACGTGATGCTGTGTTTGAAGAAAACCGCCCATGGATGTGGGATGCAGCTGAGTCAAGTGAAATGGTGAATGATGAAGATATCTTTCAGGTAGAATATATCTTTCGTGATGAGAACCCTGGTGGAGTGAGTTCTTCCTCTTGTGACACAGGTCAAGGTGACAAAACCCCAGCTGAGGGAGTGTCTTCTATGACACAACTAAAGCAACAAGCATCTAAGGATGTGGAGTTTGTGTCACCTCCTTCCATGTCACCAGAAATGGATAGTGAGCTAAAGGAAGCACCACTTCGTTATCGTTCCATGAGAAATATTCTTGAGGAGGTGCCAAATTGTGAACCAGAAGAAGGAGGAGTAGATGAACTTCTTGTTGTCATAGGTGAAGAGCCATGCACAGCAGAAGAGGCCTTGAGGGTCAAGGAGTGGCGCATTGCCATGATTGAGGAGCTCACATCCATTGAAGAGAACAAAACATGGTCATTGGTACAACTTCCAGAGGGTTATCGTGCCATTGGCTTGAAATGGGTTCTCAAGTTGAAGAAAGATGAACATGGGAATGTCATACGTCACAAAGCAAGGCTAGTTGCAAAGGGTTATGTGCAGAAGCAAGGAGTTGATTTTGATGAAGCTTTTGCACCAGTTGCCAGGATGGAGTCTGTGAGGATTGTATTAGCTGTTGCAGCTCATTTTGGGTGGCATGTTCATCACATGGATGTGAAGTCAGCCTTCTTGAATGGGAGTCTAGAAGAGGAGATCTATGTCACTCAACCTCCGGGTTTCATAGCTGAAGGCAAGGAAAAGTGGGTTTTAAGACTTCACAAGGCATTGTATGGCTTGAGACAAGCTCCTCGAGCATGGAACTGCAAACTTGATGAAAGTCTCAAGGAACTCGGTTTCATACGGTGCAAATCAGAACATGGCTTGTACACTAAGTTTGGAGGTGAGGCAAGGCTCATTGTGGGTGTGTATGTTGATGACTTACTGATTGTGGGAGAAAACATGGAGGAAATCAGTCGGTTCAAGGAGAAAATGAAGGAGAAGTTTTGCATGAGTGACTTAGGAAGCTTGTCTTACTATCTTGGTATTGAAGTAAAGCAAGGAAGACATGGTATTGACTTGTGTCAAGGAGCCTATGCTGCAAAATTGCTCGAAAGAAGTGGGATGATAAATTGTAATAGGTGTGCCACTCCCATGGAATCCCGGTTGAAGCTTACCAAGAGAAGTACAGCTCCACTCACTGATCCAACCACTTATCGCAGCATAATTGGTGCACTCAGGTATCTTTTACATACTCGGCCTGATCTCAGTTTTGGTGTTGGGTACTTAAGTAGGTTCATGTCAGAACCTCAAGAAGAACACATGGTGGCTTTGAAACATTTACTTCGGTATGTGGCAGCTACAATGAGGAGAAGCACAACAGGAGTCATATTCTTCCTGAGTGAAAATCCTATCAGCTGGTTATCCCATAAGCAAAAGGCTGTGGCAAAGTCCACATGTGAAGCTGAGTATGTGGCTGGAGCAGCTGCAGCAAGTCAGGCTATTTGGCTCAAGCATGTGTTAGAAGAAGTAACAAGAATTCAAGTAGCTCCACCAGTGATTAAGATAGATAACACAGCAGCAATTGCTTTGGCAAAGAATCCAGTTTACATGATAGAAGTAAACACATTGACATCAAGTTTCACTTTGTCAGAGAATGTGTTGATAGAGGAGAAGTCATCTTAGAGCATGTTGGGACAAAAGATGAGTTTGCTGATATCCTCACAAAGCCACTGGGACATACACATTTTCAGGAACTTCGTGAGAAGATTGGAGTTCAGGAGATCAAACCTCAGAAGTAGGGGGAGATTGTTGAGTACTTCTGGAGGTTTAATCAGAGTTTAGTTTCCTTATGTTTCAAGGAAATAAAGCACACATGACAAGAACCTGGGGTGTGTCCTGAGTCACATGTGTTACACCGAGTCCTAGTGTGTGTGAGGGTGTTTTTGTTATGTTTCAAACAACCCGGGGGTTTGGGCCATACGTGCATGGCACATGCATGTGATGCATGCTTTTCAAATTTGTATGGTGTAAAACCCGGGCTGAGGTTGTTCAAAAACTTGTGGCTTCTTGCTAATAAAAGGAGGGGAATGCGCTGGTGTTTGTTGAGCGCCGCCACAACTCATCCGAGCCAATTTTCATTCGGTTCTCCACTTGTGTTTGGATCTACACCACACCTCTAGACTTCCAACACGATTTGCATCACAAATCAGTGAGAGTTCTGTGAGGAAAACACCCAACAGTCAACAATAGCAAAACTTAGCCAAAACTTAGTCAAACTTAGCTATACTTTCTCAGACATAGCCATAATTTCTCTTACATCTTACAAGGGTCGGCGACGGAGGCTCAGGCTCTATCGCCTGTGCTACCGCGACCTGGATTCCTATGCGAGGACGATATTCCGGGCTCCGGAGATAGGGGATGTGGGAGTGTGTGGTGTAGTGGCTTATGTGTGATAGTATTGCATATTGAACAGCCTGTGTCTTTGATATGTATATTTTTGTGTCTGCCTGTGAGCTGGCCATCGTGCCAGGTCAGCATTTTCTTGTTTTTTTTTTTAAAAAATTGCATACCTTATTTACGACGGCTAGCGGCTTGACGTCGTAAATAAGCCTCTGTTGTTTATGACGGCAAGCCGCTTGCCGTAGTGTAAAGTTCAAATAGAATTTAATGTAGGACTAATATGCACTCCTAATACTACATTCAGGGGCCTAATTCCTTAATTCAGTGCTACTCTCCAATTAAAAAGGATTACAGGGGCTAACTTCACATTTACAAACTAAATTTTCTGATTCCTGATAATTCCAGGGTCTAAATCAGCCAGTTTTTTCATTTTACCTAATTTTGGAAAACTACAGGGGGTAGCTCAGAAGAATTCAGGGTTTGGATCCAATTTTTCTAAAGTTCCACAGGATATATTGTAAGAATTCCGGCGCTAAAAGGGTGGGTTTGATTTGGACCGTCGGATTTAAAACGAGGGGCTCAGATTATAACAACGAAGGGGTACGAGGGGATCTAATTCGGGCCGTAGGATTTTAAATGGACGGCTCTGAGTGAGCCACGTCGTCCCTTTGGGTGCGTGCGGCACGATCCGGCGGCGCACGGTGTTTTTTGCCGGCGATCTCGCCGGAGTTTGAAAACTCATCTACACGCGCTAAAGTTTCACGTTCTTTTCATAATACAAAGGAGGGGAGGTAGGGGAACACACCCGTGGCGTTTTCTTGAACCCGAATGACTTGGACGGCGGTTGGCAATGACGTAGAGTGGTGGAGCTCGTTGGTGATCATCGTTGGAGCGTGGAAGCCACGGATCATCAATGAATCTTGGTCGGTGAGCTTTCCTACGAGGTTGCACAGGATGCAGGTGTGGTCAGAGGGAGAAATTAGGGCGAGGTATAGAGGGGCGACGGCGTTTGGCTGTGGTACTCACCGGTGACGGTTGCGGCCGAGCAGGGGGAACGCGATGGGGTTTTCAGGAGTTTCAAACTGAAGGAGATGAGGCCGGGACACGGGGCTGTTGCGTGAGTGTGGAACGAGCGCGACGAATTTGGGATCATGGGGTTTGCACGCGAGAAGATCGGAGGCGGGTGGTGGGCGCTTGGCTTGGGCGACGGTTATCGGAGGAAGGTGAACACTGACAAGCGGGGCTGGCTGGCAGCGATAGAGAGGGGAGGACAAGGGCTGGTGGGCTGCTGGTGCGTACGTTGTAAGTTTAGGCCAAAAGGCTCTTTCTCTTTTTTTTTACTTTTTCTTGTTTGGTTTCTTACTTGCAAACTTCGATTTGGATTTGATTTTCATCCAATATCACATATGTTCCGCAAACTTACATACATTCATTTTTTTTGAAAATTTGGGTGATACATTTTTAATCTTTAAAAAGGACTTAAGTGCTTAGATGTTGGATCAGGACGCATCTACATCTCTAGGGATGTTGTTCATTATGAAGGAGAATTTCCTTTTTCAAGACTGAATTCAAATGCAGGAGCACAACTCAGTGCTGAAATCTCTTTGTTATCCACA
This sequence comes from Neostapfia colusana, assembly GCA_030760725.1. Lineage (NCBI taxonomy): Eukaryota > Viridiplantae > Streptophyta > Magnoliopsida > Poales > Poaceae > Neostapfia > Neostapfia colusana. The sequence goes on from JASWHV010000016.1 coordinate 35,113,658, forward strand.
AGTTTATTTGAACTGGAACATTTGAATAATCATATTTCTAATCCTCTTATTCAAACCGGTGCTGTTGATATTTTTTCTGGTGCACAAGAGCATGTGGATGTAGGAAATATTGCTGGCGCTGAAAATGAGAATGATCTTCACTAGCAGACAGGCAGCAGGGCTCATGATCCAAGTGCGCACGAGACATGAGGGGAGACAGATCCGTATGCAGCAGCAGACGCGACAGGCGAAGGAGCAGGGGAGGAAATCAACACAGGCGAACGTGTACCTGGCAGGTGTATGCCTTCGCCCGGATCTTCAACAATATCTGGATCAAATGAGCCAAATGAACTACATCCTCAACCTGCAACACAAAAGACAGATCAATTTCTGATTCAAGCGTCGAGTACAGAAGACGTGCCTCACGCCCAAGAACACGTTTACAAAGCGGGATTAGCAAAGAAAAGGTATACATTGATGGTACTATAAGATATGCACATTTTACAGCTTCCAGTGAACCACAAAGTGTAGAAGAGGCCCTCAATGACAAAAATTGGAAGGCAGCTACGGATTTGGAACATAATGCATTGATGAATAACGAAACTTGGCATCTTGTTCAACCAAGGAAGGTATTAACATTATAGATTGCAAATGGGTGTATAAAATGAACAGAAAAGCATATGGAAGTCTTGACAGGTACAAAGTATTGGCCCAGCTGTCTCTAGAACATACACTTTCACACACACGAATTTTATAGCACACGAGAAGCACTGAACACTTTATTTATCAGCCTTCACTTGGCTCACCTGACAGCACAACACTACATTCATGCACAACACGAGTGCACACTTGGATTAACTCCACCGCACACTGTGTGCAGCCAACACTTGGCTCTCACTCTCGTACCAGGCTACCAGGACCGAAGCAATATTTATACACAAAGAAGCAATGACTTCCACGCTGAACTCACGCCACGATCCAATTACCCGCACCTCGCGTGACCCGCATGCCCAGCCAGCCGAACCAGTTTTCACTGACGAATACTTTGGATGCATGCACTTATATGACCCAACTGTACTTGCATGCAAGGCAACAGTTCTCAGCTACCCACTCCTCCAATTAAGGCGTTGAATGCAACAACCTACTCAGCTGCTTGGGTTCTGAGCTTCTCGCCTGGTCACCCTAGCGCTGCTTAGTCTTGTGGCCACACGATCAGATGAGCTGCTTTAGAATCAGTCACCATGCACACTAGTCACACATATATGCCTGATTACAACGCACACAAATAACAAGATTATTTCTAACAATCACCCCTAATCTTGTTAAATTATTCTTCACCACTACACGACTTCACAGCAACGCCGTCTCGTAGTTGGCGTCCGCTACGGCAAGCTGCGCCAAACTTTTGGACATTTTCTTCACCGCATCACACTCTTCGGCAAAGTGACCATACTCACTGCATTTTCGGCTATCAATCATGGACTTGTCAAATTTGCGGCAAAAAAATTTCACCATTCTTGTTGCCGCTGCTATTGGAGGCCTCCCCGTTGTGCTTCTCTTCAGCAACTATTGTCTCCCACTCGGCACGTGTAAGTCGTGGCTCCGCATGCGCCACCAACAGCTTCTCCACATCACCGTCACGTTGTCACCTTTATAAGACTCCTCGAACGCCCGTAAGCGCCCGACATCACTGAAACATCCCCCCATTGCTCTATGGTGCTCACAATGAGTAGGAATTTGTCAGGGATTGAACGCAAGATCTTCTCCACGACACTTGCCTCCTCCGCTTTCGTGCCGAGAGCACATATCTCGTTCATGACAGTGGTCACCTTCAAGGCAAACTCATTAAATTTTCCAGAATCAGCAATATACATACCATCAAGCTCTCTCTTGAGAGTTTGTAGGCGGGCCTTCTTGACACGATCTTCACCGACATGCATTTCCTTGAGCATATCCCATGCCTCCTTCGCCGTATCCTTCTCCGATATGGCCATCACTAAGCCATCCGGCACAGCTTGGACAATGGCGGCAAGAGCCATTTGGTCCATCCTCTCGTCAAGACTTTGCTTTTTCTCCACGGCTGCCCACACACCTTGGGCATGCAATAAAAGCTTCATCTTCACCGCCCACACGCCGTAGTTGTCCTCCGAAAGTACGGGGTAACGCAATGTCACCCCCACCTCTTTCACAACCGGATCTTGGCTGCCGTCTCTGCCGTTGCCACCGAAACTGTGACCCTGCGGCATGTATACTCCTGAACCATCGACCGACATGGCTGCAACACTAACGTAAGCTCTGAATACCAATTGTTGGCCCATCTCTCTCTAGAACATACACTATCACACACAAGGTGTTTTAAAGCACACGAGAAGCACTGAACACTTTATTTATCAGCCTTCACTTGGCTCACTGGGCAGCACAACACTACACTCATGCACAACACAAGTGCACACTTGGATTAACTCCACCGCACACTGTGTGCATCCAACACTTGGCTCTCACTCTCATAACAGGCTACCAGGGCCGAAGCAATATTTATACACAAAGAAGCAACGACTTCCATGCTGACCTCAGGCCACGATCGCCATTACCCGCACCTCGCGTGATTCGCATGCCCAGCCAGCCGAACCAGTCTTCACTCACCAAATACTTTGGATGCATGCACCGATATGACCCAACTGTACTTGCATGCAAGGCAACAGTTCTCAGCTACCCACTCCTCCAATTAAGTCGTTGCATGCAACAACCTACTCACCTGCTTGGGTTCTGAGCCTCTCGCCTGGTCACCCTAGCGCTGCTTAGTCTTGTGGCCACACGACCAGATGAGCTCCTTTAGAATCAGTCACCATGCACACTAATCACACACATATATGCCTGATTACAACTTGCACAAATAACAAGATTGTTTCTAACAATCGCCCCGAATCTTGTTAATTTATTCTTCACCACTACACGACTTCACATCAACACTGTCTCGTAGTCGGCGTCCGCTACGGCAAGCTGCGCCACAACGTTGGACATTTTCTTCACCGCATCACACTCATCGGCAAAGTAACCATACTCACCACATTTTCGATAATCAATCTTGGACTTGTCAAATTTGCGGGAATTTTTTTTCACCATTCTTGTTGCTGCTGCTATTGGAGGCCTCCCCGTTGCGCTTCTCTTCAGCAACTATTGCCCACCACTCGGCACCTGTGAGTCGTGGCTCCACATGTGCCACTAGCAGCTTCTCAACATCACCGTCACGTTGTCGCCCTTTAGAAGACTCCTCGAACGTCCGTAGTCGCCCGACAACTTCAGCCACCGACATCTCTGAAATATCCCCCCATTGCTCTATGGTGCTCACAATGAGTAGGAATTTGTCAGGGATTGAACGCAAGATCTTCTCCACGACACTTGCCTCCTCCGCTTTCGTGCCGAGAGCACATATCTCGTTCATGACAGTGGTCACCTTCAAGGCAAACTCATTAAATTTTCCAGAATCAGCAATATACATACCATCAAGCTCTCTCTTGAGAGTTTGTAGGCGGGCCTTCTTGACACGATCTTCACCGACATGCATTTCCTTGAGCATATCCCATGCCTCCTTCGCCGTATCCTTCTCCGATATGGCCATCACTAAGCCATCCGGCAAAGCTTGGACAATGGCTGCAAGAGCCATTTGGTCCATCCTCTTGTCAACACATTGCTTTCCCTCCACAGCTGCCCACACACCTTGGCCACGCAAGAAAATCTTCATCTTCACCGCCCACACGCCGTAGTTGGCCTCCGAAAGCATGGGGTAACGAAATGTCACCCCCGACTCCTTCACAACCGGCTCTTGTCTGCCGTCTCCGCCGTTGCCATCGAAACGGCGACCCGGCGGCGTGTAGACTCTGGATCCAACGACCGACATAGCTGCAGCACTAACCTAAGCTCTGAGTACCAATTCTTGGCCCAGCTCTCTCTAGAACATGCACTATCACACACACGAATTTTGTAGCACACGAGAAGCACTGAACACTTTATTTATCAGCCTTCACTTGGCTCACTGGGCAGCACAACACTACACTCATGCACAACACAAGTGCATACTTGGATTAACTCCACCGCACACTGTGTACATCCAACACTTGGCTCTCACTCTCATAACAGGTTACCAGGGCCGAAGCAATATTTATACACAAAGAAGCAACGACTTTCATGCTGACCTCACGCCACGATCGCAATTACCCGCACCTCGCGTGATTCGCATGCCCAGCCAGCCGAACCAGTCTTCACTCACCAAATACTTTGGATGCATGCACCGATATGACCCAACTGTACATCCATACAAGGCAACAGTTCTCAGCTACCCACTCCTCCAATTAAGTCGTTGCATGCAACAACCTACTCACCTGCTTGGGTTCTGAGCCTCTCGCCTGGTGACCCTAGCGCTGCTTAGTCTTGTGGCCACACGACCAGATGAGCTCCTTTAGAATCAGTTACCATGCACACTAATCACACACATATATGCCTGATTACAACTTGCACAAATAACAAGATTGTTTCTAACAATCACCCCTAATCTTGTTAATTTATTCTTCACCACTACACAACTTCACATCAACACTGTCTCGTAGTCGGCGTCCTCTACAGCAAGCTGCGCCACAACGTTGGACATTTTCTTCACCGCATCACACTCATCGGCAAAGTAACCATACTCACCGCATTTTTGGCAATCAATCTTGGACTTGTCAAATTTGCGGCAAAAATTTTTTCACCATTCTTGTTGCCGCTGCTATTGGAGGCCTCCCCGTTGCGCTCCTCTTCAGCAACTATTACCTACTACTCAGCACGTGTGAGTCGTGGCTCCACATGTGCCACCAGCAGCTTCTCCACATCACCGTCACGTTGTCGCCCTTTAGAAGACTCCTCGAACGCTCGTAGGTGCCCGACAACTTCAGCCACCGACATTGCTGAAATATCCCCCCTCCCCATTGCTCTATGGTGCTCACCATGGGTAGGAATTTGTCCGGGACAGAACGCAAGATTTTCTCGACGACGCTTGCCTCCTCCACTTTTGTGCCGAGAGCACGTATCTCGTTCAAGAAAGTGATCACCTTCAAGGCAAACTCATTAAATTTTCCAGAATCAGCCATATACATACCATCAAGCTCTCTCTTGAGAGTTTGTACGTGGGCCTTCTTGACATGATCTTCACCGACATGCATTTCCTTGAGCGTATCCCATGCCTCCTTCGCTGTATCCTTCTCCGATATGGCCATCACTAAGCCATCCGGCAAAGCTTAGACAATGGCGGCGAGAGCCATTTGGTCCATCCTCTCGTCAACACCTTGCTTTCCCTCCGCAGCTGACCACACACCTTGGGAACGCAAGAAAATCTTCATCTTCACCGCCCACGCCGTAGTTATCCTCCGAAAGCATGGGGTAATGAAATTTCACCCCCGACTCCTTCACAACCGGCTCTTGTCTGCCATCTCCGCCGTTGCCACCAAAACGGCGACCCGACAGCATGTAGACTCTGGAACCAACGACCGACGTGGCTGCAGCACTAACCTAAGCTCTGAGTACCAATTGTTGGCCTAGCTCTCTCTAGAACATGCAATATCACACACACGAATTTTGTAGCACACGAGAAGCACTGAACACTTTATTTATCAGCCTTCACTTGGCTCACTGGACAGCACAACACTACACTCATGCACAACACAAGTGCACACTTGGATTAACTCCACCGCACACTGTGTGCAGCCAACACTTGGCTCTCACTCTCGTACTAGGCTACCAGGGCCGAAGCAATATTTATACAAGAAGCAACGACTTCCATGCTGAACTCACGCCACGATCCACATTACCCGCACCTCGCGTGATTCGCATGCCCAGCCAGCAGAACCAGTCTTCACTCACCGAATACTTTGGATGCATGCACTGATATGACCCAACTGTACTTGCATGCAAGGCAACGGTTCTCAGCTACCCATTCCTCCAATTAAGTCGTTGCATGCAACAACCTACTCACCTGCTTGGGTTCTGGGCCTCTCGCCTGGTCACCCTAGCGCTGCTTAGTCTTGTGGCCACACGACCAGATGAGCTCCTTTAGAATAGGTCACCATGCACACTAATCACACACATATATGCCTGATTACAACTCACACAAATAACAAGATTATTTCTAACAATCACACCTAATCTTGTTAATTTATTCTTCACCACTACACGACTTCACGTCAACACCGTCCCGTAGTCGGTGTCCGCTATGACAAGCTGCGCCACAACGTTGGACGTTTTCTTCACCGCATCACACTCATCGGCAAAGTAACCATACTCACCGCATTTTCGGCAATCAAACTTGAACTTGTCAAATTTGCTGCAAAATTTTTTTTCACCATTCTTGTTGCCGCTGCTATTGGAGCCTCCCCGTTGCGCTCCTCTTCAGCAACTATTGCCTACCACTCGGCACGTGTGAGTCGTGGCTCCACATGTGCCACCAGCAGCTTCTCCACATCACCGTCACATTGTAGCCCTTTAGAAGACTCCTCGAACGCCCGTAGGCGCCCGACAACTTCAGCCAACGACATCGCTGAAATATCCCCCCATTGCTCTATGGTGCTCACCATGGGTAGGAATTTGTCGGGGACGGAACGTAAGATTTTCTCGACAACGCTTGCCTCCTCCACTTTTGTGCCGAGAGCACGTATCTCGTTCACGAAAGTGGTCACCTTCAAGGCAAACTCATTAAATTTTCCAGAATCAGCCATATACATACCATCAAGCTCTTTCTTGAGAGTTTGTACGTGGGCCTTCTTGACACGATCTTCACCGACATGCATTTCCTTGAGCGTATCCCACGCCTCCTTGCCGTATCCTTCTCTTATATGGCCATCACTAAGCCATCCGGCAAAGCTTAGACAATGGCGGCGCGAGCTATTTGGTCCATCCTCTCGTCAACACCTTGCTTTCCCTCCACAGCTGACCACACACCTTGGGCACGCAAGAAAATCTTCATCTTCACCGCCCACACGCCGTGGTTAACCTCCAAAAGCATGGGGTAACGAAATGTCACCCCTGCCTCCTTCAGAACCGGCTCTTATCCTCCGTCTCCGCAGTTGCCACCGAAACGGCGACCCGACGGCGTGTAGACTCTGGAACCAACGACCGACATGGCTACAGCACTAACCTAAGCTCTGAGTACCAATTGTTGGCCCAGCTCTCTCTAGAACATGCACTATCACACACACGAATTTTGTAGCACACGAGAAGCACTGAACACTTTATTTATCAGTCTTCTCTTGGCTCACTGGACAGCACAACACTACACTCATGCACAACACAAGTGCACACTTGGATTAACTCCACCGCACACTGTGTGCAGCCAACACTTGGCTCTCACTCTCGTACCAGGCTACCAGGGCCGAAGCAATATTTATATACAAAGAAGCAACGACTACCACGCTGAACTCACGCCACGATCCACATTACCCGCACCTCGCGTGATTCGCATGCCCAGCCAGCCAAACCAGTCTTCACTCACCGAATACTTTGGATGCATGCACTGATATGACCCAACTGTACTTGCATGCAAGGCAACAGTTCTCAGCTACCCACTCCTCCAATTAAGTCGTTGCATGCAACAACCTACTCACCTGCTTGGGTTCTGAGCGTCTCGCCTGGTCACCTAGCGCTGCTTAGTCTTGTGGCCACACGACCAGATGAGCTCCTTTAGAATCGGTCACCATGCACACTAATCACACACATATATGCCTTATTACAACTCACACAAATAACAAGATTATTTCTAAGACAAAGCTCGTTTAGTTGCAAAGGGCTTCAAATGACGATATGGAATAGACTATGAAGATACTTTTAGTCCTCTGGTAAAATCAGCTACTATTCGGGTAGTGCTTTCTATTGCTATTTCTAAGGGATGGAATTTAAGAAAACTAGATGTGCAGAATGCATTTCTGCATGGTTATCTAGAAGACGATGTATATATGATTCAACCTCCGGGATATGTGAGTCAATCCCAACCACAATATATTTGCAAACTTGATAAAGCATTGTATGGGCTAAAGCAAGCTCAAGAGCCTGGTACTCGAGACTGAGTAAAAAGCTTCATGAGATAGGTTTCCTAGCTTCAAAGGTAGACACATCCTTGTTCTTTTACAACAAATGAAAAATTGGCATGTTTACTAATCTACGTATATGATATTATTGTTGCCAGCTCAGCAGCAGAGGCAACCGAAGCACTATTGAAGGATTTAGAAAAGGAATTTGCATTGAAAGTCTTAGGAGAGCTACACTTCTTCCTGGGCATTGAGGTGAACAATGTAAGAGATGGTATTGTTCTCTCACAAGAAAGATATGCAAACTACATACTAAGAAGGGTTGGAATGATGAATTGCAAATCAGCAAATATACCACTGTCGAGATCAGAGAAGTTGTCTGTTTATGAAGGACCACTGTCTTCCATGCTTGTACGAAACACATAGAAGTCGATTTTCATTTTGTGAGAGAGAGAGAGAGAGTAGCAAGAGGACTGCTTGATATTGAATATGTCTCATCAAAGGAACAAATAGCCGACGGGTTCACAAAACCTATTGCAGTTTCGCAGTTTGAGATGTTTAAATACAATCTGAATTTGGCAAGTTCAGATTGAGGGAGTTATTGGAATGTCACGTACAAAACTCAACCAAAGAATAATGAGTAGTAAGGATTAGCTCTATCTATTTTTTGCTGTAACAAATCATTAGATATTTTCTGTTTTTTGTTTGTTGCTGCCGACTTGGTTGGTTATGCAATCATGCACGTATGTAACAACCATCAAGGCACCATTGTATCTGATCATCTATATAAATACGTAACACCGAGCGTCTCGAGTTTGAAAGCCATGGTTTCATCAGCTTCCACCTCTGATTTCTATCAGACACGGAGGCAACAGCAGCACCTTCTATTAAACCCATGCCACAACCTATCACGCAGCTGTCGGCACAAGAGGTTTTCATCAACAAGCTTGCAAAACATGCAACAGCCTTGCTTCTTGTTCCTTCCATCAGTAAACGGAGAAGCAAGGGGACAGCATCAGGAGAGACGCCGAGGCGCAGCCGCAGGCTAGCTGGTGCCAAAGCTGAATTCCAACCACAAAGATCTGGCAACAAGCAGATCAAAGAAAATGGTTATGAGTACCTTGAATATAATTGACGAAACTGAAGGAATGAGGGAGACTCAAACCTAGTTTCATGCCTTTTATCCATCAGTTATCATTCCACATATGTGATGATCAACGAAAAGACAACATGTGTCATTCATAAGAAGTCTTATTTTTTTCTTCGGATTGGCGCTTGATAACAATTCTTCTTTCCACATCAATGTATTTCAACTCATTCTATCTGTAGGTATTGTTTTTCATTTTGTATTGATGGAAAAAACAATTTTTTCTGTTAATGACTGGGTTTATTCTCTTATCCTCCAGGTTTCTGTTTTCTCCTAAGTGCCCCTGATGAGTCTTTTTTTGGTTAATTGCTTCACTCCACTATTATTCACTTTTTCTTTATTTTTGTATAATTAAGCTGATAGATGTGCATACTCATATGATTTCAAACTTATTAGCGAGTGAGAGTTTCTCTTGTTGATATGTTTTCCTTATTTACTCCTTGTTTTGATCATGTTCCTCGCAAGGTGACAAGTGCATTGTTAGACATTCATATGCAGTGACCATCAACTAATAGAACATTAGTTTTTCTTTGAAATATTTATGCTTACAATAGAACACCAACACCTTGTTACATTACTGTTTTTATTGTATACTAACTCTATTGTAATCCATTATCACTTGCCACTTCCAATGCTTGCATTCTCTAAGCTGCCTCCAGTGACCCCCACCTTAGAGTTTCCCATCTCCATTCGGGGATCAGCAAGTCTGCTTGTACTGGCAATACCCTGATGTCGTTACCAGCCATAGAACGTCGAAGAATCAGACCTTCTCTGCCCCAGACTGCTGCTGCTCCTTATGATGGCAGATGGTCTGCGAGTCCTCTTCTTGTGAATGCAACAAATGACCCATGACTAATCATGGTTCAACAATATGGGACTATTTTCAATGCTTGGAGTGGAGCCATGGCGTGTGTCAGCTTGTTCACCATGTTTCTACAAATTTATTAAAGACAAACCATATTGAACTTATATTTTGCGAGAAAGCAAACAATGGACATGGTGTCCTAATAAGTTTTTATATGGTTTATCTTTAATAAATCTGCAGAAACATGAAGACCAAGCTGAAACACTCCGTGACACTGCTCCAAGCATTGAAAACACTCCCGTATTGTTGAACCTCGATAAGTCATGGGTTGTGTGTTGAATCCATAAGAAGAGGAATTGCACAACACCCGCCATCGTAAGGAGAATGAACAGTCATGTGGAAGAGAAGGTCCACTTCTTCGACTTTCTAAGGCAGGGTAACAGTGACCAGGGTGCCATTACAAGCAGACTGGTTGAACCCTCTATGGAGATGGAAAACTCTGAGGTGGAGGTGAGGGGAGGCAGCTCGTAGAATGCAAGCACCGGTGAAGACAAGGGATGATAGACTGCAATAGAGTTGGTATAGAATAGAAACAATAATGTAATAAGGTGTTGGTGTTCTGTTGTAGGCATGCACCTTTCAAAAAACCAATGTTCAATTACTTGACAGCCCCCGTGCATATGAATCTCTAAAAACGCACTTCGTCATCTTGAGAGGGACATAATCAAAAGGAGGAGCAGAAAAGAAAACAATATTGACAAGAGAAACTCTAACTTACAATTGTTAGACTGTGTATTTATGTGGGTTAATCAGGGGTAGTTTAGTCATTTGTATGGGATTAGGATTATGGGCAGTTTAGTCTTTTCCCCTTACCTAGTCCCTCTATATAATGTACCCTTGACCCTCAGGATTTATCATCCAATTCATCCTCCTCTAATATTGTATCATTAGCTAGGTTAGTTAGGATTAGGGCTTAACCCTAACCCTAATGGTTCAGCCACCACCGGCACCACCGTGCCGCCTCCCTGGGCCGCTGCCGCCGCCCCTGTCATCCCCTACCCCGCCGTCGCTGCCCCTGAGGGTGGCGCCGCACATGCAGGCGCCGCCTCCCCTGCCGCAACCTATCCCGCCGCCGCCCCTGCAACGCCCCACCATGCCGCCGCTGCCACCGCCACCCCTGCAGGTGCTGCTGCACCTGCGGGCACCGCCGCCCCACCCCGCCTCCTCCCCTGCATGCGCCGCCGCGACTGCTGCCTCTGCAGCGCTTCCGCCCTGGGCCGCCGCCCACGCGCTGCCTCCCTGGACAATCGCTGACACCATTGCGCCCCACCCTGCCGCCTGGCTTTGGGGCACCGCCAAATTTTGGCCAGCCAGCGCAGCACCCGGCCGGCATGCACAGGGGGGGGGGGGGCACCGCGAACGGCCTGCCAGGCAAGTTATGGGGGGGTGCCGGATTGGTTGGTACCCCCACCCTAGGCCGGCTGTTGTCACCGCCACCGTGTCTCTGAGGATCGGACCGTCCGGCGGCGGAGTAGGTATCACCGGCAAACCTGCCGCCTCCATTGTTTTCATGGCAGGTACTACATCCGGGCCTCACGATCCAGCGGCCACGTCTACTGGCCTCAACATCAACGGGAGCACAACGACCACCGTCCCGCCTGTGATCCTGTTTCCAGCCTCTGGCGCCGCTGCTGACAGCGTGTCCACTGCCTCCTTCTACGGCACCGACACGATGGACACAACCGGTATCACCGCATCCCTGGCTGCCTCTCGCAAGCGCAAGCGGGCACTTGCTCTCGACCTAGAGCAGGAGCATGCCTCTGTGGTCGCTCTATCTTACCAGCTCAAGGAGAGTGCTCACCGACCGCTGAGTGCTACCTACGAGCCTCCCTCAGACGATGGTACGTACTCGGCTTCAATTGTGGCTGCTCTTCATGCATAGGCCGCCAGGATTCAGAACATCCGGACACTTGGGCTGGTTGTCCTCAGCTCCGAGTCTACCTCATATGCCCGTAGGCGTGACCTATTGCTTCCCACACTGAGGTGCTTCCTCCTCGACGACCACGTCCTCCAGGACGATTCTTCAGTGGATGTCTCCTAGATCAGCATGGACAGCGTGGTCCTGTCCTGGATCCTTGACTCCCTCTCGTAGGAGCTACAGGAAATCAATGGGTAGCACTGTGGTGGCACTGCTCGACGGGCTTGGCTGGTCCTTGAGCAGCGCTTTCTGGGCAACAACACGACTCGAGCCATCCACATCAACGCGCGGTTCCAGAACACCGTCTAGGGTTACCGCTCTGTCTCTGCCTACAGCTGGGAGATGAAGGGCATGGCGGATGCTCTATGTGACCTTGGTGAGCCGGTCACCGACAACGCTCTTGTTCTTTGGAGTCCTTCAGGGACTGAATGAGCGCTACTGTCACCTACGGATGTGGTTTCTCTGTCTAGAGCCAATCCTTACCTTCGAGAAGGTATGGTCTGATCTCGAGCTTGAGGAGATCACTACAGGAGGCTCTACTGGTTCCGGGCCTACTACAATCTTTTACGGCCCTGGGAAGTCCCCTCGTCCACCTTCACCAGCTAGTGGTGGACCACCGTCGTGACCACCCACCACTCTGGGCAGCCCATCCAGCTCTGGGGTGGTAATTATCGCCACCGAGGAAAACACAGCAGCCATGATGGTAGTAGCAGTGCACGCGGCACTCCTACATCCACTACTCCGGCTACTGGTGGCATTGGCGGTACCGGCCGGGGAGGTTCTCCCTTGGCCCACACCCTACAACCCGTGGACTGGCCAGATCTACATGCAGCATGGGCCATCTCTCGGTTCTCAGCCTCCACGACCACCACGCCCCCAGCCGGCGTGCATAGCCACCTCAGGCTATAATGGACCAGCCTACAGTGCTAGTGGGCCACTGACTCAGGCCTATGGTGGGCCAGGCTACCCTTTTGACAGACAATCAGTCTCGACCTACGGGGGCACCGACTACCCTGTTGGATACTCGGAGCCGTCAACACCTCTCCAAGAGCCACCCTCGATGTTGGATCGCCAGTCGCTGGCCTCCTCCTTCGGCACCTTACTCCACTAGGCGCCGACTGGATAGCTGAGTCCAGAGCATCATACCATACCACTCCTAGTGCTGGTATACTCTCTTCCACCCACCCTCCCATTCCCTCTTTTCCTTCATCTATCGTTGTTGGGAATGGGTCTGTTCTTTCGGTCACCTCAGTAGGTGATTCTAGTCTCCTGGGTTCTTTCCAGCTTAAAAACATGCTTGTCGCTTCGGATATCATTCAAAATTTGCTTTATGTCTGTCAGTTTAGCATTTACAACAATGTTTCCATTGAGTTTGATCCGTTTGGTTTGTCTGTGAATGATCTTTCTACCCGGCGACCTCTTTTTTAAGGTGATAGCTCGGGGCCCCTGTACACACTTCAACTTCCTACTTCCGCTGCATCACCATCTTTTGCTTTGACTATGACAACTTGATCCACCATTTGGCATAGCTAGCTTGGCTACTCTGTTGTAGATGCTATGTCGAAGTTGTCTAGTAGTTCTGTTATTTCGTGTTCTAGTGGCACACATGACTCTTTATGTCATGCTTGTCAGCTTGGTCGCCATGTTCGACTCCCTTTTTCCACTTCAGTGACTAATGTTGAGCACACCTTTGATTTTATACATTATGATTTGTGGACATTACCTATTACCAGTGTATTGGGCTTTAATTATTATTTGGTGATCATTGATTATTATATTCTCATTTTTTGTGAATTTTTCCATTACGATTGAAGTCTGAGACTTTTGTTACTCTTTCACACTTCTTCGTTTGGATATCCACTCAGTTTGGGTGCACCATCCAAGCTGTCTAGTGCGATAACGGACGTGAGTTCGATAACTCGGCGTTTCGCAACTTTCTCTCCGCACATGGGGTACAACTACGTATGTCTTGTCCGTATACTGTCGAGACCCACCTTTCTTGGGGCCCACTTGTGCATTCCATACCAATCCCTGGATCAGTAGTTGGTACGCACAATAGAATAGATCAAATACCATACATTAACTTAGTCTCAACATGACCTTATGGTCTTACAAGCATGTCTTAATTTTCAATCCATGGGCCTCGCAGGGCCTCAAAAGAACCAAAAGTTGAATAGCAGCGGATTATGTGGCTCCAGCCCCTCAGGCAACCTTGGGCGCAGGACTAGATCTACTCGTCATTGTATCGTGCTTCATCTTCTTCCTCCCTTTCCTCTTCTACTTCTGAGAATCGTGAATAAGGCAAGAGTGAATATGGAAGGTAGTCAGCAAGACCTAACACTACTCAAGGGGATGTGTTTCATGCAAGGGGGTCGTAGCAAGGCAAGGCTATACGGACTAGAGTTGTCGAAAAGGATTCATGTAGGGTATCTTTTAGAAGAAGGCCTTGCAAAGCAAAAAGGAGTAATCATATCCTGATTTTAGTTGGTGGGACTTGGGGGAGTTGAACTCCGTCCTGGCAGTTCCCTGAGTTTTAATAGAATGTTCAAGTCCACGGCTTTACTAGTCTCGGCACACAGCCATAATATCGAAAACACGGCAAACACTGCCACCCATCTACTTCAAGGAATCATACTAAGGCTAATCAACAAGAGCTTGTAACATAGTGTGTCAAGACCGTGACAACGGTTATCAGGATTTTAGATCTCTGCAGAGGTTGTACACTTTACCCACAGGTCATGCTCTCCTAGCAAGGGAGTAGCGTAACGTTCACCTCATCTTCCTCGAGTAAGCCCAAAATCACACCTCAGGACGTACCCAGGGGCTATTTGGGCAATTACTCTCCCAGCCGGATCACGGGTAATGACTCTCCCGTGTCTTTTCCTGGTCTCCCGTGCCCTACTGGCCGCCAGATGGCTCATGTGGAAGTCACCAAGAAGGTAGAGGGAGTCCTGCCCATACAGGTTATGTGCTTGTACGAAATCACTATGACGAGGTCATATGAACCGCTCCTTAAGTTGGTGAGGCGGCTCAATCAGTGTCCACAACAGGTGGACTACACCGAAGCACACATTACTCATTCACCATATCCCTCCTCAACCGTTCCTTTTACCCCACTTCACCCCACACCAGTTGTACGGCACAATTCCTCAACCCACCTCCTAGTGCACCCACCAAGAAACCTTTCAACACTTTTGCATATTCGATGTATAGATGCAGTGAGTTGCAATGCGAACATCGCAGGGTCCCTAAGCATTCTACTTTCAAGGAATCACACACGTCGTCACATTATAGTCTGAGGACGGGGCCTTTGGGCATCAAGGAGGTAAGTTGACAAGGTCAAGGAGGGGTTCGTGGCACTTCATATTGTAGGATCGAAGTACACGTGTAAAGCTACCAGAGGGGCGGTGAATGGTAGATAAAAACTTTTCATCGGAAGCAACAAAACACCCCTCAACAGAAAACCGATCTGTTAAAGAAACCTTGTCTGCGACTAATCTAAACGTGACAAAACTAGTGTAGATTGTAGAGAATCAAGTCACAAAGACGTCAAAACAAGAATCATGAAAATCCATTGAGAGAAACTCAATTTACGATCGAAAGATCGAACAAAGGTCAATCTGTCCTACGCGAGAAAAACAGTTCTAGAATACTACAAAGAAACTCGTGTAGATCAGAAACCACAAAATAAATGACCGTTAAATTTTCACAGATGATAGATAATCAAGTTGTGAAGACAACCCAAAAAGAATCACATCAATTGGATCTGTAAAACTCGAGTTATGATAAAACCACTGAAGCAAGGTAGTGCTGAACAGAAACTCAACGAGAAAAACTTGTCTGAAACAAGTCAGACGAACAAGGCACAGAAGTTCCTTTAGAATACGAATTTTATTTATCAAAACACAAGAGGAACAGCCCCAAAGTCGTTCTCCACGAGCTCTGGCCTCCCTTGCTTATATAACCAGCCCGAAGGCTAACTCAATGTAACACCCCAAAATTCTATTAAGAGGGGAATTTAAAAATTCTTGGACGTATTGCATGTGGTGCAGAAATTCAAATTCCATTTGGAATTTAAATTCAAACCAAAACAGAAAAGAAATGGAAAAAGAAAAAGGAAAAGAAAAAGAAAAACCCCACCGGCCAGTGGGCCGAAACCCACCAGCCGGCCCACTCTCCCCTCGCCAGCCCCGAACCCGCGCCCCTCTCTTCCTCTCACTGACACGCGGGGCCCGCATGTCATCCCCCACCTTCGCGCGCTCGGCCGACCCTGGGACTCTCCTCTCCCCCGAATCCAAACAAACTCTGAAAAACCGCGCCAACAGCCCGATCTCTGGCCCCGGACGCTGCTATTTAACCAAGTCGATCCTCCGCCGCCTCCCCTCGTGAAATTCCCGCACAGAAACTCGCCGAATTCCCCAGCGCACTCCAATTTTCTCTCCGGTGAGAACCGAAGCTCCGATCACCGTTTTCTCTCGATCCTTGCTCGGGTTTTCTGATCTAACGCGCCGATCATGTTCCACCGCCTCCGGGGAGTCACGCAGGTGCAAAAAACTCGGTGTTTTGCACCCTAGACGCAGCTCCGGCAAGCACCGCCGCTATTTCATCTCGGACCTCGCCGCCGACCGCCTTCCAGGACCTCCGAGCTCAAGAAAAACCCCGAGGTGAGATCCCCGACCTCCCCTCTACGGTTCCATGCCATGAAATCCAAGTTTTAGGAGGTATAGACGAAAATCCGAAGATCTCCGGCGAGATCGCCGCCTCCCGCCGCCGCGCGCCGTCGGGCAGCGCCGCCCTCGCACGGCCAGGGCGACGTGGCCCCCTGAGTCCCGTCCATTTTAAATCGTGCGGTTCCTATTAGATCTAACCCGTACCGCTTCGCGTTATAATCTCAGCCGTCTATTTTAAATCGGACGGTCCACATCAGTCCCACGTTATAAAGGCCGAGATTCTTACGTGCTACCCCCTGGGGATCTTGGAAAACACGAGCTAGCTCCGGAAACTTCTGATCTAGCCCCTGGAACTTCAGAAAATCATGTAAATTCATTTAAAAATCAGTTTTAGCCCCTGGACTTAGTAAAAATTAGCAAAACCCCTCTGTTATGTGTAGTTAGACCCCTGGAAATTTGTAAAATAATAAATTAGACCCTGTACTAGGGAGGATTTAACTTTTTGACCCTATCTGATATTAAATTCAGAAATTTGAATATGTGACTAGGATTTAAATTTAAAAGGTAAGGCAAACATATGTACAAGTTCAAATTTAAACTCTCCTAGTACTTTAGAATGAACCAAAAATAGATTTTTGGTTGAAATGAATCCGTCTAATTGTTGTTCATATTTATTAGTTCTAGAAATACCTTTTTAGGCTAGGAAGTAATTCTGAAAACTGATAAAATAAATTTAAATTAGCTCACATCAGAGGAGAAGTTTAAAAATATATTTTAGGTCAGAACCTATTCTGTTTAGAAGATATTTTCTACTATTTAATATTAAAACTCACTTTTAGACATAGAAGATAAATCTGAAAAATATAGGAAAATAGGTATGCATAATTATAAAATGATAAATGAAGTCTCCAAATTTAAAAACTTCAGCTTACGATTTGGTAGAAGATCTGAAAACCTATTTAGAATAGGAAAATACCTCTTATACAAACTTTGTGGCTAAGAAGTGTAATAATTGAATATAAAGAATTTGTTCAAATTGGAACTTCATATATATTATGCAAATAGAATTCTGAACATAGAAGTTAGAAATAATATACATATGTTTAAAGGTGAATGTAGGCCAAAAATCAACACATGTAGAGTAACCACAACACTTAGAAATGTGAATGACTTTCATAGGTATGTATGTGTGGTTTGTATGAAGTGAAAGTGTGAACTATGTCTTATGGATTGTGTTTTCTTTTGCTATGTGTATTGGCATGAGTAGAACCTGCCCCAGAGCAAGTTCTCCCCTTCCAAGACCAAGACTTTCCATTCCCAGAGCAGCAGGAAGAAGGCAAGTGTCCTTGACCACTTTGATCCTATGCTAGGATGTGTAGATAGAATTATGAAACCCATGCTAGGAAGTTTCCCTAGAATTGCATTACCTTGTTTCCTTGTAGCTTGGGTTGGGATTTATTTTATCATGTCATTTATTCGTATGCTTATGCTTAGCCATGCTTAAAATGGGATAATTGGGATATGAGATCATCAATTTATTTACCTTACTCTTGAATGAGATATTATGAGTTATGTAGAGGTAGGGATCGAGGCAAGTTGGATGATTTGGTTGGTGCTGGGTGCATGAGACTCGGGTTTGCGTTTAGTACTTGCCTGGATCCTAAGGACCGGTTCATGGAGCATGTAACCTGGCTTTACCGTGCCAACCACATGCTGAGATGGGGAAGCTTGGCCAATTAATTAGGTGTATCCCCGGTGTAGTATGGGTGTGTTGGATGGTGCGGGGAGTAGGTGTCAACTGGACTACCATATGAACCGCAAGGCTCAAGAGGGGGCCACTGCAGCGGGGTTGGAGCCTCTTGTATGCTGTTAGGGGTGAAACCTCAGTGGGCCCACGCTCGTCGGGAATCCCTTTGTAAAGGCTTCGTAGTGATCTCCTGGCTACACACCTAGGAAGTGTGAATATGGTTCGTGGCCACTGGCATAATGGAGGTTCCTTTAGTCCACCCGACAAAGGGGGATGAAATCACTACATGAGGATACAGTGGTGCAAACTCTACAGAGTCAAAACTGTCATGACAGCCGTGCTCACGGTCAAGAGAGGCTTGGACTTATTCATGATTAGAGGATGATGACTTTGGAAGTTGTGGATGTTAAGCGGGGAGCTTAACATTGGAAATGATGTTATGGTTATTTGATTATGATGATGGGTTGGGATATTAGGACCATTTCACCTATGTAGTAATGTAGGTGCTTAATAAGCTAAGGTGATAGGTATTAATTGCGTAGTGGTTTAACCATGAGTTCAACCTCTCCTTGCTCTAGCCATGCATGACATAATCTTTCCCACACTTGCTGAGTACCCACGGTACTCAAACTTGCATATTTGTTGGTTTAAATTGCTGCTCAGGTCAAGGGGATGATGTGGTGTTCAATGACCAAGACTTCGGACCCGAAGAAGGATTCTAGGTTCATGGAGTCCCCCGGGCAACGCCTGTGACGGAGCCCACAAGAATAATATTCCGCTGCTATTTTATTTACATGTTATGAACTTATTATCGTCCATCGAGACATATGCTATGTAAGACTTATTTATATTCGACACCTGGCTTGTAATAAATGATGCTTCACTATTTGTCATCACATGTATGAGAAAATGATTCTGGCATACATGTGATATTCACTCGGTTGTTCTTCGAAGAAACTGGGTGTGACACTCAACTCAAACTAGGACTCCTACTCCTACTTCTACTTGGATTCAAACTGTAACTTTCTAATACTGCTTAGGACACTTCTATACGCAGATAGAAGCAATCTTAAGACTTCCAAACACCTTAGTAACGTATCCCACATTTCTAAAATAACTCAAATTCGTGACCCACACGAAATCCTATCATAACAACCTCAAAACTTTCCATATTTGAGTCAAACACGACTCAGCCGTAGCCTGAGTCCATAACCTAGTCGGTTGAACCTTTTCAACCATATCTCCACTTCCATATCTCTTCACCACGCCTTGGAACCATGTTTCCACGTCCATGCACTCCTTGCACACGTGCAAACACCTTCCAACAACGTCCACGATACCTTCATATGCATTGTTCTTGATCCAAACATGCTGCGCGACCTCCCAATCAACTCAACCACAATTCCTCCCGAACTTGGTTGTTGAACCTCATCTTCTCCCTAAGACTAGTTCAATGGATCCCTTCACCAGCCATGTCTTGACTTCAAGCAACACCTGCACATAATAAACAACCAATACTTCCGAGCACAAGTCCTCGACTTGACTCTCGTTAGTTCCGAAACTACAACATCTTACTTGAGCACCTCACATAAGCATGTTGTAAACCATAGCAAAATGATATCAGCCATAACCACCAAAACACACCAAAAACTTAGTAAAATAATACTAAGCAAACTTTCCATAAGAGTAAAGAAAGTTCAAAACATTGCAAGTTAAAAGCAGAACCATTGCAATAAAGCTCCAAACCTTACCAAAGCTAACCAGACCTTGAACCGGAGCATACCAAAGCTAGTCGCACCCAGCGCCGGAGCTTACTAAAGCTTAGTCAGACCTAGCACGGAACCTACCAAAGCTAGTCGGACATAGCACTAGAGCTAGAAAAAATAAGTTGGACCTAGCCAAAATAAGTCAGACCTAGACAAAGCAAGTCGGACCTTACGTCGGACCTTGCCGGAGCTACCCAAAACATGTCGGACCTATCGTCGGACCTTGCAGGAGCTCGGACCTAGAGTCGTACCTTGTTAAAAAGGTGTTTCGGTAGTATTCAAAACTTTTATCGTCAAAGCCAATGTATTCATCACACATAGGTCTCACAATCTCCCCCTTGATGAATGCATTGGCAACACCACTTAAAATCAGAACATTGGCTTATTCACATGAAAAGTTTTGAAAACAATTTCTCCCCCTTTGTAAATCAGAAATAAAATGAGAAGAAAAAACAAAAATACAAAAAATTCTCCCCCTGAGAAGAATCGTTCCAAAACACTTGTGAATGTCTCCCCCTGAGAAGAATCATGCCAAAACACTTGTGAATGTGTGCAATGTGTGATCGATTTCTCCCCCTTTGACAATGTATTCAGGAAGGTACAAAAGAGAAATTTTAATTTGTTATGAGCACATTATAACATATACATAAAAACAAAGCTCATCCAAATCATACTATCAAGTAACTTACACTATCACATCAATGAGATACATAAAGTAGTGTAAGCCATGCTAGAGATCAAGTGTAATTTTCAATTTAAGTAAGTCATGATCTCACAAACTTAACTATTTCAAGACCTGAAAACATGACAATTGTTGCTGCATCTTATTTGTCATTTAAAGCATAAACTTTGATCTTATGACATTTGCAAGAGATTATATGCAGCATCAGCCTTATTCTAACCAACCAAGCCAAGCCTATGTTATTTGACAGTCAGAAGCTTAAGGACATGGTTTTAGTCATACACAACTCCTTTCAAGTTCATATCTAAGTGCAATGATAAACCATCTCAAAAGAAGAAGTGCGATGCATGCATATTCTCTTGATCTTTTCTCATTTTTTTATTTGAACATAAAAACTCAACATGTGAGTTGATTACTTGATTAATTCTTTGTGATTAAAAGCTCTTGTGAGCATGCAACAAGTTCAAAACAGCAAGAAAGTTCAACCATGACCATATTTAGTGTAAGTAATTATTCCAATTACTAGACATGGTAAAAACTACAAAATGTATAACACGAGTAATGTAGTAAGAACTTTCAGCATGAAAAAGGAATCACAAAGTCATATATGCATGAAATACTATGCTCATATTATTTTAATTTCAGATTCACACATATACTTCTCAAGTTTCAAAATTCTCCATCAGTTTAAGCCATGAGGATGCATAACCCCTATTTCACTACGAATGTAACAAAAACGAGTGAAATCCAAAGGTTTTGTAAAAATGTCAGCCAATTGTTGTTCGGTATCTACATGGTGAAGCACAATGTTCCCTTTTTTGACATTATCACGGAGAAAGTGATACCTAATATCAATGTTCTTAGTTCTCAAATGTTGTACGGGGTTTTTAGCAATGCAAATGGCACTAGTGTTATCACAAAACAGTGGGACACTATCTAGATCAACCCCATAGTCCTTAAGTGTTTGAACAATCTAAAGAATTTGTGACCAAGCACTAGCAGCAGCTACATATTCAGATTCGGCTGTGGATTGTGCAACTGAACTTTATTTTCTAGAGGACCAGGCAACAAGTGAATAACCAAGAAAATGACAAGCACCATAAGTACTTTTCCTATCAATCCTACAACCCCCAAAATTAGCATCGGAAAAAGCTTTCAAAGTAACGGTTGAGTAAGAAGGAAGAAAAATGCTAAATTCTTGAATTCCATGTAAGTACTTGAGAATCCTTTTGACGGCTTGACGATGTGAAGCACGTGGGGAGGATTGAAACCGTGCACAAAGACATACGCTGAATTGTATGTCCGGTCTTGATGCCGTGAGATACAAAAGTGATCTGATCATGCTTCTATATTCTTTTTGATCAACGGGATCACAATCTTCATCAAGTTCAAGTGTTGTTGCTGTTCCCATTGGTGTCCGAAGAGGCTTGCTTTTGTCCATGCTGAAGCTCCTTAGAAGATCTTTTGTATACTTTGTTTGATGCACAAAGGTACCCTCCTTGATTTGCTTGGTTTGCAGCCCCAAAAAGTACGTGAGTTCTTCCATCATACTCATCTCAAATTCTGAACTCATCATAGCTGAAAACTTGGACACAAGATCATGAGAAGCACAACCAAAGATAATATCATCCACATACACTTGAACGAAAAATGAGTCATTGCCATGCTTAAGCACAAAAGGAGTTTTATCAACCTTGCCCATGGTAAACCCCTTTTTAAGTAAGAATGTTTTTAACCTATCATACCATGCTCTAGGGGCTTGTTTGAGACCGTACAAGGCTTTGGACAGTTTGTAAACATGATTAGGAAAATTTGGATTTTCAAAACCAGGTGGTTGTTTGACATAAACCACCTCATCTATATAGCCATTAAGAAAAACACTTTTAACATCCATTTAATATAGCTTAAAACCTTTAGATGCAGCGAAAGCTAACAAAATTCTTATGGCTTCTAATCTAGCAACAGGAGCAAAAGTTTCATCAAAATCTAGACCTTCAACTTGTGTGAAACCTTGAGCAACCAACCTAGCCTTATTTCTAACCACAACCCCATCCCCACTTTGTTTATTTTTAAACACCCATTTAGTTCCAATTAAAGTGTGACCTTGAGGTGGAGGTACAAGTTTCCAAACATTATTTCTTTCAAAATTTTCTAACTCTTCTTGCATGGCAATAATCAAAGATTCATTAGTTAGTGTGTGTGATATATCTTTGGGTTCAAAAGAAGCAACAAAACCAGAATGAGCATGAGAATTGGGGTCGAAAAACCTGGATCTTGTAACTCGTTCATGCAAGCTTCCAATAATTTGTTTTGGAGGATGACTTTTGAGAATCCGGAGGGGAGTGGACACTTCACAAGCTTCTTCTTCTTCATGTTCATCACAAATAGATGAGCTTGTGACGCGAGGAGGATCTGGGCCAGCAATGGTGGTCGTCGGTGCTGGCTGTGAATCAAGATCAGGAGCTGGAACAATGTCATTAGCTGCTGAATTTTTGGGCAGCAGCACCACTGCTTCCTCTTCTTCAACGAAAATACTCTCCCCCTGCGGATATGGATCCGGACCTGCAATATTCGAACTAGTACCTGGGCTAGCTTCATCAAAAGAAACCTCACAAGTCTCCACAATTTTGTTAGTATCAAGTAAAAGCACACGGTAGCCTCTAGTATGAGATGGATAACCAAGAAACATGCCATCAACAGATCTAGCTTCAAATTTATCAAGATTACCATGTTTCTTAACAACGCATTTGCAACCAAAGACCCTAAAGTGTGTTACACTAGGCCTATGTCAATACCTGAGCTCATATGGTGTTTTACCTAGCTTAGCACGCAAGAAAACACGATTTGAGACATAACAAGCGGTTGCAATTGCATCAGCCCAAAATTTCCTAGGAGTTTGATATTCATCAAGCATAGTCCTAGCCATCTCAACTAAGGTTCTGTTCTTTCTCTCTACAACACCGTTTTGTTGAGGTACACATGGTGAAGAAAATTGATGATCTATTGCATTTTCAGCACAAAAGTGATCAAACGATTGATTTTTAAATTCGGTTCCATTATCACTTCTAATTGCTCATAAAGATCCTGGGTGATCAATTTATAATCTAAGAAATAAAGTTCTTAAGTGACTAAAATCTTCATTCTTAGATGCCATAAAGTAAACCCAAGAGTATCTAGAATAGTCATCAACAGTCACAAGAAATACCATTTACCTCCGAGGGACCGAACACGTGAAGGTCCTACGGTGTCAAGGTGTAAAAGTTGACCCGGTTCAGTTGTCATGGTCATTGTGAGAGGAGCATGTGAACCTGCAACCATCTTAGCATGTCTACAAGAAGAGCACACAATTTCTTTGTCCCCTTTAAGCTTAGGCAGCCCACGTATGCGATCAAGAGCACTAACACGCGTGAAATGATCAAAGCCTACGTGACCAAGTCTACGATGCCAAAAATATAAATCTTTGGAATCATTTGCAACTAGACATCTATGCTTAGAGGAAGACATATCAAAATCAGCTTTAAAAACTGTTCCAAACCGAGACATGTTAAAAATAAGCTCACTATTTGAACCTACAACTTTGCAGCAGATTTTATTGAAAATAATTTCCAGATTTTCATCTAGCAATTGTGAAACAGAAAGCAAGTTGTATTTCAAATTTTTGACAAGTGCCACATCCTTCAAAGTGTAGTGATCATTTACTCTAACCGAACCCTTATCAATTATAGCAGTTGAAGAATTATCGGCAAAAGTAACATTCTCTACACGTGACACAAAAGAGAGAGAGGAGAACCATTCTTTGTTACCGGTCATGTGGCGTGAGCAACCTGAATCCACAATCCAAATGTTCTCCTTCCTCAAGTGTGTAACCTACATAGAAGCACAATACGTCGATGACTCAATACGGGGGTTAGTTAAAAGGCATTTAGGAATCCAGTACTGAGTCACACGACGTCCAGCAGAAATAACATGCGAAAGCTGAGATAAAACAGCAGGTTTTTGAGTCAAAGTTTGAGATTTTTTTGCTCTTAACTACTGACCTATGAGGTGTTACTTGTGTAGCACGAAAATCAGTACTCCGGAGGCAAAAACAGAAGGTCCGGAGGCAAAAACTGAAGCTCCGGAGGCAAAAACTGAAGCTCCGGAGGTAAACTTTGAATATTTCTGACTCATAACAGCAGGTTGCATTTTCCTGACATTCGGTTTAGTATGTGCAGCAAATTTTGCATGAGAGTTATAAGATCTAGCTTGCATTCTTTCCTTTTTATGTTGTTTAGCTAGTCTATAATAAAAATCTATGACATGACCATCTCTACCACAATAGGTACAATAAAAACCACTTCTTTTTGTTTAGAAACTGTTCGAATCAAACCACTTCCTAATAATTTTACAATTTTAGGTGGATGTTCCTTAGCATGAGCATGTGAATCAAAACCTAAACCAGTTTTATCATTGCAAGACTTGGAAGAATTCAGCACCAAGTTTAGGTTCTTATTCCCATTACAAAACCGATCTAATATCCTATGCATGTTATCAAGTTTATTTGATAGATCAAGACAATTTTCACATGAAGTTTTTCCTTTTAATTTGTAATTGGAATAATATTTAACTTCATGAGAACTTAAAGCATTGTTTAGTATAGAAATTTATTTCATAGCATCTTGTAGTTTCTTATCAAGATTATCGCAAGTAGAACAATGCAAATCAATTGTAGAACAACAAGCATCTTTCAAGTTTTTATCATTAAGTGCAGCAAGCTTTTTGTTCTTTTCGATTTCAAGTTCAAGTTTATCTTGTGTGGAGGTGTGTGCACTTCTTAGAGAGGACAATTGTTCATATATTAAATCACATGAGGAACAAGAATCATCACTAGGAATCAAGGATTTTAAACGATTAATTTCAGATTCTAGTGTCTCAATTTTAACAGCATTATCTCTAAGCTTTTTGTCCTTTTTCTTAACAATAATAGTGGCACGAGAAATAGCATCACCAATTTCTTCGCAAGTAGGACATACCTCTTCGTTGTTACTGTTGTGTTCTGCATCCTACATACTTGATTTTGATATGTCCGCCATGAAGCACAAGTTTGCCAGATCATCTTCATCACTTCCAATGTCTACATCACTCGAGCCAAGTTCTTGATGTGCGGTGATGAAACTGTTTATTAGTTTGCGTCCTGTAAAACCTTTCTTTTTCTTGTTGGTGTTTCCAAAAGAGGACTTGACTTTATTCTACTTTTCATCACGGTTAGAAGGACCTGAAAGGTTAGGGCAATCTGTACGAAAGTGTCCTGTCTTACCACATTCAAAGCATCGTTGAGGTCCGGAGCTTCCTCTCCTTCTAGTTCTCACATTTTGCAATGCTTTTGAGAACTTAGTAGAAAGAAGTACTAGCTGCTCCTCTGGAAACTCCTCAATTTGTTCCAGGGTTAGTGAAGACATCAAAGCAAGTGTATTGCTATATGATTGGATGGAGCTAGACATATCACGTTGTGAGACAAATGCAATAGTCTTATTTGGGTTCTTACGTGATATAATGTCAATTTCATGAGTTTTTAGCTTAGAATAAAGCACATCTAATGTAAGAGTACTCATGACAGTGGATTCACGTATGGATTTTACTTTCATCTCCCAAATTGACATGTATAATGCACTTAGTAATTGCCTAGCATTTTCAGCATCTGAAAAATTAACATTGACGCTACGCAAGTTGCTGAGAATTTTATTAAAGTGAGCAAAGAGGTCATCAATGGACTCACCGGGTTGCATCTCAAAGCGCATGTATTCTTTCTTGAACATATCCTATCTTACCTCCTTGATTGTGTTGGATCCTTCGTGGTAGTCACAAAGTGCTCTCCACACATCGTACGCCGATCGGAGGTGTACAACACGGTCGAAGTCGCTCTGAGTTAGTCCTTGTATGATCAAGTTCCGAGCCTTGTTGTTGATGTCGACATCTCTCATGTTTGTAGCCGTGACTCGACCGTTTGAAGGCACATCGTAAGGCTTGTACACGTTTTCCCATATTGCAAAGCCTTGCGCTTGGATGAAAGCTTCTATGCGTGCCTTCCAAACCTGAAAATCAATACCACTAAACACACAAGATTTGGCGGAGTATTTCTCCATGATGATTAGTCAAAACACGTGCAAATCACAAATATTAGAGCAACCTGGGTCTGATACCAATTGTAGGATCGAAGCACACGTGTAAAGCTACCAGAGGGGGGTGAATGGTAGATAAAAACTTTTCAGCGGAAGCAACAAAACACCCCTCAGCAGAAAACCGATCTGTTAAAGAAACCGTGTGTGCAACTAATCTAAACTTGTTCAACTATGACAAAACTAGTATAGATTGTAGAGAATCAAGTCCCGAAGACGTCACAACAAGAATTATAAAAATCCGTTGAGAGAAATTCAAGTTACGATCAAAAGATCGAACAAAGGTCAATCTGTCCTACGCGAGAAAAACAGTTCTGGAATACTGCAAAAAACCCGTGTAGATCAGAAACCAAAAATTCAATGACCGTGAAATTTTTACAGAAGATAGATAATCAAGTTGTGAAGACAACCCAAAAAGAATCACATCAATTGGATCTGTAAAACTCGAGTTATGATAAAACCACCGAAGCAAGGTAGTGCTGAACAGAAACTCGACGAGAAAAACTTGTCTGAAACAAGTCGGACGAACAAGGCACAAAAGTTCCTTTAGAATACGAATTTTATTTATCAAAACACAAGCGAAACAGCCCCAAAGTCGTGCACCAGGAACTCTAGCCTCTCTTGCTTATATAACCAGCCCGAAGGACAACTCAACTCAAACAAGGACTCCTACTCCTACTTGGATTCAAACTGTAACTTTCAAATACTGCTTAGGACTCTTCTATACGCAGATAGAAGCAATCTTAAGACTTCCAAACACCTTAGGAACGTATCCCACATTCCTAAAATAACTAAAATTCGTGACCCACACGAAATTCTATCATAACCAACTCAAAACTTTCCATATTTGAGTCAAACATGACTCAGCCGCAGCCTGAGTCTATAACCTAGTCGGTTGAACCTTTTCATCCATATCTCCACTTCCATATCTCTTCACCACACCTTGGAACCATGTTGCCAGGTCCATGCACTCCTTGCACACGTGCAAACACCTTCCAACAACGTCCATGGTACCTTCATATGCATTGTCCTTGATCCAAATATTCTGCGCGACCTCCCGATCAACTCAACCACAATTCCTCCCGAACTTGGTTGTTGAACCTCATCTTCTCCCTAAGAATAGTTCAATGGATCCCGTCACCATCCATGTCTTGAACTCAAGCAACACCTGCACATGAATAAACAAACAATACTTCCGAGCACAAGTCCTCGACTTGACTCTCGTTAGTTCCAAAACTACAACATCTTACGTGAGCACCTCACATAAGCATGTTGTAAACCATAGAAAAATGATATCAGCCATAACCACCAAAACACACCAAAAATTTAGTAAAATAATAATAAGCAAACTTTCCATAAGAGTAAAGCATGTTCAAAACATTGCAAGTTAAAAGAAGAACCATTGCAATCAAGCTCCGAACCTTACCAAAGCTTACCGGACCTTGAACCGGAGCTTACCAAAGCTAGTCGGACCCAGCGCCGGAGCTTACTAAAGCTTAGTCGGACCTAGCACGGAACTTATCAAAGCTAGTCGGACCTAGCACCGGAGCAAGCAAAAACAAGTCGGACCTAGCCAAAATAAGTCAGACCTACACAAAGCATGTCGTACCTTACGTCGGACCTTGCCGGAGATACCCAAAACAAGTCGGACCTATCGTCGGACCTTGCAGGAGCTCGGACCTAGAGTCAGACCTTGTTAAAAAGGTGTTTTGGTAGTATTCAAAACTTTTATCATCAAAGCCAATGTATTCAGCACACATAGGTCTCACACATATGTCAAGCACGTGACAATGACCTTGCAAGTATTCTGGCCTTGGATGACGAGAGACAATATGCTACTTGCTAGTGTAACGGCTAGCCGACGTCATCGAGATAGGTTAACTGAGGAGCAAGTAACCACCGTCAAATCATCTCGATGTTATGAAACTATCGTGTCGGCCATACTACTTACACGGAGAAGCTACAACTAGTCAAGTGGGTCTTAGCTACCTCAATGTTTAAAAGTAATCACGGAGAAACATGCATATTAAAATAGGTTACCAGGGCAATTTCGCAAATTCATAGGAGCAATCATGATCAAGGAGGTTAGAGATTCCCTTCAAAAGCTTCTAGGAATTCCTGGTAATCCAGGTGTTCGAGTTCCTCTGTGAATCCCTCGTTCACTATACTACGTAGTTTGCACGGGCGTCAAATCCAAAGGAAATCCAGGAAATCCGAACAAACTTCAATAGGCTGATTACAGGAAATCTTATAGCAGTTCTTGGTACGAGGTATATTTCATTTTGTGGCCCGAATGGGGTGATGTCATTAGCTGGGTAATTAATCACATGCTTACCCTTTTATTCTCCTTACTTAACCTATATGGGTTGATATATATTTTTTTTGAATTAAAATGTTCTTGAGTTCGTTGGGGCCATTTTTGCTTGCCACTATTCCTTAATAGTTGATTCCCATTTTTGGACAATTTTTCTGAGATTTTCTGCACTTAAGAGTGTACTTCATGGAGTCTTGGGTACACTAGGGTGTGGCTATAGTAGTTTCCCGCGCAGCCCTAGTGGCTGACAAGCGGGCCAGAGTTCTGTGTGTGTATGTGTCTCGGGTGCACGTGAACCAGGTCTACGGAGCCGTTTTCATCGTTCCTTGCGAACCGGAGTGAGGTGGCGACAATGTGGCAGCTGACTGGACCGCCACTTGGGTTATTCGAGATGCGTCGGGCGCACGGTGAGGGCTTACCTAGAGCCTATCCCGAGCTGCTTCGAGCCCATGCCAAGCTTCCCTAGGGTCCACTGATGCTCAACGAATGATAGCTCGATCGTTTGGGGTGCTATGAAGTCCGGACGATGCGGCCGAAGTCCTTCCGAAGCCACCGCTCGTCGGCGGCCATGTTCCGGCGAGTGTCACGACGAGCTGAGCCCAGGTGGCGGCCGAGCGCGGGAGGCCGGAGCTAGACGAAGCCCCCGGTCCCATGTGTCAGCGGCCGGTATTTTGAAACCGGGATTAGCTGTGGCACCGGATCGGGTGCGGCTGCGCGCGAACGATTCCGTAGCCCCGTGTGTCGACCGCTGAGAAGTTGACACGTAGCCCCGGTCCCACACGCAGCAATTTAAACATTTCCCTGATTTTCAGATTTAGTTCAAACTTCAAACCCACATAACTTTGGCTAGAAAACTCAAAATCGAGTGAACCAAATTTTGTTGGATTCAGCTCTCTGAGTACTTTCCAACAGATCAAGTTTCACTCTATGAAAATCCTTATTTCTCCAGAATTAATTCTTCAAAGTTTAAACTGTTTAGAATTGTTTAGAATTAATTCTCCAGAAACATTTTTCATAATTTCTCTGAAATTGTTTAGCTCATATCTTTAGCTAGGATCTTCAAATTAAGTGAAACCAACTCCATTAGAACCCTCTGAAAATCTAGTTTTAAGAAAGTCATGGTTTGCTCCATGAAAATCCCTAAAACACCCTACGAGCTGCAATTAAGGTCAAGTACATAATTATTTGTAGAGGGCTCAAATGAGCTTTGCTGCAAATGAAACTTGGCCAAGTCTCTGTTTAGGTTGCAACCAAACCACAGTAAAAAGTTTAGAGTAATTGGGTCTGTCTAGTAAGACTTATAGTCTCCACAAGTTTAAATTCAATTCAAACGCATTTAAATTGATACATATACATGTTATCTCATGTAGTCGCTAAGGTTGAGGAGGAACCCGAAGTCTTAGACTTCGTCACTCCGGAAGAGCAGCTAGCCTACGACCAAGAGCAGCAAGGCAAGCTCTGGTTTGCATTAACCCTTTTACAAATTTTTACTGTTTTGAGAACTTACTTTAAGCACCCACTTACTTCTTGCATTAGAGTCTTGATTGAAACCCAAATGCATAGACAAGAAAACCTGGGTTGGGATTAGGATTGAAAACCCCGTTTAGCTACTGCAATGCTAAGATAGTGTAGGATTCGGTACAAGTCGAGTAGTTGGAACTACTCGCGAGGATAGGGTAGAGGCACTCGACTCGGGTAAAGATAGTAAATGAAACACATTGTAAGAAAAATGAGACCGAGCGGAGAGTAAGGGCAGCAGGACTTTGGGGCCTGGGTGCCGTAGCTCCACTTGTGTCAATTAAGGACCGAGCCGTGTGCAGTCCTGTTGAACAAGCTAGAACAATACCGAAGACCTACCGGCTATATGGGAACCGGGAAACCGATGTAACTCGGGTAGCTGGGTGTTGAGGCATAGCTGGTCGTTCAGAGGGTAGGTTGAGAGCTCGAGGTGTAAGTCGGCTTGCGGCATTGTGGATGCGCGCGCAGAGACCTCTTGCTCGGGATGATTGGACCGGTTCAACATTTGGATGGCGGGTGAAAGGTGGTTGCGTACGACGTCCGTGATGGTTGTTGTAGGCAACATTGAGTACGGGCATACGTGACGGGTTATTCGGGTAACCCTGCAGGTGTAAATCGATTATAATCGCCGTCCCTCGCGGTCAGTGAGTACCACTTGTTCACTATACCGTGACGTAGAAAGAACAGGCTAGATACATGTTAAAAGTTTGCTGATTTGAAAGTTATACTTTGCTTGTTAATGTCTTGTTGTTGTTTAGAGCTAATTAAAGTTCTTTTCAACTTTGGGCAAAGTACATGAGAGAAATGTGTTTCTTGTTTGATTGCGGCTCTCTCATGTGCCTTCGCGTAAGGTTTTCCACAACCTGCTGCTAAAACTTGAAAGTAAGGTTCAAGTAATTAGGCGAGTCCTTTGCAAATTATTTACCTCATGTACCCTAAAACCTTCATGTAGAAGTTTTCTTGTATAGGAGAGACGGGTCAGTCTTGCTGAGCCATCGTGCTCACTGCTTGTGTTTGAAGCTTTTGCAGGGGTTTATGAGGAAGGGACTCCCGAGGAGGATATGAAACCCCAGGAGGTGAACCCCGTCGAGTGGGACTCATGCACGCCGCCGTGTTAGTGTGTGTGCGTGCTAGCGGGGACACGTTCATGGGCTGAACGTGAATTCGATGCGTAGTCTACGCCCGTGAGTGTAGACTGAACATATTTTGTTGTAAAAATGTTCATAAACCCGTGAGTGTAGACTGAACATATTATGTCGGAAAATCGTGCATCTCGGGATGTTTATGTCTTGGGGGGTGCACGTAAGCGCTGTCCACCAGTGCGCACAAGCTGAAGGGTGGAGCCCCACGGGTGGCAGGTAACCCGACCCGCTTTAATATCGTCTGCGACTCTTCATGTTGTTTGGGATATTCGAGCAACGTCTGTCTCTGGCGTTCTTTGGGCAAGTTTAGGAGACCCCGTCACGTGGTCACTAACGTGAACACGTAGCTCAAGGCGTGTTTGGCTCGAGAACATCCGAGCGAGTGATGATGGCCGGGTGTATGAACTGTATAGATACCGGCCTCGGTGTGCAGCCGAGTCTGACAATTGTTTGAGTTATTTGCAGATTGTTTAACCACGAAACAGTAGACGTGTAGCATCCGTGTGCGAGCGACGTTTAGTGCCACTGAACTAATGAAGCTGGCAAAGTCCGGTATAGGTTTTTCTTTGTGGGGACGTAGTACCGATATTATCTGGTGACGCATCGACGTCACACTCTACTAAATGAACAACTTCATTGTAAAACTTGAAATTTTGAATCCACAGCACTAAAACTCGATGTAACTCCTTCCCTTAATCAGGATATTCAAAGTTAACAAGTTTTCAACTTAGGATACTAAGAATAGAGTCCCCTATTTTCAGCTGAATTAAGGCTGAAGTTAATCAGAGGTTAGAGGTTGAGTTCTTTCGAGGTTGGGGTCATATGATACATTTCTGGAAAGCTTTAGAAGATCTTTACAACTTTTCTGTTGAGGTCCAGAGGTGTTTCATCCCTTAACCAATCGAAAAATGCAGTAGAGTTGAAACTGTCCAGAAAACAGGGCAGAGCAAACACTCTCTGTAAATTGAGCATAACTTCCTGTATAATAATCCAAAAATAGAAAATAAGGTAGTTCTGAAAATTTTATGAGATTGGTTACAACTTTGTAACAGAAAGTTTTATCATATTCGGTGTAGAATTATCTGGAATTCTTGGATCAAATCAGTACCTCAAGCAGGGAGGTGCTGTCTAATTTTCTCCAGAAATTATGTCAACTTTGACATCTCATAACTTTTAAACCAGGACAGATCTTAGGCCAAGCAAATACTTTCTGGAAAGCTTTTGAAGTTAACTTTAACTTTGATGCGGAGTTACAGAATTGGTTTTGCTTTTAGCATGGTCTAAACAGGTTGAAATAGAAACTGGTCAGTGCTGTCATAGGGACAGCAGATCAGCAGTCAAACTTGTTTAAGTTTGAACTATGTTTCCATGTTTTATGAGTTCAATGACATGTTTTATGTTATAACTCAATGGTTTACTGTTCAAATAAATATTTTACATTTCTCAAGTATGTTTTTACGGATGACAGCAGATAGACGATTGGAGAACGGGTGGGTGGTGTCCCACTATTCTCACCGCAGCTGTTATCCGGAAGAGTTGAAGCAAATGATTCAATATTTCGGGTACGTCGAGATGCCACAATACCTTGCCAAGGAAGAAGGCAAGGAGGGGAACAAGACGTGCACCATCCATGTCGATGTTCCTACAGGACCTACGCCAACCGGTTGGGTGCCGTTCACCGTCACGGTGAGAGGTAGACAGCCGGAAGAAATGTGGCAAATGGCAGCCCGCGACACCATGTCGCGTTTTTGCCAACTACACGTGAGGGCTATTGAGGGCACTCCATACACGCTCGTTCCAGTGGAGGGACGAGCTAATCATGTGTGGGAGGGAAGGTACAAGGAGGCAATAGATCCGGGTTGCCCAAGGTACAACTCCGCGGAGGCAAACCTCAGCCTCCAATTAAGGGCGGGAAAGGATGTGATGGACAGCCCAGCGGTTCATACGGAACATCTCGCCGTGAAGCTCAAGAAGAGCATCATCCGTGGAGACCATTTTGAGAGTGCTCACAGCACACTCCGCAATGTGCTCCTTTCGACAATCAAGCGACTGAACGAACAACATAATCAGTTGCATCGTCTGAAGAAGGCGAAGAGGAAGAGCCGTGTTGACATCACGGCTTTACAACAACAAGTACAGGCTCTGACCCAGCAGAATGAGGTCCTCACTAAAGAGCGGGATGACGCTATTAATGAGAGGCAAGGCTGGGAAGAGGACTACAACCAGGCCATGGACGAGGTGCACGTGTTGCAGGACCTTGTACCTCCAGTGATGGGCATACCGTTGGTAGGTGTTGCACCCGTGGTCTTGTGTCTTCCGACAGCGGGGGAACCCAAACCGGAAGAGGAGGTCATGGACCTAGAGCCACCAGCAGAGGTAGCGGAGGAGGACGACCCGCAGGAGGTCGAATTTTTCTCCGAGTAGGAGGGTACTGTTGCCGAGTAGGGCAGCAAGGGTGATGTAACCAAAACTTTTGTAATCGGTGACATGTCGTGTAGACAGTAGCATATGTGTAGGTAGTTACGACATGAGCACGACTTCTCGGAGAACGAGAATAATGTATCTTGTATAAAGTATATGCTTTATCAATATATGTGAATGTTGTGCAAATTATTCATGCGTCACTTCAAATACTTAATGTTTCATATGGATATTTAAGCATGACATGTGCTGATCGCTGCTGTTTTGAATTTCAGTATGACTCGTACTCGTGCCAACCCGGACATTGGGGGATCCAGTCAAGGGGGAGAAACCTCCCAACAGTCTCCCGAGGACTCCTCGGGACAACCACTGCAGCAACAACAACAACCGCCACCACCACCGCCAACAGTTGCATTGGCCGACATCGTTGCGGTGATGGCGGGTTCTCATCATCAGCACACGGAGTTGCTGCAAACTCTCATTGCAAATACGTCTCAACCAGAGAGGCGTCAAGATTTTTTGGATACTCATCCCCTGGTATTCTCAAGGGCGGATGAACCCATCGATGCGGAGAACTGGCTCCACAACAAGGAGATGAAGTTCAGTCTGCTCCAAGTGAGTGAGCAGCGTAAGACTTAATTCGCGGTCCAACAGCTTCAGGGTTCCGCGAGTGCTTGGTGGGCGAATTTCTGCGCCTCGCAACCCACCGAGTGAGTTTTGACCCGGACGGAATTCAGGACAGCCTTCAGGGCCTATCACATACCGCTGGATATCATGTAGAGGAAGACGCAGGAGTTCTTACGCCTGCAGCAAGGAAACCGGAACGTGCTGGAATACTCTTGAGCGTTCAATGATCTTGCGCTATACGCTTCGTATCACACCGATACCGATGAGAAGCGGTGGGATCATTTCTACCAGGGGTTTAACCCGCTCCTGAAGGACAAGCTGGCGATGTTCAATTGCGGCAGCCTCAACGATATAATTGATGCTGCGATTGTTCAGGAGGACTCCGGCAAGGAGTTAGCGGTGGCGGAAAGGAAGCGAAGCGCGCCGCAAAGCAGCGGAGAAGGTGGTGGTCCTTCTCAGAAATATCAGACAAGTTTTAGTTATGTATCGTGCGCATACTGGCTATATGGGACCTAGGAAACCGATGTACCTTGG
This sequence comes from Neostapfia colusana, assembly GCA_030760725.1. Lineage (NCBI taxonomy): Eukaryota > Viridiplantae > Streptophyta > Magnoliopsida > Poales > Poaceae > Neostapfia > Neostapfia colusana. The sequence goes on from JASWHV010000016.1 coordinate 35,149,191, forward strand.
GAGATCCACATTGAAACTTTTCTAACCGTCGTAGGTTTTCGGCGTCAGGGTAGCAGGAGGTAACTCGCTCAAGAACATGTCACTGCGGGTATGTACCTTGAGGGAGCTTTGTGACACCCGGTTCCGAAAATAGAACCAAGTGAATGCATATGTGTGCCCAGGATGTTCATCACACATACACATGTAATCCACAAACTGAATTCAGAATATAACCACGAATAAATAGGGTTTAAGTACTTTATTACAATGACTTAATGTCTCACTCATGAATGTCTATCTTATTCTTGCAGCGGAAGACTCTAAACGATAGCGTAAAATTACTAAAGACAGCAGACTCCATCTTTGACTCCACAGGCATGTAGACGGTAGTTCGCACGCCTAGTACTCCACATGGTCCTCGAAGTACTCATCTCCTGTAGCTGATGTTTATGTGGTAATGTAAGGGTGAGTACATGTCATACTCAACAAGTCCGGGAAAAATATGACATGTAGCTTTCAACAAGGTAGGAATAAAAAGGCTCATTTCAGCAAGCAAATTTTATTTCACAAACATGATAAAAACAACATCTATTTCTAGGTGAGTTCAAGCCTAATATATCCAAGTAAATCAACAACATTCTTTCATCATAATGCACCATTTATCAAGTCTCATCCTGCCATTACTCTTTCTCAAATTCATCTCATACTCATAAATATTCATAACCATCTGATATTCATATAATCGAAACCAAACTCACTTTCATGACTCGAAACAGTCTAAAAACCAATCCCAATGACCATATCATAACCATACCGAATAACCATCCCAAGATTTCTTTCTAATCATGGAAGTTGGCCAGGTGCTTGTGAAAAGCGCGACTATCATGATAGTTTTACACTCTGCATAGGTGGCACCACTTTACCCACAAGTTTGTGATTTCGTCACCCGTCGGCGACTTCAGAACCTCCATTATACCAGTACACAACCGTCTGTGTATGTCCCAGAGATCACAAAATAGTCTTTACAAAGGGGCTACTAGATGTATGGACTCACTAAGGTTTCACCGGTAGGCTCGAATCACCAATCTCCCACCCACGGGCCCCCTCTTGTGCCATGCAGTTCTCAGGGCAGTCCTCCTCGACTCCCATTCTCCGCGCCATCCACGGTACATAACAAACTGGCAACACACCTAATTAATCAGCTAAGCCGCACCCATACTTGGTCTTGTGGTGGCACTGTTTTCCTGGCATATTCTCACATGAACCGGTCCTTAGATCTGCGACAAGTACCACCATCTCATCCAGCAACATTCGCGAACCAAGCTTGCCTAGATCTCCCTGATTCCATGCCCATTAACATCATCAAGTTCTCATTGCCGTTATTCATATAAGTGCAGTAGCTAGACATGTTTTATTTCATCTTCTCGTATCTCGTAGATTAAGCGAAGCAAAAAGGAAAAATGACCATACCCGACTCATCGACTTTCCCGGCGACAAGGATGGTTAACAAAACTAGTAAACTCCTATAAAAGGATGTCCCATCAAGTTGACTAAAGCATACAAGTTTTCACAAACAAAACAGTTTCAAAACATGGGATCAATATGGTCAAGGGGCACTTGCCTTGCTCCCGTGGTTCTTGTTGTTCGAGCGTCTCGAAACCTTGGTGCTATAGATGCTCGTAGATGGTCTCTTGAGCTTGTTCTTCTACTCACGATCATGCACGTACAAAATTTACAGCAATCAATCATCATGCACAAACTTTACTCAAGATGCAATCGGGTAGATGAATGCAAATACTATAGTGCAGTTTTATTAATCCAGTTTGTATGTGTTCTTGCATGTTTTAATGGGATTTCATGGGGTTTTATGATGAACAAGGGTGCTGGGATGAAGTTTGGACGTGGTGATGATCTTGACTCAAGATCTAGATTAATGCCACCGTCAAAAATCGATCAAAACACGTTCTGTCCACACGTAAAAGTTTCTGTTTGAAGGAGGCGAATAAAACGGATGCGTAGAAACAGCGGCGACGTCGTAAGATGGGTAATGGAGACCTACCTCACTTCCTCCTTGGTGGCAGGACCTTCCTTCTAGAAATGGCAGCAGCGGGAAGTTTTTTCTATGGATGATTAGGGCAAGACGGATCGTCGGCTCTTTTCTGGCGACGGCGAGGCGTGACGGGGCTTGTCGGCGGGGCTCGACGACGGGGCTCATCGGCGGGACTCAACGGCGGGGCTCGTCGGCGGGGCTCACCGGCGGAGCTCGACGGTGGGGCTCACCAGTGACTGAACTCCGGCGAGGGGGGTCCAACTTGGCGAGTTGGGGGCTAGGGCCTCCAAGTCGCCGACTTGGGGGTGGGGAAGGTGGAGGGGGGGCTGCGGCCAAGGGGGGGGGGGGGGGTTGGGATTTATTTATAAGGGTGGGGGAGGGGGGAGAATCCTACTCTAATTGGAGCTAAATCGTAACAAACTTTTCCTCTATTGATTTTGTGCGGGAGCAATGGGGAGAAATTCCCCAAATGTAGGGAAAATTCCTCTTTTTTGGGGAATTGGGGAATTTGGAGATTTGGGGAAAATTTTGAGGAAATTGGAATTGACTCATTTCAGCTATCTTTTTCCCATTCTCCACTATTTCTATGTCACTTACTCCATTTCTACATTCCCCTCTCTATTTCTATGTCCCACTCTCTATTTCTACATTCCCCTTTTCATCTCTATGTCCTACTCTCTATTTCTACATTGCCTTTTCTCCATTTCTATGCCCCATTCTCCATTTCTATATGCCCTTCTCCATTTCTATAGTTTTTTCTACATTTCTATGGTTCTTTCTCTATTTCTATAGTTCTTTCTCCATTTCTGTGGTTTCTTTCTCCATTTCTATTTCTTTTATAATGCTTCTCTACATGAAAAATGTGTGCAATGCATGGGAATGAATTTTGAGGGTGTTACAAGCTTGCTACTCGGCGCAGTTAGACCGCGCCCTGTGTGGAAGAACTTGGGAATGGTGGCCATGTAAAACGTCAGTTGAGGTTGCTGCCGGCAACTCGGAGTACGGGTGTACGTGTCATGTACTCCGGGCGTGTACTGATTCGGATCACCGTCGCTCGCGGTCATATGAACATACTTGCCCACCGCCTCTTGACGTAGTAAGAACTGAACTGGTTTCATTTGAACTTGATAAGGCTGTGATGTAACTTGTATTGCAATCATGCTTGAAGTAGAGATAGTGTAACACTCTCAAAAATTCATTCCTATGCATTGCACACATTTTTCATGTAGAGAAGAGAAGCATTATAAAAGAAGTAGAAATGGAGAAATAACTATAGAAATAGAGAAACAACTATAGAAATGGTGAAAGAACCATGGAAATAGAGAAAGATTATTTGATCCTTAAAGATTATCAGAGTATCTCATTCCCGTGTAGCCCAAATCTTTCCATTCACCATGCATTTCGTAGATTACATTACTAATTAGGCTTCCATTCATCATGCATTCTGTAGATTCTGTAAATTACATCAACATTATGTTGACGCAAGTATTGATCCCTACAACTCTCACCATACAGCTCGAATTACTTCAGATCTTTCTAGAGGCATTTGGGCTTTCCCATCTTCTTAACCCAAAATGAAATGGCTTCCTCCTCAGAGATCATCTGGAGAGGTCTGCATATATAAACAGCAAAATCACAAGCACGCCTTCTCTAACTCGATCCAAACATCAAAGTTCATATGTTTACAAGTCACTACGGAAAGTCTGGATCACACTGTGTCTAGATCGTAGCTGTTGTTTTCTCTTAACTATTACACTATGCATTCCACGACCATTATGAACAAGGTAGCAAAAGCCGAACAAAACAACAATAGCTGGATTATGTGCCTATTTGAGAATGGATGGACGTTCAACGTGACCCATTTCGTGTGTGAGCCTTATGTGTGGTCTACAGTTTCATGTAAAATAAAGAAGAGGATATTTAATTACTTTTTTGAAAGAACAGAATTGTTGAGCTCACCAATCATACCTACATTTAAATTATTATAAGATAGGTTGTGATTTAAAATATAAATTAAAAGAAGGTAAAAATAATATTTGTACCTATAGATGTTACTGTAGATAGCTTTGGTTATTACCTTTGGTCTTACCGTATAGATTTTGTACGTGCGCTAATGCATCCAGGGTACCATCAGCATGATATGTTGATATGATGGCCCTTATTGACCGTATAGATTCTGTACATTGATTTGGTGCCCTCATATAAGCATCTCATCTCGACACAATTACAGACCACCAAGACTTCAAGTTAAAAATAAAGGGTTAGGGCGAAACCTACAGTTCATTTAACAACTATAGAAAATGCAAATTTAATCTTTACAGACAAGTTCCTTAGATCCATCTGTTTAAAAGCATATAATATTCACTAAACATAGTTGATACACAAATATGCATAAGTCCGCACTCAGGCAATAAGCTTCACATGCCCAATTTTCGCTAATACGGTGATCAGTATATGTGACCGCTTGCGTACAAAATAAGCAAGCCCTGCTCGCCAGTTTCCATAGACTCTTCCTATGTCTACGATGCCAGCGAAGTCCTTCTTTGCTTCAGGATTTTCCATCTCTACAGATTCACCCACTACCCTCTCCTCTTCATCAGATGATGCTAAGTCAAGCGATGGCGGATCTTCCTGCATGTTTAGGACACATATGCTTCTCCCTTGAAACTACTGCAGGTGTGCGTTCTCTGGGACAATGTTGGCTGGGACTGGCACCGGTGGCCTTATAGTAGGCAGTTTTGGCAAGCGCTGGCGTGGTCGTAGATACGATAGCTGGACTAGGGCAGTTGGTGAACCTGTGATGCCATGCTGAGCAGCAGGGCTAGATGCTTTTCCCACAGCTGCCCCGGTTGTCTATTCAATAGATAAACGCTGTTGGGGCAACTTAAATGTCAACTGGTTGATCTGGAAAATCATTGCCGTTGGAGATGTATTGTCGGCATCTTCCATGAAGGTCGTTGAAGCTGGCGGAGCTGGTAGACGAGGGTTACAATTCATTGCAGCTGGGCGGTTCTGTTAGACTTCATGGGTAAGTAAGCAGGATGCATCAATGCATGAAGAATACAAACTAAATATCAATGGTTGATATAATTTAATTGCAGTAAGACTGTGCATGCATGTGGTCAAGTGCTAGTGGATACATGTCTATATATAAATCATTAATTGTCAATTACAATGTGCATTTTAGCTGGAAACATAAAAGCCTTTGTGATATGTCTGCCCCAAGGTGAGCCTAGCTTAGTTTTGTGACTTGGCGAAACATTTGTTAGACGCCATATCTTTATCGAACCCCTGGTATCAAATTACATTATAGTAGTAACAATTCATGGTGATGTGTTTAAGCTTTGAGTTCATGCCTTGATAATGTTGTCGAAGAATTTGGTAGATGTCGAGTTGTTGGAATCTACTCGCGAGAGAAAGAATAGGGTCACACGGGTGGTTCGAGAACAGGGTTTGATAAACATAAATTGAGACCGGTCAGATGTGTAGAATGCAGCAAGACATGGAGGTCTTTTGTGCGTAGCTCTACCTGCATCGATCGATTGAAGACCATGCCGTGTGCAATCTTGCTGAATAAGTTTGAACTGTACAGATAACAAACTGGATATATGGCCCATAGAAAACTGATGTAATAGGTTCTTCCATATTCTCTTTCTCCTGATGTTTCGAGAGCGAAACTTGAGAAGACAACATTAGTATAAAAACATCAGGGCTATTGTGGAAAAGAAGGTTGTACGATGATTATGTGCAAGTTTACTTTAGCTTGGTCACATAGGTAAATGACTTGACTGGACTAATTATCTGAACCAAACTCATAACAAGTAGAAATATCGCTGTCCATAGAAAGTATTATAGTATTGATATTGATACTATAAAAGGAAATCAGTCAAAATGGCAGTAGTCATACACTTGTAGGTCCGTAGGTCAACTAAAAAAGGAACAGTTATTCATTGTCACGCATGCCATAAGAACCTCCCGAATGAAGCCTACATTGCCTATATGTTTCAAATATATTTTGTTATAAGTATTTAGGATACTAACTTTAAAACATAAATTCTATAATGAACTACTTGCAGAAAGGTAATCTCCTGTGATATATTTGCACGTGAGCAAGACAAAACCATCTCATAAAAAGAACGTACCTGGAGTATGGACCAGACAGTAAATTAAGGGTTAGACGGGAAGAGCTCGTGCACATCAGTCATACGTTGTCGACTAAAAATATGTCGAGATCTGAGAGTAAGAAGATTTAAATAACATAGTTACCTTGATTTCTTGGCTTCTTCTCTGATTCCTTTTTGGCTTTACTAAATGTTGTTTTCAGGTTATCTATTCAACTGATGCACGTGCACACTAGGAAGTAACCTGCATTGATTTTCTATAACAAACCTAAAAATGCACACACACGCACACACAAGTCAAGATTATTGCTAACAATTTCCGTCCTAATCTTACTGATTATTTTCACCTCCACATGAGTTCACAGCAATGACGTCTTGTAGTCCACGTTCACTATGGCGAGTAACGTCACACCATTTGACATTTATTCACTGCATCACAGTCTTCGGCAATTTGACCGTACTCATCACATTTGCAGCAATCAATCTTCGAACTTGTGCCAGACCTCACTATTGTGTTTCTCTTGAGCAACTATGACCCATCAATCGGCACGAGTGAGTCAGGGCTCAGCAGGCACCAGTAGCAGCTTCTGCACAACATTGTCATGTTGTTTCCCCGTGGAAGACTCCGCGAATACACATTTCCTTGAGGGCGCCCACACCTCCTTTGCCATCAACATGAGATGTTGATATGATGGTTCCACTTGACCGTATAGATTCTGTACGTTTATTTTGTGCCATCATATAAGCATCTCATCTCAAGTCATTTACGGAGCACCAAGTCTTCCAACTAAAAACAATGGACAAAGGGGGAAATCTATAGTTCTGTTAACTGCTAACAAAAAAGCAAAATTTAATCTTCGCAGACAAGTTCATTAGCTCCATCTATTTAAGAGCAGAAAATATTCACCAAACTTAGTTGATACACAAATATGCATAAGTTCACACTCAGGCACATATGGTTCCCATGCTCAATTTTGGCTGATAAGAAAGCCCTGCTCGGTGGCTTCCATAGCCTCTTCCCAATGTCTAGGATGGCGGCGAGTCCTTCTCTTCTCCGAGATTTTCCATATCTTCATATTCACCTGCTACGCCCTCCTCTTCATCAGATGATGCTGAGTCTGGCGATGGAGGATCTGCCTGCATGTTTAGGACGCATATGCTTCTCTCTTGAAATGACTGCAGCTGTCCTGGTGCCGGTAGCCTTGTAATAGAAAGTTTTGGTAAGAGCTCGCGTGTTGGTACCACTGGCAACGGGACTAGGGAAGATGGCGAGCTTGTGATGCCATGCTGAGCAGCAGGGCTAGATATTGTTCCCATTGCTGTCCCAGTTGTTGGTTCAGTAGATAAACACTGCTGGATCAAGTAGAACGTCGATTGGTCGACCTGAACAATCATAGGCCCTGGAGAAGCATTGTTGGCAGCCACCGTGAAGGTTGTCGAAGATGGTGGTGCTGGTGGACGAGGGTTGCGGTCCATTGTTGTTGGGAGGTGCTATAAGAATTCAAGAGTAAGTACGCAGGTTGCATCAAGGCACGAAGAATACATCTTAAATATAAATGGTTTATATAAATTAATGATATTAAGACCGTGCATCCATGTGATCAAGTGCTAGTTGCTATATGTCTATATATATGTCATTCACTGTCAATTACAATGTGCATATTTGCTGAAAACATAAAAGTCTTGGTGATAGTGTACATACATCAGTTAATTAAGAAAGGAATAGTTTTTCATTGTCACACATTTCTATGGATGGATGTTCAACGTGACCCATTTCGTGTGTGAGCCTTATGTGTGGTCTACAGTTTCATCTAAAATAAAGAAGAGGATATTTAATTACTTTTTTGAAAGAAAAGAATTGTTGAGCTCACCAATATTACCTACTGTTAAATTATTATAAGATAGGTTGGTGATTTAAAATATAAATTAAAAGAAGGTAAAAATATTTTTTGTACCGTATAGATGTTATCGTAGATAGCTTTCGTTATTACCTTTGGTTTTACCGTATAGATTTTGTACGTGTGCTGATGCATCCAGTGTACCATTAGCATGATATGTTGATATGATGGCACTTATTGACCGTATAGATTCTGTACGTTAATTTGGTGCCCTCATGGAAGCATCTCATCTCATCTCAATTACAGACCACCAAGACTTCAAGGCAAAAATAAAGGGCTAGGGCGAAATGTACAGTTCATTTAACAACTATAGAAAATGCAAATTTAATCTTTGCCGACAAGTTCCTTAGCTCCATCTGTTTAAAATCATAGAATTTTCACTAAATATAGTTGATACACAAATATGCATAAGCTTTGAGTTCATGCCTTGGTAATGTTGTCGAAGAATTTGGTAGATGTTGAGTTTTTGGAATCTACTCGCGAGAGAAAGAATAGGGTCACACGGGTGGATCGAGAACAGGGTTTGGTAAACATAAATTGAGACCGGTCAGATGTGTAGAATGCAGCAAGACATGGAGGTCTTTTGGGCGTAGCTCTACCTGCATCGATCGATTGAAGACCATGCCGTGTGCAATCTTGCTGGATAAGTTTGAACTGTACAGATTACAAACTGGATATATGGCCCATAGAAAACTGATGTAATAGGTTCTTCCATATTCTATTTCTCCTGATGTTTGGAGAGCAAAACTTGAGAAGAGAACATTAGTATAAAAACATCAAGGCTATTGTGTAAAAGAAGGTTGTACGATGATTATGTGCAAATTTACTTTAGCTTGGTCACATAGGTAAATGACTTGACTGGACTAATTATCTGAACCAAACTCATAACAAGTAGAAATATCGATGTCCATAGAAAATATTAGAGTGTTGATATTGATACTATAAAAGGAAATCAGTCAAAATGGCAGGAGTCGTACACTTGTAGGTCCGTATGTCAACTAAGAAAGGAACAGTTATTCATTGTCACGCATGCCATAAGAACCTCCTGAATGAAGCCTACATGGCCTATATGTTTCAAATTTATTTTCTTATAAGTATTCAGCATAGTAACTTCAAGACATAAATTCTATAAGTAACTACTTGCAGAAAGGTAATCTCATGTGATAAATTTGCACGTGAGCAAGACAAAACCATCTCAAAAAAAGAACGTACCTGGAGTATGGACCAGACAGTAAATTAACGGTTAGACGGGAAGAGCTCGTGCACATCAGTCATACATTGTCGACTAAAAATATGTCGAGATCTGAGAGTAAGAAGATTTAAATAACATAGTTACCTTGATTTCTTGGCTTCTTCTCTGATTCTTTTTTGGCTTTATTAAATGTTGTTTTCAGGTTATCTATTCAACTGATGCACGTGCACACTAGGAACTAACCTGCATTGATTTTCTAGAACAAACCTAAAAACGCACACACACGCACACACAAGTCAAGATTATTGCTAACAATTTCCGTCCTAATCTTACTGATTATTTTCACCTCCACATGAGTTCAGAGCAACGTCGTCTTGTAGTCCACGTTCACTATGGCGAGTAACGTCACACCATTTGACATTTATTCACTGCATCACACACTTCGGCAATTCGACCGTACTCATCACATTTGCAGCAATCAATCTTCGAACTTGTGCCAGACCTCACTATTGTGTTTCTCTTGAGATACTATGACCCATCAATCGGCACGAGTGAGTCAGGGCTCAGCAGGCACCAGTAGCAACTTCTGCACAACATTGTCATGTTGGTCCCCCGTGGAAGACTCCTCGAACACACATTTCCTTGAGGGCGTCCCACACCTCCTTTGCCATCAACATGAGATGTTGATATGATGGTTCCACTTGACCGTATAGATTCTGTACGTTTATTTTGTGCCATCATATAAGCATCTCATCTCAACTCATTTACAGAGCACCAAGTCTTCCAACTAAAAACAATGGACAAAGGGGAAATCTATAGTTCTGTTAACTGCTAACAAAAAAGCAAAATTTAATCTTCGCAGACAAGTTCATTAGCTCCATCTATTTATGAGCACAAAATATTCACCAAAATAGTTGATACACAAATATGCATAAGTTCACACTCAGGCACATATGGTTCCCATGCTCAATTTTGGCTGATAAGAAAGCCCGGCTCGGTGGCTTCCATAGCCTCTTCCCAATGTCTGGGATGGCGGCGAGTCCTTCTCATCTCCGAGATTTTCCATATCTTCATACTCACCTGCTACGCCCTCCTCTTCATCAGATGATGCTGAGTATGGCGATGGAGGATCTGCCTGCATGTTTAGGACGCATATGCTTCTCTCTTGAAATGACTGCAGCTGTCCTGGTGCCGGTAGCCTGGTAATAGAAAGTTTTGGTAAGCGCTCGCATGTTGGTATGAGACGGTCCTATCAACTGAGACAGGCCACTCGCCCGGGAATCGCATTGGGTGGTGCCGTGTTGTGCAGCACTCAACAGCACACATACAAGGAACAATGTATTACATAAAACAATAGTGGAAGCTTACAAATTTTTCTTTGTAAATAATTTACATCAAATAACTACAGCGGAAGTCTATAACAACTCACGTCGAATAACTAAGAGCACTCGAGATGAAGTCCAGCCCGCGGACTCCTCTCGCTAGCAACACGTACACAAGCAGCAGCGGCTGGGTTCTCCATGTGTTACCTGACTCGGAAGTCTCCGAGTCTCACCGGAGAATCTCCATCTTAGCATCGATGTTAACCTGCAAAACCACTTATATAGCAAGCGTGAGCACATAGGCTCAGTAAGACTGATCCGTCTCTCCTAAACAAGAAACTCTACATGCACGACGGTTGCAATTGGGTTAGCTAGTTTTGCATAAAGGACTCGCCTAAAGTTGATCCTTAACTTTCAGATTTTTAAGCCTCATTGTACAAACCTTGAGCCGAAAAGCATCGCAACTCCACAATCAAACAAGAAATGCTTTATTGTGGTGCTCCTTGCACAAAGTGAAAGTAAAGTTTAATGAGCCTATCTCTAATTCAATCATGGTTGCAATACAAGTTATAGCACAGCCTTATCAAGTTCAAAAGATAACCTGTTCCAGTTGTTACTACGTCAAGACGCAGTGGGCAAGTATGCTCATATGACCGTAAGTGACGGTGATCCGAATCAGTACACGCCCGGACTACACGACACGTACACCCGTACTCCGAGTTGCAGGCAGCAACCTCGACTGACGTTGTACGCGGCCACCATTCCCAAGATCTTCCACATTGGACGCAGTCAAACTGCCCCGAGTAAGCAAGCTCCCTCAAGGTACATACACGCAGTGGTATGTTCTTAAGCGAGTTACCTCCTGCTACCCTGACACGGAAAGCCTAAGGCAGTTGGAAAAGTTCCACTATGGATCTCCCAAGGTACATTGGTTTTCTGGGTCCCATATAGCCAGTATGCGCCTGGTACACAACTCAAACTTGTCCAACAGGGCCAAGCACGGATGTGCCTTAACCGACACAGGCAGGGCTATGCACGCACGGTCCGCAACCTGCTGCATATAAACCTCCCTGCCCGGTCTCCATTTCTTATGCGTGAACTTTCCTCATCTTTTCTATTTCGGACCCGCCCCGAATAAACCAGCCCTAAACTCGCGTGTAGATTCCAACTACTCGACTTCTACCGGACCGTTCCTACTAACATTAGCGTAGCCAAATTCCCTCGAGGAGGTGCTATTCTACCATCTCTCTCTTAGGTGTTTCTGGTCATGCAAGTGGGGTTTTCAATATCAACTAGACTTAATGCAATCAACGATGCAAAGCTATGATCTCTACAAACGAAAATGCTTTATAAAACTGTTCAAATGCAAACCGGGGCTTGCCTGTTTTGCAGGTGACTAAGGTTACAATCAGTTAGTGACAATCACTTGGAGCTTGATCACTTGCCTTCCCTTCCTTCTTGATCTTCACTTTAAGTCCTTCTCCCTTCTGCACGTATATGCTACACGATATGATCATGCATATGTATTTAGTTGAAAAGATTTTGCTACTAAGATCTAAGGACATTTTAAAAACTGGAACTTTGTTTAAGAATTTAAAATGACACGGGTGCTAGTGGTTTGGGTTGGGTTTAAATACTATGACCAAATGTTGAGTGTTTCTCCCACTTAAGTGTTGATCCCCTCAAGCGGTTACACATAACAGTGGTGATCCAGAGCTCCAGTGGAGCTGAAAATTTTCATGTGAGTTCCTTATCACAGGAAAGTTATCTGGACCAAAAATTTGCACTTTTCATTGAGTGGTTTATTCAGAACAATTTTCTAAGCAATTAAGCAAAGAAAAATTAATTCTGAGGTAACACCTATGTTCATGTCAAACTCAGTGAACCAATTTCAATTATAGTTCATAGAGTTTGCATGAACTGTCCTAGAATTTTTGGAGCTAAGAATTACCCAGAACTCAATTTACATGTTTTGGAAATTCTCTGATTTCTGTATTCATTTGAACACAGTAACTTACAATCTGAATTCTCCTGACCAAAACAACTCCAAATGAGCTGAAACTTTTACAGGAGTTTAAGAACGCCTTAAAGAATATTCTGGCAAATTTTGAGGATTTTTGGATAAACCAAACTCCCTCCAAAATTCTTTTGCTTAAAAGATTTAAAGACTTTTCAAGAACTAAATAAAGACTTTCATAGAAATTGGGTTGCATATATGGATAGAGTTTGTCAATATGAATCTAACCCAATTTGAATCACTAAATTTGGAGGTTCCTAGCAAAAGTTATGCTCTTCTAAAGTTTGGGGAAATTCTGAAATTTGAATAAATCGGAGAAATGTTTAAACCTGACTGTGGGACCAAGGGGGCACGTGTCAGTTACTGGGAGCGCGCCACACGGGCTCGAATCGTTTTCCCGCGCTGTCACAGCCGATCCAGCGCCACAGAGTTTCCGGCCTACTGTTGCCGTGCGACTGACGCGTGGGGCCTGCAGTATCGTCGTCTACCTCCCGCCCCCGCGCTTCTGCGCCTCCGGGCTCGCCGGAGTTCGCCAGTTTTCATCGCTCCGGCCATCTCCCGAGCTGCTATTTGCCGCCAGACCCTGCTTTAACTTGAGGAACACGATGGTATGGCGTTCACAGACCGGCGAAGTTCCTAAACCACACCGCACCGGTGCAGCGGCTCTGAGGGAGTCCGGCGACGTCACCCCGACGCTTTAGCCCGCCAAAAGCTCCCTGGAAAGGTTATACAGCACCAGTGGAGGTCGGCAAAGCTAGGCATGGTCGCACATGGGCTCGGGAACGGCTCCAAACCAGGGTTCACCGTGTACCCGATGCACCTTATTGCGGTAGCCGTCGGAAAAGCTTGGAGCAAGCCTTCTACCATTGGTTTCATGCGATGCTTTGTGAAGAAGAAAGGTTGTACGCCAGTCTAGGTTCTGTGTGCAAAATTTGCAGAGCTCTAAACCACCATAGCATGAGAATTTAAGCGATTCTTACCCGCGGGTCCGTTTACACCGGCTGGAGGAAATTTCCAAAATTCGTCGGCGAGCGGCAACGGCTGGAGCTGAGCTTCGGATGGAAGCTGCAGGGAGCTCCTGCGCGTCCCAGGGCCCTCTTGCTTGGTCGTGAAAGCCGCTCTGTGGAGCTGTCCGCGGGAGCACATCGCCGCCGGGGGGTTCGGCCGCCGCGGGAACTCGATGTTCTCGGCGTAGAGGGCACGAACACACTTGGCGATGGCACTAGGAGGTCACAGGGATGATGGTGGTATGGTTTTTCCGATCATCCGGGGCTCGCACGCGAGCTAGGCGGTGGGCAATCGGTTTAGAGCTCAGCGGCGGTCTCTGCTCATTTCTCGCGTGGGGAGAGAAGGAACAGAGCCGTGGCTTTGGTAAAGAAGGCGAGAGAGGGAGCGCGGCAGCAGCTGCCGACGTCCAGCAGCTCTCCAGTGCGCCGAGAATCACCAGGAGCTGGCTGCCGGCTGTCCCTCGGTGTCGATCGGAGGGCAGTCGGTTCTGCCGTTGCTTCGCGTGGGAGGAAAGCAAACAGAGACTGTGTATTGAAGATTTTTTAGCAAATTTCACTTCTCCCAATGACATGTGGGACCCACTGTTCAGTTCCTTCTTATCCCTTTCAAAATATCTCCCCAGTTTGAATATTAATAGAATTCAATTGTGGGAATTCAAATCTGATATGCATTTGGATAATTGGGCAAGTTTCATCCAAATTCAAATAGTTTTTGAAATCTTTGTTATTTAAAGTCCAATTTGGAAAATGGGTTGCAATTCATTTCCATAAATCATGAAACTTTGCACACCCCCTAATTTGGACCCAAGGAACTCAAATATGAAATCTGATTTTAATGTTGACCGCTGCAAATGAGATTTTCAGCACAACAGTTTTGAATTCCATTGTGTTGCTTTCATTTGAATTTTGAGTTTGAACAAGTTGTTCCAAATCTGATTTTGGATTTCCCACACATATGGGAACTTCCCATCTTGGTTTTAGACCCCTCTAGGGTTCCAAGTTCTCAAATAAACATTTGACTTGTGTGAAGAAAGCCCTCATGTGTGTCATCACATGTGGGGGAAAGTTTCAACAAGTCCCAAATTTCACTCATATGAAACAAACTTTTGCAAACCAGAGTCTCTTTGTATTCATATTTTTGGTACCTTTACATTCTCCCCCCCTTAAAATGAATCTCGTCCCGAGATTCAAAAGAAGAACGAGACGGGAGGTAATTACATGTTTATGACAAAAGCTCCGGATAGTTCTTGTGGATGTAATCTTCGGTTTCCCACGTCGCCTCTTCTGGGGTATGATTACTCCACAGGACTTTGTAAAATTTCAAAATCCGGTTCCTGGTGGTCCGGGTCTTTTCATCGATAATTTGTACAGGTTGCTCGACATTGGTGAGATCCGGTTTCAACTCGTCAATGTCTTCGGTGCGGATGGCAGCGGTAAACTTGAGACATTTCCGCAGCTGGGACACGTGAAATATGTCGTGAATACCGGCAAGGCATGCCGGTAGTTCCAGCCGGTAGGCTATGTCTCCGCACTTCTCCGTTATGGCAAATGGACCAATATCAGGGAGCAAGTTTCCCCTTGACACTGAACCGATGAATACCTTTCATCGGAGACACACGAAGATACACGTGCTCTCCAACGTCAAAATGCAGCGGTCGACGCCTCTGATCCGCGTAGCTTTTTTGACGAGATTGGGCAGCTTTGAGGTTCTCTTGTATTATCCGAACTCTCTCTTCGGCTTCATTGACAAGATCAACCCCAAACGTTACTCGTTCACCGGATTCACACCAATTCAATGGTGTACGGCACTTTCAGCCATATAGAGCTTCATATGGTGCCATTTTAATGCTCGTCTGATATCCGTTGTTGTACGAGAACTCTGCCAGCGGTAAGTGATCATCCCAGCTCTTACCGTGGTGGATGGCACATGCTCTTAGCATATCTTCCAGTATTAATTCACTCTCTCAGTTTGCCCATCGGTTTGAGGGTGATACACAGAGCTTCTAATCAACTTCGTCCCTAAGGATGCATGTAGCTGCTCCCAGAAACGGGCTACGAACAGCGACCCTCTATCTGACACAATGGTGCGGGGCACTCCATGTAAGCACAAGATCCGTGCTATGTACAGCTCTGCATACTGCCTTGCGTTATATCTTGTATGCACAGGGATGAAATGTGCTGATTTGGTTAACCGGTCAACGATTACCCAAATCGAATCATGGTTGTGGAAGGTCATCGACAACCCAACGATGAAGTCCATACTCAAGTCTTCCCACTTCCATGCCGGTACTTGTAGTGGCTGCAACAGGCCTGACTTCTTCATGTGGTCGGCCTTGACTCTCCGACATGTATCACAGTCTGAAACGTACTTTGCAACTTCACGTTTCATACGTGTCCACCAAAACTTCTTCCGAAGGTCTTGGTACATTTTATTACTGCCCGGATGAATGGAAAACTTGGATAAATGAGCTTCGTCCAAAATTTTCTTCCGTAGTCCCATATCCCGGGGTACTACAATCCGGTCGATGAACCACAAAGTACCTTCAGCGTCCTTCCGGAAGCACTTCATTTCTCCGTTGTCTATCCTTCGCCGTATGTGAGACATACCTTTGTCTTTTCGTTGAGCTTCAATGATCTCCTCTCGGATGGTAGGAATGAGAGCGAGATTATAGAGAGCTCCACACGGGATGACACGGAGGCTTGGTTCTTCATCATCTATTTCAGCAATAGTTAGGTGATGGATATGCGCCTTACGACTGAGCGCATCGGCGACCACATTCGCCTTTCCTGGATGATAATGAATCTCAAGTTCATAATCTTTAATGAGCTCTAGCCATCTTCGTTGCCTCATGTTCAATTCTTTTTGAGTGAAGATGTACTTCAAGCTCTTGTGGTCGGTGTAGAGGTGTACAAGATTTCCGAGCAAGTAATGCCTCCACATCTTCAAAGGAAGGACCACGGCAGCTAACTCAAGATCATGAGTTGGATAATGCTGCTCGTGATTTCTGAGTTGACGAGATCCATAAGCGACCACTCTTCTATCTTGCATCAGCACGCAGCCAAGACCGATGCCAGATGCATCGCAATAAACGTCGAATGGCTTTGTCGTATCCGGCTGAGCAAGAACTGGGGCTGTCGTGAGATGCTTCACTAAAGTCTTGAAAGCCTGTTCACATGCAGCACCGCACACAAATCTGGTATTCTTCTTTAATAATTCCGTCATCGGTTTAGCAATCTTAGAGAAACCCGGAATGAATCTCCGGTAATAACCTGCTAAACCGAGGAAGGTACGGATTTCATGCACTGACTTTGGTGACTCCCATTTCTGTACTTGGATAATCTTACTCAGATCTACAGCGATGCCCTCCGCTGAAATGATGTGTCCGAGAAAAGGTACTTGATTAATCCAGAATTCACACTTGCTGAATTTTGCATAGAGCTGATGATCTCGCAATCTTTGTAGCACAATATGCAGATGTTCAACATGTTCTTCCTCTGACTTTGAGTACACTAAGATATTGTCGATGAAGACAACGATGAATTTATCCAACTCCGGCATGAACACTGAATTCATCAGGTACATAAAGTGTGCCGGGGCGTTGGTCAAACCAAAATACATAACGAGATACTCATGCAGCCCGTATCTCGTTGAGAATGCCGTTTTCGGAATATCTTCTGCCCGGATTTTAATATGGTGATATCCGGACCGAAGATCCATCTTCGAAAATACCTTCACACCCACTAATTGATCGAAGAGCATATCAATGCGAGGTAGTGGATACTTGTTCTTGATGGTAACGGCGTTCAAAGGACGATAATCAACACAAAGCCGTAGTGTTTCGTCCTTCTTTTTGACAAACAACGCTGAACAACCCCAAGGTGACGAACTCGATCGTATAAAGCCCTTGCTCATTAGGTCATTCAGCTGTGTCTTCAATTCTGCCAGTTCATTGGGTGCCATCTTGTATGGAATTCTTGATATCGGTGTTGCTCCCGGTATAAGTTCAATCTTGAACTCAACGTCTCGTTCGGGTGGCATGCCCGGTAAATCTTCGATAAACACATCCGGATACTCACGTACCACCGGAATGTCCTCTATCTTAACAGCTTCCGTGTGGTTCACTGTTGCAATCTGTTGCCGCCTGGCGCCCAAAATTAATATATGAGGACCGTGCTGTGGGGAGTTGAGCTCAACGGTCCTGGAGCTGATGTTAAGAACCGCCTGGTTGTAATTCAACCACGACATCCCCAAAATGATGTCGATCTTCAGACCTTCAAGAATGATGAGGGTCGTAGGGTACATTTTACCCCCCAAAAAAAGAGGTGCTTGGGAGACAACCTCGCTTGCGGTACTGCTGCCCCCGGGCGAAGATATGAGGTATTGCCTCTTTGTATAAACTGTTTGGAGCTGATGTTGAGCCACAAAAGATTGGCTAATGAAGTTATGTGTGGCACCGGAATCAAAGAGAACTAAAATTGGTAGCTGATTCAGATAAAACATCCCTGCTAAAGCGACTTATCCTTCCGGAACATCATCAATCACAGGATAGTGAATATTGCCCCTTATCTGTCCTCCTATCTGCAGATTAAGGTACGGTTCTTATTGTTGTATGATGACCCGCATCCTTGAATTCCCTCCAGACATTGCCTAGCATAATGGCCCATGCGCCCACAAGTAAAACATGGATGTCTCTTCGGTTCTTCGTTGACTTGTGGTGGACTGCTAGGTACATATGGCTGCAGCGATGGAGCACAAACCACCGTCTGATGCTGCGGCTGTGGAGGTGGTGCAAGTTGTAGAACTTGACCAGCCATCAATCTCTGAGGAGTTGATCGTACAGGTGGCCTCCATCTTTCACCGGGTGGCGTTTGATACACCAAACGGTACTTCCGAGGCACATAACTTGTGCTGGCCTCCTCGATTTCACTCATCTTTCTCTTCTCCGCTTGCCATTCAAGTGTCGGCTTCTCTTGAATGAAAGCCGCATCGACCATGTTGGTGTAACTGCCGTTATTGTGTACGGCCAACTTATCCTGTAATATGGCACTCAAGCCATGGAAGAATAGGTCACACCATGCCTCTTCTTTTGCCACATATTCGGGAGCATATTGGGCCAAAAGATTAAATCTCCTGACATACTCGAGGACACTCATGTCCCCTTGCTTCAAGCCCAAAAATTTCTCCCGCTTTGCCTTGACAATACCTAGTGGTATGTAACGAGTACGAAAGGCTTCACAAAATTCACTCCATGTTACTTGATGGCCCTCCGGAATGGTGGCAAAATGATCCACCCACCAGTT
The DNA here is from genome assembly GCA_030760725.1 of Neostapfia colusana. NCBI lineage: Eukaryota > Viridiplantae > Streptophyta > Magnoliopsida > Poales > Poaceae > Neostapfia > Neostapfia colusana. The sequence continues at coordinate 35,168,078 of JASWHV010000016.1, forward strand.
TCCGGCGGCTCCATGGAGTTGCTGAGCGGCAAACTTTGTCTTCTGATATTCATCACTAGAATACTCTGAATTTTGACTCCATGACACGAAGCCATTGATCTGCTTCCACAGGTTCGGTGGCTTCAGTAAAAATTGGCGGTTGAGTCACCAAGAAGTCCAGATAAGCATTCCGAGGTGGAACGACTTGTTGCGTGTTCTGGAGTACGCCTTGCTGTACCAAAGCTTGGAGTAAGCGTGTGTGTTCTTGCGTTGCTTCTTGGAGTATCCTAGTGTTCTCTTGGTTAGACTCGACGACTTGAGTCATAAGATCCATCCATCCTGTGGATGGTGGTTCCGATGGTGGAATAGAAGCATCACCACCTCGACGAGAACTTCCGGCCCTACTCCTAGAGCGAGTACGAACCATACTGCATAAATGTAGTTAAGAAGAGTTAAACAAGAACTCAGCAGTATGTGAGACTAATGAAAACATGATTATGTCAAAACTTTATGAAAGCAGTAACAAAATTCATGTTTACACCACTCCTTAGTAGGCATAGCTATCCAGCCTATCTGTACATGACAGACCTTTATGCACTATCTCCAGATTTTGATCTAGTTAAGAGCATTTTCATAGCTCATGTTGAATACCAAAGTCAAATTTAACTTCAGTATCCTTCCAACGAGCACTCATATGCCTTCAGATCATCTCTGGATTAAGAGTTATGATTTTCCAAAGTTGACAGGATTCCTGGATAAAATTTGCCAGCACCTCCTTTGTACGTGGCTGATTTCATCACAGTTGTATATGTAAATACAATAAGAACCTGAACAAACTTTGAACTACAAAAATGTGGCACAATTCATTACCTTTCCAATGGTGTATCATAGGCTTCTTAAGGGTTTCTCTACAGAAAGTTATGGTTTAAAAACAGAAAGGTCCAGAGAGGTTTTACTGCTGTCCTGGTTCAGACAGTTTACCTTCCTCTGAACTTTATACTAATTTAGCATGTGATTTTGCTCTGGAGGTCTACAAAGAATCTGTAGAGCACTTGAAAATCTCTCCAGAACTGTATCATACACCTTAACTGGGTCAAGATACTCATAGTTATGCTCTGTTAATGTCCGGTAAGAATTCCTGCCGAAAATGGAGCACTCTGTTTTTAAAATCTTTGAAGCCTAGTCTTCCTCTCATTTGAATCTTAGCTCAAAATAAGAGTTCAGTAACTAATATTTGTTTCAAACTTTCATTTTTAGTTGAAAGTTAGTTCATGAGTAATTTCTTCAAAGGAAAAGGGGTTACTAAGTTTAGTACGGCGTCGATGCACCGTAAGAAGCATGTCGGTACTACGTAGCCTCACCAAAAGAAAATCCTAACCGGATTATACTGGTATAAACGTATCTTAGGTGGCACTAAAATGATCACTCGCAAACGTGTTCTACTCGTACTACGGTTTCGTGGTTAAACCTGCATAAGTCACACTCAATCGTCAGGTCCGGCTACACACCGAACCCGGTATCCATACAGTTCTTACACCCGTCCGTCATCACTCGCACAGGTGTTCTCAAGCCAACCATGCCTTGAGCTACGTGTTCACGTTACTAAACATGTGATGGGGTTTCCCAAACTTGCCTGCAGCACGCCAGGGAAGGGCGTTGCTCGAGTACCCCAAACGACATGAAGGGTCATAGAGGATACTAAAGCGGGTGGGGTTACCTGCCACCCGTGGGGCTCCACCCTTCAGCTTGTGCGCACTGGTGGACAGCGCTTACGTGCACCCCCCAAGACATGAAGCGTACCGAGATGCACAATTTTCCGACATAACAAATAAGTTAGGTTGCCACCTTCATACTAAGCTAATAGTAATCCTTATGTGGGCCTAGTACCGTATCCTCACCGTAACCTAAATTTTTGCCGTAATACGATCCTTATTCCGTGCGCTATTACCAATGCGGCTCTGATAACAGCTGAGACGGGCCTAACAACTGAGACAGGCCACTCGCCCGGGAATCGCATTGGGTGGTGCCGTGTTGTGCGGCACTCAACAAGACACATACAAGGAACAATGTATTACATAAAACAATAGCGGAAGCTTACAAAATTTTCTTTGTAAATAATTTACATCAAATAACTACAGCGGAAGTCTATAAAAACTCACGTCGAATAACTAAGAGCACTCCAGATGAAGTCCAGCCCGCGGACTCTTCTCGCTAGCAACACGAAGACAAGCAGCAGCGGCTGGGTTCTCCATGTGTTACCTGACTCGGAAGTCTCCGAGTCTCACCGGACAATCTCCATATTAGCATCGATGTTAACCTGCAAAACCACTTATATAGCAAGCGTGAGTACATAGGCTCAACAAGACTGATCCGTCTCTCCTAAACAAGAAACTCTACATGCACGACGATTGCAATTGGGTTAGCTAGTTTTTCATAAAGGACTCGCCTAAAGTTGATCCTTAACTTTCAGATTTTTAAGCCTCATTGTACAAACCTTGAGCCGAAAAGCATCGCAACTCCACAATCAAACAAGAAACGCTTTGTTGTGATGCTCCTTGCACAAAGTAAAAGTAAAGTTTAATGAGCCTATCTCTGATTCAATCATGGTTGCAATACAAGTTATAGCGCAGCCTTATCAAGTTCAAAAGATAACCAGTTCCAGTTGTTACTACGTCAAGACGCAGTGGGCAAGTATGCTCATATGACCGCGAGCGACGGTGATTCGAATCAGTACACGCCCGGACTACATGACACGTACACCCGTACTCCGAGTTGCCGGCAGCAACCTCGACTGACGTTGTATGAGGCCACCTTTCCCAAGATCTTCCATATTGGACGCAGTCAAACTGCCCCGAGTACGCAAGCTCCCTCAAGGTACATACCCGCAGTGGTATGTTCTTAAGCGAGTTACCTCCTGCTACCCTAACACCGAAAGCCTAAGGCAGTTGGAAAAGTTCCACTATGGATCTCCCAAGGTACATCGGTTTCCTGGGTCCCATATAGCCAGTATGCGCCCGGTACACAACTCAAACTTGTCCAACAGGGCCAAGCATGGACGGGCCTTAACCGACACAGGCAGGGCTATGCACGCACGGTCCGCAACCTGCTGCATCTAAACCTCCCTGCCCGGTCTCCATTTCTTATGCGTGAACTTTCCTCATCTTTTCTATTTCGGACCCGCCCCGAATAAACCAGCCCTAAACTCGCGAGTAGATTCCAACTACTCGACTTCTACCGGACCTTTCCTACTAACATTAGCGTAGCCAAATTCACTAGAGGAGGTGCTATTCTACCCTCTCTCTCTTAGGTGTTTCTGGTGATGCAAGTGGGGTTTTCAATATCAACTAGACTTAATGCAATCAACGATGCAAAGCCATGATCTCTACAAATGAAAATGCTTTATAAAGCTGTTCAAATGCAAACCGGGGCTTGCCTGTTTTGCAGGTGACTAAGGTTACAATCAGTTAGTGACGATCACTTGGAGCTTGATCACTTGCCTTCCCTTCCTTCTTGATCTTCACTTTAAGTCCTTCTCCCTTCTTCACGTATATGCTACACGATGTGATCATGCATATGTATTTAATTGAAAAGCTTTTGCTACTAAGATCTAAGGACAGTTTAAAAACTGGAACTTTTTTTAAGAATTTAAAATGACACGGGTGCTAGTGGTTTGGGTTGGGTTTAAATACTATGACCAAATGTTGAGTGCTTCTCCAACTTAAGTGTTGATCCCCTCAAGCGGTTACACATAACAGTGGTGATCCACAGCTCCAATGGAGCTGAAAATTTTCATGTGAGTTCCTTATCACAAGAAAGTTATCTGGACCAAAAATTTGCACTTTTCATTGAGTGGTTTATTCAGAACAATTTTCTAAGCAAATAAGCAAAGAAGAATTAATTCTGAGGTAACACCTATGTTCATGTCAAACTCAGTGAACCAATTTCAATTATAGTGCATGAATTGTCCTAGGATTTTTGGAGCTAAGAACTTGCCAGAACTGAATTTACAAGTTTTGGAAATTCTCTGAAAATGTTTCTGTATTCATTTGAACACAGTAACTTACAATCTTAATTCTCCTGACCAAAACAACTCCAAATGAGCTGAAACTTTTACAGGAGTTTAAGAACACCTTAAAGAACATTCTGGCGAATGTTGAGAATTTGTGGATAAACCAAACTCCCTCTAAAATTCTTTTGCTAAAAATTTTAAGGAATTTTCCAGAACTAAATAAAGACTTTCATAGAAATTGGGTTGCATATATGGATAGAGTTTGTCAATCTGAATCTAACCCAATTTGAATCACTAAATTTGGAGGTTCCTAGCAAAAGTTATGCTCTTCTAAAGTTTGGTGAAATTCTGGAATTTGAATAAATCCGAGAAATGTTTAAACCTGACTGTGGGACCAAGGGGGCACGTGTCAGTTACCGGGAGCGCGCCACACGGGCTACAGAATCGTTTTCCCGCGCTGTCACAGCCGATCCCGCGCCACAGAGTATCCGGCCTGCTGTTGCCGTGTGACTGACGCATGGGGCCGGCAGTATCGTCATCTACCTCCCGCCCCCGCGCTTCTGCGCCGCCGGGCTCGCCGGAATTCGCCGGTTTTCATCGCTCCATCCAACTCCCGAGCTGATATTTGCCGCCAGGCCCTACTTTAACTCGAGGAACACGATGGTGTGGCTTCCACAGACCCGGCGAAGTTCCTAAACCACCCCGCACCTGTGCAGCGGCTCTGAGGGAGTCAGGCTACGTCGCCCCGATGCTTTAGCCCGCCAAAAGTTCCCTGGAAAGGTTCTACAGCACCAGTGGAGGTCGGAAAAGCTAGGCATGGTCGCACATGGGCTCGGGAACGGCTCCAAACCAGGGTTCACCGTGTACCCGAAGCACCTTATTGCGGTAGTCGTCGGAAAAGCTTGTAGCAAGCCTTCTACCATGGGTTTCATGCGACGCTTTGTGAAGAAGAAAGGTTGCTACGCCAGTCTAGGTTCTGTGTGCAAAATTTGCAGAGCTCTAAATCACCATAGCATGAGAATTTAAGCGATTCTTACCCGCGGGCCCGTTTACACCGGCCGGGGGAAATTTTCAAAATTCGTCGGCGAGCGGCAACGGCTGGAGCTGAGCTTCGGATGGAAGCTGCAGGGAGCTCCTGCGTGTCCCAGGGCCCTCTTGCTTGGTCGTGAAAGCCGCTCTGTGGAGCTGTCCGCAGGAGCACGTCGCTGCCGGGGGGTTCGGCCGCCGCGGGAACTCGATGTTCTCGGCGTAGAGGGCACGAACACACTTGGCGATGGCTCAAGGAGGTCGTGGGGACGATGGTGGTATGGTTTTGCCTATCAGCCGGGGCTCGCACGCGAGCTAGGCGGTGGGCGATCGGTTTAGAGCTCAGCGGCGGTCTCTGCTCGTTTCTCACGTGGGGAGAGAAGGAACAGCGCCGTGGCTTCGGTAAATAAGGCGAGAGCGGGAGCGCGGAAGCAGCTGCCGACGTCCAGCAGCTCTCCAGCGTGCCCAGAATCACCAGGAGCTCGCTGCCGGCTGTCCCTCGGTTTCGATCGGAGGGCAGTCGGTTCTGCCGTTGCTTCGCGTGGGAGGAAAGCAAACAGAGACTGTGTACTGAAGATTTTTAGCAAATTTCAGTCCTCCCAATGACATGTGGGACCCACTGTTCAGTTCCTTCTTATCCCTTTCAAAATATCTCCCCAGTTTGAATATCGATAGAATTCAATTGTGGGAATTCAAATCTGATATGCATTTGGATAATTGGGCAAGTTTCATCCAAATTCAAATAGTGTTTGAATTCTTTGTTATTTAAAGTCCAATTTGGAAAATGGGTTGCAATTCATTTCCATAAATCATGAAACTTTGCACACCCCCTAATTTGGACCCAAGGAACTCAAATATGAAATCTGATTTTAAAGTTGACTGCTGCAAATGAGACTTTCAGCACAACAGTTTTGAATTCCATTGTGTTGCTTTCATTTGAATTTTTAGTTTGAACAAGTTGTTCCAAATCTGATTTTTGTTTTCCCACACATATGGGAACTTCCCATCTTGGTTTTAGACCCCCTCTAGGGTTCCAAGTTCTCAAATAAACATTTGACTCAAAGTTTTAACAAGTCCCAAATTTCACTCATATGAAACAAACTATTGCAAACCAGAGTGTATTTGTATTCATATTTTTGGGACCTTTACATGGTACCACTGGCAACGGGACTAGAGAAGAAGGCAAGCTTGTGATGCCATGCTGAGCAGCAGGGCTAGATATTGTTCCCACTGCTGTCCCAGTTGTTGGTTCAATAGATAAACGCTGCTGGAGCAAGTAGAACGTCGATTGGTCGACTTGAACAATCATAGGCCCTGGAGAAGCATTGTTGGCAGCCACCGTGAAGGTTGTCGAAGATGGTGGTGCTGGTGGACGAGGGTTGCGGTCCATTGTTGTTGGGAGGTGCTATAAGAATTCAAGAGTAAGTAGGCAGGTTGCATCACGGCACGAAGAATACATCTTAAATATAAATGGTTTATATAAATTAATGATATTAAGACCGTGCATCCATGTGATCAAGTGCTAGTTGCTATATGTCTATATATACGTCATTCACTGTCAATTACAATGTGCATATGAGCTGAAAACATAATAGTCTTGGTGATAGTGTACATACATCAGTTAATTCAGAAAGGAATAGTTCTTCGTTGCCACACATTTCTATGGATGGATGTTCAACGTGACCCATTTCGTGTGTGAGCCTTATGTGTTGTCTACAGTTTCATGTAAAATAAAGAAGAGGATATTTAATTACTTTTTTGAAAGAAAAGAATTGTTGAGCTCACCAATATTACCTACTTTTAAATTATTATAAGATAGGTTGGTAATTTAAAATAAAAATTAAAAGAAGGTAAAAATATTTTTTGTACCGTATAGATGTTACCGTAGATAGCTTTCGTTATTACCTTTGGTTTTACCGTATAGATTTTGTACGTGTGCTAATGCATACAGTGTACCATTAGCATGATATGTTGATATGATGGCACTTATTGACCGTATAGATTCTGTACGTTAATTTGGTGCCCTCATATAAGCATCTCATCTCAACTCAATTACAGACCACCAAGACTTCAAGGTAAAAATAAAGGGCTAGGGCGAAACCTACAGTTCATTTAACAACTATAGAAAATGCAAATTTAATCTTTGCAGACAAGTTCCTTAGCTCCATCTGTTTAAAATCACAGAATTTTCACTAAATATGTTGATACACAAATATGCATAAGCTTTGAGTTCATGCCTTGACAATGTTGTCGAAGAATTTGGTAGATGTCGAGTTGTTGGAATCTACTCGCGAGAGAAAGAATAGGGTCACATGGGTGGTTCGAGATCAGGGTTTGATAAACATAATTGAGACCGGTCAGATGTGTAGAATGCAGCAAGACATGGAGGTCTTTTGGGCGTAGCTCTACCTGCATCGATCGACTGAAGACCATGCCGTGTGCAATCTTGCTGGATAAGTTTGAACTGTACAGATTACAAACTGGATATATGGCCCATAGAAAACTGATGTAATAGGTTCTTCCATATTCTCTTTTTCCTGATGTTTGGAGAGCAAAACTTGAGAAGAAAACATTAGTATAAAAACATCAAGGCTATTGTGCAAAAGAAGGTTGTACGATGATTATGTGCAAATTTACTTTAGCTTGGTCACATAGGTAAATGACTTGACTGGACTAATTATCTGAACCAAACTCATAACAAGTAGAAATATCGCTGTCCATAGAAAATATTATAGTATTGATATTGATACTATAACAGGAAATCAGTCAAAATGGCAGAAGTCGTACACTTGTAGGTCCGTATGTCGACTAAGAAAGGAACAGTTATTCATTGTCACGCATGCCATAAGAACCTCCTGAATGAAGCCTACATGGCCTATATGTTTCAAATTCATTTTGTTATAAGTATTCAGCATAGTAACTTCAAGACATAAATTCTATAATGAACTACTTGTAGAAAGGTAATTTCATGTAATATATTTGCACGTGGGTAATACAAAACCATCTCATAAAAAGAACGTACCTGGAGTATATATGGACCAAACAGTAAAGTAAGGGTTAGACGGGAAGAGCTCGTACACATCAGTCATACGTTGCTGACTTGAAATATGTAGAGATCTGAGAGTAAGAAGATTTAAATAACATAGTTATCTTGATTTCTTGGGTTCTTCTCTGATTCTTTTTTGGCTTTACTAACTGTTGTTTTCAGGTTATCTATTCAACTGATGCATGTGCACACTAGGAACTAACCTGCATTGATTTTCTGGAACAAACCTAAAAATACACACACACGCACACACAAGTCAAGATTATTGCTAACAATTTCCGTCTGAATCTTACTGTTTATTTTCACCTCGACATGACTTCATAGCAACGGCGAATTGTAGTCCACGTTCACTATGGCAAGTAGCATCGCACCATTTGACATTTCTTCACTGCATCACACTCTTCGGCAATTTGACTGTACTCATCACATTTGCAGCAAAATCTCCGAACTTGCGCCAGGCCTCACTATTGTGTTTCTCTTGAGCAACTATGACCCATCAATCGGCACGAGTGAGTCAGGGCTCAGCGTGCACCAGTAGAACCTTCTGCACAACATTGTTATGTTGTTTCCCCGTGGAAGACTCCTCGAAGACACATTTCCATGAGGGTGTCCCACACCTCCTTTGCCGTCTCTTTCTCGGATATGGCAATCACTATTGCCTCCGGCACAGCTTGGACAATGGCTGTGAGAGGCATTTGTTCCATCATCTCGTCGACCAATTGCTTGCCCTTCACGCCGGCACACATGGATATCTTCATCTTCATACACAGCCATATCTTGGCTGCCATCTCAGCCATTGCCACAAATACTGTGACTGGCGGCATGTAGACTCCCGAACCATCCGTAGATATGGCTTCCAGATCTAACATAAACTCTCAGTACCAATGGTCGGCCAGCTCCTTTCTCTCTCACTTGTGGAAATATAGACATGACTAGAGATTCACCATAGTAGAAGAACAAGACACAACAACTTTTTGTGCTGCACAGCAGCGCCCAACATAGATTATGTACGTGTACAGTGTGTCTAGTGTAGCCATCAATATGAGATGTTGATATGATGGTTCCACTTGACCGTATAGATTTTGTACGTTTATTTAGTGCCATCATATAAGCATCTCATCTCAACTCATTTAGGAAGCACCAAATCTTCCAACTAAAAATGAAAGACTAAGGAGAAATCTCTTACCAGCTAACAAAAATGCAAATTTAATCTTCGCAGACAGGTTCATTAGCTCCATCTAATTAAGAGCACTAAGTATTCGCCAAACATAGTTGATACATAAATATGCATCAATTCACACTCAGGCACATATGGTTCACATGCTCAATTTTGGCTGATAAGGAAGCTGTAACACCCCAAAATCTGTTAAAGAGGTTAATTTAAAATTTTTGGACGAGATGCATGTGGAGAAAAAATCAAACTCAAACTGGAATTCAAATTTGAATCAAAACAGAAAAGAAAAAGGAAAAAGAAAAAAAACGGCCAATGGACCGAAACCCACCTCAGCCGGCCCAACAGCCCGCGGCTGTTTTTCCCCTCCCCCTCTCTCTGATGTGCGGGGCCCGCGTGTCATCCCCTTCCTCCGCGCGCCCCAACCGCCACCAATCCTCCCGCGCTGATCGCCGCTGCCTCGCCCGAATTCCACGCCACAAGCCAAAATCTTCGGTCCCGGGCACTCCAGCACGATCTCAATGAACGCTGCCCTCCCTCGTCCGTTTAAAACGCCAAGGAAACTCCCCAGTGCCCCCCCCCCCCCCCCCGCCCGCTCAGTTTTCTCATCCGGTGAGAACCAACGTCTACACCACCGTTTCTTCCGAATTCTTCTCGATTCCTCTGATCTAACGTGCTTGTCATGTTCCACCGCCGTCGGGGAGCCCTGCAGGTGAAGGAAACGACGTGTCTTGCATCCTAGCTACAGCTTCGATGAGCACCGAGAAGCTTCACCACCCACCGTCGTCGCAGAGCCGAATTCCGACATCTCCAAGCCCGAGAAACCCCTAGGTGAGCTTCCCCTACCCCTCCGCATCCGATCCATGCGAAAAGATACAAGTTCTAGCATGTAGCGGCAAAGAACCGAGGCTGCGCCGGCGAGATCGCCGCCCCCGCCGCCGCGCGCCGCCGTGCACGCGGGCTGGCTGCGGCCAGGGCGACGTGGCCCCCTGTGGCCCGTCTATTTTAAACCGTGCGGTCCCGAATAGATTTAACCCGTACCGCTTCGTGATCTAATCTCAGCCCTCCGTTTTAAATCCAACGGCCCACATCCGCCCCGCGTTATAAAGGCCGAGAATCTTACGCGCTACCCCCTGGGGATCTCGGAAAATACGAGCTAGCCCCGGAAACTTCTGATCTAGCCCCTGGACCCTCAGAAATTCATGTAAATTCATTTAAAAATCAGTTTTAGCCCCTGGACTTAATAATAATTAGGAAGACCTCCCTATTTTGCACACTTAGACCCCTGAAAATTTAGGGAATGAGAAATGGGGCCCCACTGCAGTGTGAATTTGTATATCAGCCCCTAAGGGTTATTAATTTCAGGAAATTTAATATGTGATAGGATTTAAATTTAAACATAGGTATAGGTTCAGTTGAAGTATTCTAACCATGTTGAAAATTAGTAGAACAATCTGAGGTCTTAATTTAGAAGGGAAATAAACTTTTAAACTAAATAAGATTGCTGTTTTATAATTTATTTCTAAAATATACCCTTTAGGAACAAAACAAATTTAAATATGTGGAAAAATGAATTTAAGTGACCAAAAAGGGGTAGGAAAAATGTATAAAGGTTCTGTTTAGGTAATTGGAACAGTAGAAATTTTTGTATGAATTTAGGTTGATGTTTTATTGCTGGAAATTCATTTTTAGGCTAGAAAATGATTCTGAAAATGGATAAAAAATAAATTTAAATTGATTCCCATCAGAGAGGAAGTCAAAAGATATTTTATTGGACATTTTAGATCAGAACATATTCTGATTAGGTGATATGTCTGGCTATTTTAATATTAAAGTTCACTTTGAGGTATGGAAAATAAATCTGAAAATATAGGAAAAATAGGTATGCATAATTAGAAAATGTTAAATGAGGTCCTCAAAATCCAAAACTTCAAATTGAGATTTTGTAGAGGATCTGAAAACCTATTTGTAGTAGGAAATCATCTTTTATGCAAATTTTGTGGCTAAGAAGTGTATTACCCAATATAGAAAATTTGTTCAAATTGGAAATTCATATATATTGTACACTTAGAAATCTAACTATTAAAGCTAGAGATAATATATATGTTTAAAAGTGCATGTGTGCTTAGAATCAGCATATCTAGGGTAAATACCATACTTAACTATGTGTATGACTTTCATATGTATGTATGTGTGGTTTGCATGAGTGGAAATGTGGACTATAGCTTATGGAATGTTGTTTTCTTTTTGCTATTTGTATTGGCATGGGTAGAACCAGCCCCAGAGTAGGTTCTCACCTTTCAAGCTCAAGATTTTCCATTCCCAGAGCAGCAGAAAGAAGGCAAGTGTCCTTGACCACTTTGATCCTATACTAGGATGTGTAGTTAGAATTTAATTGCATTGTCAATTTAGAATATGATACCCAAGCTAGAAAGTTTCCTTAGAATTGTATTATCTTGTTTCCTTGTAACCTTCGGTTGGGAGTTACATTATTATGTCATTCATTAATACTACTCATGCTTAGCCATGCTTAGAATGAGATAAATGGGATATGAGATCATCAATTTGTTTACTCTACCCTTGAATGAGATATTATGAAATTATGTAGAGGTAGGGATCTAGGAAAGTTGGATGCTTTTGTTGGTGCTGCGTGCACGAGACTCGGATTTGTGTATAGCACTTTCCTGGATCCTAAGGACCGGTTCATGGAGCATGTAACCTCGCTTTACCGTGCCAACCACATGCTGAGATGGGGCAGCTTGGCCAATTAATTAGGCGTATCTCTGGTGTAGCATGGGTGTTTCGATGGTGCGGGGAGTAGGTGTCAGCTGGACTACCATATGAACCACAAGGCTCAAGAGGGGGCCACTGTAGCAGGGTTGGAGTATGCTGTTAGGGGGTGAAACCTTAGTGGGCTCACGCTCGTCGGAAATCCCTTTATAAAGGCCTCGTAGTGATCTCCTGGCTACACACCTTGGAAGTGTGAACGTGGTTCGCAGCCACTGGCATAATGGAGGTTCTTTTAGTCCACCCGGCAACGGGGGATGAAATCACTACATGTGGGTACAATGGTGCAAACTCTGCAGAGTCAAAACTGTCATGACAGCCGTGCTCACGGTCAAGAGCGGCTTGGACTTATTCATGATTAGAGGATGATGAATTGAGAAGTTGAGGAGGTTAAGTGGGGAGCTTAACATTGGAGATGATGTTATGGTTACTTGATATTGATGATGGGTTAGGGGATTGGGACCATTTCGCCTATGTAGTAATGTAGGTGCTAAATAAGCTAAGGTGATAGGTATTAATTGCGTAGTGCTTAAACCATGAGTTCAACCTCTCCTTGCTCTAACCATGCATGACATAATCTTTCCCACACTTGCTGAGTACCTACGGTACTCAAGCTTGTTTTTCTGTTTGTTTTAAATTTCTGCTCAGGCCAAGGGAATGACATGGTGTACAACGACCAAGACTTCGGACACTAAGAAGGATTCTAGGTTCACGGAGTCCCCCGGGCAACGCCTGTGACGGAGCCCACAAGACTTATCTTCCGCTGCTGTTTTATTTACATGTTATGAACATATTATTGTACATCGAGATGTTATGCGATGTAAGACTTATTTATATTCAAATACTTGGCTTGTAATATAATGATGCTTCACTATTTGTCGTCACATGTATGAGAAAATGATCCTGGCATACATGTGATATTCACTCGGTCGTTCTTCGGAGAAACCGGGTGTGACAAAAGCATTGCTCGGCGGCTTCCATAGCCTCTTCCCAATGTCTAGGATGGCGGCGAGTCCTTCTCGTCTCCAGGATTTTCTATATCTTCATATTCACGTGCTATGCCCTCCTCTTCATCAGATGATGCTGAGCCTGGCGATGGAGGATCTGCCTGCATGTTTAGGACGCATATGCTTCTCTCTTAAAATGACTGCAGCTGTCCTGGTGCCGGTGGCCTGGTAATAGGATGTTTTGGTATGCGCTCGCGTGTTGGTACCACTGGCAATGGGACTATAGAAGATGGCGAGCCTGTGATGCCATGCTGAGCAGCAGGGCTAGATATTGTTCCCGCAGCTGTCCCAGTTGTCTGTTCAATAGATAAACGCTGCTGGAGCAAATAGAACGTCGATTGGTCGACCTGAACAATCATAGGCCTTGGAGAAGCATTATTGGCAGCCGCCGTGAAGGTTGTCGAAGATGGCGGTGCTGGTGGACGAGGGTTTCCGTCCATTGTTGTTGGTCGGTGCTCTAAGAACTCACGAGTAAGTAAGCAGGTTGCATCAACGCATGAAGAATACAACATAAATATCAATGGTTTATGTAAATTAATGATAGTAAGACCGTGCATGCATGTGATCAAGTGCTAGTTGCTATATGTCTATATATACATCATTCACTGTCAACTACAATGTGCATATGAGCTGAAAACATAAAAGTCTTGGTGATAGTGTACATTCATATGTTAACTAAGAAAGGAATACTGCTTCATTGGCACACATGATACAAGAACCTCCTAAATGATGCCTACACTGCTTATATGTTTCAGATTCATTTCTATACATTGTCTAAAATGCATGACTTTTTTATATAACACAAGCTGTTAAGAGAAGAGATTAAGAACATTACAAGATCATTTTTATAACTATTCATCATATTAATGGAAAAACATAATTTCTATAAAGTACTACTTAAATATAAGTAATTATCTCAGGCCTATTTGCACCTTAGTAAGACAAAACCAACCGATAAAAAGAACATACCATGAGTATGGACCAAACAGTAAATTTATAGTTAGGGGGGAAGAGCTCATGCACATCAGTCATACGTTGACGACTTGAAATAAGTCGAGCTCTAAGAACATGAAGATGTAAATCACATCTATACCCTGATTCTTAGGCTTCTTCTCCTCTTTTAGGATTTACTATTTATTGTTGTCAGATTTTCTCTTCAAAATTCTTGACCACTACTTTAGATGTGACATAAAAAGAAGTAATCATTCAATATCATTCATAAGGAATATAAGACATAAGTTAATAAATAATATATACTTGAGTGTGGTGCAAATAAAACACAACATATCATGTATTCACATATTTACAGATGTCTTTCATTGTGTAAAATTTTGCAAGATCTCTCTTGGGTTGAAGCTGAAAATTATATTTGTTTGTTCCACCCGTACCTCCAATTCCTTCTTTTTTAAAATGCTCTACTTCATATGTTGAACATGAAATGACAGACGGTACTAGGAATCATAAGAACCAAGAAACCGAGATTAACTGGAAATAAAACAAGTATTGCACATAGGATGAACAGAATTTACTCACCGCAAATTTCAATAGCAGCAGAGAATAATCTATGGTTATGAGCAGAGATGGCAGACGTATCTTCTCTAGAAATGATGGAAACAAAACATAGATCTAAAGAATTATGACTTGAAAAAAATAATCAAGATTGCAATACTTTATCCAAATGTTGTTCAATGTCCTTTATCCATGGATTTATTATAACATGGTATACACAGATCTACACTACATATATCCTCTATTTGGGGGAGCTGAGAAAGAAGTTGAGTTTATGAAGAACATATGTTCTAATTGATAAAATGAAAACTTAGATCTAAAGAACTGTGACTAGAGAAAAAGTAATTAAGATTGCAATAGCAGATCCAAACCTTGTTAGATGCCATTTATCAGCATATCTGGAATATCTATTCTGAGATCTAGAATCCTCTTTCTTGAAGAGCTTATAAAGGACTCCACCTACCCACACCCACCCACCTAGCCACCCACTAACCCACCCACCTAACCACCCACCAACCCCCAAAAAGTTTCGGGCCACGTGTTTATATAATAAAAGAAACCCAAGTTTCACTTTGGTTTATAAATGAAAAATTATGGCATGGGCCACATCTCGCAGTTTATGTTTAGGATTAATAAACTTCTATAAAACACGTGTTATTTTACAAACCACTACCAATCGTATCATATTTGCTTCTCCTCCTTCTACCTCCTCATTAAAAAATAAGATTATTTGATCTTCACCCTGCATTTCATAGATTACATTACTTATTAGGCTTCCATTCATCATGCATTCTGTAGATTTTGTAAATTACATCAACATTATGTTGATGCAAGTATTGATCTTTACACCTCTCACCATACAACTCGAATTACTTTGGATCTTTCTAGAGGCATTTGTGCTTTCCAATCTTCTTAACCCGAAATGAAATGGCTTCCTCCTCAGAGATCATCTTGAGAGGTCTGCATATATAAACAGCAAAATCACAAGCACGCCTTCTATAACTCGATCCAAACATCAAAGTTCATATGTTTACAAGGTAGCAAAAGATGAACAGTATGCAATGTGTCTAGATCGTAACTGTTGTTTTCTCTTAACTATTACATTATGCATTCCACGACCATTATGAACAAGGTAGCAAAAGATGAACAAAACGACAATAGCTGGAGTATGTTCCTATTTGATCATGGATGGACGTTCAACGTGACCCATTTCGTGTGTGAGACTTATGTGTGGTCTACAGTTTCATGTAAAATAAAGAAGAGGATATTTAATTAAATTTTTTGAAAGAAAAGAGTTGTTGAGCTCACCAATCTTACCTACTTTTAAATTATTATAAGATAGGTTGGTGACTTAAAATATAAATTTAAAGAAGGTAAAAATAATTTCTGTACCATATAGATGTTACCGTAGATAGCTTTGGTTACTACCTTTTGTTTTACCGTATAGATTTTGTACGTGTGCTAATGCATCCAGTGTACCATCAGCATGATATGTTGATATGATGGCACTTATTGACCGTATAGATTTTGTATGTTGATTTGGTGTCCTCATATAAGCATCTCATCTCAACTCAATTACAGACCCCAAAGACTCCAAGGTACAAATGAAGGGCTAGAGCGAAACCTACAGTTCATTTAACAGCTATAGAAAATGCAAATTTAATCTTTACAGACAAGTTCCTTAGCTCCATCTGTTTAAAAGCATAGAATATTCACTAAACATAGTTGATACACAAATATGCATAAGTCCGCACTCAGGCAATAAGCTTCACATGCCCAAATTTCGCTGATATGATGATCAGTAGATGTGACCACTTGGGTACAACATAAGCAAGCCCTGCTCGCCAGCTTCCATAGCCTCGTCCCTATGTCTACGATGGCGGCGAAGTCGTTCTTTGCTTCAGGATTTTCCATCTCTACAGATTCACCCACTACCCTCTCCACTTCATCAGATGATGCTGAGTCCAGCGATGGCGGATCTTCCTGCATGTTTAGGACACATATGCTTCTCTCTTGATACTACTGCAGCTGTGCGTTCTCTGGGACAATGTTGGCTGGGACTGGCACTGGTGGCCTTATAGTAAGCAGTTTTGGCAAGCGCTGTCGTGGTCGTAGATACGATAGCTGGACTAGGGCAGTTGGAGAACCTGTGATGCCATGCTGAGAAGCAGGACTAGATGTCTTCCCCGCAGCTGCCCCGGTTGTAAAGGCCAAAGAAAGTGACTTGAAAAAGTGTTCATTTCATCACCTTACAACCCCACAGACCTAACTTCAAAAAGTGGGATTTCTACACATAAACATGAAAGGTTGAGCTCACCCCTATACCTTATATATTCTTGGAAAGGCTCAGACCAAATTTCATGCAAATCCGATACTTTTTGAGGCACTTTTAGAGACAATCCAAAAAGGGGCCAATTTGAATGCAAATTCAAATTGCAGCCACTTTCATCACTTGAATTCAAAAGTTGACTTCATATTCAAACTCAGCACATTTTTCCGAGTTAGTCCACCAATTTTCATCCCCATTGGACTTCATCTTCTCAGGAGCTAAATTTGCATTAATTCAAAACTGAATTTGAATTTCAGTTCAAATGTGTAGCAAATTTAGCTAAACCAGTTTCAAATTGAGGAAATCAAATTCAAACCATAACTTTGGGGCTATGTCTTTCATTCAATTGTGAGTAGCTGGGATCTTTTCAGTGAAAACAGAAATGAAAATCAGAAAAAGAATTACAGGGGAGGGTCCTACTTGTCAGCAGCCTTAACACAGAAGCATTCTCGGCTGATTTTTCTCACTCGGCCGAGAGCGCACGCCAGCTACCGACGTCGGCGCCCGACGGCCTCGCCTCTGCCACCTCCTGCTCGGTGACTGAGGGCGCCGGGTGCAACATGTGGTTAAAACGCCAGCCCACGTGAATCCACCCTCATCCTCTTCGTTCTGCCCCGCACACATCCGAAACGAAACACCTCGCCGGCCGCTCTCCTTGGGTCCTCGGAGGCTGCTCGAACTCACGGTGAAAACCCTACCTCCTTTCGTGCCCCTGTAGGGAAAGAATTTCCACGTTTAGTCCTCGGTGTTCAAAGAACCGAGCTGGCGTAGAATCCGAAATTCGTGATGATCGGTCCACCACCCCGTAAACCAAGCTAAGCTCATGTTCTACACGTCCCCATGGCCACCTAGGACCAAAGACCATAAAAAACCATCGAGTTTTGGCGCTGCTATTCGAGTTTTTCGAGCATCCACCGTTTTAACCCTAGGTCGACGGTGAAGTCCTTGCTCCGGCCATTTCCATGGCAAACCAAGTTTATTTTTGTGCTCATCATGCCACACCGAAGCTGTAGGAGCAAACCGTTCCCAAAATAAGGCCCTGAGCAGCCCGGACGACATCGCCGGAGTGGGGATCGCCGCTGTCACCGTCGCGAGCGTGGTTCCGGCCATCGCCGAGCTTCGGTGAGTGCACCAACGTGTTCTCCGAGCAAAGTTGGGCACAGGCGGCGAAAGCCGTTGAAGGTCGTGCGGTGAAATGGCCGGCGGCGAGTTCTCCGGCGATGCACCGCCACGGGAGTCGCGGGAGATCGCGAGGTAGACGAAGGGGGCGCCGGGTCCACCGGTCAGTCCCTGTTCTCTCGCAGGTATCCACTTTGCGGCCAGGATCCGGTGCGGCAGCGTGGGTAAAACCCCGTGCGCTGCGGTGTGGCCACAATCTCAGTGGGCCGGTTTAAAGAGTGGGGCCAACCCGTAGAGTTTAAACATTTTGGGATTTTCCAGTTTAGTTCAAATTTCAAATGCATATAACTTTTTCTAGGAAGCTCTAAATTCAGTGAACTAAATTTTTCTGAAATAAGCTTTGTGAATACTTTCCAGCAACACAAATTTCAGCTCATGAAACTTAATGGTTTTCCAGAATTAATTCCCTAAAATTTAAACTGTTAGGAATTTTATCTGGAGAATTACATTATTAAAAATTCTGAAATTTGTCTGGGAGGTTCATTGCAAAATCCTTGAGTGACAATAAAATTCTCAGATCTATTCAAGTTCATTTAGCCCCCCTAATTGTGTGATTAAGTGAACTGCCCAGACAAAATAGAAAAATGTACAGAAACATTTTTCAGATTTTCTCAATTCTTGTTTAGGGCATAACTTCATCTAGAATTATTTCAATGACATGAAACCAATTCCATTAGAACCATCTCAAATTCTAGTTTCCAGAAAGTAATGGTTGGAGCCATGAAAACCCATGGAATTCCTTAGGGGCTCTAATATTGACCAAATAGGCTTTTATTTGTACAAGGCCCAAATGAACTTTGTTTCAAATGAAACTTGGTCAAGACTATGGTTAGGACCCTACCAAGCCACCATAAAAATTTCAGAGCTAAAGAGGAGGGCTAGCTAGAGTTATGGTAATTACATGTTCAATTCTAAACATTGCATTTAAATTGACATATAGCATATGGCTTACGTGTAGTCGCTGAAGGCGAGGAAGCTCCGGAAGTGCTCAACATCCTTCTTCTGGACGAAGCCTTGACATCTGACCAGCAGCAACAAGGCAAGCCCCGATTTGCATTAACCAATCTTTTTCAAAGTTTTGCTTTATGAATACTTAGTGTGTGGTATGAATGTGCATTAGGTGTAGTATGGATGAAACCCAAGTGCATAACCAGATGTTTCCTATAAGAGTGAGGGTATTGTCTAAGTCCTCTAGTAGACAGCCTATGCTTAATGATTTATAGAACTTTGGTACAAGACGAGTAGTTGGAATCTACTGGGGAGTTAGGCTTGGGACACACGGGATTGGTTCGAGTGATGTTAGATCACATTAGTAATGAAAATGAGACTAGGCAGGGGCTAGGGTGCAGCAAGAGGAAGTCTTGTGTGCGCAGCCTTGTCCGTGTCGATTGAGGACCGATCCGTATGCGACCCATGCTGATCAAGTTTGAACGTACCTCAGGCATATCAGATATATGGGCCCCGGTAAACCGATGTAACCTAAACCTCCGGGCGTCGAGGCATAGCAGACTGATTTATAGGTGTAGGTTGAGGGCAGCAAGGTGGAAATCTTCTAACAGGCATAGAGAGATGCTCCGTTTAGGGAACCTCATGTTCGTTTCGGGTTCGACTGGTTCGACGCTTGAGACGTTGGGTGAAAGGTTGTCCCGTACGACATCGAGTGAGCGTGCTGTGCAGCTCCACGGGTGGGCGTACGTGACGTGCTCTTCAGGTATCCCTGCAGGTGTATATCGACTCGATTCGTCGTCCCTCGCGGTGATGAGTACCACTTGGTCACTGAGTCGTGACGTAGGCTAATATATGAAATGTGATGATTCAATATTGCTGATATGATAAAACTTGTGTTGCTACATGCGTGCCACCAAATATTGCTTACTAAATTTCAGATTCAAGAACTGTTAACTTGTGGCTAAAAGATGAACTAAGGATGAACTTGTAGGCGTGTCCGTTTACTGCAATTTTACCGTCCCATGTTCGTTGTACACTACATGTAGAGTTTCATGCCTATGTGAGTCGGTTATGTCTTGTTGAGCCATCGTGCTTATGGTTGCTGCTTAAGTGTTTTTCAGGTGAGGAGTATCCCACAGACTCGGGTTACGAGTCCACCGGCGAGGGCTACCCTCCGTCGAGGACCACGGCTGAGTGGGAGCCGTACACGCTGCGCTGAGCTAGAGGAGTGCAGCTAGTGTGGGTTGCCCTAGGGCTAGGAATCCGACTTTTGCTAGGTAGATGGGCATGAGTTGTACAAACTTAGCTTCCGCTGTTGTAATATATACACTAGTTTTTAACTAATGTAGTGTACTACTTTATATATTTCAGTTGGTTTTCTATGTAATACAATATCGTTCTTATGATGTGTGCTGTCGGGTGTCGCATCGTGCGGCACCACCCTCTGCGATCCTTGGTGAGCGGATTCCGGTCCGCCACAGGCTGGTATCAGAGCCGCATTGGTGATAGCACATTAATTAAGGACGTATTACGGGGAAACTTAGGTTTATGGTGAGGATTAGCTAGTTTGCTCAAGTAAGAACTATATTAGCATAGTTACTTAATGTGGCAAGACTAACATATGTGTTATAATTCTGAAAGTTTGATTCTGTAACAACGCACCTACGCTCAGGTAAGAATGGTAAGGAACGGCACCAAAAGCGGTTCAATTTTGGTTAGCTCCCCTGACGAGGAGCATGGTTCAGGGATAGGTCTCACAGCTTGGTGTGAGACGTTAATATGAAACTCTTGGACTCTTCATGTTCCTGAGCTCATATGAAACGCTGACCCCTAGTGTGCATTAGGCAAGCAAGTGGATACCCCATCACGTGGTCAGTAACACGATAGTGTGTTCGTATGGAAATAGACCAGGAGGACATACGCAACGCTTGCCATCGGTGTGCCCTGCAGGGCAGTAGATGGTATCTGTTGGGTTGATAAGATTCCTAACCGTGATGTCCCGTTCGCGCTCTACTCGGGTTCCCCGTCGTGTGGTGTTAAAACACGATCACGTACCTTGAGACGTGGCATAACTCAAGGACGGCCGTATGGTAATGATACGGGTGTTTGTATTTACTTTCAAATATGGTCCTGCCTGAAATGGAAATAAGCTTTGGGTGCATTATTATTGTTTGGTCTTCTGCAGGTACTAACCAAGTATGTATCCTGTGTAGTATACGTGTGCGAGCGACCGTTTAGTGTCACAATTGAGACGTATATGACGGTATAATCCGGTTAGGATTTTCTTTTTGTGAGGAACGTAGTACCGACATATCATAGGCATGTGCATGAGAGATAATGATAACAAGGAACTAAAATCACCAAGTTTCAACAATTAGGACCCTGGTTGGGTAGAGAAGTTCAATAGTTGATTAGTGTAGTCAAAGGGATTGAAAAAAAGAGTGCCCTATTTTAGGCAGCAACTTTGCTGAAATTTGACAGAGCATACCTCAAAGATTATTTAGCCAATGGAGGTGTGGGATATAGTTCTGGAAAGGTGTTTAAGTACTCTACAACTTTGTTGTAGACTTCCAGAGCTGAATTACTCCTTAAGATGTCTTAAATCCCAGAGGAATTTAAACTGTCCAAATCCAGGACAGATTTAAAATTCTCTCTGGACTGTTCTGTTTTTCAAGCATAACGTCCTGTAGAAAAATCTAAAATTATCATATGATACATTTTCGGAAAGGGTAGGAGATGTGTTACATCTTTGTAATTCAAAGTTTCTGTATTTTTAGCACGGAATTCAGTGAAAATGTGAGTTGAACACAGCAACTTCCAAAGGAGGTGCTGTTGAAATTCTTCCAGAAATTCTGTTGACTTTGAATTACCATAACTTCTCAACCAAAGCTTATCTGAGGGCAAATAAGTACTCGTTGGAAATATACTGAAGTTAAATTTAACTTTGGTATTCAACTTGAGACATGAAAATTTCCAGCACCAGATCAAAATCTGGAATAGGTAGAAACTGGTCATTCTGGCAGAAGGATGACAGTTGAACTCATTTGAGAGACTGTTGTGTTCTAGGGTTTTTTAAGTACTTCCAATGGGGTAGAACATACTCATGAGTGGTTATCTTCAACTAGTGAAAGATTTGAGTATATGTCTTACTCAAGTTTCTTTTGCCAGAGACCATGTTTGTGTCGTATTGAAGATAAAAGGGTAGTATACGTGATGACAAAGCGATTTTAACGTCTCGTAGTGACCAAACCAAGTTGTGATGAACTTCCAAAGAGGAAGTCTGTCAAGTTCGATTTAACTAGCTTGTATTTGGTCTGGTAATGGTGTAGCTTGTGCAAAGTTATTACATTATCTGTATACGAGATGTATCGCATGTTTTACTGTTATTATGTTTTATGCCTATTGGACTGCATGGAGTATGATGCGGGACTGATGTTTATTGTCATATGGTTGCAGATGGTTCGCACTCAAACCACGCATGAGATTGGTGGCTCTAGCAAGCAGGGGGTGATGACTCCCAGCCACCTGCCTACAACAGCATCCCACAGCAACAACCACCACCACCGCCTCCGCTTACGCTAGCGGATGTGATCGCGGCCCTGGTGGGTGATCGTGAGGAGCAGACCGACCTGCTACGCACGATCGTGCAGAATACGTCCCAAGCAGGGGGGCGTCAAGAGAGAGGGCCTCGTGAGCCTCATGATGTGACGAACTCAGACTTCATGAGTACGCACCCTCCGGTGTTCACTGAAGCAGCAGAACCCCTGGAGGCCGACAACTGGCTGCGGACAATTGAGTCCAAGTTCGGGCTGCTCCAATGTACGCAGCGGCAGAAGACTCTGTTCGCGGTGCAGCAGCTTCACGGTGCCGCTGGTGCGTGGTGGGCGAACTATGTCGCCTCACTGCCGGCTGGCCATGCCGTGGGGTGGGAAGGGAGGCATTCCGCGCCTACCATACCCCTCCCGGGATAATGAAGCGGAAGTTCCAAGAGTTCTTGGAGCTGAAGCAGGGCAGGAGGAGTGCCCACGACTACTACCGTGCCTTCAACCATCTGGCGCAATATGCGTCGGATTACGTCTCCACCGAGGAGAAGAAGCGGGAGCACTTCTATCGGGGATTACATCCTGAGATGAAGACGCATCTCGTCCAATGCAATCGCGGCACGTTCAATGATCTAGTCAATGACGCGATCATGCAAGAAGATGCTCAGAGGGAGTTGGTGGCTGAGCAGCGGAAGCGCAGCACTCCACCCAGCAGTGGGGGTGGAGCTCCCCAGAAATACCGCATGGTGTTTCGGACACCATCCGGTCAGCAGTGGCATTTGCTGGCGCGATCTCAGCAGTTTGGGGGGCGTTCGTTTCTGCCACCCCCATTCCGACCGCTGATGGCACCACCACGACTGTAACAGCAGCAGCAGATGGTACCCCGGGCGTTTCCACCGCCACAACGCGCCCCGGGTTTCTGTCCGCCGATCAGCGGAGGACCACCTCACCACACTTGCTTTACATGTGGCCAGGAGGGCCATTTCTCGAAGGACTGTCCCCAGGGGCAGCAGAGCAGTGGGCAAGCTCAGTTCCAGGGCGGTGCTCGAGGCCAACCTCCGGTCAACAAGGTTGGTCAGTGAACTGGGGGCGTTCGCAACCTCGACAATGAGGACGCGCCAGAGGGAGACAACGTGCTGGCGGATACGTTCACTCTCAACGATCAAGAAATCATCATATTATTTTATTTGGGTGCAACCCACAGTTTCATAAGTGCATACTATGTGGCTAAGCATCAAATGCAAGTCTTCCCAACCGATTGCTCATATATGATCTGCTCACCGGGAGGATAGATTTCAGCAAATATGATGATTCCAAAGGCACCTCTGTGCTTAGGTGGGAAGATACATCCCACCATCTTGATAATCCTTACGGGGCAAAAGATTGATGCAATATTAGGGATGTCATGGTTACATTACCATGGCGCTGTCCTGGACACTCGGACACGGACGGTTCATTTGAATTCTCCATTCCACCGTCCGCATTCCATGGTGTTAGACAATCCTGTCCAGGAAGTTTCAGCAATTAATAATACTGAAGCTCTCAAGTTAGAGGACATCCCCGTAGTCCGGGAGTACCCCGATGTGTTTCTGGATGATATTCCGGGCATGCCACCTGAGCGGGATGTCGAGTTCAAGATTGAGCTTGCACCCGGGACAACTCCCATCTCAAGGAGACCCTAAAAAATGGCTCCGAACGAGCTGGCTAAATTGAAAGAGCAGCTCAATGATCTGTTGAGCAAAGGTTTCATTAGGCCGAGCTCCTCACCTTGGGGATGCTCGGCGCTGTTCGTAAAGAAGAAGGATGAAACCTTGAGGCTGTGTGTGGAATACCGGCCGCTCAACGCCGTCACCATCAAGAACAAATACCCACTGCCCCGCATTGACATCCTGTTTGATCAGCTTGTGGGCGCAAGTGTGTTCTCCAAGATGGACCTTCGCTCTGGATATCATCAGATAAAAATCTAGGCAGAGGATATCCCAAAGACGGCCTTCTCGATGAGATATGGCTTATTTGATTATCTCGTCATGTCTTTTGGTCTCACCAATGCTCTGGCACATTTCATGTATCTCACGAACTCGGTGTTCATGTCGGAGCTGGACAAATTCGTTGTAGTGTCCATTGATGATATCTTGGTTTACTCAAAGACAGAAGCAGAACACGCCGAACACTTGAGAATCGTTCTTTAATGATTGCGGGACCACAAGCTCTACTCCAAGTTCAGCAAATGTGAGTTTTGGATCAGCCAAGTGCCATTTTTGGGACATATCGTCTCAACGGAAGGCATTGCGGTTGACCCAAGCAAAATTGAGAAAGTGCTGAAATGGAAAGCTCCCAGAAGTCAGAAGCTTCCTCGGCTTAGCGGGATATTACCGGAGATTCATTCCAAGCTTCTCCAAGCTTCATAAGCTGATGACAGAATTATTGAAGAAGGGAGCAAAATATGTTTGGAACATGTCATGTGAAGGAGCGCTCCAAGCATTAGTGAAGCATCTCACAACCGCCCCGGTCTTAGCTCAACCGGATATGACCAAGCCCTTCGACGTGTATTGTGATGCGTCCGGCATCGGGCTCGGCTGCGTGTTGATGCAGGAAGGACGTGTGGTCGCATATGGCTTACGCCAACTTTGAAACCATGAGCAGCACTATCCAACTCATGATCTCGAGCTTGCTGCTGTGGTTTTGGCGTTGAAAGTGTGGAGGCACTATCTCCTGGGGAATTTGGTGCACCTCTACACCGACCACAAGAGCTTGAAGTATATCTTCATCTAGAAGGAGCTGAATATGAGACAAAGGAGGTGGTTAGAACTAATCAAAGACTATGAGATTGAGATTCATTACCACCCCGGCAAGGCAAATGTGGTTGCCGACGCGCTGAGTCGGAAATCACATGTCCATAACCTCACCATTACACCGGTGGCGGAGGAAGAGCCGAGTTTATACTTGGTTCCTTATGGATCGCTCTACAACCTTGCCCTCATCCCTACCATTACGGTGGAGATCATTGCAGCTCAAAAAGTTGATAAGGGCATGGCACATCTCCTGAGACGGATAGACAACGGGGAAATCAAATGTTTCCGGAAGGATGATGAGGGGACGCTGTGGTTCAACGACTGCATAGTCGTATCCCGGAATACGGAGCTGAGAAAGAAGATTCTTGGTGAAGCTCACTTGTCTAAATAATCCATTCATCTGGGCAGCAACAAAATGTACTAAGATTTGAAAAAAAAATTTGGTGGACACGGATGATACGGGAAGTGACGAAGTACGTATCCTAGTGTGATACGTGTAGACGAGTGAAAACTGATCATATGAGGAAATCAGGGCTGCTGCAACCCCTGAAAATCCCAGCATGGAAGTGGGAAGATGTGAGCATGGATTTCATTATGGGGTTACCCCTGACTTCCAACAAGCATGATTCCATTTGCACAATCGTTGATCGATTGACCAAGTCAGCCCACTTCATTCCCGTGCATACACATTTCCATGCCAACAGATATGCGGAGTTGTATATTGCAAGAATCCTATGCTTGCATGGAATACCCAAGACCATAGTCTCAGAATGAGGTGCACTATTTGTATCTCGTTTCTGGGAGCAGTTGCACGCTGCTTTGGGTACTAAGCTGATTAGAAGCTCTGCCTATCACCCTCAGACAGATGGGCAGACTGAGAGGGTGAACCAAGTTCTGGAAGACATGTTGAGAGCTTGTGCCATCCACCACGGTAGAAACTGGTATGATCATCTACCGTTGGTGGAATTCTCGTACAACAATGGCTATCAAGAGAGTATCAAAATGGCACCATATGAGGCTCTCTAAGGTCGCAAATACCGCACCCCATTAAACTGGTGCGAGTCCGGTGAAAGGGTCACATTCGGGGTTGATGTGGTGAACGACGCCGAAGAGCGCGTTTGGATGATTCAAGCCAACTTGAAGGCCGCTCAATCCCGGCAGAAAAGCTACGCTGATAAGAGGTGTAGACTGCTGCACTTTGATGTCGGGGAATACGTGTATCTCCGATGAAAGGCGTGCACCGGTTCAGCGTGAAGGGGGAACTCGCTCCCAGATTCATTGGACCATATGCTATTACTGAGAAGCGTGGACCAGTGGCGTATAGACTGGAGCTACCGGCATCTCTCGCTGGTGTCCACGATGTTTTCTATGTTTCGCAACTACGGAAATGTCTGAAGTATACGGCTGCTGTTCCCACCGAAGACATTGGCGAGATGCAACCGGATTTGACATACGCTGAATATCCGTCGAAGGTCGTGCGGTGAAATGGCTGGCGGCGAGTTCTCCGGTGAAGCACCGCCGCGGGAGTCGCGGGAGATCGCGAGGTTGACGAAGGGGGCGCCGGGTCCACCGGTCAGTCCCTGTTCTCTTGCGGGGATCCACTTTGCGGCCGGGATCCAGTGCGGCAGCGCGGGTAAAACCCCGTGGGCTGCGGTGTGGCCGCAATCTCAGTGGGCCGGATTAAAGAGTGGGGCCCACCCGCAGAGTTTAAACATTTTGGGATTTTCGAGTTTAGTTCAAATTTCAAATGCATATAACTTTTGCTAGGAAGCTCCAAATTTAGTTAACTAAATTTTGCTGAATTCAGCTTTGTGAATACTTTCCAGCAACACAAATTTCAGCTCATGAAACTTAATGGTTTTTCATAATTAATTCCCTAAAATTTAAACTGTTAGGAATTTTATCTGGAGAATTACTTTATGAAAAATTCTGAAATTTGTCTGGGAGGTTCATTGGAAAATCGTTGAGTCACAGTAAAATTCTCAGACCCATCGAAGTTCATTTATTCCCCCTAATGGTGTGATTAAGTGAACAGCCCAGAGAAAATAGAAGAATGTACAGAAACATTTTTTGAGATTTTATCAATTCTTGTTTAGGGCATAACTTCATCTAGAATTCTTCAAATGAAATGAAACCAATTCCATTAGAACCATCCCAAATTCTAGTTTACAGAAAGTAATGGTTGGAGCAATGAAAACCCCTGGAATTTCTTAGGGGCTCTAATATTGACCAAATAGGCTTTTATTTGTACAAGGCTCAAATGAACTTTGTTTCAAATGAAACTTGGTCAAGACTCTGGTGAGGATCCTACCAAGCCACCATAAAAATTTCAGAGCTAAAGGGGTGGGCTAGCTAGACTTATGGTAATTACATGTTCAATTCTAAACATTGCATTTAAATTGACATATAGCATATGGCTTACGTGTAGTCGCTGAAGGCGAGGAACCTCCGGAAGTGCTCGACTTTCTTCTTCCGGACGAAGCCTTGACATCTGACCAGCAGCAACAAGGCAAGCCCCGGTTTGCATTAACCAATTTTTTTCAAAGTTTTGCTTTATGAATACTTAGTGTGTGGTATGAATGTGCATTAGGTGTAGGATGGATGAAACCCAAGTGCATAACCAGATGTTTGCTATGAGAGTGAGGGTAGTGTCTAAGTCCTCGAGTAGACAGGTTATGCTTAACGATTCATAGAACTTTGGTACAAGTCGAGTAGTTGTAATCTACTCGGGAGTTAGGCTTGGGACACACAGGATTGGTTCGAGTGATGTGAGATCACTTTAGTAATGAAAATGACACTAGGCAGGGGCTAGGGCGCAGCAAGAGGAAGTCTTGTGTGCGCAGCCTTGTCCGTGTCGATTGAGGACCGATCCGTGTGCGGCCCACGCTGATCAAGTTTGAACGTACCGCAGGCATATCAGATATATGGGCCCCGGTAAACCAATGTAACCTAAACCTACGGTCTTTGAGGCATAGCACACCGATTTATAGTTGTAGGTTGAGGGCAGCGAGGTGGAAATCTTCTAACGGGCATAGAGAGATGCTCCGTGTAGGGAACCTCCTGTTCGTTTCGGTGCGAACGGTTCGACGCTTGGGCCGTTGGGTGAAAGGTTGTCCCGTACGACATCGAGTGATCATGCTGTGCAGCTCCACGGGTGGGCGTACGTGACGTGCTCTTCAGGTATCCCTGCAGGTGTATATCGACTCGATTCGCCGTCCCTCGCGGTGATGAGTACCACTTGGTCACTGAGTCCCTAATTGTACACTACATGTAGAGTTTCATGCCTATGTGAGTCGGTTAAGTCTTGTTGAGCCATCGTGCTTATGGTTGCTGCTTAAGTGTTTTTCAGGTGAGGAGTATCCCACAGACTCGGGTTACGAGTCCACCGGCGAGGGCTACCCTCCGTCGGGGACCACGGCTGAGTGAGAGCCGTACACGCCACACTGAGCTGGAGGAGTGCAGCTAGTGTGGGTTGCCCTAGGGCTGGGCAACCGACTTTTGCTAGGTAGATGGGCGTGAGTTGTACAAACTTAGCTTGCGCTGTTGTAATATAAACACTAGTTTGTAACTGAAGTAGTCTACTACTTTGTACATTTCAGTTGGTTTTCTATGTAATACAATATCATTCTTATGACGTGTGCTGTTGGTTGTCGCATCGTGCGGCACCACCCTCTGCGATCCTGGGTGAGAGGATTCCGGTCCGCCACACCGGTTGTCAATTCAGTAGATAGACGCTGCTGGAGCAACTGGAATGTCAACTGGTTGACCTGGAAAATCATTGCCATTGGAGATGTATTGTCGGCATCTTCCATGAAGGTCGTTGAAGCTGGTGGTGCTGGTAGACGAGGATTACCATTCATTGCAGTTGGGCGGTGCTGTTAGACTTCACGGGTAAGTAAGCAGGATGCATCAATGCATGAAGAATACAAACTAGATATCAATGGTTGATATAATTTAATTGCAGTAAGACTATGCACGCATGTGGTCAAGTGCTAGCGGATACATGTGTATATATACATCATTAATTGTCAATTACAATGTGCATTTTAGCTAGAAACATAAAAGCCTTTGTGATATGTCTGCCACAAGGTGAGCCTAGCTTAATTTTGTGACTTGGTGAAACATTTGTTAGACGCCATATCTCTATCGAACCCCTGCTATCAAATTTCATTATAATAGTAACAATTCATGGTTCCAAATGTACCTGCTGACGATTACTAATAGTTAAACTAAACTATTCATGCAACTGTATGATGGTCATGTACAAAAGTACTTTAGCACTGGCACGTGGATAAATGACTTAATTGGATTAATTATCTGATCCAAACTCATGACATATAAAAATATTGCTGTACAAGAAAATATTATATTATTAGTACTGATGCTTTAACAAAAAAATTTTCAAAATAGGAGTGATACATTTGTACATTCATATGTTAAGTAAGAAGAAAATACTGCTTCATTGCCTCATGTGCCACAAGAACCTCCTTAATAGAGCTATCTTCACAAGATCTTGGTGATGAGTTTAAGCTTTGAGTTCATGCCTTGATCATGTTGTCGAAGAATTTGGTAGAAGTCGAGTTGTTGGAATCTACTCGCGAGAAAAAAGAATATGGTCACACGGGTGGTTCGAGAACTGGGTTTGATAAACTTCAATTGAGACTGGTCAGCTGTGTAGGATGCAGCAAGGCATGGAGGTCTTGTGTGCGTAGCTCTACCTGCATCGATCGATTGAAGACCGTGCCGTGTGCAATCTTGCTGGATAAGTTTGAACTGTATAGATTACAAACTGGATATATGGCCCATAGGAAACTGATGTAATAGGTTCTTCCATCATTCTCTTTCTCCTGATATTTGGAGAGCAAATCTTGAGAAGACAACATTAGCATAAAAACATCAAGGCTATCGTGCAAAAGAAGGTTGTACGATGACCATGTGCAGATTTACTTTAGCTTGGTCACGTAGATAAATGACTTGACTGGACTAATTATCTGAACCAAACTCTTAACAAGTAGGAATATCCCTGTCCATAGAAAATATTATAGTACTGATATTGATACAATAACAGGAAATCAGTCAAAATGGCAGGAGTCATACACTTGTAGGTTCGTATGTCAACTAAAAAAGGAATAGTTATTCATTGTCACGCATGTCATAAGAACCTCCTGAATGAAGCCTACATTGCCTATATGTTTCAAATTCATTTTGTTATAAGTATTCAGCATACTAACTTCAAGACATAAATTCTATAATGAACTACATGTTGAAAGGTAATTTCCTGTGATATATTTGCACGTGAGTAAAACAAAACCATCTCATAAAAAGAACATACCTGGACTATGGACCAAACAGTAAATTAAGGGTTAGACGGGAAGAGCTCATGCACATCAGTCATCTGTTTTCGACTTGAAATATGTCGAGATCTGAGAGTAAGAAGATTTAAATAACATAGTTACCTTGATTTCATGGCTTCTTCTCTGATTCTTGTTTGGCTTTACTAACTGTTGTTTTCAGGTTATCTATTCAACTGATGCACGTGCACACTAGGAACTAACCTTCGTTGATTTTCTGGAACAAACCTAAATACGCACACACACACACACACACAAGTCAAGACTATTGCTAACAATTTCTGTCCGAATCTTACTGATTATTTTCACCCCCTCATGACTTCAGAGCAACGGCGTCTTGTAGTCCACGTTCACTATGGCGAGTAGTGTCACACCATTTGACACTTCTTCACTACATCACACTCTTCAGCACATTGACCGTACTCATCACATTTGCGGCAATCAATCTTCAAACTTGCGCCAGACCTCACTATTGTGTTTCTATTGTGCAACTATGACCCATCAACCGGCACGAGTGAGTCACGGCTCAGCATGCACCAGTAGCAGGTTCTGCACAACATTGTCATGTTGTTTCCCCGTGGAAGACTCCTCGAACACACATTTCCTTGAGGGCGTCCCACACCTCCTTTGTCGTCTCTTTCTCGGATATGGCAATCACTATTGCCTCCGGCACAGCTTGGACAATGGCTGCGAGAGCCATTAGTTCCATCATCTCATTGACCAGTTGCTTGTCCTTCACGCCGCCACACATGGAGATCTTCATCTTCATAGTCCACATGCCAAAGTTGTCCTCCAAAATCATTGGGTAACACAATGTCACCCCTCGTCTCCTTCACAGCTATATCATGGCTGCCATCTCAGCCATTGCCGCAAATACTGTGACCGGCGGCGTTTAGACTCCCGAACCATCCATAGACATGGCTGCCAGATCTAACCTAAACTCTGAGTACCAATGGTCGGCCAGCTCCTTTCTCTCTCATTTGTGGAAATATACACATGACTAGAGATTCACCATAGTAGAAGAACAAGACACAACTTTTTGTGCTGCATAGCAGCGCAGAACATAGATTTTGTAAGTGTACCTGTGCGTCTAGTGTAGCAATCAACATGAGAAGTTGATATGATGGTTCCACTTGACCGTATAGATTCTGTATGTTTATTTGGTGCCATCATATAAGCATCTCATCTCAACTCATTTACGGAGCACCAAGTCTACCAACTAAAAACAATGGACTAAGGGGAAATCTATAGTTCTGTTAACAGCTATCGAAAATACAAAATTTAATCTTCGCAGACAAGTTCATTAGCTCCATATATTTAAGAGCACAAAATATTCGCCAAACTTAGTTGATACACAAATATGCATAAGTTCACACTCAGGCACATATGGTTCACATGCTCAATTTTGGCTGATAAGAAAGCTCTGCTCGGTGGCTTCCATAGCCTCTTCCCAAAGTCTAAGATGGTGACGAGTCCTTCTCTTCTACAGGATTTTCCATATCTTCATATTAACCTGCTACGCCCTCCTCTTCATCAAATGATTCTGAGTCTGGCGATGGAGGATCTGCCTACATGTTTAAGACGCATATGCTTCTCTCTTGAAATGACTGCAGCTGTCCTTGTGCCGGTGGCCTCTGGTAATAGGAAGTTTTGGTAAGCGCTCGCATGTTGGTACCACTGGCAACGGGACTAGAGAAGATGGCGAGCTTGTCATGCCATGCTGAGAAGCAGGGCTAGTTATTGTTCCCGCTGCTGTCCCAGTTGTCGGTTCAATAGATAAACGCTGCTGGAGCAAATAGAACGTCGATTGGTCGACCTGAACAATCATAGGCCTTGGAGAAGCATTGTTGGCAGCCGCCGTGAAGGTTTTCGAAGATGGCGGTGCTGGTGGACGAGGGTTGCGGTCCATTGTTGTTGTGCGGTGCTCTAAGAATTCATGAGTAAGTAAGCAGGTTGCATCAACGCATGAAGAATACAACTTAAATATCAATGGTTTATGTAAAGTAATGATAGTAAGACCGTGCATGCATGTGATCAAGTGCTAGTTGCTATATGTCTATATATACATCATTCACTGTCAATTACAATGTGCATATGAGCTGAAAACATAAAAGTCTTGGTGATAGTGTACATTCATATGTTAACTAAGAAAGGAATATTGCTTCATTGTCACACACGATACAAGAACCTCCTAAATGATGCCTACACTGCTTATATGTTTCAGATTCATTTCTATACGTTGTCTAAAATTCATGACTTTGTTATATAACACAAGCTGTTAAGAGAAGAGATTAAGAACATTAGAAGATCGTTTTTATAACTATGTAAAAGTCCCAAAAATGTATATGAATAAAACTGAGGTTTGAGTTCATAGGTGTGGCAAAGACATGAAAAATGGGACTTGCTAAAACTTTTCTTCATGCAAAGTAATACATGGATGATCATCCAAAATGAGGCTCACATTTTTATTTGAAAGTGTTGAACCAATAAGGATTTAAATACCCCTTTGCATGCACGTTTAAAAATCAGATTTGAAATTCAAAGTTCACACAAGTGGTGGCCAAAACATTGAATAACCATGCAGCCCTATAGTTGGAAATTTGGGAAAGAGTGGATGACAAACTTTTCATTTTTAGGGTGGGCTCCAAAAAGGAATTATGGAAGCATTTTCCAAATTTCATCCAAATTCAAATTTGTCATGCAAATTCAAACTGAATTTGAAGGATTCAAATTCTAGCCACCTTTCAAACTCAGAATTATGGAATTTGGGAAGATCAACATGAGGAGATATTTTGGGAGGAAAATGTGGGGTAGGACCCACATGCCATTGAGCTGAAGGTGGATACTTGCACCCTAAGCATATCTCTGTTAAAGCCCAGCCAAGCAGCTTCTCCCACCGTGGTGCCACCGAGGTCTGGCCAAGCTACCTCCTGCAGCTTTCTCCCAAGCGCTAGCGCCCAGGGGCGGCTCACCTCTCTTTTCTACGTGATCCACTCCCTCTGGCCGAAGCAAAGCCTGTTTGCCTTCTCCTCCTCGCGAGCGACACCGAGCAGAGTGCCTCTGCCCTCCTCTTCTCGGGTTGATCTGGAAACCGAGGAAACAACCGCGCCCTCTCCACCCCGAGCTGATAAACAACACCCTGAGCTCAATACAAACATCCCGGACCCAGAAACCGGCGAGCTTCGGCATCCTTTCCCCGTGATCAGTACCACCCGCCGCAACCTAGCTCAAGAACGGTGATCGGGCGCTCTTGGACAGCCCTCCCCAGGGGTTTTCACGGCCAAGCGATCACGGCTACGGGAGCGCGCTACTGCAGTGCAGCTCTCCTCCAAATCTTGGAGCAAACCGTGGATCATCGCCGGCCAATTTGAAGATTTTGTCCCGGCAACTTCACACCGAACGTCCGGTACGATTCTGCAAAATTTCTCCTCTCTTATCATCCATAGGTCATCAAATCTTGCACATAGAAGCTAGACTAGCCGGCGGTCATATTTCCTTTAGAATCCTTCGCATGAAAACATCTCGGGGCGATGTATTCCGAGCTCTACCAAGGGTGATCATGGTGGGACCGATCAGGCACACGGTGCCAACCTATTTCCCATTGTTTCCGAGCTAACTCAGGGCCTTGCCGAGCTTGGCAATCATCTAGTGATGCTGTAGAGCTAAGTGGTCGAGCGTTTGGTGGGCTGGGAACCCCGTCTGACGATGCCGAAGCTCAACCGAGGCCGCTGCACGTCGCCGAGGCATCTCCGGTCACCGGCAGCCCTAGATAACCCCACAGCCGTGTTCCTCGACGTAGATAACCCTCTGGCGGCGAACTTCAGCTCGTGCGATGGCCGGAAACGGCGATCCGGCAAGTGGCAGTTTGTTTCGCCGAGGGGGCGGCGGCGCGCGCGCGAGGAAACGGTGGGAGGTGGAAGAAAGTGCCGGGCCTGGCTGTCAGCGGTGGAAAAATTTAAACTGGGATCAGCTGTGGCTCGGATCCAGTGTGCTGGCGCACTGAAGACCTGTGGCCCGGTGTGGCATCAATCCTATTGGCTGGGATTTAAATAGTGGGTCAACCTGGCTTTTTAGTAGGGAAAATAATTCCAGAGATGACTACAACTTTGGAAATTCATATCTCTGTGTAGAAACCTCCAATTTGAGTGATTCCAATTGGGTTGGATTCATTTTGCAGAGATCTATCCAAATATGAACTCCAATTTGTATTCTGAAAAAACCTCTGAAGGTTTTCTGAAAAAGCATTATTGAGGGAGTTTGGGTTATCCAAAAATCCTCAAAATTTTCCAGAATATTCTTTAGCATCTTGTTGACCTTCTAGCAAATTTTCAGCTCATTTGAAACTCATTTGTGTAGGAATTTACTAAATACAAACTACTGTGTTCATGAGAGTCCAGAAACATTTTCAGAAAATGTTTCCCACTTGTAAAATCTATTCTGGGCAATACATAGCTCTAAAAATCATAGGAAAATTTAGGCAAGCTCTCTGAGACATACTTGAAATTGTCGTTCACTTAATTGAGCATGAAAATGCACAGTACTTCAGAATTAATTCTTTTGAATAGAAATGCTTAAGGAATCGTTCTGGAAGAACGACTCAAGTAAAAGGGCTGAATTTTGGACCAAATCACTTTCATGTGACCAAGAACTCAGATGTAAATTATAAGCTCAATTTGAGCCCTTTATCTCCCTGTTCTTATTCTCCATACTTATGTATAGGTGGAAATACATGAGAGACATTGTGAGAATTATAGAGAACACAATTTGACTCCACATTAGCTGCAATTTGGCAAGCTAAATCCCTAGGTGGTATAGAACCTGCTGTAAAAGTTTTGAGGCCATTGGAGTTCTTGTTCTTCAGTTGCATCCAATTATTTTCAGCTCATCTATTATGTTCATTAGGGAAAGTAGTTAGTGTATAGCTAAGACATTAAGATCAAGTAGATCATTTCTGTTTCTTTGCACAACAGAGGCAAACCAAGCCATTCTTGGCTTTTCCACACAACCTCTGTTCCTAAGAACTCCCTTCTATAACTTCTTTCCATTACATTCTATAAAACATTTGCATATGCATTTCAATAGGAACCACAACGAAGGGGATTCAAAGGAGCGATTCATTGAAGTGTATCAAGCTCCGGAGAATCAAGGGTTGATCAGCAAGGATACTAACTGCTTATATACGACTACCCTGCAAAACAGGCAAGCTCCGGTTTGCATTTAACAGCTGTTAAGTTTTTATTTTGTATTCACTTTCGGTTAAGATATGAATTGTGCATTAGGTCTAGTGTTTGATACTCCTCTTGCATAGCCAAATGACCCATGGAGTATTGGGTAGGTTTCTTTCACCGTGTAAAACTGCCATGCTTAAGTAAGGTTCGGTAGAAGTCGAGTGGTGAGATGCTACTCGCATGTTCAGGAACAACGGGGGCATACGGGATTTGTTCTTAAATAAATTGGCAAGTTAAAGTTGAGACCGGAAGGTTGTAGGGGCAGCAGGACGTAGGGGCCTGGGTGCTATAGACCTGTCCGTGTCATTCAAGGACCGATCCATATGCGGCCCTGTTGAACAAGTTTGAGTTGTGTACCGGACTCATGCTGGTATTATGGGACCCAGTAAACCGATGTACCTCGGGAAGCTGTCGTTGAGCCTTTTCGTGTCGCCTCAGGCGGACGGCCGGTGTGCAGTATATGGGGAACATTCTCATGTCATCTCATGTCGGTAGGTGCACCATGAGAGTGGCTACTGTACGGGGTGACTTGATCGATTCAACGGGGGTGAAACGGGAGAAAGGCTGCCGCGTACGACGTCAGTGATGGTTGCTGTAGGCAACGTTGGGTATGGGCGTACGTGTCGTGTAGTCTGCGTGTTATTGATTCGAATCACCATCGCTCGCGGAATGGACCGAGCATACTTGTTCTCACAGTCGTGACGTAGTAAGAACTTCCATGAGAAAGGAACTAAACACATTGGTTTGAAATGTATACTACCTTGGTGCTGTATCTATGATGCTTAGTTAGGGCAAACTCAATTCTTTTATGCCATGAGCAATTTACATCGGGGGAAAGCGTTTCTTGTTTGATTGTAGACTGCCGATGTGGCGTGCCCAAGGTTACTTAAAATTGCTGCAAATAATACCTGAAAGTAAGGATTCACTTTTAGGCGTGTTTATTATGCATTATGCCATCCTACTTTAGGTTCATAACCTCACCTAGAGTTTCATGTTTAGGGTGACGGTTAAGTCTTGCTGAGCGTTGTGCTCACGGATGCTATCCGAGTTGTTTTGCAGGTTTGACTTCATGCTTATGAAGGGATGCCGATGAGACTCAGGGACCTCTGAATGTTTACTCAACAAGCATCCCCGCCGTTGCAGATTGTCTTCGTGTTGCTAGTAAGAAACGTCCGCGGGCTGGACTGTTTCTTTGTTGCTAAGTTACAAATGAGTCGTGAGAGTTATAGTCTTCCGCTGTAGCTTATTTTGAGATAAGTATTTGTAAAACACTTTTGTACGCTTCCACAAATGATTTATGTAATGTGATGTGTTTTATCGATCCATGTGCTGTTGGGTGCCGCATATCACGACACCACCCAACGAGGTCCTGTGTGGACGGGGCAGCGGGCCCTCACAAACTATTCATCATACTAATGAAAAAACATGAATTCTATAAAGTACTACTTAAATATAAGTAATTATGTCAGGCCTATAAAAAGGACATACCATGAGTATGGACCAAACAGTAAATTTAAGGTTAGAGGAGAAGAGCTCATGCACATCAGTCATACGTTCACGACTTGAAATAAGTCGAGCTCTAAGAACAGGAAGATTTAAATCACATATTTACCCTGATTCATGGGCTTCTTCTCTAATTTCTTTTAGGCGTTACTATTTATTGTTGTCAGATTTTGTCTTCAAAATTCTTGACCACTCCTTTGGATGTGACATAAAAAAGAAGTAATCATTCAACATCATTCATAAGGAATATAAGTCATAGAGTTAATAAATAATATATACTTGAGTGTGGTGCAAATAAAACACAACATATCATGTATTCACATATTTACAGATGTCTTCGTTGTGTAAAATTTGGCAAGATGTCTCTTGGGTTGAAGCTGAAAATTATATTTGTCTATTCCACCCATACCTCCAATTCCTTCTTTTTCAAAATGCTTTACTTCATATGTTGAACATGAAATGACAGACGGTACTAGGAATCAACAGAACCGAGAAACCGAGAATAACTGGAAATAAAACCAGTACTGCACATAGGATGAACAGAATTTACTCACTGCAAATTTCAATAGCAGCAGAGAATAATCTGTGGTTATGAGCAGAGATGGCAGTCGTATCTTCTCTAGAAATGATGGATCCTTGTCAGATCAGTTCCAATTTATAAAAACAAAACATAGATCTAAAGAATTATGACTTGAAAAAAAATAATCATGAGTGCAATACTTTATCCAAATGTTGTTCAATGTCCTTTATACATGGATTTATTACAACATGGTATCCACAGATCTACACTACATATATCCTCTATTTTGGGAAGCTGAAAAAGAAGTTGAGCTTGTGAAGGATATATGTTCTAATTGATAAAATGAAAACTTAGATCTAAAGAACTCTGACTATAGAAAAAGTAATTAAGATTGCAATAGCAGATCCAAACCTTGTTAGATGACCTTTATCAACATATCTGGAATATCTATTCTAAGATCTAGAATCCCCTTTCTTGAATAGCTTATAAAGGACTCCACCAACCCACACCTACCCACCTAACAAGCCACCAACCCACCCACCTAGCCACCGACCAACCCCCAAAAAGTTTTGGGCACATGTTTATATAATAAAAGAAACCCAATTTTCACTTATGTTTATAAATAAAAAATTATGGCATGGGCCACATCTCGCAGTTAAGGTTTAGGATTAACAAACTTCTGTAAAACACGTGTTATTTTATCAACCACTACCAATCGTATCATATTTTCTTCTCCTCCTATTACCTCCTCATTAAAACAGAAGATTTTTTATCTTTAAAGATTATCCGAGTGTCCCATTCCTGCGTAGCCCAAATCTTTCCATTCACCCTGCATTTCGTGGATTACGTTACTGATTATGCTTCCATTCATCATGCATTTTGTAGATTACATCAACATTATGTTGATGCAAGTATTGATATCTACACCTCTCACCTCAACAGTAGACTTCTCTAACTCGATCCAGACATCAAAGTTTAATTTATATGTTTACAAGTCACTACGGCAAGTCTGGATAACCTTGTGTCTAGATCGTAGCTATTGTTTTCTCTTAACTAGTACATTATGCATTCAACAACCATGATGAACAAGGTAGCAAAAGCCGAACAAAACACCAATAGCTGGAGTATGTGCCTATTTGAGCATGGATGGATGCTCAACATGACCCATTTCGTGTGTGAGCCTTATGTGTGGTCTACAGTTTCATGCTAAAGTAAAGAAGAGGATATTTAATTACTTCTTTTGAAAGAAAACAATTGATGATCTCACCAAGCTTAACCTACTTTTATATTATTATAAGATAAGTTGGTGATTTAAAATATTCATTAAAAGAAGGTAAATTTTTTTGTACCGTATAGACGTTACCATAGATGGCGTTGGTTATTACCTTAGGTTTTACCGTATAGATTTTGTACATCTGCTAATTCATCCAGTGTACCATCAACATGATATGTTGATATGATGACAGTTATTGACCGTATAGATTCTGTATGTTGATTTGGTGCCCTCATATAAGCATCTCATCCCAACTCAATTACAGACCACCAAGACCTCCATGTAAAAATAAAGGGCTAGGGCGAAACCAACAGTTCCTTTAACAGTTATAGAAAACGCAAATTTAATTTTGGAGACAAATTCCTTAGCTCCATCTGTTTAAAATCATAGAATATTCACTAAACTTAGTTGATACACAAATATGCATAAGTCCGCACTCAGGCAATAAGGTTCACATGCTCAATTTTTGCAATACGGTGATCAGCAGATGTGACCGCTTGCGTACAACATAAGAAAGCACTGCTCGCCAGCTTCCATAGCCTCTTCCAAATGTCTATGATGGCGGTGAAGTCGTTCTTAGCTTCAGGATTTTCCATCTCTACAGATTCACCCACTACCCTCTCCTCTTCATCAGATCACGCTGAGTTCAGCGATGGCGGATCTTCCTGCATGTTTAGGACACATATGCTTCTCTCTTGAAACTACTGCAGTTGTGCGTTCTCTGCGACAATGTTGGTTGGGACTGGCACCGGTGGCCTGATAGTAGGCAGTTTTGGCAAGCGCTGGCGTGGTCATAGCTACCATAGCTGGACTAGGGCAGTTGGCGAGTCTCTGATGCCATGCTGAGCAGAAGGGCTAGATGTCTTTCCCGCAGCTGCCGCGGTTGTCTATTAAATA
Organism: Neostapfia colusana; assembly: GCA_030760725.1. Taxonomy (NCBI): domain Eukaryota; kingdom Viridiplantae; phylum Streptophyta; class Magnoliopsida; order Poales; family Poaceae; genus Neostapfia; species Neostapfia colusana. The sequence goes on from JASWHV010000016.1 coordinate 35,208,174, forward strand.
GATAAACACTGCTGGGGCAACTGTAATGTCAATTGGTTCACCTGAAAAATCATTGCCGTTGGAGATGTATTGTTGGCAGCTTCCATGAAGATTGTCGAAGCTGGAGGAGCCAGTAGACGAGGGTTACAATTTATTGCAGCTGGGCGGTTCTGTTAGACTTCACGGGTAAGTAAGCAGGCTGCATCAATGCATGAAGAATACAAACTAAATATCAACGGTTGATATAATTTAATTTCAGTAAGCCTGTGCATGCATGTGGTCAAGTATTAGTGGATACATGTGTATATATACATCATTAATTGTCAATTACAATGTGCATTTTAGCTGGAAACATAAAAGCCTTGGTGATATGTATGACACAAGGTGAGCCTAGCTTAATTTTGTGACTTGGAGAAACATTTGTTAGACCCCATATCTCTATCGAACCCCTGGTATCAAATTTCATTATAGTAGTAACAATTCATGGTTACAAATGTACCTGCGGTCGATTACTAATAGTTGAACTAAAACTATTCATGCTACTGTATGATGGTCATGTGCAAAAATACTTTAGCTCTGGCACGTGGATAAATGACTTCATTGGATTAATTATCTGATCCAAACCCATGACATGTAAAAACATTGTTGTACATAGAAAAATAATATATTATTAATACTGATGCTTTAACAAAAAAATATGTCAAAATGGGAGCACTGATACACTTGTACATTCATATGTTAAGAAAAAAAATAGTGTTTCATTGCCACACGTGCCACAAGAACCTCATTAATGGAGCCTTCTTCACCAGATCTTGGTGATGAGTTTAAGCTTTGAGTTCATGAGGGATATTGGTATGAATTCGTTAGCTAATTCTTGATGTCTAGCTACAATGACAGGGCTTTATACAGGTTTGTACAACATGTCCTACGTACAGTTTGGGGTGTTCTTCTATCTTGTATCAGGCGGTTTAAGGAACCGGGATTACAAGCGAGGCCTCCTCGCGTGTCTGCCTGAGGAAGAACTTGAGTGTCTCTCCTTTTTTATAGCCTGGACGCCTCACCTTACTCACCGGCTCCTCATAAATGGGTTGTGGGTTTAAATGGTGCGTTGGCGTCTAAGGCGGCCCAACGTGACACAGGAGCGATGGTTACATCTCCCATTGTCTTGTCTATTTATTATATATCTACTTTCCGTCCCTGTACCACTGCACCGAGTTGGAAGGGACGGATGATGATGGTTGGCGTCGTGGTTGTCTTGTCATGCAAGTCCTTTACTATGTCTTGAAGTCCTTTTGCCGTTCCTTCACGTTAGTATGGAATTCTTCTATCTGCCTCATGCCCGGGCCTTATCCCAGGGCGCTTCTTCGTCTAACCTCAATGGTCGGGGTCAGAGGTTGGACGTCGACTTCCATCTGTATAGGGTGTATGCGGCTTCCCAATATCAGAAGCCACCCGTCTTGTCTCGACCCCGGTTGGCACGGGTCGGCCGTCTAAGTCCTAACATCAAGATCGGGACTTATCGTCGTGTTGCTCCGAGCCCTGGTCCTGAGGCGGGATAAGGTGCTGACCTCCTTCATATAGTTTGGCTGGTCCCCGTGGTTCCGTTTGGCTCCGTTAGATGAGCTGATCACTGGTCTTCAAGGTACCTAGGCTGCGTTACGGCGTCAATCGTACTGGTCCAACAAGAGGTGGAACATGAACCTTATCGAGGCAGGAAAATATAAAACGTGCCAACTTTTTGATCTTGGGGGATGGAGGGACAAGTCGTATCATAGTGCCAGGATTTATAAAGGGAGAACTAAAACATAGCATGATAAGGGGATTAGTCCCAACGAATTTAAGTCCTAGGATAAGGTTTTGCATTTTAACTCTAGGGCTAAACTATTTGGACACGGGAAATTGAGAAGTAAATAGCAAGGAACATTTACTATTGTAGAAACCTCTTCTCATGGAGCCATCACACTCCACGATGATGAGGGCCATCTATTCAACCTGAATGGGCACCGTGTCAAAATTTTTTTAGATTCCCATGACTATTTGGATAAAGAAATTAACGTGATCAGTTTAATTGATTTTTACATCATTTCTTTGAATTCTATCTAAATTCTCAACGTCTAAATAAAGTGGACCCACTAGAAAGACCTTCTACACGGCCCAGGAGATCAGACAATGAATGCTGGGAACAAGCGGTGGCTCCCAGGTGTCGGCCAAACCATAGGATCAGTCACACCCCCACGGGCATCATTTCCGTTATGTTTTCTCATGCGTTATATTATGAGCCATCTCAACTCCTCCATGTATGATTATGTATTAGATGACTCTACAGTGACATTAAAAAGCCCCAAACAACAGAAAGGTGCACAATATATCAGAAAAGCTCCTCTCTTCTTCTATCTTGCCAAAAGTCCCATCTACTATTCCCATGGCTGGCAAAGGCATCATCCTACATGCCTCCTCAAGCTCCACCTTCAACTTCAGTACAATTTTTTTTATTTTGTGTGAAATCTCTGGACTTTCCACAATAATTCCCATATTCTAAATCTGTGGGGATTGATTCCAGGAGAATCCTTTTATAGAAAAATCTCAAATTTGGCAAAGTATTCCTCTAGTTCCATGGGACTTTCAGTAAATTCTCAGAACCATTGGTTATGTTTAGCTTAAGAGAATTCAGTAAGTTTGCTCTATGGTTATAAAAATAACAGAAAGTAATTCAGAAAAATAGAAACAACATGTAAAATCCATAACTTTCAGTAGAAGGGTAAGAAAAATGTGAAATGAATTTTTGTTGGACTCCTTAACACCAGCACCTTTTGGAAAACATACTTTCCTCTATGTCAAAGCCCCAATTTTCCTGGAATTTACGAGAATAATAAAGCCTTAGGGATTTAATATAAACACGTATTTTCTTAAGAATTCCATATACATTGCTAGCTGGTTATCTATGATCTATGTCATCTACTTTAAAAATGTAACACCCCAAAATGTGTCAACAATGTGAATTCAAAATTTTTGGACGTAATGTATGTGGAGAAAAATTCAAACTCAAACGGGAATTCAAATTTGAATCAAAAACAGAAAAGAAAAAGGAAAAAGAAAAAGAAAAACGGCCAATGGGCCGAAACCCACCTCAGACGGCCCAGCAGCCCGCAGCTTCTTTCCCCCATCCCTCTCTGCCGAGCAGGCCCCGCTAGTCATCTCCTTCCTCCGCGCGCCCCCAACCGCCTGCGTTTTTCCCGCCGAGCAACCGACCGCGCCTCCTCTCCTAATTCCACGCCATGAGCCACGATCTTCGGCCAAGCGGTGCTACTTCGCTCCAACCGACCCCGCCGCCCCCCCTCATGCATATAAATGCAAGGAATCGCCGCTGGCTCCCCCTCGACCGCTCCTTTTCCCTCTCCGGTAAGAACCGATCATTCCCCACTGAAAAACCTTCGGATCTCTTCGCTTTTCGCTGGACTAACGGCTTTGTCATGGCCCGCCGCCGTCGGTGAACCTTGCAGGCGAAGCAGGCACCGAGCGTTGCGCCCAAACCACCCCTCCGACGAGCATCGCTGAGATCCACCTTTGGATACCGTCGCCGAGCGGTCTCCGGTCACTTCCGGATCACGAGAAGCCCACTGGTGGGCTCCCCTACCTTCCCCCTTCCGTTCTAGGCCGAGAAATCTGGGTTTTAGCGAGTGGAGTCGGAAAACTGAGTCTGCGCCGGTGAGATCGCCGCTCCCACCGCCGCGCATCGCCGTGCACGCGGGCTGGCTCCGGCCATGGCGACGTGGCCCACTGTGGCCCGTCTGTTTTAAATCACGTGGTCCCGAATAGATTTAACCCGTACTGCTTCGCGATCTAATCTCAGCCCTCCATTTAAAATCCAACAGCCCACATCAGCTACGCGTTATAAAGGCCGGGAATCTTAAGCGCTACCCCCTGGGTATCTTGGAAAACACGAGCTAGCCCCGGAACATCTGATCTAGCCCTTGGACCCTCAGAAATTCATGTAAATTCATTTAAAAATCAGTTTTAGCCCCTGGACTTAGTAAGAATTAGGAAGACCTCCCTGTTTTGCGCACTGGTTGACCTGGTGTGACAACATCTCCAACGGCAATGATTTTCCAGGTCAACCAGTGTGCAAAACAGGGAGGTCTTCCTAATTCCTACTAAGCCCATGGGCTAAAACTGATTTTTAAATGAATTTACATGAATTTCTGAGGGTCCAGGGGCTAGATCAGAAGTTTCCGGGGCTAGCTCGTGTTTTCCAAGATCCCCAGGGGGTAGCGCGTAAGATTCCCAGCCTTTATAACGTGGGGCTGATGTGGGCCATTGGATTTTCAATGAAGGGCTGAGATTAGATCGTGAAGCCGTACGTGGTGGATCTATTCATAACCGCACGATTTAAAACGGACGAGCCACAATGAGCCACGTAGCGCACGACGAGTTCGCCGGCGATCTCGTCAGATTCTTGGGAATTCTGATCTAGCGGCCCCAAACTCACGTTTTCTTGGCACAATTCGAAGGAGGGGGAGTAGGGGGCCTCACCTCAGTGGTTTTCTCGATCCCTACGTGGCTAGATGGCGGTCGGCGGCGAGCTTCAATGGTGATGGCCTTCGGTGCTCGTCGAAGCAGTGGCTGGGGCGCAAACTCCCGGAACTTCCGTCACCTGCGAGCTCCCCGGCGGCGGTGGAACACCATACACGTGTTAAATCAGAGAAAGCGGGCGAGGGTTGAGAGAAAACGGCAGACGGGGTATCGGTCTCACCGGGAACCGAAGCGAGTTGATCGGGGAGGAAAAAGGGGTGGATCTCTGCGTTTAAATGGGCGAAGGAGGGCGGCGGGGGTCGGTTGGGATCATGTGGAACTGAACAAAACCATAGATCGTGGGGTATGAGCGCCTGATTTGGAGGAGGCGGCGCGATCGGGCGCGGGAGCTCAGAAAAAGGCTGGGTGGCGGTTGGAGACGAAGGTGCCGACAGGTGGGTCCCGCACGGCAGAGAGAGAGAGGGTGGGGGAAGAAGCTGCGGGCTGCTGGGCCGGCTGAGGTGGATTTCGGCCCATTGGCCATTTTTCTTTTTGTTTTTCCTTTTTCTTTTCTGTTTTCGATTCAAATTTGAATTCCAGTTTCAGTTTGGATTTTTCTCCACATGCATTACGTCCAAAAATTTTGAATTCACATTGTTGACACATTTTGGGGTGTTACAACTCTACCCCCCTTAAAAGAAATCTCGTCTTCGAGATTGGTGACTCTAGGGGAATAGATCCGGAAACTGTGCCTTGAGCTCGTCTTCTCGCTCCCATGTGGTTTCTGCTTCTGAGTGATGCTTCCACTGCACTTTGCACATTCGGATTCTTTTATTCCTTGTGATGTGTTCCATCGTCTCTAGGACCTCGACCGGCTGCTCGGCATATGTAAGGTCTTCTCGTATGTCTACCTCATTCATGGGTAACCTCTCTTCGGGTGTTCTTAAGCATTTCTTGAGCTGTGATACATGGAACGCGTCGTGCACATCCGATAGGCGAGCCGGTAGTTCTAACTGATATGTCACTTCGTCTTTCCTCTCCAGAATTTGGAAAGGTCCAATATACTGGGGTGATAACTTCCCTTTCACCTTGAATCGATGAAATCCTCTGATAGGAGACACATTGAAATATACATAGTCCCCCACGTTGAAAGTGAGCTTGCTTCTTCGTATATCGGCATAGCTCTTTTGTCGGTTCTGGGGTATTCTCAAGTTGTCGCGGATTTCCCTCAGTTTCGCCTCGGCTTCTTGTAGTACCTCGGGCCCAAACACTTTGCTTTCCCCAGTTTGGTTCCAAAACAATGGAGTTCTGCACTTCCTCCCATACAGCGCATCAAAGGGTGACATCTTCATACTAGCCTGATAGCTGTTGTTATAGGAGAACTCCGCATACCGTAAGTTCTTATCCCAACTCCTATTGTTTTTGAGTGCACAAGCTCTCAGCATGTCCTCAAGGATCTGATTGGTTCTTTCGGTCTGCCCGTCGGTTTGTGGATGGTACGCAGAACTAAAATTCAAATGGGTCCCCATGGTCTCATGTAACTTCTACCAGAACCTTGAGGTGAATTGTGTCCCTCGATCTGACACTATCTTCTTCGGCACTCCATGATAACACACGATTCTTGACATGTACAATTCTGCCAATTTGGATCCACTGTAGCTTTCTTTCACGGGAATGAAATGAGCTACCTTAGTTAGCCTGTCGATAATGACCCATATTGAATCATACCCCGATTGGGTCCTAGGCAGTCCCACTATGAAGTCCATGCCTATTTTTCCCGTTTCCATTCGGGCACTTTGAGTGGTTGCAACAGTCCCGCGGGTCGTTGATGTTCTACTTTCACCAACTGACATGTGTCACATAGGGCAACATGTTCTGCGACATCTCGCTTCATGCCATACCACCGATATCTGCTCTTGAGGTCATGATACATCTTCATACTCCCAGAGTGAATGGAGTAGTTGGAATCATGATCCTCCCTCAAAATCAGTTCACGGATCTCCTTTATCTCAGGCACACAGATTCTTTTCCCATGCCACACCGTACCTTGCTCATCCTCTCTAAACCCATGCGCTTTATTTTCTTTGATGAGTTCTCTGATTTCTTGTATTTTCTCGTCATTCTTCTGACCGCTGCGTATGCCTTGCTCCAATGTGGAGTCCACTTCCATGGCGATGGCCTCACCACTATTCACCATACATAGATTGAGTTTTGCAATTTCCTCCTTCAATTCCGTAGGCGTGTCATTTAATCTCAACATGTTGACATGCACCTTCCAGCTTAAAGCATCCGCCACGACGTTCGCTTTCCCAGGATGATAGTTGATACCCACATCAAAGTCGTTTATTAGCTCTAACCATCTCCTTTGTCTGAGGTTGAGGTCTGGCTGTGTGAAAATGTACTTTAAGCTCTTATGATCGGTAAATATCTCTGTCTTCTTTCCCATCAATAATGCTGCCATATCTTCAATGTGTGGACCACTGCTGCGAGCTCTAGGTCGTGTGTAGGATAGTTCCTCTCGTGTTTTCGGAGCTGCCGGGACGCATAGGCAACGACATGCCCCTCATGCATGAGAACACATCCCAACCTGTGTCCCGAAGCATCACAATATACCGAAAAATTCTTCTGCATGTCGGGCATAACTAGCACAGGGGCTGTTGTCAATCTTTTCTTCAGCTCTTGGAAACTTGTCTCACACTCCGGTGTCCACGTGAACGTGATTCCCTTCTCTAACAATTTGGTGAGGGGTCTCGAGATATTGGAGAAGCCCTCAATGAACCATCGATAATACCCAGCCAATCCTAAGAAGCTTCGAATTTCCCCGACATTTTCAGGGGTCTTCCACTTCTGCACATCAGCGATCTTGGCGGGATCCATAGAGATTCCTCCTTCCGAGATTATATGTCCTAAGAAGGGAACTGTCTTCAGCCAAAACTCACATTTGCTTAGCTTGGCATATAGTTGGTGTTCTCTCCACTTTTGCAACACCAGTCTTAGATGTTTCACGTGTTCCTCTTCATCTTTGGAGAAGATGAGAATGTCATCAATGAAAACCACCACAAATTTGTCCAAATATTCCATGAATACCTTGTTCATAAGATACATCAAGTACGCCGGGGCATTAGTTAGCCCAAACGGCATGACAATGTATTCATACAACCCGTACCGAGATACGAAGGCTGTCTTGGGAATGTCGGTTGGCCTTATCTTCAGTTGGTGATATCCCGACCTGAGATCAATTTTTGAGAATACACAAGCCCCTCTCAACTGATCAAATAGGTCTTCAATGCGAGGTAATGGGTACTTGTTCTTGATGGTTACCTCATTCAACACACGTTAGTCTACACATAACCTTTGGGTTCAAACCTTCTTGGGCACAAATATCACTGGAGCTCCCCATGGCGAGGAACTAGGGCGAATAAACCCTTTCTCTGTCAATTCCCGGATATATTCTTTGAGCTCTTCTAGTTGTTTAGAATCCATCCAGCAAGGCCTCTTGTATATCGGAGCTGTTCCAGGCACTAGTTCAATCACGAATTCCACTTCACGATCTGGAGGCATACCTAGCAACTCCTCAGGAAAAACATCCGGGTATTCCTTGATGACCCTTATCTCTTCCAATTTCACGTCCATCTGATTGAGTTTAATATCCCTCCTAGGTCCTTGGACAGCTACAAATTTTACTTCGGTGCCACTAGTGTGAGTTAGTTCCACCGTTCTGGTTGAACAATGGATAATGCCTTTATGCTTGGTCAACCAGTCCATACCCAAAATAATATCTATCCCTTGTGAGTTTATCACTATGAGGTTTGTAGTAATACTACCCTATTAATGTCTAGATTCACTTTGGGACACACTTGTCTTGTCCTTATTTCTCCCCCTGGAGAGTTCACTGCTAGTATATGATTCATTTGTGTTGTTGCTAGATCATGCTTCTCAACAAATCCTTGAGAAATGAACGAGTGGGTAGCACCAGAATCGAACAATATAGTTGCAATGTGTAAATCTGCAGGGAACTTACCAATCACCACGTCAGGTGCCTCTTGCGCTTCCTCCATGGTCACGTGGTTCACCCGTCCTCGCATCACGTTCTGCTGCTGTGACTGCATAGGCTTCTTCTTTGGGCACTTATGAGCGTAGTGCCCCACTTCACCACAGTTGAAGCATTGCACCCCAACTTTAGGTGCCTGGCCTTTGTTTTCTTGGGGTTGGTTCTGTGGACCTTGTCCTGCTGGTCGGGGTTGAAAAGTGGGGCGTGGCTGCTGCACATACTGACGCTGGGGCTGTACTGGTGCTGATGGAGGCCTGAAGTTCGGGTTGTACCCTCTCGGTGTCGAGTAGGGTACTACAGCACCGCTTGTCTGCCCTGCAGGTTGCTGCATCAGACGTGGACGTGTGTTGCTGCTTGATGCTTGGTGTGACCATCCTATCTTCCTCTTGTTTTCATTCTCCAAGTCCTTCAGCTTCCTTTCCACAACAAACGCCCTGTCCACCATCTTTTGGAAACATTCATATTCGTTGGAGGACATTGCACATTGCATTTCCATGGTAAGTCCTTCCACAAATTAGTCCTGTTTCTGCTCATCAGTTTCGATGTCCCGTGGTGCATAACGGGATAGTTGGGTGAATTTGGTGAGGTACTCCCTCACAGTCATGTTGCCCTGCTGCAGTCCCAAGAACTCCTTCCTCTTGTTCTTGAGTTCTCCCCTTGGTATGTAGTGGTTGCGGAAAATGCGCTTGATCTCTTCCCAAGTTATGTTCTCGGGGTCGTGATGGGCTGCCACGTAAGCGGTCCACCAATCAGCAACAGGTCCATGCAATTGATGAGAGGCAAACAGCACCCTCTCATACCCTTGGCATTGTATGATCCTTATCTTGTTCTCAATGGTTTTGAGCCAGTCGTCGGCCTCTAGAGGTTCAGCAACACTTGTAAACTTCGGGGGTTGAGTCCCCAGAAACTCGCTCAACCTTGGTTGACGTGGTGCAGCCTGTGGGAGTGGAGCTTGGTGTATGTTGGACACCACTTGAGTCAAATTCTGGATGAGCTGATTTTTATTGTCGATCATTTGGTAGATAGGATCAGCTCCTTCACGGCGACCACCCCTGTCTTGCCCTCCAGGAAGGTGAGGATTGGCAGCCTCATTGTTGTTGTTGTTGTTGTTAGGGTTGGCACCACGACCTCTTCCTCTTCCGGCAATCTATTATGAGCAACCAAGTGTCAACTTAATCATTAAGCATTAATTTCCCTCATTGCTTGTATAAACTTAAACTTTTGAGACCTTAAAATTTTTGACAATTTCTGAAGATTTCGCATAGACTCTTAGGCACCATGTCTCATACGAAGATAAATGCAACTATTGATTCATAGGGTTTCACACATAATAAGAAAATGCAATCTTAAAGACGAGGTTGTGGACAAGTGCCCATGGCTTCCACAACTCACGTCACACACCAAACATTAACAAAAAAAATAGAAAGGTTCTTGACGCGACTACTCGATAACATGTTGAAGTAAGGGAAATAACTCTAATCAACTCGTATCACTGAGCTGGCTCGTTGGGGTCTTCCTCATCATCGTGGTTGCCCTCTGACTCCACCTTATATGGGGAAGCTGCTGGTGGAGAAGTGCGGCGACGCTTGCTCGCCCGGTGGTCTGGGGAGTCAGGAGTCCATGTGACATTCTCAGTGACACACAGTCATTCCCATCTCCTCTCTCCCTTGCCCTCAGGCTGGCACGAAGCAACGCCTCAGTCTCCTTTAGGATGTCACGGATGTCCTGAAGCTCCTGCTGGCACTTCTGCAGTCGAGTGCTGAGCATAGCTGCATCCTCCAAGCACAGGTCCATGTGCTCATGGGAAGTCCCCTGCTGCATAGGCGGGTACTTGTACTCCGCGGTGCCACTCTCATGCTGGAGGACATGCATGTACTCAGTCCTGTCCAGGTGGCGACGGTTGATGTAACTCTGGCAGGTGATGGCCTCCCAGGTGACATCCTTCTCAGCATCGGCCTGAGTTGCCCGACAAGCTGGAGAGCGATGGATCTTGAGCAACTTGTTGTCATGGATAATCCTCATCTCTGAGCTCCATTCTTCACGCTTCTCACGGATGGTCCTGGTGGAGCTATAGTGTATGATTAGCTTGCCAACATTGCCGGCGGCGTGGAGCATACGCTGAAGACGGCGGAACAAGCCTCCTACTGCCAAGAGGTAGGAGTGGTACGTCACCGGGCGGTTCTCATCCCTGAAGGCAAGGGCAGCTACGGGAACTCTTCCTCCAGTGGACTTGCGAGCGGTGCAGACCATGCGAACCATCTAAAATATAAAGCATTTAAAATCAAGTTAGATAAGAATTAAATAAAGACTGCATTTGAATAAAAGTTGAGGCAAGATGAACAATAAAGAGACAACATTAAATAACACTTTCACCCCACTCCTTTTGTAAAATAGTTTTTAAGAATATAGGGTCCTTAAATACGTCCATTTTTACCTAGGTCCACGTTCCTACGGGAAACCTTGGCTCTGATACCACTTCTGTCACACCCGGTTTCTCCGAAGAACGACCGAGTCAATATCACATGTATGCCAGGATCATTTTCTCATACATGTGATGACAAAAAGTGAAGCATCATTATATTACAAGCCAAGTGTTCGAATATAAATAAGTCTTACATAACATAACGTCTCGATGGACGATAATATGTTTATAACACGTAAACAAAACAGCAACGGAAGATAAGTCTTGTGGGCTCCGTCACAGGCGTTGCCCTGGGGACTCCGTGAACCTAGAATCCTTCTTCGGGTCCGAAGTCATGGTCGTTGTACACCACGTTCTTCCCTTGGCATGAGCAGCAATTTAAACCAACAGAAAAGCAAGCTTGAGTACCGTTGGTACTCAGCAAGTGTGGGAAAGTTATGTCATGCATGGCTAGAGCAAGGAGATGTTGAACTCATGGTTAAAGCACTACGCAATTAAAACCTATCACCTTAGCTTATTAATCACCTACATTACTACATAGGTGAAAAGGTCCCAATCCCCTAACCCATCATCAATATCAAGTAATCATACCTCCATTACCAATGTTAAGCTCCCCGCTTAACATCCTCAACTTCCCACTTCAACATCCTCTAATCATGAATAAGTCCAAGCCGCTCTTGAGCGTGAGCACGGCTGTCATGACAATTTTGACTTTGCACAGTTTGCACCACTGTACCCACATGTAGTGATTTCATCCCCCGTTGCCGGGTGGTCTAGAAAATCTCCATTTTGCCAGTGGCCGTGAACCACGTTCACACTTCCGAGGTGTGTAGCCAAGAGATCACTACGAGGCCTTTATAAAGGGATTCCCGATGAGTGTGGGTCCACTGAGGTTTCACCCCTAACAGCATCCAAGAGGCTCCAACCCCGCTGCAGTGGCCCCCTCTTGAGCCTTGCGGTTCATATGGTAGTCCAGCTGACACCTATTCCCCGCACTATCCAAACACCCATACTACACCGGAGATACACCTAATTAACTGGCCAAGCTGCCCCATCTCAGCATGTGGTTGGCACTGTAAAACCAAGTTACATGCTCCATGAACCGGTCCTTAGGATCCAGGCAAGCACTAAACACAAACCCGAGTCTCGTGTACACAACACCTACCGAAGCATCCAACTTGCCTAGATCCCTACCTCTACATAATTCATAATAATTCATTCAAAGGTAAAGTGATCAAGGTGATGATCTCATATCCCATGTATCCCATTCTAAGAATGGCTAAGCATGAGTGGCATAAATGAAAGATATAATAAAGTAACTCCCAACCCAAGGCTACAAGGAAACAAGATAATGCAATTCTAGAAAACTTCTAGCTTGGGTATCATATTTCAAATTGACAATGCAATTAGATTCTAACTACACATCATAGTATAGGATCAAAGTGGTCAAGGACACTTGCCTTCTTCCTGCTGCTCCGGGAATGGAAAGTCCTGATCTTGAAAGGTGAGAACCTGCTCTGGGGCTGGTTCTACTCATGCCAATACACACATAGTAAAAGAAAACAACATTCCATAAGCCATAGTCCACATTTCCACTCATGCAAACCACACATACATACATATGAAAGTCATACACATATTTAAGTGTTGTGCTTACCCTAGATATGTTGATTCTAAGCATACATGCTCTTTTAAACATATATATTATTTATTGCTTTAGTATTCAGATTCCTAAGTGCACACTATATGTGAATTTCCAATTTGAACAAATTTTCTATATTAGATAATACACTTCTTAACCACAAAATTTGCATGAAAGATAATTTCCTACTCCCTTTAGGTTTTCAGATCTTCTACAAAATCTTAATTTGAAGTTTTGGATTTGGGGACCTTATTTAACATTTTCTAATTGTGCATACCTATTTTCCTATATTTTCAGATTTATTCCATACCTAAAAGTGAACTTTAATATTAAAATAGCAAGACATATCACCTAAACAGAATATGTTCTGATCTAAAATGTCCAATAAAATATCTTTTGACTTCCTCTCTGAGAGGATCAATTTAAATTTATTTTTCCTATTTTCAGAATTATTTTCTAGCCTGAAAATGAATTTCTAGCAATAAAACAGCAACCTAAATTCAAAAATTTCTACTGTCCCAATTTCCTAAACAGAACCTTTATAAATTTTCCCTACCCCTTTTTGGTTACTTAGATTCATTTTTCCACATATTTAAATTGGTTTTATGCCTAAAGGGTATATTTCAGAGATAAATCATAAAACAGCAACCTCATTTAGTTTAAAAGTCTATTTCCCCTCTAAATTCAGATTTCAGATTGTTGTACAAATTTTCAACAGGGTTACAATAATTCAACTGAACCTATACCTATGTTTAAATTTAAATCCTATTCACATATTCAATTTCCTGAAATTAATAACCCTCAGGGGCTGATGTGCACATCCACACTACAGTGGGGCCCCATTTCTCATTTTTTATATTTTCAGGGGTCTAAGTGTGCAAAACAGGGATATGTTCCTAATTCTTACGAAGTCCAGGGGCTAAAACTGATTTTTAAATGAATTACATGAATTTCTGAGGGTCCAGGGGCTAGATCAGAAGTTTCTGGGGCTAGCTCGTGTTTTCCAAAATCCCCAGGGGGTAGCGCGTAATATTCCCGGCCTTTATAACGCGGGGCTGATGTGGGCCGTTGGATTTTCAATGAAGGGCTGAGATTAGATTGCAAAGCGGTACGGGGTCGATCTATTCGTAACCGCATGATTTAAAACAGACGAGCCACAATGAGCCACGTAGCTCTGACAGGCGCTAGCGGCGCAGCCCGGCGGCGCATGACGAGTTCGCCGATGATCTCGTCGGATTCTTGTGAATTCTGATCTAGCGGCCCCAAACTCGCGTTTTCTTGGCACAATTCGAAGGAGGGGGAGTAGGGGGCCTCACCTCAGTGGTTTTCTCGATCCCTACGTGGCTAGATGGTGGTCGGCGGCGAGCTTCAACGGCGATGGCCTTCGGTGCTCGTCGATGCAGTGGCTGGGGCGCAAACTCCCGGAACTTCCGTCACCTGCGAGCTCCCCGGCGGCGGTGGAACACCGTACACGCGTTAGATCAGAGAATGCGGGCGAGGGTTGAGAGAAAATGGCAGAGGGGGTCTCGGTCTCACCGGGAACCGAAGCGAGTTGATCGGGGAGGAAAAAGGGGCAGATCTCGGCGTTTAAATGGGCGAAGGAGGGCGGCAGGGGTCAGTTGGGATCGTGTGGAACCGAACGAAACCAGAGATTGTGGGGTACGTGCGCCTGATTCGGAGGAGGCGGCGTGATCGGGCACGGGAGCTTGGAAAAGGCTGGGTGGCGGTTGGAGATGAAGGTGCCGAAAGGTGGGTCCCGCACGGCAGAGAGAGAGGGAGGGTGAAAGAAGCTGCGGGCTGCTGGGCCGGCTGAGGTGGATTTCGGCCCATTGGCCGTTTTTCTTTTTCTTTTTCCTTTTTCTTTTCTGTTTTTGATTCAAATTTGGATTCCAGTTTGAGTTTGGATTTTTCTCCACATGCATTACGTCCAAAAATTTTGAATTCATATTGTTGACACATTTTGGGGTGTTACAAAATACACCCTTTAGGCATAAAACAAATTTAAAATGTGGGAAAACGAATCTAAGTAACCAAAAAGGGGTAGGGAAAATTCATAAAGGTTCTGTTTAGGTAATTGGAACAGTAGAAATTTTTGTATGAATTTAGGTTGCTGTTTTATGGATGGAAATTCATTTTTATGCTACAAAATTATTCTGAAAATGGGTAAAAATAAATTTAAATTGATCCCCATCAGAGAGGAAGTCAAAAGATATTTTATTGGACATTTTAGATCAGAACATATTCTGTTTAGGTGTTATGTCTTGCTATTTTAATATTAAGGTTCACTTTTAGGTATGGAAAATAAATCTGAAAATATAGGAAAATAGGTATGCATAATTAGAAAATGTTAAATGAGGTCCCCAAATCCAAAACTTCAAATTAAGATTTTGTAGAAGATCTGAAAACTTAATTGGAGTAGGAAATTATCTTTCATGCAAATTTTGTGGCTAAGAAGTGTATTATCTAATATAGAAAATTTGTTCAAATTGGAAATTCATATATAGTGTGCACTTAGAAATCTGAATATTAAAGATAGAAATAATATATATGTTTAAAAGTGCATGTATGATTAGAACCAACATATCTAGAGTAAGCACAACACTTAAATATGTGCATGACTTTCATATGTACGTATGTGTGGTTTGCATGAGTGGAAATATGGACTATGGCTTATGGAATGTTGTTTTCTTTTTCTATGTGTGTATTGGCATGAGTAGAACCAGCCCCAGAGCAGGTTCTCACCTTTCAATATCAAGACTTTCTATTCCCGGAGCAGCAGGAAGAAGGCAAGTGTCCTTGATCACTTTGATCCTATACTAGGATCTGTAGTTAGAATTTAATTGCATTGTCAATTTGAAATATGATACCCAAGCTAGGAAGTTTCCCTAGAATTGCATTATCTTGTTTCCTTGTAGCCTTGGGTTGGGAGTTACTTTATTATATCTTTCATTTATGCCACTCATGTTTAGCCATGCTTAGAATGGGATACATGGGATATGAGATCATCACCTTGATCACTTTACCTTTGAATGAATTATTATGAATTATGTAGAGGTAGGGATCTAGGCAAGTTGGATGCTTTGGTTGGTGCTGTGTGCACGAGACTCGGGTTTGTGTTTAGTGCTTGACTGGATCCTAAGGACCGGTTCATGGAGCATGTAACCTGGCTTTACCGTGCCAATCACATGCTGAGATGGGGCAGCTTGGCCAATTAATTAGGTGCATCCCCGGCGTAGTATGGGTGTTTGTATGGTGCGGGGAATAGGTGTCATCTTAACTACCATATGAACCCCAAGGCTCAAGAGGGGGCCACTGCAGCGGGGTTGGAGCCTCTTGGATGCTGTTAGGGGTGAAACCTCAGTGGGCCCACACTCGTCAGGAATCCCTTTGTAAAGGCCTCGTAGTGATCTCCTTGCTACACACCTCGGAAGTGTGAATGTTGTTTGCGGCCACTGGCAAAATGGAGGTTTTCTAGTCCACCCGGCAACGGGGGATGAAATCACTACATGTGGGTACAGTGGAGCAAATTCTGCAGAGTCAAAACTGTCATGACAGCCGTGCTCACGGTCAAGAGCGGCTTGGACTTATTCATGATTAGAGGATGATGAATTGGGAAGTTGAGGATGTTAAGCGGGGAGCCTAACATTGGAAATGGAGCTATGATTGCTTGATATTGCTGATGTGTTAGGGGATTGGGACCTTTTCACCTATGTAGTAATGTAGGTGCGTAATAAGCTAAGGTGATATGTATTAATTGCGTAGTGCTTTAACCATGAATTTAACCTCTCCTTGCTCTAGCCATGCATGACATAACTTTCCCACACTTGCTGAGTACCAACGATACTCAAGCTTGCTTTTATGTTGGTTTAAATTGCTGCTCAGGCCAAGGGAATGACGTGGTGTACAATAACCAAGACTTCGGACCCGAACAAGGATTCTAGGTTCACGGAGTTCCCCGGGCAACGCCTGTGACGGAGCCCACAGGACTTATCTTCTGCTGCTGTTTTATTTACATGTTATGAACATATTATCGTCCATCAAGACGTTATGTTATGTAAGACTTATTTATATTCGAACACTTGGCTTGTAATATAATGATGCTTCACTATTTGTCGTCACATGTATGAGAAAATGATCCTGACATACATGTGAGAGTCACTCGGTCATTCTTCGGAAAAACCGGGTGTGACAAAAAATAGGAAGGGCATTGGAGTCCATTCATTATAGAATTCAGTTATACACATAACCTTTTTCATCTAGATATTAATCCATCATTTGCATTGCTTTGCATATAGTTTAGTCACTGAGCTCAAGGAGACTCTGGAGCCCATTTACAGTATACCTCCAGACACTAACTTTGATACTGAGCAGCAACAAGATGAGCCCCGGTTTGCATTTAACTGCTTTTTTATAATATTTTGTTTTATGTCACTATTGATCAATAGAGATGAGATATGCATTAGGTCAAGGATGTTTGAAAATGCAAATGCATGACCAAAGGATCTATGTATTAGAAGGGTAGTCAAGGACTCCATTTTATAGGTTCATGCCTTGATAATGTCGTCGAAGAATTTGGTAGAAGTCGAGTTGTTGGAATCTACTCGCCAGAGAAAGATTAGGGTCACACGGGTGGTTCGAGAACAGGGTTTGATAAACTTAAATTGAGACCGGTCAGTTGTGTAGGATGCAGCAAGACATGGAGGTCTTGTGTGCGTAACTCTACCTGTAGCGATCGATTGAGGACCGTGCCGTGTGCAATCTTGCTGGATAAGTTTGAACTGTACAGATTACAATACGGATATATGGCCCCTAGAAAACTGATGTAATAGGTTCTTCCATCATTCTCTTTCTCCTGATGTTTGGAGAGCAAAACTTGAGAAGACAACATTAGTATAAAAACATCAAGGCTATTGTGCAAAAGAAGGTTGTACGATGATCATGTGCAAATTTACATTAGCTTGGTCACATAGATAAATGACCTGACTGGACTAATTATCTGAACCAAACTCATAACAAGTAGAAATATCGCTGTCCATAGAAAATATTATAGTATTGATATTGAGACTGTAACAGGAAATCAGTCAAAATGGCAGGAGTCATACACTTGTAGGTCCGTATGTCAACTAAAAAAGGAACAGTTATTTATTGTCACACATGCCATAAGAACCTCCTGAATGAAGCCTACATTGTCTATATGTTTCAAATTCATTTTGTTATAAGTATTCAGCATACAAACTTCAAGACATAAATTCTATAATGAACTACTTGCAGAAAGGTAATTTCCTGTGATATATTTGCACCTGAGTAAGACAAAACCATCTCATAAAAAGAACGTACCTAGAGTATGGACCAAACAGTAAATTAAGGGTTAGACGGGAAGAGCCCGTGCACATCAGTTATACGTTGTCGACTTGAAATATGTCAAGATCTGAGAGTAAGAAGATTTAAATAACATAGTTACCTTGATTTCTTGGCTTCTTCTCTGATTTTTTTTGGCTTTACTAACTGTTGTTTTTAGGTTATCTATTCAACTGATGCACGTGCACACTAGGAACTAACCTGCATTGATTTTCTGGAACAAACCTAAAAACACACACACGCGCACACACAAGTCAAGATTATTGCTAACAATTTCCGTCCGAATCTTACTGGTTATTTTCACCTCCACATGACTTCAGAGCAACGGCGTCTTGTAGTCCACGTTCACTATGGCGAGTAGCATCACACCATTTGACATTTCTTCACTGCATCACACTCTTCGGCAATTTGACCGCACTTATCAAATTTGCAGCAATCAATCTTCGAACTTGCGCCAGACCTCAATATTGTGTTTCTCTTGAGCATCTATGACCCATCAATCGGCACGAGTGAGTCAGGGCTTAGCGTGCACCAGTAGAAGCTTCTGCACAATATTGTCATGTTGTTTCCCCGTGGAAGACTCCTCGAACACACATTTCCGTAAGGGCGTCCAACACCTCCTTTGCCGTCTCTTTCTTGGATATGGAAATTACTATTGCCTCCGGCACAGCTTGGACAATGGCTGCGAGAGCCATTTGTTCCATCATCTCGTCGACCAATTGCTTGTCCTTCACGCCGCCACGCATGGAGATCTTCATCTTCATAGTCCACATGCCAAAGATGTCCTCCAAAATCGTTGGGTAACACAATGTCAACCTCGTCTCCTTCACATCCATATCATGGCTGCCATCTCAGCCATTGCTGCAAATACTGTGACCGGCGGCGTTTAGACTCCCGAACCATCCATAGACATGGCTGCCAGATCTAACCTAAAGTCTGAGTACCAATGGTCGGCCAGCTCCTTTCTCTCTCACTTGTGGAAATATACACATGACTAGAGATTCACCATAGTAGAAGAACAAGACACAACAACTTTTTGTGCTGCACAGCAGCGCGGAACATAGATTTTGTACGTGTACCAGTTCGTCTAGTGTAGCCATCAACATGAGATGTTGATATGATGGTTCCACTTGACCGTATAGATTCTGTACGTTTATTTGGTGCCATCATATAAGCATCTCATCTCAACTCATTTACGGAGCACCAAATCTTCCAACTAAAAACAATGGACTAAGGGGAAATCTATAGTTCTGTTAACAGCTAACAAAAATGCAAAATTTAATCTTCGCATACATGTTCATTAGCTCCATCTATTTAAGAGCACAAAATATTCGCCAAACTTAGTTGATACACAAATATGCATAAGTTCACACTCAGGCACATATGGTTCACATGCTCAATTTTGGCTGATAAGAAAGCTCTGCTCGGTGGCTTCCATAGCCTCTTCCTAACGTCTAGGATGGTGGCGAGTTCTTCTCTTCTCCAGGATTTTCCATATCTTCATATTCACCTGCTACGCCCTCCTCTTCATCAGATGATGCTGAGTCTGGCGATGGAGGATCTGCCTGCATGTTTAGGACGCATATGCTTCTCTCTAGAAATGACTGCAGCTGTCCTGGTGCCGGTGGCCTCTGGTAATTGGAAGTTTTGGTAAGCGCTCGCGTGTTGGTACCACTGGCAACGGGACTAGAGAAGATGGCGAGCTTGTGATGCCATGCTGAGCAGCAGGGCTAGTTATTGTTCCCGCTGATGTCCCAGTTGTCGGTTCAATAGATAAACGCTGCTGGAGCAAATAGAACGTCGATTGGTCGACCTAAACAATCATAGGCTTTGGAGAAGCATTGTTGGCAGCCGCCGTGAAGGTTGTCGAAGATGGCGGTGCTGATGGACGAGGGTTGTGGTCCATTGTTATTGTGCAGTGCTCTAAGTATTCACGAGTAAGTAAGCAGGTTGCATCAACGCATGAAGAATACAACTTAAATATCAATGGATTATGTAAATTAATGATAGTAAGACCGTGCATGCATGTGATCAAGTGCTAGTTGCTATATGTCTATATATACATCATTCACTGTCAATTACAATGTGCATATGAGCTGAAAACATAAAAGTCTTGGTGATAGTGTACATTCATATGTTAACTAAGAAAGGAATACTGCTTCATTGTCACACATGATACATGAACCTCCTAAATGATGCCCACACTGCTTATATGTTTCAGATTCATTTCTATACATTGTCTAAAATGCATGACTTTGTTATATAACACAAGCTGTTAAGAGAAGATATTAATAACATTAGAAGATCATTTTTGTAACTATTCATCATACTAATAGAAAAACATGAATTCTATAAAGTACTACTTAAATATAAGTAATTATCTCAGGCCGATTTGCACCTTAGTAAGGCAAAACCAACCGATAAAAAGAACATACCATGAGTATGGACCAAACAGTAAATTTATGGTTAGAGGAGAAGAGCTCATGCACATCAGTCATACGTTGACGACTTGAAATAAGTCGAGCTCTAAGAACAGGAAGATTTAAATCACATATTTACCCTGATTCTTGGGATTCTTCTCTAATTTCTTTTACGCTTTACTATTTATTGTTGTCAGATTTTCTCTTCAATATTCTTGACCACTACTTTGGATGTGACATAAAAAAGAAGTAATCATTCAACATCATTCATAAGGAATATAAGACATAAAGTTAATAAATAATATATACCTGAGTGTGGTGCAAATAAAGCACAACATATCATGTATTCACATATTTACAGATGTCTTTCGTTGTGTAAAATTTGGCAAGATGTCTCTTGTGTTGAAGCTGAAAGTTATATTTGTCTGTTCCACCCATACCTCCAATTCCTTATTTTCTAAAATGCTTTACTTCATATGTTGAACATGAAATGATAGACGGTACTAGGAATCATCAGAACCGAGAAACCGAGAACAACTGGAAATAAAACCAGTACTGCACATAGGATAAACAGAATTTACTCACCACAAATTTAAATAGCAGCAGAGAATAATCTGTGGTTATGAGCAGAGATGGCAGACGTATCGTCTCTAGAAATGATGGATCCTTGTCAGATCAGTTCCAATTTATAAAAACAAAACATAGATCTAAAGAATTATGACTTGAAAAAATAATCACGAGTGCAATACTTTATCCAAATGTTGTTCAATGTCGTTTATCAAATGATTTATTATAACATGGTATACAAAGATCTACACTACATATATCCTCTATTTTGGGGAGCTGAAAAAGAAGTTGAGCTTATGAAGGATATATGTTCTAATTGATAAATGAAAACTTAGATCTAAAGAACTGTGACTAAAGAAAAAGTAATTCAGATTGCAATAGCAGATCCAAACCTTGTTAGATGCCCTTTATCAGCATATCTGGAATATCTATTCTCAGATCTAGAATCCCCTTTCTTGAAGAGCTTAAAAGGACTCCACCAACCCACACCAACCCACCTAACCACCCACCTAACCACCCGCCAACCCCAAAAAAGTTTTGGGCCACGTGTTTATATAATAAAAGAAACCCAGTTTTCCCTTTGGTTTATAAATAAAAAATTATGGCATGGGCCACATCTCACAGTTAAGGTTTAAGATTAACAAACTTCTGTAAAACACGTGTTATTTTACCAACCACTACCAATCATATTATATTTGCTTCTCCTCCTATTACCCCCTCATTAAAAAGAAGATTTTTTGTTCTTTAAAGATTATCCAAGTGTCCCATTCCCGTGTAGCCCAAATCTTTCCATTCACCATGCCTTTCGTAGATTACATTACTGATTAGGCTTCCATTCATCATGCATTTTGTAGATTACATCAACATTATGTTGATGCAAGTATTGATCTCCACACCTCTCACCTCAGCAGTAGAATTCTCTAACTTGATCCAGACATCAAAGTTTATATGTTTACAAGTCACTACGGCAAGTCTGGATAACCCTGTGTCTAGATCGTAGCTGTTGTTTTCTCTTAACTGTTACATTATGCATTCCACAACAAAGATGAACAAGGCAGCAAAAGCCGAACAAAACAATAATAGCTGGATTATGTGCCTATTTGAGCATGGATGGATGCTCAACATGACCCATTTCGTGTGTGAGCCTTATGTGTGGTCTACAGTTTCATGCTAAAGTAAAGAATAGGATATTTAATTACCTTTTTTGAAAGAAAACAATTCTTGAGCTCACCAAGCTTACCTACTTTTATATTATTATATGATAAGTTGGCGATTCAAAATATTCATTAAAAGAAGGTAAAAATTTTTTTGTACCGTATAGATGTTACCGTAGATGGCGTTGGTCATTACCTTAGGTTTTACCGTATAGATTTTGTACGTCTGCTAATTCATCCAGTGTACCATGAACATGATATGTTGATATGATGACACTTATTGACCGTATAGATTCTGTACGTTGATTTGGTGCCCTCATATAAGCATCCCATCTCAACTCAATTACAGACCAGCAGGACTTCCATGTATAAAAAAGGGCTAGGGCGAAACCAACAGTTCCTTTAACAGCTATAGAAAATGCAAATTTGATATTTGGAGGCAAATTCCTTAGCTCCATCTGTTTAAAAGCATAGAATATTCACTAAACATAGTTGATACACAAATATGCATAAATCCGCACTCAGGCAATAATGTTCACATGCTCAATTTTTGCTATACGGTGATCAGCACATGTGACCGCTTGGGTACAACATAAGCAAGCCCTGCTCGCCAGTTCCAGAGCCACTTCCCAATGTCTACGATGGCGGAGAAGTCCTTCTTTGCTTTAGGATTTTCCATCTCTACAGATTCACCCACTACCCTCTCCTCTTCATCAGATCACGCTGAGTTCAGCGATGGCAGATCATCCTGCATGTTTAGGACACATATGCTTCTCTCTTGAAACTACTGCAGCTGTGCGTTCTCTGGGACAATGTTGGCTGGGACTAGCACCGGTGGCCTGATAGTAGGCAGTTTTGGGAACCGCTGGCGTGGTCGTAGCTACGATAGCTGGACTAGGGCAGTTGACGAGTCTGTGATGCCATGCTGAGCAGCAGGGCTAGATGTCTTTCCCGCAGCTGCCGCGGTTGTCTATTCAATAGATAAACACTGCTGGGGCAACTGGAATGTCAATTGGTTGACCTGAAAAATCATTGCCGTTGGAGATGTATTGTTGGCAGCTTCCATGAAGGTTGTCGAAGCTGGCCATGCTGGTAGACGAGGGTTAACATTTATTGCAGCTGGGTGGTGCTGTTAGACTTCACGGGTAAGTAAGCAGGCAGCATCAATGCATGAAGAATACAAACTAAATATCAATGGTTGATATAATTTAATTTCAGTAAGACTGTGCATGCAAGTGGTTAAGTACTAGTGGATACATGTGTATATATACATCATTAATTGTCAATTACAATGTGCGTTTTAGCTGGAAACATAAAAGCCTTGGTTATATTTATGCCACAAGGTGAGACTAGCTTAATTTTGTGACTTGGAGAAACATTTGTTAGACCCCATATCTCTATTGAACCCCTGGTATCAAATTTCATTATAGTAGTAACAATTCATGGTTAGAAATGTACCTGCGGAGGATTACTAATAGTTAAACTAAACTATTCATGCTATTGTATGATGGTCACGTGCAAAAGTACTTTAGCTCTGGCACTTGGATAAATGACTTCATTGGATTAATTATCTGATCCAAACTCATGACATGTAAAAACATTGTTGTATCGAGAAAAATATTATATTATTAGTACTGATGCTTTAACCAAAAAATATGTCAAAATAGGAGTGATACACTTGTACATTCATATGTTAAGTAAGAAACAAATAGTGCTTCATTGCCACATGTGCCACAAGAACCTCCTTAATGGATCAATCTTCACAAGATCTTGGTGATGAGTTTAAGCTTTGAGTTCATGCCTTGATAATGTTGTCAAAGAATTTTTTAGATGTCGAGTTGTTGGAATCTACTCACAAGAGAAAAAATAGGGTCACACGGGTGGTTTGAGAACAGGGTTTGATAAACATAAATTGAGACATGTCAGATGTGTAGGATGCAGCAAGACAGGGAGGTCTTGTGTGCGTAGCTCTACCTGCATCGATCAATTGAAGACCGTGCCGTGTGCAATCTTGCTGGATAAGTTTGAACTGTACAGATTACAAACTGGATATATGGCCCATGGAAAACTGATGTAATAGGTTCTTTTATCATTCTCTTTCTCCTGATGTTTGGAGAGCAAAACTTGAGAAGACAACATTAGTATAAAAACATCAAGGCTATTGTGCAAAAGAAGGTTGTACGATGATCATATGCAAATTTACTTTAGCTTGGTAACTTAGATAAATGACTTGACTGGACTAATTATCTGAACGAAACTCATAACAAGTAGAAATATCACTGTCCATAGAAAATATTATACTATTGATATTAATACTGTAACAGGAAATCAGTCAAAATGGCAGGAGTCATACACTTGTAGGTCCGTATGTCAACTAAGAAAGGAACAGGTATTCATTGTCACGCATGCCATAAGAACCTCCTCAAGGAAGCCTACATGGCCTATATGTTTCAAATTCATTTTGTTATAAGTATTCAGCATACTAACTTCAAGACATATTCTATAATGAACTACTTGCAGAAAGGTAATTTCCTGTGATATATTTGCACGTGAGTAAGACAAAACCATCTCATAAAAAGAACGTACCTGGAGTATGGACCAAACAGTAAAGTAAGTGTTAGACGGGAAGAGCTCGTGCACATCAGTCATACGTTGTTGACTTGAAATATGTTGAGATCTGAAAGTAAGAAGATTTAAATAACATAGTTACCTTGATTTCTTGGCTTCTTCTCTGATTCTTTTTTGGCTTTACTAACTCTTGTTTTCAGTTTATCTATTCAACTGATGCATGTTCACACTAGGAACTAACCTGCATCGATTTTCTGGAACAAACCTAAAAACGCACACACACGCAGACACAAGTCAAGATTATTGCTAACAATTTCCGTCCAAATCTTACTGATTACTTTCACCTCCACATGACTTCAGAGCAACGGCGTCTTGTAGTCCACGTTCACTATGGTGAGTAGCGTCACACCATTTGACATTTCTTCACTGCATCACACTCTTCGGCAATTTGACCGTACTCATCACATTTGCAGCAATCAATCTTCGAACTTGTGCCAGACCTCACTATTGTGTTTCTCTTGAGCAACTATGACCCATCAATCGGCACGAGTGAGTCAGGGCTCAGCGTGCACCACTGGCAGCTTCTGCACAACATTGTCATGTTGTTTCCCCGTGGAAGACTCTTCGAACACACATTTCCTTGAGGGCGTCCCACACCTCCTTTGCCGTCTCTTTCTCGGATATGGCAATCACTATTGTCTACGGCACAGCTTGGACAATGGCTATGAGAGCCATTTGTTCCATCATCTCGTCGACCAATTGCTTACCCTTCACGCTGCCACACATGGAGATCTTCATCTTCATAGTCCACATGCCAAAGTTGTCCTCCAAAATCACTGGGTAACACAATGTCACCCTCGTCTCCTTCACAGCCATATCATGGCTGCCATCTCAGCCATTGCCACAAATACTGTGACCAGCGGCGTGTAGACTCCCAAACCATCCATAGACATGGCTGCCAGATCTAACATAAACTCTAAGTACCAATGGTCAGCCAGCTCCTTTCTCTCTCACTTGTGGAAATATACACATGACTAGAGATTCACCATAGTAGAAGAACAAGACACAACAACTTTTTGTGCTGCACAGCAGCGCCCAACATAGATTATGTACATGTACCAGTGCGTCTAGTGTAGCCATCAATATGAGATGTTGATATGATGGTTCCACTTGACCGTATAGATTCTGTACGTTTATTTAGTGCCATCATATAAGCATCTCATCTCGACTCATTTACGGAGCACCAAATCTTCCAACTAAAAACGAAGGACTAAGGGGAAATCTCTTACCAGCTAACGAAAATGCAAAATTTAATCTTTGCAGACAAGTTAATTAGCTCTATCTATTTAAGAGCACAAAATACTTGCTAAACTTAGTTGATACATAAATATGCATATGTTCACACTCAGGCACATATGGTTCACATGCTCAATTTTGGCTGATAAGAAAGCATTGCTCGGCGGCTTCCATAGCCTCTTCCCAATGTTTATTATGGCAGCGAGTCCTTCTCGTCTCCAGGATTTCCATATCTTCATATTCACGTGCTACGCCCTCCTCTTCATTAGATGATGCTGAGTCTGGCGATGGAGGATCTGCCTGCATGTTTAGGACACATATGCTTCTCTCTTGAAATGCCTGCAGCTGTCCTGGTGCCGGTGGCCTCTGGTAATAGGAAGTTTTGGTAAGCGCTCGCGTGTTTGTACCACTGGCAATGGGACTAGAGAAGATGGTGAGCTTGTGATGCCATGCTGAGCAGCAGGGCTAGTTATTGTTCCCACTGCTGTCCCAGTTGACGGTTCAATAGATAAACGCTGCTGGAACAAATAGAACGTCGATTTGTCGACCTGAACAATCATAGGCTTTGGAGAAGCATTGTTGGCAGCCGCCGTGAAGGTTGTCAAAGATGGCAGCCGCCGTGAAGGTTGTCGACCTCTCTTCCCACGGTCCATTGTTGTTGTGCAGTGCTCTAAGAATTCACAAGTAAGCAGGTTGCATCAACACATGAAGAATACAACTTAAATATCAATGGATTATGTAAATTAATGATAGTAAGACCGTGCATGCATGTGATCAAGTGCTAGTTGCTATATGTCTATATATACATCATTAACTGTCAATTACAATGTGCATATGAGCTGAAAACATAAAAGTCTTGGTGATAGTGTACATTCATATGTTAACTAAGAAAGGAACACTGCTTCATTGTCACACATGATACAAGAACCTCCTAAATGATGCCTACACTGCTTATATGTTTCAGATTCATGTAAGGGCCTAAGTTTTTGGCACATATTCAAGTGTTCATCACAACACACACACACACTTCATTTGAAGAAACTTGATGAACACATTTGAAGAGCAAGTAAACACCATCAACATGATCATTAGAGAACAAACTCACAAAATGCAAAAGTGGCATTTCCCACATGCATCATATAGGGGATGGGCATATGAAAAACTCCTACACCTTGCTAGGAATGTCCATGCCAAATGTCACCCAAAATCAAAACCTTTTTGGAGTCTTTTTGGGTATAACTAGAAAGAGGGTGGTTTGAACCCAAATTCCAATTCAAACTGTTTCCATCGCATGAATTCAAAAGTGGGAGGCATATTCTTTCTCAGCACATTTTTGTGAGCTCACCCACCAATTTTCACTCCATTTGGAGTTGATCTTGACATGAGCTAAGTTTAGCAAATTCTAACTTTATTTGAATTTCAAACTGCATAGGTGCTGAAATTTAGTCAAACATTTCACAATTTGAATTCTACAACTTCCATATGGTCATGTGGTAGATAATTCAAATGCCCAAGGGTATTAGAGGGGTTACTGTTTGTAGCAGTGAGAGAAAGTTAATTTCAGAGGTTAAAAGGGGGTGGAACCCACATGTCATTGAGCTGGGGTCAAAACTTGCACATAAAGCAAATGACTTTGCTTCTGTTCTGCTCGAAGCAACCGAGGGCTGCTCGTGTGCCACCGAGGGGAGCAACGGCGCCACCAGCTGCTTCCTGTTTCCACGCGCTGGTGCCCCGGGGTCGGTTCAGATCGCTTCTTAACGTGATCCACGCCCCTGTGGCCAAAGCAAACCCCGAATGCCTTCTCCTCCTCGCGTGCGAACACCGAGCGGAGCTCTCTTCCCTCCGCTGCTTCATCTTGCTAGGGAAATCGGCAGAAATCACCACGCCATCCCTTCCTGAGCTGCTAAACACTACCCCGAGCTCAGCCTCCACCTCCCCGACCAGGAAACCGACGAGCTTCGGCCTCCCTTGCCCTTCCACAGTCCGCTCCGTCACGACCTAGCTTCAGCTGACGGTCGGGCGCTCGTGGACAGCCCTCCACAGGGGTTTTCACGGACGAGCGATCATGGCTACGGGAGCATGCTACAGTGGTGCTACTCTCCTCCAATTCTTGGAGCAAACCG
Source organism: Neostapfia colusana (assembly GCA_030760725.1). NCBI lineage: Eukaryota > Viridiplantae > Streptophyta > Magnoliopsida > Poales > Poaceae > Neostapfia > Neostapfia colusana. The sequence continues at coordinate 35,236,263 of JASWHV010000016.1, forward strand.
TGCAGCATCGATGACAAATTTGAAGATTTGGCTCCGGCGAGTTCAACCCGAGCAGCCGTTACGGTTTCTTCAAATTCTCCCTCTCTGATTCTCCATTGGTCCTCAAGTCTTGCACGTAGCAGTTAGACTAGCCGGCGATCAAAATCCCTTTTGCATCCGTTGCATGAAAACACATCGGGGCGACGTATTCCGAGCTTTTCCGAGGGTGTTCTTCGCGGACTCATTCGGTCACACGGTGAAACCGTATTTGCGGCCACTCCCGAGCTAGTTTAAGGTTGTGCCGAGCCTCCTAGTCATGCCCTGGTGCTGTATAGCTAGTCGGTCGAGCTTTTGACGGGCTGAGAACCCCGGCCGACGCTGCCGAAGTTCAAACGAGGCCGCCACACGTCGCCGGCCATCTTCCGGTCACCGGCAGCCCTAGATAACCCCACAAACGTGTTCCTCGACGTCACTAACCCCCTGGCGGCGAACTTCAGCTCGATCGGTGGCCGGAACCGGTGAACCGGCGAATGGCAGTTAGCTCCGGCGAGCTGAGCGCGCGGGCGCGCGAAAGGCAGCCGGAGGAAGAAGAAGCCCGGTGGGTCCCGGCTGTCAGCGGTGGAAATTTTAAACTGGGATCTGCTGTGGCACTGGACCAGGTGCGGCTGCGCGCAAAGGATTCAGTAGCTGCGTGTGTCAACTGATGGGGAGTTGACACATAGCCCCGGTCCCAAGTGCAGTGGTTTGAACTTTTTCCCGATTTTCAGATGTTGTTCAAACTTCAAACCCACATAACTTTGGCTAGGAAACTCAAAATCGAGTGAACCAAACTTTGTTGGATTCATCTCTCTGAGTACTTTCTAGAAAATCAAGTTTCACTTCATAAAAATCACTATTTCTCCATAATTAATTCATCAAAGTTCAATCTAGTTAGAATTTTATCTGGAGGACCCTTTGGAGGAAATTTCTGAAATTTTGCTGGGAGGTTCACCAAAATATCCCTGAGCTACCATAAAAATTTCAGATCCATTTGAGATAATTTGATCCACTAATGGTGTGATTAATAAAACTGTCCAGATAAAATAGAAAATGTCCAGAAACATTTTCAGAATTTCTCTAAAATTGTTTAGCTCATATCTCTAGTTAGGAACCTTCAAATTAAGTGGGACCAACTCCATTAGAACCCTCTGAAAATCTAGTTTTCAGAAAGTCATGGCTTGCTCCACGAAAATTCCTAGAAAACCATAAGAGCTCCAATTAAGGTCAAGTACATAACTATTTGTGGAGAGCTCAAATGAACTTTACTGCAAATAAAACTTGGCCAAGTCTCTGTTTAGTTGTAGCCAAACCGCATTAAAAATTTCAGTGTCATTAGGTCTGTCTAGTAAGACTTATAGTCCTTACAAGTTAAATTCATTCAAATGCATTTAAATTGATACGTATACTTATTACCTTATGTAGTCGCTAAGGTTGAGGAGGAACCCGAAGTCTTAGACTTCGTTACTCCGGAAGAGCAGCTAGCCTACGACCAAGATCAGCAAGACAAGCTCCGGTTTGCATTAACCTCTTTACAAATTTTTATTGTTTTGAGCACTTTTTTTGAGTACCACTTATCTCTTGCATTAGAGTCTTGTTTGAAACCCAAATGCATAGCTAAGAAAACCATGGGTTGGGATTAGGATTGAAAACCTCGTTAGCCTCTTGAACAAGCTAGAACAGTACCGAAGACCTACCGTCTATATGGGAACCGGGAAACCGATGTAACTCCGGTAGCTGGGTATTGAGGCATTGTCTGTCGTTCAGAGGGTAGGTTGAGAGCTCGAGGTGTAAATCGGTTGGCGGCACTGTGGATGCGTGCGCAGAGACCTCTTGCTCGGAACGATAGGACCGGTCCAATATTTGGCTGACGGGTGAAAGGTGGTTGCGTATGACGTACGTGATGGTTTCTGTAGGCAACATCGAGTACGGGCGTACGTGACGGGTTATTCGGGTAACCCTGCAGGTGTAAATCGATTATAATCACCGTCGCTCGTGGTCAGTGAGTACCACTTGTTCACTGTACCGTGACGTAGAAAGAACAGACTAGATTCATGTCAAAAGTTTGCTGATTTGAAAGATATACCTTGCTTGTTAATGTCTTGTTGTAGTTTAGAGCTAATTAAAGTTCGTTTCAACTTTGGGCAAAGTACATGATGGAAATGCGTTCTTTGTTTGATTGCGGCTCTCTCATGGGACTTAGCGTAAGGTTCTCCACAACCTGCTGCTAAAACTTGAAAGTAAGGTTCCACTAATTAAGCGAGTCCTTTGCAACTTATTTTACAACATGTAACCTACAACCCTCCATGTAAAAGTTTCATGTTTAGGAGAGACGGGTCAGTCTTGCTGAGCCATCGTGCTCACTGCTTGTGTTTGAAGCTTTTGTAGGGTTTTATGAGGAAAGGACTCCCGAGGAGGAGACGGAACCCCAGGAGGGGAACCCCGTCGAGTGGGAGTCGTGCACGCCGCCGTGTTAGTGTTTGTGCATGCTAGCGGGGACACGTTCAAGGGCTCAACGTGAACTCGATGCGTAGTCTACGCCCGTGAGTGTAGACTGAACATATTTTGTTGTAAAAATGTTCATACACTGATTTATGTAATAAAACTCAGCTTCCGCTTTGTACCTTTGATGTGTGTTATCCGGTGCTGTGCAACACAGCACCCCTCAGTGTGATCCTGGCTCGACAAGACCGTGGGGTCATGTCAATTCATTTCTATACTTTGTCTAAAATGCATGACTTTGTTATATAACACAAGCTGTTAAGAGAGGAGATTAAGAACATTAGAAGATAATTTTTATAACTATTCATCATACTAATGGAAAAACATGAATTCTATAAAGTACTACTTAAATATAAGTAATTATCTCAGGCCTATTTGCGCCTTAGTAAGACAAAACCAACCAATAAAAAGAACATACCATGAGTATGGACCAAACAGTAAATTTATGGTTAGAGGAGAAGAGCTTATGCACATCAGTCATACGTTGACGACTTGAAATAAGTAGAGCTCTAGGAACAGGAAGATTTAAATCACATATTTACCCTGATTCTTGGGCTTCTTCTCTAATTTCTTTTAGGCTTTACTATTTATTGTTGTCAGATTTTCTCTTCAAAATTCCTGACCACTACTTTGGATGTGACATAAAAAATAAGTAATCATTCAACATCATTCATAAGGAATATAAGACATAAAGTTAATAAATAATATATACCTGAGTGTGGTGCAAATAAAACACAACATATCATGTATTCACATATTTACAGATGTCTTTTGTTGTGTTAAATTTGGCAAGATGTCTCTTGGGTTGAAGCTAAAAATTATATTTGTCTATTCCACCCATACCTCCAATTCTTTCTTTTTTAAAATGCTTTACTTCATATGTTGAACATGAAATGACATACGGTACTAGGAATCATCAGAACCGAGAAACCGAGAAGAACTGGAAATAAAACCAGTACTGCACATAGGATGAACAGAATTTACTCACCGCATATTTCAATAGCAGCAGAGAATAATCTGTTGTTATGAGCAGAGATGGCAGATGTATCTTCTCTAGAAATGATGGATCCTTGTCAGATCAGTTCCAATTTATAAAAACAAAACATAGATCTAAAGAATTATGACTTGAAAAAAATAATCACGAGTGCAATACTTTATCCAAATGTTGTTCAATGTCCTTTATCCATGGATTGATTATAACATGGTATACACAGATCTACACTACATATATCCTCTATTTAAGGGAGCTGAAAAAGAAGTTGAGCTTATGAAGGATATATGTTCTAATTGATAAAATGAAAACTTAGATCTAAAGAACTGTGACTAAAGAAAAAGTAATTAAGATTGCAATAGCAGATCCAAACCTTGTTAGATGCCCTTTATCAGCATATCTGAAATATCTATTCTCAGATCTAGAATCCCCTTTGTTGAAGAGCTTATAAAGGACTCCACCAACCCACACCCACCCACCTAACCACCCACCAATCCACAAAAAGTTTTGGGCCACGTGTTTATATAATAAAAGAAACCCAACTTTCCCTTTGGTTTATAAATAAAAAATTATTGCATGGGCCACATCTCGCAGTTAAGGTTTAGGATTAACAAACTTCTGTAAAACACGTGATATTTTACCAACCACTACCAATCGTATCATTTTGCTTCTCCTCCTATTACCTCCTCATTAAAAAGAAGATTTTTTTGATCTTTAAAGATTATCCGAGTGTCCCATTCCCGTGTAGCCCAAATCTTTCTATTCACCCCTGCATTTCGTAGATTACATTACTGATTAGGCTTCCATTCATCATGCATTTTGTAGATTACATCAACATTATGTTGATGCAAGTATTGATCTCTACACCTCTCACCTCAACAGTAGACTTCTCTAACTCGATCCAGACATCAAAGTTTATATGTTTACAAGTCACTACGGCATGTCGGGATAACCCTGTGTCTAGATCGTAGCTGTTGTTTTCTCCTAACTGTTACATTATGTATTCCACAACCATGATGAACAAGGTAGCAAAAGCTGAACAAAACAACAATAGCTGGAGTATGTGCCTATTTGAGCATGGATGGATGCTCAACATGACCCATTTCGTGTGTGAACCTTATGTTTGGTCTACAGTTTCATGCTAAAGTAAAGAAGAGGAGATTTAATTACTTTTTTTGAAAGAAAACAATTGTTGAGCTCACCAAGCTTACCTACTTTTATATTATTATAAGATAAGTTGGTGATTTAAAATATTCATTGAAAGAAGGTAAAAAAAACTTTTTTGTACTGTATAGATGTTATCGTAGATGGCGTTGGTTATTACCTTAGGTTTTACCTTATAGATTTTGTACGTATGCTAATTCATCCAGTGTACCATCAACATGATATATTGATATGATGACACTTATTGACCGTATAGATTCTGTACGTTGATTTGGTGCCCTCATATAAGCATCTCATCTCAACTCAATTACAGACCACCAAGACTTCCTTGTAAAAATAAAGGGCTAGGACGAAACCAACAGTTCCTTTTATAACTATAGAAAATGCAGATTAAATATTTGGAGACAAATTCCTTAGCTCCATCTGTTTAAAAGCATAGAATATTCACTAAACTTAGTTGATACACACATATGCATAAGTCCGCACTCAGGCAATAAGCTTCACATGCCCAATTTTCGCTGATACGGTGATTAGTAGATGTGACCGCTTGGGTACAACATAAGCAAGCCCTGCTCGCCAGCTTCCATAGCCTCTTCCCTATGTCTACGACGGCGGCGAAGTCCTTCTTTGCTTCAGGATTTTCCATCTCTACAGATTCACCCACGACCCTCTCCTCTTCATCAGATGATGCTGAGTCCAGCGATGGCGGATCTTCCTTCATGTTTAGGACATATATGCTTCTCTCTTGAAGCTACTGCAGTCGTGCGTTCTCTGGGACAATGTTGTCTGGGACTGGCACCGGTGGCCTTATAGTAGGCAGTTTTGGCAAGCGCTGGCTGGTCGTAGATACGATAGCTGGACTAGGGCAGTTGGCGAACCTGTGATGCCATTCTGAGCAGCAGGGCTTGATGTCTTTCCCGCAGCTGCCCCTGTTGTCTATTCCATAGATAAACTCTGCTGCAGCAACTATAATGTCAACTTGTTGACCTGGAAAATCATTGCCGTTGGAGATGTATTATCGGCATCTTCCATGAAGGTCGTTGAAGCTGGCGGTGCTGGTAGACGAGGGTTACAAATCATTGCAGCTGGGCGGTGCTGTTAGACTTCACGGGTAAATAAGCAGGATGCATTAATGCATGAAGAATACAAACTAAATATCAATGGTTGATATAATTTCATTGCAGTAAGACCGTGCATGTATGTGGTCAAGTGCTAGTGGATACATGTGTATATATACATCATTAATTATCAATTACAATGTGCATTTTAGCTGGAAACATAAAAGCCTTTGTGATATGTCTGCCACAAGGTGAGCCTAGCTTATTTTTGTGACTTGGAGAAACATTTGTTAAACACCATATCTCTATCGAACCCCTGGTATCAAATTACATTATAGTAGTAACAATTCAAGGTTACAAATGTACCTGCTGACGATTGCTAATAGTCAAACTAAACTATTCATGCTACTGTATGATGGTCATGTGCAAAAGTACTTTAGCATTGGGACGTGGGTAAATGACTTCATTGGATTAATTATCTGATCCAAACTCATGACATGTAAAAATATTGTTGTATCGAGAAAATATTATATTATTAGTACTGATGCTTTAACAAAAAAATATGTCGAAATAGGAGTGATACACTTGTACATTCATATGTTAAGTAAGGAAAAAATAGTGCTTCATGTCCACATGTGCCACAAGAACCTCCTTAATGGAGCAATCTTCAGAAGATCTTGGTGATGAGTTTAAGCTTTGAGTTCATGCCATGATAATGTTATCGAAGAATTTGGTAGATGTCGAGTTGTTGGAATCTACTCACGAGAGAAAGAATAGGGTCACACGGGTGGTTCGAGAACAGGTTTTGGTAAACTTAAATTGAGACCGGTCAGATGTGTAGGATGCAGCAATACATGGAGGTCTTGTGTGCGTAGCTCTACCTGCATCGATCGATTGAAGACCGTGCCGTGTGCAATCTTGCTGGATAAGTTTGAACTGTACAGATTACAAACTGGATATATGGCCCATAGAAAACTGATGTAATAGGTTCTTTTATCATTCTCTTTCTCCTGATGTTTGGAGAGCAAAACTTGAGACGACAACATTAGTATAAAAACATCAAGGCAATTGTGCAAAAGAAGGTTGTACGATGATCATGTGCAAATTTACCTTAGCTTGGTCACTAAGATAAATGACTTGACTGGACTAATTATTTGAACCAAACTCATAACAAGTAGAAATATCGCTGTCCATAGAAAATTTTATAGTATTGATATTGATACTATAATAGGAAATCAGTCAAAATGGCAGGAGTCATACACTTGTAGGTCTGTATGTCAACTAAGAAAGGAACAGTTATTCATTGTCACGCATGCCATAAGAACCTCCTGAATGAAGCCTACATGGCCTATATGTTTCAAATTCACTTTGTTATAAGTATTCAGCATACTAACTTCAAGACATAAATTCTATAATGAACTACTTGCATAAAGGTAATTTCCTGTGATATATTTGCACGTGAGTAAGACAAAACCATATCATAAAAAGAACGTACCTGGAGTATGGACCAAACAGTAAAGTAAGGGTTAGACGGGAAGAGCTCGTGCACATCAGTCATACGTTGTCGACATGAAATATGTCGAGATCTGAGAGTAAGAAGATTTAAATAACATAGTTACCTTGATTTTTTGGCTTCTTCTCTGATTCTTTTTTGATATTACTAACTGTTGTTTTCAGGCTATCTATTCAACTGATGCATGTGCACACTAGGAACTAACATGCATTGATTTTCTAGAACAAACCTAAAAACACACACACACACGCACACACAAGTGAACATTATTGCTAACAATTTCCGTCCGATTCTTACTGATTATTTTCACCTCCACATGGCTTCAGAGCAACGGCGTCTTGTAGTCCATGTTCACTATGGCGAGTAGCGTCACACCATTTGACGTTTCTTCACTGCATCACACTCTTCGGCAATTTGACCGTACTCATCACATTTGCAGCAATCAATCTTCAAACTTGCACCAGACCTCACTATTGTGTTTCTCTTGAGCAACTATGACCCATCAATCGGAACGAGTGTGTCAGGGATCAGCGTGCACCAGTAGCAGCTTCTGCACGACATTGTCATGTTGTTTCCCGTGGAAGACTCCTTGAACACACATTTCTTTGAGGGCGTCCCACACCTCCTTTGCCGTCTCTTTCTTGAATATGGTAATCACTATTGCCTCCGGCACAGCTTGGACAATGGCTGTGAGAGCCATTTGTTCCATAATCTCGTCGACCAATTGCTTGCCCTTCACGCCGCCACACATGAAGATCTTCATCTTCATAATCCACCTGCCAATGTTGTCCTCCAAAGTCATTAGGTAACACAATGTCACCCTCGTCTCCTTCACAGCCATATCATGGCTGCCATCTCAGCCATTGCCACAAATACTGTGACCGGCAGCGTGTAGACTCCAGAACCATCCATAGACATAGCTGCCAGATCTAACATAAACTCTGAGTACCAACGGTCGGCCAGCTCCTTTCTCTCTCACTTGTGGAAATATACACATGACTAGAGATTCACCATAGTAGAAGAACAAGACACAACAACTTGTTGTGCTGCACACAGCGCCCAACATAGATTATGTACATGTACCAGTGCGTCTAGTGCAGCCATCAATATAAGATGTTGATATGATGGTTCCAATTGACCGTATAGATTCTGTACATTTTTTTAGTGCCATCATATAAGCATCTCATCTCGACTCATTTACAGAGCACCAAATCTTCCAACTAAAAACAAAGGACTAAGGGGAAATCTCTTACCAGGTAACGAAAATGCAAAATTTAATCTTTACAGACAAGTTCATTAGCTCCATCTATTTAAGAGCACAAAATATTCGCCAAACTTAGTTGATACACAAATATGCATAAGTTCACACTCAGGCACATATGGTTCACATGCTCAATTTTGGCTGATAAGAAAGCTCTGCTCGGTGGCTTCCATAGCCTCTTCCCAATGTCTACGATGGTGGCGAGTCCTTCTCTTCTCCAGGATGTTCCATATCTTCATATTCACCTGCTACGCCCTCCTCTTCATCAGATGATGCTGAGTCTGGCGATGGAGGATCTGCCTGCATGTTATGGACACATATGCTTCTCTCTTGAAATGACTGCAGCTGTCCTGGTGCCGGTGGCCTCTGGTAGTAGGAAGTTTTGGTAAGCGCTTGCGTGTTTGTACCACTGGCAACGGGACTAGAGAAGATGGCGAGCTTGTGATGCCATGCTGAGCAGCAGGGCTAGTTATTGTTCCCACTGCTGTTCCAGTTGTCGGTTCAATAGATAAACGCTGCTGGAGCAAATAGAACGTCGATTGGTCGACCTGAACAATCATAGGCCTTGGAGAAGCATTGTTGGCAGCCGCCGTGAAGGTTGTCGAAGATGGCGGTGCTAGTGGATGAGGGTTGTGGTCCATTGTTGTTGTGCGGTGCTCTAAGAATTCACGAGTAAGTAAGCAGGTTGCATCAACGCATGAAGAATACAACTTAAATATCAATGGATTATGTAAATTAATGATAGTAAGACCGTGAGCTGAAAACATAAAAGTCTTGGTGATAGTGTACATTCATATGTTAACTAAGAAAGGAATACTGCTTCATTGTCACACATGATACAAGAACCTCCTAAATGATGCCTACACTGCTTATATGTTTCAGATCCATTTCTATACGTTGTCTAAAATGCATGACTTTGATATATAACACAAGCTGTTAAGAGAAGAGATTAAGAAAATTATAAGATCATTTTTATAACTATTCATCATACTAATGGAAAAATGTGAATTCTATAAAGTACTACTTAAATATAATAATTATCTCAGGCCTATTTGCATCTTAGTAAGACAAAACCAACCGATAAAAAGAACATACCATGAGTATGGACCAAACAGTAAATTTATGGTTAGAGGAGAAGAACTCGTGCACATCAGTCATACGTGTCACACCCGTATATTCCGCAAAACACCCGAGTGACTCCCACATGTATGCCATGATCATTTTCTCATACATGTGATGACAAATAGTGAAGTATCATTATATTACAAGCCAAGTGTTCGAATATAAATGGGTCTTACATAGCTTCTCGAAGGATGATAATATGTTCGCAATAATGTAAATAAACAAACAGCGGAAGATAAGTCTTTTGGGCTCCATCACAGGTGTTGCCCGGGGACACCGTGAACCTAAAATCCTTCTTCTGGTCCGAAGTCTTTGTCGTTGTACACCACGTCATTCCCTTGGCCTGAGCAGCAATTTTAAAACCAACAGAAAAGCAAGCTTGAGTACCGTTCGTACTCAACAAGTGTGGGAAATGAATGTCATGCAGGCTAAAACAAGGAAAGGTTGAACTCATGGTTAAAGCACTGCGCAATTAATACCTATCATCTTAGCTTATTAAGCACCTACATTACTACATAAGTGAAATGGTACCAATCCCCTAACCCATCATCAATATAAAGTAACAATAACTTCATTTCCATTGTTAAGCTTCACGCTTAACAACCTCCACTTCCCAATTCATCATCCTCTAATCATGAATAAGTCCAAGCCGCTCTTGACCATGAGCACGGCTGTCATGACAGTTTTCGACTTTGCAGAGTTCGCACCACTGTACCCACATGTAGTGATTTCATCCCCCGTTACCGGGTGGACTAGAAGAACCTCCATTATGCCAATGGCCACGAACAACGTTCACACTTCCGAGGTATGTAGCCAGGAGATCACTACGAGGCCTTTATAAAGGGATTCCCGACGAGTATGGGCCCACTGAGGTTTCACCCCTAACAGGATCCACGAGGCTCCAACCCCCGCTGCAGTGGCCCCCTCTTGAGCCTTGCGGTTCATATGGTACTCCAGCTGACACCTATTCCCTGCACCGTCCAAACACCCATACTACGCCGGAGATACACCTAATTAATTGGCCAGGCTGCCCCATCTCAGCATGTGGTTGGCACGGTAATGCTAGGTTATATGCTCCATGAACCGGTCCTTAGGATCTAGGCAAGCACTAAACACAAACCCGTGTCTCGTGCACACAGCACCAACCAAAGCATCCAACTTGCCTAGATCCCTACCTCTACATAATTCATAATATTCCATTCAAGGAGTAAAATAATCAAGGTGAAGATCTCATATCCCATTTATCCCATTGTAAGCATGGTTAAGCATGAGTAGTATAAATGAATGACATAATAAAATAACTCCCAACCCAGGCTACAAGGAAGCAAGATAATGAAAATCTAGGGCAACTTCCTAGCATGGGTTCCATATTTCGTTTGACAATGCAAATAATTCTAACTACACATCCTAGTATAGGATCAAAGTGGTCAAGGACAGTTGCCTTCTTCCTGATGCTCCGGGAATGGAAAGTCTTGATCTTGAAAGGTGGGAACCGGCTCTGGGGCTGGTTCTACTCATGCCAACCCACACATAGCAAAAGAAAACAAAATTCCATAAGCAATAGTCCACACATCCATACACATGGAAGTCATACACATATTTAAGTTTGGTGTTTACCCTAGATATGTTGATTCTATGCATACATGCACTTTTAAACATATATATTACTTCTAACTTTAATATTCAGATTTCTATGTGTGCACTAAATCTGGATTTTCAATTTGCACTATTTCCTACATTGAATATTACCCTTCTTACTTTCCAACTTGCATAAAATGTATATTCCAACTCAAAAATGGTTTTCAAGTCTTCTACATTATCTTAAACCTGAAGTTTTAATTTTTGGGGCCTCATATGCCATTTGCTAATTATGTATAACTATTTTCCTATATTTTCAGATTTATTTTCCTATGCCTAAATGTGAATTTCAGCATTAAAGCAGCAAAATACATCACCTACACAGAATATATTTTGCTTAAAATGCCCAACATAATATCTATTGGCTTCCTATTTGTTGGGATTAATTTAGATATAAATTTACCTATATTTCAGAATTATTTCTATTCCCAAAAATGAATTTCAGAATTTAAAACAGCAAAATAAACCCCTGTACCTATTATATATTGCTCAACTACCAAAACAGAGTGTTCAGAAATTTTCCTAAGGTTAGCAAATATTTTATGATTCATTTTTGTGCAAATTTGGCTGCTGTAACTAATTTAATATAAATTTGTAAGTCTAGATTCCATTTTTTTATTTTTTTTCAGGTCTACAATTCCTTTTGTTATTAAACAGGGCCCTAAACTATTTTCCTAATCCCTATTATGAGTGGCTAACCCTTAATCACAGAGCTAATCCCCCTCTAAAATGAATACAGGGTTAATTTCAATTTTATATACTCAAATTTCCTAAATACAGAAAATTCTAGCGGCTAAAACAGAAGTTTACACGCCTCTGCACAATTTCTGGGAAGCCTAGGGGGTAGAACCGAAGAATCTGGGGCTAGACTCTATTTTCCCGCAACTCCAGGGGTAGCGCGTAAGAGTGCCGGCGTTTATAACGCGGGGCTGATGTGTGCTGTCCGATTTTAAATGGAGGGCGGAGATTAGATCGCGAAGGGGTACGCGGGGGTTCTGTTTTCATCCGCACGATTTAAAATGGACGGGCCGCAATGGGCCACGTCGCCCTGGCCGGAGCCAGCTCGCGCGTGCGGCTGCACGCGGCGGCAGGGGGGGCGCGATCTCGCCGGAGAGTTTCGGGTTTCGTATCTACGCGTTAGAACTCAATCCTTTTTGCATGAATCGACTGCGGAGGGGTAGGGGAACTCACCAGTGGGCCTTTTTGCTTCAAAGTGACCGGAGACTGCTCGACGACGACGTCCGAAGGTGGAGATCGGGGGTGCTCATCGGAGCGGCGGCTAGAGCGCGACACACGGTGTTTCTTTCACCTGCAATGCTCCCCTGTGGCGGTGGAACACGCTACACACGTTAGATCAGAGAATTCGGATGAAATTCTGAAAGAAACGGCAGAGGGATTCTCGAATCTCACCGGAGAAGAAAATGGAGCGGCGAGGGGAAACCGACGGGGTTTTCCTGTGTTTAAATGGACGAGGGAGGGCGGCGGGGTTGGTTGAGGCTGTGTGGAACCGAGTGGGCCGGAGATCGTGGCTTGAGTGCGCGGAATTCAGAGAGGAGGCGAGATCGGTTGCTCGGCGGGAAAAATGCAGGCGGTTGGGGGAGTGCGGAGGAAGGAGATGACAGGCGGGCCCGGTTAGTCAGCGGAAGGGGAGAGGGGAGGGGGAAAGGGTCGCGGGCTGCTAGGCCGGTTTGGTGGGTTTTGGCCCATTGGCCGTTTTCCTTTTTCTTTTCTGTTTTTGATTCAAATTTGAATTCCAGTTCGAGTTTGAATTCTTCTCCACATGCATTACCTCCAAAAATTTTGAATTCACATTTTGACACATTTTGGGGTATTACAACTCTACCCCCTTAAAAGAAATCTCGTCCTCTCGCTCCCATGTGGCTTCTGCTTCCGAGTGGTGCTTCCACTTCACTTTGCACATTCAGATTCTTTTGTTCCTTGTGATGCATTCCATCGTCTCTAGAATCTTGACCGGTTGTTCAGCATACGAAAGGTCTTCTTGGATGTCGACCTCACTCATGGGTAACCTCTCTTCGGGTGTTCCTAAACACTTCTTGAGTTGTGACACATGGAACACGTCATGCACATCTGATAGGCGGGCCGGTAATTCCAACTGATATGCGACTTCGCTTTTCCTCTCTAGAATCTAGAAGGGTCCGATGTATCAAGGTGATAGTTTCCCTTTCACTTTGAATCAACGAAGCCCCCTGATAGGTGACATCTTGAGATAAACGTAGTCCCCTACACTGAAAGTGAGTTCTCTTCTTCGTATATCAGCATAGATCTTTTGTCGGGTCTGGGCTATTCTCAAGTTGTTGCGGATTTCTCTCACTTTTGCTTTGGCGTCTTGTAGTACCTCTGGTCCAAACACTTTGCTCTCCCCAGTTTGATTCCAAAACAATGGAGTTCTGCACTTCCTCCCATACAATGCCTCAAAGGGTGACATCTTCATACTAGCCTGATAGCTGTTGTTATAGGAGAACTCCGCATACGGTAAGTTCTTATCCCAAGTCCTATTTTTTTAGTGCACAAGCTCTCAGCATATCCTCAATGATTTGATTGGTTCTTTCGGTCTGCCCGTCAGTCTGTGGATGGTACGCAGAACTGAAATTCAAATGATTCCCCATGGTCTCATGTAACTTCTACCAGAATCTTGAGGTGAATTGTGTTCCTCGATCTGACACTATTTTCTTCGGCACTCCGTGGAAACACACGATTCTTGACATGTACAATTCTGCCAATTTAGATCCATTGTAGCTTTCTTTCACGGGGATGAAATGAGCTACCTTAGTCAGCCTGTCGATTATGACCCATATCGAATCATATCCCGATTGGGTCCTAGGCAGTCCCACTATGAAGTCCATACCTATTTCTTCCCATTTCCATTCGGGCACTTTGAGTGGTTGCAACAGTCCCGTGGGTCGTTGGTGTTCTGCTTTCACCAACTGACATGTGTCACATAGGGCAACATGTTCCGCGACATCTCGCTTCATGCCATACTACCAATATCTGCTCTTGAGGTCATGATACATCTTCATACTCCCAGGATGGATGGAATAGTCGGAATCATGAGCCTCCCTCAGAATTAGTTCACGGATCTCCTTTACCTCAGGCACATAGATTCTTTTCCCATGCCACACCGTACCTTGTTCATCTTCTCTAAACCCAGGAGCTTTATTTTCTTTTATGAGTTCTCTGATTTCTTGTATTTTCTCATCATTCTTTTGACCGTTGCGTATGTCTTGCTCCAATGTGGAGTCCACTTCCATGGCGATGGCCTCACCATTATTCACCAGGCATAGATTGAGTTTTGCAAATTCCTCCCTCAACTCCGTGGGCGTGACGTTTAAGCTCAACATGTTGACCTGTACTTTCCAGCTTAAAGCGTCTGCCACGACGTTCACTTTCAAAGGATAATAATTGATACCCACATCAAAGTTGTTGATTAGTTCTAACCATCTCCTTTGTCTGAGGTTGAGATCCGGCTGTGTGAAAATGTACTTTCAGATTTTATGGTCTGTATATATCTCCGTCCTCTTTCCCATCAAGTAGTGCCTCCAAAGCTTCAATGCATGGACCACTGCGGCTAGCTCTAAGTCATGTGTAGGATAGTTCTTCTCGTGTTTTCGGAGCTGCCTGGACGCATAGGCAACGGCATCCCCTCTTGCATGAGAACACATCCCAACCCGTGTCCAGAAGCATCACAATACACCGAAAAATTCTTCTGCATGTCTGGCATAACTAGCACTAGGGTTGTCGTCAATCTTTTCTTTAGCTCTTGGAAACTTGCCTCACACTCCGGTGTCCACGTAAATGTGATTCCCTTCTCTAACAATTTGGTGAGGGGTGTCGAGATCTTGCAAAAGCCCTCAATGAACCGTCGATAGTACCCAGCCAATCCTAAGAAGCTTCGAATCTCCCCGACATTTTCAGGGGTCTTCCACTTCTGCACATCCGTGATCTTGGTGGGATCTACGGAGATTCCTCCTTCCGAGATTATATGTCCTAAGAAGGGAACTCTCTTCAGTCAAAACTCACATTTGCTTAGCTTGGCATATAGTTGGTGTTCTCTCAACTTTTGCAACACCAGTCTTAGATGCTTCTCGTGTTCTTCTTCATCTTTGGAGAAGATGAGAATGTCATCAATGAAAACCACCACAAATTAATCCAAATATTCCATGAATACCTTGTTCATGAGATACATGAAGTACGCCGAGGAATTAGTTAGTCGAAACGGCATGACGGTGTATTCATACAGCTTATAACGAGATACGAAAGCGGTCTTGGGAATGTCGGTTGGCCTTATCTTCAGTTGGTGATATCCCGACCTGAGATCGATTTCTGAGAATACTCAAGCCCCTCTCAACTGATAAAATAGGTATTCAATGTGAGGTAATGGATACTTTTTCTTGATGGTTACCTCATTCAACGCACGGTAGTCCATGCATAGCCTCTGGGTCCCATCCTTCTTGGGCACAAATATCACTGTAGCTCCCCATGGCGAGGAACTAGGACGAATATACCCTTTCTCTATCAATTCCCGGATATGTTCTTTGAGCTCTTCTAGTTGTTTAGAATCCATCCTGTAAGGCCTCTTGTATATCGGGGCGGTTCCAGGCATTAGTTCAATCGCGAACTCCACTTCACGATCTGGGGGCATACCTGGCAACTCTTCAGGAAAAACATCCGGATATTCCTTGATGACCCTTATCTCTTCCAATTCCACTTCCACTTGATTGAGTTTAATGTCCCACCCAGGTTCTTGGACAGCTATGAATTTCACTTTGTTGCCACTAGTTTGAGTTAGTTCCACCGTTCTAGTCGAACAATGGATAATACCTTTATGTTTGGTCAACCAATCCATACCCAAAATAATATTTATCCCTTGTGAGTTTGTCACTATGAGGTTTGCAGTAAATACTACCCCAGTTATGTCTAGACTCACTTTGGGGCAAACTTGTCTTGTTCTTATTTCTCCCCCTGGAGAGTTCACTGCTTATATATGATTCATTTGTTTTGTTGCTAGATCATGCTTCTTAACAAATCCTTGAGCAATGAACGAGTGGGTAGCACCAGAATCGAACAAAATGGTTGCAATGTGTAAATTTGCAGGGAACTTACCAATCACCACATCGGGTGCCTCCTGTGCTTCTTCCATGGTCATGTGGTTCACCCATCCCCGCATCATGTTCTGCTGTTGTGGCTGCATTGGCTTCTTCTTCGGGCACTTGTGAGCGTAGCACCCCACTTCACCGCAGTTAAAGCATTGCACCCCAACCTTAGGTGTCTGACCCTTGTTGTCCTGGGGTGGGTTCTGTGGCCCTTGTCCTGCTGGTCGAGGTTGGTAAGCGGGGCGTGGTTGCTGCATAAACTGACGCTGCGGCTGTACTGGTGCTGATGGAGGCCTGAAGTTTGGATGGTAACCTCTCGGTGCTGAGTAGGGTACCACAGCACGCCTCATCTGCCCTGCAGGTTGCTGCATATGACGTGGACGTGTGTTGCTGCTTGACGCTTGGTGTGACCATCCCATCTTCCTCTTGTGTTCATTCTCCAAGGCCTTCATCTTCCTCTCCACAAAAAACGCCCTGTACACCATCTTTTGGAAACTTTCATAATCGTTGGAGGACATTGCACATTGCATTTCCATGGTGAGCCCTTCCACAAAGCAGTTCTGTTTCTGCTCATCATTTTCAATGTGCCATGGCGCATAGCGGGACAGCTGGGTGAACTTGGTGAGGTACTCCCTCACCGTCATGTTGCCTTGTTGCAGCCCAAGGAACCCCTTCCTCTTGTTCTGGAGTTCTCCCCTAGGTATGTAGTGGTTTCGAAAGCTGCGCTTGAACTCCTCCCAAGTTATGTTCTCGGGGTCGTGGTGGGCTGCCACGTAAGCGGTCCACCAATCAGCAGCGGGTCCATGCAATTGATGAGAGGCAAATAGCACCCTCTCATATCCTTGGCACTGTATGATCCTCATCTTGTTCTCAATGGTCTTGAGCCAATCATCTACCTCTAGGTGTTCAACAGCACTTGCAAACCTCGGTGGTTGAGTTCCTAGGAACTCACTCAACCTTGGTTGACGTGGTGAGCCTATGGGGGTGGAGCCTTGTGTAAGTTGGCCACCACTTGAGTCAAATTCTGGATGAGCTGATTTTGATTGTCGATCATTTGGTAGATAGGATCAGCTCCTCCTCGGCGACCACCCCTGCCTTGCCATCCAGAAAGGTGAGGATTGGCAGCCTCATTGTTGTTGTTGTTGTTGTTGTTGTTGTTGTTGGGGTTGGCACTACGACCTCTCCCTCTTCCGGCCATCTATTATGATTAACCAAGTGTCAACTTAATCATTACGCATTAATTTCCCACATTGCTTGTATAAACCTAAACTTTTGAGATATTAAAATTTAGACAATTTCTGAAAATCTCGCATAGTTTTTTAGGCACCATGTCTCATACGAAAATAAATGCAACTTTTGATTCATAAGGTTTCACACACAAAAGCAAATGCAATCATAAAGACGAGGTTGTGACAAGTGCCCATGGCTCCCACAACCCACGTCACACACCAAACATTAACAAGCAAATAGATAGGTTCTTGACTCGACTACTCGATAACATGCTGAAATAAGGGAAATAACTCTAAATGACTCGTATCACTGAGCTGGCTCGTCGAGGTCTTCCTCATTATTGTGGCTGCCCTTTGACTCTGCTCTAGGTGGGGAAGCTGCTGGTGGAGAAGTCCGGCAACGCTTGTTAGCCCGGCGGTCTGGGGAGTCAGGAGTCTATGTGTCATTCTCCGTGACACACAGTTCGTTCCTATCTCCTCTCTCCCTCACCCTCAAGCTGGCGCGAAGCAATGCCTCAGTCTCCTTTAGGGCGTCACTGACATCCTAGAGCTCTTGCTGGCACTCCTGCAGACGAGTGCTGAGCATAGCGGCATCCTCCAAGCACATGTCCATGTGATCATGGTAAGTCCCCTGTTGCACCGGCGGGTACTTGTACTCCGTGGTGCCACTCTCACGTTGGAGGACGTACATGTACTCAGTCCTGTCCAGGTGGCCACGGTTTATATAACTCTGGAAGGTGGTGGCCTCCCAGGTGACATCCTTTTCAGCATCGGCCTGAGTCGCCCGACAAGCTGGAGAGTGGTGGATCTTGAGCAGCTTGTTGTCGTGGATGATCCTCATCTCTGAGCTCCATTCTTCCCGCTTTTCACGAATGGTCTTGGTGGAGCTGTAGTGGATGATTAGCTTGCCCACGTTGCTGGCGGTGTGGAGCATACGTCGAAGACGGCGCAACAAGCCTCCTGCTGCCAACCCGTAGGAGTGGTACGTCACCGGGCGGTTTTCCTCCCTCAAGGCAAGTGCAGCTATAGGAACTCTCCCTCCGGTGGACTTGCGAGCGGCGTGGACCATGCGAACCATCTAAAATATAAAACATTTAAAATCAAGTTAGACAATAGTTAAATAAATACTGTATTTTGAATAACGGTTGAGGCAAGATGAACAAATAAAGAAACAACATTAATTAACACTTTTACCCCACACCTTTTGTAAAATAGTTTTTAAGAACATAAAGTCCTTAAATACGCCCATTTCTAACTAGGTCCACGTTCCTACGGGCAACCTGGCTCTGATACCACTTCTGTCACACCCATATATTCCGCAGAACACCCGAGTGACTCCCACATGTATGCCAGGATCATTTTCTCATACATGTGATGACAAATAGTGAAGTATCATTATATTCAAGCCAAGTGTTCGAATATAAATGAGTCTTACATAGCGTCTTGAAGGACAATAATATGTTCACAATAATGAAAATAAACAAATAGTGGAAGATATGTCTTTTGGGCTCCATCACACGCGTTGCCCGGGGGACTCCGTGAACCTAAAATCCTTCTTCTGGTCCGAAGTCTTGGTCGTTGTACACCACGTCATTCCCTTGGCCTGAGCAGCAATTTTAAAACCAACAGAAAAGCAAGCTTGAGTACCGTTGGTACTCAGCAAGTGTGGGAAATGAATGTCATGCAGGCTAGAACAAGGAAAGTTTGAACTCATGGTTAAAGCACTATGCAATTAATACCTATCACCTTAGCTTATTAAGCACCTACGTTACTACATAAGTAAAATGGTCCTAATCCCCTAACCCATCATCAATATAAAGTAACAATAACTTCATTTCTATTGTTAAGCTTCCCGCTTAACAACCTCCACTTCCCAATTCATCATCCTCTAATCATGAATAAGTCCAAGCCGCTCTTGACCGTGAGCACGGCTATCATGACAGTTTTCGACTCTGCAGAGTTTGCACCACTGTACCCACATATAGTGATTTCATCCCCCGTTACCGGGTGGACTAGAAGAACCTCCATTATGCCAGTGGTCGTAAACCACGTTCACACTTCCGAGGTGTGTAGCCAGGAGATCACTACGAGGCCAGGATTCTCGACGAGTGTAGGCCCACTGAGGTTTCACCCTTAACAGCATCCAGGAGGCTCCAACCCCGCTGCAGTGGCCCCCTCTTGAGCCTTGCGGCTCATATGGTAGTCCAACTGACACCTATTCCCTGCACCGTCCAAATACCCATACTATGCCTGAGATACACCTAATTAATTGGCCAAGCTGCCCCATCTCAGCATATGGTTGGCACGGTAAAGCTAGGTTACATGCTCCATGAACCGGTCCTTAGGATCCAGGCAAGCACTAAACACAAACCCGTGTCTCGTGCACACAGCACCAACCAAAGCATCCAACTTGCCTAGATCCCTACCTATACATAACTCATAATATTCCATTCGAGAGGTAAAATAATCAAGGTGAAGATCACATATCCCATTTATCCCATTCTAAGCATGGCTAAGCATGAGTGGCATAAATGAATGACGTAATAAAATAACTCCTAACCCAGGCTACAAGGAAGCAAGATAATTAAAATCTAGTGCAACTTCCTAGCATGGGTTCCATATTTCATTTGACAATGCAAATAATTCTAACTACACATCCTAGTATAGGATCAAAGTGGTCAAGGACACTTGCCTTCTTCCTGCTGCTCCGGGAATGGAAAGTCTTGATCTTGAAAGGTGGGAACCGGCTCTGGTGCTGGTTCTACTCATGCCAACACAAACAAAGCAAAAGAAAACAAAATTCCATATGCAATAGTCCACACATCCATACACATGGAAGTCATACACATATTTAAGTTTGGTGTTTACCCTAGATATGTTGATTCTATTCATACATGCACTTTTAAACATATATTTTACTTCTAACTTTAATATTTAGATTTCTAAGTGTGCACTAAATCTGGATTTTCAATTTGCACTATTTCCTACATTGAATATTACCCTTCTTACTTTCCAACTTGCATAAAATGTATATTCCAACTCAAAAAAGGTTTTCAAGTCCTCTACATTATCTTAAACCTGAAGTTTTAATATTTTGGGGCCTCATATGCCATTTGCTAATTATGTATAACTATTTTCCTATATTTTCAGATTTATTTTCCTATGCCTAAAAGTGAATTTCAGCATTAAAGCTTTAATTTGTACACTTGTTCACTTACAAACTAAGGTATACATTACACAGCGGAAGTTTTAATTTGTACAACTAACGCCCGCCTATCTAGCAAAAGTCCCACACTAGCTGCACTCCTCAGCTCTGCGCGGCGTGTACGGCTCCCACTCAGCCGTGGTCCCTGACGGAGGGTAACCCTCGCCGGTGGATGCGTAACCCGAGTCCGTGGGTGTCTCCTCACCTGAAAAACACTTAAGAAGCAACCGTGAGCACGATGGCTCAACAAGACTTAACCGACTCGCCTAGGCATGAAACTCTATGTGTAGTGTACAACAAACGTGGGGTGGTATATTTTCAGCAAAGGGACACGCCTACAAGTTCATCCTTAATTCATCTTTTAGCCACAGTTAACAGTTCATGAATCTGAAATTTAATAAGCAATTTTTGGTGGCACACAGGTAACAATACAATTATATCATACAGCAGAATTGAATCATATCATTCCAAAAATTATCTACGTTACGACGCAGTGAACAAGCGGTACTCGTCATCGTGAGGGACGGCGAATTGACTCGATATACACCTGCAGGGATACCCAAAGAGCACGTCACGTACGCCCATCCGTGGCACTGCACAGCACGCTCACTCAATGTCGTACGGGACAACCTTTCACTCAACAGACCAAACGTCGAACCGGTCGCACCGAAACGGACAGGAGGTTCCCTACACGGAGCATCTCTCTATGCCCGTTAGCAGATTTCCACCTTGCTGCCCTCAACCTACACATATAAATCGGTGTGCTATGCCTCGAAGCCCGGAGGTTTAGGTTACATCGGTTTACCGGGGCCCATATATCCAATATGCCTTTGGTACATTCAATGCTTGCTCAGCAGGGCCGAACACGGATCGGTCCTCAATCAACACGGGCAGGGCTGCGCACACAAGACATCCTCTTGCTGCGCCCTAGCCCCTGCCTAGTCTCATTTTCATTACTAAAGTGATCTCACATCACTCGAACCAAACCCGTGTGTCCCAAGCCTAACTCGCGAGTAGATTCCAACTACTCGACTTGTACCGAAGTCCTATAAATCATTAAGCATAGCCTGTCTACTCAAGGCCTTAGACACTACCCTCACTCTTATAGGAAAATTCTGGTTATGCTATTGGGTTTCATCCATCCCATACCTAATGCACCTCCATACCTCACACTAAACATGTAAGAAAGGAAAACTTGATAAAAGGAGCTAATGCAAACCGGGGCTTGCCTTGTTGCTGCTGGTCAGTGGTTAGGTCTTCGTCTGGAAGGAGGAAGGCGAGCACTTCCGGAGTCTCCTCGCCTTCAGCGACTACACGTTAACCATATGCTATATGTCAATTCAAATGCAATGTGTAAACTTGAATAAGTAATTACTATAACTCTAGCTAGCCCTCCCGTTTGGCTTTGAAATTTTTATGGTGGCTTGGTAAGGTCCTAACCAGAGTCTTGACCTAGTTTTATTTGAAACAAGGTTCATTTGAGCTTTGTACAAATAAAAGCCTGTTTGGTCAATATTAGATCCTCTAAGGAATTCCATAGGTTTTCATGGCTCCAACCATTACTTTCTGGAAACTAGAATTTAAGATGGTTCTAATGGAATTGGTTTCATGTCCTTTGAAAAATTCTAGAGGAAGTTGTGCCCTAAACCAGATTTGAGAAAATCTGAAAAATGTTTCTGTACATTTTTATATTTTCTCAGGGCTGTTCTCTTAATCACCCCATTAGGGGAACTAAATTAACATGGACGAGTATGAAAATTTTACTGTGACTCCAGGATTTTCCAATGAACCTCTCAGCCAAATTTCAGAATTTTTCATGAAGTAATCCTCCAGATAAAATTCCTAACAGTTTAAATTTTAGGGATTTAATTCTGGAAAACTATTACGTTTAATGAGCTGAAATTGGTATTGCTGGAAAGTACTCAAAATTCTGATTTCAGCAAAATTTGGTTCACTGAATTTGGAGCTTCCTAGTAAAAGTTCTATGCATTTGAAGTTTGAACTAAACTGGAAATTCCCCAAAATGTTTAAACTCTGCGGGTGGGGCCCACTCCTCAAATCGGCCCACTGAGAACGCAGCCACACCACGGCCCACGGGGTTTTAACAGCGCTGCCGCACTGAATCCCAGCCGCAACTGTATCCCCGCACGAGAACAGAGGCTGACCGGTGGACCCGGCCCCCCTTCGTCTACCTCACGCCATCCCGTGGCTCCCCCGGCGGTGCCTCGCCGGAGTTCTCGCAACCGGCCGTTTCTCTGCACGACCTTTGATGGTTCTCGCCGCCTGGGCCCAACTCTGCTCGAGGAACACACTGGTGCCCTCACCGAAGCTCGGCAATGGCCGGAACCATGCCTGCGACGGTGACAGTGGTTCTCTCTACTCCGGCGATGCCGTCCGGGCTACTCAGGGCCTTATTCTTCAAACGGTTTGCTCCTACAGCTCCGCTGTGGCATGCTGAGCACGAATATGAGCTCGGTTGTCCATGGAAACGGCCGGAGCTACGTGCTCACCGTCGACCAAGGCCCGATATCGGCTGTGACCGGAAAATTTCGAAGAACCGTAACCCTAGCCCATGGTTTTCGCTGATTTTTGATCCTAGGTGGTCGTGGACAAGTACAGAACGTATGTGTAGCTCGGAATCCCCTATGATGAACTACCCAGTCCAAATTTCCGCGTTTTGAACCATTCGGTACTTTGAACACCAAATGACTAAACGGACAAATACTCACCCTACAGAGCGTGAAAGGGGGTAAGATCTTCACCGTGAGTTCGAGCGGCCTCCGGCGCGTCTCTTTGCTGTTGAGCCCCAGTTGAATCATCCGAATGCGCTCTTCGGCGTTGTTCACCGCATCAACCCCGAATGTGACCCTTTCACCAGACTCGCACCAGTTTAATGCAGTGCGGCATTTTCGACCGTAGAGAGCTTCATATGGTGCCATCTTGATACTCGCCTGGTAGCCATTATTGTACGAGAATTCCGCCAACAGTAGGTGACCATCCCAGTTCCTACTGTGGTGGATGGCACATGCTCTCAACATGTATTCCAGTACTTGTGTTTACCCTCTCTGTTTGGCCATCAGTCTGAGGGTGATAGGCGGAGCTCCTAATCAACTTAGTACCCAATGCAGCGTGCAACTGCTCCCAAAAGTGAGACACAAATAATGCACCTCGATCTGAGACTATGGTCTTGGGTACCCCATATAAGCATAGAATTTTCTCTATGTACAGCTCCGCATATTTGCCGGCATTGTAACGTGTATGCACCGGGATGAGGTGAGCCGTCTTGGTTAACCGGTCAGCGATTACCCAAATGGAATCATGATTGTTGGAAATCAGGGGTAATCCCACAATAAAATCCATGCTCAAATCTTCCCATTTCCATGCCGGGATTTTCAGGGGTTGCAGAAGCCCTGATTTCCTCATATGATCAGCTTTCACTCGTCTACACGTATCACACTCGGATACGTACTTAGACACTTCTCGCTTCATCCGTGTCCACCAAAATTTCTTTTTCAAATCTTGGTACATATTGTTGCTGCCCGGATGAATGGAGTATTTGGACAAGTGAGCTTCGTCAAGGATCTTTTTCCTCAGCTCCATATCCCGGGGTACGACTATGCGGTCATTGAACCATAGTGTCCCCTCATCATCTTTCTGGAAACATTTGATTTCACCATTGTCTATCCATCTCCGGAGATGTGCCATGCCCTTATCAACTTTCTGAGCTGCAATGATGTCCTCCCTAATAGTAGGGATGAGGGCAAGGTTGTAGAGTGACCCATGAGGAATCAAGTATAAACTCGGCTCTTCCTCCTCCACCGGTGTAATGGTGAGGTTGTGGACATGTGATTTCCGATTTAGCGCGTCGGTAACCACATTTTCCTTGCCGGGGTGGTAATGGATCTCAATATCATAGTCTTCGATTAGTTCTAACAACCTCCTTTGCCTCATGTTCAGTTCCTTCTGGGTGAAAATGTACTTCAAGCTCTTGTGGTCGGTGTAGAGATGCACCAAATTCCCCAGGAGATAGTGCCTCCACATTTTTAGCGCCAACACCACAGCAGCAATCTCAAGATCATGAGTCGGATAGTGCTGCTCAAGGTTCCGAAGTTGGCGTGAGCCATATGCGACCACAAGCTCTTCCTGCATCAACACGCAGCCGAGCCCAATTCCGGACGCATCACAATACACGTCGAAGGGCTTGGTTGTATCCGGTTGAGCTAAGACCGGGGCTGTTGTGAGATGCTTCACTAATGCTTGGAACGCTCCTTCACACGCCGTGTTCCAGACATATTTTGTTTCCTTCTTCAGCAATTCTTTCATCGGCTTAGCAAGCTTGGACAAGCTTTAAATGAATCTTCGATAGTATCCTGCTAAGCCGAGGAAGCTTCTGACTTCATGGACTGAAGTGGGAGCTTTCCATTTCAGCACTTGCTATATTTTGCTTGGGTCAACCGCAATGCCTTCCGCTGAGATGATATTTCCCAGGAATGGCACTTGGATGATCCAAAACTCACATTTGCTAAACTTGGCGTAGAGCTTGTGGTCTCACAATCGTTGAAGAACGGTTCTTAAGTGTTCTGCGTGTTCTGCTTCTGTCTTGGAGTAAACCAAGATATCATCAATGAACACCACAACGAACTTGTCCAGCTCCGGCATGAACATCGAGTTCATGATATACATGAAATGTGCTGGAGAATTTGTGAGACCAAAAGACATGACGAGATATTCATATAAGCCACATCTCGTCGAGAAGGCCGTCTTCGGGATATCCTCTGCCCGGATTTTTATCTGATGATATCCAGAGCGAAGGTCCATCTTGGAGAATACACTTGCACCCACAAGTTGATCATACAAAATGTCAATGCGGTGCAGTGGGTACTTATTCTTGATGGTGACGGTGTTGAGCGGCCGGTAGTCCACACACAGCCTCAAGGTTTCATCTTTCTTCTTCACGAATAGCGCCGAGCATCCCCATGGCGAGGAACTCAGCCTAATGAAACCTTTGCTCATCAGATCATTGAGCTGTTCTTTCAGTTCAGCCAGTTCGTTCGGAGCCATCTTGTATGGTCTCCGTGATATGGGCATAGTCCCGGGTGCAAGCTCAATCTTGAACTCTACATCCTTCTCAGCTGGCATGCCCGGAAGATCATCCGGAAACACGTCAGGATATTCCCGGACTATGGGGATGTCCTCTAACTTGAGAGCTTCAGCATTATTAATTTCTGAAACTTCCCGAACTGGAGTGTCTAACACCATGGAGTGCGGACGGTGGAATGGAGAATTCAAATGACCCGTCCGTGTCCGAGTGTCCAGGACAGCGCCATGGTAGTGTAACCATGACATCCCTAATATTGCATCAATCTTTTGCCCCGTAAGAATTATCAAAGCGGTGGGATATATCTTCCCACCTAAGCACAGATGTGCTTTTGGAATCATCATATTTGCTGAAATCTTCCCTCCCGGCGAGCAGATCATATATGTGCAGTCGGTTGGGAAAACTTGCATTTGATGCTTAGCCACATAGGATGCACTTATAAAACTGTGGGTTGCACCAGAATCGAATAAAATAATGATTGCTTGGTCGTGGAGAGTGAACGTACCCGCCAGCACGTTGTCTCCCTCTGGGGCGTCCACAATTTGTCGAGGTTGCGAACGCCCCCAGTCCGCTGACCAACCTTCTTGACTGGAGGTCGGCCTCGAGCACCGCCCTGGAAATGGACTTGCCCGCTGCTCTGCCGCCCCTAGGGACAGTCCTTTGTGAAATGGCCCGCCTGGCCACACGTGAAACAAGTGTAGCGGGGCAGTCCTCCGCTGATCGGCGGACGGAAACCCGGGGCGCGTTGTGGCAGTGGAAACGCCTGGGGTGCCATCTGCTGCTGCTGCTGTTGTTGCGATCGCGGTGGTGGCATCGGCGGTCAGAACGGGGGTGCCTGGAAAGAACGACCCCCCGAACTTTTGAGGTCGCACCGGTGGATGCCACTGCTTTCCGGATGGTGTTCGATACACCATGCGGTACTTCTGGGGAACGCCACCTCCACTGCTGGGTGGAGTGCTGCGCTTCTTCTGCTCAGCTGCCAACTCCCGCTGAGCATCCTCTTGCATAATCACGACATTGACAAGGTCGTTGAAGGTGCCGCGATTCCATTGAATGAGATGCGTCTTCATCTCGGGGTGTAACCCCCGATAGAAGTGCTCCCGCTTCTTCTCCTCCGTGGAGATGTAGTCTGACGCATATTGCGCCAGATGGTTGAAGGCACGGGAGTAGTCATGGGCACTCCTCCCGCCCTGCTTCAGTTCCAAGAATTCTTGGAACTTCCTCTTCATTATCCCGGGAGGGATATGATAGGCGCGGAACGCCTCCCGGAATTCCTCCCACTCCACGGCATGGCCAGCCGGACGTGAGGCGACATAGTTCGCCACCATGCACCAGCGGAACCGTGAAGCTGCTGCGCCGCGAACAGAGTCTTTTGCCGCTCCGTACATTGGAACAGCCCGAATTTGGACTCGATTGTCCGCAGCCAGTTGTCGGCCTCCAGTGGTTCTGCGGCTTCTGTGAACACCGGAGGGTGCGTACTCATGAATTCTGAGTACGTCACATCACGGGGCTCACGAGGCCCCCTCTCTTGACGCCCCCCCCCCCCCCCCCCGCCTGGGACGTATTCTGCACGATTGTGCGGAGCAGGTCGGTCTGCTCCTCACGACCACCCACCAGTGCCACTATCACATCCGCTAGGGTAAGCGGAGGCGGCGGTGGTGGTTGTTGCTGCGGGGTGCTGTCGTAGGCAGGTGGCTGGGAGTCATCACCTCCCTGCCGGCTAGAGCCACCAATCTTGTGCGTGGTCTGAGTGTGAACCATCTGCAACCATACGACAATAAACATCAGTCCCGCAACATATTGCATGCAGTCCAATAAACTAGGCGTAAAACATAATGACATTAAAACCTGCGATACATCTCGTATACGGATAATGTAATAACATTGCACAAGCTACACCATTACCAGACCAAATACAAGCTAGTTAAATCCAACTTGATGAACCTCCTCTTTGGAAGCTCACCACAACTAGGTTTGGTCACTACGAGACGTTACTATCGCTTTGTCATCACGTATACCACCCTTTTATCTTCAATACTACACAAACATGGCCTCTAGCAAAAGAAACTTGAGTAAAGCATATATTCAATCTTTCACTAGTTGAAGATAACCACTCATGAGTATGTTCTACCCCATTGGAAGTACTTAAACCCCCTAGGGTACAACAATCTCTCAAATGAGTTCAACTGTCATTCCTCTGTCAGAATGACCAGTTTCTACATATCCAAGATTTTGATATGGTTCTGGGCATTTTCATGACTAAAGTTGAATACCAAAGTTAAAGTTAACTTCAGTATATTTCCAACGAGTATTTATTTGCCCTCAGATCAGCTCTGGTATAAAAGTTATGGTAATTTAAATCAACAGAATTTCTGGAAGAATTTCAACAGCACCTCCTTTGGGAAGTTGCTGTTTTCAACTCATATTTCCCCTGAATTCCGTGCTGCAAATACAGAAACTTTGAATTACAAAGATGCAACACCTTTCCTAACCTTTCCAAAGATGTGTCATATGATAATTTTAGATTTTTCTACAGGAAGTTATGCTTGAAAAACCGAACAGTCCAGAGAGTGTTTCAAATCTGTACTGGTTCTGAACATTTTACATTTCTCTGGGATTTAAACCATCTTAAGGTGTGATTCAGCCCTGGAAGTCTACAACAAAGTTGTATAGTGCCTAAACAGCTTTCCAGAACTATCTGCCACACCTCCATTGACTAAATTATCTGTGAGTTATGCCCTGTCAATGTTCAGCAAACTTGCTGCCCAAAACAGAGTACTCTGTTTTTCAATCCTTTGGACTACACTAAGCATCTATCAAATTTTTCTACCCAACCAGGGTCCTAAATGTTGAAACTTAGTGATTTTAATTCCTCGTTATCATTATTTTCCATGCACATGCCTATAATATGTCGGTACTACGTTCCTCACAAAAAGAAAATCCTAGCCGGATTATACCGGCATATACGTCACAAGTGTGGCACTAAACGGTCTCTCGCACACGTTTACTACACGGAATACATACGTGGTTAGTACCTGCAGAAGACCACACAATAATGATGCACTCAAAGGTTATTTTCATTTCAGGCGGTTCCATATTTGAA
Source organism: Neostapfia colusana (assembly GCA_030760725.1). Taxonomy (NCBI): domain Eukaryota; kingdom Viridiplantae; phylum Streptophyta; class Magnoliopsida; order Poales; family Poaceae; genus Neostapfia; species Neostapfia colusana. The sequence goes on from JASWHV010000016.1 coordinate 35,265,273, forward strand.
AGTAAATACAAATGCCCGTATCATTGTCATACGGCCGTCCTTGAGTTAAATCACGTCTCAAGGTACGTGATCGTGTTTCAACACCACACGATGGGGAACCCGAGTAGATCATGAATGGGTCGTCACGGTTGGGAATGTCATCAACCCAACAGATACCACCTACTGCTCTGCAGGGAACACCGATGGCAAGCGCTGCGTATGTCCTCCTGGGCTCTTTCCAGACGAACGCACTCTCGCGGTACTGACCACGCGATGGGGTCTCCATTTACTTGCCAAATGCACGCTAGGGATCAGTGTTTCATATGAACTAAGGAACATGAAGAGTCCAAGAGTTTCATATTGACGTCTCACACCAAGCTGTGAGACCTATCCCTGAACCACGTTCCTCGTTAGGGGAGCTAACCGAAATTGAACAGCTTTCGGTGGCGTTCCTTACCATTCTTACCAGAGCATAGGTACGTTGTTACATAATTAAAATTCAGAATTATAACACATAGGTTAGTCTTGCCACTTTGAGTAACTATGCTAATATAGTCCTTATTTGGGCAAACTACCGAATCCTCACCGTAAACCTAAGTTTTCCCGTAATACAGTCCTTAATTACTGTGCTATCCCCAATGCAGCTCTGATACCAGGCTGTGGCGGACCGGAATCCGCTCTTCCAGGATCGCAGAGGGTGGTGACGCGCGATGCGACACCCGACAGCACACATCATAAGGATACATTGTATTACATAGAAAACAAACTGAGATGTACAAAGTAGTACACTTCTTCAGTGGTATACATTACACAGCGGAAGTTTTAATTTGTACAACTCAAGCCCGCCTATCTAGCAAAAGTCGGTTGCCCAGCCCTAGGGCAACCCACACTAGCTGCACTCCTCAGCTCAGCGTGGCGTGTACGGCTCCCACTCAGAGCTTGTTGATTGAGGAAGGTCCGAACCAGCAGTAGTGACTGTTGGTGCTGGTTGTGGTGCAAAATCAGTAGCTTGATCGTTATTTACTTCCGAGTGTTTGGGCAGCAGCACCACTTCTTCATCTTCTTCAATAAAAATACTTCCCCCCTGCGGATATGGATCCGGACCTGCAATATCGGAGCTAGTACTTGGGCTAGCTTCATCAAAAGAAACCTCGCAAGTCTCCACAATTTTGTTAGTGTCAAGTAAAAGCACACGGTAGCCTCTAGTATGAGATGGATAACCAAGAAACGTGCCATCAACAGATCTAGCTTCAAATTTATCAAGATTACCATGCTTCTTAACAAAGCATTTGCAACCAAAAACCCTAAAGTGTGTAACACTAGGCCTATGTCCAAACTGGAGCTCATATGGGGTTTTTCCAAGCTTAGCATGCAAGAAAACACGATTTGAGACATAACAAGCGGTTGCAATTGCATCAGCCCAAAATTTCCTAGGAGTTTGATATTCATCAAGCATAGTCCTAGCCATCTCAACTAAGGTCCTGTTCTTTCTTTCTACGACACCATTTTGTTGTGGTACATAGGGTGAAGAGTATTGATGATCTATTCCATTTTCAGCACAAAAGTGATCAAAGGATTGGTTTTTAAATTCAGTTCCGTTATCACTTCTAATTGCTTTTAATGATCCTGGGTGATCAATAGATAATCTAAGAAATAAAGTTCTAAAATGACTAAAAGCTTCATTCTTAGATGCCATAAAATAAACCCAAGAATATCTGGAATAATCATCAACAATCACAAGCACATACTATTTACCTCCGAAGGATTGAACACGTGCCGGACCTATTGTGTCAAGATGTAAAAGTTGTCCCGGTTCAGCTGTCATGATCATTGTGAGAGGAGCATGTGAACCTGCAACAAACTTAGCATGTCTACAAGAAGAGCACACAATATCATTGTCCTTTTTAAGCTTCGGCAGCCCACGTATGCGATCGAGAGCACTAACATGAGTGAGATGATCAAAGCCTATGTGACCAAGTCTACGATGCCAAAAATATAGATCCTTTGTATCATTAGCAACTAGACATCGATGCTTAGAAGTTGACAAATCAAAATCAGCTTTAAAAACTCTTCCAAACCTATACATGTTAAACAAAAGCTCACCTTTTGAATCTACAACCTTGCAGCAATTTTTAGCAAAGCTAACCTCTAGATTTTCATCTAGCAATTGTGAAACCGAAAGCAAGTTGTATTTCAAATTTTTAACAAGTGTCACATCTTTCAAAGTGTAGAGATTGTTTACTCTAACCGAACCTTTAGCAATTATTGGAGTAGAAGAGTTATCGGCGAAAGTAACATTTTCTACACGTGATACAAAAGAGAGAGAGGAGAACCATTCTTTGTTACCGGTCATGTGGCGTAAGCAACCTGAATCCACAATCCAAATGTTCTCCTTCCTCAAACGTGAAACCTACACAGCAGTACAATACGTCGATGACTCAATACTGGGGTTAGTTAAAAGACTTTTAGGAATCCAGTACTGAGTCACACGACGTCCAGCAGGAATAACACGCGAAAGCTGAGAACGTACAGCAGGTTTATGAGCCAAACATCGAAATTTTTTGTTCCCAACTACTGACTTAGAAGATGTGTTATATGTAGCACAAAAAACAGTAGGTCCGGGAGCAAGTTTTTGACTCATTACAGCAGGTTGCAAGCTCCGAACATTCGGTCTAGTAGATTTTGCTTGGTTGTTATGTGATCTAGCAAGTATTCTTTGTTTCTTATCGTGTTTAGCTAGTCTATAACAAAAATCCATGACATGACCATCTCTACCACAGTAGGTACAATGAAAAATAACCTTATTATCATGTCTAGATGAGCAAGCAACACGTTTATTAGAACCCGAATGGGACAGTACTCCTGCAGATTTGAAAATCACCTCTTTTTGTCTAGGAGCTGTTTGAATCAAACCGCTTCCTAATGACTTTATAACTTTAGGTGGGTGTGCCTTAGCATGAGCATGAGAATTAAAACCTAAACCAGTTTTATCATTACAAGACTTGGAAGAATTCAGCAGCAAGTTTAGGTTTTTATTTGCATTAGAAAACCGATCTAGTGTCCTATGCATGTCATCAAGTTTATTGGACAGATCAAAGCAGTTTTCACATGAAGTTTTTCCTTTTAGTTTGCAATTTGAACAATATTTAACTTCATGCACACGTAAAGCTTTGTTCAAAATAGAAATCTCGTTCATAGAATCATTTAGTTTCTTATTCAGATCATCACATGAAGAACAATGCAAATCAATCGTAGAACAACAAGCATCTTTCAAATTTTTATCATTAAGTGCAGCAAGCTCTTTGTTCTTTTCAATTTCAAGTTCAAGTTTATCAAGTGTAGATGCGTGTGCACTTCTTAAAGATGATAATTATTCATAAATTAAATCACATGAGGAACAAGAATCATCACTAGGAATCAAAGTTTTTAAACGATTAATTTCAGATTCTAGTGGTTCAATTTTAACAGCATTGTTCCTAAGTTTTTTTATCCTTTTTCTTTAATATAACAGTGGCACGAGAAATAGCATCACACATTTTTTCGCAAGTGGGACATACCTCTTCATCGTCGCTGTTCTGTTCTGCCTCCTCGGAGCTTGAACTTGACTTGCTCGCCATGCAGCACATATTTGCCATAGCTTCTTCATCTTCATCACTACCGGTGTCCACATCACTTGAGCCGAAATCTTGAAGTGCAGAGATCATACTATGCACTATGTTGCGCATTGATAAATCTTTCTTCTTCTTATTCTTTGCAAACGATTTCTTCGGCCTTGTTTGCTTTTCTTCACGTGAAGTCGGACCTGAAAGGTTAGGGAACTCCGTACGAAAATGTCCTGTCTTACCACATTCAAAACATCGTTGAGGTCCGGAGCTTCCTCTCCTTCTAGTTCACACATTTTGCAATGCTTTTGAGAACCGAGTAGAGATGAGTGCAAGCTCCTCCTCTGGAAACTCTTCAATCTGTTCAAAGGTTAGAGAGGACAGCATAGAGAGTGCACCACTAGATGATGATTGACTAGAACTAGACATGTCACGTTGCGAAACAAATGCAATAGACTTGTTGGGGTTTTTACGTGAGATGACGTCAATTTCATGAGTTTTCAATTTAGAATAAAGCACGTCTAAAGTATGAGAACTCATGACAGTAGATTCACGAATAGATGTAACTTTCATCTCCCAAATTGAAATATCTAATGCTCCTAACAATTGTCTAGCATTTTCAGCATCTGAAAAGTTAACATTGACACTACGCAAGTTGATGAGAATTTTATTAAAGCGAGCAAAAAGGTCATCAATTGACTCAGCGTATTGCATCTCAAAACGCATGTATTCTTTCTTGAACATATCTTGCCTTACCTCCTTGATCGTATTGGATCCTTCATGGTAGTCACAAAGAGCTTTCCAAACATCATATGCAGATCGGAGGTGTGCAACACGGTCGAAGTCGCTTTGAGTCAATCCTTTGATGATCAAGTTGCGAGCCTTGTTGTTGTTGTTGTCAACATCTCTCATGTTCGCAGCCGTAACTTGATCGTTGGGTGGTACATCGAAGTTCCGATAGACCTTTTCCCATATGGCTAAGCCTTGCGCCTGTATGTAGGCCTCCATCCGCGCCTTCCAAACCTGAAAATCGATGCCATTGAACACACAAGGTTTTGCGGAGTACTTCTCCATGATGGTTAGTCAAAACACGTGCAAATCACAAATATTAGAGCACCTTGGCTCTGATACCAACTGTAGGATCGAAGAACACGTGAAAAGCTACCAGAGGGAGGGGTGAATGGTAGATCAAATCTTTTCGCAGCGGAAACAACAAAAACCCCTCATTAAAAAATCAATCGGTTAAAGAAACCATGTGTGCAAGTGTTTTCAAACGTGTTCAACCATGACAAATCAAGTAGAGAGGTAGAGAATCAAGTCACGGATCTAATGCAACAAGAATCACTTGAAAACACGAAGTAAAACTTGAGATACGATCAAAACATTAAAAGAAGATCAATCTGTTATACCCGATATAAAACTGATCTGCAACGCTTCAAAGAAACTCGTGTATCTCAAAAACTACAGATCCGAAGCTCGTGAAAATTTCACAGATGATAGATAATTGAGTTTTGAAGACAACCCAAAAAGAATCACGTCAATCGGATCTGTAAAACTCGAGTTATGAACGAAACACCGAAGCAACGTCGGTCTGTCCAGAAACTCGGCGAGAAAGACTTGACGAAAAACAAGTTGGACGAACAAGGCACAAAAGTTCCTCGAAACTATGAACTTTATTCAATAGAAACACAAGAGGAACAGCCCAAAGTCGTGCACCCACAAGACTTGGCCCCCCTTGCTTATATAACCAGCCCTAAGGCCAACTCAACTCAAACTAGGACTCCTACTCCTACTTGGATTCAAACTGTAACTTTCCAATACTGCTCAAGACTCTTCTATACGCAGATAGAAGCAATCTTAATACTTCCAAACACCTTAGGAACGTCCCAAAAATTCCTAAAACAACTCAAATTCGTGACCCACACGAAATCCTATCATAACCAACTCAAAACTTTCCATATTTGAGTCAAACACGACTCAGCCGCAGCCTGAGTCCATAACCTAGTCGGTTGGACCTTTCCGACCAATTCTTTACGTCCACTTCTCTTCATCACGCCTTGGAACAATGTTGCCACGTCCATGCACTCCTTGCACACGTGCAAACACCTTCCAACGACGTACACGCAACCTTCATATGCACTGCCCTTGATCCAAACATGCTGCGCGACCTCCCGATCAACTCAACCACAGCTCCTCCCGAACTTGGTTGTTGGAACCTCATCTCCTCCCTGAGACTAGTCCAAGGATCCTGTCACCAGCCATGTATTGAACTCAAGCAACACCTGCACATGAATAAACAACCAATTCTTCCGAGCACAAGTCCTCGACTTGACTCACGTTAGTTCGAAAACCACAACACCTTACATGAGCACGTCACATAAGCATGTTGCAAACCATATCAAATGATAACAGCCATAACCACCAAAACACAAAAAAAACTTAGCAAATTAATACTAAGCAAACCTTCCCATAAAGCAAGTTTGAAACATTGCGAGTTAAAAGCAAAAACAAGACGCTGCAGTTCTACGAGTTGAACTTCACGGGAGCTCCCTAAAAACAAGCTCCGGACCTCACAGAAGCTCTCCGGACCTTGCAGGAGCTCTCCGGACCTTGCGTCGGACCTTGCCAACACTTGGCGGACCTAACAAAGAACTTGTCGGACCTTGCCACAGAAGAATGTTTTGGCAATATTCAAAACTTTGAATGTTAATGCTAACTTTTATCCTAATTGCCAATGTATTCAGCACACATAGGTCTCACAGTCTCGTTTCGGCTGTGTGCGGCAGAGCGGAGAGGGTGAGGCCGGACTCATGTGGGCTAGTATTTTAACTGCGTTTTGCACCCGGCGCCCATGGTCATTGAGCAGGAGGTGGCATGGTGAGGCTGTCGGGCGCCGACGCTGCCGTGCGCTGGTGCGCGTTCTCGGCCGAGGGAGGAAAAATCACTGAGTATACTTCTCTGTTAAGGCTGTTGACATGTGGGGCCTCCCCTCTAATTCCTTTTTGAATTTTTCCTCTCTGTTTGTACTAAAATATCCCTAGCTACTCACAATTGAATGTGAGGCTTAATCACCAAGTCATAGTTTAAATTTGGTTTGCCAAATTTGAAATTTGTTTGGCTAAATTTGCTTCACAGTTGAACTGAAATTTAAATTCAGTTTTTGAATAAGTGCAAATTTAGCTCCCGACAAGATGAACTCCAATGGGGATGAAAATTGGTAGACTAACTCAGAAAAATGTGCTGAGTTTGAATATGAAGCCAACTTTTGAATCCAAGTGATGAAAGTTGCTGCAATTTGAATTTACATTCAAGTTGGCCTCTTTTTTTTTCAAATGTCTCCAAAAGTGCCTCACAAAGTGTTGGATTTGCATGAAATTTTGCCTGAGCCTTCCTAAGACTATTTAAGTTCTAGGGGTGGGCTCAACCTCTCATGTTCATGTGTAGAAATCCTACTTTGTGAATGTTAGGGCTTTCCCCTCTAATCACCCTTTTTGATGGTTGTTACTTGCTCTTCACAAGTCTTCATAAGATATCCAGAACAAAAGCTGTGGTGTTGTGAGGTGATGAAAAGTTTTTGTAAGTCCCTTTTCTTGGGCTTTTACACGTTGGTTATTACCTTAGGTTTTACCTTATAGATTTTGTACGTCTGCTAATTCATCCAGTGTACCATCAACATGATATGTTGATATGATGACACTTATTGACTGTATAGATTCTGTACGTTGATTTGGTGCCCTCATATAAGCATCTCATCTCAACTCAATTACAGACCACCAAGACTTCCTTGTAAAAATAAAGGGCTAGGGTGAAACCAACTGTTCCTTTAACAGCTCTAGAAAATGCAAATTTAATATTTGGAGACAAATTCCTTAGCTCCATCTGTTTAGAAGCATAGAATATTCACTAAACTTAGTTGATACACAAATATGCATAAGTCCGCACTCAGGCAATAAGGTTCACATGCTCAATTTTTGCTATACGGTGATTGTCATGCCCGATTTTACAAAGAGCAAAACCGGACGCAAACTACATGTATGCCAGGATCAGTTTAGTTCATACATGTAGGATAAGTCGTGATAAAAAGTTATATATCAAATATAAGCAACATACATACCTTAAAATGAGTTTTGGATTAGCAGCGGAAGAGGAGAAGCTTCTAGAGCCGTCCACAGGTGAATCGACTAGCAGCTACGTGACCTTCTTCACACCGTATTCATTTAATCTTATTTTCACTGAGGAACATTTATAATAAAGGAAAAGACAAACGCTTGAGTACATAGAGTACTCAGCAAGTGTGGGAAAATTATGCATGATGAGGCAAGAATCAAGGAAGGCTAAACATGGCTCATGCACTAAGCGACCTATACCTTAGTCTTATTAAGCATCCTATTTACTAGGTGACAGTCCCAACCATCCCAACCAAGTATCCAAGCATCTCCAAGTCCAACTGTATCCATCTCCCAAAAACCACCAACCACATCCGAAAACCACCAATCCAAGACCACCAACCAAACCATGCTAATCATGAGAGAGTTACTAGCCAGCTCTTGACCGTTAGCACGAATGTCTAGACAGTTTTGACTCTGCAGAGTTTGTACCCTTTACCCACAAGTCGTGATTCCGTCCCCTGTCGCCAGGTGGTCTGAAACCTCCCTTTTGCCCATGGTAGCTAGCCACATTTCACACTTCCTAAGGTGTGCGGCCAGGAGATCACGATGTGACCTTTACAAAGGGAATCTCGACGAGCATGAGCCCACTGAGGTTTCAACCCTAACAGCATCCAGGAGGCTCCAATCCCCCGCTGTAGTGGCCCCCCTCTTGAGCCTTGCGGATCCCAGGGTAGTCCCGCCCGACTCCCATTCCCCGCACATACCAAACACTCACACTACATCGGGAATACACCTAATTACTTGGTCACTCTGTCCCATACCAGTTCTTGTGGTGGCACGGTATAAGCTAGTTCACGGAGTCCCACGATCCGGTCCTTAGGATCTACGCAGGCCACTAACCGCAAACCTGAGTCTCGTGCACTCGGCAACCACCATGGACCAACCAGCCTGCTAGTTCCCTATCTCTACATCCCACATATATGTACCATATCTACCTCCACACAACATCTCAAAAATCATGATAATATAAATAATGTAAATTTACTCCAAATCCCATCATCTAAGCAGGGATAAGAATGTGTAAATGACATAAAACATAATCCTATCTAATCCCAAACCCAGGCTACAAGGAATGGCAAAGAAATTCTAGTAAACAACCTAGCATGGGATTCAAATTTAAGACATGCATGCAATTCTAGCTAATAATCCTAAGAAGGAGCAAAATGGTCAAGGACACTTGCCTTTTTATTACATCCGTTGCTCAGTCCTCATATCAAACTCTTGGCCTTCATTGTTTTGGCCTTGCAAGTCGAATCGTTGGCTCGAGGGCTGATTTGATCTATGTCGTAAAAGGTGCAGAGAAAATAACAGGAAATCCATCAGAGAACCTCATATCACAATCTTTTACAGTGATTATATTACATATAAGCAACCCTACACATTTTCTTCATCCAATGCATTTTGCACTTTTTAAATCCTACATCATATTTCCTTGTATGATGCATAATTTCCTTTCCCTATGTGTGCTCACTATAAATTTCCTTTTGTGTGAGGGTGTCATGTAAAAACAGTAGTTTTAGGGTCCTTGGTGTAGTTTCAGCATATTGTGGAGGTGTTTTATCAATTTAGCATTAGTATAGGGGTGTTATGGTAAAAAACAGCAACTAAATGAAGGCTGGGTTGTAAATTCAGAATCTCCTAACGGCTGGAATGTAAAAATAGCATGTGCTGGGGGTGTTTTGTGAATTTTCATATTAGTACAGGGGCTGAAATGTTAATACTGATCATTGCATGGGTCAGAGTGTAAAATCAGAGCTCCTAGGGGTGTTTTGGTAAGTTCCCTGCATAATCCAGGGGTCCAAATGCTAAAGCAGGGGTCCCAAGAGATCATTATATTAGAAACAGTAACCTTCCAGGGGCTAGAACATGATTCCTAATATCTCTAGGGGCTAATTTACTAAATACAGTATTAAACGGTGGCTAAACTATCATTAAAGAGGGATTTGGGGGCCTAAATATAATTTATACTAAAATCTCAAATTTCTATAGAGCGCGGGGTTGAGTCTACAAAAACTCCGGAGCTTTTGTGAAAATCCGAATAGTCCAGGGGGATTGGTGTGAATTCTACCGCGGAAACCAGACGCGTTCAACATGATCCGTGGGATCTAAGACTAGCGGCGAGGATTTTAAATACTGAATCGTTATCCCCAGGTCTAATCGTAGCCGTTCATCAGCCATCGGGTGGTGGGGATTGAAACAAACGAAAAGGTATCCCCGCTCTAATCCTAGCCGTCCACTGTCAATCCGATGGCTGAGGGGAGTTCGGCTACCTCCAGCCGCCAGTGGGTGGCGCAAATACGACGACGCGGCATGGGTAGAGGCGTCCCTCGCCGGAGCTTCATCTATCCCCGTCTACCAACTCTCCTACTCACATCTAAACATCGGATAGGGGCTTGTAGGGTCGCGAGAAGACGTGGAGAGCCCTAGCGAGGATGATAAGCAGCTGGACCTTCGGTTCTTAGGCGCGACGATGTCTTGGTGGAATATTCCCGTGTCCAAGACGTGCTATGGAGCAAAGGGGACACAAAGGCGCCATCAACTCGGGAAGAGACCAAGGGAAACAAGGGGGTCACCGCATGTGGTGGAGGAACTCATCGGCGACCGTGTCGGGCAGGGTTCCCGTGCCGATCCGTGTCGAGGAAGGCCCAATAAAGCTCGTTGGCGTCTCTGTGGAGGAGCTCCTCAAGTTAGCCACCCGAGTGAAGGGAAAAGTGAGGAGAATTCAGTGGGCAACGCTCACCGGGGAAAGGGGGCTTGATCGACGAACCCGGGGGCGACGTTGCGGGTCTTCGGGCGCCCTTACTTCGTGCGGAGTGGGTGGAAGACGGAGGCGGCGCGAGCAGTGGTGGAGGCAAGGTCAAGCGAGGTGGGCGCAGCTGGAGGACTGCGCCGTGGGGGCGCGCACTGTGGGAGAACCCCGTGGGCCAGCGGCTCGGGCAGCAGGCGCTGAGCAAGCAAGGGTGGGGGCGCGCTGGCCGGCGGCGCTGGGGAGGGAGGCATGGGCGGTGAGGGTCCTCAGGAGGAGGCGGAGCGTGGCAAGGCGCAAGGTGAGAGGCTCCCGAGGGGCAACGGTGCAAGCAATGGGGCTAGAGCGGGCGGCGGCGCTAGGGAGGAGCACATCGGTGGTGAGGTCGGTGGGGGGGGGGGGGGGGGCGAGGCGGCGCGCCGTGGGTGGGGGCTCGGGAGAGGCACTTGGCCGCGGCGGTGGAAGAAGAGCGAGGCGGGGGCGAGGTCCACGAGGGGTTCTCGAGAGGGAGAGAAGAAGGAAGAAAGAAAAAGAAATTAGGGTTAGGGGCGAAAATGTGGGCTGGGTCGGAGTGTTACAACAGTACCCCCCTTAAACGAAATCTCATCCCGAGATTCTAGTTAGATAGGTTTCGGGGGCTTTTTTGACGGGAGAAGTTCTTCCATGCGATTGGCAATATAACGACACGTTTTGTCGGGACGAAGTCTTATACAACGCTATATGCGTCTATGGTAATAGGCGAGTCAAGCGTCGATTTAGATAAGATCAAGGGAGTTTTGATCCTAATAGCCTAGAATGCACATCGCACAAAGCACTGGCCCCTGAAAATCTTCAAGGCATTGTTGTTTTATTTCTCGAGCATCTTCTTATTATCTCTTCCTTCTTCACTGACTTGTCGGCCTGGTGTTTATCGAATCCAATCTAAGCGTAGAAGTGAAACGTGATGTGCTACCCCCTTAAATAGCAAAGTGTTATTATTGTTGTTTTTTTTCTTGTTTTCAAACAACGTGTTTCCAATTCCTTATGAGAAAACGCATTGTCTTCACTCGCCGGACAATTCTAGAGCCTAAGCGGGTGTCACATGCTAATTTTCAACCAATCTTTTTCTTGCTTCGAGTTATCTTCACACGTTGATCTTGAAGCTCCCGTTGGTTGAGTCTGAATCTTCGTCTTCATAGGCAAGGTCAAAAGGACATGTTACAAATCTTTTCTAACTAAGGTCACGTTCCTAGAGTTGATATATAGCTCTGATACCACTCTGCCACGCCCAGTTTTACAAAGAGGAAAACCGGCCGCAAACTAAATGTATGCCAGGTTCAGTTTAGTTCATACATATAGGACAAGTCGTGATAAAGAGTTATATGTCAAATATAAGCAACATACATACCTTAAAATGAGTTTTGGATTAGCAGCGGAAGAGGAGAAGCTTCTAGGGCCGTCCACAGGCGAATCGACTGGCAGCTACGTGACCTTCTTCACACCGTATTCATTTAATCTTCTTTTCACTGAGCAGCATTTATAATAAAGGAAAAGACAAACGCCTGAGTACATAGAGTACTCAACAAGTGTGGGAAAATTATGCATGATGAGGCAAGAATCAAGGAAGGCTAAACATGGCTCATGCACTAAGTGACCTATACCTTAGTGTTAGTAAGCATCCTATTTACTAGGTGAAATTCCCAACCATCCCAACCAAGTATATCCACGTCCAACTATATCCATCTCCCAAAAACCACCAACCACATCCAAAAACCACCAATCCAATACCACCAACCAAATCATGCTAATCATGAGAGAGTTACTAGCCCGCTCTTGACCGTGAGCACGGCTGTCTAGACAGTTTTGACTCTGCAGATTTTGTACCGTTTAACCACAAGTCGTGATTCCGTCCCCTGTCGCTAGGTAGACTAAAACCTCCCTTTTGCCTGTGGTAGCTAGCCACATTTCACACTTCCTAAGGTGTGCGCCCAGGAGATCATGATGTGACCTTTACAAAGGGAATCCCGACGAGCATGAGCCCACTGATGTTCCACCCCTAACAGCATCCAGGAGGCTCCAATCCCGCGCTGCAGTGGCCCCCTCTTGAGCCTTGCGGATCCTAGGGTAGTCCCGCCCGACTCCCATTCCTCGCACCTACCAAACACTCACACTACATCGGGAATGCACCTAATTACTTGGTCACTCTGTCCCATACCAGTTCTTGTGGTGGCACGATATAAGCTAGTTCACGGAGTCCCACGATCCGGTCGTAGGCCACTAACCGCAAACCCGAGTCTCGTGCACTCGGCACCCACCATGGACCAACCAGCCTTCTAGTTCCCTATGTGTACACCCCACATATATATACCATATATATCTCCACACAACTTCTCAATGATCATGATAATATCAATAGTGTAAATTTACTCCCAATCCCATCATCTAAGCATGGCTAAGCATATGTAAATGACATAAAACATAATCCTATCTAATCCCAAACCCAGGCTACAAAGAATGGCAAAGAAATTCTAGTAAACAACCTAGCATGGGATTCTTATTTAAGACATGCATGCAATTCAAGCTAATAATCCTAAGAAGGAGCAAAATGGTCAAGGACACTTGCCTTTTTATTACATTCGTTGCTCAGTCCTAATATCAAACTCTTGGCCTTCATGGTTTTGGGCTTGCAAGTCGAATCGTTGGCTCGAGGGCTGATTTGATCCATGTCGTAATAGGTGCAGAGAAAATAACAGGAAATCCATCAGAGCATCTCATATCACAATCTTTTACAGTGATTATATTACATATAAGCAACCCTACACATTTTCTTCATCCAATGCATTTTCTCTTTTTATATCCTACATCATATTTCCTTGTATTATGCATAATTTCCTTTCCCTATGTGTGATCACTATAAATTTCCATTTGTGTGAGAGTGTTGTGTAAAAACAGTAGTTTTAGGGTCCTTGGTGTAGTTTCAGCATATTGTGGAGGTGTTTTATCAATTTAGCATTAGTACAGGGGTGTTATGGTAAAAAACGGCCACTAAATGAAGGCTGGGTTATAAATTCAGAATCTCCTAACGGCTGGAACGTAAAAATAGCATGTGCTGGGGGTGTTTTGTGAATTTTCATATTAGTACAGGGGCTGAAATGTTAATACTGATCATTGCGTGGGTCAGAGTGTAAAATCAGAGCTCCTAGGGGTGTTTTGGTAAGTTCCCTGCATAATCCAGGGGTCCAAATACTAAAGCAGGGGTCCCAGGAGATCTTTTTATTAGAAACAGTAACCTTCCAGGGGCTAGAACATGATTCCTAATATCTCTAGGGGCTAATTTACTAAATACAGTATTAAACGGTGGCTAAACCATCATTAAAGAGGGGTTTGGGGGCCTAAATATAATTTATACTAAGATCTCAAATTTCTATAGAGCGCAGGGTTGAGTCTACAAAACTCCGGAGCTTTTGTGGAAATCTGAATAGTCCAGGGGGCTGGGTGTGAGTTCTACCACGGAAACCAGATGCGTTCAACATGATCCGTGGGATCTAAGACTAGCGGCGAGGATTTTAAATACTGAATCGTTATCCCCAGGTCTAATCGTAGCCGTTCATCAGCCATCGGGTGCTGTGGATTCAAACAAACGAAAAGGTATCCCCAATCTAATCCTAGCCGTCCACGGTCAATCCGATGGCTGAGGAGAGTTTGGCTTCCTCCAGCCACCGGTGGGTGGCGCAAATACGACGACGCGGCATGGGTAGAGGCGTCCCTCACCGGAGCTTCATCTATCCCCGTCTACCAACTCTCCTACTCACAACTAAACATCGGAAAAGCATGACGAGATCGCCGTGAACTCACCTAGGGGCTTGTAGGGTCCCGAGAAGACGTGGAGAGCCCTAGCGACGATGATAAGCAGCTGGACCTTCAGTTCTTAGGCGCGGCGATGTCTTGGTGGCATATTCCCGTGTCTAGCCGTGTCCAAGACGTGCTATGGAGCAAAGGGAACACAAAGCCGCCATCAACTCGGTGAAGATACCAAGGGAAACGAGGGGGTCACCGCATATGGTGGAGGAACTCATCGGTGACCGTGGCGGGCAGGGTTCCCATGCCGATCCGTGTCGAGGAAGGCCCAAGAAAGCTCGTCGGCGTCCCTGTGGAGGAGCTCGTCAAGTTAGCCACCCGAGTGACGGGAAAAGTGAGGGGAATTCAGCGGGCAACGCTCACCGGGGAAAGCGGGCTTGACTGGTGAACCCGGGGGTGACGTTGCGGGTCTTCGAGCGCCCTGACGTCGTGCGGAGTGGGTGGAATATAGACGCGGTGCGAGCAGTGGTGTAGGCAAGGTCATGCGAGGTGGGCGCGGCGGGAGGAGTGTGCCGTGGGGGCGCGCACGGTGGGAGAACCCCGTGGGCCGGCGGCGCGGACAGCAAGCGCCGAGCAAGCAAGGCTGGGGGCGCGCTGGCCGGCGGCGCTGGGGATGGAGGCATGGGCGGCGAGGGGCCTCGGGAGTAGGCGAAGCGCGGCAAGGCGCGAGGTGAGAGGCCCCCGAGGGGCAACGGCGCGAGCAATGGGGCTAGAGCGGGCAGGTGGCGGCGCCAGGGAGGAGCATGTCGGTGGTGAGGTCGGTGGGGGGGCGAGGAGGCGCGCCGTTGGTGGGGGCTCGGGAGAGGCACTTGGCCGCGGCGGTCGAAGAAGAGAGAGGCAGGGGCGAGGTCCACGAGGGGGGCTCTAGAGAGGGAGAGACAAGAAGGAAGAAAGAAAAAAGAAATTAGGGTTAGGGGGGAGAATGTGGGCTGGGCCGGAGTGTTACAGTGATCAGAAGATGTGACCGCTTGGGTATAACATAAGCAAGCCCTGCTCGCCAGCTTCCATAGCCTCTTCCCATTGTCTACGATGGCGGTGAAGTCCTTCTTTGCTTCAGGATTTTCCATCTCTACAGATTCACCCACTAACCTCTCCTCTTCATCAGATCACGCTGATTTCAGCGATGGCGGATCTTCCTGCATGTTTAGGACACGTATGCTTCTCTCTTGAAACTACTGAAGCTGTGTGTTCTCTGGGACAATGTTGGCTGTGACTGGCACCGGTGGCCTGATAGTAGGCAGTTTTGGCAAGCGCTGGCATGGTCGTAGCTACGATAGCTGGACTAGGGCAGTTGGCGAGTCTGTGATGCCATGCTGAGCAGCAGGGCTAGATGTCTTTCCCGCAGCTGCCGCGCTTGTCTATTCAATAGATAAACACTGCTGGAGCAACTGGAATGTCAATTGGTTGACCTGAAAAATCATTGCGGTTGGAGATGTATTGTTGGCAGCTTCCATGAAGGTTGTCGAAGCTGGTGGTGCTTGTAGACGAGGGTTACAATTTATTGCAGCTGGGCGGTGCTGTTAGACTTCACGGGTAAGTAAGCAGGCTGCATCAATGCATGAAGAATACAAACTAAATATCAATGGTTGATATAATTTAATTTCAGAAATACTGTGCATGCATGTGGTCAAGTACTAGTGGATACATGTGTATATATACATCAATAATTATCAATTACAATGTGCATTTTAGCTGGAAACAAAAAAGCCTTGGTGATATGTATGCCGCAAGATGAGGCTAGCTTAATTTTGTGAGTTGGAGAAACATTTGTTAGACCCCATATCTCTATCAAACCCCTGGTATCAAATTTCATTATAGTAGTAACAGTTCATGGTTACAAATGTAGCAGCGGACGATTACTAATAGTTAAACTAAACTATTCATGCTACTGTATGATGGTCATGTGCAAAAGTACTTTAGCTCTGGCACGTGGATAAATGACTTCATTGGATTAATTATCTGATCCAAACTCATGACATGTAAAAATATTGTTGTATCGAGAAAATATTATATTATTAGTATTGATGCTTTAACAAAAAAAATATGTCAAAATAGTAGTGATACACTTGTACATTCATATGTTAAGTAAGAAAAAAAATAGTGCTTCATTGCCACATGTGCCACAAGAACCTCCTTAATAGAGCAATCTTCACAAGATCTTGGTGATGAGTTTAAGCTTTGAGTTCAAGCCTTGATAATGTTGTCAAAGAATTTGGTAGATGTCAAGTTGTTGGAATCTACTCACGAGAGAAAGAATAGGGTCACACGGGTGATTCGAGAACAGGGTTTGATAAACTTAAATTGAGACCGGTCAGATGTGTAGGATGCAACAAGACATGGAGGTCTTGTGTGCATAGCTCTACCTGCATCGATCGATTGAAGACCGTGCCGTGTGCAATCTTTTTGAATAAGTTTGAACTGTACAGATTACAAACTGGATATATGCCCCATAGAAAACTGATGTAATAGGTTCTTTTATCATTCTCTTTCTCCTGATGTTTGGAGAGCAAAACTTGAGAAGACAACATTAGTATAAAAACATCAAGGCTATTGTGCAAAAGAAGGCTGTACGATGATCATGTGCAAATTTACTCTAGCTTGGTCACTTAGATAAATGACTTGACTGGACTAATTATCTGAACCAAACTCATAACAAGTAGAAATATCGCTGTCCATAGAAAATATTATAGTATTGATATTGATACTATAACAGGAAATCAGTCAAAATGGCAGGAGTCGTACACTTGTAGGTCCGTATGTCAACTAAGAAAGGAACAGTTATTCATTGTCACGCATGCCATAAGAACCTCCAGAATGAAGCCTACATGGCCTATATGTTCAAATTCATTTTGTTATAAGTATTCTGCATACTAACTTCAAGACATAAATTCTATAATGAACTACTTGCAGAAACGTAATTTCCTAAGATATATTTGCACGTGAGTAAGACAAAACCATCTCATAAAAAGAACATACCTGGAGTATGGACCAAACAGTAAAGTAAGGGTTAGACGGGAAGAGCTCGTGCACATCAGTCATACATTGTCAACTTGAAATATGTTGAGATCTGAGAGTAAGAAGATTTAAATAATATAGTTACCTTAATTTCTTGGCTTCTTCTCTGATTATTTTTTGGCTTTACTAACTGTCGTTTTCAGGTTATCTATTCAACTGATGCATGTGCACACTAGGAACCAACCTGCATTGATTTTCAGGAACAAACCTAAAGATGCACACACACGCACACACAAGTCAAGATTTTTGCTAACAATTTCCGTCCGAATCTTACTGATTATTTTCACCTCCACATGACTTCAGAGCAACGGCGTCTTGTAGTCCACGTTCACTATGGCGAGTAGCGTCACATCATTTGACATTTCTTCACTGCATCACACTCTTCGGCAATTTGACCGTACTCATCACATTTGCAGCAATCAATCTTTGAACTTGCGCCAGACCTCACTCTTTTTTTTCTCTTGAGCAACTATGACCCATCAATCAGCACGAGTGAGTCAGGGCTCAGCGTGCACCAGTAGAAGCTTCTGCACAACATTGTCATGTTGTTTCCCCGTGGAAGACTCCTCGAAGACACGATTCCATGAGGGTTTCCCACACCTCCTTTGCCGTCTCTTTCTCGGATATGGCAATCACTATTGCCTCCGGGACAGGTTGGACAATGGCTGTGAGAGCCATTTGTTCCATCATCTCGTCGACCAATTGCTTGCCCTTTACGCCGCCACACATGCATGGAGATCTTCATCTTTATAGTCCACATGCTAAAGTTGTCCTCCAAAATCATTAGGTAACACAATGTCACCCACGTCTCCTTCACAGCCATATCTTGGCCGACATCTCAGCCATTGCCACAAATACTGTGACTGGCGACGTGCAGACTCCCGAGCCATCCATAGACATGGCTGCCAGATCTAACATAAACTCTGAGTACCAATTGTCGGCCAGCTCCTTTCTCTCACTTGTGGAAATATACACATGACTAGAGATTCACCATAGTAGAAGAACAAAACACAACAACTTTTTGTGCTGCACAGCAGCGCCCAACATAGATTATGTACGTGTACCAGTGCGTCTAGTGTAGCCATCAATATGAGATGTTGATATGATTATGTACTTCAACTTTTTGTACGTTTATTTAGTGCCATCATATAAGCATCTCATCTCGACTCGTTTACGGAGCACCAAATCTTCCTACTAAAAATTGAGGACTAAGGGGAAATCTCTTACCAGCTAATGAAAATGCAAAATTTAATCTTCACAGACAAGTTCATTTGCTCCATCTATTTAAGAACACAAAGTATTCGCCAAACTTAGTTGATACATAAATATGCATAAGTTCACACTCAGGCACATATGGTTCACATGCTCAATTTTGGCTGATAAGAAAGCATTGCTCGGCGGCTTCCATAGCCTCTTCCCAATGTCTAGGACCGCGGCGAGTCCTTCTCGTCTCCAGGATTTTCCATATCTTCATATTCACGTAATACACCCTCCTCTTCATCAGATGATGGTGAGTCTGGCGATGGAGGATCTGCCTGGATGTTTAGGACGCATATGGTTCTCTCTTGAAATGACTGCAGCTGTCCTGGTGCCGGTGGCCTGGTAATAGGATGTTTTGGTATGCGCTCGCGTGTTTGTACAACTGGCAACAGGACTATAGAAGATGGTGAGCTTGTGATGCCATGCTGAGCAGCAGGGCTAGATATTGTTCCCGCAGCTGTCCCAGTTGTCTGTTCAATAGACAAACGCTGCTGGAGCAAATAGAACGTCGATTGGTCGACCTGAACAATCATAGGCATTGGAGAAGCATTATTGGCAGCTACCGTGAAGATTATCAAAGATGGTGGTGCTGGTGGACGAGGGTTGCAGTCCATTGTTGTTGGGCGGTGCTCTAAGAATTCATGAGTAATTAAGCAGGTTGCATCAACGCATGAAGAATACAACTTAAATATCAATGGTTTATGTAAATTAATGATAGTAAGACCGTGCATGCATGTGATCAAGTGCTAGTTGCTATATGTCTATATATACATCATTCACTGTCAATTACAATGTGCATGTGAGCAGAAAACATAAAAGTCTTGGTGATAGTGTACATTCATATGTTAACTAAGGAAGGAATACTGCTTCATTGTCACACATGATACAAGAACCTCCTAAATGATGCCTATACTGCTTATATGTTTCAGATTCATTTCTATACGTTGTCAAAAATGCATGACTTTGTTATATAACAGAAGCTGTTAAGAGAAGAGGTTAAGAACATTACAAGATCATTTTTATAACTTTTCATCATACTAATGGAAAAACATGAATTCTATAAAGTACTACTTCAATATAAGTAACTATCTCAGGCCTATTTGCAACTTAGTAAGACAAAACCATTCGATAAAAAAACATACCATGAGTATGGACCAAAAAGTAAGTTTATGGTTAGAGGAGAAGAGCTCATACACATCAGTCATACGTTGACGACTTGAAATAAGTCGAGCTCTAAGAACAGGAAGATTTAAATCACATCTTTACCCTGATTCTTGGGCTTCTTCTCTAATTTCTTTTAGGCTTTACTATTTATTATTGTCAGATTTTCTCTTCAAAATTCTTGACCACTACTTTTGATGTGACATAAAAAAGAAGTAATCATTCAACATCATTCATAAGGAATATAAGACATAAAGTTAATAAATAATATATACTTGAGTATGGTGCAGATAAAACACAACATATCATGTATTCACATATTTACAGATGTCTTTCATTGTGTAAAATTTTGCATGATGTCTCTTGGGTTGAACCTAAAAATTATATTTGTCTGTTCCACCCATACCTCCAATTCCTTCTCTTTTAAAATGCTTTACTTCAAATGTTGAACATGAAATGGCAGACGGTACTAGGAATCATCAGAACCGAGAAACCGAGATTAACTAAAAATAAAACAAGTACTGCACATAGGATGAACAGAATTTACTCACCGCAAATTTCAATAGCAGCAAAGAATAATCTGTGGTTATGAGCAGAGATGGCAGACGTATCTTCTCTAGAAATGATGGAAACAAAACATAGATCTAAAGAATTATGACTTGAAAAAAAAATCAAGATTGGAATACTTTATCCAAATGTTGTTCAATGTCCTTTATCCACGGATTTATTATAACATGGTATACACAGATCTACACTATATATATCCTCTATTTTTGGGAGCTGAAAAAGAAGTTGAGTTTATGAAGAATATATATTCTAATTGATAAAATGAAAACTTAGATCTAAAGAACTGTGACTAGAGAAAAAGTAATTAAGATTGCAATAGCAGATCCAAACCTTGTTAGATGCACTTTATCAGCATATCTGGAATATCTATTCTGAAATCTAGAATCCTCTTTCTTGAAGAGCTTATAAAGGACTCCACCAACCCACACCCACCCACCCACCTAACCACCAACTAACCCACCCACCTAACCACCAACCCCCAAAAAGTTTTGGGCCACGTGTTTATATAATAAAAGAAACCCAAGTTTCCCTTTGGTTTATAAATAAAAAATTATGGCATGGGCCACATCTCGCAGTTTATGTTTAGGAATAACAAACTTCTATAAAACACGTGTTATTTTACCAACCACTACCAATCATATCATATTTGCTTCTCCTCCTATTACCTCCTCATTAAAAAATAAGTTTATTTGATCCTTAAAGATTATCGGAGTGTCTCATTCCCGTGTAGCCCAAATCTTTCCATTCACCCTGTATTTCATAGATTACATTACTGATTAGGCTTCCATTCATCATGCATTCTGTAGATTCTGTAAATTACATCAATATTATGTTGATGCAAGTATTGATCTCTACACCTCTCACCATACAGCTCGAATTACTTCGGATCTTTCTAGAAGCATTTGGGCTTTCCCATCTTCTTAACCTGAAATGAAATGGCTTTCTCCTTATAGATCATCTGGAAAGATCTGCATATATGAACAGCAAAATCACAAGCACGCCTTCTCTAACTCGATCCAAACATCAAAGTTCAAATGTTTACAGGCCACTACGGAAAGTCTGGATAACACTGTGTCTAGATCGTAGTTGTTGTTTTCTCTTAACTATTATATTATGCATTCCACGACCATTATGAACAAGGTAGCAAAAGCCGAACAAAACAACAATAGCTTGAGTACGTGCCTATTTGAGCATGGATGGATGTTCAACATGACCCATTTCGTGTGTGAGCCTTATGTGTGGTCTACAGTTTCATATAAAATAAAGAAGAGGATATTTAATTACTTTTTTGAAAGAAAAGAATTGTTGAGCTCACCAATCTTACCTACTTTTAAATTATTATAAGATAGGTTGGTGATTTAAAATATAAATTTAAAGAAGGTAAAAAAATTTTTGTACCATATAGATGTTACCGTAGATAGCTTTGGTTACTTCCTTTGGTTTTACCGTATAGATTTTGTACGTGTGCTAATGCATCCAATGTACCATCAGCATGATATGTTGATATGATGGCACTTATTGACCGTATAGATTTTGTACGTTGATTTGGTGCCCTCATATAAGCATCTCATCTCAACTCAATTACAGACCCCAAGACTTCAAGGTAAAAATAAAGGGCTCGGGCAAAACCTACAGTTCATTTAACAGCTATAGAAAATGCAAATTTAATATTTACAGACAAGTTTCTTAGCTCCATCTGTCTAAAAGCATAGAATATTCACTAAACATAGTTGATACACAAATATGCATAAGTCCGCACTCAGGCAATAAGCTTCACATGCCCAATTTTCGATGATAAGAAGATCACTAGATGTGACCGTTTGGGTACAACATAAGCAAGCCCTGCTCGCCAGCTTCCATAGCGTCTTCCCTATGTCTAAAATGGCGGCGAAGTCGTTCTTTGCTTCAGGATTTTCCATCTCTACATATTCACCCACTACCCTCTCCACTTCATCAGATGATGCTGAGTCCAGCGATGGCGGATCTTCCTGCATGTTTAGGACACATATGCTTCTCTCTTGAAACTACTGCAGCTGTACGTTTTCAAGGACAATGTTGGCTGGGACTGGCACCGGTGGCCTTATAGTAGGCAGTTTTGGCAAGCGCTGGCATGGTCGTAGATACGATAGCTGGACTAGGGCAGTTGGCGAACCTGTAATTCCATGCTGAGAAGCAGGGCTAGATGCCTTTCCCGCAGCTGCCCCGGCTGTCTATTCAGTAGATAGATGCTGCTGGAGCAACTGGAATGTCAACTGGTTGACCTGGAAAATCATTGCCGTTAGAGATGTATTATTGGCATCTTCCATAAAGGTCGTTGAGGCTGTCGGTGCTGGTAGACGAGGGTTACAATTCGTTACAGTTGGGCGGTGCTGTTAGACTTCACGGGTAAGTAAGCAGGATGCATCAATGCATGAAGAATACAAACTTGATATCAATGGTTGATATAATTTAATTGCAGTAAGACTATGGACGCATGTGGTCAAGTGCTACCGGATACATGTGTATATATACATCATTAATTGTCAATTACAATGTGCATTTTAGCTAGAAACGTAAAAGCCTTTGTGATATGTATGCCACAAGGTGAGCCTAGCCTAATTTTGTGACTTGGTGAAACATTTGTTAGACGCCATATCTCTATCGAACCCCTGGTATCAAATTTCATTATAGTAGTAACAATTCATGATTACAAATGTACCTGCTGACGATTACTAATAGTTAAACTAAACTATTCATGCTACTGTATGATGGTCATGTGCAAAAGTACTTTAGCACTGGCGCGTGGATAAATGACTTCATTAGATTAATTACCTGATCCAAACTCATGACATGTAAAAATATTGTTGTACCGAGAAAATATTATATTATCAGTATTGATGTTTTAACAAAAAAAATTCAAAATAGGAGTGATACACTTGTATATTCATATGTTAAGTAAGAAAAAAAATACTGCTTCGTTGCCACATGTGCCACAAGAACCTCCTTAATGGAGCTATCTTCACAAGATCTTGGTGATGAGTTTAAGCTTTGAGTTCATGCCTTGATAATGTTGTCGAAGAATTCGGTAGAAGTCGAGTTGTTGGAATCTACTCGCGAGAAAAAGAATATGGTCATATGGGTGGTTCGAGAACTGGGTTTGATAAACTTAAATTGAGACCGGTTATATGTGTAGGATGCAGCAAGACATGGAGGTCTTGTGTGCGTAGCTCTACCTGCATCGATCGATTGAAGACCGTGCCATGTGCAATCTTGCTGGATAAGTTTGAACTGTATAGATTACAAACTGGATATATGGCCCATAGAAAACTGTTGTAATAGGTTCTTCCATCATTCTCTTTCTTCTGATGCTTGGAGAGCAAAACTTGAGAAGACAACGTTAGCATAAAAACATCAAGGATATTGTGCAAAAGAAGGTTGTACGATGATCATGGGCAAATTTACTTTAGCTTGGTCACTTAGATAAATGACTTGACTGGACTAATTATCTGAACCAAACTCATAACAAGTAGGAATATCGCTGTCCATAGAAAATATTATAGTATTGATATTGATACTATAACAGGAAATCAGTCAAAATGACAGGAGTCATACACTTGTAGGTTCTTATTTCAACTAAAAAAGGAATAGTTATTCATTGTCATGCATGCCATAAGAACCTCCTGAATGAAGCCTACATTGCCTATATTTTTCAAATTCATTTTGTTATAAGTATTCAGCATACTAACTTCAAGACATGAATTCTATAATGAACTACTTATTGAAAGGTAATTTCCTGTGATATATTTGCACGTGAGTAAAACAAAACCATCTCATAAAAAGAACGTACTTGGAGTATGGACCAAACAGTAAATTAAAGGATAGACGGGAAGAGCTTGTGCACATCAGTCATCTGTTGTCGACTCGAAATATGTCGAGATCTGAGAGTAAGAAGAATTGGATTAACATAGTTACCAAGATTTCTTGGCTTCTTCTCTGATTCTTTTTTGGCTTTACTAACTGTTGTTTTCAGGTTATCTATTCAACTGATGCACGAGCACACTAGGAACTAACCTGCATTGATTTTCTGGAACAAACCTAAAAACGCACA
This sequence comes from Neostapfia colusana, assembly GCA_030760725.1. Taxonomy (NCBI): domain Eukaryota; kingdom Viridiplantae; phylum Streptophyta; class Magnoliopsida; order Poales; family Poaceae; genus Neostapfia; species Neostapfia colusana. The sequence continues at coordinate 35,289,696 of JASWHV010000016.1, forward strand.
CACACGCACACACAAGTCAAAATTATTGCTAACAATTTTTGTCCGAATCTTACTGATTATTTTCACCTCCACATGACTTCAGGGCAACGGCGTCTTGTAGTCCACGTTCACTATGGCGAGTAGCGTCACACCATTTGACATTTCTTCACTGCATCACACTCTTCGGCACTTTGACCGTACTCATCACATTTGCGGCAATCAATATTCAAACTTGCGTCAGACCTCACTATTGTGTTTCCATTGAGCAACTATGACCCATCAACCGGCACAAGTGAGTCAGGGCTCAGCATGCACCAGTGGCAGGTTCTGCACAACATTGTCATATTGTTTCCCCGTGGAAGACTCCTCGAACACACATTTCCTTGAGGGCGTCCCACACCTCCTTTGTCGTCTCTTTCTTGGATATGGCAATCACTATTGCCTCCGGCACAGTTGGACAATGGCTGCGAGAGCCATGTGTTCCATCATCTCGTTGACCTGTTGCTTGTCCTTCACGCCGCCACACATGGATATCTTCATCTTCATAGTCCACATGCCAAAGTTTTCCTCCAAAATCATTGGGTAACACAATGTCACCCTCATCTCCATCACAGCCATATCATGGCTGCCATCTCAGCCATTGCCGCAAATATTGTGACCGGCGGCGTTTTCTCCCGAACCATCCATAGACATGGCTGCCAGATCTAACCTAAACTCTTAGTACCAATGGTTGGCCAGCTCCTTTCTCTCTCACTTGTGGAAATATACACATGACTAGAGATTCACCATAGTAGAAGAACAAGACACAACAACTTTTTGTGCTGCACAGCAGCGCAGAACATAGATTTTGTACATGTACCATTGCGTCTAGTGTAGCCATCAACATGAGATGTTGATATGATGGTTCCACTTGACCGTTTCGATTCTGTACATTTATTTGGTGCCATCATATAAGCATCTCATCTCAATTCATTTACGGAGCACCAAGTCTTTCAACTAAAAACAATGGACTAAGGGGAAATCTATAGTTCTGTTAACCGCTAACAAAAATGCAAAATTTAATCTTCGCCGACAAGTTCATTAGCTCCATCTATTTAAGAGCACAAAATATTCGCCAAACTTGTTGATACACAAATATGCATAAGTTCACACTCAGGCACATATGGTTCACATGCTCAGTTTTGGCTGATAAGAAAGCTCTGCTCGGTGGCTTCCATAGCCTCTTCCCAATGTCTAGGATGGTGGCGAGTCCTTCTCTTCTCCAGGATTTTCCACATCTTCATATTCACCTGCTATTCCCTCCTCTTCATCAGATGATGCTGAGTCTGGCGATGGAGGATCTTCCTGCATGTTTAGGACGCATATGCTTCTCTCTTGAAATGACTGCCGCTGTCATGGTGCCGGTGGCTTCTTGTAATAGGAAGTTTTGATAAGCGCTCGCATGTTGGTACCACTGGCAACGGGACTAGAGAAGATGGCGAGCTTGTCATGCCATGCTGAGCAGCAGGGCTAGTTATTGTTCCCGCTGCTGTCCCAGTTGTCGGTTCAATAGATAAACGCTGCTGGAGCAAATAGAACGTCGATTGGTCGACCTGAACAATCATAGGCCTTGGAGAAGCATTGTTGGCAGCCGCCGTGAAGGTTGTCGAAGATGGCGGTGCTTGTGGACGAGGGTTGCAGTCTATTGTTGTAGTGCGGTGCTCTAAGAATTCACAAGTAAGTAAGCAGGTTGCATCAACGCATGAAGAATACAACTTAAATGTCAATGGTTCATGTAAATTAATGATAGTAAGAACTTGAATGCATGTGATCAAGTGCTACTTGCTATATGTCTATATATACATCATTCACTGTCAATTACAATGTGCATATGAGCTGAAAACATAAAAGTCTTGGTGCTAGTGTATATTCATATGTTAACTAAGAAAGGAATACTGCTTCATTGTCACACACGATACAAGAACCACCTAAATGATGCCTACACTGCTTATATGTTTCAGATTCATTTCTATACGTTGTCTAAAATGCATGACTTTGTTATATAACACAAGCTGTTAAGAGAAGAGATTAATAACATTAGAAGATCATTTTTATAACTATTCATCATACAAATGAAAAAACATGAATTCTATAAAGTACTACTTAAATATAAGTAATTATCTCAGGCCTATTTGCACCTTAGTAAGACAAAACCAACCGATAAAAAGGACATACCATGAGTATGGACCAAATAGTGAATTTATGGTTAGAGGAGAAGAGCTCATGCACATCAGTCATACGTTGACGACTTGAAATAAGTCGAGCTCTAAGAACAGGAAGATTTAAATCACATATTTACCCTGATTCTTGGGCTTCTTCTATAATTTCTTTTAGACTTTACTATTTGTTGTTGTCATATTTTCTCTTAAAATTCTTGACCACTCCATTGGATGTGACATAAAAAAGAAGTAATCATTCAACATCATTCATAAGGAATATAAGACATAAAGTTAATAAATAATATATACTTGAGTGTGGTGCAAATAAAACACAACATATCATGTATTCACATGTTTACAGATGTCTTTCATTGTGTCAAAATTTTGCAAGATATATCTTGGGTTGAAGCTGAAAATTATATTTGTCTCTTCCACCCATACCTCCAATTCCTTCATTTTTAAAATGCTTTACTTCATATGTTGAACATGAAATGACAGACGGTACTAGGAATCATCAGAACCGAGAGACCGAGAATAACTGGAAATAAAACCTGTACTGCACATAGGATAAACAGAATTTACTCACAGCAAATTTCAATAGCAGCAGAGAATAATCTGTGGTTATGAGCAGAGATGGCAAACGTATCTTCTCTAGAAATGATGGATCCTTGTCAGATCAGTTCCAATTTATCAAAACAAAACATAGATCTAAAGAATTATGACTTGAAAAAAATAATCACGAGTACAATACTTTATCCAAATGTTGTTCAATGTCCTTTATCCATGGATTGATTATAACATGGTATACACAAATCTACACTACATATATCCACTATTTTGGGGAGCTGAAAAAAAGTTGAGCTTATGAAGGATATATGTTCTAATTGATAAAATGAAAACTTAGATCTAAAGAACTGTGACTAAAGAAAAAGTAATTAAGATTGCAATAGCAGATCAAAAACTTGTTAGATGACCTTTATCAGCATATCTAGAATATCTATTCTCAGATCTAGAATCCCCATTCTTGAAGAGCTTATAAAGGACTCCACCAACCCACACCCACCCACCTAACCACCCACCAACCCCCAAAAAGTTTTTGACCACGTGTTTATATAATAAAAGAAACCCATGTTTCCCTTTGGTTTTTAAATAAAAAATTATGGCACGGGCCACATCTCGCAGTTAAGGTTTAGGATTAACAAACTTATGCAATACACGTGTTATTTTACCAACCACTTCCAATCGTATCATATTTGCTTCTCCTCCTATTACCCCCTCATTAAAAAAGAAGATTTTTTGATCTTTAAAGATTATCCGAGTGTCCCATTCCTGTGTGGCCCAAATCTTTCCATTCACCCAGCATTTCGTAGATTACATTACTGATTAGGCTTCCATTCATCATGCATTTTGTAGATTACATCAACATTATGTTGATGCAAGTATTAATCTCTACACCTCTCACCTCAACAGTAGACTTCTCTAACTCGATCCAGACATCAAAGTTTATATGTTTACAAGTCACTACGGCAAGTCTGGATAACCCTGTGTCTAGATCGTAGCTGTTGTTTTCTCTTAACTAGTACATTATGCATTCCACAACCATGATGAACAAGGTAGCAAAAGCCGAACAAAACAACAATAGTTGGAGTATGTGCCTATTTGAGCATGGATGGATGCTCAACATAACCCATTTCGTGTGTGAGCCTTATGTGTGGTGTACTGTTTCATGCGAAAGTAAAGAAGAGGATATTTAATTACTTTTTTCGAAAGAAAACAATTGTTGAGCTCACCAAGCTTACCTACTTTTATATTATTATAAGATAAGTTGGTGATTTAAAATATTCATTAAAAGAAGGTAATTTTTTTGTACCGTATAGATGTTACCGTAGATGGCGTTGGTTATTACCTTAGATTTTACCATATAGATTTTGTACGTCTTCTAATTCATCCAGTGTACCATCAACATGATATGTTGATATGATGACAGTTATTGACTGTATAGATTTCGTACGTTGATTTGGTGCCCTCATATAAGCATCTCATCTCAACTCAATTACAGACCACCAAGACTTCCATGTAAAAATAAAGGGCTAGGGCAAAACCAACAGTTCCTTTAACAGTTATAGAAAATGCAAATTTAATATTTGGAGACAAAATCCTTCGCTCCATCTGTTTAAAAGCATAGAATATTCACTAAACATAGTTGATACACAAATATGCATAAGTCCGTACTCAGGCAATAAGGTTCACATGCTCAATTTTTGCTATACGGTGATCAGCAGATGTGACCGCTTGGGTACAACATAAGCAAGCCCTGCTCGCCAGCTTCCATAGCCTCTTGTAGCACCCCAAAATCTGTTAAAGAGGTGAATAAAAAATTTTGGACGAAATGCATGTGGAGAAAAATTCAAACTCAAACTGGAATTCAAATTTCAATTAAAACAGAAAAGAAAAAGGAAAAAGAAAAAAAACAGCCCATGGGCCGAAACCCACCTCAGCCGGCCCAACAGCCCGCGGCTGTTTTTCCCCTCCCCCACTCTCTGACGCGCGAGGCCCGCGTGTCATCCCCTTCCTCCGCGCGCCCACAATCACCACCGATCCTCCCGCGCCGATGGCCGCTGCCTCGCCCGAATTCCATGCCACAAGCCAAAATCTTCGGTTCCGGGCACTCCAGCACGATCTCAACGAACGCCGCCCTCCCTCGTCCGTTTAAAACGCCAAGGAAACTCCCCAGTCCTCCCACGCCCGCTCAGTTTTTTTCATCCAGTGAGAACCGACGTCTACACCACCGTTTCTTTCGAATTCTTCCCGATTTCTCTGATCTAACGGGCTTGTCATGTTCCACCGCCGCCGGGGAGCCCTGCAGGTGAAGGAAACGACGTGTCTTGCGCCCTAGCTACGGCTTCGACGAGCACCGAGGAGCTTCACCACCCACCGTCGTCGCAGAGCCGGATTCCGACCTCTCCAAGCCCGAGAAACCCCTAGGTGAGCTTTCCCTACCCCTCCGCAGCCGATCCGTGCGAAAAGATGCAAGTTCTAGCGTGTAGCGGCAAAGAACCGAGGCTGCACCGGCGAGATCACCGCCCCCTGTGGCCCGTCTATTTTAAATCATGCGGTCTCGAATAGATTTAACCCGTACCGCTTTGCGATCTAATCTCAGCCCTCCGTTTTAAATCCAATGGCCCACATCAGCCCCGCGTTATAAAGGTCGAGAATCTTACGTGCTACCCCCTGGGGATCTCGGAAAACACGAGCTAGCCCCGGAAACTTCTGATCTAGCCCCTGGACCCTCAGAAATTCATGTAAATTCATTTAAAAATCAGTTTTAGCCCCTGGACTTGATAACAATTAGGAAGACCTCCCTATTTTGCACACTTAGACCCCTGAAAATTTAGGGATGAGAAATGGGGCCCCACTGCAGTGTGAATTTGCACATCAGCCCCTAAGGGTTATTAATTTCAGGAAATTGAATATGTAAATAGGATTTAAATTTAAACATAGGTGTAGGTTCAGTTGAATTATTCTAACCCTGTTGAAAATTGGTAGAACAACCTGAGCTCTGAATTTATAGGGGAAATAAACTTTTAAACTAAATGAGATTGCTGTTTTGTAATTTATCTCTGAAATATACCCTTTAGGCATAAAACGAATTTAAATATGTGGAAAAATGAATCTAAATAACCAAAAAGGGGTAGGGAAAATTTACAAAGGTTCTGTTTAGGTAATTTGAACAGTAGAAATTTTTGTATGAATTTAGGTTGCTGTTTTATTGCTGGAAATCCATTTTTAGGCTAGAAAATAATTCTGAAAATGGGTAAAAATAAATTTAAATTAATCCCCATCAGAGGGGAAGTCAAAATATATTTTATTGGACATTTTATATCAGTACATGTTCTGTTTAGGTGATATATTGTGCTATTTTAGTATTAAAGATTACTTTTAGGTATGGAAAATAAATCTGAAAATATAGGAAAATAGGTATACCTAATTAGAAAATGTCAAGTGAGGTCCCCAAATCCAAAACTTCAAATTAAGATTTTGTAGAAGATCTGAAAACCTATTTGGAGTAGGAAATTATATTTCATGCAAATTTTGTGGCTAAGAAGTGTATTATCTAATATAGAGAATTTGTTCAAATTGGAAACTCATATATAGTGTGCATATAGAAATCAGAATATTAATGTTAGAAATAATATATATGTTTAAAAGTGCATGTATGCCTAGAATCAACATATTCAGGGTAAACACCACACTTAAATATGTGTATGACTTTCATATGTATGTATGTGTGGTTTGCATGAGTGGAAATGTGGACTATGGCTTATGGAATGTTGTTTTCTTTTTGCTATGTGTATTGGCATGAGTAGAACCAGCCCCAGAGCAGTTTCTCATCTTTCAAGATCAAGATTTTCCATTCCTAGAGCAGCAGGAAGAAGACAAGTGTCCTTGACCACTTTGATCCTATACTAGGATGTGAAGTTAGAATTTAATTGCATTGTCAATTTGCAATATGATACCCAAGATAGAAAGTTTCCTTAGAATTGCATTATCTTGTTTCCTTGTAGCCTAGGGTTGGGAGTTATGTTATTATGTCATTCATTTACACTTTTCATGCTTAGCCATGCTTAGAATGGGATAAATGGGACATGAGATCATCAATTTGTTTACTTTACCCTTGAATGAGATATTATGAATGATGTAGAGGTAGGAATCTAGACAAGTTGGATGCTTTGGTTGGTGCTGCGTGCACGAGACTCGGGTTTGTGCATAGTACTTTCCTGGATCCTAAGGATCGGTTCATGGACCATGTAACCTGGCTTTACCGTGCCAACCACATGCTGAGATGGGGCAGCTTGGCCAATTAATTAGGCGTATCTCCGACGTAGCATGGGTGTTTGGATGGTGCGGGGAGTAGGTGTCAGCTGGACTACCATATGAACCGCAAGGCTCAAGACGGGGCCACTGCAGTGGGGTTGGAGCCTCTTGTATGCTGTTAGGGGTGAAACCTCAGTGGGCCCACGCTCATCGGAAATCTCTTTGTAAAGGCCTCGTAGTGATCTCCTGGCTACACACCTCAGAAGTGTGAATGTGGTTCGGGGCCACTGACATAATGGAGGTTATTTTAGTCCACCCGGCAACGGGGGATGAAATCACTACATGTGGGTACAGTGGTGCAAACTCTGCAGAGTCAAAACTGTCATGAGAGTCGTGCTCACGGTCAAGAGCGGCTTTGACTTATTCATGATTAGAGGATGAGGAATTGGGATGTTGAGGATGTTAAGCGGGGAGCTTAATATTGGAAATGATGTTATGGTTACTTGATATTAATGATGGGTTAGGGGATTGGGACCATTTCACCTATGTAGTAAAGTAGGTGCTAAATAAGCTAAGGTGATAGGTATTAATTGCGTAGTGCTCTAACCATGAATTCAACCTCTCCTTGCTCTAGCCATGCATGACATAATCTTTCCCACACTTGCTGAGTACCTACGGTACTCAAGCTTGTTTTTCTGTTGGTTTTAAATTGCTGCTCGGGCCAAGGGAATGACGTGGTGTACAACGGCCAAGACTTCGGACCCGAAGAAGGATTCTAGGTTCACGGAGTCCCCTGGGCAATGCCTGTGACGGAGCCCACAAGACTTATCTTCTGCTGCTGTTTTATTTACATGTTATGAACATATTATCGTCCATCGAGGCGTTATGCGATGTAAGACTTATTTATATTCGAATACTTGGCTTGTAATATAATGATGCTTCACTATTTGTCTTCAGACGTATGAGAAAATGATCCTGGCATACATGTGATATTCACCCGGTCGTTCTTCGGAGAAACCGGGTGTGACACCTCTTCCCAATGTCTACGATGGTGGCGAAGTCCTTGTTTGCTTCAGGATTTTCCATCTCTACAGATTCACCCACTACACTTTCCTCTTCATCAGATCACGCTGAGTTCAGCGATGGCGGATCTTCCTGCATGTTTAGGACACATATGCTTCTCTCTTGAAACTACTGCAGCTGTGCGTTTCTCTGGGACAATGTTCGCTGGGACTGGCACCGGTGGCCTGATAGTAGGCAGTTTTGGCAAGCGCTGGTGTAGTCGTAGCTACAATAGCTGGACTAGGGCAGTTGGCGAGTCTGTGATGCCATGCTGAGCAGCAGGGCTAGCTGTCTTTCTGGCAGCTGCCGCGGTTGTCTATTCAATAGATAAACACTGCTGGAGCAACTGGAATGTCAATTGGTTGACCTGAAACATCATTACCGTTGGAGATGTATTGTTGGCAGCTTCCATGAAGTTTGTCGAAGCTGGTGGTGCTGGTAGACGAGGGTTACAATTTATTGCAGCTGGGCGGTGCTGTTAGACTTCACGGGTAAGTAAGCAGGCTGCATCAATGCATGAAGAATATAAACTAAATATCAATGGTTGATATAATTTAATTTCATAAATACTGTGCATGCATGTGGTCAAGTACTAGTGGATACATGTGTATATATACATCATTAATTGTCAACTACAATGTGCATTTTAGCTTGAAACATAGAAGCCTTGGTGATATGAATGCCACAAGGTGAGCCTAGCTTAATTTTTTGACTTGGAGAAACATTTGTTAGACCCCATATCTCTATCGAACCCCTGGTATCAAATTTCATTATAGTAGTAACAATTCATGGCTACAAATGTACCTGCGGACGATTACTAATAGTTGATGGGAGCACTGATACACTTGTACATCCATATATTAAGTAAGAAAAAATACTGTTTTATTGCCACACGTGCCACAAGAACCTCCTTAATGGAGCCTTCTTCACCAGATATTAGTGATGAGTTTAAGCTTTGAGTTCATGAGAGATATTGGTATGAATTCGTTAGCTAATTCTGGGTGTCTAGCTACAATGACAGGGATTTATACAGGTTTGTACAACGTGTCCTACGTACAGTTTGGGGTGTTCTTATGTCTTGTATCAGGCGGTTTAAGGAACCGGGATTACATGTGAGGCCTAGTAGCATGTCTTCCTGAGGAAGAACCTGAGTGTCTCTCCTTTTTTATAGCCCGGACGCCTCACCTTACTCACCGGCTCCTCATAAATTGGTCGTGGGTTTAAATGGTGTGTCGGCATCTAAGGCGGCCCAACGTGACACGGGAGCGATGGTTGCATCTCCCATTGTCTTGTCTATATTCTACATCTACTTTCCGTCCCTGTACCACTGCACCGAGTTGGAAGGGACGGATGATGATGGTCGGCGTCGTGCTTGTCTAGTCATGCAAGGCCTTTACTATGTTTTGAAGTCCTTTTGCCGTTCCTTCACGTCAGTATTGAAGTCTTCTATCTGCCTCATGCCCGAGCCTTACCCCAGGGCGCTTCTTCGTCTAACCTCAATGGTCTTGGTCAGAGGTTGGACGTCGACTTCCATCTGTATAGGGTGGATGCGGCTTCCCGATATCGGAAGCCGCCCGTCTTGTTTCGACCCCAGTTGGCACGGGTCAGCCGTCTAAGTCCTAACATCAAGGTCGGGACTTATCGTCGTGTTGCTCTGAGCCCTGGTTCCGAGGCGGGATAAGGTGCTTACCTCCTTCATATAGTTTGGCTGGTCCCCGTGGTTCCATTTGGCTCCGTTAGATGAGCTGATCACTGGTCTTCAAGGTACCTAGGCTGCGTTACGGCGTCAATCGTACTGGTCCAATAAAGGTGGAACATGAACCTTATCGAGGCAGGAAAATACAAAATGTGCCAACTTTTTGAGCTTGGGGAATGGAGGGACAAGGCATATCATAGTGCCAGGATTTATAAAGAGAGAACTAAAACATAGCACGATAAGTGGATTAGTCCCAACAAATTTAAGTCCTAGGATAAGGTTTTGCGTTTTAACTCTAGGATTAAACTATTTGTACACGGGAAATTGAGAAGTAAATAGCAAGGAAAATTTACTATTGTAGAAACCTCTTCTCATGGAGCCATCACAGTCCAAGATAATGAGGGCCATCTATTCAACGTGAATGGGCACTGTTTTAAAATTTTCTTAGATTCCCACGACTATTTGGATAAAGAAATTAACGTGATCAGTTTAATTGATCTTCACATCATTTCTTCTAATTCTATCTAAATTTTTGACGTCTAAATAAAGTGGACCCACTAGAAAAACCTTCTGCACGGCCCAGGAGATCAGACAATGAAAGCTGGGAACAAGCGGTGGCTCCCAGGAGTCGGCCAAACCATAGGATCAGTCACATCTCCACGGGCATCGTTTCCGTTATGTTTTCTCATGTGTTATATTCTGATCCATCTCAACTCCTCCATCTATGATTACGTATTAGATAACTTTACGGTGACATTAAAAAGCCCCAAACAACAGGAAGGTGCAAAACATATCAGAAAAGCTCCTCTCCTCTTCTATCTCGCCAAAAGTCCAATCTACTATTCCCATGGCTGGCAAAGGCATCATCCCACATGCCTCCTCAAGCTCCACCTTCAACTTCAGTACAATTTTTTTATTTAGTGTGAAATCTCTGGACTTTTTGCAATAATTCCCTTATTCTAAATCTGTGGGGATTGACTCCAGGAGAATCCTTTTATAGAAAAATCTCAAATTTGGCAAAGTATTCCTATAGTTCCATAGGACTTTCAGTAAATTCTCAGAACCATTGGGTATGTTTAGCTTAAGAGAATTCAGTAAGTTTGCTCTATGGTTATAAAAATAACAGAAAGTAATTCAGAAAAATAGAATCAACTTGTAAAATCCATAACTTTCAGTAGAATGGTAAGAAAAATGTGACACCAATTTTGTTGGACTCCTTAACAACAGCAACGTTTGGAAAACATACTTTCCTCTATGTCAAAGCCCCAATTTTCCCGGAATTTAAGAGAAGAATAAAGACTTAGGGATTTAATATAGACACATATTTTCTTAAGAATTCCATATACATTGCTAGCAGGTTATCTATGATCTAAGTCATCTACTGTAAAAATCGGAGGGGCATTGGAGTTCATTCATTATAGAATTCAGTTATACACATAACTTTTGTTCATATAGATATTAATCCATCATTTGCATTGCTTTGCATATAGTTTAGTCACTGAGCTTGAGGAGACTCTGGAGCCCATTTACAGTATACCTCCGGACACTAACGTTGATTTTGAGCAGCAACAAGATGAGCCCCGGTTAGCATTTAACTGCTGTTTTATAATATTTTATTTTATGTCACTATTGTTCAATAGAGATGAGATGTGCATTAGGTCAAGGATGTTTGAAAATACAAATGCATGACCAAAGGATCCATGTATTAGAAGGATAGTCAATGACTCCATTGTATAGGTTCATGCCTTGATAATGTCATCGAAGAATTTGGTAGAAGTCGAGTTGTTGAAATATACTCGCGAGAGAAAGAATAGGGTCACACGGGTGGTTCGAGAACAGGGTTTGATAAACTTAAATTGAGACCAGTCGGATGTGTAGGATGCAGCAAGACATGGAGGTCTTGTGTGCGTAGCTCTACCTGCATCGATCGATTGAGGATCGTGCCGTGTGGAATCTTGCTGGATAAGTTTGAACTGTACAGATTACAAACTGGATGTATGGCCCGTAGAAAACTGATGTAAGAGGTTCTTCCATCATTCTCTTTTTTTCTTGATGTTTGGAGAGTAAAACATGAGAAAACAACATTAGTATAAAAACATCAAGGCTATTGTGCAAAAGAAGGTTGTACGGTGATCATGTGCAAATTTACGTTAACTTGGTCACTTAGATAAATGACTTGACTGGACTAATTATCTGAACCAAACTCATAACAAGTAGAAATATCACTGTTCATAGAAAATATTATAGTATTGATATTGACACTATAACAGAAAATCAGTCAAAATGTCAGGAGTCATACCCTTGTAGGTCCGTATGTCAACTAAAAAAGGAACAGTTATTCATTGTCACGCATGCCATAAGAACCTCCTGAATGAAGCCTACATTGCCTATATGTTTCAAATTCATTTTGTTATAAGTATTCAGCATACAAACTTCAAGACATAAATTTTATAATGAACTACTTGCAGAAAGGTAATTTCCTGTGATATATTTGCACGTGAGTAAGACAAAACCATTTCATAAAAAGAACGTACCTAGAGTATGGACCAAATAGTAAATTAAGGGTTAGACGGGAAGAGCTCGTGCACATCAGTCATACGTTGTCGACTTGAAATATGTCGAGATCTGAGAGTAAGAAGATTTAAATAACATAGTTACCTTGATTTCTTGGTTTCTTCTCTGATTCTTTTTTGGCTTTACTAACTGTTGTTTTCAGGTTATCTATTCAACTGATGCACGAGCATACTAGGAACTAACCTGCATTGACTTTCTGGAACAAACCTAAAAACACACACACGCACACACAAGTCAAGATTATTGCTAACAATTTCCGTCCGAATCTTACTGATTATTTTCACCTCCACATGACTTCAGAGCAACGGCGTCTTGTAGTCCACGTTCACTATGGTGAGTAGCGTCACACCATTTGACATTTCTTCACTGCATCACACTCTTTGGCAATTTGACCGTACTCATCACAATTGCAGCAATCAATCTTCGAACTTGCGCCAGACCTCACTATTGTGTTTCTCTTGAGCAACTATGACCCATCAATCGGCACGAGTGATTCAGCGCTTAGCATGCACCAGTAGCAGCTTCTGCATAACATTGTCGTGTTGTTTCCCCGTGGAAGATTCCTCGAACACACATTTCCTTTAGGGCGTCCCACACCTCCTTTGCAGTCTCTTTCTCAGATATGGCAATCACTATTGCCTCCGGCACAGCTTGGACAATGGCTGCGAGAGCCATTTGTTCCATCATCTCGTCGACCAATTGCTTGTCCTTCACGCAGCCACACATGGAGATCTTCATCTTCATAGTCGACATGCCAAAGTTGTCCTCCAAAATCATTGCGTAACACAATGTCACCCTCGTCTCCTTCACAGCCATATCATGCTTGCCATCTCAGCCATTGCCACAAATACTGTGACCGGCAGCGTGTAGACTCCCGAATCATCCATAGACATGGCTGCCTGATCTAACCTAAACTCTGAGTACCAATGGTCGGCCAGCTCCTTTCTCTCTCACTTGTGGAAATATACACATGACTAGAGATTCACCATAGTAGAAGAACAAGACACAACAACTTTTTGTGCTGCACAGCAGCGTCCAACATAGATTTTGTACGTGTACCAGTGCATCTAGTGTAGCCATCAATATGAGATGTTGATATGATGGTTCCACTTGACCGTATAGATTCTGTACGTTTATTTAGTGCCATCATATAAGCATCTCATCTCGACTCATTTACGGAGCACCAAATCTTCCAACTAAAAACGAAGGACTAAGGGGAAATCTCTTACCAGCTAATGAAAATGCAAAATTTAATCTTCGCAGACAAGTTCAATAGCTCCATCTATTTAAGAGCACAAAATATTCGCCAAACTTAGTTGATACACAAATATGCATAAGTTCACACTCAGGCACATATGGTTCACATCCTCAATTTTGGCTGATAAGAAAGCATTGCTCGGCGGCTTCCATGGCCTCTTCCCAATGTCTAGGATGGCGGCGAGTCCTTCTCTTCTCCAGGATTTTCCATATCTTCATATTCACGTGCTACGCCCTCCTCTTCATCAGATGATGCTGAGTCTGGCGATGGAGGATCTGCCTGCATGTTTAGGATGCACATGCTTCTCTCTTGAAATGACTGCAGCTGTCCTTGTGCCGGTGGCCTGGTAATAGGATGTTTTGGTAAGCGCTCACGTGTTAATACCACAGGCATGGGACTATAGAAGATGGCAAGCTTGTGATGCCATGCTGAGCAGCAGGGCTAGATATTGTCCCCGCAGCTGTCCCAGTTGTCTGTTCAATAGATAAACGCTGCTGGAGCAAATAGAATATCGATTGGTAGACCTGAACAATCATAGGCCTTGGAGAAGCATTATTGGCAGCCACCGTGAAGGTGGTCGAAGGCGGCGGTGCTGGTGGACGAGGGTTGCGGTCCATTGTTTTTGGGCGGTGCTCTAAGAATTCATGAGTAAGCAGATTGCATCAACGCATGAAGAATACACCTTAAAAATCAATGGTTTATGTAAATTAATGATAGTAAGATCGTGCGTGCATGTGATCAAGTGCTAGTTGCTATATGCCTATATATACATCATTTACTGTCAATTACAATGTGCATATGAGCTGAAAACATAAAAGTCTTTGTGATAGTGTACATTCATATGTTAACTAAGAAAGGAATACTGCTTCATTGTCACACATGATACAAGAACCTTCTAAATGATGCCTACACTGCTTATATGTTTCAGATTCATCTCTATACGCTGTGTAAAATGCATGACTTTGTTATATAACACAAGCTGTTAAGAGAAGAGATTAAGAACATTAGAAGATCATTTTTATAACTATTCATCATACAAATGGAAAAACATGAATTCTATAAAGTACTACTTAAATATAAGTAATTATATCAGGCCTATTTGCACCTTAGTAAGACAAAACCAACCGATAAAAGGAACATACCATGAGTATGGACCAAACAGTAAATTTATGGTTAGAGGAGAAGAGCTCATGCACATCAGTCATACATTGACGACTTGAAATAAGTCGAGCTCCAAGAAAAGGAAGATTTAAATCACATATTTACCCTGATTCTTGGGCTTCTTCTCTAATTTCTTTTAGGCTTTATATTTACTGTTGTCAGATTTTCTCTTTAAAATTCTTGACCACTACTTTGGATGTGACATAAAAATGAAGTAATCATTCAACATCATTCATAAGCAACATAAGACATAAAGTTAATAAATAATATATACTTGAGTGTGGTGCAAATAAAACACAACATATCATGTATTCACATATTTACAGATGTCTTTCGTTGTGTAAAATTTTGCAAGATGTCTCTTGGGTTGAAGCTGAAAATTATATTTGTCTGTTCCACCCATACCTCCAATTCCTTCTTTTTTAAAATGCTTTACTTAATATGTTGAACATGAAATGACAGACGGTACTAGGAATCATCAGAACCAAGAAACCGAGATTAACTGGAAATAAAACAAGTACTGCACATAGGATGAACAGAATCTACTCACCGCAAATTTCAATAGCAGCAGAGTATAATATGTGGTTATGAGCAGAGATGGCAGATGTATCTTCTCTAGAAATGATGGATCCTTGTCAGATCGGTTCCAATTTATAAAAACAAAACATAGATCTAAAAAATTATGACTTGAAAAAAAGAATCAAGATTGCAATACTTTATCCAAATGTTGTTCAATGTCCTTTATCCATGGATTTATTCTAACATGGTATACACAGATCGACACTACATATATCCTCTATTTTGAGAGCTGAAAAAGAAGTTGAGCTTATGAAGAATATATTATAATTGATAAAATGAAAACTTAGATCTAAAGAACTGTGACTAGAGAAAAAGTAATTAAGATTGCAATAGCAGATCCAAACCTTGTTAGATGTCCTTTATCAACATATCTGCAATAGATATTCTCAGATCTAGAATTCTCTTTCTTGAAAAGCTTATAAAGGACTCAACAACCCACATCCACCCACTTAACCACCAACTAATCAACCCACCTAACCACCCACCAACTCCCAAAAAGTTTTGGGCCACGTGTTATATAATAAAAGAAACCCAAGTTTCCCTTTGGTTTATGACACGACCCCACGGTCTTGTCGAGCCAGGATGACGCTGAGGGGTGCTGCGTTGCACAGCACCGGATAACACATGTCAAAGGTACAAAGCGGAAGCGAAATTTTATTACATAAACAAATTATGAACATGTTTACATCAAAATAAGTTCAGTCTACACTCACGGGCGTCGACTAAGCATCAAGTGCACATTCAGCCTTTGAACGTGTCCTTGCTAGCACACATGCACACTAGCTCCGCGGCGTGCACGACTCCCACTCGACGGGGTTCCCCTCCTGGGGTTCCGTCTCCTCTTCGGGAGTCCCTTCCTCATAGAACCCTGCAAAACTTCAAACACAAGCAGTGAGCACAAAGGCTCAGCAAGTCCGACCCGTCTCA
Organism: Neostapfia colusana; assembly: GCA_030760725.1. Lineage (NCBI taxonomy): Eukaryota > Viridiplantae > Streptophyta > Magnoliopsida > Poales > Poaceae > Neostapfia > Neostapfia colusana. The sequence goes on from JASWHV010000016.1 coordinate 35,305,945, forward strand.
CCTAAACATGGAACTTCTACATGAGGGTTGATGGGTACATGAGGCAAAAATCATTTGCAAAGGACTCGCCTAATTAGTGGAACCTTACTTTCAAGTTTTAGCAGCAGGTGGTGGAGAACCTTACGCTAAGGCACATGAGAGAGCCGCAATCAAACCAGAAACGCATTTCTCTCATGTACTTTGACTAAAGTTTGAAAAGAACTTTAGTTAGCTCTAAGCTACAGCATATCATTAACAATCAATGTCCATCATTCAATCAGCAACATTTTAACATGTGACTAGCCTGTTCTTTCTATGTCACGGTACAGTGAACAAGTGGTACTCACTGACCGCGAGGGACGTCGATTATAATCGATTTACACCTGCAGAGTTACCCGAACAACCCGTCACGTACGCCCGTACTCGATGTTGTCTACAACAACCATCACGGACGCCGTACGTGACTACCTTTTACCCGTTAGCCAAATGTTGAATCGGTCCAATCGTCCCGAGCAAGAGGTCTCTGCACGCGCATCTTAGTGCCGCCAGCCGATTTACACCTCGAGCTCTCAACCTACCCTCTGAACGACCAACTATGCCTCAACACCCAACTACCCGAGTTACATCAGTTTCCCGGTTCCCATATAGCCGGTAGGTCTTCTGTACTGTTCTAGCTTGTTCAACAGGCCCGCACACGGCTCGGTCCTCAATCGACACAAGCGGAGCTATAGCACACAGACCCCAAAGTCCTGTTGCCCTTACTCCCCGCTTAGTCTCATTTTCTTGCCATGTGTTTCATGTGCTATCACTACCCGAGTCGAGTGCCTCTAGCCTATGCTCGCGAGTAGTTCCAACTACTCGACTTGTACCGAATCCTACTCTGTCTTAGCAATGCAGTGGCTAACGAGGTTTTCAATCCTAATCCCAACCCATGGTTTTCTTGGCTATGCATTTGGGTTTCCAAGCAAGACTCTAATGCAAGAGTAATAGTATTCAAAGATGTGCTCAAAATAATAAACATTTGTAAAAAGGTTAATGCAAACTGGAGCTTGCCTTTCTGCTCTTGGTCGTAGGCTAGCTGTTCCTCCGGAGTAACGAAGTCTAGGACTTCAGGTTCCTCCTTGACCTTAGCGACTACATGATAAGAGAGGTACATGTATTAATTTGAATGCATTTGTATTAAGTTTGAACTTGTGAAGCTTATAAGTCCCACTAGACAGACTCAATGACTGTGAAACTTTTACTGTGGCTTGGTTACAACCTAAACAGAGACTGGTCAAGTTTTAGTTGCAGCAAAGCTCATTTGAGCCCTCCACAATTAATTATGTCCTTGACCTTAATTGGAACTCTTAGGGTGCTCTAAGGATTTTCATGAAACAAACTATGAATTTCTGAAAACTAGATTTTCAGAGGGTTCTAATGGAGTTGGTCTCACTTAATTTGAAGGTTCCTAGCTAAAGACATGAGCTAAACAATTTCAGAGAAAATTCTGAAAATGTTTCTGAACATTTTCTATTTTCTCTGGAACAGTTTCACTAATCACACCATTAGGTGGATTAAATGAGCTCCAATGGGTCTGAAATTTTTATGGTAGTTCAGGGATATTTTCGTGAACAACCCAGCAAAATTTCAGGATTTTCCTCCAAAGGATTCTCCAGTTAAAATTCCAAACATTGTAAATTTTGAGGAATTAATTATGGAGAAATAAGGAATTTCATGAAGTGAAACTTGATTTGCTGGAAAGTACTCAGAGAGCTGAATCCAGCAAAATTTGGTTCACTCAATTTGGAGCTTTCTAGCCAAATTTATGAGGATTTGAAGTTTGAAGGAAATCTGAAAATCGGGGGAAAAGTTTAAACTTGCAGGTGGGCCCCGGGGACACGCGTCGCACGCCGAGGCGACAGCACACCGGGGCCCACAACGCTTTTGCGTGCCAGCACACCTGATCCCGGCCGCAGCCCGATCCCGATTCAAAATATCGGCGGCTGACAGCTGGGGTCCACCCCTTTCTTCAACCTCGTGACGACCGCGCTCCGCCGCCGAGGGACCTCGCCGGAGAGCTCGCCGGCGGCTTCTGTACAGCTCCAAACTTCACGATTTTGGCTGCCCGTGCCTACTTTCTCTCGGGGAACAGGATTCTGGGGTCAGCTACTCATGACAATGGCCGGTGCATGGTCGGCGACGAGCCGCCACCTCGGAAAGACTTGGGCCATGTCGGCTGACTTCCTTAGCATCTCAACTACTCGAGGAACCGGTCGGGAAGCATCAGTGGACCTCAGGGGAGGTCGACATGAGCTTGAGGCAGCTCGGGGAAGGCCCGAAGTAGGTCCTCACCGTGTGCCCGATGCCTCCCGTTTGTTCTGCCGTTGGTAAACCTCGAATTACGCCGGGTACAGAGGTTCTCCGGCCAAGGGTTGTGAAGGCAACTTGTGCGTTACCGTGTCTAGTTTGTGTGAGAGCGGATTGAGGCCCTCTAATCCTTTCTAGGGTACGAATTCGACGGAATCGCACCCGAAGGTCATTCTGCACACAGAAAGGGGAAAACTGGAAATTCGCCGCCGGTGAGCAATCACTCGAGCTGTGGCCCGGGGGTGAGCAGCACCGGACACCAGCGCGTCCTAGGGTGCCTTGGCTCGGGCTTGACAACGCCCTGGTTGGGCTGTCCACGGGAGCCCGAGGTGCGGCGGTTCTAAGTCACCGAATTGATCTTTCGGCATAACCGATTTCAATCGACCTCAACTGAATTCTAGCAGCGGGGAGGACGGAGGAAGGTCTCTAGTACCTTGCCGTGGCTCTGGAGGGGACGGAGGAAGCTGTGATCGGCGCTCTCCGATCGATTCCGAGCTGCGGAAGGTGTTTGACGGCGCTGAGTTCTTGCGGGGAAGAAACGGGTGAGGCTTCGGCCGAGGAGGGGGAAAGGCGCCTTAAGAAGGCTCTGCACCGCCTCACGCCCGCGCGTGGCCAAGCAGCTGCTGGCGCGGCGGCTCCCCTCGGTGGCGATCGCAGCGGCGGCTCGGCTAACCGAGTGAGAAAGTCTGTCGGTTTGATTTGGAGTAGTGGCTGACATGTGGGTCCCACTTCCAATTTTAACCTCTGAAATTTACTCCTAATCACTGTTGTAAACAGTGAGCCCCATAATACCCCTGGTAATTCAAACTATTCACCCATGAGCCATTTGAATTGAGTAGAATTCAAATTGGGTTTTGTTTGAATGAATTTCAGCACAAGTTCAGTTTTGAATTCAAATAAAGTTTGAATTTGTCCCACTTAGCTCATGTCAAGATCAACTCCAAATGGAGTGAAAATTGGTGTGTGAGCTCACAAAAATGTACTGAGTAAGAATATGCCTCCCACTTTTAAATTCATGGGATAAAAACAGTTTGAATTTTATATGGTTTCAAACTGCCCTCTTTCTTGCTATACCCAAAATGACCTCAAAAAGGTTTTGAATTTGGATGAAACTTGGCATGGACATTCTTAGCAATGTGTAGGAGTTTTTATATGTCCAGCCCTTCTACATCACATGTGGAAAATGCCACTTTTGCAACATGTGAGTTTGTTCTCTAATGAGCATGTTTATGGTGGTTACTTGCTCTTCATTTGTGTTCATCATCTTTCCTCAAATGAGATGTGTGTGTATGGTGGTGAACACTTCAATTATGTGTCAAAAACTGAGGCCTTTACATTCCTCCCCCCTTAAAAGAATCTCGTCCCGAGATTATAAGGTGAAAAATGAGAGAGAGGACGGTGGAAAATTACCGGATATGCGACGTGAAAAAGTCGGGGTAGTTAGCACGAAGAAATTCTTCGCTCTCCCATGTCGCTTCGTCCATGGAGTGATTACTCCATAGAACCTTGTAGAACCACAACGTACGTTTGCGTGTGGTTCGGGTCTTTTCATCGATAATCTGCATCGGTTCCTCCCGATAGGTGAGATCCGGTTGCAGTTCTTCAATGTCTTCCAGCTGAATGGTAGTTGATAGCTTAAGACACTTCCTCAGCTGGGCAATGTGAAAGACGTCGTGCACACCGGAAAGTGCTTCTGGTAATTTCAGCCGCTATGCCACTGATCCACATCTTTCGGTAATCTGAAATAGACCGATGAATCGGGGTGCTAACTTTCCTCTTACCCCAAATCTATTTACGCCCTTCATTGGAGACACTCGTAGATATACGTGATCTCCAACTTCGAATTGTAATGGGCGCCTTCTCCGGTCCGCATATTGTTTCTGACGGGATTGAGCGGCTTTTATATTCGCTTGAATCAGTCGAACCTTTTCTTCCGTGTTGTTGACGAGGTCAATCCCGAAGGTAACCCTTTCGCTAGACTCACACCAGTTCAATGGTGTGCGACACTTCCTTCCGTATAGCGCCTCGTAAGGTGCCATCTTGATGCTGGCTTGGTACCCATTATTGTACGAGAACTCAGCTAACGGCAAGTGATCATCTCAATTCTTGCCGTGGTTGATAGCGCAAGCTCGTAGCATGTCTTCTAGAATCTGATTTACCCGCTCCGTTTGCACATCCGTCTGCGGGTGGTAGGCTGAACTACGGATCAGCTTCGTCCCCAAGGCAGCGTGCAGCTGCTCCCAAAAATGGGACACAAATAAAGTGCCCCGATCCGATATGATAGTACGGGGTACGCCGTACAAGCATAGGATCCGTGAGATGTACAGTTCAGCGTACTTCTTGGCGTTGTAGTTGGTGTTGACCGGGATGCAATGGGCAACTTTGGTGAGCCGATCGACGATCACCCACACAGAATCATGTTTCTGCAAGGTGGTGGGTAAACCGACGACGAAGTCCATGCTCACATCCTCCCACTTCCAGGCAGGAATGCCCAGTGGTTGCAGCAGTCCCGGTTTCCGCATGTGGTCTGCCTTCACCCTTCGACATGTATCACTCTCGGACACGTATTTTGCAGTCTCTCGCTTCATCCGTGTCCACCAGAACTTGCTTCTGAGTTCTTGATACATCTTGTTGCTGCCGGGGTGAATAGAAAACTTTGACAAGTGAGCCTCATCAAAGATTTTCTTCCGTAATTCCGGGTTACGGGGTACGACGATCCGGTCCTTGAACCATAGGACACCATCTCCGTCCTTCCGAAAACATTTCAGCTCCCCACTGTCTACACGTCTCCGTAAATGTGACATGCCCTTGTCATTCTTCTGGGCTGCCGCTAACTCTTCACGGATGGTGGGGATCAAAGATAGGTTGTAGAGAGCTCCGTGTGGAATCACATGTAGTGGTGGTTCGCTCTCTTCCAACGGTGTGATGGTCAGATTGTTGACGTGTGACTTGCGGCTCAGCGCATCTGCCACTACGTTTGCCTTGCCCGGATGATAATGGATCTCTATTTCGTAATCCTTTATCAGTTCTAACCATCTTCGTTGTCTCATGTTCATCTCCTTCTGAGTGAATATGTACTTGAGGCTTTTGTGGTCGGTATATAAATGTACGAGGTTACCGAGTAGGTAGTGCCTCCACATTTTCAGTGCAAGTACCACGGCAGCGAGCTCCAAGTCGTGAGTTGGATAATTTTGCTCATGGTTTCTAAGCTGCCGTGACCCATACGCGACCACCCTTCGGTCTTGCATCAGCACACATCCGAGCCCAATGCCGGATGCATCGCAGTACACGTCGAACGGTTTTGTTGTGTCTGGCTGCGCCAAAACCGGTGCTGATGTCAGGTGATTGACTAAAGCCTTGAATGTTGCTTCACATGATGGACTCCAAACATATTTGGAAGCCTTATTCAGCAGCTCTGTCATAGGCTTGGCAATCTTCGAGAAGTTCGGAATGAACCTCCGATAATATCCCACAAGTCCGAGGAAACTCCGTACCTCGTGAACAGTTCTCAGGGATTTCCAATTCAGCACTTGAGTGATCTTGCTCGGGTCTACAGCGATACCCTCCGCTGAGATGATATGCCCGAGGAAAGGCACTTGCGATATCCAGAATTCACATTTGCTGAATTTCGCGTATAACTTGTGATCCCGCAGCCATTGCAAGACTATACGCAGATGTTCCTTGTGATCTTCCTCCGACTTGGAATATATCAGGATGTCGTCGATGAAGACCACGACAAACTTGTCCAGCTCCGGCATGAATACCGAGTTCATAAAGTACATGAAGTGAGCTGGAGCATTGGTGAGGCCGAAGGACATGACCAAGTACTCATAAAGCCCGTACCTCATCGAGAAAGCCGTCTTCGGAATGTCCTCAGCCATTATCTCAATCTGATGGTACCCGGATCTTAAGTCCATCTTGGAAAAGATCTTTGCTTCGACCAACTGATCAAACAACATGTCGATCCGTGGCAACGGGTACTTGTTCTTGATGGTTATGGCATTTAATGGACGATAGTCCACGCAAAGCCGCAACGTCTCATCGTTCTTTTTGACAAATAATGCCGAACAGCCCCATGGCGAGGAGCTCGGCCTAATAAAACCCTTCTCCAGAAGGTCCGTGAGCTGAGTCTTCAGTTCAGCCAACTCCTTGGGCGCCATCTTGTACGGCCTTCAGGTTATTGGCATGGTTCCCTGTGCCAGTTCAATTTTGAACTCCACCTCTCTATCGGGTGGCATACCCGGCAAATCGTCCGGAAACACATCAGGGAACTCTCGGACCACTGAAATATCTTCCAATCTGATGGTTGTGGCTTGATAGACACTTGGAAGTTTTATTTCTGGACTGTCCAGAAATAATGAGTGAGACTCATGCACTTCTGAGTTCAAGTGCACCACTCGGAGGACGGTGTCTAAAACAGCGCCGTGGCGGGTTAACCACGACATCGCTAGGATGACATCGACCTTTTGTCCCTCTAAGATTATGAGAGACATAGGGTAAACTCTACCCTCTAAGCACAATGGCGCTTTTGGGACCATCATGCTTGCTGAAATTTTCCCACCCGGTGAACAGATCACATAAGGACTATCGGTGGGTAGTATTTGCAAGCTATATTTATCAATGAAAGCTTGGCTAATGAAGCTATGCGTGGCGCCTGAATCAAATAGTACTATAGCGGGATGCTGGTGGAGTTGGAACATACCCGCAAGGATTGGCTCGCCCTCCGGCACGTCCTCTATGGCAAGCTGGTGGACAGTGCCGGGCCTAGGGTTTTCCCGCCGCGCATTAGTAGGGTTCCGGGGTTGATTCCTCCCCAAAAACTGCGGTGCAACTCCGCCGCCTTGCCTCTCCGGGCAACTGATCGCGAAGTGTCCTGGACGACCACACTTGTAACATGTGGCCGCTGCTGGTGTAGTACTCGGGGGACGAAAGCTCGGCATGCGCTGCTGAGGTGCATACGCACGCGGCATCGCCCTCTGCTGCTGTTGTTGCGGAGGTGGTACTGGCAGTGCCGGCCTGAATGCCGGTGAAGAGTACGGCCGACTGCGGAACTTCATCGACCGCTGTGGTGGCTGCCAGCGTGGACCTGATGGTGGGCGATTCACCATCCGAAACTTCTGAGAAGGACCGCCTCCTTCTCCGCTGCTCTGCGGCGCGCTTCGCTTCCTCTCCGCTGCCGCCAACTCCTTGCCGGAGTCCTCTTGAACAATCGCAGCATCAATGATGTCGTTGAGGCTGCCGCGATTGAACATCGCCAATTTGTCCTTCAGGAGCGGGTTAAGCCCCTGGTAGAAATCGTCCCGCCGCTTCTCGTCGGTATCGGCATGATACGACGCATATAGTGCGAGATCGTTGAATGCTCTGGAGTATTCCAGCGCGTTCCTGCTCCCTTGTTGCAGGTGTAGGAGTTCCTGCGTCTTCCTCTTCATCAAACCTGGCGGTATATGATAGGCCCTGGAGGCCGTCCGAAACTCCGTCCAGGTCATCACTCGGTCGGTGGGTTGTGAAGCACAGAAGTTGGCCCACCACGCGCTCGCGGATTCTTGAAGCTGCTGGACCGCGAACTTAGTCTTGCGCTGCTCACTTATCTGGAGCAGCCCGAACTTCATCTCTATGGCGCGGAGCCAGTTGTCCGCGTCAAGAGGTTCATCCGCCCTTGAGAATACTGGGGGATGAGTCGCCAATAAGTTGGAGTAGGAGCTCTGTTGACGCTCCTCACGATCTTGACATCTCTCTGGGCGAGATGTATTCGCAATTAGAGTTTGCAGCAACTCCGTGTGCTGCTGATGTGAATCCGCCATTGCCGCGACGATGTCGGCCATTGTAACCGTTGGCAGTGGCGGTGGCGGTGTTTGCTGTTGCTGTTGCTGTTGTCCCGAGGAGTCCTCGGGAGGCTGTTGGGAGGTCTCTCCCCCTTGGCTAGTACCCCCAACATCAGGGTTGGCACGAGTATGCGTCATTGTGAAATTCAAAACAGCAGCAATTAGCACATGTCTTACTTAAAAATTATGCAACAGTAGGTATTGAAGTGACACATGAATAATTTGCACAACATTCACATATATTGATAAAGCATAAACTTTATACAAGATACATTATTCTCGGGTCTCCGAGAAGTCGTGCTCATGTCGTCACTACCTATACATACGCTACTGTCTACACGACATGTCACCGATTACAAAATCTGGGCTACACTACCCTAGCTGCCCTTCATGGCAACTGTAACCCCCTACTCGGAGTAGAACTCGACCTCTTGCGGGTCGTCCTCCTCCGGTACTTCTGCTGGTGGCTCTGGATCTACCACCTCTTCTCCCATCCAGGGTTCTCCCATTGCTGGAAGACCCAAGACCACCGGTACGCCTAACACCGGAGGTACGAGGTCCTGCAATGCATGCACCTCGTCCATGGCTTGGTTGTAATCTTCTTCCCAGCCTTGCCGTTCCTCAATAGCGTCGTCCTGCTCTTGAGTAAGTTCCTCGTTCTGCTGGGTCAGATTCTGTACCAGTTCTTTCAACGCCGCGATGTCGACACAGCTTTTTCTCTTCGCCTTTTTCAGACGATGCAACCGATTGTGTTGTTCATTCAGTCGCTTGATCGTCGGAAGGAGCACATTGCGGAGTGCACTGTGAGCACTCTCGAAATGGTCTCCACGGCTCGTGCTCTCCTTGAGCTTTGTGGCGAGATGCTCCGTATGAACAGCTTGGCTGTCCATCACGGCTTTTCCCGCCCTCATCTGGAGGCTGAGATTTGCCTCCGTGGGGCTGTACCTTGGGCAACTCTGGTCGGTTGCCTCCAGGTACCTCTCTTCCCACACATGCTGAGCCCGTCCCTCCACCGGAATGAGCGCGTATGGAGTGCCCTCCATAGCCTGCACGTGTAGTTGGCAGAAACGTGACATAGTGTCACGGGCTGCCACTTGCCACACCCCTTCCGGTTGTCTTCCTCTCACCGTAACGGTGAACGGCACCCAACCGGGTGGCGTAGGTCATGCAGGGACTTCGACATGGATTGTCCACGTATTGTTCCCCTCTTCGCCTTACTCCTTGATGAAGTACTGCGGCATCTGGTTTTACCTGAAATATTGAAGCATTTGCCACAATGCTTCCGGGTAGACGCTACGATGAGAACAGTGGGAAATCACCCACCCGTTCTCCAACTGTTTATCTGCTGTCATCTGTAAAAATATATTTGAGAAATGTCAAATATTTATTTAAACAGTAAACCTCTGAGTTATAACATAAGACATGTCATTGAACCCATAAAACTTGGAAACATAGTTCAAATTTTAAACAAATTTGACTGCTGATCTGCTGTTCCCATGACAGTCCTGACCAGTTTCCATTTCAACCTGATTTAGGCCATGTTGATGGCAAAACCAATTCTGGAGCTCAACATCAAAGTTAAAGCTAACTTCAGTAGATTTCCAGAAACTATTTGATTGGCCTAAGATCTGTCCTGGTTCAAAAGTTATGAGATGTCAAAGTTAACAGAATTTCTGGAGAAAATTGGACAGCACCTCCCTGCTTTAGGTACTGATTTCATCAAAGAATTCCAGTTAATTCTGTTCCTAATCTGACAAAACTTTCTGTTACAAAGTTGTAACCCATATCACAAGATTTCCAGAACTACCTCATTTTCTATTTTTGGATTTTTATGCAGGAAGTTATGCTTAATTTACAGAGAGTTTACAGAGAGTGTTTGCTCTGCCCTGTTTTCTGGACAGTTTCAACTCTACTACATTTTTCGAGTGGTTAAGGGATGAACCACCTCTGGACCTCAACAGAAGAGTTGTAAAGATCTTCCAAAGATTTCCAGAAATGTATCATATGACTCCAACCTCGAAAGAACTCAACCTCTAACCTCTGATCAACTTCAGCCTTGATTCAGCTGAAACCAGAGTGCTCTGTCCTTAACAACCTATAAGTTGAAAACTTGTTAACTTTGAATATCTTTTTCAAGGGAAGGAGTTACATCAAGTTTTACTACTTTAGATCAAAACCTTCAAGTTTTAAATGAAGTTGTTCATTTAGTTGGGTGTGACGTCGATGCGCCACCAAATTATGTCGGTACTACGTCCTCACAAAGAAAAACCTATACCGGACTTAGCCGGATTCGTTATTTCAGTGGCACTAAACGTCACTCGCACACGGATGCTACACGTCTACCGTTTCGTGGTCAGGCTACCTGCATAAACTCAAACAATCATCAGACTCGGCTGCACACCGAGCCCGGAATCCATACAGTTAGTACAACCGGCCGTCATCACTCGCCCGGATGTTCTCAAGCCAAACAGGCCTTGAGTTACATGTTCAAGTTTCAGACCACGTGACGTGGTCTCCCAAGTTGCACCACGCACGCCAGGGATAGACGTTGCTCGAATACCCCAAACGACATGAAGAGTCGTAGAGGATATCAAAGCGGGTCGGGTTACCTGCCACCCGTGGGGCTCCACCCTTCAGCTTGTGCGCACTGGTGGACAGCGCTTACGTGCACCCCCCAAGACATAAACGTCCCGAGATGCACGATTTTCCGACATAGACAAATAAGTTAGTATGCCACTTTCTATATGCTAATAACATCCTTATACGGGCTACTAGCTTGTTCCTCACTGGATTTTTGAAAAAGATGACCTTTGTAGTGTGTTAAACCTCAAGCGAGCTCTGATACCAACGCTGACACGACCCCACGGTCTTGTCGAGCCAGGATCACGCTGAGGGGTGCTGTGTTGCACAGCACCGGATAACACACGTCAAAGGTACAAAGCGCAAGCAAAATTTTATTACATAAACAAGTTATGTAAATGTTTACATCAAAATAAGTTCAGTCTACACTCACGGGCATAGACTAAGCATCAAGTGCACGTTCAGCCCTTGAACGTGTCCTTGCTAGCACACACGAACACTAACTCTGCGGCGTGCACGACTCCCACTCGACGGGGTTCCTCTCTTGGGGTTCCGTCTCCTCTTCAGGAGTCCCTTCCTCATAGAACCCTGCAAAACTTCAAACACAAGCAGTGAGCACGAAGGCTCAGCAAGTCTGACCCGTCTCACCTAAACATGGAACTTCTACATGAGGGTTGATGGGTACATGAGGCAAAAATCATTTGCAAAGGACTCGCCTAATTAGTGGAACCTTACTTTCAAGTTTTAGCAGCAGGTGATGGAGAACCTTACGCTAAGGCACATGAGAGAGCCACAATCAAACCAAAAACGCATTTCTCTCATGTACTTTGCCTAAAGTTTGAAAAGAATTTTAGTTAGCTCTAAGCTACAGCATATCATTAACAATCAATGTCCATCATTCAATCAGCAACATTTTAACATGTGACTAGCCTGTTCTTTCTACGTCATGGTACAGTGAACAAGTGGTACTCACTGACCGCGAGGGACGGCGATTATAATCGATTTACACCTGCAGGGTTACCCGAACAACCCGTCACGTACGGCCGTACTCGATGTTGCCTACAACAACCATCACGGACGCCGTACGCGACTACCTTTCACCCGTTAGCCAAATGTTGAACCGGTCCAATCGTCCCGAGCAAGAGGTCTCTGCACGCGCATCTCAGTGCCGCCAGCCGATTTACACCTCGAGCTCTCAACCTACCCTCTGAACGACCAGCTATGCCTCAACACCCAGCTACCCGAGTTACATCAGTTTCCCGGTTCCCATATAGCCGGTAGGTCTTCGGTACTGTTCTAGCTTGTTCAACAGGCCCGCACACGGCTCGGTCCTCAATCGACACAAGTGGAGCTATAGCACACAGGCCCCAAAGTCCTGTTGCCCTTACTCCCCGCTTAGTCTCATTTTCTTGCCATTTGTTTCATGTGCTATCACTACCCGAGTCGAGTGCCTCAAGCCTATGCTCGCGAATAGTTCCAACTACTCGACTTGTACCGAATCCTACTCTGTCTTAGCAATGCAGCGGCTAACGAGGTTTTCAATCCTAATCCCAACCCATGGTTTTCTTGGCTATGCATTTGGGTTTCCAAGCAAGACTCTAATGCAAGAGTAATAGTATTCAAAGATGTGCTCAAAACAATAAACATTTGTAAAAAGGTTAATGCAAACCGGAGCTTGCCTTGCTGCTCTTGGTCGTAGGCTAGCTGTTCCTCCGGAGTAACGAAGTCTAGGACTTCGGGTTCCTCCTTGACCTTAGCGACTACATGATAAGAGAGGTACATGTTTTAATTTGAATGCATTTGTATTAAGTTTGAACTTGTGAAGCTTATAAGTCCTACTAGACAGACTCAATGACTGTGAAACTTTTACTGTGGCTTGGTTACAACCGAAACAGAGACTTGGTCAAGTTTTAGTTGCAGCAAAGCTCATTTGAGCCCTCCACAATTAATTATGTCCTTGACCTTAATTGGAACTCTTAGGGTGCTCTAAGGATTTTCATGAAACAAACTATGACTTTCTGAAAACTAGATTTTCAGAGGGTTCTAATGGAGTTGGTCTCACTTAATTTGAAGGTTCCTAGCTAAAGACATGAGCTAAACAATTTCAGAGAATATTCTGAAAATGTTTCTGAACATTTTCTATTTTCTCTAGAACAGTTTCACTAACCACACCATTAGGTGGATTAAATGAGCTCCAATGGGTCTGAAATTTTTATGGTAGTTCAGGGATATTTTGGTGAACATCCCAGCAAAATTTCAGGATTTTCCTCCAAAGGATTCTCCAGTTAAAATTCCAAACAGTTTAAACTTTGAGGAATTAATTCTGGAGAAATAAGGAATCAGGAAGTGAAACTTGATTTGCTGGAAGGTACTCAGAGAGCTGAATCCAGTAAAATTTGGTTCACTCAATTTGGAGCTTTCTAGCCAAAGTTATGAGGATTTGAAGTTTGAAGGAAATCTGAAAATCGGGGGAAAAGTTTAAACTTGCGGGTGGGCCCCGGGGACACACGTCGCACGCCGAGGCGACAGCACACCGCGGCCCACAATGCTTTTGCACGCCAGCACACCCGATCCCGGCCGCAGCCCAATCCCGATTCAAAATATCGTCCGCTGACAGCTGGGGTCCACCCCTTTCTTCAACCTCGCAACGCCCGCGCTCTGCCGCCGAGGGACCTCGCCGGAGAGCTCGCCGCCGGCTTCTGTACAGCTCCAAACTTCACGATTTTGGCCGCCCCTGCCTACTTTCTCTCGGGGAACAGGATTCTGGGGTCAGCTACTCATGACAATGGCCGGTGCATGGTCGGCGACGAGCCGCCACCTCGGAAAGACTTCGGCCATGTCGGCTGACTTCCTTAGCACCTCAACTACTCGAGGAACCGGTCGGTAAGCATCAGTGCACCTCAGGGAAGGTCGACATGAGCTTGAGGCAGCTCGGGGAAGGCCCGAAGTAGGTCCCCACCATGCGCCCGATGCCTCCCGTTTTTTCCGCCGTTGGTAAACCTCGAATTACGCCGAGTACAGAGGTTCTCCGGCCAAGGGTTGTGAAGGCAACTTGTGCGTTACCGTGTCTAGTTTGTGTGAGAGCGGATTGAGGCCCTCTAATCCTTTCTAGGGTACGAATTCGACGGAATCACACCCGAAGGTCATTCTGCACACAGAAAGGGGAAAACTGGAAATTCGCCGCCGGTGAGGAATCACTGGGGCTGTGGCCGGGGGTGAGCAGCACCGGACACCAGCGCGTCCAAGGGTGCCTTGGCTCGGGCGTGACAACGCCCTGGTTGGGCGTCAACGGGAGCCCGAGGTGCGGCGGTTCTAAGTCACCGAATTGATCTTTCGGCATTTACCGATTTCAATCGGCCTCAACTGAATTCTAGCAGCGGGGAGGACGGAGGAAGGTCTCTAGTACCTTGCCGTGGCTCTGGAGGGGACGGAGGAAGCTGTGATCGGCGCTCTCCGATCAATTCCGAGCTGCGGAAGGTGTTTGCCGGCGCTGAGTTCTTGCGGGGGAAGAAACGGGTGAGGCTTCGGCCGAGGAGGGGGAAAGGCGCCTTAAGAAGGCTCTGCACCGCCTCACGCCCGCGCGTGGCCAAGCAGCTACTGGCGCGGCGGCTCCCCTCGGTGGCGATCGCAGCGGCGGCTCGGCTAACCGAGTGAGAAAGTCTCAGTCGGTTTGATTTGGAGTAGTGGCTGACATGTGGGTCCCACTTCCAATTTTAACCTCTGAAATTTACTCCTAATCACTGTTGTAAACAGTGAGCCCCATAATACCCCTGGTAATTCAAATTATTCACCCATGAGCCATTTTAATTGAGTAGAATTCAAATTGGGTTTGGTTTGAATGAATTTCAGCACAAGTTCAGTTTTTAATTCAAATAAAGTTTGAATTTGTCCCACTTAGCTCATATCAAGATCAACTCCAAATAGAGTGAAAATTGGTGTGTGAGCTCACAAAAATGTGCTGAGTAAGAATAGGCCTCCCACTTTTAAATTCATGGGATAAAAACAGTTTGAATTTGAATATGGTTTCAAACTGCCCTCTTTCTAGCTATACCCAAAATGACCTCAAAAAGGTTTTGAATTTGGGTGAAACTTGGCATGGACATTCTTAGCAATGTGTAGGAGTTTTTATATGTCCAGCCCTTCTACATCACATGTGGAAAATGCCACTTTTGCAATATGTGAGTTTGTTCTCTAATGAGCATGTTGATGGTGGTTACTTGCTCTTCATTTGTGTTCATCATCTTTCCTCAAATGAGGTGTGTGTGTATGGTGATGAACACTTCAATTATGTGTCAAAAACTGAGGCCTTTACAGTTTACAAATAAAAAATATGGCATGGGCCACATCTCGTAGTTTTTGTTTAGGATTAACAAACTTCTGTAAAACACGTGTTACTTTACGAACCACTACCAATCACATCATATTTGCTTCTCTTCCTATTACCTCATCGTTAAAAAATAATATTATTTGATCGTTAAAGATTATCGGAGTGTCTCATTCCCCTGTAGCCCAAATCTTTCCATTCACCCTGCATTTCGTAGATTACATTACTGATTAGGCATCCATTCATCATGCGTTCTATAGATTCTGTAAATTACATCAACATTATGTTGATGCAAGTATTGATCTCTACACCTCTCACCATACAGCTCGAATTACTTCGGATATTTATAGAGGCATTTGGGCTTTCCCATCTTCTTAACCCGAAATGAAATGGCTTCCTCCTTATAGATCATCTAGAGAGGTCTGCATATATAAACAGCAAAATCACAAGCACACCTTCTCTAACTCGATCCAAACATCAAAGTTCATATGTTTACAAGTCACTACGGAAAGTCTGGATAATACTGTGTCTAGATCGTAGGTGTTGTGTTCTCTTAACTGTTACATTATGCATCCCATGACCATTATGAACAAGGTAGCAAAAGCCGAACAAAAACACAATAGCTGGAGTATGTGCCTATTTGAGCATGGATGGACGTTCAACTTGATCCATTTCGTGGGTGAGCCTTATGTGTGGTCTACAGTTTCATGTAAAATAAAGAAGAGGGTATTTAATAACAGTTTTTGAAAGAAAAGAATTGTTGAGCTCACCAATCTTACCTACTTTTAAATTATTATAAGATAGGTTGGTGATTTAAAATATAAATTTAAAGAAGATAAAAATATTTCTTGCACCATATAGATGTTACTGTAGATAGTTTGGTTTTACTGTATAGATTTTGTACGTGTGCTAATGCAACCAGTGTACCATCAGCCTGATATGTTGATATGATGGAACTTATTGACCGTATGGATTTTGTACGTTATTTGGTGCCCTCATATAAGTATCTCATCTCAACTCAATTACAGACCACCAAGACTTCAAGGTAAAAATAAAGGGCTAAGGCGAAACCTACAGTTCATTTAACAGCTATAGAAAGTGCAAATTTAATTTTTACAGACAAGTTTCTTAGCACCATCTGTTTAAAAGCATAGAATATTCACTAAGCATAGTTGAAACACAAATATGCATAAGTCCACACTCAGGCAATAAGCTTCACATGCCCAATTTTCGCTGATATGATGATCAGTAGATGTGAACGCTCGGGTACAACATAAGCAAGCCTTGCTCGCCAGCTTCCATAGCCTCTTCCCTATGTCTACGATGGCGGCAAAGTCATTCTTTGCTTCAGGATTTTCTGTCTCTACAGATTCACCCACTACCCTCTCCTCTTCATCAGATGATGCTGAGTCCAGCGATGGCGGATCTTCCTGCATGTTTAGGACACATATGCTTCTTTCTTGAAACTACTGCAGCTGTGCGTTCTCTGGGACAATGTTGGCTGGGACTAGCACCGGTGACCTTATAGTAGGCAGTTTTGGCAAGCGCTGGCGTGGTCGTAGATACAATAGCTGGACTAGGGCAGTTGGCGAACCTGTGATGCCATGCTGAGCAGCAGGGCTAGATGTCTTTCCCGCAGCTCCCCCGGTTGTCTATTCAGTAGATAGACGCTGCTGGAGCAACTGGAATGTCAACTGGTTGAGCTGGAAAATCATTGCCGTTGGAGATGTATTGTCGGCATCTTCCATGAAGGTCGTTGAAGCTGGCGGTGCTGGTAGACGAGGGTTACAATTCATTGCAGCTGGGCGGTGCTGTTAGACTTTATGGGTAAGTAAGCAGGATGCATCAATGCATGAAGAATACAAACTAAATATCAATGGTTGATATAATTCAGTCGCAGTAAGACTGTGCACGCATGTGGTCAAGTGCCAGCGGATACATGTGTATATATATATCATTAATTGTCAATTACAATGTGCATTTTAGCTGGAAACATAAAATATTTGTGATATGTCTGCCACAAGGTGAGCGTAGCTTAATTTTGTGACTTGGAAAACATTTGTTAGACGCCATATCTCTATCGAACCCCTGGTATCAAATTTCATTATAGCAGTAACAATTCATGGTTACAAATGTACTGCTGACGATTACTAATAGTTAAACTAAACTATTCATGCTACTGTATGATGGTCATGTGCAAAAGTACTTTAGCTCTGGCACGTGGATAAATGACTTCATTGGATCAATTATCTGATCCAAACTCATGACATGTAAAAATATTGTTGTGTTGAGAGAAATATTATATTATTAGTACTGATGCTTTAACAAAAAAATATGTCAAAACAGGAGTGATACACTTGTACATTCATATGTTAAGTAAGAAAAAAATACTGCTTCATTACAACATGTGCCACAAGAACCTCCTTAATGGAGCTATCTTCACAAGATCTTGGTGATGAGTTTAAGCTTTGAGTTTATGCCTTGATAATGTCATCGAAGAATTTTGTAGAAGTCGAGTTGTTGAAATATTCTCGCGAGAGAAAGAATAGGGTCACACGGGTGGTTCGAGAACAGGTTTTGATAAACTTAAATTGAGACCGGTCGGATGTGTAGGATGCAGCAAGACATGGAGGTCTTGTGTGCGTAGCTCTACCTGCATCGATCGATTGAGGATCGCGCCGTGTGCAATCTTGCTGGATAAGTTTGATCTGTACAGATTACAAACTGGATGTATGGCCCGTAGAAAACTGATGTAAGAGGTTCTTCCATCATTCTCTATTTTTCCTGATGTTTGGAGAGTAAAACATGAGAAGACAACATTAGTATAAAAACATCAAGGCTATTGTGCAAAAGAAGGTTGTACGGTGATCATGTGCAAATTTACGTTAACTTGGTCACTTAGATAAATGACTTGACTGGACTAATTATCTGAACCAAACTCATAACAAGTAGAAATATCACTGTCCATAGAAAATATTATAGTATTGATATTGACACTATAACAGAAAATCAGTCAAAATGGCAGGAGTCATACCCTTGTAGGTCCGTATGTCAACTAAAAAAGGAACAGTTATTCATTGTCACACATGCCATAAGAACCTCCTGAATGAAGCCTACATTGCCTATATGTTTCAAATTCATTTTGTTATAAGTATTCATCATACTAACTTCAATACATAAATTTTATAATGAAATACTTGCAGAAAGGTAATTTCCTGTAATATATTTGCACGTGAGTAAGACAAAACATCTCATAAAAAGAACGTACCTGGAGTATGGACCAAACAGTAAATTAAGGGTTAGACGGGAAGAGCTCGTGCACATCAGTCATACGTTGTCGACTTGAAATATGTCGAGATCTGAGAGTAATAAGATTTAAATAACATAGTTACCTTGATTTCTTGGCCTCTTCTCTGATTCTTTTTTGGCTTTACTAACTGTTGTTTTCAGTTTATCTATTCAACTGATGCACGTGCACACTAGGAACTAACCTGCATTGATTTTCTGGAACGAGCCTAAAAATGCACACACACGCACACACAAGTCAAGATTATTGCTAACAATTTCCGTCCTAATCTTACTTATTATTTTCACCTCCACATGACTTCAGAGCAACAGCGTCTTGTAGTCCACGTTCACTATGGCGAGTAGCGTCACACCATTTGACATTTCTTCACTGCATCACGCTCTTCGGAAATTTGACCGTACTCATCACATTTCAAGCAATCAATCTTCAAACTTGGGCCAGACCTCACTATTGTGTTTCTCTTGAGCAACTATGACCCATCAATCGGCACGAGTGTGTCAGGACCCAGCGTGCACCAGTAGTAGATTCTGCACAACATTGTCATGTTGTTTCCCTGTGGAAGACTCCTCGAACACACATTTCCTTGAGGGTGTCCCACACATCCTTTGCCGTCTCTTTCTCGTATATGTCAATCACTATTGCCTCCGGCACAGCATGGACAATGGCTGAGAGAGCCATTTGTTCCATCATCTCGTCGACCAATTGCTTGTCCTTCACGCCGCCACACAAGGAAATCTTCATCTTAATAGTCCACATTCCAAAGTTGTCCTCCAAAATCATTGGGTAACACAATGTCAACCTCGTCTCCTTCACGGCCATATCATGGCTGCCATCTCAGCCATTGCCGCAAATACTGTGACCAGCGGCGTTTAGACTCCCGAACCATTCATAGACATGGCTGCCAGATCTTACCTAAAGTCTGAGTACCAATGGTCGGCCAGCTCCTTTCTCTCTCACTTGTGGAAATATACGCATGACTAGAGATTCACCATAGTAGAAGAACAAGACACAACAACTTTTGGTGCTGCACAGCAGCGCAGAACATAGACTTTGTACGTGTACCAGTGCGTCTAGTGTAGCCATCAACATGAGATGTTGATTTTATGGTTCCACTTTACCGTATAGATTCGGTACGTTTATTTGGTGCCATCATATAAGCATCTCATCTCAACTCATTTACGGAGCACCAGGTCTTCCAACTAAAAACAATGGACTAACGGGAAATCTATAGTTCTGTTAACAGCTAACGAAAATGCAAAATTTAATCTTTGCAGACAAGTTCATTAGCTCCATCTAGTTGAAAAAAGGGCAGCCCGGTGCATGTAGCTCCCGCTTGCGCAGGGTCCGGGGAAGGGTCCGACCCACTTAGCTCCATCTAGTTAAGAGCACAAAATATTTGCCAAACTTAGTTGATAGAAGAAATATGCATAAGTTCACACTCAGGCACATATGGTCCACATGCTCAATTTTGGCTGATAAGAAAGCTCTGCTCAGTGGCTTCCATAGCCTCTTCCCAATGTCTAGGATGGCGGCGAGTCCTTCTCTTCTCAAGGATTTTCCATATCTTCATATTCAACTGCTACGCCCTCCTCTTCATCAAATGATGCTGAGTCTTGCGATGGAGGATCTGCCTTCATGTTTAGGACACATATGCTTCTCTCTTGAAATGACTGCAGCCGTCCTGGTGGCGGTGGTCTACGGTAATAGGAAGTTTTGGTAAGCGCTCTCGTGTTGGTACCACTGGCAATGGGACTAGATAAGATGGCGAGCTTGTGATGCCATGCTGAGCAGCAGGGCTAGTTATTGTTCCCGCTGCTGTCCCAGTTGTCGGTTCAATAGATAAACGCTGCTGGAGCAAATAGAACGTCGATTGGTCGACCTGAACAATCATAGTCCTTGGAGAAGCATTGTTGGCAGCCGCGGTGAAGGGTGTCGAAGATGGCGGTGCTGGAGGACGAGGGATGTGGTCCATTGTTGTTTTGCGGTGCTCTAAGAATTCACGAGTAAGTAAGCAGGTTGCATCAACGCATGAAGAATACAACTCAAATATCAACGGATTATGTAAATTAATGATAGTAAGACCGTGCATCCATGTGATCAGGTGCTAGTTTCTATATGTCTATATATACATCATTCACTGTCAATTACAATGTGCATATGAGCTGAAAACATAAAAGTCTTGGTGATAGTGTACATTCATATGTTAACTAAGAAAGGAATACTGCTTCATTGTCACACATGATACAAGAACCTCCTAATTGATGCCTACACTGCTTATATGTTTCAAATTCATTTCTATACGTTGTCTAAAATGCATGACTTTGTTATATAACAGAAGCTGTTAAGAGAAGAGATTAAGAACATTAGAAGATCATTTTTATAACTATTCATCATACTAATGGAAAAAAATGAATTCTATAAAGTACTACTTAAATATAAGTAATTATCTCAGGCCTATTTGCACCTTAGTAAGACAAAACCAACCGATAAAAAGAACATACCATGAGTATGGACCAAACAGTAAATTTATGGTTAGAGGAGAAGAGCTCATGCACATCAGTCATACATTGACGACTTAAAATAAGTCGAGCTCTAAGAACAGGAAGATTTAAATCACATATTTACCCTGATTCTTGGGCTTCTTCTCTAATTTCTTTTAGGCTTTACTATTTATTGTTGTCAGATTTTCTCTTTAAAATTCCTGACCACTACTTTGGATGTGACATAAAAAAGAAGTAATCATTCCACATCATTCATAACGAATATAAGACATAAAGGTAATAAATAATATATACCTGAGTTTGGTGCAAATAAAACACAACATATCATGTATTCACAAATTTACAGATGTCTTTCGTTGTGTAAAATTTGGCAAGATGTCTCTTGGGTTAAAGCTGAAAATTATATTTGTCTGTTCCACCCATGCCTCCAATTCCTTCTTTTTTAAAATGCTTTACTTCATATGTTGAACATGAAATGACAGACGGTACTAGGAATCATCCGAACCGAGAAACCAAGAATAACTGGAAATAAAACCAGTACTGCACATAGGATGAACAGAATTTACTCACTGAAAAATTCAATAGCAGCAGAGAATAATCTGTGGTTGTAAGCAGAGATGGCAGACGTATCTTCTCTAGAAATGATGGATCCTTGTCAGATCAGTTCCAATTTATAAAAACAAAACATAGATCTAAAGAATTATGACTTGAAAAAAATAATCACGAATGCAATACTTTATCCAAATGTTGTTCAATGTCCGTTATCCATGGATTTACTATAACATGGTATACACAGATCTACACTACATATATCCTCTTTTTAGGGACCTAAAAAAGAAGTTGAGCTTATGAAGGATATATGTTCTAATTGATAAAATGAAAATTTAGATCGAAAGAACTGTGACTAAAGAAATTATAATTAAGATTGCAATAGCAGATCCAAACCTTGTTAGATTCCCTTTATCAGCATATCTGGAATATCTATTCTGAGATCTAGAATTCTCTTTCTTGACGAGCTTATAAAGGACTCCACCAACCCACACCCACCCACCTAACCACCCACTAACCCACCCACCTAACCACCCACCAACCCCCAAGAAGTTTTGGGCCACATGTTTATATAATAAAAGAAACCCAAGTTTCCCTTTGGTTTATAAATAAAAAATTATGGCATTGGCCACATCTTGCAATTTATGTTTAGGATTAACAAACTTCTGTATATTTTACCAACCACTACCAATCATATCATATTTGCTTCTCCTCCTATTACCACATCATTAAAAAATAAGATTATTTGATCCTTAAAGATTATCGTAGTGTCTCATTCCTGTGTAGCCCAAATCTTTCCATTCACCCTGCATTTCGTAGGTTACATTACTGATTAGGCTTCCATTCATCATGCATTCTGTAGTTTCTGTAAATTACATCAACATTATGTTGATGCAAGTATTGATCTCTACACCTCTCACCATACAGCTCAAATTACTTCGGATCTTTCTAGAGGCATTTGTGCTTTCCCATCTTCTTAACCCGAAATGAAATGGCTTCCTCCTTATAGATCATCTGGAGAGGTCTGCATATATAAACAGCAAAATCACAAGCACACCTTCTCTATCTCGATCCAAACATCAAAGTTCATATGTTTACAAGTCACTACGGAAAGTCTGGATAACACTGTGTCTAGATCGTAGCTGTTGTTTTCTCTTAACTATTACATTATGCATTTCACGACCATTATGAACAAGGTAGCAAAAGCCGAACAAAACAACAATAGCTGGAGTATGTGCCTATTTGAGCATGGATGGACGTTCAACGTGACCCATTTCGTGTGTGAGCCTTATGTGTGGTCTACAGTTTCGTGTAAAATAAAGAAGAGGATATTTAATTACTTATTTTGAAAGAAAAGAATTGTTGAGCTCATCAATCTTACCTACTTTTAAATTATTATAAGATAGGTTTGTGATTTAAAATATAAATTTAAAGAAGGTAAAAGTAATTTTTGTACCATATAGATGTTACCGTAGATAGCTTTGGTTACTACCTTTGGTTTTACCGTATAGATGTTGTACGTGTGCTAATGCATCCAGTGTACCATCAGCATGATATGTTGATATGATGGAACTTATTGACCGTGTATATTTTGTACGTTGATTTGGTGCCCTCATATAAGCATCTCATCTCAACTCAATTACAGACCCCCAAGACTTCAAGGTAAAAATAAAGGGCTAGGGCGAAACCTACAGTTCATTTAACAGCTATAGAAAATGCAAATTTAATCTTTACAGACAAGTTCCTTAGCTCCACCTGTTTAAAAGCATAGAACATTCACTAAACATAGTTGATACACAAATATGCATAAGTCCGCACACAGGCAATAAGCTTCACATGCCCAATTTTCGCTGATATGATGATCAGTAGATGTGACCGCTTGGGTACAACATAAGCAGGGCCCGCTCGTCAGCTTCCATAGCCTCTTCCCTATGTCTACGATGGCGGCGAAGTCATTCTTTGCTTCAGAATTTTCAATCTCTACAGATTCACCCACTACCCTCTCCTCTTCATCAGATGATGCTGAGTCCAGCGATGACGGATCTTCCTGCATGATTAGGACAATATGCTTCTCTCTTTAAACTACTGCAGCTGTGCGTTCTCTGAGACAATGTTGGCTGGGACTGGCACCGGTGGCCTTATAGTAGGCAGTTTTGGCAAGCGCTGGCGTGGTCGCAGATACGGTAGCTGGACTAGTGCAGTTGGCAAACCTGTGATGCCATGCTGAGAAGCAGTGATACATGTCTTTCCCGCAGTTGCCCCGATTGTCTATTCAGTAGATTGACGCTGCAGGAGCAACTGGAATGTCAACTGGTTGACCTGGAAAATCATTGCCGTTGGAGATGTATTGTAGGCATCTTCCATGAAGGTCGTTCAAGCTGGCGGTGCTGGTAGACGAGGGTTACAATTCATTGCAGTTGGGCGGTGCTGTTAGATTTCACGGGTAAGTAAGCAGGATGCATCAATGCATGAAGAATACAAACTAGATATCAGTGGTTGATATAATTTAATTGCAGTAAGACTATGCATGCATGTGGTCAAGTGCTAGCGGATACATGTGTATATACACATCATTAATTGTCAATTACAATGTGCATTTTAGCTAGAAACATAAAAGCCTTTGTGATATGTCTACCACAAGAGGAGCCTAGCTTAATTTTGTGACTTGGTGAAATATTTGTTAGACGCCATATCTCTAGCGAACCCCTGGTATCAAATTTCATTATAGCAGTAACAATTCATGGTTACAAATGTACCTGCTGACGATTACTAATAGTTAAACTAAACTATTCACGCTACTGTATGATGGTCACGTGCAAAAGTACTTTAGCACTGGCACGTGGATAAATGACTTCATTGGATTAATTATCTGATCCAAACTCATGACTTGTAAAAATATTGTTGTATCGAGAAAAATATTATATTATTAGTACAGATGCTTTAACAAAAAAATGTCAAAATAGGAGTGATACACTTGTACATTCATATGTTAAGTAAGAAAAAAATACTGCTTCATTGCCACATGTGCCACAAGAACCTCCTTGATGGAGCTATCTTCACAAGATCTTGGTGATGAGTTTAAGCTTTGAGTTCATGCCTTGATAATGTTGTCGAAGAATTTGGTAGAAGTCGAGTTGTTGGAATCTACTCGCGAGAAAAAGAATATGGTCACACGGGCGGTTCGAGAACGGGGTTTGATAAACTTAAATTGAGACCGGTCAGATGTGTAGGATGCAGCAAGACATGGAGGTCTTGTGTGCGTAGCTCTACCTTCATCGATCGATTGAAGACCGTGCCATGTGCAATCTTGCTGGATAAGTTTGAACTGTATAGATTACAAACTGGATATATGGCCCATAGAAAACTGATGTAATAGGTTCTTCCATCGTTCTCTTTCTCCTGATGTTTGGAGAGCAGAATTTGAGAAGACAACATTAGTATAAAAACATCAAGGCTATTGTGCAAAAGAAGGTTGTACGATGATCATGTGCAAATTTACTTTAGCTTGGTGACTTAGATAAATGACTTGACTGCACTAATTATCTGAACCAAACTCATAACAAGTAGGAATATCGTTGTCCATAAAAAATATTATAGTATTGATATTGATACTATAACAGAAAATCAGTCAAAATGGCAGGAGTCATACACTTGTAGGTTCGTATGTCAACTAAAAAAGGAATAGTTATTCATTGTCGCGCATGCCATAAGAACCTCCTGAATGAAGCCTACATTGCCTATATGTTTCAAATTCATTTTGTTATAAGTATTCAGCATTCGAAATTCAAGACATAAATTGTATAATGAACTACTTGCAGAAAGGTAATTTCCTTTGATATATTTGCACGTGAGTAAAACATAACCATCTCATAAAAAGAACGTACCTGGAGTATGGACCAAACAGTAAATTAAGGGGTAGACGGGAAGAGCTCGTGCAATTCAGTCATACGTTGTTGACTTGAAATATGTTGAGATCTGAGAGTAAGAAGATTTAAATAACATAGTTACCTTGATTTCTTGGCTTCTTCTCTGATTCTTTTTTGGCTTTACTAACTGTTGTTTCATGTTATCTATTCAACTGATGCACGTGCACACTAGGAACTAACCTGCATTAATATTCTGGAACAAACCTAAAAACGCACACACACGCACACACAAGTCAAGATTATTGCTAACAATTTCCGTCCAAATCTTACTCATTATTTTCACCTCCACATGACTTCAGAGCAACGGCGTCTTGTAGTCCACGTTCATTATGGCGAGTAGCGTCACACCATTTGACATTTCTTCACTGCATCACACTCTTCGGCACCTTGACCGTACTCATCACATTTGCGGCAATCAATCCTCAAACTTGCTCCAGACCTCACTATTGTGTTTCTATTGAGCAACTATGACACATCAATCGGCACGAGTGAGTCAGGGCTCAGCATGCACCAGTAGCAGCTTCTGCACAACATTGTCATGTTGTTTCCCCGTTGGAAGACTCCTCGAACAAACATTTCCTTGAGGGCGTCCCACACCTCCTTTGTCGTCTCTTCCTCGGATATGGCAATCACTGTTGCCTCTGGCACAGATTGGACAATGGCTGCGAGAGCCATTTGTTCCATCATCTCGTTGACCAATTGTTTGTCCTTCACGCCGCCACAAATGGAGATCTTCATCTTCATAGTCCACATGCCAAAGTTGTCCTCCAAAATCATTAGGTAACACAATGTCACCCTCGTCTCCTTCACAGCCATATCATGGCTGCCATCTCAGCCATTGCTGCAAATACTGTGACCGGCGGCGTTTAAACTCCCGAACCATCCATAGACATGGCTGCCAGATCTAACCTAAACTCTGAGTACCAATGGTCGGCCAGCTCCTTTCTCTCTCACTTGTGGAAATATACACAAGATTAGAGATTCACCATAGTAGAAGAACAAGACACAACAACTTTTTGTGCTGCACAGCAGCGCAGGACATAGACTTTGTACGTGTACCAGTGCGTCTAGTGTAGCCATCAACATGAGATGTCTATATGATTGTTCCACTAGACCGTATAGATTCTGTATGTTTATATGGTGCCATCATATAAGCATCTCATCTCAACTCATTTACGGAGCACCATGTCTTCCAACTAAAAACAATGGAATAAGGGGAAATCTATAGTTCTGTTAACAGGTAATGAAAATGCAAAATTTAATCTTCGCAGACAAGTTCATTAGTTCCATCTATTTAAGAGCACAAAATATTCGCTAAACTTAGTTGATACACAAATATTCATAAGTTCACACTCAGGCACATATGGTTCACATGCTCAATTTTGGCTGATAAGAAAGCTCTGCTCGGTGGCTTCCATATTCTCTTCCCAATGTCTAGGATGGTGGCGGGTCCTTCTCTTCTCCAGGATTTTCCATATCTTCATATTCACCTGCTACACCCTCCTCTTCATCAGATGATGCTGAGTCTAGCGATGGAGGATCTTCCTGCATGTTTAGGATGCATATGCTTCTCTCTTTAAATGACTTCAGCTGTCCTGGTGCCGGTGGCCTCTGGTAATAGGAAATTTTGGTAAGCGTTCGCGTGTTGGTACCACTGGCAACGGGACTAGAGAAGATGGCAAGCTTGTGATGCCATGCTGAGCAGCAGGGCTAGTTATTGTTCCCGCTGCTGTCCCAGTTGTCGGTTCAATAGATAAACGCTGCTGGAGCAAATAGAACGTCGATTGGTCAATCTGAACAATCATAGGCCTTGGAGAAGCATTGTTGGTAGCCGCCGTGAAGGTTGTCGAAGATGAAGGTGCTGGTGGACGAGGGTTGCGGTCCATTGTTGTTGTGCGGTGCTCTAAGAATTCACGAGCAAGTAAGCAGGTTGCATCAACGCATGAAGAATACAACTTAAATATCAATGGTTTATGTAAATTAATGATAGTAAGACGGTGCATGCATGTGATCAAGCGCTAGTTGCTATGTGTCTATATATACATCATTTACTGTCAATTACAATGTGCATATGAGCTGAAAACATAAAAGTCTTGGTGATAGTGTACATTTATATGTTAACTAAGAAAGGAATACTGCTTCATTGTAACACATGATACAAGAACCTCCTAAATGATGCCTACACTGCTTATATGTTTCAGATTCATTTCTATACGTTGTCTAAAATACATGACTTTGTTATATAACGCAAGCTGTTAAGAGAAGAGATTAAGAACATTAGAAGATCATTTTTATAACTATTCATCATTCTAATGGGAAAACATGAATTCTATAAAGTACTACTTAAATATAAATAATTATCTCAGGCCTATTTTGTAACACCCTAAAATGGTAAATACAAATTCAAATCAAATGGATGAAATGCATGTGAAGGAAAAAATTAAATACAAACTGGAATTTGGATTTGAATCTAAATCAGAAAAAGAAAAAGGAAAAGAAAAATGAGAATGGCCACTGGGCCGAAACCCACTGCAGCAGCCGGCCGGCCCACGTTTTCTCTCCCCCCTTCTTCTCTCACTGTCGTGCGGAACCCACCCGTCAGCACAGTCATCTTCCCGAACCGCTCGCTCTTTTACCACCGCCAAACGCCGCGCGCCTCGCTTCCAAATTCCTCGACCACACTCCACACGTCCGATCCCCTTGCACGCTTCCCGGCACGATCGCAACCTCCGCCAGTCTCCCCTCGACTGTTTTTTAAAACCCCGTGACCTCCTCTGATCTTCACCACTCGCAACCGAGCCGCCTCGGTGAGATTCCGCCGCCCCGAAGAAATTCTCCCCGTACTGCACCGTTTCTTTCCTCCTAACCGACCTCGTGTTTCCGCTGCAGCTTGCACAGCCCGTAGACCTTCACCTCGGGACGAGTCCTCGACGAGAGAACCAACGCCGATGAGTTCCGGTAAGAGGCCGCCGCCATTCGCCGGTGAAGACCTTGAATTCCTCGGTTTGAATCTGTTCTGACTATTGGAGCATCATCTCCGGGCCACAGCTAACCTCGAGGACCAGCAAACCGAGGGAGAACGGGACCAGAACGCGCTACCGACGAGCACCGCCGAGCTCCACTCTCGGACATCGTCGCCGAGCAGATTCCGGCCACTCCGGGGTCATGAAAACCTCACAGGTGAGCTCCCCCATTCCCTCTCTGTCGAATTCTACAGAAAAAGCTGAGTGTTAACGCGTGTCGGCGAAGATCGGCAACCACGCCGGCGAAATCGCGCCTCTGCCGCCGTGCGCCTCCGCGCGCATGAGCGGGCTCCGGCCAGGAGCGACGTGGCCCCTTGTGGGCCGTCTATTTTAAATCGTGTGGCGTATGACAGAAACCTTGCGTATCCCTTCGCGATATAATCTCAACCCTTCATTTAGAATCGGACGGCCCACATCAGCCCTGCGTTATAAACGCCGGCACTCTTACGTGCTACCCCCTGGAGTTGCAGGAAAATTGAGTCTAGCCCCCGGATTCTTCGGTTCTACCCCCTAGGCTTCCTAGAAATTGTGCAGAGGCGTGTAAACTTCTGTTTTAGGCCCTAGAACTTTCTGTATTTAGGAAATTTGAGTATATAAAATTGAAATTAACCCTGTATTCATTTTAGAGGGGGATTAGCTCTGTGATTAAGGGTTATCCACTCATAATAGTGATTAGGAAAATAGTTTAGGGCCTTGTTTAATAACAAAAGGAATTGTAGACCTGAAACAAAATAAAAAGAATGGAATCTAGACTTAGAAATTTATATTAAATTAGTTACAGCAGCCAAATTTGCACAAAAATGAATCACAAAATATTTGCTAACCTTAGGAAAATTTCTGAACACTCTGTTTTGGTGGTTGAGCAATATATAATAGGTAGAGGGGTTTATTTTGCTGTTTTAAATTCTGAAATTCATTTTTGGGAATAGAAATAATTCTGAAATATAGGTAAAGATATATCTAAATTAATTCCGACAAATAGGAAGACAATAGATATTATGTTGGACATTTTAAGCAAAATATATTCTGTGTAGGTGATGTATTTTGCTGCTTTAATGCTGAAATTCACTTTTAGGCATAGGAAAATAAATCTAAAAATATAGGAAAATAGTTATACATAATTAGCAAATGGCATATGAGGCCCCAAAAAACAAAACTTCAGGCTTAAGATAATGTAGAAGAGTTGAAAACTATTTTTGAGTTGGAATATACATTTTATGCAAGTTGGAAAGTAAGAAGGGTAATATTCAATGTAGGAAATAGTGCAAATTGAAAATCTAGATTTAGTGCACACCTGGAAATCTGAATATTAAAGTTAGAAATAACCTACATATTTTAAAGTGCATGTATGCATAGAATCAACATATCTAGGGTAAACACCAAACTTAAATAGGTGTATGACTTCCATGTGTATGTATGTGTGGACTATTGCTTATGGAATGTTGTTTTCTTTTGCTATGTGTGTGTTGGCATGAGTAGAACCAGCCCCAGAGCCGGTTCTCACCTTTCAAGATCAATACTTTCCATTCCTGGATCAGCAGGAAGAAGGCAAGTGTCCTTGACCACTTTGATCCTATATTAGGATGTGTAGTTAGAATTTAATTGCATTGTCAATTTGGAATATGATACCCATGCTAGGAAGTTTCCCTAGATTTTCATTATCTTGCTTCCTTGCAGCTTGGGTTGGGAGTTACTTTATTATGTCATGCTTAGCCATGCTTAGAATGGGATAAATGGGATATGAAATCATCACCTTGATTATTTTACCCTTTGAATGGATTATTATGAATTATGTAGAGATAGGGATCTTGGACAGTTGGACGCTTTGGTTGGTGTTGTGTGCACGAGACACGGGTTTGTGTTTAGTGCTTGCTTGGATCCTAAGGACCGGTTCATGGAGCATGTAACCTAGCTTTACTGTGACAACCACATGCTGAGATGGGGCAGCTTGGCCAATTAATTAG
Source organism: Neostapfia colusana (assembly GCA_030760725.1). Classification (NCBI taxonomy): domain Eukaryota; kingdom Viridiplantae; phylum Streptophyta; class Magnoliopsida; order Poales; family Poaceae; genus Neostapfia; species Neostapfia colusana. The sequence goes on from JASWHV010000016.1 coordinate 35,336,269, forward strand.
GTGTATCTCTGGCGTAGTATGGGTGTTTGGATGGTGCGGGGAATAGGTGCCAGCTGGACTACCATATGAACCGCAAGGCTCAAGAGGGGGCCACTGCAGCGGGGGTTGGAGCCTCCTGGATGCTGTTAAGGGTGAAACCTCAGTGGGCCCACACTCGTCGGGAATCCCTTTGTAAAGGCCTCGTAGTGATCTCCTGGATACACACCTGGAAGTGTGAATGTGGTTCACAGTCATCGGCATAGGTTTTCTAGTCCACCTGGCAACGGGGGATGAAATCACTACATGTGGGTACAGTGGTGCAAACTCTGCAGAGTCAAAACTGTCATGACAGTCGTGCTCACGGTCAAGAGCGGCTTGGACTTATTCATGATTAGAGGATGATGAATTGGGAAGTGGAGGATGTTAAGCGGGAAGCTTAATAATGGAAATGAAGTTATGGTTATTTGATATTGATGATGGGTTTGGGGATTGGGACCATTTCACTTATGTAGTAATGTAGGTGCTTAATAAGCTAAGATGATAGGTATTAATTGCGTAGTGCCTTAACCATGAGTTCAACCTTTCCTTGTTCTAGCCTGCATGACATTCATTTCCCACACTTGCTGAGTACCTATGGTACTCAAGCTTGCTTTTCGTTGGTTTTAAATTGCTGCTCAGGCCAAGGCAATGATGTGGTGTACGACAATCAAGACTTTGGACCCGAAGGAGGATTCTAGGTTCACGAAGTCCCCCGGGCAACGCCTGTGATGGAGCCCATAAGACTTAACTTCTTCTGTTGGTTTATTTATATGTTGTGAACATATTATCGTCCATCGAGACGTTATGTAAGACTTATTTATATTCATACACTTGGCTTGTAATATAATGATGCTTCACTATTTGTCATCACATGTATGAGAAAATGATCCTGGCATACATGTGGGAGTCACTCGGGTGTTCCGTGGAATAACCGGGTGTGACATATTTGCACCTTAGTAAGACAAAACCAACCGATAAAAAGAAGATACCATCAGTATGGACCAAACAGTAAATTTATGGTTAGAGGAGAAGAGCTCATGCACATCAGTCATACGTTAATGACTTGAAATAAGTCGAGCTCTAAGAACAGGAAGATTTAAATCACATATTTACCCTGATTCTTGGGCTTCTTCTCTAATTTCTTTTAGTCTTTACTATTTATTGTTGTCAGATTTTCTCTTCAAAATTCTTGACCACTCCTTTGAATGTGACATAAAAAAAGTAATCATTCAACATCATTCATAAGGAATATAAGACATAAAGTTAATAAATAATATATACATAGGTGTGGTGCAAATAAAACACAACATATCATGTATTCACATATTTACAGATTTCTTTGATTGTGTAAAATTTGGCAAGATGTCTCTTGTGTTGAAGCTGAAAATTATATTTATCTGTTCCACCCATACCTCCAATTCCTTCTTTTTCAAAATGCCTTACTTCATATGTTGAACATGAAATGACAGATGGTACTAGGAATCATCAGAACCGAGAAACCGAGAATATCTGGAAATAAAACCAGTACTGCACATAGGATGAACAGAATTTACTCACAGCAAATTTCAATAGCAGCAGGGAATAATCTGTAGTTATGAGCAGAGATGGCAGTCGTATCTTCTCTAGAAATGATGGATCCTTGTCAGATCAGTTCCAATTTATAGAAACAAAACATAGATCTAAAGAATTATGACTTGAAAAAAAATAATCATGAGTGCAATACTTTATCCAAATGTTGTTCAATGTCCTTTATACATGGATTTATTATAACATGGTATACACTGATCTACACTACATATATCCTCTATTTTGGGGAGTTAAAAAAGAAGTTGAGTTTATGAAGGATATATGTTCTAATTGATAAAATGAAAACTTAGATCTAAAGAACTGTGACTAAAGAAAAAGTAATTAAGATTGCAATAGAAGATCCAAACCTTGTTAGATGATCTTTATCAGCAAATCTGGAATATCTATTCTCAGATCTAGAATCCTCTTTCTTGAAGAGTTTATAAAGGACTTCACCAATCCACACCCACCCATCCACCCACTAACCCCCAAAAAGTTTTGGGCCACGTGTTTATATAATAAAAGAAACCCAAGTTTCCCTTTGGTTTATAAACAAAAAACTGTGGCATGGGCCACATCTCGCAATTAAGATTTAGGATTAATAAACTTCTGTAAAACACGTGTTATTTTACCAACCACTACCAATAGTATCATATTTGCTTCTCCTTCTATTACCACCTCATTAAAAAAAGAAGATTTCTTGATCTTTAAAGATTATACGAGTGTCCCATTCCCGTGTAGCCCAAATCATTCCATTCACCCTACGTTTCGTAGATTACCTTACTGATTAGGCTTCCATTCATCATGCATTTTGTAGATTACATCACCATTATGTTTATGCAAGTATTGATCTCTACACCTCTCACCTCAACAGTAGACTTCTCTAACTCAATCCAGACATCAAAGTTTATATGTTTACAAGTCACTACGGCAAGTCTGGATAACCCTGTGTCTAGATCGTTGCCGTTTTTTCTCTTAACTATTACATTATGCATTTCACGACCATGATGAACAAGGTAGCAAAAGCAGAACAAAAAAACAATAGCTGGAGTATGTGCCTATTTGAGCATGGATGGACGCTCAACGTGACCCATTTCGTGTGTGAGCCTTATGTGTGGTCTACAGTTTCATGCTAAAATAAAAAAGATGATATTTAATTTCTTTTTTGAAAGAAAAGAATTGTTGAGCTCAACAAGCTTACCTACTTTTAAGATATTATAAGATAGGTTGGTGATTTAAAATATACATTAAATAAGGTAAAAATAATTCTTGTACCATATAGATGTTACCGTAGATGGCATTGGTTATTACCTTACATTTTACTGTATAGATTTTGTACGTGTGCTAATGCATCCAATGTACCATCAGCATGATAAGTTGATATGATTGCACTTATCGACTGTATAGATTTTGTACGTTGATTTGGTGCCCTCATATAATCATCTCATCTCAAATCAATTACAGACCACGAAGACTTCAAGATAAAAATAAAGGGCTAGGGCGAAACCTACAGTTCCTTTAACAGCTATAGAAAATGCAAATTTAATCTTTGCAGACAAGTTCCTTAGCTCCATCCGTTTAAGAGCATAGAATATTCACTAAACTTAGTGGATACACAAATATGCATAAGTCCGCACTCAGGCAATAAGGTTCACATGCTCAATTTTTGCTGATACGGTGATCAGTAGATGTGACCCTTGGGTACAACATAAGCAAGCTCGGCTCGCCAGCTTCCATAGCCTCTTTCCAATGTCTATGATGGCGGCAAAGTCCTTCATTGCTTCAGGATTTTCCATCTCTACAGATTCACCCACTACCCTCTCCTCTTCATCAGATGATGCTGACTCCAGCGATGGCGGATCTTCCTGCATGTTTAGAACACATATGCTTCTCTCTTGACATTACTGCAGCTGTACATTCTCTGGGACAATGTTGGCTGGGACTGGCACCGGTGGCCTGATAGTAGGCAGTTTTGGCAAGTGCTGGCGTGGTCGTAGATACGATAGCTGGACTAGGGCAGTTGGCGAGTCTGTGATGCCATGCTGAGCAGCAGGGCTAGATGTCTTTCCCGCAGCTGCCCCGGTTATCTATTCGATAGATAAACGCTGCTGGAGCAACTGGAAGGTCAACTGGTTGACCTGGAAAATCATTGCTGTTGGAGATGTATTGTCGGCATCTTCCATGAAGGTTATCGAAGCAGGCGGTGCTGGTAGACGAGGGTTACAATTCATTGCAGCTGGGTTGTGCTGTTAGACTTCACGGGTAAGTAAGCAGGCTGCACCAATGCATGAAGAATACAAACTAAATATCAATAGTTGATATAATTTAATTGCAGTAAGACTCTTCATCCATGTGGTCAAGTGCTAGTGGATACATGTGTATATATACATCATTAATTGTCAATTACAATGTGCATTTTAGCTGGAAACATAAAAGCCTCGGTGGTATGTATGCCACAAGGTGAGCCTAGCTTAATTTTGTGACTTGGAGAAACATTTGTTAGACGCCATATCTCTATCGAACCCCTGGTATCAAATTTCATTACAGTAGTAACAATTCATGGTTACAAATGTACCTGCTGACGATTACTAATAGTTAAACTAAAACTATTCATGATACTGTATGATGGTCATGTACAAAAGTACTTTACCTCTGGCACGTGGACAAATGACTTCTTTGGATTAATTATCTGATCCAAACTCATGACATGTAAAAATATTGTTGTACATAGAAAAAATATTATATTATTAATACTGATGCTTTAACAAAAAAATATGTCAAAATAGGAGGAATGATACACTTATACATTCATATGTTAGGTAAGAAAAAAATAGTGCTTCATTGCCACACGTGCCACAAAAACCTCCTTAATGGAGCCCTCTTCACGAGATCTTGGTGATGAATTTAAGCTTCGAGTTCATGAGGGATATTGGGATGAATTCATTAGCTAATTATGGATGACTAGCTAACAAAGGCAGGGATTTATACTGGTTTGTACAACGTGTCCTACGTCCAGTTTGGGGTGTTCTTCGGTCTTGTATTAGCTCAGGCGGTTTAAGGAACCAGGATTACATGCGAGGCTTCCTCGCGTGACTCGCTGAGGAAGAACTTGAGTGTCTCTCATTTTTTATAGACCGGACGCCTCACCTTACTCACCGTCTCCTCATAAATGGGTCGGGGGTTTACATGCTGCGTCGGCGTCTAAGGCGGCCCAACGTGACACACGAGCGATGGATACATCTCCCATTGTCTTGTCTATAGTCTACATCTACTTTCCATTCCTGTACCACCACGCCTAGTGCGATGGGACAGATGATGATGGTTGGCGTCGTGCTTGTCTTTTCATGCAAGGCCTTCACTTCGTCTTGGAGTCCTTTTGATGTTCCTTAACGTTACTATTGAAGTCTTCTATCTGCCTCATGCCCGGGCCCTAGCCCAGGGCGCTTCATGGTCTAACCTTAATGGTCGGTGTCAGAGGTCGGACGTCGTCTTCCATCTGTAGAGGGTGCATGCGGCTGCCTGATGTCGGGGGCCGCACGTCTTGTCTCGAGCCCGGCTGGCAGGGGTCTGCCGTCTAAGTCCTAACCACAAGGTCGGGACTCATCGTCGTGTTGCTCTGAGCGCTGGTCCTGAAGCGGGACAAGGTGCTGACCTCCTTCATATAGTTTGGCTGGTCCCAGTTGTTCCGTTTGGCTCCGTTAGATGAGAATCACTGGTCTTCCAGGTACCTAGGGTGTGTTACCACGTCAATTGTACTGGCCCAATAAGAGGTGGGACATGAACCTTATTGAGGCAGGAAAATACAAAATGCGCCAACTTTTTGAACTTGAGGAATTGAGGGACAATGCATATCATAGTGTCAGGGTTTATAAAGAGAGAACTAAAACATGGCACGATAAGGGGATTACGCCCAACGAATTTAAATCCTGGGATAAGGTTTTGCGTTTTCACTCTAGCGTTAAACTATTTAAACACGGGAAATTGAGAAGTAAAAAGGAAGGAAGTTTTACTATTGTAGAAACCTTTCTCGTGGAGCCATGACACTCCAAGATAATGAGGGCCATCTATTTAACGTGAATGGGCACCATCACAAAATTTTCTTAGATTCCCACAACTATTTGGATAAATAAATTAATGTGATCAATTTAATTGATTTTTCACATCATTTCTTTGAATTCTATCTAAATTCTCGACGTCTAAATAAAGTGGGCCCACTAGAAAAACCCTCTCTGCAGGGCCAATGAGAACAGTCAATGAAAGCAGGGAACATGCGGTGGCTTCCAGGAGTCGGCCAAACCCTAGGATCAGTCGCACCCCCACAGGCGTCATTTCGTTATATTTTCTCATGCGTTATATTCTGAGCCATCTCAACTCCTCCATCTATGATTACGTATTAGATAACATTACAGTGACATTAAAAAGCCCCGAACAACATAAAGGTGCACAACATATCAGAAAATCTCCTCTCTTCTTCTATCTTGCGAAAAGTCCCATCTACTATTCCCATGGCTGGCAAAGGCATCATCCCACATGCCTACTCAAGCTCCACCTTCAACTTTAATACAATTTTTTATATAGTATGAAATCTCTAGACTTTTCTCAATAATTCCCTTATTCTAAATCAGTGGGGATTGATTCCAGTAGAATCCTTTTATAGAAAAATCTCAAATTCGGCCAAAGTATTCTTCTAGTTCCATGAGACTTTCAGTAAATTTTCAGAACCATCTGGTAAGTTTAGCTTAAGAGAATTCAATATGTTTGCTCTATGGTTATAAAAATAACAGAAAGTAATTCAGAAAAATAGAAACAACTTGTAAAATCCATAACTTTTAGTAGAAGGGTTAGAAAAATGTGAAACGAATTTTCTTGGACTCCTTAACACCAGCACCGTTTGGAAAACATACTTTCCTGTATGTCAAAGCCCCAAATTTTCCTGGAATTTAAGAGAAGAATAAAGCCTTAAAAATTTAATATAAATATGTATTTTCTTAAGAATTCCATATACTTTGCTAGCAGGTTATCTATGATCTATGTCATCTACTGTAAAAATAGGAGGGGCATTGGAGTTCATTCATTATAGAATTCAGTTATACACATAACTTTTGTTCATATATATATATATATATATATATATATATATATATATATATATATATATATATTAATCCATCTTTTGCATTGCTTTGCATATCGTTTAGTCAGTGAGCTCGAGGAGACTCTGGAGCCCATTTACAGCATACCTCCGGAAACTAACTTAGATTCTAAGCAGCAACAAGAAGAGCCCCGGTTTGCATTTAACTGCTATTTTATTTTATGTCACAATTGTTTAATAGAGATGAGATGTGCATTAGGTCAAGTATGTTTGAAAATACAAATGCATGACCAAAGGATCCATGTATTAGAAGGGTAGTCAAGGACTCCATTGTATAGATTCATGCCATGCCAATGCTGTCCATAAATTTGGTAGAAGTCGATTTGTTGGAATCAATTCGCGAGAGAAATAATAGGGTCACACGGGTGGTTCGAGAACATGCTTTCATAAACTTAAATTGAGACCGGTCATATGTGTAGGATGCAACAAGACATGGAGGTCTTGTGTGCGTATCTCTACCTGCATCGATCGATTGAGGACTGTGCCGTGTGCAATCTTGCTGGACAAGTTTGAACTGTACCGATTACAAACTGGATATATGGCCCATAGAAAACTGATATAATAGGTTAACCTGGATGCTGAGGCATTGATGGGCGTCTTATAGGTGTTGGTTGAGGGCAGTAAGGTGTAAATCTGCTAATGACAACGTCGAGGATTGGTGCTCCATGTAGGGAACTTCTGCTCGTGATGGTAGGACCGGTTCAACAATCGGGTGTCCTGTGAAAAGTTGTCATGTTCTGACAGATTTTCATTTGCACTAGTAAAATATGTAGAATTTGGAGAATCTGATTCTCATGTGAACCCTTTTGGTTCAGATTTCTGATTTTTGGTAGTGAATCTGGTTGGTGCAGCTGAACCAAACGGACCACAAGGATTCACTTGTAGGCCAGTTTATTTACCAAATGCTCATCTTCTCATGTGTATGTCTCTATCATGTAGAATTTCATGTTTAGTTGAGACGGATATGTCTTGTTGAGCCTTTGTGCTCACGGTTGCTATATAAGTTGTTGCTGCAGGTGAGTGACAATACATGGCATTGTACGAGGAAGAGTTCGGGATGGATGCCTCACCCCGTCGGGGTATACGGCTGAATGGGAACCCTGCACGCCGCCTTGATTCTCCGGTGTTGCTAGCGTGGACCGTCCGCGGGCTCGACAGGTTCATTTTTGCTTAGCTTAGGCTTGAGAGTGTGAGCTAAGAACAAAGTACTTCCGCTGTAGATATTTTGATGTAAACTATTTTTTACACTTTACTATGTAAATTTAATCTTATGTTATGTAATATGGTTTCCATTTATGTGTGTTGTCGCATCGCACGACACCATCCAATGTGATTACTTGAATGTTTCGACCCCGGTTCCTCACACCCAAACCCGGTCATCTTCCAAGCATATAAATAAAATAACAATAACGTCACAAGTACAAGAAAATATACATGAGCCATACCTTACCAACTTGGACTTGGGACATAGAGGCTCCTTCCTGTCATACCCCAATTTATTAAATCATCCAGCAGCTAAATCATAGAGTAAAATTGTGTCAATACTAGATTTTAAAGGCAACCACTGGATTTAGTCCCAATTCAGATTCATATCTAAAATACTGGTCAGATCAAGCCTTGTGAAGAAAAATGTAACACCCCAAAATGTGTCAAGAATGTGAATTCAAAATTTATGGACGTAATGCATGTGGAGAAAAATTTAAACTCAAACTGGAATTCAAATTTGAATCAAAACATAAAAGAAAAAGAAAAACGGCCAATGGGGCGAAACCCACCTCAGCCGGCCCAGTAGCCCGCGGCTGTTTTCCCCCTCCCCCTCTCTATGACGTGCGGGGCTCGCGTGTCATCCCCTTTCCCCGCTCCGCGCGCCCCCAACCGCCACCGATTCTCCCGCACCGATCGCCGCTGCCTCGTCCGAATTTCATGCCACGAGCCAAAATCTTCGGCCAAGCAGTGCTACATCGCTCCAACCGACCCCGCCGCCCCCCCTCGTGCATATAAACGCAAGGAATCGCTGCCGGCTCCCCCTCAACCGCTCCTTTTCCCTCTGCTGTGAGAACCGATCATCCCCCGCCGAAAAACCTTCGGATCTCTTCGCTTTTCGCTGGACTAACGGCTTTGTCACGGCCCGCCGCACCCGGGGAACCTTGCAGGCGAAGCAGGAACCGAGCGTTGCGCCCTAGCTACGGCTTCGACGAGCACCGAGGAGCTTCACCGCCCACCGTCGTCGCAGAGCCTGTTCCAACCACTCCAAGCCCAAGAAACCCCTAGGTGAGCTTCCCCTACCCCTCCGCAGCCGATCCGTGCAAAAAGATTCGAGTTATAGCGTGTAGCGGCAAAAACCGAGGCTGCACCGGCGAGATCGCCGCCCCCACCGCCGCGCGCTGCCGCACGCGCGGGCTGGCTCCGGCCAGGGCGACGTGGCCACCTGTGGCCCGTCTGTTTTAAATCGTGCGGGCCCGAATAGATTTAACCCGTACCGCTTCACGATCTAATCTCAGCCCTCCTTTTTAAATCCAACGGCCCACATCGGCCCCGCGTTATAAAGGCCGGGAATCTTACGCGCTACCCCCTGGGGATCTCGAAAAACACGAGATAGCCCCGGAAACTTCTGATCTAGCCCCTGGACCCTCAGAAATTAATGTAAATTCATTTAAAAATCAGTTTTAGCCCCTGGACTTAGTAAGAATTAGGAAGACCTCCCTGGTTTGCACACTTAGACCCCTTAAAATTTAGAAAATGAGAAATGGGGCCCTACTGTAGTGTGAATTTGCACATCAGCCCCTAAGAGTTATTAATTTCAGGAAATTGAATATGTAAATAGGATTTAAATTTAAACATAGCTGTAGGTTCAGTTGAATTATTCTAACCCTATTGAAAATTGGTAGAACAATCTGAGGTCTGAATTTAGAGGGGAAATAAACTTTTAAACTAAATGAGATTGCTGTTTTGTAATTTATCTCTGAAATATACCCTTTAGGCATAAAACAAATTTAAATATGTGGAAAAATGAATCTAAATAACAAAAAAGGGGCAGGAAAAATTTACAAAGTTTCTGTTTAGGTAATTTGAACAGTAGAAATTTTTGTATGAATTTAGGTTGCTGTTTTATTGCTGGAAATTCATTTTTTGGCTAGAAAACAATTCTGAAAATCGGTAAAAATAAATTCAAATTGATCCCCATCACAGAGGAAGTCAAAAGATATTTTATTGGACATTTTGGATCAGTACATGTTATATTTAGGTGATATATTGTGCTATTTTAGTATTAAAGATTACTTTTAGGTATGGAAAATAAATCTGAAAATATAGGAAAATAGGTATACCTAATTAAAAAATGTCATGTGTGGTCCCCAAATCCAAAACTTCAAATTAAGATTTTATAGAAGATCTGAAAACCTATTTGGAGTAGGAAATTATCTTTCATGCAAAATTTGTGGCTAAGAAGTGTATTATCTAATATAGAGAATTTGTTCAAATTGGAAATTCATATATAGTGTGCACTTAGAAATCTGAATATTAAAGTTACAAATAATATATATGTTTAAAAGTGCATGTATGCCTAGAATCAACATATTCAGGGTAAACACAACACTTAAATATGTGTATGACTTTCATATGTATGTATGTGTGGTTTGCATGAGTGGAAATGTGGACTATGGCTTATGGAATGTTGTTTTCTTTTTGCTATGTGTATTGTATTGGCATAAGTAGAACCAGCCCAGAGCAGGTTCTCACCTTTCAAGATTAAGGCTTTCCATTCCCAGAGCAGCAGGAAGAAGGCAAGTGTCCTTGACCACTTTGATCCTATACTAGGATGTGTAGTTAGAATTTAATTGCATTGTCAATTTTGGAATATGATACCCATGCTAAGAAGTTTCCCTAGATTTTCATTATCTTGCTTCCTTGTAGCCTGGGTTGGGAGTTATTTTATTATGACAATCATGTACACTACTCATGCTTAGCCATGCTTAGAATGGGATAAATGAGATATGAGATCATCACCTTGATTACTTCACCACTTGAATGGATTATTATGAATTTATGTAGAGGTAGGGATCTAGGCAAGTTGGATGCTTTGGTTGGTGCTGTGTGCACGAGACACGGGTTTGTGTTTAGTGCTAGCCTGGATCCTAAGGGCCGGTTCATGGAGCATATAACCTGGCTTTACCGTGCCAATCACATGCTGATATGGAGCAGCTTGGCCAATTAATTAGGCGTATCTCCGGTGTAGCATGGGTGTTTGGATGGTGCGGGGAGTAGGTGTCGGTTGAACTACCATATGAACCGCAAGACTCAAGAGGGGGCCACTGCAGCGGGGTTGGAGCCTCTTGTATGCTGTTAGGGGTGAAACCTCAGTGGGCCCACGCTCGTTAGAAATCCCTTTGTAAAGGCCTCGTAGTGATCTCCTGGATACACACCTCGGAAGTGTGAATGTGGTTCGCGGCCACTGGCATAATGGAGGTTCTTTTAGTCCACCCGACAACGGATATGAAATCACTACATCTGGGTACATTGGTGCAAACTCTGCAGAGTCAAAACTGTCATGACAGCCGTGCTCACGGTCAAGAGCGGCTTGGACTTATTCATGATTAGAGGATGATGAATGGGGGAGTTGAGGATGTTAAGCGGGGAGCTTAACATTGGAAATGATGTTATGGTTACTTGATATTGATGATGGGTTAAGGGATTGGGACCATTTCACCTAAGTAGTGATGTAGGTGCTTAATAAGCTAAGGTGATAGGAACTAATTGCGTAGTGCTTAACCATGAGTTCAGCCTTTCCTTGTTCTAGCTATGCTATACATAACTTTCCCACACTTGCTGAGTACCAACGGTACTCAAGCTTGCTTTTCTGTTGGTTTGAATTGCTGCTCAGGCCAAGGGAATGACGTGGTGTTCAATGACCAAGACTTCGGACCCGAAGAAGGATTCTAGGCTCTCGGAGTCCCCCGGGCAACGCCTGTGATGAAGCCCACAAGACTTATCTTCTTCTGCCGTTTTATTTACATGTTATGAACATATTATCGTCCATCGAGACGTTATGCTATGTAAGACTTGTTTATATTCGACACTTGGCTTGTAATATAATGATGCTTCACTATTTGTCATCACGTGTATGAGAAAGTGAACCTGGCATACATGTGATATTCACTTGGTCGTTCTTCGGGGAAACCGGGTGTGACAGAAGTGGTATGAGAGCCAAGGTTGCCCGTAGGAACGTGGACCTAGTTAGAAATGGACGTATTTAAGGACCCTATGTTCTTAAAAACTATTTTACAAGAGGTGTGGGGTGAAAGTGTTATTTAATGTAGTCACTTTAATTGCTCATCTTGTCTCAACTTTTATTCAAAATGTAGTCTTCATCTAATTCTTATCTAACTTGATTTTAAATGCTTTATATTTTAGATGGTTCGCATGGTCCGCACCGCTCGCAAGTCCACCGGAGGAAGAGTGCCTGTAGCTGCCCTTGCCTTGAGGGAGGAGAACCGCCCGGTGACGTACCACTCCTACGGGTTGGCAGTAGGAGGCTTGTTGCGCTGTCTTTGGCGTATGCTCCACGCTGGCGGCAATGTTGACAAGCTGATCATACACTACAGCTCCACTAGGACCATCCGTGAGAAGCGTGAAGATGGAGCTCAGAGATGAGGATTATCCATGACAACCAGCTGCTCAAGATCCACCGCTCTCCAGCTTGTCCGGTAACTCAGGCCGATGCTGAGAAGGATGTCACCTGGGAGGCCATCACCTGCTAGAGTTACATCAACCGTCGCCACCTGGACAGGACTGAGTACATGTATGTCCTCCAGCGTGAGAGTGGCACCGCGGAGTACAAGTACCCGCCGGTGCAGCAGGGGACTTCCCATGAGCACATGGACCTGTGCTTGGAGAATGCAGCTATGCTCAACACTTGACTACAGGAGTGCCAGCAGGAGCTTCAGGATGTCCGTGACACCCTGAAGGAGACTGAGGCGTTGCTTCGCGCCAGCTTGAGGGCGAGGGAGAGAGGAGATTGGAATGAACTGTGTGCCACCGAGAATGACACCTGGACTCCCGACTCCCAAGATTGCTAGGCGAGCAAGCGTCGCCGCACTTCTCCACCAGCAGCTTCCCCACCTAAAGCGGAATCAGAGGGCAGCCGCAATGCTGAGGAAGACCCCGATGAGCCAGCTCCGTGATACGAGTTGTTAGAGTCATTTCCCTTATTTCCGCATGTTATCGAGAAGTCGAGTCAAGAACTTATCTATTTGTTTGTTAGTGTTTGGTGTGTGACATGAGCTGTGGAAGCCATGGGCACTTGTCCACAACCTCGTCTTTAAGTTTGCATTTGCTTTTGTGTGTGAACCCCTATGAATCAATTGTGCATTTATTTTCGCGTGAGACATGACGCCTAAAGATCTATGTGAACTCTTCAGAAATTGTTTAAATATTAAGGTCTCAAAAGTTTAAGTTTAAACAAGCAAGTTGGTAAGTTAATGCGTAACGATTAAAGTTGACACTTCGTTTATCATAATAGATGGCCGGAAGAGGAAGAGATCGTGATGCCAACCCCAACAACAAAAACAATGAGGCTGCTGATCCTCAACTTCCTGGAGGGCAAGACAGGGGTGGTCGCCGAGAAAGAGCTGATCCCATCTACTAAATGATAGACAATCAAAATCAGCTCATTCAAAATTTGACTCAAGTGGTGGCCAACTTACACCAAGCTCCAACCCCACAGGCCGCACCACGTCAACCAAGATTGAGTGAGTTTCTGGGAACTCAACCCCCAAAGTTTGCAAGTGCTGCTGAACCTCTAGAGGCAGATGTTTGGCTCAAGACCATTGAGAAAAAGATGAGGATCATACAATGCTAATGATATGAGAGGGTGCTGTTTGCCTCTCATCAATTGCATGGACCCGCTGCTGATTGGTGGACCGCATACGTGGCAGCTCATCACGACCCCGAGAACATAACTTGGGAAGAGTTCAAGTGCAGTTTCCGTAACCACTACATACCAAGGGGAGAACTCAAGAACAAGAGGAAGAAGTTATTGGGACTGCAGCAGGGCAACATGACTGTGAGAGAGTACCTCACCAAATTCACTCAACTGTCCCGTTATGCACCACGGGACATCGAAACTGATGAGCAGAAACAGGACTATTTTGTGGAAGGACTTACCATGGAAATGCAATGTGCAATGTCCTCCAACGAATATGAAAGTTTCCAAAAGATGGTGGACAGGGCGTTTGTTGTGGAGAGGAAGCTGAAAGCCTTGAAGAATGAAAACAAGAGGAAGATGGGATGGTCACACCAAGCATCAAGCAGCAACACACGTCCACGTCTGATGGAGCAACCTGCAGGGCAGACGAGCCGTGCTGTGGTACCCTACTCAGCACCAAGAGGATACAACTCGAACTTCAGGCCTCCATCAGCACCAGTACAGCCGCAGCGTCAGTTTGTGTAGCAGCCACGCCCCACCTATCAACCTCGACCAGCAGGACAAGGGCCACAGAACCAACCCCAAGATAACAAAGGCCAGGCACCTAAAGTCGGGGTGCAATGCTTCAACTATGGTGAAGTGGGGCACTACGCTCATAAGTGCCCAAAGAAGAAGCCTAAGCATCCACAACAGCAGAATGTGATGCGAGGACAGGTGAACCACGTGACCATGGAGGAAGCGCAAGAGGCACCGGACGTGGTGATTGGTAAGTTCCATGCAAGTTTACACATTGCAACCATTTTGTTCGATTCTGGTGCTACCCACTCGTTCATTGCTCAAGGATTTGTTAAGAAGCATGATCTAGCAACAACAAAAATGAATCATATGTTAGCAGTGAACTCTCCTGGGGGAGAAATAAGAATAAGACAAGTGTGTCCCAAGGTGAATCTAGACATTAATGGGGTAGTTTTTACTGCAAACCTCATAGTGATAAACTCACAAGGGATAGATATCATTTTGGGTATGGATTGGTTGACCAAACATAAAGGTATCATCCGTTGTTCGACTAGAACGGTGGAACTAACTCACACTAGTGGCACAAAAGTGAAGTTCATAGCCGTACAAGAACCTAAGAGGGACATTAAACTCAATCAAGTGGAAGTGTAAGTGGAAGAGTTAAGGGTTATCAAGGAATATCCCGACGTTTTTCCTGAGGAGTTGCCAGGTATGCCCCCAGATCGTGAAGTGGAATTCGCGATTGAACTAGTGCCTGGAACAGCCCCGATATACAAGAGGCCTTATCGGATGGACTCCAAACAGCTGGAAGAGCTCAAAGAACATACAAGGGAATTAAAAGAGAAGGGGTATATTCGTCCTAGTTCCTCGCCATGGGGAGCTCCAGTGATATTTATGCCCAAGAAGGATGGAACTCAAAGGTTATGCGTAGACTACCGTGCGATGAATGAAGTAACCATCAAGAACAAGTGCCCATTACCCCGCATTGAAGACTTATTTGATCAGTTGAGGGGAGATTGTGTATTCTCAAAAATTGATCTCAGGTCGGGATATCACCAATTGAAGATAAGGCCAACTGACATTCCAAAGACAACTTTCATATCTCGGTACGGGCTATATGAATACACCGTCATGCCGTTCGGGCTAACTAATGCCCCGGCGTATTTCATGTATCTCATGAACAAGGTATTCATGGAATATATGGACAAATTTGTAGTGGTTTTCATTGATGACATCCTCCTCTTCTCCAAAGATGAAGAAGAACATGAGGAGCATCTAAGACTGGTGTTGCAAAAGTTGAGAGAACACCAACTATATGCCAAGCTGAGCAAATGCGAGTTTTGGCTTAGAAGAGTCCCCTTTTTAGGACATATAATCTCGGAGGGAGGAATCTCCGTAGATCCCACCAAGATCGAGGATGTGCAGAAGTGGAAAACCCCTGAAAATGTTGGGGAAATTCGAAGCTTCTTAGGATTGGCTGGGTACTATCGACGGTTCATTGAGGGCTTCTCCAATATCTTGAGACCCCTCACCAAATTGTTAGAGAAGGGAATCACATTCACGTGGACACCGGAGTGTGAGACAAGTTTCCAAGAGCTGAAGAAAAGAATGACAACAGCCCCAGTGCTAGTTATGCCAGACACGCAGAAGAATTTGTCGGTGTATTGCGATGCTTCTGGACACGGGTTGGGATGTGTTCTCATGCAAGAGGGGCGTGTCGTTGCCTATGCATCCCGGCAGCTCCGAAAACACGAGAAGAACTATCCTACGCATGACCTCGAGCTAGCCGCAGTGGTCCACACACTGAAGCTTTGGAGGCACTACTTGATGGGAAAGAGGACAGAGATATATACAGACCATAAGAGGTTAAAGTACATTTTCACACAACCCGATCTCAACCTCAGACAAAGGAGATGGTTAGAGCTAATCAACGACTTTGATGTGGGCATCAACTATCATCCTGGGAAAGCGGACGTCGTGGAAGATTCTTTAAGACGAAAGGTGCATGTCAACATGTTGAGCTTAAAGGACACGCCTATGGAATTGAAGGAAGAGATTGCAAAACTCAATCTATGCCTGGTGAATAGTGTTGAGGCCATCGCCATGGAGGTGGACTCCACATTGGAGCAAGACATACGCAACGGTCAGAAGAATGATTAGAAGATACAAGAAATCAGAGAACTCATCAAAGAGAATAAAGATCCCGGGGTTCAGAGAGGATGAACAAGGTACGGTGTGGCATGGGAAAAGAATCTGTGTGCTTGAGGTGAAGGAGATACGTGAACTGATTTTGAAGGAGGCTCATGATTCTGACTATTCAATTTATCCTGGGAGTACGAAGATGTATCAGAACCTAAAGAGCAGATATTGGTGGTATGGCATGAAGCGAGATGTCGCGGAACATGTTTCCCTATGTGACACATGTCAGTTGGTGAAAGCAGAACATCAACGACCCGCGGAACTATTGCAACCACTCAAAGTGCCTGAATGGAAATGGGAAGAAATAGGTATGGACTTCATAGTGGGACTGCCTAGGACCCAATCGGGATATGATTCGATATGGGTCATTATCGACAGGCTGACTAAGGTAGCTCATTTCATCCCCGTGAAAGAAAGCTACAGCGGATCCAAATTGGCATAATTATACATGTCAAGAATTTTGTGTTTTCATGGAGTGCCAAAGAAGATAGTGTCAGATCGAGGGACACAGTTCACCTCAAGGTTCTGGCAGAAGTTACATGAAACCATGGGGACTCATTTGAATTTCAGTTCTGCGTACCATCCACAGACCGACCGGCAAACTGAAAGGACCAATCAGATCCTTCAGGATATGCTGAGAGCTTGTATACTCAAGAACAATAGGAGTTGGGATAAGAACTTACCGTATGCGGAGTTCTCCTACAACAACAGTTATCAGGCTAATATGAAGATGTCACCCTTTGAGGCGTTGTATGGGAGGAAATGCAGAACTCCATTGTTTTGGAAGCAAACTGGGGAAAGCAAAGTGTTTGGGCCCGAGGTACTACAAGAAGCCAAGGCGAAAGTGAGGGAAATCCACAACAACATGAGGATAGCCCAGACTCGACAAAAGAGCTATGCCGATGTGCGGAGAAGAGAGCTCATTTTCAACGTGGTGGACTATGTCTATCTCAAGGTGTCTCCTATCCGAGGGCTTCGTCGGTTCAAGGTGAAAGGGAAGTTGTCACCTCGATACATTGGACCCTTTCAAATTCTGGAGAGGAAAGGCGAAGTGGCATATCAGTTGGAACTACCGGCTCGTCTCTCGGATGTGCACGACGTGTTCCATGTGTCACAACTCAAGAAATGCGTAAGAACACCCAAAGAGATGCTACCCATGAATGAGGTGGGCGTCCGAGAAGACCTTTCGTATGCCGAACAACCGGTCAAGGTTCTGGAGACCATGGAACGCATCACAAGGAAAAAAAATCCGAATGTACAAAGTGCAGGAAGCACCACTCGGAAGCAGAAACCACATGGGAGCGAGAAGACGAGCTCAAGGCACAGTTTCCGGATCTGTTTCCCTAGAGTCACGAATCTCGAGGACAAGATTTCTTTTAAGGGGGTTAGAGTTGTAACAACCCAAAATGTGTCAAGAATGTGAATTCAAAATTTTTGGACGTAATGCATGTGGAGAAAATTTTAAACTCAAACAGGAATTCAAATTTGAATCAAAACAGAAAAGAAAAAGGAAAAAGAAAAACGGCCAATGGGCCGAAACCCACCTCAGCCGGCCCAGCAGCCCGCGGCTGTTTTCCCCCTCACCTCTCTTTGACGTGCGGGGCCCTCATGTCATCCCTTTCCCCCGCTCCGCGCGCCCCCAACCGCCACCGATTCTCCTGCGCCGATCGCCGCTGCCTCGTCTGAATTTCACGCCACGAGCCAAAATCTTCGGCCAAGCAGTGCTACATCGCTCCAACCGACCCCGCCGCCCCCCCTCGTGCATATAAATGCAAGGAATCGCCACCGGCTCCCCCTCAACCACTTCTTTTCCCTCTCCGGTGAGAACCGATCATCCCCCGCCGAAAAACCTTTGGATCTCTTCGCTTTTCGCTGTACTAACGGCTTTGTCACGGCCCGCCGCCCCCGGGGAACCTTGCAGGCGAAGCAGGCACCAAGCGTTGCGCCCTAGCTACAGCTTCTACGAGCACCAAGGAGCTTCACCTCCCACCGTCGTCACAGAGCCGGTTCTGACCTCTCCAATCCCGAGAAACCCATAGGTGAGCTTCCCCTACCCCTCCGCAGCCGATCCGTGCATAAAGATGCGAGTTCTAGCGTGTAGCGGCAAAAACCGAGGCTGCGCCGGCGAGATTGCCGTTCTCGCCGCCGCGCACCGCCGCACGCGCGGGCTGGCTCCGGCCAGGGCGACGTGGCCCCTGTGGCCCGTCGGTTTTAAATCGTGCGGTCCCGAATAGATTTAACCCGTACCGCTTCACGATCTAATCTCAGCCCTCTGTTTAAAATCCAACGGCCCACATCGGCCCCACGTTATAAAGGCCGGGAATCTTACGCGCTACCCCTGGGGATCTCGGAAAACACGAGCTAGCCCCGGAAACTTCTGATCTAGCCCCTGGACCCTCAGAAATTCATGTAAATTCATTTAAAAATTAGTTTTAGCCCCTGGACTTAGTAAGAATTAGGAAGACCTCCCTGTTTTGCACACTTAGACCCCTGAAAATTTAGAAAATGCGAAATGGGGCCCCACTGCAGTGTGAATTTGCACATCAGCCCCTAAGGGTTATTAATTTCAGGAAATTGAATATGTAAATAGGATTTAAATTTAAACATAGGTGTAAGTTCAGTTGAATTATTCTAACCCTGTTGGAAATTGGTAGAACAATCTGAGGTCTGAATTTACACGGGAAATAAACTTTTAAACTAAATGAGATTGTTGTTTTGTAATTTATCACTGAAATATACCCTTTAGGCATAAAACAAATTTAAATATGTGGAAAAATGAATCTAAATAACCAAAAATGGGTAGGGAAAATTTACAAAGGTTCTGTTTAGGTAATTTGAACAGTAGAAATTTTTGTATGAATTTAGGTTGCTGTTTTATTGCTGGAAATTCATTTTTAGGCTAGAAAATAATTATGAAAATGGGTAGAAATAAATTTAAATTGATCCCCATCAGAGAGGAAGTCAAAAGATATTTTATTGGACATTTTAGATCAGTACATGTTCTGTTTAGGTGATGCATTGTGCTATTTTAGTATTAAAGATTACTTTTAGGTATGGAAAATAAATCTGAAAATATAGGAAAATAGGTATACCTAATTAGAAAATGCCAAGTGAGGTCCCCAAATCCAAAACTTCAAATTAAGATTTTGTTGAAGATCTGAAAACCTATTTGGAGTAGGAAATTATCTTTCATGCAAATTTTGTGGCTAAGAAGTGTATTATCTAATATAGAGAATTTGTTCAAATTGGAATATCATATATAGTGTGCACTTAGAAATCTGAATATTAAAGTTAGAAATAATATATATGTTTAAAAGTGCATGTATGCCCAGAATCAACATATTCAGGGTAAACACAACACTTAAATATGTGTATGGCTTCCATATGTATGTATGTGTGGTTTGCATGAGTGGAAATGTGGACTATGGCTTATGGAATGTTGTTTTCTTTTTGCTACGTGTATTGTATTGGCATGAGTAGAACCAGCCCCAGAGCAGGTTCTCACCTTTCAAGATCAAGACTTTCCATTCCCAGAGCAGCAGAAAGAAGGCAAGTGTCCTTGACCACTTTGATCCTATACTAGGATGTGCAGTTCGAATTTAATTGCATTGTCAATTTTGGAATATGATACCCATGCTAGGAAGTTTCCTTAGATTTTCATTATCTTGCTTCCTTGTAGCCTAGGTTGAGAGTTATTTTATTATGACAATTATTTACACTACTCATGCTTAGCCATGCTTAGGATGGGATAAATGAGATATGAGATCATCACCTTGATTACTTCACCACTTGAATGGATTATTTTGAATTTATGTAGAGGTAGGGATCTAGGCAAGTTGGATGTTTTGGTTGGTGCTGTGTGCACGAGACACGGGTTTATGTTTAGTGCTTGCCTGGATCCTAGGGACCGGTTCATGGAGCATGTAACCTGGCTTTACCGTGCCAACCATGCTGAGATGGGGCACCTTGGCCAATTAATTAGGCGTATCTCCGGTGTAGCATGGGTGTTTGGATGGTGCGGGGAGTAGGTGTCAGCTGGACTGCCATATGAACCGCAAAGCTCAAGAGGGTGCCATTACAGCGGGGTTGGAGCCTCTTCTATGCTGTTAGGGGTGAAACCTCAGAGGGCCCACGCTCGTCGGAAATACCTTTGTAAAGGCCTCGTAGTGATCTCCAGGCTACACACCATAGAAGTGTGAACATGGTTTGCGGCCACTGGCATAATGGAGGTTCTTTTAGTCCACCCGGCAACAGGGGATGAAACCACTACATGTGGGTACAGTGGTGCAAATTCTGCAGAGTCAAAACTGTCATGACAGCCGTGCTCACGGTCAAGAGCGGCTTGGACTTATTCATGATTAGAGGATGATGAATGGGAGAGTTGAGGATGTTAAGCGGGGAGCTTAACATTGGAAATGATGTTATGGTTATTTGATATTGATGATGGGTTAAGGGATTGGGACCATTTCACCTAAGTAGTGATGTAGGTGCTTAATAAGCTAAGGTGATAGGTATTAATTGCGTAGTGCTCAACCATGAGTTCAGCCTTTCCTTGTTCTAGCCATGCATGACATAACTTTCCCACACTTGCTGAGTACCAATGGTACTCAAGCTTGCTTTTCTGTTGGTTTAAATTGCTGCTCAGGCCAAGGGAATGACGTGGTGTTCAATGACCAAGACTTCGGACCCGAAGAAGGATTCTAGGCTCACGAGGTCCCCTGGGCAACGCCTGTGATGAAGCCCACAAGACTTATCTTCCGCTGCTGTTTTATTTACATGTTATGAACATATTATCGTTCATCGAGACGTTATGCTATGTAAGACTTGTTTATATTTGAACACTTGGCTTGTAATATAATGATGCTTCACTATTTGTCGTCACATGTATGAGAAAGTGATCCTGACATACATGTGATATTGACTCTGTCGTTCTTCGGAGAAACCGGGTGTGACAAAAAACAAGTAATTTCCACTAATTAGAGGGTAAAGTGTTTACCGCTCACAATGTTGTCTTCTTGGAGAAAGAGTTTCTCTCAAAAAGTTAGTGGGAGCAAAGTGCATCTTGAAGAAAATCAAGAAATACCTCTGATCCTAAACAGGATGTACAAGATGTTGTGCAACCAGTTGATGAAACAACAGCCTCACGAAATTCTACAAGGGCACGTCGTGCGACTGAAAAGTTAACGCTTCTAACCATGGAGCAGCATGACACGGTATTGTTGGACAATAATGAGCCTAACTCCTATAATGAAGCAAAGAAGGGACCCGACTATGAGAAATGGCTTGGAGCCATGGAATCTGAAATTGAATCCATGCATGAAAATCAAGTGTGGAACTTGGTTGATCAAATCAAAGGTGTGAGATCTATTGATTCTAAATGAATTTTCAAGAAAAAGAATGACATGAACGGAAATGATCACATCTATAAAGCGTGATTTGTGGTGAAAGGTTTCAAACAAATTCAAGGTATTGATTATGATGAAACTTTCTCACCCGTCGCAATGCTAAAGTCTGTTCAGATTCTCCTAGCAATTGCTGCATATTTTTATTATGAAATATGGCAAATGGATGTCAAAACAGCCTTTCTCATGGAAGTCTGACTGAGGATGTGTACATGACACAACCTGAAGGGTTTTGTCGATACTAAAAATGCTAGTAAAATATGAAAACTATAAAAGTCCACCTATTGATTGAAGCAAGCATCTAAGAGTTGGAATCTACGTTTTGATGAAGTTGTCGAAGATTTTGGTTTCATCAAGAACGTAGAAGAACCTTATATTTACAAGAAGTTTAGTGGGAGCGCACTTGTATTTCTGGTCCTATATGTAGATGACATATTATTGATCGTAAATGACATTCCAATGCTTGATGATGTTAAATCCTCATTAAGAAAAAATTTCTCAAAGAAGTATTTAGGAGAGGCAGCGTTTATTTTGGGCATAAAGATCTATAAAGATATATCTAAAAGGCTAATTGGATTAAGCCAAGATACATATATTGACAAGATATTGAATCGGTTTAATACGCAAGATTTTAAGAAAGGTTTCTTGCCAATGTCACATGGCATTACTCTGAAAAGAGTTAGTGTCATTCGACACTTGATGAGCAAAAAAGGATGAGAGTGATTCCTTATGCTTCGTCTATCGGATCCATCATGTATGCCATGCTATGTACATACCCAGATGTATCCTATACTCTAAGAATCACGAGCAGATATCAATCAGATTATGGTGAGACTTATTGGACCGTTGTCAAAAAACATCCTTAAGTACTTGAGAAGAATTAAGGATGAGTTCTTAGTGTCTAGAGGTGAAGAAGGGCTCGTTATAAAAGGTTACACCGATGCTAGCTTCCAAACTGATAGGGATGATTCTAGATTGCAATCCAGTTTTGTATTCTGCATCAATAGAGAGGTAGTGAGCTGGAAAAGTTCCAAGCAAGATACAATAGCAGATTCAACGATAGAGGCAGAGTATATTGCAGGTTCAGAAGCTGCAAAGGAAGCCGTTTGGATCAGAAAATTTATTTCTGAGTTGGGTGTTATGCCTAGTGTGTCTAGTCCTGTGGATGTCTATTGTGACAATAGTGGAGCCATCACACAGACAAAGGAGCCTAGATCACAAAAAAAAATCCAAACACATACTACGAGGCTATCACCTCATTCGAGAGATCATCAACTGAGGTGATGTGAAGATATGCAAGGTGCACACAGATTTGAAGGTTGCAGATCTGTTGGCAAAGCCTCTTCCACAATCAAAGCATGAGGCGCACACGAGATCTATGGGTATTAGATACTTACATTAGTGACCATAGTGTGTAATGAGAGACTTGTGTCATAACTATGTTTGTGTACTATTAAATAAATTGTTATATGGGTAATCATTATTTTCTTTGATCATCAAGTATGTGTCTTGTTCATGAAAATCTTTGTTATATGAGATAATGATGTCATATAGACTATCACATGTATTAATTGATGATCACGTTTTACGGGTCATAGATATAAAATTAATAATGTGAACACATGTGAGTCAACATGGTGTTGATTGACCCACTCCGAGACACTGCTAGGATTGTTATTTTCATATGTGCCATCAGTTGGTCTTGAGTGATACACCTGCTAGATCCTCAGACCTAAGATCGCCATTGTTTCTCACTTTGTGTAGTTGTGTACTTTGAGACTACCAAACACTACTACGTAACATTGTAGTAATAAAAGTAGTCTTTGGGTACATAGTGAAAGATGGGATTTGCGCGGATCAAGATGGGATTTTGCCTCTCCTTAATAACAAGAGAGATATCTCTTGGCCTCTCAAGATAGTTGGATTTGAATGTGCATGGCCATGCCAAGGTGATTAAAGTTAATCACAATAACTAAATGTTAGTCATGGAATGAATCCACTATCCGATCGAGTGAATGGTCGAGCTATCACAAGGATGGCACGCATCTTGCCTTGAGATTGTTGGTGGTATGCCCAAGAGGCAAACATAACAATTCAGATTAAGGCCTGTTGGATATTTGATCCATAGGCAATTAGGGTACTAATGGGCCTGCGACCTAAAAGCCCATTAGTACGCCTATAAATACGAGGTGTATGGTTAAGGGGTGAGGTCTCCCCAGTGTGACAGCCCTAGGCACCACCCCTCGCAGGCCTCACGCCGAGACTTTTGGCGCACGGCATTCCTCCCTGTACGTGTAGACCCCGTGGAGGCGCTGCTGCTGTTGCCCCGCTGATCGGCTACAACGAACGTGATCGTCTACCTGCTCCCGTGACGAGGACGAGGAAGAGATGAACGTGGCCGTCTAGTTCCACTCCACTGACGCGCGTCTACGTTCCACTGTGCTGCACGTCTAGTGGTAACGATCTATGACCTCTGTACTCGCATGTTTCTTGGGTGGCGCAGTATAATTGCTCGAGTAGCGTACCACCGCTGAGCTAACAATACATTACATATCGGAAGATCGGGCCTACTATTGTACTCTTTTACTCATCAAATGGTGACCCAACAATCCATCTTCCCCTTGTTTTCTCCCTTCCCATGGCTGTTTTTGCACAATAGGGTTGAAGATGATGCTGTTCTTGTGATTTGTCCTCTAGAAATTCATTTTTATGTATTAGATTTATATGCACAACATAAAATCCACAGCAAATTGAATGTTCCTCTGAAAATGTGAAATAAATTTGGATTCCTAATCAGCAGATCTACTCACATAAACAACAACCATGTCATGCTTGAGCTCAGGTCAGCCACATAAAAATTGCTTTTGCTCACATGTTCTTCATGCATCTCACTTTTTATCTCACATCCTGTTGCATTGAGTTCTTCCATGTAGGTTCTAGCTACTGCATGTGACATTTTGCAGCTCAAGTCATGTGTAAAATTGCAAAATATGTATTTTCTATTTATTGGCAGGGTTTAAACCATGATAAATTAAATAAATGTTCTAAAATGGTTAAACTTGTTCTGAGAGTCTCCATATGTTTCAGATGAATCATTGGGAGTGCTGCATGCTGTTAATATTCCATTTAAATGTGATAGCCACCTAATCCTTTTTTTACAATGGCTGAAACTTGTTATTTTTCTCATGCCAGTTGTATGACTGGAAAACGATAAACATGTTATAAAATTCTGGTTTAGGGTTATAAAATGTACCTTCAAAATATCAGCCTTATTCATGCAGTATAAAAACATATTGCACATTTATCTCTGTTATGTTGATAAAAAGTTGCAGAAAACATAAATAAATAATTAGAACTCAATTCAAGGTGGGACCAGAGCCATACATTATGCTGACCACCACTAGTAGTTAAACTAAATCTATTCATGGTACTGTAGAAACTAGTGTTTATAAGAATAATTATCCATTCAATACAAAACAACAGGGAAATAATGTACACAAGAGAAATTCAAGAGGGACAATGAAAAATGATTACTTAAAATTTTAGTTATTATCTGATATCTTACAAACATTATAATCAATCAACTATGAAATAATAATCACTTGATATTCTGCAAACAATAGATGGTTTTCCTCTAAAGCAAATAACTTCAACTATACAATAATAATTACCTTTTTGTATGATGCAAGCATGCATTATGCTGATGCTTTAAATACAGTTTAGTTGACAGGGAATTGTAATCAAAACTTACTAATGCAGACAGGACAAATCTGATTTCTCAAATATAGGCTATAGGAAAATGTACCCAAAAATGTACTCAAATATAGCACTGTAGAGTAAAATAGTTTTGTATTTAATTAAAAAATCATAATGAATCAACTTCACCTTATTTGACTAATCATCATCTATTAAAAGTTCAGGCAATTAAGAGAAACAACAAGGTATCATTAGCCAATTCGTCAACTGGAAAGGATAGATGCATGATCGCTCCTAATCTGTACGTACCTTAATTATGAATTTACATACATTCTTCAATTTTACACAATTGCCTCTGTTTTGACCAAGTCGCTAGACAATTGTCCCTACTTCAATAGAAAAACTTTAATTTGATTCAATAAAATTAAGGCAACGTTGCAATAAGTTGGATGAAAGCCAGAACAATGTGCAAAGTTCAAAAATTGTGGTAACTTAACTGTTGACACTGAAAACAGAGGTAGAAATGCATACGCCCCTTATTGGAAGGAAAGTATGTTCTTCCATCATTCTCTTTCTCTTGATGTTTGCAGAGCAAACCTTGAGAAGACAACATTAGTATGAAAATATCAAGGCTATTGTGCAAATGAAGATTGCACGATGATGATGTGCAAATTTACATTAGCTTGGTCACTTAGATAAATGACTTCACTGGACTAATTATTTGAACCAAACTCATAACAAGTAGAAATATTGCTGTGCATAGAAAATATTATAGTATTGATATTGATGCTTTAAAAGGAAATCAGTCAAATGGCAGGAGTCATACACTTGTAGGCTCGTATGTCAACCAAAAAACGAATAGTTATTTACTGTCACGCATGCCATAAGAACCTCTTGAGTGAAGCCTGCATTTCCTATATGTTTCAAATTCATTTTGTTATAAGTATTCAGCATACTAACTTCAAGACATAAATTCTATAACGAATTACTTGCAGAAAGGTAATTTCTTGTGATATATTTGCACGTGAGTAAGACAAAACCATCTCATAAAAAGAACGAACCTGGAATATGGACCAAACAGTAAATTAAGGGTTAGATGGGAAGAGCTCGTGCACATCAGTCATACGTTGTCGACTTCAAATATGTAGGGATCTGAGAGTAAGAAGATTTAAATAGCATATTTACCTTGATTTCTTGGCTTCTTGTCTGATTCTTTTTTGGCTTTACTAACTGTTGTATTCTGGTTATCTATTCAACTGACGCACATGCACACTAGCAACGAACCTGCATTGATTTTCTGGAACAAACCTAAAAATGCGCACACACGCAAACACACACGTCAAGATTACTGCTAACAGTTTCCGTCCTAATCTTACTGATTATTTTCACCTCCACATGACTTCAGAGCACCGGCGTCTTGTAGTCCATGTTCAATATGGCTAGTTGCATCACACCGTTTGACATTTCTTCACTGCATCACACTCTTCGGCAATTTGACCGTAGACATCACATTTGCGGCACTCAATCTTTGACTTGCCGAACTTGCGCCAGACCTCACTATTGTGTTTCTCTTCAGCAATTAACTATGATCCATCGTCAATCGGCACACATTAGTCGGGGCTCAGCGTGCACCAGTAGCAGCTTCTGCACAACATTGTCGTGTTGTTGCCCCGTGGAAGACTCCTTGAATGCCCACAGTCGCTGACAACTTCCACCACCGACATCGTTGACACATCCCCACGTTCCTCTATGGTGCTTACAATGGTAAAAAAATTTTGGGGACGGAAAACAGGAGCTCCTTAATGATGACGCTTGCCTCCTCCACTTTCATGCCAACAGCACATCTCGTTCACGATAGTGGTCACCATTAAAGTAAACTCATTACAGTTTTTGGGTTCACCCATATACAGACCATCAAATTTCCTCTTGAGAGTTTGTACTCAGTCCTTCTTGACGCAATCTTCTCCAACGCACATTTCCTTGAGGGCATCCCACACCTCCTTTGCCGTATCTTTCTCAGATATGGCAATCACTATTACCTCCGGCACAGCTTGGACAATGGCTGTGAGAGCTGTTCCATCCGCTCATCAATCAATTGCTTTTCTTTCACGCAGCCACACATGGAGAACTTCATCTTTAGCCCACATGCCAAAGTTTTCCTTCAAAATCCTTGGGTAACACAATGTCACCCTCGTCTCCTGCACAGCAATCTCATTGCTGCCATCTCAGCCATTGCCACAAATACTGCGACCGGCGGCGTGTAGACTCCCGAACCAAGCATAGACATGGCTGCCAGATCTAACCTAAACTCTGAGTACCAATTGTCGGCCCAGCTCCTTTCTCTCTCACTTGTGAAAATATACACATGACTAGAGATTCACCATAGAATAAAAACAAGACACAACAACTTTTTGTGCTGCACAGAAGCGCCCAACATAGATTTTGTACGTGTACCAGCGCGCCTAGTGTAGCCATCAACATGACATGTTGATATGATGGTTCCACTTGACCGTATAGATTCTGTACGTTTATTGGTGCCATCATATAAGCATTTAATCTCAACTCAATGGACTAAGGGGAAATCTATAGTTCTGTTAACAGCTAACAAAAACGTAAAATTTAATCTTCGCAGACAAGTTCATTAGCTCCATCTATTTAAGAGCACAAAATATTCGCCAAACTTAGTCGATACACAATTATGCATAAGTTCACACTCAGGCACATATGGTTCACATGCTTAATTTTGGCTGATAAGAAAGCCCTGCTCGGTGGCTTCCATAGCCTCTTCCCAATGTCTAGGATGGCAGCGAGTCCTTCCCTTCTCCAGGATTTTCCATATCTTCATATTCACCTGCTACGCCCTCCTCTTCATTAAATGATGCTCAGTCTGGCGATGGAGGATCTGCCTGCATGTTTAGGATGCATATGCTTCTCTCTTTAAATGACTGCAGCTGTCCTGGTGCCGGTAGCCTGGTAATAGGATGTTCTGGTAAGCGCTCACATGTTGGTACCACTGGCAACGGGACTAGAGAAGATGGCGAGCTTGTGATGCCATGCTGAGCAGCAGGGCTGGATATTGTTCCCGCTGCTGTCCCAGTTGTCGGTTCAATAGATAAACGCTGCTGGAGCATGTAGAATGTCGATTGGTCGACCTGAACAATCATTGGCCCTGGAGAAGCATTGTTGGCAGCCGCTGTGAAGGTTGTCGAAGATGGCGGTGCTGGTGGACGAGGGTTGTGGTCCATTGTTGTCGGGAGGTGCTATAAGAATTCATGAGTAAGTAAGCAGGTTGCATCAAGGCACGAAGAATACATCTTAAATATAAATGGTTAATATAAATTAATGATATTAAGACCGTCCATGCATGTGATCAAGTGCTAGTTGCTATATGTCTATATATGCATCATTCATTGTCAATTACAATGTGCATATGAGCTGAAAACATAAAAGTCTTGGTGATAGTGTACATTTCATCTGTTAATTATGAAAGGAATAGTTCTTCATTGTCACACATGATACAAGAACCTCCTAAATGAAGCCTACACTGCTTATATGTTTCAGATTCATTTCTATACGTTGTCTGAAATGCATGACTTTGCTATATAACACAAGCTGTTAAGAGAACAGATTAAGAACATTAGAAGATCATTTTTATAACTATTCATCATACTAATGGAAACACATGAATTCTATAAAGTACTACTTAAATAAAAGTAATTATCTCAGCCTATTTGCACCTTAGTAACACAGAACCAACCAATGAAAAGAAGATACCATGAGTACAGACCAAACAGTAAATTTATGGTTAGAGGAAGAGAGCTCATGCACATCATTCATACGTTAATGACTTGAAATAAGTCGAGCTAGAAAGATTTAATCACATATTTACCTTGATTCTTGGTCTTCTTCTCTAATTTCTTTTAGGCTTTACTAATTATTGTTATCAGATTTTCTCTTCAAAATTCTTGACCATTACTTTGGATTTGACATAAAAAAGAAGTAATCATTCAACATTATTCATAATGAATATAAGACATAAAGTTAAGAAATAGTATATACGTGAGTGTCGTGCAAATAAAACACAACATATCAAGTATTCACATATTTGCAGATGCCTTTCATTGTGTAAAATTTTGCAAGATGTCTGTCACACCCAGTTATTCCGCAGTACACCTGAGTGACTCCCACATGTATGCCACGATCATTTTCTCATACATGTGATGACAAATAGTGAAGTATCATTATATTACGAGTCAAGTGTTTGAATATAAATAAGTCTTACATAGCGTCTCGAAGGACATTAATATGTTCACAATAATGTAAATAAACAAACAGCGAAAGATAAGTCTTTTGGGCTCCATCACAGGCTTTGCCCGGGGGACTCCGTGAACCTAAAAGCCTTCTTCTGTTCCGAAGTCTTGGTCGTTGTACACCACATCATTCCCTTGGCCTAAGCAGCAATTTAAAACCAACAGATGGACTAGAAAAACCTCCATTATGTCGATGGCCGCGAACCACGTTCGCACTTCCAGGTGTGTAGCCAGGAGATCACTACGAGGCCTTTACAAAGGGATTCCCGATGAGTGTGGGCCCACTGAGGTTTCACCCCTAACAGCATCCAGGAGGCTCCAACCCCCGCTGTAGTGGCCCCCTCTTGAGCCTTGCGGTTCATATGTTAGTCCAGCTGACACCTATTCCCCGCACCATCCAAACACCCTTACTACGCCATAGATACACCTAATTAATTGGCCAAGCTCCCCCATCTCAGCATGTGGTTGGCACGGTAAAGCTAGGTTACATGCTCCATGAACCGGTCCTTAGGATCCAGACAAGTACTAAACACAAACCCGTGTCTCGTGCACACAGCACCAACCAAAGCATCCAACTTGCCTAGATCCCTATCTCTACATAATTCATAATAATCCATTCAAAGGTAAAGTAATCAAGGTGATGATCTCATATCCTATTTATCCCATTCTAAGCATGGCTAAGCATGAGTAGTGTAAATGATTGACATAATAAAATAACTCCCAACCCAGGCTACAAGGAAACAAGATAATGAAAATCTATGGAAACTTCCTAGCATGGGTATCATATTCCAATTTGACAATGCAATTGAATTCTAGCTACAAATCCTAGTATAGGATCAAAGTGGTCAAGGACACTTGCCTTCTTCCTGCTGCTCCGGGAATGGAAAGTCTTGATCTTGGAATGGGAGAACCGGCTCTGAGGCTGGTTCTACTAATGCCAACACACACATAGCAAAAGAAAACAACATTCTATAATAAATCTTCCACACATACATACACCTGAAAGTCATACACATATTTAAGTTTGGTGTTCATCCTAGTTAGGTGGCTTCCATGCATGCATGCACTTTTAAACATATATATTACTTCAAATCTTTGATATTCAGATAGCTAAGTGCACACTAAATATAAATTTCCAATTGTAACAAATTTTCTATGTTTGGTCATAAACTTCTTAGCCACAAAATTTGCATAAAAATGTATATTTCAACTCCAAAATGGTTTTCAGGTCTTCTACACATTATTAAACTTGAAGTTTTGATTTTTAGAACCTCACATGACATTTACTAATAATGTTTACCTATTTTCTATATTTTCATATTTATTTTCTATGCCTAAAAGTGAATTTCAGTACTAAAACAGCAAAATATCTCACCTATACAGAATATATTTTGATCTAAAATGCCCAACAAAATATCTTTTGGCTTCATATCTGATGGGATCAATTTAAATATATTTTTACCTATTTTTAGAACTAATTCAAGCCTAAAAATGAATTTTAGCAATAACAGAAATAAATAACCTTTAGTTAGATTTCCTTGCAGCCCCAAAATCAGTCCTCAATTTATTCTACCCATTTTCCAGTTGTTAGAAAGATTTGAATTATATTTGCACAGGCGTTTGAATTACTTATTTGAATTTAAATTCTATTTACATGTTCAAATTCCTGAATTTAATACTCCTTAAGGGCTGATGTGCAAATCCACACTGCAGTGGGGTCCAATTTCTTATTTTCTAAATTTTCAGGGGTCTAACTGTGCAAATCAGAGGGGTTTTTCCTAATTTTTATTAAGTCCAGGGGCTAAAACTGATTTTTAAATATATTTCCATAAATTTCTGAGAGTCCTGTGGCTAGATCAGAAGAAATTGGGGGATATCTCTTCTTTTCCAAGAACCCCAGGGGGTAGCGCGTAAGTTTCCCGGGGTTTATAATGCGGGGCTGATGTGGGCCGTTGGATTTAAAATGGAGGGCCGAGATTATAACGTGAAGGGGTACGGGGGAATCTAACTTTGGCCGCACGATTTAAAATATACAGGCCGCAATGGGCCACGTCGCCCCAGCTGGTTGCGGACGGCGCTGCCCGGCGGCGCACGGTGGCGGGAGGTGGCAAGCTCGCCGGATTTTCACGAAAACCTATCTACCTACCCTAGATCATCGTTCTCTTTGCACAACTCGAATTAGGGGGAGTGGGGGACCTCACCTGGAGGGTTGTCTTTGATCCGAAGGTGTCTAGGAAGGCTCGGCGACGGCGTCGGAGAGTGGAGCTCGGCGGCGATCGTCGGTGGCGCGTTTTGGTCTCGTTCTTCCTCGGGTTGCTGGTGCTCGGGGTTAGCTGTGGTCCGGAGATGACGCTCCAATGGTCAGAACAGGATCAAACCGAGGAATTCAAAGCCTTTACCGGCGAATGGCGGCGACCTCTTACCGGAACTCGTCGGCGTCGTCTCTCTCGTCGTGGACTCGTTTCGGGGCGCAGGTCCACGGGCTGTGCGAGCTGAAGAGGGGACGCGAGGTCAGTTAGAAGGAAAGAAACGGTGCAGTACAAGGAGAATTTCTTCAGGGCGGCGGAGGTGCTCACCGGCGATCCGAAAACACGATCGGGGTGGGTAGCAGAGGTGGTTTGCGGGTGTTTAAATCGGCCTGGAGCCCGTAGTGGGTGCATGCGAGCAGAACGGGAGCGAGTGGGGCGGCGTCATGCGGTTGCCTGCGGTGAATTTGGAGGCGGCGGGCGCGTGGGTTCGGCGCGGGAAGGGCGGGCGACGGTTGAAGAAGGCGCTGACAAGCGGGACCCGCTTGTCAGTGGGGATAGAGGGGGGAATAGGCCGTGGGCTGCTGGGCCGGCTGGGGCTGCTGCGGCGGTTTCGGCCCAGTGGCCCCTTTTTCTTTTTCTTTTCCCTTTTCTATTCTGTTTTTGCTTCAAATTTAAATTCTGATTTGAATTTGAATTTTTCTCCAACATGCATTTCATCCATTTGATTTGAATTTGTTTTGCTACATTTTGGGGGTGTTACAATGTCTCTAGGGTTGAAGCTGAAAATTATATTTGTTTATTTCACCTATACCTCCAATTTCTTCTTTTTTTAAATGCTTTACTTCATATGTTGAACACGAAATGACAGATGGTACTAGAAATCATCAGATCCGAGAAACCGAGAATAACTGGAAATAAAACAAGTACTGCACATAGGATGAACAGAATATACTCACCGCAAATTTCAATAGCAGCAGAGAATAATCTGTGGTTAGGAACAGAGATGTCAGACGTATCTTCTCTAGAAATGATGGATCCTTGTCAGATCAGTTCCAATTTATAAAAACAGAACATAGATCAAAAGAATTATGACTTGAAAAAAATAATTAGGAGTGGAATGCTTTATCCAAACGTGGTTCAATGTCCTTTATCCATGGATGGATAACATTGTATACACAGATCTACACTACATATATCCTCTATTTTGGGGAACTGAAAAAGAAGTTGAGCTTATGAAGGATATATGTTCAAATTTATAAAATGAAAACTTAGATCTAAAGAACTGTGACTAGAGAAAAAGTAATTAAGATTGCAATAGCAGATCCAAACCTGATTAGATGCTCTTTATCAACATATCTGGAATATATATTCTCAGATCTAGAATCCTCTTTCTTGAAGAGCTTATAAAGGACTTCACCAACCCACACCCATCCACCTAATCACCCACCAACCCACCAACCTAACCACCCACAACCCCCGAAAAATTTTGGGCCACGTGTTTATATAATCAAAGAAACCCAACTTTTCCTTCGGTTTATAAATAAAAAATTATGATATGGGTAACATCTTGAAGTTTAGGTTTAGGATAAACAAACTTCTGTAAAACTTGTGTTATTTTACCAACCACTACCAATCGTATCATATTTGCTTCTCCTCCTATTACCTCCTCATAAAAAAAAAGAAAATTTTTTTATCCTTAAAGATTGTCCGAGTGTCCCATTCCCGTGTAGCCCAAATCTTTCCACTCACCCTGCATTTTGTAGATTAGATTACTGATTAGGCTTCCATTCATCATGCATTTTCTAGATTACGTCAACATTATGTTGATGCTAGTGTTGATCTCTACATCTCTTACCTCAACAGTAGACTTCTCTAACATAATCGAGACATCAAAGTTTATATGTTTACATGTCTCTACGGCAAGTCTGGATAACCCTGTGTCTAGATCGTTGCTGTAGTTTTCTCTTAACTGTTACATTATGCATTCCACAACCATGATGAACAAGGTAGCAAAAGCCGAACAAAAAAACAATAGCTGGAGTATGTGCCTATTTGAGCATGGATGGATGCTCAACATGACCCATTTCACGTGTGAGCCTTATGTGTGGTCTACAGTCTCATGCTAAAGTAAAGAAGAGGATATTTAATTACTTTTTTTGATAGAAAACAATTGTTGAGCTCACCAAGCTTACCTACTTTTAAATTACTATAAGATAAGTTGGTGTTTTAAAATATTCATTAAAAGAAGGTAAAAATAATTTTTGTACCGTATAGATGTTACCGTAGATGGTGTTGGTTATTACCTTAGGTTTTACCATATAGATTTTGTACGTCTGCTAATTCATCCAGTGTACCATCAATATGATATGTTGATATGATGACACTTATTGACCGTATAGATTCTGTACGTTGATTTAGTGCCCTCATATAAGCATCTCATCTCAACTTAATTATAGACCACCAAGACTTTCAGGTAAAAATAAAGGGCTATGGTGAAACCATCCGTTCCTTTAACAGCTATAGAAAATCCAAATTTAATATTTGGAGACAAGATCCTTAGCTCCATCTGTTTAAAAGCATAGAATATTCACTGAACTTAGTTGATACACTAATATGCATAAGTCCGCACCCAGGCAATAAGGTTCACATGCTCAATTTTTGCTAATACGGTGATCAGCAGATGTGACCGCTTGGGTACAAGATAAGCAAGCCCTGCTCGCCAGCTTCCATAGCCTCTTCCCAATGTCTACGATGGCGGCGAAGTCCTTCTTTGCTTCAGGATTTTCCTTCTCCACAGATTCACCCACTACTCTCTCCTCTTCATCAGATCATGCTGAGTTCAGCGATGGTGGATCTTCCTGCATGTTTTGGACACATATGCTTCTCTCTTGAAACTACTGCAGCTGTGTGTTCTCTGGTACAATGTTGGCTGGGACTGGCACCGGTGGCCTGATAGTAGGCAGTTTTGGCAAGCGCTGGCGTGGTCGTAGCTACGATAGCTGGACTAGGGCAGTTGGCGAGTCTGTGATGCCATGCTGAGCAGCAGGGCTAGATGTCTTTCCCGCAGCTGCCGTGGTTGTCTATTCAATAGATAAACACTGCTGGAGCAACTGGAATGTCAATTGGTTGACCTGAAAAACCATAGCCGTTGGAGATGTATTGTTGACAACTTCCATGAAGGTTGTCGAAGCTGGCGGTGCTGGTAGACGAGGGTTACAATTTATTGCAGCTGGGCTGTGCTGTTAGATTTCATAGGTAAGTAAGCAGACTGCATCAATGCATGAAGAATACAAACTAAATATCAATGGTTGATAAAATTTAATTTCAGTAAGACTGTGCATGCATGTGGTCAAGTACTAGTGGATACATGTGTATATATACATCATTAATTGTCAATTACAATGTGCATTTTAGCTGAAAATATAAAAGCCTTGGTGATATGTATGCCACAAGGTGAGTCTAGCTTAATTTTGTGACTTGGAGAAACATTTGTTAGACCCCATATCTCTATCGAACCCCTGGTATCAAATTTCATTATAGTAGTAACAATTCATGGTTACAAATGTACCTGCGGACGATTACTAATAGTTAAACTAAAACTATTCATGCTACTGTATGATGGCCATGTGCAAAAATACTTTTGCTCTGGCACGTGGATAAATGATTTCATTGGATTAATTATCTGATCCAAACTCATGACATGTAAAAATATTGTTGTACATAGAAAAATAATATATTATTAATACTGATGCTTTAACAAAAAAATATGTCAAAATGGGAGGACTGATACACTTGTACATTCATATGTTAAGTAAGAAAAAAACAGGGTTTCACTGCCACACGTGCCACAAGAACCTTCTTAATGGAGCCTTCTTCACCAGATCATGGTGATGAGTTTAAGCTTTGAGTTCATGCCTTGCTAATGTTGTCCAAGAATTTTGTAGAAGTCGAGTTGTTGGAATCTACTCGCGAGAGAAAGGATAGGTTCACACGGGTGGTTCGAGAACTGGGTTTGATAAACTTAAATTGAGACCGGTCAGATGTGTATGATGCAGCAAGACATGGAGGTCTTGTGTGCGTAGCTCTACCTGCATCGATCGATTGAGGACCCTGCCGTGTGCAATCTTGCTAGACAAGTTTGAACTGTACCGATTACAAACTGGATATATGGCCCATACAAAACTTATGTAATAGGTTAACCTGGATGCTGAGGCATTGCTCTCCGTCTTATAGGTGTTGGTTGAGGGCAGCAAGGTGTAAACCTGCTAATGGCAACGTCGAGGATGGGTGCTCGATGTAGGGAACTTCTGCTCGTGATGGTAGGACCGGTTCATCATTTGGTTGTCCTGTGAAAAATTGTCATGTACGACATCAGTGGAGTACGTGCCTCGGCAACTTTTATTATGGCCGTACATGTCGTGTACACCGATTGTATTCTGATTTAAATCAACGTCACTTGTGGTTATTTGGGCGGGTACCGCTTGTTCACTACGCTGTGATGTAGTAAGAAAGAATAGTTAGAAACAGAAATCTAGGAAATCTGGGGTTCTGACAGATTTTCATTTGCACTAGGAAAATCTGTAGATTTTGGTGAATCTGATTCTCATGTGAACCCTTTTGGTTCAGATTTCTTATTTTTGGTAGAGAATATGGTTGGTGCAGCTGAACTAAACGGACCATAAGGATTCACTTGTAGGTGAGTTTATTTATGAAATGCTCATTTTCTCATGTGTATGTCTCTATCATGTAGAATTTCATGTTTAGTTGAGACGGATATGTCTTGTTTAGCCTTTGTGCTCACGGTTGCTATATAAGTTGTTGCTGCAAGTGAGTGACAATACATGGTATTGTACGAGGAATGGTTTGGGATGGATGCCTCACCCCCGTCAGGGTGTATGGCTGAAGGGGAACCCTACACGCCGCCTTGATTCTCCAGTGTTGCTAGCATGGACTGTCCGCGGGCTGGACGGGTTAATTTTTGCTTAGCTTAGGCTTGAGAGTGTGAGCTAAGAAAACATTACTTCCACTGTTGATATTTTTATGTAAACTATTTTGTACACTTCACTATGTAAATTTAATCTTATGTTATGTAATACGGTTTCCATTTATGTGTGTTGTTGGGTGTCGCATCGCACAACACCATCCAATGTGATTCCTTGAATGTCGCGACCCCGGCTCCTCACACCCAAACCCGGTCATCTTCCTAGCATATAAATAAAAAAAGAATAAAGTCACAAAAAGAAGAAAAGATACATGAGCCATACCTTTCCCAACTTGGACATGGGAACTAGAGGCTTCTTCCTGTCATACTCCAATTTATTAAATCATTCAGCAGCAAAATCTTAGAGTAAAATTGTGTCAATACTGTGAGACCTATGTGTGCTGAATACATTGGATTTGACGATAAAAGTTTTGAATACTACCAAAACACCTTTTTAACAAGGTCCGACTCTAGGTCCAATCTCCTACAAGGTCCGACGATAGGTCCGACTTGTTTTAGGTAGCTCCGGCATGGTCCGACGTAAGGTCCGACTTGCTTTGTCTAGGTCTGACTTATTTTGGCTAGGTCTGACTTGTTTTTGCTAGCTCCGGTGCTAGGTCCAACAAGCTTTGGTAAGTTCCGTGTTAGGTCGGACTAAGCTTTAGTAAGCTCCGGCGCTGGGTCCGACTAGCTTTGGTAAGCTTCGCTTCAAGGTCCGGTTAGCTTTGGTAAGGTTCGGAACTTGATTGCAATGGTTCTGCTTTTAACTTGCAATTTTTTGAACTTGCTTTACTCTTATGGAAAGTTTTCTTAGTATTATTTTACAAAGTTTTTGGTGTGTTTTGGTGGTTATGGCTGATATCATTTTGCTATGGTTTACAACATGCTTATGTGAGGTGCTCACGTAAGATGTTGTAGTTTCAGAACTAACGAGAGTCAAGTCGAGGACTTGTGCTCGGAAGTATTGGTTATTTATTCATGTGCAGGTGTTTCTTGAGTTCAATACATGGCTGGTGACGGGATCCATTGAACTAGTCTTAAGGAGAAGATGAGGTTCAACAACCAAGTTCGGGAGGAATTGTGGTTGAGTTGATCGGGAGGTTGTGCAGTATGTTTGAATCAAGAACAATGCATATGAAGGTATCTTGGACATCGTTGGAAGATGTTTGCACGTATGCAAGGAGTGCATGGACGTGGCTGCATGGTTCCAAGGTGTGATGAAGAGATGTGGACATAAATAATTGGTCGGAAAGGTCCAACCGACTAGGTTATGGACTCAGGTTGCGGCTGAGTCGTGTTTGACTCAAATATGGAAAGTTTTGAGTTGGTTATGATAGGATTTCGTGTGGGTCATGAATTTGAGTTATTCTATGAATGTTTGGGATGTTACTAAGGTGTTTGGAAGTCTTAATATTGCTTCTATCTCCGTGTAGAAGAGTCTTGAGCAGTATTGGAAAGTTACAGTTTGAATCCAAATAGGAGTAGGAGTCCTAGTTTTAATTGGGTTGGCCTTAGAGCTGGTTATATAAGAAAGGGAGGCCAAGGCTCGTGTGTGCACGACTTTGGAGCTGTTCCTCTTGTGTTTAGATAAATAAAATTCGTATTCTAAAGAAACTTTTGTGCCTTGTTCGTCCGACTTGTTTCAGACAAGTTTTTCTCGTCGAGTTTATGTTTAGCACTACCTTGCTTCGGTGGTTTTATCATAACTCAAGTTTTACAGATCCAATTGATGTTACTCTTTTTGGGTTGTCTTCACAACTTGATTATCTATAATCTGTGAAAATTTCACGGTCATTGAATTCATGGTTTCTGATCTACACGAGTTTCTTTGCAGTATTCCAGAACTGTTTTTCTCACGTAGGACAGATTGACCGTTATTCGATCTTTCGATCGTAACTTGAGTTTCTCTCAACAGATTTTCATGATTCTTGTTGTGACGTCTTCGTGACCTGATTCTCTACAATCTATACTAGTTTTATCACAGTTGAACATGTTTAGATTAGTCACACACACGGTTTCTTTAACAGATCAGTTTTCTACTGAGGGGTGTTCTGTTGCTTCCGCTGAAAAGTTTTATCTACTATTCACCCCCCTCTGGTAGCTTTACACGTGTATTTCGATCCTACAAATACCATATTTTGAAAGCAGCCAGTGGATTTAGTCCCAATTCAGATTCATAACTAGAATACTGGTCAGATCAAGCCTTGTGAAGAAAACCAAATAATTTCCACTAAAGTGTAACCAAACAAAAATTATATGTATTCTGCAGCTTGAAATAGAGTTTTAGAGATTTTGCCATGAATTTATAGATAAGTTTACAGCACTTAAAATTCCAGTAGAGTTACAAAACCATCCATCTTGCCAGATTTATAGTTTAAATTATTAGGTGAATCAGAAAAAGTTGCAAAGATGGAAAGTTGTTCCTTATAACCTGTACTAGGCCCACACCAAGTTTTATATTTTTCGGAGAAGCTGAACTTGATTTATTAGAGAAATATTGAAGCAACATTGATAAACTTTTGAAAAACATAAAGAAACTTGATCCACCTGTCAGCATGGCATGAGTGCCTACCCAGCTAGCTGTTCATCTACCCTTCCTTAAAACCTGTCCCTAAAAGTAGTTAGGAGCACCCTTCCTCATTTCTTTTTGCCTCATCTGAACACTCTCCTGCTCCTTGCTCTGTTCTGCACCCAAGAAGGTCCTGCAGCTCACCATTGCAGCCATACTCCAAGCTTTTCTTGGAAATCTCAGTTTCGGTAAGCATTCTCTAGCATAGTGATCTCCTCCCTGCATTTCCCCCTGGTTTAATCCCTTCCCATGGCTGTTCTTGTACACCAGGGTTGAAGATGCTGCTGTTCTTGTGATTTGTCCTCTAGAAGTTTGTTTTTATGTATGATTTAATATGCATGAGGTAAAATCCGTAGCAAATTGAATATTGCTCTGAAAATGTGAAATAAATTTTGTTGGATTCCTAATCAGCATATCTACTCACATAAACAACAAGCATGTCATGTTTGAGCTCAGATCTGCCACATAAAAATTGCTTTTGGTGACATGTTCTTCATGCATTTCACTTTTTCCCTCAGATCCTGTGGCATTGAGCTCTTCCATGTAAATTCTAGCCACTGCATGTGATGTATATTATATTTTGCAGCTCAGGTTATGTGTAAAATTGCAAGATAAGTATTTTCTATTGATTGGTATGGTTTAAACCATGATAAATGAAATAAGAGTTAAGAAATGGTAAAACTTGTTCTGAGGGTCTCCTTATGTTTCAGATGAATCATTGGGAGTGCTGCATGCTGTTAATATTCCATTTAAAGGTTATACCAACCCTAATCCTTTTTTTTACAATGGCTGAATCCTGTTATTTTTCTTATGCCAGTTATATGAGTGGTAAAATGATAAAATCTGACCTAATATTCTAGTTTAGGGTTATAAATTGTACCTGCAAAATTTCAGCCTTATTTATGCAGTATAAACACCAATTCAGCATTTATCTTGGTTATGTTGATAAATAGTTACAGAAAATATAATTAAATAATTAGAGCTCAATTCAATGTGGGACCAGACCCATACATTATGCTTACGATAACTAGTAGTTAAACTAAATCTATTCATGATATGGTAGAAACTAGTGTTTACAAGAAAAGTTATCCATTTAATACGAAACAACAAGAAAATATATGTACACAAAAGAAATTCAAGAGGGACACTGAAAAATTATTACTTCAAAAGTCTGTTACTATTTGATATATTACAAATGTTACAATCAATCAAAAATAAAAGCTAATAATCACTTGATATTCTGCATAAATGGAATAATAGATTGTTTTCCTCTAAAGCAAATAACCTAACCTATACAATAATAATTACTTTTTTCTATGATTCATGCATGCATTATACTTATGCTTTAAATACAGTTTAGTTGATAGGGAATTGTAATGAAAACCTACTAATGCAGAGAGGACAATTCTGAATTCTCAAATATAGGCTAGTCCTAGGAAAATGTACTCAAAACTGTTGTTTTCATTTAGTTAAGCACTAAATGTGTCATCTACAAAATTTAAAGAACTTATGATGCTTCATGCGGTATAAAGAGTACTTTTTACAACAGCTTTCCTACAAGTGGCAAGCATTTTATAAGTACTTGATTAGGCATATACTGCAATTGTTGGAAATGAGTTTGTTAGGAATGATATTTTTGATAATTCACTAAAAAATTTGGAATATAGAACATATATACTGTAAAACTAAATGTCACTCGACAGAAAAATAGTAAAGAGTAATATACTGTCTGCCACTTGGGGCTAAACTCTCAGGAAATCATGTAGTGATAGTATTGTTTGTGGTGTTATTAAGGGAACACAAGTTCTTTTTTTAGGTGAGTAGACAGCAGTTCAGGTTCTTCCTACGTATATACAAAACCTGAACACAGGGCTTTAACATAATGTCTGTGTAGCTGATGTTATTATATGCTGTAACAAAACCACCAAACGTAGGATGTTTCCCGTCCATTCCTCAATTTGCTATATGTAATTACTTAATCACACATTGTTTAAAAACAGGTGGGCTACTCATCACAACATCAGCATATAATCTCTAACATTAAAATATAGATGTGGAATGGAAGTGCTATATTGATGTGCTGTAGAGTAAAATATTTTTTTATTTAATTCAAAAAAATCTGAATGGCTCGAGTTCACCTTATTTGACTAATCATTATTATTTAAAATTTCAGCCAATGAAGAGAAACAACAAGGTATCATTAATTAGCCAATTCGTCAACCGGAAAGGATAGATGCATTAGCGCTCCTATTATGTACCTTAATTATGAATTTACATACATCCATTCAACTTTGCACCATTGCCCCTGTCTTGACCAAGTTGCTGGACAATTGTCCGTACTTCAATAGAAAAACTTTAATTTGATTTAATAAAATTGAGGCAATGGTGCAATAAGTTGGGTGGAAACCAGGACAATGTGCGCTGTTAAAAAGTGATAACTTAATTATTGGAAGGGAAGTAAGTTCTTCCATCTTTCTCTTTCTCTTCTCTTGATGCTTGGAGAGCAAAACTTGAGAAGACAACATTAGTATAAAAACACCAAGGCTATTGTCCAAAAGAGGATTGTACGATGATCATGTGCAAATTTCACTGCAAGAGACCCACGAAACTGTCGTAATTAAAGCACAAGCCGTCGTAATAACATAATTATGACGGTAATGGCTTACTTACTATGGTCGGCGGCCTCAGAAGTCAGGAGTGATAAATAACATAATTTACGACGGCTACCGTCGTAAATAAGTTATTTACGGTAGCCTGGCCTGACCGTCGTAACTTATGAAGACGTGCCAGGTGGCACCCTCTGCAACCTTATTTACGATGACCTGGAGCTGACCCTCGTAAACTGTACAGGCTTATTTACGACGGCCACATCCAGGCCATTAAAAATAAGGGATTTCTTTTAAAAAAATAGAAAACTGCTAACCTGTCACGATGGCCAACTCACAGGCATATACTGAAACATATAAAGCACATCACAAGCAATTTAGATTACAATATTGTCAAATATAAGACACGACACTAGACTATCCCACCTCCGCTACCTCCGGAGCCCGCAATGTCGTCCCCGTGTCATGCTTCAGATTCCGATAGATGCGGCAATGGTGTTTGAGCCTCTGTCATCGATCCCTGTGATGTACAAGGTGTAGTTAGACAAGTTTTAGCTTGAAAAGTGTATGTTTCACTAATTTTACTTATCATGAGGTACAATTTGAGTAATTGTGGCTATGTTTCGCTATATTTTGCTAAAATATCCTAGACATAGCTACGTCTACAGAAGTTTAGCTATGTTTGACTAATTTTGGCTCAATTTGCTAGAGTAATAAAATTTATGTTGATTTCAAATAGTGTTACTTATCTGTGCCGCTGAAGAAGGCATCCGAGGCTCCGCTAGCACCTGTGGCTCCATCGGAAGCTGCCATGAGGGAATGGGAACCTGCCGCCCATGGTGCTAGGCTAAGGCCTGTGATAGCAAAGCATTATCACATGAATAATATTGATATGACAATTGATTCGTTTGTATTTAACTGATTACTTGTATCACCGCTTGTATTTGTGCAATGTAGCTGGCTTGGTACAGCTCTATCCTTCGCTAGAGCTTCTTGCTTCTGGAGCTTCTTCCATGCCAGGGGTGACTCCTCCTAGACACTTTGGAGCTCAAGGTCCCTCTGCAACATCCGTCGGCTTAGTACAGTGGACGAAGACTGCGAGGAGAAGCCCCTCGAAAGTTTTGCCTCCCTCGATTTAACCACTCCATAAAACATGGTAGAACAACAACAAAGATGAAGAGTAAGATTATGTAGCTCAAATTGACAGAAATAATGAACAATTACCATCTCACCGTCCCTGGACT
Source organism: Neostapfia colusana (assembly GCA_030760725.1). Lineage (NCBI taxonomy): Eukaryota > Viridiplantae > Streptophyta > Magnoliopsida > Poales > Poaceae > Neostapfia > Neostapfia colusana. Next base: position 35,379,699 of record JASWHV010000016.1, read on the forward strand.
TTTCCGCCACCACTCGCATACACGGCGTTCACGTCAATTGGTGTGTTCTGCCAATGTAGTCTTCACCGTGAATCTTCACCGCTTCCTCCCCATACTTCTCCTACAAATACAGGCAATACATGAAAATGTGTCAATAGAAACATTAGTTACAAATAACTTAATGTAACTTGAAGACTCACCAGTCGAGTCGTCGCCACTGGAGTGCACGACTGGACGGGATGTGAAGGGTCATTTTCCCTGTGACCTCTCTTCCACACATGAATATCGCTCGATTATTCACCTAGCTTGTTTTCCTGTAAGTACGAGTTAGTAGCATAAATATACTATAACTATAATTTCATAGGTATTTTCCTTACCATCCATTTTCCTGTCGCTAACCCGATGCAAACATTTCTTGCATAACTGGCAAAGGTTGTATCGAAGATGTCTAGCTCATTCCATGTCTCACCATCGGACGGGTGCATCATGACTCGATCGTTCTCACGGACACCTTGTTTGTGACAACTCATGTGCCTGATAGTTCTTTTAGAGAGGAACAATCTTTTCAACCTAGGTGTGACTGGAAAGTAATGAAGTTGCTTATGTGCAACTTCTGTCATTACCTTGTCACTGTTGTTGTTAACAACTTCGACAAAGCTTGATTTACCACACATTAAGCACTTGTTCTGTTTGCCATGCTCTCTCCAGAAATGCATGCAGTTTTCTAAACACACATCAATCTTCTCATATTTCATACCAAGACCAGAAAGCATTTTCTTTCACTCGTGCATATCTTTAGGCACTTTAGGGGGGCTGTGGAAGAATATCGCTGATCAATTTAACAACGTCGTTGTAGAAGTTATTTGAGAAAAAATACTTACACATAATTGCCATAAGTCGTGTCATGAAAGAAAGGAGTGTCACTCTTGTGTACTCATGTAGCGGCTCTTCTCAAACTTTGAGAAGCTTGAAGAATCTTCAACCTCCATTGTAGGAGAATCTTCTTTAAAGTCTGGTTGTATAGATTCAAGCATCTCGTCCATCCCATCAACTCCCATGCTATAAACGTCCTCTTCCTCATATTCTATTGATTTATGTGTTGATTCGCTGTCAAAAACCCACACCTAAGTAAGTTGCAAAGGACATGCCTAAATAGTTGAACCTTACTTTCAAGTTTTAGCAGCAAGTTGTGGAGAACCTCATGCTAAAACACATAAGAGAGCCGCAATCAAACAAGAAAAGAATTTCTCTCATGTGCTTTGCCCAAGGTTGAAAAGAACTTTAATTTGCTCTAAACAACAACATTTCATTAAGAACCAAGGTATAGTTTTTCAGTCAGCAACTTTTAACATGACCCTAGCCTGTTCTTTCTATGTCACGGTACAGTGAACAAGTGGTACTCACTGACCGCGAGGGACGGTGATTATAATTTATTTACACCTGCGTGGTTACCCGAATAAACCGTCACGTACGCACATACTCGATGTTGCCTACAGCAACCATCACGGACGTCGTACGCAACCACCTTTCATCCGTCAGCCAAATATTGAGCCGGTCTAATCGTCCCGAGCAAGAGGTCTCTGCGCCCACTTCCGCAGTGCCACCAGCCAATTTACACCTCATGCTCTCAACCTATCCTCTGAACGACCATCTATGCCTCAACACCCAGCTACTCGAATTACATCTGTTTCCTGGTTCCCTTATATCCGTTAGGTCTTCGGTACTGTTCTAGCTTGTTCAACAGGCCTACACATGGCTCGGTCCTCAATCGACACAAGTGGAGCTACGGCACCCAGGCCCCAAAGTCCTGCTGCCCTTACTCTCCGCTCGGTCTCATTTTTCTTGCCATGTGTTTCATTTGATATCTTTACCCGAGTAGTGTGCCTCTAGCCTATTCTCGCGAGCAGTTCCAACTACTCGACTTGTACCGAATGCTACACTATCTTAGCATTGCAATAGCTATTCGAGCTTTACAAACCTAAGCCCAAACCAGGGTTTTCTTGGCTATGCATTTGGGTTTTCATACAAGATACTAATGCATAAATGAAGTGGGTACTCAAAGTAAGCTCTCAAAACAGTAAATTTTATAAAAAGGATAATGCAAACCGGAGCTTGTCTTGATGCTGTTGATCGTAGGCTAGCTGTTCATCTGGAGTTATGAAGTCTAAGACTTCTGGCTCCTCCTCAACCTTAGATACTACATGAGATAAACATATGTATATATCAATTTGAATGCATTTGAATTTAAAGTTGAATTTGTTAAGACTATAAGTACTGCTAGACAGGCCCAATGACTCTGAAATTTTTACCGTGGTTTGTATACAACATAAAAAGAGCCTTGGCCATGTTTCATTTACAATAAAGCTCATTTGAGCCTGCTACAAATAAATGTGTGTTTGGCCTTAATGTAAGCTCTTAGTGTGTGCTAGGGATTTTCATGGAGCAAGCCATGACTTTCTAGAAACAACATTTTCCAAGGGTTCTAATGGAATTGGTTTCACCTAATTTAAAGATTCCTAGCCAAATATATGAGCTAAACATGTTCAGAAAAAATCTGAAAAATGTTTCTGGACACTTCTCATTTTCTCTGCAACAGTTTCATTAATCACACAATTAGGTGGATCAAATGAGCTCAAATGGATCTAAAATGTTTATGGTAGCTCAGGGATATTATGAAGAACATCCTGGCCAAATTTCAGAATTTTTCCACCAAAGGGTTCTCCAGTTAAAATTCTAAACAGTTTAAATTTTGAAGAATTAATTTTGTAGAATTAAGGATTTTCATAAAGTGAAACCTGATTTGTTGGAAATTACTCAGAGAGCTGAATCCAACAAAATTTGGTTCACTTGATTTGGAGTTTCGCAGCCAAAGTTATGGAGTTTTGAAGTTTGAACTAGAATCTGAAATTCGGGAAATGTTTAAATTGCTGCGAGTGGGACCGGGGCTACATGCCGGCTCCTCAGAGGCTGACACACGGGGCTACGGAGTTTTACGCGCGCAGCCACAAACGATCCGGAGCCGTAATAGATCCACAGTTTAAATATCGACTCGCTGAAACTTGGGGCCAAGGGCTTCTTCAACCTCCCGTCATCCCACGCTCGGCCGCCACCCCCCTCGCCGTAGTGCTCACCGGACGAGCTCTTCCATGCGCCAAACTTCAATATTTTTTCCACCTCTGCCTAACTTCACACGTGGAACATGGTGCTGACCTTAGCTCGACATGAAAACAACCGGAGCATGGCCGGCGATGAGCGGCGGCTTCGGAAGAACTTCGGCCATGTTGGCCGGGCTTCCTAGCACCCCAAATGATCGAGCAAAAGGTCTTATAGCATCAGTGCACCCTAGGGAAGGTCATCATAAACTCAAATGAGCTCAGAAACAGCCCCAACTAGTGTGTCACCGTGCAACCTAGGTTGGAATCAGAAACGCTAACAAAACTCGAAGAACATTGGCTATACCTAATGGTTCTCTGAATTTTCGGATCCTATGGACTCGCACGGACGTCTATAAGTAGTTCTCTAAGTTAGGTGATGAGTGGTGCGGGGTGTAGCACGAATTTTGCAAAGTGGTCCGGTGGCCTCTTTTGTACACCGGCGCAAAACCGTGAAATTATGGCGACGACAGCTCATGTCACGCCGCCGGAGCTTGCGGTAATGGAAGATGGAACTATGACAAACCTCTTTGTGTTCACAGCTCGGGGAAAGGTGGGCTGTGGTGGCCGGACGAGTTGTTACCGTGGCGGCGGCTCGGGTTGAACCGAGGAATAAGAAACGGCGCGGTGAGGCTCGAGGAAGATCGGTCAGGGCCTGGAACCAGTGTGAGAACGTCGAGCAAGGATCGGCGAACTTGGTTGCGGCCGAAGCTCGGCATGACAGCCAGTGGTTCGACCTGGAAAAGGTGGAACCAAGAGCTCGGGTGAGAGGCGATGTGTAGCGGGGTTTCTGTGCAGGAGAACATCGGGACACCGGTGAGATAGGACTGGGAAGGCTCGGGCGCGAGGATAAAAGAGCAGAGAGGCAGCTCAGTGGCCAGAGGCGGCAAGCAGCTGCTGTCCTGCCATCTTCTTGCCGTGGTGCCCACTTTGCTGAGCGCAATAAACCGAGCTCGATTAATTCAGTCAGTTGCTCACTTGTGTGGCTGACAAGAGGGCCCCACTTTCAAATTTTAACCTCTAAATTCAATTTCCCCACTGCTCAAATCAGTAGAGACCTTCCTACTCTTGGTCATTTGATCATTCACCCAAATTGGGATTTGGTTTGCAAAATGATCAAATTGTGGATTTGGTTTGATTAAATTTGCAGCACATGTTAACTGAAATTCAAATTTTATTTTAATTTAGCAAAATTAGCTCATGTCAAGATCAACTCCAAATGGAGTGAAAATGTGTGTGTGAGCTCACAAAAATGTGCTGTGTGAATATGATCCCATCTTTGAATTCATGGGATGAAAGGAGTTTGAATTTGAGTTTAAATTCAATCTAGCTTCTTTCTAATTATATCCAAAAATACCTCAAAAAAGTTTTAGATTTGGGTGAAATTTGGCATGAGCATTCCTAGCAAAGTTTAGGAGTTTTTCATATGCTCAGCCCCTATGTGATGCATGTGGGAAATACCACTTTTGCATTTTGTTAGTTTATCATCTAATGACTATGTTGATGGTGTTTACTTGCTCTTCAAAGATGTTCATAAAACTTCCTCAAATGAGGGTTGTGGGGTGTGATGAACACTTTGAGTTTATGCAAAACCTGAGCCCTTACATTCCTCCTCCCTTAAAAGAATCTCGTCCCGAGATTATAAGGTGAAAATTACCGTAGGTGCGACGTTAAAAAGACGGGGTTGTTAGCACGAAGAAAACCTTCACTCTCCCATGTCGCTTCATCTACGGAGTGGTTACTCCATAGAACCTTGTAGAACCACAATGTACGGTTGCGTGTGGTTCGGGCCTTTTCATCAATTATCTGAACCAGTTCCTCCCGATAAGTGAAATCCGGTTTCAGTTCTTCAATATCCCCCAGCTGAGAAATGTGAAAAACGTCGTGCGCACCGGAGAGAGTCGCCTGTAATTCCAGCCGGTATGCAACTGACCCACATCTTTCTGTAATTTGGAATGGACTGATAAGTCGGGGTGCCAAGTTTCCTCTCACCTCGAATCTGTTCATGCCCTTCATTGGAGACACAAGTAGGTACACGTGATCCCCGACTTCGAATTGCAAAGGACGTCTTCTCTGGTCCGCATACTGTTTTTGTCAGGATCGGGCAGCTTTTAAGTTTGCTTGAATCAGCCGAACCTTTTCTTCCGCATTGTTGACAAGATCAATCCCGAAGGTGACCCTTTCGCAAGACTCACACCAATTCACCGGTGTGCGATATTTCCTCCCGTATAGCGCCTCGTAAGGCGCCATATTGATGCTTGCTTGATACCCATTGTTGTATGAGAACTCGGCCAATGGTAAGTGATCTCCCAATTCTTACCATGGTTGATAGCGCACGCTCGTAGCATATCTTCTAAAATCTGATTTACACGCTCGGTTTGCCATCCGTCTGCGGGTGGTACGCTGAACTACGGATCAGCTTCATCCCCAAAGAAGCATGCGACTGCTCCCAAAAACGAGACACAAATAAAGTGCCCCGATCCGAGATGATAGTGTGGGGTACGCCGTATAAGTACAGAATCCGTGAGATGTACAATTCAGCATACTTCTTGCCGTTGTAGTTGGTGTTGACCAGGATCAAATGGGAAACATTGATGAGCCGGTCAAAGATCACCCACACTGAATCATACTTATGAAATGTTGTGGGTAAACCGACGATGAAGTCCATGCTCACATCTTCCCACTTTCAGGCAGGAACGCCCAGTGGTTGTAGCAGTCCCGGTTTTCTCATGTGGTCTGCCTTCACCCATCAGCATGTATCATCCATGCCCACCAAAACTTGTTTCTGAGTTCTTGATACATCTTTTTGCTGCCGGAGTGAACAGAAAACTTTGACAAGTGAGCCACATCAAAGATTTTCTTCCGCAACTTCGGGTTACGGGGTACAACGATCCGTCTCTTGAACCATAGGACGCCGTCTCCGTCTTTCTGGAAACACTTCAACTCCCCACTGTCTACAAGTCTCCGCAAATGCGACATGTCCTTGTCATGTTTCTGAGCTGCCGCTATCTCTTCACGGATGGTGGGGATCAAAGCTAATTTGTAGAGAGCTCCATGTGGAATAACATGCAATGGTGGATCACTCTCTTCCAACTGTGTGATGGTCAGATTGTTGACGTGTGACTTGTGACTCAGCGCATCCGCCACTATGCTTGCGTTGCCGGGATGATATTGGATCTATATTTCATAATCCTTTATCAATTCCAACCATCTTCGTTGCCTCATGTTCAGCTCCTTCTGAGTGAATATGTGGCTCAAAGAAAACTGATGTAATAGCTTCTTCCATCATTCTCTTTCTCCTGATGTTTGGAGAGCAAAACTTGAGAAGACAACATTAGTATAAAAACATCAAGGCTATTGTGCAAAAGAAGGCTGTATGATGATCATGTGCAAATTTACTTTAGCTTGGTCACTTAGATAAATGACTTGACTGGACTAATTATCTGAACCATACTCATAACAAGTAGAAATATCGCTGTCCATAGAAAATATTATAATATTGATATTCATACTATAACAGGAAATCAGTCAAAATGGCAGGAGTCAAACACTTGTAGGTTCGTATGTTAACTGAAAAAGGAATAGTTATCCACTGTCACGAATGCCATAAGAACCTCCTGAATGAAGCCTATATTGCCTATATGTTTCAAATTCATTTTGTTATAAGTATTCAGCATACTAACTTCAAGACATAAATTCTATAATGAACTACTTGCAGAAAGGTAATTTCCTGTGATATATTTGCACGTGAGTAAGACAAAACCATCTCATAAAAAGAACGTACCTGGAGTATGGACCAAACAGTAAATTAAGGGTTAGACGGGAAGAGCTCGTGCACATCAGTCAGACGTTGTTGACTTGAAATATATCGAGATCTGAGAGTAAGAAGATTTAAATAACATAGTTACCTTGACTTCTAGGCTTCTTCTCTGATTCTTTTTTTTGTCTTTACTAACTGTTGTTTTCAGGTTATCTATTCAACTGATGCACGTGCACACTAGGAACTAACCTGCATTGATTTTCTGGAACAAACCTAAAACGCACACACAAGTCAATATTATTGCTAACAATTTCCGTCCTAATCTTACTGATTATTTTCACCTCCACATGACTTCAGAGCAACGGCGTCTTGTAGTCCACGTTCACTATGGCGAGTAGCGTCACACCATTTGACATTTCTTCACTGCATCACACTCTTCGGCAATTTGACCGTACTCATCACATTTGCAGCAATAAGTCTTCGAACTTGCACGAGACCTCACAATTGTGTTTCTCTTGAGCAACTATGACCCATCAATCGGCACGAGTGTGTCAGGACTCAGCGTGCACCAGTAGTAGCTTCTGCACAACATTGTCATGTTGTTTCCCTGTGGAAGACTCCTCGAACACACAATTCCTTGAAGGCGTCCCACACCTCCTTTTCCGTCTCTTTCTCGGATATGGCAATCACTATAGCCTCCGACACAGCTTGGACAATGGCTGCGAGAGCCATTTGTTCCATCATCTCATCGACCAATTACTTCTGTAAAACTTGTGTTGTTTTACCAACCACTACCAATCATATCATATTTTCTTCTCCTCCTATTACCTCCTCATAAAAAAAGAAGATTATTTGATCCTTAAAGATTATCCGAGTGTCCCATTCCCGTGTAGCCCAAATCTTTCTATTCACCCTGCATTTCGTAGATTACATCACTGATTAAGCTTCCATTCATCATGTATTTTCTAGATTACATCAATATTATGTCGATGCTGGTATTGATCTCTACACCTCTCACCTCAACAGTAGACTTCTCTAACATAATCCAGACATCAAAGTTTATATGTTTACAAGTCACTACGGCAAGTCTGGATAACCCTATGTCTAGATCGTAGCTGTTGTTTTCTCTTAACTGTTACATTATGCATTCCACAACTATGATGAACAAGGTAGCAAAAGCCGAACAAAACAACAATAGTTGGAGTATGTGCCTATTTGAGCATGGATGGATGCTCAACATGACCCATTTCGTGTGTGAGCCTTATGTGTGGTCTACAGTTTCATGCTAAAGTAAAGAAGAGGATATTTAATTACTTTTTTTGAATGAAAACAATTTTTGAGCTCACCAAGCTTACCTACTTTTAAATTATTATAAGATAAGTTGGTGATTTAAAATATTCATTAAAAGAAGATAAAAATAATTTTCGTACCGTATAGATGTTACCGTAGATGGCGTTGGTTATTACCTTAGGTTTTACCGTATAGATTTTGTACGTCTGCTAATTCATCCAGTGTACAATCAATATGATATGTTGATATGATGACACTTATTGACCGTATAGATTCTGTATGTTGATTTGGTGCCCTCATATAAGCATCTCATCTCAACTTAATTATAGACCACCAAGACTTTCGGGTAAAAATAAAGGGCTAGGGCGAAACCAACCGTTCCTTTAACAGCTTTAGAAAATCCAAATTTAATATTTGGAGACAAGATCCTTAGCTCCATCTGTTTAAAAGCATAGAATATTCACTAAACTTAGTTGATACACAAATATGCATAAGTCCACACTCAGGCAATAAGGTTCACATGCTCAATTTTCGCTGATACGGTGATCAGCAGATGTGACCGCTTGGGTACAACATAAGCAAGCCCTGCTCGCCAGCTTCCATAGCCTCTTCCCAATGTCTACGATGGCGGCGAAGTCCTTCTTTGCTTCAGGATTTTCCTTCTCTACATATTCACCCACTACTCTCTCCTCTTCATCAGATCATGCTGAGTTAAGTGATGGCAGATCTTCCTGCATGTGTAGAACACATATGCTTCTCTCTAATTGAAACTACTGCAGCTGTGCGTTCTCTGGGACAATGTTCCTGGGACTGGCACCGGTGGCCTGATAGTATGCAGTTTTGGCAGGCGCTGGCGTGGTCGTAGCTACGATAGCTGGACTAGTGCAGTTGGCGAGTCTGTGATGCCATGCTGAGCAGCAGGGCTAGATTTCTTTCCCGCAGCTGCCGCGGTTGTCTATTCAATAGATAAACACTGCTGGAGCAACTGGAATGTCAATTGGTTGACCTGAAAAATCATAGCCGTTGGAGATGTATTGTTGGCAGCTTCCATGAAGGTTGTCGAAGCTGGCGGTGCTGGTAGACGAGGGTTACAATTTATTGCAGCTGGGCGGTGCTGTTAGACTTCACGTGTAAGTAAGCAGACTGCATCAATGCATGAACAATACAAACTAAATATCAGTGGTTGATAAAATTTAATTTCAGTAAGACTGTGCAAGCATGTGGTCAAGTGCTAGTGGATACATGTGTATATATACATCATTAATTGTCAATTACAATGTGCATTTTAGCTGGAAATATAAAAGCCTTGGTGATATGTATGCCACAAGGTGAGCCTAGCTTAATTTTGTGACTTGGAGAAACATTTGTTAGACCCTATATCTCTATCGAACCCCTGGTATCAAATTTCATTATAGTAGTAACAATTCATGGTTACAAATGCACCTGCGGACGATTACTAATAGTTAAACTAAAACTATTCATGCTACTGTATGATGGCCATGTGCAAAAATACTTTAGCTCTGGCACGTGGATAAATGACTTCATTGGATTAATTATCTGATCCAAACTCATGACATGTAAAAATATGGTTGTACATAGAAAAATAATATATTATTAATACTGATGCTTTAAAAAAATATGTCAAATGGGAGGACTGATACACTTGTACATTCATATGTTAAGTAAGAAAAAAATATTGTTTCATTGCCACACGTGCCACAAGAACCTCCTTAATGGAGCCTTCTTTACCAGATCATGGTGATGAGTTTAAGCTTTGAGTTCATGAGGGATATTGGTATGAACTCGTTAGCTAATTCTGGATGTCTAGCTACAAAGACAGGGGTTTATACAGGTTTGTACAACGTGTCCTACATACAGTTTGGGGTGTTCTTATTTCTTGTATCAGGCGGTTTATGGAACCGGGATTACAAGCGAGGCCTCCTCGCAAGTCTGTCTGAGGAAGAACCTGAGTGTCTCTCCTTTTTTATAGCCTGAACGCCTCACCTTACTCACCGGCTCCTCATAAATGGGTCGTGGGTTTAAATGGTGCGTCGGCGTCTAAGGCGGCCCAACGTGACACAGGAGCAACGGTTATATCTCCCATTGTCTTGTCTATATTCTACATCTACTTTCCGTCCCCGTACCACTGCGCTGAGTTGGAAGGGACGGATGATGATGGTCGGCGTCTTGCTTGTCTTGTCATGCAAGGCCTTTACTACGTCTTGAAGTCCTTTTGCCGTTCCTTCACGTTAGTATTGAAGTCTTCTATCTGCCTCATGCCTGGGCCCTATCCCAGGGCGCTTCTTCGTCTAACCTCAATGGTCGGGGTCAGAGGTTGGATGTCGACTTCCATCAGTATAGGGTTGATGCGGCTTCTCGATAATGGAAGCCGCCCGTCTTGTGTCGACCCCGGTTGGCACGGGTCGGCCGTCTAAGTCATAACATCAAGGTCGGGACTTATCGTCGTGTTGCTCCGAGCCCTGGTCCTGTGGCGGGATAAGGTGCTGACCTCCTTCATATAGTTTGGCTGGTCCCCGTGGTTCCGTTCGGCTCCGTTAGATGAGCTGATCACTGGTCTTCAAGGTACCTAGGCTGCGTTATGGCGTCAATCGTACTGGTCCAATAAGAGGTGGAACATAAACCTTATCGAGGCAGGAAAATACAAAATGTGCCAACTTTTTGAGCTTGGGGAATGGAGGGACAAGGCATATCATAGTGCCAGGATTTATAAAGAGGGAACTAAAACATAGCATGATAAGGGGATTACTCCCAACGAATTTAAGTCCCAGGATAAGGTTTTGCGTTTTAACTCTAGGGTTAAACTATTTGGACACAGGAAATTGAGAAGTAAATAGCAAGGAACATTTACTATTGTAGAAACCTCTTCTCTTGGAGCCATCACACTCCAAGATGACGAGGGCCATCTATTCAATGTGAATGGGCACCGTCTCAAAATTTTCTTAGATTCCCAACACTATTTGCATAAAGAAATTAACGTGATCAGTTTAATTGATTTTCACAACATTTCTTTGAATTGTATCTAAATTCTCTACGTCTAAATAAAGTGGACCCACTAGAAAAACTTTCTGCACGGCCCGGAGATCAGACAATGAAAGCTGGGAACAAGCGGTGGCTCCCAGGAGTCGGCCAAACCATAGGATCAGTCACATGCCCACGGGCATCGTTTGTGTTATGTTTTCTCATGCGTCATATTCTGAGCCATCTCAACTTCTCTATCTATGATTACGTATTAGATAACTTTACGGTGACATTAAAAAGCTCCGAACAACAGAAAGGTGCACAACATATCAGGAAAGCTCCTCTCTTTTTCTATCTTGCCAAAAATCCCATCTACTATTCCCATGGCTGGCAAAGGCATCATCCCACATGCCTCCTCAAGCTCCACCTTCAACTTCTGTAAATTTTTTTTATTTAGTGTGAAATCTCTGGACTTTTCACAATAATTCCCTTATTCTAAATCTGTGGGGATTGATTCCAGGAGAATCCTTTTATAGAAAAATCTCAAATTTGGCAAAGTATTCCTCTAGTTCCATGGGACTTTCAGTAAATTCTCAGAACCATTTGGTAAGTTTAGCTTAAGATAATTCTGTAAGTTTGCTCTATGGTTATAAAAATAACAGAAAGTAATTCAGAAAAATAGAAACAACTTGTAAATCCATAACTTTCAGTAGAAGGGTTAGAAAAATGTGAAACCAATTTTGTTGGACTCCTTAACACCAGCACCGATTGGAAAACATACTTTCCTCTATGTCAAAGCCACAATTTTCCTGGAATTTAATAGAAGAATAAAGCCTTATGGATTTATTATAAACACATATTTTCTTAAGAATTCCATATACTTTGCTAGCAGGTTATCTATGATCTGTGTCATCTACCGTAAAAACCGGAGGGGCATTGGAGATCATTCATTATAGAATTCAGTTATACACATAACTATTGTTCATATAGATGTTAATCCATCATTTGCATTGCTTTGAATATAGTTTAGTCACTGAGCTAGAGGAGACTCTGGAGCCCATTTACAGCATACCTCCGGACACTAACTTTGATTCTGAGCAGCAACAAGATAAGCCCCAGTTTGCATTTAACTGCTGTTTTACAATATTTTGTTTTATGTCACTATTGTTGAATAGAGATGAGATGTGCATTAGGTCAAGGATGTTTGAAAAGACAAATGCATGACCAAAGGATCCATGTATTAGAAGGGTAGTCAAGGACTCCATTGTATAGGTTCATGCCTTGATAATGTTGTCGAAGAATTTGGTAGAAGTTGAGTTGTTGAAATCTACTCGCGAGAGAAAGAATAGGGTCACACGGGTGGTTAGAGAACAGGGTTTGATAAATTGAGACCTGTCAGCTGTGTAGGATGCAGCAAGACATGGAGGTCTTGTGTGCGTAGCTCTACCTGCATCGATCGATTGAGGACCATGCCTTGTGCAATCTTGCTGGATAAGTTTGAACTGTACAGATTACAAACTGGATATATGGCCCATAGAAAACTGATGTAATAGGTTCTTCCAGCATTCTCTTTCTCCTCATGTTTGGAGAGAAAAACTTGAGAAGAAAACATTAGTATAAAAACATCAAGGCTTTTGTGCAAAAGAAGGTTGTATGATGATCATGTGCAAATTAACTTTAGCTTGGTCACTTAGATAAATGACTTGACTGGACTAATTATCTGAACCAAACTCATAACAAGTAGAAATATCGCTGTCCATAGAAAATATTATAGTATTGATATTACTACTATAACAGGAAGTCAGTCAAAATGGCAGGAGTCATACACTTGTAGGTTCGTATATAAACTAAAAAAGGAATAGTTATTCGTTGTCACGGATGCCAGAAGAACCTCCTGAATGAAGCCTACATTGCTTATATGTTTCAAATTCATTTGTTATAAGTATTCAGCATACTAACTTCAAGACATAAATTCTGTAATCAACTTCTTGCAGAAAGGTAATTTCCTGTGATATATTTGCACGTGAGTAAGACAAAACCATCTCATAAAAAGAACGTACCTGGAGTATGGACCAAACAGTAAATTAAGGGTTAGACGCGAAGAGCTCGTGCACATATCAGTCATACGTTGTCGACTTGAAATATGTCGAGATCTGAGAGTAAGAAGATTTAAATAACATAGTTACCTTGATTTCTTGGCTTCTTCTCTGATTCTTTTTCTGGCTTTACTAACTGTTGTTTTCAGGTTATCTATTCAACTGATGCACGTGCACACTAGGAACTAACCTGCATTGATTTTCTGGAACAAACCTAAAAACACACACACACACGCGCACACAAGTCAAGATTATCGCTAACAATTTCCGTCCTAATCTTACTGATTATTTTCACCTCCACATGACTTCAGAGAAACGGCGTCTTGTCGTCCACGTTCACTATGGCGAGTAGCATCACACCATTTGACATTTCTTCACTGAATCACACTCTTCGGCAATTTGACCGTACTCATCACATTTGCGGCAATCAATCTTCGAACTTGCGCCAGACCTCACTATTGTGTTTCTCTTGAACAACTATGACTCATCAATTGGCACGAGTGAGTCAGGGCTCAGCGTGCACCAGTAGCATCTTCTGCACAACATTGTCATGTTGTTTCCCCGTGGAAGACTCCTCGAACACACATTTCCTTGAGGGCGTCCCAGACCTCCTTTGCCGTCTCTTTCTCGGAGATGGCAATCACTATTGCCTCCTACACAGCTTGGACAATGGCTGCGAGAGCCATTTGTTCCATCATCTCGTCGACCAATTGCTTGTCCTTCATGCTGCCACACATGGAGATCTTCATCTTCATAGTCCACATGCCAAAGTTGTCCTCCAAAATCATTCAGTAACACAATGTCACCCTTGTCTCCTTCACAACCATCTCATGGCTGCCATCTCAGCCATTGCCACAAATACTGTGACCGGCGACATGTAGACTCCAGAACCATCCATAGACATGGCTGCCAGATCTAACCTAAACTCTGAGTACCAATTGTCGGCCAGCTCCTTTCTCTCTCACTTGTGGAAATATACACATGACTAGAGATTCACCATAGTAGAAGAACAAGACACAACAACTTTTTTTGCTGCACAGCAGCGCCCAACATAGATTTTGTACGTGTGCCAGTGCATCTAGTGTAGCCATCAACATGAGATGTTGATATGATGGTTCCACTTGACCTTATATATTCTGTACGTATATTTGGTACCATCATAAGCATCTCGTCTCGACTCATTTACGGAGCACAAAATCTTCCAACTAAAAACGAAGGACTAAGGGGAAATGTCTTAACAGCTAATGAAAATGCAAAATTTAATCTTTGAAGACAAGTTCATTAGCTCCATCTATTTAAGAGCACAAAATATTCGCCAAACTTAGTTGATACACAAATATGCATATGTTCACACTCAGTCACATATGGTTCACATGCTCAAATTTGGCTGATAAGAAAGCATTGCTCGTCGGCTTCCATAGCCTTTTCCCAATGTCGAGGATGGCAGCGAGTCCTTCTCTTCTCCAGGATATTCCATATCTTCATATTCACCAGCTACGCCCTCCTCTTCATCAGATGATGATGTGTCTGGCGATGGAGGATCTGCCTGCATGTTTAGGACGCATATGCTTCTCTCTTGAAATGACTGCAGCTGTCCTGGTGCCGGTGGCCTAGTAATAGGAAGTTTTGGTAAGCGCTCGTGTGTTGGTACCACTAGCAATGGGAGTATAGAATATGGCAAGATTGTGATCCTTGCTGAGCAGCAAGGCTAGATATTGTTCCCACAGCTGTCCCAGTTGTCTGTTCAATAGATAAACGCTGCTGGAGCAAATAGAACGTCGATTGGTCGACCTGAACAATCATAGGCCTTGGAGAAGCATTGTTAGCAGCCGCCGTGAAGGTTGTCGAAGATGGCGGTGCTGGTGAACAAGGGTTGCAGTCCATTGTTGTTGGCCGGTGCTCTAAGAATTCACGAGTAAGTAAGCATGTTGCATCAACGCATGAAGAATACAACTTAAATATCAATGGTTTATGTAAATTAATGATAGTAAGACCGTGCATGCATGTTATCAAGTGCTAGTTGCAATATGTCTATATATACATCATTCACTGTCAATTACAATGTGCATATGAGCTGAAAACATAAAAGTCTTGGTGATAGTTTACATTCATATGTTAACTAAGAAAGGAATATTGCTTCATTGTCAAACATGATACAAGAACCTCCTAAATGATGCCTACACTGCTTATATGTTTCAGATTCATTTCTATACGTTGCAAAATGCATGACTTTGTTATATAACACAAGCTGTTAAGAGAAGAGATTAATGTGGGGAACCCCTTCCGGGATCCACACTCCAGGATACACATTGGGTGATGTCGTGCGATGCGGCACCGAACAGCACACGAAAAGAACCATAAAGTACAAAGTCTTTTATTTCTTAAGATAATGTCATTTACAAAATATTGTACCATGACAGTATACGCAACGGAATATACATACACACTTACTCTCGATCCTAACTATGCAAAAGAGAAGACGTCCAGCCCGTGGACGCTTGTTACTAGCTTTCACAAAGATGAGTGCAGCGGCAGGGTTTTTGGTGAGTCTCTGATGGCTCACCGAACAACCATCTTCATAGAAAATTTTATAACCTGCAAAACACTGATAATGCAACCGTGAGCACGATGGCTCAGCAAGACTTAACCGACACTCCTAACCATGAAATTCTACATGCAGGGATTACTAACATAGGAAAAGTATGATGCAATAAAGACACGCCTACATGTTAGTCCTTACTTTCAGTATAATAGCAGCAGATTATTATGCCTTAGGCATCCCTCATATCGGAAGTCCACAATCAAACAAGAAACGCTTTCCTCCGATGTGGTGATGCCCAAAGAGGAAAATAAACTTAGTGAGCTCTACAACTATAGCATGCATGGTTGGCAATACAATGAATTTAAGAACTTCACATCAGCAATGATTCATCTCACTTCATCTGGAAATTATTACTACGTCACAACTCAGTGAACAAGTGGTACTCATATAACCGCGAAGGACGATGATTGCAATCAGGACACACCCGGAATACACGACACATACACCCGCCTCGAAAGACTCACGCGAGCTCTTTCTTACGTTGTATGCAGCAACCTTTCACCCGTCACTCCAATGCCGAACCAGTTCCGCCGACCCATCAGAAGGGCCACTACCCGGAACACATCAAAGTTGTTCCGCTAGAGGGTTTACACCTCTGACACCAACCCCCAAAGGATGGCCGTATAAGTTTCGACACGAGAGTACCCAAGTTACATCGGTTTTCTGGACCCCATAATTCCATTATGCATACGGTACTGTTCAAACTTGCTCAGCGGGGCGGCATACGCATCGGTCCATAACCGATACAAACAGAGCTATAGCCACACAGGCCCAATGTCCTGCTGCTCCTACTCTCTGTTTGGTCTCATTTTTCATTCCAGAACTTTCATTCTCTAGAATCATACCCCGCTGAACCAACATCCTAAACTCGCGAGTAGCTTCCAACTACCCGACTTGTACCGGATCCTATACAACTTAAGCCTAGCAGAATCTACACGAAGGTAACCTATTCTACCCTTTAACTCCAAGGGTTTGTGGGTCATGCATTTAGAGTATCAATCACCTTGATCTAATGCACATACATACTAGACCAATAAAAGTGATACAAAGTAAAATGTAACTAAAAAGTTATCAAATGCAAACGGGGCTTGCCTTATGTTGCTGCAGGTCTATTTCTAACTTAAAGTCAGTAGCTTTGCGACGAGTAAAGCTTCAACTTGCTGCTCCGAGTTGAGTTCTTCGTCGTATTTCCTACCGACATGAATATGCACAGTTTTATGTTGCAAGTAAAGACATTATAAAACAAAAGCATTTTAGGTCTTAAGCAGGGTCTAGACCAACTTATAAGTGAGTGAAGAGCTCTGTTATGGACAAAAACAGAGGATATCTTTAGGTGGGCAGTGGATGTTTATTGGAGAAAATGCAAAGAGCTATTTATAATGGACATAAGAAAGGTAGTGGAAAGAACCAGCAGAAAACTGGAGAATATGATTTCAATTTGGTTTGAAATTTTTACAGTGGATCATATATCATACATAGGTATGGCTTGAAAAATTTCATACAAAGTTGATGGAAGATGTGGCCTAGGGAATTTTCTTACTATTTGGCTTCTCTGAATCCCTATGGCAATTATAGTGTCTTGTCATGCTCCAAATTTGGTTTTTCAGAAACTTGAGAGTCTCATCAGTCCATAGGACTTGGTTTCACCATTTTTGGAGCTTCCTACACAGAGATATGGATTTTCCAAACTTGGTTAAAAGCCTGAAAATGTCCCTGTTCATTTTCCCATTTTTCAGAAACATAGAGGATTCAAACAATATTTGGCCAAGCAAATGGAGTCCAATGTCTCTGAAAATTTTATTGGAGTTCAAGGATTTTTGGAAGAATGTTCTGTCCAAATGTGGGGATTTTCTAATAAACAGAACTCCTGTAAAATTGCTACAAGATTTTCATTAAATGAATTAATGAGCTAAAACCAGTGATTTTCATAAATATTGGGTTGCACCTATGGATTGTACTCTTTGAGAGAAATCCAACAAAATTTATTTCACAATTTTTGGAGATTCCTTCACATAGTTATGGCTCTCCAAAGTTTGAACCGAATTAGGAAAATCTGGAAAAGTTTAAACACTGCCGTGGGTCCCACCTGTCATCCCTAACCTTCAGCCTCGCGCCAAACAGGGGAGTGGCGGCTCCCTCCAGCGAGGGTCGCCGGAAAGGACCTTCCCAGCCACCTACAGTCCCCCTGCTGGCCGTCCCCCCATTTCCCCCCACGCTAAATCTGTTGGTGAGGTCGCCGGCGGCTGAAACTCGTCGGAAAACAGGGCGCACAGGCAACAGCAAACCCTAGGGCTCCGGCGAGGTCGTGCACGGTGAATTCTCCACCAAATGGTCAGTTCTTGGGCTCTAAAGCACCAGGGGATCGTGTAGAAGACCGACATGAGGTCTAAACAAGCCAGGGTGCGCTCCAAACCTATCGGCACAGTGAGCCCGATATGGTCCAGCGGTATACCCTCGAAAAGAACTCGGATTCCTCGCTCTACACTCAATTTCTTGGTCTAAAATAGATGGAGTAGGTGTGCTAGGCAGTTAAGATCCTGTGTGTGAAGTTTGAAACACAACCAACACAAATTGAGGACGAATTTTGCAATTCCTTACCTCGGGGTCAGTTTCTGCCGCCCGGAAGAAAATCTTGTAATTCTCCTTCTGTGATCAATGGCTAGGGCTGATCTTCGGAGGTGAGCAACTAGGCTTGTAGTTGCACCGATGGTGTGACTTTCTTGGGCGTGCTCACTCCTGGTTTGGGCTGGCCACGGCGACCAGTTCGGTTTTTCAGCGTTTACCCGAGAGCAGCAGAACCTATGCTGTTTTCCGGTGCCAACGAGCTCCGGACCGCGGGGGGAAAGTTGCTAGCTGGCTAGAGCACTATTGGGTGAAGCTTTTTGCTGTGTGGAGCTCAGGCAACCGAGCTACGGTGGAGGGCCGGTGATCGGAAGAAGCAGAGGCGGCTGCGAGCTCTGCTGTGATCGGTTGCGAGGAGGAACTGAAATACGAGCAGCTCGGTCCAAAAAAGATCACGCCGAGGGTACTGAATACCTACGAGCAGCTCTCCAGCGCTGCTCAAGCAGCTGGGAGCTGGCGGCAGGGACCTGCTCGGTGGCGCTCGGGTGGGCTTTGGTGGCTTCCAGTGAAAAACCAGTCTCTGTGTTTACTTCTTGTGTAAGTCTAATCCTTATGACATGTGGGCCCCACTGCTCTTCTCCCTCTTATGCTCTCCAAAATCTCTCAAATTTGGCACAGTGCAAACTTCAACCATGAGGAACTCATCTTCTCCCTCTTATGCTCTCCAAAATCTCTCAAATTTGGCACAGTGCAAACTTCAACCATGAGGAACTCAAATTCAAAAGCCATTTGGTAATTTGGCAAGTTTTACCTCAGTTTCAAATTTGAATTGAAATTTCAAGGAAATTCATAAGCCCCTTTGATATTCATATAAAAGCAACTCCAAACTTTCCCAAAATTTGTCTCCCTCATAATTTAGACCTCAAGAATTTGAATATGCCCTCTGATCTTTGAGTTGGCCGCTGCAAATAAGAGTTTTGAACCAACAGTTTGGAACTCCCTTTTTGAAATGTCCACCTTATGATTGAAGTGAACCATTTAGTTCAAAGACTGATTTAAACTCCTTTTGTACAGGACCACATTCACATATTTATAAAAGTTTTTGCAAGTCCCAATTCTTGAATTTCAACTCAACTTTATTCATCACTAAAGTTTTCCATTTACAAGTTTTGGGACTTTTACATTCCTCCCCCTTAAAAAGAATCTCATCCCGAGATTCGTAATTAAGAACAACGTGGGGAGGATGGCTATCGAACATAAGCCTCTAAGAACTCCGGATGATTGCGTTGTAAATACTCCTCACTTTCCCATGTAGCTTTGCCGGACGTGTGATTTTCCCATAGCACCTTGAAAAACACAGTGTCTGGTTTCTAGTCTCGCGAGTCTATTCATAAATTATCCAGGTTGGACGCTCAACATAAGTAAGGTCCGGCTTTAAATCTGCTACTCCTTCCGTGAGAATCTCCGTTGGAACTTTCAAACACTTCCGCAACTGAGATATGTGGAAGACGTTATGAACTCCGGCTAAGGCCGCCGGTAACTCCAGACGGTATGCCACGGGTCCACATCTTTCAATAATGACGAATGGACTGATAAAACGCGGAGCTAATTTTCCTTTTACTCTGAATCGGTGAACGCCCTTCACAGGAGATACGCGGAGATATACGTGGTCTCCAATTTGAAATTCCAGAGGACGACGTCTTCTATCCGCATAGCTCTTTTTTCTGGACTGAGCGGCTTTAAGATTTGCTTGAATAAGTCTTACCCGCTCTTCCGCTTCATTTACGAGATCAATCCCATAAATAACTCTCTCGCCGGATTCACACCAGTTCAAGGGTGTGCGGCACTTCTGGCCGTAGAGGGCTTCATAAGGTGCCATTTTTATGCTCGTTTGATAACCGTTGTTATACGTGAACTCTGCCAACGGTAAGTGATCATCCCAGCTCTTACCGTGGTGAATGGCACATGCTTTTAGCATATCTTCCATTATTTGATTCACCCTCTGAGTTTGCCCATCGGTTTAAGGGTGATATGCGAAGCTTCTAAGCAATTTGGTTCCCAAAGATGCGTGCACCTGTTCCCAGAAACGAGAAAAAAACAGTGCACCATGATCTGAAACTATTGTTCTTGGAACTCCATGCTGACATAAGATTCGTTCAGTGTATAACTCCGCATATTTCTTGGCATTGAATCCCACATTCACCGATATGAAGTGTGCTGACTTGGTTAATCAGTCAACGATTACCCAAACTGAATCATGCTTCCGAGATGTGAGTGGTAACCCAACAATAAAATCCATACTCACATCTTCCCACTTCCATGCCGGAATATAAATGGGCTGCAGCAAACCAGGTTTCTTCATGTGATCTGCTTTCACCTTTCGACACGTATCGCCCTCGGATACGTATTTAGCTATTTCCCACTTCATCCGTGTCCACCAAAACTTGTTTCTCGAATCTTGGTACATCTTGTTGCTGCCCGGATGAATGGAAAATTTTTATAAATGAGCTTCATCTAATATTTTCTTCTGAAGCTTCATGTGATGGGGTACGACTGTACGGTTCTTGAACCATAGCGTACCATTCTCATCTTTCCGGAAGAACTTAGTTTCTCCTTTGTATATTCTCTTCCGGATATCTGCCATGCCCTTATCTTTTCTTTGAGCCTCTACAATTTCATCTCGAATTGTAGGAATGAGGGCAAGATTAAATAGCGACCCATAAGGAACCAAGCGCAGGCTCGGTTCTTCTTCTTCCATTGCAGCCATGGTTAGATTATGCACATGTGATTTCCGACTAAGTGTGTCGGCAACCACATTCGCTTTTTCAGTATGGTAATGAATCTCCAGTTCATAATACTTGATTAACTCTAACCATCGTCGCGGCCTCATATTTAATTCCTTTTGTTTGAATATATATTTCAAACTTTTGTGGTCGGTGTAGAGGTGAACTAAGTTTCCAAGTAAATAGTGTCTCCACATCTTTAGAGCAAGAACCACAGCAGCTAGCTCGAGATCATGTGTTGGATAATTCTGCTCAGGATTCCTAAGCTGCCTGGATCCATACTCCACCACTCGCCCTTCTTGCATAAACACGCAGCCAAGGCCGATGCCGGATGCATCGCAATAAATATCAAAAGCCTTAGTTGTATCGGGCTGCGCCAAGACTGGGGCTGTTGTGAGGTGTTTTACCAATGTTTTGAATGCCTCCTCAAATGCTTTGCTCCACACATGTTTGTTCCTTTTTTCAGAAGATTCATCATCGGTTTAGAGACCTTGGAGAAATTCGGAATGAATCTCCGGTAGTAACCCGCTAAACCGAGAAAACTACGGACTTCATGGACTGATTTTGGCGAACTCCAATTCAGCACTTGGATGATCTTGCTCGGATCAACTGTGATGCCTTCTGCAGAAATAATTTGCCCAAGAAATGGCACTTGGTTGATCCAGAACTCACACTTGCTGAATTTTGCATACAGTTTGTGAACCCGTAGGCGTTGGAGCACAATATGCAGATGTTTGGCGTGTTCTTCCTCCGACTTAGAATATACCAAGATACCATCGATGAAAACCATGACGAACTTGTCCAGATCCGGCATGAAGACTGAATTCATCAAGTACATAAAATGAGCCGGCACATTAGTGAGTCCGAATGACATGACGAGATACTCATATAATCCGTATCTCGTTGAGAATGCCGTCTTGGGTATGTCTTCCGTCCGGATTTTTATCTGATGATATCTGGACCGAAGATCCATCTTCGAGAAAACCTTAGCACCCACTAGTTGATCGAAAAGCATATCGATACGTGGTAGTGGATACTTGTTCTTGATAGTTACGGTATTGAGCGGACGATAGTCCACACATAGCCTCAGAGTCTCGTCCTTTTTCTTGACAAACACCGTGGAGCATCCCCATGGTGATGAACTGGGTCGAATGAAGCCTTTGCTTAACAAATCATTCAGCTGCTCCTTCAGCTCCGCGAGTTCCTACGGTGCCATTTAATACAGCCTCCGAGATATGGGTGTGGTTCCCTGTGCTAGTTCAATTTTGAACTCCACTTCACGATCGTGCGACATGCCCGGTAGATTATCGGGAAACACGTCCGGATATTCCCGGACCACTGGAATGTCCTCCAGTTTTTTAGTTTCAACGGTGTGGACAGCAGTGACTTCTGGTGCAACATTTCTCAGAATCAACGTGTATTGCCCGTGCTTCTTTGAATTCAGCTGCACCGTTCGTGAACTAATATCAAAGATAGCTTGGTGATGTGTCAACCAAGCCATTCCCAAGATGATGTCAATCTGCAAGCCTTCTAGAATGATGAGTGTAGTAGGATATGTCCGCCCATCCAAACATATAGGCGCTCGAGCAACGATTCTGCCCGCTGTCCTACAATCTCCAGGTGAATTAATCTGATAACATGTGGACAAGGTAGTTGGACGTAATGCATGTGGAGAAAAATCCAAACTCAAACTGGAATTCAAATTTGAATCAAAAACAGAAAAGAAAAAGGAATGCATGATCCTGACTACTCCATTCACCCTGGGAGTACGAAGATGTATCATGACCTCAAGGGCAGATATTGGTGGTATGGCATGAAGCGAGATGTCGCGGAACATGTTGCCCTATGTGACACATGTCAGTTGGTGAAAGTAGAACAGCAACGACCCGCGGGACTGTTGCAACCACTCAAAGTGCCCGAATGGAAATGGGAAGAAATAGGCATGGACTTCATAGTGGGACTGCCTAGGACCCAATCGGGGTATGATTCGATATGGGTCATTATCGACAGGCTAACTAAGGTAGCTCAGTTCATTCCCGTGAAAGAAAGTTACAGCGGATCCAAATTGGCAGAGCTGTACATGTCAAGAGTCGTGTGTTTCCATTGAGTGCCGAAGAAGATAGTGTTGGATCGAGGGACACAGTTCACCTCAAGGTTCTGGCAGAAGTTACATGAAACCATGGGGACTCATTTGAATTTCAGTTCTGCGTACCATCCACAGACCGAACGGGCAGACTGAAAGAACCAATCAGATCCTTGAGGATATGCTGAGAGCTTGTGCACTCAAGAACAATAGGAGTTGGGATAAGAACTTACCGTATGCGGAGTTCTCCTACAACAACAGTTATCAGGCTAGTATGAAGATGTCACCCTTTGAGGCGTTGTATGGGAGGAAGTCCAGAACTCCATTGTTTTGGAACCAAACTGGGGAAAGCAAAGTGTTTGGGCCGAGGTACTACAAGAAGCCGAGGCGAAAGTGAGGGAAATCCGCGACAACTTGAGAATAGCCCAGACCCGACAGAATAGCTATGCCGATATACGAAGAAGAGAGATCACTTTCAACGTGGGGAACTATGTCTATCTCAAAGTGTCTCCTATCAGAGGACTTCATCGATTCAAGGTGAAAGGGAAGTTATCACCCCTGTATATTGGACCTTTCCAGATTCTGGAGAGGAAAGGCGAAGTGGCATATCAGTTAGAACTACCGGCTCGCCTATCGGATGTGCACGACGTGTTGCATCTATCACAGCTCAAGAAATGCTTAAGAACACCCGAAGAGAGGTTACCCATGAATGAGGTAGACGTACGAGAAGACCTTTCATATGCCGAGCAGCCGGTCAAGATCCTGGAGACGATGGAACGCATCACAAGGAATAAAAGAATTTGACTGAGCAAAGTGCAGTGGAAGCATCACTCGGAAGCAGAAGTCACATGGGAGCGAGAAGACGAGCTCAAGGCACAGTTTCCGGATCTGTTCCCTTAGAGTCACCAATCTCGAGGACGAGATTTCTTTTAAGGGGGGTAGAGTTGTAACACCCCAAAATGTGTCAACAATGTGAATTCAAAATTTTTGGACGTAATGCATGTGGAGAAAAATCCAAACTCACACTGGAATTCAAATTTGAATCAAAAACAGAAAAGAAAAAGAAAAATGGCCAATGGGCCGCAATCCACCTCAGCCGGCCCAGCAGCCCGCAGCTTCTTTCCCCCTCCCTCTCTCTCTGCCGTGCGGGACCCACCTGTTGGCACCTTCGTCTCCAACCGCCACCCAGCCTTTTTTCAAGCTCCCACGCTCGATCACGCCGCCTCCTCCGAATCAGGTGCACGTCCCCCATGATCTCTGGTTTCGTTCGGTTCCACACAATCCCAACCGACCCCCGCCGCCCTCCTTCGCCCATTTAAACGCCGAGATCTGCCCCTTTTTCCTCCCGAATCAACTCACTTCGGTTCCTGGTGAGACCGAGACCCCCTCTGCTGTTTTCTCTCAACCCTCACCCGCTTTCTCTTCTCTAACGCGTGTATGGTGTTCCACCGCCGCCGGGGAGCTCGCAGGTGACGGAAGTTCTGGGAGATTGCGCCCCAGCCACTGCTTCGACGAGCACCGAAGGCCATCGCCATTGAAGCTCGCCGCCGACCGCCATCTAGCCACGTAGGGATGGAGAAAACCACTGAGGTGAGGCCCCCTACTCCCCCTCCTTCGAATTGTTCCAAGAATACGTGAGTTTGGGGCCGCTAGATCAGAATTCACGAGAATCCAACGAGATCGCCGATGAACTCGTCGTGCGCCGCCGGGCTGCGCCGCTAGCGCCTGTCGGAGCTACGTGGCTCATTGTGGCTTGTCCGTTTTAAATCGTGTGGTTACGAATAGATTCACCCCGTACTGCTTCGCGATCTAATCTCGGCCCTTCATTTAAAATCCAATGGCCCACTTCAGCCCCGCGTTATAAAGGCCGGGAATCTTACACGCTACCCTCTGGGGATCTTGGAAAACACGAGCTAGCCCCAGAAACTTCTAATCTAGCCCCTGGACCCTCAGAAATTCATGTAAATTCATTTAAAAAACAGTTTTAGCCCCTGGACTTAGTAAGAATTAGGAAGACCTCCCTGTTTTGCACACTTAGACCCCTGAAAATTTAGAAAATGAGAAATGGGGCCCCACTGCAGTGTGGATTTGCACATCAGCCCCTGAGGGTTATTAATTTCAGGAAATTGAATATGTGAATAGGATTTAAATTTAAACATAGGTATAGGTTCAGTTGAATTATTCTTACCCTGTTAAAAATTTGTAGAACAATCTGAAGTCTGAATTTAGAGGGGAAATAGACTTTTAAACTAAATGAGGTTGCTGTTCTGTGATTTATCTCTGAAATATACTCTTTAGGCATAAAACCAATTTAAAGATGTGGAAAAATGAATCTAAGTAACCAAAAAGGGGTAGGGAAAATTTATAAAGGTTCTGTTTAGGTAATTGGGACAGTAGAAATTTTTGAATTTAGGTTGCTGTTTTATTGCTGGAAATTAATTTTTAGGCTAGAAAATAATTTTGAAAATAGGAAAAATAAATTTAAATTGATCCCATCAGAGAGGAAGTGAAAAGATATTTTATTGGACATTTTGGATCAGAACATATTCTGTTTAGGTGATATGTCTTGCTATTTTAATATTAAAGTTCACTTTTAGGTATGGAAAATAAATCTGAAAATATAGGAAAATAGGTATGCATAATTAGAAAATGTTAAATGAGGTCCCCAAATCCAAAACATCAAATTAAGATTTTGTAGAAGATCTGAAAACCTAATGGTAGTAGGAAATTATCTTTCATGCAAATTTTGTGGCTAAGAAGTGTATTATATAACATAGAAAATTTGTTCAAATTGGAAATTCATATATAGTGTGCACTTAGAAATCTGAATATTAAAGCTAGAAATTATATATATGTTTAAAAGTGCATGTATGCTTAGAATCAACATATCTAGGGTAAGCACAACACTTAAATATGTGTATGACTTTCATATGTATGTATGTGTGGTTTGCATGAGTGGAAATATGGACTATGGCTTATGGAATGTTGTTTTCTTTTACTATGTGTGTATTGGCATGAGTAGAACCAGCCCCAGAGCAGGTTCTCACATTTCAAGATCAAGACTTTCCATTCCCGGAGCAACAGGAAGAATGCAAGTGTCCTTGACCATTTGATCCTCTACTAGGATGTGTAGTTACAATCTAATTGCATTGTCAATTTGAAATATGATACCCAAGCTAGGATGTTTCCCTAGAATTGCATTATCTTGTTTCTTTGTAGCCTTGGGTTGGGAGTTACTTTATTATATCTTTCATTTATGTCACTCATGCTTAGCCATGATTAGAATGGGATATATGGGATATGAGATCATCACCTTGATCACTTTACCTTTGAATGAATTATTATGAATTATGTAGAGGTAGGGATCTAGGCAAGTTGGATGCTTTGGTTGGTGCTGTGTGCACGAGACTCGGGTTTGTGTTTAGTGTTTGCCTGGATCCTAAGGACCGGTTCATGGAGCATGTAACATGGCTTTACCGTGCCAACCACATGCTGAGATGGGGCAGCTTGGCCAATTAATTAGGTGTATCTCCGGCGTAGTATGGGTGTTTGGATAGTGCGGTGAATAGGTGTCAGCTGGATTACCATATGAACCGCAAGGCTCAAGAGGGGGCCACTGCAGCGGGGTTGGAGCCTCTTGGATGCTGTTAGGGGTGAAACCTCAGTGGGCCCACACTCGTCGGGAATCCATTTCTAAAGGCCTCGTAGTGATCTCCTGGCTACACACCTCGGAAGTTTGAACATGTTTCGCGACCACTGGCAAAATGGAGGTTTTCTAGTCCACCCGGCAACGGGGGGATGAAATCACTACATGTGGGTACAGTGGTGCAAACTCTGCAGAGTCAAAACTGTCATGACAACCGTGCTCACGGTCAAGAGCGGCTTGGACTTATTCATGATTAGAGGATGTTGAAGTGGGACGTTGAGGATGTTAAGCGGGGAACTTAACATTGGTAATGGAGTTATGATTGCTTGATATTGATGATGGGTTAGGGGATTGGGACCTTTTCACCTTTGTAGTAATGTAGGTGCTTAATAAGCTAAGGTGATAGGTATTAATTGCGTAGTGCTTTAACCATGAGTTCAACCTCTCCTTGCTCTAGCCATGCATGACATAACTTTCCCACACTTGCTGAGTACCAACGGTAATCAAGCTTACTTTTCTGTTGGTTTAAATTGCTGCTCAGGCCAAGGGAAGGACGTGGTGTACAACGACTAAGACTTCGGACCCGAAGAAGGATTCTAGGTTCACGGAGTCCCAAGGGCAACGCCTGTGACGGAGCCCACAAGACTTATCTTCCGCTGCTGTTTTGTTTACATGTTATAAACATATTATCGTCCATCCAGACGTTATGTTATGTAAGACTTATTTATATTCGAACACTTGGCTTGTAATATAATGACGCTTCACTTTTTGTCATCACATGTATCAGAAAATGATTCTGGCATACATGTGATATTCACTCAATCGTTCTTCGGAGAAACCGGGTGTGACAAGTAGCTTCCAACTACCCGACTTGTACCGGATCCTGTACAACTTAAGCCTAGCAGAATCTACATGAAGGTAACCCATTCTACCCTTTAACTCCAAGGGTTTGTGGGTCATGCATTTGGAGTATCAATCACCTTGACCTAGTGCACATACATACTAGACCAATAAAAGTGATACAAAGTAAAATGTAACTAAAAAGTTACTAAATGCAAACCAGGGCTTGCCTTATGTTGCTGCAGGTTTATTTCTAACTTAAAGTCAGTAGCTTTGCGACAAGTAAAGCTTCAACTTGCTGTTCCGAGTTGAGTTCTTCGTCGAACTCCTTCGTCGTATTTCCTACCAACATGAATATGCACAGTTTTATGTTGCAAGTAAAGACATTATAAAACAAAAACGTTTTAGATCTTAAGCAGGGTCTAGACAAACTTATAAGTGAGTGAAGAGCTCTGTTATGAACAAAAACAGAGGATATCATTAGGTGGGCAGTGGATGTTTATTGGAGAAAATGCAAAGAGCTATTTATAATGGACATAAGAAAGGTAGGAGAAAGAACCAGCAGAAAACTGAAGAATATAATCTTAATTTTCTCTGAAATTTTTACAGTGGACCATAGATCATACATAGGTATGGCTTGCAAAATTTCAGACAAAGTTGATGGAAGATGTGGCCTAGGGAATTTTCTTACTATTTGGCTTCTCTGAATTCCTATGGCAATTATAATGTCTTGTGTTGCTCCAATTTGGTTTTTCAGAAACTTGAGAGACTCATGAGTACATAGGACTTGGTTTCACAATTTTTGGAGCTTCCTACATCGAGATATGGATTTTCCAAACTTGGTTAAAAGTCTGAAAATGTCTCTGTTCATTTTCCCATTTTTCAGAGACATAGAGGATTCAAACAATATTTGGCCAAGCAAATGGAGTCCAATGCCTATGAAAATTTTACAGGAGTTCAATGATTTTTGGAAGAATGTCGTGTCCAAATTTGGGAATTTTCTAATAAACAGAACTCCTGAAAAATTCCTACAAATTTTTCTATAAATGAATTAATGATCTAAATCCAGTGATTTTCATAAATATTGGGTTGCACCTCTGGATAGTACTCTTTGAGAGAAATCCAACAAAATTTATTTCACAATTTTTGGAGGTTCCTAAACAATGTTATGGCTCTGCAAAGTTTGAACCGGATTAGGAAAATCTGAAAAAGTTTAAACACTGCCATGGGTCCCACCTGTCATCCCTAACCTTCAGCCTCGCGCCAAACAGGGGAGTGGCGGCTCCCTCCAGCGAGGGTCACCGGAAAGGATCTTCCCGGCCACCTCCAGTCCCCCTGCTGGCCGCCCCCCATCTCCCCCCACGCTAAATCTGTTGGTGAGGTCGCCGGTGGCTGAAACTCGCCGGAAAACAGGGAGCACCGGCAACAGCAAACTCTAGGGCTCCGGTGAGGTCGTGCACGGTGAATTCTCCACCAAATATTCAGTTCTTGTGCTCTAAAGCACCAGGGGATCGTGTAGAAGACTGATATGAGGTCTAAACAAGCCGGGGTGCGCTCCAAACCTATCGACACCATGCGCCCGATATGGTCCAGCTATATACCCTTGAAAAGAACTCGGATTCCTCGCTCTACACTCAATTTCTTGGTCTAAAATTGATGGGGGAGGTGTGCTAGGCAGTTAAGATCCTGTGTGTGAAGTTTGAAACACATCTAACACGAATTGAGGACGAATTTTGCAATTCCTTACCTCGGGGTCAGTTTCTGCCGCCCGGAAGAAAATCTTGAAATTCTCCCTCTGTGATCAATGGCTCGGGCTGAGCTTCAGAGGTGAGCAACTAGGCATGCAGGTGCACCAATGGGGTGGCTTGCTTGGGCGTGATCAATCCTGGTTTGGGCTGGCCACGGCGACCAGTTTGGTTTTTCAGTGTTTACCCGAGAGCTGCAGAACCTTTGCTCTTTTCTGGTGCCAACGAGCTCGGGACCGTGGGGGAAAGTTGCTAGATGGCTATAGCACTCTTGGGTGAAGCTTTTTGCTGTGTGGAGCTCAGGCAACCGAGCTACGGTGGAGGGCCGGTGATCGGAAGAAGCAGAGGCGGCTGCGAGCTCTGCTGTGATTGGTTGCGAGGAGGAACTGAAATACGAGCAGCTCGGTCCAAAAAAGATCACGCCGAGGGTGCAGAATACCCACGAGCAGCTCTCCAGCGCTGCTCAAGCAGCTGGGAGCTGGCGGCAGGGACCTGCTCGGTGGCGCTCGGGTGGGCTTCATTGGCTTCGAGTGAAAAACCAGTCTCTGCATTTACTTCTTGTGTAAGTCTAATCCTTATGACATGTGGGCCGCACTGCTCTTTTCCCTCTTATGCTCTCCAAAATCTATCAAATTTGGCACAGTGCAAACTTCAACTATGAGGAACTCAAATTCAAAAGCCATTTTACAATTTGACTAGTTTTACCTCAGTTTCAAATTTGAATTCAAATTTCAAAGAAATTCATAAGCCCCTTTGATATTCATATAAAAGCAACTCCAAACATTCCCAAAATTTGTCTCCCTCATAATTTGGACCTGAAGAATTTGAATATGCCCTCTGATCTTTGAGTTGGCCGCTGCAAATAAGAGTTTTGAACCAACAGTTTCGAACTCCCTTTTTGAAATGTCCACCTTATGATTGAAGTGAACCATTTAGTTCAAAGACTTATTTAAACTCCTTTTGTACAGGACCACATTCACATATTTATAAAAGTTTTTGCAACTCCCAATTATTGAATTTAAACTCAACTTTATTCATCACTAAAGTTTTCCATTTACAAGTTTTGGGACTTTTACAATTAAGGACATTAGAAGATCATTTTTATAACTATTCATCATACTAATGGAAACACATGAATTCTATAAAGTACTACTTAAATATAAGTAATTATCTCAGGCCTATTTGCACCTTAGTAAGACAAAACCAACCGATAAAAAGAACATACCATGAGTATGGACCAAACAGTAAATTTATGGTTAGAGGAGAAGAGCTCATGCACATCAGTCATACGTTGATGACTTGAAATAAGTCGAGCTCTAAGAACAGGAAGATTTAAATCACATATTTATCCTGATTCTTTGGCTTCTTCTCTAATTTCTTTTAGGCTTTACTATTTATTGTAGTCAGATTTTTCTCTTCAAAATTCTTGACCACTACTTTGGATGTGACATAAAAAAGAAGTAATCGTTCAACATCATTCATAAGGAATATAAGACATAAAGTTAATAAATTATATATACTTGAGTGTGGTGCAAATAAAACACAACATATCATGTATTCACATATTTACAGATGCCTTTTGTTGTGTAAAATTTTGCAAGATGTCTCTTGGATTGAGGCTGAAAATTATACTTGTCTGTTCCAGTCATACCTCCAATTCCTTCTTTTTTAAAATTCTTTACTTCATATGTTGAACATGAAATGACAGACGATACAAGGAAACATCAGAACCGAGAAACCGAGAATAACTGGAAATAAGACAAGTAATGCACATAGGATGAACAGAATTTACTCACCGCAGATTTCAATAGCAGCAGAGAATAATCTGTGGTTATAAGCAGAGATGGCAGACGTATCTTCTCTAGAAATGATGGATCCTTGTCAGATCAGTTCCAATTTATAAAAACAAAACATAGATATAAAGAATTATGACTTGAAAAAAATAATCAGGAGTGCAATACTTTATCCAAATGTTGTTCGACGTCCTTTGTCCATGGATTTATTATAACATGGTATACATAGATCTACACTACATATGTTCTCTATTTTGGGGAGCTGAAAAAGAAGTTGAGCTTATGAAGGATATATGTTCTAATTGATAAAATGAAAACTTAGATCTAAAGATTTGTGATAGAGAAAAAGTAATTAAGATTGCAATAGCAGATCCAAACCTTGTTAAATGCTCTTTATTAGCATATCTGGAATGTCTATTCTCAGATCTAGAATCCTCTTTCTTCAAGAGCTTATAAAGGACTCCACCAACCCACACCCACCCATCTAATCACCCACCAACCCACCCACCTAACAACCCACCAACCCCCCAAAAGTTTTGGGCCACGTGTTTATATCATAATAGAAACCCAAGTTTCCCTTTGGTTTATAAATAAAAATTATGACATGGGCCACATCTCGCAGTTTAGGTTTAGGATTAACAAACTTCTGTAAGACACGTGTTATGTTACCAATCACTACCAATCGTATCATATTTGCTTCTCCTCCTATTACCTCCTCATTAAAAAAATAAGATTATTCGATCCTTAAAGATTGTCGGAGTGTCTCATTCCTGTGTAGCCCAAATCTTTCCATTCGCCCTGCATTTCGTAGATTATATTACAGATTAGACTTCCATTCATCATGCATTCTGTAGATTCTGTAAAATACATCAACATTATGTTGATGCAAGTATTGATCTCTACACCTCTGACCTCAACAGTAGACTGCATATATAAATAGCAAAATCACAAGCACGCCTTCTCTAACTCGACCCAAACATCAAAGTTCATATGTTTACAAGTGACTACGGAAAGTCTGGATAACACTGTGTCTAGTTCGTAGCTGTTGTTTTCTTAACTATTACATTATGCATTCCACGACCATGATGAAAAAGGTAGCGAAAGCCGAACAAAACAACAATAGCTGGAGTATGTTCCTATTTGAGCATGGATGGACGTTCAACGTGACCCATTTCGTGTGTGTGCCTTATGTGTGGTCTACAACTTCATGTAATATAAAGAAAAGGATATTTAATTACTTTTTTTGAAATAAAAGAATTGTTGAGCTCACCAATCATACCTACTTTTAAATTATTATAAGATAGGTAAAGAAGGTAAAGATAATTTTTGTACCAAATAGATGTTACCGTAGATAGCTTTGGCTATTACCGTAGATAATTAATTATCTGATCCAAACTCATGACATGTAAAAATATTGTTGTGCCGAGAGAAATATTATATTATTAGTACTGATGCTTTAACAAAAAAATATGTCAAAATAGGATTGATACACTTGTACATTCATATGTTACGTAAGAAAAAAATAGTGCTTCATTGCCACATGTGCCACAAGAACCTCCTTAATGGAGCTATCTTCACAAGATCATGGTGATGAGTTTAATCTTTGAGTTCATGCCTTGCTAATGTTGTCCAAAAATTTTGTAGAAGTCGAGTTGTTGGAATCTACTCGCGAGAGAGAATAGGTTCACACGGGTGGTTCGAGAACAGGGTTTGATAAACTTAAATTGAGACCGGTCAGATGTGTAGGATGCAGCAAGACATGGAGGTCTTGTGTGCGTAGCTCTACCTGCATCGATCGATTGAGGACCCTGTCGTGTGCAATCTTGCTAGACAAGTTTGAACTGTACCGATTACAAACTGGATATATGGCCCCTAGAAAACTTATGTAATAGGTTAACCTGGATGCTGAGGTATTGCTCTCCGTCTTAAAGGTGTTGGTTGAGGGCAGCAAGGTGTAAACCTGCTAATGGCAACGTCAAGGATGGGTGCTCGATGTAGGGAACTTCTCCTCGTGATGGTAGGACCGGTTCAACATTTTGTTGTCCTGTGAATAATTGTCATGCACGACATCAGTGGAGTACGTGCCTCGGCAACTTTGATTATGGCCGTACATGTCGTGTACACCGGTTGTATTCTGATTTGAATCACCGTCACTCGTGGTTATTTGGACGGGTACCGCTTGTTCACTACGCTGTGATGTAGTAAGAAAGAATAGTTAGAAATAGGAATCTATGAAATCTGGGGTTCTGACAGATTTTTATTTGCACTAGGTAAATCTGTAGATATTGGTGAACCTGATTCTCATGTGAACCCCTTTAGTTCAGATTTCTGATTTTTGGTAGAGAATATGTTTGGTGCAGCTGAACCAAATGGACCATAAGGATTCACTTGTAGGTGAGTTTATTTACGAAATGCTCATTTTCACATGTGTATGCCTCTATCATGTAGAATTTCATGTTTAGTTGAGACGGATATGTCTTGTTTAGCCTTTGTGCTCATGGTTGCTATATAAGTTGTTGCTGCAAGTGAGTGACAATACATGGCATTGTACGAGGAAGGGTTTGGGATGGATGCCTCACCCCCGTCAGGGTGTACGGCTGAATGGGAACCCTACATGCCGCCTTGATTCTCCAGTGTTGCTAGCGTGGACGGTCCGCGGGCTGGACGGGTTAATTTTTTATTAGCTTAGGCTTGAGAGTGTGATCTAAGAACAAAGTACTTCCGCTGTTGATATTTTGATCGATGTAAACTATTTTGTACACTTCACTATGTAAATTTAATCTTATGTTTTGTAATATGGTTTCCATTTATGTGTGTTGTTGGGTGTCGCGTCGCATGACACCATCCAATGTGATTTCTTGAATATCGCGACCCCGGCTCCTCACACCCAAACCCGGTCATCTTCCTAGCATATAAATAAAATAAGAATAAAGTCACAAATACATGAAAAGATACATGAGCCATACCTTTCCCAATTTGGACATGGGAACTAGAGGCTCCTTCCTGTCATACCCCAAATTATTAAATCATTCAGCAGCAAAATCTTAGAGTAAAATTGTGTCAATACCATATTTTGAAAGCAGCCAGTGGATTTAGTCCCAATTCAGATTCATAACTAAAATACTGGTCAGATCAAGTCTTGTGAAGAAAACCAAATAATTTCCTCTAATGTGTAACCAAACAAAAATTATTTGTATTCTGCAGGATGAAATAGAGTTTTAGAGATTTTGCCATTAATTTATAGATAAGTTTACAGCACTTAAAAATCCAGTAGAGTTTCAAAACCACCCATCTTGCCATATTTATAGTTTAAATTAATAGGTGAATCAGAAAAAGTTGCAAAGATAGAAAGTTGTTCCTTATAACCTGTACTAGGCCCACACCATGTTTTATATTTTTCGTAGAAGCAGAACTTGATTTATTAGAGAAATATTGAAGCAACATTGATAAATTTTTGAAAAACATAAAGAAACTTGACCCACCTGTCAGCATAGCATGAGTGCCTACGCAGCTAGCTGTTCAGCTACCCTTCCTTAAAACCTGTCTCTAAAAGTAGTGAGGGCACCCTTCTTCATTTCTTTTCGCCTCATCTGAACACTCTCCTCCTCCTTGATCTGTTCTGCACCCAAGAAGGTCCTGCAGCACACCATTGCAGCCATACTCCAAGCTTTTCTTGGAAATATCAGTTGGGGTAAGCTTTCTCTCGAAAAGGTGATCTCCTCCCTGCATTTCCCCCTGGTTTAATCCCTTCCCATGGCTGTTCTTGTACACTAGGGTTGAAGATGCTGCTGTTCTTGTGATTTGTCCTCTAGAAGTTCGTTTTTTGTATAGATTTAATATGCATGAGGTAAAATCCGTAGCAAATTGAATATTTCTCTGAAAATACGAAATAAATTTTGTTGGATTCCTAATCAGTAGATCTACTCACATAAACAACAAGCATGCCATGTTTGAGCTCAGATCTGCCACATAAAAATTGCTTTTGCTGACATGTCCTTCATGCATTTCACTTTTTCCCTCAGATCCTGTGGCATTGAGCTCTTCCATGTAAATTCTAGCCACTGCATGTGATGTATATTATATTTTGCAGCTCAGGTTATGTGTGAAATTGCAAGATAAGTATTTTCTATTGATTGGTATGGTTGAAACCATGATAAATGAAATAAGAGTTAAAAAATGGTAAAACTTGTTCTGATAGTCTCCTTATATTTCAGATGAATCATTGGGAGTGCTGCATGCTGTTAATATTCCATTTAAAGGTTATACCCACCCTAATCCTTTTTTTACAATGGCTGAATCCTGTTATTTTTCTTATGCCAATTGTATGAGTGGTAAAATTATAAAACCTGTACTAAAATTCTGGTTTAGGTTATAAATTGTACCTGCAAAATTTCAGCCTTATTTATGCAGTATAAACACCCATTCCACATTTATCTTGGTTATGTTGATAAAAAGTTGCAGAAAATATAATTAAATAATTAGAGCTCAATTCAATGTGGGACCAGACCCATACATTATGCTGACGATCACTAGTAGTTAAACTAAATCTATTCATGCTACGGTAGAAACTAGTGTTTACAAGAATAATTATCCAGTTAATACGACAGAACAGGAAAATATATGTACACAAAAGAAATTCAAGAGGGACACTGAAAAATTATTACTTCAAAAGTCTGTTGCTATTTGATATATTACAAATGTTACAATCAATCAACAATAAAAGCTAATAATCACTTGATATTCTGCATAAATGGAATAATAGATTGTTTTCCTCTAACGCAAATAACCTCAACTATACAATAATAATTACTTTTTTCTATGATGCATGCATGCATTATGCTTATGCTTTAAATACAGTTTAATTGATAGGGAATTGTAATGAAAACCTACTAATGTAGAGAGGACAATTCTGAATTCTCAAATATAGGCTAGTCCTAGGAAAATGTACTCAAAACTGTTGTTTTCATTTAGTTAAGCATTAAATGTGTCATCTACAAAATTTAAAGAAATTATGATGCTTCATGCAGTATAAAGTCTACTTTTTACAACAGCTTTCCTACAAGTGGCAAGCATTTTATAAGTACTTGATTAGGCATATACCGCAATTGTTGGAAATGAGTTTGTTAGGAATGATATTGTTGATAATTCACTAAAAATTTGGAATATAGAACATATATACTGTAAAACTAAATGTCACTCGACAGAAAAATAGTAAAGAGTAATCTACTGTCTGCCACTTGGGGCTAAACTCTCAGGAAGTCATGTACTGATAGTATTGTTTGTGGTGTTATTAAGGGAACACAAGTTGTTTTTTTTAGGGGAGTAGACAGGAGTTCAGGTTCTTCCTACGTATATACAAAACCTAAACACAGGGCTTTAACATAATGTCTGTGTAGCTGATGTTATTGTATGCTGTAACAAAACCACCAAAGGTAGGATGTTTCCCGTCCATTCCTCAATTTGCTATATGTGATTACTTAATCACACATTGTTTAAAAACAGGTGGGCTACTCATCACAACATCAGCATGCAATCTCTAACATAAAAATATAGATGTGGAATGGAAGTGCTATATTGATGTGCTGTAGAGTAAAATAGTTTTTATTTAATTCAAAAAATCTGAATGGCTCCAGTTCACCTTATTTGACTAATCATTATTATTTAAAAGTTCTTCCAATGAAGAGAAACAACAAGGTATCATTAGCCAATTCGTCAACCGGAAAGGATAGATGCATTAGCGTTCCTACTATATACCTTAATTATGAATTTACATACATTCATTAAGTTTTGCACCATTGCCCCTGTCTTGACCAAGTTGCTGGACAATTGTCTGTACTTCAATAGAAAAACTTTAATTTGATTTAATAAAATTGAGGCAATGGTGCAATAAGATGGGTGGAAACCAGGACAATGTGCGATGTTAAAAAGTGATAACTTAATTATTGGAAGGGAAGTAAGTTCTTCCATCATTCTTTTTCTCTTGATGCTTGGAGAGCAAAACTTGAGAAGATAACAATAGTATAAAAACACCAAGGCTATTGTCCTAAAGAGGATTGTACGATGATCATGTGCAAATTTCACTACAAGAGACGCATGAAACCGTCGTAATTAAAGCACAAGCCGTCATAAATAACATAATTACAACGGTAATGGCTTACTTACTATGGTCTACCGCCTCAGAAGTCAGGAGTCATAAATAACATAATTTACGACGGCTACCGTCGTAAATAAGTTATTTACGGCAGCCTGGCCTGACCGTCGTAACTTATGAAGATGTACTTGGTGGCACCCTCTGCAACCTTATTTACAACGGCCTGGAGCTGGCCCTCGTAAACTGTACAGGCTTATTTACGACGGCCACATCCAGGCCATTATAAATAAGGGATTTCTTTTAAAAAAATAGAAAACTGCTAACCTCTCACGATGGCCAGCTCACAGGCATATACTAAAACATATAAAGCACATCACAGGCAATTTAGATTACAATATTGTCAAATATAAGAACACGACACTAGACTATCCCACCTCCGCTACCTCCGGAGCCCGCAATGTCGTCCCCGTGTCGTGCTCCAGATTCTGATAGATGCGGCAATGGAGTTTGAGCCTCTGCCGTCGATCCCTGTGATGTACAAGGTGTAGTTAGACAAGTTTTAGCCTGAAAAGTGTATGTTTCACTAATTTTACTTATCACGAGGTACAATTTGAGTAATTGTGGCTAAATTTGGCTATATTTTGCTAAAATATCCTAGACGTAGCTACATTTGCAGATGTTTGGCTATGTTTGAGTAATTATGGCTCAATTTGCTAGAGTAATAAAATTTATGTTGATTTCAAAAAGTGTTACTTACCTGTGCCGTTGAAGAAGGCATCCGAGGCTCCGCTGGCACCTGTGGCTCCAACGACAGCTGCCATGAGGGAATGGGAACCTGCCGCCCATGGTGCTAGGCTAAGGCTTGTGATAGCAAAACATTATCCGACGAATAATAATTATATGACAATTGATTAGTTTGTATTTAGCTTATTACTTGTATCACCGCTTGTATTTGTGCAATGTAGCTAGCTTGGTAC
Organism: Neostapfia colusana; assembly: GCA_030760725.1. Lineage (NCBI taxonomy): Eukaryota > Viridiplantae > Streptophyta > Magnoliopsida > Poales > Poaceae > Neostapfia > Neostapfia colusana. Next base: position 35,418,077 of record JASWHV010000016.1, read on the forward strand.
TACTCTCTATCCTGTGCTAGTGCTTCTTGTCTTCTGGAGCTTCTTCCGTGTCAGGGGTAACTCCTCCTGGACACTGTAGAGCTCAAGGTCCCTCTACAACATCCGTCGGCTTAGTCCAGTGGACGAAGACCGCGAGGAGAAGCCCCTCAAAAGTCTTTCCTCCCTCGATTTAACCACATCATTAAAAATGGCAGAACAATAATAAAGAATAAGAGTAAGATTATATAGCTAAAATTGACAGAAATAATGAATAGTTACCATCTCACCGTCCCTGGACTTTTTCGCCACCACTCGCATACACGGCGTTCACGTCGATTGGTGTGTTCTGCCAATCGTAGTCTTCACCGTAAATCTTCACTGCATCCTCCCCATACTTCTCCTACAAATACTCACAAATGGACATGTGAGGGAGTTAAAATTTTTACTAGCCCATGCTCAACACATGTTAACCTAGGGGAAATAATTACACTCCTAAAACTCTAACTCATGTGCACCTCCTCTATGAGTAGAGTGGGGGGAATTTAAACACAATTTGAATTCTTTTGAAAGGATTCCTATTCAGATTGTACAAAGGCCCATATGTGAGAGCATAGATGCATTTCTCATGTATTCAAGAGCCTAAGTTTCAAATTTGGAGAATTTTAGGTTTCATATACTATTTATTCCGAGGATTAAATGAGGGCACGTTCAAATCCAAACTTGAATTTGAATTTTGAACCAAACAAACTCAATTTCAAAAACTGATTTCAGATTTGAGTTCCTCATAATTCTTTTGACCTATCCTCCAAATTTGGTGAGATTTGGACAACGTTTGCGTGGGAATCTCAAAGCACAGTGGGGAATCAAATAAAAGAGGCGGGACCCACATTTCATACACCACAATTCAACACCACAATTCGCGGATAAGAGCGCCGAGGGATGTGTAACACGCTGCCCTCCCGACGTGAGGCATTTCTCCTCGGTCTCCTTGGTTCTGCTCGCTCACACCGAAGCAAAAACGCAGAATAGGGCCGCTCTGCTTCCTCCCACCGCACAGCACGCACTGGAGCTCGGTTGCTCATGCCTTCAACAGCAAAAAGATTCGCCCATGAGTGCTCTAATCGGCTGTCAACTTCCCCCCGCTGCCCCGAGCTCACCGGCACCTAGAAACAGAAAAGTTTCTGCTGCTCCGGTGTTGCACGTCGGAGGACCGAAACTGATCACCGTGGCTAGCCCAAACCAGAAGGGATCACGCCCAAGCAAGCCACCCCATCTGTGCACCAACAAGTCTAGTTTCTCACCCCAAAGCTCAGCCCTAGCCATTGATAACAGAGGGAGAATTTCAAGTTTTCCTCCCGGGCGGCAGAAACGGACCTTGAGGTAATGAATTGTAAAATTCGTCCTCAATTCATGTTTGTTGGGTCTCAAACTTCACACACAGTTTGTTAACTGCCTAGCACACCTCCTCCATCGATTTTAGACCAAGAAATTGAGTGTAGAGTGAGCAATCCGAGCTCTTTTAGAGGGTTTGCCGCTGGACCCTATCGGGTGCACGGTGCCGATAGGTTTAAAGCCATCTCCAGCTGGTTTAGACCTCATGCCGGTCTTCTACATGATCCCCTGGTGCTGTAGAGCCCAAGAACCGACCATTTGCTGGAGAATTCACCATGCAAGACCTCGCCGGAGCTCTAGGGTTTGCTGTGACCGGTGCGCCCTATTTTCCGGCGAGTTTCAGCCGCCGGCAACCTCACCAACGTGTTCAGTGTGGGGAAATATGGGGGGGCGGCCAGCAGGGGGTCTGGAGGCGGCTGAGAACTGGTTTTCCGGCGACCTCACCGGAGGGAGCCGCCACTGGTGTGTTTGGCGCGAGTCTGGAGGTTAGGGATGACAGGTGGGACCCACTGTCAGCATTTAAACATTTTCCAGGTTTTCCCACTTTAGTTCAAACTTTGGAGAGCCATAACTTTGTGTAGGAGTGTCCAAAAATTGCGAAACAAATTTTGTTGGATTCCTCTCAAATAGTACTATCCAGGGGTGCAGACCAATGTTTATGAAAATCCCTGGATTTGGCCCATTAATTCATTTAAGTAAAACCTTGTATGAATTTTTACAGGAGTTCTGTTTATTGGAAAATTCCCAAATTTTGACAGGACATTCTTCCAAAATTCCTTGAACTCCAGTAGAAATTTCAGAGGCATTGGACCTAATTTGCTTGGTCAAATAATGTGTTCATTCCTTATGTCTCTGAAAAATAGGAAAATAAACAGAGACAATTTCAGCTTTTCACCATTCTTTGAAAAATCCATATCTCCATGTAGGAAACTCCAAAAATGATAAAACTAAATCCTATGGACTCAGGACATTTTGTACTTCACAAAAAGTCTACTTTGCAGCATAGGAAAGCTTAATATCTAGGGGGTAAAGGCAGATTAGTGAAAACCACATAAGGATTTGTTGTGCCCACATGAAGCCATTTCATGAGCTCAATTTTTGCACACTGCCTGAATACCTTCAATAGAGGCTGTGATTAAATTCTCAGCTTCATTGGACCTCTAGAAATTGAGCTACCATCTTTTAGGTTTAAGTGTTCATATAATGGACTTAATCACATGGTGAATATTAGTATCTCTTTTCACCCTAGCTTTCATCATCTCTAAGGTTGTAGATCCAACAACAGAAACCTTGCTGTTGTTTATCTCTCTTATGCGTGAGTTAACTTGTACAACAACAGTTTTGAATCATTTTCTAAATTGCTTGTGAATACATGTGCATAAATCATCTTAATAGCTCACGTGACGTCGACGTTCGACGAGGACTCGACTCTACAGCGAGGATCTCCATCTCGTGACGAGTTTGGCGGATTCTCCGGAGGAAGACTAACTCCTAGTTTCTAACAAAACCGTTGAGCAAGGCAAGCCCCGGTTTGCATATCGTTACCGTTTTAAATTTTGCTTTACTTCACCTCATGTTGATTACTTGATAATGTGCATTATGTCTAGGATGATTGAAACCCACTTGCATGACTATTACATCCCTGATTAGAAGGTTTAGTGTAGGCTTTGCCTCGTTGTAGATGCTAGGCTAATGTTGTAGCTAGCTCGGTAGAAGTCGAGTAGTAAAAAGCTACTCGCGAGAAAGTTCGAGTAATGGAGTTACTCGCGAGAGATAAATGATAAGAGCACCCTCATGAATATGAGATGGGGACAGGAATGTTCCTGTAGGATGGAGCGCTCAAGGTTGGTCTCGACCTGCGATGGGTGTGACAATGCTTGAGACCACATTTGGCGTGGACCGGGATGGTAAGGCAAATGTGGAGGTTGGTTGTAGCCCCGTCCGTGTCGGTTAAGGACCGTATGTATGCGGCCCTGCTGGACAAGATTGAGCTGTACCGGATATATAGTGGGGTATGGGACCCATGAAACCGATGTAACACGATGGACCGTGATATAGAAACTCATCCTTCGCATGGGAATGGCGTTGAGAAGGCGGGAGGTGTAAATCCTTTAGCGGGCAACTTCGACGTGTCCGCGTAGAGGACCATCCTGCTCGACGCGAAGCGTTTTTCTATGTCGGGGTGTCGTGTGAAAGGTTGCTGCATACAACGTAAGAAAGAGCTCTTGAGAGAGTCTTTCGAGGCGGGTGTATGTGTCGTGTATTCCGGGTTGTTATTGATTCGAATCACCGTCGCTCGCGGAAGAGGATTGAGCATACTTGCCCACTGCGCCGTGACTTAGTAAAAAGAGAAACTAAGTCTCTTAACTTGCTGTTTGTGGATTAATCACTGTATTGGAACCTTGACTGAAGTAGTTATAGAGCCAACTAAATTTCATTTCCACCTTAGGCTAGCAACATCGGGATAACCGTTTCTTGTTTGATTGTGGACTTCCGATGTTGTGAGGCGTGAGGACCACTAAAATGAAGGCTATAAGAATCTGAATATAAGGATCAAGTTTAGTCAAGATGCATTTTGCAAATTCCTATGCCTACTCTTTTACTACCCCTGCATGTAGAGTTGCATGTTTAGGAGTGACGGGTAAGTCTTGTTGAGCCTTAGTGCTCACGGTTGCTTCTGAGTTATTTTTGCAGGTAGCAGGATGCCTGCTATGAAGAGGGTTGTTCGGTGAGACGATGAACCTCACAGTTTGTTCAACTCATCAGAAACCTAGCCGCTGCCTTTCTTTGGTGAAGCTAGTAGGAAGCGTTCACGGGCTGAACGGCTTCTCTTCGGTGTAGTTAGGGTCGAGAGTGAGTAGTTTGTCCAGCAAATTTTAATTTCCGCTGCGCGTGTACATTATGTTGTAAAAGAAATTATCTTGAGTAACAAAATGGTTCCGTTATGTTATTACGCCTCTTTTCGTGCATGCTGTTGGGTGCCGCATCGCACGGCACCACCCACTGCGATTCTCGGGCCGGACGCTCACACCGCACATGAATATCGCTCGATTATTCACGTAGCTTGTTTTCCTGTAAGTACGAGTTAGTAGCATAAATATCCTATAACTATAATTTCATAGGTATTTTCCTTACCATTCATTTTCCTGTCGTTAACCCGATGCGAACATTTCTTGCATAACTGGCAAAGGCTGCATCGAAGATGTCTAGCTCATTCCATGTCTCACCATCGGACGGGTGCACCATGACTAGATCATTCTCACGGATACCTTCTTTGTGACAACTTATGTGCCTGACAGTTCTTCTAGAGAGGAACAATCTTTTCAACCTAGGTGTGACAGGCAAGTAATGAAGTTGCTTATGTGCAACTTCTGTCATCACCTTGTCACTGTTGTCATTAACAACTTCGACAATGCTTGATTTACCACACTTTAAGCACCTGTTCTCTTTGCCATTCTCTCTCCAGAAAAGCATGCAGTTGTCTGGACACACATCAATCTTCTCATATTTCATACCGAGACCAGAAAGCATTTTCTTTAACTCGTACATGTCTTTAGGCACTTTATGGGCTTTGGAAGAATATCGTTGATGAATTTGACAACGTCGTTGTAGAAGTTATTTGAGAAAAAAACTTAGACTTAATTACCATAAGTCATGTCATGAAAGAAAGGAGTGTCACTCTTGTGTGCTCATGTAGCGGCTCTTCTCAGGCTTTGAGAATCTTGAAGAAGCTTCAACCTCCGTTGTAGGAGAATCTTCTTTAAAGTCTGGTTGTAAAGATTCAAGCATCTCGTCCATCCCATCAACCCCCATGTTGTAAACATTCTCTTCCTCTTATTCTATTGATTTATGTGTTGATTCGCTGTCAAAAACCCACACCTATGTAAGTTGCAAAGGACAGGCCTAAATAGTTGAACCTTACTTTCAAGTTTTAGCAGCAAGTTGTGGAGAACCTCACGCTAAAACACATAAGAGAGCCGCAATCAAACCAGAAAAGAATTTCTCGCATGTGCTTTGCCCAAGGTTGAAAAGAACTTTAATTTGCTCTAAACAACATTTTATTAGGAACCAAGGTATAGCTTTCAGTCAGCAACTTTCACATGGACCTAGCCTGTTCTTTCTATGTCACGGTACAGTGAACAAGTGGTACTCACTGACCACGAGGGACGGCGATTATAATCGATTTACACCTGCATGGTTACCCGAATAAACCGTCACGGACGCCCGTACTCAATGTTGCCTACAGCAACCATCACGGACGTCGTACGCAACCACCTTTCATCCGTCAGCCAAATATTGAACCGTTCCAATCGTCCTGAGCAAGAGGTCTCTGTGCGCGCATCCGCAGTGCCACCAGCCGATTTACACCTCATGCTCTCAACCTACCGTCTGGACGACCAGCTATGCCTCAACACCCAGCTACCCGAATTACATCAGTTTCCCGGTTCCCATATATCCAGTAGATCTTCTGTACTGTTCTAGCTTGTTCAACAGGCCCTCACATGCCTCGGTCCTCAATTGACACAAGTGGAGCTACGGCACCCAGGACCCAAAGCCCTGCTGCTCTTACTCTCCGCTCGGGCTCATTTTTCTTGCCATGTGTTTCATTTGATATCTTTACCCGAGTAGTGTGCCTCTAGCCTATTTTCACGAGCAGTTCCAACTACTCGACTTGTACCGAATGCTACACTATCTTAGCATTGCAGTAGCTATTCGAGGTTTACAAACCTAAGCCCAAACCAGGGTTTTCTTGGCTATGCATTTGGGTTTTCATACAAGACACTAATGCATAAATGAAGTGGTACTCAAAGTAAGCTCTCAAAACAGTAAAATTGATAAAAAGGATAATGCAAACCGGAGCTTGCCTTGATGCTGTGGATCGTAGGCTAGCTGTTCCTCCGGAGTTATGAAGTCTAATACTTCTGGATCCTCCTCAACCTTAGATACTACATGAGATAAACATATGTATATGTCAATTTGAATGCATTTGAATTTGATGTTGAATTTGTTAAGACTATAAGTATTGCTAGACAGGCCCAATGACTCTGAAATTTTTACCGTGGTTTGGATACAACATAAACAGAGCCTTGGACAAGTTTCATTTACAGCAAAGCTCATTTGAGCCTGCTACAAATAAATGTGTGTTTGGCCTTAATTTGAGCTGTTAGGGTGTGCTAGAGATTTTCATGGAGCAAGCCATGATTTTATGGAAACAACATTTTCCAAGGGTTCTAATGGAATTGGTTTCACCTAATTTGAAGATTCTTAGCCAAAGATATGAGCTAAACATGTTCAGAGAAAATCTGAAAAATGTTTCTAGACACTTCTCATTTTCTCTGCAACAGTTTCATTAATCACACAATTAGGTGGATCAAATGAGCTTAAATGGATCTGAAATGTTTATGGTAGCTCAGTGATATTATGATGAACATTCTGGCGAAATTTCAGAATTTTCCACCAAAGGGTTCTCCAGTTAAAATTCTAAATAGTTTAAAATTTGAAGAATTAATTCTGTAGAATTAAGGATTTTCATAAAGTGTAACCTGATTTGATGGAAATTACTCAGAGAGCTGAATCCAACAAAATTTGGTTCACTCGATTTGGAGTTTTGTAGCCAAAGTTATGGAGTTTTGAAGTTTGATCTAGAATCTGAAATTCGGGAAATGTTTAAATTGCTGCTAGTGGGACCGGGGCTACGTGTCGGCTCCTCAGCGGCTGACACACGGGGCTTCGGAGTTTTACGCACGCATCCACAAACGATCCGGAGCCTAATAGATCCCCGGTTTAAATCTCGACTCGCTGACACATGGGGCCGGGGGCTTCTTCAACCTCCCGCCATCCTGCGCTCGGCCGCCGCCCCCCTCGCCGGAGTGCTCACCGGAGGGGCTCTGCCATGCGCCAAACTTCGAGATTTTTGCCACCTCTGCCTAACTTCACACGTGGAACACGGTGCTGACCTTAGCTCGACATGAAAACAACCGGAGCATGGCCGGTGACGAGCGGCGGCTTCGGAAGAACTTCGGCCATGTTGGTCGGGCTTCCTAGCACCCCAAATGATCAAGCAAAATGTCTTAGAGCATCAGTGCACCCTAGGGAAGGTCATCATAAACTCAAATGAGCTCAGAAATGGCTCCAACTAGTATGTCACCGTGCAACCTAGGTTGGAATCAGAAATGCTAACAAAACTCGAAGAATATTGGCTATACCCAATGGTTCTCCGAATTTTCTGATCCTAGGTACTCGCACGGACGTCTAGAAGTAGTTATCTAAGTTAGGTGATGAGTGGTGCGGGGTGTAGAACGAATTTTGCAAAGTGATCCGGTGGCCTCTTTTGTACACTGGCGCAAAACCGTGAAATTCCGGCGACGGCAGCTCATGTCACGCCGCCAGAGCTTGCGGTAATGGAAGAGGGAACTATGACGAACCTCTTTGTGTTCACAGCCGGGCTGTGGTGGACGGACGAGCTGTTCCCGTGGTGGCGGCTCGGGTTGAACCGAGGAAGAAGAAACGGCGCGGTGAGGCTCGAGGAAGATCGGTCACGACCTGGAACCAGTGCGAGAACGCCGAGCAAGAATCGGCGAACTTGGTTGTGGCCGCAGCTCGGCGTGACAGCCAGTGGTTCGACCTGGCAAAGGTGGAACCGAGAGCTCAGGTGAGCGGGGATGTGTAGCGGGTTTCTGTGCAGGAGAACGTCGGGACACCGGTGAGATAGGACTGGGAAGGCTCGGGCGCGAGGATAAAAGAGCAGAGATGCAGCTCAGTGGCCAGAGGTGGCAAGCAGCTGCTGTCCTGCCATCTTCTTGCAGTGGTGCCTGCTCTGCTGAGCGCAAGAAACCAAGCTCGGTTGATTCAGTCGGTTGCTCACTTGTGTGGCTGACAAGAGGGCCCCACATTAAAATTTTAACCACTGAAATTCAATTTCCCCACTGCTCAAGTCAGTAGAGACCTTCCTACTCTTGGACATTTGGCCATTCACCCAAATTGGGATTTGGTTTGCAAAATGATCAAATTGTTGAATTGGTTTGATTGAATTTGCAGCACATGTGAACTGAAATTCAAATTTTATTTTAATTTAGCCAAATTAGCTCATGTCAAGATCAACTCCAAATGGAGTGAAAATTGGTGTATGAGCTCACAAAAATGTGCTGAGTGTGAATATGATCCCACTTTTGAATTCATAGGATGAAAGGAGTTTGAATTTGAATTTAAGTTCAAACTAGCCCCTTTCTAATTATACCCAAAAATACCTCAAAAAGGTTTTGGATTTGGGTGAAATTTGGCATGAGCATTCCTAGCAAAGTTTAGGTGTTTTTCATATGCTCAGCCCCTGTGTGATGCATGTGGGAAATACCACTTTTGTATTTTGTGAGTTTATCATCTAATGACTATGTTGATGGTGTTTATTTGCTCTTCAAAGATGTTCATAAAACTTCCTCAAATGAGGGTTGTGGGGTGTGATGAACACTTTGAGTGTATGCAAAACCTGAGCCCTTACATTCCTCCCCCCTTAAAAGAATCTCATCCTGAGATTATAAGATGAAAATTACCGTAGGTGCGACGTTAAAATGTCAGGGTAGTTAGCGTGAAGAAAACCTTCGCTCTCCCATGTCGCTTCATCTACGGGGTGATTACTCCATAGAACCTTGTAGAACCACAACGTACGGTTGCATGTGGTTCGGGCCTTTTCATCAATTATCTGAACTGGTTCCTCCCGATAAGTGATATCCGTTTTCAGTTCTTCAATATCCCCCAGCTGAGAAATGTGAAAAACGTCGTGCACACCGGAGAGAGTCGCCGGTAATTCCATTCGGTATGCAACTGACGCACATCTTTCTGTAAATTGGAATGGACCGATAAGTCGGGGTGCCAACTTTCCTCTCACCCTGAATCTGTTCATGCCCTTCATTGGAGACACACGTAGGTACACGTGATCCCTGACTTCGAATTGCAAATAACGTCTTCTCCGGTCCGCATACTGTTTTTGTCGGGATTGGGCAGCTTTTAAGTTCGCTTGAATCAGCCGAACCTTTTCTTCCACATTGTTGACAAGATCAATCCCGAAGGTGACCCTTTCGCAAGACTCACACCAATTCAGCGGTGTGCGATATTTTCTCCCGTATAGCGCCTTGTAAGGCGCTATATTGATGCTGGCTTGATACCCATTGTTGTACGAGAACTCGGCCAATGGTAAGTGATCATCCCAATTCTTACCATGGTTGATAGCGCACACTCATAGCATATCTTCTAAAATCTAATTTACCCACTCGGTTTGCCCATCCGTCTGTGGGTGGTATGCTGAACTACGGATCAGCTTCGTCCCCAAAGAAGCATGCAACTGCTCCCAAAAACAAGTCACAAATAAAGTGCCCTGATCCCGAGATGACAGTGTGGGGTACACCGTATAAGCATCGAATCCGTGAGATGTACAATTCAGCATACTTCTTGGCGTTTTAGTTGGTGTTGACCAGGATGAAATGGGCAACATTGATGAGCCGGTCAAAGATCACCCACACTGAATCATACTTATGAAATGTGGTGGGTAAACCGAGGATGAAGTCCATGCTCAAATCTTCCCACTTCCAGGCAGGAATGCCCAGTGGTTGTAGCAGTCCCGATTTCCTCGTGTGGTCTGCCTTCACCCTTCGGCATGTATCACACACGGACACATACTTTGCGATCTTCCGCTTCATCCATGCCAACCAAAACTTGTTTCTGAGTTCTTGATATATCTTGTTCCTGCCGGGGTGAATAGAAAACTTTGACATGTGAGCCTCATCAAAGATTTTCTTCCGCAACTCCGGGTTACGGTGTACAACGATCCGTCCCTTGAACCATAGGACACCGTCTCTGTATTTCTGGAAACACTTCAGCTCCCCAATGTCTACAAGTCTCCGCAAATGCGACATGCCCTTGTCATGTTTCTGAGCTGCCGCTATCTATTCACGGATGGTGGGGATCAAAGCTAATTTGTAGAGAGCTCCATATGGAATAACATGCATTGGTGGCTCGCTCTCTTCCAACTGTGTGATGGTCAGATTGTTGACGTGTGACTTACGACTCAGCGCATCCGCCACTATGCTTGCCTTGCCAGGATGATAATGGATCTCTATTTCGTAATCCTTTATCAAATCCAACCATCTTCTTTGCCTCATGTTCAGCTCCTTCTGAGTGAATTTGTGGCCATTAGAAAACTGATGTAGTAGCTTCTTCCATCATTCTCTTTCTCCTGATGTTTGGAGAGCAAAACTTGAGGAGACAACATTAGTATAAAAACATCAAGGCTATTGTGCAAAAGAAGGTTGTACGATGATCATGTGCAAATTTACTTTAGCTTGATCACTTAGATAAATGATTTGACTGGACTAATTATCTGAGGCAAACCCATAACAAGTAGAAATATCGCTGTCCATAGAAAATATTTTAGTATTGATATTCATACTATAAAAGGAAATTAGTCAAAATGGCAGGAGTCATACACTTGTAGGTTCGTATGTCAACTAAAAAAGGAATAGATATTCAATGTTACGAATGCCATAAGAACCTCTTGAATGAAGCCTACATTGCCTATATGTTTCAAATTCATTTTGTTATAAGTATTCAGCATACTAACTTCAAGACATAAATTCTATAATGAACTACTTGCAGAAAGGTAATTTCCTGTTATATATTTGCACGTGAGTAAGACAAAACCATCTCATAAAAAGAACGTACCTGGAGTATGGACCAAACAGTAAATTAAGGGTCAGATGGGAAGAGCTCGTGCACATCACTCATACGTTGTTGACTTGAAATATGTCGAGATCTGAGAGTAAGAAGATTTGAATAACATAGTTACCTTGATTTCTTGGCTTCTTCTCTGATTTTTTTTGGCTTTACTAACTGTTGTTTTCAGGTTATCTATTCAACTGATGCACGTGCACACTAGGAACTAACCTGCATTGATTTTCTGGAACAAACCTAAAAACGCACACACATGCACACACAAGTCATAATTATTGCTAACAATTTCCGTCCTAATCTTACTGATTATTTTCATCTCCACATGCCTTCAGAGCAACGGCGTCTTGTAGTCCACGTTCACTATGGCTTGTAGGGTCACACCATTTGACATTTCTTCACTGCATCACACTCTTCGGCAATTTGACCGGACTCATCACATTTGCGGCAATCAATCTTCGAACTTGCGCCAGACCTCACTATTGTTTTTCTCTTGAGCATCTATGACCCATCAATCGGCACGAGTGAGTCAGGGTTTAGCGTGAACTAGTAGCAGCTTCTGCACAACATTGCCATGTTGTTTCCCCCGTGGAAGACTCCTCGAACACACAATTCCTTGAGGGCGTCCCACACCTCCTTTGCCGTCTCTTTCTTGAATATGGCAATCACTATTGCCTCCGGCACAGCTTGGACAATGGCTGCGAGAGCCATTTGTTCCATCATCTCATTGACCAATTGCTTGTCATTTAAGCCGCCACACATGGAGATCATCATCTTCATAGTCCACATGTCAAAGTTGTCCTCCAAAATCATTGGGTAACGCAATGTCACCCTCGTCTCCTTCACAGCCATATCATGGCTGCCATCTCAGCCATTGCCACAAGTACTGTGACCGGCGGCGTGTAGACTCCTGAACCATACATAGACATGGCTGCTAGATCTAACTTAAACACTGAATACCAATGGTCGGCCAGCTCTTTTCTCTCTCACTTGTGGAAATTTACACATGACTAGAGATTCACCATAGTAGAGGAACAAGACACAACAACTTTTTGTGCTGCACAGCAGCGCCCAACATACTCAATTTTGGCTGATAAGAAAGCATTGCTCGGCGGCTTCTATAACCTCTTCCCAATGTCTAGGATGGGAGCGAATCCTTCTCTTCTCCAGGATTTTCCATATCTTCATATTCACCTGGTGCGCCCTCCTCTTCATCAGATGATGCTGAGTCTGGCGATGGAGGATCTGCCTGCATGTTTAGGACGCATATGCTTCTCTATTGAAATGACTGCAGCTGTCCTGGTGCCAGTGGCCTGGTAATAGGAAGTTTTGGTAAGCATTCACGTGTTGGTACCACTGGCAACGGGACTATAGATGATGGCGAGCTTGTGATGCCATGCTGAGCAGCAGGGCTAGATATTGTTCCTGCAGCTGTCCCAGTTGTCTGTTCAATCGATAAACGCTGCTGGAGCAAATAGAACGCTGATTGGTCGACCTGAACAATCATAGGCCTTGGAGAAGCATTGTTGGCAGCCACCGTGAAGGTTGTCGAAGATGGCGTTGTTGGTGGACAAGGGTTGCGGTCCATTGTTGTTGGGCGGTGCTCTAAGAATTCACAAGTAAGTAAGCAGGTTGCATCAACGCATGAAGAATACAACTCAATGGTTTATGTAAATTAATGATAGTAAGACCGTGCATGCATGTGATCAAGTGCTAGTTGCTATATGTCTATATATACATCATTCACTGTCAATTACAATGTGCATATGAGTTGAAAACATAAAAGTCTTGGTGATAGTGTACATTCATATGTTAACTAAGAAAGGAATACTGCTTCATTGTCACACATGATACAAGAACCTCCTAAATGATGCCTACACTGCTTATATGTTTCAGATTCATTTCTATACGTTGTCTAAATGCATGACTTTATTATATAACACAAGCTGTTAAGAGAAGAGATTAAGAACATTAGAAGATCATTTTTATAACTATTCATCATACTAATGGAAAAACATGAATTCTATAAAGTACTACTTAAATATAAGTAATTATCTCAGGCCTATTTGCACCTTAGTAAGACAAAACCAACCGATGAAAAGAACATACCATGAGTATGGACCAAACAGTAAATTTATGGTTAGAGGAGAAGAGCTCATGCACATCAGTCATACGTTGACGGCTTGAAATAAGTCGAGCTCTAAGAACAGGAAGATTTAAATCACATATTCACTCTGATTCTTGGGCTTCTTCTCTAATTTCTTTTAGGCTTTACTATTTATTGTTGTCAGATTTTCTCTTCAAAATTCTTGACCACTACTTTGGATGTGACATAAAAAAAGTAATCGTTCAACATTATTCGTAAGGAATATAAGACATAAATTTAATAAATAATATATACTTGTGTGTGGTGCAAGTAAAACACAACTTATCATGTATTCACATATTTACAGATGTATTTCGTTGTGTAAAATTTTGCAAGATGTCTCCTTGGTTCAAGCTGAAAATTATATTTGTCTGTTCCACCCATACCTCCAATTCCTTCTTTATTAAAATGCTTTACTTCATATGTTGAACATGAAATGACAGATGGTACTAGGAATCATCAGAACCGAGAAACTGTAACACCCCAAAAATATTGTTAAGACCCTAAATCATGTTAAGAGGGGAATTTAAAAATTTTTGGACGTGTTGCATCTTTTGCAAAAATTAAAATTCAATCTGGAATTCAAATCAAACTCAAATCAGAAAAGAAATAGAAAAAGAAAAAGAGAAAACAGAAAATAAACAGGCCAATGGGCCGAAACCCACCAGCCGGCCCAGCCAGCGCCAGCGCCAGCCCACAGCCGCGCGCGCTGCTGCCTTACACTGACAGACGGGACCCACCCGATCGTCGTTTACCTCGCGCCGCGCCGGACTCCTTCGCACCCGAATCAAAACCGATCGGGATTTCGGCGTATCCCCGCTGAATTCTGTTCGTAGGCGACGCGGACATGATCTAAACCACCCCGCCGCCCTCCCCCGTCTATAAAAACCTCGGCCTCGTTCTGTTTTTCCCACGCGATCGTCTGTTTTTACTCCGGTGAGAACCGAGATTTCTCCGGCGAATTCTGGCCGATCTAAGCTCGGAATTTCCGATCTAACTCGCTGGTCTTGATCCACCGCCTCCGGGGAACCTTGCAGGTGCAGAAAACTCGGTGACATGCGGTGTAAACACAGCGCCGATGAGCTTCGCCGTGGTTTCGCCTCGGACCTCGTCGCCGATCACCTTCCAGGACCTCCGAGCTCAAGAAAACCCCCGAGGCGAGATTCCCGACCTCCCATCTACCGATCTATGCCATAAAATCACAGTTCTAGGAAGAATTCTCAAAGATACGAAAGTCTCCGGCGAGATCGCCGCTTCCCGCCGCCGTGCGCCACCGGCAGCGCCGCCCGCGCTCGATCAGAGCGACGTGGCCGCTTGTGCGCCGTTTATTTTAAATCGCACGGTAGGGTTTAAACCCCCGCGTACCGGTTCGATGTTATAATCTCGGCCGTCGGTTTAAAATTGGATGGTCCACGTCAGCCCCGCGTTATAAAGACTGGAAATCTTATGTGCTACCCCCTGGGGTTCTCGGGAAATAAGAGCTAGCCCCGGAAACTTCTGATCTAGCCACTGGAACTCCAGAAAATCATGTAAATTCATTTAAAAATCAGTTTTAGCCCCTGGACTTAATAAAAATTAGGAAAAACACCTCTGATAAGTGTAGCTAGACCTCTAGAAATTCTGAAAATAATATTATAGACCCTGTAGTGGGGTAAGTTTAACTTTTTAGCCCTGTTTAGTAATTAATTTAGGAAATTGAATATGTGGCTAGTGTTTAGAAATTAAAAGTGGGACAAACATATTGTCAAAATTTAATTAAAGACTTTCTCAGTGTTTAGGAAACTTTGGAGTGAGATAAAAACATATTTTGGGCTGAATTGAATCTGTTTAATTTATTATTCACATTTAGGGACACATTTTTAAGTAATGAATAGATTTAGAAAATAGGGAAAATAATTGTGAAATAGTTTACATCAGAGGCAAAGGTCAAAATATGTTATTAAATTATTTAGGACCAGAACCTATTCTGTTTAGATGGTGTGTATTACTAATTTCATAATAAAGTACACATTTATGCATAGGAAAATAAATCTGAAAATATAGCAACTAGTAAATGATAAATGGAGATTCTAAAATCCAAAGAATTCAGTTTAGGGTTGGTAGAAATTCTGAAGGCACATATGGAGAAGAAAAATACTTTTCATACATACTTGGTAGTGAAAAGGTGTAGTAGTTGAATATAAGGAATTTATTTAAATTTGAAACACACACACACACACACACACACACACACACACACATATATATATATATATATATATATATATATATATATATATATATATATATATATATATATATATATAGTATGTAAGTATAAATGTGAACACCAAAGTAGGAATCATATACACATGATTAAAAGTGTATGCAAGCCACAAATCAACACACATAGAGTAACCACAACACATATAATGGTGAATGACTTTCATAAATATGAATGTGTGGTTTGTATGAAGTGGAAGTGTGAACCTATGTCTTATGGATTGTTGTTTTCCTTTTGCTATGTGTGATGGTATGATGTAGAACCTGCTCAAGAGCAAGTTATCCCTTTCCAAGATCAGGACTACCCATTCCAAGAGCAGCAGGAAGGAGGCAAGTGTCCTTGACCACTTTGATCCTATACTAGGATGTGTAGATAGAATTATTTGCATTGTCAAATAAAATATGAAACCCATGCTAGGAAGTTTCCCTAGAATTGCATTACCTTGTTTCCTTGTAGCTTGGGTTGGGATTTATTTTATCATGTCATTTATTATTATGCATATGCTTAGCCATGCTTAGAATGGGATGTTTGGGATATGAGATCATCAGTTTATTTTACCATACTCTTGAATGAGATATTGTGAGTTATGTATAGGTAGGGATCAAGGCAAGTTGGATGTTTTGATTGTGTGCTGGGTGCACGAGACTCGGGTTTGTGTTTAGTGCTTGCCTGGATCCTAAGGACCGGTTCATGGAGCATGTAACCTGGCTTTACCGTGCCAACCACATGCTGAGATGGGGCAGCTTGGCCAATTAATTAGGTGTATCCCCGGCGTAGTATGGGTGTGTTGGATGGTGCGGGGAATAGGAGTCAGCTGGACTACCATATGAACCGCAAGGCTCAAGAGGGGGCCACTGCAGCGGGGTTGGAGCCTCTTGTATGCTGTTAGGGGTGAAACCTCAGTGGGCCCATGCTCGTCGGGAATCCCTTTGTAAAGGCTTCGTAGTAATCTCCTGGCTACACACCTGGGAAGTGTGAATGTGGTTCGTAGCCACTGGCATAATGGAGGTTCTTTTAGTCCACCCGGCAACGGGGGATGAAATCACTACATGTGGGTACAGTGGTGCAAACTCTGCAGAGTCAAAACTGTCATGACAGCCGTGCTCACGGTCAAGAGCGTCTTGGACTTATTCATGATTAGAGGATTGATGGTTTTGGAAGTTAAGCGGGGAGCTTAACGTTGAAAATGATGTTATGGTTATTAGATTATGATGATGGGATGGGAGATTGGGACCATTTCAACTGTGTAGTAATGTAGGTGCCTAATAAGCTAAGGTGATAGGTATTGATTGCATAGTGCTTTAACCATGACTTCAACCTTTACTTGTTCTAGCCATGCATGACATAACTTTCCCACACTTGCTGAGTACCATTGGTACTCAACCTTGCATATTTGTTGGTTTATATTGCTGCTCAGGTCAAGATAATGAGGTGGTGTATAATGACCAAGACTTTGGACCCGAAGAAGGTTTCTAGGTTCATGGAGACCCCCGGGCAACGCCTGTGACGGAGCCCTCAAGAATAATATTCCGCTGCTAGTTATTTATTTGTGATGAACTTATTATTGTCCATCGAGACATTTGTTATGTAAGACTTATTTATATTCGACACCTGGCTTGTAATAAATGATGCTTCACTATTTGTCATCACATGTATGAGAAAATGATCCTGGCATACATGTGATATTCACTTGGTTGTTCTTCGGAAAAACCGGGTGTGACAGAAACCGAGAATAACTGGAAATAAAACATGTACTGCACATAGGATGAAAAGAATTTAGTCACCACAAATTTCAATAGCACCAGAGAATAATCTGTAGTTATGAGCAGAGATGCCAGACGTATCTTCTCTAGAAATGATGGATCCTTGTTAGATCAGTTCCAATTTATAAAAAACAAAACACAGATCTAAAGAATTATGACTTGAAAAAAATAATCACGACTGCAATACTTTTTCCAAATGTTGTTCAATGTCCTTTATCCATAGATTTATTATAACATGGTCTACACAGATATACACTAAATATATCCTCTTTTTTGGGGTGCTGAAAAATAAGTTGAGCTTATGAAGGATATAGGACATAAAGTTAATAAATAATATATACTTGAGTGTGGTGCAAATAAAACACAACATATCATGTATTCACATAATTACAGATGTCTTTCTTTGTGTAAAATTTTGCAAGATGTCTCCTTGGTTGAAGCTGAAAATTATATTTGTCTGTTCCACCCATACCTCCAATTCCTTCTTTTTTAAAATGCTTTACTTCATATGTTGAACATGAAATGACAGACGGTACTAGGAATCATCAGAACCGAGAAACCGATAATAACAAGAAATAAAACAAGTACTGCACATAGGATGAACAAAATTTACTCACCGCAAATTTTAATAGCAGCAGAGAATAATCTGTGGTTATGAGCAGAGATGGCAGACATATCTTCTCTAGAAATGATGGATCTGTCGGGACCCACCTCTCATGGGGCCCACTTGTGCATCCGGTACCAATCCCTAGATCAGTAGTTGGTACGCACAACAGAATGTATCGAGTTTGATACATTAACTTATTCTCAACAGGATTGTTAAGGTCTTACAAGCAATTCTTAGATTACAGTCCACGGGCCTCGCAGGGCCACAGAAAGAAAATATCGAACTACAGCGGAATGGGCGACACCCAGCCCTCAGGCAGCCTTGGGTGTAGGACTAGACCTAATCGTCATTGAATCGTGCTTCGTCTTCTTCTTCGCTTTCATCCTCTGCATCTGAGGGTTGTAATGAAGGCAAGAGTGAGTACGGAAGGTACTCAGCAAGACCTAACACTACTCAAGGGATGTGTTTCATGCAAGGAGGTCGTAGCAAGGCAGGGCTATACGGCTTAGAGTTGCCAAAAAGCATTCATGCAGTGTTGCTTTTGAAAGAAGGTTTTGCAAAGCAAAATGAGGTAATCGTATCCTTATTTTAGTTGGTGGGACCTAGGGGAGTTGAACTCCATCCCGCCAGTTCCCTAAGTTTTATTCTAATGTTCAAGCCCCATGGCTTTACTAGTTCCGGCACACAGCCATCATATCCAAACATGGCAAACACTGTCACTCAACTACATCAAGGAAACATGCTAAGACTAATCAACAAGAGCTCGGAACATAGTGTGTCAAGACCGTGACAACGGTTATCCGGATTTACACTCTGCAGAGGTTGTACACTTTACCCACAGGTCAAGCACTCCTAGCAAGGGAGTAGCGTAACGTTCGCCACATCTTCCCCGAGTAACCCCACAATCACACCTCGGGATGCACCCAGGGGCTATTCGGACAATTACTGTACCAGCCGGACCACGGGTAATGACTCCCCCGTGTCTTTTCCTGGTCCCCCGTGCCCTACTGGCCACCAGATGGCTCATGTGGAAGTCACCAAGAAGGTAGAGGGAATCCTGCGCATACAGGTTATGTGGTTGTACAAAATCATTATGACGAGGTCATATGAACCGGTCCTTGAGTTGGTGAGGCAGATCCATCAAGGTCCACGACAGGTGGACTACATCGAAGCACACACTACTCATTCACCATATCCCGCCTCAACCATTCCTTTTTATCCACTTCACCCCACAGAAGTTGTAGAACACAAATTCCCAACCCACTACCTAACTCACACCACCACGACATCTTTCGACACTTTTCGCAAATATGATGATTAATTGTAGTGAGCCACGATGCGAACATCGTGGGGGTTCCTAAGCATTCTACTTTCAAGGGATCACACACGTCATCACATTATAGTGTGACGACGGGGCCTTAGGGCATCAAGAAAGAGTCGACAAGGTCAAGGAGGGGTTCGTGGCACTTCACATGTCAAGCATGTGGCGATCACCTAGCAAGTACTCCGGCCTTGGATGGCGAGAGGCAGTATGGTACTTGCTAGTGTAACGGCTAGCCAACGTCATCGAGCTAGGTTAGCTGAGGAGCAAGTAACTACGGTCAAGTCATCGTGTCGGCCAGACTACTCACATGTCACACCCGATTTCTACGAAGAACAACCGAGTGAATATCACATGTATGCCAGGATCATTTTCTCATACATGTGATGACAAATAGTGAAGCATCATTTATTACAAGCCAGGTGTCGAATATAAATAAGTCTTACATAGCATATGTCTCGATGGACGATAATAAGTTCATAATATGTAAATAAAACAGCAGCGGAATATAAATTTTGTGGGCTCCGTCACAGGCGTTGCCCGGGGGAACTCCATGAACCTAGAATCCTTCTTCGGGTCCGAAGTCTTGGTCATTGAACACCACATCATCCCCTTGACCTGAGCTTAATTTAAACCAACAAATATGCAAGTTTGAGTACCGTTGGTACTCAGCAAGTGTGGGAAAGTTATGTCATGCATGGCTAGAGCAAAGAGAGGTTGAACTCATGGTTAAAGCCACTACGCAATTAATACCTATCACCTTAGCTTATTAAGCACATACATTACTACACGGGTGAAATGGTCCCAATCCCTCAACCCATCATCAAGTAAACATAGTCTCATCTCAAATGTTAAGCTTCCCGCCTAACATCCACAACTTCCCAATCCATCATCCTCTAATCATGAATAAGTCCAAGCCGCTCTTGACCGTGAGCACGACTGTCATGACAGTTTTGACTCTGCAGAGTTTGCACCACTGTACCCACATGTAGTGATTTCATCCCCCGTTGCCGGGTGGACTAAAAGAACCTCCATTTTGCCAGTGGGCGTGAACCACATTCACAATTCCCAGGTGTGTAGCCAGGAGATCACTACAAAGCCTTTACAAAGGGATTCCCGATGAGCATGGGCCCACTGAGGTTTCACCCGAAACAGCATACAAGAGGCTCCAACCCCGCTGCAGTGGCCCCCTCTTGAGCCTTGCGGTTCATATGGTAGTCCAGCTGACACCTATTCCCCGCACCATCCAACACACCCATACTACGCCGGGGATACACCTAATTAATTGCCCAAGCTGTCCCATCTCAGCATGTGGTTGGCACGGTAAAGCCAGGTTACATGCTCCATGAACCGATCCTTAGGATCCAGGCAAGTACTAAACACAAACCCTAGTCTCGTGCACCCAGCACCAACCAAATCATCCAACTTGCCTCGATCCCTACCTCTACATAACTCATAATATCTCATTCAAGAGTAAGGTAAATAAATTGATGATCTCATATCCCCATTATCCCATTCTAAGCATGGCTAATCATAAGCATATGAATAAATGACATGATAAAATAAATCCCAACCCAAGCTACAAGGAAACAAGGTAATGCAATTCTAGGGAAACTTCCTAGCATGGGTTTCATATTTCAATTGACAATGCAAATAATTCTATCTACATATCCTAGCATAGGATCAAAGTGGTCAAGGACACTTGCCTTCTTCCTGCTGCTCTGGGAATGGAATGTCTTGGTCTTGGAAGGGGAGAACTTGCTCTGGGCAAGTTCTACTCATGACAATACACATAGCAAATGAAAACAACAATCCATAAGCCATAGTTCACACTTTCACTCATGCAAGCCACACATACATGCATATTAACGTCATTCACATGTTTAAGTGTTGTGGTTACCATAGATGTGTTGATTTTTAGCCTACATGCACTTTTAAAAATATGTATATGATTTCTAACTTTTGTATTCAGATTTCTGTTTGCACACTATATATGAATTTTAAATTTGAACAAATTCTTTAGATTTAATTAATATACTTCTTAACTATCAAGTTTGCATGGATGGTAATTTCCCACTCCAAATAGGTTTTCAGATCTTCTTCCAAATCCTAAACTGAAGTTTTTGGATTTGGAGACTTCATGTATCATTTTCTAATTATGCATACCTATTTTCCTATATTTTTTAGATTTATTTTCTATGCCTAAAAGTGAGTTTTAATATTAAATAGTAGGACATGTCATCTAAACAGAGTAGGTTCTGATCTAAAATATTAAATAACATATTTTTGAACTTCTCCTCTGATGTGAACTAATTTAAGTTTATTTTGTTAGTTTTCAGAATTATTTCCTAGCCTAAAAACGTGTTTTTATAACTAATAAATATGAACAACAATTAGACAGATTCATTTCAGCCTAAAATCTATTTTTAACTCATTCTAAAGTTTTCCAAGCGCTAAGAGAGTTTAAATTTGAATTTACAATGTGTTTGCCTTACCTTTTTAAATTTAAATCCTAGTCACATATTCAATTTTCTGAATTTAATATCATATAGGTTCAGAAAGGTAAATCCAACCTACTGCAGGGTCTAATTTTCTATTTCATAAATTTCCAGGGGTCTAACTACACATAACAGAGGGGTTTTCCTAATTTTTATTAAGTCCAGGGGCTAAAACTGATTTTTAAATGAATTTACACGAATTTCTGAAGTTCCAGGGGCTAGATCAGAATTTTCTGGGGCTAGCTCGTGTTTTCCGAGATCCCCAGGGGGTAGCGCGTAAGAATCCCGACCTTTATAACGCGGGGCGGATGTGGACCGTCCCATTTAAAATAGACGGCTCATATTAGATTGCCGAACCGGTACGCGCGGTTTTAATTCTACCGTGCGATTTAAAATAGACGGCCCTCAAGGGGCCACGTCGCCCTGGCCGGAGCCAGCACGCGCGCGGCGGCGCTCGGCGGCGGGGGGTGGCGATCTCGCCGGTGCAGCCTTGGCTTTTGCCGCTACAGGTTAGAACTCACATCTTTTTGCATGGATCGGCTGTGGAGGGGTAGGGGGTGCTCACCGAGGGGTTTTCCAGCACTTGGAGGTCCTGGAAGTCGGTCGGCGGCGAGCTTCAACGGCGACGATCTTCGGTGCACGTCGGAACAGATGTTAGGGCGCGAAACTTGTCGCTTCTTTCACGTGCAGGGCTCCCTGGGGGCGGTGGAGCACGATCAGTGCGTTAGATCAGATAATCCGAGCAATGATCGAAAGAAAACGGGGATCGAATCTTCGGTTCTGACCGGAGAGAAGAACGGCCAATCGTGGGGGGAGCAGGGTGATTGTCGGTGTTTATATAGGCAAGGGAGGGCGGCGGTCTGTTGGGATCGAGTTGGAGACGTCTGGGACCAGAATTCGGGCTGGGGCGCGGGTTTCCAGAGTTCGTTGCGATCGGGCGCGGGAGGTAGGAGATGACACCCGGGCCCCACGTGTCAGTGAGGGGAAGAGAGGGCGCGCGGTCGTGGGCTGGCGCAGGGGGGGGATAGTGGGCCGGCTGGCGGGTTTCGTGGGCCGGTTGGGTTTTTTTTCTTTTTCTTTTTCCTTTTCTTTTCTGTTCTGATTTGAATTTGAATTCCAGTTTTGAATTTGAATTTATGCACCACATGCAATATGTCCAAAAAATTTTAAATTCCCTCCTTTTGCAGATTTTGGGGTGTTACAGCTCTACCCTCCTTAAAAGAAATCTCGTCCTCGAGATTGGTGGTTCTAGGAAAACAATTCCGGAAACTGTGCCTTAAACTCGTCTTCTCGCTCCCATCTGGCTTCCACTTCCGAGTGATGCTTCCACTGCACCTTGCACATCTGAATTCTTTTATTTCTTGTGAGGCATTCCATTGTCTCCAAAACCTTGACCGGTTGCTCGGCATAAGACAGATCCTCTCCTACATCATTCACGGGTAACATCTCTTCAGGCGTCCTTAGACATTTCTTGAGCTGTGACACATGGAATACATCGCGCACATCCGATAGGCGAGCCGGTAATTCAAGTTGATATGCCACTTCGCCTTTCCTCTCCAGGATCTGAAAGGGTCCAATGAATTGGGGTGATAACTTCCCTTTCACCTTGAACCGACGAAGTCCTCGGATAGGGGACACCTTGAGATAAACATAGTCCCCCACGTTGAAAACGAGCTCTCTTCTCCGTACATCGGCATAGCTCTTTTGTCGTGTTTGTGCTATCCTCAAGTTGTTGCGGATTTCCCTCACTTTCGCCTCGGCTTCTTGTAGTACATTGGGCCCAAACACTTTACTTTCCCCTGTTTGGTTCTAAAATAGTGGAGTTCTGCACTTCCTCCCATACAAAGCCTCAAATGGTGAAATCTTCATAATAGCCTGATAGCTGTTGTTATAGGAGAACTCCGCATATGGTAAGTTCTTATCCCAACTCCTATTGTTCTTGAGCGCACGCACTCTCAGCATATCCTCAAGGATCTGATTGGTTCGTTCCGTCTGACCATCAGTTTGGGGGTGATAGGCAGAACTAAAATTCAGATGAGTTCCCATGGTTTCATGTAGCTTCTGCCAGAATCTTGAGGTGAATTGTGTCCCTCGATCTGACACTATCTTCTTTGGCACTCCATGAAAACATACGATTCTTGACCTGTACAATTCCGCCAACTTGGATCCGCTGTAGCTTTCTTTCACGGGGATGAAATGAGCTACCTTGGTTAGCCTGTCGATGATGACCCATATCGAATCATATCCCGATTGGGTCCTGGGTATTCCCACTATGAAGTCCATACCTATTTCTTCCCATTTCCATTCAGGCACTTTGAGTGGTTGCAATAATCCCGCGGGTCGTTGATGTTCTGCTTTCACCAACTGACATGTGTCACATAGGGCAACATGTTCCGCGACATCCCGCTTCATTCCATACCACCAATACTTGCTCTTGAGATAATGATACATCTTCATACTCCCAGGATGAATGGAATAGTCGGAATCATGAGCCTCCATCAAAATCAATTCACGGATCTCCTTCACTTCAGGCACACATATTCTTTTCCCGTGCCACACCGTACCTTGTTCATCCTCTCTGAAACCAGGGGCTTTATTATCCTTGATGAGTTCTCTGATTTCTTGTATCTTCTCATCATTCTTTTGACCATCGCGTATGTCTTGCTCTAATGTGGAGTCCACTTCCATGGCGACGGCCTCACCACTATTCACCAGACATAGATTGAGTTTTACAACCTCTTCCTTCAGTTCTGTAGGCATGTCCTTTAAGCTTAACCTATTAACCTGCACCTTCCGGCTTAAAGCATCTGCTACGACGATCGCTTTCCCAGGATGAT
The DNA here is from genome assembly GCA_030760725.1 of Neostapfia colusana. Classification (NCBI taxonomy): domain Eukaryota; kingdom Viridiplantae; phylum Streptophyta; class Magnoliopsida; order Poales; family Poaceae; genus Neostapfia; species Neostapfia colusana. The sequence continues at coordinate 35,442,600 of JASWHV010000016.1, forward strand.
AGTTGATGCCCATATCAAAATCTTTGATTAGCTCTAACCATCTCCTTTGTCTGAGGTTGAGATCTGGCTGTGTGAAAATATACTTTAATCTCATATGATCCGTATATATCTCTGTCCTTTTCCCCATCAAGTAATGCCGTCAAATCTTCAACGCGTGTACCACTGCGGCTAGCTCTAGGTCATGCGTAGGATAGTTCTTCTCGTGCTTCCGGAGCTGCCGGGATGCATACGCCACGACATACCCCTCTTGCATGAGAACACATCCCAACCCGTTTCCAGAGGCATCGCAGTACACTGAAAAGTTCTTCTGCATATCTGGCATAACTAGCACTGGGGCTGTTGTCAATCTTTTCTTCAGCTCTTGAAAACTCGTCTCGCACTGCGGTGTCCATGTGAATGTAATTCCCTTATCCAACAATTTGGTGAGGGGTCTCGAAATCTTGGAGAAACCCTCGATAAACCGTCGATAATACCCAGCCAATCCTAAGAAGCTTCGAACTTCCCCTACATTCTCAGGGGTCTTCCACTTCTGTACATCCTCGATCTCGGGGGGATCTACGGAGATTCCTCTCTCCGAGATTATATGTCCTAAGAAGGGAACTCTCTTCAACCAAAATTCACACTTGCTAAGCTTGGCATATAGTTGGTGTTCTCAGTTTTTGCAACACCAACCTTAAATGCCTCTCATGTTCTTCTTCATCTTTGAAAAAGACGAGAATGTCATCAATGAAAACCACCACAAATTTGTCCAGATATTCCATGATTACCTTGTTCATGAGAGACATGAAGTATGCCGGGGCATTATTTAGCCCGAAAGGCATGACGGTGTATTCATACAGTCCGTACCGAGATACGAAAGCTGTCTTTGGAATATCAGTTTGCCTTATCTTAAGTTGGTGGTACCCCGACCTGAGATCAATTTTTGAGAACACACAAGCTCCCCTCAACTGATCAAACAAGTCTTCAATGCGGGGTAATGGGTACTTGTTCTTGATGGTTACTTCATTCAACGCACGGTAGTCTACGCATAACCTTTGGGCCCCGTCCTTCTTGGGCACAAATACCACTGGAACTCCCCATGGTGAGGAACTATGATGAATGTACCCCTTCTCTGTCAATTCTCTTAAATGTTCCTTGAGTTCTTCCAGCTGTTTGGAGTCCATCCGATAGGGTCTCTTGTATATTGGAGTTGTTCCAGGCACTAGCTCAATCGCGAATTCCACTTCAAGATCGGGGGGCATACCTGGTAACTCCTCTGAAAAACATCTGGATATTCCCTGATGATCCTGATCTCCTCCACTTCCACCTCAACGTGGTTGAGTTTAAGGTCCCTCCTAGGTTCTTGTGCAGTTATGAACTTCACTCTTGTGCCACTAGGGTGAGTTATTTCCACCGTTCTTGTCGAACAATGGATGATTCCCTTGTGTTTGGTCAACCAATCCATACCCAAAATAATATCTATCCCTTGTGAGTCTATCACTATAAGTTTTGCAGTAAATGCTACCCCATTAATGTCTAGATTCACCTTGGGACATACTTGTCTTGTCCTTATTTCTCCCTCTGGAGAGTTCACTGCTAGCATATGGTTCATTTGTGTTGTTGCTAGATCATGCTTATTAACAAACCCTTGAGCAATGAACGAGTGGGTAGCACCAGAATCAAACAACAGGGTTGCAATGTGTAAATTGGTAGGAAACTTACCAATTACCACGTCAGGTGCCTCTTGCGCTTCCTCCATGGTCACATGGTTCACCCGTCCTCGCATCACATTCTGCTGTTGTGGTTGCATGGGCTTCTTCTTTGGGCACTTATGGGCGTAGTGCCCCACTTCACCACAGTTGGAGCATTGCACCCCAACCTTAGGTGCCTGGCCTTTGTTGTCATGGGATTGGTTCTATGGTCCTTGCACTGCTGGTCAAGGTTGATATGTGGGACGAGGCTGCTGTACAAACTGATGCTGCAGCTGTGCCGGTGCTGATGGAGGCCTGAAATTCGGGTTGTACCCTCTGGGTGCTGAGTAGGATACCACAACGCGGCTCGTCTGCCCTGCGGGTTGCTGCATCAGACGTGGGCGTGTGTTGCTACCCGAGGCTTGGTGTGACCATCCCGCCTTCCTCTTGTTTTCATTCTCCAAGGACTTCAGCTTCCTCTCCACAAAAAATGCTCTGTCTACCATCTTTTGGAAGCTCTCATACTCGTTGGAGGACACTGCACACTGCATTTCCGCAGTAAGTCCTTCCACAAAGCAGTCCTGTTTCTGCTCATCAGTTTCGATGTCCTGTGGTGCATAACGGGATAGTTGGGTGAACTTAGTGAGGTATTCCCTCACAGTCATGTTTTCTTGCTGCAGTCCCAAGTACTCCATTCTCTTGTTTTTGAGTTCACCCCTTGGTATGTAATGGTTGCGGAAACTGCACTTGAACTCTTCCCAAGTGATGTTCTTGGGGTAATGATGGGCTGCTACGTAAGCGGTCCACCAATCAGCAGCAGGTCCATGCAATTGGTGAGAGGCAAACAGCACCCTCTCATACCCTTGGCATTGTATGATCGTCATCTTGCTCTCAATGGTCTTTAGCCAGTCATCTGCCTCATGATCGTCATCTTGCTCTCAATGGTCTTTAGCCAATCATCTGCCTCTAGAGGTTCAGCAGCACTTGCAAACTTTGGAGGTTGAGTCCCCAGAAACTCACTCATCCTTGGTTGGCGTGGTGCAGCTGGTGGAGGTGGAGCTTGGTGCAAGTTGGCCACCACTTGAGTTAGGCTCTGGATGAGCTGATTCTGATTTTCAAGCATTTGGTGGATAGGATCAGCTCCTTCACGGCGACCACCCCTGTCCTGTCCTCCAGAAAGATGAGGGTTGCCGGCCTCATCGTTGTTGTTGGCGGGGTTGGCACCACGACCCTTTCCTCTTCCGGCCATCTATCATGATCAACCAAATGTCAATTTAAAGCATTACGTATTAACTTCCCAATTTGCTTGTTTAAACTTAAACTTTTAAGGCCTTATTATATTAACATTTTCTGAGGGTTTCACGTCTCACGCGAAAATAAATGCACTCTTAATTCATAGAGGTTAACACATCAAAGCAAAGCAACCCAAAGACGAGGTTGTGGACAAATGCCCATGGCTTCCACAACTCACGTCACACAGCAAACATTAACACACAATTAACTAAGGTATTGACTCGACTACTCGATAACCTGCTGAATTAAGGGAAAGGACTCTACATGACTCATATCACTGAGCTGGCTCCTTGAGATCTTCCTTATTATTGTGGCTGCCCTCTGACTCCGCTTTTGGTGGGGAAGCTGCTGGTGGAGAAGTGCGGCGACGCCTGCTCGCCCAGTGGTCTGGGGAGTCAAGAGTCCATGTGTCATTCACGGTGACACACAGTTCATTCCCATCTCCTCTTTCTCTCGCCCTCAAGCTGGCGCGAAGCAATGCCTCAGTCTCCTTCAGGGTGTCACGAACATCCTGAAGCTCCTGCTGACACTCCTGCAGTCGAGTGCTGAGCATAGCAGCATCATCCAAGCACAGGTCCATGTGCTCATGGGAAGTCCCCTGCTGCATTGGCGGGTACTTGTACTCCGCGGTACCACTCTCACGCTGGAGGACATACATGTACTCAGTCCTGTCCAGGTGGCGACGGTAGATGTAACTCTGGCAGGTGATGGCCTCCCAGGTGACATCCTTCTCAGCATCGACCTGTGTCGCACGACAAGCTGGAGAGTGGTGGATCTTGAGCAGCTGATTTTCATGGATAATCCTCATCTCTGAGCTCCATTCTTCCCGCTTCTCACGGATGGTCCTGGTGGAGCTGTAGTGTATGATTAGCTTGCCCGTATTGCCGGCAGCATGGAGCATACGCCGTAGACGGCACAACAAGCCTCCTACTTCCAATCCGTAGGAGTGGTACGTCACCGGACGATTCTCCTCTCTCAGGGCCAAGGGCAACTACAGGAACTCTCCCTCCGGTGGACTTGCGGGCGGTGCGGATCATGCGAACCATCTAAAACATAAAGCATTTAAAATTATGTTAGATAAAAGTTAAACAAAAATTGTATTTTGAATAAAAGTTGGGGTAAGACGAATAAAGTGACCCCATTAAATAACACTTTTCAACCCACACCTTTGTAAAATAGTTTTTAAGAAAATAGGGTCCTTAAATACGTCCATTTCTACCTAGGTCCACGTTCCTATGGGCAACCTTGGCTCTGATGCCACTTCTGTCACACCCGGTTTCTCCGAAGAACAACCGAGTGAATATCACATGTATGCGAGGATCATTTTCTCATACATGTGATGACAAATAGTGAAGCATCATTTATTACAAGCCAATCGTCGAATATAAATAAGTCTTACATAGCATATGTCTCGATGGACGATAATAAGTTCATAATATATAAATAAAACAGCAGCGGAATATAAATTTTGTGGGCTCCGTCACAGGCGTTGCCCGGGGGACTCCATGAACCTAGAATCCTTCTTCGGTTCCGAAGTCTTGGTCATTGAACACCACATCATCCCCTTGACCTGGGCAACAATTTAAACCAACAAATATGCAAGTTTGAGTACTGTTGGTACTCAGGAAGTGTGGGAAAGTTATGTCATGCATGGCTAGAGCAAGGAGAGGTTGAACTCATGGTTAAAGCCACTACGCAATTAATACCTATCACCTTAGCTTATAAAGCACCTACATTACTACACAGGTGAAATGGTCCCAATCCCTCAACCCATCATCAAGTAAACATAGTCTCATCTCAAATGTTAAGCTTCTCGCCTAACATCCATAACTTCCCAATCCATCGTCCTCTAATCATGAATAAGTCCAAGCCGCTCTTGACCGTGAGCACGGCTGTCATGACAGTTTTGACTCTGCAGAGTTTGCACCACTGTACCCACATGTAGTGATTTCATCCAACGTTGCCAGGTGGACTAAAAGAACATCCATTTTGCCAGTGGCCGCGAACCACATTCACACTTCCCAGGTGTGCAGCCACGAGATCACTACGAAGCCTTTACAAAGGGATTCTTGACGAGCGTGGGCCCACTGAGGTTTCACCCCTAACAGCATACAAGAGGCTCCAACCCCGCTGCAGTGGCCCCCTCTTGAGCCTTGTGGTTCACATGGTAGTCCAGCTGACACCTATTCCTCGCACCATCCAACACACCCATACTACGCTGGGAATACACCTAGTTAATTGGCCAAGCTGCCCCATCTCAGCATGTGGTTGGCACGGTAAAGCCAGGTTACATGCTCCATGAAGCGGTCCTTAGGATCCAGGCAAGTACTAAACACAAACCCGAGTCTCGTGCAGCCAGCACCAACCAAATCATCCAACTTGCCTCGATCCCTACCTCTACATAACTCATAATATCTCATTCAAGAGTAAGGTAAATAAATTGATGATCTCATATCCCCATTATACCATTCTAAGCATGGCTAAGCATAAGCATATGAATAAATGACATGATAAAATAAATCCCAACCCAAGCTACAAGGAAACAAGATAATGTAATTCTAGGGAAACTTCCTAGCATGGGTTTCATATTTCAATTGACAATGCAAATAATTCTATATACACATCCTAGCATAGGATCAAAGTGGTCAAGGACACTTGCCTTCTTCCTGCTGCTCTGGGAATGGAATGTCTTCGTCTTGGAAGGGTAGAACTTGCTCTGGGGCAGGTTCTACTGATGCCAATACACATAGCAAAAGAAAACAACAATCCATAAGCCATAGTTCACACTTTCACTCATGCAAGTCACGCATACATACATATTAAAGTCATTCACATGTTTAAGTGTTGTGGTTACCCTAGATGTGTTGATTTTTATCCTACATGCACTTTTAAACATATGTATATGATTTCTAACATTTGTATTCAGATTTCTGTTTGCACACTATATATGAATTTTAAATTTGAACAAATTCTTTAGATTTAATTAATATACTTCTTAACTACCAAGTTTGCATGGAAGGTAATTTCCCACTCCAAATAGGTTTTCAGATCTTCTTCCAAATCCTAAACTGAAGTTTTTGGATTTGGAGACTTCATGTATCATTTTCTAATTATGCATACCTATTTTCCTATATTTTTCAGATTTATTTTCTATGCCTAAAAGTGAGTTTTAATATTAAATATTAGGACATGTCATATAAACAGAGTAGGTTCTGATCTAAAATATTAAATAATATATTTTTTAACTTCTCCTCTGATGTGAACTAATTTAAATTTATTTTGTTAGTTTTCAGAATTATTTCCTAGCCTAAAAATGTGTTTCTATAACTAATAAATATGAACAACAATTAGACAGATTCATTTCAGTCTAAAATCTATTTTTATCTCATTCCAAAGTTTTCCAAGCACTAGGAGAGTTTAAATTTGAATTTACAATGTGTTTTCCTTACCTTTTTAAATTTAAATCCTAGTCACATATTCAATTTTCTGAATTTAATATTATATAGGGTCAAAAAGGTAAATCCACCCTACTGCAGGGTCTAATTTGCTATTTCATAAATTTCCAGGGGTCTAACTACACATAACAGAGGGGTTTTCCTAATTTTTATTAAGTCCAGGGGCCAAAACTGATTTTTAAATGAATTTACACGAATTTCTGAAGTTCCAGGGGCTAGATCAGAAGTTTCCAGGGCTAGCTCATGTTTTCCGAGATCCCCAGGGGGTAGCACGTAAGAATCCCGGCCTTTTATAACGCGGGGCTGATGTGGACCGTCCGGTTTAAAATAGACGGCTCAGATTAGATCGTCGAACCGGTACACGCGGTTTTAATTATACCGTGTGATTTAAAATAGACGGCCCTCAAGGGGCCACGTCGCCCTGGCCGGAGCTAGCCCGCGCGCGCGGCTGCAGGAGGTGGCGATCTCGCCGGTGCAGCCTCGGCTTTTGCCGCTACACGTTAGAACTCGCATCTTTTTGCATGGATCGGCTGCGGAGGGGTAGGGGACGCTCACCGAGGGGTTTTCCAACACTCGGAGGTCCTGGAAGTCGGTCGGCGGCGAGGTTCAACGGCGACGATCTTCGGTGCACGTCGGAACAGATGTTAGGGCGCGAAACTTGTCGCTTCCTTCACGTGCAGGGCTCCCTGGGGGCGGTGGAGCACGATCAGCGCGTTAGATCAGATAATCCGAGCAATGATCGAAAGAAAACGGGGATCGAATCTTCGGTTCTCAATGGAGAGAAAACGTCCGATCGGGGGGGGGGGAACAGGGCGATTGTCGGCATTTATATAGGCGACGGAGGGCGGCGGTCTGTTGGGATCGAGTTGGAGATGTCCGGGACCAGAATTCGAGCTGGGGGCGCGGGTTTCCGGAGTTCGTTGTGATCGGGCGCGGGAGGTGGGAGATGACACGCGGGCCCCACATGTCAGTGAGGGGAAGAGAGGGCGCGCGGTCGTGGGCTGGCGTGGGTGGGGGGGGGGATAGTGGGCCGGCTGGCGGGTTTCGGCCCACTGGCCGGTTGGGGTTTTTTTCTTTTTCTTTTTCCTTTTCTTTTCTGTTCTGATTTGAATTTGAATTCCAGTTTGAATTTGAATTTCTGCACCACATGCAATATGTCCAAAATTTTTTAAATTCCCTCCTTTTGCAGATTTTGGGGTGTTACATCACACGGAGGAAGCTACCACTAGTCAAGCGAGTCTTAGCTACCACAATGTTTTAAAAGTAATCACGAAAAAAACATGCATATTAAAATAGGCTATCAGGGCTATTTTGCAAATTCATAGGAGCAATCATGATCAAGGAGGTTAGAGCTTGCCTTCACCGACTTATAGAAGTCCTTCGTAATCTGGGTCTTCGGGTTCCTCGGCGAACTCCTCGTTTACTACAATACGTCACTTTCACGAATAAGAGCTAAGCCCGAGGTTACCCCAAAAATTCAAATAAAACTACAAAAGTATCAATACTGATAAATTTTTGGAGAATTGCTTGTGAAGGGATTACTTATTTTAAATCTTTATGTGATTTTTCCAGAATTCTTGTATACTGAGGAACGCATTCCCTCAAATCCTGTGTACACTTGAGTGTGTACTTAGCATTTATGTGTGGTTCTTGTAGCTGACAGATGGGCCAGGGGACTCGGTGTGTATGTGTCCTTGGTGTATGTGGACTATATCTACCGAACTGATTTGAATCCTATTGGCTATGTTGATTTGACAGTACGTGGCAGCTAATCGGACTGCCACATGGGCAGCACTGCCGAGGTGGCAGGTGAGTGGACTGCCACATAAGCGTTTTCATGATGTGGCTGCCACATTTGCTGCCACACAGACTTATGTGTGCATCATGCCTATGTAGGTGGACCCAGTCTACATGGCTGATTTCCTCTGGTCCTTGCAAACCAGTGAGGTGGCAGCAATGTGGCCGTTGACTGGGCTGCCACCTGGGTCAGGCTGCCGAGGTGGCTGATGACCGGCCTGCCACCTAATATGGATGCTGAGGTGGCTGCCACGTGTGTGTCTTTGCTGTCAGGGTGCTAGCTTGGATGCCATGTGTTCTAAACTGATTATGTGGCATGCCACGCGTTCACTACGTGTGCGTCACATGGGCGCCACCTAGACCGGGGTGTGTGGGGTGGCTACCACATGTGTGCCTTTGCTGAGGTGGTGCTGACCTGGCTACCATGTATGCGTATCTATCTACGTGTCATGCCATGTGGCACCAAGTGTGCGCCAAGCTGGCTAGGGGGGGTCCTCAGGTTACTGTTGTGGACCTGAACCTATCCTATAGCTGCTGGGTCTTTGGTCCACAGGGACCGAGTCCATGGCGGCCTTGGCAGGGCGTGCGGCTGGCTAGAACCCACGTGGTGATGACTCGGCTGCCACATCCGCTTGTCTGCCTGTGTGGCCTGCCACTTGGGTGCCACGTGAGCGAGTGGCCGGAGCGGCTGCCAGCACGGCGGGGGCGGCTGGCGGCTAGCCGGAACCACGACGTTTGCTTTCTGGTTCAAACTAATGTGGTGTCGGCATTCCTCCCGTCGCAGGGAGCCGAGGTGCGGGGTCCCTAGCCAGACTCGCTCATCGGAACGGAACCAATGGCTCGCTGGGGTTGTTGTTAATGGTGGTACTCAAAAAACTTGAGCGTGTGGCTGCGTTCTACACATTTGGCGACGCCACACACAATGGGGAAACGTTCTAGAGGGTCGTGCGAGCTAGGGAGTGCCACACGGTCGCTACCTAGGTCAGAGGGGTAGGGTGGCAGCTGGCCGGAGTAGCTTGCCGGCGGCTAACCGGCCGTTGGACTTTTTCTTTGCACGGAGCAACCATTTATGTGCCGGTGATCTATGCAGCATGGTAACGGCAGCGGTCACGCTCCTAGGTTGAGATGATCGTCGGAGTGGCGGCTAGACATCGCCGGAGACAGCAGTGGGTCGCCGGTGGCTAGCCGGCCCCTGACCTTTTCTTCGCATTCCATAACGGACTGCTTGCCGGTTATCTACATGACATGGGAAGCATAACAGGGGTGGTTGGCGACGGTACAAATCACTGGGGCGGCGGCGGCTCGCCGGAGATGGCAGCGGCAGCTGTTCAACATGGAAGCGCAAGCACACTCCCTATTGCTCGGGTTTGGTCATTCCTACGCGCTCATGGGCATGCACAGAAGCTGTCGCAGTGCTCGGCAAGGCCAGGGGAGGCTCCAGAGCGGCTGGCAACAGCTGAGGCAGCCATGGAGCGGCGGTGCTCGGTGCTCACGTAGATGCGGCACTTGGGCTTGCCCCCTACTCATTTGGCTATGCTACATTCGTTCACTGAGGCGATGGAAACATTGTAGACAGCTCGGCCGAGCCGGGGAGCGCCCCACGGAAGCTGGCGATGGCAAGTGACTGTGAGGGAGTCGGCTCCATGGTGCGACCATGCTTAGGGACTTCTAATCCGAGCATTCGTGTGGGGAAAAGGTATAAGGAGTTGTGGGGATGCTTTATTAGGATGGAATCGAGGTATGGCGGCTTACCCGAGCATTTCCACGGCGGCGGCCGGACTTTAGGAAGAAGGACGAAAACTCCGAATTTCTTGTTGGGATTCGCCGGTCAGAGCTCAAATGGTTTCGCTGGAGCTCGAGGAGGGTCGTGCGCACCTTTGGGTTGTGGCGGACTGGAATCCCCTCATCCAGGATCTCAGAGGGAGGTGCCGCACGATGCGACACCCGACAGCACACATCATAAGAAAGATATTGTATTACATAGAAAACCAACTGAATATGTACAAACTAGTACAAGACTCCAGTTACAAACTAGTATTTTGATTACAAAAGTGGAAGCTATGTCTATACAACTCACACCCATCTATCTAGGAAAAGTCGGTTGCCCCGCCCTAGGGACAACCCACACTAGCTGCACTCTTCAGCTCAGTGCGGCGTGTACGGCTCCCACTCATCCGTGGTCCCTGACGGAGTGTAGCCCTCGCCGCTGGACTCGTACCCCGAGTCCATGGGATACTGCTCACCTGAGAAACAATTATAGCAGCAACCGTGAAATATAGAATGGCATGTTGCAGTGAAAGACCCGCCAACAAGTTCATCCTTAATTCATATTTTACCCACAAGTTAACAGTTCATGAAATCTGAAATTTAGTGAGCAATATTTGGTGGTACACATGTAGCAATACAATTTAATCATATCAGCAATATTGAAACATACCATTTCATATATTAACCTACGTCACGACCCAGTGACCAAGTGGTACTCATCACCGTGAGGAACGGCGAATCGACTCGATATACACCTGCAGGGATACCCCAAGAGCACATCAAGTATGCCCACCCGTGGAGCTGCACAGCACGCTCACTCGATGTCGTACGGGACAACATTTCACCCAACAGCCCAAACTTCGAACCGTTCGCACCGAAACGGACAGGAGGTTCCCTACACGGAGCATCTCCCTATGCCCGATAGAAGATTTCTACCTTGCTGACCTCAACCTACACCTATAAATCAGTGCGTTACGCCTCGACGCCCGGAGGTTTAGGTTACATCGGTTTACCGGGGCCCATATATCCGATATGCCTTTGGTACGTTCAAACTGGATCAGCATGGGCCGCACACGGATCGATCCTCAATCGACACGGACAGGGATGCGCCCACAAGACTTCCTCTTGCGACGCCCTAGCCCCTGCCTAGTCTCCTTTTCTTTCTAAAGTGATCTCACATCACTCGAACCAATCCCGTGGGTCCCAAAGCCTAAACTCGCGAGTAGATTCCAACTACTCAACTTGTACCGAAGTTCTCAGAAAATTAAGCATAGCCTGTCTATTCGAGGACTTAGACACTACCCTCACTATTGTAGGAAAATCTGGTTATGCACTTGGGGTTTCATCCATTCTACACCTAATGCACACACACATACTTCATGCTAAGTATTCATAAAGCAAAACTTTTTAAAATTGTTAATGCAAACCAGGGTTTGCCTTGTTGCTTCTGGTCAGATGTTAAGGCTTCGTCCGGAAGAAGAAAGTCGAGCACTTCCAGAGTTTCCTCGCCTTCAGCGACTACACGTAAACAATATTCTACATGTCAATTTAAATGCAATGTTTAGAAATGACTATGTAAAGACCATAACTCTAGCTAGCCCTCCCCTTTGGCTCTAAAATTTTTATGGTGGCTTGGTAGGGTCCTAACCAGAGTATTGACCAAGTTTCAATTGAAACAAAGTTCATTTTGAGCTCTGTAGAAATAAAAGCCTATTTGGTCATTAGTAGAGCCTCTAGGGATTGTCAGGGATTTTCATGGCCCCAACCCTTACTTTCTGGAACCTAGAGTTTGAGATGGTTCTAATTGAATGGGTTTCATGTCATTTGAAGAATTCTAGATGAAGTTATGCCCTATACAAGATTTGAGAAAATCTGAAAAATGTTTCTGTACATTTTTCTATTTTCCCAGGGCAGTTCACTTAATCACACCATTAGGGGGACTAAATATACATTGATGGGTCTGTTATTTTTACTGTGACTCAAAGATTTTCAAATGAACCTCCCAGACAAATTTCAGAATTTTTCAAAAAGTAATTCTCCAGATAAAATTCCTAACAGTTTAAATTTAGGGAATTAATTCTGGGAAATTATTAAGTTTCATACACTGAAACTTGTTTTGCTGGATAGTACTCGAAGAGATGAATCCAACAAAATTTGGTTCACTGAATTTGGAGCTTCCTAGCAGATGTTATATGCATTTGAAGTTTGAACCAAACCTGAAAATTCAAATAAAGTTTAAACCGGCTGGTGGTGTCCCCGGGCTACGTGTCAGCACTGCGGCGAAGCCACACAGGGGTCCACTGAATTTTCCAACGTAGTCGCACGAGATCAAGGCCACAACAGATGCAATGTTTAAACTATTTGTCGCTAACACGCGGGACCCATCCAGGTCTTCTTCTTCCTCGGGTTATTTCCCGCCCCCGCGCTGCTACCTCGCGGGGCCCTCACCGGAGCTCTCCAGATCGGCTTTTCTGGCCGACTCTCGGCCTGAGGCTTGCCGCCTCGAGGTTTGCAGCTATGGGGAACCATTTGGTGGGGTCTGCGTGGGCGCTACGGAACCGGAAACATGCCGGCGACGTGTGGCGGCCTCGGGAGCGGTCCGGCGCCGTCGGCCGGTGGTTCTAGCCCACAAACAGCTGGAGTGGTCGGCCCTTGAGCACCCTTGGATGCTAGGAAAACTCGGCAAGCAAGAATCGGTGCGTGAAAACAACTCCAAATAGGTTCTCACCGTACGCCCGATCGATGCCGCAATGGTCGAGCTCGGAAAAAAAGAAATTGGTCGGTCTACATGGCATTTACAGCTAGGTCCATAAAGGAAAGTTGGTCGCCGACTACTCTAGAACCTTTGTGCATGATTTGATGAACTCTAAGCGAGGTTTGAGAGGGAATTTTGGGATTCCCTACCGAGAGGTCCGTGGAGCTGCTCCTGAAGAAGAACGGCAAATTCAGCCGCTAGGGTTCATGGCTTGCTCCAATTTTTGGATGGAAGCAGCACCAAGACAGGGCGCTCCCGTGGACGTGCTGGCTCAGCCGTGAAAACCTCTGTGAAGAGCTATCCACGGACGTCCAGTCGCCGGTGTGCCTAGGTCACCGTGGAGGACTTTCTGTTCTCGGTGTAAGGACAACTCGGCTAGCCTAGTGGTGTGTGGAGAAGATAGCAGAGAATCCTTCAGTACCGTTTGTGCAGCTCGGGGAGTTCGGGGGCGCGAGCTTGATTGCATCCCGATCGAATTTTCAGAGAGGGCGGCGAGCGACGGTGTCTCTGGTCGTGCGACGAAACAGCGCACGGGTCCGGGGTCTGCAGCGGTCAGGGAGCCTTCGTGAGCAGTCAAACACGCGGTGCGCCAGCCGGGCATGCACTGGGGAGGTGGCAGCTCGAGCAGCTCGGTGTCGAGCACAGAGGAGGCCCGGAGAACAGAGCTCGCCCGATGGTTGCTTCACTCAGAGGCTTAACTGACCTGTGGGCCCTTTTCTGCCCTCTAATCCTTTCTCCCCCTTCTGCTGCAAATATCTCAACCACTAAAATTGAATGGTATACTTTGCCACAAGTCATGGGATGAAATTTGAATTCCTCAATTTGAAACTGGTTTAGCTAAATTTGCTGCACATTTGAACTGAAATTTAAATTCAGTTTTGAATTAATGCAAATTTAGCTCCCGACGAGATGAAGTCCAGTGGCGATGAAAATTGGTGGACTAACTCAGAAAAATGTGCTGAGTTTGAATATGAAGTCAACTTTTGAATTCAAGTGATGAAAGTAGCTACAATTTGAATTTGCATTCAAATTGGCCCTTTTACAAATGTCTCCAAATGTGCCTCAAAAAGTATTGGATTTGCATGAAATTTGGCCTGAGCCTTCCCAAGACTATTTCAGGTCTAGGGGTGAGCTCAACCTTTCATGTTTATGTGTACGAATCCTACTTTTTGAAGTTAGGGCTTTCCCCTCTAATCACCCTTTTGATGGTGTTTATTTGCTCTTCACAATTGTTGATGAGATATCCACCACATGAGCTGTGGTGTTGTGAGGTGATGAACATTTCTTTGCAAGTCACTTTCTTGTGTTTTTACATCCCTCCCCCCTTAAAAGAATCTCGTCCTGAGATTATAAAAGAAGAGATGACGATGTAAGAGGAGATTACCCATGATGTGACACCATGAAATCCGGGTAGTTTGAGCGAAAGAATTCCTCGCTCTCCCACGTCGCTTCTTCAGCGGTGTGGTTGTTCCATAGTATCTTGTAGAACCACAACGTTTGGCTACGTGTGGTCTGAGCCTTCTCATCAATAATTGCCACCGGATATTCAGCGTATGTCAAATCCGGTTGCAGCTCGCCAATGTCTGTGGGGAACAGCAGCCGTATACTTCAGACATTTCCGTAGTTTTGAAACATAGAAAACATTGTGAACACCAGCGAGAGATGCCGGTAGCACCAGTCTATACGCCGCTGGTCCACACTTTTCGGTAATAGCATAGGGTCCAATGAATCTGGGAGCGAGTTTCCCCTTCACGCCGAACCGGTGCACGCCTTTCATCGGAGATACACGGAGATACACGTGTTTCCCGACATCAAAGTGCAGCGGTCTAAAACTCTTATCAGCGTAGCTTTTCTGCCGGGATTGAGCGGCCTTCAAGTTGGCTTGAATCATCCAAACGCGCTCTTCGGCGTCCTTCACCACATCAACCCTGAATGCGACCCTTTCACCGGATTCACACCAGTTTAATGGGGTGCGGTATTTGCGACCTTAGAGAGCCTCATATGGTACCATCTTGATACTCGCTTGATAGCCATTGTTGTACAAGAATTCCGCTAATGGTAGATGATCATCCCAGTTTCTACTGTGGTGGATGGCACACGCTCTCAACATGTCTTCTAGTACTTGGTTCACCCTCTCAGTCTGCCCATCTGTCTGAGGGTGATAGGCGGAGCTTCTAATCAGCTTAGTACCCAAAGCAGCGTGCAACTGCTCCTAGAAACGAGATACAAATAGTGCCCCTCGGTCTGAGACTATGGTCTTGGGTACTCCATGCAAGCATAGGATTTTTGCAATATACAACTCCGCATATCTGATGGCATGGAAATGTGTATGCACGGGAATGAAGTGAACCGACTTGGTTAACCAATCAACGATTACCCAAATGGAATCATGCTTGTTGGAAGTCAGGGGTAATCCCACAATGAAATCCATGCTAACATCTTCCCATTTCCATGCCGGAATTTTCAAGGGTTGCAACAGCCCTGATTTCCTCATATGATTCGCTTTCACTCATCTACACGTATCACACTCGGATACGTCTTTAGCCACTTCCCGCTTCATCCGTATCCACCAAAATATCTTTTTCAAATCTTGGTACATTTTGTTGCTGTCCGGATGAATGGAGTATTTAGACAAGTTAGCTTCATCAAGAATCTTCTTTCTCAGCTCCATATTCCGGGGTACGACTATGCGGTCATTGAACCATAACGTCCCCTCATCATCTTTCCGGAAACATTTGATTTCCCCATTGTCTCTCCATCTCCGGAGATGTGCCATATGACTGTCAACTTTCTGAGCTGCAATGATATCCTCCCTAATGGTATGGATGAGAGTGTGACACCCTCGTTTTTGGTTTCTGCATGTATTCATGTTTCATGTAGATAAAAACATTTTAAAAGAAGTGGGAACAGAGAAAGAATAAAAAAGATAGCCAAAAGAGGAAAATCCAGTTCATCAATAGCGCCGAAGACACTTCCCGCGGCCCGCTGGCCACGTGGCGCCGTCGGAACTCATCTCCGGAAATGGGGAGAGGTCCGACCCCGTGGGACACGTGTTGCCCCCGGAGCTAACCTTTGCGGAGAAGCAAGGCCTGTCCCACAGGACACGTGTCACCTTAGGAGCTATTCACCGCGGAAAACAGAGGACCTGTCGCACGGGATACGTCTCGACCTCGGAGCTCATCTCCAGGAGGTCCGACACTACCGGATACATGTCACCTCCGGAGCTTATCCATGGGAGATCCGTCACTATTGGACACGTGTCAACCTCGGAGCTCGTCTCCGAGAAGGAAGGAAATATGGCACTGTTAGGACACGTGGCACACCCGGAACCACCTCCAAATAAAGAGGAGGTCCCGACCGCCAGGATACGTGGCGCATGCGGAACCCGCCTCTGAGAAAGACGGAGGTCTCGCTCGCTTGAACACGCGGCACAACAGGAGTACGTATCTGCGGAAGGGGGGAGATCAGGCCCGATGGACACGTGGAGCTTCCGGAGCTCATCACCGTGGAGGTAACGAGTTCTAGAGCGGTTTTTGCTTCTGTACGCGTGGGAAAACCGGTACGGGAGGAAACCGACACGAATTCCACAATGTTACCGCACCAAATCAACTAAAGATAAGTTGTTAAGACTCAACGACAAGTTGAATAGGACTCTTATTCGAAGTCCAATAAGATTAGAACTCTTTCTTCCTGATTATAAATAGAACCCAGAACCTTTGGCCGAAACCACGAACTTCTTTTCCACCTCCTGAGCCAACAACTTAGAGCCCTAGCCCCAGCTCGCTGAGTAAACCCTTCGCCGAAGTTCAGTCAAGAGCGATCGCCGGAAGAGAGCCCCAACGATTTGTCTGATAGGAGAAGGACCCTGAGACTAAGAAGAACATAATGTAGGTCTCCAATACCATCTTACGACATCGTCACGTTTTCTTTGCATCTGTTCTTTGATTCCTTTCGAACAGAAGCTTTTTCGTGGACACATAACGTGTTGATCGGTTTGATCTAGAGTCAAGATCATCGCCACATCCACATTTGATCCGAACACCTCTGTTCACCATAAAACCCATACAAACCAGGCAAGAACACGTACGAACTGATCTAATAGAAACTGATCATAGGATAGCATGCATGTGCATCATCGCTTCTAGTTAAAGTTTGTGCATGATATTGATGGTTGTGAATCTTGTATGTGCGTGCTCGCGTATAGATGGACAAACTCAGGGAGCTGTTTACGACGAGCTGCCACAACAAGGTTTCGAGATCCAAGAGCAACTGGAACCGCAAGAACAAGGCAAGTACCCTTGACCATATTGATCCTATGTTTTGGAAAACTGTTTTGTTTGCGAAAAGGTGTGGGTGCTCAGTCAAACATGATGGGAAACCCTTTTATAGGAGTTTACTAGTTTTGGTTAAACCACCCCTATCGCCAGGGAAGTTTATGAGTCGGGTGTGGTTTTTACTTTTATGCTTCGCTGAGTCCATGGGATTACGGGAAGCGAGATAGATGTGTCTAGCCAACTGCACTCGTAAGATTTATGAGAAACTGATGTTGTTAATGAACATGGATCGGAGGGAGATCTAGGCAAGCCTAGGTTTGTGATTGAGGTAGAATGAGATGGTGGTTTACTTGCCGTAGATCTAAGGACCGGTTCATGCGAGCACATGCCAGGATAACAGTGCCACCACAAGGCCAAGTATGGGTGCGGCTTAGCTGAGTAATTAGGTAAGTTGCTATATTGTTATGGACCGTGGAAGGCGCGGGGTATGGGAGTCGAGTGAGGACTGCCCTGGGAACCGCATGGCACAAGAGGGGGCCCGTGGGTGGGAGAATTGGAGATTCTAGCCTGCCCGTGAAACCTTAGTGAGTCCATACATCTAGTAACCCCTTTGTAAAGGCTATTTTGTGATCTCTTGGCCATACACTGACGGTTGTGTACTGGTATAATGGAGGTTCTGCAGTCGCCAAAGGGTGACGAAATCACAAACTTGTGGGTAAATAGGTGCAAACTCTGCAGAGTCTAAAACTATCATGATAGCCGAGCTTACGGTCACGAGCGCCTGGCCAACTTCCATGATTAGTTGGATGGTTATTTTGGGATGGTTTTTGATGGTTTTGGTTATGGTTTGATTTTGGTTTGGTTTTCGGGACTGTTGAGTCCGGGTAATAAGATTTGGTTACATGACTGTTGAGTCATGGCAGCGAGATTGGTCTCGGTGTGAGACGGAATTGTTTATGAGATAAAATGGTAGCGAATACGAGATGGTATTCTCGTGATGGTAGCAAATACAAGGAGGTATTCGTGAGCAAGAATGAGGTTGATTAACGTCTGATTGGGACATGGAAAGTGATGAACATAATGGAGGTATGATTGGTATTTTAATACATGGTGGGATTACGTTCACTTAAAATTAAATTGTTGTTTTATGATGGTTTTGATGAATAACTTTGCTTTCTGAAATGAGCCTTTTTATACCTACCTTGTTGTAAGCTACATATCATATTTTCCCGCACTTGCTGAGTACATCATTGTACTCAAACTTGCATTATTATTTCATCATCAGCAACAGGAGAAGATTATTATGAAGACCAGGTGGAGCATTAGGCGTGTAATGTGTCCTCAACCTTTCCTGTGTTGATGGAGTAGAGATGGAGCCGCCGCTGCTGCTTAGATTGCTTCCACATTAGTTCGAAGACTTCCGCTGCTAGAATAAAGACTTCCACTTTTAGATTAAGACTTCCGCTGTTAGCATGAGTGCAAGACTCATGAGACATTGTAATAAAACCCTGTTATTCGTGGTAATATATATTCTGAATTCAGTTTGTGGAACATATGTGTATGTGTGATGAACATCCTGGGCACACATATCCGTCAGTTCTCGGTTCCGTGGTTTTCCACAGAATTGAGGGTGTCACAGAGAGCAAGGTTGTAGAGTGATCCATAAGGAACCAAGTACAAGCTCGGCTCTTCCTCCTCCACCGGTGTAATGGTGAGGTTATGGACATGTGATTACTGACTCAGTGCGTCTGCAACCACATTCGCCTTGCCGAGGTGGTAATGAATCTCAATCTCATAATCTTTGATTAGTTCTAACCACCTCCTTTGCCTCATATTCAGCTCCTTCTGGGTGAAAATATACTTCAACCTCTTGTGGTCGGTGTAGAGGTGCACCAAATTCCACAGGATATAGTGCCTCCACATTTTCAGCGCCAAAACCACAGCAGTAAGCTCCAGATAATGAGTCGGATAGTGCTGCTCATGGTTTCGAAGCTGGCGTGAGCCATACGCGACCACACGTCATTCCTGCATCAACACGCAGCGGAGCCCAATACCGGACGCATCACAATACACATTGCAGGGCTTGGTCATATCCGATTGAGGTAAGACCGGGGCTGTTGTGAGATGCTTCACCAATGCTTGGAACGCTCCTTCACATGCCGCGTTCAAAACATATTTTGTTCCCTTCTTCAATAATTCTGTCATCGGCTTAGCAAGCTTGGAATGAATCTCCGGTAATATCCCGCTAAGCCGAGGAAGCTTCTGACTTCATGGACTGAAGTGGGAGATTTCCATTTCAGCACTTGTTCAATTTTACTTGTGTCAACCGCAATGCCTTCCGCTGAGATGGTATGTCCCAAAAATGGCACATGGCTGATCTAGAACTCACATTTTCTGAACTTGGCATAGAGCTTGTGGTCCCGCAATCGTTGAAGAACGATTCTCAAGTGTTCAGCGTGTTTCGCTTCTGTCTTGGTGTAAACCAAGATATCATCAATGAACACCATAACGAACTTGTCCAGCTCCGGCATGAACACCGAGTTCATGAGATACATGAAATGTGCCGGAGCATTAGTGAGACCAAAAGACATGACGAGATATTCGTATAAGCCATATCTCGTCGAAAAGGCCGTCTTCGGGATATCCTCCGCCCGGATTTTTATTTGATGATACCCGGAGTGGAGGTCCATCAAGGAGAACACACTTGCACCCACAAGCTGATCAAACAGGATGTCAATGCGGGGCAGTGGGTACTTGTTCTTAATATTGTAAAGGTCCCAAAATTTTGAATACAAATGAAATGAAGTGGGAACACCCTTTGGTTTCAAGTTTATAAAAATAGGGACTTGTTTAAATTTTTCCACATGTGATGACACACATGAGTGTCCCAACACTCTAGTCTAAGATCAAGAGAGTGGTTGTGGGACAAAGTTAAGTAAAACTCATGTGTAAGCTCTCATATGCCAGGTTACATGAAATTCCGAGTGGGAACTCAAATTATCCAATTCAATGTAAAAGCCCAAGAAAAGGGACTTGCAAAAACTTTTCATCACCTCACAACACCACAGCTTTTGTTGTGAATAGATGGTGAAAAAGTGTGAAGAGCAAGTAACCTCCATCAAAAGAGTGATTAGAGGGGAAAGCCTTCACTTTCACAAAGTGGGAATTTTACACATGAACATGAGAGGTTGAGCTCACCCCTAAGACTTGAAAAGTCTTGGTAAGGTTCAAGCCAAGTTTCATGTAAATCGAACACTTTTTGAGGCACTTTTGGAGGTATTTGAAAAAGGGGCCAATTTGAATGTAAATTCAAATTGCAGCAACTTCCATCACTCAAATTCAAAAGTTAGCTTCATATTCAAACTCAGCACATTTTTCTGAGTTAGCCCGCCAATTTTCATCCCCATTGGAGTTCATCTTGTCAGAAGCCAAATTTGCAATAATTCAAAACTGAATTTGAAATTCAGTTTAAATATGAAGCAAATTGGACCAACCAAATTTGAAAATGGAGAACTCAAATTCAATCCAAAACTAGGGGGCTAAGTCTCACATTCAATTGTGAGTAGCGAAGGATATTTTGGCACAAACAGAATTGAGAAAATTTTTAAAAGGAATTAGAGGGGAGGCCCACATGTCAGTAGTCTTAACAGAGAAGTCTCCCCGGGTGATATTTTTTCTCCTCGGCCGAAGTCGCGATCGCACCGGCGCCCGACCGACTAAACCGGTGCCACCTCCTGCTCGGGGGAGAGGCTACGGGCGCAGAGGCGACGCCGGGATCGAGTAACCCCGCGACCACGTGCAGTCCTCGCACTCCCCTTCCTTCCTCGCACGATCGAAGCTGTCCTCCCGGCCGACCTCGCTGATCACCGGCGCCCGGACAGCACAGGCGTTCTCGTGCCCGACGAGCTACACAAGAAAGGTCCGCTCCGAGGTACTGATCACAACCGTACTGACCTCGCCCTCTCTCTCGCACGGTCGGCAGAGAATTTGGGGATAGCGCGTCGGAGTGTTTAGAACCGAACCATGCGAAATCCGGGAATTCGTCGCAAGTAAGCCACCACACCGTAGACCGAGCTAAAGGCGTGATCTAGACTCTCCCACGCGTCTCTGAGATCAGAAACCATCGAGTTTCATCGAGTATGGGCGATGTTCTTCGAGCATTTTGCATCGGCGCCGATTTCCGGTCTAGGTCACTGGTGAGGTCGTAGTTGCAGCCGTTTTCACGGGGATCGGTGCCCATGTCCGTGATTAGCGGGTGTCAGCGGAGCTCCCCGAGCAAACCGCATCGAAAAAGGTGTAGGGGACGCCGAGTTCGACATCGCCGGTGAGCTCCCGGCCGCTGTTGCCGTCGGGAGCACTGTTCCGGCCGTTGTCAAGCTCTGGTGAGGGAACCACCGTGTTTCCCAGGCCGAGATAGGCATAGGCGGCGAGTTTCGTCGGAGGTTGGGCAGCAGAACGCCCGGCGGCGAGTATTCCGGCGAGGTGGGCGGCGGGGGGCCGCGGGAGCGAGGTTGAAGAAGCCTTGCGGGCCCCACGTGTCAGTCTTTGCTGAGAGCACTCGGGATTTGCTGCGGCACCGGGATCCCGTGCGGCTGCGCGGGTGATTCTGCGGGCTCCGGTGTGGGTCAGCTGGGAGGCTGACACGTAGCCCGGGGGACCCCACCCGACAGCTTAAACTTTATTCGAATTTCCAGTTTTAGCTCAAACTTCAAATGGATAGAACTTTTGCTAGGAAACTCCAAATTCGATGAACCAAATTTTGCTGAACTCAGAATTCTGAGTACTTTCCAGCAATACCAAATTCAGTTCATGAAAGTGAATAGTTTTCCAGAATTAAATCCCTAAAATTTAAACTGTTGGGATTTTTTATCTGAAGAACTACTTTATGAAAAATTCTGAAATTTGGCTGAAAGGTTCATTCGAAAATACCTGAATCCCAGTAAAATTTTCAGACTCATCCAATTTAATTTAGTTTCCCTAATTGGGGGATTAAGAGAACTGCCCTGAAAAAATAGAAAAATGTACGGAAACATTTTTCAGATTTTCTCAAATCTTAATTAGAGCATAACTGTCAGTATAATTCTTCAAATAACATGAAACCAATTCCATTAGAACCATCTTAAATTCTAGTTTCCAGAAAGTAATGGTTGGAGCCATGAAAACCTCTGAATTTACTTAGAGGCTCAAATATTGATCAAATGGGCTTTTATTGGTACAAGGTTCAAATGAACTTTCTTTCAAAAGAAACTTAGTCAAGACTCTGGTTAGGACCCTACCAAGCCACCATAAAAATTTCAGAACCAAAGGGGAAGGCTAGCTAGAGTTATTAGTAATTAAGTATTTAAGTTCACACATTGCATTTAAATTGACATGTAGTATTTCATTGACGTGTAGTCGCTGAAGTCGAAGAGACTCCGGATGTGCTGGACTTCCTCCTTACTGAAGAAGAACTAACCCCTGACCAGCAGCAACAAGGCAAGCCCCGGTTTGCATTAAGCCTTTTATAAAGTTTTACTTTGTTTACATACGTAGTGTGAAATGTATATGTGCATTAGGTGTAGGGTGGATGAAAACCCCACTTGCATGACAAGAAATTGTCCATAAGAGTGAGGGTAGTGTCTAAGACCTCGAGTAGACATGCTATGCTTAATGATTCATAGGACTTCGGTACAAGTCGAGTAGATGGAATCTACTCGCGAGATGGGCTTGGGACACACGGGTTCGGTTGAGTGATGGGAGATCACCTTAGTAATGAAAATGAGACTAGGCAGTTGCTAGGGCGCAGCAAGAGGAAGTCTTGTGTGTGCAGCCCTGCCCATGTCGATTGAGGACCGATCCGTGTGCGGCCTTGCTGAACAAGTATTGAACGTACCGAAGGCATATCGGATATATGGGCCCCGATAAACCGATGTAGCCTAAACCTCCGGACGTCGAGGCATAGCACACCGATTTATAGGTGTAGGTTGAGGGCAGCAAGGTGGAAATCTGCCAACGGGCATAGAGAGATGCTCTGTGTGGGGAACCTCCTGATCGGATCGGTCTGACCGGTTCGACGTTTGGGCTGTTGGGTGAAAGGTTGTCCCGTACGACATCGAGTGAGCGTGCTGTGCAGCTCAACGGGTGGGCGTACGTGACGTGCTCTTTGGGTTTCCCTGCAGGTGTATATCGAGTCGATTCGCCGTCCCTCGCGGTGACGAGTACTGCTTGTTCACTGCGTCGTAACGTAGATAAATTATGGAATGTTATGAATCAATATTGCTGTTATGATATAATTGTATGGCTACATGTGTGCCACCCAATATTGCTTACTAAATTTCAGATTCATGAACTGTTAACTTGCTGATAAAAGATGAGCTAAGGATGAACTTGTAGGCATGTCCATTTGCTGCATTATTACTCTCCTATGTTCATTGTATCGCTCATATAGAGTTTCATGCTTAGGTGAGTCGGTTAAGTCTTGTTGAGCCATCGTGCTCACGGTTGCTGCTTAAGTGTTTTTCAGGTGAGGAGCCACCCACGGACTCGGAGTACGAGTCCACCGGCGAGGGTTACCCTCCGTCGGGGACCACGGCTGAGTGGGAGCCGTACACGCCGCGCTGAGCTGAGGAGTGCAGCTAGTGTGGGTTGACCTAGGGCTGGGCAACCGACTTTTGCTAGATAGGCGGGCGTGAGTTGTAGAAAAGTAGACTTCTGCTGTGTAATAAAGACAATAGTTTGTAACTGAGTATTGTACCGTTTGTACAGTTCAGTTGTTTTCCCATGTAATATATTGTGTTCTTATGACGTGTGCTGTCAGGTGTCGCATCGTGCGGCACCACCCTCAGTGATCCTGGATGAGCGGATTACGGTCCGCCACAGCCTGGTATCAGAGCTGCATTGGGGACAGCACAATACTTAAGGACTGTATTATGGAAAAACTTAGGTTTACGGTGAGGATCGGTAGTTTGCTCAAGTAAGGACTATATTAGCGTAGTTATTTAAAGTGGCAAAGACTAACCTATCTGTTATAATTCTGAATTTTCATTATGTAACGACGCACCTACGCTTGGTAAGCATGGTAAGGAACGCCACCGAAAGCGGTTCAATTTCGGTTAGCTCCCCTGATGAGGAATGTGGTTCAGGGATAGATCTCACAGCTTGGTGTGAGACGTCAATATGAAACTCTTGGACTCTCCATGTTCCTGAGTTCATATGAAACGCTGATCCCTAGCGTGCATTAGGCAAGTAAGTGGAGACCCCATCGCGTGGTCAGTAACGCGAGTGTGTCCGTCTGGAAGTAGCCCAGGGGGACCTACGCAGCACTTGCCATCGGCGTGCCCTGCAGGGCAGTAGGTGGTATCTGTTAGGTTGATAACATTCCCAACCATGACGACCCGTTCATGACCTACTCGGGTTCCCCGTCGTGTGGTGTTGAAACACGATCACGTACCTTGAGACGTGACCTAACTCAAGGACAGCCGTATGGCAATGATACGGGTGTTTGTATTTACTTTTAAATATGATCCTGCCTGAAATGAAAACAACCATTGAGTGCACCATTATTGTGTGGTCTTCTGCAGGTACTAACCACGTATGTATCCGTGTAGCAAACGTGTGCGAGAGACCGTTTAGTGCCACACTTGAGACGTATATGCCGGTATAATCCGGTTAGGATTTTCTTTTGTAAGGAACGCAGTACCGAGATATCATAGGCATATGAATGAAAATAATGATAACAAGGAATTAAAATCATTAGGTTCAACATTTAGGACCCTGGTTGGGTAGGCAAATTGGATAGTGATGAGTGTAGTTCTCAAAGACTGAAAAACAGAGTGCTCTGTTTTGGCAGCAAGTTTGCTGATCTTCAAAAGGGCACAACTCACAGGTATTTTAGCCCAGGAAGGTGTGGTATATAGTTCTGGAAAGGCATTTAAGTACTCTACAATTTTTTTTAGACTTCCAGAGTTGAAACTCAACGTAAGATGGCTTAAATCCAAGAAGAATGTAAACTGTCCAGAACCAGGACAGAGTTAAACACTCTCGGGACTATTCTGTTTTTCAAACCTAACTCTCAGCAGAAAAAACAAATATTTTCATATGATACATCCTTAGAAAGGGTAGAAGATGTGTTACATCTTTGCAATTCAAAGTTTCTGAAATTTCAGCACATATTTCAGTGGAAACCAGAGTTGAAAACAGCAACGTCCCAAGGGAGGTGCTGTTAAAATTCTTCCAGAAATTCTGTGGACTTTGAATTACCATAATTTTTTAACCAGAGCTGATCTGAGGGCAAATAAGTACTCGTTGGAAAGATACTGAAGTTAACTTTAACTTTGGTATTCAGCTTGAGTCATGAAAATGCCTAGAACCATATCATAATCTGGTATATGTAGAAACTGGTCATTCTGACAGAGGAATGACAGTTGAACTCAGTTGAGAGGTTGTTGTACCCTAGAGGGGGTTTGAATACTTCCAATGGGGTGGAACATACTCCTGAGAGGTTATCTTCAACTAGTGAAAGATCTGAGTATATGTCTCACTCAAGTTTCTTTTACTAGAGACCATGTTTGTGTCGTATTGAAGATAAAAGGATAGTATACGTGATGACAACGCGATAGTAATGTCTCGTAGTGACCAAACCTAGTTGTGGTGAGCTTCCAAAGAGGAGGTTCATCAAGTTGTATTAACCTAGCTTGTGTTTGGTCTGGTATATGTGTAGCTTGTGCAAAGTTATTACATTATCTACATACGAGATGTATCGCATATTTCATTGTCATTATGTTTTTACGCCTATTGTTATTAGACTGCATGCAATATGTTGCGGGGCTGATGTTCATTGTCGTATGGTTGCAGATGGTTCGCACTAGGACCACGCACGAGGTTGGTGGCTCTAGCCAACAGGGAGGTGATGACTCCCAGCCACCGGCCCACGACAGCACCCCACAGCAGCAGCCACCACCGCCGCCTCCGCTTACTCTAGCGGATGTGATTGCGGCACTGGTGGGAGGTCATGAGGAGCAGACCGACCTGCTCCGCACGATCGTGCAGAATACGTCCCAGGCGGGGGGGAGGGGGGCATCAATACAGAGGGCCTCGTGAGCCCCGTGAGGTGTCGTACTCGGATTTCATCAGTACGCACCCTCCAGTGTTCACAGAAGCTGAAGAACCACTGGAGGCGGACAACTGGCTGCGGACCATCGAGTCCATGTTCGGGCTGCTCCAATGCACGGAGCGGCAAAATACTTTGTTCGCAGCACAGCAACTTCACGGTGCCGCTGGTGCGTGGTGGGCGAATTATGTCGCCTCACGTCCTGCTGGCCATGCCGTGGAGTGGGAAGAGTTCCGGGAGGCGTTCCGCGCCTATCACATTCCTCCCGGGATCATGAAGAGGAAGTTCCAAGAATTTTTGGAACTGAAGCAGGGAGGGAGGAGTGCCCATGACTACTCCTGTGCCTTCAATCACCTGGCGCAATATGCGTCAGACTACATATCCACTGAAGAGAAGAAGCGGGAACATTTCTATCGGGGGTTACACCCCGAAATGAAGACCCATCTCGTTCAGTGGAATCGCGGCACCTTCAACGACTTAGTCAATGCCGCGAGTATGCAAGAGGACGCTCAGCGGGAGTTGGCAGCTGAGCAGAGGAAGCGCAGCGCTCCACCTAGCAGTGGGGGTAGTGCTCCCCAGAAGTACCGGATGGTGTATCGGACGCCATCCGGGCAGCAGTGGCACCCACCGGCGAGACCTCAACGGTTCGGGGGACGTCCTTTTCAGTCACCTCCGTTCCGTACGCCGATGCCACCACCAAGACAGCAGCAGCAGCAGACGGCACCCTGGGCATTTCCACCGCCACAACGCGCCCCGGGTTTCCGTCCACCGATCAGCGGGGGACCGCCCCGTTTCACCTGCTTCACGTGTGGCCAGGCGGGCCACTTCGCGAAGGACTGTCCCCAGGGGCAGCAGAGCAGCGGGCAAGCCCAGTTCCAGATCGGTGCTCGAGGCCGACCTCCGGTGAAGAAGGGTTTTCAGCGGACTGGGGACGTCCGCAACCTCGACAATGAGGACGCCCCAGAGGGAGACAACATGCTGGCGGGTACGTTCACTCTCAACAATAAAGCCATCATCATACTTTTTGATTCTGGTGCAACCCACAGCTTTATAAGTGCATCCTATGTGGCTAAGCATCAAATGCAAGTCTTCCCAACCGACTGCACCTATATGATCTGCTCGCCGGTAGGGAAGATCGCAGCAAATATTATGATCCCAAAGGCACCACTGTGCTTAGGTGGGAAACTATATCCCACCACCTTAATAATCCTTATGGGGCAAAAGATTGATGCGATCTTAGGGATGTCATGGCTACAATACCATGGTGCTATCCTGGAGACTCGGACACGGACGGTTCATTTAAATTCTCCATTTCACCGTCCACATTCCATGGTGTTAGACACGCCAGTCCGTGAAATCTCAGCAATTAATAATGCTGAAGCTCTCAAGTTAGAGGACATCCCCGTAGTCCGGGAGTACCCCGACGTGTTCCCGGATGATCTTCCGAGTATGCCACCTGAGCGGGATGTCGAGTTCAAGATCGAGCTTGCACCCGGGACTACGCCCATATCACGGAGACCATATAAAATGGCTCCGAATGAGCTGGCTGAACTGAAAGAACAGCTCAATGATCTGTTGAGCAAGGGTTTCATCAGGCCGAGTTCATCGCCTTGGGGATGCTCGGCGCTGTTCGTGAAGAAGAAGGATGAAACCTTAAGGCTGTGTGTGGACTACCGGCCGCTCAACGCCGTCACCATCAAGAATAAGTACCCACTACCCCGCATCGACATATTGTTTGATCAACTTGTGGGTGCAAGTGTGTTCTCCAAGATGGACCTTCGCTCTGGATATCACCAGATAAAGATTCGGGCAGAGGATATCCCGAAGACGGCCTTCTCGATGAGATATGGATTATATGAATATCTCGTCATGTATTTTGGTCTCACAAATGCTCCAGCCCATTTCATGTACCTCATGAACTCGGTGTTCATGCCGGAGCTGGACAAGTTTGTGGTAGTGTTCATCGATGATATCTTGGTTTACTCCAAGACAGAAGCCGAACATGCCGAACACTTGCGGATCGTTCTTCAACGATTGCGAGACCACAAGCTCTACGCCAAGTTCAGCAAATGCGAGTTTTGGATCAGCCAAGTGCCATTCTTGGGACATATCATCTCAGTGGAAGGCATTGCGGTTGACCCAAGAAAGATAGAGCAGGTACTGAAATGGAAAGCTCCCACTTCAGTTCATGATGTCACAAGCTTCCTCGGGTTAGCGGGATACTATCGGAGGTTCATTCCAAGCTTCTCCAAGTTCGCTAAACCGATGACAGAATTGCAGAAGAAGGGAACAAAATATGTTTGGAACACGGCGTGTGAAGGAGCATTCCGAGCATTGGTGAAGCATCTCACCACAGCCCCGGTCTTAGCTCAGCTGGATACAACAAAGCCCTTCGACGTGTATTGCGACGCGTCCGGTATTGGGCTCGGCTGCATGTTGATGCAGGAAGGACGTGTGGTCGCATATGGCTCACGCCAACTTCAGAACCATGAGCAGCACTATCCGACTCATGATCTTGAGTTTGCTGCAGTGGTTTTGGCGCTGAAAATGTGGAGGCACTATCTCCTAGGGAACTCGGTGCACCTCAACACCAACCACAAGAGCTTGAAATATATTTTCACCCAGAAAGAGCTGAACATGAGGCAAAGGAGGTGGTTAGAACTGATCAAAGATTATGAGATTGAGATCCATTACCACGCCGGCAAGGCGAATGTGGTTGCCGACGCGCTGAGTTGGAAATCACATGTCCATCACCTCACCATTACCCCGGTGGAGGAGGAAGAGCCGAGTTTATACTTGGTTCCTTATGGATCGCTGTACAACCTTGCCCTCATCCCTACTATTAGGGAGGACATCATGACAGCTCAGAAGACTGATAAAAGCATGGCACATCTCCGGAGACGGATAGACAATGGGGAGATCAAATGTTTCTGGAAAGATGATTAGGGGACGCTGTGGTTCAACGACCGCATAGTCGTACCCCGGGATATGGAGTTGAGGAAGAAGATCCTCGATGAAGCTCCCTTGTCTAAGTACTCCATTCATCAGGGCAGCAACAAAATGTACCAAGATTTGAAAAAGAAATTTTGGTGGACACGGATGAAACAGGAGGTAGCTAAGTGTGTATCCGAGTGCGATACGTGTAGACAAGTGAAAGCTGATCACATGAGGAGATCAGGGCTGCTACAACCCCTGAAGATCCCTGCATGGAAATGGGAAGATGTGAGCATGGATTTCACTGTGGGATTGCCCCTAACTTCCAATAAACATGATTCCATCTGGGTAATCGTCGATCGGTTAACCAAGACGGCTCACTTCATCCCGGTGAATACACGTTACAATGCCGGCAAATATGCGGAGGTGTACATAGCAAAGATTTTGTGCTTATACGGGGTACCCAAGACTATCGTCTCGGATCGAGGTGCATTATTTGTATCTCGCTTTTGGGAGCAGCTACACGCTGCATTGGGTACTAAGCTGATCAGGAGCTCCGCCTATCACCCTCAAACATATGGGCAAACAGAGAGGGTGAACTAAGTATTAGAAGACATGTTGAGAGCATGTGCCATCCACCACGGTAGGAACTGGGATGATCACCTACCGTTGGCAGAATTCTCGTACAACAACGGCTATCAGGCGAGTATCAAGATGGCACCCTACGAAGCTCTCTACGGTCGAAAATGCCGCACCCAATTAAACTGGTGCGAGTCCGGTGAAAGGGTCACATTCGGGGTTGATGTGGTGAACGACGCCGAAGAGCGCGTTCGGACGATTCAAGCCAA
Source organism: Neostapfia colusana (assembly GCA_030760725.1). Taxonomy (NCBI): domain Eukaryota; kingdom Viridiplantae; phylum Streptophyta; class Magnoliopsida; order Poales; family Poaceae; genus Neostapfia; species Neostapfia colusana. The sequence goes on from JASWHV010000016.1 coordinate 35,472,481, forward strand.
CCTGATGGCTGCTCAATCCCGGCAGAAGAGCTACGCTGATAAGAGGCATAGACCGTTGCACTTTGACGTCGGTGAACATGTGTACCTCCGCGTGTCTCCGATGAAGGGCGTGCACCGGTTTGGTGTGAAGGGGAAGCTCGCTCTCCGTTCCATTGGACCCTACGCGATCACCGAGAAGTGTGGACCAGCAGCGTATAGATTGGAGCTACCGGCATCTCTTGCTGGTGTCCATGACGTTTTCCATGTTTCGCAACTGCGAAAATGATTAAAGCATACCGCTGCTGTTCCTACCGAAGACATCGGCGAGTTGCAACCGGACTTAACATATGATGAATATCCGGTGGCAATTCTTGATGAGAAAGCCCGGACCACACGTAGCAGAACGTTGTGGTTCTACAAAATACTTTGGAGCAACCGCACCGCCGAGGAAGCGACGTGGGAGAGCGAGGAATTCCTTCGCTCAAATTACCCGGAGTTGATGGCATCTCAGCACGGGTAAGTCCCTATTACATCGCTATCTCTTCTTTTGTAATCTCGGGACGAGATTCTTTTAAGGGTGGAGGGATGTAAAAGCCCAAGAAAAGGGACTTCCAAAAACTTTTCATCACCTCACAACACCACAGTTTTTGTTGTGGATAGATGGTGAAAAAGTGTGAAGAGCAAGTAACCTCCATCAAAAGAGTGATTAGAGGTGAAAGCCTTCACTTTCACAAAGTGGGAATTTTACACATGAACATGAGAGGTTGAGCTCACCCCTAGGACTTGAAAAGTCTTGGGAAAGTTCAAGCCAAGTTTCATGTAAATCCAACACTTTTTGAGGCACTTTTGGAGGTATTTGAAAAAGGGGCCAATTTGAATGTAAATTCAAATTGCAGCAACTTCCATCACTCAAATTCAAAAGTTAGCTTCATATTCAAACTCAGCACATTTTTATGAGTTAGCCCACCAATTTTCATCCCCATTGGAGTTCATCTTGTCGGGAGCCAAATTTGCAATAATTCAAAACGGAATTTGAAATTCAGTTTAAATATAAAGCAAATTGGACCAACCAAATTTGAAAATGGAGAACTCAAAGTCAAACCAAAACTTGGGGGATAAGTCTCACATTCAATTGTGAGTAGCGGAGGATATTTTGGCACAAACAGAATTGAGAAAAATTTAAAAAGGAATTAGAGGGGAGGCACACATGTCAGTAGTCTTAACAGAGAAGTCTCCCCGTGTGATATTTTTTCTCCTCGGCCGAAGTCGCGCGGGCGCCAGCGCGATCGCACCGGCGCCCGACCGACTCAACCGGTGCCACCTCCTGCTCGGGGGATAGGCTAAGGGCGCAGAGGCGACGCCGGGATCGAGTAACCCCGCGACCACGTGCAGTCCTCGCACTCCCCTTCCTTCCTCGCACGATCGAAGCTGTCCGCCCGGCCGACCTCGCTGATCACCGGCGCCCGGCCAGCACAGGCGTTCTCGTGCCCAACGAGCTACACAAGAAAGGTCTGCTCCGAGGTACTGATCACAACCATACTGACCTTGCCCTCTCTCTCGCACGGTCGGCAGAGAATTTGGGGGATTAGCGTGTCGGAGTGTTTTGAACCGAACCATGCGAAATCCGGGAATTCGTAGCAAGTAAGCCACCACTCCTTAGACCGAGCTAAAGGCGTGATCTAGACTCACCCACACGTCTCTGAGATCAGAAACCGTCGAGTTTCATCGAGTATGGGAGATGTTCTTCGAGCTTTTTGCATCGGCGCCGATTTCCGGTCTAGGTCACCGGTGAGGTCGTAGTTGCAGCCGTTTTCACGGGGATCGGTGCCCATGTCCGTGATTAGCGGGTGTCAGCGGAGCTCCCCGAGCAAACCGCATCGAAAAAGGTGTAGGGGACGCCAAGTTCGACGTCGCCGGTGAGCTCCCGGCCGCTGTTGCCGTCGGGAGCACTGTTCCGGCCGTTGTCAAGCTCTGGTGAGGGCACCACCGTGTTTCCCAGGCCGAGATAGGCATAGGTGGCGAGTTTCGTCGGAGGTCGGGCAGCAGAACGCCCGGCGGCGAGTATTCCGGCGAGGTGGACGGCGGGGGGGCCGCGGGAGCGCGAGGTTGATGAAGCCTTGCGGCCCCGCGTGTCAGTCTCTGCTGAGAGCACTCGCGATTTGCTGCGGCACCGGGATCCCGTGCGGCTGCGCGGGTGATTCTGCGGGCTCCGGTGTGGGTTAGCTGGGAGGCTGACACGTAGCCCGGGGGACCCCACCCGATAGTTTAAACTTTATTCGAATTTCCAGTTTTAGCTCAAAGTTCAAATGGATAGAACTTTTGCTAGGAAACTCCAAATTCGATGAACCAAATTTTGCTGAACTCAGAATTCTGAGTACTTTCCAGCAATACCAAATTCAGCTAAAGAAAGTGAATAGTTTTCCAGAATTAAATCCCTAAAATTTAAACTGTTGGGAATTTTTATCTGAAGAACTACTTTATGAAAAATTCTGAAATTTGGCTGAAAGGTTCATTGGAAAATCCCTGAATCCCAGTAAAATTTTCAGAATCATCCAAGTTAATTTAGTTACCCTAATTGGGGGATTAAGGGAACTGCCCTGAGAAAATAGAAAAATGTACAGAAACATTTTTCAGATTTTCTCAAATCATAATTAGGGCATAACTGTCTGTAGAATTCTTCAAATAACATGAAACCAATTCCATTAGAACCATCTTAAATTCTAGTTTCCAGAAAGTAATGGTTAGAGTCATGAAAACCTCTGGAGGTACTTAGAGGGTCAAATATTGATCAAATGGGCTTTTATTGGTACAAGGTTCAAATGAACTTTGTTTCAAATGAATCTTGGTCAAGACTCTGGTTAGGACCCTACCAAGCCACCATAAAAATTTCAGAACCAAAGGGGAAGGCTAGCTAGAGTTATTAGTAATTAAGTATTTAAGTTCACACATTGCATTTAAATTGACATGTAGTATTTCATTGACGTGTTGTCGCTGAAGGCAAAGAGACTCCGGAAGTGCTGGACTTCCTCCTTCCGGAAGAAAAACTAACCCCTGACCAGCAGCAACAAGGCAAGCCCCGGTTTGCATTAAGACTTTTATAAAGTTTTACTTTGTTTACATACGCAGTGTGAAATGTATATGTGCATTAGGTGTAGGGTGGATGAAAACCCCACTTGCATGACCAGAAATTGTCCATAAGAGTGAGGGTAGTGTCTAAGACCTCGAGTAGACAGGCTATGCTTAATGATTCATAGGACTTCGGTACAAGTCGAGTAGTTGGAATCTACTCGCGAGATAGGCTTGGGACACACGGGTTCGGTTGAGTGATGGGAGATCACCTTAGTAATGAAGATGAGACTAGGCAGGGGATAGGGCGCAGCAAGAGGAAGTCTTGTGTGCGCAGCCCTGCCCGTGTCGATTGAGGACCGATCCGTGTGCGGCCCTGCTGAACAAGTATTGAACATACCGAAGGCATATCGGATATATGGGCCCCGATAAACCGATGTAGCCAAAACCTCCGGGCGTCGAGGCATAGCACATCGATTTATAGGTGTAGGTTGAGGGCAGCAAGGTGGAAATCTGCCAACGGGCATAGAGAGATGCTCCGTGTGGGGAACCTTCTGCTTTTTTCGGTGTGACCGGTTCGACATTTGGGCTTTTGGGAGAAAGTTTGTCCCGTACGACGTCGAATGAGCGCGCTGTGCAGCTCCACGGGTGGGCGTACGTGACGTGCTCTTTGGGTTTCCCTGCAGGTGTATATCAAGTTGATTCGCCGTCCCTCGCGGTGACGAGTACCGCTTGTTCACTGCGTCGTAACGTAGATAAATTATGGAATGTTATGAATCAATATTGCTGTTATGATATAATTGTATGGCTACATGTGTGCCACCAAATATCGCTTACTAAATCTCAGATTCATGAACTGTTAACTTGCTGCTAAAAGATGAACTAAGGATGAACTTGTAGGCATGTCCATTTGCTGCATTATTACTCTCCTATGTTCATTGTATCCCTCATATAGAGTTTCATGCTTAGGTGAGTCGGTTAAGTCTTGTTGTGCCATCGTGCTCACGATTGCTGCTTAAGTGTTTTTCAGGTGAGGAGCCATCCACGGACTCGGAGTACGAGTCCACTGGCGAGGGTTACCCTCCATCGGGGACCACGGCTGAGTGGGAGCCGTACACGCCGCGCTGAGCTGAGGAGTGCAGCTAGTGTGGGTTGCCCTACGGCTGGGCAGCCGACTTTTGCTAGATAGGCAGGCGTGAGTTATAGAAAAGTAGACTTCCGCTGTGTAATAAAGACAATAGTTTGTAACTGACTATTGTACCGTTTGTACAGTTCAGTTGTTTTCCCATGTAATATATTGTCTTCTTATGACGTGTGCTGTCGGGTGTCGCATCGTGCGGCACAACCCACTGCGATCCTGGATGAGCGGATTCCGGTCCGCCACATTCAAATTGCAAATGAGGGCAACAAATAGGAAGGCAAACTGTTGTGCACAAAACCTCATTTGCAGCAGCCAAAACCAAAAGCAGATTTCATAATTGGATTCCTTAGGTCTAAATAAGTAGGTAGACAAAGTTTCATGAATTCTTGAAATGATTTGCTACCCATTTGTCAATTGGACTTTAAATTGTATAGGAATTCAAATTCAAATGTTAAATTGGATGAAACTTGTCCAAACCTTCAAATTCAGACCGGGTTCAAACTTTCCCACTATTGAAGGGAGTCATTCTCCAATTTTGAGAAAAATTGAGGGGATAAGGGGGACAGTGGGGCCCACATGTCATTAGGCAAAAAGTGTAACTTGCCCTCTAAGTCACCTCTGTCTGTTTACACTGAGCAACCGACGCTCTCGGTTCAGAAACGGTTCAGCCGTGACTCTCTTCGGGCGCCACCGCATGCAACCCCGAGTGCCACCGAGACTCGATGCTGCGGCCGCCGCCCCGTTTTTCCTCGCGCTGGCGATCGGTCTCGCTGTTTCCCTCTCGCTCGGTGCGATCCACGCGACCGCAGCTTAGCCAACCACGGTTTGTTTTTCCCCTCGCTCGTAACATGCTTGCAGCAGTCAGAACTCATCCGAGCGTCACCTCCTCTCGCATTTCCATCACGCTGGAGACCTTCTGGCACCCTTAGCAGATTCTGAGTCGATCCCTTCGTGCGCAAAAGCCTACCGAGGCTCTGCCCCACCCCTCCTCGCACAAGAGCGGAACAGAGCCACCCACGGCCGCTCCGTCGGCCGATTGTCGGGAGACGGCCAAACTCAGGCCACCGAGCTCCCCGAGCTACACCAGCAGCGCTGAGGGGTTATTCCCTACCTTCTCCACTCACCACCGGGATAGCCGAGCCTCTGTGCACCGAGAACGTAGCTTTTCGTGCGGCAACCTAACACAAGCTGGCAATCGGTCTCCCGTGGACAGCTCCACAGAAAGGTTCTCATGCCCGAGCAAGAGCACTTCCAGATGCGCTAATACTCGGCGATGCTCACCTCCGAAGCTCGGGCCATGACATGGACGACAGAGCGCGAATTCGAGGAAATTTCCGCGGCGGCCATAAACCGACCTTCCGGTGAGGCACTCTCGAATTCGATCTCAATTTCCATTCTTAGTTCTCCAAATCTTGCAAACAGGGCCGAAACTAGTCGGCGAACATTTGTTCTTCACAACCTTAGCTTAGAAACGCATGTAGACTGCGCAAATTCTGTGTTTTCCGAGCTCAAACTTGGAAGGTGTCTCGGGTGCACGGTGAAGACCCATTTGCCGCTGTTGCCGAGCAATTCCAAGGCTATGCCGAGCTTCCCTAGCATCCAAGGATGCTGTAGATCCAATTCCTCGAAAGTTTGGCGGGCTAGGATCACCGGTCGACGGTGCCGGACTTCTCCGGAGGTGGCCGCACGACGCCGGCACATTTCCGGTGGTCTACAGCCTACGCCGACCCCTCCAATCGATTTCCCGTCACTGTAAACCTACCGGCGGCGACTTTCCGGTCGGATGGCAGCCGGGACGCCGCTCCGGTGAGACACCGCCTCAGTCCGGCGAGGGGGCGGCGGCGCGGGCGAGAGCGCGGGCGGGAGGAAGAAGAAAGGGCCGGGCCCAGCCGTCAGTGACTGCGGTTTAAAAATTTGATCTCTTGTGGCTGGGGATCCACTGTGGCTGTGCGCTGGAACCGTGTAGCCCCGTGTGTTCTCGGTTTTCAGTGGCTGGGATTTAAAACGTGTGCCCAAGTTCATTTTCAATAGCAAAACAATTCCAGTTTTAGCTCCAACTTTGAAATTTCATAACTTTGTGTAGGAAACTCCAAATTAGGTGATTCAAATTGGGTTGGATTCTTTTTTCAATGGTCTATCCAAATATGAATCCCAATTTGTATGAAATTCAATATTAAATTCTGGATAATTCTTTTATGTTTTCTGTAAAAGAATTATTGAGAGAGTTTGGTTTATCCAAAGATCCTCAATTTTTGCCAGAATATTCTTTAGGATATTATTGGACTTTCAGCAAAGTTTCAGATCAATTGAAGATGATTTGAGTAGGAATATTCAGAGTACAATCTGCTGTACTAAAAAATTATCCAGAAACTTTTCCAGAAAATGGTTTTCCTTTGTAAAATCAGTTCTGGGAGATCCTTAGTTCCCAAAATCATAGGAAACTTCAGACATGCTCTATGAGCCATAATTGAAATGTTAGTTCACCTTATTGGGCATGAAAATGCACCTTACTTCAGAATTAAATCCTTGTAGCATAATTGCTTATAGAATTATTCTGGAGGAACTACACAATGAAAAGTCCTTAATTTTGGTCCAGAACACTTTCAGGTGACCAGCAAATCACCTGTAAAGTTTCAGCTCAAATTAAACTTTTGATCTACCTGTTCTTGTTCTCCATGCTTATGTATATGAGCAACACAGAGAAAAATTATAGTGGGAATTATGGAAGACACAATTTCCACTTACATTAGCTGCAATTTGGCAAGCTAAGTCTCTGTGTAATGTATGACTTCAGGTAAAAATTTTGAAGTCATTGGAGATCAGGACCTTTAGTTCCTTTCAACCCATTTCAACTCATGTCACATGTCCATTAGGAACCATAAGACATGTTAATGGAAATTCTTATGGACATGTGGTTTTTGCTCCAGTTCCTCTGCACAACAGGGACAAGAACTTCATTTTTTAGTAATCCCACACAGTCCCCTGTTATTAACAAGTTGAGTCTTTACTTCCTTAAATTGCATAATAAGAACAGATGCATATACATATCAATAGGACTTACGACGGAGGCAACCAATGAAGGAGTTCGACTGAGGGTTCCATTGAAGTGGACCAGTTGATCAAGCCTCAAGGGAGACAAGAATCTAACTGAACTATATACTATCAGACCCTGCAAAACAGGCAAGCCCCGGTTTGCATTTAACTACCCCTATGTTTTTACTTTGTATACAATACGTCGGTTAGGATGAATTGTGCATTAAGTCTAGATGTTTGATACTACTCTTGCATGACCAGAAAACCTATGGAGTATTTGGGTAGGTGTCCTTCCACCGTGTAGAATATGCCATGCTGAACAAGTATTGAACGTACCGAAGGCATATCGGATATATGGGACCCGATAAACCGATGTAACCTATACCTCCGGGCGTCGAGGCATAACACACCGATTTATAGGTGTAGGCTGAGGGCAGCAAGGTGGAAATCTGCTAACGGGCATAGAGAGATGCTCCGTGTAGGGAACCTCCTGCTCGTTTCAGTGCGACCGGTTCGACGTTTGGGCTGTTTGGTGAAAGGTTGTCCCGTACGACATCAGGGGAGCGTGCTGTGTGCGGCTCCGAGTATAAGCGTACATGACGTGCTATTCGGGTATCCCTGCAGGTGTATAACGAGTCGATTCGCCGTCCCTCACGGTAATGAGTACCGCTTGTTCACTGCGTCGTGACGTAGAGGTAACTTGCACTGAGATAAGAATTAATCATCATTGTTTTGAAGTTAATACTAGCAACGTAATGTTATGATTTGTGAATAGGTTAGTGCAAATTCGATTCATTCCCACCATCAGCAAGTTACATCGGGAGAAAGTGTTTCTTGTTTGATTGTGGACTCCCGATGTGAGGTGCCAAAGGTTATGCTTAATTTTCTGCTAATAACATCTGAAAGTAAGGACCCATTTTTAGGCGAGTTCATATGCAATGTACTATCCTATGTTAAGTTTTTACCATCATGTAGAGTTTCATGCTTAGGGCCGACGGTTAAGTCTTGCTGAGCGTTATGCTCACGGATACTATACAAGTTGTTTTGCAGGTAATAACACTATGCTACTGAGTACGGTTGTCCGATGAGACTCGGAACTCCCCGAGTGGTAAACTCATGGAAACCCTTGCTGCTGCTGTTGTCATCGTGATGCTAGTGAGAAGGGTCCGCGGGCTGGATGTTTTCTCTGTTGCTTAGCACAGATATGAGACGTGAGTTGTGTTAGTTTTCCGCTGTAGAGTATTTTGAGAAATATTTGTAAAACATACACTTTGTAAGCTTCCGCTTGGTTTATGTAATATGATGTTTTATTGTGTGAGCTGTTGGGTGCCGCATCGCACGGCACCACCCAATGCGATTCGCGGGCGAGGTGCCCTGTCCCCGTGATCGGGATTGGGGACCTGACAAATATTGACGTCGTTGAGCGGCAGGTAATCCACACACAGCCTCAAGGTTTCATCCTTCTTCTTGACGAACAGCGCCGAGCATCCCCAAGGCGAGAAACTCTATCTAATGAAACCTTTGCTCAACAGATCATTGAGCTGTTCTTTCAATTAAGCCAGCTCGTTCGGAGCCATTTTATACGGTCTCTGTGATATGGGAGTAGACCCAGGTGCAAGTTCAATGTTGAACTCCTCATCCCGTTCAGGTGGCATGCCCGGGAGATCTTCCGGGAACACGCCGGGATACTCATGGACTACCGGGATGTGCTCTAGCTTGGAAGCTTCAGTAGTATAAACGGCTGAAATTTCCCGGACTGGATGGTCCAGTATGAGGGACTTCGGACGGTGTAGTGGGGAGTTGAGATGAACCGTCCGTGATAATGTTTCTAGGACAGCGCCATGGTAACTTAGCCATGACATTCCTAAGATTGCATCAATCTTCTGCCCCTCAAGAATAATCATAGTGGTGGGATATATCTTCCCACCTAAGCACAGTGGTGCGTTCGGAATTATCATAGTTGCTGAAATCTTTCCTCCCGGTGAGCAGATCATATAAGAGCACTCGGTTGGAAAGGCTTCCAGTTGATGCTTAACGACATATGATGCACCTATGAAGTTGTGGGTTGCACCAGAATCAAATAATATGATGATTGCTTGATTGTTGATAGTGAACGTACCCGCCAGCATGTTTTCTCCCTCTGGGACGTCCTCATTGTTGAGGTTGCGAACGCACCCAGTTCGCTGACCAACCTTTGGACCGGAGGTCGGCCTCGAGCACCGCCCTGGAACTGGGCTTGCCCGCTGCTCTGCTGCCCCTGGGGACAGTCCTTCGAGAAATGGCCCACCTGGCCACACGTAAAGCAAGTGTAGCGAGGAGGTCCTCCGCTGATCGGCGGACGGAAACCCGGGGCGCGTTGTTGCAGTGGAAACGCCCGGGGTACCATATGCTGCTTCTGTTGTAGTCACGGTGGTGGCATCGGCGGTCGGAACAGAGGTGGCTGGAAAGAATGACCCCCGAACTGCTGAGGTCGCGCCGGTGGATGCCACTGCTGACCAGATGGTGTTCGATACACCAAGCGGTATTTCTGAGGAGCTCCACCTGTTGGTGATATGCCCAAGAGGCAATCATAACAATTCGGATAAAGGCCTGATGGATATTTGATCCATAAGAAATTAGGGTACTAATGGGCCTGTGACCTAAAAGCCCATTAGCGCGCCTATAAATATGAGGGGTAGGGTTACGGACAGATCTCTCCACCAGATAGCAGTCCCAGCCGCCGCCCCTCACAGGTCAGCCGCCGAAACCCCTGCCGCGCGCACGGTGCTAGCACACCGACGCACGGCGTTCCTCCCTGTACGTGTGGACTCCGTGGAGGCGCTGCTGTTACTGCTGCGCTGATCGGCTACGGCGCGCATCTACGATCCGCTGCGCTGCGCGTCTAGTGGTAACGATCCATGACCTTCTCACTCGCATGTTTCCTGGGTGATACGGTCGAATTGCTAGAGTAGTGCATCGCCTATTTCCCAACAGTGGTATCAGAGCCGACTTGCGTAGTTTTTGGTCTGGATCTTAGATGCGATCTACTGCAGACAAGTTCATATGATGAATTTTTATAGTTCGGCTTCTGGGGTATGGAATTGGTTAGAGTAGATTGCCATCATATGACTAAAGGATTAGTTCGTGCTCCTTCTCTGCTGTGTGTGCAACCTGTCCCTACCGGCTGGAATCACCATCGGGACTAATAGTGTACATAGCTAGCAGATTGAGCCAACAGATCACGGTCATGTGTCGCGATCTTCTCGTGGATAACCAGTCACAATGAAAATTGAGGCATTCTGAATGGCTCAGATTCGGGTTGATCTGATCAATTCGATGAGATTTTCATAGTGATTTCATAGATGCGATCTATGTAATTCCGTTTGGTGTTCAGGGCGCGATAGACATCGTTCTACGCTTAACTTGTTTTTGCAGGGAATGATGTGAATGGTATGGCCTAAACATGATGTGATAATCTGTGTGTAAAATTCGTGCAGCCTCCGTGTTGCAAATTTAACACGACCGGGTTGAGGTTGTCACATATTTGTATAACGACCTGCGTGTCGCCCTGTGATGCCTGATCTCTCATGTAATTTATTTGATAGCTATTAGATGTATTAGCTTCTTTTATATTCATTGAGAAACCTCAAGCATGGTGGCGATGGTGATCACCATAAGAAGGGAGACATGGCGGTATAGATCATGATGGAACCATGGTGATGGAGATCACTATGATCCTAAAGGCCATACTATTCACATATATGATATGATCGTATTACTATTCTTTTCATGCTTTTCATATGGTGGATGTTTTATCATGATAGAATAGCTTCCCTCGGAAAAGTTGAGTATTTGATGCCATTTACCTATAGCTGCACCTATATTGTTTTGATCGTTGTATGGTAGGTTTGCCAAAGCAAAATACCGTCATCTATCATAATGAATAGGGTGAATGTTGGACATTCACATGCATAGTATTGGTTTACTCAACAAAGCTATCAAAACGGTTTTGGGCTTTATGGCATAGTGTTGGGAGCCGGGGCATTGGATGTCACCCAGCAAACAAGAATCATATAGAGATATGATTAACAATGGTTGTTTACCTATGTTACTAATTTTCTAGCAGTGAAGCCAAAGCTCACTAGGAATTAGTGAATATGGATCTTGGACCACTATATGTCGTTAGAGGGAGGACGATGCTCATATAGTGGTGGTGTCTTTTATTAAACTGTTAATAAAAGATTGGTACATAACATAGTGCTAAAACCTTGCATATTTATTTTCTATTGTAGATCATGTCTGCTAGTAACAATTCCGGTTTCAATTTGCGATCTGTGCTTGAGAAAGAAAAGCTCAATGGAGCTAACTTTATTGATTGGTACCGCAACCTGAGAATTGTTCTCAGGCAAGAGAAAATTGAGTATGTTCTTGAGCAACCATATCCCAATGACCTCCCCGATGATGCAAATGCCGCAACTCGCAGGACTTATGAGAAGCACTGCGATGATGCGCTTAATGCAAGCTGCCTCATGCTTGCCACAATGTCCCCTGATCTACAGAAACAATATGAGCATGCAGATGCTTATTCTATGATTCAGGGACTACGTGGAATGTTTGAGAACCAAGCAAGGGCTGAGAGGTACAACATCTCAAAGTCCTTGTTCTCATGCAAGCTGGCAGAAGGTAGCCCGGTCAGTCCCCATGTAATCAAGATGATTGGTTACATTGAGACTTTGGACAAACTTGGTTCTGAACTCAAGGATGACCTGGCTATTGACGTTATTCTCCAGTCACTCCCACCGAGCTATGAGCCATTTATATTGAATTATCAAATGAATGGCATGGAGAAAACGTTGGCTGAATTGCATGGGATGCTTAAAACAGCCGAGGAAAGCATTAAGAAAAACACCACTCATGTGATGATGGTTCAAAAGGAGAATAAAAAGAGGAAGCGTGTGATGCATCCTAAAGGCAAGGGAAAGGTTCCCAATGAGTCTTCAAGCTCAAAGCCAAAGGGAAAATCAGGCCCTTCTCCTAATGATGAATGCTTCCACTGTCATGCTAAGGGGCATTGGTCTAGGAATTGCAAGAAGTACTTGGAGGATAAGAAGAAGAAAGGGAGTGAGACTTCCACTTCAGGTATAAATGTTATAGAAATCAATATTGCTACATCTTCTAGTGAATCATGGGTATTTGATACCGGATCAATGATTCACACATGCAAATCGTTGCAGGGTCTAAGTGAGACTAGAAGATTTGCAAGAGGCGAGTTGGATGTTTGGGTCGGCAATGGAGCAAAGGTTGCTGTCATAGCTGTCGGAACTTATCACTTGTCATTACCCTCAGGATTAGTTTTGGAATTAAATAATTGTTATTGCATTCCTTCTTTGAGCAAGAACATTATATCTTCTTCATGTTTGGAAGAAGTTAATGGTTATGAGATTATAATAAAGAACAAATGTTGTTCTATTTATTATAATAATATTTTCTATGCTCAATGTCCATTAGTGAATGGATTATATGTTCTTGATCTTGAGGATAAAACAGTCTATAACATTAGTACAAAAAGGGCTCGACGAAATGATCTAAATCCCACTTTTATTTGGCATTGTCGCTTAGGTCATATAAATGAGAAACGCATTGAGAAACTCCATAAAGATGGTTTGTTAAGTTCATTTGATTTTGAATCACTTGACACATGCGAGTCTTGTTTGCTTGGGAAGATGACCAAAGCACCCTTCACTGGTCAAAGTGAGAGGGCAACTGACTTGTTGGGACTTATACATACTGATGTATGTGGACCAATGAGTTCGGTAGCTAGAGGTGGTTTTCAGTATTTCATTACTTTTACCGATGACTTTAGTAGATATGGATATGTCTATCTAATGAGGCACAAGTCTGAATCTTTTGAAAAGTTCAAAGAATTTCAGAATGAAGTACAAAATCAGTTGGGCAAGACAATTAAACTTCTACGATCTGATCGTGGGGGTGAATATTTGAGCCATGAATTTTATGATCATTTAAAACAATGTGGAATTGTTCCACAGTTGACTCCACCAGGAACGCCCCAATGGAATGGGGTGTCCGAGCGGAGGAACCGAACCTTGTTATACATGGTTAGGTCGATGATGAGTCAGACTGATCTTCCACTATCCTTTTGGGGTTATGCTCTTGAAACTGCTGCGTTTACACTAAACAGAGTCCCAACTAAGTCTGTTGAGAAGACACCATATGAGATGTGGACCGGGAAACGTCCCGGATTGTCTTTCCTCAAAGTTTGGGGATGTGATGCTTATGTCAAACGTTTGACGTCAGACAAACTTACTCCCAAATCAGACAAATGCTTCTTTGTGGGATATCCTAGGGAAACCAAAGGATATTATTTTTATAATAAAACGGAGGGTAAAGTGTTTACTGCTCGCAATGGTGTCTTCTTGGAGAAAGAGTTTCTCTCAAAAGGAGTTAGTGGGAGCAAGGTGCATCTTGAAGAAATCCAAGAAATATCTGAAAATGTTTCGGCACCCTCTAATCCTATACAGGATGTACAAGATGTTGTACAACCACTTGATGAAACACCAGCTCCACGAAGGTCTACAAGAGTACGTCGTGCAACTGAAAAGTTGACACTCCTAACCACGGAACCACAGGACATGGTATTGTTGGACAATAATGAGCCTGTGACCTACACTGAAGCAACAATGGGACCCGACTCTGAGAAATGGCTTGGAGCCATGGAATCCAAAATAGAATCCATGCATGAGAATCAAGTTTGGAACTTGGTTGATCCAATCGATGGTGTGAGACCGATCGATTGCAAATGGATTTTCAAGAAAAAGACTGATATGGATGGAAAAGTTCACATCTATAAAGCACGATTGGTGGCGAAAGGTTTCAGACAAATTCAAGGTGTTGATTATGATGAAACATTTTCGCCCGTCGCTATGCTAAAGTCTGTTCGGATTCTCCTAGCAATTGCTGCATATTTTGATTATGAAATATGGCAGATGGATGTCAAAACAGCCTTTCTTAATGGGAGTCTGACTGAGGATGTGTACATGACACAACCTGAGGGTTTTGTCGATCCTAAAAATGCTAGAAAAATATGCAAACTTCAAAAGTCCATCTATGGATTGAAGCAAGCATCTCGGAGTTGGAATCTACGTTTTGATGAAGTGGTCAAAGGGTTTGGTTTCATCAAGAACGTAGAAGAACCTTGTATTTACTAGAAGGTTAGTGGGAGCGCACTTATATTTCTGGTCCTATATGTAGATGACATATTGTTGATTGGAAAGGACATTCCAGTACTAGATGCTGTTAAATCCTCATTAAGGAAAAGTTTCTCAATGAAGGATTTAGGAGAGGCAGCATACATTTTGGGCATAAAGATCTATAGAGATAGATCTAAAAGGTTAATTGGATTAAGCCAAGACACATATATTGACAAGATATTGAATCGATTCAATATGCAAGATTCTAAGAAAGGTTTCTTGCCAATGTCACATGGCATCACTCTAAGCAAAAGTCAGTGTCCTTCGACACCTGATGAGCAAAAGAGGATGAGAGCGATTCCTTATGCTTCGGCTATTGGATCTATCATGTATGCCATGTTGTGTACACGCCCAGATGTATCCTATGCTCTAAGTGTTACGAGCAGGTATCAATCAGATTATGGTGAGGCTCATTGGACAGTTGTCAAAAACATTCTTAAGTACTTGAGAAGAACTAAGGATGTATTCCTAGTGTTTGGAGGTGAAGAAGAGCTCGTTGTAAGAGGTTACACCGATGCTAGCTTCCAAACAGACAAGGATGACTCTAGATCGCAATCCGGTTTTGTGTTCTGCCTCAATGGAGGGGCAGTGAGCTGGAAAAGTTCCAAGCAAGACACAGTAGCAGATTCAACGACGGAGGCGGAGTATATTGCAGCTTCTGAAGCTGCAAAGGAAGCTGTTTGGATCAGAAAATTTGTTTCTGAGTTGGGTGTTGTTCCTAGTGCGTCCAGACCTGTGGATCTCTGTTGCGACAATAATGGAGCCATTGCACAGGCAAAGGAGCCTAGATCACACAAAAGATCCAAACATATACTACGACGCTATCATCTGATTCGAGAGATTATCGACCGAGGTGATGTGAATATATGCAAGGTGCATACGGATTTGAATATGGCAGATCCGTTGACAAAGCCTCTTCCACAATCAAAGCATGAGACGCACACGAGATCTATGGGTATTAGATACTTACATCAATGATCCTAGTGTGTAGTGGGAGACTTTTGTCATAGCTATGTTTATGTACTATTTGAGTAACTATTATTCACATTGATCATCAAGTATGTGACTTGTTCGTGAGACTCTTTGTTAATTATAATGTTACTCAAAATGATCCCTAGTCTACATCGTTATATGAGACAATGATAGTACGCAGACTAGCACATGTATTAATTGATGATCACGTTTCATGGATCATAGATATGGAGATATCAAATTAATAATGTGAACACATGTTAGTGAACATGGTGTTGGATAGACCCATTCCGAGACACTGTTGGGATTGTTATTTACATATGTGCCATCAGTTGGTCTTGAGTGATACACCCGCTAGATTCTTTGACCTGAGATCGCCATTGTTTCTCACTATGTGTAGTTGTGCACTTTGAAACTATCAAACGCTACTCCGTAACTGGGTGGTCATAAAAATAGTCTTCAGGTGCATGATGAAGCATGGAATGAGATGTGTGCGGATCAAGATGGGATTTGCCCCTCCTAAATAACAGGAGAGATATCTCTGGGCCCCTCGAGATAGTTGGATTGAAAGTGCATGGCCATGCCAAAATGATTAAAGAGTTAATCATTATGACTAAAAGTTAGTCATCGATTGAATCCACTATTTGATCGAGTGAATGGTCGAGCTATCACAAGGATGGCACGTATCTCGCCTTGAGCTTGACTGGTATCGTGTGGCAAAGGAATTAGCATGTGAATGTATCTAGGTTCAGCCGATATGATCTTTATGTACATTCGGGAGTCAGTATGTCCTGCTAGGTACCTCTACTAACTTGTGTTTGAAAACGGTTTTCATTCATAACCGACTGTACATGAACCTAACGGGTCACACACTTAAGGGGATGGAATATTGAAAAACTTGGCTATATGATTGTCTCTAGTGCAAGTGGGAGATTGTTGGTGATATGCCCAAGAGGCAATCATAACAATTCGGATAAAGGCCTGATGGATATTTGATCCATAAGAAATTAGGGTACTAATGGGCCTGTGACCTAAAAGCCCATTAGCGCGCCTATAAATATGAGGGGTAGGGTTACGGACAGATCTCTCCACCAGATAGCAGTCCCAGCCGCCGCCCCTCACAGGTCAGCCGCCGAAACCCCTGCCGCGCGCACGGTGCTAGCACACCGACGCACGGCGTTCCTCCCTGTACGTGTGGACTCCGTGGAGGCGCTGCTGTTACTGCTGCGCTGATCGGCTACGGCGCGCATCTACGATCCGCTGCGCTGCGCGTCTAGTGGTAACGATCCATGACCTTCTCACTCGCATGTTTCCTGGGTGATACGGTCGAATTGCTAGAGTAGTGCATCGCCTATTTCCCAACACCACCCCCACTACTGGGTGGAGTGCTGCGCCTTCTCTGCTCAGCCGCCAATTCACGCTGAGCGTCTTCTTGCATGATCGCGGAACTGACGAGATCGTCAAATGTGCCGTGATTGCATTGGACGATATGTGTCTTCATCTCGAGATTTAATCCCCGATAGAAGTGCTCTCACTTCTTCTCGGTGGAGACATAATCCGACACATACTGCGCCAGATGGTTGAAGGCATGGGAGTAGTCGTGGGCACTCCTCCTGCCCTGCTTCAGCTCCAAGGACTCTTGGAACATCCGCTTCATTATCCTGCGAGGTATATGGTAGGCGCGGAATGCCTCCCGGAATTCTTCCCACTCCACTGCATGGCCAGCCTGCAGTGAGGCGACATAGTTCGCCCACCATGCACCAGCGGCACCGTGAAGCTGCTGCACCGCGAACAGAGTCTTCTGCCGCTCCGTACATTGGAGCAGCCCGAACTTGGACTCAATTGTCCGCAGCCAGTTGTCGGCCTCCAGGGGTTCTGCTGCATCTGTGAACACCGGAGGGTGCATACTCATGAAGTCCGAGTACGTCACAACATGGGGCTCACGAGGCCCCCTCTCTTGACGCCCCCCACCTGGGACGTATTTTGCACGATCGTGCGGAGCAGGTCGGTCTGCTCCTCACGATTACCGACCAGGGCCGCGATCACATCCGCTAGTGCAAGCGGAGGCGGCGGTGGTGGTTATTGCTGCGGGGTGCTGCCGTAGGCAGGATGTAAAAGCCCAAGAAAAGGGACTTGCAAAAGTGATCAATTTCATCACCTCACAACACCACAGCTCATCTTGTGGGTGTTTTGTGAACACTTGTGAAGAGCAAGTAACCACCATCAAAAGGGTAATTAGAGGGGAAAGCCCTAACTTCCAAAAGGTGGGATTTTTACACATGAACATGAAAGGTTGAGCTCACACATAGACCTTAATTAGTCTTGGGAAGGATCAGGCAAAATTTCATGCAAATCCAATACTTGTTGAGGCACTTTTGGAGGCACTTGAAAAAGAGGCCAATTTGAACGTAAATTCAAATTGCAGCAAATTTCATCACTTAAATTCAAAAGTTGACTTCATATTCAAACTCAGCACATTTTTCTGAGTTAGTCCACCAATTTTCATCCCCATTGGACTTTATCTTGTCAGGAGCTAAATCTGCATTAATTCAAAACTGAGTTTGAATTTTAATCCAAATATGAAGCAACTTTAGCCAAACCAAATTCAAATTTAGGAAATCAAATTCAAACAATGACTTGGAGGCTAAATCTCACATTCAATTGTGAGTAGCTGGGATATTTTCAGTGGAAACAGAAAGGAAAATCAGAAAAAGAATTAGAGGTGAGGGTCCCACTGGTCAGACACACAGAGGCCAAACCGACTCAGTTCCTCGGTCAAACACCCGGAGGTCACCAGCGCACGGGTGAACCCCGCCCCAACGCGGTCACCGTGCCACCTCCTGCTCAGGGGGCTGAGGATGCCTGGTGCAAGACACTCGGTTAAACCGCCGGTCTGCGTGAATCCCCCTTCCTCATCCTCTCCGTTCTACCTGCACACAATCGAAGCAACACGCTCTGAGTTCGCCGCTCTCGGATCGTCGACGTCCGGGTGACACAGGGCACCTCATGCACGACGATCAACACAAGAAATAACCGCCATAAGGTGCTGGTCCTGCTATTCCAAAACGTTCATTGTTTCATGTGCTGTCGTGGGAGAATTTCCCCGGGAAAGTTTCAGTGTTCTTAGGACCGAGCCACTCCAAAGCCTAAAATTCACGGGTATTAGCTCATCACCGGGTATACCGAGCTACACACGTGATCTACACATTTCCACGGCCATCCAGGATCAAAAAGTACAAAGAACCGTCGAGTATAGACTCTGGTTATCGAGTTTTTCATGTCACCGCCGATATCGGGCCTAGGTCGACGGTGAGCACATAGTTCCGGCCTTTTCCACGGCGAGCTAGCACCGTGTCCATGCTCAGTAGTTCATCAGGGAGTTGTAGGGCCAAGAATTTCTCGAGGTGAGTCTCGGTATGGGCCAGGAGACATCGCCGGAGTTGAGCCGTAATGGCGGCTCGTCACCAAGTGGTTTCCGGCCGCCCAGAGGCCGGGCTGACCCTAGGGATGAGTTCCTCGGGTCCAAAAAGGTAGAGGCGGCAAGGCTTGGCCCTACAGGAGGTGGGGAAAGTCCTTCTGACCGACCTCGCCAGAGATTACCGCCGCGGGGTTTAGGCGCGCGCGGGGAAGAAGAAGACACGGTGTGGGACTCACCTGCAGGATTTAAACTTTATTTGAATTTTCCAGTTTAGTCCAAACTTCAATTGCATATAACTTTTGCTAGGAAGGTCCAAATTCAGTGAATCAAAATTTTTGAGTACTTTCCAGCAATACAAATTTCAGCTCATGAAACTTAATGGTTTTCCAGAATTAAATCCCTAAAATTTAAACTGTTAGGAATTTTATCTGGAGGATTACTTCATGAAAAATTATGAAATTTGGCTGGGTGGTTCATTGGAAAATCCTTGGTTCACAGTAAAGCTTTCTGACCCATCCAAGTTCATTTAGTTCCCCTAATGATGTGATTAAGTGAACTGCCCTGAGAAAATAGAAAAATGTACAGAAACATTTTTCAGATTTTCTCCAATCTTGTTTAGGGCATAACTCCATCTAGAATTCTTCAAATGACATGAAACCAATTCCATTAGAAGCATCTCAAATTCTAGTTTCCAGGAAGTAATGGTTGCAGCCATGAAGATCCCTGGAATTCCATAGAGGCTCTAATATTGACCAAATAGACTTTTATTTGTACAAAGCTCAAACGAACTTTGTTTCAAATGAAACTTGGTCAAGACTCTGGTTAGGACCCCACGAAGCCACCATAAAAATTTCAGAGCCAAAGGGTAGGGCTAGCTAGAGTTATAGTAATTACTTATTCAATTCTAAACATTGCATTTGAATTGACATATAGTAGCTCGTTGACGTGTAGTCGCTGAAGGCGAGGAAACTCCGGAAGTGCTCGACTTCCTTCTTCCGGACGAAGCCTTAACATCTGACCAGCAGCAACAAGGCAAGCCCCGGTTTACATTAAACTATTTTACAAAGTTTTGCTTTGTTATATACTTGGTATGAGGTTTATGGATGTGCATTAGGTATAGGATGGATGAAACCCCAAATGCATAACCAGATTTTTCCTATAAGAGTGAGGGTAGTGTCTAAGACCTCGAGTAGACAGGCTATGCTTAATGATTCCTAGAACTTCGGTACAAGACGAGTAGTTGGAATCTACTAGCGAGTTTAGGCTTGCGACACAGGGGATTGGTTCGAGTGATGTGAGATCACTTTCGTAATGAAAATGAGACTAGGAAGGGGCTAGAGCGCAGCAAGAGGAAGTCTTGTGTGCGCGGCCCTGTCCGTGTCAATTGAGGACCGATCCGTGTGCGGCCCACGCTGATCAAGTTTGAACGTACGGAAGGCATATTGGATATATGGGCCCCGGTAAACCGATGTATCCTAAACCTCCGGACGTCGAGGCATAACGCACCGATTTATAGGTGTAAGCTGAGGGCAGCAAGGTGGAAATCTGCTAATGGCCATAGAGAGATGCTCCGTGTAGGGAACCTCCTGCTCGTTTCGGTGCGACCGGTTCGACATTTGGGCTGTTGGGTGAAAGGTTGTCCCATACGACATCGAGTGAGCGTGCTGTGCAGCTCCACGGGTGGGCGTACGTGACGTGCTCTTCGGGTATCCCTGCAGGTGTATATCGAGTCGATTGCCGTCCCTCGTGGTGAAGAGTACCACTTGGTCACTGAGTCGTGACGTAGGTTAATATATGAAATGTGATGATTCCATATTGCTGTTATGATATAATTGTAATGCTACATGTGTGCCACCAAATATTGCTCACTAAGTTTCATATTCATGAACTGTTAACTTGTGGCTAAAAGATGAACTAAGGATGAACTTGTCGGCGTGTCCATTTGCTGAAATTTACCATCCCATGATCGTTGTACAATACATGTAGAGTTTCATGCCTAGGTGAGTCGGTTAAGTCTTGTTGAGCCATCGTGCTCACGGTTGCTGCTATAAGTGTTTTTCAGGTGAGGAGCATCCCACGGACTCGTGGTACGAGTCCACCAGCGAGGGTTACCCTCCGTCGGGGACCACGGCTGAGTGGGAGCCGTACACGCCGTGCTGAGCTGGAGGATTGCAGCTAGTGTGGGTTGCCCTAGGGCTGGGCAACTGACTTTTGCTAGGTAGACGGGCGTGAGTTGTACAAACTTAGCTTCCGCTGTTGTAATATAAACACTAGTTTGTAACTGAAGTATTGTACTACTTGTACATTTCAGTTGGTTTTCTATGTAATACCATATTTTCCTTATGATGTGTGCTATCGGGTGTCGCTTCGTGCGGCACCACCCTCTGCGATCCTGGATGAGCGGATCCCGGTCCGCCAAAGGCAGGTGTATCGGAGTCATCACCCCCCTGCTGGCTAGAACCACCGACCTCATGCGTGGCCCGAGTGCGAACAATCTGCTACTATACGACAATAAAGATCAGTCCCACAACATACTTAATGCAGTCCAATGAAATAGGCGTAAAACATAATGACAGTACAACATGCGATACATCTCATATACATATAATGTAATAACTTTGCACAAGCTACACCATTACCAGACCAAATACAAGCTAGTTTAAATCCAACTTGACGGACTTCCTCTTTGGAAGTTCATCTCAACTAGGTTTAGTCACTACGAGACGTTAATATCGCTTTGTCAACACGTATACTACCCTTTTATCTTCAATACGACACAGACATGGTCTCTTGAAAAAGAAACTTGAGTAGGACATATACTCAAATCTTTCACTAGTTGAAGATAACCACTCATGAGTATGTTCTACCCCATTGGGAGTGCTTAAACCCCCTAGGGTACAACAATCTCTCAAATGAGTTCAACTGTCATCCCTCTGTCAGAATGACCAGTTTCTACATATTCCAGATTTTGATCTGGTGCTGGGCATTTTCATGACTCAAGCTGAATACTAAAGTTAAAGTTAAATTCAGTAGATTTCCAACGAGTATTTATTTGCCCTCAGATCAGCTCTGGTTAAAAAGTTATGGTAATTCAAATCAACAGAATTTCTGGAAGACATTCAACAGGACCTCCTTTGGAAGTTGCTGTTTTCAACTCTAATTTCCACCGAGTTCTGTGCTGAAATTGCAGAAACTTTGAATTACAAATATGTAGCACATCTCCAGCCTTTCCAAAAATGTATTATATGACAATTTTAGATTTGTCTACATGAATTTATGCTTGAAAAACAGAACATTCCTGAGAGTGGTTTGAATCTGTCCTTGTTCTGGACAGTTTACAATCATCTGGAATTTCAGTCGGTTTAAGGTGTGATTCAGCTCTGGAAGTCTACAACAAAGTTGTAGAGAACTTAAACTCCTTTCCAGAACTATATCCCACACCTCCATTGGCTAAATAATCCGTGAGTTATGCTCTGTTAAAATTCAGCAGACTTGCTGCCAAAACAGAGCACTCTGTTTTTCAATCCCTTTGAGCTAAACTGATCAACTATTGAATTTTTCTACCCAACCCGGGTCCTACATGTTGAAAACTTGGTGATTTTAGTTCCGGGTTATCATTATCTTTCATGCACATGCTGATGATATGTCGGTACTACGTTCCTCACAAAAAGAAAATCCTAACCGGATTATACCGGCATATACGTCTCAATTGTGGCACTAAATGGTCTCTCGCACACGGATGCTACACGAGATACATACGTGGTTAGCACCTGCAAAAGAACACAAAATAATGATGCACTCAAGGGTTATTTTCATTTCAGCCAGGTCCATATTTGAAAGTAAATACAAACGCCTGTATCATTGCCATACGGCCGTCCTTGAGTTAAGCCACGTCTCAAGATACGTGATCGTGTTTTAACACCACACGATGGGGAACCCGAGTAGAGCACGAACGGGTCGTCACGGTTGGGAATTTTATCACCCCAATAGATACCACCTACTGCCCTGCAGGGCATGCCGATGGCAAGCGCTGCGTATGTTTTCCTGGGCTATTTCTAGATGAACACACTATCGCGTTACTGACCACACGATGGGGTCTCCACTTGCTTGCCTAAAGCACGCTAGGGACCAGCGTTTCATATGAACTCAGGAACATGAAGAGTCCAAGAGTTTCATATTAATGTCTCACACCAAGCTGTGAGACCTATCCCTGAACAACATTCCTCGTCAGGGGAGCTAACCGAAATTGAACCGCTTTCGGTGGCGTTCCTTAACATTTTTACCTGAGCGTAGGTGCGTCGTTACATAATTAAAATTGAGAATTATAACACATATGTTAGTCTTGCCACTTTAAGTAACTATGCTAATATAGTCCTTACTTGGGCACTAGCGAATCCTCACCTTGAACCTAAGTTTTCCTTTAATACAATCCTTAATTAGTGTGCTATTCCCAAATCATCTCTGATACCAGCCTGTGGCGGACCGGAAACCGCTCATCCAGGATCTCAGAGGGTGGTGCCGCACTATGCGACACCCGACATCACACATCATAAGAACGATATTGTATTACATAAAAAACCAAATGAATATGTACAAACTAGTACAAGACTTCAGTTACAAACTAGTATTTGGATTACAAAAGCAGAAGCTATGTCTATACAACTCACACCCATCTATCTAGCAAAAGTAGGTTGCCCCGCCCTAGGGACAACTCGCACTAGCTACACTCCTCAGCTCAGCGCGGCGTGTACGGCTCCCACTCAGCCGTGGTCCTCGAGGGAGGGTAGCCTTCACCGGTGGACTTGTACCCCGAGTCCGTGGGATACTCGTCACCTGAAAAACACTTATAGCATCAACCGTGAGCACGATGGCTCAACAAGACTTAACCGACTCACCTACACATGAAACTCTACATGCAGGTTATAACAAATATAGGATGGCATGTTGCTTTGAAAGACCCACCTACATGTTCATCCTTATTTCATATTTTAGCCACAAGTTAACAGTTCATGAAATCTGAAATTTAGTGAGCAATATTTGGTGGCACACATGTAGCAATACAATTAATTCATATCACCAATATTGAATCATACCATTTCATATATTAACCTACGTCACGACTCAGTGATCAAGTGGTACTCATCACCGCGAGGGATGGCGAATCGACTCGATATACACCTGCAGGGATACCAGAAGAGCACGTCACGTACGCCCACCCGTGGAGCTGCACAGCACGCCCACTCGGTGTCGTACGGGACAACCTTTCACCCAACAGCCCAAACGTCGAACCGGTCGCACCGAAACGGAAAGGAGGTTCCCTACAAGGAGCATCTCTCTATGCCCGTTAGCAGATTTCCACCTTGCTGCCCTCAACCTACACCTGTAAATCGGTGTGTTATGCCTCGACGCCCGGAGGTTTAGGTTACATCGGTTTACCGGGGCCCATATATCCGATATGCCTTCGGTACGTTCAAACATGATCAGTTTGGGCCGCACATGGATCGGTCCTCAATCGACAGGGACAGGGCTGCGCCCACAAGACTTCCTCTTGCTGCACCCTAGCCTCTGCCTAATCTCCTTTTCTTTTTAAAGTGATCTCACATCACTCGAACCAATGCCATGTGTCCCAAAGCCTAAACTCGCGAGAAGATTCCAACTACTCGACTTGTACCGAAGTTCTAAGAACATTAAGCATAGCCTGTCTATTCGAGGACTTAGACACTACCCTCACTCTTGTAGGAAAATCTGGTTATGCACTTGGGGTTTCATCCATCCTACACCTAATGCACACACACATACTTCATGCTAAGTATTCATAAAGCAAAACTTTGTAAAATTGTTAATGCAAAACCGGGGCATACCGTATTGCTGCTTCTCAGATGTTAAGGCTTCGTCCGGAAGAAGAAAGTCAAGCATTTCCGGAGTTTCCTCGCCTTCAGCGAATACACGTAAACAATATTCTACATGTCAATTTAAATGCAATGTAAACGCCACCTAGATTAATTAAACTCATTCATTCTAATTGATTTATTAGTTGGCTATGCATATACTTAAATGCATACATGTATATGTGAGCGTATTCCTATACCTACCCACATACTTATATATATACACACACATGTCGTTTCACCTTTATTTTATTTATTATTTTGCTATTCGATTCTTGTGTTGCATGTACGTGTTGATGTTCCTGGAATTTCTATTATAGACGACTTGTACTCGATTTCCTGATTATTATTAAATTTTGGTCGTAATAACCTATACATACATACATACATACATACATACATACATACATACATACATACATACATACATACATACATACATACATACATACATACATACATACATACATACATACATACATACATACATACATACATACATACATACATACATACATACATACATACATACATACATACATACATACATACATACATACATACATACATACATACATACATACATACATACATACATACATACATACATACATACATACATGTGTGTGTGTACACATATACATATGTGTCACTTTCGAGCTCTACTATCAAAACATACTAGGTGGTTTGAAGTGCACAGGTGTGTATGTTGTTTTTAAGTTATTTATTTTCTTGGTTCAAGATTCAATTGCATACTCTTGTCTATCATTTTAATGAGGTGTTCTTTATGGATGACAACGCATATACATACATATATATATGCCTCAATTTTTATTAGAATTTAATGTATGCTCAATAATTTCCAAAATTTTTAGTTTTGGGTCAATTTCTATTTGGTTCTAAAAATTCAGAATGTGACAGGATCCTTGTCATATCAGTTCCAATTTATAAAAACAAAACATAGATCTAAATAATATGACTTGAAAAAAATAATCACGAGTGCAATACTTTATCCAAATGTTGTTCAATGTCCTTTATCCATGGATTTATTATAACATGGTACACACAGATCAATACTACATATATCCTCTATTTTGGGTAAATGAAAAAGAAGTTGAGCTTATGAAGGATATGTGTTCTAATTGATAAAATAAAAACTTAGATCTCAACAACTGTGACCAGAGAAAAAGTAATTAAGATTGCAATAGCAGATCCAAACCTTGTTAGATGCCCTTTATCAGCATATCTGGAATATCTATTCTCAGATCTTGAATCCTCTTTCATGAAGAGCTTATAAAGGACTCTACCAACCCACAACCACCCACCTAACCACCCACTAACCCACCTACCTAAACACCCACAAACCTCCAAAAAGTTTTGGGCCACGTGTTTATATAATAAAAGAAACCCAAGTTTCCCTTTGGTTTATAAATAAAAAATTATGGCATGGGCCACATATCGCAGTTTATGTTTAGGATTAACAAACTTCTGTAAAACACGTGTTATTTTACCAACCGCTACCAATCGTATCATATTTGCTTCTCCTCCTTTTACCTCCTCATTAAAAAATAAGATTATTTGATCCTTAAAGATTACTGGAGTGTCTAATTCCCGTATAGCCCAAATATTTCCATTCACCCTGCAGTTCGTAGATTACATTACTGATTAGGCTTCCATTTATCA
Organism: Neostapfia colusana; assembly: GCA_030760725.1. NCBI lineage: Eukaryota > Viridiplantae > Streptophyta > Magnoliopsida > Poales > Poaceae > Neostapfia > Neostapfia colusana. Next base: position 35,498,908 of record JASWHV010000016.1, read on the forward strand.
TGCATTCTGTAGATTCTGTAAATTACATCAACATTATGTTGATGCAAGTACTAATCTCTACACCTCTCACCATACAACTCGAATTACTTTGGATCTTTCTAGAGGCATTTGGGCTTTCCCATCTTCTTAACCCGAAATGAAATGGCTTCCTCCTAAGAGATCATCTGGATAGGTCTGCATATATAAACAGCAAAATCACAAGCACACCTTCTATAACTCTATCCAAACATCAAAGTTCATATGTTTACATGTCACTTCGGAAAGTCTGTATAACACTGTGTCTAGATCGTAGCTGTTGTTTTCTCTTAACTATTACATTATGCATTCCACGACCAATATGAACAAGATGGCAAAAGCTGAACAAAATAAAAATAGCTGGAGTATGTGCCTATTTGAGCATGGATGGACGTTCAACGTGACCCATTTCGTTTGTGAGCCTTATGTGTGGTCTACAGTTTCATGTAAAATAAAGAAGATGATATTTAATTACTTTTTTTGAATGAAAAGAATTGTTGAGCTCACCAATCTTACCTACTTTTAAATTATTATAAGATAGGTTGGTGATTTAAAATATAAATTAAAAGAAGGTAAAAATAATTTTTGTACCATATAGATGTTACCATATATAGCTTTGTTATTACCTTTGGTTTTACCGTATAGATTTTGTACGTTTGCTAATGCATCCAGTGTACCATCAGCATGATATGTTGATATGATGGCACTTATTGACCCTATAGATTCTGTACGTTGATTTGGTGCCCTCATATAAGCATCTCATCTCAACTCAATTACAGACCACGAAGACTTCAAGGTAAAAATTAAAGGGCTAGGGCGAAACCTACAGATCATTTAACAGCTAGAGAAAATGCAAATTTAATCTTTACAGAAAAGTTCCTTAGCTCCATCTATTTAAAGGCATAGAATATTCACTAAACATAGTTGATACACAAATATGCATAAGTCCGCACTCAGGCAATAAGCTTCACATGCCCAATTTTTGCTGATATGGTGATCAGTAGATGTGACCGCTTGGGTACAACATAAGCAAGCCCTACTCGCCAGCTTCCATACCCTCTTCCCTATGTCTACGATGGCAGCGAAGTCCTTCTTTGCTTCAGGATTTTCCATCTCTACAGATTCACCCACTACTCTCTCATCTTCATCAGATGATGCTGAGTCCAGCAATGGCGGATCTTCCTGCATGTTTAGGACACGTATGCTTCTATCTTGAAACTACAGCAGCTGTGCGCTCTCTAGGACAATGTTGGCTGGAACTGGCACCGGTGGCCTTATAGTAGGCAGTTTTGGCAGGCGCTGGCGTGGTCATAGATACGATAGCTGGACTAGGGAGGTTGGCGAACCTGTGATGCCATGCTGAGCAGCAGGGCTAGATGTCTTTCCCGCAGCTGCCCCGGTTGTCTATTCAGTAGATAAACGCTGCTGGAGCAACTGGAAGGTCAACTGGTTACCTGGAAAATCATTGTTGTTGGAGATGTATTGTCGGCATCTTCCATGAAGCTCGTTGAAGCTGGCGGTGCTGGTAGACGAGGGTTACAATTCATTGCAGCTGGGCGGTGCTGCTAGACTTCATGGGTAAGTAAGCAGGATGCATCAATGCATGAAGAATACAAACTAAATAACAATGGTGATATAATTTAATTGCAGTAAGACTGTGCATGCATGTGATCAAGTGCTAGTGGATACATGTGTATATATACATCATTAATTGTCAATTACAATGTGCATTTTAGCTAGAAACATAAAAGCCTTTGTGATATGTCTGCCACAAGGTGAGCCTAGCTTAATTTTGTGACTTGGAGAAACATTTGTAAGACGCCATATCTCTATCGAACCCCTGGTATCAAATTTCATTATAGTAGTAACAATTCATGGTTACAAATGTACCTGCTGACGATTACTAATAGTTAAACTAAACTATTCATACTACTGTATGATGGTCATGTGCAAAAGTACTTTAGCTCTGGCACGTGGATAAATGACTTCATTGGATTAATTATCTGATACAAACTCATGACATGTAAAAATATCGTAGTATCGAGATAAATATTATGTTATTAGTACTGATGCTTTAACAAAAAAATATGTCAAAATAGGAGTGATACACTTGTACATTCATATGTTAAGTAAGAAAAAATAATGCTTAATTGCCACATGTGCCACAAGAACATCCTTAATGGAGCTATCTTGTAAGGGCCTAAGTTTTTGGCACATATTCAAAGTGTTCATCACCACACACACACTTCATTTGAAGAAACTTGATGAATACATTTGAAGAGCAAGTAAACACCATCAACATGTTCATTAGAGATTAAACTTACAAAATGCAAAAGTGGCATTTCCCTCAAGCACCATATAGGGGCTGGGCATATGAAAAACTCCTACACCTTGCTAGGAATGTTCATGCCAAATTTGACCCATATTAAAAACCTTTTTGATGTCTTTTTGGGCATAACTAGAAAGAGGGTGGTTTGAACTCAAATTCAAACTATTTCCATCCCATGAATTCAAAAGTGGGACGCATATTCTTACTCAGCACATTTTTGTGAGCTCACACACCAATTTTCACTCCATTTGGAGTTGATCTTGATATGAGCTAAATTTAGCAAATTCAAACATTATTTGAATTTCAAACTGCATATGTGCTGAAATTTAGTCAAACACTTCACAATTTGAATTCTACCAATTCCAAATGGGCATGTGATAGATAATTCAAATCCTAGAGGGTATTAGAGGGATTAATGTTTGGAGCAGTAGAGGAAAGTTAATTTCAGAGGTTAAAACTCGAGTGGGACCCACATGTCAGCTTCGCAGTTCACAGAACCGACTGAGGCACCGAGTGTTTGGGTCTCGGGCTCCCGCCGCGGTCGCCACCGCGCCAGGCCATCGAGGACAGCAGCTTCTTGCCGCCCAAGCCGCTGAACCGCCTCTCTGGGCCCTTATCTACGCGCCCGAGTCGTCCCCGTTGCCTCTCACCGCTGTCCCGACGTGTTCTCACCCAGAAAACTGAAATCCCTCGCCACTCGACTGAGCTCTCGGTCCCTCGTCGCCTGGCCTACCCTTTGGTTGTCATGGTGATCTGAGACCATAACCGAGTGCGCCGAGTATTCCTTGACATCCTCGCACCGGTTCCAGACCTTGATCAACCCTCCTCGAGCTCAACCGCGACGATCTTCCATTCCTCAGTTCAACCCGAGCCGCCGTCACGGGGACGACCTGTCCGGCCACCAGAGCCCGTGGTTTTCCGAGCTGTGAAAGCAAAAAGGTTCACCTTCAGTCCCTCTTTCATTACCGCAAGCCCCGGCGGCGTGACATAAACTACCCACGCCGGAATTTCACGAGTTTGCAACGGTATACAAAAGGGATGCCCGGACCGATTCGCAAAATTCGTAATACACACTGCACCAGTCATCCTCTCACGAAGGGAAGCACTTCTAGGTGTCCGTACGAGTCCATAGAATCCGAAACGACGAAGAACTATTGGGGGAAACCACTGTTATTTGAGTTTTAGGAGAATTCCCGATTTCCGGCCTAGGTCGCACGGTGACAGCCCAGTACAGCCATTTCCGAGCTCCATGGAGCTCATGTCGATCTTTCCTAGGGTCCACTGATGCTCGACGGCCTTTTGCTCAATCGTTTGGGGTGCTAGGAAGGCCAGCCGACACGGCCGAAGTTCTTCCGAAGCCACCGCTCGTCGCCGGCCGTGTTCCGGTGATTGTCATGACGAGCTGAGCCCAGCATCGTGTTCCCTGGATGGATTTAGGCAGAGGCGGCAAAAATCATGGAGTTTGGCGCACGGCAGAAGCCCTCTGGCGAGCACTCCGGCGAGGGGGGCGGCGGCCGAACGAGGGAGGCCGGAGGTAGACGAAGCCCCCGGTCCCACGTGTCATTGGTTGATATCTTAAAACCGGGATCTGCGGTGGCACGGGATCGGGTGCGCCTGCATGCGTAGGGTTCCGTAGCCCCGTGTGTCGACCGCTGAGAAGTTGACACGTAGTCCCGGTCCCACGTGCAGCGGTTTAAACTTTTTTTCCCGATTTTCAGATTTAGTTCAAATTTCAAACCCACATAACTTTGGCTAGGAAACTCCAAATCGAGTGAACCAAATTTTGTTGGATTCAGATCTCTGAGTACTTTCCAGCAAAACAATTTTTACTCTATAAAAATCCTTATTTCTCCAGAATTAATTCTTCAAAATTTAAATTGTTTAGAATTTTATCTGGAGAACCCTTTGGAGGAAATTTCTAAAATTTTGCTGGGATGTTCACCAAAATGTCCCTGAGCTACCATAAAAATTTCAGATCCAATTGAGCTCATTTGATCCACCTAATGGCGTGATTAATAAAACTATTTCAGAGAAAATAGAAAATCTCCATAAACATTTTTAGAATTTCCCTGAAATTGTTTAGCTCATATCTTTACCTAGGAACCTTCCAATTAAGTGAGACCAACTCTATTAGAACCCTATGAAAATCTAGTTTTCAGAAAGTCATGGGTTGCCCCATGAAAATCCTTAGAACTCCCTAGGATCTCCAATTAAGGTCAAGTACATAATTATTTGTGGAGAGCTCAAATGAACTTTGCTGCAAATCAAACTTGGCCAAGTCTCTGTTTAGGTCGTATCCAAACCACAGTAAAAATTTCAGAGTCATTGGGTCTGTCTAATGAAACTTATAGTCTTCATAAGTTTAAATTCAATTCAAATGCATTTAAATTGATACATATACTTGTTACATGTAGTCGCTAAGGTTGAGGAGGAACCCGAAGTCTTAGACTTCGTCTCTCCGGAAGAGAAGCTAGCCAACGACCAAGAGCAGCAAGGTAAGCTCCGGTTTGCATTAACCTTTTTACAATTTTTTATTGTTTTGAGAACTTACTTTGAGTACCACTTACTTCTTGCATTAGAGTCTTGTTTGAAACCCAAATGCATAGCCAAGAAAACCATGTGTGGGGATTAGGATTTTAAACCCCGTTTAGCTACTGCAATGCTAAGACAGTGTAGGATTCGGTACAAGTCGAGTAGTTGGAACTACTCGCGAGGATAGGCTAGAGACACTCGACTTAGGTAAAGATAGCAAATAAAACACATTGCAAGAAAAATGAGACCGATCGGAGGGTAAGGGCAGTAGGACTTTGGGGCCTGGGTGCTATAGCTCCGCTTGTGTCGATTGAGGACCGAGCCGTGTGCGGGCCTGTTGAACAAGCTAGAACAATACCGAAGACCTACCAGCTATATGGGAACCGGGAAACCGATGTAACTCGGGTAGTTGGGTATTGAGGCATTGCCTGTCGTTCAGAGGGTAGGTTGAGAGCTCGAGGTGTAAATCGGCTGGCGGCACTGCAGATGCGCACGCAGAGACCTCTTGCTCGGGACGATAGGACCGCTTCAATATTTGGCTGACGGGTGAAAGGTGACTGCGTACAACGTTCGTGATGGTTGCTGTAGGCAACATAGAGTACAGGCGTATGTGACGGGTTATTCGGGTAACCCTGCAGGTGTAAATCGATTATAATCGCCGTCCCTCGCGGTCAGTGAGTACCACTTGTTCACTGTACTGTGACGTAGCAAGAACAGGCTAGATACATGTTAAAAGTTTGCTGATTTGAAAGATATACTTTGCTTGTTAATGTCTTGTTATAGTTTAGTGCTAATTAAAGTTCTTTTCAACTTTGGGCAAAGTACATGAGGGAAATGCGTTTCTTGTTTGATTGCGGCTCTCTTATGTGCCTTCGCGTAAGGTTCTCCACAACCTGCTGCTAAAACTTGAAAGTAAGGTTCCACTAATTAGGCCATTACAAATTATTTTTCTTCATGTAACCCATCACCCTTCATGTAGTAGTTCCATGTATAGGAGAGACGGGTCAGATTTGCAGAGCCATCGTGCTCACTGCTTGTGTTTGAAGCTTTTGCAGGGGTTTATGAGGAAGGGACTCCCAAGGAGGAGACGGAACCCCCGGAGGGGAACCCCGTCCAGTGGGAGTCGCGCACGCCTCCGTGTTAGTGTGTGTGCGTGCTAGCGGGGACACGTTCATGGGCTGAACGTGAACTCGATACGTAGTCTACGCCCGTGAGTGTAGACTGAACCTATTTTGTTGTAAAAGTGTTCATAAACCTGTTTGTGTAATAAAACGTTGCTTCTGCTTTGTACCTTTGATGTGTGTTATCCGGTGCTGTGCAACGCAGCACCCCTTAGGGTGATCCTGGCTCGACAAGACTGTGGGGTCATGTCAGCATGGTATCAGAGCTCGCTTGAGGTTTAACGCACTACAAAGGTCATCTTTTTCAAAAATTCGGTGAGGAACGAGTTAGTAGCCAATATAAGGATGTTATTAGTGTGTAGAATGTGGCATACTAACCTATTTGATTATGTCAGAAAATCGTGCATCTCGGGACGTTTATGTCTTGGGGGGTGCATGTAAGCGCTGTCTACCAGTGCGCACAAGCTGAAGGGTGGAGCCCCACGGGTGGCAGATAACCTGACCCACTTTAATATCCTCTACGACCCTTTATGTCATTTGGAGTATTCGAGCAACGTCTGTCCCTGGCATGCTTTAAGCAAATTGGGAGACCCCGTCACATGGTCAGTAATGTGAACGTGTAGCTCAAGGCGTGTTTGGCTTGAGAACACCCGGGCGAGTGATGATGGCTGGGTGTATGAACTGTATGGATACCGGGCTCGGTGTGCAGCCGAGTTTGACAATTGTTTGAGTTCTCTGCAGGTAGTATAACCACGAAACGGTAGACGTGTAGCATTCATGTGCGAGTGACGCTTAGTGCCACTGAACTAACAAAGCCGGCTAAGTCCGGTATAGGTTTTTCTTTGTGAGGACGTAGTAGCGACATGATCTGGTGACGCATCGATGTCACACCCCACTAAATGAGCAACTACATTGTAAAACTCAAAAGTTTTAATCCAGAGCACTAAAATTTGATGTAACTCATTCCATTAATCAGGATATTCAAAGTTAACAAGTTTTCAACTTATAGGATACTAAAGACAGAGTCCCCTGTTTTCAGCTGAATTAAGGCTGAAGTTAATCAGAGGTTAGAGGTTGCGTTCTTTCGAGGTTGGGGTCATATTATACATTTATGAAAAGCTTTGGAAGATCTTTACAACTTTTCTGTTGATGTCCAGAGGTGTTTCATCGCCTAACCAATCGAGAAATGCAGTAGAGTTGAAACTGTCCAGAAAATAGGGCAGAGCAAATACTCTCTGTAACTCTCTGTAAATTGAGCATAACTTCCTGCTAAAAATCCAAAAATAGAAAATGAGGTAGTTCTGAGAAGTTTATGAGATGTGCTACAACTTTGTAACAGAAAGTTTTGTCAACTTTGGTGTAGAATTCACTGGAATTATTGGATCAAATCAGTACCTCAAGGAGGGAGGTGCTGTCCCATTTTCTCCAGAAATTCTGTTAATTTTGACATCTCATAATTTTTGAACCAGGACAGATCTTAGGCCAAGCAAATACTTTCTGGAAATTTATTGAAGTTAGCTTTAACTTTGATTTTGATCTCCAGATTTGGTTTTGCCTTTAGCATGGTCTAAATCAGGTTGAAATGGGAACTGGTCAGGGCTGTCATATTGGACAGCAGATCAACAGTCTAATTTGTTTATGTTTGAACTATGTTTCCAAGTTTTATGAGTTCAATGACATGTTTTATGTTATAATTCAATGTTTTACTGTTAAAATAAATAATTGACATTTCTCAAATATGTTTCTACAGATACAGTGGATAGACAGTTAGAGAACGGGTGGGTGGTGTCCCACTGTTCTCACTGCAGCGGCTATCCGGAAGCATTGAGGCAAATGCTTCAATATTTCGGGTACAACAAGATGATGTAGTACCTTGCCAAAGAGGAAGGCGAGGAGGGGAACAAGACGTGGATGATCCATGTCGAAGTTCCTGCAGGGCCTACGCCACCCGGTTGGGCGCCGTTCACCGTTACGGTGAAAGGTAGACAACCGGAGGGAATATGGCAAGTGGCAGCCCGCGACACCATGTCGCGTTTCTGCCAACTACACGTGAGAGCTATGGAGGGCACTCCATACACGATCGTTCCAGTGGAGAGACGAGCTAATCATGTGTGGGAAGGGAGGTACATGGAGGCAACAGATCCGGGTTGCCCAAGGTACAACCCCACGGAGGCGAACCTCAGCCTCCAGATAAGGGTGGGAAAGGCCGTGATGGACAGCCAGGCTGTTCATATGGAATGTCTCGCCATGAAGCTCAAGGAGAGCAACAGCCGTGGAGATCATTTCAAGAGTGCTCACAGCGCACTCCGCAATGTTCTCCTTCCGACGATTAAACGACTGACGAACAATATAATCAGTTGCATCGTCTGAAGAAGGCAAAGAAGAAAAGCCGTGTCGACATCGCGGCTTTGCAACAACAGGTGCAGGCTCTGACCCAGCAGAACGAGGTCCTCATTCAAGAGTGGGACGACGTTGTTGTAGGAGGGGCAAGGCTGGTAAGAGGACTACAACCAAGCCATGGACGAGGTGCACGCGTTGCAGGACCTCGTACCTCCGGTAATGGGCATACCGGTGGTAGGTGCTGTACCTGTGGTTTTAGGTCTTCTGGCAATGGGAGAACCCGAGCCGGAAGAGGAGGTTGTAGACCTAGAGCCACCAGCAGAGGTACCGGAGGAGGATAACCCGCAGGAGATCAAATTTTACTCCGAGTAGGAGATTACCGTTGCCAAGTAGGGCAGCTGGGGTGATGTAACCCAAACTTTTGTAATCGGTGACATGTCGTGTAGACAGTAGGGTATGTATAGGTGGTGACGACATGAGCACGACTTCTCGGAGAACCGAGACTAATGTATCTTGTATAAAGTTTATGCTTTATCAATATATGTGAATATTGTGCAAATTATTCATGCGTCACTTCAATACCCAGTGTTTCATATGGAATTTTAAATATGACATATGCTGATCGCTGCTGTTTTGAATTTCAGAATGACTCGTACTCGTGCCAACCCGGACGTTGGGGGTTCCAGTCAGGGGGGAGAGACCTCCCAACTACCTCCCGAGGATTCCTCGGGAGAGCAACAGCAGCAACAGCAACCGCAACAACCGCCACCGCCACCGCCAATGGTTACTTTGGCTGACATTGTGGCAGCGATGCGGGCTCTCATCAGCAGCACACGGAGTTGCTGCAGACCCTCATTGCGAATACGTCTCGACCAGAGAGACATCAAGATCGTGAGGAGCGCCAACAGAGCTCCTACTCCGACTTTCTGGCTATTCATCCCCGGTATTCTCAAGGGTGGATGAACCCCTCGATGCGGACAACTGGCTCCGCACGATGGAGATGAAGTTCGGGCTGCTCCAAGTGAGTGAGCAGCGCAAGACTCAGCTCGCGGTCCAACAGCTCCAGCGATCCGCGAGCGTGTGGTGGACAGATTACTGTGCTTCGCAGCCCACCGAGCGAGTTATGACCTGGGCGGAATTCTGGAGGGCCTTCAGGGCCTATCACATACCGCCGGGTGTCATGAAGAGGAAGACGCAGGAGTTCTTATGCCTGCAGCAAGGGAGCCGGAATGCGCTGGAATACTCCAGGGCGTTCAATGATCTTGCGCTCTACGCTTCATATCACGCCAATACTGACGAGAAGCGGCGGGATTATTTTTACCAGGGGCTTAACCCACTCCTGAAGGACAAACTGGCGATGTTCAATCGCGGCAGCCTCAACAATATAATTGATGCTGCGATTGTTCAGGAGGACTCCGGCAAGGAGTTAGCGGCGGTGGAAAGGAAGCGAAGCGCGCCGCAAAGCAGCAGAGAAGGAGGTGGTCCTTCTCAAAAATACCGGATGGTGAATCGCCCACCATCGGGTCCACGCTGGCAGCCACCACAGAGGCCGATGCCATTCTGCAGTCGGCCATATTCTCCATCGGCATTCAGGCCGGCACTGCCAGTACCACCTCTGCAGCAACAACAACAACAGCGGGCGATGCTGCGTGTGTATGCACCTCAGCAGCACATGCCGGGCCTTCGTCCCCCAAGCACCGGCCAAGCAGCAGCCACATGCTACAAATGTGGTCGTCCATGACACTTCGCCAACAATTGTCCTGAGAGGCAAGGCGGCAGAGTTGCACCGCAACTTCCATGGAGGAATCAGCCCCGTAACCCCACTAATGCGTGGCTGGCAAACCCTAGGCCCGGCACTGTCCACCAACTTGCCATGGAGGACGTGCCGGAGGGAGAGCCAATCCTTGCGGGTATGTTCCAACTCCACCAGCATCCCGCCATAGTATTATTTGATTCGGGCGCCATGCACAATTTTATTAGCCAAGCTTTCATTGCTAAATACAGCTTGCAAATACTACCCACCGATAGTCCATACTTGATTTGTTCACCGGGTGGGAAAATTTTAGCATGCATGATGGTTCCGAAAGCGCCACTATGCTTAGCGGGTAGAGTATACCCTACGTCTCTCATAGTTTTAGAGGGACAGAAGGTTGATGTCATCATAGGGATGTCGTGGTTAACCCGCCACATCGTTGTTTTAGACACCGTCCTCCGAGTCGTGCATCTACACTCAGAAATGCACGAGTCACACTGTTTATTTCTGGACAGTCCAGAAATAAAACTTTCAAGTGTATATCAGTCCACAACTATCAGATTGGAAGACATCCCAGTAGTCCGTGAGTTCCCTGACGTATTCCCGGATGATTTACCAGGGATGCCGCCCGACAGAGAGGTGGAGTTCAAGATTGAACTTGCACCGGGAACCATACCAGTATCCCGAAGGCCGTACAAGATGGTGCCCAAGGAATTGCCTGAACTAAAGACGCAGTCGACGGACTTGCTGAAGAAGGGTTTTATTTGGCTGAGCTCCTAGCCATGGGGCTGTTCAGCATTATTTGTGAAGAAGAAAGATGAGACGTTGCAGCTTTGTGTGGACTATCGTCCATTAAACGCTGTAACCATCAAGAACAAGTACCCGTTGCCATGGATCGACATGTTGTTTAATCAGTTGGTCGAAGAAAAGATCTTTTCCAAGATGGACTTAAGATCCGGGTACCACCAGATTAAGATATGGTCTGAGGATATTCCCAAGACGGCTTTCTCGACGAGGTACGGACTTTATGAGTACCTGGTTCCTTCGGCCTCACCAACGCTCCAGCTCACTTCATGTATTTGATGAACTCGGTATTCATACCGGAGCTGGACAAGTTTGTCGTGGTCTTCATCGACGACATATTGGTATATTCCAAGTCAGATGAAGAACACAAGAAGCATCTGCGTATATTCTTGCAACGGCTGCGGGATCACAAGCTATACGAGAAATTCAGCAAGTGCGAATTCTGGATATCGCAAGTGCCTTTTCTCGGGCATATTATCTCAGCGGAGTGTAGACCCGAGTAAAATCACACATGTGCTGAATTGGAAGTCCCCGAGAACTGTTCACAAGGTACGGAGTTTCCTCGGGCTCGTGGGATATTATCGGAGGTTCATTCCGAACTTCTCAAAGATTGCCAAGCCTATGACAGAGCTGCTGAAGAAGGCTACCAAATATGTTTGGAGTCCAGCATGTGAAGCAGCATTCAAGGCATTAGTGAGACACCTAACATCAGCACCGGTTTTGGCACAGCCAGACACAACAAAACCGTTCGATGTGTACTGCGATGCATCCGGCATTGGACTGGGATGTGTGCTGATGCAAGACCGAAGAGTGGTCGCGTATGGATCACGGAAGCTCAGAAACCATGAGAAGAATTATCCAAGTCACGACATGGAGCTCGCTGATGTGGTGCTCGCACTTAAAATGTGGAGGCACTACCTACTCGGTAACCTCGTGCATTTATATACCGACCACAAAAGCCTCAAGTACATATTCACTCAGAAAGAGCTGAACATGAGGCAGCGAAGATGGTTAGAATTGATAAAGGATTACGAAATGCAGATCCATTATCACCCCGGCAAGGCAAACATAGTGGCGGATGCGCTGAGCCGCAAGTCACACGTCAACAATCTGACCATCATACCGTTGGAAGAGAGCGAGCCACCATTGCATGTGATTTCACATGGAGCTCTCTACAACTTAGCTTTGATCCCCACCATCCGTGAAGAGATAGCGGCAGCCCAGAAAAATGACAAGGGCATGTCACATTTGTGGAGACGTATAGACAGTGGGGAGCTGAAATGTTTCCGAAAAGATGGAGACAGCGTCCCATGTGTAAAGGTCCCAAAATTGTGAATACAAAGAAAACTCTATTTACAAAAAGATGGTTTCATATGTATGAAATTTGGGACTTGTTAAATATTTTCCACATGTGATAACCCATATGAGGGCTCTCTTCACACTAGTTCAAATGTTTATTTGAAAACATGGAACCCAAGAGGGGTCAAAAACCAAGATGGGAAGTTACCATAGGTGTGAGAAAGCTAAAGGCAGATTTAGAACAAATTGTTCAACTCAAAATTCAAATGAGAGCAACACTGTGAATTTCAAAACGGATATTCTACAAATCTCATTTGCAACAGCCAAAATAAAAATCCGATTGCATATTTGAATTCCTTAGGTCCAAATTAGGGGGTATGCGAAATTTCATGAATTATTGAAATGTTTTGCAACTCATTTTCCAAAATGGACTTTAAATGACAAAGAATTCAAATTCCTATTTTAATTTGGATGAAACTTGCCCAATTGTCCAAATACAACTCAGATTTGAACTCCCACAATTGAATTCCATTAGATTCAAAATTTGGGAGATATTTTTGAGGATAAGAAGGAGCTGTGGTGGGACCCGCCTGTCATTGAGGGGGAGAAATTTTGCAAAAGATCTTCAGAGTGCAGTCTCTGTTTGCTTTCTTCAGTCGGTTCACCGAGGCAGCACGCAGCTCCACCGGCCGACACCGAGCAGCACCGAAGCCACCTCCTCCATGATAGCCATCATGCTGGCGAGCTGCCTGGGCACTTTTATACCCTCTACCGTGTTTCCTTTCGCCCTCATCACCGAGACATCGCAGCTCCTTTCCTCCTCGGGGGAGAAACAGACCGAAGCTGCCGACGTTCGTCTGATTGCTCGACCACCGCCTAGCTCGCGTGAGAAACTCTGTCTGAGCAGCCAAACAACACAACAGACCCTTGGATGACTTCCTCGCGCCATCACCGAGCGAGTTCGTGTCTTCTAGACAGAGATAACCCAGTTTCCGCGGCGGCCGCCATAGCACCGAGAGAAGATGCTCTCGTGGACAGCCTCACCTGAGTCTTGTCGCGGCTCAGCAAGGCCACCGTTGGAGCGCAAGAGCTCCCTGCAGCTTCCATCCGAAGCTCAGCGCTTGCCTTCGCTTCTTGCCGACGAATTTCCGGATTTCTCTCTGGCCGGTGTAAACGGACCCGCGGGTATGAATTCTTAAAATTCTCGCGCTATAATTGTTTAGAGCACTGCAATTTGCGCTCGCATGATGTAGCCTTGCTTAGCAACAACTCCCCTTTTGAAACCTAGCATTAAACACATGCTGCATGGTGTATTTTCGATCTTTCTGACGGCGGTTTTAGCGGGACGGTTCGGGTGCACGATGAACCTCAGTTTGGAGCCGTTCCCAAGCCCATGTGCAGCCATGGCAAGCTTCTCCAGCCTTCACTGGTGCTGTAGGACCTTTCCATGGGGAGTTTGTCGGGCTAGCTCATCGTGGTAACGCCGCCGAACTCCTTCCGAGCCGCCGCACCGCCGGGCGCTAGGTTGGAGGCTCTGCCGGCTCAGGAGGACCGGACCAGTGTGTTCCTCGAGTTGAATTAGGCACTGGCGGCGAGTTTAAGCACCGGAGGTGGCCGTACGACCGAGTTCGGGGTAGCTCCGGCGGCGCGGGGGCGAGAGGTAGAAGAAGGTGAAGCCGGGCCCGTGTGTCAGTCACGAGTGAGAGGGGGGCTGGATCTTCTGCGGGCTCGGATCAACTGTGACAGCACGGGAAACATTCCTGTGATCCCGTGTGGCATTCTCCCGACACCAGACACGTGTCCCCTGGTCCCACAGTCAGTTTTAAACTTTTCCCCTGATTAAATTCAAATCCCAGATTTACCCCCAAAATTTAGCAGGGCATAACTTTTGCTAGGAAACTCCAAATTTAGTTATTCAAATTGGGTTAGATTCAGATTGAAAAACTCTATCAAAATATGCAACCCAATTTGTATGAAAGTCTTTGTTTAATTCTGGAAAATTCTTTAAATTTTTCAGCAAACGAATTTTTGAGGAAGTTTGGTTTATCCAAAAATCCTCAAATTTTGCCAGAATATCCTTTAGGGTGTTTTACTGGACTCCTGTAAAAGTTTCAGCTCATTTAGAGTTGATTTGATCAGCACAATTCAGATTTTAAGTTGCTATGTTCAAATGAATACAGAAATATTTTCAGAGAATTTCCAAAACTTGGAAATTCAGTTCTGGGCAATTCTTAGCTCCAAAAAATCCTAAGAAAATTCATGCAGACTCTATGAACTATAATTGAAATTTTAGTTCACTAATTTTGACATGAACATGGGAGTTACCTAAGAATTAATTCATCTTTGCTTAAAGCCTTAGAGAATTGTTCTGAATAAACCACACAATGAACAGTGCTGATTTTTGGTCAAGATGACTTTCTTGTGACAAGGAACTTACATGAAAATTCTCAGCTCCATTGGAGCTCTGGATCACTACTGTCATGTGTAACCTCTTAAGGTGATCAACACTTAAGTGGGAAAAGCACTCAACATTTGATCATAGTGTTTAAACCCAACCCAAACCACTAGCACCAGTCATTTTAAATTCTTAAACAGAGTTCCAGTTTTAAAACTATCATTAGATCTTATTAGCAAAATATTTTCAATTAAATACATATGCATGATCATATCGTGTAGCATATACGTGAAGAACGTGAGAAGGACTTAAAGTGAAGATCAAGGAGGAAGGAAAGCAAGTGATCAAGTCCCAAGTGATCGTGACTAACTGATTGTAATCTTAGTCACCTGCAAAACAGGAAAGCCCCGGTTTGCATTTCAACAGTTTTATAAAGCATTTCCATTTTTAGAGATCATAGCTTTGCATCGTTGATTGCATTAAGTCTAGTTGATACTGAAAACCCCAGTTGCATGACCAAAATACCTAAGAGAGAAAGGTTAGAATAGCACCTCCTCGAGTGGATTTGGCTACGCTAAATGTTAGTACGAAAGGTCCGGTAAAAGTCGAGTAGTTGGAAGCTACTCGCGAAGAAATGGAGACCGGAACGGGTTAAAAATTAGAAATGATGAGGAAAGTTCACACATAAGAAATGGAGACCGGACGGGGAGGTTTAGATGCAGCAGGCTGCGGACCGTGCATGCATAGCCCTGCCTGTGTTGGTTAAGGCCCATCCGTGCTTGGCCCTGTTGGACAAGTTTGAGTTATGTACCGGGCACATACTGGGTATATGGGACCCTGGAAACCGATGTACCTTGGGAGATCCATAGTGGAACTTTTCCAACTGCCTTAGGCTTTCGGCGTCAGGGTAGCAGGAGGTAACTCGCTTAAGAACATACCACTGTGGGTATGTACCTTGAGGGAGCTAGCGGACTCGGGGCAGTTGGACTGCGTCCAATGTGGAAGATCTTGGGAAAGGTGGCCACGCACAACGTCAGTCGAGGTTGCTGCCGGCAACTCGGAGTATGGGTGTACGTGTCGTGTAGTCCGGGCGTGTACTGATTCAAATCACCGTCGCTCATGGTTATATGAGCATACTTGCCCACTGCATATTGACGTAGTAACAACTGAATGATTTTTTTTTGAACTTGATAAGGATGTGATGTAGCTTGTATTGCAACCATGATTGAATTATAGATAGGCTCATTAAACTTTACTTTCACCTTGTGCAAGGGGCATCGCAACAAAGCGTTTCTTGTCTGATTGTGGAGTTGCGATGCTGTTCGGCTCAAGGTCTGTACAATGAGGCTTAAAATCTGAAAGTTAAGGATCTACATTAGGCGAGTCCTTTATGCAAATCTAGCTAACCCAATCGCAACCGTCGTGCATGTAGAGTTTCTTGTTTAGGAGAGACGGATCAGATTTGCTGAGCCTATGTGCTCACGCTTGCTATATGAGTGGTTTTGCAGGTTAACATCGATGCTAAGAAGAAGGTTGTCCGGTGAGACTCGGAGACTACCGAGTCGTGTAACACATGGAGAACCTAGCCGCTGCTGTTGTCTTCGTGTTGCTAGCGAGAGGAGTCCGCAGGCTGGACTTCATCTCGAGTGTTCTTTAGTTTTTTGACGTGAGTTGTTCATAGACTTCCTCTGTAGTTACTTGATGTAAATTATTTACAAAGAAAAACATGTAAGCTTCCGCTATTGTTTTATGTAATACATTGTTCGTTATATGTGTGATGTTGGGTGCCGCATAAAACGGCACCACCAAATGTGATTCCCGGACGAGTGCCCCGTCCCCGTGACTGAACAGGCGGCGTCGGGGCCGTCTCAGTATGGTTCAAGGACCAGATCGTCGTACCCCGTAACCCGGAGTTACGGAAGAAGATCTTTGATGAGGCTCACTTGTCAAAGTTTTCTATTCACCCCAGCAGCAACAAAATGTATTAAGAAATCAGAAGCAAGTTTTGGTGGACACGGATGAAGTGGAAGATCACAAAGTACGTGTCCGAGTGTGATACATGTCCAAGGGTGAAGGCATACCATATGAGGAAACCGGGACTGCTACAACCATTGGGCGTTCCTGCCTGGAAGTGGGTAGATGTGAGCATGGACTTCATCGTCAGTTTACCCACCACTTTTCAGAAGCAAGATTCTGTGTGGGTGATCGTCCACCGGCTCACCAAAGTTGCCCATTTTATCCCGGTCAACACAAACTACAACGCCAAGAAGTATGCTGAATTGTACATCTCACGGATCCTATGCTTATAGAGCGTACCCCGCACCATCATATTGGATCGGGGCACTTTATTTGTGTCCCGTTTTTGGGTGCAGCTACACGCTGCGTTGGGGACGAAACTGATCCGTAGTTCAGCGTACCACCCGCAGACGGATGGGCAAACCGAGCGGGTAAATCATATTTTAGAAGATATGCTACGAGCTTGCCCTATCAACCACGACAAGAACTGGGATGATCACTTGCCGTTGACTGAGTTCTCATACAACAATGGGTACCAAGCCAGCATCAAGATGGAGCCTTACGAGGCGCTATACGGGAGAAAATGCCGCACACCACTGAATTGGTGTGAGTCTAGCGAAAGGGTTACCTTCGGGATTGATCTTGTCAACAACGCGGAGGAAAAGGTTCGGCTAATTCAAGCGAACCTAAAAGCCGCACAATCCCGACAGAAACAATATGCGTACAGGAGAAGACGCCCATTACAGTTCGAAGTCGGGGATCACGTATATCTACGTGTGTCTCCAATGAAGGGTGTGAACAGATTCGGGATGAGAGGAAAGTTGGCACCCCGATTCATCTGTCCATTTCAGATTACAGAGAGATGTGGATCAGTAGCATACCGGCTGAAATTACCAGAAGCACTTTCCGGTGTGCACGACGTCTTTCACATCTCCCAGCTGAGGAAGTGTCTTAAGCTATCAACTACCATTCAGCTGGAGGATATAGAAGAACTGAAACCGGATCTCACGTATCAGGAGGGACCGGTTCAGATTATTGATAAAAAGGCCAGAACCACACGCAACCCTTACGTTGTGGTTCTACAATGTGCTATGGAGTAATCACTCCGCAGACGAAGCGACATGGGGGAGTGAAGGATTTCTTCGCGCGAACTACCCCGACTTTTTCACGTCGCATATACGGTAATTTTTCCACCGTCTTCTCTCTCATTTTCACCTTATAATCTCGGGACGAGATTTTTTTAAGGGGGAGGAATGTAAGGGCCTACGTTTTTGGCACATATTCAAAGTGTTCATCACCACACACACACTTCATTTGAAGAAACTTGATGAATACATTTGAAGAGCAAGTAAACACCATCAACATGTTTATTAGAGATTAAACTCACAAAATGCAAAAGTGGAATTTTCCTCAAGCACCATATAGGGGCTGGGCATATGAAAAACTCCTACACCTTGCTAGGAATGTCCATGCCAAATTGCACCCAAATTCAAAACCTTTTTGAAGTCTTTTTGGGCATAACTAGAAAGAGGGTGGTTTGAACTCAAATTCAAATTCAAACTATTTCCATCCCATGAATTCAAAAGTGGGAGGCATATTCTTACTCCGCAAATTTTTGTGAGCTCACACACCAATTTTCACTCCATTTGGAGTTGATCTTGACATGAGCTAAGTTTAGCAAATTCAAACTTTATTTGAATTTCAAACTGCATATGTGCTGAAATTTAGTCAAACACTTCATAATTTGAATTCTACCAATTCCAAAAGGGCATGTGGTAGATAATTCAAATCCTAGAGGGTATTAGAGGGATTTCTGTTTGGAGCAGTAGAGGAAAGTTAATTTCAGAGGTTAAAACTCGGGTAGGACCCACATGTCAGCTTCACAGTTCACAGAACCGACTGAGGCACCGAGTGTTTGGATCTCGGGATCCCACCGCGGTCGCCACTGCGCCAGGCCGTCGAGGCCAGCAGCTGCTTGCCGCTCAAGCCGCTGAACCGCCTCTCTGGGCCCTTATCTACGCGCCCGAGCCGTCCCCGTTGTCTCTCACCGCTGTCCCGACGTGTTCTCACCCAGAAAACTGAAATCCCTCGCCGCTCGACTGAGATCTCAGTCCATGACCGAGTGCGCCGAGTCTTCCTTGACGTCCTGGCACCGGTTCCAGACCCTGATCAACCCTCCTCGAGCTCCACCGCGACGATCTTCCATTTCTCAGTTCAACCCGAGCCGCCGTCACGGGGACGACCCGTCCGGCCACCACAGCCCGTGGTTCTCCGAGCTGTGAATAGCAAAAAGGTTCACCTTCAGTCCCTCTTTCATTACCGCAAGCCCCGACGGCATGACATAAACTACCCACGCAGGAATTTCACGATTTTGCCCCGGACTGATTCGCAAAATTCGTAATACACACTGCACCACTCATCCTCTGATGAAGGGAAGCATTTCTAGGTGTCCGTACGAGTCCATAGTAGCCGAAACTACGAAGAACTATTGGGGGAAACCACTGTTTTTCGAGTTTTAGTAGAATTCCCGATTTCCGGCCTAGGTCGCACGTCACAGCCCAGTACAGCCATTTCCGAGCTCCGTGGAGCTCATGTCGATCTTTCCTAGGGTCCACTGATGCTCGACGGCCTTTTGCTCAATCGTTTGGGGTGCTAGGAAAGCCGGCCGACATGGCCGAAGTTCTTTCGAAGCCACCGCTCGTCGCCGGCCGTGTTCCGGTGATTGTCATGACGAACTGAGCCCAGCACCGTGTCCCCGGGATGGATTTAGGCAGAGGCGGCCAAAATCATGGAGATGAAGCCCTCGGTCCCACGTGTCAGCGGCTGATATTTTAAAACTGGGATCTGCTGTGGCACCGGATCGGGTGCGGCTGCGCGCTTAGGGTGCCGTAGCCCCGGTCCCATGCGCAGTGGTTTAAACTTTTTTCCCAGTTTTCAGATTTATTTCAAACTTCAAACCCACATAACTTTTGTTGGTTTCAGCTTACTGAGTACTTTCCAGCAAAACAAGTTTCACTCTATGAAAATCCTTATTTCTCCAGAATTAATTCTTCAAAGTTTAAACTGTTTAGAATTTTAACTGGAGAACCCTTTGGAGGAAAATTCTGAGATTTTGCTGGAATGTACACCAAAATGTCCCTGAGCTACCATAAAAATTTCAGATCCAATTGAGCTCATTTGATCCACCTAATGGTGTGATTAATAAAACTGTTCCAGAGAAAATAGAAAATGTCCAGAAACATTTTCAGAATTTCCCTGAAATTGTTTAGCTCATATCTTTAGCTAGGAACCTTCAAATTAAGTGAGACCAACTCTATTAGAACCCTCTAAAAATCTAGTTTTCAGAAAGTCATGGGTTGCACCATGAAAATCCCTAGAACACCCTAGGAGCTCCAATTAAGGTCAAGTACATAATTATTTGTGGAGAGCTCAAATGAACTTCGCTGCAAATGAAACTTTGCCAAGTCTCTGTTTAAGTTGTAACCAAACTACAGTAAAAAATTCAGAGTCATTGGGTCTGTCTAATGAGACTTATAGTCTTCACAATTTTAAATTCAATTCAAATGAATTTAAATTGATACATATGCTTGTTATCTCATGTAGTCGCTAAGGTTGAGGAGGAACCCGAAGTCTTAGACTTTGTCACTCCGGAAGAGCAGCTAGCCTATGACCAAGAGTAGCAAGGCAAGCTCCGGTTTGCACTTTTTACAAATTTTTATTGTTTTGAGAACTTACTTTGAGTATCACTTACTTCTTGCATTAGAGTCTTGTTTGAAACCCAAATGCATAGCCATGAAAACCATGGGTTGGGATTAGGATTGAAAACCCCATTTACTACTGCAATGCTAAGATAGTGTAGGATTCGGTACAAGTCGAGTAGTTGGAACTACTCGCGAGGATAGGCTAGAGGCACTCGACTTGGGTAAGGATAGCAAATGAAACACATGGCAAGAAAAATGAGACCGAGCGGAGGGTAAGGGCAGCAGGACTTTGGGGCCTGGGTGCTATAGCTCTGCTTGTTTCGATTGAGGACCGAGCCGTGTGCGGTCCTGTTGAACAAGCTAGAACAGTACCGAAGACCTACCGGCTATATGGGAACCGGGAAACCGATGTAACTCGGGTAGCTTGGTATTGAGGCATTGCCTGTCGTTCAGAGGGTAGGATGAGAGCTCGAGGTGTAAATCGGCTGGCGGCACTGTGGATGCGTGCGCAGAGACCTCTTGCTCAGGATGATAGGACCGGTTCAATATTTGGCTGACGGGTGAAAGGTGGTTGTGTACGACGTCCGTGATGGTTGCTGTAGGCAACATCGAGTACGGGCATATGTGACGGGTTATTCGGGTAAGCCTGCAGGTGTAAATCGAATATTATGGCCGTCCCTCACGGTCAGTGAGTACCACTTGTTCACGGTACCATGACGTAGCAAGAACAGGCTAGATACATGTCAAAAGTTTGCTGATTTGAAAGATATACTTTGCTTGTTAATGTCTTGTTGTAGTTTAGTGCTAATTAAAGTTCTTTTCAACATTGGGAAAAGTACATGAGGGAAATGCGTTTCTTGTTTGATTGCGGCTCTCTCATGTGCCTTCACGTAAGGTTCTCCACAACCTGCTGCTAAAACTTGAAAGTAAGGTTCCACTAATTAGGTGAGTCCATTGCAACTTATTTTTCCTCATGTAACCCATCACCCTTCATGTAGTAGTTCCATGTATAGGAGAGACGGGTCAAACATGCTGAGCCATCTTGCTCACTGCTTGTGTTTGAAGCTTTTACAGGGGTTTATGAGGAAGGGACTCCCGAGGAGGAGATGGAACCCCAGGAGGGGAACTCCGTCGAGAGTAGGAGTTGTGCACGCCGCCGTGTTAGTGTGTGCATGCTAGCAGGGACACATTCACGGGCTGAACGTGAACTCGATGCGTAGTCTACGCCCGTGAGTGTAGACTGAACCTATTTTATTGTAAAAGTGTTCATAAACTTGTTTGTGTAATAAAACTTTGCATCCGCTTTGTACCTTTGATGTGTGTTATCCGGTGCTGTGCAACGCAGCACTCCTCAGCGTGATCCTGGCTCGACAAGACCGTGGGGTCGTGTCATATCTTCACAAGATCTTGGTGATGAGTTTAATCTTTGAGTTCATGCCTTGATAATATTGTGGAAGAATTTGGTAGAAGTCGAGTTGTTGGAATCTACTCACGAGAGAAAGAATAGGGTCACACTGGTGGTTCGAGAACGGGGTTGATAAACTTAAATTGAGACCGGTCAGATGTGTAGGATGCAGCAGGACATGGAGGTCTTGTGTGCGTAGTTCTACCTGCATCGATCGATTGAGGACCGTGCCTGTTTTAAATCTTGCTGGATAAGTTTGAACTGTACGGATTACAAACTAGATATATGGCCCAAAGAAAACTGATGTAATAGGTTCTTCCATCATTCTCTTTCTCCTGATGTTTGGAGAGCAAAACTTGAGAAGACAACATTAGTATAAAAACATCAAGGCTATTGTGCAAAAGAAGGTTGTACGATGACCATGTGCAAATTTAATTTAGCTTGTTCACTTAGATAAATGACTTGACTGAACTAATTATCTGAACCAAACTCATAACAAGTAGAAATATCGCTGTACATAGAAAATATTATAGTATTGATATTCGAACTATAACAGTAAATCAGTCAAAATGGCAGGAGTCATACACTTGTAGTTTCGTATGTCAGCTAAAAAAGGAATAGTTATTCATTGTCACCCATGCCATAAGAACCTCCTGAATGAAGCCTACATTGCCTATATGTTTCAAATTCATTTTGTTATAAGTATTCAGCATACTAACTTCAAGACATAAATTCTATAATGAACTACTTGCAGAAAGGTAATTTCCTGTGATATATTTGCACGTGAGTAAGACAAAACCATCTCATAAAAAGAACGTACCTGGAGTATGGACCAAACAGTAAATTAAGGGTTAGACGGGAAGAGCTAGTGCACATCAGTCATACGTTGTCGACTTGAAATATGTCGAGGTGTGAGAGTAAGAAGATTTAAATAACATAGTTACCTTGATTTCTTGGCTTCTTCTCTGATTCTTTTTTGGCTTTACTAACTGTCGTTTTCAGGTTATCTATTCAACTGTTGCACATGCACACTAGGAACTAACCTGCAATGATTATTTGGAACAAACCTAAAAACGCACACACACGCACACACAAGTCAAGATTATTGCTAACAATTTCCGTCCTAATCTTACTGATTATTTTCACCTCGACATGACTTCAGAGCAACGGTGTCTTGTAGTCCATGTTCAATATGGCGAGTAGCGTCACACCATTTGACATTTCTTCACTGCATCACACTCTTTGGCAATTTGACTTTACTCATCACATTTGTGGCAATCAATCTTCGAACTTGCGCCAGACCGCACTATTGTGTTTCTCTTGAGCAACTATGACCCATCAATCGGCAGGAGTGAGTCAGGGCTCAGCATGCACCAGTAGCAGCTTCTGCACAACATTGTCATGTTGTTTCCCCGTGGTAGACTCCTCAAACACACATTTCCTTGAGGGCGTACAACACCTCTTTTGCTGTCTCTTTCTCGGATATGGCAATCACTATTGCCTCCGGCACAGCTTGGATAATGGCTGCGAGAGCCATTTGTTCCATCATCTCGTTGACCAATTGCTTGTCCTTCACGCCACCACACATGGAGATCTTCATCTTCATAGTCCACATGCCAAAGTTGTCCTCCAAAATCATTGGGTAATACAATGTCACCCTCATCTCCTTCACAGCCATATCATGGCTGCCATCTCAGCCATTGCCACAAATACTGTGACCAGCGGCGTTTAGACACTCGAACCATCCATAGACATGGCTGCCAGATCTAACCTAGACTCTGAGTACCAATGGTCGACCAGATCCTTTCTCTCTCACTTGTGGAAATATACACATGACTAGAGATTCACCATAGTAGAAGAACAAGACACAACAACTTTTTGTGCTGCACAGCAGCGCCCAACATAGATTTTGTATGTGTACCAGTGTGTCTAGTGTAGCTATCAACATGAGATGTTGATATGATGGCTCCACTTGACCGTATAGATTTTGTATGTTTATTTGGTGCCATCATATAAGCATCTCATCTCAACTCATTTACGGAGCACCAAGTCTTCCAACTAAAAACAATGGACTAAGGGGAAATCTATAGTTCTGTTAATAGCTAATGAAAATGCAAAGTTTAATCTTCGCAGACAAGTTCATTAGCTCCATCTATTTAAGAGCACAAAATATTCGCCAAACTTAGTTGATACACAAATATGCATAAGTTCACACTCAGGCACATATGGTTCACATGCTAAATTTTTGACTGATAAGAAAGCTCTGCTCAGTGGCTTTCATAGCCTCTTCCCAATGTCTAGGATGGCGGCGAGTCCTTCCCTTCTCCAGGATTTTCCATATCTTCATATTCACCTGCTACGCCCTCCTCTTCATCAGATGATGCTGAGTCTGGCGATGAAGGATCTGCCTGCATGTTTAGGACGCATATGCTTCTCTCTTGAAATGACTGCAGCTGTCCTGGTGCCGGTGGCCAGGTAATAGGAAGTTTTGGTAAGTGCTCGCGTGTTGGTACCACTGGCAACAGGACTAGAGAAGATGGCGAGCTTGTGATGCCATGCTCAGCAGTAGGGCTAGTTATTGTTCCCGCTGCTGTCCCAGTTGTCGGTTCAATAGATAAACGCTGCTGGAGCAAATACAACGTCAATTCGTCGACCTGAACAATCATAGGCCTTGGAGAAGCATTGTTGGCAGCCGCCGTGAAGGTTGTCGAAGATGGAGGTGCTGGTGGACGAGGGTTGCGGTCCATTGTTGTTGAGCGGTGCTCTAAGAATTCACGAGTAAGTAAGCAGGTTGCATCAACACATGAAGAATACAACTTAAATATCAATTGTATATGTAAATTAATGATAGTAAGACCGTGCATGCATGTGATCAAGTGCTAGTTGCTATATGTCTATATATACATCATTCACTGTCAATTACAGATGCATATGAGCTGAAAACATAAAAGTGTCGGTGATAGTGTACATTCATATGTTAACTAAGAAAGGAATACTGCTTCATTGTCACACATGATACAAGAACCTCCTAATGATGCCTACACTGCTTATATGTTTCAGATTCATTTCTATACGTTGTCTAAAATGCATGACTTTGTTATGTAACACAAGCTGTTAACAGAAGAGATTAGGAACATTAGAAGATCATTTTTATAACTATTCATCATACTAATGGAAAAACATGAATTCTATAAAGTACTACTTAAACATAAGTAATTATCTCAGGCCTATTTGCACCTTAGTAAGAGAAAACCAACCGATAAAAAGAACATACCATGAGTATGGACCAAACAGTAAATTTATGGTTAGAGGAGAAGAGCTCATGCACATCAGTCATACGTTGACGACTTGAAATAAGTCGAGCTCTAAGAACAGGAAGATTTAAATCACATATTTATCAAGATTCTTCGGCTTCTTATCTAATTTCTTTTAGGCTTTACTATTTATTATTGTCAGATTTTCTGTTCAAAATTCTTGACCACTACTTTGGATGTGACATAAAAAAGAAGTAATAATTTAACATCATTCATAAGGAATATAGGACATAAAGTTAATAAATAATATATACTTGATTGTGGTGCAAATAAAACACAACATAACTTGTATTCGCATATTTACAGATGTCTTTCATTGTGTAAAATTTTGCAAGATGTCTCCTTGGTTCAAGCTGAAAATTACATTTGTCTGTTCCACCCATACCTCCAATTCCTTATTTATTAAAATGCTTTACTTCATATGTTGAACATGAAATGACAGATGGTACTAGGAATCATCAGAACCGAGAAACCGAGAATAACTGGAAATAAAACAAGTACTGCACATAGGATGAAAAGAATTTACTCACCGCAAATTTCAATAGCAGCAGAGAATAATCTGTGGTTATGAGCAGAGATGCCAGACGTATCTTCTCTAAAAATGATGGATCCTTGTCAGATCAGTTCCAATTTATAAAAACAAAACATAGATCTAAAGAATTATGACTTAAAAAAATAATCACGAGTGCAATACTTTTTCCAAATGTTGTTCAATGTCCTTTATCCATGGATTTATTATAACATAGTATACACAGATCTATACTACATATATCCTCTATTTCGGGCTGCTGAAAAAGAAGTTGAGCTTATGAAGGATATATGTTCTAATTGATAAAATGAAAACTTAGATCTAAAGAACTGTGACTAGAGAAAAATTAATTAAGATTGCAATAGCAGATCCAAACCTTGTTAGATGCCCTTTATCAGCATATCTAGAATATCTATTCTAAGATCTAGAATTCTCTTTCTTGAAGAGCTTATAAAGGACTCCATCAACCCACACCCATCCACCTAACCACCCACCAACCCCAAAAAGTTTTGGGCCACGTGTTTATATAATAAAAGAAACCCAAATTTCCCTTTGGTTTATAATAAAAAATTATAGCATGGGCCACATCTCGCAATTTAGGTTTAGTATTAACAAACTTCTGTAAAACAGGTGTTATTTTACCAACCACTACCAATCGTATCATATTTGCTTCTCCTCCTATTACCTCCTCATTAAAAAGAAGATTTTTTGATCCTTAAAGATTATCCGAGTGTCCCATTCCCGTGTAGCCGAAATCCTTCCATTCACCCCACATTTCGTAGATTACATTACTGATTAGGCTTCCATTCATCATGCATTTTGTAGATTACATCAACATTATGTTGATGCAAGTATTGATCTCTACACCTCTCACCTCAACAGTAGACTTCTCTAACTCGATCCAGACATCAAAGTTTATATGTTTACAAGTCACTACGGCGAGTCTGGATAACCCTGTGTCTAGATCGTAGCTATTGTTTTCTCTTAACTGTTACATTATGCATTCCACAATCAGTATGAACAAGGTAGAAAAAGCCGAAGAAAACAACAATAGCTGGAGTATGTGCCTATTTGAGCATGGATGGATGCTCAACATGACCCATTTTGTGTGTGAGCCTTATGTGTGGTCTACAGTTTCATGCTAAAGTAAAGAAGAGGATATTTAATTACTTTTTTTTGAATGAAAACAATTGTTGAGCTCACCAAGCTTACCTACTTTTAGATTATTATAAGATAAGTTGGTGAGTTAAAATATTTATTAAAAGAAGGTAAAAATAAATTTTTTACCGTATAGATGTTACTGTAGATGGCGTTGGTTATTACCTTAGGTTTTACCGTATAGATTTTGTACATCTGCTAATTCATCCAGTGTACTATCAACATGATATGTTGATATGATAATACTTATTAACCGTATAGATTCTGTACGTTGATTTGGTGCCCTCATATAAGCATCTCATCTCAACTCAATTACAGACCACCAAGACTTCCAGGTAAGAATAAAGGGCTAGGGCAAAACCAACAGTTCCTTTAACAGCTATAGAAAATGCAAATTTATTATTTGGAGACAAATTTCTTAGCTTCATCTGCTTAAAAG
Organism: Neostapfia colusana; assembly: GCA_030760725.1. Taxonomy (NCBI): domain Eukaryota; kingdom Viridiplantae; phylum Streptophyta; class Magnoliopsida; order Poales; family Poaceae; genus Neostapfia; species Neostapfia colusana. The sequence continues at coordinate 35,526,058 of JASWHV010000016.1, forward strand.
CATAGAATATTCACTAATTTTAGTTGATACACAAATATGCATAAGTCCGCACTCAGGCAATAAGGTTCACATGCTCAATTTTCGCTGATACGGTGATCAGCAGATGTGACCGCTTGGGTACAACATAAGCAACCCCTGCTCGCCAGCTTCCATAGCCTCTTCCCAATGTCTACGATGGAGGCGAAGTCTTTCTTTGCTTCAGGATTTTCCATCTCTACAGATTCACCCACTACCCTCTCCTCTTCATCAGATCATGCTGAGTTCAGCGATGGCAGATCTTCCTGCATGTTTAGGACACATATGCTTCTCTCTTGAAACTACTGCAGCTGTGCATTTTCTGGGACAATGTTGGCTGGGACTGGCACCGGTGGCCTGATTGTAGGCAGGTTTGGCAAGCGCTGGCATGGTCGTAGCTACGATAGCTGGACTAGGGCAGTTGCCGAGTCTGTGATGCCATGCTGAGCAGCAGGGCTAGATGTCTTTCCCGCAGCTGTCGCGGTTGTCTATTCAATAGATAAACACTGCTGGAGCAGCTGGAAAGTCAATTGGTTGACCTGAAAAATCATTGCCGTTGGAGATGTATTGTTTGCAGCTTGAATGATAGTTGTCGAAGCTGGCGGTGCTGGTAGACGAGGGTTATAATTTATTGCAGCTGGGCGGTGCTGTTAGACTTCACGGGTAAGTAAGCAGGCTGCATCAATGCATGAAGAATACAAAGTAAATATCAATGGTTGATATAATTTAATTTCAGTAAGACTGTGCATGCATGTGGTCAAGTGCTAATGGATACATGTGTATATATACATCATTAATTGTCAATTACAATGTGCATTTTAGCTGGAAACATAAAAGCCTTGGTGATATGTATGCCACAAGGTGAGCCTAGCTTAATTTTCTGACTTGGAGAAACATTTGTTAGACCCCATATCTCTATCGAAGCCCTGGTATCAAATTTCACTATAGTAGTAACAATTCATGGTTACAAATTTACCTGCAGACGATTACTAATAGTTAAACTAAAACTATTCATGCTACTGTATGATGGTCATGTGCAAAAATACATTAGCTCTGGCACGTGGATAAATGACTCCATTGGATTAATTATCTGATCCAAACTCATGACATGTAAAAATATTGTTGTACATATAAAAATAATCTATTATTAATACTGATGCTTTAACAAAAAAAAATGTCAAAATGGGAGGAGTGATACACTTGTACATTCATATGTTATGTAAGAAAAAATAGTGCTTTATTGCCACACGTGCCACAAGAACCTCCTCAATGGAGCCTTCTTCACAAGATCTTGGTGATGAGTTTAAGCTTTGAGTTCATGAGGGGTATTGGTATGAATTCGTTAGCTAATTCTGGATGTCTAGCTACAAAGACAAGGGTTTATACTGGTTTGTACAACGTGTCCTACGTCAAGTTTGGGGTGTTATTCTGTCTTGTATCAGGCGGTTTAAGGAACCGGGATTACAAGCGAGGCCTCCTCGCGTGTCTGCCTGAGGAAGAACCTGAATGTCTCTCCTTTTTTATAGCCCGGACGCCTCACCTTACTCACCGACTCCTCATAAATGGGTCGGCGGTTTAAATGGTGCGTCGCCGTCTAAGGCGGCCCAACTTGACACAGGAGCGATGGGTACATCTCCCATTGTCTTGTCTATAGTCTACACCTACTTTCCGTCCGTGTACCACTGCGCCGGGTTGGAAGGGACGGATGATGATGGTCGGCGTCGTGCTTGTCTTGTCATGCAAGGCCTTTACTACGTCTTGAAGTCCTTTTGCCTTTCCTTCACGTTAGTATTGAAGTCTTCTATCTGCCTCATGCCCGGGCCCTAGCCCAGGGCGCTTCTTCGTCTAACCTCAATGGTCGGGGTTAGAGGTTGGACGTCGACTTCCATCTGTATAGGGTGCATGCGGCTTCCCAATATCAGGGGCCGCCCGTCTTGTCTCGGCCCCGGTTGGCACGGGTCGGCCGTCTATGTCCTAACCTCAAGGTCGGGACTCATCATCGTGTTGCTACGAGCCCTGGTCCTGAGGCAGGATAAGGTTCTGACCTCCTTCATATAGTTTGGCTGGTCCCCATGGTTCCGTTCGGCTCCGTTAGATGAGCTGATTGCTGGTCTTCAAGGTACCTAGGCTGCGTTACGGCGTCAATCGTACTGTTCCAATAAGAGGTGGAACATGAACCTTATCGAGGCACGAAAATACAAAACGTGCCAACTTTTTGAACTTTGGGAATGGAGGGACAAGGCATATCATAGTCCCAGGCTTTATAAAGAGAGAACTAAAACATAGCACGATAAGGGGATTACTCCCAACGAATTTAAGTCCTAGGATAAGGTTTTGAGTTTTAACTCTAGGGTTAAACTATTTGGACACGGAAAATTGAGAAGTAAATAGCAAGGAACATTTACTATTGTAGAAACCTCTTCTCATGGAGCCATCACACTCCAAGATGATGAGGGCCATCTATTCAACGTGAATGGGCACCGTCTCAAAATTTTCTTAGATTCCCACGACTATTTGGATAAATAAATTAACGTGATCAGTTTAATTGATTTTCACATCATTTCTTTGAATTCTATCTAAATTCTCGGCGTCTAAATAAAGTGGACCCCAGGAGATCGGACAATGAAAGCAGGGAACAAGCGGTGGCTCCCAGGAGTCGGCCAAACCATAGGATCAGTCACACCCCCACGGGCATCGTTTCCATTATGTTTTTTCATGCGTTATATCCTGAGCCATCTCAACTCCTCCATCTATGACTACAGATTAGATAACTTTACGGTGACATTAAAAAGCCCAGAACAACAGAAAGGTGCACAACATATCAGAAAAGCTCCTCTCTTCTTCTATCTTGCCAAAAGTCCCATCTACTATTCCCATGGCTGGCAAAGGCATCATCCCACATGCCTGCTCAAGCTCCACCTTGAACTTCAGTACAATTTTTTTATTTAGTGTGAAATCTCTGGACTTTTCACAATATTTCCCTTGTTCTAAATCTGTGGGGATTGATTCCAGGAGAATCCTTTTATAGAAAAATGTCAAATTTGGCAAAGTATTCCTCTAGTTCCATGGGACTTTCAGTAAATTCTCAGAACCATTGGGTAAGTTTAGCTTAAGAGAATTCAGTAAGTTTGCTCTATGGTTATAAAAATAACAGAAAGTAATTCAGAAAAATAGAAACAACTTGTAAAATGCATAACTTTCAGTAGAAGGGTTAGAAAAATGTGAAACCAATTTTGTTGGCCTCCTTAACACCAGCACCGTTTGGAATACATACTTTCCTTTATGTCAAAGCCCCAATTTTCCAGGAATTTAAGAGAAGAATAAAGCCTTAGGAATTTAATATAAACACATGTTTTCTTAAGGATTCCATATACTTTGCTAGCATGTTATCTATGATCTATGTCATCTACTGAAAAATCGGAGGGGCATTGGAGTTCATTCATTATAGAATTCAGTTATACACATTACTTTTGTTCATATAGATAGTAATCCATCATTTGCATTCCTTTGCATATAGTTTAGTCACTGAGCTCGAGGAGACTATGGAGCCCATTTACAGCATACCTCCGGACCCTAACATTGATTCTGAGCAGCAACAGGATGAGCCCCGGTTTGCATTTAACTGCTGTTTTATAATATTTAGTTTTATGTCACTATTGTTGAGTAGAGATGAGAGGTGCATTAGGTCAAGGATGTTTGAAAATACAAATGCATGACCAAGGATCCATGTACTAGAAGGGTAGTCAAGGACTCCATTGTATAGGTTCATGCCTTGATAATGTCGTCGAAGAATTTGGTAGAAGTCGAGTTATTGGAATCTACTCGTGAGAGAAAGAATAGGGTCACACGGGTGGCTCGAGAACAGGGTTTGATAAACATAAATTTAGAGCGGTCAGATGTGTAGGATGCAGCAAGACATGGAGGTCTTGTGTGCGTAGCTCTACCTGCATCGATCGATTGAGGACCGTGCCGTGTGAAATCTTGCTGGATAAGTTTGAACTGTACAGATTACAAAATAGATATATGGCCCATAGAAAACTGATGTAATAGGTTCTTCCATCATTCTCTTTCTCCTGATGTTTGGAGAGCAAAACATGAGAAGACAACATTAGTATAAAAACATCAAGGCTATTGTGGAAAAGAAGGTTGTACGATGATCATGTGCAAATTTACTTTAGCTTGGTCACTTAGATAAATGACTTGACCGGACTAATTATCTGAACCAAACTCATAACAAGTAGAAATATCGCTGTCCATAGAAAATATTATAGTATTGATATTAATATTATAACAGGATATTAGTCAAAATGACAGGAGTCATACACTTGTAGGTTCGTATGTCAACTAAAAAAGGAATAGTTATTCAATGTCACGGGTGCCATAAGAACCTCCTGAATGAAGCCTACATTGCCTATATGTTTCAAATTCATTTTGTTATAAGTATTCAGCATACTAACTTCAAGACATAAATTCTATAATGAACTTCTTGCAGATAGGTAATTTCCTGTGATATATTTGCACATGAGTAAGACAAAAAGATCTCATAAAAAGAACGTGCCTGGAGTATGGACCAAAGAGTAAATTAAGGTTTAGACAGGAAGAGCTCGTGCACATCAGTCATACGTTGTCAACTTGAAATATGTCAAGATCTGAGAGTAAGAAAATTTAAATAACATAGTTACCTTGATTTCTTGACTTCTTCTCTGATTCTTTTTTGGCTTTACTAACTGTTGTTTTCAGGTTATCTATTCAACTGATGCACGTGCACACTAGGAACTAACCTTCATTGATTTTCTGGAACAAACCTAAAAACGCACACACACGCACACACAAGTCAAGATTATTGCTAACAATTTCTGTCCTAATTTTACTGATTATTTTCACCTCCACATGACTTCAGAGCAACGGCCTCTTGTATTCCACGTTCACTATGGCGAGTAGCGTCACACCATTTGACATTTCTTCACTGCATCACACTCTTCGGCAATTTGACCGTACTCATCACATTTGCGGCAATCAATCGTCGAACTTGCGCCAGACCTCACTATTGTGTTTATCTTGAGCAACTATGACCCATCAATCAGCACGAGTGAGTGAAGGCTTAGCGTGCACCAGTAGCATCTTCTGCACAACATTGTCATGTTGTTTCCCCGTGGAAGACTCCTCCAACACACATTTCCTTGAGGGCGTCCCACACCTCCACTACAGGAAACAGGGCAACATATGACAGCCAGTATAACATACGACGGCTAGCTGTCATATATAAACTTACATACGACGGTCAGCCGAAGCTGTCGTATATAAGTTTATAAACGACAGCACAGCCGTCGTTTAGTACGTGGCTGTCGTATATAAGTGTTATATACGACAGCCAACCCTAGGCTGTCGTATATAGCAGTTATATACGACAGCCAACCCTAGGCTGTCGTATATAGCGGTTATATACGACAGCCACACCGAGGCTGTCGTAAATAAGGCTTATTTACCCACGGGGGCTCGGGTCGGCGCGGGCATTCACGCCCGCGCCGACCCGAGCCCGAGCCGCCCGCCGCCGCCCGCCCGCCGCCGCCAGCCGCCGCCCGCCCGCCGCCGCCCCCGCAAGCCGGCGCCCCGGCCTGCCACCCGGCCGCCGCCCGGCCGCCCCCCCGGCCGCCCCCCGGCCGCCCCGCCCCCCCCCCCCCCCCCCGGCCGCCCCAGCGGCCGCAGCCCCGGCCGCCCCCTCCAGCCGGCGCCCCAGCGGCCGAAGCCCCGGCCGCCCCCCGCCCGCCGCCGCCAGCCGCCGCCCCGGCCGCCACCCGCCCGACAGGTGGATAATTTCTTAGCTTTAGATGAATTGATATGCTTAGGTTTAATTATTGCCCATGTTTATTTGAATTGCTAGCTAGGTGTTTTTTTAATTGCTTAGAATTGATAAGTTTGTTAACTACGGTAATTATGTTTGTTTAGATGAGTTGTTAATTGCTTAGATGATTAATGCATATGAGTTAATAGTTTAATTGATTATTGTTTCGATTGTTTGAGTGTTTAAAAGTACTATATGTACATAAATGGGCTTAGGGCCCGATACGACCCATTTAGTGGTAACGTATACGTCTACAAAAGCACGATGTGAACAACCTAGGCCGCCTCGCCCTACCCCCCTCCCCCCCCCCCCCGCGGCGTTCGGCCTCCGATCCCCCCCCCCCCGCGGCTTAGCCAGCGCTCGGCCGTCGCCCGCCGCCCCCGCAAGCCGGCGCCCCGGCCTGCCACCCGGCCGCCGCCCGCCAGGCGCCGCCCGGCCGCCCCCCGCCCGCCAGCCGGCGCCCCGGCCGCCACCCGCCCGACAGGTTCAAGAAGGCTCGAGATGCCAGAGGGAGCTCAGGGAAGCACGGTATGGGCGTCCAAGGTTTTGTGCGAATGGCTAAATGGATGGTAAGTTTCTTGGTAGTTTTTATTATATTCATAATGTAGTATTGTTCGTACTAACATATGTTCATAGGAAAAGGAGACCGGCGTGCGCCCGAGTGCTACTGCGGTCTATAGGAGAGGTCATGCTGACCCTTCTCAGCTGGAGCAGTGTAGTCAGTACGCAGCGGAGCGCCTGGTAAGTTTCATGACCTCTGAAATTATTGACACTATATATGTTGTTGAACTTACACAATTTCATTGTTTTTCAGACTAGGTATGGGCAAGAGGCTGTGAGGATACACGGCGAAGGGTTCGATTGGGAAAACTCCCCGAACATCGACCCTCAAGCCGTGTATGCAAGCGGAGGTGGAAAAGCACACGGAAGGTGAATTCATTTACTTTCATTGTTTTTAATTCAAGATTATTTAATTTTACCTTAAATTGATCCGTTTTTTAGGATTGCCATATTCTCTGGAGTCGTCAACTCTAGGGAGGCACAACCTGCGAGAGGCAGCTCCTCGCAGTCTTCGGCTGCAGGCTCCTCCAGCCGCCGTGTCACCGAGAGAGATCTTGAAGTCATGGCGCTTCGGGAGAGCTTGGCTCGGCAGGAGGAGGCCTTGGCGAGAGAGCGAGAGAACAACAGGGCTGCGATGGCGTACCATGCGTCCTATATGGCACAGATGCAAGCGGCAATGGAAGTAAGAAACATACAATTATAGTTTAATTACATTGCATTTCAATTAGTTTTGTAAATTGTAATGTTTGAAATGGCAGGCGCTAGCTCGACAGCAAGGGCAGCAAATCCATATACCGTTGTGGCAGCCACCTCCGTTCGTGCTGGAGCCGTCGCCACCACAGGAGCAGTTTCCTGGAGTACAGGTATAAAAAGAAAGTTACATTAAGTGGAAGCCCCAACCGCTAGGAATTCTAATGAAACTAGAAAAACAATTGTAAACTTGTACATATGTCACTTTGTTTCGCAGGGATCAGGGACGGAGGCTCAGACTCCATCGCCACAGCTAAGGGCGCCAGGTTCGCCGCAGTAGGATGACTTCTTCGCTCCCGGAGGTAGTGGAGGGGCTAGTAATCAATAGATTTGTGATTTTGTTTTCATTTGTGTGGATGTCAGACTTTGTGATTGTCGATGTGTACTATTGCACTTTGTTGTGAATTTATATATCAAACTATTTTTTTGTTATCTTTGTATGTGTAGCTGGCCATCGAGCCAGGTTAGCCGTTTTCTATTTTTTTAAAAAAAAATGGAAAAGCTTATATACGACGGCCTGTATAGTTTATATACAACGGCCGCTATACAGGGCTGTCGTATATAAGCCTAAATTATATACGACGGCTGGGCCAGGCTGTCGTATATAAGACCTTATATACGACAGCCAGGGCCCAGCGGCTGTCGTATATAAGGGCTTATATACGACAGCCAGGGCCCAGCCGTCGTATATAAAGGCCCTGGTCCAATGGGCCAAGTCCACGAAACGGGCCGTTGTATATAAGCGGCCATCGTATATATACTGTTATATACGACGGCCCCGTCGTATATATACTGTTATATACGACGGCCCCGTCATATATAACTATATATACGACAAGTTATATACGACGGTCGCAAACCGTCGTATATAACCTATATACGACAGCTTCTGCTTTATATACGACGGTTTTAGCCGTCGTATGTTGACAGGAATCCTGTAGTGCTCCTTTGCCGTCCCTTTCCCAGATATGGCAATCACTATTGCCTCCGGCACAGCTTGGACAATGGCTGCGAGAGCCATTTGTTCCATCATCTCGTCGACCAATTGCTTGTCCTTCACGCCACCACACATGGAGATCTTCATCTTCATAGTTCACATGCCAAAGTTGTCCTCCAAAATCATTTGGTAACACAATGTAAACCTCATCTCCTTCACAACCATCTCATGGCTGCCATCTCAGCCATTGCCACAAATACTGTGATCGGCGGCGTGTAGACTCCCGAACCTTCCATTGACATGGCTGCCAGATCTAACCTAAACTCTGGGTACCAATTGTCGGCCAGCTCCTTTCTCTATCACTTGTGGAAATATACACATGACTAGAGATTCACCATAGTAGAAGAACAAGAAACAACAACTTTTTGTGCTGCACAGCAGCGCCCAACATAGATTTTGTACGTGTACCAGTGTGTCTAGTGTAGCCATCAACATGAGATGTTGATATGATGGTTGCACTTGACCATATAGATTCTGTACGTTTATGTGGTGCCATCATATAAGCATCTCATCTCGACTCATTTACGGAGCACCGAATCTTCCGACTAAAAACAAAGGACTAAGGGGAAATCTCTTAACAGCTAACAAACATGCCAGATTTAATCTTTGCAGACAAGTTCATTAGCTCCATCTATTTAAGAGCACAAAATATTCGCCAAACTTAGTTGATACACAAGTGTGCATAAGTTCACACTCAGGCACATATGGTTTGCATGCTCAATTTTTGCTGATAAGAAAGCTCTTCTCAGTGGCTTCCATAGCCTTTTCCCAATTTCTAGGATGGCGGCGAGTCCTTCTCTTCTCCATGATTTTCCATATCTTCATATTCACCTGCTATGCCCTCCTCTTTATCAGATGATGCTGAGCCTGGCCATGGCGGATCTGCCTGCATGGTCAGGACGCATATGCTTCTCTCTTGAAATGACTGCAGCTGTCCTGGTGCCAATGGCCTGGTAATAGGAAGTTTTGGTAAGCGCTTGCGTGTTGGTACCACTGGCAACGGGAGTAGAGAAGATGGCGAGCTTGTGATGCCATGCTGAGCAGCAGGGCTAGTTATTGTTCCCTTTCCTGTCCTAGTTGTGGGTTCAATAGATAAACGCTGCTGGAGCAAATAGAACGTGGATTGGTCGACCTGAACAATCATAGGCCTTGGAGAAGCATTGTTGGCAGCCGCCGTGAAGGTTGTCGAAGATGGCGGTGCTGGTGGACGAGGGTTGCGGTCCATTGTTGTTGGGCGGTGCTCTAAGAATTCACAAGTAAGCAGGTTGCATCAATGCATGAAGAATACAACATAAATATCAATGGTTTATCTAAATTAATGATAGTAAGACCATGCATGCATGTGATCAAGTGCTAGTTGCTATATGTCTATATATACATCATTCACTGTCAATTACAATGTGCATATGAGCTGAAAACATAAAAGTCTTGGTGATAGTGTACATTCATATATTAACTAAGAAAGGAATACTGCTTCATTGTCATACATGATACAAGAACCTCCTAAATGATGCCTACACTGCTTATATTTTTCAGATTCATTTCTATATGTTGTCTAAAATGCATGACTTTGTTATATAACACAAGCTATTAAGATAAGAGATTAAGAACATTAGAAGATCATTTTTATAACACTATAGGAAACATCACAATTAACGAGGGTGAAAAACCGTCGTAAATAAGCACATTACCCTCGTAATTAAGCTATTTGCAACGGTATTTACTTATTTACGACGGTTTGTAGCCATTAAAAATAAGTCGACGTAAATAATTTTATTTACGACGATTACCGACGTCAATAATTTTGTTTACGACGACCGAATTCAGCCGTCGTAAATAAGATCATGGTCCACGTGGCACGGCGGGAAACGTATTTACGATCGGGTGTAGGCCGTCGTAAATAATGGAAGCATTATTTACGACGGTAGAGCCACCCCGTCGTAAATAACAGAAGCACTATTTACGATGGTAGAGCCACCCCGTCATAAATAACAGAAGCACTATTTACGACGGTAGAGCCACCCGTCGTAAATAACAGGCGCTTATTTACGACGGTACTGTATAAATAACCGTCGTAAATAAGGTTTTTTATTTTTTTAAAAAATAGAAAATACTGACTGCTGGCTCTATGGCTAGTCCACTGGCTCGATGGCCAGCACACAGGCAGTCATATACATGATACACGATCACAATCATAGAAAGTATATCACAAGTCCATCACAAGCAATCACATGACACTAGACACACCAAGATACACATTACTACCACGACCGCTACCTCCGGAGCCCGCAAAATCATCCTTGAGCCATCTACCCACTCCTGGCACGTGCGGCGATGGAGTGCGAGACTCCGTCCCTGATGCCTATCATGTTCAAGAATATATTATTAGAATTAAGCAAGTTGAACTAGTTTTGACTTCATTTGAGCAAGTTTAACTATATAAGGCTATATTTGAGCAAGTTCAAAGTGTTTTGGTTATATTTGAGAAATTTCAACTATGTTTGTCTCAAATAGAGCAATGTTAACTAAGTTTAGTTATATTTGACTAAGTTTAGTTATAATTGACCAAGTATGTCTAAATAAACTCAAGAGAGTTTTGTTTTTACCTGAGCTCCTGTAGTCGGCACTTGTGGCTGATCTGGCTCGATCACCGGTGGTGGCTCCCACCGTCGAAGCTCAGCCTGTTGTCAAGCCGTCATAGCCTACGAATACAAACTATTAGCATATTTTTGTATTCATAATTTTGAAACATATACGTACTTGAACGACAATTACTTACCGCCATTGCCGCCTAAAACTGTAGCATGTACGAGTTGAGATACTCGTCCCTGGCACTAGTGGCTGCGGCCTATCGCTCTCGCTCTTGTCGGAGCTCCACCTGAGTCCTCTCTCTCTCTCTCTCTCTTCCGAGCTCCTCCTGTGTCCGGCGGAGCTCATCCTGGACACTCTGGAGCTCCAGCAAGCTAGACCGGCTGCAAGAGCCAGCCTGCTCAGAGGAAGAGGAGCTGGATGGTTGTTTCTGCGTGGAGTCGACCACTCCCTGGAAGATTCCGAACCTACATAAAGAAGAAAGTTTATTAGATTTTCATCGACCACTCCAACAAAGTCGTAGATAGTAATTGTAGAAGATGAAAACTCACCGCCCATGAGGTTTTCCGCGTCCACTTGCTGTAAAAGTCCCAAAAATGCAAAGTCAATAAAGTGAATGTTGATTTCCATTCGTGTTGGAATGCATGAAAATGGGACTTACAAAAAAATTTGTATACGTGATGATGCACATGGGTGTCCAACCAAACGAGCTCTGACATTCATTTGAAGGTGTTTAGCCAAGGTTGGATTAAACACCATGTTTATAGTTCTCACATGTAAGGGGGAGTTTAATTTCAGATTTGAACTCAATTGTTTCCCTCAAGTTGCTGCCAAAAATTTGGAGCACACATGTATCCTCAAATCTTTGAATGCGAGGAAAGTCAGGGTGGCCACATTCTGATTTTTGAGTGGGCTAAAAAGGAGTTAAACATGATCATTTCCAAATTGAGCTGAATTCAAATTTGAAAGTGAACTTCACACTGGATTTGGTTTAGTCAAATTTCCGCCCACGTGTAAACTCCCGAAATATCAGATTGAGGGGATTCACTCGAATGAAGATCTTTTGGAGACATTTGGAGGATAACAAGAGGAGTAAGGGGGTATACCCCACATGTCATTGGGCTGCTTTAACTTGCTCCCGAAGTCTTTTTCTGTTCGGTGTCGAACACCACCCGAGCCACCTCAGAGCGCCACCAAGGGCAGCCACCTCCAGCTTCTTGCATCGAGCTGGTGATCTGCTCGTGGCTTCAACACATCACGACATGATCCTTTCACTCACCAACCGAGCTGCGAGCGGAGGCCACCTCCCCGCTATTTTTCATCACGCTGGCGACCAGCTCGTGGGATTGAGTGGCTCCCGACATGATCTTTTGCTCACCCAAAAACAGCAACCCCCGGCGTTATTTTTCCCTTGCAAAGGAACTGAACCGTTACCAAGGAATTAAGAAAAATGTGAACTTACCACGACCGAACGTTAACTCCTGGAAATCACATTTAGTTGGTGGAAATGGCTGGGAATTTTGAATTTAAATGGTGGAGCCACTGTTGTTTGGAGGGAGGAAATTTTGGCGCGACCCGTAGTTCAGTGGAACTGAGACAGCAACTGAGTCTTCTTCTGTGCGAGCTCGACACGGAGCCAGCCACCGAGCTGCTTATGCCTTGCCCCCGAAGGCAGTCCATCCACTTAGTTGTTGATCGATACGTCTCTGTGCTGCACCAGCAAAATCCCATTTTCCCTGCTCGCTAGCTCCCGCATGCTAAACCGAAGGAGAAACACACCGTGCGCCTCTGCTCCTAACCCCGGATCAACCTCCAGCACTGTGGTGCCCATCTGAGCCGACTAGGAGGTGCGCCGGCCTATACTGGACTTCATCCGTGCCTCCACAGCTCGTGTCCGTCGTCCTCCAGTCGGTGCCACCCAGTTTCTGCTCCGGCAAAACAGAGCCGACGTTACCGTCACTGCTCGTCGCCTTCCGGCCATTCCAGCGCCTCTCCCGCACGACCAACACCTCCCTAAGGTGCGTCAAGGTGCGTAGATCATGCTACCACAGCCCCCTTGCCCTTCCCCGTCGCCGGCTCACCGGAATTTGGGTTTTGGCGCCGGTACACGTGAAGAACCGATCAAAACCAAAACTGGAAATTCATCCAACACGCATGATCATTTGTTCTTCGGTTCAAGCCATAGCATCACACCATCCTAGCGCCCTCCCACATCAAATACCGCAGCAAACCGTCCACCACACGCCCCGGGCGATGAGAAATCACCGGCGGCGGCAAAAACGGGTCGGTCCTCTGGTGAACCCCATTTTCCGGCCGTTTGCTGCAAGGTTTGGCATACGTTCCATATTCCCCGATCACTAGTGATGCTTTAGGGCAACGTAACTCGCCGGGAGAAGCTTCGGACACGCCATAACGCGTAGATTCCGAGCTCCCAAGCCGCCCCGCCGGTGACGACCTGTTTTCAGCCGTTTTCATGCGAGGAAACCTTGCCAGGCAGCTGCGCCACGTTCCAAGGATCGTGTAGGGCGAAACCGGAGCTAATTTGGTGGAGAAATGATGGAGAACGAGCCGCGCCACGATCTGTATAGTGTGCACGCGCGTTCTCTGGCTGGAGGTTGAAGAAAGACCTGACGAGTGGGACCCACGTTGAGTGCTCTGTAAAATTCAAACAGAAAGTTAGTGAAACTTGAAAATTCTATAACTTTGGGGTAGAAAGCTCCAAAATTAGTGAGACAAATTTTTTTGGATTCCTAATAAGACGTACTTTGCATAGAAACAAAGTGATGGCTATGAAAATGCACAGGAATTTCTGTAGAATTGATTTTAGTAAATCTTTTAGAGATTTATCCAAGGAGCAATTCTTTATGAAACATTCCCGAATTTGGGAAGCAAATCCTTTTCATAGTTTCTGATCTCCAGTAAAAGTTTTAGGGTTTTTGGAGCTGATTAATAGGGATTAGTCAGTAGGTTATCTCAGGGTTAAATAAATTAGCTAAAAATCAGAGAATTGATTTCCAGAAAAATGGTGCAAATTTCAAATGACCATAAATTTCATTAGGAATGTCCAAAATTTGTGAAACAAATTTTGTTAGATACCTTTCAGTCAGTACTTTGCTGAAATGCAAATAAATTGATCTGAAGATCTTTGGAATTTTCTCCAAAATTCATCAAATTTAAATTTTGGGAAATTAATTCCAGAAGATCCCTGTTATGGAATTTCTTCAAATTTGGCCAGAAGATTCCTCATGATATTAGTGATCTTATGTAAAATTTTGAGCTTCATTGAAGTCCATTTGCTAGGCTAAATTTCCTTCCAAAGTTCAGCCTCTATTTGGAAATTAAATTATAAACAGAAACTTTTCAGAACTCCTGTCCAACTTCAAAAATGCATATCTCTCTGTTGGTAGCTCCAAAAATTGTGAAACAAATTTTGTTAAAACCATGGAGACTTACCCTAATCAGATCTTCCACTGTTAGCTATGTAAAACTCCAGATTTGGGCTAAAAATTCAGAGAAGCCTTGTACTTGTGGGAATTTTGAAGACCACAAGGTGCAATGAAAATTCTACAAATTTTGCTCAGATCATCCTTAGAGAGTCTAGTATCCACTGGAAAAATCCCAAAACCAATTAAGGATCCTTAATATTAGTAGCTATGAATAGAAGTTTACTTCTTATAAGTCCTTTACACTTATACATATATTTTGCTACATTTCATTTAGTGACTGAAGTTGACGACACAACGGAGCCCTTGGACGTCCTCCCACTAGAAGTTGACTTCCCATCTAACTCGCAACCAGGCAAGCCCCGGTTTGCATTTAAGTACTTTTGCAAATTCTTTATTTATATTACTTATGTCTAGGGTGAATGTTTGCATTAGAGTTAGGGTGATTGAAACCCCACTTGCATAACCATTTAAATCGTATGGAGGGTTGGGTAGTTTACAGACTGGACGAGTATACAATGCCATGCTAATATGCTTAGGATCTCGGTAGAAGTTGAGTAGTTGGAATCTACTCGCGAAGTAAGGCTTTATCACACGGTTTGGTCAGAATAGAAAATGGCTTAAGAGTGGAGAAAATGAGACCCAGCAGGGGGGTAGGAAGCAGTGAGCGGAGGTCTCACGTGCGTAGCCCTGCTGGTGTCGATTGAGGACCGAGTCGTGTGCGGGCCTGCTGAACAAGTATCGAACAGTACCGGATGGCATACTGACATAAGCAGGAAACCGATTTAATTGGTTAACCTGGGTGTTGAGGCTTACCCAACCATAAATAGGAGAGGGTTGAGGGTAGCAAGGTGTAAATCTGCCGGTGGGAACAGTCACGCTCCACGCGGGGACCTCCTTCCTGTTACAGATGGACCGGTTCGGCATTTGGGTTGCCTTTGAAAGGTTGTTGCATACAACAGAGTAGGAAGGGGTGTGGAATCACACTTCTGAAAGTGGGTGTATGCAACGTGTTGTCCGGGTGTCTCCTGATTGCAATCACCGTCCCTCGCGGTTATTTGAGTACCGCTAGTTCACTGTTCTATGACGTAGTAAGAAGAAAAATAAGCCAGATGAATGATAATATGCTGTGATGAATTATTAATGTTTTGAAACCATGTTTGCTGTAGATGTAGAGCTAATTAAGTTTATCTTCCACTTTGGGCATCATCACATCGGAGGAATGTGTTTCTTGTTTGATTGTGGACTTCCGATGTGAGGGATGCCTAAGGCACATGAATCTTTTGCTATAAAACTGAAAGTAAGGATCAACTTATAGGCGTGTCTTTATTGCAATGTCTTTTTTCCTATCTTACACATCCCTGCATGTAGAGTTCCATTCCTAGGCTAGTCGGTTAAGCCTTGCTGAGCCATCGTGCTCCCGGTTGCAACATTTGAGCTGTGTGCAGGTGAGAGCTATGAGGAGGGGTCCGAGGACGAGGCGATGCCCCCGTCAGGGTACATGGCCGAGCTGGAGCCCTGCACGCCGCCGTGATCTCCGGTTACATGCTGCTAGTGTGTAGCGTCCCCGGGCTAGACGGCTGCACTTTTGCTTAGTTAGGATTTGAGAGTAGCTATGTATATAACTTCCGTTGTATAATTAAGATTTGTAAAAAGACATCCGCTGTTTTATATCAAATAAAAGTTTGTATGTTGTTCTTAATCTTTTCGTGTGTGCTGTTGGGTGCCCCATCGCACGGCACCACCCTATGTGATCCTAGAGTGGGTGAACCACGGGGTAGTCCCCACACTTGCGTACGCGGCTTCTGAGATGATTGTTGGCGCGTTCTACCAATCATACTCATTGCCGCAAAGCCTCCGTGCCTCCTGCCCATACCTGGTCTATAAATAAGAAAACAAAAGAACATCAGCTAATTTGATTAAGAGAATTCAATACATGTGATGAGACAACTCACCAGTGCCTCTGTCGCCGACTGAGAGCAGAGCTGGTCGGGCTGTGATGGATCACTTCCTCTATGACCTCTCCTCCACACCTCAATCGGTGGGGGCTCCTGACCAGTTGCGCGCTCCTATGGATGCATGTGTCAGCATAATGAAAATATGAAACATAAACAAACATTATACTTGTTAATTTACACTTACAAGACATTTTTTCGACCTCAAAAACCCGCCAGCACCAAAAAACGGAGACGGGTCCGTCCCTCTGCTTTCTTGACGAATGCGGGAGAGGGCCTGGAAATCCTCACTCCCCCACCGTAAGCAAAGGGCTTCGTACGCCTTCGGCCTGCCTTCTAGGCATTGGACTCCTCCCTGACCCTACACAAATGTCTTATTAGTTGAAAGCCCTTTAAATAGAATGAGATAATTGAACAAAATAAAATTGAGAATTTACCTCCATGTATTGCTCCGTAGTCAGGTACATGGAAGACCCCGCACTGAAGTGGCTCAACTCTTGCTCGCCCGGATGTAGCTTGAAATATTTGTTGGTAGCTTGAATCCAGGTGCTCAAAAGGGCCTGAGTCACGAGCTTCCTGGCGTTGTTGTGGAAGACTAACCGGGCATGGTCCACCGCGCCCTCATACTCCAAACGGTACCGTGCCTTGCGTACCAAATATATAAGTAATTATATTTAACGTATTCTAGACTACATTTGATATGCTTAACATAAAGTCGGACCATACAACCTCCTGGTGGTTGCCGTGAGTCACGTCCTGTGCGGTTGCGTAATCATCCAATGACGTGGCAGCGACACCGTTCACTACACCTAGGTAGTGCAAACAGATCAGACCATCCAGGACACGGTTCACCTGCTTGTGTCGTCCTTGACCAAGAAGGAGTCATCGTACTAACCCCTAATACAGAATTATGAATCATTAGATATATATATATATATAAGTTAGAAAAATTTAAATTGAAGTGTAAGATATTTACTTACATATCGCCAACCGGACGGATAACTATCCGATCCAATGGGTTTGCTGGAGCAGGAGGAAGACTCACAAAGTGACTGCTCCTAGTCTTGCGCACCCGACGAGGCTCCACATCAAGTGACCCAGAAGAGTGGTCAGCTGAGGAACCTTCTGGCTCAGAACCACCGGACCCAGAAGCCGGCCGCGAAGGGTGGTCAGCCACTAGTGGCTGCTTTGGACTGCACTCCTCGGAGTACTTAGACGAAGAGACGTCCTAGAAATTGTATATGTATGAAATGTAGTACTTATGCAATTGAAGAACTTAAGAATATTGAAGAATATGCTATTTACCTCTGAAGACCGCATTACTGCGACATTTCTACCTTGCAGCTCTGGTACCTAGCTCAACAACGTAGCCCTCCTACTAGCGCTGAGCTGGCTACCTCGAAAGGCCTCACTCGAGGGGGTCGGCAGAAAACCCCTCGCCAGCGGCTTGTCCCCCTTGCTCTTTGCCTTTCTCCTACTTGACGACATCCTATTAAATGAACAGTTATTATTTATTGAATTCAATTAATAATAAAGAAGATAATAGAAAAGAAGATAATAGAATTCAACCATGACTGGTTTTCATTTTCGTGTCTAACGAGTCTCTATATCTTGAACATATCGAACTAACTCATAAGTTCTAGACCTGGCCTGATGACAAATTGATCCGATAACTCATCTTCTTGGTAAACCTCATCAATCTCACCGTTCAACGACAATAAAGTATCATTATACTCATCATCGTCTGGTGTAGATAACTGTTCACGAGGATTCACCTTTTGTACAACCTACCAAGCACGTAGCTTTTCGAAGGATAATTTAAATAATACACTTGCTCGGCTTGGTTTGAAAGGACGAATGTGATACATCCTCGTAGTCGTTCATTGTGTTTCACTTCTACCATGCCAAATTGGTTTTGTTGAGTTCCTGTATTATTATCAAACCAATCACAGTCAAAAAAGACTACATTTAGCTCTTTATTTCCGGCAAAACTGAATTCAAGGATTCTTTTAATAATCCCATAGTAATCCGTTTCCCGTCCTTTGGCATCAAGAGCCGTATTCACAACTCCAGTGTTACATGTTGCCGTTAGAGTACGATGATCTTCAAAATCAGTTGTACGAAAGCGGAACTCATTGACATCGTATCGACCGTAGCTTCTAACTTTAGTAGATCCGTATGACAATTGACGCAAGTCCTCATGGACATCTGCATCATTTTTGCACTGTTCGAAATATAGAAGTTAGAAGGTTTTTTTGCCCCCAAATCGTTAATCATGGAAGGAGAGAAAGAAAAGAAATTGTTACATGTTCTCTAAACCAAGATTGGAATTTAGGCCCTCATTTATTCCAATACATTGCATTGTTAGTACTTTCTTGCTCATAGGTTGATGCTTAGACTTCCAATATTCTCGATCAAACAGACTAAATAAAGAAAAAATAGGGTCATTATTCTATATTCAGACATGCGTGATATTTAGTATACATGGTGAACACACACTTACTGAAAATATTTTGTCCATCCCATTTATATTTGCGTACATGTAAAGCAATGCCGCTGTCTTTTCTTCTGTTGTAGCATCGTAGCTCGTGCTACTACCGATGGTGGTGCCTCTTGTTTGAAAAATTGAGAGGTCACTACAAGGAAGTGCTTCATTCACATTGTACCGCAACGTTGACGCATTAACATTGTTTTCTTCTGCAAAGTAAACACTTGAAAAGTATCCTATCTCCTGAAGTGTAAAAGCTTACGCGATGCATCCTTCTACCCTTGACCTATTACGAACCACTGGTTTCAGCATTCTGAGTGCTCTTTCAATGTGATACATCCACCGATATTGAACAGGGCCGCCCACTTTAGCTTCATATGGAAGATGTATTAGGAGATGTTGCATTGGGTTGAAGAAGTCTGGAGGGAAAAATTTCCATCTTACATAACAACACATGTATCTCTATTTCAAATTTTTCCATCATCTCCTTTGTGATTTCTTTAGCACAAAGCTGTCTATAAAAAAAGCTAAGCTCGGCTAACACCTTCCACACTGCATCTTGCCACCATGACCCAGCCGAAAACATTCTGTGTCTGCAGCACATCTAACATGTCAAACGACCATGAGTGCTCCAGCCAGAAAACATGCCGTATGCTGGAAAGTCATGAACGGACCATAAGTACGCAACTCGAAGGTTCAATTTCTGTTTTCCATAATATTTTCAACTCCTCAATCAATGGCTTCAACGTCACGTTGAGTCATGAACCAGGATGTTCTGGTCCAGGTACAATGAGGCAGAGGAACATAAACTGATACTTCATACATAAAGATGGTGGCAAATTGTATGGAATAGCAAACACAGGCCAACATGAGTATGGGGTGGCGTTAGTACTTATTGGTGAGAAACCATCCGTCGCTAACCCGATGCGGATGTTTCTTGCATTGTTGGCAAAATATGGATTGAAGCAGTCCAACGCCTTCTATGCCTCACCGTCGGACGGATGCACCATAACTCCACTGCTCTCACGTACACCTTCTTTGTGCCATCGCATATGTCTGGCAGTTCTTTCTGAAAAAAACAAACGCTTCAACCGAGGTGTAACAAGCAAGTAACGAAGCTTCTTATGTGCTATTTCAGTCTGTACACGCTCGCCTTCGTCATTATCAACTTCAACAAACCTACACTTACCACATTGCAAGCACTTCTTCTCGTTGGCATACTCTTTCCAAAAAAGCATGCAGTTGTCTGGGCACACATCAATCTTCTCATATTTCATATCAAGACTAGATAGCAGTTTCTTAGACTGGTACATATCTTTTGGCACTTTATGAGGCTGTGGCAAGATATCGCATATCAATTTGATGAGATCGTTGTAACAGTTATTGGAGCATGAATATTTAGACTTAATTGTCATAAGTCGGGTCAAGAAACTAAGAAGAGTCACTTTTGTGTGTTCATGCAGAGGCTCTTCTGATGCTTTGAGGAGCTTAAAGAACGTTTAAACTTCCGTTGTGGAAGCATCCTCCGTCATCTTAGGATCTATGGCTTCAAGCATCTCATCCATCATATCAACCCCTGAGTTATCAGACACCACTTCTTCTTTAGCAGCTCGAGAACGTGTCTCACCGTGAAAGTACCAGACTGCATAATTTTGCATGAAACCATTTCGACACACGTGAAACGTCAAAGTCACTTTGTCAAAAAACTTTGCATTATGATATTTCATACATGTGCACCGCACCTTACTGTTGTTGGACAACAAAAAAGCTTGTTGTATAAAAGCATCAGTCTTGGTGAACCACTCATCTGAGTGTTGCCCATTCTTTTTTCGACCCGAGTACATCCATGTGCGGTCTACAGTCATGATTTAGGTTATACCTTCAAAGCAGACACATCATTATATATTCATTTTTTAGTTTATGTCAGGCCCCTATACCTAGGCTGATAGGTCCTAAACGCACCCAAGAGTGATCGAGACAACGTGCTTATGACGAGACACGGAGTCTGAATACAAACGAAATTTTGGCAGCATAACCCCGCTGTTCTCCACTGCACGCCCAAATATGGTGCAGCAGAGAACAACAGGGTTATGCTGTCAAAATCTCATCTGGACCCAGACCCCGTACCTAGCTCGTCATAAGAACGTCCTCGATCACTCTCGGGCAGTCAAAAAAGGGACAATTCCGAACCTGCACGCTTCACATGCATATCGCATGTGAAACGTGCAGATTCGAACGGGTATCAATTACTATAGGCTACGTTAAACATTTCCATCTTCCAATCATTTAAGATAGAGGAAAGAACGAGAAAGAGGAGGAGAGTTGGTCAGAGTTTGAAGTGCAGGTCCATCGTTCACATGCAGGTCATCTTTAGCGTCCTCATTGTCATCGTGCGTTATGTGTTAGTGTTCAAACATCTCGACAAATACCTTACTACTAAATTGCCCTAATCGGGCCTAAAATGGGTATTGTCGGGCTGAGCCGGGCTGGAGCAAGCTGAGCTGGGCTGGGCTGGGCCTAAAATGGGTATTTGGGAGATGATGGAGCCGGGCCGGGCCGAGCCGAGCAACAATGGGCTGTTTGATGTGCGCGACTAACATCCATCCAGCCCAATATGTTTGTGCCTATCTAAGCAAAAAGGAGACCATCAGCTCAACTCGCCCCCTCCGTGACCGAGCCCTCTCTCCTAGCTGAGAGGGACCATGCCGCCCGTTCAATCACGGGGTCGTGCCCCTCGCCCGGGAATCGCATTTGGTGGTGCCGTGTTACGCGGCACCCAACAGCACACATATAAGGGAACCTGTATTACATAAATCAAAAGCAGAAGCTTACAAATGTTTCTTTGTAAATAATTTATATCAAATAAATACAGCGGAAGACTAGTTTATCTCACGTTTCATATATACTAAGCACTCGAGAAGAGATCCAGCCTGTGGGCTCTTCTCGCTAGCAACACGAAGTCATACGGCAGCGGCTGGGTTCTCCACGTGTTAAATGACTCGGAAGTCTCCAAGTCTCACCGGACAACCTTCTCATAAGCACCAAGGTTAACCTGCAAAACCACTCATATAGCAACCGTGAGCACATAGGCTCAGCAAGACTAACCCCTCTCACCTAAACATGTAACTCTATATGCTAGAATTGCAATGTGAAATAGGAAGGTAAGTTGCAAAAGAAACACCTAATTATTTGAATCTTACTTTCAAGTTTTAGCAGCAGGTTGTGGAGAACCTCACGCTAAGGCACATGAGAGATCCGCAATCAAACAAGAAACACATTTCTCTCATGTACTTTGCCCAAGGTTGAAAGAAACTTTAATTAGATCTAAACTACAGCAAATCATTAACAATCAAAGTCCATCTTTCAATCAGCAACATTTTAACATGTATCTAGCCTGTTCTTTCTACGTCATGGTACAGTGAACAAGTGGTACTCACTGACCGCGAGGGACGGCGATTATAATCGATTTACACCTGCAGGGTTACCCGAATAACCCATCACGTACGCCCGTACTCGATGTTGCCTACAGCAACCATCACGGACGTCGTACGCAACCACCTTTCACCCATCAGCCAAATATTGAACCGGTCCTATCATCCCAAGCAAGAGGTCTCTGTGCGCGCATCCGCAGTGCCGCTAGCCAATTTACACCTCAAGCTCTCAACCTTCCCTCTGAACGACAGGCAATGCCTCAATACCCAGCTACCCAAGTTACATCGGTTTCCCGGTTCCCATATATCTGGTAGGTCTTCGGTACTGTTCTAGCTTGTTCAACAGGCCCGCACAGGGCTCGGTCCACAATCGATACAAGCGGAGCTATGGCACCCAGGCCCCAACGTCCTGCTGCCCTTACTCTCCGCTTGGTCTCATTTTTCTTGCCATGTGTTTCATTGGCTATGCATTTGGGTTTCAAACAAGACTCTAATGCAAGAATTAAGTGGGTGCTCAAAGTAAGTTCTCAAATTAGTAAAATTTGAAAAAGAGTTAATGCAAACCAGAGCTTGCCTGTTTTGCAGGGTAGTAGTATATAATAGAGGTTAGTGAGCTTTGATCTCTTGATATTTCTGAATTTCCTCAACTGATCCACACATCAAGGGATGACTCCGTCGAAGTCCTTCGTCGTGAACCCTATCGACATGTATATGCATAATCTTTTATAATGCAATTTAAAGACTTTAGAGATTAAAACTTCTTAAGAACAGAGGCTGTGTGGATATCCTAGGATCATATTGTTGCCTCTGTTGTGCAAAGAACCTAAAGGAACTAAATCTACCTTAGATGTTTCATTACATCGCTAGCTAAGTTTCTACTTAGCTGAAAGTTTGCATGTGAATTCCTGGTCACATGAAAGTGTTCTGGACCAAAAATGAACACTTTTCATTGAGCGTTTTATTCAGAACAATTCTCTAAGCAATTAAGCAAAAAGAAATTAATTCTGAATTAACTCACATGTTCATGCCCAACTTAGTGAACTACAATTTCAATTATAGTTTATAGAGTCTGCATGGATTTTCCCAGAATTTTTGGAGCTAAGAATTGCCCAAAAATGATTTTCCCAACTTTGGGACATTTTCTTAAAAGTTTCTGCATTCATTTGAACACAGTACTTTGAAATCTAAATTCTCCCACACAATTCAACTCCAAATAAGCTTAAATTTTTACATGCGTTCCATAACATCCTAAGGATTATTCAGGCAAAATCTGAGGATTTTTGTATAAACCAAACTCCCTCTAAAATTCTTTTACAGATAAGATTCAAAGAATTTTCCAGAATTGATTATTGACTTTCGTACAAATTGGGTTGCATATTTGGATAGAGTATTTCAATCTGAATCTAACCCAATTTGAATCACTAAAGTTGGAGGTTCCTACACAAAGATACGATCTTTACAAGAATTGGGGAAAATCTGAAAATGAACTCTGGTCTATTTTTCCAATTTTCAGAGACATAAGGAATTAACACCACATTTGGCCAAGCAAATGAGGTACAATGCCTCTCAAATTTTTACTTGAGTTCAAGTGTTTTTTGAAGAATCACCTGCCCAAGTTTTGGGAATTTTCCAATACACAGAACTCCTGGAAAAATTCCTACAAGATTTTCCTTATTTGAATTAATGAGCCCAATCCATGGATTTTCATAAAATATTGGGCTGCACCCCTGGATAGTACTCTCTGAGAGGAATCCAGCAAAATTTATTTGACGATTTGTGGACACTTCTACACAAAGTTGTGGCTCTTCAAAGTTTGAACTGAAAACTGGAAATTCTGAAAATGTTTAAATGCTGACTGTGGGTCCGGGCTATGTGTCAATCGCTGAAACAAAACACACGGGGGCTACACAGTTTCAGTTGCGCAGTCATACCAGATCCAACAACCACAGATGATCGGGTTTTTAAATTTTCTCTCACTGACGGCTGGGGCCTGCCGAACCCTTCTTCAACCTCAGTTCAGTTCCCGCGCCCGCATGCCCGCGCCACCCGCCTCACTGGAGATCGCCGGAAATCGGTCTCCTGACCTCTGCTCGAGCCCCTGCTCGCTGCCAGGGCCTTACTCGGCACGCTGAGCACGATGGTGAGGTTTCCCCGAGCCGGCAAGGCCTCTACCGTGGCTAGCAACGGTGCGGTGGCTCGGTACACCTTCGGCGGCATCAGCCGACCGACCTAGCGCGCTAACAGCTCGGAAAAATGGTGCTACAGCACCAGTGAACTATGAGGGAGCTCGAGATAGCTTCAAAACTGCTCGGGAACGACGGCAAATAAGGTTTCACCGTGCGCCCACGGTCCCCTGCTTCGGTTGCCGTTAGAAAACCGCGAAATACCCGACCTACGTGCAGTTTCAAGCTAGGGGTGTGAAGAACAAATGATCGCCGACTACTTTAGGTCCCTTGTGCAAGATTTGACGACCTAAGAATGATAATTGAGGTTGAATTTGAGATTACCGTGCCGGAAGATCGGTTTGAGCATGCCGAAGAAAAATTCTCAAATTCTCTCTCGGTTGTTCACGGCATGGCTTGAGCTTGGGAGGAGAGTAGCATGGTGCCTTGGAGAGTCCAAGGGCGCCGGTACTTGGCCGTGACAGGCACCAGGTTGAGCTGTCCACGGAAGCCTCCTCATCAGTTCTTGTTCGGCCGCTGCGCGGACGCGGTGTTCCCGGGGTAGAAGATCCAAACACGGGTCGGTGGCACGTCTAGGAGGGAGAGGGAGAGGCCCTGGTGCCATTTTGCTACTCACTAGCTGCTGGTCGTGTTCATTTGAGCTGGCTGCCGATCAATCAGTGATGGCTGCGGTGTGTGGCATTCAGTCGTGCGTGAGGAGGGAAGAGAGCACGGTTCATCGGTTCTGTGGGCAAAACACGCATGCTGAAGCAGATAAGAGCGCCAGAGCAGGTCGCCCAACCGAGTGGCAGAGAGGAGGTGCCCCTCGTTTGTGATCGGTGGCGCACGCTGATCCTTTGGTGTGTCTCGGTGTCGTTCAGTGAAGTCTCAGTGACTACCGAGTGGAGAAGTGAAGACTGATCACTGAGAAATTTTTGGGCATATGACAAGTGGGTCCCACTCTCCCCTTTATCTCTACGAAATATCCCAAAATTTGCAAATGATGAAATTCGATTGTGTGGAGTTGAAAACTGGACTGCATTTGGATAATTGGGCACAATTCATCCAAATTTAAATATGAATTTGAATTCATTGCATATTTAGGTCTATTTGGAAAAATGGATAGCAAATATCTTCAGAAATTCATGAGACTTTGCCTACCCCCTAATTTGGACCTAAATAATTCAAATATGAAACCTGATTTTTGGTTTGGCTGCTGCAAATGAGGTTTTGATCACAACAGTTTGCATTCCTATTGTTGCCCTCATTTGAATTTTGAGTTTGAACAATTTGAGTTTAAAAAATCTGAATTACATTTCCCCTTGCACATGAGAGCTTACACATGGGTTTTAAAATAACTTTGTCCCCCAACACTCAATTGATCCTAGGCTAGAGTGGTGGGACACACTTGTGTGTTATCACAGGTGGAAAAATTTAAACAAGTCCAAATTTTCGTAACTTGAAACCGAATGGTGTTCAAACTTCAGTCCCTTTTTATTCAAATTTTTGGGGCCTTTACACTAGCAATCTCGGTGGCAAGACGAGGCGATCCCAGTCGACCCATCACGCATTGCCTTGCATCTCGCCGGCCGCCTCACCGCCGCGCCGCCCAACATCTCGCCGTTAGCAAAGCATCATCAGCCCTCGCTGGGTAGCGCACTAGAGAAGATTTGGATTTCCTGCTGAGTCGGCTGGTTTTGGTGAATACAAGCTAGGACTCAGGAGAGGATGGTGAAGAAGAGGCCCAAGCCAACGCCGGCCAACGCGCCGGCCGAGGTGTTCTTCAACCCGTCATCCGCTGCCTCGCGCAAGCACCGCTGGCCTGGGGCACCGTTGGCGAGCAGCGAGTGGCGTAGCTATAACACATATGAACCTAACATATTAGCTATAACACGCAAGAACACATTTACACATGAAACAATCAACTAATTAAAAACTAAATTAAACAAGAATCTATTTAACCTAATTAATCTAAACAACCTAAACAAATAATTAACAACAATTAACCTAATTAATAACAACCTAAATAAATAATTAACAACAAGAATCTAATTAACCTAATTAATCTATTTATGATTTGTTTAACTAATTAAATAAATAATAACAACTAATTAACTAATAAACAACCTTGGGGGTGGCCGGCGGTGGCGGCCGGTGGCAGGGGCGGCGTCGGGGGTGGCCGGCGAGGGCGGCGTGGGGGGCGGCGTCGGGGGCGGTGCCGGAGCCGGGTGGCGAAGGGGGTGGCGTGGGGGGCGGTGGGCGGTGGCGTCGGGGGCGGTGTGGGGGCGGCGTCGAGGGCGGCGGGGGTGGCCGGCGAGGGCGGCGGCGGTGGCGGCCGGCAGCGGGGGCGGCATCGGGGGCGGCGGCTGGCGGAGTAGGCGGTGGCGGCGAGAGCAGATCGGTCACGCGCGCAGGAGGGGAGCAAAACTGCTCCCCTCTCTCGCGCACAGCCTGTATATTTATGTACTTATTTACGAGGGTTTCTGATACCGTCGTAAATAAGTCTATTGTTTACGACGGTTAGGTCAACCGACCTTAATAAGGCAATTATTAATGATGGTGACCATTAACCTTCATAATAAGTCGCTTATTTACGTCGATAAGGTCAAACATCATAAATAATTTCCCCCTCGTTAATTTACTAGTTTCCTGTAGTGTAACTATCCATCATACTAATGGAAAAACATGAATTTTATAAAGTACTACTTAAATATAAGTAATTATCTCAGGCCTAATTGCACCTTAGTAAGACAAATCCAACCGATAAAAAGAACATACCATGAGTGTGGACCAAACAGTAAATTTACGGTTAGAGGAGAAGAGCTCATGCACATCAGTCTTACGTTGACGACTTGAAATAAGTCGAGCTCTAAGAACAGGAAGATTTAAATCACATATTTACCCTGATTCTTGGGCTTCTTCTCTAATTTCTTTTAGGCTTTACTATTTATTGTGGTCAGATTTTCTCTTCAAAATTCTTGACCTCTACTTTCGATGTGACATAAAAAAGAAGTAATTATTCAACATCATTCATAAGGAATATAAGACATAAAGTTAATAAATAATTTATACTTGAGTGTGGTGCAAATAAAACACAACTTAACATGTATTCACATATTTACAGATGTCTTTCGTTGTGTAAAATTTTGCAAGATGTCTCTTGGGTTGAAGCTGAAAATTATATTTGTCTGTTCCACCCATACCTCCAATTCCTTGTTTTTTAAAATGCTTTACTTCATATGTTGAACATGAAATGACAGACGGTACGAGAAATCATTAGGATCGAGAAACCGAGAATAACTGGAAATAAAATAAGTACTGCACATAGGATGAACAGAATTTACTGACCGCAAATTTCATTAGCAGCAGAGAATAATCTGTGGTTATGAGCAGAGATGACAGACGTATCTTCTCTTGAAATGATGGATCCTTGTCTGATCAGTTTCAATTTATAAAAACAAAACATAGATCTAAAGAATTATGACTTGAAAAAATAATCACGAGTGCAATACTTTATCCAAATGTTGTTCAATGTCCTTTGTCCATGGATTTATTATAACATGGTATACACAGATTTACACTACATGTATCATCTATTTTGGGGAGGTGAAAAAGAAGTTGATCTTATGAAGGATATATGTTCTAATTGATAAAATGAAAACCTAGATTTAAAGAAATGCTACTAGAGAAAAAGTAATTAAGATTGCAATAGCAGATCCAAACCTTGTTAGATGCCCTTTATTAGCATATCTGGAATATCTATTCTCAGATATAGAATCCTCTTTCTTGAAGAGCTTATAAAGGACTCCACCAACCCACACCCACCCACCTAACCACCCACTAACCCACTCACCTAACCACTCAACAACCCCCAAAAAGTTTTGGGCCACGTGTTTATATAATAAAAGAAACCCAAGTTTCCCTTTGGTTTATAAATAAAAATTATGCCATGGGCCACATCTCGCAGTTTATGTTTAGAATTAACAAACTTCTGTAAAACACATGTTATTTTACCAACCACTACAAATCGTATCATATTTGCTTCTCCTCCTATTACCTCTTCATTAGAAAAATAAGATTATTTGATCCTTAAAGATTACCGGAGTGTCTCATTCCCGTGTAGCCCAAATCTTTCCATTCACCCTGCATTTTGTAGATTACATTACTGATTAGGCTTCCATTCATCATGCATTCAGTAGATTCTGTAAATTACATCAACATTATGTTGATGCAAGTATTGACCTCTACATCTCTCACCATACAACTCGAATTACTTCGGATCTTTCTAGAGGCATTTGGGCTTTCCCATCTTTTTAACCCGAAATGAACTGGCTTCCTCCTTAGACATCATCTGGAGAGGTCTGCATATATAAACAGCAAAATCACAAGCACGCCTTCTCTAACTCGATACAAACATCAAAGTTCATATGTTTACAAGTCACTATGGAAAGTCTGGATAACAATGTGCCTAGATCGTAGCTGTTGTTTTCTCTTAACTATTACATTATGCATTCCACGACCATTATGAACAAGGTAGCAAAAGCCGAACAAAACAACAATAGCTGGAGTATGTGCCCATTTGAGCATGGATGGACGTTCAACGTGAACCATTTCGTGTGTGATCCTTATGTGTAGTCTACAGTTTCATGTAAAATAAGAAAGAGGATATTTAATTAATTTTTTTGAAATAAAAGAATTGTTGAGCTCACCAATCTTACCTACTTTTAAATTATTATAAGATAGGTTGGTGATTTAAAATATAGATAAAAAAGGTAAAAATAATTTTTGTACCGTATAGATGTTACCGTAGATGATTTGGTTATTACATTTGGTTTTACCGTATAGATTTTGTACGTGTGCTAATGCATCCAGTGTACCATCAGCATGATTGTTGATACGATGGCACTTATTGACCGTATAGATCCTGTACATTGATTTGGTGCCCTCATATAAGCATCTCATCTCAACTCAATTACAGACCACCAAGACATCAAGGTAAAAATAAAGGGCTAGGGCAAAGCCTACAGTTCATTTAACAGCTATAGAAAATGCAAATTTAATCATTGCAGACAAGATCCTTAGCTCCATTTGTTTAAAAGCATAGAATATTCACTAATCATAGTTGATACAGAAATACGCATAAGTCCGCACTCAGGCAATAAGCTTCACATGCCCAATTTTCGCTGATACGGTGATCAGTAGATGTGACCGCTTGGGTACAACATGAACAAGCCCTGCTCGCCTGCTTCCACAGCCTCTTCCCTATGTCTACGATGGCGGCGAAGTCATTTTTTGCTTCAGGATTTTCCATCTCTACAGATTCACCCACTACCCTCTCCTCTACATCAGATGATGCTGAGTTCAGCGATGGCGGATCTTCCAGCACATGTTTAGGACACATATGCTTCTCTCTTTAAACTAGTGCAGCTGTGCGTTCTCTGGGACAATGTTGGCTGGGACTGGCACCGGTGGCCTTATAGTAGGCTGTTTTGGCAAGCGCTGGCGTTGTCGTAGATATGATATCTGGACTAGGGCAGTTGGCGAACCTGTGATGCCATGCTGAGCAGCAGGGCTAGATGTCTTTCCCGCAGCTGCCCAGCTTGTCTATTCAATCGATGAACACTGCTGGAGCAACTGGAATGTCAACGGGTAAGTGCTGTTAGACTTCACAGGTAAGTAAGGAGGATGCATCAATGCATGAAGAATACAAACTAAATATCAATGGTTGATATAATTTAATTGCAGTAAGACTGTGCATGCATGTGGTCAAGTGCTAGTGGATACATGTGTATATATACATCATTAATTTTCAATTACAATGTGCATTTTAGCTGGAAACATAAAAGCCTTTGTGATATGTCTGCCATAAGGTGAGCCTGGCTTAATTTTGTGACAAGGAGAAACATTTGTTAGACGCCATATCTCTATCGAACCCCTGGTATCAAATTTCATTATAGTAGTAACAATTCATGGTTACAAATGTACCTGCTGACGATTACTAATAGTTAAACTAGATTACTCATGCTACTATATGATGGTCATGGGCAAAAGTACTTTAGCTCTGGCACGTGGATAAATGACTTCACTGGATTAATTATCTGATCCAAACTCATGACATATAAAAATATTGTTGTATCGAGAAAAATATTATATTATTAGTAGTGATGCTTTAACAAAAAAATATGTCAAAATAGGAGTAATACACTTGTACATTCATATGTTCAGTATGAAAAAAATAGTGCTTCATTGCCACATGTGCCACAAGAACCTCCTTAATGGAGCTATCTTCACAAGATCTTGGTGATGAGTTTTAAGTTTTGAGTTCATGCCTTTATAATGTTGTCGAAGTATTTTGTAGAAGTCGAGTTGTTGGAATCTACTCGCGAGAGAAAGAATAGGGTCACACGGGTGGTTCAAGAACAGGGTTTGATAAACTTAAGTTGAGACCGGTCAGATGTGTAGGATGCAGCAAGACATGGAGGTCTTGTGTGCGTAGCTCTACCTGCATCGATCGATTGAAGAACGTCCCGTGTGCAATCTTGCTGGATAAGTTTGAACTGTACAGATTACAAACTGGATATATGGCCCATAGAAAACTGATGTAATAGGTTCTTCCATCATTCTCTTTCTCCTGAGGTTTGGAGAGCAATACTTGAGAAGACAATATTAGTATAAAACATCAAGGCTATTGTGCAAAAGAAGGTTGTACAATGATCATGTGCAAATTTACTTTAGCCTGGTCACTTAGATAAATGACTTGACTGGACTAATTATCTGAACCCAACTCATAACAAGTAGAAATATCGGTGGCCATAGAAAATATTATAGTATTGATATTGATACTATAACAGGAAATCAGTCAAAATGGTAGGAGTCATACACTTGTAGGTTCGTAGGTCAACTAAAAAAGGAATAGTTATTCATTGTCAGGCATGCCATAAGAACCTCCTGAATGAAGCCTACATTGCCTATATTTTTCAAATTCATTTTGTTATAAGTATTCAGCATACAAACTTCAAGACATAAATTCTATAATGAACTACTTGCAGAAAGATAATTTCCTGTGATATATTTGCACGTGAGTAAGAAAAAACCATCTCATAAAAAGAACGTACCTGGAGTATGGACCAAACAGTAAATTAAGGGTTAGACGGGAAGAGCTCGTGCACATCAGTCATACGTTGTCGACTTGAAATATGTCGAGATCTGAGAGTGAGAAGATTTAAATAACATAGTTACCTTGATTTATTGGCTTCTTCTCTGATTCTTTTTTGGCTTTACTAACTGCTGTTTTCAGGTAATCTATTCAACTGACGCACGTGCACACTAGGAACTAACCTGCATTGATTTTCTGGAACAAACCTAAAAGCTCACACACACGCACACACAATTGAAGATTATTGCTAACAATTTCCGTCCTAATCTTACTGATTATTTTCACCTCCACATGACTTCAGAGCAACGACATCTTGTAGTCCACGTTCAGAGCAACGACACCATTTGACATTTCTTCATTGCATCACACTCTTCGGCAATTTGACCGTAGTCATCACATTTGCAGCAATCAATCTTTGAACCTGCGCCAGACCTCTCTGTTGTGTTTCTCTTGAGGAACTATGACCCATCAATCGGCACGACTGAGTCAGGGCTCAGGGTGCACCAGTAGCAGCTTCTGCACAACATTGTCATGTTGTTTCCCCGTGGAAGACTCCTCGAACACACATTTTCTTGAGGGCGTCCCACACCTCCTTGGCCGTCTCTTTCTCGGATATTGCAATCACTATTGCCTCCGGCACAGCTTGGACAATAGCTGCGAAAGCCATTTGTTCCATCATCTCGTCGACCAATTGTTTGTCCTTCACACCGCCACACATGGAGATCTTCATCTTCATAGTCTACATGCCAAAGTTGTCCTCCAAAATCATTGGGTAACACAATGTCACCCTCGTCTCCTTCACAGCCATATCATAGCTGCCATTTCAGCCATTGCCACAAATACTGTGACCGGCGGCGTTTAGACTCCCGAACCATCCATAGACATGGCTGCCAGATCTAACCTAAACTCTGAGTACCAATGGTCGGCCAGCTCCTTTCTCTCACTTGTGGAAATACACACATGACTAGAGATTCACCATAGTAGAAGAACAAGACACAACAACTTTTTGTGCTGCACAGCAGTGCCCAACATAGATATTGTACGTATACCAGTGCGTCTAGTGTAGCTATCAACATGAGATGTTGATATGATGGTTCCACTTGACCGTATAGATTCTGTACGTTTATTTGGTGCCATCATATAAGCATCTCATCTCAACTCATTTACGGTGCACCAAGTCTTCCAACTAAAAACAATGGACTAAGGGGAAATCTATAGTTCTGTTAACAGCTAACGAAAATGCAAAAGTTAATCTTCGCAGACAAGTTCATTAGCTCCATTTATTTAAGAGCACAAAATATTCGCCAAACTTAGTTGATACACAAATATGCTTAAGTTCACACTCAGGCACATATGGTTCACATGCTCAATTTTAGCTGATGAGAAAGCTCTGCTCGGTGGCTTCCATAGCCTCTTCACAATGTCTAGGATGGCGGCGAGTCCTTCTCTTCTCCAGGATTTTCCATATCTTCATATTCACCTGCTACGCCCTCCTCTTCATCAGATGATGCTGAGTCTGGCCATGGAGGATTTGCCTGCATGTTTAGTACGCATATGCTTGTCTCTTGAAATGACTGCAGCTGTCCTGGTGCCGGTGGCTTGGTAATAGGAAGTTTTGGTAAGCGCTCGTGTGTTGGTACCACTAACAACATGACTAGAGAAGATGGCGAGCTTGTGATGCCATGCTGAGCAGCAGGGCTAGTTATTGTTCCCGCTGCAGTCCCAGTTCTCGGTTCAATAGATAAACGCTGCTGGAGCAAATAGAACGTCAATTGGTCAACCTGAACAATCATAGGCCTTGGAGAAGCATTGTTGGCAGCCGCCGTGAAGGTTGTTGAAGATGGTGGTGCTGGTGGACGAGGGTTACGGTCCATTGTGGTTGGGCAGTGCTCTAAGAATTCACGAGTAAGTAAGCAGGTTGCTTCAACGCATGAAGAATACAACTTAAATACCAATGGTTTATGTAAATTAATGATAGTAAGACCGTGCATGCATGTGATCAAGTGCTAGTTGCTATATGTCTATATATACATCATTCACTGTCAATTACAATGTGCATATGAGCTGAAAACATAAAAGTCTTGGTGATAGTGTACATTCATATGTTAACTAAGAAAGGAATACTGCTTCATTGTCACACATGATACAAGAACCTCCTAAATGATGCCAACACTGCTTATATGTTTCAGATTCATTTATATACGTTGTCTAAAATGCATGACTTTGTTATATAACACAAGCTTTTAAGAGAAGAGATTAATAACTTTACAAGATCATTTTTATAACTATTCATCATACTAATGGAAAAACATGAATTCTATAAAGTACTACTTAAATATAAGTAATTATCTCAGGCCTATTTGCACCTTAGTAAGATAAAACCAACCGATAAAAAGAACATACCATGAGTGTGGACCAAACAGTAAATTTATGGTTAGAGGAGAAGAGCTCATGCACATCAGTCATACGTTGACGACTTGAAATAAGTTGAGCTCTATGAACAGGAAGATTTAAATCACATATTTACCCTGATTGTTGGGCTTCTCTTCTAATTTCTTTTAGGCTTTACTATTTATTGTTGTAAGATTTTCTCTTCAAAATTCTTGACCACTACTTTGGATGTGACATAAAAAAGAAGTAATCATTCAACATCATTCATAAAGAATATATGACATAAAGTTAATAAATAATATATACTTGAGTGTGGTGCAAATAAAACACAACATATCATGTATTCACATATTTACAAATGTCTTTCGTTGTGTAAAATTTTGCAAGATCTCTCTTGGGTTGAAGCTGAAAATTATATTTGTCTGTTCCACCCATACCTCCAATTCCTTCTTTTTTAAAATGCTTTACTTCTTATCGGTCAATCACAACCTACATCTGGGTCTAATTGCAATATTCAGAAGGATAATGACAGAGGAAATCCAGGTGGCCTACCTGAATTGCTTACTTCTCAAAGAGTTGGAATTGTATTTTAGTTTCCTGAGGTTCGAGTTATTCCTTGGACAAAAATCTTGTACCTGCGGAAATTTAACTTGTATACAGTAAACCGCTTGCAAGTTTCCCTAAAAGTAAGAGCCATTACATCTCTTTGTATAGGTACTTCTTAGATGATACTGTGCTTGAAGAAGTCACTTTCGGATGGCCAAGGCAAAAGGTTGACCTTGCAGTCAAGGAGCATCTCGCTTTAAATCTTGAAAATGCATTTATCACGGTAGTTGTTAGCTCACAGATTTGCTTCTGCCAAATGGATTCTTTTAACCTTCTTTCCGTCCTAACACACTACTACAAAAACCAGTATCATAGTCGCCTTGTTTTTCAGACCCAGACGGTCCGTAAAAAAATGCGCCTTTGATGTCGAATGAATTAATAGCCGCCTATGATGAATGAACATCACAGACGGCTCGCAAAGGCAAACCGGCTGTGTAAACATATCAATTTTTACAGGGGGGCCGTGAAGTAGGAGCCACCTGCAATATTGATCATTAATACGGGTGGCTGAAGTGACCAGGCGTGCGCGACCTTCGCGGTTACCGAGGAGAACGCGTCTTTGAATTCAATTCAAAGTCACCAAATGTTGTGGCCCGATATACATCATCCATATTTAGCATCAAACAAAAAGACAACAAACAACTTGATAATCGATAACAAACATTCATCATCAAACAAACATTCATTAAAAATTAAACTTTTTACAAACAACAAAAGAAAACAACAGACGATGGCCTAGTCCTCCGGTGGTGGAGGAACCGCACACTTGTCGGTGATCGCCTCCACCAACTTCCTACTGCCTTCTACACCAAGCACCTTACCAACCATCTCCCGCATCGCGTCAAGAAGACCGGCCACTATGCTTGACCCGAAGAGGTAGTGGCCTATGGTGTCCATTCCAGTACATTCTGGAAGGCGACCAAGACCCAGAAGCTGCATGGCATCAGATGTACTGTTAAATACACCCTTTGCCATCTACCAGCGCAACGGTGATAGGTCTTCCGCCTCTCCCCTGAGGGCAACCAAACTCTGCTCTAGGAAAGCGACTTTACCAAGCATGTACACTCTCTCTTCCACCCAGGAAGGCAGCGGAGGTGCGGTTGCAGCCGGGGACGGAGGCGTGGTTGGAGTCGGGGACGGAGGTGCGGTTGGAGCCGGGGACGGAGGTGTGGTTGGAGCCGGGGACAGAGGTGTGGTTCAAGCCGAGAACGGAGGCGCAGCGAGTGGAGAGCATGATCGGGAGCACTTTGTCGGTGGTGCCATTGGGACTAAGGCTACGGTGCCGCGAGAAAGACGAATACTAGAGGGAAGAGGAAGACTGTGATGGTGGTGCAGAGAAGAGGAAGGTGCAAGTTATAATGGTGCAGAGAAGGCGAGGTCGGATCGTTTCGAATTCTACGTGCGAGTGGCAACGACCGCACGATACCGCGGGAGTGATAAAGATTCTTCACAGGCGGCTAGTCGTAGGTATAGAACCGCCTACGATAATGAAGTTATCACATGCGGGTACTCTTACGTTAAAAACTGCATGCGATAAAGAGTCTTCGCAGGCGGATACATGAAGGTTAAGACCGCCTGTGATAACTTTTTCACAGGCAGTTTAAGTTTCCAACTGTGAAAATTGTTGATTATCACAGACTCTTCGTTGCAGTCGGTTTTAAAAACCGAGTGTGATAATACATTTAGAGCCGGCTGAGATGAAGCTTGTTGTAGTAGTGACAGTTGAGTGAAGAAAATGTTTAAACACAATTAATGCTTCCATAATTTTATTTTATGTTACGTGGCAAACTACTAGGTTCGTCATACAACCATTTCATTGGATGAGGATCCACAGTCTCTAAGAGGTGGATTTAAGCGCCATCTTGCATTGGCAATTCTACTGGTATTGTATTTATTTGTTAGGAATTAATGTTCTATCTATATCTTCTGACTAAAAAAATAAGGTAGCTAAATTTTCATTCTGCTGGTTTCTTATTGGAAAAAATCTATTTTATTACCATGTGTATTGTTTACTTCAACCCCTAGATAAAACTTTGATTTAATTTACTTATATCTCCAAACTATAAAGATTGGTTCGATTCACCCTCTAATGAATTTTTTCTTTTTTGTTTCTCTATTGCCACATCATGTTTGTGCATATTTTTTTGTGAAATTGTTTGTTACAACACCCAGTATGCTAGAAAATTATTGTAAGAATTTTTATAAGTATTTTGTATGTCAAAAACATGTAATGCATATCTGACATCGGAAATGAAATAATAATAGAAAATTTTTGTGAAAAAAATTGAATAAAAATTTAACAGAGTGTATGATATCATCTACCATCCTGCAATATTTTAACTTAAAACATAATTCATTCAAATAGAAATAAAAGAAATAAAAATTTATGAGGAGGTGATTTGAATAAATCTAAATAGATCGAGGGAGTAAATTAAACCAAAAAAATATTTAGGAGGTTAAATGAACAACCTCATGTAATTAGAGGTAGTAAAATAGGATTTTTCTTATTTTAATTCATAGGTTCAAACTCCAGATCTTTTGTGTCTTGATGAGCCTCTAGCTGGTCTAGATTTGTGCTTGAATGTACTATACTGAGCAAACTAATGGTTGAAGATTGCTTCGAATCTTGTTGATTGATTTGTTTCTGAAACAAAATGCTCATTTTTGTATTATGCATTGTACCTTGTCTTTCCACAGTTCCTAGAATTGGTTTTAAGAGCCAAATATTACAATGGAATTATTATCTGCATGTGAAAGATGTGTTTATTTACTCTCTGCAAGTAAGGTCAGATTGGAAGGCCCGAGTCAATGTTGTGAACCTTCGAAAGAACCTAAAAAGCACCACACTATATTGGTTGTAAGTCTTGACTTAAGGTAAGTTTTCGCTATCTTTATGCAATATTTAGGACAACAAATTGAACGCTTTAAAACTATTGTTGGCTGGTCTGCAGTTCCATGCAGCCAAAAGAAAAGACTTCTGCTGATGCAGATGAGGCTTTCATAATGCATGGTTAAACATATTTTTCAAGGAGTTGCATTCGCTAGTGGACCGTTCGTGAGAATAGAGATTGGAGGTATTTCGAAGGAGGAAGCTTTGTCTTTGTAACGAGACACTTCTTGGTCTATTATCGGTCATCTGAATTTGTATCGACTACTACTATGAACTCAAATCATCATCTAGATCAGGAAAATATCGGGAAATATTCAGTTGAGTCAAATATTGCAAAAAGCCGACAATTAAGTTAGTTGGTAGTGAGCGATGACTTCTGTAGATTGTGAATTTGGAGAATCCAAAGTTCTACTAAACTTCACCAAAGGGGCCAGGGATGTTAGCCCCTAATTTCAATGGTAAAATGGAGAACGATCTGTGAAATGGACACTGGTCGAGTGAAGGTGTTGGTCGCACTACGGCTGAATTTTATGTTAACCTGTCAAGCTATTGCTCCGTGTTGCACAGGTGAATGACTCCGCTAGCTAAAGTCCGTCATATTTGAAAACATGGACCAAAATAATGCTGAAAATGATGTTGGGATTTAAGAAAAGAGATTCAGAGTCCTTCCTTTAATGCAATGAGCATCATTCACATATTGATTTTTTTCAAAAGGAATTGTTTTTTTGACTCCCAGGTATAGCTATTCCCACATGGGTATCATACAAACTAAATAGTATCTTATCATACTTAGGGTATATACCTAGAGTATGTGATCTAACTAAACTATACTAAGTCATATGTAATCCGACCACCTGAGCATACATCGAGTATGTGGACATATTTTTTTACACGACAGTAAATGTGATGTATGTTCATATGCTAACATATGGACGCTCCTTTGGAATTTTTCATGGTTATAATTTTGGAGTATTTTAGAATAAATGTCTGTACATACATAAAATGATAAATGAGTATATACACATACCCAAGGTGGCTTTTCAAATGTGGGAGTTGTTAACATGGAAGTAGAATGGATTT
Source organism: Neostapfia colusana (assembly GCA_030760725.1). Classification (NCBI taxonomy): domain Eukaryota; kingdom Viridiplantae; phylum Streptophyta; class Magnoliopsida; order Poales; family Poaceae; genus Neostapfia; species Neostapfia colusana. Next base: position 35,564,414 of record JASWHV010000016.1, read on the forward strand.
TTCCATTTCAAAATTTGCTCTGCTTGAAAAATATGTTATCCGCTTGTAGATTCTTTCCTTTAAAGATCTTTGACCTGCTGTTGCTCCACTTTTCTTAGTGGCTCTTTGACCTATTCCAGACTCTCAGCAATTCTCAGCCGCCATGCGGTAATGTATATGAGTACTAACCTTGATTTAAAAGTGGCAACAAATTATACGAATCTGCACATACAGCTTGTGCTTTGTATCAGCTTTGTTCAGACCTGACATGGGATACTTAAATGACATCGTAAGCATAAGGGTAACCTTTAGAGCGAGATTCCATTGTGTGGGTTACTTTTTGTGCGTAATTACATCAAAAAATATTATGTTCAAATTAAGAAACACTTTATTTCTTCTTGACTAAGTTGTCACTTTTACAGCTTATTCCTTTCAACTTTTGAAAACCGCACGTGTTTGTATCCCTGTCACCACATCGACAGGGGGGAAGTACCTCTATTGGTCAATGCTGTAAATCTTAAAAAAAGTGTTATTATGATGGATCATTGTGAGCCAAAGGTCTTGCAACAAGCTAGACACCTCTTTTCAAACTTCCTTCGGGAAGGCTCCAGGAAGTTGAGAAGCTTGGAAAGATTTGGTCCGTTGTTGGATCTTTCATTTGCGAGATTGGTGCTTCTGTTTTTCCGTCATGAAAGGACTATACTACCTGTTGGTCCACTTTTCTATTTTCCGTTGCTGATTGCTTCGGCCTGTTGGGTCTAAACCGATGCCACTTCACTCATTAGAGAATTGCCTACGACTTGCACCTTCTAAAGGAAAGACTACTAGTTTTTACTCAAAGCCTGAGAACCATGGAAATTTCACAAAACTACAACTTTATCATAAAACTATAATTTTTTATATCCATTTCACAAAACTGTAGCATAGGCAAATGTTGGGAGGGGTAAAACACGACCAAAGTTAACATTGGAGGAAGTGGTAAAACGATGCTTGAGTGATCAAAATGTACCTATGGATTTAATCATGATTGAACTGCATGGAGATTAGCAATTCATATGCCGGAATCTTTTTTTTATATTTTGTTACCCTTCTCCCTCTTTCCCTCTTTTACTTCATCTTTTAAAAAATAAAATTTTTGGGTTTCATATGTAGCTAACTCCAACGTGCTTAGAACAAATAATTTGTTGTTGTATTTTACAAAACCATAACTATTTCAGCTACAACTTTTGTTGCCTGATCCCACCTGTCAATCGTTGGGACGTGAACTTCACTGGCGATCTCTTTTGGCTTGAAGGAACGTCGGAGTTCAGCACAAGATTACGTGCTCAAGCACTGGAAGGGAAAAATGGCACAAGAGTTCTGTGGTGGTTACTTTCCACCGTGCAACTAGGATTGTATTAATAGATCACACTACAATGCAGCTATCACACACACACACGTTGTGACGCCCGAGCTCCTCGCGAGATCGTGAACTGTGCGCATGATCCGGTCTTCACGCTGCATCTCCACTTCTTGCAATCTCCCGATCACCGCCACATCCGAATAAAACGCCGGACTCGTTTCAGTGCATGCAGGGCTGCGTTCCCGCCTCACTCGCTCCGGTTCAAACAGAAATATGCAGAAACATGCATACATGCAGATGGAACTAGATTAGGCATAACATTTCATCCCCCTAATCTTGTTCCTCCTTGACAACATTCATCCTCTGTTTGAACTCAATTAACTTGACCCGTCCCAAGGCCTTTGTCAGGATATCAGCTACCTGATTATCTGTTTCACCGTGTTCCAGTTTAACTTTGCCCTCTTCAACACGGTCTCGAATAAAATGAAATCTTGTGTCAATATGTTTTACCCGATCATGGAACCTTGGATTTTTACTGAGCTCAATAGCAGCCCTGTTGTGAATCAAGAGTTTGAAGCTTCTGAGTTCTGTTTGCAGCAGTTCCCCCAATAACCTGCTAAACCATATACCTTGGCACACGCCTGTTGCAGCAGCCATATACTCCGCTTAACTTGAAGAGAGTGTCACAACCTTCTGTTTCTGTGAACTCCATGTGATCAGATTATTTCCCAAGAAGAATGCTACACCTGTTATACTTTTTCTGTCACAAGTATCCCCAGCAAGGTCACTGTCAGTGTACCCCACCAGTTGCAGGTTGCTCCCTGAAGTATACTTGCACCCATACTCCATGGTACCTGCGAGATACCTAAGAATTTTCTTTACTGCTCCCCAGTGCTGTTCAGTCGGATGTTCCATGAACCTGCTAAATACACCCACTGGATAGGCTATATCTGGTCTTGTATTCACAAGGTACCTCAAGGAGCCAATGACACTTCTGTAACTCATGCTGTCGACAGACCTGGTCTCATCAGACTTGTTTAGATAAAGTTTTTGTTCCATTGGAGTATCAGTTGAATCACAGGAACTCATATTTGCCAACTTTAGAATTTTCTTGGTGTAAGACTTCTGACTGAGAAAATTTTTCCCACAAGTCTGCTTTACTTCTATACCCAGATAATAACTCAGCCTTCCTAAGTCACTCGTCTGGAAATTGTGCATCATCTCCATTTTAAACTGCGAGATCTGTTTAACAGTTGGTCCATAAATGATTAAGTCATCTACATACACACCAACTATCAACAGATTTTTACCTTCAGCATGTGTATACACAGCATGTTCCACATCACTTCTCCTGAAACTCAGAGTTTTCAGCTCATGATCAAGTCTTGAGTACCAGGCCCTTGGCGCCTGTCTCAGACCATACAGTGCCTTGCTTAACTTCAGCACTTTCTCAGAACAGTCTTGCACAATAAAACCTGGTGGCTGCTGGACATAGACTTCTTCTTGTAACTGCCCATTCAGGAAGGCTGATTTCACATCAAGGTGGTGAACCTCCAATTTCTCTTGTGCAGCTAGAGTCAACAGAACTCTTATTGTTTCTAGCCTAGCCACTGGGGCAAAAACTCATCAAAATCCATACCCTGTCTTTGTGAATATCCCTTTGCAACAAGTCTGACTTTGTGTTTGATTATCTTCCCTGTAGCATCATTCTTTACTTTGAACACCCATTTAAGTCCTATTGCTTTGTGACCTGATGGCAAGTAAGTGAGCTTCCAAGTTTTATTCTCCTGAATAGCTTGTAGTTCAGCCTTCATGGCCTCATACCATTCAGTTTCATGAATAGCCTGATCAACACTTGTTGGTTCTTCTGCACTTAACTGGCATGGGTAGCTGTATTCATAATCTTGGATTGCCTCAGTTGAGTTTAGCACATCAGCCACTGTTCTGTACCTTTGTGGTACTCCTCTTGAGTCCACCTCACCACCTGTTGGTGGTGTGACCCAATGTATATTTTCAGTTTCTTGAGCTTGATTCTCAGGTAGAGGTGTCCTCGGTGTTTCAGGCTCAAACTGAACACCTTCTTCTGTTTCTGTTGGCATCTCCATTACATCAGTCCATTTAACTGAAAATGTAGGATCTTGTGCAGCATTGTTGGTACTGGATTGTCCCCAGTCCCAGGGTCTTCTTTCATCAAATTTTACATCTCTTGACACTATTACCTTCTCACTTACTGGATCAAACAACTTATAAGCCTTTGTGTTAGGCTCATAGCCCATAAACACACATTTCACAGATCTGTCAGCAAGTTTAGTGATACCTGGACCCACTCTTCTCGCATATGCCACACATCCAAAGGTTCTCAAATGATGTACAGAAGGCTTCTTACCAGTCCATGCTTCATAGGGTGTTTTTCCTTTCAAGCTTATTGTTGGAGATCTGTTTAGAGTGTACACAGCAGTCTTTACTGCTTCACCCCAGAAATGTCCAGGCATCTGGATTCCTTTTAACATGCATCTAGCCATTTCAACAATTGTTTGATTTCGTCGTTCTACAACACCATTTTGCTGTGGAGTATAAGGTGCAGTTGTGAAATGCCTCACACCCACCTCCCCAAGATATGCAGAGAACTGGTGCGAGTTGAATGCTCCACCTCTGTCTGTTCTCAGTGCTTTAACCCTTCTCCCGGTCTCGATTTCAGCTTGGACCTTGATCAGTTTGAAGTAGTGCAAAGCCTCATCCTTGGTCACTGAAACAATGTATATGACACACGCCACACACTTCTCATTGATCAACACAGAGCCTGTTAAATAGGCTAGTTACAGATACGGGCACTTGACGTGCGCCAGACATCACGCATCGTGGAACAGAACGTGAGCATCGTTACAGATGCGAGAATCGCGTAGGTAGTTGAGTCAAGGCGTGTATCGAGTCTAAATATCGTCTAATATCCCCCTCAGTCTGAACGTCCTTTGATGTGCAGGCTGTTCTTGAACTCATTAAATAGGGACGAGGGTAATCCTTTTGTGAAAATGTCAGCAAACTGGTACCTCGATGGAACATGTTGTACCTTGACCTCACCGATGGAAACTTTGTCTCGAACGAAATGTAGGTCGATCTCTATGTGTTTCGTTCTTTGATGTTGGACAAGATTGCACGATAAATAAACTGCACTGACATTGTCACAAAAGACCACTGTCGCCTGCAAGGGAGGTCGATGTAGTTCAGTTAGCAGCTGTCGGAGCCATGTTGTCTCTGAAACTGCATTGGCCACCGAACGATATTCTGCCTCTGCACTTGAACGTGACACAATGGCCTGTCTCTTGGAAGACCAAGATATCAAGTTGTCACCGAGAAAAACGCAAAACCCTGATGTCGATCTTCGAGTATCAGGACACTTGGCCCAATCAGCGTCAGAGTACGCCTTCAGATTGGATGATGAGGATTTAAGAATCTGAAAGCCCTGATGTGCAGTACCTGAACATACCTTAAGATTCTTTTAAGTAATTGCAAGTGTGGTGCTTTCAGTTGATGCATGAACAAACAGGCCTGCTGAACGGCATATGTTATGTCAGGACGTGTGATGGTCAGGTATTGAAGAGCTCCAGCGATACTGCGATATTCAGTTGCATTTGGAAGCAAAGAACCATCAGATGCTGACATTTTTGCTCTTGTATCAATTGGAGTGCTCACTGAATTACATTGATTCATGTTGGCCTTTTCTAGAATTTCCAGTGCATAATTTTCTTGACTGAGAAACATACCTGCTGCATTCTTCTGAACATGAATTCCAAGAAAGTGGTTCAAAGGCCCAAGATCTGTCATTGCAAACTCATCACATAGCTTATCAGTGATGTTAGCCAGCAAAGATGCATTGTTGGCCGTGAGGATGATATCATCTGCATATAACAGTAAGTAGGCAATGTCTTTTCCTCTATGAAAGATAAACAGGGAGGTATCAGATCTTGATGCAGTGAACCCATTAGCAGTAATGAATCTTTTAAACCGAAGGAACCATGTACGCGGAGCCTGCTTGAGTCCATATAACGACTTGTTGAGTTTGCACACATGAGATGGAAACCTGGTATCAATGAAGCCCGAAGGTTGCACACAATACACAGTTTCAGATAGAGTCCCATTCAGAAATGCGTTTTTAACATCTAACTGATGAATGGGCCATGAAGATGAGGTTGCAATGCAGAGCACTGTGCGTATTGTAGCTGGTTTAATCACAGGGCTAAAAGTTTCTTCATAATCAATGCCGAGCTCTTGAGTAAAGCCTCAGACAACCCAACGCGCTTTGTACCTTTGCAGTGTTCCATCCGGGTTCAGCTTGTGTCGGAATATCCACTTTCCAGTGACCATATTGGCTCTGCAGGTTTAGTCACAAGAGACCAAGTATTGTTTTTAATCAAAGCATCATATTCCTCATGCATGGCATGATTCCAGTTTGGATCTTTCAAGGCTGACTGATAGGTAGATGGAATGAGTGAAATAGTTTCAGAAGAATGCAAGTTCAGAAATTTTCTTGGCTGAAAGATTCCATCCTTTGCTCGAGTGGTCATAGGATGTGGGGTAATGGTTCTAGTTTGTGCACGAAGAGGCAGTGTGGATGCATTAGAGTTTATCGTTGGCTTCACGGAGGCAGAGACATTCTGGTTTGAGGATGATGCAGAAGCTGATGAAGACCTTGGTTCAGAATGCTGAAGAGGAATAGGACTGAGAGGCTCTGAAGGTCTGTCAGTCTGAATAGGAGGTCCCAGTATGGGTAGGATAGGAGTGTTATCTATGCGTGTGGGGTGTGGCTGTTGTATGTGTGTAGCAAAAGGAAAAGAAGACTCGTCAAAAATAACATGTCTGGAAATGATCACTTTCCTTGTTGCAAGTTCCATGCACTTGTACCCCTTGTGCTCGGCTGGATAACCAATAAAAATGCATGCCGTGGAACGTGGTTGAAGTTTGTGAGTTGTTGTTGCAGTGATGTTAGGATAGCACAAACACAAAAATACCCGAAGATGTGAATAATCGGGTCGTTCACCGAAGAGTGCCTGATAGGGGGTAAGAAAATTCAGTGTTTTGGTTGGACGTTGATTTAGTAGATAAGTTGCAGTATGTAGTGCGTCAACCCAATAACGAGGTGGTAGGTAGGCCTGAAAAAGAAGAGTTCTGAGAACATCGTTTATGGTTCTTAGTGACCTTTCGGCTTTACCATTCTGAGGTGATGAATAGGGACAAGAAAACCGGAAGGTGATGCCATGTTTGGTAAAGAATGATCGGTGAGAGGAGTTGTCAAATTCTTTACCGTTGTCACACTGAAAAGACTGAATGTGGGAGCGAAATTGATTCAGTACAAACGCATGAAAATGTTCAATGACAAATAGTTTCTGATTTGTTTCTAAGAGGAAATGTTCATAGGTAATGGGTGTAATCATGAAGAAGTACAAGATAATAGTTAAAGTCTGTTACACTGCTAATAGGCGACGTCCAAAGATCACAGTGCATGAGTTGAAAAGGAAAAAATGTGACAGACTCTGAACTTGGAAGAGGTAACCTGACATGGCGCCCTTTTTGACACGCATCACAGATGTGATGACGATTATTTGAAACTAAATTTGAAAACTGAGGCAATATAGTTCCCAAGCTTTGGTGTCCGGGATGCCCTAACCGACGATGCCACAGAGTAGCAGGAGTGACATTGAAGGCTGTGGACGTTTCAGCTGATGAAGAGGCGAGTGTGGTGGACGGGTAGAAGAGGTAGAGAACACCATTGCTATTGGACCTCAGGATCACTTCCCTGTTGACCAGATCCTTGATAGAGAAACCAAAGGGATCAAATTCAACAGAACAACAATTATCAGTTGTAAATTTACGGACAGAAATCAGATTATGAATTAAATCAGAAGTGTGTAAAACACGGCTGTATGCTGTAGAGAACATATCTAGGCGTACCTTGACAAGGCTGTTGATGTTCACTGACTGTGTGGCGCTGGCGAGAGTAGAGTTGCTGGAAAGAACGACAGATGAAGTGTTGGAGCTGGTGGTGAAGGAGGTGCCGGTATGGCTCACCATGGATGAGGATGACGACGCCATGGGAGGGAAGGGTGGGCACACAGGATCAGATCGCACAAGGCGAAGCTGATTACCATGAAACAATGTATATGACACTCGCCACACACTTCTCATTGATCAACACAGAGCCTGTTAAATAGGCTAGTTACAGATACGGGCACTTGACGTGCGCCGGACATCACGCATCGTGGAACAGAACGTGAGCATCGTTACAGATGCGAGAATCACGTAGGTAGTTGATTCAAGGCATGTATCGAGTCTAAATATCGTTTAATAGTCACTAATAACTCCACCCACATAAACCGACTGAAATCATCTACAATGAGCAAGAAATATCTCTTACCTCTTGGTGTAGGGGGTTCAATATATCCACATAAATCTCCATGAAGATGTTCAAGTCTTTCTGCAGCCTGATATCCAGTGGCTTTGGGAAATGGTTCTCTGTGATGCCTGCGAAGAACACAGCCATCACACACTTGATCAGTGTGATTGATAACAGGAATGCCGTTGCCATTTTCTTCTGATCAAGATCACGCAAGGATCTAAATTTCAGATGCCCAAAACGAGTGTGCCAGAGCCATCCTTCATCATCCTTGATGGCAGACAAACAGATGGGCTGTGCAGCTCTTAGTTCTGTAACTTACAATCTGTTTGATGTTCTTGGTGCACTTATGAGCAACTTGTTTCTCTGATAAAAAATATTCAGCCTTCCATTCTCCATCAACACCTTACACCCCCTTTCCTCCACCACTGACCTATCTCCAAACCGCTGACCCTTTCACAGTTTCATCAAGTGATGACAGTGTCGACCTTTTCCCGGTCATGTGGTTACTTGCCCCTGAATCCAAGTACCACATGTCCTTTGAGTTCTCCAACGGCACAGGTTTTGCTTCATTGAGATGTACCTCTTCTTGTGGTGCTTCTTCAGACAATTCTGTCTCTGTCAACAGCAGAGTTGGCTGACCATCAGTCATGGACAAATGTGCTTCTTCCTTTCTCTCTTTGCGAGGTCTCCGACACTCTCTCGCCCAGTGTCCCCACACCCCACAGTTTCTGCACTTCCCTTTGTGTCGTGGTGTTCCTTCAGAGGTCACCTTTGCACCACTGTTCTCAACTCGGCCTCCTCCCTTGTTCTTTCCAGCTGGATGACCTCCATTCTTATTGTTGCCCATTGTGGATTCAGATGTCAGTTTGCCTTTGTACCTGGCAAGCCATTCATCCTCAGCGAGCAGCAGTCGTCCGGTCCTGTCCACAATTTCTCCGCTCCCTCCAAGTCGATCTTCTGCAGCTCTCAGCCTCCCAACAAGTTCTTCAATTGAGAGCTTGTTAAAATCAAGCAGCGTCTCGATCGATAATGCCATCTGCATGTATCGAGCCGGCACTACCAGGAGAAATTTCTTAACAACTCGGACTTCATCAATGGACTCACCCAGTGTATGAAGAGTACTGGCGAGGCCGGAAATTCGCATGGTGAACTCGTCGACGGCCTCACCTTCTCTGAACTCGATCGTCTCGAAATCTTTCAGGAGTCGTTGAGCATTGGCTTCTCGCACCCGGTCGTCCCTGATACGCATGCTTCTCACCGCCTCCCATGCAGCCTTTGCAGTCTCATTGGCAGACAACGACAAGTGCATCTCAGGTGGAACACCCCGCAAAATGGCGGCGAGCGCCAACCGGTCATCCCGGCGTTGCACCTTGTCAGAGATCACCGCGTGCCAGAGATCCTGTGCCTCGAGGTTCACCTGCATCACAAGGGCCCATTGGCTGTAATTTGTGCGAGACAATACTGGGTAGACGAGGGATCTGCCTGCTTCCTTGACGACGCGTTCGACCACCACCGGAGCGCCTGTGTCGCTGGTGTCGCCACCCTTTCCAAAGGATGCCGCTTTCGGCATCTCACGACCTCCAGCCATCTCCTTCCGATTTGGATCTTCTCAATGGCTCTGATGCCACGTGTTGGAATGTGAGCGTCACCAGCGATCTCTTTTGGCTTGAAGGAACGTCGGAGTTCAGCACAAGATTACGTGCTCAAGCACTAGAAGGGAAAAATGGCACAAGAGTTCTGTGGTGGTTACTTTCCACCGTGCAACTAGGATTGTATTAATAGATCACACTACAATGCAGCTAACACACACACACTTTGTTGTGATGCCCGAGCTCCTCGCGAGATCGTGGACTGTGCGCATGATCCGGTCTTCACGCTGCATCTCCACTTCTTGCGATCTCCCGATCACCGCCGCATCCGAATAATACGCCAGACTCGTTTCAGTGCATGCAGGGCTGCGTTCCCGCCTCACTCGATCCGGTTCGAACAGAAATATGCAGAAACATGCATACATGCAGATGGAACTAGATTAGGCATAACATCAATCACACAGATGCTACATAGTCTGGTCCCACCCACTTTCCGTACATGTGCCTCAGCTGGTGTAATTTTCTGAAATAGGCTTCAAAGTTGTAGTTATTTATTACAAGGTATAAATAATTGTAGCTTTCTTAAATTTACCCTTCATTTATATTGCTGCATGCAGGTGCATTGTCAACAAGCGGTTATGAGCAAAGAGAAACAGGACCTATAATAACAAACTTTTCTGTGTATTTTATAATTGGCAAGGAAAAATCCAAATTCAAGAATTTAAAAAGGAACGAAGAAAATTACATTAAGATAGATGTGGTATCTTACAACTTGAAGACAACAATTTAGAAGTGAAGAAACACTACAGGAAACCCGATCATTTGCGACGGCCACGGCCATCACAAATAATCTAATTGCGACGGTCTCCGATCGTCGCTCGTATTTTGTCGCAATTAAGTTTATTTACGACGGCCACCGTCGCAAATAACGTTGTTTGCTATGGCTTCGGCATGCCATCGCAAATAAGTTCCCGGGAAAATTTGCGACGGCAGGCTGGCTGCGGCCGTCGCAAATAAGAACCTATTTGCGACGGCCGTATTCCGGCCGTCGCAAATAACATAGGCTAATTTACGATGACAGTAACCTTACTTGTGACGGTACTGTATAAAAAGCCGTCGCAATTACGGTTTTTTATTAAAAAAAGATCATTCTGGGTGGCTCGATGATCAGAAACACGACAGAGAGAAAATATATAACAGCAGCAGGAAAAGTGTCTCACAATAGTCACAAACGCATATCCAAAAGACTACATATAACATCTCAATCGATCATAACACAACAGTGTCTCACATCTCATCACAAGAATAGGAAAAGAAAGAATAGAGCCTATCCGCTAGCGCTCACTACCTCCAGAGTCACCAACGTCCTCGCCGCGCGTCAGTCCAGGTGCCGGTATAGACGGCGACGGAGTTTGAGCCTCCGGCGCCGATTCCTGTAACACATAGAAGTTGTTTGACATATGGATTAGTTTATAACTTTATTTTTGACTATAATTGATTAAGAACATTTTTGATTACCTGAAAACCCGGAGAAATGTGCATCGGCGGCGGTAGCTCCAGTTCTGGCGGTGGAATTGGCGGTGGCCGTGGAGGTAGCTCGAGGTGCAACCCCTGGACCTTGCGGCCTTGAAAGAAACTCTGTCCTTGCAAATTTTACAGGTTATTACATATTATTAAGAATGCGATAAATTTAAATTACTTTAACTTACCGTCATCGCCTGCCGTTGCATCTCCATCGTCTGCCGCATCTACTCCATGCAGACTCGCTGGTAGGAGATGGTCCCTTTTAACCTGGGAAAACGTAGAGCTGCTAGTTTGGATCAAGTCACTTGTTAGCAAAGCCTAACACTAATCGCATCTCCAGGTAACCTATTGAACTATGAACAAATCCAGAAACAGTTGGTGAATTAAGGTCCTATAGAATTGCAGCTCCTAATATGTAATGGCCCTAATTTTGGAACTGAATAAAAATCATCCCAAATTAAATAGTTTGGGAAATCACAAACAAAATTTATTCCCTAAAAGAAAAAACATTTCATGCACATACACATAAATAAATGTACACCAATAAAAAATTGATAAATAAAAACAAGAGTAAAGATATAAATAAAGTTGGCATATACAAACATATATGTATATGTGAGACAACTAATATTTTAATACAAATAAATCAATTGTGAAAATATTAAATTAAAGGACCAACAAATAAATTAAGTGGGAATCAAAGTCAAAATTCGAAAGGAAAATTTAAAATCTGAATCTGGAAAATAATAAAGCCTCCTCTACCTTCCAGACCAGCCCATTTTTTCTCTCTCCTTCACGGCCTGGCCTTTCTGCCCTTCTCCATTCTTCCCGGGTGGACCTTCTATCCTCTCCCTTTTTCCCGAGCTCAGCCCAGCTAGCCTGCCTCCTTTCCCTATCTCTGTGTGCATGACCGATCTTCTCTTCTCCTCCCTAATGGCCTAGCCCAATACTGTACCACCTTATCCTTTCATTCTCCCGCATCCGCACTGCACAATCCGAGAATCCCAGCGATGTGAGGGCCCCCCCATCGTGTCTCCTCATGCCGCTTGATGCCCTGCCGCCTCCACCGCTCACAATTACTCCCTCTCAACGCTCCCCACCTCAAATCCTTCGGCCATTGTCAATCGCACTAGAAAATATCTCCAAGACTACCTCAACGAACCGCCTTCACCCGCATGAAGCCGTGTGATGATTCCATTGGCAAATCATGAGATAAAATGTTAACTGTCTGGATACCATAACTAATATGCTTTGGTAAACATACCTGAATCTAACATGCTCATACGAGATGTTGGCAATATATGCTTACATGGGGTGCTAATCTGAGGTGTGTGTGTTCTCACATGAGTCAAATCGTGGACTTGGGCTTATACAAGTTTTGCGGTTGTTCACGTTCAAGTGTTTCTTTAGGTCAAGACATGGTTGGTGATGTGATTGTGGATTAAGTTTAGAGAGGAGCTCAGGTTTGACAACCAAATTCGAGAAAAAATTATGTTGTGATGATCAAGTATGTCATGCAAGATGTTTGGCTAGAGAACGGTGCATGTGAAAGGTTGGAACGTCTCTAAAGAAGAATTGGGACGTGTCCAAGTGGTGTTTGAACGTGTGTAGACATTGGCATAAGTTTGTGGCAGGATTCTAGCAGGTTCGGACGTGGAAAAGTTGATTTTAGTTAGGTTCTGACTTGAGTTTGAGTTAGCGTCTGAATCGGATGGATTCAGACATGAGTTTTGATAGAAAATCAGGTTGTTTTTGCTAGAAAACAGCTGATTGCGAGTAGTTTTGGAATCGGATTGTAGAGTTCAAGTTAGGGTCAGTTTGTGAGTTGTTTGTGTCCATAAATCAGTCTCGATGCACACAAAGAATTTAAGATGGTTTAGGATTCTGATCTATGTGCAGAAAGATAGAGTCCAAGTAGGATTAGAAGGTATTTTAGTTGCTTACAGTTGTATAAGGGTTGTGTATATAAAAAGGAGTGGCTGGGGCTGCGTGGAGTAACCCTTGGAGCTAGTTTTTGTCGTGATTTTGAGTAAAGATCGTTGTTTGTGCTGAGTTCTTGTGTTGTGATCGTTCTGCTTGGGTCTTTGTGCAATTTTTATGTTTGTTTTGTCCAGTTTCATTTTGATTGAGGTTGATTCACTCTTTTGGACAGAAGTTTAGTTCTATACCTTCAATCAACTTGATTCTTCTGTGTTGGTGTCATAATTTGTGTATCACCTGCAGAATTTTCAAGGTCACTAGAGTCATGGTTCACGTGTCACACATGAGTATTTGCAACCTACGAGATTGATTTCTAGGGTGAACGTCTTCCACCAATATATTTGTTATCACCTATTATTCACCCCACTTCGATAGTCGATCTTGTATCTTCAATTCTAGAAGTGGTATCAGAGTCAAGTTATTATTAATCTAACAATCTTTATAGACTTGTAAATTAGTTTGAATGGGTCATTATTATTCAAAAATGTGTGTTTTTTATGTCGATTTTTAGTTTTGGAAGGCAATGATAGAGGCCTATATTAAAGCGCAAGACTTCTTAATCTGGAAGAAGGTCTACAGCCCATACAATTCCCTCAAAGAATCATGTGACATCTAAAAACATGAAACAATTTGACGCTAAGAACAAAACTAGAAAATTAATCATCCAGAAGCTGACTTTGATCGTGTTGCTCATAACAAACCTGCACGAGGTATTTTTTTTTGAAAATTGTAATCTGCATGAGGTTTGGGCCTTTTACGACTACCAAGAAAGAAGGTACGTCAAGGCATGTACAATAAATAATACATGCTTTTGAAATGCAACCTGGTGAGTTATTTGATGATTTGTTTTCATGTTTTAATAAGATTATTAGCAACTTGAATAATTTCAATGTGACATGTTCTAATGCTGAAAATGCTGGGCAATTGTATGGGTTCATGAGTTTTTAATGCTACATGTTCTTTATTCAAAGCTGAAAACTCATGAACTTGATGTTATAGCTCGCAAGAAACCAAATAATTTTATTCTTGTTGTTTGTCATGTCACTCTTATAGAAAATAAAAGCTAGAAAATTGACTCACTAAATCTGAAACTGAAAGACTTTAAACTTCCTGTTGTTCGTCATGTTGTGCTTCTTGTGAGCTGATTTATGGCCAACTTTTTTCTCTAAAAGACATGCATGCTTCTACACTTGAGAAAACTTGAGCTTTAAGTTAAAAAAATCAAGAGCTAGTTGTATTAAGTAGAAAACACACTAAGAATGCTAGTTGTTCTACTTCTTATTTGCATTGATCTAGTTGCATTGTTCTTAATGTCAAGTTGCATGATGCTAAGGCTGAGATATTTACCTTAAACAGTGCTTTACATACACATGAAGTTGAATTGTGCTCTAATTGTCGAAAGGTAAAAGGAAAAGCTTCAAGTGAGAGTGTAGAGCGTTTTTATAATGACAAGAATAACCTAAACTTGATCCTTAATAAATACAAAGTTAATAATGATAAACAAGGATTAGGTTTCCATTCTTATGCTCATTCCATGTCACATTCACCCACGGTTGTCAAGTCACTACTTAGTGACATGTTTGAAACACTTCCTAAATCTAGAAAAATGGTTTTTATGTATGTTAGTGTCTTGTCTTACTCGGTGGATAAGAAAAGTGTTGCTTCCACATCTAAACATGAACATCATGTTAAATTTCATTGTACCTATTATGTTATGGATGATCATTTGATTTTTTTTGTTTAGGCTACCTAAACAACAGGCAAAGGGAAAAAATGGTAGCTAGATGTTGCAACATACAAGCACACTTTTCATCACAGCTTGTATCGATAGCTAGGAAGGCACCTTTTGTCCGAATGAATGTGAACCCAGTTTTGCTCCCAAACTTGCTATTTTTTGTGATTCACATAATGTACCGAACAAAACAGTGATAGCACCTAGGAATTCTTGTTTTTTACCTTGAAAACCTGTCGTTTTGCACCAATTTTTATTTGTTTTGCACCAATTTTTTTTTTGAAACCTGAGTGTCCATGCTGGATGCATAAATATTGTTTCACTAACCCGGTATTGAGGCTTTGATGAACTCTGTTTTTTTGTAGGTTTTACATGCGAGGAAGGATAACTTCATGCTAAAACAACTCCAAATGCCTTCAACAAGTGTCTAGACATAGACGATTGGTTCTCCTTACTTGCATGTGCATCTTGGGCAGAATGTACAGCATTTGCATATCTTTTTAACTCTATCTGTTGTACAAAGTTAGTCAAGAACAACTGCTACACCTTGACACTTTTGGACCTGCTCGAGTTTAATTTTTGTGAGGTTCAAGTGCATAATATCAGGGGGGGTGTATGTTTTTACAAGATGAAGCACCGTCAGAACACGATGGACATGTTGAGGTTGAATTTACAGAGGCTACAACTCACTTAGATGTTCAAATGAAGCTTTCACTTGGATAGTTGATTGGAAGTCTTCATCAACGTGTCATAGCAAAATGAACCACCGTCATATTGGATATCACTTTCATAGTCATTCAGTTTTGATTGTTTTCTTGAAATCCCGTATAACACACTAAAATAAAGCACTACCATATTGGATATCATTTTCTCCATGATAAATGTTGAAAAGAGACATAAAAAAGTTTAGCCATGCTAGATATCAAATGTAATTCTGATTTAACAAGTCATGATCTCACTAACTCTACAATTTTAAATCTTGAAAGTATGACACTTGTTGCTGTATTTTTATTACCTCAATTAACAAAAGTAAGAGTAGAATGTAACTTGCAAGAGATTATATGCAAATTAGCCTCATGTTATCCAACGAAGCTAAGCCTATATCAATGGATAATAATAAACTTAAAGACATAGTTTTAATCAAACACAACTCTTTTAAATTCATATCTAAGTGCAATGAAAATCAATCTAAAAAAAATAAGTGTGATGTGTTGAGGGTGAAAATTAGTTGTGAATTTTGCAGGACGACGGAGTCGGGAAACAAGGTGGAAAGGGCTTTTTATCTCAAGAATTCAAGGCGCAAAAGACTTCGACAAAAGAGCCTACTCAAGACCGAAGGAACGCTTGTGGGAAGCCTTTTTACCTTCGAAACTCAAGATACAAGCGCCCGGGTAGGAGTTTGACCTGAGAAGACCGAGTTACCTCACGACAGTAAGATAAATCAGCTAAACCGTAAGATACAAAGGTCGAGCAGGACTTAGGCATTCTCGATAGAACTAAAAACGTTGTAAATATTAGATTGTGTCGTGTCAAACTGTTCTAGAATGTTTTGCACGACATTCGGCCGTGCCTTAGAGATAAGTTGAGTCTAGTTTAAACTTAGGAGAATTGGATCATTCAGTTTATATCGAGTCTATATAAAGGCAGCTCTCTACCGAGGAAACAAACATCACCGATCAAATCAATACAAACTTTTCATTCATCTACTTTCATGTTTTCTTAGTCCGTAGCCTAGTTTTGTAGTCCTTTGTTGCTTTGCTGAGGAAAGCATTCGTACCTCTCCCACGTAAGTGAGACTTACCACGTTCCTGATCTAGGAACCTCGTTTTATCTAAGTTTCGTTGAGTTAACGCCGAGATTAACACAACTTTGGTGACTCCATCATCTGTTTCACGAACTGAATTGGCGACTCCACTGGGGAAAGACGCCACTCACATCGACCAAATGCATCTACTACATGATCGGCACGTTCTTGTGCCGATCGCAACCAGGAAGAGCATGGCTGATGCGTCCAGGAGGAAGGCTGACGGCAAAGCCGTCGACGTGAGCAACGTCATCGACGTCCAGCTCGAAGATCTTTCACAGGAGGACCGTGAACACATCTAGGAAGAAATTGAGCGGGAGATCCAGGAGGAGAAGATGGTGTGGCTACAAACTAAGCTTGCTTGCTTCCAGGAACATGAGGAGGCATCGTCCAGAAGGCCGACACGCGTGAGGCGACAGCACGCAAGGTGAGCGCACCGATATCACTTGAAGAACTCGTTCAACTTGTAGATGTATCGATCGCCACGAAGTACAATGCCGATCTAAAGCAGATGGCATCGTTGGTAGTGGACAAACTATAAAATTTATTTGACACGTTCAAATCTGACGTAGAACACACGATAGGTCGGAACTTTCACCGGCAGATCTGATCTACCGTGCAGCAAGTGCAAGACGAGGCAGTAGGCAAACACACGGATGCTAACTCGATTAGCACGGCAAGGAACGTACGTACCACGTCGTCACCTTGCATGCCACCCATGTACGTGCAAGCTAGGCACCCTACCATGAACGTGCAATAACCAAACTACCAAACTGTGGCATATGGACCTGGCGTTCCACCCATAGGGAGTGGTGTACCGCTCGGGCCAGAACCTGACGCGCACTTTCCTCCACTACCTCCATGAGTTGCACCTTGTAACTTGCTTGAACCTCCCATGCCACAGAACAATGCACCACACAAAGAACTTAGGGAACAAGTGACTAGAATGCTTAGAGAGCTCGGTGTAGCAACCAGAACCACCATTAGAAACTACCGAAAGTCTTACCCCGACCACTATGATAATACCTCGTATCCTAGAGGCTTTGAGGTTTCGCTAAGTTTAGTGGGAGGATTCTAAAACTACTAAAGAACAAGTAGGATAATTCTTGATCTAGTGCAATGACATAGGAATCACTTGTTTACACTAGATCAGATTGTTCCCCTTATCCCTAACCGGCACGACTTTTAGGTGGTTCACTTCACTAGCCCCTAATCTATACTCACTTTACCGTGTCTGGTACAAAAGTTATATTAATACTTCTTCAATGGTGAAATTGAATTAAGATAGCTCCATCTAATCAAACGGTTTAGGGAAACAAGAAACAAATGTTTTAGCTTGACCATAGGGTAGAAAAATTTGGCCAATCTAGCATTTGCAGGACTTCTACTGTAACTTAGGGAGAAGATGGATGACGTCTAGTTCGGGGACGTTAACCGGGTCTTGCAACAAGCTGTGGCACAGGAGAACTGAGACAGAGAGGCTAAGAAACACGACCGGTTCAATGAGATCAACCATAGGGACCAGGAGAAGCAACACATCAACCAACTCGGGGAAGACTCAGATAGTGATGAGGATATGGAGGTTTGCGTGGCTGAGTGGGTTGAAAACTACAAGAACAAGCTTTTAGCTTGCACATTATTGAAACCCAATCCCGGGAAGAAGGAGGAGATAAAGTTCATCTTCGATGTAATGAAGTGTGACAAGCTATTTGAATTACTCTTACAAAACAAAGTGATCAAGTTGAAGAATGGCCACGTTATTCCACCACCCGAGCAGCTGGCCAAAAAGATATTGTAAGTGGCACGGCAACTATTCTCATTCGACTAACGAGTGTAACTTCTTTCATCGGAACGTGCAATTGACTCTAAACGATGGTCGGGGACACTTGAGGATAGCCATTGAATGAAGCTAGATACTGCAAGGACTCGATGGTCCCGACATTCCAGGATCTTGCTGAGGGGTGCTGCGATAGACAGTACCGAATAAAAAACGGAAAAGGCACTAAGCGGAAGCTATTTTTTATTGCATCAACACGTTTATGAACATAATTACATCAAAATATCGTTATAGTCTACAATCACGGGCATAGACTATGCAAAAAGATTCACGTTCAGCCCGTGAACATGTTCCTACTAGTACACACGCATCCACTAACATGGCGGCGTGCACAGCTCCCACTCGACGGTGGTTCTCTCTGGGGGATCCGTCTCCTCCTCGGGAGCCTCCTCCTCATAAGTCCCTGCAAACGCTTCAACAACAAGGAGTGAGCACGAAGGCTCAACAAGACTAACCCGTCTCATCTAAACATGCAACTCTACATGCTGACATTTAAGTATACAATAGGGGATACTTTGCATAAGGACTCGCCTAATTAGTGGACTCTTATTTTCAACTTTTAGCCTCAAGTTAGTGGAAAACCTTGTGCTAAGACACATAGGAAGTCCGCAATCAAACAAGAAACACATTCCTCTTATGTGCCCTGCCTAAGGTTGAAAAGAACTTTGATTTGCTCTAATCTAAAGCGCTTCATTAACAATCAACGTAAGACTTTCAATCAGCAACATTTATTCAAGACATCTAGCCAATTCTTTCTAGGTCACGATACAGTGAACAACTGGTACTTACTGACCGCGAGGGACCACGGTTATAATTGATTTACACCTGCAGGGTTATACGAATAACAAGTCACGTATGCACATGCTCGATGTTGCCTACAGCAACCATCCCGAACGTTGTACGCAACAACCTTTCACTCGTTAGCCAAGTGTTGAACCGGTCCTATCGTCCCGAGCAGGAGGTCTCTACGCGGAGCAACCTACGGTGCCCGCTAGCCAATTTACACCTCGCTGCTCTCAACCAACCCCTTTGGACGACAAGCAATGCCTCAACATATCGCTATGCGAATTACTTCGGTTTCCCAGCTCCCATATAGCCGGTATGTCTTCGGTGCAGTTCTAGCTTGTTCAACAGGCTCGCACACGGCTCAATCCTCAACCGACACAAGCATAGCTATGGCACACAGGCCCCAACATCCTGCTGCTCTCACTTTCCTCTCGGTCTCATTTTCATGCCATGTGATTCATTGTCTATCTCTCTAACCGAGTAGTGTGCCTCTGAGCCTATTCTCGCGAGTAGTTCCAACTACTCGCTTGTACCAAATCCTATACCATTTGAGCATTGCAGTGGATACTCGACGTTAAAATCTTGGACCCGACCCCCTAGTTCTCGTGGCTATGCAATTGGGATTCAAATCAAGACTCTACCACATAATATGAAATGCATAATGGAAGTGACAGAACAATAAACTTTGTAAACAGGTTAATGCAAACCGGAGCTTGCCTTCCTTCTGGTCATCAACCAAAGGTTCTTCCGGAGGGATAAAGTCCACTATCTCCGGGCCTTCTTCGACCTTAGCAACTACACGAAATAAAAATCACAAATGCATGTCAAATTCAAATGCAGTGTGTTGAAGTGGAGAGGTAAAGACTATAACTATAGATAGATAACACTTCTGACTCTGAAATATTTAGTGTGGTTTGGTGACAGCCTAAACAGAGACTTGACCAAATTTCATTTGAAACAAAGCTCATTTGACCCTTGCACAAATACATGTATAAAATGCTATAATTAGAGGTTCTAAGGTCTTCTAGTGATTTTCATGGAGCAAGCCATTACTTTTTGGAAACTATAGTTTAAGATGGTTCTAATGGAATTGGTTTAATGTGATTTGAAGAATACAAGAGGAAGTTATGGGTAATGAAGTTTGAGAAAATTCTGAGAAATGTTTCTGTACATTTTTCATTTTCTCAGGATCAGTTCAACTAATCACATAATTAAGTGGACAAAATGAACTTGGATGGATCTTAAATTTTTCATGTGACTCAAGGGTATGAAAATGAAAATACTGGCCAAATTTCAGAATTTTACATAAAGGGAATCTCCAGTTAAAATTCCCAACAGTTTAAACTTTGGAGAATTAATTCTGGAGAATAATGGGTTTCACGGGGTGAAACTTATTTTGATGGAAAGTACTCAAAGAGTTAATCCAATAAAATTTGGTTCACCCAATTTGTACAATCCTAGACAAAGTTATGGGCTTCTAAAGTTTTGAATGGAAAACTGAAAATGAAACTCGAATTGTTTAAACTGCTGACACCCGGGGCCCACAGTACAGTATTGTCTTTAACCTCCCGCCGGCTACCGACCGCGCGACGAACAGAGGCAGTGGCGCGCGCTGTTATCGGCCTACAACGGATGATTTTCAAAACGGCTTCTTCCTACACCCTCCTTGGACCGTGATACACACGCCAAACAACCCCGTGCACCTCGACATCACCGGAAAACTTATCGGCGACAGCGACGGCGGAATTCGGTTCGAGTCCAATGGTGAGAACTCAGATCGGAAGCGAACACGACCAACTAAGGGATCATACAGCACCGCTGGGGCACGAGGAAGCTAACCCTGCCCTCCTCTTGGCTGGAGATCGCCGGGAAGATGGACTTCACCGGTGATCCGAAGCGTTTTCACCGGTGGTGGAAAAAATACAGCGCTGAGCTCTCCGGATGGATTATTCTTGCTATGATTTGGACTAGATGATCGTCAGGTGCTACCCTAGATCTAGCTGGACCAGAAAGTCCGATGATCCAGTGATAACGGCGAATTTTTAGTTTTGGTTCTCTCTGTTCTACATAGTGGCCAAGAGCAAAATTAAAATTCAGGCTCCCGACGTTGAACTAGCTTGACCGGGTCTAAGAGAAGGAACTAGGGTCGGTTGCTAACCTCTGTGACCGGTTGTTCAAAAGCTTTAACATGTGTGGTTCGGCCGGACGATGAAAACTCTCGCCGGCGACTTCATTCGGGGTCGAGGAAGAAGATGGGGGTGGCACGGCTCGGAGGAGGCTGGGAATCCTGTGCCAAGGTGTCGAGGAAATCGAGGAAAGTCAGACGATCATGTTTGTGGCCTTATCTTGCCGTGAAAGCTTCTGGTTCGGCCGGTCGATGGTGAGGGGGTGAGCTCGGGTGTGAGGTGATGCTTCGGTTGAGCGTGCAAGCAGAGAGTGGAAGACTCTGTGAAATGGCTCGGGGCTCATCCGAGGGTGAGGATGAGGAGGCTGGGAAGCAGCTCGGCGGCCAAAGGAGACAGGCAGCTTCTTCCCGAGGCGATCTCGCTGTGGCACCCTCGGGCGCGCGCGCAAGAAACCGAGTTAGTTGGTTTGAGTCGGTTTCAGCCTCTGTTTCACAGACTAGTGTGTCTCATTTCCCATTTTTATCCCGCAAAACTGAATTTACACTTTTGCACAATATTTGGGACCTTCCTGCCCCTCACAATTTGATCAATCCACTGAATCACCATTTGAAGTTTGAACGATTCAAAGTAAAGAATTAGTTTGAATGAATTTGCTTCAAATGGCAAACTGAAATTCAAATTCAGTTTGAATTTGCTACATATAGCTCATATCAAGATAAATCCCAAATGGGATGGAAATTTTTGGTTGGGCTCATAAAAATGTGCTGAGTATAAATATGAATCCCTCTTTTGAATTCATATGATGGAAGTAGTTTCAATTTGAATGAGTTCAAACTAGCCCTTTTAATGATTGTATCCAAAAGTACCTCAAAGAGGTTTGGATTTGCATGATATTTAGAATGAGCATTCCTAAGAAAGTTTAGGAGGTATTTGTGAGCTCAGCCTCTAAAGAGTTCATGTGATAAATCCCTCTTTCAGATTTTGTGAGTTCATCTTCTAATAACTCTATTGACGGTAGTTACTTGCTCTTCAAATGTATTCATAAGATTGCCACAAATGAGCTGTGGTGTGTGTGATGAAGAATGCACTTTTAGCAAGTGAAAAATGTGAATCCTTACACCCCCCCTTAAAAGAATCTCGTCCCGAGATTATAAGGTGAAAACAAGAGAGAGGATGGTGAAACAATACCGGATGTCCGATGTTAAAAATTCCGGGTAATTGATGCGAAGGAATTCCTCGCTTTCCTATGTCTCTTCATCCGCGGAGTGATCACTCCACAATATCTTGTAGAACCACAACGTATGGTTGCGTCTGGTTCAGTCCTTCTCATCGAGGATATGAACCGGTTCCTCTCGATACATGAGATCCGTTTTAGTTCCTCGATTTCTCCCAGCTGAACGGTGGTTTAAAACTTGAGGCACTTCCTCAGCTCAGAGATGTGGAAGATGCCGTGCACACTAGAGAGTGTCGCTGGTAATTCCAGCCAGTATGCAACGGATCCACATTTTTCCAAAACCTTGAATGGACCGATGAATCGGGGTACCAACTTTCCTCTGACCCTGAATCTGTTCATACCCTTCATCGGAGACACACGTAGGTAAACGTGGTCCCCGACCTCAAATTGTAGAGGGCGTCTTATGCTGTCGGCATATTGCTTTTGTCGGGATTGAGTGGCTTTCAAGTTCGATTGAATGGTCCAAAGTTTTTCTTCCGCATTGTTGACAAGATCAACCCCGAAGGTGACCCTCTCGCCAGATTCACACCAATTCAGCGGTGTGCGGCATTTTTCTCACGTATAGCGCCTCGTAGGGCGCCATATTAATTCACTCCTAGTATCCATTATTGTACGAGAATTCGGCTAACGGTAAGTGATCATCCCAATTCTTAAAACGTGATTTATAGCACAAGTTCGTAGCATGTCCTCCAGAATTTGGTTTACCCACTCGGTTTGCCCATCCGTCTGTGGGTGGTATACTGAACTACGGATCAGTTTTATACCCAATGCTGCATGTAGCTGCTCCCAAAAACGAGACACAAATAAAGTTCCCCGATCCGAGATGATGGTGCAGGGTACGCCATGTAAACATAAGGTCCATGAGATGTGCAATTCATACTTCTTGGCGTTGTAATTTGTGTTGACCATAATAAAATGGGCAGATTTCGTGAGCCGGTTGACGATCACCCACACTGAATCATGTTTCTGAAATGTGGTGGGTAACCCGACAATGAAATCTATGCTCACGTCCTCCCACTTCCAGGCAGGAATGCCTCATGGTGTCAACAGTCTCGGTTTTTCATATGATCCGCCTTCACCCTTCGGCATGTACCGCATTCGGACACGTATTTAACAACCTCCTGCTTCATCCGTGTCCACCAAAATTTAACCTTGAGCTCTTGGTACATCTTGTTGCTGCCGGAGTGAATAGAAAACTTTGACAAGTGAGCCGCGTCAAAAAAATTTCTTTCACAGCTCCGGGTTATGGGGTACGACTATTCTGTTCTTGAACCATAGAACACCGTCTCCGTCCATCGGGAAGCATTTCAGCTCCCCACTGTCTACACGTCTCTGCAAATGCGACATTCCCTTGTCATTTTTCTGGGCTGCCACTATCTCTTCACGGATGGTGTGGATAAGAGCTAAGTTGTATAGAGCTCCATGTGGTACCACATACAAGTTTGGCTCGCTCTCTTCCAACGGTGTGATGGTCAGATTATGAATGTGTGACTTGCGACTCAGCGCATACGCCACCACGTTTGCCTTGTCGGGATGATAATGGATTTCTATTTCATAACCCTTTATCAATTATAACCATCTTCTTTGCCTCATATTCAACTCCTTCTGAGTAAAGATGTACTTGAGGCTATTGTGGTCGGTATAAAGATGTATGAGGTTAACAAGTAGGTAATGCCTCCACATCTTGAGCGAGAGTACCACGGCAGTGAGTTCTAAGTCATGAGTTGGATAATTTTCTCATGATTCCGGAGCTGCCATGATCCATACGCAACCACTCTTCTATCTTGCATCAGCACACATCCGAGCCCAATGCCGGATGCATCGCAATACATATCGAACGGCTTTTTTGTATCCGGCTGTGCCAAATCCGATGCTGATGTTAAGTGATTCACCAAAGACTTGAATGCCGCTTCACATGCTAGACTCTAGATATATTTGAAAGCCTTCTTCAGCAGTTCGGTCATAGGATTTGCAATTCTCGAGAAGTTCAGAATAAACTTCCGATAATATCCCGTGAGTCTGAGGAAACTTTGTACCTCGTGGACAGACCTTGGGGACATCCAATTAGAACTTGTACAATCTTGCTCGGGACTTGCTGAATTTAGTGTACAGTTTGTGATCTCGCAGCCGTTGCAAGACCGCAGATGATTCGCTTGTTTTTCCTCCGACTTGGAATATACCAATATGTCATCGATAAAGACCATGACAAACTTGTCCAGCTCCGGCATGAATACCGAGTTCATCAAGTACATGAAATGAGCTGGAGCGTTGGTGAGACTGAAGGACACGACAAGGTACTCATAGAGTTCGTACCTCGTCGAGGAAGCCGTCTTTGGAATGTCCTCAGCCCATATCTTAATATGGTGGTACCCGGATCTTATGTCCATCTTGGAAAATATCTTTTCCTCGACCAATTGATCAAACAACATGTCGATACGAGGCAACGGGTACTTGTTCATGATCGTGATGGCATTTTGTGGACGATAGTCCATACAAAGCCACAACGTCTCATCTTTCTTGTTCGTGAATAATGCCGAACAGCCCCGTGGCGAGGAGCTCGGCCTTATGAAACCCTTTTCCAGCAAGTCCATCAATTGTGTTTTCAATTCTGCCAATTCCTTCGTGCCATCTTGTACGGCCTTCTGGATATTGTCATTGTTCCCGGTGCAAGTTCAATCTTGAACTCCACCTCCCGGTCGGGCGGCATACCCGATAGATCATCCGGGAATACGTCGGGAAACTCATGGACTACTGGAGTATCTTCCAGGCTGATGGTGGTGGAATGATAGATGGCTGGAAGTTTTATTTCTGGACTGTCCAGAAATAAGGAATGAGACTCTTGCATCTCTGGGTGCAAATGCATGACTCGAAGGATGGTGTCTAAAACAACACCATGGTGGTTTAGCCACAACATTCCTAAGATGACATCGACCTTTTGTCCCTCTAAAACTATGAGAGACGTAGGGTATACTCTCCCCCCTAGGCACAATGGTTCTTTTGGAACCATCATGCTTGCTGAAATTCTCCCACCCGGTGAACAAATCAAGTATAGTCTCTCAGTGGACAGTATTTGCAAACTATGCTTAGCAATATAAGCTTGGCTAATGAAATTATGTGTGGCACCCAAATCAAATAAAACTATGGAGGGATATTTGTGGAGATGCAACATATCCGCAAGGATGGGTTCTCCCTCCGGCACGTCCTCAATGGCGAGTTGTGGGACATTGCTAGGCTTTGGGCTTGGGATGAAAACTCCCACTGGTGACTTCGCTCGGGGTCGAGGAAGAAGATAGCGGTGGCGTGGCTCGGAGGAAGCTGGGAATCTTGTGCCAATGCATCGAGGACGTTGAGGGAAGTCAGGCGATCCCATTTGTGGCCTTATATTGCCATGAAAGCTTCTGGTTTGGCCGGTCGACGGTGAGGGGATGAGCTCGGGTGTGCGGCGGTGCTTTGGTTGAGCGCGCGAGCAGAGAGTGAAAGATTCGGTGAAATGGCCCAGGGCTCATACGAGAGTGAGGATGAGGAGGCTGGGAAGCAGCTCGGTGGCCAAAGGAGGCAGGCAGCTGCTGGCCGAGGCGATCTCTCCGTGACACCCTTGGGCGCGCGCGCAAGAAACCAAGTGAGTCGGTTTCAGCCTCTGTTTCACTGACTTGTGGGTCCCATTTCCCATTTTCGTCCCACAAAATTGAATTTCCACTTTTGCACAATATTTGGGACCCTCCTGGCCCTCAAAATTTGATCAATCCACTGAGTTACCATTTGATGTTTGAATGATTCAAAGTAAAGAGTTAGTTTGAATGAATTTGCTTCAAATGGCAAGCTGAAAAGTCAAATTCAGTTTGAATTTGCTACATATAGCTCATGTCAAGATAAATCCCAAATGGGATGAAAATTGGTGGGTGAGCTCCTAAAAAATGTGCTGAGTATGAATATGAATCCCTATTTTGAATTCATGTGATGGAAGTAGTTTGAATTTGAGTTCAAACTAGCCCTTTTAATGATTGTATCCAAAAGTAACTTCAAAGAGGTTTGGATTTGCATGAAATTTGGCATGAGCATTCCTAAGAAAGTTTATGAGGTATTTGTGAGCTCGACCTCTAAAAAGTTCATGTGAGAAATCCCACTTTCGTATTTTGTGAGTTCATCTTCTAATCACTCTATTGACGGTGGTTACTTGCTCTTCAAATGTGTTCATAAGATTACCGCAAATGAGTTATGCTGTGTGTGATGAAGAACACTTTTAGCAAGTGAAAAACTTGGGCCCTTACAGATACAGATCCTTTTCCTGTCAACATGGTGAACTTCGAGGGGAAGAAGATCCTTGCAAGGACCAATCAGGCATCGACAACCAAAGGGAAGAACGTGATTGTGTACGATGATCTGCGAAAGAAAATGATCAAGCTTCCAAACCCCGAGGTCGGCAGATGGAAGCTCAATGAGCCAAGAAAGACGACCCAATTCAAGCCGACTTCGGAGTATTTGATCACCAAATACATTAGGAAGAGGCAGGTAGGAAGTGTCCTCCACAGGCTAAAAGATTGCAAGTGTGACTGGTCGAAGATCTTCACCAACCGAAGCTTGGGAAGCACTCTCGGGAAAACCGGGTTTGGGAGGCACTGGTACCTCGAGAAACCAATGATTTTCCAAGATAAAACGCCTTCCTAAGGGGCTCGGGTGGCACGACCCGGAGATCAGCGTTACCTCAGGAAATTGGTGGATTTCCATGGTAAAGCGCCCTCCCGAGCGGCTCAGGAACCTTGGGTGCGGGAGCATCACCTGGGTAAGCAATGAACCAGCGCTGCAACCTGGATACCGAAACAAAAACCACAGGAAATCGCTGATTCCTCAAACCAACCTCAGATCACGATGAGAAGACCCGGACCGAAAAAAATGCAAGCTTGGGTCACTAAGTGCTGATGGTTGGGTCAGTACCTTGCGTGATCCAAGATGAACTGGCCCCTAGCAACCCGAGGAATGAAGGCCAGTTCACGAGGCAAAGTTTGGGTAAACAGCCTGAGATTGGCAGCTCCAATGTGAAGATGGGTGTTGGTCCATGCAAAGCCAAGGGGCCCAAAATCGATCCAAGACCTCCTAGCAAATGCTCTCATATGGTGTCTCCCGAGGGAAGGATTATCGTCGGACCAGTCATTACACCAGCACCCAAACACAAGATACAAAGGATGGTTGAATGTGCACAACCACAACAACCCTAAGACATCAACCGGATAGACGAAGGTGGCTCCAAGACAGCTCAGCAGATGGGGTACAAAGCTATAGGGGATGAAACAAGACCAGATCAACACAGTGGCTCCGGGAACAAATCTTGAACCCCAATGGTGTCCCACAGAGCTCAAAAAAATACAAAAGAGGTGTTTCCAAAGGCTGAGGACATGGAACTTGCTGAGAAGAGGAAGGAGGTGTAGAGGGATCGTTGGTTCAACCAAGTATGACCAATGATCATCAAGAAGACTTGGAAGGAGAAGAGGATTGCTTTGGAGGAAGTTGGAGATGATGAGAACGAAGAAAACGTCACGGGAAAGGATGAAAACTAAGTCGAGGTAAATATGGTGTTTCATTTACCATTTGAATTTTGTCTTCCGGAGGCTGCGGTGACCGAGCTCGATCTAGGAGCTAAGTACATGGTTTCTGAGAAACCAGAACAGCTCAGCCAGCACATGAACCCCTTGTACATCTGAGGACACATAGATGGAACACCTGTTGGGAGGATGTTTGTCGATGGAGGAGCAGGGGTCAACATAATGCCTGTATCCATGTTTGAGAAGCTTGGATATCAAGACAGCGACCTGCTCAAGACCAACACGACTTTGAGTGGGTTTGCTGGAGACCAAACCAAAGCCAAGGTGGTATTGTCTATGAAACTCACGGTGGGAAGCAAGACAATACCCACAGCTTTCTTTGTTGTCAACGTGAGGAGTCAGTACAACTTGCTCCTTGGACGAGGCTGGATCCATGTCAATGGGTGTGTTCCATCCACACTTCACCAATGTCTTGTCTAGTAGGTTGGCGATGAGATAGAAATAGTTGAAGTTGATAATTTGGCCTGTATAGCAATGGACGAGTCATCTGATCTTCAACATGAGGACATTAGATGTCTTGCAGGTTGGGACTTGACCAACTATGACTTTGTGAGCGTAGGAAGGGAGGGTTTGTGCCCGTATGTGTAAAGCCATCTCATTTCACTCGGCTCAGCAATGTAACTTAAAAATGCAAAATAAACGAGGTCATTTAACTTGGCTGCATGAGATAACCGAGCAGTATCATTTAGGAAGGAACAATATGGACGAGTTAGTATAGGACTTTTATAACTTATGGAAGCTCGGGCAAGGGTTTTCCTCAGTGGACGAACTGGAGGATATAAACCTTGGGGAAGGATCGGCACATCGGCCAACCTTCATCAACAGAAACCTTAGATGTTCCTAGAAGGAAGAGGTAAGCCAGTTACTTAAAGAATATATGAATTGTTTTGCATGGGAATACACCGAGATGCTAGGGCTTAGCCGAGAACTTGTGGAACACAAGTTGCCGATAAAGCCAGGTTTTAGACCTCACAAGCAACCGTTCAGACGATTCAACCCGGCCATACACGACAAGATCAAAGAAGAAGTGAATTGTCTACTTCAAGCTAAGTTCATTCGGCCTTGCAGGTATGCCGAGTGGGTGTCAAATATAGTCTCGGTAGTGAAGAAAAACACATGAAAGTTGAGGATATGCATAGACTTCCGAGACCTCAACCGGGCTACACCCAAGGATGAGTAGCCCATGCACATTGCCGGCGTGTTGATCAACAATGCTTCAGGACATAAGGTGATCAGCTTCTTAGATGGCAATGCGGGGTACAATCATATTTTCATGGCCGAGGAAGACATGTTGAAGACAACATTTAATTTGTTGCCCCGTATTTGTTGATTTGTTTGAATGGGTTTTAATGACTTTTGAGTTGAAGAATGCCAGTGCAACATATCAGAGGGCTATGAATTTGATCTTCCACGACATGTTGGGAGATATTCTTGAGGTGTATATTGATGATCTCGTGGTTAAGTCGACTGGATTCTAAGGGCATATGGGCGACATGAGAATGTCCTTTGAGAGGATGAGAAGGTATGGTATTAAGATGAACACTCTCAAATGTTTGTTTGGCGTGTCAGCTGGACGTTTCTTGGGTTTATCGTGCATGAACATGACATAGAGGTCAACCCAAAAAAAGTCAAAGCTATCAAAAGGATGAGAGAGCCGACATGCAAGAAAGACGTGCAAAGTTTGCTGGGAAAGATCAATTTCCTAAGAAGGTTCATTGCAAACTTGGACGGAAATATCGGAACCTTCATTCCACTCTTGAAACTCAAGCACGAGCAGGAGTTTACTTGGGGAAGGAGGGGCAGAGCATAAGAAGGCTTTCGAGAGGATCAAATAATACTTGATGAAGCCGCCAGTCTTGCATGCACCACAGATGAGGCAGCCCTTCTGACTCTATGTAGCTGCCCAAAGCCAAGTTATTGGGGCCGTTTTAACTCAGCAAAGCCAAGGTGTATAGCATTCTGTGGCTCACTTGAGCAGACGACTCTTAGATGTCGAAACCAGGAACACCTTTGTTTAGGAACTTTGTTTATATTTGTATGATGCATTTTCCAAGTTTCGGCATTATTTTCTTCCCTGCACGTGCTTCATGACATGTCAACACGATATTATCAAGCACATGTTGCAACAACCAATTTTGAGTGGCAGGATAGGTAAATGGGCATACTCATTGGTGGAATATGACTTGGTGTTCGAGCCTCTCCGGAGTATGAAGGGCCAGGTTGTAACAGACTTCATCGTGGAGCACAATGTGCAACTCGAGGAGAAGTTCATGGTTGAGGTACATGCATGGAAGTTGTTCTTTGATGGATTGGTTTGTGACAAGGGTCAAGGAATCAGGTACGTATTGGTTTTGCCTACAAGTGCAATGTACGAGTTCTCAGTTCGGCTAAACTTTTTGTGCACCAACAACCATGCCGAGTATGAGGCACTGCTAAATGGCTTAGAGCATTTGGTTGACATGGGGATCAAAGACGTCAAAGTTTTAAGTGACTCCAAGCTTGTCATCCAGCAGGTCAATGGTGAAATCTAATGTCATGATGGAACTTCGAATGATTATCGTGAATGATGTCCATATATCATCAAGACTTTGGATACATTCTGTGCCAAACACATACCAAGAGAAGAAAACCGGAAGGCAGATTACTTGGCACAACAGGCATCGGGCTACGAAGTGAAAAGAGAAAAGTTCCATGTAAAAACAAGGCCGACATTGTCCAAAGACGATGGGATCAAGATAAAACAAACTAATTCGGCCAGTTTTGACGTGTTAGTTGTTGAGGATTGGAGGCCAGCGATCATAGTTTCTATCAAAGACCCAAACATGTGCAAAGACCGGAAGGTTCGGCGTCAAGCATTGAAGTATACGTTGATCAACGATGAACTATATCACTGAACCATAGATGGACTCTTGCTTAGGTGTTTAGACAAACATCAAGCGAAGGAGGACATAGGAGAAGTGCATGAAGGTCTTTGTGGCACACATCAGTCGGCCCACAACATGAAGTGGATGCTCAAACGAGCTGATTTCTATTGGCCAACAATGTAGGAGGATTGTTTAAGGTATTACAAAGGATGTGAAGCTTGCCGGAGGTTCAGAGATATCCAACAAGCACCAGTTAGCATGCTTCATCCCATTGTGAATCCTTGGCCTTTTTGAGGATGGGGTCTAGACTTCATAAGGGAAATCCATCCGGCGTCACCGAAGAAACACTAGTGTGAGACCTATGTGTGCTGAATACATTGGCTTTGATGATAAAAGTTTTGAATACTACCAAAACACCTTTTTAACAAGGTCCGACTCTAGGTCCGAGCTTCTGCAAGGTCTGACGATAGGTCCGACTTGTTTTGGGTAGCTCCGGCAAGGTCTGACGTAAGGTCCGACTTGCTTTGTCTAGGTATGACTTATTTTGGGTAGGTCCGACTTGTTTTTGCTAGCTCCGGTGCTAGGTCCGACTAGCTTTGGTAAGTTCCGTGCTGGGTCCGACTAAGTTTTAGTAAGCTCTGGCGCTGGGTCCGACTAGCTTTGGTATGCTCCGGTTCAAGGTCCGGTTAGCTTTGGTAAGGTTCGGAGCTTGATTGCAATGGTTCCACTTTTAACTTGCAATGTTTCGAACTTGCTTTACTCATATGGAAGTTTTGCTTAGTATTATTTTACTATGTTTTTTGTGTGTTTTGGTGGTTATGGCTGATATCATTTTGCTATGGTTTACAACATGCTTATGTGAGGTGCTCACATAAGATGTTGTAGTTTCGGAACTAATGAGAGTCAAGTCGAGGACTTATGCTCGGAAGTATTGGTTGTTTATTCATGTGCAGGTGTTGCTTGAGTTCAAGACATGGCTGGTCACGGGATCCATTGAACTAGTCTTAGGGAGAAGATGAGGTTCAACAACCAAGTTCGGGATGAATTGTGGTTGAGTTGATCGGGAGGTTGCGCAGTATGTTTGAATCAAGAACAATGCATATGAAGGTATCTTGGACGTCGTTGGAAGATGTTTGAACGTGTGCAAGGAGTGCATGGACGTGGCTGCATGGTTCCAAGGCGTGATGAACAGATTCGGACGTAAAAAAATTGTTGGAAAGGTCCAACCGACTAGGTTATGGACTCAGGCTGCGGCTGAGTCGTGTTTGACTCAAATATAGAAAGTTTTGAGTTGGTTATGATAGGATTTAGTGTGGGTCACGAATTTGAGTTATTTTAGGAATGTGGGATACGTTTCTAAGGTGGTTGGAAGTCTTAAGATTGATTCTATCTGCATATAGAAGAGTCCTAAGCAGTATTGGAAAGTTACAGTTTGAATCAAGTAGGAGTAGGAGTCCAAGTTTGAGTTGAGTTGGCCTTCGGGCTGGTTATATAAGCAAGGGAGGCCAGAGCTCGTGGGGCACGACTTTGGGGCTGTTCCTCTTGTGTTTTGATAAATAAAATTTGTATTCTAAAGGAACTTTTGTGCCTTGTTCGTCCGACTTGTTTCAGACAAGTTTTTTCTCGTCAAGTTTGTGTTCAGCACTACCTTGCTTCGGTGGTTTTATCATAACTCGTTCTTTTGGGTTTTCTTCACAACTTGATTATATATCATCTTTGAAAATTTCACGGTCATTGAATTTGTGGTTTCTGATCTACATGAGTTTCTTTGCAGTATTCCAGAACTGTTTTTCTCGCGTAGGACAGATTGACCTTTGTTCGATCTTTCGATCGTAACTTGAGTTTTTCTCAACGGATTTTCATGATTCTTGTTGTGACGTCTTCTCGACTTGATTCTATATAATCTATACTAGTTTTGTCACAGTTGAACACGTTTAGATTAGTCACACACATGGTTCTTTAACAGATCGGTTTTCTGCTGAGGGGTGTTTTGTTGCTTCCGCTGAAAAGTTTTTATCTACCATTAACCCCCGTCTGGTAGCTTTACACGTGTACTTCGATCCTACAATTGGTATCAGAGCCAGGTTGCTCTAATCTTTGTGATTTTCACGTGTTTTGACTAATCATCATGGAGAAATACTCCGCCGAACCTTGTGTGTTTAGTGGTATTGATTTTCAGGTTTGGAAGGCACGCATGGAAGCTTTATCCAGGCGAAAGGCTTTGCAATATGGGAAAAGGTGTACAAGCATTACGATGTGCCTTCAAACGATCAAGTCACGGCTACAAACATGAGACATGTCGACAACAACAACAAGGCTCGGAACTTGATCATACAAGGACTAACTCAGAGCGACTTCGACCGTGTTGCACACCTGCGATCGGCGTACGATGTGTGGAGAGCGCTTTGTGACTACCAGAAAGGATCCAACACGATCAATGAGGTAAGACAGGATATGTTCAAGAAAGAATACATGCGCTTTGAGATGCAACCCGGTGAGTCCATTGATGACCTCTTTGCTCGCTTTAATAAATGTAAGGGCCTCAGTTTTTGACACATGCTTGAAGTGTCATCACCACACACACACCTCATTTGAAGCAAGTTGATAAACACCTTTGAAGAGCAAGTAATCACCATCAACATGCTCATTAGGGAACAAACTCACATATTGCAAAAGTGGTATTTCCCACATGTGATATACAGGGGCTGGGCATATGAAAACTCCTACTCAGTGCTAGGAATGTCCATGCCAAGTTTCACCCAAATTCAAAACCTTTTGAGGTCATTTTGGGCATAGCTAGAAAGAGGCCAGTTTGAAACTACATTCAAATCCAAACAGTTTTTATCCCATGAATTCAAAAGTATATTCTTACTCAGCATATTTTTGTGAGCTCACACACCAATTTTCACTCCATCTGGGGTTGATCTTGACATGAGCTAAGTGGGGCAAATTCAAACTTTATTTGAATTTCAAACTGAACATGTGCTGAAATTTATCCAAACCAAACCCAATTTGAAATCTAACTAATTCAAATGGCTCAAAGGTTGATAACTAAAATCACCAAGGGCTTTGGGAACTACTGTTTACAACAGTAGATTGGAGTTAAGTTCAGAGGTTAAGATTGAGGGTGGGACCCACATGTCATAGAGCTAAGAGGGAAGACTTGCACACAAAGTCACAGCCTCGGTGGGAAATTCCACCAAGCGGCTGCCGGGTGTGCCACCGAGAAGGCACCGGCGCCACCAGCTGCTTCCCCCATCGCGCGCTGGCGCCCAGGGCGGCCTTCTCGTGTCCCCACGCGACCGTCACCGCCTCAGCCCGAGCGAAGACCGGTTGCCTTTATCTCCTCGCGGGCGACATCGAGCAGCGCCGTCTTTCTTCCTCCGAGCGCTCGGTCGATCAGGAAAACAAAGAAAACAATTGCACCCTTGTTTCCCCGAGTTGCTAGGCAGCACGCTGAGCTCAAGCACCACCCTGACAATGCCTGAACCACCGGGTTTCGGCTCCCGTTCCCGTGATCAACGACGACCGTCGTGACTGAGCTGAAGAACGGCGATCAGTCTCACGTGGACAGCATTCCACAGGGGCTATCACGGTCCAGCAAGAGCGGCAACAGGAGCGTGCGACAACCGTGTTGCTCTCCTCCAAGTCTGGAAGCAAACCGTGAAGAATCCGCTACGAATTTCCATATTTTGCTCCGGCGGTCTTAAACCGAGCTTCCGATACGGATTCTTCGAATTCCCGCTCTATGATCCTTCTTAGGTTATCAAATTCTGCACATAGGCGCTGGACTAGCCGGCGATCAATTTCCTTTCTGCATCCATGGTATGAAACCGAATAGGAGTGACGAATTTTGAGCTCGATCGAGGATGTTCATGGCGGGCACGATCGGTCACACGGTGCCGACCACCTTGCCGCCATCTTTGAACACCTTTGAGACCTTGTCGAGCTTCCTAGAGGTGTACTGATGCTGTAGAACCGATTGTTCGAGGTCTTGGCGGGTTAGAAACCACGGCCGACGGCGCCGAACCTCAACCGAGGCCGCCGCACGTCGGTGGGCTATTTCCGGTCACCGCCAACTCGAACTGACACCACCGACGTGTTCCTTGACGTCGATAACCCCCTGCCGGCGAGTTTCAGACCGTGCGATGGCCGGCAGCGACAATCCGGCGAGCTTCGGGTCTGCTCCGGCGAGGGGAGGCGGCGCGGGCGCGAGGGCGCGTCGGGAGGAAGAAGACGACGCGGGGCCCGGTCGTCAGCGACTTAAAAATTCAAATCGGGATCGGGTGTGGCTGGGATCCGTTGTGCTGGCATGCAGGAACCCCACATACCATGGTGTGCTGACGCATCAGTGCGCAACACATGTCCCCGTGGCCCACCCGCAAGTTTAAACTTTCCCCGATTTTCAGATTTTCATTCAAACTTCAAATCCTCATAACTTGGGCTAGAAAGCTCCAAATCGAGTGAACCAAATTTTATTGGATTCAGCTCTCTGAGCACGTACCAGCAAATTGAGTTTCACTTCATGGAAACCCTTAATTCTCCAGAATTAATTCCTCAAATTTTAAACTGTTTGGAATTTTAACTGGAGAATCCCTTGGAGGAAAATTCCGAAATTTTGCTGGGATGTTCACCAGAATATCCTTGAACTATCATAAAAATTTCAGGTTCATTTGAGCTAATTTGATCCACCTAATGGTGTAATTAGTGAAACTATTCCAGAGAAAATAGAAAATGTTCAGAAACATTTTCAGAATTTTCTATGAAATTGTTTAGCTCATATCTTTAGCTAGAAACCTTCAAATTAAGTGAGACCAACTCCATTAGAACCCTCTGAAAATCTAGTTTTCAGAAAGTCATGGCTTGTTCCATGAAAATCCCTAGAACATCCTAAGTTTTCCAAGTAAGGTCAAGGACATGATTAATTGTGGAGGGCTCAAATGAGCTTTGCTGCAACTCAAACTTGACCAAATATGTGTTTAGGTTGTAACCAAGCCACAGTAAAAGTTTCAGTCATTAGGTCTGTCTAATAAGAGTTATAGACTTCACAAGTTTAAATTCAATCAAAGGCATTTAAATTAATGCATATACTTGTATATCATGTAGTCGCTAAGGTCGAGGAGGAACCCGAAGTCCTAGACTTCGTTACTCCGGAGGAGAAGCTAGCCTACGACCAAGAGCAGCAAGGCAAGCTCCGGTTTACATTAACCTATTTACAAATATTTATTATTTTGAGCACTTACTTGAGTATTATGATTCCTTGCATTAGAGTCTTGTTTGGAAACCCAATTGCATAGCCAAGAAAAAAAACCATGGGTCGGGTTTAGGATTGCAAACCTCGTTAGCCACTGCAAAGCTAAGTTAGGGTAGGATTCGGTACAAGTCGAGTAGTTGGAACTACTCGCGAGCATAGGCTAGAGGCACTCGACTCGGGTAGAGATAGCACATGATACACATGGCAAGAAAAATGAGACCGAGCGAAGAGTAAGGGCAGAAGGACTTTGGGGCCTGTGTGCTATAGCTCCGTTTGTGTCGATTGAGGACCGAGCCATGTGCGGGCCTTTTGAACAAGCTAGAACAGTACCGAAGACCTACCGGCTATTTGGGAACCGGGAAACCGATGTAACTCGGGTAGCTGGGTGTTGAGGCATAGCTGGTCGTTCAGAGGGTAGGTTGAGAGCTCGAGGTGTAAATCGGCTCGCGGCACTGAGATGCACGTGCAGAGACCTCTTGCTCGGGACGATTGGACCGGTTCAACATTTGACTAACGGGTGAAAGGTAGTTGCGTACGGCGTCCGTGATGGTTGCTGTAGGCAACATCGAGTACGGGCGTACGTGACGGGTTGTTCGGGTAACCCTGGTGTAAATCGATTATAATCGCCGTCCCTCGCGGTCAGTGAGTACCACTCGTTCACTGTACCATGACGTAGAAAGAACAGGCTAGTAACATGTTAAAATGTTGCTGATTGAAAGATGAACTTGATTGTTAATGATTTGCTGTAGTCTAGAGCTAACTAAAGTTCCTTTCAACTTTGGGCAAAGTACATGAGAGAAATGCGTTTCTTGTTTGATTGCGGCTCTCTCATGTGCCTTAGCGTAAGGTTCTCCACAACCTGCTGCTAAAACTTGAAAGTAAGGTTCTACTAATTAGGCGAGTCCTTGCAAATGATTTTTACCTCATGTAACCTATCAACCCTCATGTAGAAGTTCCATGTTTAGGAGAGACGGGTCAGTCTTGCTGAGCCTTTGTGCTCACTGCTTGTGTTTGAAGCTTTTGCAGGGTTCTATGAGGATGGAACTCCCGAGGAGGAGACGGAACCCCTCAGCGTGATCTCGGCTCGACAATACCATGGGGTCGTGTCAGCGTTGGTATCACAGCAGCAGCAACAGCAACAGCAAACACCGCCACCACCACTGCCAACGGTTACATTGGCTGACATCGTCATGGCAATGGTGGGTTTGCATCAGCAGCACACGGACTTGCTGCAAACTCTCATCGCTAATACGTCTCGCCCAGAGAGACGTCAAGACCGTGAGGAGCGTCAGCAGAGCTCCTACTCTGACTTCCTAGCGACTCATCCCCCGGTATTCTCAAGGGCGGATGAACCGCTCGACACGGACAACTGGCTCCGCGCAATAGAGATGAAGTTCGGGCTGCTCCAGATAAGTGAGCAGCGCAAGACTCAGTTTGCGGTCCAGCAGCTCCAAGGATCCGCGAGCGCGTGGTGGGCAAACTTCTGTGCTTCACAGCCCACCGACCGAGTTATGACCTGGGCAGAGTTCCGGACGGCCTTCAGGGCCTATCACATACCGCCGGGTCTGATGAAGAGGAAGACGCAGGAATTCCTACACCTGCAGCAAGGGAGCCGGAACGCGCTGGAATACTCTAGGGCGTTCAACGATCTCGCGCTCTACGTGTCGTATCACGCCGATACCGACGAGAAGCGGCGGGACCACTTTTACCAGGGGCTTAACCCACTCCTGAAGGACAAATTGGCGATGTTCAATCGCGGCAGCCTCAACGACATCATTGATGCTGCGATTGTTCAAGAGGACTCCGGCAAGGAGTTAGCGGCGGCAGAGAGAAAGCGAAACGCGCCGCAAAGCAGCGGAGAAGGAGGTGGTCCTTCTCAGAAGTTTCGGATGGTGAATCGCCCACCATCAGGTCCACGCTGGCAGCCACCATGGCGGTCGATGCCGTTCCGCAGTCGTCCGTACTCTTCACCGGCATTCAGGCCGGCACTGCCAGTACCACCTCCGCAACAACAACAGCAGCAGCGGATGATGCCGCGTGCGTATGCACCTCAGTAGCGCATGCCGGGATTTCGTCCCCTGAGCACCGCACAAGCAGCGGCCACATGTTACAAGTGTGGCCGTCCAGGACACTTCACCAGCAGTTGTCCGGAGAGGCAAGGCGGCGGAGTTGCACCACAGTTTCCGGGGAGGAATCAACCCCGGAACCCTACTAATGCGCGGCAGGCCAACCCTAGGCC
This sequence comes from Neostapfia colusana, assembly GCA_030760725.1. Taxonomy (NCBI): domain Eukaryota; kingdom Viridiplantae; phylum Streptophyta; class Magnoliopsida; order Poales; family Poaceae; genus Neostapfia; species Neostapfia colusana. Next base: position 35,602,692 of record JASWHV010000016.1, read on the forward strand.
CGGCACTGTCCACCAGCTTGCCATAGAGGACGTGCCGGAGGGTGAGCCAATCCTTGCGGGTATATTCCAACTCCACCAGCATCCCGCCATAGTATTGTTTGATTCAGGCGCCACACATAGCTTCATTAGCCAAGCTTTCATTGATAAATATAGCTTGCAAATACTACCCACCGATAGCCCTTATGTGAGCTGTTCACCGGGTGGGAAAATTTCAGCAAGCATGATGGTCCCAAAAGCGCCATTGTGCTTAAAGGGTAGAGTTTACCCTACGTCTCTCATAATCTTAGAGGGACAAAAGGTAGATGTCATCTTAGGGATGTCGTGGTTAACCCGCCACGGCGCTGTTTTAGACACCGTCCTCCGAGTTGTGCACTTAAACTCAGAAGTGCACAAATCTCACTCCTTATTTCTGGACAGTCCATAAATAAAACTTCCAAGTGTCTATCAAGCCACAACCATCAGATTGGAAGATATTCCAGTGATCCGAGAGTTCCCTGACGTATAACCGGACGATTTTCCGGGGATGCCGCCCGATAGAGAGGTGGAGTTCAAGATTGAACTTGCGCCGGGAACCATGCCAATATCCCGAAGGCCGTACAAGATGGCACCCAAGGAATTGGCTGAATTGAAGACCCAGCTAACGGACCTGCTGGAAAAGGGTTTTATTAGGCCGAGCTCCTCGCCATGGGACTGTTCGGCATTATTCGTGAAGAAGAAGGATGATACGTTGCGGCTTTGCATGGACTATCGTCCATTAAATGCCGTAACCATCAAGAACAAGTACCCGTTGCCACGGATCGACACGTTGTTTGATCGGTTGGTCGAAGCAAAGATCTTTTCCAAGATGGACTTAAGATCCGGGTACCATCAGATTAAGATAAGGGCGGAGGACATTCCGAAGACGGCTTTCTCGGCGAGGTACGGACTTTATGAGTACCTGGTCATGTCCTTCGGCCTCACCAATGCTCCAGCTCACTTCATGTATTTGATGAACTCGGTATTCATGCCGGAGCTGGACAAGTTTGTAGTGGTCTTCATCGACGACATACTGGTATATTCCAAGTCGGAGGAAGATCACAAAAAGCATCTGTGTATAGTCTTGCAACGGCTGCGGGATCACAAGCTATACGCGAAATTCAGCAAGTGCGAATTCTGGATATCGCAAGTGCCTTTCCTCGGGCATATCATCTCAGCGGAGGGTATTGCTGTGGACCCGAGCAAGATCACTCAAATGCTGAATTGGAAATCCCCGAGAACTGTTCATGAGGTACGGAGTTTCCTCGGACTCGCGGGATATTATCGGAGGTTCATTCCGAACTTCTCGAAGATTGCCAAGCCTATGACGGAGCTGCTGAAAAAGGCTACCAAATATGTTTGGAGTCCAGCGTGTGAAGCAGCATTCAAGGCTTTGGTCAAGCACTTGACATCAGCACCGGTTTTGGCGCAGCCAGACACAACAAAACCGCTCGATGTGTACTGCGATGCATCCGGCATCGGGCTCGGATGTGTGCTGATGCAAGACCGAAGAGTGGTCGCGTATGGATCACGGCAGCTTATAAACCATGAGCAAAATTATCCAACCCATGACTTGGAGCTCGCTGCCATGGTACTCGCACCCAAGATGTGGAGGCACTACCTACTCGGTAACCTCGTACATTTATATACCGACCACAAGAGCCTCAAGTACATATTCACTCAGAAGGAGCTGAACATGAGGCAGCGAAGATGGTTAGAATTGATAAAGGATTACGAAAAAGTACGTGTCCGAGTGTGATACATGTCGAAGGGTGAAGGCAGACCATATGCGGAAACCGGGACTGCTACAACCACTGGGTGTTCCTGCCTGGAAGTGGGAGGATGTGAGTGTGGACTTCATAGTCGGTTTACCCACCACCTTTCAGAAACATGATTCTGTCTGGGTGATCGTCGACCGGCTCACCAAAGTTGCCCATTTCATCCTGGTCAACACCAACTACAATGCCAAGAAGTATGCTGAACTGTACATCTCACGGATCCTATGCTTGTATGCCGTACCCTGTACCATCACATCGGATCGGGGCACTTTATTTGTGTCCCGTTTTTGGGAGCAGCTACACGCTGCATTGGGGACAAAGCTGATCCGTAGTTCAGCGTACCACCCGCAGACGGACGGGCAAACCGAGCGGGTAAACCAGATCCTAGAAGACATGCTACGAGCTAGCTATATCAACCACGACATGAATTGGGATGATCACTTGCCATTAGCCGAGTTCTCGTACAACAATGGGTACCAAGCCAGCATAAAGATGGCGCCCTACGAGGCGCTATACGGAAGAAAATGCCGCACACCATTGAACTGGTGTGAGTCTGGTGAAAGGGTTACCTTCGGGATTCACCTTGTCAACAACGCGGAAGAAAAGGTTCGACTGATTCAAGCGAACCTAAAGGCCGCCCAATCCCGTCAGAAACAGTATGCGGACCGGAGGAGACGCCCATTACAATTTAAAGTCGGGGATCACGTATACCTACGTGTGTCTCCAATAAAGTGCGTAAACAGATTTGGGGTGAGAGGAAAGTTGGCACCCCGATTCATCGGTCCATTCCAGATTACCGAAAGATGTGGATCACTAGCATACCGGCTGAAATTACCAGAAGCACTTTCCGGTGTGCATGACATCTTTCACATTTCCCAGCTGAGGAAGTGTCTCAAGCTATCAACTACCGTTCAGCTGGAGGAATTGAAGAACTGCAACCGGATCTCACCTATCGTGTAACACCCCAAAAAACAAATCTTCCCGGCCAGTGGGCCGAAACCCACCAGCCGGCCCACTAATTCCCGCGCCAGCCCGGAGCCGCGCCCCCCCCCTTTTTCCCACTGACACGCGGGGCCCACCAATCTTTCTTCCTCCTCGCGCTCGCGCCCGCGCTCGGCCGGACTCTTCTCACCCCGAATTGGAACCGCCCCGGATCCTCGCGTATCCCAGCCAAATTTTGTTCGTGGACGATGCAAACTCGATCACAACTGAATGCCGCCCTCCCCCATCTATAAAAACCCCGGCATCGTCCCGTTTTTCCCCACGATTCGCCGATTTTCTATCTGGTGAGAAACCGAGCTTCTCCGGAGAATTCTGCTCGATCTACGCTCGGGAATTCTTATCTAACTCGCTGGTCTTGATCCACCGCCTCCGGGGAACCTTGCAGGTGCAGAAAACTCGGTGATTTGCGGTTCAAACACAGCGCCGACGAGCCTCGCCGTGAATTCATCTTGGACCTCGTCGCCGATCGCTTTTCAGGACCTTCGAGCTCAAGAAAACCCCCGAGGTGAGATCCCCGACCTCCCATCGGCCGATCTATGCCATAAAATCACAGTTCTAGGAAGAATTGACGAAGATCCGAAACTCTCCGGCGAGATCGCCGCCTCCCGCCGCCATGCGCCGCCGGGCAGCGTCGCCCGCGCTCGATCAGAGCGACGTGGCCGCTTGTGCGCCGTCTATTTTAAATCGCACGGTAGAATTTAAATCCCCGCGTACTGGTTCGATGTTATAATCCCAGCCGTCTGTTTTAAATCGGACGGTCCACGTCAGCCCCGCGTTATAAACGCTGGGATTCTTACGCGCTACCCCCTGGGGTTCTCGGAAAATAAGAGCTAGCCCCGGAAACATCTGATCTAGCCCCTGGAAGTTCAGAAAATCATGTAAATTCATTTAAAAATCAGTTTTCACCCCTGGACTTAATTAAAATTAGGAAAAAACCCTCTGTTATGTGTAGTTAGACCCCTGAAAATTTTCAAAGTAATATTATAGACCCTGTAGTGGGGTGAGTTTACCTTTTTAACCCTAATTGATATTAAATTTAGGAAATTGAATATGTGGTTAGTATTTAAAATTTAATAGATGGGACAAACATATTGTCAATTGAAATTAAAAACTTTACTAGTACTTGGAAAACCTTGGAGTGAGATAAAAATAGATTTTTGGCTGAAATGAATCTGTTTAATTGATTATTCACATTTATTAGATATAGGGACATATTTTTAAGTAGAGAATAATTCTGAAAATTTGTAAAATAAATGTAAAATAGTTCACATCAGAGGAGAAGTTCAAAAATATATTATTTAATATTTTAGACCCAAAACCTATTCTGTTTAGATGAGGTGTCTTACTATTTTTATAATAAAGTTCACATTTAGGCATAGGAAATAAATCTGAAAATATAGTAAGCTAGGTATGAATAACTAGAAAATGATAAATGAAGTTTCTAAAATCCCAAGAATTCAGTTTAGGGTTGATAGAAGGTTTGAAGACATATATGAAGTAGGAAAATACCTTTCATGCATACTTGGTAGTTAAAATGTGTATCAATTAAATATAAAGGATTTATTTAAATTAGAAATTCCTATATAGTATGCCCACATGAATATGAATACAAAAGTAGAAATCATATACACATGTTTAAAAGTGCATGTAAGCCAAAAATCAACACACATAGAGTAACTACAACACATAGAATTGTGAATGGCTTTCATAAATGTGAATGTGTGGTTTGTATGAGGTGGAAGTGTGAACTATGTCTTATGACATGTTGTTTTCTTTTGCTATGTGTGATGGTATGAGTAGAGCCTGCTCCAGAGCAAGTTCTTCCTTTTCAAGATCAGGACTACCCATTCCAAGAGCAGCAGGAAGGAGGCAAGTATCCTTGACCACTTTGATCCTATACTAGGATGTGTAGATAAAATTATTTGCATTGTCAATTGAAAATATGAAACCCATGCTAGGATGTTTCCCTAGAATTGCATTACCTTGTTTCCTTGTAGCTTGGGTTGGGATTCATTTTATCATGTCATTTATTATTATGCATATGCTTAGCCATGCTTAGAATGGGATATTTGGGATATGAGATCATCAGTTATTTTACCATACTCTTGAATGAGATGTTGTGAGTTATGTAGAGGTAGGGATCAAGACAAGTTTGATGTTTTGGTTGGTGCTGGGTGCACGAGACTCGGGTTTGTGTTTAGTACTTGCCTGGATCCTAAGGACCGGTTCATGGAGCATGTAACCTGGCTTTACCATGCCAACCACATGCTGAGATGGGGCAGCTTGGCCAATTAATTAGGTGTATCCCCAGCGTATTATGGGTGTGTTGCATGGTGCGGGGAATAGGTGTCAGCTGGACTACCATATGAACCACAAAGCTCAAGAGGGGGCCACTGCAGCGCGGTTGGAGCCTCTTGTATGCTGTTAGGGGTGAAACCTCAGTGGGCCCATGCTCGTCGGGAATCCCTTTGTAAAGGCTTCGTAGTGATCTCCTGGCTACACAGCTGGGAAGTGTGAATGTGGTTCGTAGCCACTAGCATAATGGAGGTTCTTTTAGTCCACCTGGCAAGCTAATCATACACTATAGCTCCACCAGGACCATCCGGGAGAAGCGGGAAGAATGGAGTTCAGAGATGAGGATTATCCATGAAAATCAGCTGCTAAAAATCCACCGCTCTCCAGCTTGTCGGGCGACACAGGTCGATGCGGAGAAGGATGTCACCTGGGAGGCAATCACCTGCCAGAGTCACATCTATCGTCGCCACCTGGACAGGACTGAGTACATGTATGTCCTCCAGCGCGATAGTGGTACAACGGAGTACAAGTACCCGTCAGTGCAGCAGGGGACTTCCCATGAGCACATGGACCTGTGCTTGGAGGATGCTGCTCTGCTTAGCACTCGACTGCAGGAGTGTCAGCAGGAGCTTCAGGATGTTCGTGACACCCTGAAGGAAACCGAGGCGTTGCTTCGAGCCTGCTTGAGGGCGAGAGAGAGAGGAGATGGGAATGAACTGTGTGTCACCGTGAATGACACATGGACTCCTGACTCCCTAGATCGCCGGACGATCAGGCGTCGTCGCACTTCTCCACCAGCAGCTTCCCCACCCAAAGCGGAGTCAGAAGGCAGCCGCAATAATGAGGAAGATCCTGAGGAGCCAGCTCAGTGATACGAGTAGTGTAGAGTCCTTCCCTTAGTTTAGCAAGATGTCGAGTACTCGAGTCGTTATCTTAGTTAATGGTGTGTTAATGCTTGGTGTGTGACGTGAGTTGTGGAAGCCATGAGCAATTGTCCACAGCCTCGTCTTCAGATTGTTTTGCTTTGGTGTGTGAACCCACATGAATTAGTAGTGCATTTATTTTTGTATGAGACATGAACCCCCAAAAAGTATAACAAAGCCTCAACACTTCAAAGTAAAAACAAGTGAAAGTAGTAAGATAATACGTAATGACTTAAATTAACATTTGGTTGATCATGCTAGATGGCCGGAAGAGGAAAGGGTCGTGCTGCCAACCCCGCCAACAACAACGATGAGGCCTGCAACCCTCATCTTTCTGGGAGCCAAGACAGGAGTGGACGCCGTGAGGGAGTTGATCCCATCCACCAAATGCTTGAGAATCAAAATCAGCTCATCCAGAACCTGACTCAAGTGGTGGCCAACTTGCATCAAGTTCTCCACAAGCTGCACCACGCCAACCAAGGTTGAGTGAGTTTCTAGGAACTCAACCTCCAAAGTTTGCAAGTGCTGCTGAACCTCTGGAGGCAGATGATTGGCTAAAGACCATTGAGAGCAAGATGAGGATCATACAGTGCCAAGGGTATGAGAGGGTGCTGTTTGCCTCTCATCAATTGCATGGACCTGATGCTGATTGGTGGACCGCCTACGTGGCCGCCCATCATGACCCTGAGAACATCACTTGGGAAGAGTTCAAGCGTAGCTTCCGCAACCATTACATACCAAGGGGTGAACTCAAAAACAAGAGGAAGGAGTTCTTGGGGCTGCAGCAAGGAAACATGACTGTGAGGGAATACCTCACTAAATTTAGTCAACTCTCCCGTTATGCCCCACGGGACATAGAGACTGATGAGCAAAAACAGGATTGTTTCGTGGAAGGACATACCGCAGAAATGCAGTGTGCAATGTCCTCCAACGAGTATGAAAGCTTCCAAAAGATGGTGGACAGAGCGTTTGTAGTAGAAAGGAAGCTGAAGGCCTTGGAAAATGAGAACAAGAGGAAGGCCGGGTGGTCACATCAAGCCTCAGGGAGCAACACCCGCCCACGTCTGATGCAGCAACCCGCAGGGCCGATAAACCGTGCTGCGGTACCCTACTCAGCACCAAGAGGGTACAACCCAAACTACAGGCCTCCGGCAGCACCAATACAGCCACAACGTCAGTTCGTACAGCAGCCTCGCCCTACGTATCAACCTCGACCAGCAGTGCAAGGACCCCCAAACCAACCCCAAGACAACAAAGGCCAGGCACCTAAGGTTGGGGTGCAATGTTTCAACTGTGGCGAAGTGGGACACTACGCCCATAAGTGACCAAAGAAGAAGCCCACGCAGCCACAACAGCAGAATGTAATGAGAGGACGGGTGAACCACGTCACCATGGAGGAAGCGCAAGAGGCACCTGACGTGGTAGTTGGTAAGTTTCCTGCCAATTTACACATCACAACCCTGTTGTTTGATTCTGGTGCTACCCACTCGTTCATTGCTCAAGGGTTTGTTAAGAAGCATGATCTAGCAACAACACAAATGAACCATATGCTAGCAGTAAGCTCTCCAGGTGGAGAAATAAGGACAAGACAAGTGTGTCCCAAGGTGAATCTAGACATTAATGGTGTGGTATTTACTGCCAACCTCATAGTGATAGATTCCCAAGGGATTGATATTATTCTGGGCATGGACTGGTTGACCAAACATAAGGGAATCATCCATTGTTCGACCAGAACGGTGGAACTAACGCACCCTAGTGGCACAAAAGTAAAGTTTATAACAATACAAGAGCCTAGGAGGGACATTAAATTAAATCAAGTTGAGATGAAAGTGGAGGAGATCAGAACCATCAGGGAATATCCAGATGTTTTTCCGGAGGAATTGCCAGGAATGCCTCTTGATCGTGAAGTGGAATTCGCAATTGAGGTAGTGCCTGGAACAGCTCCGATATACAAGAGACCTTATCGGATGGACTCCAAGCAGCTGGGAGAACTCAAGGATCATTTGAGAGAATTGACGGAGAAGTGGTATATTCGCCCTAGTTCCTCACCATGGGGAGCTCTAGTCATATTTGTGCCCAAGAAGGACGGAACCCAGAGGTTATGCGTGGACTACCGTGCCTTGAATGAGGTAACCATCAAGAATAAGTACCCATTACCCCGCATTGAAGACTTGTTTGATCAGTTGAGGGGAGCTTGTGTGTTCTCGAAAATTGATCTCAGGTCGGGATACCACCAACTTAAGATAAGGCAATCTGATATTCCCAAGACAACTTTCGTATCTCGGTACGTACTGTATGAATACACTGTTATGCCTTTCGGGCTAACTAATGCCCCGGCATACTTCATGTATCTCATGAACAAGGTATTCATGGAATATCTGGACAAATTTGTGGTGGTTTTCATAGATGACATTCTCATCTTCTCCAAAGATGAAGAAGAACATGAGAAACATCTAAGGTTGGTGTTGCAGAGGCTGAGAGAACATCAACTATATGCCAAGTTGAGCAAGTGTGAGTTTTGGCTGAAGAAAGTTCCCTTCTTAGGACATATAATCTCGGAGGGAGGAATCTCCGTGGATCCCGCCAAAATCGAGGATATACAGAAGTGGAAGACCCCTGAAAATGTCGGGGAAGTTCGAAGTTTCTTGGGATTGGCTGGATACTATCGACGGTTTATTGAGGGATTCTCTAAGATCTCGAGACCCCTCACCAAACTGTTGGAGAAGGGAATCACATTCACATGGACGCTGTAGTGCGAGACGAGTTTTCAGGAGTTAAAGAAAAGATTGACAACAGCCCCAGTGCTAGTTATGCCAGATATGCAGAAGAACTTTACGGTGTACTGTGATGCCTCTGGAAACGGGTTGGGATGTGTTCTCATGCAAGAAGGGCATGTCGTGGCTTATGCATCCCGGCAGCTCCGGAAGCACGAGAAGAACTATCCTACACATGATCTAGAACTAGCCGCAGTGGTGCACGCGTTGAAAATTTGGCGGCATTACTTGATGGGGAAGAGAACAGAGATATATACGGATCATAAGAGCTTAAAGTACATTTTCACACAGCCAGATCTCAACCTCAGACAAAGGAGGTGGTTAGAGCTAATAAACGACTTTGATGTGGGCATCAACTATCATCTTGGGAAAGCAAATATCGTGGCAGATGCTTTAAGTCGGAAAGTCCAGGTCAATAAGTTGAGCTTGAGGACATGCCTGCAGAATTGAAGGACGAGGTTATAAGGCTCAATCTATGCCTTGTGAATAGTGGTGAAGCCATCGCCATGGAAGTGGACTCCACACTAGAGCGAGAAATACGCGAGGGTCAAAAGAATGACGAGAAGATACAAGAAATCAGGCAACTCAGCAAGGAAAATAAAGCCCTTGGTTTCAGAGAGGATGAACAGGGAACGGTGTGGCACGGGAAAAGAATCTGTGTGCCAGAAGTAAAGGAGATCCGTGAATTGATTTTGAAGGAGGCTCACGATTCTAACTATTCCATTCATCCTGGGAGTACGAAGATGTATTATGACCTCAAGAGCAGGTATCGGTGGTATGGCATGAAGCGAGATGTCACAGAACATGTTGCCCTATGTGACACATGTCAGTTGGTGAAAGCAGAACATCAACGACCCGCGGGATTATTGCAACCACTCAAAGTGCCTGAATGGAAATGGGAAGAAATCGGTACGGATTTCATAGTGGGACTGCCTAGGACCCAATCAGGATATGATTCGATATGGGTCATCATCGACAGGCTAACCAAGGTAGCTCATTTCATCCCCGTGAAAGAAAGCTACAGCGGATCCAAATTGGCGGAGTTGTACATGTCAAGGATCGTGTGTTACCATGGAGTGCCAAAGAAGATTGTGTCGGATCGAGGGACACAGTTCACTTCAAGGCTCTGGCAGAATTGCATGAAACCATGGGAACCCATCTGAATTTCAGCTCTGCCTATCACCCTCAAACTAACGGGCAGACGGAAAGAACCAATCAGATTCTTGAGGATATGCTGAGGGCGTGTGCACTAAAAAACAATCGGAGTTGGGATAAGAACTTACCGTATGCGGAGTTTTCCTATAACAACAGCTATCAGGCTAGTATGAAGATGTCACCGTTCGAAGCTTTGTATGGGAGGAAGTGCAGAACTCCCCTATTTTGGAACCAAACAGGGGAAAGTAAAGTGTTTGGTCCCGAAGTACTACAAGAAGCCGAGGCGAAAGTGAGGGAAATTCGCAACAACTTGAGGATAGCGCAGACACGACAAAAGAGCTATGCCGATGTACGGAGAAGAGAGCTCGTTTTCAACGTAGGAGACTATGTCTATCTCAAGGTGTCCCCTATCCGAGGACTTCGTCGGTTCAAGGTGAAAGGGAAGATGTCACCTCGATACATCGGACCCTTTCAAGTTCTGGAAAGGAAAGGCGAAGTGGCGTATCAGCTAGAATTACCAGCTCGCCTATCGGATGTGCACGATGTATTCCATGTGTCACAGCTCAAGAAATGTCTGAGGACACCTGAGGAGATGCTACCCATGAATGAGGTTGAAGTAGCTGAGGATCTGTCTTATGCTGAGCAACCATCAAAGATTTTGGAGACAATGGAACGCCTCACAAGAAATAAAAGAATCTGGATGTGCAAGGTGCAGTGGAAGCATCACTCGGAAGAGGAAGCCACCTGGGAGCGATAATATGAGCTTAAGGCACGATTTCTGGAATTGTTTTCTTAGAAACCCAATCTCGAGGACGAGATTTCTTTTTAGGGGGGTAGAGCTGTAACACCCCAAAATCCTGTCAAGAGGGGGATTTAAAAAATTTTGGACGTGTTGCATGTGTTGCAAAAATTCAAATTCAAACAGGAATTCAAATTTAACTCAAATCAGAAATGAAAAAGAAAAAGAAAAAGAAAAAGAAAAAAAACAAATCTTCCCGGCCAGTGGGCCGAAACCCACCAGACGGCCCACTAACTCCCGCGCTAGCCCGCAGCCGCGCCCCCCCCCCCCTTTTCCCACTGATACGCGGGGCCCGCCAACCTTTCTTCCTCCTCGCGCTCGTGCCCGCGCTCAGCCGGACTCTTCTCACCCCGAATCGAAACCGCCCCGGATTCTTGCGTATCCCAGCCGAATTTCGTTCGTGGACGACGCAAACTCGATCACAACCGAACGCCGCCCTCCCCCGTCTATAAAAACCCCGGCATCGTCCCGTTTTTCCCCACGATTCACCGATTTTCCTTCCGGTGAGAAACCGAGCTTCTCCGGAGAATTCTGCTCGATCTACGCTCGGGAATTCTGATCTAACTCGCTGGTCTTGATCCACCGCCTCCGGGGAACCTTGCACGTGCAGAAAACTCGTTGATTTGCGGTTCAAACACAGCGCCGACGAGCCTCGCCGTGAATTCATCTCGGACCTCGTCGCCGATCGCTTTTCAGGACCTCCGAGCTCAAGAAAACCCCCGAGGTGAGATCCCCGACCTCCCCTCTGCCGATCTATGCCATAAAATCATAGTTCTAGGAAGAATTGACGAAGATCCTAAACTCTCCGGCGAGATCGCCACCTCCCGCCGCCGTGCGCCGCCGGGCAGCGCCGCCCGCGCTCGATCAGAGCGACGTGGCCGCTTGTGCGCCGTCTATTTTAACTCGCACAGTAGAATTTAAATCCCCGCGTACCGGTTCGATGTTATAATCTCAGCTGTCTGTTTTAAATCGGACGGTCCACGTCAGCCCCGCGTACCGGTTCGATGTTATAATCTCAGCCGTCTGTTTTAAATCTTACGCGCTACCCCCTAGAGTTCTCGGAAAATAAGAGCTAGCCCCGGAAACTTCTGATCTAGCCCCTGGAAGTTCAGAAAATCATGTAAATTCATTTAAAAATCAGTTTTGACCCCTGGACTTAATAAAAATTAGGAAAACCCCCTCTGTTATGTGTAGCTAGACCCCTGAAAATTTTCAAAGTAATATTATAGACCCTGTAGTGGGGTGAGTTTACCTTTTTAACCCTAATTGATATTAAATTTAGGAAATTGAATATGTGGTTAGTATTTAAAATTTAAAAGATGGGACAAACATATTGTCAATTCAAATTAAAAACTTTCCTAGTACTTGGAAAACCTTGGAGTGAGATAAAAATAGATTTTTGGCTGAAATGAATCTGTTTAATTGATTATTCACATTTATTAGATATAGGGACATATTTTTAAGTAGAGAATAATTCTGAAAATTCATAAAATAAATGTAAAATAGTTCACATCAGAGGAGAAGTTCAAAATATATTATTTAATATTTTAGACCCAAAACCTATTCTGTTTAGATGAGGTGTCTTACTATTTTTATAATAAAGTTCACATTTAGGCATAGGAAATAAATCTGAAAATATAGTAAGCTAGGTATGAATAACTAGAAAATGATAAATGATGTTTCTAAAATCCCAAGAATTCAGTTTAGGGTTGATAGAAGGTTTGAAGACATATATGAAGTAGGAAAATACCTTTCATGCATACTTGGTAGTTAAAATGTGTATCAATTAAATATAAGGGATTTATTTAAATTAGAAATTCCTATATAGCATGCCCACATGAATATGAATACAAAAGTAGAAATCATATACACATGTTTAAAAGTGCAAGTAAGCCAAAAATCAACACACATAGAGTAACCACAACACATAGAATTGTGAATGGCTTTCATAAATGTGAATGTGTGGTTTGTATGAGGTGGAAGTGTGAACTATGTCTTATGACATGTTGTTTTCTTTTGCTATGTGTCATGGTATGAGTAGAGCCTGCTCCAGAGCAAGTTCTTCCTTTCCAAGATCAGGACTACCCATTTCAAGAGCAGCAGGAAGGAGGCAAGTGTCCTTGACCACTTTGATCCTATACTAGGATGTGTAGATAGAATTATTTGCATTGTCAATTGAAAATATGAAACCCATGCTAGGATGTTTCCCTAGAATTGCATTACCTTGTTTCCTTGTAGCTTGGGTTGGGATTCATTTTATCATGTCATTTATTATTATGCATATGCTTAGCCATGCTTAGAATGGGATATTTGGGATATGAGATCATCAGTTATTTTACCATACTCTTGAATGAGATGTTGTGAGTTATGTAGAGGTAGGGATCAAGGCAAGTTGGATGTTTTGGTTGGTGCTGGGTGCACGAGACTCGGGTTTGTGTTTAGTACTTGCCTGGATCCTAAGGACTGGTTCATGGAGCATGTAACCTGGCTTTACCGTGCCAACCACATGCTGAGATGGGGAAGCTTGGCCAATTAATTAGGTGTATCCCCGGTGTAGTATGGGTGTGTTGGATGGTGCGGGGAATAGGTGTCAGCTGGACTACCATATGAACCGCAAGGCTCAAGAGGGGGCCACTGCAGCGGGGTTGAAGCCTCTTGTATGCTGTTAGGGGTGAAACCTCAGTGGGCCCACGCTCGTCGGGAATCCCTTTGTAAAGGCTTCGTAGTGATCTCCTAGCTACACACCTGGGAAGTGTGAATGTGGTTCGTAGCCACTGTCTAATGGAGGTTCTTTTAGTCCACCTCACAACGGGGGATGAAATCACTACATGTGGGTACAGTGGTGCAAACTCTGCAGAGTCAAAACTGTCATGACAGCCGTGCTCACGGTCAAGAGCGGCTTGGACTTATTCATGATTAGAGTATGATGGCCTTGGAGGGTGTGAATGTTAAGCGGGGAGCTTAACATTGGAAATGATGTAATGGTTATTTGATTATGATGATGGGATGGGAGATTGGGACTATTTCACCTGTGTAGTAATGTAGGTGCTTAATAAGCTAAGGTGATAGGTATTAATTGCGTAGTGCTTTAACCATGAGTTCAACCTCCCCTTGTTCTAGCCATGCATGACATAACTTTCCCACACTTGCTGAGTACCATCGGTACTCAACCTTGCATATTTGTTGGTTTATATTGCTGCTCAGGTCAAGATAATGAGGTGGTGTATAATGATCAAGACTTTGGACCCGAAGAAGGTTTCTAGGTTCATGTAGTCCCCCGGGCAACGCCTGTAATGGAGTCCACAAGAATAATATTCCGCTGCTATTTTATTTATTTGTGATGAACTTATTATCGTCCATCGAGACATATGCTTTGTAAGACTTATTTATATTCGACACCTGGCTTGTAATAAATGATGCTTCACTAATCACATGTATGAGAAAATGATCCTGGCATACATGTGATATTCACTTGGTTGTTCTTCGGGAAAACCGGGTGTGACATATCGGGAGGAACCGGTTCAGATCATTGACGAAAAGGCCCGAACCACACGCAACCGCACGTTGTGGTTCTACAAAGTTCTATGGAGTAATCACTCCGTGGACAAAGCGACAAGGGAGAGTGGAGGATTTCTTCGCACTAACTACCCCGACTTTTTCACGTCGCATATCCGGTAATTTTCCACTTTCCTCTCTCTCATCTCTACCTTATAATCTCGGGACGAGATTCTTTTAAGGGGGGAGGAATATAAGGGCCTCGGTTTTTGACACATGCTTGAAGTGTCATCACCACACACACACCTCATTTGAAGCAAGTTGATAAACACCTTTGAAGAGCAAGTAACCACCATCAACATGCTCATTAGGGAATAAACTCACATATTGCAAAAGTGGTATTTCCCACATGTGATATACAGGGGCTGGGCATATGAAAACTCCTACTCAGTGCTAGGAATGTCCATGCCAAGTTTCACCCAAATTCAAAACCTTTTGAGGTCATTTTGGGCATAGCTAGAAAGAGGCCAGTTTGAAACTACATTCAAATTCAAACTGTTTTTATCCCATGAATTCAAAAGTGGGAGACATATTCTTACTCAGCACATTTTTTTGAGCTCACACACCAATTTTCACTCCATTTGGGGTTGATCTTGACATGAGCTAAGTGGGGCAAATTCAAACTTTATTTGAATTTCAAACTGAACATGTGCTGAAATTTATCCAAACCAAACCCAATTTGAATTCTAACCAATTCAAATGGCTCAAAGGTTGATAATTCAAATCACCAGGGGCTTTGTGGGAACTACTGTTTACAACAGTAGATTGGAGTTAAGTTCAGAGGTTAAGATTGAGGGTGGGACCCACATGTCATAGAGCTAAGAGGGAAGACTTGCACACAAAGTCACAGCCTCGGTGGGAAATTCCACCGAGCGGCTGCCGGGTGTGCCACCGAGAAGGCACCGGCGCCACCAGCTGCTTCCCCCATCGCGCGCTGGCGCCCAGGACGGCCTTCTCGTGCCCCCACGTGACCGTCGCCGCCTCAGCCCGAGCGAAGACCGGTTGCCTTTATCTCCTTGCGGGCGACATTGAGCAGCGCCATTTTTCTTCCTCCGAGCGCTCGGTCGATCGGGAACACGAAGAAAACAATCGCACCCTCGTTTCCACGAGTTGCTAGGCAGCACGCTGAGCTCAAGCACCACCCTCCCAACGCCTGAACCACCGGGTTTCGGCTCCCGTTCCCGTGATCAACGACGACCGCTGCGACTGAGCTGAAAAACGGCGATCGATCTCACGTGGACAGCGTTCCACAGGGGCTTTCACGGTCCAGCAAGAGCGGCAACAGGAGCGCGCGACCACAGTGTTGCTCTCCTCCAAGTCTGGAAGCAAACCGTGAAGAATCCGCTACAAATTTCCAGATTTTGCTCCGGCGGTCTTAAACCGAGCTTCCGGTACGGATTCTTCGAATTCCAGCTCTATGATCCTTCTTAGGTTATCAAATCCTGCACATAGGCGCTGGACTAGCCGGCGATCAATTTCCTTTCTGCATCCATGGTATGAAACCGACTAGGAGTGACGAATTTTGAGCTCGATCGAGGACGTTCATGGCGGGCACGATCGGTCACACGGTGCCGACAACCTTGCCGCCATCTTTGAACACCTTTGAGACCTTGTCGAGCTTCCTAGAGGTGTACTGATGCTGTAGAACCGATTGTTCGAGGTCTTGGCGGGTTAGAAACTAGGGCCGACGGCGCCTAACCTCAACCGAGGCCGCCGCACGTCGCCGGGCTATTTCCGGTCACCGCCAACTCGAACTGACACCACCGACGTGTTCCTTGACGTCGATAACCCCCTGGCGGTGAGTTTCAGACCGTGCGATGGCCGGCAGCGACAATCCGGCGAGCTTCGGGTCTGCTCCGGCGAGGGGAGGTGGCGCGGGCGCGAGGGCGCGTCGGGAGGAAGAAGACGACGTGGGGCCCGGTCGTCAGCGACTTAAAAATTCAAATCGGGATCGGGTGTGGCTGGGATCCGTTGTGCTGGCGCGCAGGATCCCCGCAGACCACGGTGTGCCGACGCATCAGTGCGCAACACGTGTCCCCATGGCCCACCCGCAAGTTTAAACTTTTCCCAGATTTTCAGATTTTCATTCAAACTTCAAATCCTCATAACTTGGGCTAGAAAGCTCCAAATCGAGTGAACCAAATTTCTTTGGATTCAGCTCTCTGAGCACGTTCCAGCAAATCAAGTTTCACTTCATGAAAACCTTTAATTTTCCAGAATTAATTCCTCGAATTTTAAATTCTATGGAATTTTAACTGGAGAATCCCTTGGAGGAAAATTCTGAAATTTTTCTGGGATGTTCACCAGAATATCCCTGAACTACCATTAAAATTTCAGGTCCATTTGAGCTAATTTGATCCACCTAATGGTGTAATTAGTGAAACTGTTCCATAGAAAATAGAAAATGTTCAGAAACATTTTCAGAATTTCCTCTGAAATTGTTTAGCTCATATCTTTAGCTAGAAACCTTCAAATTTAGTGAGACCAACTCCATTAGAACCCTATGAAAATCTAGTTTTCAGAAAGTCATGGCTTGTTCCATGAAAATCCCTAGAACATCCTAAGAGTTCCAAGTAAGGTCAAGGACATGACTAATTGTGGAGGGCTCAAATGAGCTTTGCTGCAACTAAAATTTGACCAAGTCTGTGTTTAGGTTGTAACCAAGCCACAGTAAAAGTTTCACAGTCATTGGGTCTGTCTAGAAAGAGTTATAGACTTCACAAGTTTAAGTTCAATCAAAGGCATTTAAATTAATGCGTATACTTGTATATCATGTAGTCGCTAAGGTCGAGGAGGAACCCGAAGTCCTAGACTTCGTTACTCCGGAGGAGCAGCTAGCCTACGACCAAGAGCAGCAAGGCAAGCTCCAGTTTACATTAACCTTTTTACAAATATTTATTGTTTTGAGCACTTACTTGAGTATTATGATTCCTTGCATTAGAGTCTTGTTTGGAAACCCAATTGCATAGCCAAGAAAAAAACCATGGGTCGGGTTTAGAATTGCAAACCTCGTTAGCTACTGCAAAGCTAAGTTAGGGTAGGATTCGGTACACGTCGAGTAGTTGGAACTACTCGCGAGCATAGGCTAGAGGCACTCGACTTGGGTAGAGATAGCACATGATACACATGGCAAGAAAAATGAGACCGGGCGGAGAGTAATTGCAGCAGGACTTTGGGGCCTGTGTGCTATAGCTACGTTTGTGTCGATTGAGGACCGAGCCGTGTGCGGGCCTGTTGAACAAGCTAGAACAGTACCGAAGACCTACCGGCTATATGGGAATCGGGAAACCGATGTAACTCGGGTAGCTGGGTGTTGAGGCATAGCTGGTCGTTTAGAGGGTAGGTTGAGAGCTTGAGGTGTAAATCGGCTCGCGGCACTGAGATGCGCATGCAACGACCTCTTGCTCGGGACGATTGGACCGGTTCAACATTTGGCTAACGGGTGAAAGGTAGTTGCGTACGGCGTCCGTGATGGTTGCTGTAGGCAACATCGAGTACGGGCGTACGTGACGGGTTGTTCGGATAACCCTGCAGGTGTAAATCGATTATAATCGCCGTCCCTCGTGGTCAGTGAGTGCCACTTGTTCACTGTACCGTGACGTAGAAAGAACAGGCTAGTTACATGTTAAAATGTTGCTGATTGAAAGATAGACTTGATTGTTAATGATTTGCTGTAGTCTAGAGCTAACTAAAGTTGCTTTCAACTTTGGGAAAAGTACATGAGAGAAATGTGTTTCTTGTTTGATTGCGGCTCTCTCATGTGCCTTAGCGTAAGGTTCTCCACAACCTGCTGCTAAAACTTGAAAGTAAGGTTCTACTAATTAGGCGAGTCCATGCAAATGATTTTTACCTCATGTAACCTATCAACCCTCATGTAGAAGTTCCATGTTTAGGAGAGACGGGTCAGTCTTGCTGAGCCTTCGTGCTCACTGCTTGTGTTTGAAGCTTTTGCAGGGTTCTATCAGGAAGGGACTGCCGAGAAGGAGACGGAACCCCAGGAGGGGAACCCCGTCGAGTGGGAGTCATGCACGCCGCCGTGTTAGTGTGTGTGTGTGCTAGCAAGGACATGTTCATGGTCTGAACATGAAATTGATGCGTAGTGTACGCCCGTGAGTGTAGACTGAACATATTTCATAAACCCTTTTATGTAATGAAAGTTTTGCTTCCGCTTTATACCTTTGATGTGTGTTATTCGGTGCTGTGCAACGCAGCACCCCACAGCGTGATCCTGGCTCGACAAGACCGTGGGGTCGTCTCAATAAAATTCTCAGCAACTTGCGTAGCGTCAATGTTAATTTTTCAGATGCTGAAAATGCTAGGCAATTACTATATTAGACATGTCAATTTGGGAGATGAAAGTAACATCCATACGTGAATCCACTGTCATGAGTACTCTTACATTAGATGTGCTTTATTCTCAGCTAAAAACTCATGAAATTAACATTATATCATGTAAGAACCCAAATAAGAATATTGCATTTGTCTCACAACGTGATATGCCTAGCTCCGGCCAATCATCTAGCAATACACTTGCTTTGTTGTCTTCACTAACCCTGGAACAGATTGAGGAGTTTCTAGAGGAGGAGCTAGTACTTCTTTCTACTAGGTTCTCAAAAGAATTGCAAAATGTGAGAACTAGAAGGAGAGGAAGCTCCAGACCTCAACGATGCTTTGAATGTGGTAAGACAGGACACTTTCGTGCAGATTGCCCTAACGTTTCAGGTCCTTCTAACCGTGATGAAAAGCATAATAAAGTCAAGTCCTTGTTTGGCAACATCAACAAGAAAAAGAAGGGTTTTACAGGACGCAAACTGATAAACAGTTTCATCACCTCACTTCAAGAATTTGGCTCGAGTAATGTAGACATTGGAAGTGATGAAGATGATCTGGCAAACTTGTGCTTCATGGCGGGCAAATCAAAATCAAGTATGGAGGATGCAGAACACAACAGTGACAACGAAGAGGTATGTCCTACTTGCGAAGAAATGTGTGATGCTATTTCTCGTGCCACTATTATTGTTAAGAAAAAGGACAAAAAGCTTAGGGACAATGCTGTTAAAATTGAGTCACTAGACTCTGAAATTAATCGTTTAAAATCCTTGATTCCTAGTGATGATTCTTGTTCCTCATGTGATTTAATATATGAACAATTGTCCTCTCTAAGAAGTGCTCACACCTCCACACTTGATAAATTTGAACTTGAAATCGAAAAGAACAAAAAGCTTGCTGCACTTAATGATAAAAACTTGAAAGATGCTTGTTGTTCTACAATTGATTTACATTGTTCTACTTGCGATGATCTTGATAAGAAACTACAAGATGCTATGAAAGAAATTTCTATATTGAACAATGCTTTACGTTCTCATGAAGTTAAATATTGTTCCATTTGCAAATTAAAAGGAAAAACTTCATGTGAAAATTGCCTTGATCTATCAAATAAACTTGATAACATGCATAAGACATTAGATCGGTTTTGTAATGGGAATAGGAACCTAAACTTGCTGCTGAATTCTTCCAAGTCTTGCAATGATAAAACTGGTTTAGGTTTTGATTCACATGCTCATGCTAAGGAACATCCACCTAAAATTGTAAAATCATTAGGAAATGATTTGATTCAAACTGTTCCTAAACAAAAAGAAGTGATTTTTAAATCTGCAGGAGTGTTGTCACATTCGGGTTCAAATAAGTATACTGCATGCTCATCTAGACATGAACACAAAGTTAAATTTCATTGTACCTATTGTGGTAGAGATGGTCATGTCATATATTTTTGTTATAGACTAGCTAAACAACATAAAAAGGAAAGAATGCAAGCTAGATCTTATAACTCTCATGCAAAATTTGCTGCACATACTAAACCGAATGTCAGGAACATGCAACCTGCTGTTATGAGTCAGAAATATTCAAAGTTTACCTCCGGAGCTTCAGTTTTTGCCTCCGGACCTTCTGTTTTTGCCTCCGGTGCTACTGATTTTCGTGCTACACAAGTAACACCTCATAGGTCAGTAGTTAAGAACAAAAAATCTCAAACTTTGACTCATAAACCTGCTGTTGTATCTCAGCTTTCGCATGTTATTCCTGCTGGACATCGTGTGACTCAGTACTGGATTCCTAAATGCCTTTTAACTAACCCCTGTATTGAGTCATCGACGTATTGTGCTTCTATGTAGGTTACACGCTTGAGGAAGGAGAATATTTGGATTATGGATTCAGGTTGCTCACGCCACATGACCGGTAACAAAGAATGGTTCTCCTCTCTCTCTTTTGTGTCACGTATAGAGAACGTTACTTTTGCTAATAATTCTTCAACTCCTATAATTGCTAAGGGTTCGGTTAGAATAAATGATCGCTACACTTTGAAGGATGTGGCACTTGTCAAAAATTTGAAATACAACTTGCTTTCTATTTCACAATTCCTAGATCGGGAAATTATTTTCAATAAAAACTGCTGCAAAGTTGTAGGTTCAAATAGTGAGCTTATTTTTAACATGTCTAGGTTTGGAAGAGTTTTTAAAGCTGATTTTGATATGTCTTCCTCTAAGCATATATGTCTAGTTGCAAATGATTCCGAAGATTTATATTTTTTGCATCGTAGACTTGGTCACGTAGGCTTTGATCATCTCACGCGTGTTAGTGCTCTTGATCGCATACGTGGCTGCCTAAGCTTAAAGGGGAAAAAGAAATTGTGTGCTCTTCTTGTGGACATGCTAAGATGGTTGCAGGTTCACATGCTCCTCTCACAATGACCATGATAACTGAACCGGGTCAACTTTTACACCTTGACACCGTAGGACCTTCATGTGTTCAATCCTTCGGAGGTAAATGGTATGTTCTTGTGATTATTGATGACTATTCTAGATACTCTTGGGTTTATTTTATGGCATCTAAGAATTAAGCTTTTAGTCACTTTAGAACTTTATTTCTAGATTATCAATTGATCACCCAGGATCTTTAAGAGCAATTAGAAGTGATAATGGAACCAAATTTAAAAATTAATCGTTTGATCACTTTTGTGCTGAAAATACAATAGATCATCAATTTTCTTCACCATATGTACCTCAACAAAACGGTATTGTAGAGAAAAAGAACAGAACCTTAGTTAAGATGGCTAGGACTATGCTTGATGAATATCAAACTCCTAGTAAATTTTGGGCTGATGCAATTGCAACCGCTTGTTATGTCTCAAATCGTGTTTTCTTGCGTGCTAAGCTAGATAAAACACCATATGAGCTCAGGTTTGGACATAGCCCTAGTGTCACACACTTTAGGGTCTTTGGTTACAAATGCTTTATTAAGAAACATGGTAATTTTGATAAATTTGAAGCTAGATCTGTTGATGGCATGTTTCTTGGTTATCCATCTCATACTAGAGGCTACTGTGCGCTTTTACTTGATACTAGCAAAATTGTGGAGACTTGTGAGGTTTCTTTTGATGAAGTTAGCCCAGGTACTAGTTCAAATATTGCAGGTCCGGATCCATATCCGCAGGGGGAGAGTATTTTTGTTAAAGAAGAGAAAGAAGTGGTGCTTCTGCCCGAAAATTCAGCAGCTAATGACATTGTTCCAGCTCCTGATCTTGATTCACAGCCAGCACCGACGACCACCATTGCTGGTCTATATCCTCCTCACGTCACAAGCTCATCTATTTGTGATGAACATGAAAAAGAAGAAGCTTGTGAAGTGTCCACTCCCCTCCGGATTCTCAAAAGTCATCCTCCACAACAAATTATTGGAATCTTGCATGAACGAGTTACAAGATCCAGGTTTTTCGACCCCAATTCTCATGCTCATTCTGCTTTTGTTGCTTCTTTTGAACCCAAAGATATATCACACGCACTCACTAATGAATCTTGGATTACTGCCATGCAAGAAGAGTTAGAAAATTTTGAAAGAAATAATGTTTGGAAACTTGTACCTCCACCTCAAGGTCACACTTTAATTGGAACTAAATGGGTTTTCAAAAATAAACAGTGAGGATATGGTTGTGGTTAGGAATAAGGCCAGGTTGGTTTCTCAAGGTTTCACACAAGTTAAAGGTCTAGATTTTGATGAAAATGTTGCTCCTGTTGCTAGATTAGAAGCCATAAGAATTTCGTTAGCTTTTGTTGCATCTAAAGGTTTTAAGCTATATGAAATGGATGTTAAAAGTGCTTCTTAATGGCTACATAGATGAGGAGGTTTATGTCAAACAACCACCTGGTTTTGAAAATCCAAATTTTCCTAATCATGTTTACAAACTGTCCAAAGCCTTGTACGGTCTCAAACAAGTCCCTAGAGCATGGTATGATAGGTTAAAAACATTCTTACTTGAAAAGGGGTTTACCATGGGCAAGGTTAATAAAACTCTTTTTGTGCTTAAGCATGGCAATGACTCATTATTCGTTCAAGTGTATGTGGACGATATTATCTTTGGTTGTGCTTCTCATGATCTTGTGTCCAAGTTTTCAGCTATGATGAGTTCAGAATTTGAGATGAGTATGATGGGAGAACTCACGTACTTTTTGGGGCTGCAAAAGTCAAGCAAACCAAGGAGGGTACCTTTGTGCATCAAACAAAGTATACAAAAGATCTCCTAAGGCGCTTCAACATGGACAAAAGCAAGCCTCTTCGGACACCAATGGGAACAGCAACAACACTTGAACTTGATGAAGATTGTGATCCCGTTGATCAAAAAGAATATAGAAGCATGATCCGATCACTTTTGTATCTCACGGCATCAAGATGGGACATACAATTCAGCGTATGTCTTTGTGCATGGTTTCACGCCTCTCCACGTGTTTCACATCGTCAAGCCATCAAAAGGATTCTCAGGTACTTATATGGAACTCAAGAATTTGGCATTTTTCTTCCTTCTTCCTCAACCATTACTTTGAAAGCTTTTTCCGATGCTGATTTTGGGGGTTGTAGGATTGATAGGAAAAGTGCTTCTGGTGCTTGTCATTTTCTTGGTAATTCACTTGTTGCCTGGTCCTCTAGAAAACAAAGTTCAGTTGCACAATCCACAGCCGAATCTGAATATGTAGCTGCTGCTAGTGCTTGCTCCCAAATTCTTTAGATTGTTCAAACACTTAAGGACTATGGGGTTGATCTAGATAGTGTTCCACTGTTTTGTGATAACACTAGTGCCATTTGCATTGCTAAAAACCCCGTGCAACATTCGAGAACTAAGCACATTGACATTAGGTATCACTTTCTCCGTGATAATGTCAAAAAAGGGAACATTGTGCTTCACCATGTAGATACCAAACAACAATTGGCTGACATTTTTACAAAACCTTTGGATTTCACTCGTTTTTGTTACATTCGTAGTGAAATAGGGGTTATGCATCCTCATGGCTTAAATTGAGGGAGAATTTTGAAACTTGGGAAGTCTATGTGTGAATCTGAAATTAAAATAATATGAGCATAGTATTTCATGAATATATGACTTTGTGATTCCTTTTTCATGCTGAAAATTCTTACTACATTACTCGTGTTATACATTTTGTAGTTTTTACCATGTCTAGTAATTGGAATAATTACTTACACTAAATCTGGTCATGGTCGAACTTTCTTGCTGTTTTGAACTTGTTGCATGCTCACAAGTGCTTTTAATCATAAAGAATTAATCAAGTAATCAAATGTTGAGTTTTTATGTTCAAATAAAAAGAAATGAGAAAAGATCAAGAGAATATGCATGCATCACACTTCTTCTTTTGAGATGGCTTATCATTGCACTTAGATATGAATTTGAAAGGAGTTGTGTATGACTAAAACCATGTCCTTAAGCTTCTGACTGTCAAATGACATAGGCTTGGCTTGGTTGGTTAGAATAAGGCTGATGCTGCATATAATCTCTTGCAAATGTCATAAGATCAAAATTTGTGCTTTAAATGTTAAATAAAATGCAGCAACAAGTGTCATGCTTTCAGGTCTTGAAATAGTTAAGTTTGTGAGATCATGACTTGCTTAAATTGAAAATTACACTTGATCTCTAGCATGGCTTACACTACTTTTTGTATCTCATTGATGTGTTAGTGTAAGTTACTTGATAGTATGATTTGGATGAGCTTTGTTTTATATGTATATGTTATAATGTGCTCATAACAAATTAAAATTTCTCTTTTGTACATTGCTGAATACATTGTCAAAGGGGGAGAAATTGATCACACATTGCACACATTCACAAGTGTTTTCGCACGATTCTTCTCAGGGGGAGAATTTTTGGTATTTTTGTTTTTCTTCTCATTTTATTTCTGATTTACAAAGGGGAAGAAATTATTTTCAAAATTTTCATGTGAATAAGCCAATGTTTAGATTTTAAGTGGTGTTGCCAATGCATTCATCAAGGGGGGGATTGTGAGACCTATGTGTGCTGAATACATTGGCTTCGACGATAAAAGTTTTGAATACTACCAAAACACCTTTTTAACAAGGCCCAACTCTAGGTCCGAGCTCCTGCAAGGTCCGACGATAGGTCCGACTTGTTTTGGGTAGCTCCGGCAAGGTCCGACGTAAGGTTCAACTTGCTTTGTCTAGGTCTGACTTATTTTGGCTAGGTCCGACTTGTTTTGCTAGCTCCGGCGCTGGGTCCGACTAGCTTTGGTAAGCTCCGGTTCAAGGTCCGGTTAGCTTTGGTATGGTTCGGAGCTTGATTGCAATGGTTCTGTTTTTAACTTGCAATGTTTCGAACTTGCTTTACTCTTATAGAAAGTTTGCTTAGTATTATTTTACTAAGTTTTTGGTGTGTTTTGGTAGTTATGGCTGATATCATTTTGCTATGGTTTACAACATGCTTATGTGAGGTGCTCACGTAAGATGTTATAGTTTCGGAACTAACGAGAGTCAAGTCGAGGACTTGTGTTCGGAAGTATTGGTTGTTTATTCATGTGCAGGTGTTGCTTGAGTTCAAGACATGGCGGGTGACAGGATCCATTGAACTAGTCTTAGGGAGAAGATGAGGTTCAACAACCAAGATCGGGAGGAATTGTGGTTGAGTTGATCGGGAGGTTGCACAGTATGTTTGAGTCAAGAACAATGCATAGGAAGGTATCTTGGACGTCGTTGGAAGATGTTTGCACGTGTGCAAGGAGTGCATGGATGTGGCTGCATGGTTCCAAGGCGTGATGAAGAGATGTGGACGTAAAGAATTGGTCGGAAAGGTCCAACCGACTAGGTTATGGACTCAGGCTGCGGCTGAGTCGTGTTTGACTCAAATATGGAAAGTTTTGAGTTGGTTAGTTCTAAATAGATGTTGTTCATATGTGTTCACATTGTTAGATTTGTCAACATTATTATGTTTTCTAACTTGCGAAGAGTTTCCATCGACAAAGGCAATGCAACCTTTGTTATTCTTGTGGCTTCTAGCGGTTTTCTTTTCACCATTAGAATATCCAATGCCATATTTGACATTAGGAGGTCTTGTGACCGAGTATGCACTGCGTGCATAATTGATCTTCTTCTTGTCGAATATGCCACTTTGAGAAGATTGCTTGTCCTTTGTTGAGTTTGGCTTTTTCATCAAGTTAGTGTCGCTTTTGGCACAAGCACAAGTAACACTAGTTTCAGATTTTATATGTTGAGAAGGTGAGCTTGAAGTGAATGAAGAACCATTTTGCTTCAGTGACTCAACTTGTACCTCAAGGATCTCGTTAACTTTGGTTAAGTTAGCAAGTTCATCCTTGATGATGGTGAGTCTTTTAACTTCAATCAAGCTTCCTTGCTTGAAGCTAACTCAAGCTCTATTGATTTATTTTGTTCCTTTTCAAGTTCAAGAAGCTTTTCAATCTCAAGATAGTCCTCCTTTTGGGAGATGATCATATCTTCCTGACGATTGACTAACTTCTCCATATCAACAAGCTTATCAAATAGAAATTTCATCTTAGCAGCTATCTTTTTGTCTAAACCCCGAAGCATATAATCATTTTCATCACTGCTTTCATCCTCACTAGAATTATCACTATCACTAGTAAAAGAATGCGAGAAGGAATATTTAGTTGGTACCTTTCGTTTACCTTCCTTTGCCATTAGACAAGTGTTGTCGGTGTCCTTCCATGCGCCCATGGTTGGGAAGAGAGTGGATTTCTTGGTAGTCTTCTTTATGGCTATGGTGGTCATCTCCTTTTCTTCTTCGGATGAGGATTCATCATTGGAGTCCCACTCCTTCGCTATATGCGCTTGGCCATATTGCTTCTTCTTCTTGAACATTTTCTTTGGTTGAGGCTTGTTGTCTTTAGTCTTCTTTATGTTTTCTTCATATGGATAATCTACTATGAAGTGATTGTATTCTCCGCAGATATAGCACGCCCGTCTCATCATGGGTCTTTGTTTGTCCCTTTGTCTTACTTCGTTTGAGCTGCTACCCTTTCTTCTTCTCATCATTTTTCTTGAACTTCTTCATGAACAAGATCATGTCTTCTTTGTCGATATCACTACTTTCATCATCACTGTCGTCTTCTCCATGAGCTTCTCAAGCTTCCATTGATACGTGTTTACAAGTTGACTTCAAAGCAACTCCTTTCTTCTTTACCGAGGTGAGATTGGCAATTTCCTTGACATGCTTGGCTTGCTTCTCCATCATTTCAAAGTTGATGATCTTGCCAAGAAGTTTGTCTGCGGTCATTTTCCGGTACCCGGGCTTTCTCTAATCATAGAGCAAAGAGTAACGTTGCGAGGCATGAATGCTCTGAGAATCAACCTCATAACTTCATGATCATTCCACTTTTTGCTGCCATATGCTCAGACTTTGTTGATAAGATTCTTCAATCTATTGTACATATCTTGTGGTGATTCATCTTGTTCTATCGCGAATCTTCCCAATTCACCTTCAATCATTTCTATCTTGGCTTCGCGTACATGACGGTCACCTTCTTGTGCGGTTTGTATTGTGTCCCATATCTCCTTGGCAATTTCGAGTCCATCCACCTTGGATGACGTGATCACAGCTGCAGCTTGAGCATTCCGATGAACGGCTTGTTCTTGGCTTAGGGTCAGCTCTTCATCATCATCCGGGATATCTATCCCTATACACACTATATGCCACAAGCTTGGGTTAAGAGATATAAGGTGCATTTTCATGTTTTGTCTCCATATTGAATAGTCATTGCCATCAAAGTAAGGTGCTTTCCCTAGAGGAATTGATAAGTAATGACTATCGTTAGAATTCAAACGCTCATAATCAAAAGGATATCGGAAGTAGTCTGTGTGACTACTCCCTTTCTTCCTCTTTTCATCATCGGTGTTCTCCTTCCCTTTTGGGGAGATTGCCTTCTTCCATAGAAGGGCCTTAAGTTGGAGCACCTCCTCGTCATCGTCTTCACTGTCTTGAATGGCGTCGAGTAGCTTCTTTAGCTTTTGAGTCCATTCATCATTAATTTTTTCGTCGTCAATCTTATTGTGTACATCCTTGACGTCTGACATCGTCTCTTCAAGCGGTGAGTCTCTTTTGAAGAGTTTGGCTCTCATACCAATTGAATGTAGCCTAGAGGGCGGGTGAATAGGCTTTTTGATGCTTTGTTAATCCCTGAAACACTTAGTAGATTTATCAAATACAGGGAAATCACACTAGTCCGGTAGAGTGCGGACTAGTCCGTTTTCTACTGAGAGAAAAATCGGACTAGTCTGTTACTGTGCGGACTAGTCCGGTATGCGTGGACTAGAGAGATCAAAGTTGATCAATATTTTCACTTTTAGTACTCTATGCAGCGGAAATTAATTTGATACTTAGATGTATTGCAAATGTAAAACAATGAATGACAGATATCAACTTTGGTTTCAATGCTTCAATGTAAATTTCACAAGATTAATTGAACACTAGAATATGATGAATAATAAATTAACAAGAGTAGGAGACAAGTGTTTATCCCGGGGTTCGATTCCACGAAGGAAATCTACGTCCCGGTTGAGGAGTCCACTAAGGACCGGGTCTTCACCAATCCTACCCTCGTCGAATTGCCACAGAGTCCGATTCTCTTCCACTAATCACAAAGGGCAAATAAATCGTTCAAGGGGCCTTCTGCAAAATTGAGGGATCCCCAAGAATTACAATGAATGAACACAACCAAACACACTCAAAAGATGAACAATAAACGAACAAGAGTGTGTGAGAGATCAAACCCAAGAGCTCAAGATGTGTAGAACAAGTATCTCCTTTGATCAATTGCTAATCCCCAAAGAATTGATCCATTTTGGGTTAGAATGTGTGGAGAGATGTGAATTTTGGGCTCTTGGGAGGTGTGACAGCGCAGGGGGTCGAAGAGTTATGTTGGTATGGCCGTACACCTCCTTTTATAATAGGGTTTCCAATGGTTACGTTAGGGTTTGCGATGTCCGGACTAGCCCGTGGTTGACTCTGGACTAGTCCAGTGTGCGGTGTGTGGAAAACCCTAGTCCATAAAAGTGCGGACTAGTCCATTGTCTATCCATAGACAAAATCGGACTAGTCCGGCTGATATCGGACTAGTCCATTTTCTAGTCAGAAAGAAAATCGGATTAGTCCGGTTGATATCGGACTAGTCCGCACATGCTGATTTTGTGCAGTTAGTGTGATTTCTTTCACTTGAGCTCTTGGGGTGTGTTTCTCCAACACACTCTATACTAAGTAATTTAATCTTTTCAGCTCCTGAGCTCTTATCAATTTGGATCCTCCTTCTCCTTTCTTTTTACGCTTTCTTTCTAATTTCTTTTAAGAACCTGCGCTCATCTCAACAATTTTGTTAGGGTCTCATTTGTTTGTCATAAATCAACCAAAACCCACTAGGGATGCCTAGATGCACTTTCACGATGCATGTGGGAAATACCACTTTTGCATTTTGTGAGTTTATACACTAATGACTATATTGATTGCGTTTACTTGCTGTTCAAATGTGTTCATAAGTTTTCCTCAAATGAGGTGTGTGTGGTGTGATGAACACTTTGATTATGTGCAAAAACTTAGGCCCTTACACTAATCTCTTTGCCTCACCATAACAGTCAAGCTCAAGATGAGATGCGTGTCATCCTTGTGATAGCTCGACCATTCACTCGATCGGATAGTGGATTCATTCCATGATTAACTTTTAGTCATTGTGATTAACCTTTAATCACCTTGCCATGACCATGCACTTTCAAATCCAACTATCTCGAGAGCCCAAGAGATATCTCTCCTGTTATTAAGGAGGGGCAAATCCCATCTTGGCCCGCCCAAATCCCATTCTATGTTTCATTATGTAGCCAAAGGCTACTTTTATGACTACTCAGATACGGAATAGTGTTTGGTAGTCTCAAAGTACACAACTACACACAGTGAGAAACAATGGCGATCTGAGGTCTATGGATCTAGTAGGTTTATCACTCAAGACCAACTGATGGCACATATGAAAATAACAATCCTAGCAGTGTCTCGGAGTGGGTCAATCAACACCATGTTGACTAATAAGTGTTCACATTATTAATTTGATATCTCCATATCTATGACCCGTGAAACGTGATCATCAATTAATACATGTGCTAGTCTATATGACATCATTATCTCATATAATGATATAGACTAGGGATCAATTAAAGTAACATTATTATTGACAAAGAGTTTCACGAACAAGTCACATAATTGATGATCAAAGTAAATAATGATTACTCATATAACAATTTATTTAATAGTACATAAACATAGTTATGACACAAGTCTCCCATAACACACTATGATCACTAATGTAAGTATCTAATACTTATAGATCTCGTGTGCACCTCATGCTTTGATTGTGAAAGAGGCTTTGTCAACACATCTGCAACCTTCAAACTTGTGTGCACCTTGCATATCTTCACATCACCTCAGTCGATGATCTCTCGAATGAGGTGATAGCGTCGTAGTATGTGTTTGGATCTTTTGTGTGATCTAGGCTCCTTTGCCTGTGCGATGGCTCCACTATTGTCATAATAGAGATCCACAGGGCTGGACATACTAGGAACAACACCAACTCAGAAACAAATTTTCTAATCCAAACAACTTCCTTTGCAGCTTTTGAAGCTGCAATATACTTTGCCTCTATCGTTGAATCTGCTACTGTATCTTGCTTGGAACTTTTCCAGCTCACTGCCCCTCCATTGATGCAGAATACAAAAATGGATTGCGATCTAGAATCATCCCTATCAGTTTGGAAGCTAGCATCGGTGTAACCTTTTACAACGAGCTCTTCTTCACCTCTAAACACTAAGAACTCATCCTTAGTTATTCTCAAGTACTTAAGGATGTTTTTGACAATGGTCCAATAAGTGTCACCAAAATCTGATTGATATCTGCTCGTGATTCTTAGAGCATAGGATACATCTGGGCGTGTACATAGCATGGCATACACAATGGATCCAATAGCTGAAGCATAAGGAATCACTCTCATCCTTTTTTGCTAATCAAGTGTCGAATGACACTACCTCTTTCTTAGAGTAATGCCATGTGACATTGGCAAGAAACCTTTCTTAAAATCTTGCATATTGAACCGATTGAATATCTTGTCAATATATGTATCTGCGCTTAATCCAATTAGCCTTCTAGATATATCTTTATAGATCTTTATGCCCAAAATATATGCAGCCTCTCCTAAATACTTCATTGAGAAACTTTTTCTTAATGAGGGTTTAACATCATCAAGCATTGGATTGTCATTTCTGATCATTAATATGTCATCTACATATAGGACCAGAAATACAAGTGCGCTCCCACTAAATTTCTTGCAAATACAAGGTTCATCTACGTTCTTGATGAACCAAACCCTTTGACAACTTTATCAAAACGTAGATTCCATCTCTGAGATGCTTGCTTCAATCCATAGATGGACTTTTATAGTTTGCATATTTTACTAGCATTTTTAGAATCGACAAAATCCTCAGGTTGTGTCATGTACACATCCTCAGTCAGAATTCCATGAAGAAAGGTTGTTTTCACATCCATTTGCCATATTTCATAATAAAAATTATGCAGCAATTGCTAGGAGAATTCAAACAGACATTAGCATTGCGATGGATGAGAAAGTTTCATCATAATCAATACCTTGAATTTGATTGAAACGTTTCGCCACCAATCACGCTTTATAGATGTTATCATTTCCATTCATGTCATTCTTTTTCTTGAAAATTCATTTACAATAGATAGGTCTCACACCTTCGATTTGATCAACCATGTTCCAAACTTGATTTTCATGCATGGATTCAATTTCGGATTCTATGGCTCCAAGCTATTTCTTAGAGTCGGGTCCCTTCATTGCTTCGTTATAGGTCGTAGGCTCATTATTGTCCAACAATAACATGTCATGCTGCTCCGTGGTTAGAAGCGTTAACTTTTCAGTCGCACGACGTGCCCTTGTAGAACTTCGTGAGGCTGTTGTTTCATCAACTGGTTGCACAACATCTTGTACATCCTGTATAGGATCAGAGGTATTTCTTGAATTTCTTCAAGATGCACCTTGCTCCCACTAACTCCTTTTGGGAGAAACTCTTTCTCCAAGAAGACACCATTGTTAGCGGTAAACACTTTACCATATAATTAGTGGAAATTATTTGTTTTTCTTCACAAGGCTTGATCTGACCAGTATTTTAGATATGAATCTGAATTGGGACTAAATCCAGTGGCTGCTTTCAAAATCTAGTATTGACACAATTTTAATCTAAGATTTAGCTGCTGAATGATTTAATAAATTGGGGTATGAAAGGAAGGAGCCTCTAGTTCCCAAGTCCAAGTTGGGAAAGGTATGGCTCATGTATCTTTTCTTGTATTTGCGACGTTATTCTTATTTTGTTTATATGCTTGGAAGATGACAGGGTTTGGGTGTGAGGAACTGGGTCCCGACATTCAAGGAAGCACATTGGATGGTGTCGTGTGATGCGATACCCAACAACACACATAAATGGAAAACATATTACATATTACATCAAAATATCTACAGGAGAAGTACTTTGCTCTTAGCTCACACTCTCAAGCCCAAGCTAAGAAAAATGAACCCGTCGAGCCCGTGGACGGTCCACGCTATCAACAACGGAGAATCAAGGCGGCGTGCAGGGTTCCAATTCAGCCGTATACCCCTATGGGGTGAGGCATCCATCCTGAACTCTTCCTCGTACAATGCCACGTATTGTCACTCACCTGCAGCAACAACTTATATAGCAACCATGAGCACAAAGGCTCAACAAGACATATCCGTCTCAACTAAACATGAAATTCTACATGACAGAGACATACACATGAGAAGATGAACATTTGGTAAATAAACTCGCCTACAAGTGAATCCTTATTGTCCGTTTGGTTCAGCTGCACCAACAAGATTCTCTACCAAAATCAGAAATCTGAACCAAAAGGGTTCACATGAGAATCAGATTCTCTAAAATCTACAGATTTTCCTAGTGCAAATAAAAATCTGTCAGAACATGACAACTTTTCACAGGACACCCAATTGTTGAACCGGTCCTACCATCACGAGCAGAAGTTCCCTACATAGAGCACCAATCCTCGACGTTGTCATTAGCAGCTTTACACCTTGCTGCCCTCAACCAACACCTATAAGACGGCGAGCAATGCCTCAGCATCCAGGTTAACCTATTATATCAGTTTTCTATGGGCCATATATCCAGTTTGTAATTGGTACAGTTTAAACTTGTCCAGCAAGATTGCAGACGGCACGGTCCTCAATCGATCGATGCAAGTAGAGCTACGCACACAAGACCTCCATGTCTTGCTGCATCCTACACATATGACCGGTCTCAATCTAAGTTTATCAAGCCCTATTCTTTCTCTCGCGAATTGATTCCAACAACTCGACTTCTACCAAATTCTTAGACAACATTAGCAAGGCATAAATCTATACACTGGAGTCGTTGACTACCCTTCTAATACATGGATCCTTGGTCATGCATTTGTATTTTCAAACATCCTTGACCTAATGCACATCTTATCTCTATTCAACAATTGTGACATAAAATTAAACATTATAAAACAGCAGTTAAATGCAAACCGGGGCTCTTCTTCTTGCTGCTCAGAATCAAAGTTAGTTTCCGGAGGTATGCTGTAAATTGGCTCTAGAGTCTCCTCGAGCTTAGTGACTAAACAATATGCAAAGCAATGCAAATGATGGATTAATACCTATATGAACAAAAGTTATGTGTATAACTGAACTCTATAATGAATGAACTCCAATGCCGCTCCTATTTTTACAGTAGATGACATAGATCATAGATAACCTGCTAGCAAAGTATATGGAATTCTTATGAAAATACTTGTTTATATTAAATTTTTAAGGCTTTATTCTTCTCTTAAATTCTAGGAAAGTATGTTTTCCAAACGGTGCTGGTGTTAAGGAGTCCAAGAAAATTGGTTTCACATTTTTGTAACCCTTCTACTGAAAGTTATGGATTTTACATGTTGTTTCTATTTTTCTTAATTACTTTCTGTTATTTTTATAACCATAGAGAAAACTTATTGAATTCTCTTGAGCTAAACTTACCCAATGGTTCTGAAAATTTACTGAAAGTCTCATGGAACTAGAGGAATACTTTGGCCGAATTTGAGATTTTTCTATAAAAGGATTCTCCTGGAATCAATCCCCACTGATTTAGAATAAGGGAATTATTGAGAAAAGTCCAGAGATTTCATACTATATAAAAAAAGCTGTACTGAAGTTGAAGGTGGAGCTTGAGGAGGCATGTGGGATGATGCCTTTGCCCGCCACGGGAATAGTAGATTGGACTTTTGGCGGGATAGAAGAAGAGAGGAGCTTTTCTGATATGTTGTGCACCTTTATGTTGTTCGGGGCTTTTTAATGTCACCGTAATGTTATCTAATACGTAATCATAGATGGAGGAGTTGAGATGGCTCAGAATATAACACATGAGAAAACATAACGAAATGACGCCCGTGGGGGTGCGACTGATCCTATGGTTTGGCCGACTCCTAGGAGCCACCGCTTGTTCCCGGCTTTCATTGTTTGATCTCCTGAGCCGTGCAGAAGGTTTTTATAGTTGGTCTACTTTATTTAAACGTCAAGAATTTAGATAGAATTCAAAGAAAGGATGTGAAAATCAATTAAACTGATAACGTAAATTTCTTTTATCCAAATAGTCATGGGAATCTAAGAAAATTTGGAGACGGTGCCCATTCACGTTGAATAGATGGCCCTCCATCATCTTGGAGTGTGATGGCTCCATGAGAAGAGGTTTCTAGAATAGTAAATGTTCCTTGCTATTTACTTCTCAATTTCCCGTGTCCAAATAGTTTAACCCTAGAGTTAAAACGCAAAACCTTATCCTAGGACTTAATTTCATTGGGAGTAATCCCCTTATCGTGCTATGTTCTAGTTCTCTCTTTTTAAATCCTGGCACTATGATATTCCTTGTCCCTCCATTCTCCAAGTTCGAAAAGTTGGCACGTTTTGTATTTTCCTTCCTCGATAAGGTTCATGTTCCACCTCTTATTGGACCAGTATGATTGACGCCGTAATGCAGCCTAGGTACCTTGAAGACCAGTGATCAGCTCATCTAACGGAGCCGAATGGAACTACGGGGACCAGCCAAACTATATGAAGGAGGTCAGCACCTTATCCCGCCTCAGGACCAGGGCTCGGAGCAACACGACGATAAGTCTCGACCTTGAGTTTAGGACTTAGACGGCCGACCCGTGCCAATTGGGGTCGAGACAAGACGGGTGGCCCCCGATATTGGGAAGCCGCATCCACCCTATACCGATGGAAGTCGACGTCCAACCTCTGACCCCGACCATTGAGGTTAGAAGAAGAAGCGCCCTGGGCTAGGGCCCAGGCATGAGGCTGATAGAAGACTTCAATACTAACGCGAAGGAACGGCAAAAGGACATCAAGATGTAGTAAAGGCCTTTCATGACAAGACAAGCACTATGCCGAACATAATCATCCGTCCCTTCCAACTCGGCGCAGTGGAACAGGGACGGAAAGTAAATCTAGACTATAACAAGACAATGGGAGATGTACCCATCGCTCCCGTGTCACGTTGGGCCACCTTAGACACCGACGCAACATTTAAACCCACGACACATTTATGAGGAGCCGGTGAGTAAGGTGAGGTGTCATGGCTATAAAAAAGGGGAGACACTCAGGTTCTTCCTCAGGCATACACGCGAGGAGGCCTCTCTTATAATCACGGTTCCTTAAACCGCCTGATACAATACAGAAGAACACCCCAAACTGGACGTAGGACATGTTGTACAAACCAGTATAAACCCCTGTCTTTGTAGCTAGACATCCAGAATTAGCTAACCAATTCATACCAATATCCCTCATGAACTCAAATCTTAAACTCATCACCAAGATCTTGTGAAGAAGGCTCCATTAAGGATGTTCTTGTGGCACGTGTGGCAATAGAGCACTATTTTTTCTTACTTAACATATGAATGTACAAGTGTATGACTCCTCCCATTTTGACATATTTTTTGTTAAAGCATCAGTATTAATAATATATTATTTTTCTATGTACAACAATATTTTTACATGTCATGAGTTTGGATCAGATAATTAATCCAATGAAGTCATTTATCCACGTGCCAGAGCTAATGTATTTTTGCACATGACCATCATACAGTAGAACGAATAGTTTTAGTTTAACTAGTAGTAATCGTCCGCAGGTACATTTGTAACCATGAATTGTTACTACTATAATGAAATTTAATAACAGGGGTTCGATAGAGATATGGGGTCTAACAAATATTTCTCCAAGTCCAAAAATGAAGCTAGGCTCACCTTGTGGCATATATATCACCAAGGCTTTTATGTTTCCAGCTAAAATGCACATTGTAATTGACAATTAATGATGTATATATACACATGTATCCACTAGCACTTGACCACATGCATGCACAGTCTTACTGAAATTAAATTATATCGAACATTGATATTTAGTTTCTAATCTTCATGCATTGATGCAGCCTGCTTACTTACCCGTGAAGTCTAACAGCACCGCCCAGCTGCAATAAATTGTAACCCTCGTCTACCAGCACCGCCAGATTCGATAACTATCATGGAAGCTGCCAACAATACATCTCCAACGGCAATGATTTTCAGGTCAATCAATGGACATTCCAGTACCTCCACAGTGTTTATCTATTGAATAGACACCTGCGGCAGCTGCGGGAAAGACATCTAGCGTCCAGCTATCGTAGCTACAACCATGCCAGTGCTTGCCAAAACTGCCTACTATCAGGCCACCGGTGCCAGTCCCAGCCAACATTGTCCCAGAGAACGCACAGCTGCAGTAGTTTCAAGAGAGAAGCATATGTGTCCTAAACATGCAGGAAGATCCGCCATCGCTGAACTCAGCATGATCTGATGAAGAGGAGAGGGTAGTGGGTGAATCTATAGAGATTGAAAATCCTGAAGCAAAGAAGGACTTCGCTGCCATCGTAGACATAGCGAAGAGTCTATGGAAGCTGGCGAGCATGGCATACTTATGTTGTACCCAAGCGGTCACATCTGCTGAACACCGTGTCAGCGAAAATTGAGCATGTGAATCTTATTGCCTGAGTGCAGACTTATGCATATTTATGTATCAACTAAGTTTAGTGAATATTCTATGCTTTTAAACAGATGGAGCTAAGGAATTTGTCTCCAAATATTAAATTTGCATTTTCTATAGCTGTTAGAGGAACTTTAGTTTCGCCCTAGCCCTTTATTTTTACATGGAAGTCTTGGTGGTCTGTAATTGAGTTGAGATGAGATGCTTATATGAGGGCACCAAATCAACGTACTGAATCTATACGGTCAATAAGTGTCATCATATCAACATATCATGTTGATGGTACACAGGATGAATTAGCAGATGTACAAAATCTATACGGTAAAACCTAAGGTAATAACCAACGCCATCTACGGTAACATCTATACGGTACAAAAATTATTTTCACCGTTCTTTTAATGAATATTTTAAATCACCAACTTATCTTATAATAATCTAAAAGTAGGTAAGCTTGGTGAGCTCAACAATTGTTTTCATTAAAAAAAGTAATTAAATATCCTCTTCTTTACTATAGCATGAAACTCTAGACCACACATAAGGCTCACACACGAAATGGGTCATGTTGAGCATCCATCCATGCTCAAATAGGCACATAATCAAGCTATTGTTGTTTTGTTCTGCTTTTGCTACCTTGTTCATCATGGTTGTGGAATGCATAATGTAACAGTTAAGAGAAAACAACAGCTACTATCTAGACATAGGGTCATCCAGACTTGCCGTAGTGACTTGTAAACATATAAACTTTGATGTATGGATTGAGTTAGAGAAGTCTACTATTAAGGTGAGAGGTGTAGAAATCAATACTTGCATCAACATAATGTTGATGTAATCTACAAAATGCATGATGAATGGAAGCCTAAGCAGTAATGTAAACTATGAAATGCGGGGTGAATTGAAAGATTTGGGCTACAGGGAATGGGACACTCGGATAATCTTTAAGGATCAAAAAATCTTCTTTTTAATGAGGAGGTAATAGGAGGAGGAGAAAATATGATACGATTGGTAGTGGTTGGTAAAATAACACGTGTTTTACAGAAGTTTGTTAATCCTAAACTTAAACTACGAGAAGTGGCCCATGCCATAATTTTTAATTTATAAACCCAAGGGAAACTTGGCTTTCTTTTATTATATAAACACGTGGCCCAAAACTTTTAGGGGTTGGTGGGTTCTTATGTGGGTGGGTTGGTGGGTGGTTAGGTGGGTGGGTGTGGGTTGGTGGAGTCCTTTATAAGCTTTTCAAGAAAGAGGATCCTAGATCTGGGAATAGATATTCCAGATATGCTGATAAATGACATCTAACAAGTTTTGGATCTGCTATTGCAATCTTAATTATTTTGCTCTAGTCACAGTTCTTTAGATCTAAGTTTTCAATTTATCAATTAGAACATATATCCTTCCAAAGCTCAACTTCTTTTTCAGCTCCCCAAAATAGAGGATATATGTAGTGTAGATCTGTATATACCGTGTTATATTAAATCCATGGATAAAGGACATTGAACAACATTTGAATAAAGTATTGCACTCCTGATTATTTTTCAAATCATAATTCTTCAGATCTATGTTTTGTTTTTATAAATTGGAACTGATCTGACAAGGATCAATCATTTCTAGAGAAGATACGACCGCCATCTCTGCTCATAACCACAGATTACTCTCTACTGCTATTGAAATTTGCGGTGAGTAAGTTTTGTTCATCCTATTTGCAGTACTTGTTTTATTTCCAGTTTGTAACACCCCAAAATGTGTCAAAAATGTGAATTCAAAATTTGTGGACGTAATGCATGTGGAGAAAAAAATCAAACTCAAACTAGAATTCAAATTTGATTCAAAAGCAGAAAAGAAAAAGGAAAAAGAAAAAGGAAAACGGCCAATGGGCTGAAACCCACCAAATCGGCCCAGCAGCCCACGACCCATCCCCCCTTTCTCCTCTCACTGCCGCGCGGGACCCGCGTGTCAGCGCTTTCTTCAACCGTCGCCGCCCTTCCCGCGCTGAGTTTCTGTGCCCGCTCGCGCCCACCTCGTCCGATTTCCATGCCACGAGCCACGATCTCCCGCCACGCGGTGCTTCATTGCTCCAACCCACCCCGCCGCCCCCCTCGTGCATTTAAACGCAAGGAATCCCCGCCGGCTCCTCCTCACCCGCTCCATTTCCCTCTCCAATGAGAACCGATCACCCACCGCCGAAAACCTTCGGATCTCTTCGCTTTTCGCTAGACTAACGGCTTTGTCACGGCCCGCCGCCACCGGGGAATCTTGCAGGCGAAGAAGGCACCAAGCGTTGCGCCCAAACCACTGCTCCGACGAGCATCGCCAAGCTCCACCTTCGAACACCGTCGTCGAGCGATCTCCGATCACTTCGGGATCACGAGAAGCCCACTGGTGAGCTCCCCTACCTCCCCTCTCACGTTCTAGGCCGAGAAATCTGGGTTTTAGTGAGTGTAGTCGGAAAACCGATGCTGCACCGGCGAGATCGCCGCTCCCGCCACCGCGCGCACGGGCTGGCTCCGGCCAGGGCGACGTGGCCCTTTGTGGCCCGTCCATTTTAAATCGTGCGGATGAAAATAGAACCCCCGCGTACCCCTTCGCAATCTAATCTCGGCCCTCCGTTTTAAATCCAACGGCCCACATCAGCCCCGCAGTATAAACCCCGGGAAACATACGCCCTACCCCCTGAGGTTGTGGGAAAAGAAGAGCTAGCCCCTGAAATCTTCTGATCTAGCCCCTGGACACTCTGGAATTTATGCAAATGCGTTTAAAAATCAGTTTTAACCCCTGGGTGAATTGAAAATTAGGAAAATCTCTCTGTTTTGCATAGTTAGACCCCTGAAAATTTAGGAAATAAGGTTTTGGACTTTACAGTGGGGTAAATTTGCACTCCAGTCCATGCAGAGCCTCTAGTTAAGAAATTTGAACATAGGAATGGGATTTAAATTCAAATGGTGATGCAAATACATGTGCAAATACAATTTAAATTTTTCTAGCACTTGGAAAACATTTAGAATGATTTGAGAACTGATTTTAAGCTGCAAAGGAAATCTGAAAAGGGGCAATTAAATTCTGTTTTGCTGAAAAACTCATTTTTAGGTTTAAAATAATTCTGAAATATATGTAAAAATATGTCTAAAATTGATCCAAACAATTAGGAAGTCAATAGATACTTTGTTGGGAATTTTAAGCAATCTATATTCCGGGTAGGTGATATATTTTGCTGTTTTAGGGCTGAAAATTTACTTTTAAGCAATGAAAATAAATTTGAAATATAGAAAGTAGGTAGACATAATTAGTAAAGGTCAAATGAGGTCACTAAATCCAAAACTTCAAGTTTAAAATTCAGTAGGAGATCTGAAAACCATTTGAAGTTGGAAATTACATTTCATGCAAATATTGTGACTAAAAAGTGTATTATCTAATAAAGAAAATTTGCTAAAATTGGAAATTCACATTTAGTGGGCACTTAGAAGTCTGAATATCAAAGAGTAGAAGTGGTATATATGATTAGAAGTGCATGCATGCATAGAATCAACCTATCTAGGGTAAACACAAAACTTAATTTTGCGTATGACTTTAATGTGTATGTATATATGACTTGCATGAGTGTATGTGTTGATGATTTCTTATGGAATGTTGTTTTCTCTTGCTATGTGTGTGTGGCATGAGTAGAACCAGCCCCAGAGCCGGTTCTCACCTTTCAAGATCAAGACTTTCCATTCCCGGAGCAGCAGGAAGAAGGCAAGTGTCCTTGACCACTTTGATCTTATACTAGGATGTGTAGTTAGTATTTAATTGCATTGTCAATTTGGAATATGATACCCATGCTAGGAAGTTTCCCTAGAATTACATTATCTTGTTTCGTTGTAGCCTTGGGTTGGGAGTTATTTTATTATGTCATTCATTTATGCTACTCATGCTTAGCCATGCGTAGAATGGGATAAATGGGATATGAGATCATCACTTTGATTATTTTACCCTTGAATGGAATATTATGAATTATGTAGAGGTAGGGATCTAGACAAGTTGGATGCTTGGTTGGTGTTGCGTGCACGAGACTCGGGTTTGTGTTTAGTGCTTGCCTGGATCCTAAGGACCGTTTCATGGAGCATGTAACCTAGCTTTATCGTGCCAACCACATGCTGAGATGGGGCAGCTTGGCCAATTAATTAGGTATATCTCCAGCGTAGTATGGGTGTTTGAATGGTGCGGGGAATAGGTGTTAGCTGGACTATCATACGAACCGCAAGGCTCAAGAGGGGGCCACTGCGGTGGGGGTTGGAACCTCCTGGATGCTGTTAGGGGTGAAACCTCAGTGGGCCAACACTCGTCGGGAATCCTTTGTAAAGGCCTCGTAGTGATGTCCTCGCTACACACCTCGGAAGTGCGAACGTGGTTCATGGCGACTGATATAATGGAGGTTTTTCTAGTCCACCCAGCAATGGGGTATGAAATCACTACATGTGGGTACTGTGGTGCAAACTCTGCAAAGTCAAAACTGTCATGAAAGCCGTGCTCACGGTCAAGAGCGGCTTGGACTTATTCATGATTAGAGGATGATGAATTGAGAAGTTGAGGATGTTAAGCGGGGAGCTTGACATTGGAAATGAAGTTATGGTTACTTGATATTGTTGATGGGTTAGGGGATTGGAACCATTTTAGTAATGTAGGTGCTTAATAGGCTAATTTGATTGGTATTAATCGCTTAGTGCTTTAACCATGAGATCAACCTTTCCTTGTTCTAGCCATGCATGACATAATCTTCCCACACTTGCTGAGTGCCAATGGTACTCAAGCTTGCTTTTCTGTTGGTTTAAATTGCTGCTCAGGGCAAGGGAATGACGTGGTATACAACGACCAAGACTTCAGACCCGAAGAAGGATTTTAGGTTCACGGAGTCCCCCAGGCAACGTCTGTGACGGAGCCCACAAGACTAATCTTTTTGTGTTTGTTTATTTCTATGTTGTGAACATGTTATCATCCATCGAGATGTTATGTAAGACTTATTTATATTCGAACACTTGGCTTGTAATATAATGATACTTCACTCTTTGTCGTCACATGTATGAGAATATGATCCTAGCATACATGTGGGAGTCACTCGATCGTTCTTCGGAAAAACCGGGTATGACAGAAGTTGTATCAAAGCCAGGTTTGCCCGTAGGAACATGGACCTAGGTAGAAATGGACGTATTTAAGGACCTTATGTTCTTAAAAACTATTTTTGCAAAAGGTGTGGGGTAAAAGTGTTAATTAATGTTCTTCCTTTATTTATTTGTTCATCTTGCCTCAACTTTCATTCAAAATACAGTATTTATTTGATTATTATCTAACTTGATTTTAAATGTTTAATTTTTTAGATGGTTCGCATGGTCTGCACTGCCCGTAAGTCCACCGGAGGGAGAGTTCCTATAGCTGCACTTGCCTTGAGGGAGGAGAACCGCCCGGTGACGTACCACTCCTACGGGTTGGCAGTAGGAGGCTTGTTTCGCCGCCTTCAGCGTATGCTCCACACCGCCGGCAACGTGGGCAAGCTAATCATCCACTATAGCTCCACCAAGACCATCCGTGAAAATCGGGAAGAATGGAGCTCAGAGATGAGTATTATCCACGACAACAAGCTGCTCAAGATACATCGCTCTCCAGCTTGTCGGGCGACTCAGGCCGACGCTTTGAAGGATGTCACCTGGGAGGCGATCACCTGCAAGAGTTACATCAACCGTGGCAACCTGGACAGGACTGAGTACATGTATGTCCTCCAGCGTGAGAGTGGCACCGTGGAGTACAAGTACCCACCGGTGCAAAAGGGGACTTATCATGATCACATGGACATGTGCTTGGAGGATGCAGCTATGCTCAGCACTCGACTGCAGGAGTGCCAGCAGGAGCTTCAGTATGTCCGTGACACCCTGAAGGAGACTGAGGCGTTGCTTCGCGCCAGCTTGAGGGCGAGGGAGAGAGGAGATAGGAACAGACTGTGTGTCACGGAGAATGACACATGGACTCCTGACTCCACAGACCGCCGGGAGAACAAGCGTCGCCGCACTTCTCCACCAGCAGCTTCCCCACCTAGAGTGGAGTCATAGGGCAGTCGCAATGATGAGGAAGACCCCGACAAGCCAGCTACGTGATACGAGTCGTTTAGAGTCATTTCCCCTATTTCCACATGTTATCGAGTAGTCGAGTCAGAAACCTATCTATTTGTTTGTTAATGTTTGGTGTGTGACATGAGTTGTGGGAGCCATGGGCACTTGTCCACATCCTCATCTTTATGTTGCATTTGCTTTTGTGTGTGAAACCTTATGAATCAATAGTTGCATTTATTTTCGTATGAGACATGGTGGCTAAAAATCTATGCGAGATGTTTAGAAATTGTCTAAATTTTAATGTCTCAAAGTTTAAGTTTATACAAGCAATGTGGGAAATTAATGCGTAATGATTAAGTTGACATTTGGTTAATCATAATAGATGGCCGGAAGAGGTCGTGGTGCCAACCCCAACAACAACAACAACAACAATGAGGCTGCCAATCCCCACCTTCCTGTATGGCAAGGCAGGGGTGATCGCCGAGGAGGACCTGATCCTGTCTACCAGATGATCAACAATCCAAATCAGCTCATCCAGAATTTGACTCAAGTGGTGGCCAACTTACACCAAGCTCCACCCCAACAAGCTGCACCACGTCAACCAAGGTTGAGTGAGTTCCTAGTAACTCAACCCCCGAGGTT
The DNA here is from genome assembly GCA_030760725.1 of Neostapfia colusana. NCBI lineage: Eukaryota > Viridiplantae > Streptophyta > Magnoliopsida > Poales > Poaceae > Neostapfia > Neostapfia colusana. The sequence continues at coordinate 35,646,180 of JASWHV010000016.1, forward strand.
TGCAAGTGCTGCTGAACCCCTGGAGGCAGATGATTGACTCAAGACCATTGTGAACAAGATGAGGATCATACAATGCCAAGGATATGAGGGGGTGATGTTTGCCTCTCATCAATTGCATGGACCCGCTGCTGATTGGTGGATCGCATACGTGGCAGCTCATCATGACCCCGAAAACATAACTTGGGAAGAGTTCAAGCGCAGTTTCCGTAACCACTCAAGAACAAGAGGAAGGAGTTCTTGGGACTGCAACAGGGCAACATGACTGTGAGGGAGTACCTCACAAAGTTCACCCAACTGTCCCGTTATGCACCGCGGGACATTGAAACTGATGAGCAGAAACAGGACTGTTTCATGGAAGGGCTCACCATGGAAATGCAGTGTGCCATGTCCTTCAACGAATATGAAAGTTTCCAAAAGATGGTGGACAGGGTGTTCATAGTGGAGAGGAAGATGAAGGCCTTGGAGAATGAACTCAAGAGGAAGGCGGGATGGTCACATCAAGCGTCAAGCAGCAACACACGCCCATGTCTGGTACAGCAACCTGCAGGGCAGATGAGTCATGCTGTGGTACCCTACTCAGCACCGAGAGGGTACAACCCGAAAATCAGGCCTCCATCAGCACCAGTACAGCCGCAGCGTCAGTTTGTGCAGCAGCCACGCCCCACTTATCAACCTCGACCAGCAGGACAAGGGCCACAAAACCTACCCCAAGACAATAAAGGCCAGGCACCTAAAGTTGGGGTGCAATGCTTCAACTGTGGTAAAGTGGGGCACTACGCTCATAAGTGCCCGAAGAAGAAGCCTATGCAGCCACAGCAACAGAATATGATGCGAGGACGGGTGAACCATATGACCATGGAAGAAGCACAGGAGGCACCTGATGTGGTCATTGGTAAGTTCCCTGCAAATTTACACATTGCAACCATTTTGTTTGATTCTGGTGCTACCCACTCGTTCATTGCTCAAGGATTTGTTAAGAAGCATGATCTAGCAACAACACAAATGAATCATGTATTAACAGTGAACTCTCCTGGAGGAGAAATAAGAACAAGACAAGTGTGCCCCAAAGTGAACCTAGACATTAATGGGGTAGTACTTACTGTAAACCTCATAGTGATAAACACGTAAGGGATAGATATTATTTTGGGTATGGATTAGTTGACAAAACATAAAGGTATCATCCATTGTTCGACTAGAACGGTGGAACTAACTCACACTAGTGGCACAAAAGTGAAATTCATAGCTGTACAAGAACCTAAGAGGGACATTAAACTCAATCAAGTGGAAGTGGAAGTGGAAGAGATAAGGGTCATCAAGGAATATCCGGACGTTTTTCCTGAAGAGTTGCCAGGTATGCCCCCAGATCGTGAAGTGGAGTTTGCGATTGAACTAATGCTTGGAACCGCCCCGATATACAAGAGGCCTTACCAGATCGATTCTAAACAACTAGAAGAACTCAAAGAACATATCCGGGAATTGACAGAGAAAGAGTTTATTCGCCCTAGTTCCTCGCCATGGGGAGCTCCAGTGATATTTGTGCCCAAGAAGGATGGAACCCAAAGGCTATGCGTAGACTACCGTGCGTTGAATGAGGTAACCATCAAGAACAAGTATCCATTACCTCGCATTGAAGACCTATTTGATCAGTTGAGAGGGGCTTGTGTATTCTCAAAAATTGATCTCAGGTCGGAATATCACCAACTGAAGATAAGGCCAACCGACATTCCCAAGACAGCCTTCGTATCTCGGTACGGGTTGTATGAATACACCGTCATGCCGTTCGGGCTAACAAATGCCCCGGCGTACTTCATGTATCTCATGAACAAGGTATTCATGGAATATTGGGACAAATTTGTGGTGGTTTTAATTGATACATTCTCATCTTCTCCAAAGATGAAGAAGAACATGAAGGACATCTAAGACTAGTGTTGCAAAAGTTGACAGAACACCAACTATATGCCAATCTAAGCAAATGTGAGTTTTGGCTGAAGAGAATCCCCTTCTTAGGACACATAATCTCGGAAGGAGGAATCTCCGTGCATCCCGCCAAGATCGTGGATGTGCAAAAGTGGAAGACCCCAGAAAACGTGGGGAAATCCGAAGCTTCTTAGGATTGGTTGGGTACTATCGACGGTTCATTGAGGGCTTCTCCAAGATTTCAAGGCCCTTCACCAAATTGCTAGAGAAGGGAATCACATTCACGTGGACCCGGAGTGTGAGGCAAGTTTCCAAGAGCTGAAGAAAAGATTGACAACAGCCCCAGTGCTAGTTATGCCAGACATGCAGAAGTATTTTACGGTATATTGTGATGCTTCTGGACACTGGTTGGGATGTGTTCTTATGCAAGCGGGGCATGTCGTTGCCTATGCGTCCCGGCAGCTTCGAAAACACACGAAGAACTATCCTATGCACGACCTAGAGCTCGCTACAGTGGTCCACGCATTGAAGCTTTGGCGGCATTACATGATGGGAAAGAGGACAGAGATATATATAGATCATAAGAGCTTAAAGTACATTTTCACACAGCCAGATCTCAACCTCAGACAAAGGAGATGGTTAGACCTAATCAATGACTTTGATGTGGGTATCAACTATCATCATGGGAAAGCGAACGTCGTGGCAGATGCTTTAAGCTGGAAGGTGCATATCAACATGTTGAGCTTAGATGACACGCCTACGGAATTGAAGGAGGAAATTGCAAAACTCAATCCATGTCTAGTGAATAGTGGTGAGGCCATCGCCATTGAAGTGGACTCCACATTGGAGCAAGACATACGCTACGGTCAGAAGAATGATGAGAAAATACAAGAAATCAGAGAACTCATCAAAGAAAATAAAGCTCCTGGGATTAGAGAAGATGAACAAGGTACGGTGTGGCATGGGAAAAGAATATGTGTGCCTGAGGTAAAGGAGATCCGTGAACTAATTCTGAGGGAGGCTCATGATTCCGACTATTCCATCCATCCTGCGAGTACGAAGATGTATCATGACCTCAAGAGCAGATATTGGTGGTATGGCATGAAGCGAGATGTCGCGGAACATGTTGCCGTATCTGACACATGTCAGTTGGTGAAAGTAGAACACTAACGACCCACGGAACTGTTGCAACCACTCAAAGTGCCTGAATGGAAATGGGAAGAAATAGGTATGGACTTCATAGTGGGACTGCCTAGGACCCAATCGGGATATGATTCGATATGGGCTCATAATCGACAGGCAGACTAAGGTAGCTCATTTCATCCCCGTGAAAGAAAGCTACAGCAGATCCAAATTGGCAGAATTGTACATGTCAAGAATTTTGTGTTTTCATGGAGTGCCGAAGAAGATAGTGTCAGATCGAGGGACACAGTTCACCTCAAGGTTTTGGTAGAAGTTACATGATACCATGGGGACTCATCTGAATTTTAGTTCCGCATAGCACCTACAGACTGACGGGCAGACCGAAAGGACCAATCAAATCCTTGAGTATATGTTGAGAGCTTGTGCACTCAAGAACAATAGGAGTTGGGATAAAAACTTACCATATGCGGAGTTCTCATATAGAAACAGCTATCAGGCTAGTATGAAGATGTCGCCCTTTGAGGCGTTGTATGGGAGGAAGTGCAGGACTCCGTTGTTTTGGAACAAAACTGGGGAGAGCAAAGTGTTTGGGCCAGAGGTACTACAAGAAGCCAAGGCGAAAGTGAGGGAAATCCGCAACAACATGAGAATAGCCCAAACCCGGCAAAAGAGCTATGCCGATATACGAAGAAGAGAGCTCATTTTCAATGTAGAGGACTATGTCTATCTAAAGGTGTCTCATATCAGAGAACTTCATCGGTTCAAAGTGAAAGGGAAGGTATCACCTCGGTATATTGGACCTTTCCAGATTCTAGAGAGGAAAGGTGAAGTTGCATATCCGTTGGAGTTACCGGCCCGCCTATCAAATGTGCACGATGTGTTCCATGTGTCACAACTCAAGAAATGCTTAAGAACACCCGAGGAGAGGTTACCCATGCATGAGGTGGACGTCCGAGAAGACCTTTCGTATGCTGAATAACCGGTCAAGATTTTGGAGACGATGGAAAGCATCACAAGGAACAAAAGAATCCGAATGTGCAAAGTGCAGTGGAAGCACCACTCGGAAGCAGAAGCCACATGGGAGCGAGAAGACGAGCTCAAGGCACAGTTTCCGGATCTGTTTCCCTAGAGTCACCAATCTCGAGGACGAGATTTCTTTTAAGGGGGGTAGAGTTGTAACACCCCAAAATGTGTAAAAAATGTGAATTCAAAATTTGTGGATGTAATGCATGTGGAGAAAAATTCAAACTCAAACTGGAATTCAAATTTGAATCAAAAGCAGAAAAGAAAAAGAAAAAAGAAAAAGGAAAACTGCCAATGGGCCGAAACCCACCAAAGCGTCCTAGCAGCCCGCGACCCATTCCCCCCACCTTTCTCCTCTCACTGCCGCGTGGGACCCGCGTGTCAGCGCTTTCTTCAACCGTCGCCGCCCTTCCCGCGCCGAGTTTCTATGCCCGCTCGCGCCCTCCTCGTCCGATTTCCATGCCATGAGCCACGATCTCCGGCCACGCGGTGCTACATTGCTCCAACTGACCCCACCCTCCTTCATGCATTTAAACACAAGGAATCCCCGCCGGCACCCCCTCACCCGCTCCATTTCCCTCTCCGGTGAGAAACGATCACCCACCGCCGAAAACCCTCGGATCTCTTTGTTTTTCGCTAGACTAACGGCTTTGTCATGGCCCGCCACGACCGGGGAATCTTGCAGGCGAAGAAGGCACCGAGCGTTGTGCCCAAACAATTAGGAAGTCAATAGATACTTTGTTGGGAATTTTAAGCAAATTATATTCCGGGTAGGTGATATATTTTGCTGTTTTAAGGCTGAAAATTTACTTTTAAGCAATGAAAATAAATTTGAAAATATAGAAAATAGGTAGACATAATTAGTAAAGGTCAAATGAGGTCCCTAAATCCAAAACTTCAAGTTTGAAATTCAGTAGGAGATCTGAAAACCCATTTGAAGTTGGAAATTACATTTCATGCAAATATTGTGACTAAAAAGTGTATTATCTAATAAAGAAAATTTGCTAAAATTGGAAATTCACATTTAGTGGGAACTTAGAAGTCTGAATATCAAAGAGTAGAAGTGGTATATATGTTTAGAAGTGCATGCATGCATAGAATCAACCTATCTAGGGTAAACACAAAACTTAATTATGCGTATGACTTTAAAGTGTATGTATGTATGACTTGCATGAGTGTATGTGTTGATGATTTCTTATGGAATGTTGTTTTCTCTTGCTATGTGTGTGTGGCATGAGTAGAACCAGCCCTAGAGCCGGTTCTCACCTTTCAAGGTCAAGACTTTCCATTCCCGGAGCAGCAGGAAGAAGGCAAGTGTCCTTGACCACTTTGATCTTATACTAGGATGTGTAGTTAGTGTTTAATTGCATTGTCAATTTGGAATATGATACACATGCTAGTAATTTTCTCTAGAATTTCATTATCTTGTTTCCTTGTAGCCTTGGGTTGGGAGTTATTTTATTATGTCATTCATTTATGCTACTCATGCTTAGAATGGGATAAATGGGATATGAGATCATCACTTAGATTATTTTACCCTTGAATGGAATATTATGAATTATGTGGAGGTAGGGATCTAGGCAAGTTGTATGCTTGGTTGGTGCTGCATGCACGAGACTCGGGTTTGTGTTTAGTGCTTGTCTGGATCCTAAGGACCGGTTCATGGAGCATGTAACCTAGCTTTATCGTGCCAACCACATGCTGAGATGGGGCAGCTTGGCCAATTAAGTAGGTATATCTCCGGCGTAGTATGGGTGTTTGAATGGTGCGGGGAATAGGTGTCAGCTGGACTACCATATGAACCGCAAGGCTCAAGAGGGGGCCACTGCAGTGGGGGTTGGAAACTCCTGGATGCTGTTAGGGGTGAAACCTCAGTGGACCCACACTCGTCAGGAATCCATTTGTAAAGGCCTCGTAGTGATGTCCTGGCTACACACCTCGGAAGTGTGAACGTGGTTCACGGCCACTGATATAATGGAGGATTTTCTAGTCCACCCGGCAATGGGGGATGAAATCACTACATGTGGGTACAGTGGTGCAAACTCTGCAGAGTCAAAACTGTCATGAAAGCCGTGCTCACGGTCAAGAGCGGCTTGGACTTATTCATGATTAGAGGATGATGAATTGAGAAGTTGAGGATGTTAAGCGGGGAGCTTGACATTGGAAATGAAGTTAGGGTTACTTGATATTGTTGATGGGTTAGGAGATTGGAACCATTTTAGTAATGTAGGTGCTTAATAGGCTAAGGTGATAGGTATTAATCGCTTAGTGCTTTAACCATGAGATCAACCTTTCCTTGTTCTAGCCATGCATGACATAACCTTCCCACACTTGCTGAGTGCCAATGGTACTCAAGCTTGCTTTTCTGTTGGTTTAAATTGCTGCTCAGGGCAAGGGAATGACATGGTGCACAACGACCAAGACTTCGGACCCGAAGAAGGATTTTAGGTTCACGGAGTCCCCCGGGCAACGCCTGTGACGGAGCCCACAAGACTTATCTTTTTGTGTTTGTTTATTTCTATGTTGTGAACATGTTATCATCCATCGAGACGTTATGTAAGACTTATTTATATTCGAACACTTGGCTTATAATATAATGATACTTCACTCTTTGTCGTCACATGTATGAGAATATGATCCTGGCATACATGTGGGAGTCACTCGGTCGTTCTTCGGAAAAACCGGGTGTGACACAGTTATTCTCGGTTTCTCCGTTTTGATGATTCCTATTACCGTCTGTCATTTCATGTTCAACATATGAAGTAAAGCTTTTTAAAATAGAAGGAATTGGAGGTATGGTGGAACAGACAAATATAATTTTCAGCTTCAACCCAAGAGACATCTTGCAAAATTTTACACAACGAAAGACATCTGTAAATATGTGAATACATGATATGTTGTGTTTTATTTGCACCACACTCAAGTATATATTATTTATTAACTTTATGTCTTATATTCCTTATGAATGATGTTGAATGCTTACTTCTTTTTTATGTCATATCCAAAGTAGTGGTCAATAATTTTGAGGAGAAAATCTGACAACAATAAACAGTAAAGCCTAAAAGAAATTTGAGAAGAAGCCCAAGAATAAGGGTAAATATGTGATTTAAATCTTCCTGTTCTTAGAGCTCGACTTATTTCAAGTCGTCAATGTATGACTGATGTGCATGAGCTCTTCTCCTCTAACCATAAATTTACTGTTTGGTCCATACCCATGGTATGTTCTTTTTATCTGTTGGTTTTGTCTTACTAAGGTGCAAATAGGCCTGAGATATTTACTTATATTTAAGTAGTACTTTATAGAATTCATGCTTTTCCATTAGTATGATGAATAGTTATAAAAAAGATCTTCTAATGTTCTTAATCTCTTCTCTTAACAGCTTGTGTTATATAACAAAGTCATGCATTTTAGACAAAGTATAGAAATGAATCTGAAACATATATGCAGTGTAGGCATCATTTAGGAGGTTCTTGTTTCATGTATGACAATGAGACAGTATTCCTTTCTTAGTTAACATTTGGAAGTACACTATCACCAAGACTTTTATGTTTTCAGCTCATATGCACATTGTAATTGACAGTGAATGATGTATATATAGACATAGCAACTAGCACTTGATCACATGCATGCACGGTCTTACTATCATGCGTTGATGCAACCTGCTTACTTACTATCATAAACCATTGATATTTAAGTTGTATTCTTCATGCGTTGATGCAACCTGCTTACTTACTCGTGAATTCTTAGAGCACTGCCCAACAACAATGGACCGCTACCCTCGTCCACCAGCACTGCCATCTTCGGCAACCTTCACGGTGGCTGCCAACAATGCTTCTCCAAGGCCGATGATTGTTCAGGTCGACCAACCGATGTTCTATTTGCTCCAGCAGCATTTATCTATTTAACTGACAACTGGGACAGCATCGGGAACAATAACTAGCCCTGCTGCTCAGCATGGCATCACAAGCTCGCCATCTTCTCTAGTCCCGTTGCCAGTGGTACCAACACGCGAGCGCTTACCAAAACTTCCTATTACCAGGCCACCGGCACCAGGACAGCTGCAGTCATTCAAGAGGGAAGCATATGCGTCCTAAACATGCAGGCAGATCCTCTATCGCCAGACTCAGCATCATCTGATGAAGAGGAGGGCGTAGCAGGTGAATATGAAGATATGGAAAATCCTGGAGAAGAGAATGACTCGCCGCCATCCTAGACATTGGGAAGACGCTATGGAAGCCACCAAGCAGAGCTTTCTTATCAGCTAAAATTGAGCATGTGAACCATATGTGCCTTAGTGTGAACTTATGCATATTTGTGTATCAACTAAGTTTGGCGAACATTTTGTGCTCTTAAATAGATGGAGCTAATGAACTTGTCTGCGAAGATTAAATTTTGCATTTTTGCTAGCTGTTAACAGAACTATAGATTTCCCCTTAGTCCATTGTTTTTAGTTGGAAGACTTGGTGCTCCGTAAATGAGTTGAGATGAGATGCTTATATGATGGCACCAAATAAACGTATAGAATCTATACGGTCAGGTGGAACCATCATATCGACATCTCATGTCGATGGCTACCCTAGACGCACTGGTACACGTACAAAATCTCTGTTGGGCGCTGCTGTGCAGCACAAAAAGTTGTTGTGTCTTGTTATTCTACTATGGCGAATCTCTAGCCATGTGCATATTTCCACAAGTGAGAGAGAAAGGAGCTGGCCGACCACTGGTACTCAGAGTTTAGGTTAGATCTGGCAGCCATGTCTATGGATGGTTTGGGAGTATAAACGCTGCCGGTCAGAGTGTTTGTGGCAATGGCTGAGATGGCAACCATGATATGGCTGTGAAGAAGACGAGGGTGACATTGTGTTACCCAATGATTTTGGAGGACAACTTTGGCATGGGGACTATGAAGATGAAGATCTCCATGTGTGGCGGCGAAGCAATTGGTCGACGAGATGATGGAACAAATGGCTCTCGCAGCCATTGTCCAAGCTGTACCAGAGGTAATAGTGATTGCCATATCCGAGAAAGAGACGGCAAATGAGGTGTGGGACGCCCTCAAGGAAATGTGTGTTTGAGGAGTCTTCCACGGGGAAACAACATGACAATGTTGTGCAGAAGCTTCTATTGGTGCACGCTGAGCAGTGAGCCCTGACTCACTCGTGCCGATTGATGGTCATAGTTGCTCAAGAGAAACACGATAGTGAGGTCTGGCGCAAGTTCGAAGATTGATTGCCGCAAATGTGATGAGTACGGTCAAATTGCCGAAGAGTGTGATGCAGTGTAGAAATGTCGAATGGTGTGACGCTACTCGACATAGTGAACGTGGACTACAAGACGCCGTTACTCTAAATTCATGTGGAGGTGAAAATAATCAGTAAGATTAGGACAGAAATTGTTAGCAATAATCAGTAAGATTAGGACGCCGTTACTCTGAATTCATGTGTGTGTTTTTAGGTTTGTTCCAGAAAATCAATGTCGGTTAGCTCCTAGTGTGCACGTGCATCAGTTGATTAGATAACCTGAAAACAACAGTTAGTAAAGCCAAAAAAGAATCAGAGAAGAAGCCAGGAAATCAAGGTAACTATATTATTTAAATCTTCTTACTCTCAGATCTCGACATATTTCAAGCCGACAACGTATGACTGATGTGCACGAGCTCTTCCAGTCTAACCCTTAATTTACTGTTTGGTCCATACTCCAGGTACGTTCTCTTTATGAGATGGTTTTGTCTTACTCACGTGCAAATATATCACAGGAAATTACCTTTCTGCAAGTAGTTCATTATAGAATTTATGACTTGAAGTTAGTATGCTGAAAACTTATAACAAAATAAATTTGAAACATATAGGCAATGTAGGCTTCATTCAGGAGGTTCTTATGGCATCCGTGACAATGAATAACTATTCCTTTTTTAGTTGACATACGAACCTACAAGTGTATGACTCCTACCATTTTGACTGATTTCCTATTATAGTATTAATATGAATACTATTGTATTTTCTATGGACAGCGATATTTCTACTTGTTATGAGTTTGGTTCAGATAATTAGTCCAGTCAAGTCATTTATCTAAGTGACCAAGCTAAAGTAAATTTGCACATGATCATCGTACAACCTTCTTTTGCACAATAGCCTTGGTGTTTTTATACTGATGTTGCCTTCTCAAGTTTTGCTCTCCAAACATCAGGAGAAAGAAAATGATGGAAGAACATATTACATCAGTTTTCTATGGGCCATATATCCAGTTTGTCACCTGTACAGTTCAAACTTATCCAGCAAGATTGCACATGGCACGGTCCTCAATCGATCGATGCAGGTAGAGCTACACAAACAAGACCTCCATGTCTTGCTGCATCCTACACATCTGACCGGTCTCAATTTAAGTTTATCAAACCGTGTTCTCGAACCACCCGTGTGACCCTATTCTTTCTCTCGTGAGTAGATTCCAACAACCCGACTTCTACCAATTTCTTCGACAACATTATCAAGGCATGAACCTGTACAATGGAGTCCTTTACTATCCTTATAATACATGGATCCTTTGGTCATGCATTTGTATTTTCAAACATCCTTGACCTAATGCACATCTCATCTCTATTCAACAATAGTGACATAAAACAAAATATTATAAAACAGCAGTTAAATGCAAACCGGGGCTGATCTTGTTGCTGCTCAGAATCAAAGTTAGTGTCCGGAGGTATGCTGTAAATGGTCTCCAGAGTCTCCTCGAGCAATGCAAATGATGGATTAATATCTATATGAAGAAAAGTTATGTGTATAACTGAATTCTATAATGAATGAACTCCAATGCCCCTCCGATTTTTACAGTAGATGACATAGATCATAGATAACCTGCTAGCAAAGTATATGGAATTCCTAAGAAAATACGTGTTTATATTAAATCCCTAAGGATTTATTCTTCTCTTAAATTCCAGGAAAATTGGGGCTTTGACATAGAGGAAAGTATGTTTTGCTAACGGTGCTGGTGTTGAGGAGTCCAACAAAATTGGTTTCACATTTTTCTAACCCTTCTACTGAAAGTTATGGATTTTACAAGTTGTTTCTATTTTTCTGAATTACTTTATGTTATTTTTATAACCATAGAGCAAACTTACTGAATTCTCTTAAGCTTAACAAACCCAATGGTTCTGAGAATTTACTGAAAGTCCCATGGAACTAGAGGAATACCTTGCCAAATTTGATATTTTTTCTATAAAAGGATTCTCCTGGAATCAATCCCCACAGATTTAGAATAAGGGAATTATTGTGAAAAGTCCAGAGATTTAACACTAAATAAAAAAATTGTACTGAAGTTGAAGGTGGAGCTTGAGGAGGCATGTGGGATGATGCCTTTGCCAGCCATGGGAATAGTAGATGGGAATTTTGGCAAGATAGAAGAAGAGAGGAGCTTTTAGGATATGTTGTGCACCTTTCTATTGTCGAGGATTTTTAATGTCACCGTAAAGTTATCTAATACGTAATCATAGATGGAGGAGTTGAGATGGCTCAGAATATAACGCATGAGAAAACATAACGGAAATGATGGCCGTGGGGGGTGTGACTGATCCTATGGTTTGGCCGACTCCTGGGAGCCACCGCTTGTTCCCTGCTTTCATTGTCTGATCTCCTAGGCCGTGCAGAAAGTTTTTTCTAGTTGGTTCACTTTATTTAGACGTCGAGAATTTAGATAGAATTCAAAGAAATGGTGTTAAAATCACATAAACTGATCATGTTAATTTCTTTATCCAAATAGTCATGGGGATCTAAGAAACTTTTGAGTCGGTGCCCATTCGCGTTTAATAGATGGCCCTCATCATCTTGAAGTGTGATGGCTCAATGATAAGAGATTTCCACAATAGTAAATGTTCCTTGCTATTTACTTCTCAGTTTCCCGTGTCCAAATAGTTTAACCCTAGAGTTAAAACGCAAAACCTTATCCTAGGACTTTAATTCGTTGGGAGTAATCCCCTGATGTGCTATGTTTTAGTTCTCTCTTTATAAATCCTGGGACCATGATATGCCTTGTACCTCCATTCCCCAAGTTCAAAAAGTTGGCACGTGTTGTATTTTCCTGCCTCGATAAGGTTCATGTTCCACCTCTTATTGGACCAGTACTATTGATGCCGTAACGCAGCCTAGGTACCTTGAAGACCAGTGATGAGCTCATCTAACGGAGCTGAACGGAACCACGGGGACCAGCCAAACTATATGAAGGAGGTCAGCACCTTATCTCGCCTCAGGACTAGGGCTCGGAGCAACACGACGATGAGTCCCGACCTTGAGGTTAGGACTTAGACGGCCGACCCATGCCAACCGGGTTCGAAACAAGACAGGCGGCTCCCGATATTGGGAAGCCGCATCCACCCTATACAGATGGAAGTCGACGTCCAACCTCTGACCCTAACCATTGAGGTTAGACAAAGAAGCGCCCTGGGCTAGGGCCCGGGCATGAGGCAGATAGAATACTTCAATACTAACGTGAAGGAACGGCAAAAGGACTTCAAGACGTAGTAAAGGACTTGCATGACAAGAAAAGCACGACGCCGACCATCATCATCCGTCCCTTCCAACTCCGCGCAGTGGTACAGGGACGGAAAGTAGATGTAGACTATAGACAAGACAATGAGAGATGCACCGATCGCTCATGTGTCACGTTGGGCCACCTTACACACTGACGCACCATTTAAACACTCGACCCATTTATGAGGAGCCGGTGAGTAAGGTGAGGCGTCCGGGCTATAAAAAAGATAGACGCTCAGGTTCTTCCGCAGGCAGACATGCGAGGAGGCCTCACTTGTAATCTCGGTTCCTTAAACTGTCTGATACAAGACAGAAGAACACCCCAAACTGGATGTAGGACACATTGTACAAACCAGTTTAAACCCCTGTCTTTGTAGCTAGACATCCAGAATTAGCTAACGAATTCATACAAATATCCCTTATGAACTCAAAGCTTAAACTCATCACCAAGATCTTGTGAAGAAGGCTCCACTAAGGAGGTTCTTGTGGCACGTGTGGCAATGAAGCACTATTTTTTTCTTACTTAATATATGAATGTACAAGTGTATGACTCCTCCCATTTTGACATTTTTTGGTTAAAGCATCAGTATTAATAATATATTATTTTTCTATGTACAAAAATATTTTTACATGTCATGTGTTTGGATCAGATAATTAATCCAATGAAGTCATTTATCCACATGCCAGAGCTAATGTATTTTTGCACATGACCATCATACAGTAGCATGAATAGTTTTAGTTTAACTATTAGTAATTGTCCGAAGGTACATTTGTAACCATGAATTGTTACTACTATAATGAAACCTAATAACAGGGGTTTGATAGAGATATGGGGTCTAACAAATGTTTCTCCAAGTCAAAAATGAAGCTAGGCTCACCTTGTGGCATAAATATCACCAAGGCTTTTATGTTTCCAGCTAAAATGCACATTGTAATTGACAATTAATGATGTATATATACACATGTATCCACTAGCACTTGACCACATGCATGCACAGTCTTACTGAAATTAAATTATATCAACCATTGATATTAATTTGTACTCTTCATGGATTGATGCAGCCTGCTTACGTACCCGTGAAGTACATCAGCATCGCCCAGCTGCAATAAATTGTAACCCTCGTCTACCAACACCGCCAGCTTCGACAACTATCATGGAAGCTGCCAACAATACATCTGCAATGGCAATGATTTTTCAGGTCAACCAATTGACATTCCAGTTGCTCCAGCAGTGTTTATCTATTGAATAGACAACCGTGGCAGCTGCGGGAAAGACATCTAGCGTCCAGCTATCGTAGCTACGACCACGCCAGCGCTTGCCAAAACTGCCTACTATCAGGCCACCGGTGCCAGTCCCAGCCAAAATTGTCCCAGAGAACGCACAGCTGCAGTAGATTGAATAGAGAAGCATATGTTTCCTAAACATGCAGGAAGATCTGCCATCGCTGAACTCAGCATGATCTGATGAAGAGGAGAGGGTAGTGGGTGAATCTGTAGAGATGGAAAATCCTGAAGCAAAGAAGGACTTCGCCGCCATCGTAGACATTGGGAAGAGGGTATGGAAGCTGGCGAGCAGGGCTTGCTTATGTTGTACCCAAGCGGTCACATCTGCTGATCACCATATCAGCAAAAATTGAGCATGTGAATCTTATTGCCTGAGTGCGGACTTATGCATATTTGTGTATCAACTAAGTGAATATTCTACGGTTTTAAACAGATGGAGCTAAGGAATTTGTCTCCAAGTATTAAATTTGCATTTTCTACCACTGTTAAAGGAACTGTTGGTTTTGCCCTAGCCGTTTATTTTTACCTGGAAGTCTTGGTGGTCTGTAATTGAGTTGAGATGAGATGCTTATATGAGGGCACCAAATCAACATACAGAATCTATACGGTCAATAAGTGTCATCATATCAACATATTATGTTGATGGTACACTGGATTAATAAATATTTTAAATCACCAACTTATCTTATAATAATCTAAAAGTAGGTAAGCTTGGTGAGCTCAACAATTGTTTTCTTTCAAAAAAAAATAATTAAATATCCTCTTCTTTACTTTAGCATGAAACTGTAGACCACACATAAGGCTCACACATGAAATGGGTCATGCTGAGCATCCATCCATGCTCAAATAGGCACATACTCCAGCTATTGTTGTTTTGTTTGACTTTTGCTACCTTGTTCATCATGGTTGTGGAATGCATAATGTAACAGTTAAGAGAAAACAATAGCTACGATCTAGACACAGTGTTATCCAGACTTGCCGTAGTGACTTGTAAACATATAAACTTTGATGTCTAGATCGAGTTAGAGAAGTCTACTTTTGAGGTGAGAGGTGTAGAGATCAATACTTACATCAACATAATGTTTATGTAATATACAAAATTCATGATGAATGGAAGCCTAATCAGTAATGCAATCTACGAAATGCAGGGTGAATGGAAAGATTTGGGCTACACGGGAATGGGACTCTCAGATAATCTTTAAGGATTAAAAAATCTTCTTTTTTAGTGAGGAGGTAATAGGAGGAGGAGCAAATATGATACGATTGGTAGTGGTTAGTAAAATAACACGTGTTTTCAGAAGTTTGTTAATCCTAAACCTAAACTACGAGATGTGGCCCATGCCATAATTTTTTATTTATAAACCCAAGGGAAACTTGAGTTTCTTTTATTATATAAACACGTGGCCCAAAACTTTTTGGGGGTTGGTGGGTGGGTTAGTGGTGGTTAGGTGGGTGGGTGTGGGTTGGTGGAGTCCTTTATAAGCTCTTCAAGAAAAAGGATTCTAGATCTGAGAATAGATATTCCAGATATACTGATAAAGGGCATCTAACAAGGTTTGGATCTGCTATTGCAATCTTAATTACTTTTTCTCTAGTCACAGTTCTTTAGATCTAAGTTTTCATTTTATAAATTGGAACATATATCCTTCATAAGCTCAACTTCTTTTTCAGATCCCCAAAATAGAGGATATATGTAGTGTAGATCTGTGTATACTGTTTTATAATAAATCCATGGATAAAGGACATTGAACAACATTTGGATAAAGTATTGCACTCTTGATTATTTTTTCCAAGTCATAATTCTTTAGATCTATGTTTTGTTTTTATAAATTGGAACTGATCCGACAAGGATCCATCATTTCTAGAGAAGATACGTCTGCCATCTCTGCTCATAACCACAGATTATTCTCTGCTGCTATTGAAATTTGCAGTGAGTAAATTTTGTTCATCCTATGTGCAGTACTTGTTTTATTTGCAGTTATTCTCGGTTCTGATGATTCCTAGTACCGTCTTTCATTATATTTTCAACATATGAAGAAAAACATTTTTAAAAAAGGAATTGGAGGTATGGGTGGAACAGACAAATATAATTTTCAACTTCAACCCAAGAGATATCTTGCAAAATTTTACACAACGAAAGACATCTGTAAATATCTGAATACATGATATGTTGTGTTTCATTTGCACCACACTCAAGTATATATTATTTACTAACTTTATGTCTTTTACTCCTTATGAATGATGTTAAATGATTACTTCTTTTTTTATGTCACATCCAAAGTAGTGGTCAAGAATTTTAGGAGATAATCTGAAAATAATAAATAGTAAAGCCTAAAAGAAATTAGAGAAGAAGCCCAAGAAAATCTGACAACAATAAATATGTGATTTAAATCTTCATGTTCTTAGAGCTCGACTTATTTCAGGTCGTCAACTTATGACTGATCTGCATGAGCTCTTCTCCTCTAACCATAAATTTACTGTTTGGTCCATACTCATGGTATGTTCTTTTATCGGTTGGTTTTGTCTTACTATGGTGCAAATAGGCCTGAGATAGTTTATTATATTTAAGTAGTACATTATAGAATTCATGTTTTTCCATTAGTATGATGAATAGTTATAAAAATGATCTTCTAATGTTCTTAATCTCTTCTCTTAACAGCTTGTGTTATATGACAAAGTCATGCATTTTAGACAACGTATAGAAATGAATCTGAAACATATAAGCAGTGTGGCTATAATTTAGGAGGTTCTTGTATGATGTGTGACAATGAAGCAGTATTCCTTTCTTAGTTAACATATGAATGTATACTATCACCAAGACTTATGTTTTCAGCTCATATGCACATTGTAATTGACAGTGAATGATGTATATATAGACATATAGCAACTAGCACTTGATCACATGCATCGGTTTTATAACTATCATTAATTTACAAAAACCATTGATATTTAAGTTGTATTCTTCATGCGTTGATGCAACCTGTTTACTTACTCGTGAATTCTTAGAGCACCGCCCAACAACAATGGACCGCAACCCTCGTCCACCAGCACCGCCATCTTCGACAACCTTCATGGCGGCTGCCAAAGATGCTTCTCCAAGGCCTATGATTGTTTAGGTCGACCAATCGACGTTCTATTTGCTCCAGCAGCGTTTATCTATTGAACAAACAACTGGGACAGTTGCGGGAACAATATCTAGCCCTGCTGCTCAGCATGACATCACAAGCTCGCCATCTTATATAGTCCTGTTGC
This sequence comes from Neostapfia colusana, assembly GCA_030760725.1. Classification (NCBI taxonomy): domain Eukaryota; kingdom Viridiplantae; phylum Streptophyta; class Magnoliopsida; order Poales; family Poaceae; genus Neostapfia; species Neostapfia colusana. Next base: position 35,663,319 of record JASWHV010000016.1, read on the forward strand.
CAGTGGTACCAACACGCGAGCGCTTACCAAAACTTCCTATTACCATGCCACCGGCACCAGGACAGCTGCAGTCATTTTAAGAGAGAAGCATATGCGTCCTAAACATGCAGACAGATCCTCCATCGCCAGACTCAGCATCATCTGATGAAGAGGAGGGCGTAGCAGGTGAATATGATGATATGGAAATCTTGGAGAAGACAAAGACTCGTCGCCATCCTAGACATTAAGAAGAGGCTATGGAAGCCGCCAAGCAATGCTTTCTTATCAGCCAAAATTGAGCATGTGAACCATATGTGCCTGAGTGTGAACTTATGCATATTTGTGTATCAACTAAGTTTGGCAAATATTTTGTGCTCTTAAATAGATGGAGCTAATGAACTTGTCTGCGAAGTTTAAATTTTGCATTTTCATTAGCTGTTAAGAGATTTCCCTTTAGTCCTTCGTTTTTAGCTGGAAGATTTGGTGCTCCGTAAATGAGTCGATATGATATGCTTATATGATGGCACTAAATAAACGTACAGAATCTATACGGTCAAGTGGAACCATCATATCAACATCTCATGTTGATGGCTACACTAGACGCACTGGTACACGTACAAAATCTATGTTGGGCGCTGCTGTGCAGCACAAAAAGTTGTTGTGTCTTGTTCTTCTACTGTGGTGAATCTCTAGTCATGTGTATATTTCCGCAAGTGAGAGAGAAATGAGCTGGCCAACCATTGGTACTCAGAGTTTAGGTTAGATCTGGCAGCCATGTCTATGGATGGTTCCGGAGTCTACACGCCGCCGGTCACAGTATTTGTGACAATGGCTCAGATGGCAGCCATGAAATGGATGTGAAGGAGACGAGGGTGACATTGTGTTACCCAATGATTTTGGAGGATAACTTTGGCATGTGGACTATGAAGATGAAGATTTCCATGTGTGGCGGCGTGAAGGACAAGCAATTGGTCGATGAGATGATGGAACAAATGGCCCTCGCAGCCATTGTCCAAGCTGTGCCGGAGGCAATAGTGATTTCCATATCCAAGAAAGAGACGGCAAAGGACTTGTGGGACGCCCTCAAGGAAATGTGTGTTCGAGGAGTCTTCCACGGGGAAACAACATGACAATGTTGTGCAGAAGCTGTTACTGGTGCACGCTAAGCCCTGACTGACTCGTGCCGATTGATGGTTCATAGTTGCTCAAGAGAAACACAATAGTGAGGTCTGGCGCAAGTTCGAAGATTGATTGCTGCAAATGTGATGAGTACGGTCAAATTGCTGAAGTGTGTGATGCAGTGAAGAAATGTCAAATTGTGTGACGCTACTCGCCATAGTGAACATGGACTACAAGACGCCGTTGCTCTGAAGTCATGTGGAAGTGAAAATAATCAGTAAGATTAGGATGGAGATTGTTAGCAGTAATCTTGACTTGTGTGTGCGTGTGTGTGCGTTTTGAGGTTTGTTCCAAAAAATTAATGCAGGTTAGTTCCTAGTGTGCACGTGCATCAGTTGAATAGTTAACCTGAAAACAACAGTTAGTAAAGCCAAAAAAGAATCAGAGAAGAAGCCAAGAAATCAGGGTAACTATGTTATTTAAATCTTCTTACTCCCAGATCTCGACATATTTCAAGTCGACAACGTATGACTGATATGCACGAGCTCTTCCCGTCTAACCCTTAATTTACTGTTCAGTCCATACTCCAGGTACATTCTTTTTATGAGATGGTTTTGTCGTACTCACGTGCAAATATATCACAGGAAATTACCTTTCTGCAAGTAGTTCATTATAGAATTTATGTCTTGAAGTTAGTATGCTGAATACTTATAACAAAATGAATTTGAAACATAAAGGCAATGTAGGCTTCATTCAGGAGGTTCTTATGGCATGCGTGACAATGAATAACTATTCCTTTTTGTAGTTGACATAAGAACCTACAAGTGTATGACTCCTGCCATTTTGACTAATTTCCTGTTATAGTATCAATATCAATACTATAATATTTTCTATGGACAGCGACATTTCTACTTGTTATGAGTTTGGTTCAGATAATTAGTGTGGGGACCACCCCGTGGTTGACCCACTCCAAGATCGCATAGGGTGGTGCCGTGCGATGCGGCACCCAACAGCACACACGAAAAGAATAAAGAACAACCTTCAAACTTTTATTTGATATAAAACAGCGGAAGTCTTTTACAAAACTTAATTAACAGTGTATTATACATAGATGGCCTCTCATCCTAACTATGCAAAAGTGCAGCCCAGGTACGCTACACACTCGCAGCAAGTAACCGGAGATCACAGCGGCGTGCAGGGCTCCAGCTCGGCCGTGTACCCTGACGGGGCATCGCCTCGTCCTCGGAACCTTCCTCATAACTCTCACCTGCACACAGCTCAAAATATTACAACCGTGAGCACGATGGCTCAGCAAGACTTAACCGACACCCTAGTCATGGAACTCTACATGCCAGGAGGTATAATATAGGACAAGGACTTTGCAATAAAGACACGCCTACATGTTGATCCTTAATTTCAGTTTTATAGCAACAGTTTAATGAGCTTTAGGCATCCCTCACATCGGAAGTCCACAATCAAACAAGAAACTCTTTCCTCCGATATGGTGATGCCCAAAGTGGAAGGTAAACTTAATTAGCTCTACATCTACAGCAAACATGGTTTCAAAATTTTAATAATTCGTCACAGCAAATTATCATTCATCTGGCTTATTGTTCTTCTTACTACGTCACAGAACAGTGAACAAGCGGTACTCAAATAATCGCGAGGGACGGTGATTGCAATCAGGAGACACCCGGACAACACGTTGCATACACCCACTTTCAGAAGCATGATTCCACACCCCTTCCTACTCTGTTGTATGCAACAACTTTTCAAAGGCAACCCAAATACCGAACCGGTTCATCCGTAATGGGCAGGAGGTCCCCGCGTGGAGCATGACTGTGCCCACCGGCAGATTTACACCTTGCTACCCTAAACACACTCATATTTATGGTTGGGTAAGGCTCGGCACCCAGGTTAACCAATTACATCGGTTTCCTGCTTATGTCAGTATGCTATCTGGTACTGTTCGATACTTGTTCAGCAGGCCCGCACACGACTCGGTCCTCAATCAACACCAACAGGGCTACGCACATGAGACCTCCGCTTACTGCTTCCTATCCCCCCTGCTGGGTCTCATTTTCTCCACTCTCAATCCATTTTCTATTCTGACCAAATCGTGTGATAAAACCTTACCTCGCGAGTAGATTTCAACTACTCGACTTCTACTGAGATCCTAAGCATATTAGCAGGGCCTTGTTTACTCATCAGGTCGGCAAGCTACCCAACCCCTCATAGGATTTAAAAGGTTATGCAAGTTGGGTTTCAATCACCCTAACCTTAATGCAAGCATTCACCCTAGACATAAGTGATACAAATGAAGAATTTGTAAAAGTACTTAAATGCAAACCGGGGCTTGCCTAGTTGCGAGTTAAATGGGAAGTCAGCTTCTGGTGGGAGGACGTCCAAGGGCTCCGTTACGTCCTCAACTTCGGTCACTAAATGAAATGTAGCAAAATATATGTATAAGTGTTAAGGATTTATAAGAATTGAACTTCTATTCATAGCTACTGCTATTTAGGATCCTTAATTGGCTTTGGGATTTTACAATGAAGACTAGACCCTCTAAGGATGATCTGAGCAAAATGTGGAGAAATGTCATTGCACAATGTAGTCTCCAAAATTCCTACAAGTACAAGGCTTCTCTGAATTTTAAGTCCATATCAGAAGCTTTGACATAGCTAAACAGTGGAAGATCTGATTAGGGTAAGCCTCCATGGTTGTAACAAAATTTGTTTCACCATTTTTGGAGCTACCAACAGACAGATATGAATTTTTGAAGTTGGATAGAAGTTCTGAAAAAATTTCTGTTTAAATTTGAATTTCCAAATAAGGCTGAACTCTGGAAGGCAATTTAGCCTAGCAAATGAACTCCGATGAAGCTTAAATTTTACTGGAGATCAGTTACTATGAAAATGATTTGCTGCCCAAATTTGAGAATGTTTCATAAAGAATTGCTCCTGTAATAAATCTCTAAAGGATTTACTAAAAATAATTCTACAGAAATTCCTGGTCTTTTTCATAGAAAGAAATCTGTTTCTCTGTGAAGTACTCGTCATTAGGATTCCAACAAAATCGGTATCACCCTTTTTCTAGTTTTCTACACAAAGTTATGGGTCTCCAAAGTTTGAACTGAATTAGGAAAATCTGGAAATGTTTAAATCCTGGCTGTGGGGCCCACCCGTCAGCTCCCTCATATACCTCGCGCCAAACAGAGGAACCCGCGGCGCTGCTCCGGCGAGGGTGGTGGGAAAGGCCTTACCGGCCGCTACCCAGGCCAAATCTCGCCGCTCCTCCATTATTTAGCCCGCTGAACACTCTGGTGGTGTCACCGGCGGCCAAAACTCACCGGAAGATGGCGCACACCGGTGACAGCAGGGTTTCAAACTCCGGCGAGGTAGGAAAACCTCATTCCTCCATCAAACGATTGGCTCTCAGGCTCTATAGCACCAGTGGAGGATGTAGGAGCTAGAACGGGCTGCCAAACTCGATGAAACGGCCGGCAAACTAGGGTTCAATGGTGAGCCGAAGCAGTTTCCCATGGCGGCGCGAAAATCGACTAGAACAAGGCCAACTCTTGATGGTTTTCCCCGGTTTTTTGTCGAGGATGGGCGCTAGATAGTGCAGAAGCTATGTGCATGTGAGCTCGAGGTGTGGTTGATTGTGCAACACGAATTTGGATATGAACCGAGCTTCACTCTTCTACACTAGGGTTCGGGAAAGAATAAAATTCGAGCTACTCGATGGATCATTTGCTACATGGCTGGCAGCTACATCATCCAGGGCTACCCATGCACCTTTCTTGTATAGGAAGTCAGAGGAGAGGGTGGCCGTATGAGGCTGTCGACGGCGAGCCGAAACGGTGAGGTCTGGTGCACCCCAAAGCCTTGGCGCAAACCCGTGTTTCGTGAGCAGCTCTGATCGGAAACCATGGAGGAAATTCTAGGAGGAGCTAGAGCACGTCAAGGTGCTACTCTTTGCTGTGGATAGCTCGAGCAACCGAGCTCGGGAGGCTGTGGTTGATCGGGAGGAAACTGGCGGTGGTGCTCTGCATGGAGGAAGCAACTGAGGCGCACGCCCGAGCTGAGTTGGAAGAGAAATAGGGCTGGGGCACTCGGGTGGCTGCTTTGATAGCCCACGCGTGCACCGACGTCGGGGGCAGCGAGAACCAGCTCAGTGGAACGTCGTCCGGCGGTTTAATCAGGAGTTGGCGCCCGCGCGTGAACAGCTGAGTGAAAACAGAGATTTTTGCCTCTGTGGTGACTGACTAGTGGGCCCCCTCCCACCTAATGCTCCTTCGATATTTTCTCATTTGTCCCCAAATTAACTCCTTTGCTTCATCCCAAAGTAATGGTTTGAAAAGTTGAATTCAAATAATTTGAATTCTGGTGTGAAGTTTGAATGGTGTTTGGTCATTTGAATTTGAAATGGAATTTGAATTGTCCATTTTGTATTGTCCCAAAAACATAGGAAACCAACTCCAAAGTTGCTAATTTTTTGCATGGCTGCTAATTCCAATGGGGAGAACACATTTGTGGAACCAAATTTGCAAATTGAGGAGATTGGAATTTGAAACTGAATTTGAAATTCAGACTAGAGGGCTTCCTCTTTTAATCCCAAACAAATACTAAAACCCCTCAAAATGAGCTGAAATTTGGAAGGTTAAATATTTGGAATATGAAGATCCAGGTTATGCCTTTAGACCTCCATGTTTGGAAGTTTTTGGGGAGTCTAAATCCTCACTCTGAACTTTCACCATTATAATTCAAAGTATTAATTCCCCACATTTTTCCTATGTGTACATGAGCTGAAAATTCTTGCTACCATTTTTTTATTAGTCCATTCAAGTCATTTATCTAAGTGACCAAGCTAAAGTAAATTTGCACATGATCATCGTACAACCTTCTTTTGCACAGTAACCTTGATGTTTTTATACTAATGTTGTCTTCTCAAGTTTTGCTCTCCAAACATCAGGAGAAAGAGAATAATGGAAGAACCTATTACATCAGTTCTCTATGGGCCACATATTTACTCAGAAGGAGCTGAACATGAGTCAACGAAGATGGTTGGAATTGATAAAGGATTACGAAATAGAGATCCATTATTATCCCGGCAAGGCAAACGTAGTGGCGGATGCGCTGAGTCGCAAGTCACACGTCAACAATCTGATCATCACACAGTTGGAAGAGAGCGAGCCACCATTGCATGTTATTCCACATAGAGCTCTCTACAAATTAGCTTTGATCCCCACCATCCGTGAAGAGATAGCGGCAGCTCAAAGACATGACAAAGGCATGTCGCATTTGCGGAAACGTGTAGACAGTGGGGAGCTGAAGTGTTTCCAGAAAGACGGAGATGGTGACCTATGGTTCAAGGACCGGATCGTCGTACCCCGTAACCCGGAGTTGCGGAAGAAAATCTTTGATGAGGCTCACTTGTCAAAGTTTTCTATTCACCCCGACAGAAACAAGATGTATCAAGAACTCAGAAACATGTTTTGGTGGGCACGGATGAAGCGGCAGATCGCAAAGTACGTGTCCGAGTGTGATACATGCCGAAGGGTGAAGGCAGACCACATGAGAAAACCGAGACTGCTACAACCACTGAGTGTTCCTGCCTGGAAGTGGGAAGATGTGAGCATGGACTTCATCGTCGGTTTACCCACCACATTTCATAAGCATGATTCAGTGTGGGTGATCGTCGACCAGCTCACCAAAGTTGCCCATTTTATCCTGGTCAACACCAACTACAACGACAAGAAGTATGCTGAATTGTACATCTCACGGATTCTGTGCTTATACGGCGTACCCCACACTATCATCTCGGATCGGAGCACTTTATTCGTGTCTCGTTTTTGGGAGAAGTTGCATGCTTCTTTGGGGACGAAGCTGATCCGTAGTTCAGCGTACCACCCGCAGACGGATGGGCAAACCGAGCAGGTAAATCAGATTTTAGAAGATATGCTACGAGCGTGGGCTATCAACCACGGTAAGAATTGGGATGATCACTTACTGTTGGCCGAGTTCTCGTACAACAATGGATATCAAGCCAGCATCAATATGGCGCCTTACGAGGTGCTATACGGGAGAAAATATCGCACACCGCTGAATTGGTGTGAGTCTTGCGAAAGGGTCACCTTCAGGAATGATCTTGTCAACAATGCGGAAGAAAAGGTTCGGCTGAATCAAGCAAACTTAAAAGCTGCCAAATCCCATCAAAAACAGTACGCGGACCGGAGAAGACGTCCTTTGCAATTCGAAGTCGGGGATCACGTGTACCTACATGTGTCTCCAATGAAGGGCGTGAACAGATTCGGGGTGAGAGGAAAGTTGGCACCCCGATTCATCGGCCCATTCCAAATTACAGAAAGATGTGTCTCAGTTGCATACCGGCTGGAATTACCAGCGACACTCTCCGGTGTGCACGACATTTTTCACATTTCTCAGCTGGGGGATATTGAAGAAATAAAACTGGATTTCACTTATCGGGAGGAACGGGTTAAGATAATTGATGAAAAATCCCGAACCACATGCAACCGTACGTTGTGGTTCACAAGGTTCTATGGTGTAATTTCTCCGTAGATGAAGCGACATGGGAGAGCGAAGGTTTTCTTCGCGCTAACTACCCCGACTTTTTATCGTCGCACCTACGGTAATTTTCCACCGTCCTCTCTCATTTTCACCTTACAATCTCGGGACGAGATTCTTTTAAGAGGGAAGGAATGTAAGGGATCAAGTTTTGCCTACACTCAAAGTGTTCATCACACCCACAACCCTCATTTGAGGAAGTTTTATGAACATCTTTGAAGAGCAAGTAAACACCATCAACATAGTCATTAGATGATAAACTCACAAAATGCAAAAGTGGTATTTCCCACATGCATCACATAGGGGCTGAGCATATGAAAAACTAATAAACTTTGCTAGGAATGCTCATGCCAAATTTCACCCAAATCCAAAACCATTTTGAGGTATTTTTTGGTATAATTAGAAAGAGGCTAGTTTGAACTTAAATTTAAATTCAAACTCCTTTCATCCCATGAATTCAAAAGTGGGATTCATATTCACAATCAGCACATTTTTGTGAGCTCACACACCAATTTTCACTACATTTGGAGTTGATCTTGACATGAGCTAATTTGGCTAAATTCAAATCACATTTGAATTTCAGTTCACATGTGCTGCAAATTCAATCAAACCAATTCCACAATTTGGTCATTTTGCAAACCAAATCTCAATTTGGGTGAATGATCAAATGACCAAGAGTAGGAAGGTCTCTACTGATTTGAGCAGTGGGGAAATTGAATTTCAGAGGTTAAAATTTGAAAGTGGGGCACTCTTGTCATCCACACAAGTGAGCAACCGACTGAATCCAACGAGCTAGGATTCTTGCGCTCAGCAGAGCGGGCACCACAGCGAGAAGATGGCAGGACAGCAGCTGCTTGCCGCCTCTGGCCACCGAGCTGCCTCTCTGCTCTTTTATCATCACGCCCGAGCCTTCCCAGTCCTATCTCACCGATGTCCCGACGTTCTCCCGCACAGAAACCCCGCTACACATCGCCGCTCACCCGAGCTCTCGGTTCCACCTTTGCCCGGTCGAACCAGTAACTGTCACGCTGAGCTGCGGCCGCAACCAAGTTTGCCGATCCTTGCTCGATGTTCTCGCACCGGTTCCAGGCCATGACCGATCTTCCTCTAGCATCACCACGGCGTTTCTTCTTCCTCGGTTCAGCCTGAGCTGCTGCCACGGGAACAACTCGTTCGGCCACCACAGCCCACCTTTCCCCGAGCTGTGAACAGAAAAGAGGTTCAACATAGTTCCCTCTTCCACCACCGCAAGCTCCGGCGGCGCGACATGAGCTGCCGTCACTGGAATTTTACGGTTTTGTGCTGGTGTACAAAAGATGCCGCCCGACCACTTCGCAACATTCGTGCTACACCCCGCACAACTCATAACCTAACTTAGAGAACTACTTCTAGACGTCCGTGCGAGTCCATAGGATCAGAAAATTTGGAGAACCATCGGGTATAGCCAATGTTCTTTGAGTTTTGTTAGTGTTTCCGATTTCCATCCTAGGTCGCACGGTGATATAATAGGTTGGGCCGTTTCTGAGCTTATTTCAGTTTCTGACGACCTTACCTAGGGTGGACTGATGCTCTAAGACCTTTTGCTTGATCATTTGGGGTGCTAGGAAGCCCGGCCAACATGGCCGAAGTTCTTCCGAAGCCGCCGCTCATCACCGGCCATGCTCCGGTTGTTTTCATGTCGAGCTAAGGTCAGCACCGTGTTCCACGCGTGCAGTTAGGAAGAGGTGGAAAAAATCTCGAAATTTGGCGCACGGCATAGCCCCTCCGACGAGCACTCCGGCGAGAGGGGCAGCGGCCGAGCGCGGGATGGCAGGAGGTTAAAGAAGCCCCTGGCCCCACGCGTTAGCGAGTCGAGATTTAAACAAGGGATCTATTACGGCTCTAGATCGTTTGTGGCTGCGCTCGTAAAACTCCGTATCCCCTTGTGTCAGCCGCTGAGGAACAGACACGTAGCCCCGGTCCCACTCGCAGCAATTTAAACATTTCCTGAATTTCAGATTCTAGTTCAAATTTCAAAACTCCATAACTTTGGCTAGGAAACTCCAAATTGAGTGAACCAAATTGTTTTGGATTCAGCTCTCGGAGTAATTTCCAACAAATAAGATTTCACTTTATGAAAATCCTTAATTCTACAGAATTAATTCTTCAAAATTTAAACTGTTTAGAATTTTAACTCGAGAACCCTTTGGTGGAAAATTCTGAAATTTGGCCAAGATGTTCAACGTAATATCACTGACGTACCATAAAAATTTCAGATCCATTTGAGCTAATTGTTCCACCTAATTGTGTGATTAATGAAATTGTTCCAGAGAAAATGACAAATGTCCAGAAACATTTTTCAGATTTTCTCTGAACATGTTCAGCTCATATCTTTGGCTTGGAATCGTAAAATTAGGTGAAACCAATTCCATTAGAACCCTTGGAAAATGTAGTTTCAAGAAAGTCATGTCTTGCTCCATGAAAATCCCTAGCACACCCTAAGAGCGCAAATTAAGGCCAAACACACATTTATTTGTAGCAGGCTCAAATGCGCTTTGCTGTAAATGAAACTTGTCCAAGGCTCTGTTTAGGTTGTATCCAAACCACAGTAAAAATTCCAGAGTCATTAGGCCTGTCTAGCAATACTTATAGTCTTAACAAATTCAAATTCAAATGCATTCAAATTGACATATACATATGTTTATCTCATGTAGTCGCTAAGCTTGAGGAAGAGCCAGAAGTCTTAGACTTCATAACTCTGGAAGAACAGCTAGCCTACGACCAACAGCATCAAGGTAAGCTCCGGTTGGCATTATCCTTTTTATAAATTTTACTGTTTTGAGAACTTACTTTGAGTACTCACTTCATTTATGCATTAGTGTCTTGTTTGAAAACCCAAATGCATAGCCAAGAAACCCTTGTTTGGGCTTAGGTTTGTAACCTCAAATAGCTACTGCAATGCTAAGATAGTGTAGGATTCGGTACAAGTCGAGTAGTTGGAACTGCTCGCGAGAATAGTAAGGGCAGCAGAACTTTGGGGCCTGGGTGTTGTAGCTCCACTTGCGTCGATTGAGGACCGAGCCGTGTGCGGGGCTGTTGAACAAGCTAGAACAGTACCGAAGACCTATCGGATATATGGGAACCGGGAAAACGATGTAATTCGGGTAGCTGGGTGTTGAGGAATAGCTGGTAGTTCAGAGGGTAGGTTGGGAGCTTGAGGTGTAAATCGGCTGGCAGCACTGCAGATGCGCGCGCAGAGATCTCTTGCTCTGGACGACTGGACCGGCTCAACATTTGGCTGACGGATGAAAGGTGGTTGCGTATGACGTCCGTGATGGTTGCTGTAGGCAAGGTCGAGTACGGGCGTACGTGACGGGTTATTCGGGTAACCATGCAGGTGTAAATCCATTATAATCGCCGTCCCTCATGGTCAGTGAGTACCACTTGTTCACTGTACCGTGACGTAGAAAGAACAGGCTAGAGTCATGTTAAAAGTTGCTGACTGAACGCTATACCTCGGTTCCTAACGAAATGTTGTAGTTTAGAGCAAATTAAAGTTCTTTTCAACCTTGGGCAAAGCACATGAGAGAAATGCGTTTCTTGTTTGATTGCGGCTCACTTATGTGTTTTGGCGTGAGGTTCTCCACAACTTGCTGCTAAAACTTGAAATTAAGGTTCAACTATTTAGGCATGTCCTTTGCAACTTACTTTCCTATTGCACATTGAAATTCTAGCATGTAGAGTTACATGTGTAGGTGAGACGGGTCAGACTTGCTGAGCCATCGTGCTCACTGCTTGTGTTTGAAGCTTTTGCATGGTGTTATGAGGAGGAGACTCCCGAGGAGAAGACGGACCCCCAAGAGGGAAACCCCGTCGAATGGGAGTTGTGCACGCTGCCGTGTTAGTGTGTGTGCATGCTAGAGGGAACACGTTCACGGGCTGAACATGAACTCTGTGCTTAGTCTACGCCCGTGAGTATCCACTGAACATATTTTGTTGTAAACATGTCTATAAACTCTTTTACGTAATAAAACTTTGCTTCCGCTTTGGACCATTTACGTGTGTTATCTGGTGCTGTGCAACGAGGCACCCCTCAGCGTGATCCGGGCTCATAGAGGCCGTGAGGCCCTCGCAAGACACTCAGGTTCTTCCCCAGCCCCATACACGCGAGGAGGCCTCGCTTGTAATCCCGGTTCCTTAAACCGCCTGATACAAGACAGAAGAACACCCCATACTGGACGTAGGACACGTTGTCAAACCAGTATAAAACCCTGTATTAGTTAGCTAGTCATCCAGAATTAGCTAACGAATTAATACCACTATCCCTCATGAACTCAAAGCTTAAACTCATCACCAAGATCTTGTGAGGAAGGCTCCATTATGGAGGTTCTTGTGGCACGTGTGGCAATGAAGCACTATTTTATTCTTACTTAACATATTAATGTAGAAGTGTACCACTCCTCCCATTTTGACATTTTTTGTTAAAGCATCAATATTAATAATATATTATTTTTCTATGTACAACAATATTTTTACATGTCATGAGTTTGGATCAGATAATTAATCCAATGAAGTCATTTATCCACGTGTCAGAGCTAAAGTATTTTTGCACATGACCATCATACAGTAGCATGAATAGTTTTAGTTTAACTATTAGTAATCGTCGGCAGGTACATTTGTAACCATGAATTGTTACTACTATAATGAAATTTGATACCAGGGGATCGATAGAGATATGGCGTCTAACAAATGTTTCTCCAAGTCACAAAATTAAGATAGGCTCATCTTGTGGCATATATATCACCAAGGCTTTTATGTTTCCAGCTAAAATGCATATTGTAATTGACAATTAATGATGTATATATACACATGTATCCACTAGCACTTGACCACATGCATGCACAGTCTTACTGAAATTAAATTATATCAACCATTGATATTTAGTTTGTATTTTTCATGCATTGATGCAGCCTGCTTACTTACCCGTGAAGTCTAACAGCACCGCCTAGCTGCAATAAATTGTAACCCTCATCTACTAGTACCGCCAGCTTCGACAACCTTCATGGAAGCTTCCAACAATACATCTCCATCTGCAATGATTTTTCAGGTCAACCAATTGACATTCCAGTTCCTCCAGAACTGTTTATCTATTGAATAGACAACCGCGGTGGCTGCGGGAAAGACATCTAGCCCAGATGCACAACATGGCATCACAGACTTGCCAACTGTCCTAGTCCAGCTATCGTAGCTATGACCATGCCAGCGCTTGCCAAAACTGGCTACTATCAGGCCACCGGTGCCAGTCCGGCCAACATTGTCCCAGAGAACGCACAGCTGCAGTAGTTTCAAGAGAGAAGCATATGCGTCCTAAACATGCAGGAAGATCCGCCATCGCTGAACTCAGCATCATCTGATGAATAGGAGAGGGTAGTGGGTGAATCTGTAGAGATGGAAAATCCTGAAGCAAAGAAGTACTTCGCCGCCATCGTAGACATTGGGATCACGCTATGGAAGCTGGGGAGCAGGGCTTGCTTATGTTGTACCCAAGCGGTCACATCTGCTGATCACCGTATCTGCAAAAATTGAGCATGTGAACCTTATTGCCTGAGTGCGGACTTATGCATATTTGTGTATCAACTATGTTTAGTGAATATTCATTGCTTTTAAACAGATGGAGCTAAGGAACTTGTCTCAAAATATTAAATTTGCATTTTCTATGACTGTTAAAGGAACTGTAGGTTTCTCCCTAGCCCTTTATTTTTACCTGGATGTCTTGGTGGTCTGTAATTGAGTTGAGATGAGATGCTTATATGAGGGCACCAAATCAACGTATAGAATTTATACGGTCATAAGTGCCATCATATCAACATATCATGTTGATGGTACACTAGATAAATTAGCAGACGTACAAAATCTATACGGTAAAACCTAAGATAATAACCAACACCATCTACGGTAACATCTATACTGTACAAAAATTATTTTGATCTTCTTTTAATGAATATTTTAAATCGCCAACCTATCTTATAATAATCTAAAAGTAGGAAAGCTTGGTGAGCTCAACAATTGTTTTCTTTCGAAAAAAGTAATTAAATATCCTCTTCTTTACTTTAGCATGAAACTGTAGACCACACATAAGGCTCACACCCGAAATGAGTCATGTTGAGCATCCATCCATGCTCAAATAGGTACATACTCCAGCTATTGTTGTTTTGTTCGGCTTTTCCTACCTTGTTCATCATGTTTGTGGAGTGCATGATGTAGCAGTTAAGAGAGAACAACAACTACGATCTAGACACAGGGTTATCCAGACTTGCCGTAGTGACTTGTAAACATATAAACTATGATGTCTGGATCGAGTTAGAGAAGTCTATTGTTGAGGTGAGAGGTGTAGAGATCAATACTTGCATCAACATAATGTTGATGTTATCTACAAAATGCTTGATGAATGGAAGCCTAACCAGTAATGTAATCTACGAAATGCAGGGTGAATGGAAAGATTTGGGCTACACGGGAATAGGACACTCGGATAATCTTTAAGTATCAAAAAATCTTATTTTTAATGAGGAGGTAATAGGAGGGGAAGCGAATATGATACGACTGGTAGTGGTTGGTAAAACAACACAAGTTTTACAGAAGTTTGTTAATCCTAAAACTAAACTTCGAGATGTAGCCCATGCCATAATTTTTAATTTATAAAGCAAAGGGAAACTTGGGTTTCTTTCATTATATAAACACGTGGCCCAAAACTTTTTGAGGGTTGGTGGGTGGTTAGGTGGGTGTGTTGGTGGGTGGTTTGGTCGGTGGGTGTGGGTTGGTGGAGTCCTTTATAAGCTCTTCAAGAAAGAGGATTCTAGATCTGAGAATAGATAATTCAGATATGCTGATAAAGGGCATGTAACCAGGTTTGGATCTGCTATTGCAATCTTAATTATTTTTCTCAAGTCAGAGTTCTTTAGATCTAAGTTTTCATTTTATAAATTAGAAGATATATGCTTCATAAGATCAACTTCTTTTTCAGCTCCCCAAATTAGAGGATATATGTAGTGTAGATCTGTGTATATAATGTTATAAATCCATGGCTAAACGACATTGAACCATGTTTGGATAAAGTATTGCACTCCTGATTATTTTTTTCAAGTCATAATTTTTTAGATCTATGTTTTGTCTTTTAAATTGGATCTGATCTGACAAGGATCCATCATTTCTAGAGAAGATACGTCTACCATCTCTGTTCGTAACCACAGATTATTCTCCGCTGCTATTTAAATTTGTGGTGAGTGAATTCTGTTCATCCTATGTGCAGTGCTTGTTTTATTTCCAGTTATTCTCGGTTTCTCGGATATGATGATTCCTAGTACCGTCTATCATTTAATGTTTAATATATGAAGTAAAGCATTTAAAAAAGAAGGAATTGCAGGTATAGGTGGAACAAACAAATATAATTTTCAGCTTCAACCCTAGAGACAACTTGCAAAATTTTACACAATGAAAGGCATCTGTAAATATGTGAATACATGATATGTTGTGTTTTATTTGCACGACACTCACGCATATATTATTTCTTAACTTTATGTCTTATATTCCTTATGAATGATGTTGAATGATTACTTCGTTTTTTATGTCACATCCAAAGTAGTGGTCAAGAATTTTGAAGAGAAAATCTGACAACAATAATTAGTAAAGCCTAAAAGAAATTAGAGAAGAAGCCCAAGAATCAGGGTAAATATTTGATTTAAATCTTCCTATCTCAACTTATTTCAAGTCGTCAACGTATGACTGATGTGCATGAGCTCTCTTCCTCTATCCATAAATTTACTGTTTGGTCCATACTCATGGTATCTTCATTTCATCGGTTGGTTTTGTCTTACTAAGGTGCAAATAGGCCTGAGATAATATCTTTTATTTAAGTAGTACTTTATAGAATTCATGTGTTTCCATTAGTATGATGAATATTTATAAAAATGATCTTCTAATGTTCTTAATCTCTTCTCTTAACAGCTTGTGTTATATAACAAAGTCATGCATTTCAGACAACGCATAGAAATGAATGTGAAACATATAAGCAGTGTAGGGTTCATTTAGGAGGTTTTAGTATCACGTGTGATAATGAGGAACTATTCCTTTCTTAACTAACATACGAATGTACACTATCACCAAGACTTTTATGTTTTCGGCTCATATGCACATTGTAATTGACAGTGAATGATGTATATATAGACATATAGCAACTAGCACTTGATCACATGGATGCACGATCTTAATATCATTAATTTATATAGAGCGTTTATATTTAAGATGTATTCTTCGTGCCTTGATGCAGCCTGCTTACTTACTAGTGAATTCTTATAGCACCGCCCAACAACAATGGACCGCAACCCTCGTCCAACAGCACCCCAATCCTCGACAACCTTCAAGACGGCTGCCAACAATGCTTATTCAAGGCCTATGATTGTCCAGGTCGACCAATCGACGTCCTAGTATTTTTGGAGCTAAGAATTGCCCAAAACTGATTTTCCATGTTTGGGACTTTTTCTGGAAAAAAGTTTATGTATTCATTTGAATACAGCAGTTTGTATTCTAAATTTCCACACAAGGATCAACTACAAATGAGCAGATATTTTTACAGGAGTTCTATAATGTCGTAAGGAATATTCTGGCAAATTTTGGGGATTTTTGGATGAACCAAACTCCCTCAATAAATGTTTTCCTGAAAAGTTTCAATGATTTTTCCAGAATTTATTATTGACTTTCATACAAATTGGGTTGCACATTTGGATTGATTTTTCCAAAATTAATATAACCCAAATTGAATCACCCAATTTGGAGTTTCCTGGCAAACATTATGAGCTTATAAAGTTTGATAGAAATCTGGAATTCAAATAAACCAGGGAAAGTTTAAAGTCTAACAGTGAGGTCACGGGGTGACGTGGCACGTCCTGGGAGAAAGACACACGGGGCTACTGAGATAAATGCTCCTACACACATTTGGATGCGGTGCCAAAGAAGATCCCCGTCTGATTTCTCTCTCACTGACAGCGGGCCCGGCAGTTTCTTCTTCAACCTCTCGCTGATTCCCGCGCACCCGTGCTGCCCCTCACCGGAACTCGCTCTCCCGGCTTTCTCCCACGCTCCCACTCGCCGCCAGCCCCTAAACACATGTGCTGAACATGCTGGAGCAATTTCCTCGGGCTGGCGACGTCTCTAACCTAGCTCGCGATGAGCGGCGGCTGAAACAGAGCTCTGACAATGTCGCCCGCTCTGCCTAGCCCTCCAAACACTTGGTTTCCAAGCTCTACGGAACCGGTGGGACATGTAGAAGCTCGATCTAAATACCAACTAGCTCGGGTGAGGCTCTAAAGGTGCTCTCACCGTGTGCCCGAGGGTTCCCGCTATGGTCTCCCGCTATGCAGTTTCGTGCTAGGTTCACAAAGAAAAATTGTTCCATACCAAGTCTATCTTGTGTGTGCACAGTTTGGTGAACCATAACCGAAGATTGAGTGAGAATTTGGCGGATTCTTACCCGTGGGTCAGTTTACGCCGATCAGGATAAAAATCCAAAATTCGCCGGCGATAATCAACGGCTTGTTCTATGGATTGGGGAGGAGCAGCACGAGGTTCCAGCGCTCCTGTGGACGTCCTTGCTCGGGCGTGAAAGGGTCCGGGTGAAGCTGTCCACGTGAGCCTCCACCTTCCGTCTTGTGCGCCCGCCGCGAGGAAGACGGTGTTCTCGGTGTAGGAAGCCTGATCACCATTTGTTGTGGGTCGAGGAGGTAGATGGAGACGCCCTGGTGCCGTTTTTCTATTCACAGGGCTCTGTTCGTATGCGAACGGCCGGCGCCCGAGCGATACCAAAGCGGCGGCGATGGCTCTCCTGAGCTCGGCACGAGGGAGGAAGAGCTGCTTCATTGTTTCTGTTCGTGAGCACACGGAACACGCCAAAGAGTGATAAGGGCATCGAACACAATGCCAGCGCGAGGGAAACCACAAGGAGGTGTCCTCGGTGCATCTCGCTGTCGCCCGGTGAAGAGTTCGGCTGCTTCCAGTGAAAAACAGAGCTAACCGACTGTTGTTGATATTTTGTACACTGTGGCTGACAAGTGGGTCCCACAATTCAGTCCTCCTTCATCCTCAAAGATCTCAAATTTGGCAGGTTACATAATTTAATTATGTGAAGCAAAAATCTGAAACTCATTTTGATAATAGATCATGTTTCCTCCAAATTCAAATATAAAATTTGAATTCCTATGCAATTGAAAGTCCTCTATTAAATGGCTAGCAAAGTACCTCCAAATTCATCAAACATTGCATCCCCATTAATTTGGACCTGAGGAATTAAAATATGAAATCTGATTTTTAATTTAGCTGCTGCAAATGGGATTTTTAACAAAACAGTTTGCATTTCTATTGTGCTTCCCCCATTTGAAATTTAAGTTGAACAAATGTAGTTCAAAAGCTGAATTTAAACTTGCTCTTGCACATGAGAACTTCACACATGGAATTTAAATCAACTTTGATTCCAAGCATTCAAATAAATATTTGACCTTGTCTGGTTGGACACTCATGTTTGTCATCACGTGTAGAAAGTTCTAGTAAGTCCCGAGTTTTAGAAACTTGAAACCAAATGGCATTCGACTCTGTTTTACTTCATTTCCATTTTTGGGACCTTTACAGGTGGCCTAGCTAAGAACACAGAAGGATTATCCTTGTTCGGGAAGAATGTTCTACGTCCAACCGGGGTGTCTCAATTGTTCTTACTCAAGAATGGGGGTGTTCTTACAAGTGCGAGAACCTCCCTCTTTGGATCGACAGGTCTCTCTATTTATTTGCTATCTCTATACTTCTATCTGTCTCTCCCTCATCTACCCTCTGTTCTGTGGAGGGGAGATGAGTCGTGGGCACAGGGTGGCTTGTGTTGTTGTACGTTTGTATAGGCACTCTATGGTGCCGCCGTATTCATAGCCTGCTGCCAGACCCACCCCCATCCCATAGTAGGGGGTAGTCCATATCACGGTGCACGTGCGCCCCGTGTTCCACTCTTATTCAGTTCCGTCGGAGATGACGGGCATTCAATGCGGGGGCCAGTTGGGTACTCGAGTACCTTACCACTTGGCTGGGGCGGCGCCTGCTCCGTATTGAAGGCCACCTGCTCCCCTCCTTCCTTTGAGGCTTTTACTTCCTTCTGGATTTCCCCAAGGGTGGGTCCCACGTCCTTCCCAAGGGTCGGCCCCGGGCTCGTCGTCCCGCCTCCTCCCGAGCTCGGGCTCTGGTCCGCTTTGTCTTCCTTTGCAGGATGTCTTCTCGCTTCTCCCCGGGGGTTGGAGCCCAGAACTCAGTCAACATTATTAAATGAATCAAAAATGAGTAATGTAACTTATGCGTCACCTTTTTCGAACCGGCACGAGTCACTTGCTCTACGCATGTTATGCGTGTAGGTTTAGAATTGTCCCTTTCTTGAAAGCCTCAGAGTGTTTGAGAGAGCTTGCTTATGACCAGAAGCAAGTGGTCCAGACCCGATTGAAATTTTGGTTGTATAACCCTGATGTTCCCTGTTGCACCATTTCGGGGAGTGCAGTTGGAGAACTGCAGGGTCATGCTACAGAAATTTCATCAGGATCCGGACCCCGCGTCTCATTGTAAGAAAGCTCTCTCGGTAATACTAGGGTGGGTTTAAGACACATCCTTCATAATAGATGGAGAGATGGTGAAGAGTCTCTTGTTGATTTGCGTGTAGTTGATTTGTAGGCTCAAATATGGGTGAATACTGTAGTTGGATGTATACTGGTAGGAACAAGAATGGAACTCACTCAGATGAGTGGGTCACCAAGACTACAACTTTTGTGGACCGTGCTTTTTCGTTGTCGAAGATAAATAAGGTGCGGTGTCCATGTAGCAGATGCCAAAATATGAGGTGTTTGGACAAGAAAACGCTTTCAATAGACTTGTGCCAATACAGTTTCCTATCACATTATTAGGTGTTGGTTTTTGACAGCGAATCAACACATAAATCAATAAAAGAAGAGGAAGAGGATGTTTATAGCATGGGGGTTGATGGGATGGACGAGATGCTTGAATCTATAAAACCAGACTTTAAAGAAGATTCTCCTACAACGGAGATTAAGCTTCTTCAAGCTTCTCAACGCCTGAGAAGAGCCACTACATTAGCACACAAAAGTGACACTCCTTTCTTTCATGACATGACTTATGGCAATAAGTCTAATTATTTTTTCTCAAATAACTTCTCGAACGACCTTGTCAAATTGATCAGCGATATTCTTCCAAAGCCCCCTAAAGTGCCTAAAGACATGTACGAGTCAATGAAAATGCTTCCTGGTCTCAGTATGAAATATGAGTAGATTGGTGTGTGTCCAGACAACTGCATGCTTTGCTTGAAAGAGAATGGCAAAGCGAACAAGTGCTTAAAGTGTGGTAAATCAAGCTTTGTCGAAGTTGTTAACGACAATGGTGACAAGGTGATGACAGAAGTTGCACATAAGCAACTTCATTACTTGCCCGTCACACCTAGGTTGAAAAGATTGTTCCTCCCTAAAAGAACTGTCAGGTACATGAGTTGGCACAAAGAAGGTGTTTGTGAGAATGATCGAGTCATGGTGCACCCGTCCGATGGTGAGACATGGAATGAGCTAGACATCTTCGATGCAGCCTTCGCCAGTTATGCAAGAAATGTTCGCATCGGGTTAGCATAGGAAAATGAATGGTAAGGAAAATACCTACGAAATTATAGTTAGTATATTTATGCTACTACATCTTACTTATAGGAAAACAACCTGGGTGAATAATCGAGCGATATTCATGTGTGGAAGAGAGGTCAAAGAGGAAATGACCCTTCATAGCCCGGCTAGTTGTCCACTCCGGTGATGACAGCTCGACTGGTGAGTCTTCGAGTTACATTAAGTTATTTGTAACTAATGTTTCTATTGACACATTTTCATGTATTGCTTGTATTTGTAGGAGAAGTATGGGGAGGAAGTGGTGAAGATTCATGGTGAAGACTATGATTGGTAGAACGGACCAATCGACGTGAACGCCGTGTATGCGAGTGGTGGCGGAAAAGCCCAGGGACGATGAGATGGTAACTGTTCGCTATTTCTGTCAATTGGAGCTACATAATCTTACTTTTAATCTTTCTTGTTGTTCTGCCATTTTTGATGGAGTGGTTAAATCGAGGGAGGCAAGACTTTCGAGGGGCTTCTCCTTGCAGTCTTCATCCGCTGGACTAAGCCGACAGATGTCGCAGAGGGACCTTGAGCTCTAGAGTGTCCAAGAGGAGTTAGCCCTGACACGGAACAAGCTCCAGAAGCAAGAAGCGCTAGCGAAGGATAGAGAGTAGTACCAAGCCAGCTATATTGCACAAATACAAGCGGTGATACAGGTAATAAGTTAAATAAAAACTAATCAATTATCATATCATTATTATTCATGTGATAATGCTTTGCTATCACAAGCCTTAGCCCAGCACCATGGGCGGCAGATTCCCATTTCCTCATGGCAGCCGCCGATAGAGCCACAGTTGCCAGCGGAGCTTCGGATGCCTTCTTCAGCGGCACGGGTAAGTAACACTTTTTGAAATCAAAATAATTTTTATTACTCTAGCAAATTGAGCCAAAATTAGTCAAACATAGCCAAACTTCTGCAAATGTAGCTACGTCTAGGATATTTTAGCAAAATATAGCCAAACGTAGCCACAATTGCTCAAATTGTACCTCGTGATAATTAAAATTAGTGAAACATACACTTTTCAAGCTAAAACTTGTCTAACTACACTTGTACATCACAGGGATCGACGGCAGAGGCTCAAACTCCATTGCCGCATCTATCGGAATATGGAGCACGACACAGGAACGACATTCCGGGCTCCGGAGGTAGCTGAAGTGGGATAGTCTAGTGTCGTGTCTTATATTTGACAATATTGTAATATACATTGCCTGTGATGTGCTTTATATGTTTTTGTATATGCCTGTGAGCTGACCATCGTGACAGGTCAGCAGCTTTCTATTTTTTTAAAAGAAATCCCTTATTTACAATGGCCTGGAGCTGGCCGTCGTAAATAAGGTTGCAGAGGGTGTCACCTGGCACGTCTTGATAAGTTACGATGGTCAGGCCAGGCTGTGCGACGGCCCCACGGCCTCGTCGAGCCAGGATCACGCTGAGAGGTGCTGCGTTGCACAGCACCGGATAACGCACATCAAAGATACAAAGCGGAAGCAAAGTTTTATTACATAGACGAGTTTATGAACATTTTAACAACAAAATATGTTCAGTCTACACTCGCGGGCATAGACTACGCATCGAGTTCACGTTCAGCCCGTGAACGTGTCCCCGCTAGCACACATGCACACTAACTCGGCGGCGTGCACGACTCCCACTCAACGGGATTTCCCTCTTGGGGTTCCGTCTCCTCCTCGGGAGTCCCTTACTCATAAACCCCTGCAAAAGCTTCAAACACAAGCAGTGAGCACGATGGCTCAGCAAGTCTGACCCGTCTCTCCTATACATGAAACTTCTACATGAGGGGTTTCAGGGTACATGAGGTAAAAAATTTGCAAAGGTCTCACCTAATTATTTGAACCTTAATTTCAAGTTTTAGCAGCAAGTTGTGGAGAACCTCACGCTAAGGCACATGAGAGTGCCGCAATCAAACAAGAAACACATTTCTCTGATGTACTTTGCCAAGGTTGAAAAGAACTTTAATTAGCTCTAAACTACAGCAAGACATTACCAATCAGGGTATAGCTTTCAATCAGCAAATTTTACATGACTCTAGCCTGTTCTTTCTACGTCATAGTACAGTGAACAAGTGATACTCACTGACCATGGGGGACGGTGATTATAATCGATTTAGATCAGTAGGGTTACCTGAATAACCCGTCACGTACGTCCGTACTCGATGTTGCCTACAGCAACCATCATGGACGTCGTACACAACCACCTTTCACCCGTCAGCCAAATGTTAAAACGGTCCAATCGTCCCGAGCAAGAGATCTCTGCGCGCGTCTCCACAGTGCCGCCAGCCGATTTACACCTCAAACTCTCAACCTACCCTCTGAACGACCAGCTATGCCTCAACACCCAGCTACCCGAGTTACATCGGTTTCCCAGTTCCCATATATCCGGTAGGTCTTCGCTACTGTTCTAGATTGTTCAACGGGCCCGCACACGGCTCGGTCCTTAATCCACACAAGCGAAGCTATGGCACCAATGCCCCAACATCATGCTGCCCTTACCCTCCGCTCGGTCTCATTTTTAATGCCATGTGTTCCATTTGCTATCATTACCCGAGTAGTGTGCCTCTAGTCTATTCTCGTGAGTAGTTCTAACTACCTGACTTATACCGAATCCTACACTATCTTAGTATTGCAGTAGCTAATCGGGATTTACAAACCTAAGCCCAACCAAGGGTTTTCTTGGCTATGCATTTGGGTTTTGAAACAAGACTCTAATGCAAAATTGAAGTGGGTGCTCAAAGTAAGTTCTCAAAATAGTAAAATTTATAAAAAAAGGTTAATGCAAACCGGAGCTTGCCTTGCTGCTGTTGGTCGTAGGCTATCTGCTCCTCAGGAGTGATGAAGTATAAGACTTTGGGCTCCTCCTCAACCTTAGCGACTACATGAGGTAAACATATATATATATGTATCAATTTGAATGCGTTTGAATTGAAGTTGAATTCGTGAAGACTATAAGTCTTGCTAGACAGGCCCAATGACTCTGAAATTTTTACTGTGGTTTGGATACAAGCTAAACAGAGACTTGGCCAAGTTTCATTTGCAGCAAAGCTCATTTGAGCTCTCCACAAATAATTGTGTACTTGGCCTTAATTGAAGCTCTTAGGCTGTTCTAGGTATTTTACGGAGCAAGCCATGACTTTATGAAAACTAGATTTTCAGAGCGTTCTAATGGAGTTTGTTTCACTTAATTTGAAGGTTCCTAACTAAAGCTATGAGCTAAACAATTTCAGGGAAATTCTGAAAATGTTTCTGGACATTTTCCATTTTCTCTGGAACAGTTTTATTAATAACACCATTAGGTGGATCAAATGTGCTCGAATGGATCTGAAATTTGTATTGTAGCTCAGGGATATTTTGGTGAACATCCCAGCAAAATTTCAGCATTTTCCTCCCAAGGGTTCTCCAGCTAAAATTCTAAACATTTTAAATTTTGAAGAATTAATTCTGGAGAAATAAGGATTTCATAAAGTGAAACTTGATTTGTTGGAAAGTACTCAGAAAGCTGAATCCAACAAAATTTGGTTCACTCGATTTGGAGTTTCCTAGCCAAAGTTATGTGGGTTTGAAATTGAACCAAATCTAAAAATCGGGGAAATGTTTAAAACACTGCACGTGGGTCCCACGCACAGTGTCTTCTTCAACCTCCCGCCAGCGCCCGAGCGCGTGATGCACAGCGACGGTGGCGCGGCTCATTCTCGCCCGTTGCTGCCTAACTCTCAACACGGTTTCTTCCTACGTGACCCTTGGAGCACGGCGCACACGCGAGGCAACTTTTCACGCCTTGACATCGCCGGGAACGTAGTCGGCAACGGTGGCGGCAGAACTGAGCTCGGGTCCGACGGTGCTAGCTCGTCTAGGTGGTGAACACGATCAACCAACGGGTCACAAAGCACCACTGGGGCACGGGGAAGCTAACCCTGCCCTCCTCTTGGCCGGAGATCGCCGGGAAAGAAGACTTCACCGGTGACCAGAGCTGTTTTCACCGGCGGTGGCCAAAATAAGGTGCTCTGCTCACTGGGTTGACCATCATCGCTAGGATTTGGCTGAGGCAACCGTTAGGTGCTACTCTAGCTTCAGATCGACCATGATTTCCAGTTATCAAATGATCGAGATGAATTTTGGGTTTTGGTTCTCGGTGTTCTATGGCGATCGTCGGGAAAATTGAAATTCCAGCTAACTGGCGCTAAGAGGGAGCTAGGGAGCTTGGGGAGAGCTACTACACTTCGATGCTGAACTCATAGGCCGGTTTGCCGCGCTGGAGAAGCTTGGAGCTGCTCGGACGACGGTGTCAAGTCGCAGGAGCTTCGGGGTTGACAGAACGGTGGAAGATCGGCTTGGACAAGCTCAACAGGAGCTGATCACGAGCAGCTGAGAGCTGGAGCACGTCAAGCAAAGTCCGGCGGTGCTTTTTGTGGCATCAGCTTGCGGTGGGAAGGACTGCTTTGGCTGATCGACGACGGGGTGGTGAGTTAGGGTGTTCGGCGGCTCCCTTCGGTTTCTCAGTGCGGGAAAAGGTCGAGGCAGCTTGAAAACTGGCTGCTGCCGTCAGTAGCTCGCGGATAAATAGCTGAGGACGTCGGTTGGGAGCTGGAACCCTAAGAAGGAGGTGGCGCTGATCACTCCACGCCGTGGCGCGAGCTGCTGCAGCCCGAGAAACAGAGCACGGTGCCTCAGTTGATTGAATTTGCTGGTGAGGCTGACAGGTGGGCCCCACTTCCTTTTTAACCTCTGAAATTAACTTTCTCCCACTGCTCTATACAGTAGTTCCACTATTGCTGTAACACCCCAAAATGGGTCAACAATGTGAATTCAAAATTTTTGGACGTAATGCATGTGGAGAAAAATTCAAACTCAAATTGGAATTCAAATTTGAATCAAAAACAGTAAAGAAAAAGGAAAAAGAAAAACGGCCAATGGGCCAAAACCCACCTCAGCCGGCCCAGCAGCCCGCAGCTTCTTTCCCCCCTCTCTCTCTCTGCCCAGCGGGCCCCGCCAGTCATCTCCTTCCTCCGCGCGCCCCGCCAGTCATCTCTTTCCTCCGCCTGCGTTTTTCCCGCCGAGCAATCGACCACACCTCCTCTCCGAATTCCATGCCACGAGCCACGATCTTCGGCCAAGCGGTGCTACATCGCTCCAACCGACTCCGCCACCCCCCTCATGCATATAAACGCAAGGAATCGCCGCCGGCTCCCCCTCAACCGCTCATTTTCCCTCTCCGATGAGAACCGATCATTCCCCGCCGAAAAACCTTCGGATCTCTTCGCTTTTCGCTGGACTAACTGCTTTGTCACGGCCCGCCGCCACCGGGGAACCTTGCAGGCGAAGCAAGCACCGAGCGTTGCGCCCAAATCACCCCTCCGACGAGCATCACCGAGTTACACCTTCGGATACCGTCGCCGAGCGGTCTCCGGTCACTTCCAGATCACGAGAAGCCCACTGGTGAGCTCCCCTACCTTCCCCCTTCCGTTCTAGGCCGAGAAATCTGGGTTCTAGCGAGTGGAGTCAGAAAACCGAGTCTTCGCTGGCGAGATCGCCGCCCCCGCAGCCGCGCGCGCGGGCTGGCTCCGGCCAGGGCGACGTGGCCCGCTGTGGCCCGTCCGTTTTAAATCGTGTGGTCCCGAATAGATTTAACCCGTACCGCTTCGTGATCTAATCTCAGCCCTCCATTTAAAATCCAACGGCCCACATCAGCCCCACGTTATAAAGGCCGGGAATCTTACGCTCTACCCCCTGGGGATCTTGGAAAACACGAGCTAGCCGCGAAAACTTCTGATCTAGCCCCTGGACCCTCAGAAATTCATGTAAATTCATTTAAAAATCAGCTTTAGCCCTGGACTTAGTAAGAATTAGGAAGACCTCCCTGTTTTGCACACTTAGACCCTGAAAATTTAGAAAATGAGAAATGGGCCCCCACAGCAGTGTGGATTTGCACATCAGCCCTTGAGGGTTATTAATTTCAGGAAATTGAATATGTGAATAAGATTTAAATTCAAACATAGGTATAGGTTCAGTTTATTTATCCTAACCCTGATGGAGATTTGTAGAACAATCTGAAGTCTGAATTTAGAGGCGAAATAAACTTTTAAACTAAATGAGGTTGCTATTTTGTGATTTATCCCTGAAATAAACCCTTTAGGCATAAAAAAATTTAAAATGTGGGAAAATGAATCTAAGTAACCAAAAAGGGGTAGGGAAAATTCATAAAGGTTCTGTTTAGGTAATTGGAACAGTAGAAATTTTTGTATGAATTTAGGTTGCTGTTTTATGGCTGGAAATTCATTTTTAGGCTAGAAAATAATTCTGAAAATGGGTAAAAATAAATTTAAATTGATCCCCATCAGAGAGGAAGTCAAAAGATATTTTATTGGACATTTTAGATCAGAACATATTCTGTTTAGGTGATATGTCTTGCTATTTTAATATTAAAGTTCACTTTTAGGTATGGAAAATAAATCTGAAAATATAAGAAAATATGTATGCATAATTAGAAAATGTTAAATGAGGTCCCCAAATCCAAAAATTCAAATTAAGATTATGTAGAAGATCTGAAAACCTAATTGGAGTCGGAAATTATCTTTCATGCAAATTTTGTAGCTAAGAAGTGTATTATCTAATATAGAAAATTTGTTCAAATTGGAAATTCATATATAGTGTGCACTTAGAAATCTGAATATTAAAGCTAGAAATAATATATATGTCTAAAAGTGCATGTATGCTTAGAATCAACATATCTAGGGTAAGCACAACACTTAAATATGTGTATGACTTTCATATGTATGTATGTGTGGTTTGCATGAGTGGAAATGTGTACTATGGCTTATGGAATGTTGTTTGCTTTTGCTATGTGTGTATTGGCATGAGTAGAACTAGCCCCAGAGCAGTTTCTCACCTTTCAAGATCAAGACTTTCCATTCCTGGAGCACCAGGAAGAAGGCAAGTGTCCTTGACCACTTTGATCCTATACTAGGATGTGTAGTTAGAATTTAATTGCATTGTCAATTTGAAATATGATACCCAAGCTAGGAAGTTTTCCTAGAATTGCATTATCTTGTTTCCTTGTAGCCTTGGGTTGGGAGTTACTTTATTATATCTTTAATTTATGCTACTCATGCTTAGCCATGCTTAGAATGGGATACATGGGATATGAGATCATTACCTTGATCACTTTACCTTTGAATGAATTATTATGAATTATGTAGAGGTAGGGATCTAGGCAAGTTGGATGCTTTGGTTGGTGTTGTGTGCACGAGACTCAGGTTTGTGTTTAGTGCTTGCCTGGATCCTAAGAACCGGTTCATGGAGCATGTAACCTGGCTTCACCGTGCCAACCACATGCTGAGATGGGGCAGCTTGGCCAATTAATTAGGTGCATCCCCGGCGTAGTATGGGTGTTTGGATGGTGCAGGGAATAGGTGTCAGCCTGACTACCATATGAACCGCAAGGCTCAAGAGGAGGCCACTGCAGCGGGGTTGGGGCCTCTTGGATGCTGTTATGGGTGAAACCTCAGTGGGCCCACACTCGTCGGGAATCCCTTTGTAAAGGTCTCGTAGTGATCTCCTGGCTACACACCTCGGAAGTGTGAATGTGGTTCGCGGCCACTGGCAAAGTGGAGGTTTTCTAGTCCACCCGGCAACGGGGGATGAAATCACTACATGTGGGTACAGTGGTGCAAACTCTGCAGAGTCAAAACTGTCATGACAACCGTGCTCACGGTCAAGAGCGGCTTGGACTTATTCATGATTAGAGGATGATGAATTTGGAAGTTGAGGATGTTAAGCGGGGATCCTAACATTGGAAATGGAGCTATGATTGCTTGATATTGATGATGGGTTAGGGGATTGGGACCTTTTCACCTATGTAGTAACGTAGGTGCTTAATAAGCTAAGGTGATAGGTATTAATTACGTTGTGCTTTAACCATGAGTTCAACCTCTCCTTGCTCTAGCCATGCATGACATAACTTTCCCACACTTGCTGAGTTTCAACGGTACTCAAGCTTGCTTTTCTGTTGATTTAAATTGCTGCTCAGGCCATGGGAATGACGTGGTGTACAACGACCAAGATTTCAGACCCGAAGAAGGATTCTAGGTTCACGGAGTTCCCCGGGAAACGCCTGTGACAGAGTGCACAAGAGTTATCTCCCGCTGCTGTTTTATTTACATGTTATGAACATATTATCATCCATCAAGACGTTATGTTATGTAAGACTTATTTATATTCGAACACTTGGCTTGTAATATAATGATGCTTCACTATTTGTCGTCACATGTATGAGAAAATGATCCTGGCATACGTGTGGGAGTCACTCGGTCGTTCTTCGGAAAAACCGGGTGTGACAGAAGTGGTATCAGAGCCAAGGTTGCCCGTAGGAACATGGACCTAGGTAGAAATGGACATATTTAGGGACCCTATGTTCATAAAAACTATTTTACAAAAGGAGTGGAGTGAAAGTGTTATTTAATGTTGTCACCCTATTTTATTTGTTCATCTTGCCTCAACTTTTATTCAAAATGTAGTCTTTATTTAATTCTTATCTAACTTGATTTTAAATGCTTTATATTTTAGATGGTTTGCATGGTCCGCACCGCTCGCAAGTCCACCGGAGGAAGAGTTCCTGTAGTTGCTCTTTCCTTGAGGGAGGAGAACCGCCCGGTGACATACCACTCCTACGGGTTGGCAGTAGAAGGCTTGTTGCACCGTCTTCGGCGTATGCTCCACGCCGCCGGCAATGTTGGGATGCTGATCATACACTACAGCTCCACCAGGACCATCCGTGAGAAGCATGAAGAATGGAGCTCAGATATGAGGATTATCCATGACAACAAGCTGCTCAAGATCCACCGCTCTCCAGCTTGTCGGGCGACTCAGGCCGATGCTGAGAAGGATGTCACCTAGGAGGCCATCACCTGCCAGAGTTACATCAACTGTCGCCACCTGGACAGGACTGAGTACATGTATGTCCTCCAACGTGAAAGTGGCACCGCGGAGTACAAGTACCCGCCGGTGCAGCAGGGGACTTCCAATGAGCACATGATCCTGTGCTTGGAGGATGTAGCTATGCTCAACACTCGACTGCAGGAGTGGCAGCGGGAGGTTCAGGACGTCCGTGACACCCTGAAGGAGACTGAGGCGTTGCTTCGCGCCAGCTTGAGGGCAAGGGAGAGAGGAGATGGGAATGAACTGTGTGTCACCGAGAATGACACATGGACTCCTGACTCACCAGACCGTTGGGCGAGCAAGCGTCGCCGCACTTCTCGACCAGCAGCTTCCCCACCTAAGGCGGAGTCAGAGGGCAGCCACAATGATGAGGAAGACCCCGACGAGCCAGCTCAGTGATACGAGTTGATTAGAGTTATTTCCCTTACTTCAGCATGTTATCGAGTAGTCGCGTCAAGAACCTTTCTATTTGTTTGTTAATGTTTGGTGTGTGATGTGAGTTGTGGAAGCCATGGGCACTTGTCCATAACCTCGTCTTTAAGATTGCATTTGCTTATTGTGTGTGAAACCCTATGAATCAACAGTTGCATTTATCTTCGTATGAGACATGGTGCCTAAGAGTCTATGCGAAATCTTCAGAAATTGTCTACATTTTTAAGGTCTCAAAAGTTTAAGTTTATACAAGCAATGAGGGAGGTTGATCATAATAGATGGCCGGAAGAGGAATAGGTCGTGGTGCCAACCCCAACAACAAAAACAACAATGTGGCTGCCAATCCTCACCTTCCTGGAGGGCAAGACAGGGGTGGTCGCCGAGAGGGGCTGATCCTATCTACCAAATGATCGACAATCAAAATCAGCTCATCCAGAATTTGACTCAAGTGGTGGCCAAGTTACACCAAGCTCCACCCCCACTGGCTGCACCACGTCAACCAAGGTTGAGCGAGTTTCTGGGGACTCAACCCCTGAAATTTAGAAGTGTTGCTGAACCTCTAGAGGCCGACGACTGGCTCAAAACCATTGAGAACAAGATGAGGATCATACAATGCCAAGGGTATGAGAGGGTGCTGTTTGCCTCTCATCAATTGCATGGACCTGTTGCTGATTGGTGGACCGCTTACGTGGCAGCCCATCACGACCCCGAGAACATAACTTGGGAAGAGTTCAAGCGCAGTTTCCGCAACCACTACATACCAAGGGGAGAACTCAAGAACAAGAGGAAGGAGTTCTTGGGACTGCAGCAGGGCAACATGACTGTGAGGGAGTACCTCACCAAATTCACCCAACTGTCCCGTTATGCACCACGGGATATCGAAACTGATGAGCAGAAACAAGACTGTTTCGTGGAAGGACTTACCATGGAAATTCAATGTGCAATGTCCTCCAACGAATATGAAAGTTTCCAAAAGATGGTGGACAGGGCGTTTGTTGTGGAAAGGAAGCTGAAGGCCTTGGAGAATGAAAACAAGAGGAAGATGGGATGGTCACACCAAGCTTCAAGCAGCAACACACGTCCACGTCTGATGCAGCAACCTGCAGGGCAGACAAGCTGTGTTGTTGTACCCTACTCGACACCGAGAGGGTACAACCCGAACTTCAGGCCTCCATCAGCACCAGTACAGCCGCAGCGTTAGTTTGTGCAGCAGCCACGCCCCACTTATCAACCCCGACCAGCAGGATATGGTCCACAGAACCAACCCCAAGATAACAATGGTCAGGCACCTAAAGTTGGGGTGCAATGCTTCAACTGTGGTGAAGTGGGGCACTACGCTCATAAGTGCCTAAGAAGAAGCCTATGCAGCCACAGCAGCAGAACGTGATGCAAGGACGGGTGAACCACGTGACCGTGGATGAAGCGCAAGAGGCACCTGACATGGTGATTGGTAAGTTCCCTGCAAATTTACCCATTGCAACCATATTGTTTGATTCTGGTGCTACCCACTCGTTCATTGCTCAAGGATTTCTTGAGAAGCATGATCTAGCAACAACACAAATGAATCATATACTAGCAGTGAACTCTCCACGGGGAGAAATAAGGACAAGAAAAGTGTGTCCCAAAGTGAATCTAGACATTAATGGGGTAGTATTTACTGCAAACCTCATAGTGATAAACTCACAAGGGATAGATATTATTTTGGGTATGGATTGGTTGACCAAACATAAAGATATCATCCATTGTTCGACTAGAACGGTGGAACTAACTTGCACTAGTGGCACAAAAGTGAAGTTCATAGCCATACAAGAACCTAAGAGGGACATTAAACTCAATCAAGTGGAAGTGGAAGAGATAAGGGTTATCAAGGAATATCCAGACGTTTTTCCTGAGGAGTTGCCAGGTATGCCTCCAGATCGTGAAGTGGAATTCGCGATTGAACTAGTGCCTGGAACAGCTCCGATATACAAGAGGCCTTACCGGATAGATTCTAAACAACTAGAAGAGCTCAAAGAACATATCCGGGAATCGACAGAGAAAGGGTTTATTCGCCCTAGTTCCTCGCCATGGGGAGCTCCAGTGATATTTGGGCCGAAGAAGGATGGAACCCAAAGGCTGTGCGTAGACTACCGTGCGTTGAATGAGGTAACCATCAAGAACAAGTACCGATTACCTCGCATTGAAGACCTATTTGATCAGTTGAGAGGGGCTTGTGTATTCTCAAAAATCGATCTCAGGTCGGTATATCACCAATTGAAGATAAGGCCAACCGACATTCCCAAGACAACCTTCGTATCTCGGTACGGGTTGTATGAATACACCGTCATGCCATTCGGGCTAACTAATGCCCCGGCGTACTTCATGTATCTCATGAACAAGGTATTCATGGAATATTTGGACAAATTTGTGGTGGTTTTCATTGATGACATTCTCATCTTCTCCAAAGATGAAGAGGAACACGTGAAACATCTAAGACCGGTGTTGCAAAAGTTGAGAGAACACCAACTATATGCCAAGCTAAGCAAATGTGAGTTTTGGCTGAAGAGAGTTCCCTTCTTAGGACATATAATCTCGGAAGGAGGAATCTCTATGGATCCCGCCAAGATCGCGGATGTGCAGAAGTGGAAGACCCCTGAAAATGTCGGGAAATTCGAAGCTTCTTAGGATTGGCTGGGTATTATCGACGGTTCATTGAGTGCTTCTCCAAGATCTCGAGACCCCTCACCAAATTGTTAGAGAAGGGAATCACGTTCTCATGGACACCGGAGTGTGAGACAAGTTTCCAAGAGCTGAAGAAAAGATTGACAACAGCCCCAGTGCTAGTTATGCTAGACATGCAGAATAATTTTTGGGTATATTGTGATGCTTCGGGACACGGGTTGGGATGTGTTCTCATGCAAGAGGGGCATGTCGTTGCCTATGCGTCCCGGCAGCTCCGAAAACACGAGAGGAACTATCCTACACACGACCTAGAGCTCGCAGCAGTGATCCACACATTGCAGATTTGGCGGCATTACTTGATGGGAAAGAGGACAAAGATACATACATATCATAAGAGCTTAAAGTACATTTTCACACAGCCAGACCTCAACCTCAGACAAAGAAGGTGGTTGGAGCTAATCAACGACTTTGATGTGGGCAACAACTATCATCCTGGGAAGGCGAACGTCGTGGCAGATGCTTTATGCCGGAAGGTGCATATCAACATGTTGAGCTTAGATGACACGCCTACGGAATTGAAGGAGGAAATTGCAAAATTCAATCTATGTCAGGTGAATAGTGGTGAGGCCATCGCCATGGAAGTGGACTCCACATTGGAGCAAGACATACGCAGCGGTCAGAAGAATGACGAGAAAATACAAGAAATAATAGAACTCATCAAAGAAAATAAAGCGCCTGAGTTTAGAGAGGATGAGCAAGGCACGGTGTGGCATGGGAAAAGAATCTGTGTGCTTGAGGTAAAGGAGATCCATGAACTGATTTTGAGGGAGGCTCATGATTCCAACTACTCCATTCACCCTGGGAGTACGAAGATGTATCATGACCTCAAGAGTAGATATTGGTGGTATGGCATGAAGCGAGATGTCGCGGAACATGTTGCCCTATGTGACACATGTCAGTTGGTGAAAGCAGAACATCAACGACCCGCAGGACTGTTGCAACCACTCAAAGTGCCCGAATGGAAATGGGAATAAATAGGCATGGACTTCATAGTGGGACTGCCTAGGACCCAATCAGGGTATGATTCGATATGGCTCATTATCGACAGGCTAACTAAGGTAGCTCATTTCGTTCCCGTGAAAGAAAGCTACAACGGATCCAAATTGGCAGAGCTGTACATGTCAAGAATCGTGTGTTTCCATGGAGTGCCGAAGAAGATAGTGTCAGATCAAGGGACACAGTTCACCTCAAGGTTCTGGCAGAAGTTACATGAAACCATGGGGACCCAGTTGAATTCCAGTTTTGCGTACCATCCACACACCAACGGGCAGATAAAAAGAACCAATCAGATCCTTGAGGATATGCTGAGAGCTTGTGTACTCAAGAACAATAGGAGTTGGGATAAGAACTTACCGTATGAGGAGTTCTCCTACAACAACAGTTATCAGGCTAGTATGAATATGTCACCCTTTGAGGCGTTGTATGGGACGAAGTGCAGAACTCCATTGTTTTGGAACCAAACTGTGGAAAGCAAAGTGTTTGGGCTCGAGGTACTACAAGAAGCCGAGGCGAAAGTGAGGGAAATCCGCAACAACTTGAGGATAGCACGGACTCGACAGAAGAGCTATGCCGATGTACGAAGAAGAGAGCTCATTTTCAACATAGGTGACTATGTCTATCTCAAGGTGTCTCCTATCCAAGGGCCTCTTCGGTTCAAGGTGAAAGGGAAGTTATCACCTCGATACATCGGACCCTTCTAGATTCTTGAGAGGAAAGGCGGAGTGGCATATCAGTTTGAATTGCCGGCTCGCCTCTCGGATGTGCAAGACGTGTTCCATGTGTCACAACTTAAGAAATGCTTAAGAACCCCCGAAGAGATGCTACCCATGAATGAAGTGGACGTCCAAGAATACCTTTCGTATGCCGAACAGCCGGTCAAGATTTTGGAGACGATGGAACGCATCACAAGGAACAAAAGAATCTGTATGTGCAAAGTACAGTGGAAGCACCACTCGAAAGCGGAAGCTACATGGGAGCCAGGAGACGAGCTCAAGGCAAAGTTTCCGGATCTGTTTCCCTAGAGTCACCAATCTCGAGGATGAGATTTCTTTTGAGGGGGTAGAGTTGTAACACCCCAAAATGTGTCAACAATGTGAATTCAAAATTTTTGGACGTAATGCAGGTGGAGAAAAATTCAAACTCAAACTGAAATCCAAATTTGAATCAAAAACAAAAAAGAAAAAGGAAAAAGAAAAAGAAATACGGCCAATGGGCCAAAACCCACCTCAGCCAGCCCAGCAGCCCGCAGCTTCTTCCCCCCCTCTGTCGAGCGGGCCCCGCCAGTCATCTCCTTCATCCACGCGCCCCCAAACGCCTGCGTTTTTCCCGCCGAGCAACCGACCGCACCTCCTCTCCGAATTCCACACCACGAGCCACGATCTTCGGCCAAGCGGTGCTACATCGCTCCAACCGACCCCGTCGCCGCCCCTTCGTGCATATAAACGCAAGGAATCGCCGCCGGCTCCCCTCAACCGCTCCTTTTCCCTCTCCGGTGAGAACCGATCATTCCCCGCCGAAAATCCTTCGGATCTCTTCGCTTTTCGCTGGACTAACGGCTTTGTCACGGCCCGCTGCGACCGGGAAACCTTGCAGGCGAAGCAGGCACCGAGCGTTGCGCCCAAACCACCCCACCGACGAGCATCACCGAGCTCCACCTTCGGATACCGTCGCCGAGCGGTCTCCGGTCACTTCGGGATCACGAGAAGCCCACTGGTGAGCTCCCCTACCTTCCCCCTTCCGTTCTAGGCCGAGAAATCTGGGTTTTAGCGAGTCGATACGGAAAACCGAGTACGCGCCAGCGAGATCGCCGCCCCCGCCGTTGCACGCCGCCACGCGCGCGGGGCTGGCTCTGGCCAGGGCGACGTGGCCCGCTGTGGCCCATCCGTTTTAAATCGTGTGGTCCCGAATAGATTTTACCCGTACCACTTCGCGATCTAATCTCAGCCCTCCATTTAAAATCCAACGGCCCACATCAGCCCCGCGTTATAAAGGCCGGGAATCTTACGCGCTACCCCCTGGGGATCTTGGAAAACACGAGCTAGCCCCAGAAACTTCTGATCTAGCCCCTGGACCCTCAGAAATTCATGTAAATTCATTTAAAAAGCAGTTTTAGCCCCTGGACTTAGTAAGAATTAGTAAGACCTCCCTTTTTGGCACACTTAGACACCTGAAAATTTAGAAAATGAGAAATGGGCCCCACAGCAGTGTGGATTTGCACATAAGCCCCAGAGGGTTATTAATTTCAGGAAATTGAATATGTGAATAGGATTTAAATTCAAACATAGGTATAGGTTCAGTTTAATTATTCTAACCATGTTGGAGATTTTTAGAACAATCTGAAGTCTGAATTTAGAGGGTAAATAAACTTTTAAACTAAATGAGGTTGCTGTTTTGTGATTTATCCCTGAAATACACCCTTTAGGCATAAAACAAATTTAAAATGTGGGAAAATGAATCTAAGTAACCAAAAAGGGGTAGGGAAAATTCATAAAGGTTCTGTTTAGGTAATTGGAACAGTAGAAATTTTTGTATGAATTTAGGTTGCTGTTTTATGGCTGGAAATTCATTTTTAGGCTAGAAAATAATTCTGAAAAAGGGTAAAAATAAATTTAAATTGATCCTCATCAGAGAGGAAGTCAAAAGATGTTTTATTGGACATTTTAGATCAGAACATATTCTGTTTAGGTGATATGTCTTGCTATTTTAATATTAAAGTTCACTTTTAGGTATGGAAAATAAATCTGAAAATATAGGAAAATATGTATGCATAATTAGAAAATGTTAAATGAGGTCCCCTAATCCAAAACTTCAAATTAAGATTTTGTAAAAGATCTGAAAACCTAATTGGAGTAGGAAATTATCTTTCATGCAAATTTTGTGGCTAAGAAGTGTATTATCTAATATAGAAAATTTGTTCAAATTGGAAATTCATATATAGTGTGCACTTAGAAATCTGAATATTAAAGCTAGAAATAATATATATGTTTAAAAGTGCATATATGCTTAGAATCAACATATCTAGGGTAAGCACAACACTTAAATATGTGTATGACTTTCATATGTATGTATGTGTGGTTTGCACGTAACTCCCTAAAATCCTGTTAAGAGGGGAATTTAAAAATTTTTGGACGTATTGCATGTGGTGCAGAAATTCAAATTCAATTTGGAATTTAAATTCAAATCAAAACCAGAGAAGAAATGGAAAAAGAAAAAGAAAAACAGAAAACCCCGGCCAGTGGGTCGAAACCCACCAGCCGGCCCACCTTTTCCCGCCCCAGCCCACAGCCGCGCGCTTCTCTCTCCCTCTCACTGACACGCGGGGCCCGCCGTCATCTTCTACCTCTCGCTCGCGCCAACCGCCGGGACTCCTCCGCGCGCCCGAATCCAAACCACCCCGAAAAACCGCGTCCCCCAGCCGTATTCTGGTCCCGGACGACTCCAGCTTGATCACAACAGACACGCCGCCCTCCCTCGTCTATATATATGCAGGCATCGCCCCGTTTTCCCCACCCGATCGGCTGTTTTTCCTCCCGGTGAGAACCAGAGCTTCTCCGGCCGTTTTCTCTCGATCTTTGCTCTGGTTTTCTGATCTAACGCGCAGATCCTGTTCCACCGCCTCCGGGGAATCACGCAGGTGCAGAAAACTCGGTAGATTGCGCCCTAGACACAGCTCCGACGAGCATCGCCGCGTTTCCATCTCGGACCTCGTCGCCGACCGCCTTCCAGGGCCTCCGACCTCAAGAAAAACCCCGAGGTGAGATCCCCGACCTCCCCTCTACGGATCTATGCCATGGAATCCCAGTTTTAGGAGGAATAGACGAAGATACGAAGTTTTCCGGTGAGATCGCCGCCTCTCGCCGCCGCGCGCCGCCGGGCAGCGCGGGCTGGCTCCGGCCAGGGCGACGTGGCCGCTTGTGCACCGTCTATTTTAAATCGCACGGTTGACATAAAACCCCCGCGTACCGGTTCGGCATTATAATCTCAGCCGTCTCTTTTAAATCGGACGGTCCACGTCGGCCCCGCATTATAAAGGCCGGGATTCTTACGCGCTACCACCTGGGGATCTCGGAAAACACGAGCTAGCCCCGGAAACTTCTTATCTAGCCCCTGGAACTTGAGAAATTCATGAAAATTCATTTAAAAATCAGTTTTAGCCCTTGGACTTAATAAAAATTAGGAAAACCCCTCTGTTATGTGTAGCTAGACCCCTGAAAATTTATGAAATAATATAATAGACCCTGTAGTGGGGTGAGTTTACCTTTTTAATTCTATATGATATTAAATTTAGAAATTTGAATATGTAATTAAGATTTAAATTTAAAAGAATGAGACAAACACATGGTAAATTCAAATTTAAACTCTCCTAGCACTTGGAAAACTTTAGAATGAGTTAAAAGTAGATTTTAAGCTGAAATGAATCTGTCTAATTTATTGTTCACATTTATTAGTTATAGGAACACATTTTTAGGTTACAAAATAATTATAAAAATGGGTAAAATAAATTTAAATTAGTTCACATCAGAGGAGAAGTTCAAAAATATATTATTTAATATTTTAGACCAGAACCTATTCTGTTTAGATGATGTGTCTTACTATTTTCATAATAAAGTTCATATTTAGGCATAGAAAATAAATCTGAAAATATAGGAAAATGGGTATGCATAACTAGAAAATGATAAATGAAGTTCCCAAATCCAAAGATTTCAGTTTAGGACTTGGTAGAAGATCTGAAAACCCATTTGGAGTAGGAAAATACCTTCCATGCAAACTTGGTAATTAAGAAGTATATTAATTAAATATAAAGAATTTATTCAAATTGAAAATTCATATATATAGTGTGCAAACAGAAATCTAAAATACAAAAGTTAGAAATCATATACATATGTTTAAAAGTGCACGAAGGCTAAAAATCAACACAGCTGGGGTAAACACAACACTTAGAAATGTGAATGATTATCATATGTATGTATGTGTGGAGTGAAAGTGTGAACTATGTCTTATGGATTGTTGTTTTCTTTTGCTATGTGTGTTGACATGAGTAGAACCTGCCCCAGAGCAAGTTCTTCCCTTCCAAGATCAGGACTATCCATTCCCAGAGCAGCAGGAGGAAGGCAAGTGTCCTTGACCACTTTGATCCTATACTAGGATGTGTAGATAGAATTATTTGCATTGTCAATTAAAATATAAAACCCATGCTAGAAAGTTTCCCTAGAATTGCATTACCTTTTTTCCTTGTAGCTTGGGTTGGGATTTATTTTATCATGTCATTTATTTATATGCTTATGCCTAGCCATGCTTAGAATGGGATAATTGGGATATGAGATCATCAATTTATTTACCTTACTCTTGAATGAGATATTATGAGTTATGTAGAGGTAGGGATCGAGACAAGTTGTATGATTTGGTTAGTGCTGGGTGCACGAGACTCGGGTTTGTGTTTAGTACTTGTCTGGATCCTAAGGACCGGTTCATGGAGCATGTAACCTGGCTTTACCGTGCCAATCACATGCTGAGATGGGGCAGCTTAGCCAATTAATTAGTTGTATCCCCGGCGTAGTATGGGTGTGTTGGATGTTGCGGGGAATAGGTGTCAGCTGGACTACCATATGAACCGCAAGGCTCAAGAGGGGGCCACTGCAGCGGGGTTGGAGCCTCTTGTATGCTGTTAGGGGTGAAACCTCAGTGGGCCCACGCTCGTCGGGAATCCCTTTGTAAAGGCTTCGTAGTGATCTCCTGGCTACACACCTTGGAAGTGTGAATGTGGTTCGTGGCCACTGGCATAATGGAGGTTCTTTTAGTCCACCCGGCAACGGGGGATGAAATCACTACATGTGGGTATAGTGGTGCAAACTCTGCAGAGTCAAAACTGTCATGACAGCCGTGCTCACGGTCAAGAGCGGCTTGGACTTATTCATGATTAGAGGATGATGACTTTGGAAGTTGTGGATGTTAAGCGGGGAGCTTAACATTGGAAATGATGATATGGTTACATGATTTTGATGATGGGTTGGGAGATTGGGACCATTTCACCTGTGTAGTAATGTAGGTGCTTAATAAGCTAAGGTGATAGGTATTAATTGCATAGTGCTTTAACCATGAGTTCAACCTCTCCTTGCTCTAGCCATGCATGACATAACTTTCCCACACTTGATGAGTACCAATGGTACACAAACTTGCATATTTGTTGGTTTAAATTGCTGCTCAGGTCAAGGGGATGATGTGGTGTTCAATGACCAAGACTTTGCACCCGAAGAAGGATTATAGGTTCATGGAGTCCCCCGGGCAACGCCTGTGACGGAGCCCACGAGAATAATATTTCGCTGCTAGTTTATTTACATGTTATGAACTTATTATCGTCCATCGAGACGTATGCCTTGTAAGACATATTTATATTCAACACCTGGCTTATAATAAATGATGCTTCACTATTTGTCATCACATGTATGAGAAAATGATCCTGGCATACATGTGATATTCACTCGGTTATTCTTCGGAGAAATCGGATGTGACAGAAGTGGTATCAGAGCCAAGGTTGCCCGTAGGAACGTGGACCTAGGTAGAAATGGACGTATTTAAGGACCCTATTTTCTTAAAAACTATTTTACAAAGGTGTGGGTTGAAAAGTATTATTTAATGGGGTCACTTTATTCATCTTACCCCAACTTTTATTCAAAATAGGATTTTCGTTTAAAATCTGATCTAACTTAATTTTAAATGCTTTATGTTTTAGATGGTTCGTATGATCCGCACCGCCCGCAAGTCGACCGGAGGGAGAGTTCCCATAGTTTCCCTTGCCCTGAAAGAGGAGAACCGTCCGGTGACGTACCTCTCCTACGGATGGGCAGTAGGAGGCTTGTGGCGCCGTCTTTGACGCATGCTCCACGCCGCCGGCAATACGGGCAAGCTAATCATACACTACAGCTCCACCCGGACCATCCGTGAGAAGCGGGAAGAATGGAGGTCAGAAATGAGGATTATCCATGAAAATCAGCTGCTTAAGATCCACCGCTCTCCATCTTGTCGAGCGACACAGGTCGATGCGGAGAAGGATGTCACCTGGGAGGCCATCACCTGCCAGAGTCACATCTATCATCGCCACCTGGACAGGATTGAGTACATGTATGTCCTCCAGCATGAGAGTGGTACAACAGAGTACAAGTACCCGCCAGTGCAGTAGGGGACTTCCCATGAGCACATGGACCTGTGCTTGGAGGATGCTGCTATGCTCAGCACTCGACTGCAGGAGTGCCAGCAGGAGCTTCAGGATGCTCGTGACACCCTGAAGCAGACTGAGGCGTTGTTTCGAGCCAGCTTGAGGGTGAGAGAAAGGGGAGATGGGAATGAACTGTATGTCACCGTGAATGACAGATGGACTCCTGACTCCCCAGATCGCCGGGCGAACAGGCGTCGCCGCACTTCTCCACCAGCAGCTTCCCCATCCAAAGCGGAGTCAGAGGGCAGCCGCAACAATGAGGAAGACCCCGAGGAGCCAGCACAGTGACATGAGTTGTGTAGAGTCCTTTCCCATAATTCAGCATGTTATCGAGTAGGCGAGTCTATACCTTAGATAATGGTGTGTTAATGTGTGGTGTGTGACGTGAGTTGTGGAAGCCATGGGCAATTTTCAACAACCTCGTCTTCAGGTTGTTTTGTTTTGATGTGTGAACCCCTACGAATTAAGAGTGCATTTATTTTCGCGTGAGACATGAAACCCTTAGAAAATATAAATATAATAAGGTCTCAAAATTTTAAAGTTTAAACAAGCAAAC
Source organism: Neostapfia colusana (assembly GCA_030760725.1). Taxonomy (NCBI): domain Eukaryota; kingdom Viridiplantae; phylum Streptophyta; class Magnoliopsida; order Poales; family Poaceae; genus Neostapfia; species Neostapfia colusana. Next base: position 35,704,587 of record JASWHV010000016.1, read on the forward strand.
TGGGAAGTTAGTACGTAATGATTTAAATTGACAATTGGTTGATCATGATAGATGGCCAGAAGAGGAAAGGGTCGGGGTGCCAACCCCGCCAACAACAACGATGAGGCCGGCAACCCTCATCTTTCTAGAGGACAAGACAGGGGTGGTCGCCGTGAAGGAGTTGATCCCATCCACCAAATGCTTGAAAATCAGAATCAGCTCATCCAGAGCCTAACTCAAGTGGTGGCCAACTTGCATCAAGTTCACCTCCACAAGCTGCACCACGCCAACCAAGGTTGAGTGAGTTTCTAGGGACTCAACCTCCAAAGTTTGCAAGTGCTGCTGAACCTCTGGAGGCAGATGATTGGCTAAAGACCATTGAGAGCAAGATGAGGATCATACAATGCCAAGGGTATGAGAGGGTGCTGTTTGCCTCTCACCAATTGCATGGACCTGCTGCTGATTGGTGGACCGCTTACGTGGCAGCCCATCATGACCCTGAGAACATCACTTGGGAAGAGTTCAAGCGTAGTTTCCGCAACCATTACATACCAATGGGTGAACTCAAGAACAAGAGACAGGAATTCTTGGGGCTGCAGCAAGGAAACATGACTGTGAGGGAGTACCTCACTAAATTCACCCAACTATCCCGTTATGCACCACGGGACATCGAGACTGATGAGCAGAAACATCACTGCTTTGTGGAAGGACTTACTGCGGAGATGCAATGTGCAATGTCCTCCAACGAGTATGAAAGCTTCCAAAAGATGGTAGACAGAGCATTTGTATTGGAGAGGAAGCTGAAGGCCTTGGAAAATGAAAACTAGGGGAAGGCGGGATGGTCACACCAAGCCTCGGGTAGCAACACACGCCCATGTCTAATGCCGCAACCCACAGGGCAGACGTGCCGTGCTGCGGTACCCTACTCAGCACCGAGAGGGTACAACCTGAACTTCAGGATTCCGTCAGCACCGGCACAGCCACAACGTCAGTTTCTTCAGCAGCCACGCCCCAGATTTCAACCTCGACCAGCAGTACAAGGACCCCCAAACCAACCCCAAGACAACAAGGGCCAGGCACCTAAGGTAGGGGTGCAATGCTTTAACTGTGGTGAAGTGGGGCACTACGCCCATAAGTGCCCAAAGAAGAAGCCCGTGCAGCCGCAACAGCAGAATGTAATGTGAGGACGGGTGAACCACATGACCATGGAGGAGGCGCAAGAGGCACCCGACGTGGTAGTTGGTAAGTTTCCTGCCAATTTACACATTGCAACTCTGTTGTTCGATTCTGGTGCGACCCACTCGTTCATTGCCCAAGGGTTTGTTAAGAAGGATGATCTAGCAACAACACAAATGAACCATATGCTAGCAGTAAACTCTCCAGGGGGAGAAATAAAGACAAGACAAGTGTGTCCCAAGGTGAATCTGGACATTAATGGGGTGGTATTTACTGCAAACCTCATAGTGATAGATTCACCAGGGATAGATATTATTTTGGGTATGGATTGGCTGACCAAACATAAAGGAATCATCCATTGTTCGACAAGAACGGTGGAACTAACTCACCCTAGTGGCACCAGAGTAAAGTTCATAACCATACAAGAGCCTAGAAGGAACATTAAACTCAATCAAGTTGAGGTGGAAGTGGAGGAGATCAGGATCATCAGAGAATATCCAGACGTTTTTCCGGAGGAGTTGCCAGGTATGCCTTCCGATCGTGATGTGGAATTCGCGATTGAGCTAGTGCCTGGAACAGCTCCGATATACAATAGACCCTATCGGATGGACTCCAAACAGCTGGAAGAACTCAAGGAACATTTAAGAGAATTGACGGAGAAGGGGTACATTCGTCCTAGTTCCTCACCATGGGGAGCTCCAGTGATATTTGTGCCCAAGAAGGACGGAACCCAAAGGTTATGCTTAGACTACCGTGCGTTGAATGAAGTAACCATCAAGAACAAGTACCCATTACCACACATTGAAGACTTGTTTGATCAGTTGAGGGGAGCTTGTGTGTTCTCGAAAATTGATCTCAGGTCGAGATACCACCAACTTAAGATAAGGCAAAATGATATTCCAAAGACAGCTTTCGTATCTCGGTACGGACTGTATGAATACACCGTCATGCCTTTCGGGCTAACTAATGCCCCGGTATACTTCATGTATATCATGAACAAGGTATTCATGGAATATCTGGACAAACTTGTGGTGGTTTTCATTGATGACATTCTCGTCTTCTCCAAAGATGAAGAAGAACATGAGGAACATCTAAGGTTGGTGTTGCAAAAGCTGAGAGAACATCAACTGTATGCCAAGTTGAGCAAGTGTGAGTTTTGGCTGAAGAGAGTTCCCTTCTTAGGACATATAATCTCGGAGGGAGGAATCTCCATAGATCCCGCCAAGATCGAGGATGTACAGAAGTGGAAGACCCCTGAGAATGTCGGGGAAGTTCGAAGCTTCTTAGGATTGGCGGGGTATTATCGATGGTTTATCGAGGGATTCTCCAAGATTTCGAGACCCCTCACCAAATTGTTGGAGAAGGGAATCACATTCACATGGACCCACAGTGCGAGACGAGTTTTCAAGAGCTAAAGAAAAGATTAACAACAGCCCCAGTGCTAGTTATGCCAGATGTGCAGAAGAACTTTTCGGTGTACTGCGATACCTCTGGAAACGGGCTGGGATGTGTTCTCATGCAAGAGGGGCATGTCGTGGCTTATGCATCCTGGCAGCTCCGGAAACACGAGAAGAACTATCCTACACATGACGTGGAACTAGCCGCAGTGGTACACGCGTTGAAAATTTGGCGGCACTACTTGATGGGGAAGAGGACAGAGATATATACGGATCATAAGAGCTTAAAGTATATTTTCACACAGCCAGATCTCAACCTCAGACAGAGGAGATGGTTAGAGCTAATCAATGATTTTGATGTGGGCATTAACTATCATCCTGGGAAAGCGAACATCGTAGCAGATGCTTTAAGCCGGAAAGTGCAGGTCAATAGGTTGAGCTTGAAGGACATGCCTGTAGAATTGAAGGACGGTGTTATAAGACTCAATCTATGTCTGGTGAATAGTGGTGAAGCCATCGCCATGGAAGTGGACTCCACATTAGAACAAGATATACGCAACAGTCAAAAGACTGATGAGAATATACAAGAAACCAGAGAACTCATCAAGGATAATAAAGCCCCTGGGTTCAGAGAGGATGAACAAGGTACAATGTGGCACGGGAAAAGAATCTGTGTGCCTAAAGTGAAGGAGATCCGTGAATTGATTTTGAAGGAGGCTCATGATTCTGACTATTCCATTCATCCTGGGAGTACGAAGATGTATCATGACCTCAAGAGCAGGTATTGGTGGTATGGCATGAAGCGAGATGTCGCGGAACATGTTGCCCTATGTGACACATGTCAGTTGGTGAAAGCAGAACATCAAAGACCCGCGGGATTATTGCAACCACTCAAAGTGCCTGAATGGAAATGGGAAGAAATAGGTATGGACTTCATAGTGGGACTACCCAGGACCCAATCGGGATATGATTCGATATGGGTCATCATTGACAGGCTAACCAAGGTAGCTCATTTCATACCTGTGAAAGAAAGCTACAGCGGATCCAAATTGGCAGAATTATACATGTCAAGGATCGTGTGTTTCCATGGAGTGCCAAAGAAGATAGTGTCAGATCGAGGGACACAGTTCACCTCAAGGTTTTGGCAGAAGTTGCATGAAACCATGGGAACTCATCTGAATTTTAGTTCTGCCTATCATCCCCAGACTGACGGACAGACGGAAAGAACCAATCAGATCCTTGAGAACATGTTGAGAGCGTGTGCCCTCAAGAACAATAGGAGTTGGGATAAGAATTTACCGTATGCGGAGTTCTCCTATAACAACAGCTATCAGGCTAGTATGAAGATGTCACCATTTGAGGATTTGTATGGGAGGAAGTGCAGAACTCCCCTATTTTGGAACCAAACGGGGGAAAGTAAAGTGTTTGGCCCGAGTTACTACAAGAAGACGAGGCGGAAGTGAGGGAAATCCGCAACAATTTGAGGATAGCACAGACTCGACAAAAGAGTTACGCCGATGTACGAAGAAGAGAGCTTGTTTTCAACGTGGGGGACTATGTCTATCTCAAGGTGTCCCCTATCTGAGGACTTCGTCGGTTCAAGGTGAAAGGGAAGTTATCACCTCGATACATCGGACCCTTTCAGGTTCTGGAAAGGAGAGGCGAAGTGGCATATCAACTGGAACTACCGGCTCGCCTATCGGATGTGCAAGACGTATTCCATGTGTCACAGCTCAAGAAATGTTTAAGGACGCCTGAAGAGATGTTACCCATGAATGAGGTTAACGTACGAGAGGATCTGTCTTATGCCAAGCAACCGGTCAAGATTTTGGAGACAATGGAACGCCTCACAAGAAATAAAAGAATCCGGATGTGCAAGGTGCAGTGGAAGCATCACTCGGAAGAGGAAGCCACGTGGGAGCGAGAAGACGAGCTTAAGGCACAGTTTCCGGAATTGTTTTCTTAGAACCACCAATCTCGAGGATGAGATTTCTTTAAGGGGGGTAGAGCTGTAACACCCCAAATCCTGTTAAGAGGGGAATTTAAAAATTTTTGGACGTATTGCATGTGGTGTAGAAATTCAAATTCAAATCAAAACCAGAAAAGAAATGGAAAAAGAAAAAGAAAAACAGAAAACCCCGGCTAGTGGGCCAAAACCCACCAGCCGGCCCACCTTTTCCCGCGCCAGCCCACAGCCGCACGCTTCTCTCTCCCTCTCACTGACATGCGGGGCCCGCCGTCATCTTCTACCTCTCGCTCGCGCCAACCGCCGGGACTCCTCCGCCCGCCCGAATCCAAACCACCCCGGAAAACCGCGTCCCCCAGCCGAATTCTGGTCCCGGACGACTCCAGCTCGATCACAACAGACACGCCGCCCTCCCCCGTCTATATAAACGCCAGCATCGCCCCGTTTTCCCCACCCGATCGGCTGTTTTTCCTCCCGATGAGAACCAGAGATTCTACGGCTGTTTTCTCTCGATCTATGCTCAGGTTTTCTGATCTAACGCGCCGATCCTGTTCCACCGCCTCCGGGGAATCACGCAGGTGCAGAAAACTCGGTAGATTGCGCCCTAGACACAGCTCCGAGGAGCATCGCCGCGATTCCATCTCGGACCTCGTCGACGACCGCCTTCCAGGGCCTCCGACCTCAAGAAAAACCCCGAGGTGAGATCCCCGACCTCCCCTCTACCGATCTATGCCATGGAATCCCAGTTTTAGGAAGAATAGACGAAGATCCGAAGTTTTCCGGTGAGATCACCACCTCCTCCCGCCGCGCGCCGTCGGGCAGCGCGGGCTGGCTCCGGCCAAGGCGACGTGGCCGCTTGTGCACCGTCTATTTTAAATCGCACGGTAGACATAAAACCCCCGCGTACCGGTTCGGCGTTATAATCTCAGCCGTATGTTTTAAATCGGACGGTCCACGTCAGCCCCGCATTATAAAGGCCTCGATTCTTACGCGCTACCCCCTGGGGATCTCGGAAAACACGAGCTAGCCCCGGAAACTTCTGATCTAGCCCCTGGAACTTCATAAATTCATAAAAATTCATTTAAAACTTAATAAAAATTAGGAAAACCCCTCTGTTATGTGTAGCTAGACCCCTGGAAATTTATGAAATAATATAATAGACCCTGTAGTGGGGTGAGTTTACCTTTTTAACCCTTTATGATATTAAATTTAGAAATTTGAATATGTAATTAAGATTTAAATTTAAAAGGGTGAGACAAACACATGGTAAATTCAAATTTAAACTCTCCTAGCACTTGGAAAACTTTAGAATGAGTTAAAAGTAGATTTTAAGCTGAAATGAATCTGTCTAATTTATTGTTCACATTTATTAGTTATAGGAACACATTTTTATGTTAGGAAATAATTCTGAAAATGGGTAAAATAAATTTAAATTAGTTCACATCAGAGGAGAAGTTTAAAAATATATTATTTAATATTTTAGACCAGAACCTATTCTGTTTAGATGATGTGTCTTACTATTTTCATAATAAAGTTCACATTTAGGCATAGAAAATAAATCTGAAAATATAGGAAAATGGGTATGCATAACTAGAAAATGATAAATTAAGTTTCCAAATACAAATATTTCAGTTTAGGACTTGGTAGAAGATCTGAAAACCCATTTGGAGTAGGAAAATACCTTCCATGCAAACTTGGTAGTTAAGAAGTATATTAATTAAATATAAAGAATTTATTCAAATTGAAAATTCATATATATATATATATATATAGTGTGCAAACAAAAATCTGAAATACAAAAGTTAGAAATCATATACATATGTTTAAAAGTGCATGAAGGCTAAAAATCAACACAGCTGGGGTAAACACAACACTTAGAAATGTGAATGATTATCATATGTATGTTTGTGTGGAGTGAAAGTGTGAACTATGTCTTATGGATTATTGTTTTCTTTTGCTATGTGTGTTGACATGAGTAGAACCTGCCCCAGAGCAAGTTCTTCCCGACCAAGATCAGGACTATCCATTCCGAGAGCAGCAGGAAGAAGGCAAGTGTCCTTGACCATTTTGATCCTATACTAGGATGTGTAGATAGAATTATTTGCATTGTCAATTGAAATATAAAACCCATGCTAGGAAGTTTCCCTAGAATTGCATTACCTTGTTTCCTTGTAGCTTTGGTTGGGATTTATTTTATCATGTCATTTATTTATATGCTTATGCTTAGCCATGCTTAGAATGGGATAATTGGGATATGAGATCATCAATTTATTTACCTTACTCTTGAATGAGATATTATGAGTTATGTAGAGGTAGGGATCGAGGCAAGTTGGATGATTTGGTTGGTGCTGGGTGCACGAGACTCGGGTTTTTTAGTACTTGCCTGGATCCTAAGGACCGGTTCATGGAGCATGTAACTTGGCTTTACCATGCCAACCACATGCTGAGATGGGGCAGCTTGGCCAATTAATTAGGTGTATCCCCGGCGTAGTATTGGTGTGTTGGATGGTGCGGGGAATAGGTGTCAGCTGGACTACCATATGAACCACAAGGCTCAAGAGGGGGCCACTGCAGCGGGGTTGGAGCCTCTTGTATGCTGTTAGGGGTGAAACCTCAGTGGGCCCACGCTCGTCGGGAATCCCTTTGTAAAGGCTTCGTAGTGATCTCCTAGCTACACACCTGGGAAGTGTGAATGTGGTTCGTGGCCACTGGCATAATGGAGGTTCTTTTAGTCCACCCGGCAACGGGGGATGAAATCACTACATGTGGGTACAGTGGTGCAAACTATGCAGAGTCAAAACTGTCATGACAGCCGTGCTCATGGTCAAGAGCAGCTTGGACTTATTCATGATTAGAGGATGATTACTTTGGAAGTTGTGGATGTTAAGCGGGGAGCTTAACATTGGAAATGATGATATGGTTACTTGATTTTGATGATGGGTTGGGAGATTGGGACCATTTCACCTGTGTAGTAATGTAGGTGCTTAATAAGATAAGGTGATAGGTATTAATTGCATAGTGCTTTAACCATGAGTTCAACCTCTCCTTGCTCTAGCCATGCATGACATAACTTTCCCACACTTGCTGAGTACCAATGGTACTCAAACTTGCATATTTGTTGGTTTAAATTGCTGCTCAGGTCAAGGGGATGATGTGGTGTTCAATGACCAAGACTTCGGACCCGAAGAAGGATTCTAGGTTCATGGAGTCCCCCGGGCAACGCCTGTGACGGAGCCCACAAGAATAATATTCCGCTGCTAGTTTATTTACATGTTATGAACTTATTATTGTCCATCGAGACGTATGCCTTGTAAGACATATTTATATTCGACACCTGGCTTGTAATAAATGATGCTTCACTATTTGTCATCACATGTATGAGAAAATGATACTGGCATACATGTGATATTCACTCGGTTGTTCTTCGGAGAAACCGGGTGTGACATTGCATGAGTGTAAATGTGGACTATGGCTTATGGAATGTTGTTTTCTTTTGCTATGTATGTATTGACATGAGTAGAACCAGCCGCAGAGCAGGTTCTCACCTTTCAGGATCAAGACTTTCCATTCCCGGAGCAGCAGGAAGAAGGCAAGTGTCCTTGACCACTTTGATCCTATACTAGGATGTGTAGTTAGAATTTAATTGCATTGTCAATTTGAAATATGATACCCAAGCTAGGAAGTTTCCCTAGAATTGCATTATCTTATTTCCTTGTAGCCTTGGGTTGGGAGTTACTTTATTATATCTTTCATTTATGCCACTCATGCTTAGCCATGCTTAGAATGGGATACATGGGATATGAGATCATCACCTTGATCACTTTACCTTTGAATGAATTATTATGAATTATGTAGAGGTAGGGATCTAGGCAAGTTGGATGCTTTGGTTGGTGCTGTGTGCACGAGACTCAGGTTTGTGTTTAGTGCTTGCCTGGATCCTAAGGACCGGTTCATGGAGCATGTAACCTGGCTTTACCGTGCCAACCACATGCTGAGATGGGGCAACTTGGCCAATTAATTAGGTGCATCCCCGGCGTAGTATGGGTGTTTCGATGGTGCAGGGAATAGGTGTCAGCTGGACTACCATATGAACCGCAAGGCTCAAGAGGGGGCCACTGCAGCGGGGTTGGAGCCTCTTGTATGCTGTTAGGGGTGAAACCTCAGTGGGCCCACGCTCGTTGGAAATCCCTTTGTAAATGCCTCGTAGTGATCTCCTGGCTACACACCTCGGAAGTGTGAATGTGGTTCGCGGCCACTGGCATAATGGAGGTTCTTTTAGTCCACCCAGCAACGGGGGATGAAATCACTACATGTTTGTACAGTGGTGCAAACTCTGCAGAGTCAAAACCGCCATGACAGCCGTGCTCACGGTCAAGAGCGGCTTGGACTTATTCATGATTAGAATATGATGAATTGGGAAGTTGAGGATGTTAAGCGGGGAGCTTAATATTGGAAATGATGTTATGGTTACTTGATATTGATGATGGGTTATGGGATTGCGACCATTTCACCTATGTAGTAATGTAGGTGCTAAATAAGCTAAGGTGATAGGTATTAATTGCGTAGTGCTTTAACTATGAGTTCAACCTCTCCTTGCTCTAGCCGTGCATGACATAATCTTTCCCACACTTGCTGAGCACCTACGGTACTCAAGCTTGTTTTTCTGTTGGTTTTAAATTGCTGCTCAGGACAAGGGAATGATGTGGTGTACAACGACCAAGACTTCGGACCCGAAGAAGGATTCTAGGTTCATGGAGTCCCCCGGGCAACGCCTGTGACGGAGCCCACAAGACTTATCTTACGCTGCTGTTTTTTTTACATGTTACGAACATATTATCGTCCATCGAGACGTTATGCGATGCAGGACTTATTTATATTCGAATACTTGGCTTGTAATATAATGATACTTCACTATTTGTCTTCACATGTATGAGAAAAGGATCCTGGCATACATGTGATATTCACTCAGTCGTTCTTCGGAGAAACCGGGTGTAACATCACGGTCAAGAGCGGCTTGGACTTATTCATGATTAGAGGATGATGAATTGGAAAGTTGAGGATGTTAAGCGGGGAGCCTAACATTGGAAATGGAGCTATGATTGCTTGATATTGATGATAGGTTAGGGGATTGGGACCTTTTCACCTATGTAGTAATGTAGGTGCTTAATAAGCTAAGGTGATAGGTTTTAATTGCGTAGTGCTTTAACCATTAGTTCAACCTCTTCTTGCTCTAGCCATGCATGACATAACTTTCCCATACTTGCTGAGTACCAACGGTACTCAAGCTTGCTTTTCTGTTGATTTAAATTGCTGCTCAGGCCAAGGGAATGACGTGGTGTACAACGACCATGACTTCAGACCCGAAGAAGGATTCTAGGTTCACGGAGTTCCCCGGGCAACGCCTGTGACCGAGCCCACAAGACTTATCTCCCGCTGCTGTTTTATTTACATGTTATGAACATATTATCGTCCATCGAGACGTTATGTTATGTAAGACTTATTTATATTCGAACACTTGGCTTGTAATATAATGATGCTTCACTATTTGTCGTCACATGTATGAGAAAATGATCCTGGCATACATGTGGGAGTCACTCGGTCGTTCTTCAGAAAAACCGGGTGTGACAATTGCCCTTTGAAATTTGAATTATCTACCAAATGCCCATTTGAACTTGATAGAACTCAAATTGTGAAGTGTTTGTATATAATTTCAGCACATATGCAGTTTGAAATTAAAATTAAGTTTGAATTTGCTAAAATTAGCTCATGTCAAGATCAACTACAAATGGAGTGAAAATTTGTGTGTGAGCTCACAAAATGTGCTGAGTGTGAATATGAAACCCACTTTTGAATTCATGGGGTAAAAGGAGTTTGAATTTGAATTTGAGTTCAAACTAGCCTCTTTTTCTAGTTATACCCAAAAATATCTCAAAAAGGTTTTGGATTTGGGTAAATTTTGGCATGAGCATTATGTCACGCCCGGTACCTGCAACAGACACCAATCGTACTCCCGCGTGTGCTAGCATCAAGTCATTTCACACACGAGATAATAAAGAGCAATGTATCATTATTAATATTAAGCCAAGTACGGCGATTACATCATCCGAGTACATAAATGACTCATGGGCTCAAAATAAAAGTACATCATGACAGCGGAAAATCTAAGATGGGCTCCACAGGCGCTTCCGGCGGTACGCCAGCCTAGAACTGTGCGTCGGGGTCGAAGCCGTCGTCCACGTCATCCTCAGCAGCCTCCTCGGGTCCTGAGCAGCACGGAAAAGAAAAGAGGCAAACACCAGAGTACATAATATACTCAGCAAGTGTGGGAAAGTTTATGCATGATGAGGCAAGAATAAAGGAAGGCTAGACATGACTCTTGCACTACGCAACCTATTTCTTGGCTTTATTTAATCGTCCTATTTGTTTTTGTGACATCCCCGCCCAACCCAAATATATCTCCATGTGATCTCAACTATCACTGTAACCTCAATCCAACCCACCATCCCAAACCACACCAAACCAACCCACGCTAATCATGAGAGAGTTACCAGCCCGCTCTTGACCGTGAGCACGGCTGTCTAGACAGTTTTGACTCTGCAGAGTTTGTACCCTTTACCAACAAGTCGTGTTTTCATCGCCCGTCGGTGACTCAAGAATCTCCTTTCCGCCATCTCACACATCCTATGGTGTGTGTCCAGGAGTACACGACAAGGCCGTTACACTGCACTACCCAAACCCGTGTACACCCGCTAAGGTTTCACCGCTGCGGCACTCTGAAACCTCTGCCGCAGAAGCCCCCTCTTGCGCCACTCACACATCTCTATGGTGTACACAAGGAAAGATAGGAACAACTTAATTGCCACACTGCCTCATAACAGTTCTTGTGGTGGCACTGTATAAGCCAGTTGACAGGTCTCACGAACCGGTCCTTAGGATCTACGCAGGCTAACTAACAACAAACCCAAGTCTCGTGCACTCGGCACCCACCGTAGCCCACCAACCTGCTAGATCCCTATTCTACCCTCCTCATACACCACATACATCATCACAATCATCATGATATATTGAATTTAAATGTAATAACTCCCATCCCGACATCTAAGTAGGGCTAAGCATGAAAATAATGACATAAATGTAAACCCTAGTCTACCCATCCCGGCTACAAGGCAAGTTTTGGAAATTCTAGTAAACAACCAACACATGGGATTCAATTTAAGACCTAAGCATGCATTTCAAACTAAAATCCTAAAAAGGTGCAAAGTGGTCAAGGGCACTTGCCTCTCGAGAAGTGTTGCGGCTCGGGGTCGTCGAAATCTTGGTCTTGCAGGTCCAGCGTCGGCTCGGGGGCTGATTCATCCATGCCATCGAGGGAGGAAGGGGAAATAATGAGAAAACAAATAAGACAAAGATATCCAAGCACTCTCACAATTTATATATCGAGCATTTATATATATATATATATATATATATATATATATATATATATTTGGGTTAATGTGCCAACTTCTTTGCATTGGGTGTTTCATGTGAATTCAGCCTTAATTCAGGTTTAAAATGTGAAAGACAGCTTAGACAGGGGCTAGTTTGCCAAATGGCAACATATGTTGTGGGCTAGTATTCTTAAGACAGATTTTTCTAGGGTCTAGATTGTAAAAACAGGGCCTGCAGAGGTTCATTTTGCAAATTTCCTGAATAACACAGGGACCAAACGATCGAAACAGATTTATTTAGGGGCCTAAATATCTAAACAGAACATTCCAGGGATGTTTTGGTAAGTTTCCAGCATGTTTTAGTGGTGGAGGGGTATAGCAAGGTTCAAAATGATAACAAAGGGGCTGCAGGGGTCTCAAATAAACATACAGCAGGTAATTAGGACTGGTGCATGAGTTTCCTAGCACCTACAGGGGTGTTTTTGCTTTATGCCACATTATACAGGGACTTAGGGGTGAAAACAGAACAAGTAAAGGATTTAAAAGCATAAACAGAGTAACCAGGGGGGTTTACAGTAAATCCTAGGGGCTAAAATAACATGTGCAAGAGGTCCAGGGGTCATTCGGAAAGTTTCCTAACAGACTAGGGCCGAATATGGTAAATCAGGGGGGTACAGGGGCTTGAAATGAGAAAATACAGTGGTTTCCCTAATTACCCGAGAGCTCAGGGGGTAGCTAGCAATTGGCAGGGGCTGATTCGCGCTAACTCTAAAACCTCAAGGGGTTAGTGTGACTTTCCTCGCGGGGATAACGGGGATTCAACCCTAGCCGTCAGATCAAGAGGGGATGGCCTAGATTTAATTTTAACGAATCGGTATCGGCTTTTAATCCTAACCGTCGGCCAGGGATCGGGCGGCTCCGTTTTAAAATCGGCGAACCGGTACGCCGATCTAATCGTGCGCGTTGGCGCAAGATCGGACGGCCGAGGCTCATCGGGGTTTTTTTCCGGTCGCTGGTGGCCTCGGCATGCGGCGGCGCGCCATGGGCGGGGTCGGTGCTCGCCGGCTCTAGCGTCTCTGGGCTTCCTAGCCCTAGCTATTCGATGAGATCGAAGAGGAGCAGGTCGGGGATCTTACCTAGGGGTCTTCCGGGGCTTGTGGCGTCGCGGGGTGTATCGGGCTACGTGTCGATGCGCGGGGTCCTTCGGTTCTCATCGAGACCGGCAGTGAGGTGGGGTTTCTTGTGTTTCCCTCGATCTCGGCGTGCACTGGGGCGGCAGACGTCGGAAATGGGGTTAGCTTACGAAGATTCAATGAGGAACGAAGGGTGGATGAGGTAGACTGGGGATACACTCACCGGAGCACGAAGGGAGGGGTAGCTCGACGCCGGTCTTGCGTCGGAGGGGTCTGAGGAGGAGTCACCGGTGCACTACGAAGACGGCTGACCCGGTTAGCTCGTCGGTGGTCAGAAAGGGAGGGAAGAGCCGGCGGTAGAGCAGCTCACCAAGGGTAGACCGGAGAGCCCGCTCGGCTCCGTCCGCGCCGGGGAGGGGAAGCAAAACGAGCGAGGGTTTTTGGGAGGGGGGCTTTAATAGGCGGCGAGGTCGGAGGACCCGAGGGAATCGGGGAGGGGACAAGATTTACTTTCAGTTGGAATCCTCTGGCGCTGGCTCTAGTGCGGTCGGCGACCGGGGCGGAAAAGAGGAGGAGGAGGGGACCGCGGGAGGGAGAAGGTAACAGGAGGATGACACCTGATAGGCGGGTCCCGGTGGTCAGCGGGTGAAAGAAAATAAAACAGAGGTGTGGGCTGGGCTGGGCTTCTAGGGCAATAAAAGAAAAAGAGATGGGCTGCGGGGGAAGAAAAAAAAGAAAACGGGAGAGTGGGCTTTTGGCCCATTCTGTCTTCTGTCTTTTTTTCTTTCCATTTTCCTAGTTCCTTTGGTTTCATTTCATCTTTATAAATTTTGAAATTAGGTAGTTTGGCTCTAATTTTGTTGGAAAAATTTAAAAATCCCTCTATTATTGTGTAGGATGTTACAACACTCCCCCCTCAAAAGAAATCTCATCCTGAGAGTTGAAGTGACTTACTTGAAGAGATGCGGATAGCTCGCTTTGATATCTTCTTCTCGCTCCCACGTAGCTTCTCTCTCAGAGTGGTGCTTCCATTGTACCTTGCACATATGGATCCTCTTGTACCTGGTAATTCTTTCTGACCTCACTTTGAATTTTGACAGGGCATTCAGCGTAGGAGAGATCTTCTTGCACATTGATATCATCCAGGGGTAGTTGCTCCTCGGGTGATCTCAGGCGCTTTTTCAATTGTGAGACGTGGAATACATCGTGTGTGCCCGACAGACGAGGAGGCAACTCAAGTTGGTAAGCAACCTCTCCTCTTCTACTCACCACCCTGAAGGGTCCTATGTACGCGGGTGCTAGCTTGCTCTCTTTGAAACGACGGAGACCTCGAATGGGGGACACCTTGAGGTACACGTAGTCTCCCACCTCAAAGGTCAACTCTCGTCGGCGTGTGTCCGCATAACTTTTCTGCCTAGATTGTGCAGTTTCCAGGTTCCTGCGGATCTCACACACTTTTTCTTCGGCAATCCTGAGCACATCTAGGCCAAAGACTTGTCCTTCACCTACCTCATCCCAGAACAGAGGGGTCCTACACTTCCTACCATACAAGGCCTCAAAGGGTGACATCTTCAAGCTTGCCTGGTAGCTATTGTTGTAGGAGAACTCCGCATAGGGTAGCTACTTGTCCCAACTCTGGTTGTTTTTTAGGGCACAAGCTCTTAACATATCCTCCAGAATTTGATTGGTTCATTCAGTTTGTCCATCTGTTTGGGGATCATATGCTGAGCTAAAGTTCAGTTGCATTCCCAAGGATTTTTGCAATTGCTGCCAGAACCTTGAAGTGAATTATGTGCCACGATCTGAAACGATTTTCTTTGGAACCCCGTGATAGCACACAATCCGAGACATGTACAACTCAGGCAACTTTGTCCCCTCGTACTTGTCCTTTACGGGGATGATGTGAGCCACCTTGGTCAGGTGGTCCACAATCACCCATATGGAGTTGTAACCCGACTGGGTCCTGGGCGATCCCACAATGAAATCCATGCTGATTTCCTCGAATTTCCATTCTGGTATCTTGAGTGGCTGAAGCAGTCTGGCAGGCCTTTGATGCTCTGTCTTGACGAGCTGGCACGTGTCACACAGGGCCACGTACTCTGCTACGTCACGCTTCATGCCGTGCCACTAGTAGCGGCCTTTGAGGTCTTGATACATTTTGGTACTCCTAGGGTGAATGGAGTACTCTGAGTCATGTGCTTCCCTCAAGATCGTCTGCCGAATGGCCTGAATGTCAGGCACACAGATCCTCTTGCCAAGCCACAACGTTCCTTGCTCATCCATCGTGTAGTCTGGAGCCTTGCCCTCCTCCATCAATTGCTTGATCTCCTGAATTCTTTCATCATTCTTCTGGCCCTCTCGAATGTCACGCTCCAGGGTTGAATCCACTTCCATTACCACTGCTTCCGCGCTTGTCACCAGGCTGAGGTTGAGTTTTGCAAACTCCTCGCACAGCTGGGGCTGTAGCGTCAAAGCGTGGCAATGCACTTTCCTGCTCAGAGCATCGGCAATGACATTTGCCTTTCCAGGGTGATAATTGATGCCCACATCGAAGTCATTGATGAGCTCTAGCCACCTGCGCTGTCTGTGGTTGAGGTCCGACTGTGTGAAGATGTACTTGAGGCTTTTATGATCTGTGTAGATCTCTGTCCTCTTTCCCATGAGGTAGTGTCTCCACAGCTTTAAAGCGTGAACCACGGCGGCCAACTCCAAGTCATGCGTCAGGTAGTTCTGCTCGTGCTTACGAAGCTTCCTAGAGGCATAGGCTACGACGCGTCCCTCTTGCATGAGTACGCATCCTAGTCCCTGTCCGGAGGCATCATAGTACACGGTGAACTCCTTTTGCATGTCAGGCATCACTAGCACGGGCGTCGTCGTCAACCTCTCCTTCAACTCTTGAAAGCTTGCTTCGCACTCGGGCGTCCACTTGAATGTTTTCCCCTTCTCTAGCAACTTGGTGAGCGGCTTTGAAATCTTCGAGAACCCTTCAATGAATCGTCGGTAGTAGCCTGCCAATCCCAAGAAGCTTCTGATCTCACTCACGTTCTCTGGCACCTTCCACTTCATCACATCGGCCACCTTGCTTGGATCCACAGATATGCCACCTTTGGAGATCACGTGTCCCAAGAAAGACACCTCCCACAACCAGAAGTCACACTTGCTGAGCTTGGCGTATAGCTGGTGTCCCCGAAGTTTTTGCAACACCAAGCTCAAGTGTTTTGCATGCTCCTCTTCATTTTTGGAGAATACGAGGATGTCATCAATGAATACCACAACAAATTTATCCATGTACTCCATAAACACCTAATTCATAAGGTACATGAAGTAAGCGGGAGCATTGGTCAACCCGATGGACATGACCGTGCACTCGTAGAGACCATATTGGATAACAAAGGCCGTCTTCAGAATGTCCGAAGCTCGGATCTTCAATTGGTGATAGCCCGATCGAAGGTCAATCTTTGAGAACACACACACCCTCTAAGTTGATCAAACAGATCCTCGATGCGTGTCAGAGGATACATGTTTTTGATTGTGACGGCGTTGAGGGCTCGGTAGTCTACACACAACCTCTGGGTCCCATCCTTCTTTGGCACAAATATGACCGGGGCTCCCCAAGGAGAGGAGCTAGGACGGATATAGCACTTGTCTAGAAGCTCTCGGAGGTGGTCCTTGAGCTCTGCTAATTGCTTGTCATCCATCCTATATGGCCTTTTATATATAGGGGCCGTGCCAGGCACTAGTTCTATAGCAAACTCAATATCGCGGTCTGGAGGCATACCTGGTAGCTCCTATGGAAAAACGTCCGGGAACTCGCCAACCACGCGAATCCCCTCAGTAGTGTCGAGCTGGTTAAGGTGGATCTTCTCGGCTGGCGGGTGAAGAGAGGTGTACTTCACCACAACACCGTCTGGGTGTGACAAGCTGACATTCCTGGTGTCACAAAGGATCACACCTCCGTACTTGGCCAACCAATCCATCTCCAAGATCACGTCCAGGCCTTGTGACTCCAGCACAATAAGATTTGCCTTGAACTCCCTTCCCACGATCTTGATGCTCACTTTTGGGCACACCTGACTTGTTTTGATCTCGCCTCCAGGAGAAGTGACCACTAGCATACGGGACATAGCTATTGCCCTCATATCATATTTCTTTATAAAATTCTTGGCAATAAAAGAGTGAGTAGCACCATAATCAAATAAAATAGTAGCGGGGTGCGAGTCAACTGTGAACGTACCGAGTACCACGTCCGGAGCCAACTGAGCCTCCTCCACAGCTACGTGGTGCACTCGACCACGCGGGAGACTGCGGCGGCTGCTGCTGCTGCTGGGGTGGCTTCTTCTTCTGGCATCTGCTGGCAAGGTGGCCCATCTCGCCACACACGTAGCACGGGCCCAGAGCCCTGACGACCTGTCCCTACTGAGTAGGCGCTGCTGTGCGGGGTGGGAAAGCTAGTCGCTGCTGTAGCTGTTGGCTTTGTGGACGCTGTGGCTGTGGAAACGGCTGCCTGTAAGCTGGTGAAGGGTACCTCAGAGGCGGACTCGGTCCCACGTACCGGCCCGTCTGCGTAGCTGGAGGTGGTGGAAAGCGAGTGCGGCTGCTGCTGCCCGAAGACTGTCCATGCCATCCCATCTTGCGCTTCCTTTGTGCCTCAAGCTCTGGCATCTGTCGCTCCATCACGAAGGCCTTTTCCACCCTCTTCTGAAAGCTGTCGTAGTAGCTGTACGACAAGGCACTCTTCAGCTCCTCATCAAGACCTCGAACGAAGTAATCCTGCTTCATGTCATCAGTCCTAACGTCCTCCGGTGCGTAGCAGGACAGCTGCATGAAGCGTGTGAGGTACTCACGAAATGTCGAGCTGCCCTGTCTCAGACCGAGGAACTCCTGCCGCTTCATCTTGATCTCTCTAGCTGGCACAAAGTGGTTGCGGAAGCTGCGCTGGAACTCCTCCCAAGTGATAGTCTCAGGGTCGGCGTGAGCAGCGGTGTAAGCTGTCCACCAGTCTGCCGCGAGTCCCGCTAGCTGGTGAGCTGCTAGCAAGACACGCTCTCCTCCCACGCACTGGATCAACCGCAGCTTGCTGTCAATCGTCTTCAGCCAATCATCTGCGTTCATCGGCTCCACCAGGCTCGAGAAGACCGGGGGCTGAGTACTCTGAAAGTCTCTCAGCTTGGACCGTGGTCCAGGTGCCGGTGGTGGTGGAGGCGGAGGGGCTTGGTGGTTGTGGGCCATAATTGCTGCCAGGCCCTGCAGGAGCTGGTTTTGAGAAGCCAACATGTCGTGCACTGTAATGTGGTCAGCTCCTCGTCGAGCCGCTCGCCCATTCCAGCCTGGGACCTGGAACTCCGGAGGCCCATCGGCCTCCGGCACTCCACGTCCTCGACCTCGTCCTCGACCTCGTCCCCTACCTGCCATCTGTTACAGATAGCAACAAATCTTAGAATCTGAAAAATCTAGAGAAAAATTTACTATTAGGCTCACAGTTATATAAAAGAACCGTACATATGCATGCATCACTCATCAATCAAATATGCAACTAATCAACCCATTACCCGTATGGTTCCTATCTCTACGGAACTAAATGATTCGTTACCATAGCCGGGTATCTCCTAACCTTAGAGAGTTTCAAATTGTCCGTGGTAACGGACCCTACTATGTTTGAATGAGATACGAGTGAGAAAGATAGATGTGTTGAACGAGACGAGCTTGAGAGAAAAGGGGTACGTCGTGTGAAACATAGACACTCACGCAAACTTTAAGCATGTTTATAGTTGCAGTTAGTTTTTAAGTTGAAATTAAATCTATTTCGTGTCAGTTTCTATCTAGGCTCGCGTCCTAGGGACAGCCTTGGCTCTGATACCACTCTGTCACGCCTGGTACCTGCAACAGACACCAAGCGTACTACCGTGTGTGCCAGGATCAAGTCATTTCACACACGAGATAATAAAGAGCAATGTATCATTATTAATATTAAGCCAAGTGCGGCGATTACATCATCCGAACACATAAATGCCTCATCGGCTCAAAAGAAAAGTACATCATGACAGCAGAAAATCTAAGATGGGCTCCACAGGCGCCATCCGACGGTACGCAAGCCTAGAACTGTGCGTCGGGGTCGAAGCCGTCGTCCACGTCATCCTCAGCAGCCTCCTTGGGTCCTGAATAGCACGGAAAAGAAAAGAAGCAAACGCCTGAGTACATAATGTACTCAGCGAGTGTGGGAAAGTTTATGCATGATGAGGCAAGAATCAAGGAAGGCTAGACACGGCTCTTGCACTATGCAACCTATTCCTTAGCTTTATTTAAGCGTCCTATTTGTTTTTGTGACATCCCCGCCAATCCCAAACATATCTCACAGTGATCTCCACTATCACTGTAACCTCAATCCAACCCACCATCCCAAACCACACCAAACCAGCCCACGCTAATCATGAGAGAGTTACCAGCCCGCTCTTGAACGTGAGCACGGTTGTCTAGACAGTTTTGACTCTGCAGAGTTTGTACCCTTTACCCACAAGTCGTGTTTTCATCGCCCGTCGGCGACTCAAGAAACTCCTTTCCGCCATCTCACACTCCCTATGGTGTATGGCCAAGAGTACATGACAAGGCCTTTACATTGCACTACCCAACCCGTGGACACCTGCTAAGTTTTCACCGCTGCGGCACTCTGAAACCTCTGCCACAGAAGCCCCCTCTTGCGCCACTCACACATCTCTATGGTGTACACAAGGAAAGATAGGAACAACTTAATTGGCCACACTGCCCCATAACAGTTCTTGTGGTGGCACTATATAAGTCAGTTGACAGGTCTCACGAACCGGTCCTTAGGATCTACGCAGGCTAACTAACCACAAACCCGAGTCTCGTGTACTCGGCACCCACCGTAACCCACCAGCCTGCTAGATCCCTATTCTACCCTCCTCATACACCACATACATCACCACATCATTACAATCATCATGATATATTGAATTTAAATGTAATAACTCCCATCCCGACATCTAAGCAGGGCTATGCATGAAAATAATGACATAAATGTAAACCCTAGTCTACCCGTCCCGTCTACAAGGCAAGTTTTGGAAATTCTAGTAAACAACCAACACATGGGATTCAATTTAAGACCTAAGCATGCATTTCTAACTAAAATCCTAAAAAGGTGCAAAGTGGTCAAGGGCACTTGCCTCTCGAGAAGTGCTGCGGCTCGGGGTCGCGAAATCTTAGACTTGCAGGTCCAGCGTCGGTTCGGGGGCTGATTCGTCCATGCCATCGAGGGAGGAAGGGAAAAGTAACGAGAAAACAAATAAGACAAAGATATCCAAGCACTCTCACAATTTATATATCGAGCATACAAAATAAATCCCAATTTCTACACCCCATATGCATGTTCATGTTAGGGTCTTGTGCCCAAGTCCAGTATTAGGGTCTAAGAAAATTCTTTATCATGTTACAAGGTGTTCACCTATATATATATATATATATATATATATATATATATATATATATATATATATATATATATATATATATATATATATATATATATATATGTGGGTTAATGTGCCAACGTCTTTGCATTGGGTGTTTTATGTTTCCACCTTAATTCAGGTTTAAAATGTGAAAGACAGCTTAGACAGGGGCTAGTTTGCCAAATGGGAACATATGTTGTGGGCTAGTATTCTTAACACAGATTTTTCTAGGGTCTAGATTGTAAAAACAGGGCCTGCAGAGGTTCATTTTGCAAATTTCCCGAATAACACATGGACCAAAAGATGGAAACAGATTTATTTAGGGACCTAAATATCTAAAAAGAACATTCCAGGGGTGTTTTGATAAGTTTCCAGCATGTCTTAGTGGTGGAGGGGTATAGCAAGGTTCAAAATGATAACAAGGGGGCTGCAGGGGTCTCAAATAAAATTACAGCAGGTAATTAGGACTGGTGCATGAGTTTCCTAGCACCTACAGGGGTGTTTTTGCTTTATGCCACATTATACAGGGACTTAGGGGTGAGAATAGAACAAGTAAAGGATTTAAAAAGCATAAACAGAGTAACCAGGGGGGTTTACACTAAATTCTAGGGGCTAAAATAACATGTGCAAGAGGTCCAGGGGTCATTTGGAAAGTTTTCTAACAGACTAGGGCCGAATATGGTAAATCAGGGGGGTACAGGGGCTTGAAATGAGAAAATACAGCGGTTTCCATAATTACCCGAGAGCTCAGGGGGTAGCTAGCAATTGGCAGGGGCTGATTCGCGCTAACTCTAAAACCCAGGGGGTTAGGTGTGACTTTCCTTGCTGGAATAACGGGGATTCAACCCTAGCCGTCGGATCAAGAGGGGATGGCCTAGATTTAATTTTAACGAATCGGTATCGGCTTTTAATCCTAACCGTCGGCCGGGGATCGGGCGGCTCCGTTTTAAAATCGGCGAACCGGTACGCCGATCGAATCGCGCGCGTTGGCGCAAGATCGTACGGCCGAGGCTCGTTGGGGTTTTTTCCGGTCGCCGGTGGCCTCGGCATGCGGCGGCGCGCCATGGACGGGGTCGGTGCTCGCCGGCTCTAGCGTCTCCGGGCTTCCTAGCCCTAGCTATTCGACGAGATCGAAGAGGAGCCGGTCGGGGATCTTACCTAGGGGTCTTCCGGGGCTCGTGGCGTCGCGGGGTGGATCGGGCTACGTGTAGATGTGCGGGGTCCTTCGGTTCTCGTCGAGACCGGCAGTGTGGTGGGGTTTCTTGTGTTTCCCTCGACCTCGGCGTGCACTGGGGCGGCAGACGTCGGAAACGGGGTTAGCTACCGAAGAATCAATGAGGAACGAAGGGTGGACGAGGTAGACGGGGGATAAACTCACCGGAGCTCGGAGGGAGGGGTCACTCGACGCCGGTCTTGCATCGGAGGGGTCTGAGGAGGAGTCGCCGGTGCACTACGAAGACGGCTGACCAGGTTAGCTTGTCGGTGGTCAGAAAGGGAGGGAAGAGCCGGCGGTACAGCAGCTCACCG
This sequence comes from Neostapfia colusana, assembly GCA_030760725.1. Classification (NCBI taxonomy): domain Eukaryota; kingdom Viridiplantae; phylum Streptophyta; class Magnoliopsida; order Poales; family Poaceae; genus Neostapfia; species Neostapfia colusana. Next base: position 35,726,658 of record JASWHV010000016.1, read on the forward strand.
AGGGTAGACCGGAGAGCCCGCTCGGCTCCGTCCGCGGCAGGGAGGGGAAGCAAAACGAGCGAGGGTTTTTTGGGGGGGGGGGCTTTAATAGGCGGCGAGGGCGGAGGACCCGAGGGGATCGGAGAGGGGACAAGATTTACTTTCAGTTGGAATCCTCTAGCGCTGGCTCCAGTGCGGTCGGCGACCGGGGCGGAAAAGAGGAGGAGGAGGGGACCATGGGAGGGAGAAGGTAACGGGAGGATGGCGCCTGACAGGCGGGTCCCGTTGGTCAGCAGGTGAAAGAAAATAAAACAGAGTTGTGGGCTGGGCTGGGCTGCTAGGGCAACAAAAGAAAAAGAGATGGGCTGCGGGGAAGAAAAAAAAAAGAAAACGGGAGAGTGGGCTTTTGGCCCATTCTGTCTTCTGTCTTTTTTCTTTCTATTTTCCTAGTTCCTTTGGTTTCATTTCATCTTTATAAATTTTGAAATTAGATAGTTTGGCTCTAATTTTGTTGGAAAAATTTAAAAATCCCCCTATTTTGTGTAGGATGTTACACATTACTAGCAAGTTGTAGGAGTTTTCCATATGCTCGGCCCCTATATGATGCATGTGGGAAATACCACTTTTGCATTTTGTGAGTTCATCCTCTAATGACCATATTGATTGTGGTTACATGCTCTTCAAAGGTGTTCATAAGTTTTTCTCAAATGAAGTGTGTGTGGTGTGATGAACACTTTGGATGTGTGCAAAAACTTAGGCCCTTACAGGCTGCGGTAAATAACTTATGTACAATGGTAGCCGTTGTAAATTATGTTATTTATGACTCCTTACTTCTCAGGCCGCCGACCATAGTAAGTAAGCCATTACCGTCGTAATTATGTTATTTACGACAGCTTGTGCCTTAATTACGATGGTTTCGTGCGCCTCTTGTAGTGAAATTTGCACATGATCATCATACAATCCTCTTTCGGACAATAGCCTTGGTGTTTTTATTCTAATGTTGTCTTCTAAAGTTTTGCTCTCCAAGCATCAAGAGAAAGAGAATAATGGAAGAACTTACTTCCCTTCCAATAATTAAGTTATCACTTTTTAACATTGCACATTGTCCTAGTTTCCACCCAACTTATTGCGCCATTGCCTCGATTTTATTAAATCAAATTAAAGTTTTTCTATTGAAGTAGGGACATTGTCTAGCAACTTGGTCAAGACAGGGGCAATGGTGTAAAACTGGATGAATGTATGTAAATTCATAATTAAGGTACATAGTAGAAGCGCTAATGCATCTATCCTTTACGGTTGATGAATTGGCTAATGATACCTTGTTGTTTCTCTTCATTGGCTGAACTTTTAAATAATGATGATTAGTCAAATAAGGTGAACTGGATCCATTCATATTTCTTTGAATTAAATAAAAAACTATTTTACTCTACAGCACATCAATATAGCACTTCCATTCCGCATCTATATTTTCATGTTAGAGATTGCATGCTGATGTTGTGATGAGTAGCCCACCTGTTTTTAAACAATGTGTGATTAAGTAATCACATATAGCAAATTGAGGAATGGATGGGAAACATCCTACCTTTGGTGGTTTTGTTACAGCATATAATAACATCAGCTACACAGACATTATGTTAAAGCCCTGTGTTCAGGTTTTGTATATACGTTGGAAGAACCTGAACTGCTGTCTACTCACCTAAAAAAAGAACTCGTGTTCCCTTAATAACACCACAAACAGTACTATCACTACATGATTTCCTGAGAGTTTAGCCCCAAGTGGCAGACAGTAGATTACTCTTTACTATTTTTCTGTCGAGTGACATTTAGTTTTACAGTATATATGTTCTATATTCCAAATTTTTTAGTGAATTATCAACAATATCATTCCTAACAAACTCATTTCCAACAATTGCTGTATATGCCTAATCAAGTACTTATCAAAAGCTTGCCACTTGTAGGAAAGTTGTTGGAAAAAGTAGTCTCTATACCGCATGAAGCATCATAATTTCTTTAAATTTTGTAGATGACACATGTAATGCTTAACTAAATGAAAACAACAGTTTTGCGTACATTTTCCTAGGACTAGCCTATATTTGAGAATTCAGAATTGTCCTCTCTGCATTAGTAGGTTTTCATTACAATTCCCTATCAACAAAACTGTATTTAAAGCATAAGCATAATGCATGCTTGCATCATAGAAAAAGGGAATTATTATTGTATAGTTGAGGCTTTATGCATTAGAGGAAAACAATCTATTATTCCATTTATGCTGAATATCAAGTGATTATTAGCTTTCATTGTTGATTGATTGTAACATTTGTAATATATCAAATAGTAACATACTTTTCAAGTAATAATTTTTCAGTGCCCCTCTTGAATTTCTTTTGTGTACATATATTTTCCTGTTGTTTCGTATTAAATGGATAATTATTCTTGTAAACACTAGTTTCTACTGTAGCATGAATAGATTTAGTTTAACTACTAGTGATCGTCAGCATAATGTATGGGTCTGGTCCCACATTGAATTGAGCTCTAATTATTTAATTATATTTTCTGCAACTTTTTATCAACATAACCAAGATAAATGTGGAATGGGTGTTTATACTGCATGAATAAGGCTTAAATTTTGCAGGGACAATTTGTAACCCTAAACCAGAATTTTAGTACAGGTTTTATCATTTTACCACTCATACAACTGGCATAAGAAAAATAACAGGGTTCAGCCATTGAAAAAACGGATTAGGGTGGGTATAACCTTCAAATGGAATATTAAGAGCATGCATGCCACTTCATCTGAAACATAAGGAGACTATCACAAAAAGGTTTAGCATTTTTAACTCTTATTTCTTTTATCATTGTTTAAACCATACCAATCAATAGAAAATAATTATCTTGCAATTTTACACATAACCTGAGCTGCAAAATATAATATATATCACATGCAGTGGCTAGAATTTACATGGAAGAGCTCAATGCCACAGGATCCGAGGAAGAAAGTGAAATGCATGAAGAACATGTCAGCAAAAGCAATTTCCATGTGACAGATCTGAGCTCGAACATGACATGCTTGTTGTTTATGTGAGTAGATCTGCTGATTAGAAATCCAACAAAATTTATTCCGCATTTTTCAGAGCAATATTCGCTACGGATTTTACCTCATGCATATTAAATATAATACATAAAAACGAATTTCTAGAGGACAAATCACAAGAACAGCAGCATCTTCAACCCTGGTGTACAAGAACAGCCATGGGAAGGGAGAAAACCAGGGGGAAAATGCAGGGAGGAGATCACCTTTGCTAGAGAATTCTTACCCCAATTGTGATTTCCAAGAATAGCATGGAGTATGGCTGCAATGGTGAGCTGCAGGACCGTCTTGGGTGCAGAACAGAGCAAGGAGGAGGAGAGTGTTCAGATGAGGCGAAAAGAAATGAGGAAGGGTGCTCCTCACTACTTTTAGTGACAGGTTTTAAGGAAGGGTAGCTGAACAGCTAGTTGGGTAGGCACTCATGCCATGCTGATAGGTGCGTCAAGTTTCTTTATGTTTTTCAAAAATTTATCAATGTCGCTTCAATATTTCTCTAATAAATCAAGTTCTGCTTCTCCAAAAAATATAAAACTTGGTGTGGGCCTAGTACAGGTTATAAGGAACAACTTTCCTTCTTTGCAACTTTTTCTGATTCACCTAATAATTTAAACTATAAATCTGGCAAGATGGGTGGTTTTGAAACTGTACTGGATTTTTAAGTGCTGTAGACTTATCTATAAATTCATGGCAAAATCTCTAAAACTCTCTTTCATGCTGCAGAATACAAATAATTCACTTTAGTGGAAATTATTTGGTTTTCTTCACAAGGTTTTCTTCACAAGCAACCGTGAGCACAAAGGCTAAACAAGAAATATCCGTCTCAACTAAACATGAAATTCTACATGATAGAGACATACACATGATAAAATGAGCATTTCGTAAATAAACTCGCCTACAAGTGAATTATTATGGTCCGTTTGATTCAACTGCACCAACCATATTCTCTACCGAAAATTAGAAATCTGAACCAAACGGGTTCACATGAGAATCAGATTCACCAAAATCTACAGATTTTCCTAGTGCAAATGAAAATCTGTCAGAACCCCAGATTTCATATATTCCTGTTTCTAACTATTCTTTCTTACTACATCACAGCGTAGTGAACAAGCGGTACCCAAATAACCACGAGTGACGGTGCTTCAAATCAGAAGACACCCGGTGTACACAACATGTATGGACATAATCAATGTTGCCGAGGCACGTACTCCACTGATGTCGTACATGACAACTTTTCACAGGACAACCAAATGTTGAACCAGTCCTACCATCACGAGCAGAAGTTCCCCACATCAAGCACTCATCCTCGACGTTGCCATTAGCAGGTTTACACCTTGCTGCCCTCAACCAACAACTATAAGACGGAGAGCAATGCCTCAGCATCCAGGTTAACCTATTACATAAGTTTTCTATGGGCCATATATCCAGTTTGTAATCGGTACAGTTCAAACTTATCCAGCAAGATTGCACATGGCACGGTCCTCAATCGATCGATGCAGGTAGAGCTATGCACACAAGACCTCCATGTCTTGCTGCATCCTACACATCTGACCGGTCTCAATTTAAGTTTATCAAACCCTGTTCTCGAACCACCCGTGTGAACCTATTCTTTCTCTCGCGAGTAGATTCCAACAACTTGACTTCTACCAAATTCTTCGACAACATTATCAAGGCATGAACCTATACAATGGAGTCCTTGACTACCCTTTAAATACATGGATCCTTTGGTCATGCATTTATATTTTCAAACATCCTTGACCTAATGCACATCTCATCTCTATTCAACAATAGTGACATAAAACAAAATATTATAAAACAGCGGTAAAATGCAAACCGGGGCTCATCTTATTGCTGCTCAGAATCAAAGTTAGTGTCCGGAGGTATGCTGTAAATGGGCTCCCGAGTCTCCTCAAGCTCAGTGACTAAACTATATGCAAAGCAATGCAAATGATAGATTATTTTCTATATGAACAAAAGTTATGTGTATAACTGAATTCTATAATGAATGAACTCCAATGCCCCTCCGATTCTTACAGTAGATGACATAGATCATAGATAACCTGCTAGCAAAGTATATGGAATTCTTAAGAAAATACGTGTTTATATTAAATAACTAAGGATTTATTCTTCTATTAAATTCTAGGAAAATTGGGGCTTTGACATACAGAAAAGTATGTTTTCCAAACGGTGCTGGTGTTAAGGAGTCCAACAAAATTGGTTTCACATTTTTCTAACCCATCTACTGAAAGTTATGGATTTTACAAGTTGTTTCTATTTTTCTGAATTACTTTCTGTTATTTTTATAACCATAGAGCAAACTTACTGAATTCTCTTAAGCTAAAGTTACCCAATGGTTCTGAGAATTTACTGAATGTCCCATGGAACAAGAGGAATACTTTGCCAAATTTGAGATTTTTGTATAAAAGGATTCTCCTGGAATCAATCCCCACAGATTTAGAATAAGGGAATTACTGTGAAAAGTCCAGAGATTTCACACTAAATATAAAATTGTACTGAGGTTGAAGGTGGAGCTTGAAGAGGCATGTGGGATGATTCCTTTGCCAGCCATGGGAAGAGTAGATGGGACTTTTGGCAAGATAGAAGAAGAGAGGAGCTTTTCTGATATGTTGTGCACCTTTCTGTTGTTCGGGGCTTTTTAATGGCACCATAAAGTTATCTAATACGTAATCATAGATGGAGGAGTTGAGATAGCTCAGAATATAACGCATGAGAAAACATAACAGAAATGACGCCCGTGGGTGTGTGACTGATCCTATGGTTTGGCCGACTCCTGGGAGCCACCGCTTGTTCCCTGCTTTCATTGTCTGATCTCCTGGGCTGTGAAGAAGATTTTTCTAGTGGCTCCACTTTATTTAGACGTCGAGAATTTAGATTGAATTCAAAGAAATGATGTGAAAATCAATTAAACTGATCACGTTAATTTCTTTATCCAAATAGTCATGGGAATCTAAAGCAATTTTGAGACGGTGCCCATTCACATTGAATAGATGGCCCTCATCATCTTGGAGTGTGATGGCTCCATGAGAAGAGGTTTCTACAATAGTAAATGTTCCTTGCTATTTACTTCTCAATTTCCCGTGTCCAAATAGTTTAACCCTAGAGTTAAAACGCAAAACCTTATCATAGGACTTAAATTCGTTGGGAGTAATCCGCTTATCGTCCTATGTTTTAGTTCTCTCTTTATAAATCCTGGCACTATGATATGCCTTGTCCCTCCATTCTCCAAGTTCAAAAAGTTGGGACGTTTTATAGTTTCCTGCCTCGAGAAGGTTCATGTTCCACCTCTTATTGGAACTGCACGATTGACGCTGTAACGCAGCCTAGGTACCTTGAAGACCAGTGATCAGCTCATCTAACGGAGCCGAACGGAACCACGGGGACCAGCCAAACTATATGAAGGAGGTCAGCACCTTATTCTGCCTCAGGACCAGGGCTCAGAGCAACACGATGATGAGTCCCGACCTTGAGGTTAGGACTTAGACGGCCGACCCGTGCCAAGAGGGGTCGAGACAAAATGGGCGGCCCCCGATATCGAGAAGCCGCATCCACCCTATACAGATGGAAGTCGACGTCCAACCTCTGACCCCGACCATTGAGGTTAGACGAAGAAGCGCCCTGGGATAGGGCCCGGGTATGTGGCAGATAGAAGACTTCAATACTAACGTGAAGGAACGGCAAAAGGACTTCAAGACGTAGTAAAGGCCTTGCATGAAAAGACAAGCACGACGCCGACCATCATCATCCCCCCTTCCAACTCAACGCAGTGGTATAGGGACAGAATGTAGATGTAGACTATAGACAAGACAAAGGGAGATGTACCCATCACTCCTTTGTCACGTTGGGCCGCCATAGATGCTGACGCACCATTTAAACCCCCGACCCATTTATGAGGAGCCGGTGAGTAAGTTGAGGCTTCCGGGCTATAAAAAAGGAGAGACACTCAGGTTCTTCCTCAGGCGGACACGCTAGGAGGCCTCGCTTGTAATCCCGGTTCCTTAAACTGCCTGATACAGGACAGAAGAACACCCCAAACTGGACGTAGGACATGTTGTACAAACCAGTATAAACCCCTGTCTTTGTAGCTAGACATCCAGAACTAGCTAACAAATTCATACCAATATCCCTCATGAACTCAAAGCTTAAATTCATCACCAAGATCTTGTGAAGAAGGCTCCATTAAGGAGGTTCTTGTGGCACGTGTGCCCATGAAGCACTATTTTTTTCTTACTTAACATATGAATGTACAAGTGTATCACTCCTCCCATTTTGACATATTTTTTGTTAAAGCATCAGTATTAATAATATATTATTTTTCTATGTAGAACAATATTTTTACATGTAAAGAGTTTTGATCAGATAATTAATCCAATGAAGTCATTTATCCACATACCAGAGCTAATGTATTTTTGCACATGACCATCATAAAGTAGCATGAATAGTTTTAGCTTAACTATTAGTAATCGTCCGCAGGTACATTTGTAACCAAGGGTTCGATAGAGATATGGGGTCTAACAAATGTTTCTCCAAGTCACAAAATTAAGTGAGGCTCACCTTGTGGCATACATATCACCAAGGTTTCATGTTTCCTGCTAAAATGAACATTGTAATTGACAATTAATGATGTATATATACACATGTATCCACTAGGACTTGACCACATGCATGCACAGTCTTACTGAAATTAAATTATATCAACCATTGATATTTAGTTTGTATTCTTCATGCATTGATGCAGCCTTCTTACATACCCGTGAAGTCTAACAGCACCGCCCAGCTGCAATGAATTGTAACCCTCGTCTACCAGCACCGCCAGCTTCGACGACCTTCATGGAAGATGCCGACAATACATCTCCATCAGCAATGATTTTCCAGGTCTACCATTTGACATTCCAGTTGCTCCAGCAGCGTTTATCTATTGAATAGACAACCAGGGCAGCTGCGGGAAAGACATCTAGCCCTGCTGCTCAGCATGGCATCACAGGTTCGCCAACTGCCCTAGTTCAGCTATCGTATCTACGACCACGCCAGCACTTGCCGAAACTGGATACTATAAGGCCACCGGTGCCAGTCCCAGCCAACATTGTCCCAGAGAACGCACAGCTGCAGTAGTTTCAAGAGAGAAGCATATGTGTCCTAAATATGCAGGAAGATCCGCCATCGCTGGACTCAGCATCATCTGATGAAGAGGAGAGGGTAGTTGGTGAATCTGTAAAGATGGAAAATCCTGAAGCAAAAAAGGACTTCGCCACCATCGTAGACATAGGGAAGAGGCTATAGAAGCTGGCGAGCAGGGCTTGCTTATGTTGTACCCAAGCGGTCACATCTACTGATCACAGTATCAGCGAAAATTGGGCATGTGAAGCTTATTGACTGAGTGCGGACTTATGCATATTTGTGTACCAACTATGTTTAATGAATATTCTATACTTTTAAACAGATGGAGCTATGGAACTTGTCTGCAAAGATTAATTTGCATTTTCTATAGCTGTTAAATGAACTGTAGGTTTCGCCCTAGCCCTTTATTTTTACCTTGAAGTCTTGGTGGTCTGTAATTGAGTTGAGATGAGATGCTTATATGAGGGCACCAAATCAACGTAGAGAATCTATACGGTCAATAAGTGCCATCATATCAACATATCATGTTGATGGTACACTGGACGCATTAGCACACGTACAAAATCTATATGGTAAAACCAAAGGTAATAACCAAAGCTATCTACGGTAACATCTATACGGTACAAAAATTATTTTTACATTCTTTTAATTTATATTTTAAATCACCAACCTATCTTATAATAATTTAAAAGTAGGTAATTATTGGTGAGCTCAACAATTTTTTTCTTTCAAAAAAAGTAATTAAATATCCCCTTCTTTATTTTAGATGAAACTGTAGACCACACATAAGGCTCGCACATGAAATAGGTCATGTTGAACGTCCATCCATGCTTAAATAGGCACATACTCCAGCTATTGTTGTTTTTCCGGCTTTTGCTACCTTGTTCATAATGGTCGTGGAATGCATAATGTAATAGTTAAGAGAAAACAACAGCTACGATCTAGACACAGTGTTATCCAGACTTTCCGTAACGACTTGTAAACATATGAACTTTGATGTTTGGATCAAGTTAGAGAAGGTGGGCTTGTGATTTTGCTGTTTATATATATAGACCTCTCCAGATGATCTCTGAGGAGGAAGCCATTTCATTTCGGTTTAAGAAGATGGGAAAGCCCAAATGCCTCTAGAAAGATCCGAAGTAATTCGAGCTGTATGGTGAGAGGTGTAGAGATCAATACTCGCATCAACATAATGTTGATGCGATTTACAGAATCTACAACATGCATGATGAATGAAAGCCTAATCAGTAATTAAATCTATGAAATGCAGGGTGAACGGAAAGATTTGGGCTACACGGGAATGAGACACTCCGAGAATCTTTAAGGATCAAATAATCTTATTTTCAATGAGGAGGTAATAGGAGGAGAAGCAAATATGATACGATTGGTAGTGGTTCGTAAAATAACACGTGTTTTACAGAAGTTTGTTAATCCTAAACATAAACTGCGAGATGTGGCCCATTGCATATTTTTTATTTATAAACCAAAGGGAAACTTCAGTTTCTTTTATTATATAAACACGTGGCCGAAAACTTTTTGGGGATTGGTGGGTGGATAGGCGGGTGGGTTAGTGGGTGGTTAGGTGGATGGGTGTCGATTGGTTGAGTCCTTTATGAGCTCTTCAAGAAAGAGGATTCTAGATCTGAGAATAGATATTCCAGATATGCTGATAAAGTGCATCTAACAAGGTTTGGATCTGCTTTTGCAATCTTAATTACTTTTTCTCTAGTCACAGTTCTTTAGGTCTAGGTTTTCATTTTATCAATTAGAACATATATCCTTCATAAGCTCAACTTCTTTTTCAGCTCCCCAAAATAGAGGATATATGTAGTGTAAATCTGTGTATACCATGGTATAATAAATCCATGGATAAAGCACATTGAACAACATTTGGATAAAGTATTGCACTTCTGATTATTTTTTCAAGTCATAATTCTTTAGATCTATGTTTTATTTTTATAAATTGGAACTGATCTGATAAGGATCCATCATTTCTAGAGAAGATGCGTCTGCCATCTCTGCTCATAACCACATATTATTCTCTGCTGCTATTGAAATTTGCGGTGAGTAAATTCTGTTCATCCTATGTGCAGTACTTGTTTTATTTCCAGTTATTCTCAGTTTCTCAGTTATGATGATCCCTAGTACCGTCTGTCATTTCATGTTCAACATATGAAGTAAAGCATTTTAAAAAAGAAGGAATTGGAGGTATGGGTGCAACAGACAAATATAATTTTCAGCTTCAACCCAAAAAATATCTTGAAAAATTTTACACAACGAAAGACATCTGTAAATATGTGGATACATGATATGGTGTTTTATTTGCACCACACTAAAGTATATATTATTTATTATCTTTATGTCTTATATTTCTTATGAATGATGTTGAATGATTACTTCTTTTTTATGTCACATCCAAAGTAGTGGTCAAGAATTTTGAAGAGAAAATATGACAACAATAAATAGTAAAGCCTAAAAGAAATTAGAGAAGAAGCCCAAGAATCTGGGTAAATATGTGATTTAAATCTTCCTGTTCTTAGAGCTCGACTTATTCCAAGTTATCAACGTATGACTGATGTGCATGAGCTCTTCTCCTCTAACCATAAATTAACTGTGGGGGTCCATACTCATGGTATGTTCTTTTTGTTGGTTGGTTTTGTCTTACTAAGGTGCAAATAGGCCTGAGATAATTACTTATATTTAAGTAGTACATAGAATTCATGTTTTTCCATTAGTATGATGAATAGTTATAAAAATGATCTTCTAATGTTCTTAATCTCTTCTCTTAACAGCTTGTGTTATATAACAAAGTCATGCATTTTAGACAACATATAGAAATGAATCTGAAACATATAAGCAGTGTAGGCATCATTTAGGAGGTTCTTGTATCATGTGTGACAATGAAGCAGTATTCCTTTCTTAGATAACATATGAATGTACACTATCACGAAGACTTTTATGTTTTCAGCTCATATGCACATTGTAATTGACAGTGAATGATGTATATATAGACATATAGCAACTAGCACTTGATCACATGCATGCACGGTCTTACTATCATTAATTTACATAAACCATTGATATTTAAGTTGTATTCTTCATGCATTGATGCAACCTGCTTACTTACTCGTGAATTCTTAGAGCACCGCCCAACAACAATGGACCGCAACCCTCGTCCACTAGCACTGCCATCTTCGACAACCTTCACGGCGGCTGCCAACAATGCTTCTCCAAGGCCTATGATTGTTCAGGTCAACCAATCGACGTTCTATTTGCTCCAGCAGCGTTTATCTATTGAACAGACAACTGGGACAGCTGTGGGAACAATATCTAGCCCTGCTGCTCAGCATGGCATCACAAGCTCGCCATCTTCTATAGTCTCGTTGCCAGTGGTACCAACACGCGAGCGCTTACCAAAACTTCCTATTACCAGGCCACCGGCACCTGGACAGCTGCAGTCATTTCAAGAGAGAAGCATATCCGTCCTAAACATGCAGGCAGATCCTCCATCGCCAGACTCAGCATCATCTGATGAAGAGGATGGCGTAGCAGGTGAATATGAAGACATGGAAAATCCTGGAGAAGAGAAGGACTCGCCGCCATCCTAGACAGTGGGAAGAGGCTATGGAAGCCGCCGAGCAATGCTTTCTTATCAGCCAAAATTGAGCATATGAACCATATGTTCCTGAGTGTGAACTTATGTGTATTTGTGTATCAACTAAGTTTGGTGAATATTTTGTGCTCTTAAATAGATGGAGCTAATGAACTTGTATGCGAAGATTAAATTTTGCATTTTTGTTAGCTGTTAACAGAACTATAGATTTCCCCTTAGTCCATTGTTTTTAGTTGGAAGACTTGGTGCTCCGTAAATGAGTTGAGATGAGATGCTTATATGATGGCACCAAATAAACGTACAGAATCTATATGGTCAAGTGGAACCATCATATCAACATCTCATGTTGATGGCTACACCAGACGCACTGGTACACGTACAAAATCTATGTTGGGCGCTTCTGTGCTGCACAAAAAGTTGTTGTGTCTTGTTCTTCTTCTATGGTTGATCTCTAGTCATGTGTATATTTTCACAAGCGAGAGAAAAAGGAGCTGGGCCGACAATTGGTACTCAGAGTTTAGGTTAGATCTGGCAGCCATGTATATGCATGGTTCGGGAGTCTACACGCCGCCGGTCGCAGTATTTGTGGCAATGGCTGAGATGGCAGCCATGAGATTGCTGTGAAGGAGACTTGGGTGACATTGTGTTACCCAAGGATTTTGGAGCACAACTTTGGCATGTGGGCTATGAAGATGAAGATCTCCATGTGTGGCAGCGTGAAAGACAAGCAATTGGTCGATTAGAAGATGGAACAAATGGCTCTCACAGCCATTGTCCAAGCTGTGCCGTAGGTAATAGTGATTGCCATATCTGAGAAAGAGACAGCAAAGGAGGTGTGGGACGCCCTCCAGGAAATGTGCGTTGGACAAGATTGTGTCAGGAAGGACTGAGTACAAACTCTCAAGAGAAAATTTGATGGTCTGTATATGGGTGAACCCAAAAACTGTAATGAGTTTACTTTAAAGGTGACCACTATCGTGAACGAGATGTGCTATTGGCATGAAAGTGGAGGAGGCAAGCGTCATCGTCAAGGAGCTCCTGTTTTCTGTCCCTAACAAATTTCTACCATTGTGAGCACCATAGAGCAACGTGGGGATGTGTCAACGATGTCGGTGGTGGAAGTTGTCAGCGACTGTGGGCGTTCGAGGAGTCTTCCACGGGGCAACAACACGACAATGTTATGCAGGAGCTGCTACTGGTGCACGCTGAGCCCCGACTCACGCGTGCTGATTGACGAAGGATCATAGTTAATTGCTGAAGAAAAACACAATAGTGAGGTCTGGCGCAAGTTTGACAAGTCAAAGATTGATTGCCGCAAATGTGATGAGTACGGTCAAATTGCCGAAGAGTGTGATGCGGTAAAGAAATGTCAAACGGTGTGACGCAACTAGCCATAGTGAACATGGACTACAAGACGCCGTTGCTCTGAAGTCATGTGGACGTGAAAATAATCAGTAAGAATAGGATGGAAACTGTTAGCAGTAATCTTGACGTGTGTGTGCGTGTGTGCGTGTTTTTAGGTTTGTTCTGGAAAATCAATGCAGGTTAGTTGCTAGTGTGCATATGCGTCAGTTGAATAGATAACCTGAATACAACAGTTAGTAAAGCCAAAAAAGAATCAGAGAAGAAGCCAATAAATCAAGGTAAATATGCTATTTAAATCTTCTTACTCTCAGATCCCTACATATTTCAAGTCGACAATGTATGACTGATGTGCACGGGCTCTTCCCGTGTAACACTTAATTTACTGTTTGGTCCAAATTCCAGGTACGTTCTTTTTATGAGATGGTTTTGTCTTACTCACGTGCAAATATATCACAAGAAATTACCTTTCTGCAAGTAATTCTTTATAGAATTTATGTCTTGAAGTTAGTATGCTGAATACTTATAACGAAATTAATTTGAAACATATAGGAAACTGTGAGACCTATGTGTGCTGAATACATTGGCTTTGACGATAAAAGTTTTGAATACTACCAAAACACCTTTTTAGCAAAGTCCGACGTAAGGCCCGACTTGCTCTGTTTAGGTCTGACTTATTTTGCCTAGATCCGACTTGTTTTTGCTAGCTCTGGTGCTGGGTCCTACTAGCTTTGGTATGTTCCGTGCTAGGTCCGACTAAGCTTTAGTAAGCTCCGGCGCTGGGTACGACTAGCTTTGGTAAGCTCCGGTTTAAGGTCCCGTTAGCTTTGGTAAGGTTTGGAGCTTGATTGCAATGGTTCTGCTTTTAATTTGCAATGTTTCGAACTTTCTTTACTCTTATGGAAAGTTTCTTAGTATTATTTTACTAAGTTTTTGTGTGTTTTGGTGGTTATGGCTGATATCATTTTGCTATAGTTTACAACATGCTTATGTGAGGTGCTCACGTACGATGTTGTAGTTTCGGAACTAATGAGAGACAAGTCGAGGACTTGTGCTCGGAAGTATTGGTTGTTTATTCATGTGCAGGTGTTGCTTGAGTTCAAGACATGGCTGGTGACGGGATCCATTGAACTAGTCTTAGGGAGAAGATGAGGTTCAATAACCAAGTTCGGGAGGAATTGTGGTTGAGTTGATCGGGAGGTCGCGCAGCATGTTTGGATCAAGAACAATGCATATGAAGGTATCGTGGACGTTGTTGGAAGGTGTTTTTACGTGTGCAAGGAGTGCATGGACTTGTCAACATGGTTCCAAGGCGTGGTGAAGAGATATGGAAGTGGAGATATGGTTGAAAAGGTTCAACCGGCTGGATTTTGCGCTCAGGCTGCGGCTGAGGCGGTTATGGTTTGTTTATGGAAAGTTTCGAGTTGGTTATAACAGAATTTCGCGTTAGGCATGAAGTAGAGTTGTTTTAGGAATGTTTGGGACGTTCCTAAGGTGTTTGGAAGTCTTAAGATTGCATCTATCTGCGTATAGAAGAGTCTTGAGCAGTATTAGAAAGTTACAGTTTGAATCCAAGTAGGAGGAGTCCTAGTTTGAATTGGATTGGGCATAGAGCTGGTTATATAAGCAAGGGAGGCCAAGTCTCATGGAGAGCACGACTTTGGTGCTGTTCCTATTGTGTTTTGATAAATAAAATTCGTATTCTAAAGGAACTTTTGCGCCTTGTTCGTCCGACTTGTTTCAGACAAGTTTTTCTCGTCGAGTTTCTGTTCAGCACTACCTTGCTTCGGTGGTTTTATCATAACTCGAGTTTTACAGATCCAATTGATGTGATTCTTTTTGGGTTGTCTTAACAACTTGATAATCTATCATCTATGAAAATTTCACGGTCATTGAATTTGTGGTTTCTGATCTACAAGAGTTTCTTTGCAGTTTTCCCGAACTGTTTTTCTCGCGTAGGATAGATTGACCTTTGTTCGATCTTTCGATCGTAACTTGAGTTTCTCTCAACGGATATTCATGATTCTTGTTGTGACGTCTTCTTGACTTGATTCTCTACAATCTATAATAGTTTTGTCACAGTTGAACACATTTAGATTAGTCACGCACATGGTTTATTTAACAGATCAGTTTTCTGCTGAGGGGTGTTTTGTTGCTTCCGCTGAAAAGTTTTTATCTACCATTCACCCCCCTCTGGTAGCTTTACACGTGTACTTCAATCCTACAATTGGTATCAGAGCCAGGTTGCTCTAATCTTTGTGATTTGCACGTGTTTTGACTAATCATCATGGAGAAATACTCCGCCAAACCTTGTGTGTTTAGTGGTATTGATTTTCAGGTTTGGAAGGCACGCATGGAAGCTTTCATCCAGGCGCAAGGCTTTGCATTATGGGAAAAGGTGTACAAGCCTTACGATGTGCCTTCAAACGATCAAGTCACGGCTACAAACATGAGAGATGTCGACAACAACAAGGCTCGGAATTTGATCATACAAGGACTAACTCAGAGCAACTTCGACCGTGTTGCACACCTCCGATCGGCGTATGATGTGTGGAGAGCACTTTGTGACTACCACGAAGGATCCAACACGATCAAGGAGGTAAGAAAGGATATGTTCAAAAACGAATACATGCGCTTTGAGATGCAACCCGGTGAGTCCATTGATGACCTCTTTGCTCGCTTTAATAAAATTCTCAGCAACTTGCGTAGCGTCAATGTTAATTTTTTAGATGCTGAAAATGCTAGGCAATTACTAAGTGCATTAGACATGTCAATTTCGGAGATGAAAGTAACATCAATACGTGAATCCACTACCATGAGTACTCTTACATTAGATGTGTTTTATTCTAAGCTAAAACTCATGAAATTGACATTATATCACGTAAGAACCCAAATAAGACTATTGCATTTGTCTCAAAACGGGATATGCCTAGCTCCGGCCAATCATCTGGCAATACACTTGCTTTGCTGTCTTCACTAACCCTGGAACAGATTAAGGATTTTCCAGAGAAGGAGCTAGTACTTCTTTCTACTAGGTTCTCAAAAGCATTACAATATGTGAGAACTAGAAGGAGAAGAAGCTCCGGACCTCAACGATGCTTTGAATGTGGTAAGACAGAACACTTTCGTACAGATTGCCCTAACCTTTCAGGTCCTTCTAACCGTGATGAAAAGCAGAATAAAGTCAAGTCCTCTTTTGGCAACACCAACAAGAAAAATAAAAGTTTTACAGGACGCAAACTGATAAACAGTTTCATCACCGCACTTCAAGAACTTGGCTCGAGTGATGTAGACATTGGAAGTGATGAAGATGAAGATGATCCGACAAACTTGTGCTTCATGGAGGGCAAATCAAAATCAAGTATGGAGGATGCAGAACACAACAGTGACAACAAAGAGGTATGTCCTACTTGCGAAGAAATGTGTGATGCTATTTCTCGTGCCACTATTATTGTTAAGAAAAAGGACAAAAAGCTTAGGGGCAATGTTGTTAAAATTGAGTCACTAGAATCTGAAATTAATCGTTTAAAATCATTGATTCCTAGTGATGATTCTTGTTCCTCATGTGATTTAATATATGAACAATTGTCCTCTCTAAGATGTGCACACACCTCCACACATGATAAACTTGAACTTGAAATCGAAAAGAACAAAAAGCTTGCTGCACTTAATGATTAAAACTTGAAAGATGCTTGTTGTTCTACAATTGATTTTCATTGTTCTACTTGTGATGATCCTAATAAGAAACTACAAGATGCTATGAAAGAAATTTCTATATTGAACAATGCTTTACGTTCTCATGAAGTTAAATATTGTTCCAATTGCAAATTAAAAGGAAAAACTTCATGTGAAATTTGTCTTAATCTATAAAATAAACTTGATAACATGCATAGGACATTAGATCGGTTTTGTAATGGGAATAAGAACCTAAACTTGCTGCTGAATTCTTCCAAGTCTTGCAATGATAAAACTGGTTTAGGTTTTGATTCACATGCTCATGCTAAGGAACATCCACCTAAAATTGTAAAATCATTAGGAAGTGGTTTGATTCAAACAGTTCCTTAACAAAAAGAAGTGGTTTTTAAATCTGCAGGAGTGTTGTCACATTCGGGTTCAAATAAGCATACTGCATGCTCATCTAGACATGAACACAAAGTTAAATTTCATTGTACCTATTGTGGTAGAGATGGTCATGTCATAGATTTTTGTTATAGACTAGCTAAACAACATAAAAAGGAAAGAATGCAAGCTAGATCTTACAACTCTCATGCAAAATTTTCTGCACATACTACACCGAATGTCAGGAACATGCAACCTGCTGTTATGAGTCAAAAATATTCAAAGTTTGCCTCCGGAGCTTCAGTTTTTGCCTCCGGACCTTCTGTTTTTGCCTCCGGAGCTACTGATTTTCGTGCTACACAAGTAACACCTCATAGGTCAGTAGTTAAGAAAAAAAATCTCAAACTTTGACTCATAAACCTGCTGTTTTATCTCAGCTTTCGCATGTTGTTCCTGCTGGACGTCATGTGACTCAGTACTGGATTCCTAAATGCCTTTTAACTAACCTCAGTATTGAGTCATCGAAGTATTGTGCTTCTATGTAGGTGACATGCTTGAGTAAGGAGAACATTTGTATTGTGGATTCAGGATGCTCACGCCATATGACTGGTAACAAAGAATGGTTCTCCTCTCTCTCTTTTGTGTCACGTGTAGAGAATGTTACTTTTGCCGATAATTCTTCAACTCCTATAATTACTAAGGGTTCGGTTAGAGTAAATGATCACTATACTTTGAAGGATGTGGAACTTGTCAAAAATTTGAAATACAACTTTCTTTCTGTTTCACAATTGCTAGATGAAAATCTGGAAATTATTTTCAATAAAAACTGCTGCAAAGTTGTAGGTTCAAATAGTGAGCTTATTTTTAACATGTCTCGGTTTGGAAGAGTTTTTAAAGCTGATTTTGATATGTCTTCCTCTAAGCATAGATGTCTAGTTGCAAATGATTCCAAAGATTTATATTTTTGGTATCATAGACTTGGTCACGTAGGCTTTGATCATCTCACACGTGTTAGTGCTCTTGATCGCATACGTGGGCTGCCTAAGCTTAAAGGGGACAAAGAAATTGTGTGCTCTTCTCGTAGACATGCTAAGATGGTTGTATGTTCACATGCTCCTCTCACAATGACCATGACAACTGAATCGGGTCAACTTTTACACCTTGACACCGTAGGACCTTCACTTGTTCAATCCTTCGGAGGTAAATGGTATGTTCTTGTGATTGTTGATGACTATTCTAGATACTCTTGGGTTTACTTTATGGCATCTAAGAATGAAGCTTTTAGTCACTTTAGAACTTTATTTCTTATATTATCAATTGATCACCCAGGATCTTTAAGAGCATTTAGAAGTGATAATGGAACCAAATTTAAAAATCAATCGTTTGATCACTTTTGTGCTGAAAATGCAATAGATCATCAATTTTCTTCGCCATATGTACCTCAACAAAACGGTGTTGTAGAGAGAAAGAACATAACCTTAGTTGAGATGGCTAGGACTATGCTTGATGAATATCAAACTCCTAGGAAATTTTGGGCTGATGCAATTGCAACCGTTTGCTATGTCTCAAATCATGTTTTCTTGCGTGCTAAGCTAGGTAAAACACCATATGAACTCAGGTTTGGACATAGGCCTAGTGTCACACACTTTAGGGTCTTTGGTTGCAAATGCTTTGTTAAGAAACATGGTAATCTTGATAAATTTGAAGCTAGATCTGTTGATGGCATGTTTTTGGTTATCCATCTCATACTAGAGGCTACCGTGTGCTTTTACATGATACTAACAAAATTGTTGAGACTTGTGAGCTTTCTTTTGATGAAGCTAGCCCAGGTACTAGTTCAAATATTGCAGGTCCGGATCCATTTCCGATGGGGGAGAGTATTTTTGTCGAAGAAGAGGAAGAAGTGGTGCTGCTGCCTGAAAATTCAGCAGCTAATGACATTGTTCCAGCTCATGATCTTGATTCACAGCCAGCACCGACGACCACCATTGCTGGTCCAGATCCTCCTCACGTCACAAGCTCATCTATTTGTGGTGAACATGAAGAAGAAGAAGCTTGTGAAGTGTCCACTCCCCTCCGGATTCTCAAAAGTCATCCTCCACAACAAATTGTTGGAAGCTTGCATGAACGAGTTACAAGATCCAGGTTTTTTGACCCCAATTCTCATGCTCATTCTGCTTTTGTTGCTTCTTTTGAACCCAAAGATATATCATACGCACTTACTAATGAATCTTGGATTATTGCCATGCAAGAAGAGTTAGAAAATTTTGAAAGAAATAATTTTTGGAAACTTGTACCTTCACCTCAAGGTCACACTTTAATTGGAACTAAATGGGTGTTTAAAAATAAACAAAGTGAGGATGGGGTTGTGGTTAGGAATAAGGCTAGGTTGGTTGCTCAAGGTTTCACACAAGTTGAAGGTATAGATTTTGATGAAACTTTTGCTCCTGTTGCTAGATTAGAAGCCATTAGAATTTTGTTAGTTTTTGCTGCATCTAAAGGTTTTAAGCTATATCAAATGGATGTTAAAAGTGCTTTTCTTAATGGCTACATAGATGAGGAGGTTTATGTCAAACAACCACCTGGTTTTGAAAATCCAAATTTTCGTAATCATGTATACAAACTGTCCAAAGCCTTGTACGGTCTCAAACAAGCACCTAGAGCATGGTATGGTAGGTTAAAATCATTCTTACTTGAAAAGGGGTTTACCATGGGCAAGGTAGATAAAACTCTTTTTGTGCTTAAGCATGGCAATGACTCATTATTCGTTCAAGTGTATGTGGATGACATTATCTTTGGTTGTGCTTCTCATGATCTTGTGTCCAAGTTTTCAGCTATGATGAGTTCAGAATTTCAGATGAGTATGATGGGAGAACTCACATACTTTTTGGGGCTGCAAATCAAGCAAACCAAGGAGGGTACCTTTGTGCATCAAACAAAGTATACAAAAGATCTCCTAAGGCGCTTCAACATGGACAAAAGCAAGCCTCTTCAGACACCAATGGGAACAGCAACCACACTTGAACTTGATGAAGATTGTGATCCCGTTGATAAAAAAGAATATAGAAGCATGATCGGATCACTTTTGTATCTCACGGCATCAAGACCGGATATACAATTCAGCGTATGTCTTTGTGCACGATTTCAAGCCTCCCCACGTGCTTCACATCGTCAAGCCGTCAAAAGGATTCTCAGATACTTACATGGAACTCAAGAATTTGGCATTTTTCTTCCTTCTTCCTCAACCGTTACTTTGAAAGCTTTTTCCGATGCTGATATTGGGGGTTGTAGGATTGATAGGAAAAGTACTTCTGGTGCTTGTCATTTTTTTGGTAATTGTAACACCCCAAAACATGCTAAAGAGGGGAATTTAAAAAATTTTGGACGTATTGCATGTGGTGCAGAAATTCAAATTCAATCTGGAATTTAGATTTGAATCAAACCAGAAAAAGGAAAAGGAAAAAGAAAAAGAAAAAAAACTCGGTCAGTGGGCCGAAACCCGCCAGCCGGCCCAGATCCCGCGTGCGCCTCTCTTCCTCTCTCCCTCTCTTTGACGCGCGGGGCCCGCCCGTCATCTTCTTCCCCCGCGCGCCCCAACCGACCCCAGCTCTCTCTCTCGCACCCGAATCAAAAGCAACCTCCGGAACCCGCGCCCCCAGCCCGATCTTCGGCCCTGGGCGCTGCTACTTATCCAAATCGATCCTCCGCCGCCTCTCTTCGTGCATTTAACGCAAGGAAACTCGCCGAATTCCCCAGCACCACTCCATCTTTCTCTCCGGTGAGAACTGATGTTTCCACCGTTGTTTTCGCTCGTATTTCCTGATCTAACGTGCTGATCATGTTCCACCACCTCCGGGGAGTCTCGCAGGTGACGGAAACCCGGCGTTTTGCGCTCTAGACACAGCTCCGGCGAGCACCGCCGCGTTTTCATCTCGGATCTCATCGCCGACCACCTTCCAGGGCCTCCGAGCTCAAAAGAAAAACCCCGAGGTGAGATCCCCGACCTCCCCTCTTCCATTCTATGCCAAGAAATCCAAATTTTAGGAAGTATAGACGAAAACCCGAAGATCTCCGGCGAGATCGCCGCCTCCCGCCGCCGCGCGCCGCCCGCGCACGGCCAGGGCGACGTGGCCCCCTGAGGCCCGTCTATTTTATATCGCACGGTAGAAATTAAATCGACGCGTACCGCTTCGGCAATCTAATCTGAGCCGTCTGTTTTAAATCGGACCGTCCACTTCAGCCCCACATTATAAAGACCGGGATTCTTACGTGCTACCCCCTAGGGATCTCAGAAAACACGAGCTAGCCGCGGAAACTTCTGATCTAACCCCTGGACCTTCAGAAATTTATGTAAATTCATTTAAAACTCGGTTTTAGCCCCTATACTTAATAAAAAATAGGAAAACCCCTCTATTATGTGTAATTAGGCCCCTGAAAATTTAGGAAATAGTAAATTAAACCCTGCAGGAGGGTGGGTTTGCCTTTTATACCCTATAGGATATTAAATTCAGAAATTTGAACATGTGACTAGGATTTAAATTTAAATGGTGATGCCAACACATGTGTAAATACAAATTTAAACTCTCCTAGCACTTGGAAAACCTATAGAATGAGTTAAAAATTAATTTTAGGCTGAAATGAGATCTGCCTAAGTGTTGCTCATATTTATTTGTTCTAGAAACACATTTTTAGGCTAGGAAATAATTCTGAAAACTGATAAAATAAATTTAAATTGGTTCACATCAGAGAAGAAGTTCAAAAATGTATTATTTAATATTATAGATCAGAACCTATTTGTTTAGATGATATATCTTACTATTTTAATATTAAAATTCACTTTTAGGCATAGAAAATAAATCTGAAAATATAGGAAAATAGGTATGCATAATTAGAAAATGATAAATGAGGTCTCCTAATCCAAAAACTTCAGTTTAGGATTTGGTAGAAGATCTGAAAACCTACTTGAAGTAGGAAATTATCTTTCATACACACTTGTGGCTAAAAAGTGTATTAATTAAATATAGAGAATTTGCTCAAATTGGAATTCCTATATAGTGTACAAATGGAATTCTGAATACAAAAGTTAGAAATAATATATAAATGTTTAAAAGGATATGTAGTCCTAAAATCAACACATCTAGGGTAACCACAACACTTAAACATGTGAATAACTTTAATATGTATGTATCTGTGGTTTACATGAGTGAAAGTGTGGACTATGGCTTATGGATTGTTGTTTTCTTTTGCTATGTGTATTGGAATGAGTAGAACCTGCCCCAGAGCAAATTCTCCCCTTCCAAGACCAAGACTTTCCATTCCCAGAGCAGCAGGAAGAAGGCAAGTGTCCTTGACCACTTTGATCCTATACTAGGATGTGTAGTTAGAATTAATTTGCATTGTCAATTTGGAATATGATACCCCAGCTAGAACGTTTCCCTAGATTTTCATTATCTTATTTCCTTGTAGCCTGGGTTGGGATTTATTTTATTATGTCATTCATTCATGTTACTTATGATTAGCCATGCTTATAATGGGATAAGTGGGATATGATATCATCAATTTGTTTAACTTACTCTTGAATGAGATATTATGAGTTATGTAGAGGTAGGGATCAAGGAAAGTTGGATGATTTGGTTGGTGTTGTGTGCACGAGACTCGGGTTTGTGTTTAGTGCTTGCCTGGATCCTAAGGACCAGTTCATGGAGCATGTAACCAGGCTTTACCGTGCCAACCACATGTTGAGATGGGGCAGCTTGGCCAATTAATTAGGTGTATCTCCGGCGTAGTATGGGTGTTTTGGATGGTGCGGGGAATAGGTGTCAGCTGGACTACCATATGAACCGCAAGGCTCGAGAGGGGGCCACTGCAGCGGGGTTGGAACCTCTTGTATGCTGTTAGGGGTGAAACCTCAGTGGGCCCATGCTCGTCGGGAATACCTTTGTAAAGGCCTCGTAGTGATCTCTTGGCTACACACCTGGGAAGTGTGAATGTGATTCGCGGCCACTGGCATAATGGAGGTTCTTTTAGTCCACCCAGCAACGGGGGATGAAATCACTACATGTGGGTACAGTGGTGCAAACTCTGCAGAGTCAAAACTGTCATGACAGCCGTGCTCACGGTCAAGAGCGGCTTGGACTTATTCATGATTAGAGGATGATGGATTGTGAAGTTGAGGATGTTAAGCGGGGAGCTTGACATTGGAGATGAGACTATGTTTACTTGATTTTGATAATGGGTTGGGAGATTGGGACCATATCACCTATGTAGTAATGTAGGTGCTTAATAAGCTAAGGTGATAGGTATTAATTGTGTAGTGCTTTAACCATGAGTTCAACCTCTCCTTGCTCTAGCCATGCATGACATTACTTTCCCACACTTGCTGAGTACCAACGGTACTCAAACATGCATTTCTGTTGGTTTAAATTGCTGCTCAGGTCAAGGGGATGATGTGGTGTTCAATGACCAAGACTTCGGACCCAAAGAAGGATTCTAGGTTCATGGAGTCCCCCGAGCAACGCCTGTGACGGAGCCCACAAGATTTACATTCCGCTGCTGTTTTATTTTCGTGTTATGAACTTATTATCGTCCATCAAGACGTATGCTATGTAAGACTTATTTATATTCGAACACCTGGCTTGTAATATGATGATGCTTCACTATTTGTCGTCACATGTATGAGAAAATAATCCTGGCATACATGTGATATTCACTCGGTTGTTCTTCGGAGAAACCGGGTGTGACAGAAGTGGTATCAGAGCCAAGGTTGCCCGTAGGAACGTGGACCTAGGTATAAATGGACGTATTTAAGGACCCTATTTTCTTAAAAACTATTTTACAAAGGTGTGTGTTGAAAGTATTATTTAATAGGGTTACTTTATTTGTTCATCTTGTCCCAACTTTTATTCAAAATACGATTTTTATTCTAACTTAATTTTAAATGTTTTATGTTTAGATGGTTCGAATGATCTGCACCGCCCACAAGTCCACCGGAGGGAGAGTTTCTATAGTCGCCCTTGCCTTGAGAGAGGAGAACCGTCCGGTGATGTACCACTCCTACGGATTGGCAGTAGGAGGCTTGTTGCGCCGTCTTCGGCGTATGCTCCATGCCGCCGGCAATGTGGGCAAGCTGATCATACACTACAGCTCCACCAGGACCATCCGTGAGAAGCGGGAAGAATGGAGCTCAGAGATGAGGATTATCCATGAAAATCAGATGCTCAAGATCCACCGCTCTCCAGCTTGTCGGGCGACTCAGGCCGATGCTGAGAAGGATGTCACCTGGGAGGCCATCACCTGCCAGAGTTACATCAACCGTCGCCACCTGGACAGGACTGAGTACACGTATGTCCTCCAGCGTGAGAGTGGCACCGCGGAGTACAAGTACCCGCCAGTGCAGCAGGGGACTTCCCATGAGCACATGGACCTGTGCTTGGAGGATGCTGCTATGCTCAGCACGCGACTGCAGGAGTGCCAGCAGGAGCTTCAGGATGTTCGTGATACCCTGAAGGAGACTGAGGCATTGCTTCGCGCCAGCTTGAGGGCGAGAGAAAGAGGAGATGGGAATGAACTGTGTGTCACCGTGAATGAAACGTGGACTCCTGACTCCCTAGACCGCCGAGCGAGCAAGCGTCGCCGCACTTCTCCACCAGCAGCTTCCCCACCTAAAGCGGAATCAGAGGGCAGCCGCAATAATGAGGAAGACCTCGACGAGCCAGCTCAGTGATACGAGTTGTTTAGAGTCATTTCCCTTATTTCAGCATGGTTATAGAGTAGCCGAGTCAATACCTTATTTATTTGTGTGTTAATCTTTGGTGTGGGACGTGAGTTGTGGAAGCCATGCACATTTGTCCACAACCTCGTCTTTAGGTTGCTTTGCTTTGGTGTGTGAACCCTTATGAATCAATAGTGCATTATTTTTGCGTGAAACATGAAGCCCAAAGATCTACGTGAAATCTTTAGAAAATGTTTAAATATTAAGGCCTCAAAAGTTTAAGTTTAAACAAGCAATTTGAGAAGTTAATACGTAATGCTTTAAGTTAACATTTGGTTGATCATGATAGATGGCTGGAAGAGGAAAGGGTCGTGGTGCCAACCCCAACAACAACAACGATGAGGCCGGCAACCCTCATCTTTCTGGAGGACAAGACAGGGGTGGTCGCCGTGAAGGAGCTGATCCTATCCACCAAATGCTCGAAAATTAAAATCAGCTCATCCAGAGTTTAACTCAAGGGGTGGCCAACTTGCACCGCTCCATCCCCACAAGCTGCACCACGCCAACCAAGGTTGAGTGAGTTTCTGGGGACTCAACCTCCAAAGTTTGCAAGTGCTGCTGAACCTCTGGAGGCAGACGACTGGTTAAAGACCATAGAGAGCAAGATGAGGATCATACAATGCCAAGGGTATGAGAGGGTGCTGTTTTCCTCTCACCAATTGCATGGGCGTGCTGCTGATTGGTGGACCGCTTACGTGGCAGCCCATCATGACCCCGAGAACATCACTTGGGAAGAGTTCAAGCGCAGTTTCCGCAACCACTACATACCAAGGGGTGAACTCAAAAACAAGAGAAAGGAGTTCTTGGGACTGCAGCAAGGCAACATGACTGTGAGGGAGTACCTCACCAAGTTCACCCAACTATCCCGTTATGCACCACGGGACATCGAAACTGATGAGCAAAAACAGGACTGTTTTGTGGAAGGACTTACTATGGAAATGCAATGTGCAATGTCCTCCAACGAGTATGAAAGCTTCCAAAAGATGGTAGATAGAGCATTGTCGTGGAGAGGAAGCTGAAGGCCTTGGAGAATGAAAACAAGAGGAAGGAGGGATGGTCACACCAAGCTTCAAGTAGCAACACACGTCCACGTCTGATGCAGCAACCCGCAGGGCAGACGAGCCGTTCTGTGGTACCCTACTCAGCACCAAGAGGGTACAACCCGAATTTCAGGCCTCCGTCAGCACCAGCACAGCCGCAGCGTCAGTTTGTACAGCAGCCTGGCCCCACATATCAACCTCGACCAGCAGGACAAGGACCACCGAACCAACCCCAAGATAACAAAGGCCAGACACCTAAGGTTGGGGTGCAATGCTTCAATTGTGGTGAAGTGGGGCACTACGCCCATAAGTGCCCAAAGAAGAAGCCCATGCAGCCACAGCAGCAGAACGTGATGCGAGGTCGGGTGAACCACGTGACAATGGAGGAAGCGCAAGAGGCACCTGACGTGGTAATTGGTAAATTTCCTGCCAATTTACATATTGCAACCCTATTGTTCGATTCTAGTGCTACCCACTCGTTCATTGCTCAAGGGATTGTTAAGAAGCACGGTCTAGCAACAACACAAATGAACCATATGTTAGCAGTGAACTCTCCAGGGGAAGAAATAAGGACAAGACAAGTGTGCCCCAAGGTGAATATAGACATTAATGTGGTAGTATTTACTGCAAACCTCATAGTGATAGACTCACAAGGGATAGATATTATTTTGGGTATGGATTGGTTGACCAAACATAAAGGAATCATCCATTGTTCGACAAGGACGGTGGAACTAACTCACCCTAGTGGCACAAAAGTGAAGTTCATAACCGTACAAGAACCTAGGAGGGACCTTAAACTCAATCAAGTTGAGGTGGAAGTGGAAGAGATCAGTGTTATCAGTGAATATCCAGACGTTTTTCCGGAGGAGTTGCCAGGTATGCCCCCCGATCATGAAGTAGAATTCGCGATTGAACTGGTGCCTGGAACAGCCCCTATATACAAGAGGCCTTATTGGATGAACTCCAAACAGCTGGAAGAGCTTAAGGAGCATATAAAAGAATTGACAGAGAAGGGGTATATTCGTCCTAGTTCCTCACCATGGGGAGCTCCAGTGATATTTGTGCCCAAGAAGGACGGAACCCAAAGGTTATGTGTAGACTACCGTGCGTTGAATGAAGTAACCATCAAGAACAAGTACCCCTTACCCCGCATTGAAGACTTATTTGATCGGTTGAGGGGAGCTTGTGTGTTCTCAAAAATTGATCTCAGGTCGGGATACCACCAACTGAAGATAAGGCAAACCGACATTCCAAAGACAGCTTTCGTATCTCGGTACGGGCTGCATGAATACACCGTCATGCCATTCGGGCTAACTAATGCCCTGGCATATTTCATGTATCTCATGATCAAGGTATTCATGGAATATCTGGACAAATTTGTGGTGGTTTTCATTGATGACATTCTCGTCTTCTCCAAAGATGAAGAAGAACATGAGGGACATTTAAGATTGGTGTTGCAAAAACTGAGAGAACACCAACTATATGCCAAGCTGAGCAAGTGTGAATTTTGGCTGAAGAGAGTTCCCTTCTTAGGACATATAATCTCGAACGGAGGAATCTCGGTAGATCCGGCCAAGATCGAGGATGTGCAGAAGTGGAAGACCCCTGAAAATGTCGGGGAAGTCCGAAGCTTCTTAGGATTGGCTGGATATTATCGACGGTTTATTGAGGGTTTCTCCAAGATTTCGAGACCCCTCACCAAATTGTTAGAGAAGGGAACCACATTCACATGGACACCACCATGTGAGACGAGTTTTTAAGAACTGAAGAAAAGATTGACAACAGCCCCAGTGCTAGTCATGCCAGATATGTAGAAGAACTTTTCTGTGTACTGCGGTGCCTCTGGACACGGGTTGGGATGTGTTCTCATGCAAGAGGGGCATGTCGTGGCATACACGTCCCGACAACTTCGAAAACACAAGAAGAACTATCCTACACATGACCTAGAGCTAGCCGCAGTGGTACACGCATTGAAGATTTGGCGGCATTACTTGATGGGGAAAAGGACAGAGATATATACGGATCATAAGAGCTTAAAGTACATTTTCACACAGCCAGATCTCAACCTCAGACAAAGGAGATGGTTAGAGCTAATCAACGACTTTGATGTGTGCATCAACTATCATCCCGGGAAAGCGAACATCGTGGCGGATGCTTTAAGCCGGAAAGTGCAGGTCAACATGTTGAGTTCGAACGACATGCCTACTGAATTGAAGGAAGAGATTGAAAAACTCAATCTATGTCTGGTGAATAGTGGTGAGGCCATCGCCATGGAAGTGGACTTCACATTAGAGCAAGACATACGCAAAGGTCAGAAGAATGACAATAAGATACAAGAGATTAGAGAACTCATCAAAGAAAATAAAACCCCTAGGTTCAGATAAGATGAGCAAGGTACGGTGTGGCATGGAAAAAGAATCTGTGTGCCTGATGTGAAGGAGATCCGTGAATTGATTTTGAAGGAGGCTCCTGATTCTGACTATTCCATTCATCCTGGGAGTACGAAGATGTATCATGACCTCAAGAGCAGATATTGGTGGTATGGCATGAAGCGAGATGTCGCGGAACATGTTGCCCTATGTGACACATGTCAGTTGGTTAAAGCAGAACATCAATGACCCGCGGCACTATTGCAACCACTCAAAGTGCCTGAATGGAAATGGGAAGAAATAGGTATGGATCTTATAGTGGGACTACCCAGGACCCAATTGAGATATGATTCGATATGGGTCATCATCGACAGGCTAACCAAGGTAGCTCATTTCATCCCGTGAAAGAAAGCTATAGCGGATCCAAATTGGCGGAATTGTACATGTCAAGGATCATGTGTTTCCATGGAGTGCCAAGGAAGATAGTGTCAGATCGAGGGACACAGTTCACCTCAAGGTTCTGGCAGAAGTTACATGAAACCATGGGAACTCATCTAAATTTTAGTTCTGCCTATCACCCCCAGACTGACGGGCAGACGGAAAGAACCAATCAGATCCTTGAGGATATGATGAGAGCGTGTGCGCTCAAGAACAATAGGAGTTGGGATAAGAACTTACCGTATGCGGAGTTCTCCTATAACAACAACTATCAAGCTAGTATGAGGATGTCACCATTTGAGGGTTTGTATGGGAGGAAGTGCAGAACTCCACTATTTTGGAACCAAACAGGGGAAAGTAAAGTGTTTGGGCCCGAGGTGCTACAAGAAGCCGAGGCGAAAGTGAGGCAAATTCGTAACAATTTGAGGATAGCACAGACCCGACAAAAGAGTTATGGCGATGTATGGAGAAGAGAGCTTATTTTCAACGTGGGGGACTATGTCTATCTCAAGGTGTCCCCTATCCGAGGACTTCGTCGTTTCAAAGTGAAAGGGAAACTATCACCTCGATACATCGGACCCTTTCAGATTTTGGAGAGGAAAGGCGAAGTGGCATATCAACTAGAACTACCGGCTCGCCTATCAGATGTGCACGATGTATTCCATGTGTCACAGCTCAAGAAATGTTTAAGAATGCCCGAAGAAATGTTACCCATGAAAGAGGTGGATGTACGAGAGAATCTTTCTTATGCCGAACAACCAGTCAAGATTTTGGAGACAATGGAACGCCTCACAAGAAATAAAAGAATCCGAGTGTGCAAGGTGCAGTGGAAGCATCACTCGGAAGCATAAGCCACATGGGAGAGAGAAGACAAGCTTAAGGCACAGTTTCTGGATTTGTTTTCCTAGAATCACCAATCTCGAGGACGAGATTTCTTTTAAGGGGGGTAGAGCTGTAACACCCCAAAACATGCTAAAGAGGGGAATTGCTAAAGAGGGGAATTTAAAATATTTTGGATGTATTGCATGTGGTGCAGAAATTGAAATTCAAACTGGAATTTAGATTTGATATCAAACCAGAAAAAGAAAAGGAAAAAGAAAAAGAAAAAAAAACCCGGCCATGGGCCGAAACCCGCCAGCCGGCCCAGATCCCGCGCGCGCCTCTCTCCCTCTCTCCCTCTCTCTGACACGCAGGGCCCGCCCGTCATCTTCTTCCCCCGCGCGCCCCAACCGACCCCGGCTCTCTCTCTCGCACCCGAATCGAAACCAACCTCTGGAACCCGTGCCCCCAGCCCGATCTTCGGCCCCGGGCGCTGCTACTAATCCAAACCGATCCTCCACCGCCTCTCTTCGTGCATTCCATGCAAGGAAACTCGCTGAATTCCCCGGCACCGCTCCACCATTCTCTCAGGTGAGAACCGAAGTTTCCACCGTCGTTTTCCTTCGATCCTCGCTCGGATTTCCTGATCTAAGGTGCTGATCATGTTCCACCCCCTCCGGGGAGTCTCGCAGGTGACGGAAACCCGGCGTTTTGCGCTCTAGACACAGCTCCGGCGAGCACCGCCGCGTTTTCATCTTGGACCTCGTCGCCGACCAGCTTCTAGGGCCTCCAAGCTCAAGAAAAACCCCGAGGTGAGATCCCCGACCTCCCCTCTTCCGTTCTATGCCAAGAAATCCAAGTGTTAGGAAGTATAGACGAAAACCCGAAGATCTCCGGCGAGATAGTCGCCTCCCACCGCCGCGCGCCGCCGGGCAGCGCCGTCCGCGCACGGCCAGGGCGATGTGGCCCCCTAAGGCCCGTCTATTTTAAATAACACGGTAGAAATTAAATCGACGCGTACCGCTTCGGCAATCTAATCTGAGCCGTCAGTTTTTAAATCGGACGGTCCACGTCGGTCTCGCATTATAAAGGCCGGGATTCTTACGCGCTACCCCCTGGGGATCTCGGAAAACACGAGCTAGCCCCAGAAACTTCTGATCTAACCCCTGGACCTTCAGAAATTTATGTAAATTCATTTAAAACTCAGTTTTAGCCCCTGGACTTAATAAAAATTAGGAAAACCCCTCTTTTATGAGTAATTAGGCCCCTGAAAATTGTGGAAATAGTAAATTAAACCCTGCAGTAGGGTGGGTTTGACTTTTATACCCTATAGGATATTAAATTCAGAAATTTGAATATGTGACTAGGATTTAAATTTAAATGGTGAGCCAACACATGTGCAAATACAAATTCAAACTCTCCTAGCACTGGAAAAACCTTTAGAATGAGTTAAAAATTAATTTTAGGCTGAAATGGGATCTGCCTAAGTGTTGCTCATATTTATTAGTTCTAGAAACACATTTTTAGGCTAGGAAATAATTCTGAAAACTGATAAAATAAATTTAAATTGGTTCACATCAGAGAAGAAGTTCGAAAATATATTATTTAATATTTTAGATCAGAACCTATTCTGTTTAGATGATATGTCTTACTATTTTAATATTAAAATTCACTTTTAGGCATAGAAAATAAATCTGAAAATAGGTATGCATAATTAGAAAATGATAAATGAGGTCTCCTAATCCAAAAACTTCAGTTTAGGATTTGGTAGAAGATCTGAAAACCTATTTGAAGTGGGAAATTATCTTTCATACGCACTTGTGGCTAAAAAGTGTATTAATTAAATATAGAGAATTTGCTCAAATTGGAAATTCCTATATAGTGTACAAATGGAAATCTGAATACAAAAGTTAGAAAATAATATATAAATGTTTAAAAGGGTATGTAGGCCTAAAATCAACACATCTAGGGTAACCACAACACTTAAACATGTGAATAACTTTAATATGTATGTATGTGTGGTTTGCATGAGTGAAAGTGTGGACTATGGCTTATGGATTGTTGTTTTCTTTTGCTATGTGTATTGAAATGAGTAGAACCTGCCCCAGAGCAAGTTCTCCCCTTCCAAGACCAAGACTTTCCATTCCTAGAGCAGCAGGAAGAAGGCAAGTGTCCTTGACCACTTTGATCCTATACTAAGATGTGTAGTTAGAATTAATTTGCATTGTCAATTTGGAATATGATACCCAAGCTAGGAAGTTTCCCTAGATTTTCATTATCTTATTTCCTTGTAGCCTTTGTTGGGATTTATTTTATTATGTCATTCATTCATGTTACTTATGCTTAGCCATGCTTAGAATGGGATAAGTGGGATATGATATCATCAATTTGTTTACCTTACTCTTGAATGAGATATTATGAGTTATGTAGAGGTAGGGATCAAGGCAAGTTGGATGATTTGGTTGGTGCAGTGTGCACGAGACTCTGGTTTGTGTTTAGTGCTTGCCTGGATCCTAAGGACCGGTTCATGGAGCATGTAACCTGGCTTTACCGTGCCAACCACATGCTGAGATGGGGCAGCTTGGCCAATTAATTAGGTGTACCTCCGGCGTAGTATGGGTGTTTTGGATGGTGCGGGCAATAGGTGTCAGCTGGACTACCATATGAACCGCAAGGCTCAAGAGGGGGCCACTGCAGCGGGGTTGGAGCCTCTTGTATGCTGTTAGGGGTGAAACCTCAGTGGGCCCACGCTCGTCGGGAATCCATTTGTAAAGGCCTCGTAGTGATCTCCTGGCTACACACCTGGGAAGTGTGAATGTGGTTCGCGGCCACTGGCATAATAGAGGTTCTTTTAGTCCACCCGGCAACTGGGGATGAAATCACTACATGTGGGTACAGTGGTGCAAACTCTGCAGAGTCAAAACAGTCATGACAACCGTGCTCACGGTCAAGAGCGGCTTGGACTTATTCATGATTAGAGGATGATGGATTGTGAAGTTGAGGATGTTAAGCGGGGAGCTTAACATTGGAGATGAGACTATGTTTACTTGATTTTGATAATGGGTTGGGAGATTGGGACCATCTCACCTATGTAGTAATCTCGGTGCTTAATAAGCTAAGGTGATAGGTATTAATTGCGTAGTGCTTTAACCATGAGTTCAACCTCTCCTTGCTCTAGCCATGCATGACATTACTTTCCCACACTTGCTGAGTACCAACGGTACTCAAACTTGCATTTCTGTTGGTTTAAATTGCTGCTCAGGTCAAGGGGATGATGTGGTGTTCAATGACCAAGACTTCGGACCCGAAGAAGGATTATAGGTTCATGGAGTCTCCCGGGCAACGCCTGTGACGGAGCCCACAAGATTTACATTCCGCTGCTGTTTTATTTACGTGTTATGAACTTATTATCGTCCATCAAGACGTATGCTATGTAAGACTTATTTATATTCGAACACCTGTCTTGTAATCTGATGATGCTTCACTATTTGTCGTCACATGTATGAGAAAATGATCCTGGTATACATGTGATATTCACTCGGTTGTTCTTCGGAGAAACCGGGTGTGACAGTAATTCACTTGTCGCCTGGTCCTCTAGAGAACAAAGTTCAGTTGCACAATCCACAGCCGAATCTGAATATGTAGCTGCTGCTAGTGCTTGCTCACAAATTTTTTGGATTGTTGAAACACTTAAGGACTATGGGGTTGATTTAGATAGTGTTCCACTGTTTTGTGATAACACTAGTGCCATTTGCATTGCTAAAAACCCCGTGCAACATTGGAGAACTAAGCACAATGACATTAGGTATCACTTTCTCCATGATAATGTCGAAAAGGGAACATTGTGCTTCACCATGTAGATACCGAACAACAATTGGCTGACATTTTTATAAAATCTTCGGATTTCACTCGTTTTTGTTACATTCGTAGTGAAATAGGGGTTATGCATCCTAATGGCGTAATTGTGGGAGAATTTTGAAACTTGGGAAGTCTATGTGTGAATCTGAAATTAAAATAATATGAGCATAGTATTTCATGAATATATGACTTTGTGATTCCTTTTTCTTGCTGAAAGTTCTTACTACATTACTCGTATTATACATTTTGTAGTTTTTACCATGTCTAGTAATTGGAATACTTACACTAAATATGGTCATGTTCGAACTTTCTTGCTGTTTTGAACTTGTTGCATGCTCACAAGTGCTTTTAATCATAGAGAATTAATCAAGTAATGAACTCACATGTTGAGTTTTTCTGTTCAAATAAAAAAATGAGAAAAGATCAAGAGAATATGCATGCATCGCACTTCTTCTTTTGAGATGGCTTATCATTGCACTTAGATATGAACTTGAAAGGAGTTGTGTATGACTAAAACCATGTCTTTAAGCTTCTGACTGTCAAATGACATAGGCTTGGCTTGGTTGGTTAGAATAAGGCTAATGCTGCATATAATCTCTTGTAGATATCATAAGATTAAGATTTGTACTTTAAATGTTAAATAAAATGCAGCAACAAGTGTCATGCTTTCAGGTCTTGAAATAGTTGAGTTTGTGAGATCATGACTTGCTTAAATTGAAAATTACACTTGATCTCTAGCATGGCTTACACTACTTTATGTATCTCATTGATGTGTTAGTGTAAGTTACTTGATAGTATGATTTGGATGAGCTTTGTTTTATATGTATATGTAATAATGTGCTCATAACAAATTAAAATTTCTCTTTTCTACCTTGCTGAATACATTGTCAAGGGGGGGAATTGATCACACATTGCACACATTCACAAGTGTTTTGGCATGATTTTTCTCAGAGGGAGAATTTTTGGTATTTTTTGTTTTTCTTCTCATTTTATTTCTGATTTACAAAGGGGGAGAAATTGTTTTCAAAACTTTTCATGTGAATAAGCCAATGTTCGGATTTTAAGTGGTGTTGCCAATGCATTCATCAATGGGGAGATTGTGATACCTATGTGTGCTGAATACATTGGCTTTGACGATAAAAGTATTGAATACTACCAAAACACCTTTTTAGCAAGGTCCGACGTAAGGTCCGACTTGCTTTGTCTAGGTCTGACATATTTTGGCTAGGTCCGACTTGTTTTTGCTAGCTCCGGTGCTAGGTCCGACTAGCTTTGGTATGTTCCATGCTAGGTCCGACTAAGCTTTAGTAAGCTCCGCCGCTGGGTCCGACTAGCTTTGGTAAGCTCCGGTTCAAGGTCCGGTTAGCTTTGGTAAGGTTCGGAGCTTGATTGCAATCGTTCTGCTTTTAACTTGCAATGTTTCGAACTTGCTTTACTCTTATGGAAAGTTTGCTTAGTATTATTTTACTATGTTTTTGGTGTGTTTTGGTGGTTATGGCTGATATCATTTTGCTATGGTTTACAACATGCTTATGTGAGGTGCTCACGTAATATGTTGTAGTTTCGGAACTAACGAGAGTCATTTCGATGACTTGTGCTCGGAAGTATTGGTTGTTTATTCATGCGCAGGTGTTGCTTGAGTTCAAGACATGGCTGGTGACGGGATCCAATTGAACTAGTCTTAGGGAGAAGATGAGGTTCAACAATCAAGTTCGGGAGGAATTGTGGTTGAGTTGATCGGGAGGTCGCGCAGCATGTTTGGATCAAGAACAATGCATATGAAGGTATCGTGGACGTTATTGGAAGGTGTTTGCACATGTGCAAGGAGTGCATGGACGTGGCAACATGGTTCCAAGGCGTGGTGAAGAGATATGGAAGTGGAGATATGGTTGAAAAGGTTCAACCGGCTGGATTTTGCGCTCAGGCTGCGGCTGAGGCGGTTATGGTATGTTTATGGAAAGTTTCGAGTTGGTTATAACAGGATTTCGTGTTAGGCATGAAGTAGAGTTGTTTTAGGAATGTTTGGGATGTTACTAAGGTGTTTGGAAGTCTTAAGATTGCTTCTATCTGCGTATAGAAGAGTCTTGAGCAGTATTGGAAAGTTACAGTTTGAATCCAAGTAGGAGTAGGAGTCCTAGTTTGAATTGGATTGGCCATAGAGTTGGTTATATAAGCAAGGGAGGATAAGGCTCGTGGAGAGCACGACTTTGGGGCTGTTCCTCTTGTGTTTTGATAAATAAAATTCGTATTCTAAAGGAACTTTTGTGCCTTGTTCGTCCGACTTGTTTCAGACAAGTTTTTCTCGTCGAGTTTCTGTTCAGCACTACCTTGCTTCGGTGGTTTTATCATAACTCGAGTTTTACAGATCCAATTGATGTGATTCATTTTGGGTTGTCTTCACAACTTGATTATCTATCATCTATGAAAATTTTACGGTCATTGAATTTGTGGTTTCTGATCTACATGAGTTTATTTGCAGTATTCTAGAACTGTTTTTCTCGCGTAGGACAGATTGACCTTTGTTCGATCTTTCGATCGTAACTTGAGTTTCTCTCAACGGATTTTCATGATTCTTGTTGTGACGTCTTCGTGACTTGATTCTCTACAATCTATACTAGTTTTGTCACAGTTTAACACATTTAGATTAGTCACACACATGGTTTCTTTAAGAGATCGGTTTTCTGCTGAGGGGTGTTTTGTTGCTTCCGCTGAAAAGTTTTTATCTACCTTTCACCCCCCTCTGGTAGCTTTACACGTGTAGTTCGATCCTACATAAATGTAAGCTTCATTCAATAGGTTCTTATGGCATGCGTGACAGTAAATAACTATTCCTTTTTTGGTTGACCTACAAACCTACAAGTGTATGACTACTGCCATTTTGACTGATTCCCTGTTATACCATCAGTATCAATACTATAATATTTTCTATGGATAGCAATATTTCTACTTGTTATAAGTTTGGTTCAGATAATTAGTCCAGTGAAGTCAATTATCTAAGTGACCAAGCTAAAGTAATTTTGCACATGATCATCGTACAATCTTCTTTTGCACAATAGCCTTGATGTTTTCATACTAATGTTGTCTTCTCAAGGTTTGATCTCCAAACATCAAGAGAAAGAGAATGATGGAAGAACATACTTCCCTTCCAATAAGGGGCGTTGGCATTTCTACCTCTGTTTTCAGTGTCAACAGTTAAGTTACCACAATTATTGAACTTTGCACATTGTTCTGGCTTTCACCCAACTTATTGCACCGTTGTCTTAATTTTATTGAATCAAATTAAAGATTTTCTATTGAAAAAGGGACAATTGTCTAGCGACTTGGTCAAAACAGAGGCAATGGTGTAAAATTGAATGAATGTATGTAAATTCATAATTAAGGTACGTACAAAGTAGGAGCGCTCATGCATCTATCCTTTCCAGTTGACGAATGGCTAATGATACCTTGTTGTTTCTTTAATTGCCTGAACTTTTAATGGATGATGATTAGTCAAATAAGGTGAAGTGGAATCATTATGATTTTTTTAATTAAATAAAAAACTATTTTACTCTACAGTTCTTTATCTGAGTACACTTTTGGGTACATTTTCCTTAACCTATATTTGAGAATTCAGATTTGTCCTGTCTGCATTAGTAAGTTTTTATTATAATTCCCTATCAACTAAACTGTATTTAAAGCATCAGCATCATGCATTCTTGCATCATAGAAAAAGGTAATTATTATTGTATAGTTGAGGTTATTTGCATTAGAGGAAAACAATCTATTGTTTGCAGAATATCAAGTGATTATTAGATTTCATAGTTGATTGATTATAATGTTTGTAAGGTACCATATAATAACTAAAATTTGAAGTAATAATTTTTCATTGTCCCTCTTGAATTTCTCTTATGTACATTATTTCCCTGTTGTTTTGTATTGAATGGATAAGTATTGTTATAAATACTAGTTTCTACAGTAGCATGAATAGATTTAGTTAACTACTAGTGATCGTCAGCATAATGTGTGGCTCTGGTCCCACATTGAATTGAGCTCTAATTATTTATTTATGTTTTCTGCAACTTTTTATCAACATACCAAAGAAAAATGTGCAATATGTGTTTATACTGCGTGAATAAGGCTGAAATTTTTAAGGTACATTTTACAACCCTAAACCAGAATTTTATAACATGTTTTATCATTTTCCAGTCATACAACTGGCATGCCAAAAATAACAAGTTTCAGCCATTGTAAAAAAAGGATTAGGTGGCTATCACATTTAAATGGAATATTAACAGCATGCAGCACTCCCAATGATTCATCTGAAACATATGGAGACTCTCAGAATAAGTTTTACCATTTTTAGAACTTTTATTTAATTTATCGTTGTCTAAACCTTGCCAATCAATAGAAAATACATATTTTGCAATTTTACACATGACTTGAGCTGCAAAATGTCATATACATCACATGCAGTGGATAGAACCTACATGGAAGAGCTCAATGCAACAGGATGTGAGATAAAAAGTGAGATGCATGAAGAACATGTGTGCAAAAGCAATTTTTATGTGGCAGACCTGAGCTCAAGCATGACATGCTTGTGGTTTATGTGAGTATATATGCTGATTAGGAATCCAATAAATTTATTTCGCATTTTCAGAAGAACATTCAATTTGCTATGGATTTTATGATGTGCATATTAAATATAATACATAAAAACTAATTTCTAGAGGACAAATCACAAGAACAGCAGCATCTTCAACTCTGGTGTGCAAAAACAGCCATGGGAAGGGAGAAAAATAGGGGAAAATGAAGGGAGGGGGTCACCATTTGATGAGTAAACGAGTACAATAGTAGGCCAATTCTTCCAATAGGTAATGGATTGTTGGCTCAGCGGAAGTACGCTACTCTAGCAATTCTACCGCGTCACCCAGGAAACATTCGAGTACAGAGGTCATAGATCGTTACCACTAGACGTGCAACATAGCGGAACGTAGACGCGCGTCGGAGGAGTGGAACTAGATGGCCACATTCATCTCTTCCTTGTCCTCGTCACGGCAGCATGTAGATGATCACGTTCGTCGTAGCCGATCAGCGGGGCAGTAGCAGCAGCGCCTCCACGGAGTCCACACGTACGGGGAGGAACGCCGTGCGCCAAGGGTCTCGGCGTGAGGCCTGCGAGGGGTGGCGGCTATGGCTGTCACCCTGGGGAGACCTATCCTCCTTAACCTTACACCTCGTATTTATAGGCGTACTAATGGGCTTTTAGGTCGCAGGCCCATTAGTACCCTAATTGCCTATGGATCAAATATCCAACAGTCCTTAATCCGAATTGTTATGTTTGCCTCTTGGGCATATCACCAACAATCTCTCACTTGCACTAGAGACAATCATCTAGCCAAGCTTTTCGATATTCCAAAACCTTAAGTGTGTGACCCCTTAGGTTCATGCGCAGTCGGGTTGTGAATGGAAACCGTTTTCAACCACAAGTCTATATATGTACCTAGCAGGACATACTGTCCCCCTAATGTATATAAACATCATATCTACTGAACCTAGATACATTCGCATGCTAATCCCTTTGCTTCACGATACTAGTAATGCTCAAGGAGAGATGCGTTCCATCCTTGTGATAGCTTGACCATTCACTCGATCGGGTAGTGGATTCATTCCATGACTAAATTTTAGTCATTGTGATTAACCTTTAATCTCCTTGGCATGGCCATGCACTTTCAAATCCAACTATCTCGAGAGGACGAGAGATATCTCTCCTTTTATTAAGGAGAGGAAAATCCCATCTTGATCGGCGCAAATCCTATTCTATGTTTCATTATGCACCCAAAGACTACTTTTATGACTACCCAGTTACGGAGTAGTGTTTGGTAGTCTCAAAGTATACAACTACACACAGTGAGAAACAATGGCAATCTCAGGTCTAAGGATCTAGCAGGTGTATCACTCAATACCAACTGATGGCACATATGAAAATAACAATCCTAGCAGTGCCTCAGAGTGGGTCAATCAACACCATGTTGACTAACATGTGTTCACATTGTTAATTTGATATCTCCATATCTATGACCCATGAAACGTGATCATTAAATAATACATGTGCTAGTCTATATGACATCATTATCTCATATAATGATATAGACTAGGGATCATTTAGAGTAACATTATTTATTGACAAAGAGTAAATAATGATTACTCATATAACAATTTATTTAATAGTACATAAACATAGTTATGACACAAGTCTCCCATTACACACTATGATCACTAATGTAAGTATCTAATACCTATAGATCTCATGTGTGCCTCATGGTTTGATTGTGGAAGAGGCTTTGTCAACAGATCTGCAACCTTCAATCTGTGTGCACCTTGCATATCTTCACATCTCCTCAGTCGATGATCTCTCGAATGAGGTGATAGTGTCGTAGTATGTGTTTCGATCTTTTGTGTGATCTAGGCTCCTTTGCTTGTGCGATGGCTCTACTATTGTCACAATAGAGATCCACAGGACTGGACACACCAGGAACAACACCCAACTCAGAAACAAATTTTCTGATCCAAACAGCTTCCTTTGCAGCTTCTGAAGCTGCAATATACTTTTCCTCTGCCGTTGAATCTGCTACTGTATCTTGCTTAGAACTTTTCCAGCTCACTGCCCCTCATTGATGCAGAATACAAAACTGTATTGCAATCTAGAATCATCCCTATCAGTTTGGAAGCTAGCATCAGTGTAACCTTTTACAACGAGCTCATCTTCACGTCTAAACACTAAGAACTCATCCTTAGTTCTTCTCAAGTACTTAAGGATGTTTTTGGCAATAGTACAATAAGTCTCACCATAATCTGATTGATATCTGCTCGTGATTCTTAAAGCATAGGATACATCTAAGCGTGTACATAGCATGGTATACATGATGGATCCAATAGCCGAAGCATAAGGAATCGCTCTCATCCTTTTTTGCTCATCAAGTGTCGAATGACACTAACTCTTTCTTAGAGGAATGCCATGTGACATTGGCAAGAAACCTTTCTTAAAAACTTGCATATTGGACCGATTCCATATCTTGTCAATATATCTATCTTGGCTTAATCCAATTAGCCTTTTAGATATATCTTTATAGATCATTATGCCCAAAATATACGCTGCCTCTCCTAAATACTCCATTGAGAAACTTTTACTTAATGAGGATTTAACATCATCAAGCATTGGAATGTCATTTCTGATCAATAATATGTCATCTACATATAAGACTAGAAATACAAGTGTGCTCCCACTAAACTTCTTGTAAATACAATGTTATTCTATGTTCTTGATGAATCCAAACCCTTTGACAACTTAATCAAAACTTAGATTCCAACTCTGAGATGCTTGCTTCAATCCATAGATGGACTTTTATAGTTTGCATATTTTACTAGCATTTTTAGAATCAACAAAACCCTCAGGTTGTGTCATGTACACATCCTCAGGTCAAACTTCTATGAAGAAAGGCTGTTTTGACATCCATTTGCAATATTTCATAATAAAAATATGCAGAAATTGCTAGGAGAATCCGAACAGACTTTAGCATTGCGACGGGTGAGAAAGTTTCATCATAATCAATACCTTAAATTTGTTTGAAACCTTTCGCCACCAATTGCGCTTTATAGATGTGATCATTTCCATTCATGTCATTCTTTTTCTTGAAAATTCATTTACAATCGATAGGTCTCACAACTTCGATTTGATCAACGAAGTTCCAAACTTGGTTTTCATGCATGGATTCAATTTCGGATTCCATGGCTCCAAGCCATTTCTCAGAGTCGGGTCCCTTCATTGCTTCGTTATAGGTCGTAGGCTCATTATTGTCCAACAATACCATGTCATGCTGCTCCATGGTTAGAAGCGTTAACTTTTCAGTCGCACGACGTGCCCTTGTAGAACTTTGTGAGGTTTTAGTTTAATCAACTGTTTGCACAACATCTTGTACATCCTGCATAGGATCAGAGGTATTTCTTGAATTTCTTCAAGATGCACCTTGCTCCTACTAAGTCCTTTTGAGGGAAACTCTTTCTCCAAGAAGACACTAGTGTGAGCGGTAAACACTTTACCCTCTAATTAGTGGAAATTATTTGTTTTTCTTCACAAGGCTTGATCTGACCAGTATTTTAGATATGAATCTGAATTGGGACTAAATCTAGTGGCTGCTTTCAAAATCTAGTATTGACACGATTTTACTCTAAGATTTAGCTGCTGAATGATTTAATAAATTGGGGTATGACAGGAAGGAGCCTCTAGTTCCAAAGTCCAAGTTGGGAAAGGTATGGCTCAGGTATCTTTTCTTGTATTTGTGACGTTATTCTTATTTTATTTATATGCTTGGAATATGACCGGGTTTGGGTGTGAGGAACCGGGGTCCCGACATTCAAGGAATCACATTGGATGGTGTCGTGCGATGCGCCACCCAACAACACACATAAATGGAAACCATATTACATAACATAAGCTTAAATTTATATAGTGAAGTGTACAAAATAGTTACATCAAAATATCAACAGCGGAAATACTTTGTTCTTAGCTCACACTCTCAAGCCTAAGCTAAGCAAAAATGAACCCGTCGACCCCGCGGACGGTCCACGCTAGCAACACCATAGAATCAAGGCGGCATGCAGGGTTCCCATTCAGCCGTATACCCCGACGGGGTGAGGCATCTATCCCGAACTCTTCCACGTACAATGCCATGTATTGTCACTCACCTGCAGCAACAACTTATATAGCAACCATGAGCACAAAGGCTCAAAAGACATATCCGTCTCAACTAAACATGAAATTCTACACGATAGAGACATACACATGAGAATATGATAATTTGGTAAATAAACTCGCCTACAAGTGAATCCTAATGGTCCGTTTGGTTCAGCTGCACCAACCAGATTCTCTAACAAAAATCAGAAATCTGAACAAAAAGGGTTCACATGAGAATCAGATTCTCCAAAATCTACAGATTTTCTTATTGCAAATGAAAATCTTCAGAACATGACAACTTTTCACAAAACACCCAATTGTTGAACCGGTCACAAAACTACCAATTGTTGAACCGGTCACAAAACTACCCTTCTAATACATGGATCCTTTGGTCATGCATTTGTATTTTCAAACATCCTTGACCTAATGCACATCTCATCTCTATTCAACAATTGTGACATAAAATAAAACATTATAAAACAGCAGTTAAATGCAAACCAGGGCTCTTCTTGTTGCTGCTCAGAATCAATGTTAGTTTCCGGAGGTATGCTGTAAATGGGCTCCAGAGTCTCCTCGATCTCAGTGACTAAACGATATGCAAAGCAATGCAAATGATGGATTAATATCTATATGAACAAAAGTTATGTGTATAACTGAATTCTGTAACGAATGAACTCCAATGCCCCTCCCGTTTTTACAGTGGATGCCATAGATCATAGATAACCTGCTAACAAAGTATATGGAATTCTTAAGAAAATACGTGTTTATATTAAATTTTTAAGGCTTTATCCTTCTCTTAAATTCCAGGAAAATTTGGGGCTTTGAAATACACGAAAGTATGTTTTTCAAATGGTGCTGGTGTTAAGGAGTCCAAGAATATTGGTTTCACATTTTTCTAACCCTTCTACTGAAAGTTATGGATTTTACAAGTTGTTTCTATTTTTCTGAATTGCTTTCGGTTATATTTATAACCATAGAGCAAACATATTGAATTCTCTTAAGCTAAACTTACCCAATGGTTCTGAAATGTTACTGAAAGTCTCATGGAAATAGAGGAATACTTTGGCTGAATTTGAGATTTTTCTATAAAAGGATTCTCCTGGAATCAATACCCACTGATTTAGAACAAGGGAATTATTGAGAAAAGTCCAGAGATTTCATACTATATAAAAAGATTGTACTGATGTTGAAGGTGAAGCTTGAGGAGGCATGTGGGATGATGCCTTTTCCAGCCATGGAAATAGTAGATGGGACTTTTGGCAAGATAGAAGAAGAGAGGAGCTTTTATGATATGTTGTGCACCATTATGTTCTTCAGGGCATTTTAATGTCACCGTAATGTTATCTAATACGTAATCATAGATGGAGGAGTTAAGATGGCTCAGAATATAACGCATGAGAAAACATATCGAAATGACATCCGTGGGGGTGCGACTGATCCTAGGGTTTGGCCGACTCCTAGGAGCCACCGCATGTTCCCTGCTTTCATTGGCTGATCTCATTGACCATGCAGAAGGTTTTTCTAGTGGGCTCACTTTATTTAGACATCGAGAATTTATATAGAATTCAAAGAAACGATGTGAAAATCAATTAAATTGATCACATTAATTTCCTTATCCAAATAGTCATGGGAATCTAAGAATGTTTTGTGATGGTGCCCTTGCACGTTGAATAGATGGCCCTCATTATCTTGGAGTGTGATGACTCCATGAGAAGAGGTTTCTACAATAGTAAAACTTCCTTCCTATTTACTTCTCAATTTCCCATGTCTAAATAGTTTAACCCTAGAGTTAAAACGAAAAACCTTATCCCAGGATTTAAATTCGTTGGGCGTTATCCCCTTATCGTGCCATGTTTTAGTTCTCTCTTTATAAATCCTGGCACTATGATATGCATTGTCCTCCATTCCTCAAGTTCAAAAAGTTGGCGCATTTTCTATTTTCCTGCCTCGATAAGGTTCATGTCCCACCTTTTATTTGGCCAGTACGATTGACGCGGTAACACAGCCTAGG
This sequence comes from Neostapfia colusana, assembly GCA_030760725.1. NCBI lineage: Eukaryota > Viridiplantae > Streptophyta > Magnoliopsida > Poales > Poaceae > Neostapfia > Neostapfia colusana. The sequence goes on from JASWHV010000016.1 coordinate 35,770,908, forward strand.
TACCTGGAAGACCAGTAATCAGCTCATCTAACGGAGCCAAACGGAACCACGGGGACCAGCCAAACTATACGAAGTCCCATCCCACTCGGTGCAGTGGTACAGGGATGGAAAGTAGATGTACACTATAGACAAGAAAATGGGAGATGTACTCATCGCTCCTGTGTCACGTTGGGCCGCCTTAGACGCTGACGCAGCATGCAAACCCCCGACCCATTTATGAGGAGCTGGTGAGTCAGGTGAGGCATCCGGGCTATAAAAAATGAGCGACACTCTAGTTCTTCCACTGCCAGTCACGCGAGGAAGCCTCACTTGTAATCCCAGTTCCTTAAACCGCCTGAGCAAAAACAAGACCGAAGAACACCCCAAACTGGATGTAGGACACGCTGTACAAACCAGTACAAACCCCTGTCTTTGTTAGCTAGGCATCCATAATTAGCTAATGAATTCATACAATATCCCTCATGAACTCAAAGCTTAAACTAATCACTAAGATCTTGTGAAGAAGGCTCCATTAAGGAGGTTCTTGTGGCACGTGTGGCAATGAAGCATTGTTTTTTTCTTACTTAACATATAAATGTACAAGTGTATCATTCCTCCTATTTTGATATATTTTTTTTGTTAAAGCATCAGTATTAATAATATAATATTTTCTATGGACAACAATATTTTTACATGTCATGAGTTTGGACCAGATAATTAATCCAAAGATGTCATTTATCCACGTGCCAGAAGTAAAGTACTTTTGCACATGACCATCATATAGTAGCATGAATAGTTTTAATTTAACTATTAGTAATCGTCAGCAGGTACATTTGTAACCATGAATTGTTACTACTATAATGAAATTTGATACCAGGGGTTCGATAGAGATATGGCATCTAACAAATGTTTTTCCAAGTCACAAAATTAAGCTAGGCTCACCTTGTGGCGTACATATTGCTGAGGCTTTTATGTTTCCAGCTAAAATGCACATCGTAATTGAAAATTAATGATGTATATATACACATGCATCCACTAGCACTTGACCACATGCATGAACAGTCTTACTACAATTAAATCATATCAACTATTGATATTTAGTTTGTATTTTTCATGCATTTGGTGCAGCCTGCTTACTTACCCGTGAAGTCTAACAGCACCACCCAGCTGCAATGAATTGTAACCCTCGTCTACCAGCACCGCCAGCTTCGATGACCTTCATGGAAGATGCCGGCAATACATCTCCAACGGCAATGATTTTCCAGGTCAACCAGTTGACCTTCGAGTTGCTCCAGAAGTGTTTATCTATTGAATAGACAACCGGGGCAGCTGCGGGAAAGACATCTAGCCCTGCTGCTCAGCATGAATCACAGGCTCGCCAACTGCCCTAGTCCAGCTATCGTATCTACGACCATGCTAGCGCTTTCCAAAACTGCCTACTATCAGGCCACCGGTGCCAGTCCCAGCCAACATTGTCCCAGAGAATGTACAGCTGCAGTAGTTTCAAGAGAGAAGCATATGTGTTCTAAACATGCAGGAAGATCCACCATCGCTGGACTCAGCATCATCTGATGAAGAGGAAAGGGTAGTGGGTGAATCTGTAGATATGAAAAACCCTGAAGAAATGAAGGACTTCGCCGCCATCATAGACATTGGAAAGAGGCTATGGAAGCTGGCGAGCAGGGCTTGCTTATGTTGTACCCAAGCGGTCAGATCTACTGATCACCGTATCAGCGAAAATTGAGCATGTGAACCTTATTGCCTGAGTGTGGACTTATGCATATTAGTGTATCAACTAAGCTCAGTGAATATTCTATGCTCTTAAACAGATGGAGCTAAGGAACTTGTCTGTAAAGATTAAATTTGCATTTTCTATAGCTGTTAAAGGAACTGTAGGTTTCGCCCTAGCCCTTTATTTTTACCTTGAAGTCTAAGTGGTCTGTAATTGAGTTGAGATGAGATGCTTATATTAGGGCACGAAATCAATGTACAAAATCTATACAGTCGATAAGTGCCATCATATCAAGATATCATGCTTATGGTACACTGGATGCATTAGCACACGTACAAAATCTATACAGTAAAATCTAAGGTAATAACCAACGCCTATTTTTACCTTCTTTTAATGTATATTTTAAATCACCAACCTATCTTATAATAATTTAAAAGTAGGTAAGCTTGGTGAGCTCAACAATTCTTTTCTTTCAAAAAAAAGAAATTAAATATCCTCTTCTTTACTTTAGCATGAAACTGTAGACCACACATAAGGCTCACACACGAAATGGGTCATGTTGAGCATCCATCCATGCTCAAATAGATACATACTCCAGCTATTGTTGTTTCGTTCGTCTTTTGCTACCTTGTGCATCATGGTTGTGGAATGCATAATGTAACAGTTAAGAGAAAACAACAGCTACGATTTAGACACAGGGTTATCCAGATTGCCGTAGTGACTTTTAAACATATAAAATTTGATGTCTGGATCGAATTAGAGAAGTCTACTGTTGAGGTGAGAGGTGTAGAGATCAATACTTGCATCAACATAATGTTGATGTAATCTACAAAATGCATGATGAATGGCAGTCTAATCAGTAATGTAATCTACGAAACGCATGGTGAATGGAAAGATTAGGCTACATGGGAATGGGACACTCGGATAATCTTTAAGGATCAAAAAATCTTCTTTTTTAATGAGGAGGTAATAGGAGGAGAAGCAAATATGATACGGTTGGTAGTGGTTGGTAAAATAACACGTGTTTTACAGAAGTTTGTTAATCCTAAACCTAAACTACGAGATGTGGCCCATGCCATAATTTTTTATTTATAAACCAAAGGGAAACTTGGGTTTCTTTTATTATATAAACACGTGGCCCAAGACTTTTTGGGGGTTGGTGGGTGGTTAGGTGGGTGGGTTGGTGGGTGTTAGGTGGGTGGATGTGGGTTGGTGGAGTCCTTTATAAGCTCTTCAAGAAATAGGATTCTAGATCTGAGAATAGATATTCCAGATATGTTGATAAAGGGCATCTAACAAGGTTTGGATCTGCTATTGCAATCTTAATTACATTTTCTCTAGTCACAGTTCTTTAGATCTAAGTTTTCATTTTATAAATTAGAAGATATATCCTTCACAAGCTCAACTTCTTTTTCAGCTCCCCAAAATATAGGATATATGTAGTGTAGATCTGTGTATACAATGTTATAATAAATCCATGGATAAAGGACATTGAACCACATTTGGATAAAGTATTGCACTTGTGATTATTTTTTCTCAAGTCATAATTGTTTAGATCTATGTTTTGTTTTTATAATTTGAAACTGATCTGACAAGGATCCATCATTTATAGAGAAGATACGTCTGCCAGCTCTGCTCATAACCACACATTATTCTCTGCTGCTATTGAAATTTGCGGTGAGTAAATTCTGTTCATCCTATGTGCAGTACTTGTTTTATTTTTAGTTATTCTCAATTTCTCGGTTCTGATGATTCTTAGTACCATCTATCATTTCATATTCAACATATGAAGTAAAGCATTTTAAAAAAGAATGAATTGGAGGTATGGGTGGAACAGACAAATATAATTTTCAGCTTCAACCCAAGAGACATCTTGCAAAATTTTACACAAAGAAACACATCTGTAAATATGTGAATACATGAAATGTTGTGTTTTATTTGCACCACACTCACGTATATATTATTTATTAATTTTATGTCTTATATTCCTTATGAATGATGTTGAATGATTACTTATTTTTTATGTCACATCCAAAGTAGTGGTCAAGAATTTTGAGGAGAAAATCTGACAACAAAATATAGTAAAGCCTAAAAAAATTAGAGAAGAAGCCCAACAATCAGGGTAAATATGTGATTTAAATCTTCCTATTCTTAGAGCTGGACTTATTTCAAGTCGTCCACGTATGACTGATGTGTATGAGATCTTCTACTCTAACCATAAATTTACTGTTTGGTCCATACTCATGGTATGTTCTTTTTATCGGTTGGTTTTGTCTTCCTAAGGTGCAAATAGGCCTGAGATAATTACTTATATTTAAAAGGTACTTTATAGAATTCACGTTTTTCCATTAGTATGATGAATAGTTATAAAAATGATCTTCTAATGTTCTTAATCTCTTCTCTTAACAGCTTGTGTTATATAACAAAGTCATGCATTTTAGACAACATATAGAAATGAATCTGAAACATATAAGCAGCGTAGCCATCATTTAGGAGGATCTTGTATCATGTGTGACAATGAAGTAGTATTCCTTTCTTAGTTAACATATGAATGTACACTATCACCAAGACTTATATGTTTTTAGCTCGTATGCACATTGTAATTGACTGTGAATGATGTATATATAGACATATAGCAACTAGCACTTGATCACATGCATGCAAGGTCTTACTATCATTAATTTACCTAAACCATTGATATTTAAGTTGTATTCTTCATGCGTTGATGCAACCTGCTTACTTACTCGTGAATTCTTAGTGCACCGCCAAACAACAATGGACTGCAACCCTCGTCCACCAGCACCACCATCTTCGACAACCTTCACGGCGGCTGCCAACAATGCTTCTCCAAGGCCAATGAATGTTCAGGTCGACAAATCGACGTTATATTTGCTCCAGCAGCGTTTATCTGTTGAACCGACAACTGGGACAGCAGCGGGAACAATAACTAGCCCTGCTGCTCAGCATGGCATCACAAGCTCGCCATCATCTCTAGTCCCATTGCCAGTGGTACCAACACGTGAGCGCTTACCAAAACTTCCTATTACCAGGCCACCGGCACCAGGACAGCTGCAGTCATTTCAAGAGGGAAGCATATGCGTCCTAAACATGCAGGCAGATCCTCCATCGCCAGATTCAGCATCATCTGATGAAGAGGATGGCGTAGCAGGTGAATCTGAAGATATGGAAAATCCTGGAGAAGAGAAGGACTCGCCGCCATCCTAGACATTGGGAAGAGGCTATGGAAGCCACCAAGCAGAGCTTTCTTATCAGCCAAAATTGAGCATGTGAACCATATGTGCCTGAGTGTGAACTTATGCATATTTGTGTATCAACCAAGTTTGGCGAATATTTTGTGCTCTTAAATAGATGGAGCTAATAAACTTTTCTGTGAAGATTAAATTTTGCTTTTTTGTTAGCTGTTAACAGAACTATAGATTTCCCCTTAGTCCATTGCTTTTAGTTGGAAGACTTGGTGCTCCATAAACAAGTTGAGATGAGATGCTTATATGATGGCACCAAATAAACGTACAGAATCTATACGGTCAAGTGGAACCATCATATCAACATCTCATGTTGATGGCTACACTAGTACACGTACAAAATCTATGTTGAGCGCTGCTGTGCAGCACAAAAAGTTGTTGTGTCTTGTTCTTCTACTATGGTGAATCTCTAGCCATGTGTATATTTCCACAAGTGAGAGAGAAAGGAACTGGCCGACCATTGGTACTCTGAGTTTAGGTTAGATCTGGCAGCCATGTCTATGGATAGTTCGGGAGTCTAAACGCCGCCGGTCACAGTATTTGTGGCAATGGCTGAGATGGCAGCCATTATATGGCTGTGAAGGAGACGAGGGTGACATTGTGTTACCCAATGATTTTAGTGGACAATTTTGGCTTGTGGACTATGAAGATGAAGATCTCCATGTGTGGCGGCGTGAACGATAAGCAATTGGTCGACGAGATGATGGAACAAATGGCTCTCACAACCATTGTCCAAGCTGTGCCGGAGGCAATAGTGATTGCCATATCCGAGAAAGAGACGGCAAAGGAGGTGTGGGACGCCCTCAAGGAAATGTGTGTTTGAGGAGTCTTCCACAGGGAAACAACATGAAAATGTTGTGAAGAAGCTGCTACTGGTGCATGCTGAGCCCTGACTCACTCATGCCCATTGATGGGTCATAGTTGCTCAAGAGAAACACAATAGTGAGGGCTGGCGCAAGTTCAAAGATTGATTGCCGCAAATGTGATGAGTACGGTCAAATTGCCGAAGAGTGTGATGCAGTGAAGAAATGTCAAATGGTGTGACGCTACTCGCCATAGTGAACATGGACTACAAGACGCCGTTGCTCTGAAGTCATGTGGAGGTGAATATAATCAGTAAGATTAGGACGGAAGTTGTTAGCAATAATTTTGACTTGTGTGTGCGTGTGTGTGTTTTTAGGTTTGTTCCAGAAAATCAATGCAGGTTAGTTCCTAGTGTGCACGTGCTTCAGCTGAATAGATAACCTGAAAACAACAGTTAGTAAAGCCAAAAAAAATCAGAGAAGAAGCCAAGAAATCAAGGTAACTATGTTATTTAAATCTTCTTACTCTCAGATCTCGACATATTTCAAGTCGACAACGTATGAGTGATGTGCACGAGCTCTTCCCGTCTAACCCTTAATTTACTGTTTGGTCCATACTCCAGGTACGCTCGCTTTATGAGATGGTTTTGTTTTACTCACGTGCAAATATATCACAGGAAATTACCTTTCTGCAAGTAGTTCCTTATAGAGTTTGTCTTGAAGTTAGTATGCTGAATACTTATAACAAAATGAATTTGAAACATATAGGCAATGTAGGGTTCATTTAGGAGGTTCTTATGGCATGTGTGACAAAGAATAATTATTCCTTTTTAGTTCACACCCCAACCTACAAGTGTATGACTCCTGCCATTTTGACTGATTTCCTGTTATAGTATCAATACCAATACTATAATGTTTTCTATGGACATCGATATTTCTACTTGTTATGAGTATGGTCCAGATAATTAGTCCAGTCAAGTCATTTATCTAAGTGACCAAGCTAAAGTAAATTTGCAGATGATCATCGTACAACCTTCTTTTGCACAATAGCCTTGATGTTTTTATACTAATGTTGTCTTCTCAAGTTTTGCTCTCCAAACATCAGGAGAAAGAGAATGATGGAAGAACCTATTACATCAGTTCTCTATGGGCCATATATCCAGTTTGTAATCTGTACAGTTCAAACTTATCCAGCAAGACTGCACATGGCACGGTCTTCAATTGATTGATGCAGGTAGAGCTACGCACACAAGACCTCCATGTCTTGCTGCATCCTACACATCTGATCGGTCTCAATTTAAGTTTATCAAACCCTATTCTCGAACCACCCATGTGACCCTATTCTTTCTCTCGCGAGTAGATTCGACCAACTCGACTTCTACCAAATTCTTCGACAACATTATCAAGGCATGAACTCAAAGCTTAAACTCATCACCAAGATCTTGTGAAGATAGCTCCATTAAGGAGGTTCTTGTGGCACATGTGGCAATTAAGAACTATTTTTTTCTCACTTAACATATGAATGTACAAGTGTATCACTCCTATTTTGACATATTGTTTTTGTTAAAGCATCAGTACTAATAATATAATATTTTTCTCGATACAACAATATTTTTACATGTCATGAGCTTGGATCAGATAATTAATCCAATGAAGTCATTTATCCGCGTGCCAGAGCTAAAGTACTTTTGCACAGACCATCATACAGTAGCATCAATAGTTTAGTTTAACTATTAGTAATCATCAGCAGATACATTTATAACCATGAATTGTAACTACTATAATGAAATTTGATACCAGGGGTTCGATAGAGATATGGCGTCTAACAAATGTTTTCTCCAAGTCAAAAAATTAAGCTAGGCTCACCTTGTGGCAAACATATCACAAAGGCTTTTATGTTTCCAGCTAAAATGCACATTGTAATTGACAATTAATGATGTATATATACATATGTATCCACTAGCACATGACCACATGCATGCACAGTCTTACTGCAATTAAATTATATCAACCATTGATATTTAGTTTGTATTCTTCATGCATTGATGCATCCTGCTTACTTACCTGTGAAGTCTAACAGCACCGCCCAGCTGCAATGAATTGTTACCCTCGTCTACCAGCACCGCCAGCTTCAACGACCTTCATGGAAGATGCTGACAATACATCTCCAACGGCAATGATTTTCCAGGTCAACCAGTTGACATTCCAGTTGCCCCAGAAGCATTTATCTATTGAATAGACAACCGGGGCAGCTGCGGGAAAGACATCTAGCCCTGCTGCTCGGCATGGCATCACAGGTTCGCCAACTGCCCTAGTCCAGCTATTGTATCTATGACCACGCCAGCGCTTGTCAAAACTGCCTACTATAAGGCTACCGGTGCCAGTCCCAGCCAACATTGTCCCAGAGAACGCACAGCTGCAGTAGTTTCAAGAGAGAAGCATATGTTTCCTAAACATGCATGAAGATCTTCCATCGCTGGACTCAGCACCATCTAATGAAGAGGAGAGGGTAGTGGGTGAATCTGTAGAGATGGAATATCCTGAAGCAAAGAAGGACTTCGCCGCCATCGTAGACATAGGGAAGAGGCTATGGAAGCAGGCGAGCAGGGCTTGCTTATGTTGTATCCAAGCGGTCACATCTACTGATCACCGTATCAACGAAAATTGGGCATGTGAAGCTTATTGCCTGAGTGCGGACTTATGCATATTTGTGTATCAACTATGTTTAGTGAATATTCTATGCTTTTAAACGGATGGAGCTAAGGAACTTGTCTGCAAATATTAAATTTGCATTTTCTATAGCTGTTAAATAAACTGTAGGTTTCGACCTAGCCCTTTATTTTTACCTTGAAGTCTTGGTGGTCTGTAATTGAGTTGAGATGAGTTGCTTGTATGAGGGCACCAAATCAACGTACAGAATCTATACGGTCAATAAGTGCCATCGTATCAACATATCATGCTGATGGTACACTGGATGCGTTAGCACACGTACAAAATCTCTATGGTAAAACCAAAGGTAATAACCAAAGCTATCTACGGTAACATCTATACGGTACAAAAATTATTTTTACCTTCTTTTAATTTATACTTTAAATCACCAACCTATCTTATAAAAATTTAAAAGTAGGTAAGATTGGTGAGCTCAACAATTCTTTTCGTTCAAAATAAGTAATTAAATATCCTCTTCTTTATTTTACATGAAATTGTAGACCACACATAAGGTTCACAAACGAAATAGGTCACGTTGAACATCCATCCATGCTCAAATAGGCACATACTCCAGCTATTGTTGTTTTCTTCGGCTTTTGCTACCTTGTTCACAATGGTCGTGGAATGCATAATGTAATAGTTAAGAGAAAACAATAGCTATGATCTAGACACAGTGTTATCCAGACTTTCCGTAGTGACTTGTATACATATGAACTTTGATGTTTGGATCGAGTTAGAGAAGGCGTGCTTGTGATTTTGCTGTTTATATATGCAGACCTCTCCAGATGATCTCTGAGGAGGAAGCCATTTCATTTCGGGTTAAAAAGATGGGAAATCCCAAATGCGACGGATCGGAATCCGTACTCCCAGGATCTCAGATGGTGGTGCCGCACGATGCGACACCTGACAGCACACATCATAAGGCAAACATTGTATAACATATAAAACAACTGGAAATGTACAAATCAGTACAAACCTTCAGTTTATAACTAAGTACAGAGTTTATACACGTGGAAGCTAACTTTTACAACTCACGCCCGCTAAACTAGCAAAAGTCGGTTGTCCAGCCCTATGGACAACCCACACTAGCTTCACTCCTCAGCTCAGCGCGGCATGTACGGTTCCCACTCAGCCGTGGTCCCCGACGGAGGGTAGCCCTCGCCGGTGGACTCATACCCCGAGTCCGTGGGGTAATCCTCACCTGAAAAACACTCATAGCAGCAACCGTGAGCACGATGGCTCAACAAGGCTTAACCGACTCACCTACACATGAAACTCTATAGGAAGGTTATACAACATAGGATGGCACATTGCAGCAAACGGACACGCCTATAAGTTAATCCTTAGTTCATCTTTTAGCCACAAATTACGGTTCAGGAATCTGAAACTTAGTGAGTAATATTTGGTGGCACACATGTAGCAATACAATTTCATCATAACAGCAATATTGAATCATATCATTTCATATATTAACCTACGTCACGACTCAGTGACCAGGTGGTACTCATCACCGCTTGGGACAGCGAATCGACTCGATATACACCTGCATGGATACCCGAAGAGAACGTCACGTACGCCCAACCATGGAGCTGCACAGCATGCTCACTCGATGTCGTACCGGACAACCTTTCACCAAACAGCACAAAGGTTGAACCGGTCTCACCCAAATGGATAGGAGGTTCCCTACACGGAGCATCTCACTATGCCCGTTAGCGGATTTCCACCTTTCTGCCCTCAACCTACACCTATAAATCGGTGCGTTATGCCTCGACGCTCGGAGGTATAGGTTACATCTGTTTATCGGGGCCCATATATCCAATATGCCTTCGGTACGTTCAAACTTGATCAGCGTGGGCCACACATGGATCGGTCCTCAATCGACACGGACAGGGCTGCACCCACAAGACTTCCTCTTGCTACGCCCTAGCCCCTGCCTAGTCTTATTTTCTTACTAAAGTGATCTCACATTACTCGAACCAATCTCGGGTGTCCCAAGCCTATACTCGCGAGTAGATTCCAACTACTCGACTTGTACCGAAGTCTATAAACATCAAGCACAGCATGAGCTACACGAGGACTTAAATGCTACCCTCATTCTTGTTAGAATAATCTGGCTATGCAGTTGGGTTTCATACATCCTACACCTAATGCACATCAATACCTCAATATAAGTATGTATATAAAGCAAAACTTTCAAAACTTTGTTAAATGCAAACCGGGGCTTGCCTTGTTGCTGCTGGTCAGTGGTTAGGGTCTCGTCCGGAAGTAGGAAGTCCAACACTTCCAGGGTCTCCTCGTCTTCAGCGACTACACGTAAGCAAATTAACGATATGTCAATTTAAATGCAATGTTTGAAACTGCATATGTAAATACCATAACTCTAGATAGCCGTCCCCTTTGGCTCTGATATTTTTATGGTGGCTTGGTAGGATCCTAGCCAGAGACTTGGCCAATTTTCATTTGAAACAAAGTTCATTTGAGCTCTGTACAAATAAAAGTTTATTTGGTCATTATTAGAGCCTCTATGGATTTCCAGGGATTTTCATGGCTCAAACCATTACTTTCTGGAAATTAGAGTTTGATATGGTTATAATGGAGTTGGTTTCATGTCATTTGAAGAATCCTAGATGAAGTTATGCCCTAAACAAGATTTGAGAAAATCTGAAAAATGTTTCTGTACATTTTCCATTTTCTCAGGGCAGTTCACTTAATCAAACCATTAGGGGGACTAAATGAACTTGGATGGATCTGAAATTTTTTCTGTACAACAACAACAACAACCAAGCCTTTATCCCAAGCCTGTTGGGGTCGGCTAGACATGAAACCCAATATCAATGAAGTAAAACAGAGGAAGAGATATGAGAACAAGGGAAAAAAAGGAAAAAAAAGAAAAAAAGAAAAAAAGAAAAAAAGAAAAAGGAAAAAGAGAAAAGAGAAAAGAAATAAGAAAAAAGGAAAAGAAAAAGAGAAAAGAAAAAAACAAGACTACGATTCTGGCACATGAATTGCTACTTTCCATGCGGTCCTATCATGAGCTAAGTCTCTGGATACATTCCAATCTCTCAAATCTCGTTTTACCGCCTCCTCCCAGGTCAACCTTGGTCGTCCTCTACCCCTCCTAATATTTTCTCTACCTCTTAAAATCCCACTGTTAACCGGTGCTTCTGGAGGTCTCCGTTGGATATGTCCAAACCACCTAAGCCGATGTTGGACTAACTTCTCTTCAATCGGCGCCACCCCTACCTTATCACGAATCGCCTCATTCCTTATTCGGTCTCTTCTCGTGTGCCCACACATCCACCGTAGCATGCGCATCTCTGCGACACTCATTTGTTGGACATGTTGCCGTTTAGTTGGCCAACATTCCGCCCCATAGAGCATCGCGGGTCTGATCACCGTCCTATAGAACTTCCCTTTTAGCTTTTGTGGGACTTTCCTATCACATAGGATTCCAGAGGCTTGTCGCCATTTCATCCACCCTACCTTGATCCTGTGGCAAACATCCTCATCAATATCGCCATTGCTTTGTAACATTGATCCTAAGTATCGGAAAGAGTCCCTTCTAGGTACTATTTGTCCTTGTAGACTAACATTTCCCTCTTCACGACCAACACCACTAAAGTCGCACCTCATATACTCGGTTTTGGTCCTACTAAGTCTAAACCCCTTGGACTCTAAGGTTTGTCTCCATAACTCTAATTTCTTATCAACACCATCTCTAGTTTCATCTACCAGCACTACATCATCAGCAAAGAGCATGCACCAAGGGATATCCCCTTGTATATCCTTCGACACCTCATCCATGACCAAGGAAAAGATGTATGGGCTCAAAGCTGATCCTTGATGTAATCCTACCGTGATAGGAAATGCATCAGTCTCACTATCACTTACGCGCACACTTGTCCTAACATTATTGTACATATCCTTGATAAGGGTAATGTACTTTGTTGGCACTTTATGTTTCTCTAGTGCCCACCACATGACTGACCTTGGTATCTTGTCGTACGCCTTCTCCAAGTCGATGAACACCATATGCAAGTCCTTCTTCTGCTCCCTATATCTCTCCATAAGCTGACGAAGCAAGAAAATCGCCTCCATTGTAGACCTCCCAGGCATAAAACCAAACTGGTTTTTAGTGACATTGGTCACTTTCCTCAGGCGGTGTTCAATCACTCTCTCCCAAAGCTTCATAGTATGACTCATAAGCTTAATACCTCGATAATTAGTACAACTTTGAATATCTCCTTTATTTTTGAAGATAGGTACTAATATACTTTTCCTCCATTCTTCAGGCATCTTGTTTGACCAAAAAATGTGGTTGAATAGCTTTGTGAGCCATACTATTGCGACGTCCCCAAGACATCTCCACACCTCAATAGGGACATCGTCAGGGCCGAGGGCCTTTCCTCCTTTCATCCTTTTTAAGGCCTCCTTAACCTCAAACTCTTGTATCCTACGCACGAACCGCCTGTTGGAGTCATCAAAGGAGTCATCCAACTCAACCATAGTGCTCTCATTCCCATCATTGAATAGCCCATTAAAGTAATCACGCCATCTATTCTTAATCTCTTCATCCTTCACTAGAATGCGGTCAGTCTCATCTTTGATGCATTTAACTTGATTGAGATCCCTCATCTTTCTCTCGCGGATTTTTGCTACCTTGTATATGTCTTTTTCACCTTCTTTTGTCCCTAGTCTCTCATATAACTTATCATAGGTTTGTCCTCTTGCCTTACTCACAACCCGCCTTGCATTCTTCTTAGCCTCTTTGTACTTAAGCATGTTGCTTGCGTTTCTATCATTATGCCAACTCTTGTAACACTCCTTCTTCTCCTTAATGGCCTTTTGTACATCCTCATTCCACCACCAAGTGTCTTTATCTATAAGTTTCTTTCCCTTTGTCACACCGAACACCTCACTAGCTACCTTCCTAATGCAAGTTGCCATCTTCATCCACATACTATCTGCATCTCCATTTTCTGCCCAGGGTCCTTCTGTGATCACCCTATTTTTAAAGGATTCTTGTGATTCTCCCTTCAACTTCCACCACTTTATTCTTGTGATTTTGACACCTTTGTCCCGCAAAGAACATGTATGGAAGCGAAAGTCAGCTACCACAAGCTTATGTTGTGTCACAACACACTCCCCCGGGATCACCTTACAATCTAGACACTCCCGTCTATCCTTTCTCCTAGTGAGGACAAAGTCAATCTGGCTAGAGTGTTGGGCACTACTAAAGGTCACTAGGTGAGATTGCCTCTTCCTAAAGAGGGTGTTAGCTAGCAACAGATCATAGGCTACGGCAAAGTCTAGGATGTCCTTACCCTCTTGATTTCTATCGCCGCATCCAAAACCTCCATGTACTCCTTCAAATCCTAGGTTAGTTGCACCCACATGACCATTGAGATCTCCCCCTATGATGAGTTTCTCGGTTATCGGTACACTACTAACCATATCCTCCAAGTCCTCCCAAAATTGCCTCTTAGCACTCATGTTGAGCCCAACTTGTGGGGCATAAGCACTAATGACGTTCAAGACAATGTCCCCAATTACTATCTTGATTAAGATGATCCTATCCCCTCGTCTTCGAACATCCACTACTCCATCCTTAAGACTCTTATCTATTAGAACACCTACGCCATTCCTAGTCCCAGCCGAACCAGAATACCAAAGCTTGAAACCGGTATTCTCGACTTCTCTCGGCTTTTGACCCGCCCATCTAGTCTCTTGTACACAAAGGATATTTACTCGTCTCCTAATGGCAACATCTACTAACTCACGTAACTTCCCCGTCAAGGATCCTACATTCCAACTACCCACCCGAAATCTATGTTCCTCGGCTAGCTTCCTTACGCTTTGCACCCGTCGAGTAAGATGCAAAGACCCTTGCTCACTTATCACTACATCCGGGCGATGATGTAGCGCGCCACTAAGGTGATGGCGATCCGGCCCTTGCTCATTTAACACCATATCCGGGTTCCGATATGGCGCGCCACTAAGGCGGTGGCGACCCGGCCCTTGCCCACTTAACACCATACCCGGGTTCCGATATGGCGCGTCGCTAAGAGGGTTACGCCCCAACGAATTTCTATTGGGTTTCATTTCCATGAGAGTGGCTAAGTGTAGTTGTTGGCTCGCCAAGCCTATCACAACCCCCTCCTCCTTTATCCGGGCTTGGGACCGGCTATGTCATTACAACATAGGCGGAGTTCTGTGACTCAAGGAATTTCAAATGAACCTCCTAGCCAAATTTCAGAGTTTTCCATACAGGACTTCTCCAAATAAAATTCCCAACACTTTAAACTTGAGGTAATTACTTCTGAAAAAGGAATAAGTTTCATGAGCTGAAACTTGTTTTGCTGGATAGTACTCCAAGATATGAATCCAACAATATTTGGTTCACTCAATTTGGAGATTTCTAGTCAGAGATATGGATTTTACAAGTTTGGAGAAATTCTCTGAAAAAGGTCTCTGTTATTTTTCCTATTTTTCAGAGACATAGAGGATTGAAACAACATTTGGCCAAGCAAATGGAATCCAATGCCTCTGAAACTTTTACTGGTGTTCAAGGATTTTTGAAAGAGTGTCCCGCTCAACTTTGGGAATTTTCCAATACACCGAACTCCTGTAAAAATTCCTACAAGATTTTCTTAATTGAATTAACGAGCCAAATATAGAGATTTTCATAGCAATTGGGATGCACCCCTAGATAGTACTCTCTGAGGGGAATCCAACAAAGTTTGTTTGACAATTTTTGGACTCTCCTACCCGAAGTTATGGCTGTTCAAAGTTTAAACAGAATTAGGGAAATCTGGAAATGTTTAAACACCTACTGCGGCCCCACCTGACAGATCCCTCTTCTACCTCACGCCAACAGGGGCTGGTGGCGGCGCTCTCCGGCGAGCCCCTCGGAAAATGCCTTCCCGGCCTTCCCCTGCCCCCAAATTCGCCGCCTCACCATTTTGGACCACGGCCAACTCATCCCCGGGTTCAACCGAGGGCCTCGGTCAACGGAAACCCCTCGGTGACGGGCGGTGGCGGCGGCTAACCTTCGGCGGCGTCGCACTCCCTCCACAGTGGCTCGTTTGATTTGGATTTTCTTCCTAGAGCACCGTGGTGGCATCCTAAGCACCGGCATGAGCTCAAATCAGCTCAAAAGTTGCTGTAAATAGGGGCTCATCAGCGACCTAGCGTAAAACTGGTGCCGGCTCAAAATTCTCGAAGAACAATGCCAAAACTCGACGAAACTTGATGGTTCTTGATCCTAGAGGAGCGTGGGAGGGTGTATATTATGTCTATAACTTGGCACAAGTGATGATGGCTTGATCGCTACAAATTTCCGAATTTTGTGTGGCTTGGTTCTAAGGATACCGAAGCAATAAGCGGAGAAATTCTCCACCGACGACGCACGAGAGAAGGTGAGGTCAGCATGTACGTGTTCAGCACCTTGGCGCGGACCATATTCGTGTTTATCGTCGGCCACGAAAGCGTCTGTGTCGCCCGGGCGCCGGTGAGCAGAGAGGTCGAGCTCGGTGTGAGTTTGCATCGGTTGTGTGGGGAGAAGGTGAACCGCGTGAGGGAAGAAATGGGGCACGGCAGGGCTAAACATTTAACCCTTCGATCACCGATTCCCCCCCCCCCCCCAAGCAGTAGGTGGCGTGGTGAAGAGGCGGTCGGGCGCCGACGTCCGGAGCTGGCGCGCTGTTGCCCGAGTGCAGCTCGAGTAGACTTCGGGTGCAAGTCTGCTAACCAGTGGGCCCCCTTTCCCTCTTATTTTTCTTTCCATTTTTATTTGAGCCAGCAAACAAATTCCAAATTTGATCAAACTTGGAGGATAAGCCAAAAAAATATGAGGAACACAATGGTGCTCTCAAATTTGAATTTCAGTGAAGTCGGAATTTGGAACTGAAGTTTAAATTCGAATTCAAATTGTCCCCCATTTAAATTCCAACAAATAGGAAATCTTTTCCGAATGAGCTGAAAATTTATCGTGCTACCCATGGTTATGTGGAGAACTAAATGGTAGCTTTAGATCTCCATGTTCGGGAATTTTTTTGGCATGTTCAAGTTTAGACTTGGAGCTCACACCTTTAAATTCAAAAGTTTAAATTCCCTCACCTTTTCTCGGTGTGAATTTCAGCTCCACCGCTAGACTTTCTGGGATTTCACCCCGCCCCCCTTAAAAGAATCTCGTCCCGAGATTACCAAAGAAGAGACAAAGATGTGAGAGGAGTTACCCGTTATGTGACGCCATGAAATTCGAGTAGTTTGAGCGAAGGAACTCCTCGCCTTCCCACGTCGCTTCTTTAGCGGTGTGGTTGCTCCACAATATATTGTAGAACCACATCGTTCGATCACGCGTGGTCCGGGCCTTCTCATCAATAATCGGCATATGATATTCAGCATACGTCAAATCCGGTTGCAGCTCGCCAATGTCTTTGTTGGGAACAGCAGCCGTATACTTCAGACATTTTCGTAGTTGTGAAACATGGAAAACGTCGTGAACACCAGAGAGGGACGCCTGTAGTTCCAGTCGATATGCCACTGGTCCACACTTTTTGGTGACAGCATAAAGTCCAATAAATCGCGGAGCGAGTTTCCCCTTCACGCCGAACCGATGCACGCCTTTCATCGGAGATACACGTAGGTACGCGTGTTCCCTGATATCGAAGTACAGCGGCCTACGCCTCTTATCAGCGTAGCTTTTCTGCCGGGATTGAGCGGCCTTCAAGTTGGCTTGAATAATGCGAACACGCTCTCTGGCATCGTTCACCACATCAACCCCGAACGTGACCCTTTCACCGGACTCGCACCAGTTCAATGGGGTACGGCATTTCCGACCGTATAGAGCCTCATATGGTGCCATCTTTATACTCGCTTGATAGCCATTGTTGTACGAGAATTCCGCCAACGGTAGATGATTATCCCAGTTTCTACCGTGGTGGATGGCACACGCTCTCAACATGTCCTTGAAAACTTGGTTCACACTCTCAGTTTGTCCATCTGTCTGAGGGTGATAAATGGAGCTTCTAATCAGTTTAGTACCCAAAGCAGCATGCAACTGCTACAATAAACGAGCCACAAATAATGCCCCTCGGTCTGAGATTATGGTCTTGGGTACTCCATGCAAGCATAGAATTCTTGCAATATACAACTCCGCATATCTGCTGGCATGGAAATGTGTATACACGGGAATGAAGTGAGCCAACTTGGTTAGCCGGTCAATGATTACCCAAATGGAATCATGTTAGTTGGAAGTCAGGGGTAATCCCACAATGAAATCCATGCTCACATCTTCCCACTTGCACGCTGGAATTTTCAGGGGTTGTAACAGCCCTGATTTTCTCATGTGATCCGCTTTCACTCGTCTACACGTATCACACTCGGATACGTATTTAGCCACTTCTCGCTTCATCCGTGTCCAACAAAATTTTCTTTTCAAATCTTAGTACATTTTGTTGCTGCCTGGATGAAAAGAGAATTTAGACAAGTGAGCTTCATCAAGGATCTTCTTCCTCAGCTCCATATTCCGGGGTACGACAATGCGGTCATTGAACCACAGTGTCCCCTCATCATCTTTCCGGATACATTTTATTTCCCCGCTGTCTATCCGTCTCTGGAGATGTGCCATACCCTTGTCAACTTTCTGAGCTGCAATGATATCTTCCCTAATGGTAGGGATGAGAGCAATGTTGTAGAGTGATCCATAAGGAACCAAGTATAAACTCGGCTCTTCCTCTTCCACTGGGGTAATGGTGAGGTTATGGACATGTGCTTTCCGACACAGCGCGTCGGCAACCACATTCGGTATGGCGGGGTGGTAATGAATCTCCATCTCATAATCTTTGATTAGCTCTAACCACCTTCTTTGCCTCATATTCAGCTCCTTCTAGGTGACGATATACTTCAAGCTCTTGTGGTCGGTGTAGAGATGCACCAAATTCCCTAGGAGATAGTACCTCCACATTTTTAGCGCCAAAACCACAGCAGCGAGCTCAATATCATGAGTCGGATAGTGCTTCTCATGGTTTTGAAGTTTGCGTGAGCCATACACGACCACACGTCCTTCTTGCATCAACACGCAGCTGAGCCCGATACCGGACACATCACAATACACGTCAAAGGGCTTGGTCGTATCCGATTGAGCTAAGACCGGGGCTGTTGTGAGATGCTTCACCAATGCTTGGAATGCTACTTCACATGCTGAGTTCCAAACATATTTCGTCCCCTTCTTTAATAGTTCAGTCATCAGCTTAGCAAGCTTGGAGAAGCTCGGGATGAATCTCCGGTAATATCCCGCTAAACCGAGGAAGCTTATGACTCCATGGACAGAAGTGTGGGCTTTCCATTTCAGCACTTGCTCAATTTTGCTTGGGTCAACTGCAATGCCTTCCGCTGAGATGATATGTCCCAAAAATGGAACTTGGCTGATACAAAATTTACATTTGCTGAACTTTGCATAGAGCTTATGGTCCCGCAATCATTGAAGAACGATTCTCAAGTGTTCGGCGTGTTCTGCTTCCGACTTGGAGTAAACCAAGATATCATCAATGAACACCACAACGAACTTGTCCAGCTCCAGCATCAACACCGAGTTCATGAGATACATGAAATGTGCTGGAGCATTAGTGAGACCAAAAGACATGACGGTATATTCATATAGGCCATATCTCGTCGAGAAAACCGTCTTTGGGATATCCTCCGCCCAGATTTTTATTTGATGATACCGGGAGCAAAGGTCCATCTTCGAGAACACAATTGCACCCACAAGCTGATCAAACAGGATATCAATGTGGGGCTGTGGGTATTTGTTCTTGATGGTGACGGCATTGAGCGGCCGGTAATCCACACACAGTCTCAAGGTTTCATCCTTCTTCTTGAAGAACAACGCTGAGCATCCCCAAGGCGAGGAACTCGGCCTAATGAAACCCTTGCTCAACGAATCATTGAGCTGTTCTTTCAACTCAGCCAGCTCGAACGGAGCCATTTTGTATGGTCTCTGTGATATGGGAGTAGTCCCGGGTGCATGTTCTATCTTAAACTCTACATCCCGTTCAGGTGGCATGCCCGGAAGATCATCCGGGAACACGTTGGGATACTCTCGGACTATAGGGATGTCCTCTAACTTGGAAGTTTCAATAGTATAGGCGGCTGAAACTTCCGGGACTGGATTGTCTAGTATGAGGGACTGCGGACGGTGTAGCGGGGAATTGAGGTGAACCGTCAATGATAATGTGTATAGGACAGCGCCATGGTAACATAGCCATGACATCCCTAAGATTGCATCAATCTTCTGCCACTCAAGAATAATCATAGTAGTGGGATATATCTTCCCACCTAAGCATAGTGGTGCTTTCGGAATCATCATTGTTGCTGAAATCTTCCCTCCTGGTGAGCAAATCATATAAGAGCACTCAGTTGGAAAGGATTCCAATTTATGCTTAACCACATATGATGCACTTATGAAGTTGTGGGTTGCACCAGAATCAAATAATATGATGATTGCTTGCTCGTTGAGAGTGAACGTACCAGCCAGCACGTTTCTCCCTCCGGGGCATTCTCATTGTCGAGGTTGCGAATGCCCCCGGTTCGCTGACCAACCTTCTTGACCGGAGGTCGGCCTCGAGCACCACCCTGATATTGGGCTTGCCCGCTGCTCTGCTGCCCCTGGGGACAGTCCTTTGAGAAATGGCCCGCCTGTCCACATGTGTAGCAGGTGTAGTGAGGCGGTCCTCTGCTGATCGGCAGACGGAAACCCGGGGCGCGTTGTGGTGGTGGAAACGTCCGGGGTACCATCTGCTGCTGCTGCTGTTGCGGTCGTGGTGGTGGCATCGGCAGTCGGAATAGGGGTGGCCGAAAAGAACGACCCACGAACTGCTGAGGTCGCGCCGGTGGATGCCACTGCTGACTGGATGGTGTCTTATACACCATGCAGTATTTTTGAGGAGCTCCACCCCCGCTGCATGGTGGAATTCTTTGCTTTCGCTGCTCAGCTGCCAGTTCTCGCTGAGCATCGTATTGCATGATCGCGGCGTTGACAAGATCGTTGAACATGCCACGATTGCATTGTACGAGATGCGTCTTCATCTCGGGATTTAACCCCCGATAGAAGTGCTCTCGCTTCTTCTCCTCGGTGGAGACATAATCCGACGCATACTACGCCAGATGGTTGAAGGCACGGGAGTAGTCGTGGGCACTCCTCCCGCCCTGCTTCAGCTCCAAGAATTCGTGGAACTTCCTCTTCATGATCCTGGGAGGGATATGGTAGACGCGAAATGCCTCCCGGAATTCTTCCCACTCAAAGGCATGGCCAGCCGGCAGTGAGGCAACATAGTTCGCCCACCATGCACCAGCGGCACCATGAAGCTGCTGCACCGCGAAGAGAGTCTTATGCCGCTCCGTGCATTGGAGCAGCCCGAACTTGGACTCGATCGTCCGCAGCCAGTTGTCGGCCTCCAGGGGTTCTGCCGCTTCGGTGAACACTGGAGGATGCGTACTCATGAAACCAGAGTATGTCACAGTGTGGGGCTTACGAGGCCGCCTCTCTTGACGCCCCCACCTGGGACGTATTCTGCACGATCGTGCCGAGCAGATCGGTCTGCTCCTCACGATTGCCCACCAGTGCCGCGATCACATCCGCCAGTGTAAGCGGAGGCGGCGGTGGTGGTTGTTGCTGCGGGGTACTGTCGTAGGCAGGTGGCTGGGAGTCATCACCTCCCTGCTGGCTAGAGCCACCGACCTCATGCATGGCCCTTGTACCAACCATCTGCAACCATACGACAATAAAAATCAGTCCCACAGCATACTTCATGCAGTCCAATAAAATAGGCGTAAAAACATAATGACAGTAAACATGCGATACATCTCGTATATAGATAATGTAATAACTTTGCACAAGATACACCATTACCAGACCAAATATAAACTAGTTAAATCCAACTTTATGGGCTTCCAATTTGGAAGTTCACCTCAACTAGATTTGGTCACTACGAGACGTTAATATTGCTTTGTCATCACGTATACTACCCTTTTATCTTCAATACGACACAAACATGGTCTCTAGCAAAAGAAACTTGAGTAGAAATTGTACTCAAACCTTTCACTAGTTGAAGATTACAACTCATGAGTGTGTGCTACCCCATTGGAAGTAATCAAACCCCCTTAGGGTACAACAATCTCTCACATGAGTTCAACTGTCCATCCCTCTGCCCAGAATGACCAGTTCCTACATATCCCAGATTTCAATCTGGTGCTGGGCATTTTCATGACTCAAGTTAATACCAAAGTTAATGTTAACTTCAGTAGATTTCCAACTAGTATTTATTTACCCTCAGATCAGCTCTGGTTAAAAAGTTATGATAATTGAAAGTCAACAGAATTTCTGGAAGAATTTAAACAGCACCTCCTTTGGAAGTTGCTGTTTTCATCTCTGAATTCCACTGAATTCTGAGCTGCAATTGCATAAACTCTGAATTACAAAGACGTAACTCATCTCCTGCCCTTTCTAAAAATGTATCATATGATAATTTTAGATTTTTCTACAGGAAGTTATACTTGAAAAACAGAACAGTCCAGACAGTGTTTTGAATCTGTCCTGGTTCTGCACAGTTTACAATCATCTGGAGTTTGATCCAGTTTAAGTTGCGATTCTGCTCTGGAAGTCTACAACAAAGTTGTATAGTACTTAAACACCTTTCCAGAACTATATCCCACACCCCCATTGGCTAAATAATCTGTGAGCGATGCTCTGTTAAAGTTCAGCAAACTTTCTGTCAAAACAGAGCACTCTGTTTTTCAATCCCTTTGAGCTAAACTAATCAACTGTTGAATTTTTTCCAACCCAACCAGGGTCCTAATTATTGAAACTTGGTTATTTTAGTTCCTTGTTACCATTATCTTCAATGCAAATGTCTATTATATGTCGGTACTACGTTCCTCACAAAAAGGAAATCTAACTGGATTATACCGGCATATACGTCTCAACTGTGGCACCAAACCGTCTCTCGCACACGTATACTATACAGGATACATACGTGGTTAGTACCTGCAGAAGAACACTTAATAGTGATGCACTCAAGGGTTGTTTTCATTTCAGGCAGGTCCATATTTGAACTTCAATACATACGCCCGTATCATTGCCATACGGCCGTCCTTGAGTTAAGCCACGTCTCAAGGTACGTGATCGTGTTTTTACACCACAAGACGGGGAACCCGAGTAGAGCGCGAACGGGTCATCACAGTTGGGAATTTTATCACCCCAACAGATACCACCTATTGCCCTGCAGGGTGCGCCGATGGCAAGCGCTGCGTATGTCCTCCTAGGCTATTTCCAGAAGAACACACTATCGTGTTACTGACCAGCGTTTCATATGAACTCAGGAACATGAAGAGCCCAAGAGTTTCATATTAACATCTGACACCAAGCTGTGAGACCTATCCCTAAACCACATTCCTCGTCTGGGGAGCTAACCGAAATTGAACCACTTTCGGTGGCGTTCCTTACCAGTTTTACCTGACCGTAGGTGCATCGTTACATAATAAAAATTCAGAATTATAACACGTATGTTAGTCATGCCACTTTAAGTAACTATACTAATATAGTCCTTACTTGGGCACACTAGCGAATCCTCACCGTAATCCTAAGTTTTCCCGTACTACAATCATTAATTAGTGTTCTATCCTCTAAGCAGCTCTGATACCAGCCTGCGACGGTCCGGAATCCGTACTCCCAGGATCTAAGAAGGTGGTGCCGCATGATGCGATACCTGACAGCACACATCATAAGGCAAACATTGTATTACATAGAAAACAACTGAAAATTTACAAATCAGTACAAACCTTCAGTTTATAACTATGTACAGAGTTTATATACGTGGAAGCTAACTTTTTACAACTCACGCCCGCCTAACTAGCAAAAGTCAGTTGTCCAGCCCTATAGACAACCCACACTAGCTTCACTCCACAGCTCAGTGCGGTCTGTACGGCTCCCACTCAGCCGTGGTCCCCGATGGACTAGATAGTGTTCCACTATTTTGTGATAACACTAGTGCCATTTGCATTGCTAAAAACCACGTGCAACATTCGAGAACTAAGCACATTGACATTATCTTCACTCCACAGCTTAGTGCGGCGTGTACGGCTCCCACTCAGCCGTGGTCCCCGACGGACTAGATAGTGTTCCACTGTTTTGTGATAACACTAGTGCCATTTGCATTGCTAAAAACCCCGTGCAACATTCGAGAACTAAGCACATTGACATTAGGTATTACTTTCCCTGTGATAATGTCGAAAAAGGGAACATTGTGCTTCACCATGTAGATACCGAACAACAATTGGCTGACATTTTTACAAAACTTTTGGATTCCACTCGTTTTTGTTACATTCGTAGTGAAAGAGGGGTTATGCATCCTCATGGCTTAAATTGAGGGAGAATTTGAAACTTGGGAAGTCTATGTGTGAATCTGAAATTAAAATAATATGAGCATAGTATTTCATGCATATATGACTTTGTGATTCCTTTTTCATGTTGAAAGTTCTTACTGCATTACTCGTGTTATACATTTTGTAGTTTTTACCATGTCTAGTAATTGGAATAATTACTTACACTAAATCTGATCATGGTCGATCTTTCTTGCTGTTTTGAACTTGTTGCATGCTCACAAGTGCTTTTAATCATAAAGAATTAATCAAGTAATGAACTCACATGTTGAGTTTTTATGTTCAAATAAAAAAATGAGAAAAGATCAAGAGAATATGCATGCATCGCACTTCTTCTTTTGAGATGGCTTATCATTGCACTTAGATATGAATTTGAAAGGAGTTGTGTATGACTAAAACTATGTCCTTAAGCTTGGTCGGTTAGAATAAGGCTGATGCTGCATATAATCTCTTGCAAATATCATAACATCAAAATTTGTGCTTTAAATGTCAAATATAAATGCAGCAACAAGTGTCATGCTTTCAAATCTTGAAATAGTTAAGTTTGTGAGATCATGACTTGCTCAAATTGAAAATTACACTTGATCTCTAGCATGGCTTACACTACTTTATATATCTCATTGATGTGTTAGTGTAAGTTAATTGATAGTATGATTTGGATGAGCTTTTTTTTATATGTATATGTTATAATGTGCTCATAACAAATTAAAATTTCTCTTTTGTACCTTGCTGAATACATTGTCAAAGGGGGAGAAATTGATCACACATTGCACACATTCACAAGTGTTTTGGCACGATTCTTCTCAGGGCGAGAATTTTTGGTATTTTTGTTTTTCTTCTCATTTTATTTCTGATTTACAAAGGGGGAGAAATTGTTTCCAAAACTTTTCATGTGAATAAGCCAATGTTCGGATTTTAAGTGGTGCTTCCAATGCATTCATCAAGTGGGAGATCGTGAGACCTATGTGTGCCGAATACATTGGCTTTAACGATAAAAGTTTTGAATACTACCAAAACACCTTTTTAGCAAGGTCCGACGTAAGGTCTGACTTGCTTTGTCTAGGTCTGACTTATTTTGGCTAGGTCCGACTTGTTTTTGCTAGCTCCGGTGCTAGATCCGACTAGCTTTGGTAAGTTTCGTGCTAGGTCCGACTAAGCTTTAGTAAGCTCTGGCGCTGGGTCCGACTAGCTTTGGTAAGCTCCGGTTCAAGGTCCGGTTAGCTTCGGTAAGGTTCGGAGCTTGATTGCAATAGTTCTGCTTTTTAACTTGCAATATTTTGAACTTGCTTTACTCTTATGGAAAGTTTGCTTAGTATTATTTTACTAAGTTTTTGGTGTGTTTTGGTGGTTATGCTTGATATCATTTTGCTATGGTGTACAACATGCTTATGTGAGGTGCTCACGTAAGATGTTGTAGTTTCGGAACTCACGAGAGTCAAGTCGAGGACTTTTGCTCGGAAGTATTGGTTGTTTATTCATGTGCAGATGTTGCTTGAGTTAAAGACATGGCTGGTGATGGGATCCATTGAACTAGTCTTATGGAGAAGATGAGGTTCAACAACCAAGTTCGGGAGGATTTGTGGTTGAGTTGATCGGGAGGTCGCGCAGCATGTTTGGATCAAGAACAATGCATATGAAGGTATCGTGGATGTTGTTGGAAGGTGTTTGAATGTGTGCAAGGAGTGCATGGACGTGGAA
Organism: Neostapfia colusana; assembly: GCA_030760725.1. Classification (NCBI taxonomy): domain Eukaryota; kingdom Viridiplantae; phylum Streptophyta; class Magnoliopsida; order Poales; family Poaceae; genus Neostapfia; species Neostapfia colusana. Next base: position 35,796,530 of record JASWHV010000016.1, read on the forward strand.
ACATGGTTCCAAGGCGTGGTGAAGCGATATGGAAGTGGAGATATGGTTGAAAAGGTTCAACCGGCTGGATTTTGCGCTCGGGCTGCGGCTGAGGCGGTTATGGTTTGTCTATGGAAAGTTTCGAGTTGGTTATAACAGGATTTCGTGTTAGGCAGGAAGTATAGTTGTTTTAGGAATGTTTGGGACGTTCCTGAGGTGTTTGGAAGTCTTAAGATTGCTTCTATCTGCGTATAGAAGAGTCTTGAGCAGTATTGGAAAGTTACAGTTTGAATCCAAGTAGGAGTAGGAGTCCTAGTTTGAATTGGATTGGCCATAGAGCTGGTTATATAAGCAAGGGAGGCCAAGGCTCGTGCAGAGCATGACTTTGGGGCTGTTCCTATTGTGTTTTGATAAATAAAATTCGTATTCTAAAGGAACTTTTGTACCTTGTTCGTCCGACTTGTTTCAGACAAGTTTTCCTCGTCGAGTTTCTGTTCAGCACTACCTTGGTTCGGTGGTTTTATCATAACTCGATTTTTACAGATCCAATTGATTTGATTCTTTTGGGTTGTTTTCACAACTTGATTATCTATCATATGTGAAAATTTCACGGTCATTGAATTTGTGGTTTGTGATCCACACGAGTTTCTTTGCAGTATTCCAGAACTGTTTTTCTCGCGTAGGACAGATTGACCTTTGTTCGATATTTCGATCGTAACTTGAGTTTCTCTCAACGGATTTTTATGATTCTTGTTGTGACGTCTTTGTGACTTGATTCTCTACAATATATACTAGTTTTGTCACAGTTGAACACGTTTAGATTAGTCGCACACACGGTTTCTTTAACAGATCAGTTTTCTGCTGAGGGGTGTTTTGTTGCTTCCGCTGAAAAGTTTTTATCTACCATTCACCCCCTCTGGTAGCTTTACACGTGTACTTCAATCCTACAGAAATGTAAGGTTCATTCAAGAGGTTCTTATGGCATGCGTGACAGTAAATAACTATTCCTTTTTTGGTTGACAAACGAACCATTTTGACTGATTTCCTGTTATAGCTTCAGTATCAATACTATAATATTTTGTATGGACAGCAATATTTCTACTTGTTATAAGTTTGGTTCAGATAATTAGTCCAGTGAAGTCAATTATCTAAGTGACCAAGCTAATGTAAATTAGCACATGATTATCGTACAATCTTCTTTTGCACAATAGCCTTGATGTTTTCATACTAATGTTGTCTTCTCAAGGTTTGATCTCCAAACATCAAGAGAAAGAGAATGATGGAAGAACATACTTTCCTTCCAATAAGGGCCGTATGCATTTCTACCTCTGTTTTCAGTGTCAACAGTTAAGTTACCACAATTTTTGAACTTTGCACATTGTTCTGGCTTTCACCCAACTTATTGCACCGTTGCCTTAATTTTATTGAATCAAATTAAAGATTTTCTATTGAAAAAGGGACAATTGTCTAGCGACTTGTTCAAAACAGAGGCAATGGTGTAAAATTGAATGAATGTATGTAAATTCATAATTAAGGTACGTACAGAGTAGGAGCGCTCATGCATCTATCCTTTCCAGTTGACGAATTGGCTAATGATAACTTGTTGTTTCTCTTAATTGCCTGAACTTTTAATGGATGACGATTAGTCAAATAAGGTGAAGTGGAGTCATTATGATTTTTTAATTAAATAAAAAACTATTTTACTCTACAGTGCTTTATCTGAGTACACTTTTGGGTACATTTTCCTATAACCTATATTTGAGAATTCGGAATTGTCCTGTCTGCATTAGTAAGTTTGGATTACAATTCCCTATCAACTAAACTGTATTTAAAGCATCAGCATCATGCATGCTTGCATCATAGAAAAAGATAATTATTATTTTATAGTTGAGGTTATTTGCATTAGAGGAAAACAATCTATTGTTTGCAGAATATCAAGTGATTATTAGATTTCATAGTTGATTGATTATAATGTTTGTAAGATACCATATAATAATTAAAATTTGAAGTAATAATTTTTCATTGTCCCTCTTGAATTTCTCTTATGTACATTATTTCCCTGTTGTTTTGTATTGAATGGATAAGTATTGTTATAAACACTAGTTTCTACAGTAGCATGAATAGATTTAGTTAAATACTAGTGATCGTCAGCATAATGTGTGGCTCTGGTCCCACATTGAATTGAGCTCTAATTATTTATTTATGTTTTCTGCAACTTTTTATCAAAATAACAAAGAAAAATATGCAATATGTGTTTATACTGCGTGAATAAGGCTGAAATTTTAAGGTACATTTTACAACCCTAAACCAGAATTTTATAACATGTTTATCATTTTCCAGTCATACAACTGGCATGACAAAAATAACAAGTTTCAGCCATTGTAAAAAAAGGATTAGGTGGCTATCACATTTAAATGGAATATTAACAGCATGCAGCACTCCCAATGATTCATCTGAAACATATGGAGACTCTCAGAATAAGTTTTACCATTTTTAGAACTTTTATTTAATTTATCATGGTTTAGACCTTGCCAATCAATAGAAAATACATATTTTGCAATTTTACACATGACTTGAGCTGCAAAATGCCATATACATCACATGCAAGAGCTCAATGCAACAGGATGTGAGATAAAAAGTGAGATGCATGAAGAACATGTGAGCAAAAGCAATTTTTATGTGGCAGATCTGATCTCAAGCATGACATGCTTGTTGTTTATGTAGTATATATGCTTATTAGGAATCCAGTAAATTTATTTCGCATTTTCAGAGGAACATTCAATTTGCTATGGATTTTATGTTGTGCATATTAAATCTAATACATAAAAACTAATTTCTAGAGGACAAATCACAAGAACAGCAGCATCTTCAACCCTGGTGTGCAAAAACAGCCATGGGAAGGGAGAAAACCAGGGGAAAATGCAGGGAGGGGGTCACCATTTGATGAGTAAAAGAGCACAATAGTAGGCCAATTCTTCCGATAGGTAATGGATTGTTGGCTCAGTGGTGGTATGCTACTCTAGCAATTCTACCGCGTCACCCATGAAACATTTGAGTAGAGACGTCATAGATTGGTACCACTAGACGTGCAGCATAGAGGAACGTAGACGCGCATCGGTGGAGTGGAACTAGACGGCCACATTCTTCTCTTCCTCGTCCTCGTCACGGCAGCATGTAGACGATCACGTTCGTCGTAGCCGATCAGCGGGACAGTAGCAGCAGCGCCTCCACGGAGTCCACACGTACGGGGGGGGGGGGGGGGGGGGGGGGGGGGGGGGGGAACGCTGTGCGCCAAGGCTCTCGGCGTGAGGCCTGCGAGGGGTAGCGTCTATGGCTGTCACCCTGGGGAGACCTCACCCCTTAACCTCACACCTTGTATTTATAGGCGTACTAGTGGGCTTTTAGGTCGCAGGCCCATTAGTACCCTAATTTCCTATGGATCAAATATCAAACAGGCCTTAATCCGAATTGTTATGTTTGCCTCTTGGGCATATCACCAATAATCTTTTACTTGCATTAGAGACAATCATCTAGCCAAGCTTTTCGATAATCCAACCCCTTAAGTGTGTGACTCGTTAGGTTCATGCACAGTTGGGTTGTGAATGGAAACCGTTTTCAACCACATGTCTATAGCCGTACCTAGGAGGACATACTGACTCCCAAATGTATATAAAGATCATATCGACTGAACCTAGATACATTCACATGCTAATCACTTTGCCTCACGATACCAGTCAATCTCAAGGCGAGATGCGTTCCATCCTTGTCATAGCTTGACCATTCACTCGATCGGATAGTGGATTTATTCCATGACTAACTTTTACTCATTGTGATTAACCTTTAATCACCTTGGCATGGCCATGCACTTTCAAATCCAACTATCTCGAGAGGCCGAGAGATATCTCTCCTTTTATTAAGGAGAGACAAATCCCATCTTGATCGGCGCAAATCCCATTCTATGTTTCATTATGCACCCAAAGACTACTTTTATGACTACCCAGTTACGGAGTAGTGTTTGGTAGTCTCAAAGTACACAACTACACACAGTGAGAAATAATGGCGATCTTAGGTCTAAGGATCTAGCAGGTGTATCACTCAAGACCAACTGATGGCACATATGAAAATAACAATCCTAGCAGTGTCTCGGAGTGGGTCAATCAACACCATGTTGACTAACATGTATTCACATTATTAATTTGATATCTCCATATCTATGACCCATGAAACGTGATCATCAATTAATACATGTGCTAGTCTATATGACATCATTTTCTCATATAATGATATGGACTAGGGATCATTTAGAGTAACATTATTTATTGATAAAGAGTAAATAATGATTACTCATATAACAACTTATTTAATAGTACATAAACATAGTTATGACACAAGTCTCCCATTACACACTATGATCACTAATGTAAGTATCTAATACCCATAGATCTCATGTGCGCCTCATGCTTTCATTGTGGAAGAGACTTTGTCAACATATCTGAACCTTCAAATCTATGTGCACCTTGCATATCTTCACATCACCTCAGTCGATGATCTCTCGAATGAGGTGATAGTGTCGTAGTATGTGTTTGGATCTTTTGTGTATTCTAGGCTCCTTTGCTTGTGCGATGGCTCCACTATTGTCACAATAGAGATCCACAGGACTGGACACACTAGGAACAACACCCAACTCAGAAACAAATTTTCTGATCCAAACAGCTTCCTTTGCAGCTTCTGAAACTGCAATATACTCTTCCTCTGTCGTTGAATCTGCTACTGTATCTTTCTTCGATTTTTCCAGCTCACTGCCCCTCCAATGATGCAGAATACAAAACTGGATTGCGATCTAGAATCATCCCTATCAGTTTGGAATCTTGCATCAGTGTAACCTTTTACAACGAGCTCTTCTTCACCTCTAAACACTAAGAACTCATCCGTAGTTCTTCTCAAGTACTTAAGGATGTTTTTGGCAATGGTACAATAAGTCTCACCATAATCTGATTGATATCTGCTCATGATTCTTAAAGCATAGGATACATCTAAGCGTGTACATAGCATGGTATACATGATGGATCCAATAGCCGAAGCATAAGGAATCACTCTCATCCTTTTTTGCTCATCAAGTGTCGAATGACACTAACTCTTTCTTAGAGTAATGCCATGTGACATTGGCAAGAAACCTTTCTTAAAAACTTGCATATTGGACCGATTCAATATATTATCAATATATGTATCTTTGCTTAATCCAATTAGCATTTTAGATATATCTTTATAGATCTTTATGCCTAAAATATACGCTGCCTCTCCTAAATACTCCATCGAGAAACTTTTTCTTAATGAGGATTTAACACCATCAAGCACTGGAATGTCATTTCCTATCAATAATATGTCATCTACATATAGGACCAAGAATACAAGTGTGCTACCACTAAACTTCTTGTAAATACAAGATTATTCTATGTTCTTGATGAAACCAAACCCTTTGACAACTTAATCAAAACTTAGATTCCAACTCTGAGATGCTTGCTTCAATCCATAGATGGACTTTTATAGTTTGCATATTTTACTAGCATTTTTAGAATCAACAAAACACTCAGGTTGTGTCATGTAAACATCCTCGGGTCAAACTTCTATGAAGAAAGGCTGTTTTGACATCCATTTGCAATATTTCATAATAAAAATATGCAGCAATTGCTAGGAGAACCCGAACAGACTTTAGCATTGTGATGGGTGAGAAAGTTTCATCATAATCAATACCTTAAATTTGTTTGAAACCTTTCGCCATCAATCACGCTTTATAGATGTGATCATTTCTATTCATGTCATTCTTTTTCTTGAAAATTCATTTTACAATCGATAGGTCTCACACCTTTGATTTGATCAACCAAGTTCCAAACTTAATTTTCATGCATGGATTCAATTTTGGATTCTATGGCTCCAAGCCATTTCTCAAAGTCGGGTCCTTTCATTGCTTCGTTATAGGTTGTAGGCTCATTATTGTCCAACAATACCATGTCATGCTGCTCCGTGGTTAGAAGCGTTAACTTTTCAGTCGCACGACGTGCCCTTGTAGAACTTTGTGAGGTTGTTGTTTCATCAACTGGTTGCACAACATCTTGTACATCCTGTATAGGATCAGAGGTATTTCTTGAATTTCTTCAAGATGCACCTTGCTCCTACTAAGTCCTTTTGAGGGAAACTCTTTCTCCAAGAGGACACCATTGTGAGCGGTAAACACTTTACCCTCTAATTAGTGGAAATTATTTGCTTTTCTTCACAAGGCTTGATCTGACCAGTATTTTAGATATGAATCTGAATTGGGACTAAACCCAGTGGCTGCTTTCAAAATCTAGTATTGACACAATTTTACTCTAAGATTTAGCTGCTGAATGATTTAATAAATTGGGGTATGACAGGAAGGAGCCTCTAGTTTCCAAGTCCAAGTTGGGAAAGGTATGGCTCATGTATCTTTTCTTGTATTTGTGACGTTATTCTTATTTTATTTATATGCTTGGAATATGAACGGGTTTGGGTGTGAGGAACCGGGGTCCCGACATTAGGAATCACATTGGATGGTGTCGTGCGATGTGACACCCAGCAACACACATAAATGAAAACCATATTACATAACATAAGCTTAAATTTATATAGTGAAGTGTACAAAATAGTTACATCAAAATATCAACAGCGGAAGTACTTTGTTCTTAGCTCACACTCTCAAGCCTAAGCTAAGCAAAAATAAACCCGTCGAGCCCGCGGACGGTCCACGCTAGCAACACCGGAGAATCAAGGCGGCATGCAGGGTTCCCATTCAGCCGTATACCCCGACGCGGTGAGGCATCTATCCCGAACTCTTCCTCGTACAATGCCAAGTATTGTCACTCACCTGCAGCAACAACTTATATAGCAACCGTGAGCACAAAGGCTTTATAAGACATATCCATCTCAACTAAACATGAAATTCTCCACGATAGAGACATACACATGAGAAGATGATAATTTGGTAAATAAACTCATCTACAAGTGAATCCTTATGGTCCGTTTGGTTCAGCTGCACCAACCATATTCTCTACGAAAAATCAGAAATCTGAACAAAAAGGGTTCACATGAGAATCAGATTCTCCAAAATCTACAGATTTTCCTATTGCAAATGAAAATCTGTCAGAACATGTCAACTTTTCACAAAACACCCAATTGTTGAACCGGTCCTACCATCACGAGCAGAATTTCCCTACATGGAGCACCAATCCTCGATGTTGTCATTAGCAGATTTACACCTCCGGCCCTTAACCAACACCTATAAGACGGCGAGCAATGCCTCAGCATCCAGGCTAACCTATTATATCAGTTTTCTATGGGCCATATATCCAGTTTGTAATCGGTACAGTTCAAACTTGTCCAGCAAGATTGCACACGGCACGGTCCTCAATTGATCGATGCAGGTAGAGCTACGCACACAAGACCTCCATGTCTTGCTGCATCCTACACATATGACCGGTCTCAATTTAAGTTTATCAAACCCTGTTCTCGAGCCACCTATGTGACCCTATTCTTTCTCTTGCGAATTGATTCCAACAACTCGACTTCTACCAAGTTCTTGGACAACATTAACAAGGCATAAATCTATACAATGAAGTCCTTGACTACCCTTCTATTACATGGATCCTTTGGTCATGCATTTGTATTTTCATACATCCTTGACCTAATGCACATCTCATCTCTATTCAACAATTGTGACATAAAATAAAACATTTTAAAAGAGCAGTTAAATGCAAACCAGGGCTCTTCTTGTTGCTGCTCAGAAAAAAAAAGTTAGTTTCCGGAGGTATGCTGTAAATGGGCTCCAGAGTCTCCTCGAACTCAGTGACTAGACAATATGCAAAGCAATGCAAATAATGGATTAATATCTATATGAACAAAAGTTATGTGTATAACTGAATTCTGTAATGAATGAACTCCAATGCCCCTCCTGTTTTTACAGTGGATGACGTAGATCATAGATAACCTGCTAGCAAAGTATATGGAATTCTTAAGAAAATACGTGTTTATATTAAATTTTTAAGGCTTTATTATTCTCTTAAATGCCAGGAAAATTTGGGGCTTTGACATACAGGAAAGTATGTTTTTCAAATGGTGCTGGTGTTAAGGAGTCCAAGAATATTGGTTTCACATTTTTCTAACCCTTCTACTGAAAGTAATGGATTTTACAAGTTGTTTCTATTTTTCTGAATTGCTTTCTGTTATATTTATAACCATAGAGCAAACATATTGAATTCTCTTATGCTAAACTTACCCAATGGTTTTGAAAATTTACTGAAAGTCTCATGGAACTAGAGGAATACTTTGGCCGAACTTGAGATTTTTCTATAATAGGATTCTCATGGAATCAATCTTCACTGAATTAGAATAAGGGAATTATTGAGAGAAGTCCAGAGATTTCATACTATATAAAAAGATTGTACTGATGTTGAAGATGAAGCTTGAGGAGGCATGTGGGATGATGCCTTTGCCAGCCATGGGAATAGTAGATGGGACTTTTGGCAAGATAGAAGAAGAGAGGAGCTTTTCTGATATGTTGTGCACCATTATGTTCTTCAGGGCATTTTAATGTCACCGTAATGTTATCTAATACGTAATCATAGATGGAGGAGTTAAGATGGCTCAGAATATAACGCATGAGAAAACATAACGAAATGACATCCGTGGGGGTGCGACTGATCCTAGGGTTTGGCCGACTCCTGGGAGCCACCGCATGTTCACTGCTTTCATTGGCTGATCTCATTGACCATGCAGAAGGTTTTTCTAGTGGGCCCACTTTATTTAGACATCGAGAATTTAGATTGAATTCAAATAAACGATGTGAAAATCACTTAAATTGATCATATTATTTTCTTTATCCAAATAGTCGTGGGAATCTAAGAAAGTTTTGTGATGGTGCCCTTTCACGTTGAATTGATGGCCCTCATTATCTTGGAGTGTGATGAATCCATGAGAAGAGGTTTCTACAACAGTAAAACTTCCTTCCTATTTACTTCTCAATTTCCCGTGTCTAAATAGTTTAACCCTAGAGTTAAAACGCAAAACCTTATCCCAGGATTTAAATTCGTTGGGTGTTATCCCCTTATCGTGCCATGTTTTAGTTCTCTCTTTATAAATCCTGGCACTATGATATGCATTGTCCCTCCATTCCTCAAGTTTAAAAAGTTGGCGCATTTTGTATTTTCCTGCCTCGATAAGGTTCATGACCCACCTTTTATTTGGCCAGTACGATTGACACGGTAACACACGCTAGGTACCTGGAAGACCAGTGATCAGCTCATCTAACGGAGATAAACGGAACCACGGGGACCAGCCAAACTATACGAAGTCCCATCCCACTCGGTGCAGTGGTACAGGGATGGAAAGTAGATGTAGACTATAGACAAGAAAATGGGAGATGTACGCATCGCTCCTGTGTCACATTGGGCCGCCTTAGACGCTGACGCAGCATGCCAACCCCCAACCCATTTATGAGGAGCCGGTGAGTAAGTTGAGGCGTCCGGGCTATAAAAAATGAGCGACACTCTAGTTCTTCCTCAGCCAGTCATGCGAGGAAGCCTCACTTGTAATCCTGGTTCCTTAAACCGCTTGAGCAAATACAAGACCGAAGAACACACCAAACTGGACATAGGACACGTTGTACAAACCAGTATAAACCCCTTTATTTGTTAGCTAGTCATCCATAATTAGCTAATGAATTCATACAATATCCCTCATGAACTCAAATCTTAAACTAATCACTAAGATCTTGTGAAGAAGGCTCCATTAAGGAGGTTCTTGTGGCACGTGTGGCAATGAAGTATTATTTTTTTCTTACTTAACATATGAATGTACAAGTGTATCGTTCCTCCTATTTTGACATTTTTTTTGTTAAAGCATCAGTATTAATAATATAATATTTTTCTATGTACAACAATATTTTTACATGTCATGAGTTTGGACCAGATAATTAATCCAAAGATGTCATTTATCCACGTGCCAGAAGTAAAGTACTTTTGCACATGACCATCATATAGTAGCATGAATAGTTTTAGTTTAACTATTAGTAATCGTCAGCAGGTACATTTGTAACCATGAATTGTTACTACTATAATGAAATTTGATACCAGGGGTTCGATAGAGATATGGCGTCTAACAAATGTTTCTCCAAGTCAAAAAAATTAAGCTATGCTCACCTTGTGGCGTACATATTGCCGAGGCTTTTATGTTTCCAGCTAAAATGCACATTGTAATTGAAAATTAATGATGTATATATACACATGCATCCACTAGCACTTGACCACATGCATGAACAGTTTTACTACAATTAAATTATATCAACTATTGATATTTAGTTTGTATTCTTCATGCATTTGGTGCAGCCTGCTTACTTACCCGTGAAGTCTAACAGCACCACCCAGCTGCAATGAATTGTAACCCAGCTTCGACGACCATCATGGAAGATGCCGACAATACATCTCCAACGGCAATGATTTTCCAGGTCAACCAGTTGACCTTCCAGTTGCTCCAGCAGCGTTTATCTATTGAATAGACAACCGGGGCAGCTGCGGGAAAGACATCTAGCCCTGCTGCTCAGCATGGCATCACAGGCTCGCCAACTGCCCTAGTCCAGCTATCGTATCTATGACCATGCTAGCACTTTCCAAAACTGCCTACTATCAGGCCACCGGTGCCAGTCCCAGCCAACAATGTCACAGAGAATTTACAGATGCAGTAGTTTCAAGAGAGAAGTATATGCGTTCTAAACATGCAGGAAGATCCACCATCGCTGCACTCAGCATCATCTGATGAAGAGGAGAGGGTAGTGGGTGAATCTGTAGATATGCAAAATCCTGACACAATGAAGGACTTCGCCGCCATCATAGACATTTGAAAGAGGCTATGAAAGCTGGCGAGCAGGGCTTGCTTATGTTGTACCCAAGCGGTCACATCTACTGATCACCGTACCAGCGAAAATTGAGCATGTGAACCTTATTGCCTGAGTTTGGACTTATGCATATTAGTGTATCAACTAAGTTAGTGAATATTATGTGCTCTTAAACAGATGGAGCTAAGGAACTTGTCTGTAAAGATTAAATTTGCATTTTCTATAGCTGTTAAAGGAACTGTAGGTTTCGCCCTAGCCCTTTATTTTTACCTTGAAGTCTTAGTGGTCTGTAATTGAGTTCAGATGAGATGCTTATATGAGGTCACCAAATCAACGTACAAAATCTATACAGTCAATAAGTGCCATCATATCAAGATATCATGCTTATGGTACACTGGATGCATTAGCACACGTACAAAATCTATACGGTAAAACCTAAGGTAATAACCAATGCCATCTACGGTAACATCTATATGGTACAATAATTATTTTTACCTTCTTTTAATGTATATTTTAAATCACCAACCTATCTTATAATAATTTAAAAGTAGGTAAGCTTGGTGAGCTCAGCAATTCTTTTCTTTCAAAAAAAGAAATTAAATATCCTCTTCTTTACTTTAGCATGAAACTGTAGACCACACATAAGGCTCACACACGAAATGGGTCATGTTGAGCATCCATCCATGCTATTGTTGTTTCGTTCGGCTTTTGCTACCTTGTTAATCATGGTTGTGGAATGCATAATGTAACAGTTAAGAGAAAACAACAGCTACGATCTAGACACAGGGTTATCCAGATTGCCGTAGTGACTTTTAAACATATAAACTTTGATGTCTGGATCGAGTTAGAGAAGTCTACTGTTGAGGTGAGAGGTGTAGAGATTAATACTTGCATCAAAATAATGTTGATGTAATCTACAAAATGCATGTTGAATGGAAGTCTAATCAGTAATGTAATCTACGAAATGCATGGTGAATGGAAAGATTAGGGCTACATGGGAATGGGACACTCGGATAATCTTTAAGGATCAAAAAATCTTCTTTTTTAATGAGGAGGTAATAGGAGGATAAGCAAATATGATACGATTGGTAGTAGTTGGTAAAATAACACGTGTTTTACAAAACTTTGTTAATCCTAAACCTAAACTACGAGATGTGGCCCATGCCATAATTTTTTATTTATAAACCAAAGAGAAACTTGGGTTTCTTTTATTATATAAACACGTGGCCCAAGACTTTTGGGGGTTGGTGGGTGGTTCGGTGGGTGGGTGGTTAGGTGGGTGGATGTGGGTTGGTGGAGTCCTTTATAAGCTCTTCAAGAAATAGGATTCTAGATCTGAGAATAGATATTCCAGGTATGCTGATAAAGGGCATCTAACATGGTTTGGATCTGCTATTGCAATCTTAATTACTTTTTCTCTAGTCACAGTTCTTTAGATCTAAGTTTTCATTTTATAAATTAGAAGATATATCCTTCACAAGCTCAACTTCTTTTTCAGCTTCCCAAAATATAGGATATATGTAGTGTAGATCTGTGTATACAATGTTATAATAAATCCATGGATAAAGGACATTGAACCACATTTGGATAAAGTATTGCACTTCTGATTATTTTTTCTCAAGTCATAATTGTTTAGGTCTATGTTTTGTTTTTATAAATTGGAACTGATCTGACAAGGATCCATCATTTCTAGAGAAGATACGTCTGCCATCTCTGCTCATAACCACAGATTACTCTCTGCTGCTATTGAAATTTGCGGTGAGTAAATTCTGTTCATCCTATGTGCAGTACTTGTTTTATTTCCAGTTATTCTCGATTTCTCGGTTCTGATGATTCTTAGTACCGTCTATCATTTCATGTTCAACATATGAAGTAAAGCATTTTAAAAAAGAATGAATTGGTGGTATGGGTGGAACAGACAAATATAATTTTCAGCTCCAACCCAAGAGACATTTTGCAAAATTTTACACAACGAAAGACATCTGTAAATATGTGAATACATGATATGTTGTGTTTTATTTGCACGACACTCAAGTATATATTATTTATTTATTTTATGTCTTATATTCCTTATGAATGATGTTGAATGATTACTTCTTTTTTATGTCACATCCAAAGTAGTGGTCAAGAATTTTGAGGAGAAAATCTGACAACAATATATAGTAAAGCATAAAAGAAATGGGAGAAGAAGCCCAACAATCTGGGTAAATATGTGATTTAAATCTTCCTGTTCTTAGAGCTCGACTAATTTCAAGTCGTCAACGTATGACTGATGTGCATGAGCTCTTCTCCTCTAACCATAAATTTACTGTTTGGTCCATACTCGTGGTATGTTCTTTTTATCTGTTGGTTTTGTCTTACTAAGGTGCAAATAGGCCTGAGATAATTACTTATATTTAAGATGTACATTATAGAATTCCCGATATTCCATTAGTATGATGAATAGTTATAAAAATGATCTTCTAATGTTCTTAATCTCTTCTCTTTACAGCTTGTGTTATATAACAAAGTCATGCATTTTAGACAACATATAGAAATGAATCTGAAACATATAAGCAGTGTAGGCATCATTTAGGAGGTTCTTGTATCATGTGTGACAATGAAGCAGTATTCGTTTCTTAGTTAACATATGAATGTACAATATCACCAAGACTTATATGTCTTTAGCTCATATGCACATTGTAATTGACTGTGAATGATGTATATATAGACATATAGCAACTAGCACTTGATCACATGCACGCAAGGTCTTACTATCATTAATTTACATAAACCATTGATATTTAAGTTGTATTCTTCATTCGTTGATGCAACCTGCATACTTACTCGTGAATTTTTAGTGCACCGCCAAACAACAATGGACTGCAACCCTCGTCCACCAGCACTGCCATCTTCGACAACCTTCACGGCGGCTGCCAACAATTCTTCTCCAAGGCCTATGATTGTTCCTGTCGACCAATCGACGTTCTATTTGCTCCAGCAGCGTTTATCTATTGAACCGACAACTGGGACAGCAGCGGGAACAATAACTAGCCCTGCTGCTCAGCATGGCATCACAAGCTCGCCATCTTCTCTAGTCCCGTTGGCAGTGGTACCAACACGCGAGCGCTTACCGAAACTTCCTATGACCAGGCCACCGTCACCAGGACAGCTGCAATCATTTCAAGAGGGAAGCATATGCGTCCTAAACATGCAGGCAGATCCTCCATCGCCAGATTCAGCATCATCTGATGAAGAGGAGGGCGTAGCAGGTGAATATGAATATATGGAAAATCCTGCAGAAGAGAAGGACTCGCCGCCATCCTAGACATTGGGAAGAGGCTATGGAAGCCACCGAGCAGAGCTTTCTTATCAGCCAAAATTGAGCATGTGAACCATATGTGCCTGAGTGTGAACTTATGCATATTTGTGTATCAACTAAGTTTGGCGAATATTTTGTGCTCTTAAATAGATGGAGCTAATGAACTTTTCTGTGAAGATTAAATTTTGTTTTTTTGTTAGCTGTTAACAGATTTATAGATTTCCCCTTAGTCCATTGTTTTTTGTTGGAAGACTTGGTGCTCCGTAAATGAGTTGAGATGAGATTTGTAAAAGCCCAAGAAAAGGGACTTGCAAAAACTTTTCTGCACCTCACAACACCACAGTCTTGTTGTGGATAGATTGTGAAATATTGTGAAGAGCAAGTAACCTCCATCAAAAGAGTGATTAGAGGGGAAAGTCTTCACTTTCACAAAGTAGGGTTTATACACATATGATCACACATGAGAGGGTGATTCGAAACTGTTGCATTCCAATTCATGATTGCAGCAGCTAAAACAAGGATCAAAGTGCATAATTGGATTCCTCAGGTCCAAATTAGTGGGGAGGCAAAGTTTCAAAACTTTTTGAAAAGATTTGCTACCCATTTTTCCAAAAAGGATCCAAATATGCCAAGAATTCAAATATACATTTGAATTTGAGGTAAATTTGCCAAACCATACCAATGTAGCTCAGTTTGAGATTTCCAACATTTGAATTCATCTTTTGTCAAGTTTTGGAGATCTTTTGAGAGGTGGTAGAGCACTGACCAGTGGGGCCCACATGTCATTGGGTGAAATAGACTTAGCCCCCAAGTCTTCTCTCTGTTTCTCAGTCAACCGAGCGCAGCCAGCTGCCGCGCGCGCACCGCCGGCCGAACGGCCACCTCCTGGTTCCCGTCGCTCGCGCTGGCAGCCGGGAAACGGCGCGCCCCCTCCTCTACATGACCCCCTCGCGAAGCCACCGAAGACGTACGCGTGCTTCTTTGCAAACCAGCGAGCCCCCACTCTGCTCGGTCACCGACGACGCTCCCCCGATCCTCCCCTGCACGCCGACGTCCGCTCGGCCTTTGCCCGAGCTCCCAACACAGAAAGGGAGCGCCGGTGTGTGCTCTAGCTAGCCATCTCACCACCCCGCGGTGTTAGCACCGCACTCGACCACAAATCGACGATCGCCACTGAGAGCTCCGGCCACCGGCGGAAAGGCGAGGACTGCTCCCCGTGGACAGCACGCCACGGCCAGTTTCACCGCCGGACTCCTACACGAAAAAGGTGCGCCGTGCTCTCTAGATCGTGTAGATGCAAGCCGAATAGCGGTTGAACCACCGGATGAAGAGTATTTCCAGTTCTTCCGAAACGTAGTGCATTCGGGTAGAGCGCGGTCTACCCCAAAATTCCTGTTACTCGTTTAGCTCTTGGCCACGCAGGCTTGCCAACACCTTCCTCACTCCCTAGCGGCCCTCCTCGACCAAGAATCAAGGGAAATGACCCAGAAATGGCCGGGTTTAGGTTGTTTTTCGGGCCACCATAGAATAACAGCTCGGTTCACCGTGGAGCTCTAGGTTGCCGACCTTTTCATGGGGTTTGGCGGCCATTTCCATCACCCTCGAGCTCCCGTGGTGCTCTCCGACCCTTTGCCAACCATTTTTATGCGTTGTAACGCATTCCCGACCATGCCGGAACCCTAACCGCCGCTGTCACCGTCGGGAGCCCTGTTCCGGTGAGCTACGGCCGCCGGCGACGCCACCGACGAGTTCAGCGACGTGAGTTAGGGCGGGGCGGCAAGTTTGGGGCCGGGAGACGGCCGGGAAAGCAGTTCAGGCGACGCTCGCCGGAGTGCGCCGCCGCGGGCCCCTCTTTGGCGCGAGGAAGGAGAAGACTGCCGGGTGGGACCCACCGGCAGACATTTAAACATTTTGAAATGTCCAGTTTGTAGTTCAAACTTTGGAGGACCACAACTTGGGTTAGGAGAATCCAAAAAATTATGAAACAAATTTTGTTGGATTCCTCTAACAGAGTACAATCCAAATCTGAAACCCAATTTTTATGAAACCCATTAATTAATTCTGGAAAATTCTTTAAATCTTTTCAGCAAAAGAATTTTAGAGGGAGTTTGGTTCATCCAAAAATCCCCAAATTTTGCCAGAATGTTCTTTAGGACATTAGTGAACACCTGTAAAAGTTTCAGACCATTTGGAGTTGATTTGGTCAGAGCAATTCAAATTGGAAGGTGATGTGTTCATTTGAATACAGAAACGTTTTCAGAGAATTTCTCAAAACTTGGAAATTCAGTCCTGGGCAAATCTTAACTCCAAAAATGCTAGGAAAATTCATGCAAACCCTATGAGCTATAATTAAAATTGTAGTTCATTAAGTTGGGCATGAACAGGGGTATTACCTCAGAATAAATTCTTCCTTGCTGATTTGCCAAGAGAATTATTCTGAGCAAACCACTCCATGAAAAGTGCTAATGTTTAGTCCAGAGAGTTTTCTTGTGACAAGGAACTCACACAAAAATTCTCAGCTCCCTTGGAGCTCTAGATCACCCCTGTCCTGTTTAACCACTTAAGGGATTAATATGGAAAAGGGGGAAAACCACTTAGCATTTAACCATGTGATTAAGTCCAAGCCAAACCCCCAACACCAGTTCATATTTAAATTCTTAAACAAAGTTCCAGGTGTTAGAGGCTGGTTATTAGAATTAATAGTAGAAGTCTTACTCTAAAACTCACATTTGCATCTAAATTAACATGTAGTATTTCATTAACGTGTAGCCGTTGAAGAAGAGACTCCGGAAGTGCTGGACTTCCTTCTTCCGGACGAAGACTTAACCCCTGACCATCAGCAACAAGGCAAGCCCCGGTTTGCATTAACCCTTTTATAAGTTTTAATTTGTTTACATGTGTCATGTGAAGTATGATTGTGCATTAGGTATAGGATGGATGGAACCCCACTTGCATAACCAAAGGTTCCTAAAAGAGTGAGGGTAGTGTCTAAGACCTCGAGTAGACCGGCTATGCTTAATGAGTCATAGGACTTCGGTACAAGTCGAGTAGTTGGAATCTACTCGCGAGATAGGCTTGGGACACACAGGTTCGGTTGAGTGATATGAGATCATTTTAGTAATGAAAATGAGACTAGGCAGGGGCTCGGGCGCAGCAAGAGGGAGTCTTGTGTGTGCAGCCCTGTCCGTGTCGATTGAGGACCGAGCCGTGTGCGGCCCACGCTGATCAAGTTTGAACGTACCGAAGGCATATCGGATATATGGACCCCGATAAACTGATGTAGCCTAAACCTCCGGGCGTCGAGGCATAGCACACCAATTTATAGGTGTAGGTTGAGGGCAGCAAGGTGGAAATCTGCCAACGGGCATAGAGAGATGCTCCGTGTGGGGAACCTCCTGCTCGTTTCGGTGCGACCGGTTCGACGTTTGGGCTGTTGGGTGAAAGGTTGTCCCGTACGACATCGAGTGAGCGTGCTGTGCAGCTCCACGGATGGGCGTACGTGACGTGCTCTTTGGGTTTCCCTGCAGGTGTATATCGAGTCGATTCGCTGTCCCTCGCGGTGAAGAGTACCACTTGGTCACTGAGTCGTGACGTAGATTAATGGATGAAACCTGTTGATTCAATATGGCTGGTTGATATAATTGTATTGCTACATGTGTGCCACCAAATACTGCTTACTAAATTTCAGATTTCATGAACTGTTAACTCGTTGCTAAAAGATGAACTAAGGATGAACTTGTAGGCGTGTCCTTTTGCTGAAATGTTACCATCCTATGTCCATTGTACCCCTCATGTAGAGTTTCATGCTTAGGTGAGTCGGTTAAGCCTTGCTGAGCCTTCGTGCTCACGGTTGCTGCTTAAGTGTTTTTCAGGTGAGGAGCCACCCACGGACTCGGAGTACGAGTCCACCGGCGAGGGTTACCCTCCGTCGGGGACCACGGCTGAGTGGGAGCCGTACACGCCACGCTGAGCTGAGGAGTGTAGCTAGTGTGGGTTGCCCTAGGGCTGGGCAACCACTTTTGCTAGATAGGCGGGCGTGAGTTGTATAGTGTAGACTTCCGCTGTGTAATATAAACAAATGTTGTAACTGAAGTTTGTACCTGTTTGTACAGTTTCAGTTGTTTTTCCCATGTAACCTATTATGTTCTTATGACGTGTTCTGTCGGGTGTCGCATCGCGCGGCACCACCCTCTGCGATCCTGGATGAGCGGATTCCGGTCCGCCACAGCCTGGTATCAGAGCTGCAGTGGGGATAGCACAGTACTTAAGGACTGCATTATGGGAAAACATAGGTTACGGTGAGGAATCGGTAGTTGCCCAAGTAAGGACTATATTAGCATAGTTACTTAAAGTGGCAAATACTAACCTATGTGTTATAATTCTGAATTTCAATTATGTAACGACGCACCTACGCTCTGGTAAGTATGGTAAGGAACGCCACCGAAAGCGGTTCAATTTCGGTTAGCTCCCCCTGACGAGGAACGTGGTTCAGGGATTTGTCTCACAGCTTGGTGTGAGACGTTAATATGAACCTCTTGAACTCTTCATGTTCCTGAGTTCATATGAAACGCTGATCCCTAGCGTGCATTAGGCAAGTAAGTGGAGACCCCATCGCGTGGTCAGTAACGCGAGAGTGTGTTCGTCTGGAAATAGTCCAGGAGGACATACGCAGCGCTTGCCATCGGCGTGCCCTGCAGGGCAGTAGGTGGTATCTGTTTGGTTGATAACATTCCCAACCGTGACGACCCGTTCATGACCTACTCGGGTTCCCCGTCGTGTGGTGTTGAAACACGATCACGTACCTTGAGACGTGACCTAACTCAAGGACGGCCGTATGGAAATGATACGGGCGTTTGTATTTAATTTCAAAATATGGTACTGCCTGAAATGAATAACCAGTGAGTGCACCATTATTGTGTGGTCTTTTGCAGGTACTAACCACGTAGGTATCCGTGTAGAAAACGTGTGCGAGAGACCGTTTAGTGCCACATTTGAGACGTATATGCCGGTATAATCCGGATAGGTTTGTCTTTTGTGAGGAACGTAGTACCGAGATATTGTAGGCATATGCATGGAAATATTGATAACGAGGAACTAAAATCATTAGGTTCAACAATTAAGACCCTGGTTGGGTATAAGAAGGGGATAGTGGAGTAGGATAGCCAACAGGGCTGAAAAACAGAGTGCTCGGTTTTGGACAGCAAGTTTGCTGATCTTCAACAGGGCATAACTCACAGGTATTTTAGCCCAGGGAGGTGTGCTATATAGTTCTGGAAAGGTATTCAAGTACTCTACAACTTTGTTGTAGACTTCCAGAGCTGAAACTCGCCTTAAGATGGCTGAAATCCCAGAGGAATGTAAACTGTCCAGAACCAGGGCAGAGTAAAACATCCTCTGAACTGATCTGTTTTTCAAACATAACTCCCAGTAGAAAAATCTAAAATTTTCATATAATACATCCTTAGAAAGAGTAGAAGATGTGTGACACCTTTGCAATTCAAAGTTCCTGAAATTTCAGCACAGAATTTAGTGGAAATCAGGGTTGAAAACAGCCACTTCCAAGGGAGGTGCTGTTAAAATTCTTCCAGAAATTCTGCTGACTTTGAAGTAGCATAACTTTTTAACCAAAGCTGATCTGGGGGCAAATGAGTACTCGTTGGAAAGATACTGAAGTTAACTTTAACTTTGGTATTCAACTTGAGTCATTAAAATGCCCAGAACCAGATCAAATCTTGGAATAGGTAGAAACTGGTCATTCTGACAGAAGAATGACAGTTGAACTCACTGGAGAGGGTGTTGTACCCTAAGAGTGGTATACGTGATGACAAAGCGATAGTAATATCTCGTAGAGACCAAACCTAGTTATGGTGAGCTTCCAAAGTGGAGGTTCATCAAGTTGGATTAAACTAGCTTGTGTTTGGTCTGGTAATGGTGGAGCTTGTGCAAAGTTATTACACTAGCTACTTACGAGATGTATCGTATGTTTTTATTGTCATTATGTTTTACACCTATTTCATTTAGACTGCATGCACTCTGTTGCGGGATTGATGTTATTGTCGTATGGTTGCAGATGGTTCGCACTAGGACCACGCACGAGGTTGGTGGCTCTAGCCAAGGTGGAGGCGATGACTCCCAGCCACCGGCCTACGACAGCACCACGCAACAGCAGCCACCACCGCCGCCTCCGCTTACTCTAGCGGATGTGATAGCGGCACTGGTGGGAGGTCGTGAGGAGCAGACCGACCTGCTCCGCACGATCGTGCAGAATACGTCCCAGGCGGGGGGACGTCAAGAGCGAGGGCCTCGTGAGCCCCGCGAAGTGTCGTACTCGGATTTCATGAGTACGCACCCTCCAGTGTTCACCGAAGCTGAAGAACCACTGGAGGCTGACAACTGGCTGCGGACCATTGAGTCCATGTTTGGGCTGCTCCAGTGTAAGGAGCGGCAGAAGACCCTGTTCGCAGCACAGCAGCTCCACGGTGCCGCTGGTGCGTGGTGGGCGAATTATGTCGCCTCACGTCCGGCTGGCCATGCCATGGAACGGCAAGAGTTCTGGGAGGCGTTCCGTGCCTATCACATCCCTCCCGGAATAATGAAGAGGAAGTTCCAAGAATTTTTGGAACTGAAGCAGGGCGGGAGGAGTGCCCACGACTACTCCCGTGCCTTCAACCATCTGGCGCAGTATGCGTCAGACTACATCTCCACGGAGGAGAAGAAGAGGGAGCACTTCTATCGGGGGTTACACCCCGAAATGAAGACCCACCTCTTACAGTGGAACCGCGGCACATTCAACGACCTAGTCAATGCCGCAATCATGCAAGAGGACGCTCAGCGGGAGTTAGCATCTGAGCAGAGGAAGCGCAGCGCTCCACCAACCAGCGGTGGTGGCGCGCCCCAGAAGTACCGTATGGTGTATCGGACACCATCCGGGCAGCAGTGGCGTCCACCGGCACAACCTCAACAGTTCGGGGGACGTTCGTTCCAAGCACCCCCGTTCCGTCCGCCGATGCCACCACCAAGACAGCAGCAGCAGCAGACGGTAACCCGGGCGTTTCAACCGCTACAACGCGCCCCGGGTTTCCGTCCACCGATCAGCGGGGGACCGCCCCGTTTCACCTGCTTCACGTGTGGCCAGGCGGGCCACTTCGCGAAGGACTGTCCCCAGGGGCAGCAGAGCAGCGGACAAGCCCAGTTCCAGGGCGGTGCTCGAGGCCGACCTCCGGTGAAGAAGGTTGGTCAGCGGACTGGGGGCGTCCGCAACCTCGACAATGAGGACGCCCCAGAGGGAGATAACGTGCTGGTGGGTACATTTACTCTCAACAATCAAGCCATCGTCATATTATTTGATTCTGGTGCAACCCACAGCTTTATAAGTGCATCCTATGTGGCTAAACATCAATTGCAAGTCTTCCCAACCGACTGCACTTATATGATCTGCTCACCGGGAGGGAAGATTTCAGCTAATATGATGATTCCAAAGGCACCTCTGTGCTTAGGTGGGAAACTATATCCCACCACCTTGATAATCCTTATGGGACAAAAGATTGATGCAATCTTAGTGATGTCATGGCTACAATACCATGGCGCTGTCCTAGAGACTCGGACACGGACGGTTCACTTAAATTCTCCATTCCACCGTCCGCATTCCATGGTGTTAGACATGCCAGTCCGGGAAGTTTTAGCAATTAATAATGCTGAAGCTCTCAAGTTAGAAGACATCCCAGTAGTCCGGGAGTATCCTGATGTGTTCCCGGATGATCTTCCGGGCATGCCACCTGAGCGGGATGTCGAGTTCAAGATTGAACTTGCACCTGGGACTACGCCCATATCACGGAGACCATACAAAATGGCTCCCAATGAGCTGGCTGAACTGAAAGAACAGCTCAATGATCTGTTGAGCAAGGGTTTCATTAGGCCGAGTTCCTCGCCTTGGGGATGCTCGGCGCTATTCGTGAAGAAGAAGGACGAGACCCTGAGGCTGTGTGTGGATTACCGGCCGCTCAACGCCGTCACCATCAAGAATAAGTACCCACTGCCCCGCATCGACATATTGTTTGATCAACTTGTAGGTGCAAGTGTGTTCTCCAAGATGGACCTTCGCTCTGGATATCACCAGATAAAGATCCGGGCGGAGGATATCCCGAAGACGGCCTTCTCAACGAGATATGGATTATATGAATATCTCGTCATGTCCTTTGGTCTCACAAATGCTCCATCCCATCTCATGTATCTCATGAACTCAGTGTTCATGCCGGAGCTGGACAAGTTCGTGGTAGTGTTCATCGACGATATCTTGGTTTACTCCAAGACAGAAGACGAACATGCGAAACACTTGCGGATCGTTCTTCAACGATTGCGAGACCACAAGCTCTACGCCAAGTTCAGCAAATGCGAGTTTTGGATCAGCCAAGTGCCATTCTTGGGACATATCATCTCAGCTGAAGGCATTGCGGTTGACCCAAGTAAAATAGAGCAAGTGTTGAAATGGAAAGCTCCCACTTCAGTTCATGAAGTCAGAAGCTTCCTCGGGTTAGCGGGATACTACCGGAGATTCATTCCAAGCTTCTCCAAGCTCGCTAAGCCAATGACAGAGTTGCTGAAGAAAGGGAAGAAATATGTTTGGAACACGGCGTGTGAAGGAGCGTTCCGAACATTGGTGAAGCATCTCACAACAGCCCCGGTGTTAGCTCAGACGGATACAACAAAACCCTTCGACGTGTATTGTGACGCGTCCGGTATTGGGCTCGGCTGTGTGTTGATGCAGGAAGGACGTGTGGTCGCTTATGGCTCACGCCAACTTCGGAACCATGAGCAGCATTATCCCACTCATGACCTTGAGCTTGCTGCAGTGGTTTTGGCGCTGAAAATGTGGAGGCACTATCTCCTGGGGAATCTAGTGCATCTTTACACCGACCACAAGAGCTTGAAATATATTTTCACCCAGAAGGAGCTGAACATGAGGCAAAGGAGGTGGTTAGAACCGATCAAAGATTATGAGATTGAGATCCATTACCACCCCGGCACGGTGAATGTGGTTGCCGACGCGCTGAGTCGGAAATCACATGTCCATCACCTCACCATTACACCGGTGGAGGAGGAAGAGCCAAGTTTATACTTGGTTCCTTATGGATCGCTGTACAACCTTGCCCTCGTCCCTACCATCAGGGAGGACATCATTGCAGCTCAGAAAAATGATAAAGGCATGGCACATCTCCGGAGACGGATTGACAATGGGGAGATCAAATGTTTCCGGAAAGATGATGAGGGGACGCTGTGGTTTAATGACCGCATAGTCGTACCCCGGGATATGGAGTTGAGAAAGGAGATCCTCGATGAAGCTCACTTGTCCAAGTACTCCATTCATCCGGGCAGCAACAAAATGTACCAAGATTTGAAAAAGAAATTTTGGTGGACACGGATGAAGCGGGAGGTAGCTAAGTACGTATCCGAGTGTGATACGTGTAGACGAGTGAAGGCTGACCATATGAGGAAATCAGGGCTGCTGCAACCCCTGAAGATTCCAGCATGGAAATGGGAAGATGTGAGCATGGATTTCATCATGGGATTACCCTTAACATCCAACAAACATGATTCCATTTGGGTGATTGTTGACCGACTGACCAAGTCAGCTCACTTCATCCCCGTACATACACATTTCCATGCCAACCGATATGCGGAGTTATACATTGCCAGGATTCTATGCCTGCATGGTGTACCCAAGACCATAGTCTCAGACCGAGGTGCATTGTTTGTATCTCGCTTTTGGGAGCAGTTGCACGCTGCTTTGGGTACTAAACTGATTAGGAGCTCCGCCTACCACCCTCAGATAGATGGCCAGACAGAGAGGGTGAATCAAGTTCTGGAGGACATGTTGAGAGCATGTGCCATCCACCATGGTAGGAACTGGGATAATCACCTACCATTGGCGGAATTCTCGTACAACAACGGCTATCAGGCGAGTATCAAGATGGCACCCTACGAAGCTCTCTACGGTCGCAAGTGCCGCACCCCATTAAATTGGTGCGAGTCCGGTGAAAGGGTCACATTCGGGGTTGATGTGGTGAACGACGCCGAAGAGCGCGTTCGGACGATTCAAGCCAATTTAAAAGCCGCTCAATCCCGGCAGAAGAGCTACGCTGATAAGAGGCGTAGGCCGTTGCACTTTGACGTTGGGGAACACGTGTATCTACCCGTGTCTCCGATGAAGGGCGTGCACCGGTTCGGTGTGAAGGGGAAGCTCGCTCCCCGTTTCATTGGACCCTATGCTATCACCGAGAAGTGCGGACCAGCGGCGTATCGATTGGAGTTACCGGCATATCTTGCTGGTGTCCATGATGTTTTTCATGTTTCGCAGCTGCGAAAATGTTTGAAGCATACGGCTGCTGTTCCTACCGAAGACATCGGCGAGCTGAAACCGGATTTAACATATGATGAGTATCCGGTGGGAATTCTTGATGAGAAAGCCAGGACCACACGCAGCAGAACGTTGTGGTTCTACAAAATACTCTGGAGCAACCACACCGCCAAAGAAGCGACATGGGAGAGCGAGGAGTTCCTTCGCTCAAATTACCCGGAGTTCATGGCTTCTCAACACGGGTAAGTGCCTATTACATCGCTATCTCTTCTTTTATAATCTCGGGACGAGATTCTTTTGAGGGGGGAGGGATGTAAAAGCCCAAGAAAAGGGACTTGCAAAAACTTTTCTGCACCTCACAACACCACAGTCTTGTTGTGGATAGATTGTGAAATATTGTGAAGAGCAAGTAACCTCCATCAAAAGAGTGATTAGAGGGGAAAGTCTTCACTTTCACAAAGTAGGGTTTATACACATATGATCACACATGAGAGGGTGGTTCGAAACTGTTGCATTCCAATTCATGATTGCAGCAGCTAAAACAAGGGTCAAAGTGCATAATTGGATTCCTCAGGTCCAAATTAGTGGGGAGGCAAAGTTTCAAAACTTTTTGAAAAGATTTGCTACCCATTTTTCCAAAAAGGATCCAAATATGCCAAGAATTCAAATATACATTTGAATTTGAGGTAAATTTGCCAAACCATACCAATGTAGCTCAGTTTGAGATTTCCAACATTTGAATTCATCTTTTGTCAAGTTTTGGAGATCTTTTGAGAGGTGGTAGAGCACTGACCAGTGGGGCCCACATGTCATTGGGTGAAATAGACTTAGCCCCCAAGTCTTCTCTCTGTTTCTCAGTCAACCGAGCGCAGCCAGCTGCCGCGCGCGCACCGCCGGCCGAACGGCCACCTCCTGGTTCCCGTCGCTCGCGCTGGCAGCCGGGAAACGGCACACCCTCTCCTCTACGTGACCTCCTCGCCAAGCCACCGAAGACGTACGCGTGCTTCTTTGCAAACCAGCGAGCCCCCGCTCTGCTCGGTCACCGACGCCGCTCCCCCGATCCTCCCCTGCACGCTGACGTCCGCTCGCCCTTTGCCCGAGCTCCCAACACAGAAAGGGAGCGCCGGTGTGTGCTCTAGCTAGCCATCTCACCACCCCGCGGTGTTAGCACCGCACTCGACCACAAATCGACGATCGCGACTGAGAGCTCCAGCCACCGGCGGAAAGGCGAGGACTGCTCCCCGTGGACAGCACGCCACGGCCAGTTTCACCGCCGGACTCCTACACGAAAAAGGTGCGCCGTGCTCTCTAGATCGCGTAGATGCAAGCCGAATAGCGGTTGAACCACCGGATGAAGAGTATTTCCAGTTCTTCCGAAACATAGTGCATTCAGGTAGAGCGCGGTCTACCCCAAAATTCCTGTTACTCGTTTAGCTATTGGCCGCGCAGGCTTGCCAACACCTTCCTCACTCCCTAGCGGCCCTCCTCGACCAAGAATCAAGGGAAATGACCCAGAAATGGCCGGGTTTAGGTTGTTATTTGGGCCGCCATAGAATAACAGCTCGGTTCACCGTGGAGCTCTAGGTTGCCGACCTTTTCATGGGGTTTTGCAGCCATTTCCATCACCCTCGAGCTCCCGTGGTGCTCTCCGACCCTTTGCCAATCATTTTAATGCGTTGTAACGCATTCCCGACCACGCCGGAACCCTAACCGCCGCTGTCACCGTCGGGAGCCCTGTTCCGGTGAGCTACGGCCGCCGGCGACGCCACCGACGATTTCAGCGACGTGAGTTAGGGCGGGGCGGCAATTTTGGGGCCGGGAGACGGCCGGGAAAGCAGTTCCGGCGACGCTCGCCTGAGTGCGCCGCCGCGGGGCCCTGTTTGGCGCGAGGAAGGAGAAGACTGCCGGGTGGGACCCACCGGCAGACATTTAAACATTTTGAAATGTCCAGTTTGTAGTTCAAACTTTGGAGAACCACAACTTGGGTTAGGAGAATCCAAAAAATTATGAAACAAATTTTGTTGGATTCATCTAACAGAGTACAATCCAAATCTGAAACCCAATTTTTATGAAACCCATTAATTAATTCTGGAAAATTCTTTAAAGCTTTTCAGCAAAACATTTTCAGAGAATTTCCCAAAACTTGGAAATTCAGTCCTGGGCAAATCTTAACTCCAAAAATGCTAGGAAAATTCATGCAAACTCTATGAGCTATAATTAAAATTGTAGTTCATTAAGTTGGGCATGAACAGGGGTATTACCTCAGAATAAATTCTTCCTTGCTGATTTGCCAAGAGAATTATTCTGAGCAAACCACTACATGAAAAGTGCTAATGTTTGGTCCAGAGAGTTTTCTTGTGACAAGGAACTCACACAAAAATTCTCAGCTCCCTTAGAGCTCTAGATCACCCCTGTCCTGTTTAACCACTTAAGGGATTAATATGGAAAAGGGGGAAAACCACTTAGCATTTAACCATGTGATTAAGTCCAAGCCAAACCCCCAACACCAGTTCATCTTTAAATTCTTAAACAAAGTTCCAGGTGTTAGAGGCTGGTTATTAGAACTAATAGTAGAAGTGTTACTCTAAAACTCACATTTGCATCTAAATTAACATGTAGTATTTCATTAACGTGTAGCCGTTGAAGAAGAGACTCCGGAAGTGCTGGACTTCCTTCTTCCGGACGAAGACTTAACCCCTGACCAGCAGCAACAAGGCAAGCCCCGGTTTGCATTAACCCTTTTATAAGTTTTAATTTGTTTACATGTGTCATGTGAAGTATGATTGTGCATTAGGAATAGGATGGATGGAACCCCACTTGCATAACCAAAGGTTCCTAAAAGAGTGAGGGTAGTGTCTAAGACCTCGAGTAGATCGGCTATGCTTAATGAGTCATAGGACTTCGGTACAAGTCGAGTAGTTGGAATCTACTCGCGAGATAGGCTTGGGACACACGGGTTCGGTTGAGTGATGTGAGATCATTTTAGTAATGAAAATGAGACTAGGCAGGGGCTAGGGCGCAGCAAGAGGGAGTCTTGTGTGCGCATCCCTGTCCGTGTCGATTGAGGACCAAGCCGTGTGCGGACCACGCTGATCAAGTTTGAACGTACCGAAGCCATATCGGATATATGGGCCCCGATAAACTGATGTAGCCTAAACCTCCGGGCGTCGAGGCATAGCACACCGATTTATAGGTGTAGGTTGAGGGCAGCAAGGTGGAAATCTGCCAACGGGCATAGAGAGATGCTCCGTGTGGGGAACCTCCTGCTCGTTTCGGTGCGACCGGTTCGATGTTTGGGCTGTTGGGTGAAAGGTTGTCCCGTACGACATCGAGTGAGCGTGCTGTGCAGCTTCATGGATGGGCGTACGTGACGTGCTCTTTGGGTTTCCCTGCAGGTGTATATCGAGTCGATTCGCCGTCCCTCGCGGTGAAGAGTACCACTTGGTCACTGAGTCGTGACGTAGATTAATGGATGAAACCTGTTGATTCAATATGGCTGGTTGATATAATTGTATTGCTACATGTGTGCCACCAAATACTGCTTACTAAATTTCAGATTTCATGAACTGTTAACTAGTTGCTAAAAGATGAACGAAGGATGAACTTGTAGGCGTGTCCTTTTGCTGAAATGTTACCATCCTATGTCCATTGTACCCCTCATGTAGAGTTTCATGCTTAGGTGAGTCGGTTAAGCCTTGCTGAGCCTTCGTGCTCACGGTTGCTGCTTAAGTGTTTTTCAGGTGAGGAGCCACCCACGGACTCGGAGTACGAGTCCACCGGCGAGGCTTACCCTCCGTCGGGGACAACGGCTGAGTGGGAGCCGTACACGCCGCGCTGAGCTGAGGAGTGTAGCTAGTGTGGGTTGCCCTAGGGCTGGGCAACCACTTTTGCTAGATAGGCGGGCGTGAGTTGTATAGTGTAGACTTCCGCTGTGTAATATAAACAAATGTTGTAACTGAAGTTTGTACCTGTTTGTACAGTTTCAGTTGTTTTTCCCATGTAATCTATTATGTTCTTATGACGTGTGCTGTCGGGTGTCGCATCGCGCGGCAGCACCCTCTGCGATCCTGGATGAGCGGATTCCGGTCCGCCACAAGATTCTTATATGATGGCACCAAATAAACGTACAGAATCTATACGGTCAAGTGGAACCATCATATCAACATCTCATGTTGATGGCTACACTAGTACACGTACAAAATCTATGTTCGGCGCTGCTGTGCAGCACAAAAAGTTGTTGTGTCTTGTTCTTCTACTATTGTGAATCTCTAGTCATGTGTATATTTTCACAAGTGAGAGAAAAAGGAACTGGCCGACCATTGGTACTCCGAGTTTAGGTTAGATCTGGCAGCCATGTCTATAGATGGTTCAGGAGTCTAAACGCTGACGGTCACAGTATTTGTGGCAATGGCTGAGATGGCAGCCATGATATGACTGTGAAGGAGACGATGGTGACATTGAGTTACCCAATGATTTTGGTGGACAATTTTAGCATGTGGACTATGAAGATGAAGATCTCCATGTGTGGCGGCGTGAAGGACAAGGAATTGGTCGTCGAGATGATGGAACAAATGGCTCTCACAGCCATTGTCCAAGCTGTGCCGGAGGCAATAGTGATTGCCATATCCGAGAAAGAGACGGGAAAGGAGGTGTGGGATGCCCTCAAGGAAATGTGTGTTTGAGGAGTCTTCCACGGGGAAACAACATGACAATGTTGTGAAGAAGCTGCTACTGGTGCATGCTGAGCCCTGACTCACTCGTGCCGATTGATGGGTCATTGTTGCTCAAGAGAAACAAAATAGTGAGGGCTGGCGCAAGTTCGAAGATTGATTGCCGCAAATGTGATGATTATGGTCAAATTGCCGAAGACTGTGATGCAGTGAAGAAATGTCAAATGGTGTGACGCTAATCGCCATAGTGAACGTGGACTACAAGACGCCGTTGCTCTGAAGTCATGTGGAGGTGAAAATAATCAGTAAGATTAGGACGGAAGTTGTTAGCAAGAATTTTGACTTGTGCGTGCGTGTGTGTGCGTTTTTAGGTTTGTTCCAGAAAATCAATGCAGGTTAGTTCCTAGTGTGCACGTGCTTCAGTTGAATAGATAACCTGAAAACAACAGTTAGTAAAGCCAAAAAAGAATCAGAGAAGAAGCCAAGAAATCAAGGTAACTATGTTATTTAAATCTTCTTACTCTCAGATCTCGACATATTTCAAGTCGACAACGTATGACTGATGTGCAGGAGCTCTTCCCGTCTAACCCTTAATTTACTGTTTGGTCCATACTCCAGGTACGTTCTTTTTATGAGATGGTTTTGTCTTACTCACGTGCAAATATATCACAGGAAATTACCTTTCTGCAAGTAGTTCATTATAGAATTTATGTCTTGAAGTTAGTATGCTGAATACTTATAAAAAATGAATTTGAAACATATAGGCAATGTAGGCTTCATTCAGGAGGTTCTTATAGCATGCGTGACAATGAATAATTATTCCTTTTTTTAGTTCACATACCAACCTACAAGTGTATGACTACTGCCATTTTGACTGATTTCCTGTTTAGTATCAATATCAATACTATAATATTTTCTATGGATATCGATATTTCTACTTGTTATGAGTATGGTTCAGATAATTAGTCCAGTCAAGTCATTTTACTAAGTGACCAAGCTAAAGTAAATTTGCAGATGATCATCGTACAACCTTCTTTTGCACAATAGCCTTGATGTTTTTATACTAATGTTTTCTTCTCATGTTTTGCTCTCCAAACATCAGGAGAAAGAGAATGATGGAAGAACCTATTACATCAGTTTTCTATGGGCCATATATCCAGTTCGTAATCTGTACAGTTCAAACTTATCCAGCAAGACTGCACATGGAACGGTCTTCAATCGATTGATGCAGGTAGAGCTACGCACACAAGACCTCCATGTCTTGCTGCATCCTACACATCTGACCGGTCTCAATTTAAGTTTATCAAACCCTGTTCTCGAACCACCCGTGTGACCCTATTCTTTCTCTCGTGAGTAGATTCAACCAACTCGACTTCTACCAAATTCTTCGACAACATTATCAAGGCATGAACTCAAAGCTTAAACTCATCACAAAGATCTTGTGAAGATAGCTCCATTAAGGAGGTTCTTGTGGCACATGTGGCAATTAAGAACTATTTTTTTCTTACTTAACATATGAATGTACAAGTGTATCACTCCTATTTTGACATATTGTTTTTGTTAAAGCATCAGTACTAATAATATAATATTTTCTTGATACAATAATATTTTTACATTTCATGAGTTTGGCTCAGATAATTAATCCAATGAAGTCATTTATCCACGTGCCGGAGCTAAAGTACTTTTGCACATGACCATCATACAGTAGCATGAATAGTTTAGTTTAACTATTAGTAATCGTCAGCAGATACATTTGTAACCATGAATTGTAACTACTATAATGAAATTTGATACCAGGGGTTCGATAGAGATATGGCGTCTAACAAATGTTTTCTCCAAGTCACAAAATTAAGCTAGGCTCACCTTGTGGCAAACATATCACAAAGGCTTTTATGTTTCCAGCTAAAATGCACATTGTAATTGACAATTAATGATGTATATATACACATGTATCCACTAGCACATGACCACATGCATGCACAGTCTTACTGCAATTAAAATATATCAACCATTTATTTAGTTTGTATTCTTCATGCATTGATGCATCCTGCTTACTTACCCGTGAAGTCTAACAGCACCGCCCATCTGCAATGAATTGTAACCCTCATCTACCAGCACCGACAGCTTCAACGACCTTCATGGAAGATGCCGACAATACATCTCCAACGGCAGTGATTTTCCAGGTCAACCAGTTGACATTCCAGTTGCTCCAGCAGCATTTATCTATTGAATAGATAACCGGGGCAGCTGCGGGAAAGACATCTAGCCCTGCTGCTCGGCATGGCATCACAGGTTCGCCAACTGCCCTAGTCCAGCTATCGTATCTACGACCACACCAGCGCTTGCCAAAACTGCCTACTATAAGGCCACCGGTGCCAGTCCCAGCCAACATTGTCCCAGAGAACGCACAGCTGCTGTAGTTTCAAGAGAGAAGCATATGTGTCCTAAACATGCAGGAAGATCTGCCATCGCTGGACTCAGCATCATTTGTGTATCAACTATGTTTAGTGAATAATCTATGCTTTTAAACAGATGGAGCTAAGGAACTTGTCTGCAAAGATTAAATTTGCATTTTCTATAGCTGTTAAATAAACTGTAGGTTTCGCCCTAGCCCTTTATTTATACCTTGAAGTCTTGGTGGTCTGTAATTGAGTTGAGATGAGATGCTTTGTCACACCCGGTTTCTCCGAAGAACAACCGAGTGAATATCACATGTATGCCAGGATCATTTTCTCATACATGTGACGACAAATAGTGAAGCATCATCATATTACAAGCCAGGTGTCGAATATAAATAAGTCTTACATAGCATACGTCTCGATGGACGATAATAAGTTCATAATAGGTAAATAAAACAGCAGCGGAATATAAATCTTGTGGGCTCTGTCACAGGCGTTGCCCGGGGGACTCCGTGAACCTAGAATCCTTCCTCGAGACCAAAGTCTTGGTCACTAAACACCACATCGTTCTCTTGACCTGAGCAGCAATACAAACCAACAGAAAAGCAAGTTTGAGTACCGTGGTTACTCAGCAAGTGTGGGAAAGTTATGTCATGCATGGCTAGAGCAAGGAGAGGTTGAACTCATGGTTAAAGCACTACGCAATTAATACCTATCACCTTAGCTTATTAAGCACCTACATTACTACACAAGTGAAATGGTCCCAATCCCTCAACCCATCATCAATATCAAGTACACATAGTCTCAACTCAAATGTTAAGCTTCCCGCTTAACATCCTCAACTTCCCAATCCATCATCCTCTAATCATGAATAAGTCCAAGCCGCTCTTGACCGTGAGCACGGCTGTCATGACAGTTTTGACTCTGCAGAGTTTGCACCACTGTATCCACATGTAGTGATTTCATCCCCCATTGACGGGTGGACTAAAAGAACCTCCATTATGCCAGTGGCCGCGAACTACATTCACACTTCCCAGGTGTGTAGCCATGAGATCACTACGATGCCTTTACAAAGGGATTCCCGACGAGCGTGGGCCCACTGAGGTTTCATATTTCAATTGACAATGCAGATAATTCTATCTACACATCCTAGCATAGGATCAAAGTGGTCAATGACACTTGCCTTCTTCCTGCTGCTCTGGGAATGGAAAGTCTTGGTCTTGGAAGGGGAGAACTTGCTCTGGGGCAGGTTCTACTCATGCCAATACATATAGCAAAAGAAAACAACAATCCATAAGCCATAGTCCACACTTTCACTCATGCAAACC
Source organism: Neostapfia colusana (assembly GCA_030760725.1). Lineage (NCBI taxonomy): Eukaryota > Viridiplantae > Streptophyta > Magnoliopsida > Poales > Poaceae > Neostapfia > Neostapfia colusana. The sequence continues at coordinate 35,829,461 of JASWHV010000016.1, forward strand.
ACACATGCATACATATTAAAGTCATTCACATGTTTAAGTGTTGTGGTTACCCTAGATGTGTTGATTTTAGGCCCACATACACTTTTAAACATTTATATATTATTTCTAACTTTTGTATTCAGATTTCCATTTGTACATTATACATGAATTTCCTTCACCAAATAGGTTTTCAGATCTTCTACAAAATCCTGAACTGAAGTTTTTGGATTTGGAGACCTTATTTATCATTTCCTAATTATGCATACTTATTTTCCTATATTTTCAGATTTATTTTCTATGCCTAAAAGTAAATTTTAATATTAAAATAGTAAGGCATATCATCTAAACAGAATAGGTTCTGATCTAAAATGTTCAAAAAAAATATTTTTGAACTTCCTCTCTGATGTGAAACAATTTAAATTTATTTTACTAGTTTTTTAGAATTATTTCCTAGCCTAAAATGTGTCTCTAGAGATAATAAAAATGAGCAACACATAGGCAGATTTCATTTCAGCCTAAAATCTATTTTTAACTCATTCTAAAGTTTTGCATGTGTTAGGAGAGTTTAAATTTATATTTACACATGTGTTTGCATCACCATTTAAATTTAAATCCTAGTCACATGTTCAAATTTCTAAATTTAATATCCTATAGGGTCTAAAAGGCAAATCCACCCTACTGCAGGGTTTAATTTACTATTTCCTAAATTAACAGGGGTCTAACTACACATAACAGAGGGGTTTTTCTAATTTTTATTAAGTCCAGGGGCTAAAACTGATTTTTAAATGAATTTACACGAATTTCTGATGGTCCGGGGGCTAGATCAGAAGTTTTCGGGGATAGCTCATGTTTTCCGAGATCCCCAGGGGGTAGCGCGTAAGAATCCCAGCCTTTATAATGCGGGGCTGAGGTGGACCGTCCGATTTAAAACAGACGGCTCAGATTAGGTCTCCGAAACGGTACGCGTCGGTTTTATTTCTACCGTACGATTTAAAATAGACGACCCTCAAGGGGCCACGTCGCTCGGGCCGGAGTCAGCCTGCGCGCGCGGCGGCGCGCGGCGGCGGGGGTGGCGATCTCGCCGGCGCAGCCTCGGTTTTGCCGCTACACACTATAGCTTGCATCTTTTTTGCACGGATCGGCTGCGGAGGGTTAGGGGATGCTCACAGAGGGGTTTTCCTGCACTCAGAGGCCCTGGAAGTAGGTCGGCGGTGAGCTTCAACGGCGATGGTCTTCGTTGCACGTCGGAGTGGCAGTTGGGGCGCAAGACACGTCGTTTCCTTCACCTGCAGGGCTCCCCGGCAGCGGTGGGACGTGATCAGCAAGTTAGATCAGGAATTTTGAGCAAGGATTGAAGGAAATCAGCGGTGGAGGCTTCGGTTCTCACCGGAGAGAAAAACGGCCGATCGGGGAGGAAAAAGGGGTGGATTTCTGCGTTTCAATAGACGAGGGAGGGCGGCTGGGGTTTGTTTGGATGTGCCCCAGCGCGTGGCTGGAGGCCGCGGCATCCAGAGCCAGAAAATCGGCGTTGTTGCGGCGATCGGTGCGGAAGTCACGCGATAGTTGGGCGCACGCGCGAGGAGAGGGATGACACGCAGGTCCCGCGTGTCAGTGAGGGAGAGAGTTGGCGCGGGGGGTCTTTGGCCGGCTGGCGGGTTTCGGCCCACTGGCCGGTTTCGGTTTTCTTTTTCTTTTTTTCCTTTTCTTTTTCTGTTTTGATTTGAATTTAAATTCCAGTTTGAATTTGAATTGTTTTATCACATGCATTACGTCCAAAATTTTTAAATTGCCCTCTTTAGTAGGTTTTGGGGTGTTACGGCTCTACCCCTCTTAAAAGAAATCTCGTCCTCGAGATTGGTGATTCTAGGAAAACAATTCCGGAAACTGTGCCTTAAGCTCGTCTTCTCGCTCCCATGTGGCTTCCTCTTCCGAGTGATGCTTCCACTGCACCTTGCACATCCGGATTCTTTTATTTCTTGTGAGGCGTTCTATTGTCTCCAAAACCTTGACCGGTTGTTCGGCATAAGACAGATCCTCTCTTACGTCAACCTCATTCATGGGTAACATCTCTTCAGGCGTCCTTAGACATTTCTTGAGCTGTGACACATGGAATATATGGTGCACATCCGATAAGCGAGCCGGTAGTTCTAGTTGATATGCCACTTTGCCTTTCCTCTCCAGAATCTGAAAGGGTCCGACATATCGAGGTGATAACTTCCATTTCACCTTGAACCGAAGAAGTCCTCGGATAGGGACACCTTGAGATAGACATAGTCCCCACTTTGAAAACGAGCTCTCTTCTCCGTACATCGGCATAGCTCTTTTGTCGGGTCTGTGCTATCCTTAAGTTGTTGCGTATTTCCCTCACTTCCCCCTCGGCTTCTTGTAGTACTTCGGGCCCAAACACTTTACATTCCCCTGTTTGGTTCCAAAATAGTGGAGTTCTGCACTTCCTTCCATACAACGCCTCAAATGGTGACATCTTCATACTAGCCTGATAGCTGTTGTTATAGGAGAACTCCACATACGGTAAGTTCTTATCCTAACTCCTATTTTTCTTGAGCGCACACGCTCTCAGCATATCCTCAAGGATCTGATTGGTTCTTTCCGTCTGCCCGTCTGTCTGGGGGTGATAGGCAGAACTAAAATTTAGATGAGTTCCCATGGTTTCATGTAACTTTTGCCAGAGCCTTGAGGTGAACTATGTCCATTGGTCCAACACTATCTTCTTTGGCACTCCATGGAAACACACGATCCTTGACATGTACAATTCCGCCAATTTGGATCCGCTGTAGCTTTCTTTCACGGGGATGAAATGAGCTACCTTAGTTAGTCTATCGACGATGACCCATATCGAATCATATCCCGATTGGGTCCTTGGTAGTCCCACTATGAAATTCATACCGATTTCTTCCCATTTCTATTCAGGCACTTTGAGTGGTTGCAATAGTCCCGCGGGTCGTTGATGTTCTGCTTTCACCAACTGACAGGTGTCACATAGGGCAACATGTTCCGTGACATCTCGCTTCATTCCATACCACCAATACCTGCTCTTGAGGTCATGATACATCTTTGTACTCCCAGGATGAATGGAATAGTCGGAATCATGAGCTTCCTTCAAAATCAATTCACGGATCTCCTTTACTTCAGGCACAGGAATTCTTTTCCCATGCCACACCGTACCTTGTTCATCTTCTCTGAATCCAGGGGCTTTATTTTCCTTGGTGAGCTCTCTAATCTCTTGTATCTTCTCGCCATTCTTCTGATCGTTGCGTATATCTTGCTGTAATGTGGAGTCCACTTCCATGGCGATGGCCTCACCACTATTCATCAGACATAGATTGAGTTTTGCAATCTCTTCCTTCAATTCTGTAGGCATGCCCTTCGAACTCAACATGTTGACCTGCACTTTCTGGCTTAAAAGCATCGGCTACGACGTTCGCTTTCCCAGGATGATAGTTGATGCCCACATCAAAGTCGTTGATTAGCTCTAACCATCTCCTTTGTCTGAGGTTGAGATCTGGCTGTGTGAAGATGTACTTTAAGCTCTTATGATCCGTATATATCTATGTCCTTTTCCCCATCAAGTAATGCCGCCAAATCTTCAATCCGTGTACCACTGCGGCTAGCTCTAGGTCATGCGTAGGATAGTTCTTCTGCATATCTGGCATAACTAGCACTGGGGCTGTTGTCAATCTTTTCTTCAGTTCTTGAAAACTCGTCTCACACTGTGGTGTCCATGTGAATGTGGTTCCCTTGTCGAACAATTTGGTGATGGGTCTCGAAATCTTGGAGAAACCCTCGATAAACACTCGATAATACCCAGCCAATCCTAAGAAGCTTCGTACTTCCCCGACATTCTTAGGGGTCTTCCACTTCTGCACATCCTCGATCTTGGCGGGATCTATGGAGATTCCTCCCTCCGAGATTATATGTCCTAAGAAGGGAACTCTTTTCAGCCAAAACTCACACTTGCTCAACTTGGCATATAGTCGGTGTTCTCTCAGCTTTTGCAACACCAACCTTAAATGTCCCTCATGTTCTTCTTCATCTTTGGAGAAGATGAGAATGTCATCAATGAAAACCACCCCAAATTTGTCCAGGTATTCCATGAATACCTTGTTCATGAGATACATGAAGTATGCCGGGGCATTAGTTAACCCGAAAGGCATGACGGTGTATTCATACAGCCCGTACCGAGATACGAAAGCTGTCTTTGGAATGTCGGTTTGCCTTATCTTAAGTTGGTGGTATCCCGACCTGAGATGAATTTTTTAGAACACACAAGCTCCCCTCAACTGATCAAATAATTCTTCAATGCGGGGTAATGGTACTTGTTCTTGATGGTTACTTCGTTCAACGCACGGTAGTCTACGCATAACCTTTGGGTTCCGTCCTTCTTGGGCACAAATGTCACTAGAGCTCCCCATGGTGAGGAACTAGGACGAATATAACCCTTCTTTGTCAATTCTCTTATATGCTCCTTGAGCTCTTCCAGCTGTTTGGAGTCCATCCGGTAAGGCCTCTTGTATATTGGGGCTGTTCCAGGCACTAGTTCAATCGTGAATTCCACATCACGATCGGGAGGCATACCTGGCAGCTCCTCCGGAAAAACATCTGGATATTCCCGGATAATCCTGATCTCTTCCACTTCCACCTCAACGTGATTGAGTTTAAGGTCCCTCCTAAGTTTTTGTACAGTTATGAACTTCACTCTTGTGCCACTAGGGTGAGTTAGTTCCACCGTTCTTGTCGAACAATGGATGATTCCTTTATGTTTGGTCAACCAATCCATACCCAAAATAATATCTATCCCTTGTGAGTCTATCACTATGAGGTTTGCAGTAAATACTACCCCATTAATGTCTAGATTCACCTTGGGACACACTTGTCTTGTCCTTATTTCTCCCCCTGGAGAGTTCACTGCTAACATGTGGTTCATTTTTGTTGTTGCTAGACCGTGCTTCTTAACAAACCCTTGAGCAATGAACGAGTGGGTAGCACCAGAATCGAACAATAGGGTTGCAATGTGTAAATTGGCAGGAAACTTACCAATTACCACGTCAGGTGCCTCTTGCGCTTCCTCCATGGTCACGTGGTTCACCCGTCCTCGCATCACATTCTGCTGTTGTGGCTGCATGGGCTTCTTCTTTGGGCACTTATGGGCGTAGTGCACCACTTCACCACAGTTGAAGCATTGTACCCCAACTTTAGGTGACTGGCCTTTGTTGTCTTGGGGTTGGTTCGGTGGTCCTTGTCCTGCTGGTCGAGGTTGATATGTGGGGCGGGGCTTCTGTACAAACTGACACTGCGGCTGTGCTGGTGCTGACGGAGGCCTGAAATTCGGGTTGTACCCTCTGGGTGCTGAGTAGGGTACCACAACACGGCTCGTCTGCCCTGCGGGTTGCTGCAACAGACGTGGGCGTGTGTTGCTACCTGAGGCTTGGTGTAACCATCCCACCTTCCTCCTGTTTTCATTTTCCAAGGCCTTCAGCTTCCTCTCCACGACAAATGCTCTGTCTACCATCTTTTGGAAGCTTTCATACTCGTTGGAGGACATTGCACACTGCATTTCTATAGTAAGTCCTTCCACAAAACAATCCTGTTTTTGCTCATCAGTTTCGATGTCCCGTGGTGCATAACGGGATAGTTGGGTGAACTTAGTGAGGTATTCCCTCACAGTCATGTTTCCTTGCTGCAGTCCCAAGAACTCCTTTCTCTTGTTTTTGAGTTCACCCCTTGGTATGTAATGGTTGCGGAAACTGCTCTTGAACTCTTCCCAAGTGATGTTCTCGGGGTCATGATGGGCTGCCACGTAAGCGGTCCACAAATCAGCAGCAGGTCCATGCAATTGGTGAGAGGCAAACAGCACCCTCTCATACCCTTGGCATTGTATGATCCTCATCTTGCTCTCAATGGTCTTTAGCCAGTCATCTGCCTCCAGAGGTTCAGCAACACTTGCAAACTTTGGAGGTTGAGTCCCGAGAAACTCACTCAACCTTGGTTGGCGTGGTGCAGCTTGTGGGGGTGGAGCTTGATGCAAGTTGGCCACCACTTGAGTTAGGCTCTGGATGAGCTCATTCTGATTTTCAAGCATTTGGTGGATAGGATCAGCTCCTTCACGGCGACCACCCCTGTCTTGTCCTCCAGAAAGATGAGGGTTGCCGGCCTCATCGTTGTTGTTGGTGGGGTTGGCACCATGACCCTTTCCTCTTCCAGCCATCTATCATGATCAACCAAATGTTAACTTAAAACATTACATATTAACTTCCCAAATTGCTTGTTCAAACTTAAACTTTTGAGGCCTTAATATATTAAAAAATTTCTGAGGGTTTCACATAGATTTTTGGGAGTCACGTCTCACGCAAAAATAAATGCACTCTTAATTCATAGGGGTTCACACATCAAAGCAAAGCAACCTAAAGACGAGGTTGTGGAAAAATGCCCATGGCTTCCATAACTCACATCACACACCAAACATTAACACACAAATAACTAACGTATTGACTCGACTTCTCGATAACCTGCTGAAATAAGGGAAAGGACTCTAAACAACTCGTATCACTGAGCTGGCTCTTCGGGGTCTTCCTCATTATTGCAGCTGCCCTCTGATTCCGCTTTAGGTGGGAAAGCTGCTGGTGGAGAAGTGCGGCGATGCTTGCTCGCCCGGCGGTCTGGGGAGTCAGGAGTCCATGTGTCATTTACGGTGACACACAATTCATTCCCATCTCCTCTTTCTATCGCCCTAAAGCTGGCGCGAAGTAATGCCTCAGTCTCTTTCAGGGTGTCACGAACATCCTGAAGCTCCTGCTGACACTCCTGCAGTCGAGTGCTGAGCATAGCAGCATCCTCCAAGCACAGGTCCATGTGCTCATGGGAAGTTCCCCGCTGCACTGGCGGGTACTTGTACTCCGCGGTGCCACTCTCACGCTGGAGGACATACATGTACTCCGTCCTGTCCAGGTGGCGACGGTAGATGTAACTCTGGCAGGTGATGGCCTCCCAGGTGACATCCTTCTCAGCATCGGCATGAGTCGCTCGACATGCTGGAGAGCGGTGAATCTCGAGCAGCTGATTTTCATTTATAATCCTCATCTCTGAGCTCCATTCTTCCCGCTTCTCACGGATGGTCCTTGTGGAGCTGTAGTGTATGATCAGCTTCCCCACATTGCCGGCGGCATGGAGCATACGCCGAAGACGGCGTAACAAGCCTCCTACTCCCAACCCGTAGGAGTGGTACGTCACCGGACGGTTCTCCTCTCTCAAGGCAAGGGCAACTACAGGAACTCTCCCTCCGGTGGACCTGCGGGCGGTGCGGATCATGCGGACCATCTAAAACATAAAGCATTTAAAATTAAGTTAGATAAGAGTTAAACAAAAATTGTATTTTTAATAAAAGTTGGGGCAAGATGAATAAAGTGACCCCATTAAATAGCACTTTCAACCCACACCTTTGTAAAATAGTTTTTAAGAAAATAGGGTCCTTAAATACGTCTATTTCTACCTAGTTCCACGTTCCAACGGGCAACCTTGGCTCTGATACCACTTCTGGCACACCCGGTTTCTCCGAAGAACAACCGAGTGAATATCACATGTATGCCAGGATCATTTTCTCATACATGTGATGACAAATAGTGAAGCATCATCATATTACAAGCCAGGTGTCGAATATAAATAAGTCTTACATAGCATACGTCTCGATGGACGATAATAAGTTCATAATAAGTAAATAAAACAGCAGCGGAATATAAATCTCGTGGGCTCCGTCACAGGCGTTGCCCGGGGGACTCCGTGAACCTAGAATCCTTCCTCGGGACCAAAGTCTTGGTCATTAAACACCACATCATTCTCTTGACTTGAGCAGCAATATAAACCAACAGAAAAGCAAGTTTGAGTACCGTGGGTACTCAGCAAGTGTGGGAAAGTTATGTCATGCATGGCTAGAGCAAGGAGAGGTTGAACTCATGATTAAAGCACAACGCAATTAATACCTATCACCTTAGCTTATTAAGCACCTACATTACTACACAGGTGAAATGGTCCCAATCCCTCAACCCATCATCAATATCAAGTACACATAGTCTCAACTCAAATGTTAAGCTTCCCGCTTAACATCCTCAACTTCCCAATCCATCATCCTCCAATCATGAATAAGTCCAAGCCGCTCTTGACCGTGAGCACGGATGTCATGACAGTTTTGACTCTACAGAGTTTGCACCACCGTACCCACATGTAGTGATTTCATCCCCCGTTGCCGGGTGGACTAAAAGAACCTCCATAATGCTAGTGGCCGGAAACCACATTCACACTTCCCAGGTGTGTAGCCAGGAGATCACTACGAGGCCTTTACAAAGGGATTCCCGACGAGCGTGGGTCCACTGAGGTTTCACCCCTAACAGCATACAAGAGGCTCCAACCCCGCTACAGTGGCCCCCTCTTGAGCCTTGCGGTTCATATGGTAGTCCAGCTGACACCTATTCCCCGCACCATCCAAAACACCTATACTACGCCGGAGATACACCTAATTAATTGGCCAAGCTGCCCCATCTCAGCATGTGGTTGGCACGGTAAGGCCAGGTTACATGCTCCATGAACCGGTCCTTAGGATCCAGGCAAGTACTAAACACAAACCCGAGTCTCGTGCACCCAGCACAACCAAATCATCCAACTTGCCTCGATCCCTACCTCTACATAACTCATAATGTCTCATTCAAGAGTAAGGTAAACAAGCTGATGATCTCATATCCCACTTATCCCATTTTAAGCATGGCTAAGCATAAGTAATATGAATGAATGACATAATAAAACAAATCCGAACCCAAGCTACAAGGAAACAAGATAATGCAATTCTAGGGAAACTTCCTATCATGGATTTCATATTTCAATTGACAATGCAAATAATTCTATCTACACATCCTAGCATAGGATCAAAGTGGTCAAGGACACTTGCCTTCTTCTTGCTGCTCTGGGAATGGAAAGTCTTGGTCTTGGAAGGGGAGAACTTTCTCTGGGGCATGTTCTACTCATGTGAGTATATATGCTGATTAGGAATCCAGTAAATTTATTTCGCATTTTCAGAGGAACATTCAATTTGCTATGGATTTTAAGTTGTGCATATTAAATCTAATACATAAAAACTAATTTCTAGAGGACAAATCACAAGAACAGCAGCATCTTCAACCCTGGTGTGCAAAAACAGCCATGGGAAGGGAGAAAACCAGGGGAAAATGCAGGGAGGGGTCACCATTTGATGAGTAAAAGAGCACAATAGTAGGCCAATTCTTCCGATAGGTAATGGATTGTTGGCTCAGCGGTGGTACGCTACTCTAGCAATTCTACCGCGTCACCCATGAAACAATCGAGTAGAGAGGTCATAGATTGGTACCACTAGACGTGCAGTATAGCGGAACGTAGACGCGCATCGGTGGAGTGGAACTAGACAGCCACATTCATCTCTTCCTCGTCCTCGTCACGGCAGCATGTAGACGATCACGTTCGTCGTAGCCGATCAGCGGGGCAGTAGCAGCAGCGCCTCCACGGAGTCCACACGTACATGGGGGAACGCCGTGCGCCAAGGCTCTCGGCGTGAGGCCTGCGAGGGGTGGCATCTATGGCTGTCACCCTGGGGAGAACACACCCCTTAACCTCACACCTCGTATTTATAGGCGTACTAGTGGGCTTTTAGGTCGCAGACCCATTAGTACCCTAATTTCCTATGGATCAAATATCCAACAGGCCTTAATCCAAATTGTTATGTTTGCCTCTTGGGCATATCACCAATAATCTCTCACTTGCATTAGAGACAATCATCTAGCCAAGCTTTTCGATATTCCATCCCCTTAAGTGTGTGACCCGTTAGGTTCATGCACAGTTGGGTTGTGAATGGAAACCGTTTTCAACCACATGTCTATAGCCGTACCTAGGAGGACATACTGACTCCCTAATGTATATAAAGATCATATCGACTGAACCTAGATACATTCACATGTTAATCCCTTTGCCTCACGATACCAGTCAATATCAAGGCGAGATGTGTTCCATCCTTGTGATAGCTTGACCATTCACTCGATCGGATAGTGGATTTATTCCATGACTAACTTTTACTCATTGTGATTAACCTTTAATCACCTTGGCATGGCCATGCACTTTCAAATCCAACTATCTCGAGAGGCCGAGAGATATCTCTCCTTTTATTAATGAGAGGCAAATCCCATTTTGATCGGCGCAAATCCCATTCTATGTTTCATTATGCACCCGAAGACTACTTTTATGACTACCTAGTTACGGAGTAGTGTTTGGTAGTCTCAAAGTACACAACTACACACAGTGAGAAACAATGGCGATCTCAGGTCTAAGGATCTAGCAGGTGTATCACTCAAGACCAACTGATGGCACATATGAAAATAACAATCCTAGCAGTGTCTCGGAGTGGGTCAATCAACACCATGTTGACTAACATGTATTTACATTATTAATTTGATATCTCCATATCTATGACCCGTGAAACGTGATCATCAATTAATACATGTGCTAGTCTATATGACATCATTATCTCATATAATGATATGGACTAGGGATCATTTAGTGTAACATTATTTATTGATAAAGAGTAAATAATGATTACTCATATAACAATTTATTTAATAGTACATAAACATAGTTATGACACAAGTCTCCCATTACACACTATGATCACTAATGTAAGTATCTAATACCCATAGATCTCATGTGCGCCTCATGCTTTGATTGTGGAAGAGGCTTTGTCAACAGATCTGAACCTTCAAATCTATGTGCACCTTGCATATCTTCACATCAACTCAGTCGATGATCTCTCGAATGAGGTGATAGTGTCGTAGTATGTGTTTGGATCTTTTGTGTGATCTAGCCTCTTTTGCTTGTGCGATGGCTCCACTATTGTCACAATAGAGATCCACAGGACTGGACACACTAGGAACAACACCCAACTCAGAAATAAATTTTCTGATCCAAACAGCTTCCTTTGCAGCTTCTGAAACTGCAATATACTCTTCCTCTGTCGTTGAATCTGCTACTGTATCTTTCTTGGATTTTTCCAGCTCACTGCCCCTCCAATGATGCAGAATACAAAACTGGATTGCGATCTAGAATCATCCCTATCAGTTTGGAAGCTAGCATCAGTGTAACCTTTTACAACGAGCTCTTCTTCACCTCTAAACACTAAGAACTCATCCGTAGTTCTTCTCAAGTACTTAAGGATGTTTTTGGCAATGGTACAATAAGTCTCACCATAATCTGATTGATATCTGCTCATGATTCTTAAAGCATAGGATACATCTAAGCGTGTACATAGCATGGTATACATGATGGATCCAATAGCCGAAGCATAAGGAATCGCTCTCATCCTTTTTTGCTCATCAAGTGTCGAATGACACTAACTCTTTCTTAGAGTAATGTCATGTGACATTGGCAAGAAACCTTTCTTAAAAACTTGCATATTGGACCGATTCAATATATTGTCAATATACGTATCTTTGCTTAATCCAATTAGCCTTTTAGATATATCTTTATAGATCTTTATGCCCAGAATATACGCTGACTCTCCTAAATACTCCATCGAGAAATTTTTTCTTAATGAGGATTTAACACCATCAAGCACTGGAATGTCATTTCCGATCAATAATATGTCATCTACATATAGGACCAGGAATACAAGTGTGCTCCCACTAAACTTCTTGTAAATACAAGATTATTCTATGTTCTTGATGAAACCAAACCCTTTGACAACTTAATCAAAACTTAGATTCCAACTCTGAGATGCTTGCTTCAATCCATAGATGGACTTTTATAGTTTGCATATTTTACTAGCATTTTTAGAATCGACAAAACACTCAAGTTGTGTCATGTACACATCCTCGGGTCAAACTTCTATGAAGAAAGGCTGTTTTGACATCCATTTGCAATATTTCATAATAAAAATATGTAGCAATTGCTAGGAGAACCCGAACAGACTTTAGCATTGTGACGGGTGAGAAAGTTTCATCATAATCAATACCTTAAATTTGTTTGAAACCTTTCGCCATCAATCGCGCTTTATAGATGTGATCATTTCCATTCATGTCATTCTTTTTCTTGAAAATTCATTTTACAATCGATAGGTCTCACACCTTCGATTTGATAATCCAAGTTCTAAACTTGATTTTCATGCATGGATTCAATTTTGGATTCCATGGCTCCAAGCCATTTCTCTAAGTCGGGTCCCTTCATTGCTTCGTTATAGGTCGTAGGCTCATTATTGTCCAACAATACCATGTCATGCTGCTCCGTGGTTAGAAGCGTTAACTTTTCAGTCGCACGACGTGCCCTTGTAGAACTTTGTGAGGTTGTTGTTTCATCAACTGGTTGCACAACATCTTGTACATCCTGTATAGGATCAGAGGTATTTCTTGAATTTCTTCAAGATGCACCTTGCTCCTACTAAGTCCTTTTGAGGGAAACTTTTTCTCCAAGAAGACACCATTGTGAGCGGTAAACACTTTACCCTCTAATTAGTGGAAATTATTTGTTTTTCTTAACAAGGCTTGATCTGACCAGTATTTTAGATATGAATCTGAATTGGGACTAAACCCAGTGGCTGCTTTCAAAATCTAGTATTGACACAATTTTACTCTAAGATTTAGCTGCTGAATGATTTAATAAATTGGGTTATGACAGGAAGGAGCCTCTAGTTCCCAAGTCCAAGTTGGGAAAGGTATGTCTCATGTATCTTTTCTTGTGTTTGTGACATTATTCTTATTTTATTTATATGCTTGGAATATGAACGGGTTTGGGTGTGAGGAACCGGGGTCCCGACATTAGGAATCACATTGGATGGTGTCGTGCGATGTGACACCCAGCAACACACATAAATGAAAACCATATTACATAACATAAGCTTAAATTTATATAGTGAAGTGTACAAAATAGTTACATCAAAATATCAACAGCGGAAGTACTTTGTTCTTAGCTCACACTCTCAAGCCTAAGCTAAGCAAAAATAAACCCGTCTAGCCCGCGGACGGTCCACGCTAGCAACACCGGAGAATCAAGGCGGCATGCAGGGTTCCCATTCACCCGTATACCCCGACAGGGTGAGGCATCTATCCCGAACTCTTCCTCGTACAATGCCAAGTATTGTCACTCACCTGCAGCAACAACTTATATAGCAACCGTGAGCACAAAGGCTTTATTAGACATATCCGTCTCAACTAAACATGAAATTCTCCACGATAGAGACATACACATGAGAAGATGATAATTTGGTAAATAAACTCATCTACAAGTGAATCCTTATGGTCCGTTTGGTTCAGCTGCACCAACCATATTCTCTACCAAAAATCAGAAATCTGAACAAAAAGGGTTCACATGAGAATCAGATTCTCCAAAATCTACAGATTTTCCTATTGCAAATGAAAATCTGTCAGAACATGTCAACTTTTCACAAAACACCCAACTGTTGAACCGGTCCTACCATCACGAGCAGCATTTCCCTACATGGAGCACCAATCCTCGATGTTGTCATTAGCAGATTTACACCTCCGGCCCTTAACCAACAGCTATAAGACGGCGATCAATGCCTCAGCATCCAGCCTAACCTATTATATCAGTTTTCTATGGGCCATATATCCAGTTTGTAATCGGTACAGTTCAAACTTGTCCAGCAAGATTGCACACGGCACGGTCCTCAGTCGATCGATGCTGGTAGAGCTACGCACACAAGACCTCCATGTCTTGCTGCATCCTACACATATGACCGGTCTCAATTTAAGTTTATCAAACCCTGTTCTCGAGCCACCTATGTGACCCTATTCTTTCTCTTGCGAATTGATTCCAACAACTCGACTTCTACCATGTTCTTGGACAACATTAACAAGGCATAAATCTATACAATGAAGTCCTTGACTACCCTTCTAATACATGGATCCTTTGGTCATGCATTTGTATTTTCAAACATCCTTGACCTAATGCACATCTCATCTCTATTCAACAATTGTGACATAAAATAAAACATTTTAAAAGAGCAGTTAAATGCAAACCAGGGCTCTTCTTGTTGCTGCTCAGAAAAAAAAAGTTAGTTTCCGGAGGTATGCTGTAAATGGGCTCCAATGCAAATAATAGATTAATATCTATATGAACAAAAGTTATGTGTATAACTGAATTCTGTAATGAATGAACTCCAATGCCCCTCCTGTTTTTACAGTGGATGACGTAGATCATAGATAACCTGCTAGCAAAGTATATGGAATTCTTAAGAAAATACGTGTTTATATTAAATTTTTAAGGCTTTACTATTCTCTTAAATTCCAGGAAAATTTGGGGCTTTGACATACAGGAAAGTATGTTTTTCAAATGGTGCTGGTGTTAAGGAGTCCAAGAATATTGGTTTCACATTTTTCTAACCCTTCTACTGAAAGTAATGGATTTTACAAGTTGTTTCTATTTTTCTGAATTGCTTTCTGTTATATTTATAACCATAGAGCAAACATATTGAATTCTCTTAAGCTAAACTTACCCAATAGTTCTGAAAATTTACTGAAAGTCTCATGGAACTAGAGGAATACTTTGGCCGAATTTGAGATTTTTCTATAATAGGATTCTCATGGAATCAATCCCCACTGAATTAGAATAAGGGAATTATTGAGAAAAGTCCAGAGATTTCATACTATATAAAAAGATTGTACTGATGTTGAAGGTGAAGCTTGAGGAGGCATGTGGGATGATGCCTTTGCCAGCCATGGGAATAGTAGATGGGACTTTTCGCAAGATAGAAGAAGAGAGGAGCTTTTCTGATATGTTGTGCACCATTATGTTCTTCCTGGCATTTTAATGTCACCGTAATGTTATCTAATACGTAATCATAATGGAGGAGTTAAGATGTCTCAGAATATAACGCATGAGAAAACATAACGAAATGACATCCGTGGGGGTGCGACTGATCCTAGGGTTTGGCCGACTCCTGGGAGCCACCGCATGTTCACTGCTTTCATTGGCTGATCTCATTGACCATGCAGAACGTTTTTCTAGTGGGGCCACTTTATTTAGACATCGAGAATTTAGATAGATTCAAAGAAACAATGTGAAAATCACTTAAATTGATAACATTAATTTCTTTATCCAAATAGTCGTGGGAATCTAAAAAAGTCTTGTGATGGTGCCCTTTCACGTTGAATTGATGGCCCTCATTATCTTGGAGTGTGATGAATCCATGAGAAGAGGTTTCTACAACAGTAAAGCTTCCTTCCTATTTACTTATCAATTTCCCGTGTCTAATTAGTTTAACCCTAGAGTTAAAACGCAAAACCTTATCCCAGGATTAAAATTCGTTGGGCGTTATCCCCTTATCGTGCCATGTTTTTAGTTCTCTCTTTATAAATCCTGGCACTATGATATGCATTGTCCCTCCATTCCTCAAGTTCAAAAAGTTGGCGCATTTTGTATTTTCCTGCCTCGATAAGGTTCATGTCCCACCTTTTATTTGGCCAGTACGATTGACGCGGTAACACACCCTAGGTACCTGGAAGACCAGTGATCAGCTCATCTAACGGAGCCAAACGGAACCACGGGGACCAGCCAAACTATACGAAGTCCCATCCCACTCGGTGCAGTGGTACAGGGATGGAAAGTAGATGTAGACTATAGACAAGAAAATGGGAGATGTACCCATCGCTCCTGTGTCACGTTGGGCCGCCTTAGACGCTGACGCAGCATGCAAACCCCCGACCCATTTACGAGGAGCCGGTGAGTAAGGTGAGGCGTCCGGGCTATAAAAAATGAGCGACACTCTAGTTCTTCCTCAGCCAGTCACGCGAGGAAGCCTCACATGTAATCCCGGTTCCTTAAACCGCTTGAGCAAATACAAGACCGAAGAACACCCCAAACTGGACGTAGGACACGTTGTACAAACCAGTATAAACCCCTTGTTAGCTAGTCATCCATAATTAGCTAATGAATTCATACAATATCCCTCATGAACTCAAATCTTAAACTAATCACTAAGATCTTGTGAAGAAGGCTCCATTAAGGAGGTTCTTGTGGCACGTGTGGCAATGAATTATTTTTTTCTTACTTAACATATAAATGTACAAGTGTATCATTCCTCCTATTTTGACATATTTTTTGTTAAAGCATCAGTATTAATAATATAATATTTTTCTATGTACAACAATATTTTTACATGTCATGAGTTTGGACCAGATAGTTTGGCCCTTTATTTTTACCTTGAAGTCTCAGTGGTCTGTAATTGAGTTGAGATGAGATGCTTATATGAGGGCACCAAATCAACATACAAAATCTATACAGTCGATAAGTGCCATCATATCAATATATCATGCTTATGGTACACTGGATGCATTAGCACACGTACAAAATCTATACGTTAAAACCTAAGGTAATAACCAACGCCATCTACGGTAACATCTATATGGTACAATAATTATTTTTACCTTCTTTTAATGTATATTTTAAATCATCAACCTATCTTATAATAATTTAAAAGTAGGTAAGCTTGGTGAGCTCAGCAATTCTTTTTTTTCAAAAAGAAATTAAATATCCTCTTCTTTACTTTAGAATGAAACTGTAGACCACACATAAGGCTCACACACGAAATTTGTCATGTTGAGCATCCATCCATGCTCAAATAGACACATACTCCAGCTATTGTTGTTTCATTCGGCTTTTGCTACCTTGTTAATCATGGTCGTGGAATGCATAATGTAACAGTTAAGAGAAAACAACAGCTACGATCTAGACACAGGATTATCCAGATTGTCGTAGTGACTTTTAAACATATAAACTTTGATGTCTAGATCGAGTTAGAGAAGTCTACTGTTGAGGTGAGAGGTGTAGAGATCAATACTTGCATCAACATAATGTTGATGTAATCTACAAAATGCATGATGAATGGAAGTCTAATCAGTAATGTAATCTACGAAATGCATGGTTAATGGAAAGATTAGGGCTACATGGGAATGGGACACTCGGATAAACTTTAAGGATCAAAAAATCTTCCTTTTTAATGAGGAGGAAATAGGAGGAGAAGCAAATATGATACGATTGGTAGTGGTTGGTAAAATAACAAGTGTTTTACAAAAGTTTGTTAATCCTAAACCTAAACTATGAGATGTGGCCCATGCCATAATTTTTTATTTATAAACCAAAGGGAAACTTGGGTTTCTTTTATTATATAAACACGTGGCCCAAGACTTTTTGGGGGTTGGTGGGTGGTTAGGTGGGTGGATGTGGGTTGGTGGAGTCCTTTATAACCTCTTCAAGAAATAGGATTCTAGATCTGAGAATAGATATTCTAGATATGCTGATAAAGGGCATCTAACATGGTTTGGATCTGCTATTGCAATCTTAATTACTTTTTCTCTAGTCACAGTTCTTTAGATCTAAGTTTTCATTTTATAAATTAGAAGATATATCCTTCACAAGCTCAACTTCTTTTTCAGCTCCCCAAAATATAGGATATATGTAGTGTAGATCTGTGTATACATTGTTATAATAAATCCATGGATAAAGGACAATGAACCACATTTGGATAAAGTATTGCACTTCTGATTATTTTTCTCAAGTCATAATTGTTTAGATCTATGTTTTGTTTTTATAAATTGGAACTGATCTGACAAGGATCCATCATTTCTAGAGAAGATACGTCTGCCATCTCTGCTCATAACCACAGATTATTCTCTGCTGCTATTGAAATTTGCGGTGAGTAAATTCTGTTCATCCTATGTGCAGTACTTGTTTTATTTCCAGTTTTTCTCGATTTCTCGGTTCTGATGATTCTTAGTACCATCTATCATTTCATATTCAACATATGAAGTAAAGCATTTTAAAAAAGAATGAATTGGAGGTATGGGTGGAACAGACAAATATAATTTTCAGCTTCAACCCAAGAGACATCTTGCAAAATTTTACACAACGAAAGACATCTGTAAATATGTGAATACATGATATGTTGTGTTTTATTTGCACCACACTCAAGTATATATTATTTATTAATTTTACGTCTTATATTCCTTATGAATGATGTTGAATGATTACTTCGTTTTTATGTCACATCCAAAGTAGTGGTCAAGAATTTTGAGGAGAAAATCTGACAACAATATATAGTAAAGCCTAAAACAAATTGGAGAAGAAGCCCAACAATCAGGGTAAATATGTGATTTAAATCTTCCTGTTCTTAGAGCTCGACTTATTTCAAGTCGTCAACGTATGACTGATGTGCATGAGCTCTTCTCCTCTAACCATAAATTTACTGTTTGGTCCATACTCATGGTATGATGAATAGTCATAAAAATGATCTTCTAATGTTCTTAATCTCTTCACTTAACAGCTTGTGTTATATAACAAAGTCATGCATTTTAGACAACATATAGAAATGAATCTGAAACACATAAGAAGTGTAGGCATCATTTAGGAGGTTCTTGTATCATGTGTGACAATGAAGCAGTATTCCTTTCTTAGTTAACATATGAATGGACACTATCACCAAGACTTATATGTTTTTAGCTCATATGCACATTGTAATTGACTGTGAATGATGTATATATAGACATATAGCAACTAGCACTTGATCACATGCATGCATGGTCTTACTATCATTAATTTACATAAACCATTGATATTTAAGTTGTATTCTTCATGCGTTGATGCAACCTGCTTACTTACTCGTGAATTCTTAGTGCACCGCCAAATAACAATGGACTGCAACCCTCGTCCACCAGCACCGCCATCTTCAACAATCTTCACGGCGGCTGCCAACAATGCTTCTCCAAGGCCGATGATTGTTCCTGTCGACCAATCGACGTTCTATTTGCTCCAGCAGCATTTATCTATTGAACCGACAACTGGGACAGCAGCGGGAACAATAACTAGCCCTGCTGCTCAGCATGGCATCACAAGCTCGCCATCTTCTCTAGTCCCATTGCCAGTGGTACCAACACGCGAGCGCTTACCGAAACTTCCTATTACCAGGCCACCGGCACCAGGATAGCTGCAGTCATTTCAAGAGGGATGCATAGGCGTCCTAAACATGCAGGCATATCCTCCATCGCCAGATTCAGCATCATCTAATGAAGAGGAGGCCGTAGCAGGTGAATATGAAGATATGGAAAATCTTGGAAAAGAGAAGGACTCGCCGCCATCCTAGACATTGGGAAGAGGCTATGGAAGCCACCGTGCAGAGCTTTCTTATCAGCCAAAATTGAGCATGTGAACCATATGTGCCTAAGTGTGAACTTATGCATATTTGTGTATCAACTAAGTTTGGCGAATATTTTGTGCTCTTAAATAGATGGAGCTAATGAACTTTTCTGTGAAGATTAAATTTTGCTTTTTTGTTAGCTGTTAACAGAATTATAGATTTCCCCTTAGTCCATTGTTTTTAGTTGGAAGACTTGGTGCTCCGTAAATGAGTTGAGATGAGATTCTTATATGATGGCACCAAATAAACGTACAGAATCTATACGGTCAAGTGGAACCATCATTCAACATCTCATGTTGTTGGCTACACTAGTACACGTAAAAAATCTATGTTCGGCGCTGCTGTGCAGCACAAAAAGTTGTTGTGTCTTGTTCTTATACTATGGTGAATCTCTAGTCATGTGTATATTTCCACAAAGTGAGAGAGAAAGGAACTGGCCGACCATTGGTACTCCGAGTTTAGGTTAGATCTGGCAGCCATGTCTATGGATGGTTCGGCAGTCTAAACGCCGACGGTCACAGTATTTGTGGCAATGGCTGAGATGGCAGCCATGATATGGCTGTGAAGGAGATGATGGTGACATTGTGTTACCCAATTATTTTGGTGGACATTTTTGGCATGTGGACTATGAAGATGAAGATCTCCATGTGTGGCGGCGTGAAGGACAAGCAATTGGTCAACGAGATGATGGAACAAATGGCTCTCACAGCCATTGTCCAAGCTGTGCCGGAGGCAATAGTGATTGCCATATCCGAGAAAGAGACGGGAAAGGAGGTGTGGGATGCCCTCAAGGAAATGTGTGTTTGAGGAGTCTTCCACGGGGAAACAACATGACAATGTTGTGAAGAAGCTGCTACTGGTGCATGCTGAGCCCTGACTCACTCGTGTCGATTGATGGGTCTTAGTTGCTCAAGAGAAACACAATAATGAGGGCTGGCGCAAGTTCGAAGATTGATTGCCGCAAATGTGATGATTACGGTCAAATTGACGAAGACTGTGATGCAGTGAAGAAATGTCAAATGGTGTGACGCTACTCGCCATAGTGAACGTGGACTACAAGACGCCGTTGCTCTAAGTCATGTGGAGGTGAAAATAATCAGTAAGATTAGGACGGAAGTTGTTAGCAATAATTTTGACTTGTGTGTGCGTGTGTGGGCGTTTTTAGGTTTGTTCCAGAAAATCAATGCAGGTTAGTTCCTAGTGTGCACGTGCTTCAGTTGAATAGATAACCTGAAAACAACAGCTAGTAAAGCCAAAAAAGAATCAGAGAAGAAGCCAAGAAATCAAGGTAACTATTTTATTTAAATCTTCTTACTCTCAGACCTCGACATATTTCAAGTCGACAACATATGACTGATGTGCAGGAGCTCTTCCCGTCCAACCCTTAATTTACTGTTTGGTCCATACTCCAGGTACGTTCTTTTTATGAGATGGTTTTGTCTTACTCACGTGCAAATATATCACAGGAAATTACCTTTCTGCAAGTAGTTCATTATAGAATTTATGTCTTGAAGTTAGTATGCTGAATACTTATAACAAAATGAATTTGAAACGCAATGTAGGCTTCATTCAGGAGGTTCTTATGGCATGCGTGACAATGAATAATTATTCCTTTTTTTAGTTCACATACCAACCTACAAGTGTATGACTCCTGCCATTTTGACTGATTTCCTGTTATAGTATCAATATCAATACTATAATATTTTCTATGGACATCGATATTTCTACTTGTTATGAGTATGGTTCAGATAATTAGTCTATCTAAGTGACCAAGCTAAAGTAAATTTGCAGATGATCATCGTACAACCTTCTTTTGCACAATAGCCTTGATGTTTTTATACTAATATTGGCTTCTCAAGTTTTGCTCTCCAAACATCAGGAGAAAGAGAATGATGGAAGAACCTATTACATCAGTTTTCTATGGGCCATATATCCAGTTTGTAATCTGTACAGTTCAAACTTATCCAGCAAGACTGCACATGGCACGGTCTTCAATCGATTGATGCAGGTAGAGCTACGCACACAAGACCTCCATGTATTGCTGCATCCTACACATCTGACCGGTCTCAATTTAAGTTTATCAAACCCTGTTCTCGAACCACCCGTGTGACCCTATTCTTTCTCTCATGAGTAGATTCAACCAACTCGACTTCTACCAAATTCTCTGACAACATTATCAAGGCATGAACTCAAAGCTTAAACTCATCACAAAGATCTTGTGAAGATAGCTCCATTAAGGAGGTTCTTGTGGCACATGTGGCAATTAAGAACTATTTTTTTCTTACTTAACATATGAATGTACAAGTGTATCACTCCTATTTTGACATATTGTTTTTGTTAAAGCATCAGTACTAATATTATAATATTTTTCTCGATACAATAATATTTTTACATGTCATGAGTTTGGCTCAGATAATTGATCCAATGAAGTCATTTATCCACGTGCCAGAGCTAAGTACTTTTGCACATGACCATCATACAGTAGCATGAATAGTTTAGTTTAACTATTAGTAATCGTCAGCAGATACATTTGTAACCATGAATTGTAACTACTATAATGAAATTTGATACCAGGGGTTCGATAGAGATATGGCGTCTAACAAATGTTTTCTCCAAGTCACAAAATTAAGCTATTCTCACCTTGTGGCAGACATATCACAAAGGCTTTTATGTTTCCAGCTAAAATGCACATTGTAATTCACAATTAATGATGTATATATACACATGTATCCACTAGCACATGACGACATGCATGCACAGTCTTACTGCAATTAAATTATATCAACCATTGATATTTAGTTTGTATTCTTCATGCATTGATGCATCATGCTTACTTACCTGTGAAGTCTAACAGCACCGCCCAGCTGCAATGAATTGTAACCCCCGTCTACCAGCACCGCCAGCTTCAACGACCTTCATGGAAGATGCCGACAATACATCTCCAACAACAATGATTTTCCAGGTCAACCAGTTGACATTCCAGTTGCTCCAGCAGCATTTATCTATTGAATAGATAACCAGGGCAGCTGCGGAAAAGACATCTAGCCCTGCTGCTCGGCATGGCATCACAGGTTCGCCAACTGCCCTAGTCCAGCTATCGTATCTACGACCACGCCAGCGCTTGCCAAAACTGCCTACTATAAGGCCACCGGTGCCAGTCCCAGCCAGCATTGTCCCAGAGAACGCACAGCTGCAGTAGTTTCAAGAGAGAAGCATATGTGTCCTAAACATGCAGGAAGATCTGCCATCGCTGGACTCAGCATCATTTGTGTATCAACTATGTTTAGTGAATAATCTATGCTTTTAAACAGATGGAGCTAAGGAACTTGTCTGCAAAGATTAAATTTGCATTTTCTATAGCTGTTAAATAAACTATAGGTTTCGCCCTAGCCCTTTATTTTTACCTTGAAGTCTTGGTGGTCTGTAATTGAGTTGAGATGAGATGCTTATATGAGGGCACCAAATCAACGTACAGAATCTATACGGTCAATAAGTGCCATCATATCAACATATCATGCTTATAGTACACTGGATGCGTTAGCACACGTACAAAATATCTACGGTAAAACCAAAGGTAATAACCAAAGCTATCTACGGTAACATCTATACGGTACAAAAATTATTTTTACCTTCTTTTAATTTATATTTTAAATCACCAACCTATCTTATAATAATTTAAATGTAGGTAAGATTGGTGAGCTCAACAATTCTTTTTGTTCAAAAAAGTAATTAAATATCCTCTTCTTTATTTTACATGAAACTATAGACCACACATAAGGTTCACACACGAAATGGGTCACATTGAATGTCCATCCATGCTCAAATAGGCACATACTCCAGCTATTGTTGTTTTGTTCGGCTTTTGCTACCTTGTTCATAATGGTCGTGGAATGCATAATGTAATAGTTAAGAGAAAACAATAGCTATGATCTAGAAACAGTTTTATCCAGACTTTCCGTAGTGACTTGTAAACATATGAACTTCAATGTTTGGATCGAGTTAGAGAAGGCGTGCTTGTGATTTTGCTGTTTATATATGCAGACCTCTCCAGATGATCTCTGAGGAGGAAGCCATTTCATTTCAGGTTAAAAAGATGGGAAATCCCAAATGCAATGGATCGGAATCCATACTCCCAGGATTTCAGATGGTGGTGCCGCATGATGCGACACCTGACAGCGGACATCATAAGGCAAACATTGTATTACATAGAAAACAACAGAAAATGTACAAATCAGTACAAACCTTCAGTTTATAACTAAGTACAGAGTTTATACACGTGGAAGCTAAATTTTGCAACTCACGCCCGCTAAACTAGCAAAAGGCGGTTGTCCAGCCCTATGGACAACCCACACTAGCTTCACTCCTCAGCTCAGGGCGGCATGTACGGGTCCCACTCAGCCGTGGTCCCCGACGGAGGGTAGCCCTCGCCGGTGGACTCGTACCCCGAGTCCGTGGGGTAATCCTCACCTGAAAAACACTCATAGCAGCAACCGTGAGCATGATGGCTCAGCAAGGCTTAACCGACTCACCTACACATGAAACTCTATAGGCTGGTTATACAACATAGGATGGCACATTGCAGCAAACCGACATGCCTATAAGTTCATCCTTAGTTCATCTTTTAGCCACAAATTACGGTTCAGGAATCTGAAACTTAGTGAGCAATATTTGGTGGCACACATGTAGCAATACAATTTCATCATAACATCAATATTGAATCATATCATTTCATATATTAAACTATGTCACGACTAGTGACCAAGCGGTACTCATCACCGCGAGGGACGGTGAATCGACTCGATATACACCTGAAGGGATACCCGAAGAGCACGTCACGTACGCCCAGCCGTGGAGCTGCACAGCATGCTCACTCGATGTCGTACCGGACAACCTTTCACCAAACAGCACAAAGGTTGAACCGGTCGCACCCAAATGGATAGGAGGTTCCCTACACGGAGAATCTCGCTATGCCCGTTAGCAGATTTCCACCTTGCTGCCCTCAACCTACACCTATAAATCAGTGTGTTATGCATCGACGCCCGGAGGTATAGGTTACATCAGTTTATCGGGGCTCATATATCCAATATGCCTTCGGTACGTTCAAACTTGATCAGCGTGGGCCACACACGGATCGGTCCTAAATCGACACGGACAGGGCTGCGCCCACAAGACTTCCTCTTGCTATGCCCTAGACCCTGCCTAGTCTCATTTTCTTACTAAAGTGATCTCACATTACTCGAACCAATCCCGTGTGTCCCAAGCATATACTCGCGAGTAGATTCCAACTACTCGACTTGTACCGAAGTCTATAAACATTAAGCACAGCATGAGCTACGCGAGGACTTAAATACTACCCTCACTCTTGTTGGAATAATCTGGCTATGCAGTTGGGTTTCATACATCCTACACCTAATGCACATCAATACCTCAATCTAAGTATGTATATAAAGCAAACCTTTCGAAACATTGTTAAATGCAAACCGGGGCTTGCCTTGTTGCTGCTGGTCAGTAGTTAGGGTCTCGTCCGGAAGTAGGAAGTGCAACACTTCCGGGGTCTCCTCGCCTTCAGCGACTACACGTAAGCAAATTAACGATACGTCAATTTAAATGCAATATTTGAAATTGCATATGTAAATACCATAACTCTAGCTAGCCGTCCCCTTTGGCTCTGAAATTTTTATGGTGGCTTGGTAGGATCCTACAAATAGACTTGGCCAATTTTCATTTGAAACAAAGTTCATTTGAGCTCTGTACAAATAAATGTTTATTTGGTCATTACTAGAGTCTCTAAGGATTTCCAGTGATTTTCATGGCTCAAACCATTACTTTCTGGAAACTAGAGTTTGATATGGTTATAATGGAGTTGGTTTCATGTCATTTGAAGAATCCTAGATGAAGTTATGGCCTAAACAAGATTTGAGAAAATCTAAAAAATATTTCTGTACATTTTCCATTTTCTCAGGGCAGTTCACTTAATCATACCATTAGGGGGACTAAATGAACTTTGATGGATCTGAAATTTTTTCTGTGACTCAAGGATTTTCAAATGAACCTCCTAGCCAAATTTCAGAGTTTCCATACAGGAATTCTCCAAATAAAATTCCCAACACTTTAAACTTGAGGTAATTACTTCTGGAAAACGAATGAGATTCATGAGCTGAAACTTGTTTTGCAGTATAGTACTCCACGATATGAATCCAAAAAAGTTGGTTCACTCAATTTGGAGATTTGTAGTCAGAGAAATGGATTTTACAAGTTTGGAGAAATTCTCTGAAAAAGGTCTCTGTTATTTTTCCTATTTTTCAGAGACATAGAGGATAGAAACAACATTTGGACAATCAAATGGAATCCAATGCCTCTGAAACTTTTACTGGTGTTGAAGGATTTTTTAAAGAGTGTCCCGCTCAAATTTGGGAATTTTCCAATACACAGAACTCCTGTAAAAATTCCTACAAGATTTTCCTTAGTTGAATTAATGAACCAAATCTATGGATTTTCACACAAATTGGGATGCACCCGTAGATAGTACTCTCTGAGAGGAATCCAACAAAATTTGTTTGACAATTTTTGGACTCTCCTACCCAAAGTTATGGCTGTTCAAAGTTTAAACAGAATTAGGGAAAATCCGGAAATGTTGAAACACCTACTGCGGGCTCCACCTGACAGATCCCTCTTCTACCTCGAGCCAACAGGGGCTGGTGGCGGCGCTCTCCGGTGAGCCCCTCGGAAAATGCCTTCCCGGCCTTCCCCTGCCCCCAAATTCGCCGCCTCCCCATTTTGGACCACGGCCAACTCATCCCCGGGTTCAACCGAGGGCCTCAGTCACCGGAAACCCCTCGGTAACGGGCGGTGGCGGCGGCTAACCTTCGGCGGCGTCGCACTCCCTCCACAGTGGATCATTTGATTTGGATTTTCTTCCTAGAGCACCGTGGTGGCATCCAAAGCACCGGCATGAGCTCAAATAAGCTCAAAAGTTGCTGTAAATAGGGGCTCATCAGCGACCTAGGGTTAAAACTGGAGCCGGCTCAAAATTCTCGAAGAACAACGCCAAAACTCGATGAAACTTGACGGTTCTTGATCCTAGAGGAGCGTGGGAGGGTGTATATTATGTCTATAACTCGGCACAAGTGATGATGGCTTGATCGTTACGAATTTCCGAATTTTGTGTGGCTTGGTTCTAAGGATACCGAAGCAATAAGCGGAGAAATTCTCCACCGACGATGCAGAGAGAAGGTGAAGTCAGCATGTACATGTTCAGCAGCTTGGCGTGGACCTTATTCATGTTGATCGTCGGCCACGAAAGCGTCTGTGTCGCCTGGGCGGCGGTGAGCAGAGAGGTCGAGCTCGGTGCGAGTTTGCTTTGGTTGTGTGGGGAGAAGGTGAACCACATGAGGGAAGAAATGGGGCCCGGCAGTGCTACACGTTTAACCCTTCGATCACCGATTCCCCCCCCCCCAGCAGGAGGTGGCGTGGTGAAGAGGCGGTCAGGCGCCGACGTCGGGAGCTGGCGAGCTGTTGCCCGAGTGCAGCTCGAGTAGACTTCGGGTGCAAGTCTACTGACCAGTGGGCCCCCTTTCCCTCTTCTTTTTCTTTCCATCTTTACTTGAGCCAGAAAACAAACTCCAAATTTGATCAGACTTGGAGGATAAGCCAAAAAAATATGAGGAACACAATGGTGCTCTCAAATTTGAATTTCAGTGGAGTCGGAATTTGGAACTGAAGTTTGAATTCGAATTCAAATTGTCCCCCGTTTAAATTCCAACAAATAGGAAATCTTTTATGAATGAGCTGAAAATTTATCATGCTACCCGTGGATATGTGGAGAACTAAATGGTAGCTTTAGATCTCCATGTTCGGGAATTTTTTGGCAAGTTCATGTTTAGACTTGGAGCTCACACCTTTAAATTCAAAAGTTTAAATTCCCTCACCTTTTCTCGGTGTGAATTTCAGCTCCACCGCAAGACTTTCTGGGATTTCACATCCCACCCCCCTTAAAAGAATCTTGTCCAGAGATTAACAAAGAAGAGACAAAGATGTGAGAGGAGTTACCCGTGATGTGACGCCATGAAATCCGGGTAGTTTGAGCGAAGAAACTCCTCGCTCCAAGCAGCTCTGATACCAGCCTGCGACGGGCCAGAATCCGTACTCACAGGATCTAAGAGGGTGGTGCCGCATGATGCGATACCTGACAGCACACATCATAAGGCAAACATCGTATTACATAGAAAACAACTGAAAATGTACAAATCAGTACAAACCTTCAGTTTATAACTATGTACAGAGTTTATATACGTGGAAGCTAACTTTTTACAACTAACGCCCGCCTAACTAGCAAAAGTCAGTTGTCCAGCCCTATGGAAAACCCACACTAGCTTCACTCCACAGCTCAGTGCGGCGTGTATGGCACCCACTCAGCCGTGGTCCCCGATGGACTAGATAGTGTTCCACTGTTTTGTGATAACACTAGTGCCATTTACATTGCTAAAAACCCCGTGCAACATTCGAGAACTAAGCACATTGACATTAGCTTCACTCCACAGCTCAGTGCGGCATGTACGGCTCCCACTCAGCCGTGGTCCCCGACGGACTAGATAGTGTTCCACTGTTTTGTGATAACACTAGTGCCATTTGCATTGCAAAAAACCCCGTGCAACATTCGAGAACTAAGCACATTGACATTAGGTATCACTTTCTCTGTGATAATGTCGAAAAAGGGAACATTGTGCTTCACCATGTAGATACCGAACAACAATTGGCTGACATTTTTACAAAACCTTTGGATTTCACTCGTTTTTGTTACATTCGTAGTGAAAGAGGGGTTATGCATCCTCATGGCTTAAATTGAGGGAGAATTTTGAAACTTGGGAAGTCTATGTGTGAATCTGAAAATAAAATAATATGAGCATAGTATTTCATGCATGTATGACTTTGTGATTCCTTTTTCATGCTGAAAGTTCTTACTGCATTACTCGTGTTATACATTTTGTAGTTTTTACCATGTCTAGTAATTGGAATAATTACTTACACTAAATCTGGTCATGGTCGAACTTTCTTGCTGTTTTGAACTTGTTGCATGCTCACAAGTGCTTTTAGTCATAAAGAATTAATCAAGTAATGAACTCACATGTTGAGTTTTTATGTTCAAATAAAAAAATGAGAAAAGATCAAGAGAATATGCATGCATCGCACTTCTTGTTTTGAGATGGATTATCATTGCACTTAGATATGAACTTGAAAGGAGCTGTGTATGACTAAAACTATGTCCTTAAGCTTCTGACTGTCAAATGACATAGGCTTGGCTTGGTTGGTTAGAATAAGGCTGATGCTGCATATAATCTCTTGCAAATATCATAACATCAAAATTTGTGCTTTAAATGTTAAATAAAATGCAGCAACAAGTGTCATGCTTTCAGGTCTTGAAATAGTTAAGTTTGTGAGATCATGACTTGATTAAATTGAAAATTGCACTTGATCTCTAGCATGGCTTACACTACTTTATATATCTCATTGATGTGTTAGTGTAAGTTACTTGATAGTATGATTTGGGTGAGTTTTTTTTTATATGTATATGTTATAATGTGCTCATAACGAATTAAAATTTCTCTTTTGTACCTTGCTGAATATATTATCAAAGGGGGGAGAAATTGATCACACATTGCACACATCCACAAGTGTTTTGGCACGATTCTTCTCAGGGCGAGAATTTTTGGTATTTTTGTTTTTCTTCTCATTTTATTTCTGATTTACAAAGGGGGAGAAATTGTTTTCAAAACTTTTCATGTGAATAAGCCAATGTTTGGATTAAGTGGTGCTGCCAATGCATTCATCAAGGGGGAGATTGTGAGACCAATGTGTGCTGAATACATTGGCTTTAACGATAAAAGTTTTGAATACTACCAAAACTCCTTTTTAGCAAGGTCCGACGTAAGGTCTGACTTGCTTTGTCTAGGTCTGACTTATTTTGGCTAGGTCCGACTTGTTTTTGCTAGCTCCGGTGCTAGGTCCGACTAGCTTTGGTAAGTTCCGTGCAAGGTCCGACTAAGCTTTAGTAAGCTCCGGCGCTGGGTCCGACTATCTTTGGTAAGCTCCGGTTCAAGGTCCGGTTAGCTTCGGTAAGGTTCGGAGCTTGATTGCAATGGTTCTGCTTTTAACTTGCAATGTTTCGAACTTGCTTTACTCTTATGGAAAATTTGCTTAGTATTATTTTACTAAGTTTTTTGTGTGTTTTGGTGGTTATGGCTGATATCATTTTGCTATGGTGTACAACATGCTTATGTGAGGTGCTCACGTAATATGTTGTAGTTTCTGAACTAACGAGAGTCAAGTCGAGGACTTGTGCTCGGAAGTATTGGTTGTTTATTCATGTGCAGGTGTTGCTTGAGTTCAAGACATGGCTGGTGACGGGATCCATTGATCTAGTCTTAGGGAGAAGATGAGGTTCAACAACCAAGCTCGGGAGGAATTGTTGTTGAGTTGATCGGGAGGTCGCGCAGCATGTTTGGATCAAGAACAATGCATATGAAGGTATCGTGGACGTTGTCGGAAGGTGTTTGAACGTGTGCAAGGAGTGCATGGACGTGGCAATATGGTTCCAAGGCGTTGTGAAGATATATGGAAGTGCAGATATGGTTGAAAAGGTTCCACCGGCTGGATTTTGCGCTCAGGTTGCGGCTGAGGCGATTATGGTTTGTTTATCGAAATTTTCGAGTTGGTTATAACAGGATTTCGTGTTAGGCACGAAGTAGAGTTGTTTGAGGAATGTTTTGGACATTCCTAAGGTGTTTGGAAGTCTTAAGATTGCTTCTATCTGCGTATAGAAGAGTCTTGAGCAGTATTGGAAAGTTACAGTTTGAATCCATGTAGGAGTAGGAGTCCTAGTTTGAATTGGATTGGCCATAGAGCTGGTTATATAAGAAAGGGAGGCAAAGGCTCGTGGAGAGCATGACTTTGGAGCTGTTCCTCTTGTGTTTTGATAAATAAAATTCGTATTCTAAAGGAACTTTTGTGCCTTGTTCATCCCACTTGTTTCAGACAAGTTTTTCTCGTCGAGTTTCTGTTCAGCGCTACCTTGCTTCGGTGGTTTTATCATAACTCGAGTTTTACAGATCCAATTGATTTGATTCTTTTGGGTTGTTTTCAAAACTTTATTATCTATCATATTTGAAAATTTCATGGTCATTGAATTTGTGGTTTCTGATCTACACGAGTTTCTTTGCAGTATTTCAGAACTGTTTTTCTCGCGTAGGACAGATTGACCTTTGTTCGATATTTCGATCGTAACTTGAGTTTCTCTCAACGGATTTTCATGATTCTTATTGTGACGTCTTCGTGACTTGATTCTCTACAATCTATACTAGTTTTGTCACAGTTGAACATGTTTATATTAGTCGCACACACGGTTTCTTTAACAGATCAGTTTTCTGCTGAGGGGTGTTTTGTTGCTTCCGCTGAAAAGTTTTTATCTACCATTCACCCCCCTCTAGTAGCTTTACACGTGTACATCGATCCTACAGAAATGTAAGGTTCATTCAAGAGGTTCTTATGGCATGCGTGACAGTAAATAACTATTCCTTTTTTGGTTGACAAACGAATCTACAAGTGTATGACTCCTGCCATTTTGACTGATTTCCTGTTATAGCATCAGTATCAATACTATAATATTTTCTATGGACAGCAATATTTCTACTTGTTATAAGTTTGGTTCAGATAATTAGTCCAGTGAAGTCAATTATCTAAGTGACCAAGCTAAAGTAAATTTGCACATGATTATCGTACAATCTTCTTTTGCACAATAGCCTTGATGTTTTCATACTAATGTTGTCTTCTCAAGGTTTGATCTCCAAACATCAAGAGAAAGAGAATGATGGAAGAACATACTTTCCTTCCAATAAGGGCCGTATGCATTTTTACCTCTGTTTTCAGTGTCAACAGTTAAGTTACCACAATTTTTGAACTTTGCATATTGTTCTGGCTTTCACCCAACTTATTGCACCGTTGCCTTAATTTTATTGAATCAAATTAAAGATTTTCTATTGAAAAAGGGACAATTGTCTAGCGACTTGTTCAAAACAGAGGCAATGGTGTAAAATTGAACGAATATATGCAAATTCATAATTAAGGTACGTACAGAGTAGGAGCGCTCATGCATCTATCCTTTCCAGTTGACGAATTGGCTAATGATACCTTGTTTCTCTTAATTGCCTGAACTTTTAATGGATGATGATTAGTCAAATAAGGTGAAGTGGAATCATTATGATTTTTTTATATAATAAAAAAACTATTTTACTCTACAGTGCTTTATCTTAGTACACTTTTGGGTACATTTTCCTATAACCTATATTTGAGAATTCAGATTTGTCCGGTCTGCATTAGTAAGTTTTGATTACAATTCCCTATCAACTAAACTGTATTTAAAGCATCAGCATCATGCATGCTTGCATCATAGAAAAATATAATTATTATTGCATAGTTGAGGTTATTTGCATTAGAGGAAAAAATCTATTGTTTGCAGAATATCAAGTGATTATTAGATTTCATAGTTGATTGATTATAATGTTTGTAAGATACCATACAATACCGAAAAATTGAAGTAATAATTTTTCATTGTCCCTCCTGAATTTCTCTTATGTACATTATTTCCCTGTTGTTTTGTATTGAATGGATAAGTATTGTTATAAACACTAGTTTCTACAGTAGCATGAATAGATTTAGTTAACTACTAGTGATCGTCAGCATAATGTGTGGCTCTGGTCCCACATTGAATTGAGCTCTAATTATTTATTTATGTTTTCTGCAACTTTTTATCAACATAACAAAGAAAAATATGCAATATGTGTTTATACTGCGTGAATAAGGCTGAAATTTTTAACGTACATTTTACAACCCTAAACCAGAATTTTATAACATGTTTTATCATTTTCCAGTCATACAACTGGCATGACAAAAATAACAAGTTTCAGCCATTGTAAAAAAGGATTAGGTGGCTATCACATTTAAATGGAATATTAACAGCATGCAGCACTCCCAATGATTCATCTGAAACATATGGGTACTCTCAGAATAAGTTTTACCATTTTTAGAACTTTTATTTAATTTATCATGGTTTAGACCTTGCCAATCAATAGAAAATACATATTTTCCAATTTTACACATGACTTGAGCTGCAAAATATCATATACATCACATTAAGTGGCTAGAACCTACATGGAAGAGCTCAATGCAACAGGATGTGAGATAAAAAGTGAGATGCATGAAGAACATGTGAGCAAAAGCAATTTTTATGTGGCAGACCTGATCTCAAGCATGACATGCTTGTGGTTTATGTGAGTATATATGCTGATTAGGAATCCAATAAATATATTTCGCATTTTCAGAGGAACATTCAATTTGCTATGGATTTTATGTTGTGCATATAAAATCTAATACATAAAAACTAATTTCTAGAGGACAAATCACAAGAACAGCATCATCTTCAACCCTGGTGTGCAAAAACAGCGATGGGAAGGGAGAAAGCTTGGGGAAAATGCAGGGAGGGGGTCACCATTTGATGAGTAAAAGAGTACAATAGTAGGCCAATTCTCCCGATAGGTAATGGATTGTTGGCTCAGTGGTGGTACGCTACTCTAGCAATTCTACCACGTCACCCAGGAAACATTCGAGTAGAGAGGTCATAGATCGGTACCACTAGACGTGCAGCATAGCGGAACGTAGACGCGCGTCGGTGGAGTGGAACTAGACGGCCACATTCATCTCTTCCTTGTCCTCGTCACGGCAGCATGTAGACGATCATGTTCGTCGTAGACGATCAGCGGGGCAGTAGCAGCAGCGCCTCCACGGAGTGCACACGTACCGGGGGGGGGGGGGGGGGGGGGACGCCGTGTGCCAAGGGTCTCAGCGTGAGGCCAGCGAGGGGTGGTGTCTATGGCTGTCACCCTGGGGAGACCTCACCCCTTAACCTTACACCTCGTATTTATAGGCGTACTAATGGGCTTTTAGGTTGCAGACCCATTAGTACCCTAATTGCCTATGGATCAAATATCCAACAGGCCTTAATCTGAATTGTTATGTTTGCCTCTTGGGCATATCACAAACAATCTCTCACTTGCATTAGAGACAATCATCTAGCCAAGCTTTTCGATATTCCAACCCCTTAAGTGTGTGACCCGTTAGGTTCATGCACAGTCGGGTTGTGAATGGAAACCGTTTTCAACCACATGTCTATAGCCGTACCTAGCAGGAAATACTGACTCCCTAATGTATATAAAGATCATATCGACTGAACCTAGATACATTCACATGCTAATCCCTTTGCCTCACGATACCAGTCAAGCTCAAGGCGAGATGTGTTCCATCCTTGTGATAGCTTGACCATTCACTCGATCGGATAGTGGATTCATTCCATGACTAACATTTACTCATTGTGATTAACCTTTAATCACCTTGGCATGGCCATGCACTTTCAAATCCAACTATCTCGAGAGGTCGAGGGATATCTCTCCTTTTATTAAGGAGAGGCAAATCTCATCTTGATCGGTGCAAATCCCATTCTATGTTTCATTATGCACCCAAAGACTACTTTTATGACTACCAAGTTACGGAGTAGTGTTTGGTAATCTCAAAGTACACAACTACACATAGTGAGAAACAATGGCAATCTTAGGTCTAAGGATCTAGCAGGTGCATCACTCAAGACCAACTGATGGCACATATGAAAATAACAATCCTAGCAGTGTCTCGGAGTGGGTCAATCAACACCATGTTGACTAACATGTGTTCACATTATTAATTTGATATCTCCATATCTATGACCCGTGAAACGTGATCATCAATTAATACATGTGCTAGTCTATATGACATCATTATCTCATATAATGATATGGACTAGGGATCATTTAAAGTAACATTATTTATTGACAAAGATAATGATTACTCATATAACAATTTATTTAATAGTACATAAACATAGTTGTGACACAAGTCTCCCATTACACACTATGATCACTAATGTAAGTATCTAATACCCGTAGATCTCATGTGCGCCTCATGCTTTGATTGTGTAAGAGGCTTTGTCAACAGATCTGAACCTTCAAATCTTTGTGCACCATGCATATCTTCACATCACCTCAGTCGATGATCTCTCGAATGAGGTGATAGTGTCGTAGTATGTGTTTGGGTCTTTTGTGTGATCTAGGCTCCTTTGCTTGTGCGATGGCTCCACTATTGTCACAATATAGATCCACAGGACTGGACACACTAGGAATAACACCCAACTCAGAAACAAATTTTCTGATCAAAACAGCTTCCTTTGCAGCTTCTGAAACTGCAATATACTCTTCCTCTGTCACTGAATCTGGTACTGTATCTTTCTTGGAACTTTTCCAGCTCACTGCCCCTCCATTGATACAGAATACAAAACTGGATTGCGATCTAGAATCATCCCTATCAGTTTGGAAGCTAGCATAAGTGTAACCTTTTACAACGAGCTCTTCTTCACCTCTAAACACTAAGAACTCATCCTTAGTTCTTATCAAGTACTTAAGGATGTTTTTGGCAATGGTACAATAAGTCTCACCATAATCTGATTGATATCTGCTCATGATTCTTAAAGCATAGGATCCATCTAAGCGTGTACATAGCATGGTATACATGATGGATCCAATACCCGAAGCATAAGGAATCGCTTTCATCCTTTTTTTCCTCATCAAGTGTCGAATGACACTAACTCTTTCTTAGAGTAATGCCATGTGACATTGCCAAGAAACCTTTCTTAAAAACTTGCATATTGGACCGATTCAATATATTGTCAATATATGTATCTTTGCTTAATCCAATTAGCCTTTTAGATATATCTTTATAGATCTTTATGCCCAAAATATACGCTGTCTCTCCTAAATACTCCATTGAGAAACTTTTTCTTAATGAGGATTTAACATCATCAAGCATTGGAATATCATTTCCGATCAATAATATGTCATCTACATATAGGTCCAGGAATACAAGTGGTGCTCCCACTAAACTTCTTATAAATACAAGATTATTCTATGTTCTTGATGAAACCAAACCCTTTGAAAACTTAATCAAAACTTAGATTACAACTCTGAGATGCTTGCTTCAATCCATAGATGGACTTTTATAGTTTGCATATTTTACTAGCATTTTTAGAATTGACAAAACCCTCAGGTTGTGTCATGTACACATCCTCGGGTCAAACTTCTATGAAGAAAGGCTGTTTTGACATCCATTTGCAATATTTCATAATAAAAATATGCTGGAATTGCTAGGAGAATCCGAACAAACTTTAGCATTGCGACGGGTGAGAAAGTTTCATCATAATCAATACCTTAAATTTGTTTGAAACCTTTTGCCATCAATCATGCTTTATAGATGTGATCATTTCCATTCATGTCATTCCTTTTCTTGAAAATTCATTTTACAATCGATAGGTCTCACACCTTCGATTTGATCAACCAAGTTCCAAACTTGATTTTCATGCATAGATTCAATTTTGGATTCCATGGCTCCAAGCCATTTCTCAAAGTCGGGTCCCTTCACTGCTTCGTTATAGGTCGTAGGCTCATTATTGTCCAACAATACCATGTCATGCTGCTCCGTGGTTAGAAGCGTTAACTTTTCACTCACACGACGTGCCCTTTTAGAACTTTGTGAGGTTGTTGTTTCATCAACTGGTTGCACAACATCTTGTACATCATGTATAGGATCAGAGGTATTTCTTGAATTTCTTCAAGATGCACCTTGCTCCTACTATGTCCTTTTGGGGGAAACTCTTTCTCCAAGAAGACACCATTGTGAGCGGTAAACACTTTACCCTCTAATTAGTGGAAATTATTTGTTTTTCTTCACAAGGCTTGATCTGACCAGTATTTTAGATATGAATCTGAATTGGGACTAAATCTAGTGGCTGCTTTCAAAATCTAGTATTGACACAATTTTACTCTAAGATTTAGCTGCTGAATGATTTAATATATTGGGGTATGACAGGTATGGCTCATGTATCTTTTCTTGTATTTGTGACGTTATTCTTATTTTATTTATATGATTGGAATATGACCGGGTTTGGGTGTGAGGAACCGGGGTCCCGACATTCAAGGAATCACATTGGATGATGTCGTGCGATGCGACACCCAGCAACACACATAAATGAAAACCATATTACATAACATAAGCTTGAATTTATATAGTGATGTGTACAAAATAGTTACATCAAAATATCAACAGCGGAAGTACTTTGTTCTTAGCTCACACTCTCAAGCCTAAGCTACGCAAAAATGAGCCTGTCGAGCCTGCGGACGTGTCACGCTAGCAACACCGGAGAATCAAGGCGGCATGCAGGGTTCCCATTCAGCCGTATACCCCGACGGGGTGAGGCATCTATCCCGAACTCTTCCTCGTACAATGCCATGTATTGTCACTCACCTGCATCAACAACTTATATAGCAACCGTGAGCACAAAGGCTTTATAAGACATATCCGTCTCAACTAAACATGAAATTCTACACGATAGAGACATACACATGAGAAGATGATAATTTGGTAAATAAACTCGCCTACAAGTGAATCCTTATGGTCCGTTTGGTTCAGCTGCACCAACCAGATTCTCTACCAAAAATCAGAAATCTGAACAAAAAGGGTTCACATGAGAATCAGATTCTCCAAAATCTACAGATTTTCCTATTGCAAATGAAAATCTGTCAGAACATGACAACTTTTCACAAAACACCCAATTGTTGAACCGGTCCAACCATCACGAGCAGAATTTCCCTACATGGAGCACCAATCCTCGATGTTGTCATTAGCAGATTTACACCTTGCGGCCCTTAACCAACACCTATAAGACGGCGAGCAGTGCCTCAGCATCCAGGCTAACCTATTATATCAGTTTTCTATGGGCCATATATCCAGTTTGTAATCGGTACAGTTCAAACTTGTCCAGCAAGATTGCACACGGCATGGTCCTCAATCGATCGATGCAGGTAGAGCTACGCACACAAGACCTCCATGTCTTGCTGCATCCTACACATATGACCGGTCTCAATTTAAGTTTATCAAACCCTGTTCTCGAACCACCCGTGTGACCCTATTCTTTCTCTCGCGAATTGATTCCAACAACTCGACTTCTACCAAGTTCTTGGACAACATTAACAAGGCATAAAATCTATACAATGGAGTCCTTGACTACCCTTCTAATACATGGATCCTTTGGTCATGCATTTGTATTTTCAAACGTCCTTGACCTAATGCACATCTCATCTCTATTCAACAATTGTGACATAAAATAAAACATTATAAAACAGCAGTTAAATGCAAACCAGGGCTCTTCTTGTTGCTGCTCAGAAACAAAGTTAGTTTCCGGAGGTATGCTGTAAATGGGCTCCAGTGTCTCCTCGAGCTCAGTGACTAAACGATATGCAAAGCAATGCAAATGAAGGATTAATATCTATATGAACAAAAGTTATGTGTATAACTGAATTCTGTAATGAATGAACTCCAATGCCCCTCCCGTTTTTACAGTGGATGACATAGATCATAGATAACCTGCTAGCAAAGTATATGGAATTCTTAAGAAAATACGTGTTTATATTAAATTTTTAAGGCTTTATTCTTCTCTTAAATTCCAGGAAAATTTGGGGCTTTGACATGCACGAAAGTATGTTTTTCAAATGGTGCTGGTGTTAAGGAGTCCAGGAATATTGGTTTCACATTTTTCTAACCCTTCTACTGAAAGTTATGGATTTTACAAGTTGTTTCCATTTTTCTGAATTGCTTTCTGTTATATTTATAACCATAGAGTAAACATATTGAATTCTCTTAAGCTAAACTTACCCAATGGTTCTGAAAATTTACTGAAAGTCTCATGGAACTAGAGGAATACTTTGGCCGAATTTGAGATTTTTCTATAATAGGATTCTCCTGGAATCAATCCCCTCTGAATTAGAATAAGGGAATTATTGAGAAAAGTCCAGAGATTTCATACTATATAAAAAGATTGTACTGATGTTGAAGGTGAAGCTTGAGGAGGCATGTGGGATGATGCCTTTGCCAGCCATGGGAATAGTAGATGAGACTTTTGGCAAGATAGAAGAAGAGAGGAGCTTTTCTGATATGTTGTGCACCATTATGTTCTTCAGGGCATTTTAATGTCACCGTAATGTTATCTAATACGTAATCATAGATGGAGGAGTTAAGATGGCTCAGAATATAATGCATGAGAAAACATAACGAAATGACATCCGTGGGGGTGCGACTGATCCTAGGGTTTGGCCGACTCCTGGGAGACACCGCATGTTCCCTGCTTTCATTGGCTGATCTCATTGACCATGCAGAAGGTTTTTCTAGTGGGCCAACTTTATTTAGACATCTAGAATTTAGATAGAATTCAATGAAACGATGTGAAAATCAATTAAATTGATCACATTAATTTCTTTATCCAAATAGTCGTGGGAATCTAAGAAAGTTTTGTGACGGTGCCCTTTCACGTTGAATAGATGGCCCTCATTATCTTGGAGTGTGATGACTCCATGAGAAGAGGTTTCTACAATAGTAAAACTTCTTTCCTATTTACTTCTCAATTTCCCGTGTCTAAATAGTTTAACCCTAGAGTTAAAATGCAAAACCTTATCCCAGGATTTAAATTCGTTGGGCGTTATCCCCTTATCGTGTCATGTTTTAGTTCTCTCTTTATAAATCCTGGCACTATGATATGCATTGTCCCTCCATTCCTCAAGTTCAAAAAGTTGGCGCATTTTGTATTTTCCTGCCTCGATAAGGTTCATGTCCCACCTTTTATTTGGCCAGTACGATTGACGCGGTAACACACCCTAGGTACCTGGAAGACCAGTGATCAGCTCATGTAATGGAACCAAACGGAACTACGGGGACCAGCCAAACTATACGAAGTCCCATCCCACTCGGTGCAGTGGTACAGGGATGGAAAGTAGATGTAGACTATAGACAAGAAAATGGGAGATGTACACATCGCTCTTGTGTCACGTTGGGCCGCCTTAGACGCTGATGCAGCATGCAAACCCCCGGCCCATTTATGAGGAGCCGGTGAGTAAGGTGAGGCGTCCGGGCTATAAAAAATGAGCGACACTCTAGTTCTTCCTCAGCCAGTCACACGAGGAAGCCTCACTTGTAATCCCGGTTCCTTAAACCTCTTGAGCAAATACAAGACCGAAGAACACCCCAAACTGGACGTAGGACACGTTGTACAAACCAGTATAAACCCCTTTCTTTGTTAGCTAGTCATCCATAATTAGCTAATGAATTCATACAATATCCCTCATGAACTTAAATCTTAAACTAATCACTAAGATCTTGTGAAGAAGGCTCCATTAAGGAGGTTCTTGTGGCACGTGTGGCAATGAAGTATTATTTTTTTCTTACTTAACATATGAATGTACAAGTGTATCATTCCTCCTATTTTGACATATTTTTTTGTTAAATCATCAGTATTAATAATATAATATTTTTCTATGTACAACAATATTTTTACATGTCATGAGTTTGGACCAGATAATTAATCAAAAGATGTCATTTATCCACGTGCCAGAAGTAAAGTACTTTTGCACATGACCATCATATAGTAGCATGAATAGTTTTAGTTTAACTATTAGTAATCGTCAGCAGGTACATTTGTAACCATGAATTGTTACTACTATAACGAAATTTGATACCAGGGGTTCGATAGAGATATGGTGTCTAACAATTGTTTCTCCAAGTCACAAAATTAAGCTAGGCTCACCTTGCGGTGTACATATTGCCGAGGCATTTATGTTTCCAGCTAAAATGCACATTGTAATTGAAAATTAATGATGTATATATACACATGCATCCACTAGCACTTGACCACATGCATGAACAGTCTTACTACAATTAAATTATATCAACTATTGATATTTAGTTTGTATTCTTCATGCATTTGGTGCAGCCTGCTTACCTACCCGTGAAGTCTAACAGCACCACCCAGCTGCAATGAATTGTAACACTCGTCTACCACCACCGCCAGCATCGACGACCTTCATGGAAGATGCTGACAATACATGTCCAACGGCAATGATTTTCTAGGTAACCAGTTGACCTTCCAGTTGCTCCAGCAGCGTTTATCTATTGAATAGACAACCGGGGCAGCTGCGGGAAAGACATCTAGCCCTGCTGCTCAGCATGGCATCACAGGCTCGCCAACTGCCCTAGTCCAGCTATCGTATCTATGACCATGCTAGCACTTTCCAAAACTGCCTAATATCAGGCCACCGGTGCCAGTCCCAGCCAACAATGTCCCAGAGAATGTACAGCTGCAGTAGTTTCAAGAGAGAAGCATATGTGTTCTAAACATGCAGGAAGATCCACCATCGCTGCACTCAGCATCATCTGATGAAGAGGAGAGGGTAGTGGGTGAATCTGTAGATATGCAAAATCCTGAAGCAATGAAGGACTTCGTCGCCATCATAGACATTTGAAAGAGGCTATGGAAGCTGGCGAGCAGGGCTTGCTTATGTTGTACCCAAGCGGTCACATCTACTGATCACAGTATCAGCGAAAATTGAGCATGTGAACCTTATTGCCTGAGTGTGGACTTATGCATATTAGTGTATCAACTAAGTTTAGTGAATATTCTATGCTCTTAAACAGATGGAGCTAAGGAACTTGTCTGTAAAGATTAAATTTGCATTTTCTATAGCTGTTAAAGGAACAGTAGGTTTCGCCCTAGCCCTTTACTTTTACCTTGAAGTCTTAGTGGTCTGTAATTGAGTTGAGATGAGATGCTTATATGAGGGCACCAAATCAACGTACAAAATCTATACAGTCGATAAGTGCCATCATATCAATATATCATGCTTATGGTACACTGGATGCATTAGCACACGTACAAAATCTATACGTTAAAACCTAAGGTAATAACCAACGCCATCTACGGTAACATCTATATGGTACAATAATTATTTTTACCTTCTTTTAATGTATATTTTAAATCACCAACCTATCTTATAATAATTTAAAAGTAGGTAAGCTTGGTGAGCTCAGCAATTCTTTTCTTTCAAAAAAAGAAATTAAATATCCTCTTCTTTACATTAGCATGAAACTGTAGACCACACATAAGGCTCACACACGAAATGGGTCATGTTGAGCATCCATCCATGCTCAAATAGACACATACTCCAGCTATTGTTGTTTCGTTCGGCTTTTGCTACCTTGTTAATCATGGTTGTGGAATGCATAATGTAACAGTTAAGAGAAAACAACAGCTACGATCTAGACACAGGGTTATCTAGATTGCCGTAGTGACTTTTAAACATATAAACTTTGATGTCTGGATCGAGTTAGAGAAGTCTACTGTTGAGGTGAGAGGTGTAGAGATCAATACTTGCATCAACATAATGTTGATGTAATCTACAAAATGCATGATGAATGGAAGTCTAATAAGTAATGTAATCTACGAAATGCATGGTGAATGGAAAGATTAGGGCTACATGGGAATGGGACACTCGGATAATCTTTAAGGATCAAAAAATCTTCTTTTTTAATGAGGAGGTAATAGGAGGAGAAGCAAATATGATACGATTGGTAGTGGTTGGTAAAATAACACGTGTTTTACAAAAGTTTGTTAATCCTAAACCTAAACTACGAGATGTGGCCCATGCCATAATTTTTTATTTGTAAACCAAAGGGAAACTTGGGTTTCTTTTATTATATAAACACGTGGCCCAAGACTTTTTGGGGGTTGGCTGGTGGTTCGGTGGGTGGGTTGGTGGGTGGTTAGATGGGTGGATGTGGGTTGGTGGAGTCCTTTATAAGCTCTTCAAGAAATAGGATTCTAGATCTGAGAATAGATATTCCAGATATGCTGATAAAGGGCATATAACATGGTTTGGATCTGCTATTGCAATCTTAATTACTTTTTCTCTAGTCACAGTTCTTTAGATCTAAGTTTTCATTTTATAAATTAGAAGATATATCCTTCACAAGCTCAACTTCTTTTTCAGCTCCCCAAAATATAGGATATATGTAGTGTAGATCTGTGTATACAATGTTATAATAAATCCATGGACAAAGGACATTGAACCACATTTGGATAAAGTATTGCACTTCTGATTATTTTTTCAAGTCATAATTGTTTAGATCTATGTTTTGTTTTTATAAATTGGAACTGATCTGACTAGGATCCATCATTTCTAGAGAAGATATGTCTGCCATCTCTGCTCATAACCACAGATTATTCTCTGCTGCTATTGAAATTTGCGGTGAGTAAATTCTGTTCATCCTATGTGCAGTACTTGTTTTATTTCCAGTTATTCTCGATTTCTCGATTCTGATGATTCTTAGTACCATCTATCATTTCATGTTCAACATATGAAGTAAAGCATTTTAAAAAAGAATGAATTGGAGGTATGGGTGGAACACACAAATATAATTTTCAGCTTCAACCCAAGAGACATCTTGCAAAATTTTACACAACGAAAGACATCTGTAAATATGTGAATACATGATATGTTGTGTTTTATTTGCACCACACTCAAGTATATATTATTTATTAATTTTATGTCTTATATTCCTTATGAATGATGTTGAATGATTACTTCTTTTTTATGTCTCATCCAAAGTAGTGGTCAAGAATTTTGAGGAGAAAATCTGACAACAATATATAGCAAAGCCTAAAAGAAACTGGAGAAGAAGCCCAACAATCAGGTTAAATATGTGATTTAAATCTTCCTGTTCTTAGAGCTCGACTTATTGCAAGTCGTCAACGTATGACTGATGTGCATGAGCTCTTCTCCTCTAACCATAAATTTACTGTTTGGTCCATACTCATGGTATGTTCTTTTTATCTGTTGGTTTTGTCTTACTAAGGTGCAAATAGGCCTGAGATAATTACTTATATTTAAGAACTACTTTATATAATTCCCGTTTTTCCATTAGTATGATGAATAGTTATAAAAATGATCTTCTAATGTTCTTAATCTCTTCTCTTAACGGCTTGTGTTATATAACAAAGTCATGCATTTTAGACAACATATAGAAATGAATCTGAAACATATAAGCAGTGTAGGCATCATTTAGGAGGTTCTTGTATCATGTGTGACAATGAAGCAGTATTCCTTTCTTAGTTAACATATGAATGTACACTATCACCAAGACTTATATGTTTTTAGCTCATATGCACATTGTAATTGACTGTGA
This sequence comes from Neostapfia colusana, assembly GCA_030760725.1. Classification (NCBI taxonomy): domain Eukaryota; kingdom Viridiplantae; phylum Streptophyta; class Magnoliopsida; order Poales; family Poaceae; genus Neostapfia; species Neostapfia colusana. The sequence continues at coordinate 35,872,857 of JASWHV010000016.1, forward strand.
ATGATGTATATATAGACATATAGCAACTAGCACTTGATCACATGCATGCAAGGTCTTACTATCATTAATTTACATAAACCATTGATATTTAAGTTGTATTCTTCATGCGTTGATGCAACCTGCTTACTTACTCGTGAATTCTTAGTGCACCGCCAAACAACAATGGACTGCAACCCTCGTCCACCAGCACCGCCATCTTCGACAACCTTCACGGCGGCTGCCAACAATGCTTCTCCAAGGCCTATGATTGTTCCTGTCGACCAATCGACGTTCTATTTGCTCCAGCAGCGTTTATGTATTGAACCGACAGCTGGGACAGCAGCGGGAACAATAACTAGCCCTGCTGCTCAGCATGGTATCACAAGCTCGCCATCTTCTCTAGTCCCGTTGCCAGTGGTACCAACGCGCGAGCGCTTACCGAAACTTCCTATTACCAGGTCACCGGCACCAGGGCAGCTGCAGTCTTTTCAAGAGGGAAGCATATGTGTCCTAAACATGCAGGCAGATCCTCCATCGCCAGATTCAGCATCATCTTATGAAGAGGAGGGCGTAGCAGGTGAATATGAAGATATGGAAAATCCTGGAGAAGAGAAGGACTCGCCGCCATCCTAGACATTGGGAAGAGGCTATGGAAGCCACCGAGCAGAGCTTTCTTATCAGCCAAAATTGAGCATGTGAACCATATGTGCCTGAGTGTGAACTTATGCATATTTGTGTATCAACTAAGTTTGGCGAATATTTTGTGCTCTTAAATAGATGGAGCTAATGAACTTTTCTGTGAAGATTAAATTTTGCTTTTTTGTTAGCTGTTAACAGAATTTTAGATTTCCCCTTAGTCCATTGTTTTTAGTTGGAAGACTTGGTGCTCCGTAAATGAGTTGAGATGAGATGCTTATATGATGGCACCAAATAAACGTACATAATCTATACGGTCAAGTGGAACCATCATATCAGCATCTCATGTTGATGGCTACACTAGTACACGTATAAAATCTATGTTCGGCGCTGCTGTGCAGCACAAAAAGTTGTTGTGTCTTGTTCTTCTACTATGGTGAATCTCTAGTCATGTGTATATTTCCACAAGTGAGAGAGAAAGGAACTGGCCGGCCATTGGTACTCCGAGTTTAGGTTAGATCCGGCAGCCATGTCTATGGATGGTTCAGGAGTCTAAACGCCGACGGTCACAGTATTTGTGGCAATGGCTGAGATGGCAGCCATGATATGGCTGTGAAGGAGACAAGGGTGACATTGTGTTACCCAATGATTTTGGTGGACAATTTTGGCATGTGGACTATGAAGATGAAGATCTCCATGTGTGGCGGCGTGAAGGACAAGCAATTGGTTGACGAGACGATGGAACAAATGGCTCTCACAGCCATTGTCCAAGCTGTGCCGGAGGCAATAGTGATTGCCATATCCGAGAAAGAGACGGGAAAGGAGGTGTGGGACGCCCTCAAGGAAATGTGTGTTTGAGGAGTCTTCCATGGGGAAACAACATGACAATGTTGTGAAGAAGCTGCTACTGGTGCATGCTGAGCCCTGACTCACTCGTGCCGATTGATGGGTCATAGTTGCTCAAGAGAAACACAATAGTGAGGGCTGGCGCAAGTTCAAAGATTGATTGCCGCAAATGTGATGATTACGGTGAAATTGCCGAAGACTGTGATGCAGTGAACGTGGACTACAAGACGCCGTTGCTCTGAAGTCATGTGGAGGTGAAAATAATCAGTAAGATTAGGACGCAAGTTGTTAGCAATAATTTTGACTTGTCTGTGCGTGTGTGTGCGTTTTTAGGTTTGTTCCAGAAAATCAATGCAGGTTAGTTCCTAGTGTGCACGTGCTTCAGTTGAATAGATAACCTGAAAACAACAGTTAGTAAAGCCAAAAAAGAATCAGAGAAGAAGCCAAGAAATCAAGGTAACTATGTTATTTAAATCTTCTTACTCTCAGATCTCGACATATTTCAAGTCGATAACGTATGACTGATGAGCAGGAGCTGTTCCCTTCTAACCCTTAATTTACTGTTTGGTCCATACTCCAGGTACGTTTTTTTATGAGATGGTTTTGTCTTACTCACGTGCAAATATATCACAGGAAATTACCTTTCTGCAAGTAGTTCATTATAGAATTTATGTCTTGAAGTTAGTATGCTGAATACTTATAACAAAATGAATTTGAAACATATAGGCAATGTAGGCTTCATTCAGGAGGTTCTTATGGCATGCGTGACAATGAATAATTATTCCTTTTTTAGTTCACATACCAACCCACAAGTGTATGACTCCTGCCATTTTGACTGATTTCCTGTTATAGTATCAATATCAATACTATAATATTTTCTATGGACATCTATATTTCTACTTGTTATGAGTATGGTTCAGATAATTAGTCCAGTCAAGTCATTTATCTAAGTGACCAAGCTAAAGTAAATTTGCAGATGATCATCGTACAACCTTCTTTTGCACAATAGCCTTGATGTTTTTATACTAATGTTGTGTTCTAAATTTTAGCTCTCCAAACATCAGGAGAAAGAGAATGATGGAAGAACCTATTACATAAGTTTTCTATGGGCCATATATCCAGTTTGTAATCTGTACAGTTCAAACTTATCCAGCAAGACTGCACATGGCACGGTCTTCAACCGATTGATGCAGGTAGAGCTATGCACACAAGACCTCCATGTCTTGCTGCATCCTCCACATCTGACTGGTCTCAATTTAAGTTTATGAAACCCTTTTCTCGAACCACCCGTGTGACCCTATTCTTTCTCTCGTGAGTAGATTCAACCAACTCGACTTCTACCATATTCTTCGACAACATTATCAAGGCATGAACTCAAAGCTTAAACTCATCACAAAGATCTTGTGAAGATAGCTCCATTAAGGAGGTTCTTGTGGCACATGTGGCAATTAAGAACTATTTTTTTCTTACTTAACATATGAATGTACACAAGTGTATCACTCCTATTTTGACATATTGTTTTTGTTAAAGCATCAGTACTAATAATATAATATTTTTCTCGATACAATAATATTTTTACATTTCATGAGTTTGGCTCAGATAATTAATCCAATGAAGTCATTTATCCACGTGCCAGAGCTAAAGTACTTTTGCACATGACCATCATACAGTAGCATGAATAGTTTAGTTTAACTATTAGTAATCGTCAGCAGATACATTTGTAACCATGAATTGTAACTACTATAATGAAATTTGATACCAGGGGTTTGATAGAGATACGGCGTCTAACAAATGTTTTCTCCAAGTCACAAAATTAAGCTAGGCTCACCTTGTGGCAAACATATCACAAAGGCTTTTATGTTTCCAGCTAAAATGCACATTGTAATTGACAATTAATGATGTATATATACACATGACCACATGCATGCACAGTCTTATTGCAATTAAATTATATCAACCATTGATATTTAGTTTGTATTCTTCATGCATTGATGCATCCTGCTTACTTACCCGTGAATTCTAACAGCACCGCCCAGCTGCAATGAATTGTAACCCTCATCTACCAGCACCGCCAGCTTCAACGACCATCATGGAAGATGCCGACAATACAACTCCAACGGCAATGATTTTCCAGTTCAACTAGTTGACATTCCAGTTGCTCCAGCAGCATTTATCTATTGAATAGACAACCGGGGCAGCTGCGGGAAAGACCTCTAGCCCTGCTGCTCGGCATGGCATCACAGGTTCGCCAACTGCCCTAGTCCAGCTATCGTATCTACGACCACGCCAGCGCTTGCCAAACTGCCTACTATAAGGCCACCGGTGCCAGTCCCAGCCAACATTGTCCCAGAGAACGCACAGCTGCAGTAGTTTCAAGTGAGAAGCATATGTGTCCTAAACATGCAGGAAGATCTGCCATCGCTGGACTCAGCATCATTTGCGTATCAACTATGTTTAGTGAATAATCTATGCTTTTAAACAGATGGAGCTAAGGAACTTGTCTGCAAAGATTAAATTTGCATTGTCTATAGCTGTTAAATAAACTGTAGGTTTCGCCCTAGCCCTTTATTTTTATCTTGAAGTCTTGGTGGTCTGTAATTGAGTTGAGATGAGATGCTTATATGAGGGCACCAAATCAACGTACAGAATCTATACGGTCAATAAGTGCCATCATATCAACATATCATGCTGATGATACGCTGGATGCGTTAGCACACGTACAAAATATCTACGGTAAAACCAAAGGTAATAACCAAAGCTATCTACGGTAACATCTATACGGTACAAAAATTATTTTTACCTTCTTTTAATTTATATTTTAAATCACCAACCTATCTTATAATAATTTAAATGTAGGTAAGATTGGTGAGCTCAACAATTTTTTTCATTCAAAAAAGTAATTAAATATCCTCTTCTTTATTTTACATGAAACTGTAGACCACACATAAGGTTCACACACGAAATGGGTCACGTTGAACGTCCATCCATGCTCAAATAGGCACATACTCCAGCTATTGTAGTTTTGTTCGGCTTTTGCTACCTTGTTCATAATGGTCGTGGAATGCATAATGTAATAGTTAAGAGAAAACAATAGCCATGATCTAGACACAGTTTTATCCAGACTTTCCGTAGTGACTTGTAAACATATGAACTTTGATATTTGGATCGAGTTAGAGAAGGCATGCTTGTGATTTTTCTGTTTATATATGCAGACCTCTCCAGATGATCTCTGAGGAGGAAGCCATTTCATTTCGGGTTAAAAAGATGGGAAATCCCAAATGCGACAGATCGGAATCCATACTCCCATGATCTCAGATGGTGGTGCCGCACGATGCGACACCTGACAGCAGACATCATAAGGAAAACATTGTATTACATAGAAAACAACTGAAAATGTACAAATCAGTACAAACCTTCAGTTTATAACTAAGTACAGAGTTTATACACGTGGAAGCTAACTTTTTACAACTCACGCCCACTAAACTAGCAAAAGTCGGTTGTCCAGCCCTATAGACAACCCACACTAGCTTCACTCCTCAGCTCAGCGCGGCATGTACGGCTCTCAGTCAGCCGTCGTCCCCGACGGAGGGTAGCCCTCGCTGGTGGACTCGTACCCCGAGTTCGTGGGGTAATCCTCACCTGAAAAACACTCATAGCAGCAACCGTGAACATGATGGCTCAGCAAGGCTTAACCGACTCACCTACACATGAAACTCTATAGGCAGGTTATACAACATAGGATGCCATATTGCAGCAAACGGACACGCCTATAAGTTAATACTTAGTTCATCTTTTAGCCACAAATTACGGTTCAGGAATCTGAAACTTAGTGAGCAATATTTGGTGGCACACATGTAGCAATACAATTTCATCATAACAGCAATATTGAATCATATCATTTCATATATTAACCTACTTCACGACTCAGTGACCAAGTGGTACTCATCACCGCGAGGGACGGAGAATCGACTCGATATACACCTGCAGGGATACCCGAAGAGCACGTCACGTACGCCCAGCCGTGGAGCTGCACAGCATGCTCACTCGATGTCATACCGGACAACCTTTCACCAAACAGCATAAAGGTTGAACCGGTCGCACCCAAACGGATAGGAGGTTCCCTACACGGAGAATCTCGCTATGCCTGTTAGCGGATTTTCACCTTGCTGCCCTCAACCTACACCTATAAATCAGTGCGTTATGCCTCGACGCCCGGAGGTATAGGTTACATCAGTTTATCGGGGCCCATATATCCAATATGCCTTCGGTACGTTCAAACTTGATCAGCATGGGCCACACACGGATCGGTCCTAAATCGACACGGACAGGGCTGCGCCCATAAGGCTTCCTCTTGCTACGCCCTAGCCCCTGCCTAGTCTCATTTTCTTACTAAAGTGATCTCACATTACTCGAACCAATCCCGTGTGTCCCAAGCCTATACTCGCGAGTAGATTCCAACTACTCGACTTGTACCGAAGTCTATAAACATTAAGCACAGCATGAGCTACGCAAGGACTTAAATACTACCCTCACTCTTATTGGAATAATCTGGCTATGCAGTTGGGTTTCATACATCCTACACCTAATGCACATCAATACCTCAATCTAAGTATGTATATAAAGCAAAACTTTCGAAACATTGTTCAATGCAAACCGGGGCTTGCCTTGTTGCTTCTGGTCAGTGGTTAGGGTCTCGTACGGAGTAGGAAGTCCAACACTTCCGGGGTCTCCTCGCCTTCAGCGACTACACGTAAGCAAATTAACGATATGTCAATTTAAATGCAATGTTTGAAACTGCATATGTAAATACCATAACTCTAGCTAGCCGTCTCCTTTGGCTCTAAAATTTTTATGGTGGCTTGGTAGGATCCTAGACAGAGACTTGGCCAATTTTAATTTGAAACAAAGTTCATTTGAGCTCTGTACAAATAAAAATTTATTTGGTCATTACGAGAGCCTCTAAGGATTTCCAGGGATTTTCATGGCTCAAACCATTACTTTCTGGAAACTAGAGTTTGATATGGTTATAATGGAGTTGGTTTCATGTCATTTGAAGAATCCTAGATGAAGTTATGGCCTAAACAAGATTTGAGAAAATCTGAAAAATATTTCTGTACATTTTCCATTTTCTCAGGGCAGTTCACTTAATCACACCATTAGGGGGACTAAATGAACTTTGATGGATCTGAATTTTTTTCTGCGACTCAAGGATTTTCAAATGAATCTCCTAGCCAAGTGTCAGAGTTTTCCATACAGGACTTCTCCAAATAAAATTCCCAACACTTTAAACTTGAGGTAATTACTTCTGGAAAAGGAATTAGTTTCATGAGCTGAAACTTGTTTTGCTGGATAGTACTCCAAGATATGAATCCAACAAAATTTGGTTCACTCAATTTGGAGATGTCTAGTCAGAGATATGGATTTTACAAGTTTGGAGAAATTCTCTGAAAAAGGTCTCTGTTATTTTTCCAATTTTTCAGAGACATAGAGGATAGAAACAACATTTGGCCAATCAAATTGAATCCAATGCCTCTGAAACTTTTACTGGTGTTCAAGGATTTTTGAAAGAGTGTCCCGCTCAAATTTGGGAATTTTCCAATACACAGAACTCCTGTAAAAATTCCTACAAGATTTTCATTAATTGAATCAATGAACCAAATCTATGGATTTTCACACCAATTGGGATGCACCCGTAGATAGTACTCTCTGAGAGGAATCCAACAAAATTTGTTTGACAATTTTTGGACTCTCCTACCCAAAGTTATGGCTTTTCAATGTTTAAACAGAATTAGGGAAAATCTGGAAATGTTTAAACACCTAATGCGGGCCCCACCTGACAGATCCCTCTTCTACCTCGTGCCAACAGGGGCTGGTGGCGGCGCTCTCCGGCGAGCCCCTCGGAAAATGCCTTCCCAGCCTTCCCCTGCCCCCAAATTCGCCGCCTCCCCATTTTGGACCACGGCCAACTCATCCCCGGGTTCAACCGAGGGCCTCGGTCACCAGAAACCCCTCGGTGACGGGCGGTGGCGGCGGCTAACCTTCGGCGGCGTCGCACTCCCTCCACAGTGGATCGTTTGATTTGGATTTTCTTCCTAGAGCACCATGGTGGCATCCTAAGCACCGGCATGAGCTCAAATAAGCTCAAAAATTGCTGTAAATAGGGGCTCATCAGCGACCTAGAGTTAAAACTGGAGCCGGCTCAAAATTCTCGAAGAACAACGCCAAAACTCGATGAAACTTGACGGTTCTTGATCCTAGAGGAGCGTGGGAGGGTGTATATTATGTCTATAACTCGGCACAAGTGATGATGGCTTGATCGCTACGAATTTCCGAATTTTGTGTGGCTTGGTTCTAAGGATACCGAAGCAATAAGCGGAGAAATTCTCCACCGACGATGCAGAGAGGTGAGGTCAGCATGTACATGTTCAGCACCTTGGCGCGGACCTTATTCATGTTGATCGTCGGCCACGAAAGCGTCTATGTCGCCCGGGCGCCGGTGAGCAGAGAGGTCGAGCTCGGTGCGAGTTTGCTTCGGTTGTGTGGGGAGAAGGTGAACCGCGTGAGGGTAGAAATGGGGCCCGGCAGTGCTACACGTTTAACCCTTCAATTACCGATTCCCCCCCCCCCCAACAAATAGGAAATCTTTTCCGAATGAGCTGAAAATTTATTGTGCTACCCGTGGATATGTGGAGAACTAAATGGTAGCTTTAGATCTCCATGTTCGGGAATTATTTTGGCAAGTTCAAGTTTAGACTTGGAGCTCACACCTTTAAATTCAAAAGTTTAAATTCCCTCACCTTTTCTCAGTGTGAATTTCAGCTCCACCGCTAGACTTTCTGGGATTTCACATCCTGCCCACCTTAAAAAAATCTCGTCCCGAGATTACCAAAGAAGAGACAAAGATGTGAGAGGAGTTACCCGATGTGACGCCATGAAATCCGGGTAGTTTGAGCGAAGAAACTCCTCGCTCTCCCACGTCGCTTCTTCAGCGGTGTGGTTGCTCCACAATATCTTGTAGAACCACAGCATTCGATCACGTGTGGTCCGGGCCTTCTCATCAATAATTGCCATAGGATATTCAGCATATGTCAAATCCGGTTGCAGCTCGCCAATGTCTTTGTTGGGAACAGCAGCCGTATACTTCAGACATTTTCATAGTTGTGAAACATGGAAAACGTTGTGAACACCAGCGAGGGATGCCTGTAGTTCCAGTGGATACGCCACTGGTCCACACTTTTCGGTGACAGCATAGAGTCCAATAAATCGGGGAGCGAGTTTCCCCTTCATGCCTACACCAGCGAGGTACGCGTGTAACCCGACATCGAAGTGCAGCCGCCTACACCTCTTATCAGCGTAGCTTTTCTGCCAGGATTGAGCGGCCTTCAAGTTGGCTTGAATAATCCGAATGCTCTCTTCGGCGTCGTTCACTACATCAACCCTGAACATGACCCTTTCACCGGACTCGCACCAGTTCAATGGGGTACGGCATTTGCGACCGTAGAGAGCCTCATATGGTGCCATCTTTATACTCACTTGATAGCCATTGTTGTACAATAATTCCATCAATGGTAGATGATTACCCCAGTTTCTACCGTGGTGGATGGCACACGCTCTCAACATGTCTTCCAAAACTTGGTTCACCCTCTCAGTTTGTCCATCTGTCTGAGGGTGGTAAACGGAGCTTCTAATCAGTTTAGTACCCAAAGCAGCGTGCAACTGCTCCAAGAAATCAGCCACAAATAATGCCCCTCGGTCTGAGATTATGGTCTTGGGTACTCCATGCAAGCATAGAATTCTTGCAATATACAACTCCGCATATCTGCTGGCATGGATATGTGTATGCACGGGAATGAAGTGAGCCGACTTGGTTAGCCGGTCAACGATTACCCAAATGGAATCATGCTTGATGGAAGTCAGGGATAATCCCACAATGAAATCTATGCTCATATCTTCCCACTTCCATGCTGTAACTTTCAGGGGTTGTAACAGCCCTGATTTTCTCATGTGATCCGCTTTCACTAGTCTACACGTATCACACTGGAATACGTATTTAGCCACTTCTCGCTTCATCCGTGTCCACCAAAATTTTCTTTTCAAATCTAGGTACATTTTGTTGCTGCCCGGATGAATAGAGAATTTAGACAAGTGAGCTTCATCAAGGATCTTCTTCCTCAGCTCCATATTCCGGGGTACGACTATGCAGTCATTGAACCACAGCGTCCCCTCATCATCATTCCGGATACATTTGATTTCCCCGCTGTCTATCCGTCTCCGGAGATGTGCCATACCCTTGTAAGCTTTCTGAGCTGCAATGATATCCTCCCTAATGGTAGGGATGAGAGCAATGTTGTAGAGTGATCCATAAGGAACCAAGTATAAACTCGGCTCTTCCTCTTCCACTAGGTTAATGGTCAGGTTATGGACATGTGCTTTCCGACAAAGCGCATCGGCAACCACATTCCCTATGCCGGGGTGGTAATGAATCTCCATATCATAATCTTTGATTAGCTCTAACCACCTCCTTTGCCTCATATTCAGCTCCTTCTAGGTGACGATATACTTCAAGCTCTTGTGGTCGGTGTAGAGATGCACCAAATTCCCCAGGAGATAGTACCTCCACATTTTTAGCACCAAAACAACAGCAGCAAGCTCAAGATCATGAGTCGGATAGTGATGCTCATGGTTTTGAAGTTGTTGTGATCCATATGCGACCACACGTCCTTCTTGCATCAACACGTAGCTGAGCCCGATACCGGACGCATCACAATACACGTCGAAGGGCTTCGACGTATCCAGTTGAGCTAAGACCGGGGCTGTTGTGAGATGCTTCACCAATGCTTGGAACGCTCCTTCACATGCTGAGTTCCAAACATATTTCGTCCCCTTCTTTAACAGTTCAGTCATCAGCTTAGCAAGCTTGGAGAAGCTCGGGATGAATCTCTGGTAATATCCCGCTAAATCGAGGAAGCTTCTTACTTCATGGAAAGAAGTGGGGGCTTTCCATTTCAGCACTTGCTCAATTTTGCTTGGTTCAACTGCAATGCCTTCCGCTGAGATGATATGTCCCAAAAATGGCACTTGGCTGATCCAAAATTCGCATTTGCTGAACTTTGCATAGAGCATATGGTCCCGCAATCGTTGAAGAACGATTCTCAAGTGTTCAGCGTGTTCTGCTTCCGACTTGGAGTAAACCAAGATATCATCAATGAACACCACAACGAACTTGTCCAGCTCCGGCATCAATACCGAGTTCATGAGATACATGAAATGTGCTGGAGCATTAGTGAGACCAAAAGACATGACGAGATATTCATATAGGCCATATCTCTTCGAGAAAACCGTCTTCGGGATATCCTCCGCCCGGATTTTTATTTGATGATACCCGGAGCGAAGGTCCATCTTCGAGAACACACTTGCACCCACAAACTGATCAAACAGGATATCAATGCGGGGCAGTGGGTATTTGTTCTTGATGGTGACGGCATTGAGCGGCCGGTAATCCACACACAGTCTCAAGGTTTCATCCTTCTTCTTGATGAACAGCGCTGAGCATCCCCAAGGCGAGGAACATGGCCTAATGAAACCCTTGCTCAACGAATCATTGAGCTGTTCTTTCAACTCAGCCAGCTCGATCGGAGCCATTTTGTATGGTCTCCGTGATATGGGAGTAGTCCCGGGTGCAAGTTCTATCTTAAACTCCACATCCCGTTCAGGTGGCATGCCCGGAAGATCATCCGGGAACACGTCGGGATACTCTCGGACTACAGGGATGTCCTCTAACTTGGAAGCTTCAGTAGTATAGACGGCTGAAACTTCTGGGACTGGATTGTCTAGTATTAGGGACTGCGGACGGTGTAGCGGGGAATTCAGGTGAACCGTCCGTGATAATGTGTCTAGGACAGCGCCATGGTAACATAGCCATGACATTCCTAAGATTGGATTAATCTTCTGCCACTCAAGAATAATCATAGTAGTGGGATATATCTTCCCACCTAAGCATAGTGGTGCTTTCGGAATCATCATTGTTGCTGAAATCTTCCCTCCTGGTGAGCAAATCATATAAGAGCACATGGTTGGGAAGGATTCCAATTGATGCTTAACCACATATGATGTACTTATGAAGTTGTGGGTTGCACCAGAATCAAATAATATGATGATTGCTTGCTCGTTGAGAGTGAACGTACCAGCCAGCACGTTTTCTCCCTCCGGGGCGTCCTCATTGTCGAGGTTGCGAACGCCCCCGGTTCGCTGACCATCCTTCTTGACAGGAGGTGGGCCTCGAGCACCGCCCTGATATTGGGCTTGCTCGCTGCTCTGCTGCCCCTGGGGACAGTCCTTTGAGAAATGGCCCGCCTGGCCACATGTGTAGCAGCTGTAGCATGCGGTCCTCCGCTGATCGGCAGACGGAAACCCGGGGCGCGTTGTGGCGGTGGAATCGCCCGGGGTACCATCTGCTGCTGCTGTTGTGGTCGTGGTGGTGGCATCGGCGGTCGGAATGGGGGTGGACAAAAAGGACGACCCCCAAACTGCTGAGGTCGCGCCGGTGGATGCCACTGCTGACCGGATGGTGTCTGATACGCCATGCGGTATTTTTTAGGAGCTCCACCCCCGCTGCTTGGTGGAGTGCTTTGCTTTCGCTGCTCAGCCGCCAGTTCTCGCTGAGCATGCTATTTCATGATCGCAGCGTTGACGAGATCGTTGAACATGCCACGATTGCATTGTACGAGATGCTACTTCATCTCGGGATTTAACCCCCGATTGAAGTGCTCTCGCTTCTTCTCCTCGGTGGAGACATAATCCGACGCATACTGCACCAGATGGTTGAAGGCACGGGAGTAGTCGTGGGCACTCCTCCTGCCCTGCTTCAGCTCCAAGAATTCTTGGAACTTCCTCTTCATGATCCGGGGAGGGATATGGTAGACGCGAAATGCCTCCCGGAATTCTTCCCACTCCACGGTGTGGCTAGCCGGCAGTGAGGCGACATAGTTCGCCCACCATGCACCAGCGGCACCATGAAGCTGCTGCACCGTGAAGAGAGTCTTCTGCCGCTCCGTGCATTGGAGCAGCCCGAACATGGACTCGATCATCCGCAGCCAGTTGTCGGCCTCCATGGGTTCTACTGCTTCGGTGAACACTGGAGGATGCGTACTCATGAAATCTGAGTATGTCACAGTGTGGGGCTCACGAGGCTGCCTCTCTTGACGCCCCCCACCTGGGACGTATTCTGCACGATCGTGCGGAGCAGATCGGTCTGCTCCTCACGATTGCCCACCAGTGTCGCGATCACATCCGCTAGTGTAAGCGGAGGCGGCCGTGGTGGTTGTTGCTGCGGGGTACTGTCGTAGGCAGGTGGCTGGGAGTCATCAGCCCCCTGCTGGCTAGAGCCACCGACCTCATGCCTGGCCCGTGTACGAACCATCTGCAACCATACCATAATAAAAATCAGTCCCACAGCATAGTTCATGCAGTCCAATAAAATAGGCGTAAAAACATAATGACAGTAAACATGCGATACATCTCGTATATAGATAATATAATAACTTTACACAAGATATACCATTACCAGACCAAATATAAACTAGTTAAATCCAACTTGATGAACCTCCAATTTGGAAGTTCACCTCAACTAGATTTGGTCACTACGACACGTTAATATTGCTTTGTCATCACGTATACTACCCTTTTATCTTCAATACGACACAAACATGGTCTCTAGCAAAAGAAACATGTGTAGGAATTATACTCAAACCTTTTACTAGTTGAAGATAACAACTCATGAGTGTGTGCTACCCCATTGGAAGTAATCAAACCACCTTAGGGTACAACAATCTCTCACATGAGTTCAACTGTCCATCCCTCTGCCCAGAATGACCAGTTCCTACATATCCCAGATTTCAATCTGGTGCTGGGCACTTTCATGACTCAAGTTAATGCCAAACTTAAAGTTAACTTCAGTAGCTTTCCAACGAGTATTTATTTACCCTCTGATCAGCTCTGGTTAAAAAGTTATGATAATTGAAAGTCAACAGAATTTCTGGAAGAATTTAAACAGCACCTCCTTTGGATGTTGCTGTTTTCATCTCCGAATTCCACTGAATTCCGTGCTGCGATTGCATAAACTCTGAATTACAAAGATGTAACTCATCTCCTACCCTTTCCAATAATGTATCATATGATAATTTTAAATTTTTCTACAGGAAGTTATACTTGAAAAACAGAACAGTCCAGCGAGTGTTTTGAATCTGTCCTGGTTCTGGACAGTTTACAATCATCTGGAGTTTCATCCAGTTTAAGTTGTGATTCTGCTCTGGAAGTCTGCAACAAAGTTGTAGAGTACTTAAACACCTTTCCATAACTATATCCCACACCCCCATTGGCTAAGTAATCTGTGAGCGATGCTCTGTTAAAGTTCAGCAAACTTGCTGCCAAAACAGAGCACTCTGTTTTTCAATCCTTTTGAGCTAAACTAATCAACTGTTGAATTTTTCCAACCCAACCAGGGTCCTAACTATTGAAACATGGCTATTTTAGTTCCTTATTACCATTATCTTCAATGCAAATGTCTATTATATGTCGGTGCTACGTTCCTCACAAAAAGGAAATCTAACTGGATTATACCAGCATATACGTCTCAATTGTGGCACTAAACCGTCTCTCGCACACGTATACTATACAGGATACATATGTGGTTAGTACCTGCAGAAGAACACTTAATAGTGATGCACTCAAGGGTTGTTTTCATTTCAGGCAGGTCCATATTTGAAATTCAATACATACGCCCGTATCATTGCCATACGGCCGTCCTTGAGTTAAGCCACGTCTCAAGGTACGTGATCATGTTTTTACACCACACGACGGGGAACCCGAGTAGAGCGTGAACGGGTCATCACAGTTGGGGATTTTATCACACCAAAAGATACAACCTATTGCCCTGCAAGGCACGCCGATGGCGAGCGCTGCGTATGTCCTCCTAGGCTATTTCCAGAAGAACACACTACCGTGTTACTGACCACACGATGGGGTTTCCACATTCTTGCCTAATGCACGCCAGGGACCAGCGTTTCATATGAACTCAGGAACATGAAGAGTCCAAGAGTTCCATATTAACATATCACACCAAACTGTGAGACCTATCCCTAAACCACATTCCTTGTCAGGGGAGCTAACCGAAATTGTACCGCTTTCGATGGCGTTCCTTACCAGTTTTACCTGACCGTAGGTGCGTCGTTACATAATAAAAATTCAGAATTATAACACGTATGTTACTCATGCCACTTTAATTAACTATACTAATATAGTCCTTACTTGGGCACACTAGTAAATCCTCACCGTAATCCTAAGTTTTCCCGTAATACAGTCCTTAATTAGTGTTCTATCCCCTAAGCAGATCTGATACCAGCCTGCGACGGGCCGGAATCCATACTCCCAGGATCTCAGAGGGTGGTGCCGCATGATGCGATACCTGACAGCACACATCATAAGGCAAACATTGTATTACATAGAAAACAACTGAAAATGTACAAATCAGTACAAACCTTCAGTTTATAACTATGTACAGAGTTTATATACGCTGAAGCTAACTTTTTACAACTCACGCCCGCCTAACTAGCAAAACTCAGTTGTCCAGCCCTATGGACAACCCACATTAGCTTCACTCCACAGCTCAGTGCGGCGTGTACGGCTCCCACTCAGCCGTGGTCCCCGATGGAGTCTAGCTCTCGCCGGTGGACTCGTACCCCGAGTCCGTGGGGTAATCCTAACCTGAAAAACACTCATAGGAGCGACCGTGAGCACGATGGCTCAGCAAGGATTAACCGACTCACCTACACATGAAACTCCACAGATAGTTTATACAACATAGGATGGCACGTTGCAGCAAACGGACACGCCTATAAGTTCATTCTTAGTTCATCTTTTAGCCAAAAATTATGGTTTAGGAATCTGAAACTTAGTGAGCGATGTTTGGTGGCACACGTGTAGCAATACAATTTCATCATAACAGCAATATTGAATCATATTATTTCATATATTAACCTACGTCACGATCAGTCACCAAGTGGTACTCATCACCGTGAGGGATGGCGAATCGACTTGATATACACCTGCAGGGATACCCGAAGAGCACGCACTTACGCCCACCCGTGGAGCTTCATAGAAAGCTCACTCGATGTCGTACAGGACAACCTTTCACCAAACAGCCCAAACGTCGAAACCGGTCACACCCAAACGGACAGGAGGTTCCCTACACGGAGCATCTCTCTATGCCCGTTAGCAGATTTCCACCTTGCTGCCCTCAACCTACACCTATAAATCGGTGTGTTATGCCTTGACGCCCGGAGGTATAGGTTACATCAGTTTATCGGGGCCCATATATCCAATATGCCTTCGATACGTTCAAACTTGATCAGCGTGGGCCGCACACTGATCGGTCCTCGATCGACAAGGACAGGGCTGCGCCCACAAGACTTCCTCTTGCTGTGCCCTAGCCCCTTCCTAGTCTCATTTTCTTACTAAAGTGATCTCACATCACTCGAACCAATCCCGTGTGTCCCAAGCCCATACTCGCGAGTAGATTCCAACTACTCGACTTGTACTGAAGTCTATAAACATTAAGTACAGCATGAGCTACGCGAGGACTTAAATAATACCCTCACTGTTATTGGAATAATCTGGCTATGCAGTTGGGTTTCATACATCCTACACCTAATGCACATCAATACCTCAATCTAAGTATGTATATAAAGCAAAACTTTCGAAACTTTGTTAAATGCAAACGGGGCTTGCCTTGTTGCTGCTGGTCAGTGGTTAGGGTCTCGTCCAGAAGTAGGAAGTCCAACACTTTCGGGGTCTCCTCACCTTCAGCGACTATATGTAAGCAAATTAACGATATGAGAATTTAAATGCAATGTTTGAAACTGCATATGTAAATACCATAACTCGAGCTAGCCCTCCTTTTTGGCTCTGAAATTTTTATGGTGGATTGGTAGGGTCCTATCCAGAGACTTGATCAATTTTTATTTGAAACAAAGTTTATTTGAGATCTGTACAAATAAAAGTTTATTTGGTCATTACTAGAGCCTCTAAGGATTTCCAGGGATTTTCATAGCTCAAACCATTACTTTCTGGAAACTAGAGTTTGATATGGTTCTAATGGAGTTGGTTTCATGTCATTTGAAGAATTCTAGATGATGTTATGCACTAAACAAGATTTGAGAAAATCTGAAAAATGTTTCTGTACAATTTTCCATTTTCTCAAGGCAGTTCACTTAATCACACAATTAGGGGGAATAAATGAACTTGGATGGATCTGAAATTTTTCCTGTGACTCAAGGATTTTCAAATGAACCTCCTAGCCAAATTTCAGAATTTTCCATACATGACTTTTCCAGATAAAATTCCCAACAGTTTAAAATTGAGGGAACTACTTCTGGAAAAGGAATGAGTTTCATGAGCTGAAACTTGTTTTGCTGGATAGTAATCCAAGATATGAGTCCAACAAAATTTGTTTGACAATTTTTGGACAATACTACCCAAAGTTATGGCTCTTCAAAGTTTAAACCGAATTAGGGAAAATCTGGAAATGTTTAAAACCTACTGCGGGCCCCACCTGACAGATCCCTCTTCTACCTCGCCAACAGGGGCTGGTGGCGGCGCTCTCCGGCGAGCCCCTCGGAAAATGCCTTCCCGGCCTTCCCCTGCCCCCAAATTCACCGCTTCCGCATTTCGGACCACGGCCAACTCATTCCCAGGTTCAACCGAGGGCCTCAGTCACTAGAAAACCCTCGGCGACGGGCGGTGGCAGTGGCTAACCTTCGGCGGCGTCGCACTCCCTCCAAAGTGGTTTGTTTGCTTCAAATTTTCTTCCTAGAGCACCGTGGTGGCATCCTAACCAACGATAAACAAGAACTGCTGAGATTCAAATCAGCTCAAAAGTGGCTGTAAATATGGGCTCATCGGTGACCTAGGGTGAAAATCAGTGCCGGCTCAAAATTCTCAAAGAACAGCGCCAAAACTCGATGAAACTCAATGGTTCTTGATCCTAGAGGAGCGTGGGAGGGTGTAGATTATGTCTATATCTCGGCACAAGTGATGAAGCGGAGAAATTCTCCACCGACGATGCACGAGAGAAGGTGAGGTCAGCATGTATGTGTTCAGCACCTTGGCGCGGACTTTATTCATGTTGATCATCGGCCACGAAAGCGTCTGTATCGCCTGGGCGCCGGTGAGTAGAGAGGTCGAGCTCGGTGCGAGTTTGCTTCGGTTGTGTGGGGAGAAGGTGAACCGCGTGAGGGAAGAGGCATGGAGGTGGCATGGTGATGAGGCGGTCGGGCACCGACGTCGGGAGCTGGCGCGCTGTTGCTCAAGTGCAGCTCGAGTAGACTTCGGGTGCAAGTCTACTGACCAGTGGGCCCCCATTCCCTTTTCTTTTTTCTTTCCATTTTTATTTTTGAGCCAGCAAACAAACTCCAAATTTGATCAAACTTTGAGGATAATCCAAAAGGAATATGAGGAACACAATGGTGCTCTCAAATTTGAATTTCAGTGAAGTCAGAATTTGGAACTGAAGTTTGAATTCAAATTCAAATTGTCCCCCATTTAAATTACAACAAATAGGAAATCTTTTCCGAATGAGCTGAAAATTTGTCGGGCTACCCGTGGATATGTGGAGAACTAAATGGTAGCTTTAGATCTCTGTGTTCGAGAATTTTTGGCAAGTTCAAGTTTAGACTTGTATCTCACACATTTAAATCCAAATGTTTAAATTCCCTCACCTTTTCTCAGTGTGAATTTCAGCTGCACCGCTAGACTTTCTAGGATTTCACACCAAATGCCTCTAGAAAGATCCGAAGTAATTTGAGCTGTATGGTGAGAGGTGTAGAGATCAATACTTGCATCAACATAATGTTGATGTAATTTACAGAATATACAGAATGCATGATTAATGGAAGCCTAATCAGTAATGTAATCTATGAAATGCAGGGTGAACGGAAAGATTTAGGCTACACGGGAATGAGACACTCTGATAATCTTTAAGAATCAAATAATCTTATTTGTTAATGAGGACGTAATAGGAGGAGAAGCAAATATGATACGATTGGTAGTTTTTTGTAAAATAACACTTGTTTTACATAAGTTTGTTAATCCTAAACATAAACTGTGAGATGTGGCCCATGCCATAATTTTTTATTTATAAACCAAAGGGAAACTTGGGTTTCTTTTATTATATAAACACGTGGCCCAAAACATTTTAGGGGTTGGTGGGTGGTTAGGTTTGTGGGTTAGTTGGTGGTTAGGTGGGTGGGTGTGGGTTGGTGGAGTCCTTTATAAGCTCTTCAAGAAAGAGGATTCTAGATCTGAGAATAGATATTCCAGATATGCTGATAAAGGGCATCTAACAAGGTTCGGATCTGCTAAGCCAATCTTAATTAATTTTTCTCTAGTCACAGTTCTATATATCTAAGTTTTCATTTTATCAATTAGAACATATACCCTTCATAAGCTAAACTTATTTTTCAGCTCCCCAAAATAGAGGTTATATGTAGTGTAGATTTGTGTATAGCATGTTGTTAATAAATCCATGGATAAAGGACATTGAACAACATTTGGATAAAGTATTGCACTCCTGATTATTTTTTTTTCAAGTCATAATTTTTTAGATCTATGTTTTGTTTTTATAAATTGGAACTGATCTGATAAGGATCCATCATTTCTAGAGAAGATACGTCTGCCATCTCTGCTCATAATCACAGATTATTCTCTGCTGCTATTGAAATTTGCGGTAAGTAAATTCTGTTCATCCTATGTGCAGTACTTGTTTTCTTTCCAGTTATTCTCGGTTTCTCGGTTCTGATGATTCCTAGTACCGTCTGTCATTTCATGTTCAACATATGAAGTAAATCATTTTAAAAAAGAAAGAATTGGAGGTATGGGTGGAACAGACAGATATAATTTTCAGCTTCAACCCAAGAGACATCTTGAAAAATTATACACAACGAAAGACATCTGTAAATATGTGAATACATGATATGTTGTGTTTTATTTGCACCACACTCAAGTATACATTATTTATTAACTTTATGTCTTAAATTCCTTATGAATGATGTCGAATGGTTACTTCTTTTTTATGTCACATCTAAAGTAGTGGTCATGAATTTTGAAGAGAAAATCTGACAACAATGAATAGTAAAGCCTAAAAGAAATTAGAGATGGAGCCCAAGAATCAGGGTAAATATGTGGTTTAAATCTTCCTGTTCTTAGAGCTCGACTTATTTCAAGTCGTCAACGTATGACTGATGTGCATGAGCTCTTCTCCTCTAACCATAAATTTACTGTTTGGTCCATACTCATGGTATGTTCTTTTTATCGGTTGGTTTTGTCTTACGAAGGTGCAAATAGGCATGAGATAATTACTTATATTTAATTAGTACTTTATAAAATTCATGTTTTTTCATTAGTATGATGAATAGTTATAAAAATGATCTTCTAATGTTCTTAAACTCTTCTCTTAACAGCTTGTGTTATATAACAAAGTCATGCATTTTAGACAACGTATAGAAATGAATCTGAAACATATAAGCAGTGTAGGCATCATTTAGGAGGTTCTTGTATCCTGTGTGACAATGAAGCAGTATTCCTTTCTTAGTTAATGTAACACCCCAAAATCTGCTAAAGAGGGGAATTTAAAATTTTTTGGACGTATTGCATGTGGCGCAGAAATTTAAATTCAAACTGGAATTCAAATTCAAATCAAAACAGAAAAGGAAAGGAAAAACAAAAAGAAAAAGAAAACCCCAGCCGGCCAGTGGGCCGAAACCCGCCAGCCGGCCCACTATCTCCCCGCGCCAGCCCAAACCTGCGCCCCTCTCTTCCTCTCACTGACATGCGGGGCCCGCGTGTCATCTCCTACCTCCCGTGCGCGCCAACCGACCGGACTCTTCCCCGCACCCTAATCCAAACCACCTCCAAAAACCCGCGCCACCAGCCCGATCTTCGGCCCCGGACGCTGCTATTTAACCAAACCGATCCTCCGCCGCCTCTCCTCGTGTAATTCCCGCAAAGAAACTCGCTGAATTCCCCAGCGCGCTCCACTTTTCTCTCCGGTGAGAACCGAAGCTTCGATCACCGTTTTCTTTCGATCCTTGCTCAGGTTTTCTGATCTAACGCGCCGATCATGTTCCACCACCTCCGGGGAGTCACGCAGTTGAAGAAAACCCGGTGTTTTGCACTCTAGACGCAGCTCCGGCGAGCTCCGCAGTGATTTCATCTCGGACCTCGCCGCCGACCACCTTCCAGGGCCTCCGAGCTCAAGAAAAACCCTGAGGTGAGATCCCCGACCTCCCCTCTACCGTTCTATGCCAAGAAATCCAGGTTTTAGGAAGTATGGACGAAAACCCGAAGATCTCAGGTGAGATCGCCGCCTCCCGCCGCCGCGCACCGCCAGGCAGCACCGCCCGCACACGGCCAGGGCGACGTGGCCCCTTGAGGGCCGTCTATTTTAAATCGCACGGTAGAATTAAAACCCGTGCGTACCGGTTCGGCGATCTAATCTGAGCCGTCTATTTTAAATCGGACGGTCCACATTAGCCCCGCTTTATAAAGGCTGGGATTCTTACGCGCAACCCCCTGGGGATCTCGGAAAACACGAGCTAGCCCCGGAAACTTTTGATCTAGCCCCTGGAACTTCAGAAATTCGTGTAAATTCATTTAAAAATCTGTTTTAGCCCCTGGACTTAACAAAAATTAGGAAAACCCCTCTGTTATGTGTAGTTAGACCCCTGGAAATTTATGAAAAAGCAAATTGCAGTAGGGTGGATTTATTTTTTTGACCCTACATGATATTAAATTCAGAAATTTGAATATGTGACTAGGATTTAAATTCAAAAGGTAAGGCAAACACATGTGCAAATTCAAATTTAAACTCTCCTAGCACTTGGAAAATTTTAGAATGAGTTAAAAATAGATTTTAGGCTGAAATGAAATCTGCCTAAGTGTTGTTCATATTTATTAGTTCTAGAAACACATTTTTGGGCTAGGAAATAATTCTGAAATCTGATAAAATAAATTTAAATTAGTTCACATCAGAGGAGAAGTTCAAAAAGATATTATTTAATATTTTAGATCAGAACCTATTCTGTTTAGACGATATGTCCTACTATTTAATATTAAAACTCACTTTTAGGCACAGAAAATAAATCTGAAAAATATAGGAAAATAGGTATGCATAATTAGAAAATGATAAATGAAGTCTCCAAATTCGAAAAGCTTCAATTTAGGATTTTGTAGAAGATCTGAAAACCTATTTGGAGTAGGGAATTGCCTTTCATGCAAACTTGGTGGCTAAGAAGTGTATTAATCAAATATAAAGGATTTGTTCAAATTAGAAATTCATATAGAGTGTGCATACAGAAATCTGAATACAAAAGTTAGAAATCATATACATATGTTTAAAAGTGCATATAGGCCAAAAATCAACACATGTAGAGTAACCACAACACTTAGAAATATGAATGACTTTCATAGGTATGTATGTGTGGTTGGTAAGAAGTGAAAGTGTGAACTATGTCTTATGGATTGTTGTTTTCCTTTGCTATGTGTATTGGCATGTGTAGAACCTGCCCCAGAGCAAGTTCTCCCCTTCCAAGACCAAGACTTTCCATTCTCAGAGCAACAGGAAGAAGGCAAGTGTCCTTGACCACTTTGATCCTATGCTAGGATGTGTAGATAGAATTATTTGCATTGTCAATTGAAATATGAAACCCATGCTAGGAAGTTTCCCTAGAATTGCATTATCTTATTTCCTTATAGTTTGGGTTGGGATTTATTTCATCATATCATTTATTTATATGCTTATGCTTAGCCATGCTTAGAATGGGATAATTGGGATATGAGATCATCAATTTATTTACCTTACCCTTGAATGAGATATTATGAGTTATGTAGAGGTAGGGATCGAGGCAAGTTGGATGATTTGGTTGGTGCTGGGTGCACGAGACTCGGGTTTGTGTTTAGTACTTGCCTGGATCCTAAGGACCGGTTCATGGAGCATGTAACCTGGCTTTACCGTGCCAACCACATGCTGAGATGGGGCAGCTTGGCCAATTAATTAGGTGTATCCCCGGCGTAGTATGGGTGTGTTGGATGGTGCGGGGAGTAGGTGTCAGCTAGACTACCATATGAACCGCAAGGC
This sequence comes from Neostapfia colusana, assembly GCA_030760725.1. Taxonomy (NCBI): domain Eukaryota; kingdom Viridiplantae; phylum Streptophyta; class Magnoliopsida; order Poales; family Poaceae; genus Neostapfia; species Neostapfia colusana. The sequence continues at coordinate 35,895,505 of JASWHV010000016.1, forward strand.
TCAAGAGGGGGCCACTGCAGCGGGGTTGGAGCCTCTTGTATGCTGTTAGGGGAGAAACCTTAGTGGGCCCACGCTCGTCGGGAATCACTTTATAAAGGCTTCGTAGTGATCTCCTGGCTACACACCTGGGAAGTGTGAATGTGGTTCGCGGCCAATGGCATAATGGAGGTTCTTTTAGTCCACCCGGCAACGGGGGATGAAATCACTATATGTGGGTACAGTGGTGCAAACTTTGCAGAGTCATGACTGTCATGACAGTCGTGCTCACGGTCAAGAGTGGCTTGGACTTATTCATGATTAGAGGATGATGGCTTTGGAAGTTGAGGATGTTAAGCGGGGAGCTTAACATCGGGATTTATGTTATGGTTAATGGATTCTGATGATGGGTTGGGAGATTGGGACCATTTCACCCGTGTAGTAATGTAGGTGCTTAATAAGCTAAGGTGATAGGTATTAATTGCATAGTGCTTTAACCATGAGTTCGACCTCTCCTTGCTCTAGCCATGCATGACATAACTTTCCCACACTTGCTGAGTACCAACGGTACTCAAACTTGCATATTTGTTGGTTAAAATTGCTGCTCAGGTCAAGGGGATGATGTGGTGTTTAAGGACCAAGACTTTGGACCCGAAGAAGGATTCTAGGTTCGTGGAGTCCCCCGGGCAACGCCTGCGACGGAGCCCACAAGATTTATATTCCGCTGTTGTTTTATTTACATGTTAGGAACTTATTATCGTCCATCGAGACGTATGCTTTGTAAGACATATTTATATTCGACACCTGGCTTTTAATAAATGATGCTTCACTATTTGTCATCACATGTATGAGAGAATGATCCTGGCATACATGTGATATTCACTCGGTTGTTCTTTGGTGAAACCGGGTGTGATAGAAGTGGTATCAGAGCCAAGGATGCCCGTAGGAACGTGGACCTAGGTAGAAATGGATGTATTTAAGGACCCTATTTTCCTAAAAACTATTTTACAAAGGTGTGGGTTGAAGGTGTTATTTAATGGGGTTACTTTATTCATCTTAACCCAACTTTTATTCGAAATACAATTTTTGTTTAACTCTTATCTAACTTAATTTTAAATGCTTTATGTTTTAGATGGTTCGCATGATCCGCACCGCCCGCAAGTCCACCGGAGGGAGAGTTCCTGTAGTTGCCCTTGCCCTAAGAGAGGAGAATCGTCCGGTGACGTAGCACTCCTACGGATTGGCAGTAGGAGGCTTGTTGTGCCGTCTACGGCGTATGCTCCACGCTGCCGGCAATACGGGCAAGCTAATCATACACTACAGCTCCACCAGGACCATCTGTGAGAAGCGGGAAGAATAGAGTTCAGAAATGAGGATTATCCATGAAAATCAACTGCTTAAGATCCACCGCTCTCCAGCTTGTCGAGCGACACAGGTCGATGCCGAGAAGCATATCACCGTGAATGAATTGTGTGTCACCGTGAATGAAACATGGACTCCTGACTCCCCAGACGGCCGGGCAAGCAGGCGTCGCCGCACTTCTCCACCAGCAACTTCCCCACCCAAAGCGGAGTTAGAGGGCAGCCGCAATAATGAGAAAGACTTCGAGGAGCCAGCTCAGTGATACGAGTCGTGTAGAGTCCTTTCCTTTAGTTCAGCAGGTTACCGAGTAGTCGAGTCAATACCTTAGTTAATGGTGTGTTAATGTTTGGTGTGTGACGTGAGATGTGGGAGCCATGGGCATTTGTCCACAACCTCGTCTTTAGATTGTTTTGCTTTGATGTGTGAACCCCTATGAATTAAGAGTGCATTTATTTTCGCGTGAGACGTGAGACCCTCAGAAAGTGTTAATATAATAAGGCCTCAAAAGTTTAAGTTTAAACAAGCAAATTCGGGAAGTTAATACATAATGCTTTAAATTAACATTTGGTTGATCATGATAGATGGCCGGAAGAGGAAAGGGTCGTGGTGCCAACCCCGCCAACAACAACGATGAGGCCGGCAACCCTCATCTTTCTGGAGGACAAGACAGGGGTGGTCGCCGTGAAGGAGCTGATCCCATCCACCAGATGCTTGAAAATCAGAATCAGCTCATCCAGAACCTAACTCAAGTGGTGGCCAACTTGCACCAAGCTGCACCCCCCACAAGCTGCACCACGCCAACCAAGGTTGAGTGAGTTTCTAGGGACTCAACCTCCAAAGTTTGCAAGTGCTGCAGAACCTCTGGAGGCAGATGACTGGCTAAAGACCATCGAGAGCAAGATGAGGATCATACAATGCCAAGGGTATGAGAGGGTGCTGTTTGCCTCTCACCAATTGTATGGACCCGCTGCTGATTGGTGGACTGCCTACATGGCAGCCCACCATGACCCCGAGAACATTACTTGGGAAGAGTTCAAGCGCAGTTTCCGCAACCATTACATACCAAGGGGTGAACTCAAAAACAAGAGGAAGGAGTTCTTGGGACTGCAGCAAGGGAACATGACTGTGAGGGAATACCTCACTAAGTTAACCCAACTATCCCGTTATGCACAATGGGACATCGAAACTGATGAGCAGAAACAGGACTGCTTTGTGGAAGGACTTACTGCGGAAATGCAGTGTGCAATGTCCTCCAACAGGTATGAAAGCTTCCAAAAGATGGTAGACAGAGCATTGGTTGTGGAGAGGAAGCTGAAGGCCTTGGAAAATGAAAACAAGAGGAAGACGGGATGGTCACACCAAGCCTCGGGTAGCAACACACGCCCACGTCTGATGCAGCAACCCGCAGGGCAGACGAGCCGTGCTGTGGTACCCTACTCAGCACCGAGAGGGTACAACCCGAATTTCAGGCCTCCGTCAGCACCAACACAGCCATAACGTTAGTTTGTACAGCAGCCTCGCCCCACATATCAACCTCGACCAGAAGTACAAGGACCACCGAACCAACCCAAGACAACAAAGGCCAGGCACCTAAGGTTGGGGTGCAATGCTTCAACTGTGGTGAAGTGGGGCACTACGCCCATAAGTGCCCAAAGAAGAAGCCCATGCAGCCACAACAGCAGAATGTGATGCGAGGACGGGTGAACCACGTGACCATGGAGGAAGCGCAAGAGGCACCTGACGTGGTAATTGGTAAGTTTCCTGCCAATTTACATATTGCAACCCTGTTGTTTGATTCTGGTGCTACCCACTCGTTCATTGCTCAAGGGTTTGTTGAGAGGCATGATCTAGCGACAACACAAATGAACCATATGCTAGCAGTGAACTCTCCAGGGGGAGAAATAAGGACAAGACAAGTGTGTCCCAAGGTGAATCTAGACATTAATGGGGTAGTATTTACTGCAAACCTCATAGTGATAGACTCACAAGGGATAGATATTATTTTGGGTATGGATTGGTTGACCAAATACAAGGGAATCATCCATTGTTCGACAAGAACGGTGGAACTAACTCACCCTAGTAGCACAAGAGTGAAGTTCATAACTGCACAAGGACCTAGGAGGGACCTTAAACTCAACCACGTTGAGGTGGAAGTGGAGGAGATCAGGATCATCAGGGAATATCCAGACATTTTTCCAGAGGAGTTAACAGGTATACCCCCCGATCGTGAAGTGGAATTCGCGATTGAGCTAGTGCCTGGAACAGCTCCAATATACAAGAGACCCTATCGGATGGACTCCAAACAGCTGGAAGAACTCAAGGAACATTTAAGAGAATTGACAGAGAAGGGGTACATTCATCCTAGTTCCTCACCATGGGGAGCTCCAGTGATATTTGTGCCCAAGAAGGACGGGACCCAAAGGTTATGCGTAGACTACCATGCGTTGAATGAAGTAACCATCAAGAACAAGTACCCATTACCCCGCATTGAAGACTTGTTTGATCAGTTGAGGGGAGCTTGTGTGTTCTCGAAAATTGATCTCAGGTCGGGATACCAACTACTTAAGATAAGGCAAACTGATATTCCAAAGACAGCTTTTGTATCTCGGTACGGACTGTATGAATACACCGTCATGCCTTTCAGGCTAACTAATGCCCCGGCATACTTCATGTATCTCATGAACAAGGTATTCATGGAATAACTGGACAAATTTGTGGTGGTTTTCATTGATGACATTCTCGTCTTTTCCAAAGATGAAGAAGAACATGAGAGGCATTTAAGGTTGGTGTTGCAAAAACTGAGAGAACACCAACTATATGCCAAGCTGAGCAAGTGTGAATTTTGGTTCAAGAGAGTTACCTTCTTAGGACATATAATCTCGGAGGGAGGAATCTCCGTAGATCCCGCCAAGATCGAGGGTGTACAGAAGTGGAAGACCCCTGAAAATGTCGGGGAAGTTCGAAGCTTCTTAGGATTGGCTGGGTATTATCGACGATTTATCGACGGTTTCTCCAAGATTTCGAGACCCCTCACCAAATTGTTAGAGAAGGGAATCAAATTCACATGGACACCGCAGTGCGAGACGAGTTTTCAGGAACTGAAGAAAAGATTGACAACAGCCCCAGTGCTAGTTATGCCAGATATGCAGAAGAACTTCTCGGTGTACTGCGATGCCTCTGGAAACGGGTTAGGATGTGTTCTCATGCAAGAAGGGCATGTCATGGCTTATGCGTCCTGGCAGCTCCAGAAACACGAGAATAACTATCCTACGCATGACCTAGAGCTAGCCGCAGTGGTACACGCGTTGAAGATTTGGCGGCATTATTTTGATGGGGAAGAGGACAGAGATATATCCGGATCATAAGAGCTTAAAGTACATTTTCACACAGCCAGATCTCAACCTCAGACAAAGGAGATGGTTAGAGCTAATCAACGACTTTGATGTGGGCATCAACTATCATCCTGGGAAAGCGAATATCATAGCAGATGCTTTAAGCCGGAAGGTGCAGGTCAGTAGGTTAAGCTTAAAGGACATGCCTACAGAACTAAATGAAGAGGTTGTAAAACTCAATCTATGTCTGGTGAATAGTGGTGAGGCCGTCGCCATGGAAGTCGACTCCACATTAGAGCAAGACATACGCGATGGTCAAAAGAATGATGAGAAGATACAAGAAATTAGAGAACTCATCAAGGATAATAAAGCCCCTGGTTTCAGAGAGGATGAAAAAGGTACGGTGTGGCACGGGAAAAGAATCTGTGTGCCTGAAGTGAAGGAGATCCGTGAATTGATTTTGAAGGAGGCTCACGATTCTGACTATTCCATTCATCCTGGGAGTACGAAGATGTATCATGACCTCAAGAGCAGTTATGGGTGGTATGGCATGAAGCGGGATGTCGCGGAACATGTTGCCCTATGTGACACATGTCAGTTGGTGAAAGTAGAACATCAACGACCCGCGGGATTATTGCAACCACTCAAAGTGCCTGAATAGAAATGGGAAGAAATAGGTATGGACTTCATAGTGGGACTAACCAGGACCCAATCGGGATATGATTCGATATGGGTCATCATCGACAGGCTAACCAAGGTAGCTCATTTCATCCCCGTGAAAGAAAGCTACAGCGGATCCAAATTGGCAGAATTATACATGTCAAGGATCGTGTGTTTCCATGGAGTGCCAAAGAAGATAGTGTCAGATCGAGGGACACCGTTCACCTCCAGGTTCTGGCAGAAGTTACATGAAACCATGGGAACTCATCTGAATTTTAGTTCTGCCTATCATCCCCAGACTGACGGACAGACGGAAAGAACCAATCAGATCCTTGAGGATATGCTGAGAGCGTGTGCGCTCAAGAACAATAGGAGTTGGAATAAGAACTTACCGTATGCGGAGTTCTCCTATAACAACAGCTATCAGGCTAGTGTGAAGATGTCACCATTTGAGGCTTTGTATGGGAGGAAGTGCAGAACTCCACTATTTTGGAACCAAACAGGGGAAAGTAAAGTGTTTGGGCCCGAGGTACTACAAGAAGCCGAGGCGAAAGTGAGGGAAATCCGCAACAACTTGAGGATAGCACAAACACGACAAAAGAGCTATGCCGATGTACGAAGAAGAGAGCTTGTTTTCAACGTGGGGGACTATGTTTATCTCAAGGTGTCCCCTATCTGAGGACTTCGTCGGTTCAAGGTGAAAGGGAAGTTATCACCTTGATACATCGGACCCTTTCAGATCCTGGAGAGGAAAGACGAAGTGGCATATCAACTTGAGTTACCGGCTCGCCTATTGGATGTGCACGATGTATTCCATGTGTCACAGCTCAAGAAATGTCTAAGGACGCCTAAAGAGACGTTACCCATGAATGAGGTTGATGTAGGAGAGGATCTGTCTTATACCGAGCAACCGGTCAAGGTTTTGGAGACAATGGAACGCCTCACAAGAAATAAGAATTCGGATGTGCAAGGTGCAGTGGAAGCATCACTCGGAAGAGAAAGCCACATGGGAGCGAGAAGACGAGATTAAGGCACAGTTTCCAGAATTGTTTTCCTAGAATCACCAATCTCGAGGACGAGATTTCTTTTAAGGGGGGTAGAGCTGTAACACCCCAAAATCTGCTAAAGAGGGGAATTTAAAATTTTTTGGACGTATTGCATGTGGCGCAGAAATTTAAATTCAAACTGGAATTCAAATTCAAATCAAAACAGAAAAGAAAAGGAAAAAGAAAAGGAAAAAGAAAAAGGAAACCCCAGCCGGCCAGTGGGCCGAAACCCGCCAGCCAGCCCACTATCTCCCCATGCCAGCCCAAACCCGCGCCCCTCTCTTCCTCTCACTGACACACGGGGCCCGCGTGTCATCTCCTACCTCCTGCGCGTGCCAACCGAGAGGACTCTTCCCCGCACCTGAATCCAAACCACCTCCGAAAACCCGCGCCACCAGCCCGATCTTCGGCCCCGGACGCTGCTATTTAACCAAACCGATCCTCCGCCGCCTCTCCTCGTGAAATTCCCGCAAAGAAACTCGCCGAATTCACCAGCGCGCTCCACTTTTCTCTCCGGTGAGAACCGAAGCTTCGATCACCGTTTTCTTTCGATCCTTGCTCGGATTTTCTGATCTAACGCGCCGATCATGTTCCACTGCCTCCGCGGAGTGACGCAGGTGAAGAAGACCCGGTGTTTTGCACTCTAGACGCAGCTTCGGCGAGCACCGCCGCGATTTCATCTCGGACCTCGCCGCCGACCACCTTCCAGGGCCCCCGAGCTCAAGAAAAACCCCGAGGTGAGATCCCCGACCTCCCCTCTAGCGTTCTATGCCAAGAAATCCAGGTTTTAGGAAGTATGGACGAAAACCCGAAGATCTCCGGCGAGATCGCCGCCTCCCGCCGCCGCGCGCCGCCGGGCAGCGCCACCCCACACGGCCAGGGCGACGTGGCCCCTTGAGGGCCGTCTATTTTAAATCGCACGGTAGAATTAAAACCCGTGCGTACCGGTTCGGCGATCTAATCTGAGCCGTCTATTTTAAATCAGACGGTCCACATCAGCCCCACTTTATAAAGGCCGGGATTCTTACACGCTACCCCCTGGGGATCTCGGAAAACACGAGCTAGCCCCGGTAACTTCTTATCTAGCCCCTGGAACTTTAGAAATTCGTGTAAATTCATTTAAAAATCAGTTTTAGCCCCTGGACTTAATAAAAATTAGGAAAACCCCTCTGTTATGTGTAGTTAGACCCCTGGAAATTTATGAAAAAGCAAATTAGACCCTGCAGTAGGGTGGATTTATTTTTTTGAGCCTATATGATATTAAATTCAGAAATTTGAATATGTGACTAGGATTTAAATTCAAAAGGTAAGGCAAACACATGTGCAAATTCAAATTTAAACTCTCCTAGCACTTGGAAAATTTTAGAATGAGTTAAAAATAGATTTTAGGCTGAAATGAAATCTGCCTAAGTGTTGTTCATATTTATTAGTTCTAGAAACACATTTTTGGGCTAGGAAATAATTCTGAAAACTGATAAAATAAATTTAAATTATTTCACATCAGAGGAGAAGTTCAAATAGATATTATTTAATATTTTAGATCAGAACCTATTCTGTTTAGATGATGTGTCCTACTATTTAATATTAAAACTCACTTTTAGGCATAGAAAATAAATCTGAAAAATATAGGAAAATAGGTATGCATAATTAGAAAATGATAAATGAAGTCTCCAAACCCCAAAAGCTTCAATTTAGGATTTTGTAGAAGATCTAAAATCCTATTTGGAGTAGGGAATTGCCTTTCATGCAAACTTGGTGGCTAAGAAGTGTATTAATCAAATATAAAGGATTTGTTCAAATTGGAAATTCATATAGAGTGTGCATACAGAAATCTGAATACAAAAGTTAGAAATCATATACATATGTTTAAAAGTGCATATAGGCCAAAAATCAACACATGTAGAGTAACCACAACACTTAGAAATATGAGTGACTTTCATAGGTATGTATGTGTGGTTTGTATGAAGTGAAAGTGTGAACTATGTCTTATGGATTGTTGTTTTCCTTTGCTATATGTATTGGCATGAGTAGAACCTGCCCCAGCGCAAGTTCTCCCCTTCCAAGACCAAGACTTTCCATTCTTAGAGCAGCAGGAAGAAGGCAAGTGTCCTTGACCACTTTGATTCTATGCTAGGATGTGTAGAAAGAATTATTTGCATTGACAATTGAAATATGAAACCCATGCTAGGAAGTTTCACTAGATTTGCGTTATCTTGTTTCCTTGTAGCTTGGGTTGGGATTTTTTTTATCATATCATTTATTTATATGCTTATGCTTAGCCATGTTTAGAATGGGATAATTGGGATATGAGATCATCAATTTATTTACCTTACTCTTGAATGAGATATTATGAGTTATGTAGAGGAAGGGATTGAGGCAAGTTAGATGATTTGGTTGGTGCTGGGTGCACGAGACTCGGGTTTGTGTTTAGTACTTGCCTGGATCCTAAGAACCGGTTCATGGAGCATGTAACCTGGCTTTACCGTGCCAACCACATGATAAGATGGGGTAGCATGGCCAATTAATTAGGGGTATCCCTGGCGTAGTATAGGTGTGTTGGATGGTGCGGGGAGTAGGTGTCAGCTGGACTACCATATGAACCGCAAGGCTCAAGAGGAGGCAACTGCAGCTGGGTTGGAGCCTCTTGTATGCTGTTAGGGGTGAAACCTCAGTGGCCCCATGCTCGTCGGGAATCCTTTTGTAAAGGCTTCGTAGTGATCTCCTGGCTACACACCTGGGAAGTGTCAATGTGGTTCGCGGCCACTGGCATAATGGAGGTTCTTTTAGTCCACCCGACAACGGGGGATGAAATCACTACATGTGGGTACAGTGGTGCAAACTCTGCAGAGTCAAAACTGTCATGAAAGCCGTGCTCACGGTCAAGAGCGGCTTGGACTTATTCATGATTAGAGGATGATGGCTTTGGAAGTTGAGGATGTTAAGCGGGGAGCTTAACATCGTGATTGATGTTATGGTTATTTGATTCTGATGATGGGTTGGGAGATTGGGACCATTTCACCTGTGTAGTAATATAGGTGCTTAATAAGCTAAGGTGATAGGTATTAATTGCATAGTGCTTTAACCATGAGTTCGACCTCTCCTTGCTCTAGCCATGCATGACATAACTTTCCCACACTTGCTGAGTACCAACGGTACTCAAACTTGCATATTTGTTGGTTTAAATTGCTGCTCAGGTCATGGGGATGATGTGGTGTTTAAGGACCAAGACTTCGGACCCGAAGAAGGATTCTAGGTTCATGGAGTCCCCCGGACAACACCTGCGACGGAGCCCACAAGATTTATATTCCACTGCTGTTTTATTTACATGTTATGAACTTATTATCGTCCATTGAGACGTATGCTTTGTAAGACATATTTATATTCGACACCTGGCTTGTAATAAATGATGCTTCACTATTTGTCATCACATATATGAGAGAATGATCCTGGCATAGATGTGATATTCACTCGGTTGTTCTTCGGAGAAACCGGGTGTGACAGTTAACATATGAATGTACACTATCACCAAGACTTTTATGTTTTCAGCTCATATGCACATTGTAATTGACAGTGAATGATGTATATATAGACATATAGAAACTAGCACTTGATCACATGCATGCACAGTCTTACTATCATTAATTTACATACTCCGTTATATTTAAGTTGTATTCTTCATGCGTTGATGCAACCTGCTTACTTACTCGTGAATTCTTAGAGCACCGCCCAATAACAATGGACCGCAACCCTTGTCCACCAGTACCGCCAATTTCGACAACCTTCACGGCAGCTGCCAACAATGCTTCTCTATGGCCTATGATTGTTCAGGTCGACCAATCGACGTTCTATTTGCTCCAGCAGCGTTTATCTATTGAACTGACAACTGGGACAGCAGCGGAAACAATAACTAGACCTGCTGCTCAGCATGGCATCACAAGCTCACCATCTTCTCTAGTCCCGTTGCCATTGGTACCAACACGCGAGATCTTACCAAAACTTCCTTTTACCAGGCTACCGGCACCAGGACAGCTGCAGTCATTTCAAGAGAGAAGCATATGTGTACTAAACATGCAGGCAGATCCTCCATCAAAAGACTCAGCATCATCTGATGAAGAGGAGGGCGTAGCAGGTGAATATGAAGATATGGAAAATCCTGGGGAAGAGAAGGACTCGCCACCATCCTAGACATTGGGTAGAGGCTATGGAAGCCACTGAGCAGAGCTTTCTTATAAGCCAAAATTGAGCATGTGAGCCATATGTGCCTGGGTGTGAACTTATGCAGATTTGTGTGTCAACTAAGTTTGGTGAATATTTTGTGCTCTTAAATAGATGGAGCTAATGAACTTGTCTGCGATGATTAAATTTTGCATTTTGCATTTGTCTGCGAATATTTTGTTAACAGAACTATAGATTTCCCCTTAGTCCATTGTTTTTAGTTTGAAGATTTGGTGCTCCGTAAAAGAGTGGAGATGAGATGCTTATATGATTGCACTAAATAAACGTACAGAATCTATACGGTCAAGTGGAACCATCATATCAACATCTCATGTTGATGGCTACACTAGACGCACTGGTACACGTACAAAATCTATGTTGGGCGCTGCTGTGCAGCACAAAAAGTTGTTGTGTCTTGTTCTTCTACTATGGTGAATCTCTAGTCATGTGTATATTTCCAAAAGTGAGAGAGAAAGGAGCTTGCCGACCATTGGTACTCAGAGTTTAGGTTAGATCTGGCAGCCATGTCTATGGATGGTTCGGGAGTCTACACGCCGCCGGTCACAGTATTTGTGGCAATGGCTGAGATGGGAGCCATGATATGGCTGTGAAGGAGATTAGGATGACATTGTGTTACCCAATGATTTTGGAGGAGAACTTTGGCATGTGGACTATGAAGATGAAGATCTCCATGTGTGGCGGCGTGAAGGACTAGCAATTGGTGGACGAGATAGTGAAACAAATGGCTCTCGCAGCAATTGTCCAAGCTGTGCCGGAGGCAATAGTTATTGCCATATACGAGAAAGAGACGGCAAAAGAGGTGTGGGACGCCCTCAAGGAAATGTGTGTACGAGGAGTCTTCCACGGAGAAACAACATGACAATGTTGTGCAGAAGCTGCAACTGGTGCACGCTAAGCCCTGACTCACTCGTGCCGATTGATGGGTCATAGTTGCTCAAGAGAAACACAATAGTGAGGTCTGGCGCAAGTTCGAAGATTGATTGCCACAAATGTGATGAGTACGGTCAAATTGCCAAAGAGTGTGATGCAGTGAAGAAATGTCAAATGGTGTGACGCTACTCGCCATAGTGAACGTGGACTACAAGACGCCGTTGCTCTGAAGTCATGTGGAGGTGAAAATAATCAGTAAGATAAGGACGGAAATTGTTAGCAATAATCTTGACTTGTGCGTGCGTGTGTGTGCGTTTTTAGGTTTGTTCCAGAAAATCAATGCAGGTTAGTTCCTATTGTGCACGTGCATCAGTTGAATAGATAACCTGAAAACAACAGTTAGTAAAGCCAAAAAAGAAACAGAGAAGAAGCCAAGAAATCAAGGTAACTATGTTATTTAAATCTTCTTACTCTCAGATCTCGACATATTTCAAGTCGACAACGTATGACTGATGTGCACGAGCTCTTCCCGTCTAACCCTTAATTTATTGTTTGGTCCATACTCCAGGTATGTTCTTTTTATGAGATGGTTTTGTCTTACTCACGTGCAAATATATCACAGGAAATTACCTTTCTGCATGTAGTTCATTATAGAATTTATGTCTTGAAGTTAGTATGCTGAATACTTATAATAAAATGAATTTGAAACATATAGGCAATGCAGGCTTCATTCAGGAGGTTCTTATGGCATGCGTGACAATGAATAACTATTCCTTTTTTAGTTGACTTACGAACCTACAAGTGTATGACTCCTGCCATTTTGACTGATTTCCTGTTATAGTATCAATATCAATACTATAATATTTTCTATGGACAGCGATATTTCTACTTGTTATGAGTTTGGTTCAGATAATTAGTCCAGTCAGGTCATTTATCTAAGTGACGAAGCTAAGGTAAATTTGCACATGATCATCGTACAACCTTCTTTTGCACAATAGCCTTGATGTTTTTATACTAATGTTGTCTTCTCATGTTTTGCTCTCCAAACATCAGGAGAAAGAGAATGATAGAAGAACCTATTACATCAGTTTTCTATGGGCCACATATTCACTCAGAAGGAGCTGAACATGAGGCAACAGAGATGGTTGGAATTGATAAAGGATTATGAAATAGAGATCCATTATCATCCCGGCAAGGCAAACGTAGTGGCGGATGCGCTGAGTCGCAATTCACACGTCAGCAATCTGACCATGACACAGTTGGAAGAGATCGAGCCACCATTGCATGTTATTCCACATGGAGCTCTCTACAAATTAGCTTTGATCTGAACCATCCTTGAAGAGATAGCGGCAGCTCAGAAACATGACAAGGGCATGTCGCATTTGCGGAGACGTGTAGACAGTGGGGAGCTGAAGTGTTTCCAGAAAGATGGAGATGACGTCCTATGGTTCAAGGACCGGATCGTCGTACCCCTTAACCCGGAGTTGCGGAAGAAAATCTTTGATGAGCCTCACTTGTCAAAGTTTTCTATTCACCCCGGCAGCAACAATATGTATCAAGAATTCAGAAGCCAGTTTTGGTGGGCACAGATGAAGCAGGAGATCACAAAGTACGTGTCCGAGTGTGATACATGCCAAAGGGTGAAGGCAGACAGCATGAGAAAACCGGGACTGCTACAACCACTGGGCGTTCCTGCCTGGAAGTGGGAAGATGTGAGCATGGACTTCATTATCGTTTTACCCACCACATTTCATAAGCATGATTTAGTGTGGGTGATCGTCGACCGGCTCACTATAGTTGCCCATTTTATCCTGGTCAACACAAACTACAACGCCAAGAAGTATGCTGAATTGTACATCTCACGGATTCTGTGCTTATACGGCGTACCCCACACTATCATGTCGGATCGGGGCACTTTATTTATGTCTCGTTTTCTGGGTAGTTGCATGCTTCTTTGGGGATGAAGATGATCCATAATTCAACATACCACCCGCAGACGGATGGGCAAACCGAGCGGGTAAATCAGATTTTAGAAGATATGCTACGAGTGTGCGCTATCAACCACGGTAAGAATTGGGATGATCACTTACCGTTGGACGTGTTCTCGTGCAACAATGGGTATCATGCCAGCATCAATATGGCGCCTTACGAGGCGCTATACGAGAGAAAATATCACACACCGCTGAATTGGTGTGAGTCTTGCGAAAAGGTCACCTTCGGGATTTATCTTGTCAACAATGTAGAAGAAAAGGTTCAGCTGATTCAAGCGAACTTAAAAGCTACCCAATCCTGACAAAAACAGTATGCGGACCGGAGAAGACGTCCTTTGCAATTCGAAGTCGGGGATCACGTGTACCTACGTGTGTCTTCAATGAAGGGTGTGAACAGATTCGGGGTGAGAGGAAAGTTGGCACCCCGATTCATCGGTCCATTCCAAATTACAGAAAGATGTGGATCAGTTGCATTCTGGCTGGAATTACCGGCGACACTCTCCGGTTTGCACGACATTTTTCACATTTCTCAGCTGGGGGATATTGAAGAACTAAAACCAGATTTCACTTATCGGGAGGAACCGGTTCAGATAATTGATGAAAAGGCCCAAACCACACGCAACCGTACATTGTGGTTCTACAAGGTTCTATGGAGTAATCACTCCATAGATGAAGCGACATGGGAGAGTGAAGGTTTTCTTTGTGCTAACTACCCCGACATTTAACGTCACACCTACGGTAATTTTCCACCGTTCTCTCTCTCATTTTCAACTTATAATCTTGGGACGTGATTATTTTAAGGGGGGAGGAATGTAAGGGCTCAAGTTTTGCATACACTCAAAGTATTCATCACACCCCACAACCCTCATTTGAGGAAGTTTTAAGAACATCTTTGAAGAGCAAGAAAACACCATCAACATAGTCATTAGATGATAAACTCACAAAAGTGGTATTTCCCACATGCATCACATAGGGGCTGAACATATGAAAAACTCCTAAACCTTGCTAGGAATGCTCATGCCAAATTTCACCCAAATCAAAAACCTTTTTGAGGTATTTTTGGGTATAATTAGAAAGAGACTAGTTTGAACTTAAATTCAAATTCAAACTCCTTTCATTCCATGAATTCAAAATTGGGATTCATATTCACACTCAGAACATTTTTGTGAGCTCACAGACCAATTTTCACTCCATTTGGAGTTGATCATGACATTTGCTAATTTGGCTCAATTCAAATCAAATTTGAATTTCAGTTCACATGTGCTGCAAATTCAATCAAACCAATTCCACAATTCGATCATTTTGCAAACCAAATCCCAATTTGGGTGAACGATCAAATGACCAAGAGTAGGAAGGTCTCTACTGATTTGAGCAGTGGGGAAATTAAATTTCAGACGTTAAAATTTGAAAGTAGGGCCCTCTTGTCAGCCCACAAGTGAGCAACCGACTGAATCAACTGAGCTCGGTTTGTTGCGCTCAGCAGAGTGGGCACCACGGCGAGAAGATGGCAGAACAGCAGCTGCTTGCCACGTCTGGCCACCGAGCTGCCTCTCTGCTCTTTATCCTCGCGCCCGAGCCTTCCCAGTCCTATCTCACCGGTGTCCCGACGTTCTCCCACACAGAAACCCCACTACACATCGCCTCTCACCGGAGCTCTCGGTTCCACCTTTGCCTGGTCGAACCAGTCACTGTCACGCCGAGCTGCGGCCGCAACCGAGTTCGCCGACCCTTGCTCGACGTTCTCGCACCGGTTTCAGGCCGTGACTGATCTTCCTCGAGCCTCACCGCGCCGTTTCTTCTTCCTCGGTAAAACCCCAGCCGCCTCCACGTGAATAACTCGTCCAGCCAGCACAGCCCATCTTTCCCCGAGCTGTGAACAGCAAAGAGGTTTGACATAGTTCCCTCTTCCATTGCCGCAAGCTCTAGCGGCGTGACATGAGCTGCTGTCGCTGGAATTTCACGGTTTTGCGCCGGTGTACAAAAGTTGCCGCCAGACCACTTCACAAAATTCATGCTACACCCCACACCCCTCATCACCCAACTTAGAGAACTACTTCTAGACGTCTGTGCGAGTCCATAGGATCAGAAAATTTGGAGAACCATCGGGTATAGCCAATGTTCTTTGAGTTTTGTTAGCATTTCCGATTTCCAACCTAGGTTGCACGGTGACATACTAGTTGGGGCTGTTTCTGAGCTCATTTGAGTTTATGACGACCTTCCGTAGGGTGCACTGATGCTGTAAGACCTTTTGCTCTATCATTTGGGGTGCTAGGAAGCCCGGCCAACATGGACGAAGTTATTTCGAAGCCGCCGCTCGTCGCCAGCTATGCTCCAGTTGTTTTCATGTCGAGCTAAGGTCAGCACCGTGTTCCACGCGTGGAGTTATACAGAGGTGGAAAAATCTTGAAGTTTGGCACATGGCAGAGCCCCTCAGACGAGCACTCCGGCGAGGGGAGCGGCGACCGAGCGCGGGATGGCGGTAGGTTGAAGAAGCGCCCGGCCCCACGCGTCAGCGAGTCGAGATTTAAACCGAGGATCTATTACGGCTCCGGATCATTTGTGGCTGCGCGCGTAAAACTCCATAGCCCCGTGTGTCAGCCGCTGAGGAGCCGACACGTAGCCCCGGTCCCACTCGCAGCAATTTAAACATTTCCCGAATTTCAGATTCTAGTTCAAACTTCAAAACTCCATAACTTTGGCGAGGAAACTCCAAATGCAGTGAACCAAATTTTTTTGGATTCAGCTCTCTTAGTAATTTCCAACAAATCAGGTTTCACTTTATGAAAATACTTAATTCTACAGAATTAATTCTTCAAAATTTAAACTGTTTAGAATTTTAACTGGAGAAACTTTGGTGGAAAATTCGGAAATTTGGCCAGGATGTTCATCATAATATCACTGAGCTACCATAAAAATTTCAGATCCATTTGAGCTTATTTGATCCACCTAATTGTGTGATTAATGAAACTGTTCCAGAGAAAATGAGAATTGTCCAGAAACATTTTTCAGGTTTTCTCTGAACATGTCTAGCTCATATATTTGGCTAGGAATCTTCAAATTAGGTGAAACCAATTCCGTTAGAACCATTGGAAAATGAAGTTTCCAAAAAGTCATGGCTTGCTCCATGAAAATCCGTAGCACACCCTAAGAGCTCAAATTAAGACCAAACAAACATTTATTTGTAGCAGGCTCAAATGAGCTTTGCTGTAAATGAAACTTGGCCATGGATCTGTTTATGTTGTATCCAGACCACAGTTAAAATTTCAGAGTCATTGAGCCTGTCTAGCAATAGTTATAGTCTTAACAAATTCAACATCAAATTCAAATGCATTCAAATTGACATATACATATGTTTATCTCATGTAGTCGCTAAGGTTGAGGAGGAGCCATAAGTCTTAGACTTTATAACTCTGGAGGAACAGCTAGCCTATGACCAACAGCATCAAGGCAAGCTCCGGTTTGCATTATCCTTTTTATAATTTTACTGTTTTGAGAACTTACTTTGAGTACCCACTTCATTTATGCATTAGTGTCTTGCTTGAAAACCCAAATGCATAGCCAAGAAAACCCTGGTTTGGGCTTAGGTTTGTAAACCTCGAATAGCTACTGCAATGCTAAGATAGTGTAGGATTCGGTACAAGTCGAGTAGTTGGAACTGCTCACGATAATAGACAAGAAGCACACTACTCGGGTAAAGATAGCAAATGAAACACATGGCAAGAAAAATGAGACCGAGCGGAGAGTAAGGGCAGCAGGACTTTGGGGCCTGGGTGCCGTAGCTCAACTTGTGTCGATTGAGGACCGGGCCATGTGCGGGGCCTGTTGAGCAAGCTAGAACAGTACCGAAGACCTACCGGATATATGGGAACCGGGAAACCGATGTAATTTGGGTAGCTGGGTGTTGAGGCGTAGCTGGTCGTTCAGAGGGTAGGTTGAGAGCTTGAGGTGTAAATCAGCTGGCGGCACTGCAGATGCGCGCGCAGAGACCTCTTGCTCAGAACGATTGGTCCGGCTCAACATTTGGCTGACGGATGAAAGGTGGTTATGTACGACGTCCGTGATGGTTTCTGTAGGCAACATCGAGTACGGGCGTACGTGACGGGTTATTTGGGTAACCATGCCAGTGTAAATCAATTATAATCACGTCCCTCGCGGTCAGTGAGCACCACTTGTTCACTGTACCGTGACGTAGAAAGAACAGGCTAGAGTCATGTTAAAAGTTGCTGACTGAAATCTATACCTTGGTTCCTATTGAAATGTTGTAGTTTAGATCAAATTAAAGTTATTTTCAACCATGGGCAAAGAACATGAGAGAAATGCGTTTCTTGTTTGATTGCGGCTCTCCTATGTGTTTTAGCGTGAGGTTCTCCACAACTTGCTGCTAAAACTTGAATGTAAGGTTCAACTATTTAGGCGTGTCCTTTGCAACTTACTTTCCTATTACACATTGAAATTCTATCATGTAGAGTTACATGTGTTGGTGAGACGGGTCAGACTTGCTGAGCCATCGTGCTCAGTGCTTGTGTTTTAAGATTTTGCACGGTGTTATGAGGAGGATACTCCCAAGAAGGAGATGGAACCCCAAGAGGGCAACCCCGTCAAATGGGAGTCATGCACACCGCCATGTTAGTGTGTGTGCGTGCTAGAGGGAACACGTTCACGGGCTGAACATGAACTCTGTGCTTTATCTACGCCCGTGAGTGTCCACTGAACATATTTTGTTGTAAACATGTCTATAAACTCTTTTATGTAATAAAACTTTGCTTCCGCTTTGTACCATTTACGTGTGTTATCTGGTCCTGTGCTACGCAGCACCCCTCAGCGTGATCCGGGCTCATAGAGGCCGCGAGGCCCTCACAAGATACCCAGGTTCTTCCTCAGCTAGACACGCGAGGAGGCCTCGCTTGTAATCCCGGTTCCTTAAACCGCCTGATACAAAACAGAAGAACACCCCATACTGGGCGTAGGACACATTGTACAAACTAGTATAAAACCCTGTATTTGTTAGCTAGTTGTGGGGATGCCCGTCCCGACAGTCCAGGAATCGCATTGGGTGGTGCCGTGTGATGCGGCACCCAACAGCACACATCTGAAAAACACACATACACAACAATATATGCCTTTAATACATATTATTGTCACATTTTTACAAATAATGTATAAGTGTACATTGCAGCGGAAGATAAGAATACACTCACGGACTATAGCCTACGCTAAGCAAAATGAAGCCATCCTGCCCGCAAACGCTTCACACTAGCTCCACATCAAAACCCGGCGGCGTGCAGGGTTCCAAAGTGAGACTCACACCCCTCATTGGGTGCTGCCCCACTCAGTTCTCCCTTCCTCCCTAACGTTGCCTTATGCAACATTACCTGCAAAACAGTGGATCAACAAACCGTGAGCTTATGCTCAGCAAGACTTAACCGCCAACCTACACATGGAACTCTACATGCTGAAAATAGAGGGCTGAATAGAGAAGTTTTCATAAACAATGAACTTGAGCTAATGGAGAGTCCTTAATTCAAGTCTTTAGCAACGTTTATAACCCTTGCACAATTTACATCGAGACTCCACAATCAAACAAGAAACGCTTCCTCTTGATGCCACTTGCATGAGGAGAAAGTAAATTTAGTGAGCTATCCTAGACCCACACATACCTTGCGCCATTAACGTCAAGACTCCACAATCAAACAAGAAAAGCTTTGTCTCGACGCCACTAGCCCAAAGTAGAAAGTAAATTTAGTGAAAGTAGTTATCATTCCGCATCTCCAGTATGAGGATTAATCATGAATCATATTAACTTTTCCCTAGTTTCTTACTATGTCACGACTCAGTGTACAAGTATGCTCACTACCGCGAGCGATGGTGATTCGAATAGAAAACACCCGGCTGACACGACACATACGCCCGTCCGAGACTGGTGATCAACCAATCCTCTCAATGTCGTATGTGGCAACCTTTCACACGAAACCCAAATATCGAACCAGTCCCACCAACTTGGATTAAGTCTCACTACTGCAAAACCTCGTAGAGCCGACTTCTCTATCCTTTCAGCATCTGCATAAGACGGTGAGGATTGCCTCGACACCCAA
Organism: Neostapfia colusana; assembly: GCA_030760725.1. Classification (NCBI taxonomy): domain Eukaryota; kingdom Viridiplantae; phylum Streptophyta; class Magnoliopsida; order Poales; family Poaceae; genus Neostapfia; species Neostapfia colusana. The sequence goes on from JASWHV010000016.1 coordinate 35,915,070, forward strand.
GTTAACATGTTACATCGGTTTCCTGGATCCCATATTGCCAGTATGCATCCGGTACACAACTCAAACTTGTCCAGCCGGGCCGCACACGAGAACAGGCCTTAATCGACTCGGACAGAGACTAGGTTCACAGGACAACGTCCTTGAGCCTTCCATCCATACTGTCCAGTCTCCATTCCCAACTAAGAAGATCAATTCCCAACTCTTCCGATTGATCTCCCTTAATCCCGGTTGACGAGTAGGAAACGGCCTACTCGAGTTATGCCTCTTTTAATCCACTTTTGTTAACTTGATCACAGCAGTTGAAAACCTAAGTTAAATAAAACTCTAGGGATTTATTGGGTCATGCATGTGGAGTGTCATACAAACTAGGCTTAGTGCAATAATCAAAATGCTAGACATTATAAAGTGAATACGAATAGAAGCTTGTAAATTTTTTATGCAAACCGGGGTTTGCCTTAATGTTGATCCCAACTAAATTTTCTGTCAATAGGATTCAAGTCAGCGGCCTCCGAAGTCTTCACGTGATGTATCGCTATCGAAATGATCAAATAAGAAATGTGTCACATTATGATATAATGTGCTACAAGCAAACTACAGAAGCAAAACCTAAGAACACAGAGGAGTCTATGGTTGAAATTTTTAAAGAATCTTCCTAATATCATGATAGGGATGTGGTATAATTTTCAGAGGTTTTTGAGGGAAGGAATTGGCCACAAGAATTCTTGGAACCTTTAACCTTCAATGATTTATAGGAATTTAATTAGACTTGGTCATATGGAGAAATTTGATATCCTAATAGTTCTGGACCTAATGTTCCTAGGAAAAGTTGCTCCAAATTTTTCTAAGCCTTTTTGCTGGTCAGAATGGCTTGGTGAAGTTTAATTCTATTTTCTAGAATTTGTTCTGTAATTTTTCAGCCCATTTAAATAAACCTGAGAAAATCGACTGATTCAGCCCTCTTAATCATTTCCAAAAATCCTGAAATTTCTAATGAAGCTCAGGGACTATGAAAAAGATCTTATGACCAAAAATGGGATTATTTCATCAAAACATATTTCTGGAATTAATCCCTAAAGGAATAACTAAAAAGAATTCTACAGAAATTCCTAGGCATTTTCGTAGCTAGCAATTTATTTCTCTGCAAAGTACTCCTCATAAGGATTCCAATAAAATTTGTTTTCACTAATTGTGGAGTTTTCTACCCCGAGTTACGGATTTTAGAAGTTTGAACAAGATTCTGTTTGATTTTACACAGAGCACTCAAACGGGCCCCATGGGTCAGTCCTTTCTTCCACCTCGGGACAGAGCCTGCGGGTGCACGCCGTACAGAGTGGTGTTGCGGTTCATTCTCCCTTGTTTCTCCACCGTTTTAGCTCTGCGTTCGCCCTACACGATCCTCACACCGTGGCCTAGCAGCCGGGCAAGGTTTCCCCGCATGAAAACGGCTGGAGGTGGGTCGGCATCGGCGTGGCGGATCAGTAGCTCGGCATCAACGCGTTCCGGTGTGTCCCAAGCTTCTCCCAGCGAGATAGTTTGACCTAAAGCATCCCTAGTGGTCGGTGAACTTGGAATGGAGCTCAGATCTTGCAGCAAAAGGCAACAAACTAGTTGTCACCGTAGACCGCGGTGGTTTTAGCCGCCAATGGCGATTTCTCGTCGCCCGGGGCATGTGGTGGCCGGTTTGCTTCGGGTTTCAGCGTGTGAGGTACTAGGGCCACTAGTTTCTGTGGTTTGAACTGGAGAAACAATGATCAACCGGTTTAGGCGAATTTGAAGAATTTGACAGCATCGGTTTCTCACACATACCGGCGTCAAAACTCAAATTCCGGCGCACCGGCAATGGGGAGGAGCAAGGGAGGTCCGAGATGATAATCTTGACACCATGGCGCACCTTTGAGTCGTGTTGGTTGTGCCGGAGAGTGTCGGAGTGGGCCGGACACCGAGTTGCCGTGACGTGCGGCATAGCTCTGTTTTTTCAGAGAAAAAATGGCTCGGACGCAGCGTGGAAAGGCCGGGGATGAGCTGAGAATACGTTGAGAACGTCGGTGAGACTATGGCGCAGCTCTTGGGTGGTCCAGCCGGGCGTCACCAAGGCCGGACACTGATCGGCAAGGGCAGCCGAGAGCGGGCGTTGAGGTCCCTTCGGGTGAGCGCGCGAGAGAGTCTCTGTTTCGTTGGAGCGGGGAGCAGAGAAAACACAATTGTGTTGTGCATTCTCGCTGTTTAGCACGCAGCCGAGAGAGAACGATTGAACCGCCTCGGGGTAGCAAGCACGCAGGCAGCTCGCCCTCCATCTTGGTGCCACACCCACACGGAAGGAAAACTGAAGTTTGTGTCTTTCCCACTTACAGGTTGGTCCCACCGCACTCTCCCCGAAACAACCGTGGCTCCCCAATTCAAATTCAAAAGTTGCAGCAAATTCCGAAAATTTGAATTTGATTTCCATGGCGTTAACTCTAGTTTGTGCTCGCATTTGAACTGCAGGGTTTATTTCCTTTTTGGCTAGTTTTCTTTTGTAGCTCTTCCTTTATTTCATGTAGCCGAAGTTTCAATTTGAAAAGTGGCTGCAAATTTCGAAGGACGAATATGAATACAGTGGCTCATCCTCTCTCGTGACCCTAATTCAAATCCTGTGATTCACCTTCTTTTTTATACACTTCCTTTATCGTAGTCTATCCTTTATTGCATGCGGTAAAAGTTTGAGTTTTAAAACAGATTTAGGAGGAGCATACCCTGCTGATTTGAATTCCACAAAAACACCAGAACTGATCAACTTGGGGATTTTACAATCCTCCCTCCTTAAAATAATCTCATCCCCGAGATTAGTAAAAGAACGAGATGGAGAAGAATGTTACCGGTGATAGTTCGCTAACAGTTCGGGGCAATTTTTCTGAAGAAAAACCCTCGATTTCCCATGTAACCTCGTCGGCGGTGTGGTGATTCCACAAAACATTGTAGAACCGCAATGATCGACGCCTTGTTTCACAAGTCTTTTCGTCGAGGATTCGTACCGGTTTCTCGATGTAGGTGAGATCCGGTTGTAACATTTCCATGCCTCTTGAAAGAACCTCCGTCGGCTCCTTCAAACATTTCCTTAGTTGTGAGACATGAAAGACATCATGTATGCCCGACAGTGATGTGAGTAGCTTCAAAAGGTATGCTACTGATTCACATCTTTCCGTAATGAGGAACTGGACCAACAACACGAGAAGCTGGCTTTCCCTTGACCCTAAATCGATGAATTCCTTTCATCTGGGATACTCGGAGACAGACTTGATCTCCGACTTCCAAAATACAAGGGTCGGCATTAACTCATTAACTCGTTGAAGTTACTCCAAATTACCAAGGTCAGTTTCCCCCTTACTTAGCATGGAGGCTACGAACAAGCCATTCGTATTCTCGTGCCTCTGGGTTCACGTAGTTAGGCGCATATGGTACCAATGCTCGTGATATCCCTCCCTCCTTGTTTTCAGACTAGAAAACTCCTCGAGCTTCCCATGGATTATTCCAGGAAGAACATTCTAAGCAAGGCATGTCTTCTGGAATTACGTCCACGTGAGCTGATGTCCAGCTGGTAGGGATGCAAGATGATTCGCCCACTAGGTGTTGGTGGAACTGTGAAGTTGTTGCGTCATGTACAGTACTTTCTGATGTTCGATGCATTGAAGCAACTCGAACTTAAACTCTATGGTATGGATCTAGTTATCTGCCACCAGAGTATCCTTGGCCTCTATGATGACCGGTGGTTGAGACACCAAAAACTCAAAGTATGAGCTCTTTTGAGGTTGGCGAGAGCCTTCGTCTTGACATCCTTCTTGACGGTTTGTTGGTGGCTTGAATCTTCACTGTCCTAATCTTGACATGGATAACCAATACTTGTAGGAAGGTGATGCACACTATAAGCCTTTAGAGTGGAAACTACACCGGTGTTGATCAACGAGTGGGTTGTTGTTGTAGTTTGTCTTCATCACAAGGAATGGTCTTGTAAATGACCACCTTCTGTGGTTGAAGTCGACTATGATGCTATGGAGAGTACTAGGAACCTCTTATAAACTTCTGAGTATATAAAAATACTCATAATCATAACAAGTCATCGGTTGCTTGACCGATCAGTTTCCCGACAACTCGTATCCACAACTGACCGGTCTGCCCTAAAATTCCATTCTTGCACGAGCTAACAGCAGACTAAAGACTCGAATAGAATACCAAAGTTCTGAATCACTCCCATATCCACCCAGCGGTTACTTATGTGACCCCATATCAGTTCCGATTCCACAGATATGAAGTGTGAAAGTTGACAAATTCAAGGAGAATTTCAGCAGTACCCAACAGAGAGGTACCCACTTTGATTCAACTTTTTCATACAGTTCCGAACCCAGTTTGTTAAAACTCACAACTACAAAGTTGTAGCCTAACTCACCAGATTTTTAGAAATATATCACACAACCTTTGATAAAATGAAGACAGGCTGTGATGGTCCAAGACCATAAAAGTACAGAAACTAAACCAGCTTCTGTTCTATGGTATAAAATCCTAATTTAACTTGTGATTCTGTTGTGGGAATGAACAGAAAAGTTGGAAAACACTTCCATATATTTCCAACGAGTGTTTATTTGCCTTCAACTAAGTTATATATCGAAATTTATGAGTTTTTGGAGATGACAGAAATTCTGGAAAAATATCAGCAGCACCTCCCCTGTAAGTGCTCACTTTGGGTCAACCTTTCCATACAGTTAGAAACGTATATGGACCAAACTCATAATTACAAAGTTGAAGACCAATTCATAAGATTTCTAGAATTGTAAGTCCAAGCTTCCATATCCTGCTCCAGACATCAGCGCTTTCCCATTTTATAACTCTAATACAGGAAGTTATAAGCAAAACTCCAATCAGTTCAGAAACTATGCACAGCCTTTGGATACTCTGGACAGTTTCATTTGTACTGCGGATTTCAACCCTTTACAGGAGGATTCTGCCCTTAGGTTGAACATAAACATTGTAAAGAACTTCCCAAGATTTCCAAAATGTATTTATATGACCCCTTTGTATTTCTGGATCAAAATATATGATGGTTCAAAAATAACAGAATTTCTGGCAGGATTTTGACAGCAGCTCCCCAGAGGTACCTAGTTTCAATCCACAATTCCAGTTAATTCTTCCCCAGTTTTGGCAAAACTTAGAATTACAAAGTTGTAGAATATCTCATGCCATTTCCATAATTGTATCACAGTACCCTTAAATATTTTTCCACCACAAGTTAGGCTGGAATTACAGAGACTCTGTTTCAGTTCTACCCATTTGTAGCAGTTTTTGGTTTCTAAGGTTTTTGACCAACTTTGAGTGTATTTCTTTCCTGGAGGTTTATAGAAAAGTTTTAGAGAACTTATCAACCTATTAAAACTGTATCACACACTACCATTGGTCTTTTCTACAATGAGTAACACTATATGTATGTTTCAGCAAAAATAATGCCAAAACAGAGGACTCTGTTTTTGGGTCTCTCTATACTCACATATGCTTGAGTTGGTTTCTAAAAAAGTTTTAACTACTTCATTTGATCTGCCTTCATTCAAATCTTACAGAATATTCAAGTTTATGAGATAAGCAAGGTGTTCATGCAATTTCCATGATAATGCCGGTACTACGTTCCTCACAAAATAGAAAAATCCTAACCGGATTACACCCGTCATATACGTTCTATGTGTGCCACTAGAATAGTTCACCTGCAAACGTGTTCTACTCGTAATACGGATACGTGGTTATTGTACCTGCAGAAAACCACTCAATGATGATGCACACATAGGGTTGTCATTTCAGGCAAGTCCATATAATAATAAAAACATACGCCCCGTATCATTGCCATATGGGCCGTCCTTGAGTCAAGTCACGTCTCATGGTACATGGTCGCGTTTTCACACCACACGACAGGGAACCTAGTAGAGCGCGAACGGGTCGTCACGGTTGGGAATTTTATCAACCCAACGGATATCACCTACTTCCCTACAGGGCACGCCGATGGCAAGTGCAGCGTATGTCCTCCTAGGCTATTTCCAGAAGAACACACTATCGTGTTACCGACCACACGATGGGGTTTCCACTTTCTTGACTAATGCACGGCAGGGATCAGCGTTTCTAATGAGCTCTGGAACATGAAGAGTTCAAGAGTTTCATATTGACGTCTCACACCAAGCTGTGAGGCCTATACCTTGAACCACTTTCCTCGTCAGGGGAGCTAACCGAAATTAATCCGGTTTCAGTGGCGTACCTTACCTCTTACCTGGTCGGCGGTGTGTCGTTACAGAAAAGAGTAACAAATAAGTTAGTTCGCCACCATACATCACTTAAGCTAATAGTAAACTTTATGTGGGCCTAGTACCGATTCCTCACTTTTAGACTCAAAGTTTTTGAAAATACGTGTCTTTTCAGGTGTGCTATTCCCAATGCGGCTCTGATACCACGCCTGTGGGGATGCCTGCCCCGACAGTCCGTGAATCGCATTGGGTGGTGCCGTGCAATGCGGCACCCAACAGCACACATCCGAAAAACACACATACACAACAATATATGCCTTTAATACATATTATTGTCACATTTTTACAAATAATGTACAAGTGTACATTTCAGCGGAAGATAAGAATACACTCACGAACTATAGCCTAAGCTAAGCAAAATGAAGCCATCCTGCCCACGGACGCTTCACACTTGCTCCACATCAAAACCCGGCGGTGTGCAGGGTTCCAAAGTGAGACTCACACCCCTCAATGGGTGCTTCCCACTCAGCTCTCCCTTCCTCCCTAACGTTGCCTTATGCAACGTTACCTACAAAACAGTGGATCAACAAACCGTGAGCTTATGCTCAGTGAGACTTAACCGACAACCTACACATGGAACTCTACATGCTGAAATTTGAGGGCTGAATAGAGAAGTTTTCATAAACAATGAACTTGAGCTAATGGAGAGTCCTTACTTCAAGTCTTTAGCAACTTTTATAACCCTCGCACAACTTACATCGAGACTCCACAATAAAACAGGAAACACTTCATCTCGATGACACTTGCCTGAGGAGAAAGTAAATTCAGTGAGTTACGCTAGACCCATACATACCTTGCACCATCAGCATCGAGACTCCACAATCAAACAAGAAACACTTGGTCTCGACGCCACAACCCCAATGTAGAAAGTAAATTTAGTGAAAGTAGTTATCATTCCTCATCTCCAGTATGAGGATTAATCATGAAGCATATTAACTTTTCCCCAGTTTCTTACTACGTCGCGACTCAGTGTACAAAAATGCTCACTACCGCGAGCGACGGTGATTCGAATAAAAAACACCCGGCTGACATGACACATATGCCCGTCCGAGACGGGTGATCAACCAATCCCCTCAACGTCGTATGAGGCAACCTTTCACATGACACCTAAATATCGAACAGGTCCCACCGACTTGGATTAAGTCTCACTACGGCAAACCCTCGTAGAGCCGACTTAACTATCCTTTCAACATATGCATAAGACGGTGGGGATTGCCTCGACACCGAGGTTAACATGTTACATCGGTTTCCTGGGTCCCATATTGCCAGTATGCATCCGGTACACAACTCAAACTTATCCAGCGGGGCCGCACATGAGAACGGGCCTTAATCGACTCGGACAGAGACTAGGTTCACAGGACCACGTCTTTGAGCCTTCCATCCATACTGTCCGGTCTCCATTCCCAACTAAGAGGATCAATTCCCAACTCTTCCGATTGATCCCCCTTAATCCCGGTTCACGAGTAGGAAACGGCCTACTCAAGTTATGCCTCTTTTAATCCACTTTTGTTAACTTGATCACAGCAGATATAATTAAGTGAAAACCTAATTTAAATAAAACTCTAGGGATTTATTGGGTCATGCATGTGGAGTGTCATACAAACTAGACTTAGTGCAATAATCAAAATGCTAGACATTATAAAGTGAATACAAATAGAAACTTGTAAATTTTTTTTGCAAACCGGGGCTTGCCTTAATGTTGATCCCAACTAAATTTTCTGTCAATAGGATTCAAGTCAGCGGCCTCCGAAGTCTTCGCATGATGTATCGCTATTGAAATGGTCAAATAAGAAATGTTTCACATTATGATATAATGTGATACAAGCAAACTACAGAAGCAAAACCTAAGAAGATAGTGGATTCTATGGTTGAAATTTTTACAGAATCTTCCTAATATCATTGTAGTGTTGTGGTATAATTTTCCGAGGTTATTGACGAAGGAATTGGCCACAAGAATTCTTGGAACCTCTAACATTCAATGATTTATATGTATTTAATTATACTTGGTCATATGGAGAAATTTGATATCCTAATAGTTCTGGACCTAAGGTTCCTAGGAAAAATTGTTCAAAAATTTTCTAAGCCTTTTTGCTGGTCAGAATGGCTTGGTGAAGTTTAATTCTATTTTCTGGAATTTGTTCTGTAATTTTTTAGCCCATTTAAATAAACCTGAGAAAACCTACTGATTAAGCCCTCTTAATCATCTCCAAAAATCCTGAAATTTCTACTGGAGATCAGGGCCTATGAGAAAGATCTTATGACCAAAAATGGGATTATTTCATCAAACCATATTTCTGGAATTAATCCCTAAAGGAATAACTGTAAGGGCTTAAGTTTTTGGCACATCTTCAAAGTGTTCATCACCACACACACCCTTCATTTGAAGAAACTTGATGAACACATTTGAAGAGTAAGTAACCACCATCAACATGCTCATTAGAAAATAAACTCACAAAATGCAAAAGTTGCGTTTTCCACATGCATCATCTAGGGGCTGAGCATAGGAAAAACTCCAACACGTTGCTAGGAAGGAGCATGCCAAAATCCACCCAAATCCAAAACCTTTTGAGGTCCTTTTGGTTATAACTAGAAATAGGGTGGTTTGAACTCAAATTCAAATTCAAACTACTTCCATCCCATGAATTCAAAAGTGGGAGGCATATTCTTACTCAGCACATTTTGCGAGCTCACACACCAATTTTCACTCCATTTGGAGTTGATCTTAACATGAGCTAAGTTTAGCAAATTCAAACTTTATTTGAATTTCAAACTACATATGTGCCTGAAAATGGATTTAAACAAACCCCAATTTGAATTCTATCCAATTCAAATGGCCAAAGGATAGATAATTCAAATGACCAAGATTAATTTGGTCTCTACGGTTTAGAGCAGTGGGAAAATTCAATTTCAGAGTTAAAACCGGGGTGGGACCCACCTGTCAGCCTCACTAAACAGTTTAACTGACTGAAGACTTGATCTCGGTTTCTTGCGCCCGACCGAGCTTCCGCCACGGCGAGAAACCGGCGAGGACAGCAGCTGCTTGCCACCCCTGGCAGCTGAACCGCCACTCTGGGCCCTTATCTACGCGCCCGGGCCGTTCCCGTTGATTCTCACCGCTGTTCCGACGTGCTCTCACCCAGAAAACCGAAACACCTCGCCGCACAGCTGAGCTATCGGTCCCACGTCGCCCGGCCGATACTGTGGTTGTCACGGCGATCTGAGACCATCACCGAGTGCACCGAGTCCTCCCTGACGTCCTCGCACCGGTTCCAGACCTTGACCAACCCTCCCCGAGCTCCACCGCGACGTTCTTCTATTCATCGGTTCAGCCCAAGCCGCCGTCACAGGGAAGACCCGTCCGACCACCACAGTCCACCGTTCTCCGAGCTGTGAATAGCAAAAAGGTTCGCCTTCAGTCGCTCTTTCATTACCGCAAGCCCTGGCGGCATGACATAAACTGGCCATGCCGGAATTTCACGATTTTGCGATGGTATACGAAAGGGATGCCCGTACCAATTCGCAAAATTCGTAACACATACTGCACCACTCATCCTCTCACAAAGGGTGGCACTTCTAGGTATCAGTGCGAGTCCATAGGAGCCGAAACCACGAAGAACTATTGGGGAAAACCACTGTTCTTCGAGTTTTAGAAGAATTCCCGATTTCCGGCCAAGGTCGCACGGTGACAGCCCAGTACAGCCATTTCCGAGCTCCGTGGAGCTCATGTCGATCTTTCCTAGGGTCCACTGATGCTCGACGGCCTTTTGCTCAATCGTTTGGGGTGCTAGGAATGCCGGCTGACACGGCCGAATTTCTTCCGAAGCCACAGCACGTCGCCGGCCGTATTCCGGTGATTGTCTTGACTAGATGAGCCCAGCATCGTGCTCCCCAGATGGAGTTAGGCAGAGGTGGCCAAAATTATGGAGTTTGGCGCACGGCAGAAGCCCTCCTGCGAGCACTCTGGCGAGGGGGGCGGCGGCCGTGCGTGGGAGGCCGGAGGTAGACGAAGCTCCCGGTCCCATGCGTCAGCGGCCGATATTTTAAACCCCAGGATCTGTTGTGGCACCGGATCGGGTGTGTCTGTGTGTGAAGGATTCCGTAGCCCCGTGTGTCGACCGCTGAGAAGTTGACACGTAGCCTGGTCCCACGCGCAGCGGTTTAAACTTTTTCCCGATTTTCAGATTTAGTTTAAATTTCAAATCCACATAACTTTTGCTAGGAAACTCCAAATCGAGTGAACCAAATTTTGTTGAATTCAGCTCTCTGATTTCTTTCCAGAAAATCAAGTTTCACTTCATGAAAATCCTTATTTTTCAAGAATTAATTCTGCAAAATTTAAAGTATTTAGAATTTTATCTGGAGAACCCTTTGGAGGAAGATTATGAAATTTTGCTAGTATGTTCACCAAACTATCCCTGAGCTACCATAAAAATTTCAGATCCATTTGAGCTTATTTGATCCACCGAATGGGGTGATTAATGAAACTGTTCCAGAGAAAATAGAAAATGTTCAGAAACATTTTCAGAATTTATCTGAAAATTTTTAGCTCATATATTTAGCTAGAAACCTTCAAATTAAGTGAGACCAACTCCATTAGAACCCTCTGAAAATCTAGTTTTCATAAAGTCATGGATTTCTCCATGAAAATCCCTAGAACACCCTAGAAGCTCCAATTAAGGCCAAGTACATAATTATTTGTGGAGAGCTCAAATGAGCATTGCTGCAAATGAAACTTGGCCAAGTCTCTGTTTAGGTTGTAACCAAACCACAGTAAAAATTTTAGAGTCATTGGGTCTGTCTAGTAAGACTTATAGTCTTTACAAGTTAAATTCAATTCAAATGCATTTAAAATTAATACATATACATGTTATCTCATGTAGTCGCTAAGGGTGAGGAGAAACCCGAAGTCTTAGACTTCGTCAATCTGGAAGAGCAGCTAGCCTACGACCAAGAGCAGCAAGGCAAGCTCCGGTTTGCATTAAGCTTTTTAAAAAAAATTTACTGTTTTGAAGAACTTACTTTGAGCACCACTTACATCTTGCAATAGAGTCTCGTTGGAAACCCAATTGCATATCCAAGAAAACCATAAGTTGGGATTAGGATTGAAAACCCCGTTTAGCTACTGCAATGCTAAGATAGAGTAGGATTCGGCACAAGTCGAGTAGTTGGAACTACTCAAGAGAATAGGCTAGAAGCACATCGCTCGGGTAAAAATAGCAAATGAAACACATGGCAAGAAAAATGAGACCGAGCAGAGAGTAAGGGCAGCAGGACTTTGGGGCCTGGGTGCTATAGCTCCGCTTGTGTTGATTGAGGACCGAGCCGTATGCGGGCCTGTTGAACAAGCTAGAACAGTACCGAAGACCTACCGGCTATATGGGAACCGGGAAACCGATGTAACTCGGGTAGCTGGGTATTGAGGCATTGCCTGCAGTTTAGAGGGTAGGTTGAGAGCTCGAGGTGTAAATCGGCTGGCGGCACTGTGGATGCGCGCGCAGAGACCTCTTGCTCAGGACGATAGGACCGATTCAATATTTGTCTGACGGGTGAAAGGTGGTTGCGTACGACGTCCGTGATGGTTGCTGTAGGCAACATCGACTACGGGCGTACATGACGGGTTATTCGGGTAACCCTGCAGGTGTAAATCGATTATAATCGTCGTACCTCACGGTCAGTGAATACCACTTGTTCATTGTACCATGACGTAGAAAGAACAGGCTATATTCATGTTAAAATTTGCTGATTTGAAATATATACCTTGCTTGTTAACGTATTGTTGTAATTTAGAGCTAATTAAAGTTCTTTTCAACTTTGGGCAAAGTACATGAGAGAAATGCGTTTCTTGTTTGATTGCAGCTCTCTCATGTGCCTTAGCATAAGGTTCCCAACAACCTGCTGCTAAAACTTGAAAGTAAGGTTCCATTAATTAGGTGAGTCCTTTGCAACTTATTTTACCTCATGTAACCTATCAACCATCATGTAGAAGTTTCATGTATAGGAGAGACTGGTCAGTCTTGTTGAGCCAACGTGCTCACTGCTTGTATTTGAAGCTTTTGCAGGGGTCTATGAGGAAGGGACTCCTGAGGAGGACACGGAACCCCAGGAGGGGAACCCCTTCGAGTGGGAGTCATGCGCGCCGCCGTGTTAGTGTGTGTGTGTGTGCTAGCGGGGACACGTTCACGGGCTGAACGTGAACTCGATGTGTAGTCTACGCCTGTGAGTGTGGACTGAACATATTTTGTTGTAGAAATGTTCATACATTGTTTTATGTAATAAAACATTGCTTCTGCTTTGTATCTTTGACGTGCGTTATCCGGTGCTGTGCAACGCAACACTCCTCAGCGTGATCCTGGCTCGACAAGGCCGATGGGGTCGTGTCAGCGTGGTATCAGAGCATGCTTGAGATTTAACGCACTACAAAGATCATCCTTTTCACAAATCCAGTGAGGAACGAGTTAGTAGCACATATAAGGATGTTATTAGCGTATAGAAAGTGGCATACTAACCTATTTGCGTATGTCGGAAAATCGTGCATCTCGGGACGCTTTATGTCTTGGGGGGTGCACGTAAGCGCTGTCCACCAGTGCGCACAAGCTGAAGGGTGGAGCCCCACGGGTGGCAGGTAACCCGGCCCGCTTTAATATCCTCTACGACTCTTCATGTTGTTTGGGGTATTGGAGCAACGTCTGTCCCTAGCGTGCTTTGGGCAATTTGGGAGACCCCGTCACGTGGTCTGTAACGTGAACACGTAGCTCAAGGTGTGTTTGGCTTGGGAACATCCGGGCGAGTGATGACGGCCGGGTGTATGAACTGTATGGATACCGGGCTCGTTGTGCAGCCGAGTCTGACGATTGTGTGAGTTATCTACAGGTAGTCTGACCATGAAACGGTAGACGTGTAGCATCCGTGTGCGAGAGACGTTTAGTGCCACTGAACTAACGAAGCCGGCTAAGTCCGGTATAGGTTTTTCTTTGTGAGGACGTAGTACCGACATGATCTGGTGATGCATCGACGTCACACCCCACTAAATGAGCAACTGCATTGTAAAACTTGAAGTTTGATTCCAGAGCACTAAAATTTGATGTAACGCCTTCCCTTAATCAGGATATTCAAAGTTAACAAGTTTTCAACTTATAGGATACTAAGGTCAGAGTCCCCTGTTTTCAGCTGAATTAAGGCTGAAGTTAATCAGAGGTTATAGGTTGAGTTCTTTCGAGGTTGGGGTCATATGATACATTTATAGAAAGCTATGGAAGATATTTACAACTTTTCTGTTGAGGTCCAGAGGTGTTTCATCCCTTAACCAATCGAAAAATGCAGTAGAGTTGAAACTGTGCAGAAAACAGGGCAGACCAAACACTCTCTGTAACTATCTGTAAATTGAGCATAACTTCCTGCATAGAAATCCAAAAATAGAAAATGGGGTAGTTCTGAAACGTTTAATAGATGGGTTACAACTTTGTAACAGAAAGTTTTGTCATATTGGGAGTAGAATTAACTGGAATTCTTGGATCAAATCAGTACCTAAAGCAGGGAGGTGCTGTCCAATTTTCTCCAGAAATTCTATCAACTTCGACATCTCATCACTTTTGAACCAGGACAGATCTTAGGCCAAGCAAATACTTTATGGAAATCTATTGAAGTTAGCTCTAACTTTGATGTTGAGCACCAGAATTGGTTTTGCTTTAGCATGGTCTAAATCAGGTTGAAATTGAAACTGGTCAGGGCTGTCATAGTGGACAGCAGATCAGCAGTCAAATTTGTTTAAGTTTGAAGTATGTTTCCCAGTTTTATGAGTTCAATGACATGTTTTATGTTATAAATAAATGGTTTACTGTTCAAATAAATATTTGACATTTCTCAAATATGTTTTTACAAATGACATCGGATAGACAGTTGGAGAACAGGTGGGTGGTGTCCCACTGTTCTCACTGCAGCGGCTATCCGGAAGCATTGAGGCAAATGCTTCAATATTTTGGGTACAGCAAGATGCCGCAGTACTTCGCCAAAGAAGAAGGCGAGGAGGGGAACAAGGCATGGATGATCCATGTCGAAGTTCCAGAAGGGCCTACGCCACCCGGGTGGGCGCCGTTCACTGTTACGGTGAGAGGTAGACAGCCGGAAGAAATGTGGCAAGTGGCAGCCCGCGACACTATATCGCATTTCTGCCAACTACACGTGAGAGCTATGGATAGCACTCCGTACACACTTGTTCCGGTTGAGGGATGGGCTAATCACGTGTGGGAAGGGAGGTACATTGAGGCAACAGATCTGGGTTGCCCAAGGTACAGTCCCGCGGAGGCAAACCTCAGCCTCTAGTTGAGAGCAGGAAAGGTCGTGATGGACAGCAAAACTATTCATACGGATTGTCTTGCTACAAAGCTCAAAGAAAGCACAAGCCGTGGAGAACATTTTGAGAGTGCTCACAGCGCACTCCACAATGTGCTCCTTCCGACGATAAAGCGACTGAATGAGCAACACAATCAGTTGCATCGTCTGAAGGAGGCGAAGAAGAAAAGCCGTGTCGACATCACGTCTTTACAACAACAGGTGCAGGATCTGACCCAGCAAAATGAGGTCCTCACTCAAGAGCGGGATGACGCTATTGAGGAAGGGCAAGGCTGGGAAGAGGACTACAACCAAGCCATGGACGAGGTGCACGCGTTGCAGGACCTCGTACCTCCGGTAATGGGCATACCGGTGGTAGGTGCCGTACCCGTGGTCTTGGGTCTTACGGCAATGGGAGAACCCGAGCCGGAAGAGGAGGTTGTGGACCCAGAGCCACCAGCAGAGGTACCGGAGGAAGATGACCCGCAGGAGGTCGAGTTCTACTCCGAGTAGGGGGTTACTGTTGCCAAGTAGGGCAGCAAGGGTGATGTAACCCAAACTTTTGTAATCAATGACATGTCGTGTAGACAGTAGTGCATGTATAGGTAGTGACGACATGACCACCACTTCTTGGGGATCCGAGACTAATGTATCTTGTGTAAAGTCTATGCTTTATCAATATATGTGAATGTTGTGCAAATTATTCATGTGTCACTTCAATACCTACTGTTTCATATGGAATTTTAAGTATGACATGTGCTGATCGCTGCTGTTTTGAATTTCAGAATGACTCGTACTCGTGCCAACCCGGATGTTGGGGGTTCCAGTCAGGGAAGAGAAACCTCCCAACAACCTCCCGAGGACTCCTCGGGACAGAAACAGCAGCAGCAGCAACAGCAACAACCGCCACCGCCAACGGTTACTTTGGCTGACATTGTGGCAGCGATGGCGGGCTCTCATCAGCAGCACACGGAGTTGATGCAAACTCTTATTGAGAATACGTCTCGACCAGAGAGACGTCAAGATCGTGAGGAGCGCCAACAGAGCTCCAACTCCGACTTTCTGGCTACTCATCCCCCGGTATTCTCAAGGGTGGATGAACCCATCGATGCGGACAACTGGCTCCGCACGATGGAGATGAAGTTCGGGCTGCTCCAAGTGAGTGAGCAGCGTAAGACTCAATTCACGGTCCAACAGCTTCAGGGATCCGTGAGTGCTTGGTGGGCGAATTTCTGCGCTTCACAACCCACCGAGCGAGTTATGACCTGGACGGAATTCAGGACGGCCTTCGGGGCCTATCACATTACGACGGGTATCATGAAGAGGAAGACGCAGGAGTTCCTACACCTGCAACAAGGAAGCAGGAACGCGCTGGAATATTCCAGGCGTTCAATGGTCTTGCACTCTACGCTTCTTATCACGCCAATACCGACGAGAAGCGGCGGGATCATTTCTACCAGGGGCTTAACCCGCTCCTGAAAGACAAGCTGGCGATGTTGAATCGTGGCAGCCTCAATGACATAATTGATGCTGTGATTGTTCAAGAGGACTCCGGCAAGGAGTTAGCGGTGGCGGAAAGGAAGCGAAGTGTGCCGCAAAGCAGCAGAAAAGGAGGTGGTCCTTCTCAAAAATACTGGATGGTGAATCGCCCACCATCGGGTCCACGCTGGCAGCCACCACAGAGGTCGATGCCATTCCGCAATCGGCCATATTCTCCACTGGCATTCAGGCTGGCACTGCTAGTACCACCTCTGCAGCAACAACAGCAGCAGGCGATGCCGCATGCGTATGCACCTCAGCAGCGCATGTCGGGCTTTCGTCCCCCGAGCACCGGCCAAGCAGCAGCCACATGCTACAAATGTGGTCGTCCAGGACACTTCACCAGCTGCTGTCCAGAGAGGCAAGGCGGCATAGTCGCACCGCAACTTCCGTGGAGGAATCAGCCCCGGAACCCCACTAATGCGCGGCGGGCAAACCCTAGGCCCGGCACCATCCACCATCTTGCCATAGAGGACGTGCTGGAGGGAGAGCCGATCCTTGCGGGTATGTTCCAACTCCACCAGCATCCCGCTATAGTATTGTTTGATTAAGGCGCCACACACATTTTATTAGCCAATCTTTCATTGCTAAACACAGCTTGCAAATACTACTCACCGATAGTCCATACTTGATTTGTTCACCGGGTAGCAAGATTTCAGCAAGCATGATGGTCCCAAAAGCGCCATTATGCTTAGAGGGTAGAGTATACCCTACATCTCTCATAATTTTAGAGGGACAAAAGGTCGATGTCATCTTAGGGATGTCGTGGTTAACCCGCCACGGCACTGTTTTAGACACCGTCCTCCGAGTCATGCATTTACACCCAGAAATGCACGCATCGCATTCCTTATTTCTGGACAGTCCCGAAAAAAACTTCCAAGTGTGTATCAATCCATAACCATCAAATTGGAAGACATTCCAGTGGTCCGAGAGTTCCCTGACGTGTTCCTGGATGATTTACCGGGGATGCCGCCCGACAGAGAGGTGGAGTTCAAGATTGAACTTGCAGCGGGAACCATGCCAATATCCCGAAGGCCGTATAAGATGGCACCCAAGGAGTTAGCTGAACTGAAGACGCAGCTAACGAACCTACTTGAAAAGGGTTTTATTAGGCCGAGCTCCTCGCCATGGGGCTGTTCGACATTATTTGTGAAGAAGAAAGACGAGACGTTGCGGATTTGCGTGGACTATCGTCCACTAAATGCCGTAAGCATCAAGAACAAGTACCCGTTGCCACGGATCGACATGTTGTTTGATCAGTTGGTAGAAGCAAAGATCTTTTCCAAGATGGATTTAAGATCCGGGTACCCCCAGATTAAAATACGGGCTGAGGATATTCCGAAGACGGCTTTCTCGACGAGGTATGGACTTTATGAGTACCTGGTCATGTACTTCGGCCTCACCAATGCTCCAGCTCATTTCATGTATTTGATGAAGTCGGTATTCACGCCGGAACTGGACAAGTTAGTCATGGTCTTCATCGACGACATATTTGTATATTCCAAGTCGGAGGAAGAACACAAGAAGCATCTGCGTATAGTCTTGCAACGGCTGCGGGATCACAAACTATACGCGAAATTCAGCAAGTGCGAATTCTGGATATCGCAGGTGCCTTTTCTTGGGCATATCATCTCAGCGGAGGGCATCGATGTAGACCCGAGTAAGAACAAACAAGTGCTGAATTGGAAATCCCCGAAAACCGTTCACGAGGTACGGAGTTTCCTCGGACTTGCGGGATATTATTGGAGGTTCATTCCGAACTTCTCGAAGATTGCCAAGCCTATGACGGAACTGCTGAAGAAGGCTACCAAATATGTTTGGAGTCCAGCATGTGAAGCAGCGTTCAAGGCATTAGTGAAACACTTAACATCAGCACCGGTTTTGGTGCAGCCAGACTCAACAAAACCGTTCGATGTGTATTGCGATGCATCCGGCATTGGGCTCGGATGTGTGCTGATGCAAGACCGAAGAGTGGTCGCGTATGGATCACGGCAGCTCAGAAACCATGAGCAGAATTATCCAACTCACGACTTGGAGCTCGCTGCGGTGGTACTTGCACTTAAAATGTGGAGGCACTACCTACTTGGTAACCTCATATATTTATATAGCGACCACAAAAGCCTCAAGTACATATTCACTCAGAAAGAGCTGAACATGAGGCAGGGAAGATGGTTAGAGTTGATAAAGGATTGCAAAATAGAGATCCATTATCACCGCGGCAAGGCAAACGTATTGGCGGATGCGCTAAGTCGCAAGTCACACGTCAACAACCTGACCATCACACCGTTGGAATTGAGCGAACCACCACTGCATGTGATTCCACATGGAGCTCTCTACAACTTAGCTTTGATCTCCACCATCCGTGAAGAGATAGCGGCAGCTCAGAAACATGACAAGGGCATGTCGCATTTGCTGAGACGTATAGACAGTGGGGAGCTGAAATGTTTCCGGAAAGACAGAGACGGCGTCCTATGGTTCAAGGACCGGATCGTCGTACCCCATAACCCGGAGTTACGGAAGAAAATCTTTGATGAGGCTCACTTGTCAAAGTTTTCTATTTACCCCGGCAGCAACAAAATGTATCAAGAACTCAGAAGCAAGTTTTGGTCGACATGGATGAAGCGGAAGATCGCAAAGTACGTGTCCGAGTGTGATACATGTAGAAGGGTGAAGGCAGACCATATGCGGAAATCGGGACTACTACAACCACTGGGCGGTCCTGCCTGGAAGTGGGAAGATGTGAGCATGGACTTCATCGTCGGTTTACCCCACCACTTTTCAGAATCATGATTCTGTGTGGGTAGTCGTCGACCGGCTCACCAAAGTTGCCCATTTCATCCCAGTCAACACCAATTACAACGCCAAGAAGTATGCTGAACTGTACATCTCACGGATCATATGCTTGTACGGCGTACCCTGTACCATCATATCGGATCGGGGCACTTTATTTGTGTCCCGTTTCTGGGAGCAGCTACACGCTGCATTGGGGACGAAGCTGATTCATAGTTCAGCATACCACCCGCAGACGGATGGACAGACCGAGCGGGTAAATCAAAATTTTAGAAGATATGCTATGAGCTTGCTCTACCAACCATGGTAAGAATTGGGATGATCACTTACCGTTGGCTGAGTTTTCGTACAACAATGGGTACCAAGCCAGCATCAAGATGGCGCCTTACGAGGTGCTATACGGGAGAAAATGCCGCACACCACTGAATTGGTGTGAGTCTAGCGAAAGGGTTACCTTCAAGATTGATCTTGTCAACAACATGGAGGAAAAGGTTCGGCTAATTCAAGCGAACCTAAAAGCCGCACAATCCCGACAGAAACAATATGTGCACTACAGGAAACGTGACACCTTACGACGGCCACTGTTATTTACGACGGCTAGCCGTCGTAAGTAAATTAACTTACGACGGTCGCCTTGGGCCGTCGTAAGTAAACTAACTTACGACGGTTACAGGCCCATGGTCGTCGTAAGTTAATGGACCATCATAAGATAACCGTAACTTATGACGGCCACAACCCTATGCCGTCGTAAGATACACAACCGTCGTAAAATAAGCGTAACTTACGACGGCAGTAACCTAAGCCGTCGTAAGTTACGTGACCGTCGTAAGTACGTGGTTTTAACCACCGCCCCGGCCCGGGCTCAGGCTAATTAGCCCGAGCCCGAGCACACACAGCGCAACTGCCGCCGCCGAGCCGTCCCCGCCGCCCAGCCGCCGCCGGCGCCGCCCCCGACGTGCCCAGCGCCGCCCGAGCCGCCCCGGGCCGCCCGAGCCGCCCCGGGGCCGCCGTCTCCGTCGCTGCCGCCGTCGTCGCCAAGTTATTTTTTAGTTTTTATAATTAGTTGTTAGTTAGATTAGATAATTTTTTTTACTTAATCAATTTGTATGTATTTAGTAGATAATTAGTTTAGTTGTTAATTATTTGGTTTAAATTAGTAATTGTTTCTGATTTTAGTTATTTAATTTAGTTAATTGATTGCTTAGTTGTTTAAGCACATTGTTTTTTCTTTACCCCCGGCCCGCTGCCAGCAGCCCCCGCCGTCGCTGACAGCGTACCGATGAATAGGCGTCCAGTCAGTGGTGGGGGGATGCCTGGGCGGCTCGCCTGGCCGAGCGTCGCCGATGCCGGCGCCGCCTCCGCCCGCCACCGTCGCTGCAAGGCGCCGCCGGCCCCCCGCCGTGCTCTGGAGAGGAGAGAGGGAGAGGGATGAATATGAGTGTATTAGGGTTGTGGGCCGTTTTTCAAGACCCTTATAAAACGCGTGGATCGTCGGATTAGATCCGACGGTCGTGGGCACTTGGGCTGCTCAGCTCGAGCCCGAGAGCCAGACTCTCAGCTCGAGCCCGAGCTAGACTATCAGCCCTGCCCCGGGCTGACCTCCGCCACCACCTCCATCGCCGCCCCGCTGCCACCTCCACTCTACATCTCACGGGCCGCGCGCGCGGCCCACTCATGCCCGCGCCTCGCCCCCGCAGCCGCCGCTGTCCCGCCCCAAGCCCCACCTGGCCGCCCGTGCTCGCGCCGAGCCCCGGCCGCGCCTCGGCCGCCGCTGCTCGCCCCGCCTCGCCTCGAGCCCTGCCTTGCTGCGCCGCCTGACCCGCCTCGCTCGGCCCCTTGTCGCCGCGCCGCCTGGAGCCCCTGCTCGCCGCGCCGTCCGGCCCCTGCTCGCCGTGCCCCCTCCGACGCTGTGTCATTTGTGTGACCCGACACCGTGTGTACGTGTGACCCGACACCGTGTTTATGTGTGATTACATGTTTAATTTGATCATAGTTGATTAATTGTTTAATTAGTATTGTAATTGATTATTGTTGAATTAATACTTTGATTGATTGCGTGATTAGTTACTATATGTAAATAAATGGGTTTCGGCCCGGTCCGGCCTGACACGACCCATTTAGGGTCTGTCACGGCCCATTTAGTGGAAATGTATTAGTCGAGACAGGCACGGAGGACGGCAAGCTCCCGCGCGTGGACGGCGGGCCCCGATGGGGCGGTTTCATCTTTGACCCACTTACGACGGGGCATAACGTACGACGACTAACACTAAAGGCGTCGTAAGATAATGGCCAGCACCAACAGGGCATAACTTAGGACGGCTGACCCACTTCTTTATCTCTCTCTCATTCTTTCCTTCTCTCTCATTCTTTCCTCTCTCTCTTTTAAATGACTCAAAAATGAAAGATTGACGTAAACCTATACAACATTCGTCACCCGTTTCGAACCGGCCCGTCTCACATGTGTTACGCATGTCTGGAGGTTCGGAATTGTCCCTTTTTGGACAGCTTGGGAGTGACCGATGGGGCGTGGCTTGTGATGAGACGCGGGTTTAGATCTAGACGAGGTTTCGGCAGCATACCCTGTTGTTCTCCGCTGCACCATTTTCAGGCGTGCAGTGGAGAACAGCGGGGTTATGCTGCCAAAATTTCGTTCAGATCCAGACCACGCGTCTCGTCATGAGCACGCTCCGCTCGGTCACTCTTGGGTGGGTTTAGGACCTATCCTTTCCAATAGATGTAGGGTCGTGACATAAATATATTATAAAGTGACTATAATTTCCTTGACATTAAACTGCAGATTCAAACAGGGTGAGGACCGTAGTTGGATGTATACCCGTTGGAAGATTAGTTCTGGTGGTCACTCGG
The DNA here is from genome assembly GCA_030760725.1 of Neostapfia colusana. NCBI lineage: Eukaryota > Viridiplantae > Streptophyta > Magnoliopsida > Poales > Poaceae > Neostapfia > Neostapfia colusana. The sequence goes on from JASWHV010000016.1 coordinate 35,936,903, forward strand.
ATGAGTGGTTCGCCAAGACAGAAGCTTTTGTAGATCGAGCTTTTTCATTGTCAAAGATCGATAAGGTGCGGTGCCCATGTACGAAATGTCGGAATGCCAAGTTATTAGACAAAATGACGGTCTCGATACACTTGTGTCGAAACGGTTACACGCCACATTATGAGGTGTGGAGCTTCCACGGCGAGACAACTTCTAAAATTATACAAGAAGTGGAAAATGAAAATGATGATAACATGGGGGTTGATAGGATGGATGAGATGCTTGAAGCTATACAACCAGAGTTTACGGAGGATCCTCCTACAACGGAGGTTGAAGCGTTCTTCAAGCTTCTCGAAGCTTTAGAAGAGCCGCTGCATGAACACACTGAAGTGACCCTCCTCACTTTCATGACTAGACTTATGGCAATTAAGTCTAAGTTCTTCTTTTCCAATAACTGCTGCAACGACCTCATCAAATTGATCAGTGACATCCTTCCACAGCCTCAGAAAGTACCTAAAGATATGTATCAGGCAAAGAAATTACTTTCCGGTCTTGGTATGAAATATGAGAAGATTGATGTGTGTCACTTCTATAGACAGCTCTGTGCAAAAGAAATCACGATAGACATGATGCGTAAATTGGAGAAGGAGATACCGGTACTATTATGTAAGTTGGAAATTTTTTTCGTCCAGGGTTCTTCAATCCAATGCAACATCTCCTCATCCATCTTCCACTTGAAGCTAAAGTTGGAGGTCCCGTTCAATATAGGTGGATGTATTATATTGAAAGAGCACTAAGATATTTGAAACAAATGGTTCGTAACAGTGCAAAGGTAGAAGGATGCATCGCCGAAGCATTTACTCTTAAAGAAGTAGGATATTTTTCAAGTGTTTACATTGCAGAGGAAGACAATGTCAACACTTTGGCAATGCGGTACAATGTGGATGAGCAACCTCCTTTTAGCAATCTCTTTTTTTTGCAACAAGAGGCACTACTGTTGGTAGTTCCACTTCCTACAACTCTACCGCAGAAGAAAGGAGTGCTGCTTTCCTTTACATGTACGCGAATATAGATGAGATGGACAAATATTTTGAGTAAGTGTTTGTCTTACATTTATACTACTATCGGCGTATTTTGCAACACATCTATTCTAAAATGTTTTCTTCTCGTATAGTGAATTCCACAAGAAAAATTGGACACATAGGCATCAACCTACGAGCAAATAAGTAGAAGTGGTGCGACGGGAAGGAATAAATGGAGGACCTAATTTCCTATTCTTGTTTCGAGATCATGTAACATTTTCTCGTTAACTTAGCAATATTTACAAAGTATTCTTATAGCTTAGGAGTATTTACGAAGTGTTCTTATAACAGTGCATGAAAGATGCCCACGTCCATGAAGACTTGCGACAACTATCCTATGGATTGATTAAAGTTAAGAGCTATGGTCGATATGACGTCAATGGCTACCGATTCCGTACAACTCAATTTGAATCTCTTCGTCCTCTCGCGGCAACATCTAATACCGGAGTTGTGACGAGGGCAGTCGACTCTCAAGGACGTCAAACTAATTATTATGGAATCATTAATAAAATCCTTGAATTTGCTTTTGCCGGGAATAAGGATCTTCGAGTAGTATTCTTTGACTGTGATTGGTTTGATATCAATCATGGAACTCGACTAAACCAATTTGGCATGGTGGAAGTCAAACACAACGAACGGCTACAAGGATACGATTCATTCGTTCTTGCACACCAAGTGGAGCAAGTGTATTATCTATCTTATCCATGCAAAAAACTCAAAGCTTGGTGGGTTGTACATAAGGTTAATCCTCGTGAGCGGTTATACACTCCAGAAGATGATGGTTACCATGATACTGATGAAGTTGACGAGGTTTACCAAGAAGAAGAGTTGCCAGACTCGTTTATCATCGAGCCTGGTGTAGGACTCGATGATTTAGTTGGAGACGCTCTAGATGTCGAGACTTCTGATATGCGTAAATGGAAACAAAATCCAGTTCAGACGCTCACGAAAGAAGATCGATGGTCTGGTTTAAGGAGTAGGGTACATGATCATGACATTGATGAATTTTGAAATTGACGATGTAACGTTTTCTTCACTAACTTAACATGAATTTTGTCGTCATCAATGGGGAGCGACAATATTTATCAATTATTCCTTGCAACAGGATGTCATCATCAAAGGGGAGCGGGAAAAAGAGGACACGAGGGTTCCTCAGTCGGTCACGGGACCTCTTCTCAGGTAGCTCGTTAGGTGCGAGCATACACTCTTAGCTGATGAGGCACCTACCAGACTTTGTGCGTCGACCTCTAGCCTTATAGCGCACAGAGGTAAAATGTAATTGTCAATCACGCTATTTTAAATTCCACTGATAAATAATTTATTCTTGTTATCAATCCTTTAATTTTGCAGTCTGACTCACAATCGTCAGATTCAGAGTCAGAGGTTAGGCCGCCGCCATAGGCTAGCCAGCCCTCGGAGCTGGCTACCATACCTTTGGAGCCGCCGAGCATGGAGCCTTCGGGCTCTAGTGGTGATCAGCCATCCGAGTCACCGGACGTGGTGCCCGCGCAAAGACGACGGACAAGGAGGACCCACTTTGACGCTCCTCCTCCTGTTCCTCGTGAGAGGGTCACTATTCATCCAGTTGGAGACAGGTAAAAAAATCATATACTTGGTACATATTTCATGATGTCTACAGTACTTACTGAGATAACAAATTTTGCAGATCTTGGTACGACTGTTCGTTCACGGGCCAGGGACACCACAGGCAGGTTAACGGTGTCATCGGGGCTTTAGTGCGTTTGCACTATCCTGGTGTCATCGATGGTGTCCCTGCTTTGTCGTGGGATGACTACGCTCGTGTCTCGCACGAGGTGCACGGCACTCTTAAGGGGGGCCGTGTGCAACGCTTTTATGGTAAGTTTAAATGTTTACATTCTTCAACTCATTTAAATTGTTAATGCATATTGATTAAATGTTTGTTTCCTTAAAGCTGAGGTACCAGTTAGAGGAAACGAGCGAGAGCATGATGGAGCACGAGACACTCGTGTTCCACACAAACGCTCGGAAGCTCGTGACGCATGCGTTGTCGTATGCCCGCATACAGGCCATTAACGACTACCAGAAACGGCATCAGCAGCAGCAGGAACAGGGTCCCTTTAGAAGGGACTCCGACACGTACTTGACCGAGGATCAATACGCAGAGGTAAGTTCTAATTGTTAAAAAAAACTCAATAGTTACTTATGTTAATAGTTAATGATATACTACATATGTGCAGGTTAGTATTTCCTGGTTAGAGGGTCAACCCGACGCATACTGAGCTCTCTGTCGGTATTGGGCTAGCGATGACTTCAAATCTAAGTCCATGAGGGCTCGAGGATGCAGAGGGTCCGACGGGAAGCACACCTATGGCGCCGATGGTCATTTGCGTTTGGCTAAACACATGGTAAGTGTATTATAAGTTTGTTTATGTGTTCATAACATATTTATCCTACTAACACGCATCTACAGGAGTGAGAGACCGGCCAGGAGCCTAACGCGGTCGAGGTTTGGAAGAGAGGTCACAGGGGAAGTGACCCGTCGCAGCTGAAGCAGTGCAGTCAGGTCGCGACCGATCGATTGGTAAGTTTATAGAATTATTCAATTTAATTATAACTAATATTATTATTGACACACTAACACCATTTCTATGTTTTTTAGGAAAAGTACGGGCAGGAAGCCATCAAAATACACGGTGATGGGTACGATTGGGAAAACGCACCAATCGACCCTCAAGCCGTGTATGCAAGCAGCGGCGGAAAGGCCCATGGCCGGTGAGTTGGTTTCTTTTATTTAGATTTTCCAATCTTCCTTCTTTTACTTATTATTTTTCTTTATTTTGTAGTTTTGCCATTTTCGATGGAGTTGTCGACTCGAGGTCGGCGCGACCTTCGAGAGGCACTTCATCGACGCAGGCTTCGTCGGTTGGTCCGTCGAGTGGCCGTCTCTCGCAGAGGGACATGGAGTTCCGTGCCATGCAGGAGAGGTTGACGTGGACCCAGGCGGAGCTCGACAGGACGAGGGCTATCCAGGAGTACCAAGCTAACTACATGGCCCAAATGCAGACAGCGGTGGAGGTAAGTAAATTCAATTACTGTAGTTTGCCGTCATAATATTTCAGTAATACATATGTTCTAATATTTTTCAATTATTGGCCTTAACTCGACAGAACGGCCAACAAATCACGATTCCCGCGTGGCAGCCGCCACAGGTGACCCCGTCACAGGAGCCCGCAGCACAGGTGCCTCTGGTACAGGTAATAAACTCTTTAATATTGTATTTTTCATCTAACATAAGGAGAGAGGGAGATGTAGAATGGTACAGAAGGGAGAGAGGGAGTGTGAGAGAGAGTGAGAGTGAGATGGAGAGATCGAGTGTTGCAATAGAGGGAGAGAGAGTGCGAGAGAGGGTGTGAGTGAGAATAACATAAAGAGGGGATGAATAGTACAGAGAGAAGAAGAGAGTGAGAAAAAAGAGAAAGACAATGATATATGAATCCAAACCATCGTAATTACGCATGTGTTTTGTAGGGTTCAGCGACGGAGGCCTCTACTCCATCGCCACAGCTACCGGTTCCAAGAGAGACGCATGGAGATGATATCTTCGGCTCCGGAGGTAGTCGAGAGGGTAGTTGTAGCCCGTTTGTAATTTGTGTTGTTTGTGATGCATATCAACTGTTTTATAACTGTTTACTCATAACTGTTTGTTCTGTGAGCTGGCCATCGTGCCAGGTTAGTGCGTTTCTGTTTTTTTTTAAAAAATTACAAATATAACTTACGACGGATACTGCCCAGAAGCTGTCGTAAGTTAGCCTCTGTTACTTATGACAGTCAGTAAAACTGTCGTAAGTTAGCTTCTGCTACTTACGACGGTCACCAGAACCATCATAAGTTAGCCTCTGTTACTTACGACGGTCACCAGAACCGTAGTAAGTGACGTGCCTTGGGCCACCACGTGGCCTGGGCCGTTACTTACGATCGATGTGCGACATCTTCGTAAGTTATGTTATTTACGACGGTAGCCATCGTAAGTTACATTATTTACGATCTGCTAATTACCTCGGCTCTATACCATCATAAGTAAAGAAATACCGTCGTAAGTAGCTAACTTACGACGGTTTATAGCTTAATTACGATGGCCCTAGCTGTCATAAGTTTCTCGAATCCCTGTAGTGGCAGACCGGAGAAGACGCCCATTACAGTTCAAAGTCGGGGATCACGTATACCTACGTGTGTCTCCAATGAAGGGCGTAAACAGATTCCGGGTGAGAGGAAAGTTGGCATCCCTATTTATCGGTCCATTTCATATTACCGAAAGATGTGGATAAGTAGCATACCGGCTGGATTTATCAGAAGCACTCTCCGGTGTGCACGACATCTTTCACATCTCCCAGCTGAGGAAGTGTCTCAAGCTATCAACTACCATTCAGCTGGAGGATATAGAGGAACTGAAACCGGATCTCACGTATCGGGAGGAGCCGGTTCAGATTATTAATGAAAAGGCCCGAACCACACGCAACTGTACGTTGTGGTTCTACAAAGTTCTATGGAGTAATCACTCCGTAGACGAAGCGACATGGGAGAGCGAAGGATTTTTCGCGCTAACTACCCCGACTTTTTCACGTCGCATGTACAGTAATTTTCCACCGTCCTCTCTCTCATTTTCACCTTATAATCTCGGGACGAGATTCTTCTAAGGGGGGAGGAATGTAAGGGCCTAAGTTTTTGGCACATGTTCAAAGTATTCATCACCACACACACCCTTCATTTGAAGAAACTTGATGAACACATTTGAAGACCAAGTGACCACCATCAACATGCTCATTAGAGAATAAACTCACAAAATGCAAAAGTGGCATTTCCCACATGCATCATCTAGGGGCTGAGCATAGGAAAAACTCCAACACCTTGCTAGGAAGGCTCATGCCAAAATTCACCCAAATCCAAAACCTTTTGAGGTATTTTTGGGTATAACTAGAAAGAGAGTGGTTTGAACTCAAATTTAAATTCAAACTACTTCCATCCTATGAATTCAAAAGTGGGAGGCATATTCTTACTCAGCACATTTTTGTGAGCTCACACACCAATTTTCACTCCATTTGCAGTTGATCTTAACATGCGCTAAGTTTAGCAAATTCAAACTTTATTTAAATTTCAAACTGCATATGTGCTGAAAATTGATTTAAACAAACCCCAATTTGAATTCTATGCAATTCAAATGGCCAAAGGCTAGATAATTCAAATGACCAAGGTTAATTGGGTCTCTACTGTTTAGAGCAGTTGGGAAAATTCAATTTCAGAGGTTAAAACCGGGGTGGGACCCACATGTCAGCCTCAGTAAACAGTTTAACCGACTGAAGACTTGATCTCGGTTTCTTGCGCCCGACCGAGCTGCTGCCACAACGAGAAAACGGCGAGGACAGCAGCTGCTTGCTGCCCCTGGCCGCTGAACCGCCTCTCTGGTCCCTTATCTACGCGCCCGGACCGTTCCCGTTGATTCTCACCGCTGTTCCGACGAGCTCTCACCCAGAAAACCGAAACACCTCGCCGCACAGCTGAGCTCTCGGTCCCTCGTCGCCCAGCCGATCCTGTGGTTGTCACGGCGATCTAAGACCATCACCGAGTGTGCCGAATCATCCTTGACGTCCTACCGGTTCCAGACCCTGACCAACCCTCCCCGAGCTCCACCCCGACGTTCTTCTATTCATCGGTTCAGCCCAAGCCGCCGTCACGTGGAAGACCCGTCCGTCCACCACAGCCCGCCGTTCTCCGAGCTGTGAATAGCTAAAAGGTTCGCCATCAGTCCCTCTTTCATTACCGCAAGCCCCGGTGGCGTGACATAAACTGGCCACGCCGGAATTTCACGATTTTGCGACGGTATACGAAAGGGATGCCTGGACCGATTCGCAAAATTCATAACACATACCGCACCACTCATCCTCTAACAAAGGGAGGCACTTCTAGGTGTCCGTGCGAGTCCATAGGAGCCGAAACCACGAAGAACTATTGGGGAAACCACTGTTCTTTGAGTTTTAGAAGAATTCCCGATTTATGGCCTAGGTCGCACGGTGACAGCCCAGTACAGCCATTTCCGAGCTCGTGTCGATCTTTCCTAGGGTCCACTGATGCTCGACGGCCTTTTGCTCAATCATTTGGGGTGCTAGGAAGGCCGGCTGACACGGCCGATGTTCTTCCGAAGCCACAGCACCTCGCTGGCCGTATTCCGGTGATCGTCAAGACGAGCTGAGCGCAGCATCATGTTTCCCGAATGGAGTTAGGCTGAGTCAGCAAAAATCATGGAGTTTGGCGCACGGCAGAAGCCCTCCGGCGAGCACTCCGGCGAGGGGGGCGGTGGCCAAGCGCGGGAGGCCGGAGGTAGACGAAGCCCTCGGTCCCACGCGTCAGCGGCCGATATTTTAAACCCCGGGATTTGCTGTGGCGCCGGATCGGGTGCGGCTGCGCGCGAAGGATTCCGTAGCCCCGTGTGTCGACCGCTGAGAAGTTGACACGTAGCCCGGTCCCACGCGCAGCGGTTTAAACATTTTCCCGATTTTCGGATTTAGTTCAAACTTCAAACCCACATAACTTTGGCTAGAAAACTCCAAATTGAGTGAACCAAATTTTTTTGGATTCATCTCTCTGAGTACTTTCCAGCAAATCAAGTTTAACTTCATGAAAATCCTTATTTCTCCAGAATTAATTATGCAAAATTTAAAATGTTTAGAATTTTAACTGGAGAACCCTTTGGAGGAAAATTCTGAAATTTTGCTAGTATGTTCATCAAAATATCCCTGAGCTACCATAACAATTTCAGATCCATTTGAGCACATTTGTTCCACCGAATAGGGTGATTAATGAAACTGTTCCGGAGAAAAAAGAAAATGTCCAGAAACATTTTCAGAATTTCTCTGAAATGTTTTAGCTCATATCTTTAGCTAGGAACCTTCAAATTAAGTGAGACCAACTCCATTAGAACCCTCTGTAAATCTAGTTTTCAGAAAGTCATGGCTTGCTCCATGAAAATCCCTAGAACACCCTAGAAGCTCCAATTAAGGTCAAGTACATAATTATTTGTGGAGAGCTCAAATGAGCTTTGCTTAAAATGGAACTTGGCCAAGTCTCTTTTTAGGTTGTAACCAAATCACAGTAAAAATTTCAGAGTCATTGGTTCTGTCTAGTAGGACTTATAGTCTTTAAAAGTTAACTTCAATTTTTCAAATACATTTAAATTAATACATATACATGTTATCTCATGTAGTCGCTAAGGTTGAGGAGGAACCCGAAGTCTTAGACTTCGTCACTTCGGAAGAGCAGCTAGCCTACGACCAAGAGCAGCAAGGCAAGCTCCGGTTTGCATTAACCTTTTTATAAATTTTTTTATTGTTTTGAAGAACTAACTTTGAGCACCACTTACTTCTTGCAATAGTCTTGTCTGAAACCCAATTGCATATCCAAGAAAACCATGAGTTGGGATTAGGATTGAAAACCCCGTTTAGCTACTGCAATGCTAAGATAGAGTAGGATTCGGTACAAGTCGAGTAGTTGGAACTACTCGCGAGAATAGGCTAGAGGCACATCGCTCGGGTAAAAATAGAAAATGAAACACATGGCAAGAAAAATGAGACCGAGAGAGAGTAAGGGCAGCAGGACTTTGGGGCCTGGGTGCTATAGCTCCACTTGTGTCGATTGAGGACCGAGCCGTGTGCGGGCCTGTTGAACAAGCTAGAACAGTACCGAAGACTTACCAGCTATATGGGAACCGGGAGACCGATGTAACTCGGGTAGCTGGGTATTGAGGCATTGCCTGTCGTTCAGAGGGTAGGTTGAGAGCTCGAGGTGTAAATCGGCTGGCGGCACTGTGGATGCGCGCGCAGAGACCTCTTGCTCGGGACGATAGGACCGGTTCAATATTTGGCTGACGGGTGAAAGGTGGTTGCGTACGACGTCCGTGATGGTTGCTGTAGGCAACATCAAGTATGGGCGTACGTGACGGGTTATTCGGGTAACCCTGCAGGTGTAAATCGATTATAATCGCCGTACCTCGCAGTCAGTGAGTACCACTTGTTCACTGTACCATGACGTAGAAAGAACAGGCTAGATTCATGTTAAAAGTTTGCTGATTTGAAAGATATATATTGCTTGTCAATGTATTGTTGTAATTTAGAGCTAATTAAAGTTCTTTTCAACTTTGAACAAAGTACATGAGAGAAATGCATTTCTTGTTTGATTGTGGATCTCTCATGTGCCTTAGCATAAGGTTCTCCACAACCTGCTGCTAAAACATGAAAGTAAGGTTCCACTAATTAGGCGAGTCCTTTGCAACTTATTTTTACCTCATGTAACCTATCAACCTTCATGTAGAAGTTTCATATATAGGAGAGACGGGTCAGTCTTGCTGAGCCATCATGCTCACTGCTTGTGCTTGAAGCTTATGCAGGGGTCTATGAGGAAGGGACTCCTGAGGAGGAGACGGAACCCCAGGAGGGGAACCCCGTCGAGTGGGAGTCGTGCGCGCCGCTGTGTTAGTGTGTGTGCGTGCTAGCGGGGACACGTTCACGGGCTGAACATGAACTCGATGAGTAGTCTACGCCCGTGAGTGTAGACTGAACATATTTTGTTGTAAAAATGTTCATACACTGGCTTTGTATCTTTGACGTGCGTTATCCGGTGCTGTGCAACGCAGCACCCCTCAGCGTGATCCTTGCTCGACAAGGCCGATGGGATCGTGTCAATAACTAAAAAGAATTCTATGGAAAGTCCTAGGCATTTTCAAAGCTAGCAATTTATTTTTTTGCAATGTACTACTCATAAGGATTCCAACAAAATTTGTCGCACTAATTTTGGAGTTTTCTACCCCGAGTTATAGATTTTTGAAGTTTGAACAACTCTCTGTTTGATTTTACACAGAGCACTCAAACGCAGGCCCACGGGTCAGTCATTTCTTCAACCTCGGGACAGAGCCCGCGGGTGCACAACGGACAGAGTGGTGACACGGTTTGTTCTCCCTCGTTTCTCCACCGTTTTAGCTCTGGTTTTGCCCTACACAACCCTCACACCGTGGCCTAGCAGCCGGGCAAGGTTTCCCCGCACGAAAACGGCTGGAGGTGGGTCGGCATCGGCGGGGCGGCTTGGTAGATCGGCATAGACGCGTTTCGGTGTGCCCCAAGCTTCTCCCGTCGAGCTAGTTTGCCCTAAAGCATCCCTAGTGGTTGGGGAACTTGGAACGAAGCTCAGATATTGCAGAAAACGGTGGCAAAATAGTTGTCACCGTGGACCGCGGCGGTTTTAGCCGCCAACGGCGATTTCTCGTTGCCCGGGGCGTGTGGTGGCAGGTTTGCTTCGGGTTTCGGTGTGGGAGGGCGCTAGGGCTACTAGTTTATGTGGTTTGAACTGGAGAAACAATGATCAAATGGTTTAGGCGAATTTGAAGAATTTGACAGCATCGGTTTCTCACACATACCGGCGTCAAAACTCAAATTCTAGCACAGCGGCAATGGGGAGGAGCAAGAGGGGTCCGAGATGATAATTTAGACACCATGGCGCACCTTTGAGTCATGTTGGTTGTGCCGGAGATGGTCGGAGTGGGCCGGACGCCGAGTCACTGTGACGTGCGGCGTAGCTCTGTTTATTCGGAGGAAAAATGGCTTGGACACAGCGGGGAAAGGCTGGGGATGATCTGAGAACACGTTGAGGACGTCTAGGAGACTCCGGTGCAGCTCTTGGGTGGTCCAGCCGGGCGTGACGAAGGCCGGACACTGATCGGCGAGGGTAGCCGAGAGTGGGCACCGAGTTACCTTCGGGTGAGCGCGCGCGAGAGTCTCTGTTTCGTTGGAGTGTGGAGCAGGGAAAACACAATTATGTTGTGCATCCTCACTGTTTAGCACGCAGCCGAGAGAGAAGGATTGAACCGGTGTAGCAAGAACGCAGGCAGCTCACTGGTGCTCGCCATCCCTCTCAGTGCCACCTCCACACGGAAGGAAAACTGAAGTTTGTGTCTTTCCCACTTACAGGTGGGTCCCACCGCACTCTCCCCCAAACAACCGTGGCTCGACAATTCAAATTGAAAATTTGCAGCCATTTCCGAAAATTTGAATTTGATTTCCGTGGCATTAACTCTCGTTTGTGCTCGCATTTGAACTGTCGGGTTTATTTCCTTTTTGGCTAGTTTTCTTTTGTAGCCCTTCCTTTATTTCATGTAGCCAAAGTTTGAATTTGAAAAGAAGTTGCAAATTTCGAAGGACGAATTTGAGTACAGTGGCTCATCCTCTCTCATGACTCTAATTCAAATCCTGTGATTCACCTTCTTTTTGCTACACTTCCTTTATCGTAGTCTATCCTTTATTGCATGCGGTAAAAGTTTGAATTTGAAATCAGATTTAGGAGGAGCATGCCCTGCTGATTTGAATTCCACAAAAACACCAGCACGGCTCAACTTGGGGATTTTACACTAGTCATCCAGAATTGGCTAACAAATTCATACCACTATGCCTCATGAACTCAAAGCTTAAACTCATCACCGAAATCTTGTGAAGAAGGCTCCATTATGGAGGTTCTTGTGGCAGGTGTGGCAATGAAGCACTAGTTTTTTCTTACTTAACATATGAATGTACAAGTGTATAACTCCTCCCATTTTGACATTTTTTTGTTAAAGCAACAGTATTAATAATATATTATTTTTCTATGTACAACAATATTTTGACATGTCATGAGTATAGATCAGATAATTAATCCAATGAAGTCATTTAACCACGTGCCAGAGCTAAAGTATTTTTGCACATGACCATCATACAGTAGCATGAATAGTTTTAGTTTAACTATTAGTAATCGTCGGCAGGTACATTTGTAACCACGAATTGTTACTACTATATTGAAATTTGATACCAGAGGTTCGATAGAGATATGGCGTCTAACAAATGTTTCTCCAAGTCACAAAATTAAGATAGGCTCATCTTGTGGCATACATATCACCAAGGCTTTTATGTTTCCAGCTAAAATGCATATTGTAATTGACAATTAATGATTTATATATCCACATGTATCCACTAGAACTTGACCACATACATGCACAGTCTTACTGCAATTAAATTATATCAACCATTGATATTTAGTTTGTATTCTTCATGCATTGATGCAGCCTGCTTACTTACCCGTGAAGTCTAACAGCACCGCCCAGCTGTAATAAATTGTAAGCCTCGTCTACTAGAACTGCGAGCATCGACAACCTTCATGGAAGCTGCCAACAATACATCTCCAATGGCAATGATTTTTCAGTTCAACCAATTGACATTCCAGTTCCTCCAGCAGTGTTTATCTATTGAATAGACAACCGCGGTGGCTACGGGAAAGACATCTAGCCCTGCTGAGGGTAGTGGGTGAATCTGTAGAGATGGAAAATACTGAAGCAAAGAAGGACTTCGCCGCCATCGTAGACATTGGGAAGAGGCTATGGAAGCTGCCCAGCAGGGCTTGCTTATGTTGTACCCAAGCGGTCACATCTGCTGATCACCGTATCAGCGAAAATTGAGCATGTGAAGCTTATTGCCTGAGTGCGGACTTATGCATATTTGTGTCTCAACTACGTTTAGTGAATATTCTGTGCTTTTAAACAGATGGATCTAAGGAACTTGTCTCCAAATATTAAGTTTGCATTTTCTATAACTGTAAAGGAACTGTAGGTTTCGCCCTAGCCCTTTATTTTTACCTGGAAGTCTTGGTGGTCTCTAATTGAGTTGAGATGAGATGCTTATATAAGGACACCAAATCAACGTACAGAATCTATACGGTCAATAAGTGCCATCATATCAACATATAATGTTGATGGTACACTGGATGAATTAGCAGACATACAAAATCTATACGGTAAAACCTAAGGTAATAACCAACGCCATCTATAGTAACATCTATATTGTAGTTAAATTAATTTCAACTTCTTTTTATGAATATTTTAAATCGCCAACCTATCTTATAATAATCTGAAAGTAGGTATGCTTGGTGAGATCAACAATTGTTTTCTTTAAAAATAGTAATTAAATATCGTCTTCTTTACATTAGCATGAAACTGTAGACCACACATAAGGCTCACCCACGAAATGGGTCATGTTGAGCATCCATCCACGTCCAAATAGGAACATACTCAAGCTATTGTTGTTTTGTTCGGCTTTTGCTACCTTGTTCATCATGGTTGTGGAATGCATAATGTAACAGTTAAGAGAGAACAACAGCTACGATCTAGACATAGGGTTATCCAGACTTGCCGTTGTGACTTGTAAACATATAAACTTTGATGTTTGATCGAGTTAGAGAAGTCTACTGTTGAAGTGAGAGGCGTAGAGATCAATACTTGCATCAACATAATGTTGATGTAATCTACAAAATGCTTGATGAATGGAAGCCTAATCAGTAATGTAATCTACGAAATGCAGGGTGAATGGAAAGATTTGGGCTACACGGGAATAGGACACTCAGATAATCTTTAAGGATCAGAAAATCTTTTTTTAATGAGGATGTAATAGGAGGAGAAGCAAATATGATACAATTGGTAGTGGTTGGTAAAACAACACAAGTTTTACAGAAGTTTATTAATGCTAAACCTAAAATTTGAGATGTGGCCCATGGCATAATTTTTATTTATAAAGCAAAGGGAAACTTGGGTTTCTTTGATTATATAAACATGTGGCCCAAAACTTTTAGGGTGTTGGTGGGTGGTTAAGTGGATGGGTTGATGGGTGGTTTGGTGGGTGGGTGTGGTGGAGTCCTTTATAAGCTCTTCAAGAAAGAGGATTCTAGATCTGAGAATAGATATTTTAGATATGCTGATAAAGGGCATCTAACCAGGTTTGGATCTGCTATTGCAATCTTAATTTTTTTTTCTCAAGTCACAGTTCTTTAGATCTAAGTTTTCATTTTATAAATTAGAAGATAAATCCTTCATAAGCTCAACTTACTTTTCAGCTCCCCGAAATAGAGGATATATGTAGTGTAGATCTGAGTATACAATGTTATAAATCCATGGCTAAAGGACATTGAACCACGTTTGGATAAAGTATTGCACTCCTGATTATTTTTTTGATGTCATAATTGTTTATATCTATGTTTTATTTTTATAAATTGGATCTGATATGACAAGGATCCATCATTTCTATAGAAGATATGTCTGCCATCTCTGTTCATAACCACAGATTATTCTCTGCTGCTATTTAAATTTGCGGTGAGTAAATTCTGTTCATCCTATGTGCAGTACTTGTTTTATTTCCAGTTATTCTCGGTTTCTCGGATCTGATGATTCCTAGTACCGTCTATCATTTCATGTTCAACATATGAAGTAAAGCATTTAAAAAAAAGAAGGAATTGGAGGTATAGGTGGAACAAACAAATATAATTTTCAGCTTCAACCCTAGAGACATCTTGCAAAATTTTACACAATGAAAGACATCTGTAAATATGTGAATACATGAGATGTTGTGTTTTATTTGCACAACACTCACATATATATTATTTCTTAACTTTATGTCTTATATTCCTTATGAATGATGTTTAATGATTACTTCCTTTTTATGTCACATCCAAAGTAGTGGTCAAGAATTTTGAAGAGAAAATCTGACAACAATAAATAGTAAAGCCTAAAAGAAATTAGAGAAGAAGCCCAAGAATCAGGGTAAATATTTGATTTAAATCTTCCTAGCTCGACTTATTTCAAGTCATCAACATATGACTGATGTGCGTGAACTCTCTTCCACTAACCATAAATTTACTGTTTGGTCCATACTCATGGTATCTTCTTTTCATCGGTTGGTTTTGTCTTACTAAGGTGCAAATAGGCTGAGATAATAACTTTTATTTAAGTAGTACTTTATAGAATTCATGTGTTTCCATTAGTATGATAAATAGTTATAAAAATGATCTTCTAATGTTCTTAATCTCTTCTCTTAACAGCTTGTGCTATATAACAAAGTCATGCATTTAAGACAACGTATAGAAATGAATCTGAAACATATAAGCAGTGTAGGCTTCATTTAGGAGGTTTTAGTATCACATGTGACAATGAAGAACTATTCCTTTCTTAATCAACATATGAATGTACATTATCACCAAAACTTTTATGTTTTCAGCTCATATGCACATTGTAATTAACAGTGAATGATGTATATATAGACATATAGCAACTAGCACTTGATCACATGCATGCACGGTCTTAATATCATTAATTTATATAAACAATTTATATTTAAGATGTATTCTTCGTGCCTTGATGCAACCTGCTTACTTACTCGTGAATTCTTATAGCACCGCCCAACAACAATGGACCGCAACCCTCGTCCACCAGCACCGCATTCTTCGACAACCTTCACGACGGCTGCCAACAATGCTTCTCCAAGGGCTATGATTGTTCATGTCGACCAATCAACGTCCTAGGATTTTTGGAGCTAAGAATTGCCCAGAACTGACTTCCCAAGTTTGAGACTTTTTCTGAAAAAAGTTTCTGTATTCATTTGAATACAGCAGTTTGTATTCTAAATTTCCCTACACAAATCAACTACAAATGAGCAGATATTTTACGGGAGTTCTGTAATGTCATAAGGAATATTCTGGCCAAATTTGGGGATTTTTGGATGAACCAGACTCCCTCAATAATTTATTGACTTTCGTACAAATTGGGTTGCACATTTGTATTGATTTTTTCCAAGATTAATATAACCCAAATTGAATCACCCAATTTGGAGTTTCCTAGCAAATGTTATGAGCTTACAATGTTTGATGGAAATCTGGAATTCAAATAAACCGGGAAAAGTTTAAAGTCTAACAGGGTGATGTGGCGCGTCCTGGGAGAAAGACACACGGGGCTACTGAGATAAATGCTCGTAGACACATTTGGATCTGGTGCCAAAGAAGATCCCCACGGCGGTTTCTTCTTCAGCCTCTCACTGATTCTCACGCACCCGCGCTGCCCCTAGCCGGAGCTCTCCGGAACTCGCTCTCCCGGCTTTCTCCCGTGCTCCCACTCGCCGCCAGCCCCTAAACACACGTGCTGAACATGCTGGAGCAATTTCCCTGAGCCGGCGACATCTCTAACCTAGCTCTCGACGAGCGGTGGATGAAACCGAGCTCTGGCGATGTCACCCGCTCTGCCTAGCCCTCCAAACACTTGGTTTCCAAGCTCTACGGCACCGGTGGGACATGTAGAAGCTCGATATAAATACCAACTAGCTCGGGTGAGGCTCTAAAGGTGCTCTCACCATGCACCCGAGGGTTCCCGCTATGCAGTTTCGTGCTAGGTTTGCAAAGAAAAATTGTTCCCTATTAAGTCTATCTTATGTGTGCACAGTTTGGTGAACCATAACCGAAGATTGAGTGACAATTTGGCGGATTCTTACCCGTGGGTCAGTTTGCGCCGATCGGGAGAAAAATCCAAAATTTGCCGGCGATGATCAATGGCTTGGCCTACGGATTGGGGAGGAGCAGAATGAGGTTCCAGCGCTCCTGTGGCGTCCTTTCTCGGGCGTGAAAGGGTCCGGGTGAAGCTGTCCATGTGAGCCTCCACCTTCGGTCTTGTGAGTCCGCCGTGAGGAAGACGGTGTTCTCGGTGTAGGAAGGCCGATCACCATTAGTTGTGGGTCGAGGACGTAGATGGAGATGCCCTGGTGCCGTTTTGCTATTCACAGGGCTCTGTTCGTATGCGAACGGCCAGCGCCCGAGCGATACCGAAGAGGCGGCGATGGCTCTGCTGAGCTCGGCACTAGGGAGGAAGAGCTGCTTCGGTGTTTCTGTTCGTGAGCAAACGGAACACACCGAAGAGTGATAAGGGCGTGGAACACATTTCCAGCATGAGGGAAACCACGAGGAGGTGTCCTCGGTGCATCTCACTGTCGCCCGGTGAAGAGTTCGGCTGCTTCCAGTGAAAAACAGAGCAAACGAACTGTTGTTGATATTTTGTACACTGTGGCCGACCAGTGGGTCCCACAATTAAGTCCACCTTCATCCTCAAAGATCTCAAATTTTGCAGGTTACATAATTCAATTATGTGAAGCAAAAATCTGAAACTCATTTAAATAATTGATCATGTTTCCTCCAAATTCAAATCTGAAATTTGAATTCCTATGCAATTTAATGTCATCTTTTAAATGGCTAGCAAAGTACCCCCAAAATTCATCAAACTTTGCATCCCCATTAATTTGGACCTGAGGAATTCGAATATGAAATCTGATTTTTAATTTAGCTCTGCAAATTGGATTTTTAACAAAACAGTTTGCATTTCTATTGTGCTACCCCCATTTGAAATTTAAGTTGAACAAATTTAGTTCAAAAGCTGAATTTAAACTTCCGTTTACACATGAGAACTTCACACATGGAATTTAAATCAACTTTGATTCCAAGCATTTAAATAAATATTTGAGCTTGTGTGGTTGGACACTAATGCGAGTCATCACGTGTAGAAAGTTCTAGTAAGTCCCAATTTTTAGAAACTTGAAACCAAATGGCACTCGACTTTGTTTTACTTCATTTACATTTTTGGGACCTTTATAGGTGGCCTAGCTAAGAACACAGAAGGATTATCCTTGTTCGGGCAGAATGTTCTACGTCCAACCTGGGTGTCTCACTTGTTCTTACTCAAGAATGGGGGTGGTTCTTACAAGTGCAAGAGCCTCCCTCTTCGGATCGACAGGTCTCTCTATGTATTTGCTCTCTCTATACTTCTATCTATCTCTCCATCATCTCCCCTCTGTTCTGTGGAGGGGAGATGAGTCGTGGGCACAGGGTGGCTTGTCTTGCTGTATGTTTGTCTAGGCACTCTATTGTGCCGCCGTATCCAAAGCATGCTGCCAGACCCACCGCCGTCCATTAGTATAGGGGTAGTCCATATCACGGCGCACGTGCGCCCCGCGTTCCAATCTTATTCAGTTCCGTCGGAGATGATGGGCATTCAATGGCGGGGCCAGGAGGGTACTCGAGTACCCTTCCACTTGGCTGGGGCGGCGCCTGCTCCGTATTGAAGGCCACCTGCTCCCCTCCTGCCTGAGGCCTGGTTCGGGTCCTTCTTCCATATCGCCCTAAGGGTGGGTCCCATGTCCTTCCTAGGGGTCGGCCCTGGGCTCGTCGTCCCGCCTCCTCCCAAGCTCGGGCTCGGGTCCGCTTTATCTTCCTTTGCAGGATGTCTTCTCTCTTCTCCCCGGGGGTCAGATCCCAGAACTCCGTCAACATTATAAAATGAATAAAAAATGAGTAATGTAACCTATGCGTCACCATTTTCGAACCGGCACGTGTCACTTGCTCTACGCATGTGATGCGTGTAGGTTCAGAATTGTCCCTTTTTAAAAGCCTCGGAGTGTTTGAGAGAGCTTGCTTATGACGGGAAACAAGAGGTCCGGACCCGATTGAAATTTTGATTGTATAACCCTGGTGTTCTCTGTTGCACCATTTCGGGGAGTGCGGTTGGAGAACTGCAGGGTTATGCTGTAGAAATTCCATCAGGATCCGGACCCCGCGTCTCATTGTAAGCAAGCTCTCTCGGTCATACTTGGGTGGGTTTAGGACACATCCTTCATAATAGATGGAGGCATGGTGAAGAGTCTCTTGTTGGTTTGTGTAATTGATTTGTAGACTCAAATATGGGTGAAGACCGTAGTTGGTTGTATACTGGTAGGAACAAGAACGGAACTCACTTAGATGAGTGGGTCACCAAGACTACGACTTTTGTGAACTGTGATTTTTCGTTGTCAAGGATAAATAAGGTGCGGTGTCCATGTAGCAGATGCCAAAATATGAGGTGTTTGGACAAGAAAACGCTTTCAATAGACTTGTGCCAATACGGTTTCCTGTCACATTATTAGGTGTGAGTTTTTGACAGCGAATCAACACATAAATCAACAGAAGAAGAGGAAGAGGATGTTTATAGCATGGAGGTTGATGGGATGGACGACATGCTTGAATCTATACAACCAGACCTTAAAGAAGATTCTCCTACAACAGAGGTTGAAGCTTCTCCAAGCTTCTCAAAGCCTGAGAAGAGCCGCTACATGAGCACACAAAAGTGACACTCCTTTCTTTCATGACACGACTTATGGCAATTAAGTCTAAGTATTTTTTCTCAAATAACTTATACGATGGCCTTGTCAAATTGATCATCAATATTGTTCCAAAGCCCCCTAAAGTGCCTAAAGATATGTACGAGTCAAAGAAAATGCTTTCTGGTCTCGGTATGAAATATGAGAAGATTGATGTGTGTATAGACAACTGCATGCTTTTCTGGAAAGAGAATGGCAAAGAGAACAAGTTCTTAAAGTGTGGTAAATCAAGCTTTGTCGAAGTTGTTAACGACAACAGTGACAAGGTGATGACAGAAGTTGCACATAAGCAACTTCGTTACTTGCCCGTCACACCTAAGTTGAAAAGATTGTTCCTCTCTAAAAGAACTGTCAGGCACATGAGTTGGCACAAAGAAGGTGTCCGTGAGAACGATCGTGTGACGCCCGGTCCCGTGAAAATGGAACCCAGCTAATGCATATGTGTGCCCCGGATGTTCATCACACATACACATGTAATCCACAAACTGAACTCAGAATATAACCACAAATAATAGGGTTTAAGTACTTTATTACATCAATCTCTAACTTAATCTTGCAGCGGAAGTCTTATTCTTGCAGCGAAAGTCTCTAACTTATTCTAGCAGCGGAAGTCTCTAAGTGATAGCGGAAGCAAACTAAGCAGCAGCAGCGGCTCCATCTTAAACTCCATTCCCACAGGCAAGTTGATGGTAGTTCGCACACCTAATACTCCACATGGTCTTCAAAGTATTCCTCTTCTGTTGCTGACGTTTGTATGATAATGCAAGGGTGAGTACATGTCATACTCAGCAAGTGCAGGAAAAGTATGACAGGTAGCTTACAACAAGGCAGGAACAAAAAGGCTCATTGCAGAAAGCAAAGTTTATTTCACAAAGCATGGTAAAACAGCAACTATCTCTAAGTGAATTTAATCCCAACATATATCCAGTTAAACAGTAACATACCTCCATCATAATTCACCACTTTCCATGTCTCATCCCACCATAAATCTTTATCAACTTTTTCTCATGCTCATAATAACCATCTCATGTTCATATCCATCTCGTAATCATATAACCGAACCAAAACTCATTGTCATAACTTAACAGTCCTGAAAACATTCTCATTACCAAGACTCAACAGTCCCGAAACCAAATCCAAAGACCATACCATAACCATACCGAATAACCATACCGAATAACCTCCCAATAACCATCCCATCTAATCATGTGAGTTGGCCAAGCGCTTGTGACCGTAAGCACGACTATCATGATAGTTTTACACTCTGCAGAGGTGGCACCACTTACCTACAAATTTGTGATTTTGTCACCCGTCGGCGACTGCCGAACCTCCATTATACCAGTACACAACCGTTGGTGTATGGCCAAGAGATCACAAAGTACCCTTTACAAAGGGGCTACTAGATGTATGGACTCACTAAGGTTTCACCAGCAGGCTCAAATCACCATTCTCCAACCTACGGGCCCCCTCTTGTGCCAGGCAGTTCCCATAGCAGTCCTCTCTCGACTCCCATTCCCCGCTCCTTCCACGGTCCATAACAATCTAGTAACTTACCTAATTAATCAGCTAAGCCGCACCCATACTTGGCCTGTGGTGGCACTATTTTCCTGGCATGTGCTCACATGAACCGGTTCTTAGATCTATGGCAAGTAACCGCCATCTCATTCTACCACATCAACAAACCAGGCTTGCCTATATCTCCGCCGATTCATGTTCATTATCAATCATCAAGTTCTTATTATCATTGTTCGTATGAGTGCAATAGCTAGACACCTTCTATCTCGCTTCCCATATCTCGTGGACTCACTGAAGCAAAATGCAAAACGACCATACCCGACTCATCGACTTTCCCGGCGACAAGGGTGGTTAACAAAGCTAGTAAACTCCTATGAAAGGGTTTCCCATCAAGTTGACTCAAGCATACACAGTTTTCGCAAACAAAACAGTCCCAAAAACATTGGATCAATATGTTCAAGGGGTACTTGCCTTGTTCCTGCAGCTTCTGTTGCTCATGGATCTCAAAATACTGGTGCTGTAGTCCTTCATAGATAGCTCCCTGAGCTTGTCCTTCTACTCACGATCACGCATATACAAGATTCACAGTAATCAATCATCATGCACAAACTTTACTCAAGATGCAATGGTCTATTCGCATGCAAATCCTATGGTGCTGTTTTTAGTAGATCGGTTTGTACGTGTTCTTGCATGTTTTAAATGGCTTTGCATGGGGTTTTATGATGAACAATAATACAAAGGATCTAGTGTGGACGTGGTGATGATCTTGACTCAGGATCTAGATCAAACCGATCAACATGTGATCTGCCCACATGAAAAAGCTTCTGTTCGAAGGGATCGAAGAAAACAGATGTGAAGAAAACAGCAGTGATGTCGTAAGGTGGTAACGAAGACCTACCTCACTTCTCCTCTGTGTCGGGGTTTTCCTCCTAGCAAGACAGATCGTCCGTTCTCTTCCGGCGACGGTGAGCGTGTCGGGGCTCGTCGGCGGTCTCAACGGCGACTGAACTCCGGCGAAGGGGGTTAACTCGGTGAGTTGGGAGCTAGTATCTCCAAGTCACCGACTCGGGAGGGAAAGAATAGGTACGTGGTTGCGGCCAGGGGTTTTCGGTTCTATTTATAAGAGGTCAGAAAAGAGTCTACTCTGATTGGAGTTCGAATAAGAGTCTCATTCGAATTGTTTTGGATCTTAACAACTTATCTCTAATCGATTTGGTTGCAGTATTCAACGTAGAAGGGTTCGTGTCGGTTTCCTCAATACCGGGTATTCACTCACAGAGGAAAAACCGCTTAGGATCCTCGTCCTTCTGCAGGGATAAGCTCCGGAGGCTCCACGTGTCCAGCGGGCGGCCTGGTCTCCCTTTTTCGCAGAGACGAGCTCCAGGTGCGCCCTGTGTCTGGCGGGCGGGACATCCCTCTGCCTCAGAGGTGAGCTCCGCGTGCGCCACGTGTCTGGCGGACGGGACCTCCCTCTCCCTCAGAGGTGAGCTCCGCGTATGCCACGTGTCAGTACCGGACCTCCCCTCTCCTCAGGGACGAGCTCCGAGAGTGCCACGTGTCAGTACCGGACCTCCCCTCTCTTCAGAGGCGAGCTCCGAGAGTGCCACATGTCAGTTCCGGACCTCTACTCTCTTTAGAGGCGAGCTCCGAGAGTGCCACATGTCCAGCAGCGCCGGATCTTCTTACTACCCAGAGATGAGCTCTGAGGTCGACACGTGTCCCGTAGTGTCGGACATCCCTTCTCCTCGGAGGTAAGCTCTGGAGATGACATGTGTCCATCGGGACCGAACCTCACTCCCTTCCGCAGGGGTGCGCTCCGAGAGCAACACATGTCCAATAGTGTTGGACTTCTCGGAGACGGGCTCCAAGGGCTCCACGTGTCCCGCGCGGCTGGGCCTCGCTTCCCCGTAGTGACCAGCTCCGAAGGCGACACGTGTCCTGCTGGGCTGGCCTCGCTTCTCCGCAGAGGCTAGCTTTGGGGGCAACACGTGTCCCACGGGGCCATACCTCGCCTCTTCCGCAGAGGGCAATCTCTGAGCCTACCACGTAGCCAGCAGTGCCAGACCTCATCCCCCGCCGCGGGAATGTGCTCCAAAGGCGCCACGTGGCCAGCGGGCCGCAGGAACTGTCTACAACGCTCTCGGTGGATTGGATTTGGCTCTTTTCGGCTATCTTTTTTATCCTTTTTCCGTTTCTACTTCTTTTTTTTTTTAAAATGTTTTTCTATATGAAATAAGTATGCATGCATGAATACGAAATTGAGGGTGTTACAAATCGAGTCATGGTGCACCCGTCCGATGGTGAGACATGGAATGAGCTAGACATCTTCGATGCAGCCTTCGCCGGTTATGCAAGAAATATTCGCATCGCGTTAGCGACAGGAAAATGAATGGTAAGGAAAATACCTATGAAATTATAGTTATGGTATATTTATGGTACTAACTCGTACTTACAGGAAAACAAGCTGGGTGAATAATCAAGCGATATTCATGTGTGGAAGAGAGGTCACAAGGAAAATGACCCTTCACAGCATGGCCAGTCGTCCACTCCGGTGGCGACAACTCGACTGGTGAGTCTTCGAGTTACATTAAGTTATTTGTAACTAATTTTTCTATTGACACATTTTCATGTATTGCTTGTATTTGTTGGAGAAGTATGGGGAGGAAGCGGTGAAGATTCACGGTGAAGACTACGAATGGCAGAACGCACCAATCGACTTGAACGCTGTGTATGTGAGTGGTGGCTGAAAAGCCTAGGGATGTTGGGATGGTAACTGTTTGTTCTTTCTGTCAATTTGAGCTACATAATCTTACTCTTAATCTTTCTTGTTGTTCTACCATTTTTGATGGAGTGGTTAAATCGAGGGAGGCAAGACTTTCGAGGGGATTCTCCTCGCAGTCTTCGTCCGCTGGACTAAGCCGACGGATGTTGCAGAGGGACCTTGAGCTCCAGAGTGTCCAGGAGGAGTTACCCCTGACACGGAAGAAGCTCCAGAAGCAAGAAGCGCTAGGGAAGGATAGAGAGTAGTACCAAGCCAGCTACATTGCACAAATACAAGCGGTGATATATATAGGTAATAAGTTAAATATAAACTAATCAATTATCATATCATAATTATTCATGTGATAATGCTTTGCTATCACAAGCCTTAGCCCAGCACCATGGGCAGCAGGTTCCCATTCCCTCATGGCAGCCGCCGATGGAGCCACAGGTGCCAGTGGAGCCTCGGATGCCTTCTTCAGCGGCACAGGTAAGTAACACATTTTGAAATCAACATAAATTTTATTACTCTAGCAAATTGAGACAAAATTAGACAAACATAGCCAAACTTCTGCAAACGAGCTACTTCTTGGATATTTTAGCAAAATATAGCCACAATTGCTCAAATTGTACCTCGTGATAAGTAAAATTAGTGAAAAATATACTTTTCAAGATAGAAACTTGTCTAACTATACTTTTACATCATAGGGATCGACGGCAGATGCTCAAACTCCATTGCCGCATCTATCGGAATCTGGAGCACGATACGGGGACGACATTCCGGGCTCCAGAGGTAGCGTAGGTGTGATAGTCTAGTGTCGGTTCTTATATTTGACAATATTGTGATCTAAATTGCCTGTGATGTGCTTTATATATTTTTGTATATGCCTCTGAGCTGGCCATCGTGACAGGTTAGCAGTTTTCTATTTTTTTTAAAAAAGAAATCCCTTATTTACAATGGCCTGGATGTGGCCGTCGTAAATAAGGGTGTACAGTTTACGACGGCCAGCTCCAGGCCGTCGTAAATATAGTTGCAGAGGGTGCCACCTAGCACATCTTAATAAGTTCCGACGGTCAGACCAGGCTGCCATAAATAACTTATTTATGATGGTAGCCGTCGTAAATTATATTATTTATGACTCCTGACTTCTGAGGCCGCCGACCATAGTAAGTAAGCCATTACCGTCATAATTATGTTATTTACAACGGCTAGTGCCTTAATTACGACGGTTTCGTGCATCTCTTGTAGTGAATTTTCCACATGATCATCGTACAATCCTCTTTTGGACAATAGCCTTGGTGTTTTTATACTAATGTTGTCTTCTCAAGTTTTGCTCTCCAAGCATCAAGAGAAAGAGAATGATGGAAGAACTTACTTCCCTTCCAATAATTAAGTTATCACTTTCTAACATTGCACATTGTCCTTGTTTCCACCCAACTTATTGCACCATTGCCTCAATTTTATTAAATCAAATTAAAGTTTTTCTATTGAAGTAGCTACAGTTGTCCAACAACTTGGTCAAGACAGGGGCAATGGGGTAAAACTGAATGAATGTATGTAAATTCATAATTAAGGTACATAGTAGGAGCGCTAATGCATCTATCCTTTCCGGTTGACGAATTGGCTAATGATACCTTGTTGTTTCTCTTCATTGGCTGAACTTTTAAAGCACTACAGAAAATATCGCAATTAACGAGGGTAAAAAACCGTAGTAAATAAGCACATTACCCTCATAATTAAGCTATTTGTGACGGTATTTTCTTATTTACGACAGTAACCGACGTAAATGATTTTGTTATGACGGTTGAATTCAGCCGTCGTAAATAGGATCACGGTCCGCGTGGCACGGCGGGAAACGTATTTACGACGGGGTGTAGGCCGTCATAAATAACGGAAGCGTTATTTACGACGGTAGAACCACCCCTTCATAAATAAGAGAAGCATTATTTATGACGGTAGAGCCACCCCGTCGTAAATAAGGTTTTTTATTTTTTTAAAAAAATAGAAAATGCTAAACGCTGGCTCTATGGCCAGTCCACTGGCTCGATGGCCAGCACACAGGCAGCCATATACACGATACACGATCACAATCATAGAAAGTATATCACAAGTCCATCACAAGCAATCACATGACACTATTTACATCAAGATACACATTACTACCACGGCCGCTACCTTCAGAGCCCGCAAAATCGTCCTCGAGTCGTCTACCCACTCCTGGCACGTACGACGATGGAGTGCGAGCCTCCGTCCCTGATGCTTGTCATGTTCAAGCATATATTATTAGAATTAAGCAAGTCGAACTAGTTTTGACTTCATTTGAGCAAGTTTAACTATATAAGGCTATATTTGAGCAAGTTCAAAGTGTTTTGATTATATTTGAGAAAGTTCAGCTATGTTTGTATATAATAGAGCAATGTTAACTAAGTTTAGTTATATTTGAGTAAGTTTAGTTATAATTGACCAAGTATGTCTAAATAAACTCAAGAGAGGTTCGTTTTTACCTGAGCTCCTGTAGTCGGCACCTGTGGCTGCTCTGGCTCAATCACCGGTGGTGGCTCCCACCGTGAAAGCTCAGCCTATTGTCCAGCTGTCATAGCCTGCGAATACGAACTATTAGCACATTTTTGTATTCATAATTTTGAAACATATACATATTTGAATGACAATTACTTACCACCATTGCCGCCCAAAACTGTAGCATGTACGAGTTTAGATACTCGTCCCTGGCCCTAGTGGCTATGGCATGTCGCTCTCGCTCTTGTCAGAGCTCCTCCTGAGTCCTCTCTCTCTCTAGAGCTTTTCCTGTGTCCGGCGGAGCTTATCCTGGACACTTTGGAGCTCCCACAAGCTAGACCGGCTGCAAGAGCCAGCCTGCTGAGAGGAAGAGAACCTGGAGGGTTGTTCCTGCCTGGAGTCGACCACTCCTTCAAAGATGCCAAACCTACATAAAGAAGAAAGTTTATTAGATTTTCATCGACCACTCCAACAAAGTCGTAGATAGTAATTGTAGAAGATGAAAACTCACCGGCCGTGAGGTTTTCCGCGTCCACTTGCGTACGCGGCTTCTGGGATGATTGTTGGCGCATTATACCAATCATACTCCTCGCCGCAAAGCCTCCGTGCCTTCTGGCCATACCTAGTCTATAAATAAGAAAACAAAAGAACATCAGCTAATTTGATTAAGAGAATTCAATACATGTTATGAGACAACTCACCACTGCCTCTGTCGCCGACTGGGAGTAGAGATGGTCGGACTGTGATAGATCACTTCCTTTTTGACCTCTCTTTCACACCTCAATCAATGGGGGCTCCTGACCAGTTGCGCGCTCCTATGGACGCACGTGTCAGCACAGTGAAAATATGAAACATAAATAAACATTATACTTGTTAAGTTACACTTACAAGACATTTTTTCAACCGCAAATACCCGTCAGCACCAAAGAAGTGAGACGGGTCCGTCCCTCTGCTTTCTTAACGACTACGGGAGAGGCTTGGAAATCGTCACTCCCCCACCGTAAGCAAAGGGTCTCGTACGCCTCCGGCCTGCCTTCTAGCCATTGGACTCCTCCACAACCATACACAAATGTCTTATTAGTTGAAAGCACTTTAAATAGAATGAGATAATTAAACAAAATAAAATTTAGAATTTACCTCCATGTATTGCTTCGTAGTCAGGTACGTTGAAGACACCGCCCTGAAGTGGCCCAACTCTTGCTCGCCCGGATTTAGCTAGAAATATTTCTTGGTAGCTTGAATCCGGGCGCTCAAAAGGGCCTAAGTCACGAGCTTCTTGGCGTCGTTTTAAAAGACTAACCAGGCGTGGTCCACCGTGCCCTCGTCCTCCAAACGGTACCGTGCCTTGCATATAAAATTTATAAGTAATTGTATTTAACGTATTATAGACTACATTTGAAATGCTTACCATGAAGTCAGACCATACAACCTCCTGGTGGTTGCCGTGAGTCATGTCCTGTGCGGTTGCGTAATCGTCCCATGATGTGGCGGCGAGACCGTTTACTACACCTGGGTAGTGCGAACGGATCAGACCACCCAGGACACAGTTCACCTGCTTGTGTCGTCCTCGACCCGAGAAGGAGTCATCGTACCAACCCCTAATTCAGAATTATGAATCATTATATATATATATAATCTTAGAAAAATCTAAATTGAAGTGTAAGATATTTACTTACATATCGCCAACCGGATGGATAACTATCTGATCCAATGGGTTTGCTGGAGCAAGAGGAAGACTCACAAAGTGGCTGCTCCTAGTCTTGTGCACCCGACGAGGCTCCACATCAGGTGACCCAGAAGAGTGGTCAGCTGAGGAACCTCCTAGCTTAGAACCACGGGACCCAGAAGCCGGCTGTGAAAGGGTGGTCAACCAATAGTGGCTGCTGTGGACCGCACTCCTCGGAGTACTCGGACGAAGAGTCGTCCTAGAAATTGTATATATATATATATATGTATATATATATATGTATATATATATATACATATATATATATATATGAATGTAGTACTTATGCAATTTCAGAACTTAAGAAAATTGATAAAGATGCTATTTACGTTTGAAGACTACATTACTGCCATATTTCTACATTGCAGCTCTGGTACCTGGTTCAACAACGCAGACCTCCTACTAGCGCTGAGTTGGCTACCCCGAAAGGCCTCGCTCAAGGCGGTGGGCAGAAAACCCCTCGCCGCCGGCTTGTCCCCCTTGCTCTTTCCCTTTCTCCTACTTGACGACATCCTGTTAAATGAACAATTATTATTTATTGAATTTGATTAATAATAAGGAAGATAATAGAAAAGAAGATAATAGAATTCAACCGTCGTTAATAAGGCAATTATTAACGACGGTGACCATTAACCGTCATAAATAAGGCGCTTATTTACATCGGTTAGGTCAACCGTCGTAAATAATTGCCTTATTAACGAAGGTGTTTTTTTACCTGTCGTTAATATAGTTATTAACGATGGCACCGTCATAAATAATTTTCCCCTTGTTAATTTACTAGTTTCCTATAATGAATAATGATGATTAGTCAAATAAGGTGAATTGGATCCATTCAATTTTTTTTGAATTAAATAAAAAACTATTTTACTCTACAGCACATCAATATAGCACTTCCATTCCACATCTATATTTTTATGTTACAGATTACATGCTGATGTTGTGATGAGTAGCCCACCTGTTTTCAAACAATGTGTGATTAAGTAATCACCTATAGCAAATTGAGGAATGGACGGGAAACATCCTACCTTTGGTGGTTTTGTTACAGCATATAATAATTTCAGCTACACAGACATTATGTTAAAGCCCTGTGTTCAGGTTTTGTAGATACGTAGGAAGAACCTGAACTGCTCTCTACTCACCTAAAGAAAAAGATCTTGTGTTCCCTTAATAACACCACAAACAGTACTGTCACTACATGATTTCCTGAGAGTTTAGCCCCAAGTGGCAGACAGTAGATTACTCTTTACTATTTTTCTGTCGAGTGACATTTAGTTTTACAGTATATATGTTCTATATTCCAATTTTTTTAGTGAATTATCAACAATATCATTCGTAACACACTCATTTCCAACAATTGCGGTACATGCCTAATCAAGTACTTATTAAATTCTTGCCACATGTAGGAAATCTGTTGGAAAAAGTAGTCTTTATACCGCATGAAGCATCATAATTTCTTTAAATTTGGTAGATGACACATTTAATGCTTAACTAAATGAAAACAACAGTTTTGGATACATTTTCCTACGACTAGCCTATATTTGAGAATTCAGAATTGTCCTCTCTGCATTAGTAGGTTTTCGTTACAATTCCCTATCAACTAAACTGTATTTAAAGCGTAAGCATAATGCATGCTTGCATCATAGAAAAAGGTAATTATTATTGTATAGCTGAGGTTATTTTCCTAGCAGAATATCAAGTGATTATTAGCTTTCATTGTTGATTGATTGTAACATTTGTAATATATCAAATAGTAACAGACTTTTGAAGTAATAATTTTCAAGTGTCCCTCTTGAATTTCTTTTGTGTACATACATTTTCCTGTTGTTTCGTATTAAATGGATAATTATTCTTGTAAACACTAGTTTCTACCGTAGCATGAATAGATTTAGTTTAACTACTAGTGATCGTCAGCATAATGTATGGGTCTGATCCCACATTTAATTGAGCTCTAATTATTTAATTATATTTTCTGCAACTTTTTATCAACATAACCAAGATAAATGTGGAATGGGTGTTTATACTGCATGAATAAGGCTGAAATTTTGCAGGTACAATTTATAACCCTAAACCAGAATTTTAGTACAGGTTTTATCATTTTACCACTCATACAACTGGCATAAGAAAAATAACAGGGTTCAGCCATTGTAAAAAAAGGATTAGGGTGTGACACGACCCCAAGGTCCTGTCGAGCCAGGATCACGCTGAGGGGTGCTGCGTTGCACAGCACCGGATAACACACATCAAAGGTACAAAGCGGAAGCAAAACTTTTATTACATAAAGTAGTTTATGAATATTTGTACATCAAAATAAGTCCAGTCTACACTCACGGGCGTAGACTACGCATCAAGTTCACGTTCAGCCCGTGAACGTGTCCTTGCTAGCACACACGCACACTAACACGGCGGCGTGCATGACTCCCACTCGACGGGGTTCCCCTCCTGGGGTTCCGTCTCCTCCTCGGGAGTCCCTTCCTCATAGAACCCTGCAAAAGCTTCAAACACAAGTAGTGAGCACGAAGGCTCAGCAGGACTGACCCGTCTCTCCTAATCATGGAACTTCTACATGAGGGTGATAGGTACAGGGAATAAAAATAGTTGCAAGGACTCGCCTACTCAGTGGAACCTTACTTTCAAGTATTAGCAGTAGGATGTGGAGAACCTTACGCTAAGGCACATGAGAGAGCCGCAATCAAACAAGAAACACATTTCTCTCATTTACTTTGCCCAAAGTTGAAAGGAACTTTGGTTAGCTCTAAACTATGGCAAAACATTAACAATCAAGTCCATCTTTCAATCAGCAACATTTTAACATGTAACTAGCATGTTCTTTCTACGTCACGGTACAGTGAACAAGTGGTACTCACTGACCGTGAGGGACGGCGATTATAATCGATTTACACCTGCAGGGTTACCCGAACAACCCGTCACGTACGCCCCTACTCGATGTTGCATACAACAACCATCACGGACGTCGTACGCAACTACCTTTCACCCGTTAGCCAAATGTTGAACCGGTCCAATTGTCCTGAGCAAGAGGTCTCTGCACGCGCATCTCAGTGCCGCCAACCGATTTACACCTCGAGCTCTCAACCTACCTTCTAAATGACCAGCTATGCCTCAACACCCAGCTACCCGAGTTACATCGGTTTCGCGGTTCCCATATAGCCGGTAGGACTTCGGTACTGTTCTAGCTTGTTCAACAGGCCCGCACACGGCTCGGTCCTCAATCGACACAAACGGAGCTATAGCACACAGGCCCCAAAGTCCTGCTGCCCTTACTCTCCGCTCGGTCTCATTTTTCTTGCCATGTGTATCATGTGCTATCTCTACCAGAGTCGAGTGCCTCTAGCCTATGCTCGCGAGTAGTTCCAACTACTCGACTTGTACCGAATCCTACACTATCTTAGCATTGCATTAGCTAACGGAGTTTGCAATCCTAAACCCAACCCATGGTTTTCTTGGCTATGCAATTGGGTTTCCAAACAAGACTCTAATGCAAGGAATCATAATACTCAAGTAAGTGCTCAAAACAATAAAAATTTGTAAAAGGTTAATGCAAACCAGAGCTTGCCTTGCTGCTCTTGGTCGTAGGCTATCTGCTCCTCCGGAGTAACGAAGTCTTGGACTTCGGGTTTCTCCTCGACCTTAGCGACTACATGATATAAGAAGTACATGTATTAATTAAATGCATTTGAATTGAGGTTTAAATTTGTGAACCTTCTAAGGCTCACTAGACAGACCCAAAGGCTGTGAAACTTTTACTGTGGCTTGGTTACAACCTAAACAGAGAGTTGGTCAAGTTTTAGTTGCAGCAAAGCTCATTGGAGCCCTCCACAATTAATTATGTACTTGACCTTAATTGAAGGCTTTTAGGGTGTTCTAACGACTTTCATGAAACAAGCTATGACTTTCTGAAAACTAGATTTTCAGAGGGTCATAATGGAGTTGGTCTCACTTAATTTTAAGGTTCCTAGCTAAAGATATGTGCTAAACAATTTCAGAGAAAATTCTGAAAATGTTTCTGAACATTTTCTATTTTCTCTGGAACAGTTTCACTAATCACACCATTAGGTGGACTAAATAAGCTCAAATGGATCTGAAATTTTTATGGTAGTTCAGGGATATCTTGGTGAACATCCCAGCAAAATTTCAGGATTTTCCTCCAAATAATTCTCCAGTTGAAATTCCAAACAGTTTAAATTTTGAGGAATTAATTCTGGAGGAATATGGATTTTCATGAAGTGAAACTTGATTTGCTGGAAAGTGCTCAGAGAGCTGAATCCAACACAATTTGGTTCACTTGATATAGAGCTTTCTAGCCCAAGTTATGAGGATTTGAAATTTGAAGGAAATCTGCAAATTGGGGAAAAGTTTAAATCTGCCGTGGCCCGCGGGGACACGTGTTGGGCGCGGAGGCGACAGCACACTGAGGCCCACAGGGTTTTTGCACGCCAGCACATCAGATCCCGGGCACACCCGATCCCGATTTAAATTTTTAAGCCGCTGACGCGTGGGCCAGCCGGCTTCGTCTTCCTCCCGACGCGCCCTCGCGCCAGCGCCGCCTCCCCTCGCCGGAGTAGACCCGGAGCTCGTCGGCTTGCCGCTGCCGGCCATCCCATGATCTGAAACTCGCCGGCAGGGGGTTGTCGATGTCGAGGAGCACGTCTGTGGGGTCAGTTCAAGCTGGCGGTGACCGGAAATAGCCCGGCGACGTGCGGCGGCCTCGGTTGAGGTTCGGCGCCGTCGGCCGTGGGTTCTAACCCGCCAAAACCTCGAACAATCAGTTCTACAACATCAGTACACCTATAGGAAGCTCGACAAGGTGTCCAACGGGT
The DNA here is from genome assembly GCA_030760725.1 of Neostapfia colusana. NCBI lineage: Eukaryota > Viridiplantae > Streptophyta > Magnoliopsida > Poales > Poaceae > Neostapfia > Neostapfia colusana. Next base: position 35,969,356 of record JASWHV010000016.1, read on the forward strand.
TCAAAGATGGCGGCAAGTCGGTCGGCACTGGGTGACCGAGCGTGCCCGCCATGAGCGCCCTTGATCGAGCTCAAAATTTGACACTCCTAGTCGGTTTCATACCTCGGATGCAGAAACAAAACTGATCGCCGGCTAGTCCAGTGCCTATGTGCAAGATTTGGTAACTAAAGAAGGATCATAGTGCGAGAATTCGAAAAATCCGTACCAGAAGCTCGGTTTAAGGTCGCCGGAGCAAAAGCTGGAAATTCGCAGTGGATTCTTCACGGTTTGCTTCCAAACTTGGAGGAGAGCAACACGGTGGTCGCGCGCTCCTGTTGCCTCTCTTTCTGGACCGTGAAAGCTCCTGTGGAACGCTGTCCACGAGCGCCTGACCTTCGGCTGAGGTTAGGTCGCCGCTGTGGCGATCGTTCTCGGGCAAGGAGATCGGAGCTCGGCGTTTTTGTCGTTGGGGAGGTGGAGTGCGATCTCAGGGTGCTGTCTAGCAGCTCAGGGATGGAAAGGGGCGGTCGTTTGCTGGGTTTTCCCTATCGACCGAGAGCTCGGGGAGAAAAACAATGGCGCCGCCCGGTGTCGCCCGCGGGGATAAGAAGGCACCCGGTCTTCACTCGGCTGAGGCGGTGACGGTCGTGTGGGGGCGCGTGCAGGCCGCCTGGGACGCCAGCGCGCGAAGGGAGAAGCAGCTAGTGGCGCCGGTTGCTTCTCGGTGGCACAGCCGGCAGCTGCTCGGTGGAATTTCCCACCGAGGCTGTGACTTTGGGTGCAAGACTCCCCCCTATCTGTATGACATGTGGGTCCCACAATCAAGTTTAACCTCTGAAATTAACTCCTCAACACTGTTATAAACAGTAAGTCCCAAAATGCCCATGGTGATTCAAATTATTCACCCATGAGTCATTTGAATTGATTAGGATTCAAATTGGGTTTGTTTTTAATGAATTTCAGCACATGTTCAGTTTGAAATTCAAATAAAGTTTGAATTTGCCCCACTTAGCTCATGTCAAGATCAACTCTAAATGGAGTGAAAATTGGTGTGTGAGCTCACAAAAATGTGCTGAATAAGAATATGCCTCCCACTTTTGAATTCATAGGATAAAAATAGTTTGAATTTGCATTTGAGTTCAAACTGCCCTCTTTCTAGCTATACCCAAAATGACCTCAAAAGGGATTTGAATTTGGGTGAAACTTGGCATGGACATCCCTAGCAATGTGTAGGAGTTTTTATATGCCCAACCCATCTATATCACATGTGGAAAATACCACTTTTGCAATATGTGAGTTTGTTCTCTAATGAGCATGTTGATGGTGGTTACTTGCTCTTCATTTGTGTTTATCAATTTGCTTCAAATGAGGTGTGTGGTGTGGTGATGAACACTTTAAACATGTGTCTAAAACTGAGGCCCTTACATTCCTCCCCCCTTAAAAGAATCTCGTCCCGAGATTATAAGGTGAAAATGAGAGAGAGGACGGTGGAAAATTACCGGATATGCGATGTGAAAAAGTCGGGGTAGATAGCGCGAAGAAATCCTTCACTCTCCCATGTCGCTTCGTCCGCGGAGTGATTACTCCATAGAACTTTGTAGAACCACAACGTACGGTTACGTGTGGTTCGGGCCTTTTCGTCAATGATCTGAACCGGTTCCTCCCGATAGGTGAGATCCGGTTGCAGTTCTTCAATGTCTTCCAGCTGAACGGTAGTAGATAGCTTGAGACACTTCCTCAGCTGGGAAATGTGAAAGATGTCGTGCACACCGGAAAGTGCTTCTGGTAATTTCAGCCGGTATGCTACTGATCCACATCTTTCAGCAATCTGGAATGGACCGATGAACCGGGGTGCCAACTTTCCTCTCACCCCAAATCTGTGTACGCCCTTCAATGGAGATACACGTAGATATACATGATCCCCGACTTCGAACTGTAATTGGCGTCTTCTCCGGTCCGCATACTGTTTCTGAAGGGATTGGGTGGCTTTTAGGTTTGCTTGAATCAGTCGAACCTTTTCTTCCGCATTGTTGACAAGGTCAATCCCGAAGGTGACCCTTTCGCCAGACTCACACCAATTCAATGGTGTGTGGCATTTCCGCCCGTATAGCACCTCACAGGGCGCCATCTTTATGCTGGCTTGGTACCCATTGTTGTACGAGAACTCGGCTAATGGCAAGTGATCATCTCAATTCTTGCTGTGGTTGATAGCACTGTAAGGGCCTCAGTTTTTGACACAATTGAAGTGTTCATCACCATACACACACACCTCATTTGAGGAGAGATGATGAACACAAATGAAGAGCAAGTAACCACCATCAACATGCTCATTAGAGAACAAACTCACATATTGCAAAAGTGGTATTTCCCACATGTGATATAGGTGGGCTGGACATATGAAAACAACTACACATTGCTAAGGATGTCCATGCCAAGTTTCACCCAAATTCAAAACCTTTTTGAAGTCATTTTGGGGATAACTAGAAAGATGGCAGTTTGAAACCATATTCAAATTCAAACTATTTTTAGCCCATGAATTCAAAAGTCGGAGGCATATTCTTACTCAGCACATTTTTGTGAGCCCACACACCAATTTTCACTCCATTTGGAGTTGATCTTGACATGAGCTAAGTGGAGGAAATTCAAACTTTTTTTGAATTTCAAAACTGAAATTGTGCTGAAATTCATTCAAACCAAACCCCATTTGAATTCTAACTAATTCAAATGGCTCATGGGTGAATAATTTGAATTGCCAGGGGTACTATGGGGCTCACTGTTTACAACAGTGATTAGGAGTAAATTTCAGAGGTTAAAATTGGAAGTGGGACCCACATGTCAGCCACCACTTCAACACAAACCGACTGAAACACAGCTCACTCGGTTCCCGGTTGCAGCGTGCACGCGCCACCGGGGGGGGGGGGGGCAGCCGGCGCCAGCTCCTGCTGCGCACCCCAAGCCGGAGACCAGTCGCCGGGCTACTTATCCCCTCCCCGGCGTGCTTCGATCGCCCATTCCCCGAGCTGCAAACGTACTCGGCCTGTTCTTCCACTGCAACCGCCGCCGCTCGAGCTCACGCTTGATCAAGCCCGATCACTCGCAAGCACAGCCTCCTCCACAGCAAAACGGCACCGGGAGATCGTGAGCAACCTCCTAGACACCGTGTTGGCCAGTGAGCAAGCGTCCTCGAGCTGTACCGAACCGTTTCTCCGGCGAACCAAGCATCGCCGCCGCTCGGGCTCTCATGGACAGCACAACACAGCTGTTGTCACGTCCTCTTCCCTACACAAGAAAGGTGCGTGATTGTATGTAGATGGAGTGGCCGAAAGCTGTTTAGCGATTGATCAACCCTCGGCCGAGAATTTCCAAATTTACTCTTGATCAGTTCATAAGGACCGAGCTCACCTTCGGGTGAAATTCGTGCTCTATACCCGAGGATTGGACAAGCTCGTTCCCTAGTAGCTTCTACGCACGATAGCGCCCATGCTCGAACTGGAATCAGAGAAAACCATCGAGAATCGGCCATGATATGGCCGTTTTCCCCGCCGCCATGGCTGAACACCTCGGCTCACCGTCGAGAGCATAGTTGCCGGTATTTCTAGCTTCCACCCAACCCTGGTTCGTGTTTCCCTTGCTCTACTGATGCTCTCCGACCGATTTCAGGTTGATTTGGTGCACGGGAGAGCGGGACCGACCTCACCGGAACCCTAGCAGGTGCTGTCACCGGTGCGCACAGGTTTCCGGTCATCGCCGGCGGCCTGCGACCCCACCATCGAGTCCAGGGGATCAGTAAAGGGGCAGGCGGCAAGTTTCGGGCCGGGGGGTGGCCGGGAACTCAGTTCCGGCGAAGGTCGCCAGGGATCGCAGCCACCGCGCAGTTGGCGCGAGGAGGGAGACGACACACTGTGTGCGGGGCCCACGAGCAGTAATTTAAACTTTTCCCTGAATTTCAGTTTCAGTTCAAACTTTAAATCCTCATAACATTGTCTAGAAAGCTCCAAATCGAGTGAACCAAATTTTTCTGGATTCAGCTCTATGAGTACTTTCCAGCAAATCAAGTTTCACTTCATCAAATTCCTTATTTTTCCATAATTAATTCCTCAAAATTTAAAATGTTCGGAATTTTAACTGGAGAATCATTTGGAGAAAAATCCTGAAATTTTGCTGGGAGGTTCACCAAAATATCCCTGGACGACCATAAAAATTTCAGATCCATTTGAGCTCATTTGATCCACCTAATGGTGTGATTAGTGGAACTGTTCCAAAGAAAATAGAAAATGTTCAGAAACATTTTCAGAATTTTCTCTGAAATTGTTTAGCTCATATCTTTAGCTAGGAACCTTCAAATTAAGTGAGACCAACTCCATTAGAACCCTTTGAAAATCTAGTTTTCAGAAAGTCATAGTTTGTTTCGTGAAAATCCTTAGAGCACCCTAAGAGTTCCAATTAAAGTCAAGGACGTAATTAATTGTGGAGGGCTCAAATGAGCTTTGCTGCAACTAAAACTTGACCAAGTCTCTGTTTAGGTTGTAACCAAGCCACAGTAAAAGTTTCACAGTCATTGAGTCTGTCTAGTGGGACTTATAAGCTTCACAAGTTCAAACTTAATACAATTGCATTCAAATTAATACATGTACCTCTTTTATCATGTACTCGCTAAGGTCGAGGAGGAACCCGAAGTCCTAGACTTCGTTACTCCGGAGGAACAGCTAGCCTACGACCAAGAGCAGCAAGGCAAGCTCCGGTTTGCATTAACCTTTTACAAGTTTTATTGTTTTGAGCACATACTTGATTACGTTATTCTTTGCATTAGTGTCTTGTTTGGAAACCCAACTGCATAGCCAAGGAAACCATGGGTTGGGTTTAGGATTCCAAAACCCCATTAGCTACTGCAATGCTAAGATAGAGTAGGATTTGGTACAAGTCGAGTAGTTGAAACTACTCACGAGCATAGGCTAGAGGCACTTGACTCGGGTGGTGATAGCACATGAAACACATGGCAAGAAAATGAGACCAAGCGGAGGGTAAGGGCAGCAGAACATTGGGGCCTGTGTGCCGTAGCTCCGCTTGTGTCGATTGAGGACCGAGCCGTGTGTGGGCCTGTTGAACAAGCTAGAACAGTACCGAAGACCTACCGGCTATATGGGAACCGGGAAACCGATGTAACTCGGGTAGCTGGGTATTGAGGCATTGCCCGTCGTTCAGAGGGTAGGTTGAGAGCTTGAGGTGTAAATCGGCTGGCGGCACTGAGATGCGCGTGCAGAGACCTCTTGCTCGGGACGATGGGACCGGTTCAATATTTGGCTGACGGGAAGGTAGTTGCGTACGGCGTCCGTGATGGTTGTTGTAGGCAACATCGAGTACGGGCGTACGTGACGGGTTGTTCGGGTAATCCTGCAGGTGTAAATCGATTATAATCGCCGTCCCTCACTGTCAGTGAGTACCACTTGTTCACTGTACCGTAACGTAGAAAGAACAGGCTAGTTACATGTTAAAATGCTGCTGATTGAAAGATGAACTTTGCTTGTTAATGATTTGTTGTAGTTTAGAGCTAACTAAAGTTCTTTTCAACTTTTGGCAAAGTACATGAGAGAAATGCGTTTCTTGTTTGATTGCGGCTCTCTCATGTGCCTTAGCGTAAGGTTCTCCACAACCTGCTGCTAAAACCTGAAAATAAGGTTCTACTAATTAGGCGAGTCCTTGCAAATAATTTTTACCTCATGTAACCCATTACCCCTCATGTAGAAGTTCCATGTTTAGGTGAGACGGGTCAGACTTGCTGAGCCTTCGTGCTCACTGCTTGTGTTTGAAGCTTTTGCAGGATTCTATGAGGAAGGGACTCCCGAAGAGGAGACGGAAACCCAGGAGGGGAACCCCGTCGAGTGGGAGTCGTGCACGCCGCAGAGTTAGTGTGCATGTGTACTAGCAAGGACACGTTCAAGGGCTGAACGTGGACTTGATGCGTAGTCTACGCCCGTGAGTGTAGACTGGAACTATTTTGGTGTAAACATGTTCATAAACTTGTTTATGTAATAAAATTCCACTTGCGCTTTGTACCTTTGACGTGTGTTATCCGGTGCTGTGCAACGCAGCACCCCTCAGCGTGATCCTGGCTCGACAAGACCGTTGGGGTCGTGTCAGCGTGGTATCAGAGCTCGCTTGAGGTTTAACGCACTACAAAGGTCATCTTTTCAAAAATCCAGTGAGGAACGAGTTAGTAGCCCGTATAAGGATGTTATTAGCATATAGAAAGTGGCATACTAACCTATTTGTTTATGTCAGAAAATCGTGTATCTCAGGACGTTTATGTCTTGGGGGGTACACGTAAGCGCTGTCCACCAGTGCGCACAAGCTGAAGGGTGGAGCCCCATGGGTGGCAGGTAACCCGACTCGCTTAAATATCCTCGACGACTCTTCATGTCGTTTGGGGTATACGAGCAACGTCTGTCCCTGGCGTGCGTGGTACAACTTGGGAGACCCGTCACGTGGTCTGAAACGTGAACACGTAACTCAAGGCGTGTTTGGCTTGAGAACATCCGGGCGAGTAATGACGGCCGGGTGTACGAACTGTATGGATTCCGAGCTCGGTGTGAAGCCGAGTCTGACGATTGCTTGAGTTTTCTGCAGGTAGCCTGACCACAAAACGGTAGACGTGTAGCATCCGTGTGCTAGTGACGTTTAGTGCCACTGAATTAACGAAGCCGGCTAAGTCCGGTATAGGATTTTCATTGTGAGGACGTAGTACCGACATGATCTGGTGACGCATCAACGTCACACCCCACTAAATGAACAACTTCATTGTATAAAACTTGAAGGTTTTGATCCAAAGTAGTAAAACTTGATGTAACTCCTTCCCTTGAACAGGATATTCAAAGTTAACAAGTTTTCAACTTATAGGTTGTTAAGGACAGAGTACTCTGGTTTCAGCTGAATTAGTGCTGAAGTTGATCAGAGGTTAGAGGTTGAGTTCTTTTGAGGTCAGAGTCATATGATACATTTCTGGAAATCTTTGGAAGTGCTTTATAACTCTTCTGTTTTGGTCCAGAGGTGTTTCACCCTTTAACCACTCGAAAAATGCAGTAGAGTTGAAACTGTCCAGAAAACAGTGCAGAGCAAACACTCTCTGTAAACTCTCTGTAAATTGAACATAACTTCCTGCATAAAAATCCAAAAATAGAAAGTGAGGTAGTTCTGGAAAGCTTATGAGATAGGTTACATCTTTGTAACAGAAAGTTTTGTCAGATTAGGAACAGAATTAACTGGCATTCTTGGATCGAGTCAGTACCTAAAGCAGGGAGGTGCTGTCCAATTTTCTCCAGAAATTCTGTTAACTTTGACATCTCATAACTTTTGAACTAGGACAGATCTTAGGCCAAGCAAATACTTTATGGAAATCTATTAAAGTTAGCTTTAACTTTGATGTTGATCTCCAGAATTGGATTTGCCCTTAACATGGCCTAAATCAGGTTGATATGGAAACTGGTCAGGGCTGTCATGTAGACAGCAGATCAGCAGTTAAATTTGTTTAAAATTAACTATGTTTCCAAGTATTATGGGTTCAATGACATGTCTTATGTTATAACTCAGTGGTTTACTGTTTAAATAAATATTTGACATTTCTCAAATATATTTTTACAGATGACAGCAGATAAACAGTTGGAGAACGGGTGGGTGGTATCCCACTGTTCTCACCGTAGCGGCTACCCGGAAGCATTGTGGCAAATGCTCCGATATTTCGGGTACAACCAGATGCCGCAGTACTTCGCCAAGGAAGAAGGCGAAGAGGGGAACAAGACGTGGATGATCCATGTCGATGTCCCTGCAGGACCTATGCCACCCGGTTGGGTGCCGTTCACCGTCACGGTGAGAGGAAGACAACCGGAAGGGATGTGGCAAGTGGCAGCCCGTGACACCATGTCACGTTTCTGCCAACTACACGTGCAGGCTATGGAGGGTACTCCATACGCGCTCATTCCGGTGGAGGGACAGGCTCAGCATGATTGGGAAGAGAGGTACCTGGGGGCAACGGACCCGAGTTGCCAAAGGTACAACCCCGCGGAGGCAAGTCTCAGCCTCCAGATGAGGGTTGGAAACGCTGTGATGGACAGCCAAGCTGTTCATACGGAGCATCTCGCCACCAAGCTCAAGGAGAGCACAAGCCGTGGAGATCATTTTTAGAGTGCTCACAGCGCACTCCGTAATATGCTCCTTCCGACGATCAAGCGACTGAATGAACAACACAATCAGTTCCGTCGTCTGAAGAAGGCAAGGAAAGAGAGCCGTGTTGACATCGCGACATTACAAGAACTGTTACAGAACCTGACCCAGCAGAATGAGGACCTTGCTCAAGAGCGAGACGACGATATTGAGGAAAAGCAAGGCCGGGAAGAAGATTACAACCAAGCCATGGACGAGGTGCATGCATTGCAGGACCTCGTACCTCCGGTGTTAGGCGTACCGGTGGTCTTGGGTCTTCCAGCAATGGGAGAACCCGGAATGGGAGAAGAGGTGGTAGATCCAGAGCCACCAGCAGAGGTACCGGAGGAGGACGACCCACAGGAGGTCGAGTTCTACTCCGAGTAGGGGGTTGCAGTTGCCATGTAGGGCAGCCAGGGTAGTGTAACCCAACTTTTGTAATCGGTGACATGTCGTGCAGACAGTAGAGTATGTATAGGTAGTGACGACATGAGCACGACTTCTAGGAGACCCGAGAATGATGTATCTTGTATAAAGTTTATGCTTTATCAATATATGTGAATGTTGTGCAAATTATTCATGTGTCACTTCAATACCTACTGTTACATATGGAATTTTAAGTAAGACATGTGCTAATCGCTGCTGTTTTGAATTTCAGAATGACGCGTACTCGTGCCAACCCTGACGTTGGGGGTACCAGTCAAGGGGGAGACTCCCGAGGACTCCTCGGGACAACAGCAACAGCAACAGCAAACACCGCCACCGCCACTGCCAACGGTTACATTGGCCGACATCGTCGCGGCAATGGCAGGTTCACATCAGCAGCACACGGAGCTGCTGCAAACTCTTATTGCCAATACGTCTCGCCCAGAGAGACATCAAGACCGTGAGGAGTGTCAACAGAGCTCCTACTCCGACTTCCTGGCGACTCATCCCCCTGTATTCTCAAGGGCGGATGAACCTCTTGACGCGGACAACTGGCTCCGCGCCATAGAGATGAAGTTCGGGCTGCTCCAGATAAGTGAGCAGCGCAAGACTCAGTTCGCGGTCCAGCAGCTCCAAGGATCCGCGAGCGCGTGGTGGGCCAACTTCTGTGCTTCACAGCCCACCGACCGAGTGATGACCTGGACGGAGTTCCGGACGGCCTTCAGGGCCTATCATATACGGCCAGGTTTGATGAAGAGGAAGACATAGGAGTTCCTGCACCTGCAGCAAGGGAACCGGAACGCGCTGGAATACTCCAGTGCGTTCAACGATCTCGCGCTCTACGCGTCGTATCACGCAGATACGGACGAGAGCGGCGGGACAACTTTTACGAGGGGCTTAACCCGCTCCTGAAGGACAAGTTGGCGATGCTCAATCGCGGCAGCCTCAACGACATCATTGATGCTGCAATTGTTCAGGAGGACTCCGGCAAGGAGTTGGCTGCGGCAGAGCGAAAGCGAAGCGCGCCGCAAAGCAGCGGAGAAGGAGGTGGTCCTTCTCAGAAGTTTCAGATGGTGAATCGCCCACCATCAGGTCCACGCTGGCAGCCACCATGGCGGTCGATGCCGTTCCGTAGTCGACCGTACTTTTCACCGGCATTCAGGCCGGCACTGCCAGTACCACCGCAACAACAACAGCAGCAGCGGGCGATGCCGCGTGCGTATGCACCCCAGCAGCGCATTCCGGGCTTTCGTCCCCCGAGCACTACACCAGCAGCGGCCACATGTTACAAGTGTGGTCATCCAGGACACTTCGCGAGCAGTTGCCCGGAGAGGCAAGGCGGCGGAGTGGCACCACAGTTTCCGGGGAGGAATCAACCCCGGAACCCTACTAATGCACGGCGGGCAAACCCTAGACCCGCCACCGTCCACCAGCATGCTATTGAGGACGTGCCGGGGGGCGAGCCAATCCTTGCGGGTATGTTCCAACTCCACCAGCATCCCGCTATAGTACTGTTTGATTCAGGCGCCACGCATAATTTTATTAGCCAAGCTTTCATTGCTAAACACAGCTTGCCAATACTACCCACCGATAGTCTATATTTAATTTGTTCACCGGGTGGGAAGATTTCAGCAAGCGTAATGGTCTCCAAAGCACCATTATTCTTAGCGGGTAGAGTGTACCCCACGTCTCTCATTATCTTAGAGGGACAGAAGGTCGATGTCATCCTAGGGATGTCGTGGTTAACCCGCCACGGCGCTGTTTTAGACACCGTCCTTCGAGTCGTGCACCTAAACTTAGAAGTGCACGGGTCTCACTCATTATTTCTGGACAGTCCAGAAATAAAACTTCCAAGTGTCTATCAAGCCACAACTATCAGATTGGAAGATATTCCAGTAGTCCGAGAGTTCCCTGATGTGTTACCGGATGATTTACCGGGAATGCCACCCGACAGAGAGGTGGAGTTCAAGATTGAACTTGCACCGGGAACCATGCCAATATCCCGAAGGCCGTACAAGATGGCGCCCAAGGAGTTGGCTGAACTGAAGACTCAGCTCACGGAGCATCTGGAGAAGGTTTCATTAGGCCGAGCTCCTCGCCATGGGGCTGTTCGGCATTATTTGTGAAGAAGAAGGATTAGACGTTGCAGCTTTGCGTGGACTATCGTCCATTAAATACCGTAACCATCAAGAACAAGTACCCGTTGCCACGGATCGACATGTTTTTTGATCAGTTGGTCGAAGCAAAGATCTTTTCCAAGATGGACTTAAGATCCTGGTACCATCAGATTAAGATAAGGGCTGAGGACATTCCCAAGACAGCTTTCTCGACAAGGTATGGACTTTATGAGTACCTGGTCATGTCCTTCGGCCTCACTAATTCTTCAGATCACTTCATGTACTTGATGAACTCGGTATTCATGCCGGAGCTGGACAAGTTTGTCGTGGTCTTCATCGACGACATCCTGGTATATTCCAAGTCAGAGGAAGATCACAAGAAACATCTGCGTATAGTCTTGCAACGGCTGCGGGATCACAAGTTATACGCGAAATTCAGCAAATGCGAGTTTTGGATATCGCAAGTGCCTTTCCTCGGGCATATCATCTCAGCGGAGGGTATCGATGTAGATCCGAGCAAGATCACTCAAGTGCTGAATTGGAAATCCCCGAGAACTGTTCACCAGGTACGGAGTTTCCTCGGACTCGCGGGATATTATCGGAGGTTCATTCTGAACTTCTCGAAGATTGCCAAGCCAATGACAGAGCTGCTGAAGAAGGCTACCAAATATGTTTGGAGTCCAGCGTGTGAAGCAGCATTCAAGGCTTTAGTCAAGCACCTGACATCAGCACCGGTTTTGGCGCAGCCAGACACAACAAAACCATTCGATGTGTACTGCGATGCATCCGGTATTGGGCTCGGATGTGTGCTGATGCAAGACTGAAGAGTGGTCGCGTATGGATCATGGCAGCTTAGAAACCATGAGCAGAATTATCCAACCCACGACTTGGAGCTCGCTGCCGTGGTACTCGCACTCAAAATGTGGAGGCACTACCTACTCGGTAACCTCGTAAATTTATATACCGACCACAAAAGCCTCAAGTACATATTCACTCAGAAAGAGCTGAACATGAGGCAACGAAGATGGTTAGAACTGATAAAGGATTACGAAATAGAGATCCATTATCATCCGGGCAAGGCAAACGTAGTGGCAGATGCGCTGAGCCGCAAGTCACACGTCAATAATCTGACCATCACACCGTTGGAAGAGAGCGAACCACCACTACATGCGATTCCACACGGAGCTCTCTACAACCTAGCTTTGATCCCCACCATCCGTGAAGAGATAGCGGCAGCCCAGAGGAATGAAAAGGGCATGTCACATTTGCGGAGACGTGTAGACAGTGGGGAGCTGAGATGTTTCCGGAAGGACGGAGACGGCGTGCTATGGTTCAAGGACCGGATTGTCGTACCCCGTAACCCGGATTTACGGAAGACAATTTTTGATGAGGCTCACTTATCAAAGTTTTCTATTCACCCCGGCAGCAACAAGATGTATCAAGAACTCAGAAGCAAGTTTTGGTGGACACGGATGAAGCGAGAGACTGCAAAATACGTGTCCGAGTGTGATACATGTCGAAGGGTGAAGGCAGACCACATGTTGAAACCGGGACTGCTGCAACCACTGGGCATTCCTGCCTGGAAGTGGGAGGATGTGAGCATGGACTTCATCGTCGGTTTACCCACCACCTTGCGGAAACATGATTCTGTGTGGGTGATCATCAATCGGCTCACCAAAGTTGCCCATTTCATCCCGGTCAACACCAACTACAACGCCAAGAAGTACGCTGAACTGTACATCTCACGGATCCTATGCTTGTACGGCGTACCCCGTACTATCATATCGGATCGGGGCACTTTATTTGTGTCCCGTTTTTGGGAGCAGCTGCACGCTGCCTTGTGGACAAAGCTGATCCGTAGTTCAGCCTACCACCCGCAGACGGATGGGCAAACGAAGCGGGTAAATCAGATCTTAGAAGAAATGCTACGAGCTTGCGCTATCAACCACGACAAGAATTGGGATGATCACTTGCCGTTAGCCGAGTTCTCGTACAACAATGGGTACCAAGCCAGCATCAAGATGGCGCCCTACGAGGCGCTATACGGGCGGAAGTACCGCACACCATTGAACCGGTGTGAGTCTGGCGAAAGGGTTACCTTCGGGATTGACCTCGTCAACAACGCGGAAGAAAAGGTTCGACTGATTCAGGCGAACCTAAAAGCCGCTCAATCCCGTCAGAAACAGTATGCGGACCAGAGAAGGCGCCCATTACAATTCGAAGTTGGAGATCACGTATACCTACGGGTGTCTCCAATGAAGGGCGTAAACAGATTTGGGGGTGAGAGGAAAGTTGGCACCCCGATTCATTGGTCCATTCCAGATTACCGAAAGATGTGGATCAGTGGCATGCCGGCTGAAATTACCAGAAGCACTTTCCCGTGTGCACGGCATCTTTCACATTGCCCAGCTGAGGAAGAGTCTCAAGCTATCAACTACCGTTCAGCTGTAAGACATTGAAGAACTGCAACCGGATCTCACCTATCGAGAGGAACCGGTGCAGATTATTGATGAAAAGGCCCGAACCACACGCAACCGTACGTTGTGGTTCTACAAGGTTCTATGGAGTAATCACTCCATGGACGAAGCGACATGGGAGAGCGAAGGATTTCTTCACGCTAACTACCCCGACTTTTTTACGTCGCATATCTGGTAATTTCAACAGTCCTCTCTCTCATTTTCACCTTATAATCTCGGGACGAGATTCTTTTAAGGGGGGAGGAATGTAAGGGCCTAAGTTTTTGACACATAATTGAAGTGTTCATCACCATACACACATACCTCATTTGAGGAGAGATGATGAACACAAATGAAGAGCAAGTAACCACCATCAACATGCTCATTTGAGAACAAACTCACATATTGCAAAAGTGGTATTTCCCACATGTGATATAGGTGCGCTGGACATATGAAAACTCCTACACATTGCTAAGGATGTCCATGCCAAGTTTCACCCAAATTCAAAACCTTTTTGAAGTCATTTTGGGTATAACTAGAAAGATGGCAGTTTGAAACCATATTCAAATTCAAACTGTTTTTATCCCATGAATTCAAAAGTGGGAGGCATATTCTTACTCAGCACATTTTTGTGAGCCCACACACCAATTTTCACTCCATTTGGAGTTGACCTTGACATGAGCTAAGTGGATGAAATTCAAACTTTATTTGAATTTCAAAACTGAACTTGTGCTGAAATGCATTCAAACCAAACCCCATTTGAATTCTAACTAATTCAAATGGCTCATGGGTGAATAATTTGAATTGCCAGGGGTATTATGGGGCTCACTGTTTACAACAGTGATTAGGAGTAAATGTCAAAGGTTAAATTGGAAGTGGGACCCACATGTCAGCCACCACTTCAACACAAACCGACTGAAAAACAGCTCACTCGGTTCCCGGGTGCAGTGTGCGCGCGCCACCGGGGGGGGGGGGGGGGGGGGCAGCCGGCGCCAGCTCCTGCTGCGCGCCCCAAGCCGGAGACCAGTCGCCGGGCTACTTATCCCCTCCCCGGCGTACTTCGATCACCCATTCCCCAAGCTGCCGACGTACTCGGCCTGTTCTTCCACTGCAACCGCCGCCGCTCGAGCTCACGCTTGATCAAGCCTGATCACTCGTGAGCACAGCCTCCTCCACAGAAAAACGGCACCGGGAGATCGTGAGCAACCTCCTAGACACCGTGTTGGCCAGTGAGCAAGCGTCCTCGAGCTGTACCGAACCATTTCTCCGGCGAACCAAGCATCGCCGCCGATCGGGCTCTCGTGGACAGCACAACACAGCCGTTGTCACGTCCTCTTCTCTACACAAGAAAGGTGCGTGATTGTATGTAGATGGAGTGGCCGAAAGCCGTTTAGCGATTGATCAACCCTCGGCCGAGAATTTCCAAATTTACTCTTGATCAGTTCATAAGGACCGAGCTCACCTTCAGGTAAAATTCGTGCTCTATACCCGAGGTTTGGACAAGCTCGTTCCCTAGTAGCTTCTACGCACGATAGCGCCCATGCTCGAACTGGAATCAGAGAAAACCATCGAGAATCAGCCATGATATGGCCGTTTTCCCCGCCGCCATGGCTGAACACCTCGGCTCACCGTCGAGAGCATAGTTGCCGGTATTTCTAGCTTCCACCCAGCCCTGGTTCGTGTTTCCCATGCTCTACTGATGCTCTCCGACCGATTCCCGGTCAATTTGGTGCACGGGAGAGCGGGACCAACCTCACCGGAACCCTAGCAGGTGCTGTCACCGGTGCGCACAGGTTTCTGGTCATCGCCGGCGGCCGGCGACCCCACCATCGAGTCAAGGGGATCAGTAAAGGGGCAGGCGGCGAGTTTCGGGCTGGGGGGTGGCCGGGAACTCAGTTTCGGCGAAGGTCGCCGGAGATCGCCGCCACCGCGCAGTTGGCGCGAGGAGGGAGACGACGCACTGTGTGCGGGGCCCACGAGCAGGAATTTAAACTTTTCCCCGAATTTCAGTTTCAGTTCAAACTTTAAATCCTCACAACTTTGTCTAGAAAGCTCCAAATCTAGTGAACCAAATTTTGCTGGATTCAGCTCTCTGAGTACTTTCCAGCAAATCAAGTTTCACTTCATGAAATTCCTTATTTTTCCAGAATTAATTCCTCAAAATTTAAAATGTTTGGAATTTTAACTGGAGAATCATTTGGAGAAAAATCCTGAAATTTTGCTGGGATGTTCACCAAAATATCCCTGTACTACCATAAAAATTTCAGATCCATTTGAGCTCATTTGATCCACCTAATGTTGTGATTAGTGGAACTGTTCCAAAGAAAATAGAAAATGTTCAGAAACATTTTCAGAATTTTCTCTGAAATTGTTTAGCTCATATCCTTAGCTAGGAACCTTCAAATTAAGTGAGACCAACTCCATTAGAACCCTCTGAAAATCTAGTTTTCATAAAGTCATAGTTTGTTTCATGAAAATCCTTAGAGCACCCTAAGAGTTCCAATTAAGGTCAAGGACGTAATTAATTGTGGACGGCTCAAATGAGCTTTGCTGCAACTAAAACTTGACCAAGTCTCTGTTTAGGTTGTAACCAAGCCACAGTAAAAGTTTCACAGTCATTGAGTCTGTCTAGTGGGACTTATAAGCTTCACAAGTTTAAACTTAATACAATTGCATTCAAATTAATACATGTACCTCTTTTATCATGTAGTCGCTAAGGTCGAGGAGGAACCCGAAGTCCTAGACTTTGTTACTCCGGAGGAACAGCTAGCCTACGACCAAGAGCAGCAAGGCAAGCTCCGGTTTGCATTAACCTTTTACAAGTTTTATTGTTTTGAGCACATACTTGATTACGTTATTCTTTGCATTAGAGTCTTGTTTGGAAACCCAAATGCATAGCCAAGGAAACCATGGGTTGGGTTCAGGATTGCAAAACCCCGTTAGCTACTGCAATGCTAAGATAGAGTAGTTGGAACTACTCGCGAGCATAGGCTAGAGGCACTCGACTCGGGTGGTAATAGCACATGAAACACATGGCAAGAAAATGAGACCAAGCGGAGGGTAAGGGCAGCAGGACTTTGGGGCCTGTGTGCTGTAGCTCCGCTTGTGTCGATTGAGGACCGAGCTGTGTGCGGGCCTGTTGAACAAGCTAGAACAGTACCGAAGACCTACCGGCTATATGGGAACCGGGAAACTGATGTAACTCGGGTAGCTGGGTATTGAGGCATTGCCCGTCGTTCAGAGGGTAGGTTGAGAGCTTGAGGTGTAAATCGGCTGGCGGCACTGACATGAGCGTGCAGAGACCTCTTGCTCAGGACGATGGGACCGGTTCAATATTTGGCTGACGGGAAGGTAATTGCGTACGGCGTCCGTGATGGTTGTTGTAGGCAACATCGAGTACGGGCGTACGTGACGGGTTGTTCGGGTAACCCTGCAGGTGTAAATCGATTATAATCGCCATCCCTCGCGATCAGTGAGTACCACTTCTTCACTGTACTGTGACGTAGAAAGAACAGGCTAGTTACATGTTAAAATGCTGCTGATTGAAAGATGGACTTTGCTTGTTAATGATTTGTTGTAGTTTAGAGCTAACTAAAGTTCTTTTCAACTTTGGGCAAAGTACATGAGAGAAATGCATTTCTTGTTTGATTGCGGCTCTCTCATGTGCCTTAGCGTAAGATTCTCCACAACCTGCTGCTAAAACCTGAAAATAAGGTTCTACTAATTAGGCGAGTCCTTGCAAATGATTTTTACCTCATGTAACCCATTACCCCTCATGTAGAAGTTCCATGTTTAGGTGAGACGGGTCAGACTTGCTGAGTCATCATGCTCACTGCTTGTGTTTGAAGCTTTTGCTGGGTTCTATGAGGAAGGGACTCCCGAAGATGAGACGGAAACACATGAGGGGAACCCCATCGAGTGGGAGTCGTGCACGCCTCAGAGTTAGTGTGCGTGTGTGCTAGCAAGGACACGTTCAAGGGCTGAACGTGGACTTGATGCGTAGTCTACGCCCGTGAGTGTAGACTGGAACTATTTTGGTGTAAACATGTTCATAAACTTGTTTATGTAATAAAATTCCGCTTCCGCTTTGTACCTTTGACGTGTGTTATCCGGTGCTGTGCAACGCAGCACCCCTCAGCGTGATCCTGGCTCGACAAGACCGTTGGGGTCGTGTCAAGCGCAAGCTCGTAGCATATCTTCTAAGATCTGATTTACCCGCTCGGTTTGCCCAACCGTCTGCGGGTGGTACGCTGAACTACGGATCAGCTTCGTCCCCAAGGCAGCGTACAGCTGCTCCCAAAAACAGGACACAAATAAAGTGCCCCGATCCGATATGATGGTACGTTGTACGCCGTACAAGCATAGGATCCATTAGATGTACAGTTCAGTGTACTTCTTGGTGTTGTAATTGGTGTTGACCGGGATGAAATGGGCAACTTTGGTGAGCCGGTCAATGATCACCCACACAGAATCATGTTTTTGAAAGGTGGTGGGTAAACCGACGAAGAAGTCCGTGCTCACATCCTCCCACTTCCAGGCAGGAACGCCCAGTGGTTGTAGCAGTCCCGGTTTCCGCATATGGTCTGCCTTCACCCTTCGACACGTATCACACTCAGACACGTACTTTGCGATCTCCCGCTTCATCCGTGTCCACCAAAACTTGCTTCTGAGTTCTTGATACATTTTGTTGCTGCCGGGGTGAATAGAAAATTTTGATATGTGAGCCTCATCAAAAATTTTCTGCCGTAGCTCCAGGTTACGGGGCACGACAATCCAGTCCTTGAACCATAGGACGCCGTCTCCGTCCTTCCGGAAACATTTCAACTCCCCACTGTCTACACGTCTCCGCAAATGCGACATACCCTTGTCATGTTTCTGAGCTGCCGCTATCTCTTCACGGATGGTGGGGGTCAAAGCTAGGTTATAGAGAGCTCCATGTGGAATCACATGCAGTGGGAGTTCACTCTCTTCAAACGGTGTGATGGTCAGATTGTTGACATGTGACTTGCGGCTCAGCGCATATGCCACTACGTTTGTCTTGCCCGGATGATAATGGATCTCTATTTCGTAATCCTTTATCAATTTTAACCATCTTCGCTGCCTCATGTTTAGCTCCTTCTGAGTGAATATGTACTTGAGGCTCTTGTGGTCGGTATATAAATGTACGAGGTTACCGAGTAGGTAGTGCCTCCACATCTTGAGTGTGAGTACCACGGCAGCGAGCTCCAAGTCGTGGGTTGGATAATTTTGCTCATGGTTTCTAAGCTGCCGTGATCCATATGCGACCACTTTTCGGTCTTGCATCAGCACGCATCCGAGCCCGATGCCGGATGCATCGCAGTACACATCGAACGGTTTTGTTGTGTCTGGCTGCGCCAAAACCGGTGCTGATGTTAGGTGCTTGACTAAATCCTTGAATGCTGCTTCACATGCCGGACTCCAAACATATTTGGTAGCCTTCTTCAGCAGCTCCGTCATAGGCTTGGCAATCTTTGAGAAGTTTGGAATGAACCTCTGATAATATCCCGCGAGTCCGAGCAAACTCCGTACCTCGTGAACAGTCCTCGGGGATTTCCAATTCAGCACTTGAGTGATCTTGCTCGGGTCTACAGCGACACCCTCCGCTGAGATGATATGCCGAGAAAAGGCACTTGCGATATCCAAAACTCGCATTTGCTGAATTTCGCGTATAGCTTGTGATCCCGCAGCCGTTGCAAGACTATACGCAGATGTTTCTTGTGATCTTCCTCCGACCTGAAATATACCAGTATGTCGTTGATGAAGACCACGACAAACTTGTCCAGCTCCGGCATGAATACCGAGTTCATCAAGTACATGAAGTGAGCTGGAGCATTGGTGAGGCCGAAGGACATGACTAGGTACTCATAAAGTCCGTACCTCGTCGAGAAAGCTGTCTTTGGGATGTCCTCCGCCCTTATCTTAATCTGATGGTACCCGGATCTTAAGTCCATCTTGGAAAAGATCTTTGCTTCGACCAACTGATCAAACAACATGTCGATCCGTGGCAACGGGTACATGTTCTTGATGGTTATGGCATTTAATGGACAATAGTCCACGCAAAGCCGCAACGTCCCATCCTTCTCCTTTACAAATAATGCCGAACAGCACCATGGCGAGGAGCTCGTCCTAATAAAACCCTTCTCCAAGAGGTCCGTGAGCTGAGTCTTCAGTTCAGCCAACTCCTTGGGCGCCATCTTGTACGGCCTTCAGGATATTGGCATGGTTCCCGGTGCAAGTTCAATCTTGAACTCCACCTCTCTATCGGGCTGCATTCCCGGTAAATCATCCGGGAACACGTCAGGGAACTCCCGGACCACTGGAATATCTTCCAACCTGATGGTTGTGGCTTGATAGACACTTGGAAGTTTTATTTCTGGACTGTCCAGAAACAAGGAGTGAGATTCGTGCACTTCTGAGTTTAAGTGCACAACTCGGAGGACGGTGTCTAAAACAGTGCCATGGCGGGTTAACCACGACATACCTATAATGACATCGACCTTTTGTACCTCTAGGATTATGAGAGACGTAGGGTAAACTCTACCCTCTAAGCACAACGGCGCTTTTGGGACCATCATGCTTGCTGAAATTTTCCCACCCGGTGAACAGATCACATAAGGACTATCGGTGGGTAGTATTTGCAAGCTATATTTATCAATGAAAGCTTGGCTAATGAAGCTATGCATGGCGCCTGAATCAAATAGTACTATGGCGGGATGCTGGTGGAGTTGGAACATACTCGCAAGGATTGGCTCACACTCCGGCACGTCCTCTATGGCAAGCTGGTGTACAGTGCCGGGCCTAGGGTTTACCCGCCGCGCATTAGTGGGGTTCCGGGGTTGATTCCTCCCTAGAAACTGCGGTGCAACTCCGTCGCCTTGCCTCTCCGGACAACTACTGGCGAAGTGTCCTGGACGACCACACTTGTAACATGTGGCCGCTGCTTGTGCGGTTCATGGGGGACGAAAGCCCGGCATGCGCTGCTGAGGTGCATACGCACGCGGCATCGTCCGCTGCTGCTGTTGTTGTTGTGGAAGTGGTGCTGGCAGTGCCGGCCTGGATGCCGGTGAAGAGTACGTCCGACTGTGGAACGGCATCGACCTCTGTAGTGGCTGCCAGCTTGGATCTGATGGTGGGCGATTCACCATCCAAAACTTTTGAGAAGGACCACCTCTTTCTCCGCTGCTTTGCGGCGCTCTTCGCTTTCTCTCCGCCGCCGCCAACTCCTTGCCGGAGTCCTCTTGGACAATCGCAGCATCAATGATATCGTTGAGGCTGCCACGATTGAACATCGCCAATTTGTCCTTCAGGAGCGGGTTAAGCCCCTGGTAAAAGTGGTCTCGTCGCTTCTCGTCGGTATCGGTGTGATACGACGCATATAGCACGACATCGTTGAACGCCCTGGAGTATTCCAGCGTGTTCTGGCTCCCTTGTTGCAGGTGTAAGAATTCCTGCGTCTTCCTCTTCATCAATCCTGGCGGTATGTGATAGGCCCTCAAGGCCGTCCGGAACTCCGTCCAGGTCATAACTCGGTCGGCTGTGATACACAAAAGTTTGCCCACCACGCGCTCGCAGATCCTTGGAGCTGCTGGACCGCGAACTGAGTCTTGCGCTGCTCACTTATCTGGAGCAGCCCGAACTTCATCTCTATTGCGCGGAGCCAGTTGTCCGCGTCAAGAGGTTCATCCGCCCTTGAGAATACAAGGGGATGAGTCGCCAGGAAGTCGGAGTAGGAGCTCTGTTGACGCTCCTCACGATCTTGACGTCTCTCTGGGCGAGACGTATTGGCAATAAGAGTTTGCAGCAACTCCGTGTGCTGCTGATGTGAACCCGCCATTGCCGCGACGATGTCGGCCAATGTAACCGTTGGAAGTGGCGGTGGCGGTGTTTGCTGTTTCTGTTGCTGCTGTTGTTGCTGCGGCCCCGAGGAGTCCTCGGGAGGCGGTTGGGAGGTCTCTCCCCCTTGGTTAGTACCCCCAACGTCCGGGTTGGCACCAGTACGCGTCATTGTGAAATTCAAAACAGCAGCGATTAGCACATGCCTTACTTAAAATTCCATATGCAACAGTAGGTATTGAAGTGACACATGAATAATTTGCACAACATTCACATATATTGATAAAGCATAAACTTTATACAAGATACATTATCCTCGGATCTCCGAGAAGTCGTGCTCATGTCGTCACTACCTATACATACGCTACTGTCTACACGACATGTCACTGATTACAAAAGTTGGGTTACACTACTCTAGCTGCCCTACTTGGCAACTGTAACCCCCTACTCGGAGTAGAACTCGACCTCCTGCGGGTCGTCCTCCTCCGGTAACTCTGCTGGTGGCTCTGGATCCACCACCTCCCCTCCCATCTCGGGTTCTCCCAATGCTGGAAGGCCCAAGACCAGCGGTATGCCCAATACCGGAGGTACAAGGTCCTGCAACGCGTGCACCTCGTCCATGGCTTCGTTGTAGTCTTCTTCCTGGCCTTGCCCTTCCTCAATAGCATCGTCCCGCTCTTGAGCAAGGTCCTCATTATGCTGGGTTAAAGTCTGTACCAGCTCTTGCAACACCGCGATGTCGACACGGCTTTTCCTCTTCGCCTTTTTCAGACGATGCAACTGATTATGTTGTTCATTCAGTCGCTTGATCGTCGGAAGGAGCACATTGCGGAGTGCGCTGTGGGCACTCTCGAAATGGTCTCCACGTTTTGTGCTCTCTTTGAGCTTTGCAGCGAGATGCTCCGTATGAACAGCTTGGCTGTCCATCATGGCGTTTCCTGCCCTCATTTGGAGGCAGAGGTTTGTTCCGCGGGGCTGTACCAGAATTTTAGTACAGGTTTTATCATTTTACCACTCATACAACTGGCATAAGAAAAATAACAGGGTTCAGCCATTGTAAAAAAAGGATTAGGGTGTAACACGACCCCAAGGTCTTCTCGAGCCAGGATCACGCTGAGGGGTGCTGCGTTGCACAGCACCGGATAACACACATCAAAGGTACAAAGCGGAAGCAAAACTTTTATTACATAAAGTAGTT
Source organism: Neostapfia colusana (assembly GCA_030760725.1). Classification (NCBI taxonomy): domain Eukaryota; kingdom Viridiplantae; phylum Streptophyta; class Magnoliopsida; order Poales; family Poaceae; genus Neostapfia; species Neostapfia colusana. The sequence goes on from JASWHV010000016.1 coordinate 35,991,579, forward strand.
TATGAACATTTGTACATCAAAATAAGTCCAGTCTACACTCACGGGCGTAGACTACGCATTAGGTTCACGTTCAGCCCGTGCACGACTCCAACTCGACGGGGTTCCCCTCCTAGGGTTCCGTCTCCTCCTCGGGAGTCCCTTCCTCATAGAACCCTGCAAAAGCTTCAAACACAAGCAGCGAGCACGAAGGATCAGCAAGACTGACCCGTCTCTCCTAATCATGGAACTTCTACATGAGGGTGATAGGTACAGAGAATAAAAACAGTTGCAAGGACTCGCCTACTTAGTAGAACCTTACTTTCAAGTTTTAGCAGTAGGTTGTGGAGAACCTTACGCTAAGGCACATGAGAGAGTCGCAATCAAACAAGAAACGTATTTCTCTCATGTACTTTGCCCAAAGTTGAAAGGAACTTTGGTTAGCTCTAAACTATGGCAAAACATTAACAATCAAGTCCATCTTTCAATCAGCAACATTTTAACATGTAACTAGCCTGTTCTTTCTACGTCACGGTACAGTGAACAAGTGGTACACACTGACCACGAGGGACGGCGATTATAATCGATTTACACCTGCAGGGTTACCCGAACAACCCGTCACGTACGCCCGTACTCGATGTTGCCTACAACAACCATCACGGACGTCGTACGCAACTACCTTTCACCCGTTAGCTAAATGTTGAACCGGTCCAATCGTCCCGAGCAAGAGGTCTCTGCACGCGCATCTCAGTGCCGCTAGCCGATTTACACCTCGAGCTCTCAACATACCCTATGAACGACCAGCTATGCCTCAACACCCAGCTACCCGAGTTACATCGGTTTCCCGGTTCCCATATAGCCGGTAGGTCTTCGGTACTGTTCTAGCTTGTTCAACAGGCCCGCACATGGCTCGGTCCTCAATCGACACAAACAGAGCTATAGCACACAGGCCCCAAAGTCCTGCTGCCCTTACTCTCCGCTCGGTCTCATTTTTCTTGCCATTTGTATCATGTGCTATCTCTACCCGAGTCGAGTGCCTCTAGCCTATGCTCGCGAGTAGTTCCAACTACTCGACTTGTAAACGAATCCTACACTATCTTAGCATTGCAGTAGCTAACGGAGTTTGCAATCCTAAACCCAACCCATGGTTTTCTTGGCTATGCAATTGGGTTTCCAAACAAGACTCTAATGCAAGGAATCATAATACTCAAGTAAGTGCTCAAAACAATAAAAATTTGTAAAAGGTTAATGCAAACCGGAGCTTGCTGCTCCTCTGGAGTAACAAAGTCTAGGACTTGGGTTCCTCCTCGACCTTAGCGACTACATGATATAAGAAGTACATGTATTAATTAAATGCATTTGAATTGAGGTTTAAATATGTGAACCTTCTAAGGCTCACTAGACAGACCCAAAGACTGAAACTTTTACTGTGGCTTGGTTACAACCTAAACAGAGAGTTGGTCAAGTTTTAGTTGCAGCAAAGCTCATTTGAGCCCTCCACAATTAATTATGTACTTGACCATAATTGAAGGCTTTTAGGGTGTTCTAAGGATTTTCATGAAACAAGCTATGGCTTTCTAAAAATTAGATTTTCAGAGGGTTCTAATGGAGTTGGTCTCACTTAATTTGAAGGTTCCTAGCTAAAGATATGGGCTAAACAATTTCAGAGAAAATTCTGAAAATGTTTCTGAACATTTTCTATTTTCTCTGGAACAGTTTCACTAATCACACCATTAGGTGGGTTAAATGAGCTCAAATGGATCTGGAATTTTTATAGTCGTTCAGGGATATTTTGGTGAACATCCCAGCAAAATTTCAGGATTTTCCTCCAAAGGATTCTACAGTTAAAATTCCAAACAGTTTAAACTTTGAGGTATTAATTCTGGAGGCATAAGGATTTTCATGAAGTGAAACTTGATTTTCTGGAAAGTGCTCAGAGAGCTGAATCCAACACAATTTGGTTCACTCGATTTGGAGCTTTCTAGCCCAAGTTATGAGGATTTGAAATTTGAAGGAAATCTGAAAATCGGGGGAAAAGTTTAAATCTGCCGGGGCCCTCGGGGACACGTGTTGGGCGCGGAGGCGACAGCACACTGAGGCCCACAGGGTTTTTGCACACCAGCACATCAGATCTCGGCCACACCCGATCCTGATTTAAATTTTTAAGCTGCTGACGCGTGGGCCAGCCGGCTTCGTCTTCCTCCCGACGCGCCCGCGCCGCCTCCCCTCGCCGGAGCAGACCCGGAGCTCGCCGGCTTGCCGCTGCCGGCCATCCCATGATCTGAAACTCGCCAATAGGGGGTTGTCGACGTCGAGGAGCATGTCTGTGGGGTCCGTTCGAGCTGGCGGTGACCGGAAATAGCCCGGCGACGTGCGGCAGCCTCGGTTGAGGTTCGGCGCTGTCGGCCGTGGGTTCTAACCCGCCAAAACCTCGAACGATTGGTTCTACACCATCAGTACACCTCTAGGAAGCTCGAAAAGGTGTCCAATGGGTTCAAAGATGGCGGCAAGTCGGTCGGCACCGGGTGACCGAGTGTGCCCGCCATGAGCGCCCTTGATCAAGCTCAAAATTCGTCACTCCTAGTCGGTTTCATACCACGGATGCAGAAAGGAAATTGATCGCCGGCTAGTCCAGCGCCTATGTGCAAGATTTGATAACTAAAGAAGGATCATAGCGCGAGAATTTGAAGAATCCGTACCGGAAGCTCGGTTTAAGGTCGCCGGAGCAAAAGCTGGAAATTCGCAGTGGATTCTTCACGGTTTGCTTCCAAGCTTGGAGGAGAGCAACACGGTGGTCGCGCGCTCCTGTTGCCTCTCTCGCTGGACCGTGAAAGCTCCTGTGGAACGCTGTCCATGAGCACCTGACCTTCAGCTGAGGTTAGGTCGCCGCTGTGGTGATCGTTCTCGGGCAAGGGAGGTCGGAGCTCGGGGTTTTTGTCGTTGGGGAGGTGGAGTGCGATCTCAGGGTGCTGTCTAGCAGCTCAGGGACGGAAAGGGGCGATCATTTGCTGGGTTTTCCCGATCGACCGAGAGCTCGGGGAGAAAAAGAAAGGCGCCGCCCGGTGTCACCGCGGGGATAAGAAGGCACCCGGTCTTCACTCGGCTGAGGCGGTGACGGTCGCGTGGGGGCGCGAGCAGGCCGTCTGGGACGCCATCGCGCGAAGGGAGAAGCAGCTGGTGGCGCCGGTTGCTTCTTGGTGGCACAGCCGGCAGCTGCTCGATGGAATTTCCCACCGAGGCTGTGACTTTGGGTGCAAGTCTCCCCCCCTATCTCTATGACATGTGGGTCCCACACTCAAGTTTAACCTCTAAAATTAACTCCTCATCACTGTTGTAAACAGTAAGTCCCAAAATGCCCATGGTGATTCAAATTATTCACCCATGAGTCATTTGAATTGATTAGGATTCAAATTGGGTTTGGTTTGAATGAATTTCAGCACATGTTCAGTTTGAAATTCAAATAAAGTTTGAATTTGCCCCACTTAGCTCATGTCAAGATCAACTCTAAATGGAGTGAAAATTGGTGTGTGAGCTCACAAAAATGTGCTGAATAAGAATATGCCTCCCACTTTTGAATTCATGGGATAAAAATAGTTTGAATTTGCATTTGAGTTCAAACTGCCCTCTTTCTAGCTATACCCAAAATGACCTCAAAAGAGTTTTGAATTTGGGTGAAACTTGGCATGGTCAGCCCTAGCAATGTGTAGGAGTTTTTATATGCCCAACCCCTCTATATCACATGTGGAAAATACCACTTTTGCAATATGTGAGTTTGTTCTCTAATGAGCATGTTGATGGTGGTTACATGCTCTTCATTTGTGTTCATCAATTTGCTTCAAATGAGGTGTGTGGTGTGGTGATGAACACTTTAAACATGTGTCTAAAACTGAGGCCCTTACAGGGTGGCTATAACCTTTAAATGGAATATTAACAGCATGCAGCACTCCCAATGATTCATCTGAAAGATAAGGAGACAGAACAAGTTTTACCATTTTTAACTCTTATTTCATTTATCATGGTTTAAACCATACTAATCAATAGAAAAATACTTATCTTGCAATTTTACACATACCTGAGCTGCAAAATATAATATACATCACATGCAGTGGCTAGAATTTACATGGAAGAGCTCGATGCCACAGGATCTGAGGGAAAAAGTGAAATGCATGAGGAACATGTCAGCAAAAGAAATTTTTATGTGGCAGATCTGAGCTCAAACATGACATGCTTGTTGTTTATGTGAGTAGATCTGCTGATTAGAAATCCAAAAAAATTTATTTCACATTATTCAGAGCAATACTCAATTTTCTAAGGATTTTACCTCATGCATATTAAATCTAATACATAAAAACGAATTTGTAGAGGACAAATCACAAGAACAACAGCATCTTCAACCCTGGTGTACAAGAACAGCCATGGGAAGGGAGAAAACCAGGGGGAAATGCACGGATGAGATCACCTTTGCTAGAGAAAGCTTACCCCAACTGAGATTTCCAAGAAAAGCTTAGAGTATGGCTGCAATGGTGAGCTGCAGGACCTTCTTGGGTGCAGAATAGAGCAAGGAGGAGGAGAGTGTTCAGATGAGGCAAAAAGAAATGAGGAAGGGTGCTCCTCACTACATTTAGGGACAGGTTTTAAGAAAGGGTAGCTGAACAGCTAGCTGGGTAGGCACTCATGCCATGCTGACAGGTGGGTCAAGTTTCTTTATGTTTTTAAAAAATTTATCAATGTTGCTCCAATATTTCTATAATACATCAAGTTCTGCTTCTCCGAAAAATATAAAACTTGGTGTGGGCCTAGTACGGGTTATAAGGAATAACTTTCCTTCTTTGTAACTTTTTCTGATTCACCTAATAATTTAAACTATAAATCTAACAAGATGGGTGGTTTTGAAACTCTACTGGATTTTTAAGTGCTGTAAACTTATCTATAAACTCATGGCAAAATCTCTAAAACTCTCTTTCATGCTGCAGAATACAAACAATTTTTGTTTAGTTACACTTTAGTGGAAATTATTTGGTTTTCTTCACAAGGCTTGATCTGACCAGTATTTTTGTTATGAATCTGGATTGGGACTAAATCCACTGGCTACTTTCAAAATATGGTATTGACACAATTTTACTCTAAGATTTTGCTGCTGAATGATTTAATAAATTGGGGTATGACAGGAAGGAGCCTCCAGTTCCCAAGTCCAAGTTGGGAAAGGTATGGCTCATGTATCTTTTCTTGTAGTCGTGACTTTATTCTTATTTTATTTATATGCTAGGAAGATGACCGGGTTTGGGTGTGAGGAGCCGGGGATGCGACATTCAAGAAATTACATTGGATGGTGTCGTGCGATGCGACGCCCAACAACACACATAAATGGAAATCACATTACATAACATAAGCTTAAATTTACATAGTGAAGTGTACAAAATAGTTTGCATCAAAATATCTACAGCGGAAGTATTTTGTTCTTACCTCACACTCTCAAGCCTAAGCTAAGCAAAAATGAACCCGTCCAGCCCGCGTACAGTCCATGCTAGCAACACCTGAGAATCAAGGAGGCGTGTAGGGTTCCCGTTCAGCCGTACACCCCGACGGGGGTGAGGTATCCATCCCGAACCCTTCCTCGTACAATGCCATGTATTGTCACTCACCTGCAGCAACAACTTATATAGCAACCGTGAGCACAAAGGCTAAACAAGACATATCCGTCTCAACTAAACATGAAATTCTACATGATAGAGACTTACACATGAGAAATGAGCATTTCATAAATAAAATCGCCTACAAGTGAATCCTTATGGTGCATTTGGTTCAGCTGCACCAACCATATTCTCTACCAAAAATCATAAATTTGAACCAAATGGGTTCACATGAGAATCAGATTCATCAAAATCTACAGATTTTCCTAGTGCAAATGAAAATCTTCAGGACCCCAGATTTCATAGGTTCCTGTTTCTAACTATTCTTTCTTACTACATCACAGCATAGTGAACAAGCGGTACCCAAATAACCGCAAGTTACGGTGATTCAAATCAGAAGACACCCGGTGTACATGACATATACGGCCATAATCAAAGTTGTCGAGGCACTCCACTGATGTCGTACATGACAACTTTTCACAGGACAACCAAATGTTGAACCAGTCCAACCATCACGAGCAGAAGTTCCCTACATCGAGCACCCATCCTCGACGTTGCCATTAGCAGGTTTACACCTTGCTTCCCTCAACCAACACCTATAAGACGGAGAGCAATGCCTCAGCATCCAGGTTAACCTTTATTACATAAGTTTTCTATGGGCCATATATTCAGTATGTAATCGGTACAGTTCAAACTTGTCTAGCAAGATTGCACACGGCAGGGTCCTCAATCGATCGATGCATGTAGAGCTACGCTCACAAGACCTCCATGTCTTGCTGCATCCTACACATCTGACCGGTCTCAATTAAAGTTTATCAAACCCTGTTCTCGAACCACCCGTGTGACCCTATTCTTTCTCTCGCGAGTAGATTCCAACAACTCGACTTCTACAAAATTCTTGGACAACATTAGCAAGGCATGAACTCAAAGCTTAAACTCATCACCAAGATCATGTGAAGATAGCTCCATTAAGGGGGTTCTTGTGGCACATGTGGCAATGAAGCACTATATTTTTCTTACGTTACATATGAATGTACAAGTGTATCACTCCTATTTTGACATATTTTTTGTTAAAGCATCAGTACTAATAATATAATATTTTTCTATATACAACAATATTTTTACATGTCATGAGTTTGGATCAGATAATTTATCCAATGATGTCATTTATCCATGTGCCAGAGCTAAAGTACTTTTGCACATGACCATCATACAGTAGCATGAATAGTTTAGTTTAACTATTAGTAATCGTCAGCAGGTACATTTGTAACCATGAATTGTTACTACTATAATCAAATTTGATACCAGGGGTTCGATAGAGATATGGCCTCTAACAAATGTTTCTCCAAGTCACAAAATTAAGCTAGGCTCACCTTGTGGTGTACATATCACAAAGGCTTTTATGTTTCCAGCTAAAATGCACATTGTAATGACAATTAATGATGTATATATACACATGTATCCACTAGCACTTGACCACATGCGTGCACAGTCTTACTGCAATTAAATTGTATCAACCATTGATATTTAGTTTGTATTCTTCATGCATTGATGCATCCTGCTTACTTACCCGTGACGTCTAACAGCACCGCCCAGCTGCAATGAATTGTAACCCTCGTCTACCAGCACCACCAGCTTTAATGACCTTCATGGAAGATGCCGACAGTAAATCTCCAATGGCAATGATTTTCCAGGTCAACCAATTGACATTCCAGTTGCCCCAGCAGCGTTTATCTATTGAATAGACAACCGGGGCAGCTGCGGGAAAGACATCTAGCCCTGCTGCTCAGCATGGCATCACAGAATCGCCAACTGCCCTAGTCCAGCTATCGTATCTACGACCACGCCAGCGCTTGCCAAAACTGCCTACTCTAAGGTCACCGGTGCCAGTCCCAGCCAACATTGTCCCAGATAACGCACAGCTGCAGTAGTTTTAAGAGAGAAGCATATGTGTCCTAAACATGCAGGAAGATCCGCCATCGCTGACTCAGCATCATCTGATGAAGAGGAGAGGGTAGTGGGTGAATCTGTAGAGATGGAAAATCCTGAAGCAAAGGACTTCACCGACATCATAGACATTGGTGAGAGGCTATGGAAGCTGGCGAGCAGGGCATGCTTATGTTGTACCCAAGCGGTCACATCTACTGATCACCATATCAGCGAAAATTGAACATGTCAAGCTTATTGCCTGAGTGCGGACTTATGCATATTTGTGTATCAACTATGTTTAGTGAATATTCTATGCTTTCAAACAGATGGAGCTAAGGAACTTGTCTGCAAAGATTAAATTTGCATTTTTTATAGCTGTTAAATGAACTAAAGGTTTTGCCCTAGCCCTTTATTTTTCCCTTGAAGTCTTGGTGGTCTATAATTGAGTTGAGATGAGATGCTTATATGAGGGCACCAAATCAACGTATAGAATCTATAGGTCAATAAGTGTCATCATATCAACATATCATGCTGATAGTACACTGGATGCATTAGCACACGTACAAAATCTATACGGTAAGACCAAAGGTAATAACCAAATCTATCTACGGTAACATCTATACGATACAAAAAATTATTTTTACCTTCTTTTAATTTATATTTTAAATCACCAACCTATCTTAAAGTAGGTAATTGGTGAGCTCAACAATTCTTTTATTTCAAAAAATTTAATTAAATATCCTCTTCTTTATTTTACATGAAACTGTAGACCACACATAAGGCTTACACACGAAATGGGTCACGTTGAACATCCATCCATGATCAAATAGGAACATACTCCAGCTATTGTCGTTTTGTTCATCTTTTGCTACCTTGTTCATAATGGTCGTGGAATGCATAATGTAATAGTTAAGAGAAAACAACAGTTACGATCTAGACACATTGTTATCCAGACTTTCCGTAGTGACTTGTAAACATATGAACTTTGATGTTTGGATCGAGTTATAGAAGGCGTGCTTGTGATTTTGCTGTTTATATATGCAGACCTCTCCAGATGATCTCTGAGGAGGAAGCCATTTCATTTCGGGTTAAGAAGATTGGAAAGCACAAATGCCTCTAGAAAGATCCAAAGTAATTCGAGTTGTATGGTGAGAGGTGTAAAGATCAATACTTGCATCAAACATAATGTTGACGTAATTTACAGAATCTACAGAATGCATGATGAATGGAAGCCTAATAAGTAATGTAATCTATGAAATGCAGGGTGAAGATCAAATAATCTTATTTTTTAATGAGGAGGTAAAAGGAGGAGAAGCAAATATGATACGATTGGTAGTGGTTTGTAAAATAACACGTGTTTTATAGAAGTTTGTTAACCCTAAACATAAACTGCGAGATGTGGCCCATGCCATACTTTTTTATTTATAAACCAAAGGGAAACTTGGGTTTCATTTATTATATAAACACGTGGCCCAAAACTTTTTGGGGGTTGGTGGGTGGTTAGGTGGGTGGGTTAGTGGGTGGTTAGGTGGTGGGTGTGGGTTGGTGGAGTCCTTTATAAGCTCTTCAAGAAAGAGAATTCTAGATCTAAGAATAGATATTCCAGATATGCTGATAAAGGGCATCTAACAAGGTTTGGATCTGCTATTGACATCTTAATTACTTTTTCTCTAGTCACAGTTCTTTAAATCTAAGTTTTTATTTTATCAATTAGAACATATATCCTTCATAAGTTCAACTTTTTTTATCTCCCCAAAATAGAGGATATATATAGTGTAGATCTGTGTATACCATGTTATAATAAATCCATGGATAAAGGTCATTGAACAACATTTGGATAAAGTATTGCACTTCTGATTATTTTTTTCAAGTCACAATTCTTTAGATCTATGTTTTGTTTTTATAAATTGGAACTGATCTGACAAGGATCCATCATTTCTAGAGAAGATACGTCGGCCATCTCTGCTCATAACCACAGATTATTCTCTGCTGCTATTGAAATTTGCAGTGAGTAAATTCTGTTCATCCTATGTGCAGTACTTGTTTTATTTCTAGTTATTCTCGGTTTCTTGGTTTTGATGATTCTTAGTACCGTCGGTCATTCCATGTTCAATATATGAAGTAAAGCATTTTAAAAAAAGAAGGAATTGGAGGTGTGGGTGGAACATACAAATATAATTTTCAGCTTCAACCCAAGAGATATCTTGCAAAATTTTACACAATGAAAGACATCTGTAAATATGTGGATACATGATATGTTGTGTTTTATTTGCACCGCACTCAAGTATATATTATTTATTATCTTGATGTCTAATATTCCTTATGAATGATGTTGAATGATTACTTCTTTTTTATGTCACATCCAAAGTAGTGGTCAAGAATTTTGAAGAGAAAATCTGATAACAATAAATAGTAAAGCCTAAAAAAATTAGAGAAGCCCAAGAATCAGGGTAAATATGTGATTTAAATCTTCCTGTTCTTCGAGCTCGACTTATTTCAAGTCGTTAACGTATGACTGATGTGCATGAGCTCTTCTCCTCTAACCATAAATTTACTGTTTGGTCCATACTCATGGTATGTTCTTTTCATCGGTTGGTTTTGTCTTACTAAGGTGCAAATATGCCTGAGATAATTACTTATATTTAAGTAGTACTTTATATAATTCATGTTTTTCCATTAGTATGATGAATGGTTATAAAAATGATCTTCTAATGTTCTTAATCTCTTCTCTTAACAGCTTGTGTTGTATAACAAAGTCATGCATTTTAGACAATGTATAGAAATGAATCTGAAACAAATAAGCAGTGTAGGCATCATTTAGGAGGTTCTTGTATCATGTGTGACAATGAAGCAGTATTCCTTTCTTAGTTAACATATGAACCTACACTATCACCAAGACTTTTATGTTTTCAGCTCATATGCACGTTGTAATTCACAGTGAAAGATGTATATATAGACATATAGCAACTAGCACTTGATCACGTGCATGCACGGTTTTACTATCATTAATTTACATAAACCACTGATATTTAAGTTGTATTCTTCATGCGTTGATGCAACCTGCTTACTTACTCGTAAATTCTTAGAGCACCACCCGACAACAATGGACCGCAACCCTCGTCCACCAGCACCGCCATCTTCGACAACCTTCACGGAGGCTGCCAACAATGCTTCTCCAAGGCCTATGATTGTTCAGGTCGACCAATCGACGTTCTATTTGCTCCAGCAGCGTTTATCTATTGAACCGACAACTGGGACAGCAGCGGGGACAATAACTAGCCCTGCTGCTCATCATGGCATCACAAGCTCGCCATCTTCTCTAGTCCTGTTGCCAGTGGTACCAACACGAGAGCGCTTACCAAAACTTCCTATTACCAGGCCGCCGGCACCAGGACAGCTGCAGTCATTTCAAGAGAGAAGCATATGCGTACTAAACATGCAGGCAGATCCTCCATTGCCAGACTCAGCATCATCTGATGAAGAGGAGGGTGTAGCAGGTGAATATGAAGATATGGAAAATCCTGGAGAAGAGAAGGACTCGCCTCCATCCTAGGCATTGGGAAGAGGCTATGGAAGCCACGGAGCAGAGCTTTCTTATCAGCCAAAATTGAGCATGTGAACCATATGTGCCTGATTGTGAACTTATGCATATTTGTTTATCAACTAAGTTTGGCGAATATTTTGTGCTCTTAAATAGATGGAGCTAGTGAACTTGTCTGTGAAGATTTAATTTTGCATTTTCATTAGCAGAACTATAGATTTCCCCTTAGTCCATTGTTTTTAGTTGGAAGACTTGGTGAGCCATAAATGAGTTAAGATGAGATGCTTATATGATGGCACCAAATAAACGTACATAATCTATACGGTCAAGTGGAACCATCACATCAACATCTCATGTTGATGGCTACACTAGACGCACTGGTACACGTACAAAATGTATGTTGGGCGCTACTGTGCAGCACAAAAAGTTGTTGTGTCTTGTTCTTCTACTATGGTGAATCTCTAGTCATGTGTATATTTCCACAAGTGAGAGAGAAAGGAGCTGGCTGACCATTAGTACTCAGAGTTCAGGTTAGATCTGGCAGCCATGTCTATGAATGGTTCGGGAGTCTGAACGCCGCCGGTCACAGTATTTGTGGCAGTGGCTGAGATGGCAGCCATGATATGGCTGTGAAGGAGACAAGGGTGACATTGTGTTACCTAATGATTTTGGAGGACAACTTTGGCATGTGGACTATGAAGATGAAGATCTCCATGTGTGGCGGCGTGAAGGACAAGCAATTGGTCGACGAGATGATGTAACAAATGGCTCTCGCAGCCATTGTCCAAGCCGTGCTGGAGGCAATAGTGATTTCCATATCCAAGAAAGAGACAGCAAAGGAGGTGTGGGATGCCCTCAAGGAAATGTGTGTTCGAGGAGTCTTCCACGGGGAAACAACATGACAATGTTGTGCAGAAGCTGCTACCGGTGCACGCTGAGCCCTGACTCACTCGTGCCGATTGATGGGTCATAGTTGCTCAAGAGAAACACAATAGTGAGGTCTGGCGCAAGTTCGAAGATTGATTGCCGCAAGTGTGATGAGTACGGTCAAATTGCCAAAGAGTGTGATGCAGTGAAGAAATGTCAAATGTTGTGACGCTACTCGCCATAGTGAACGTGGACTACAAGACGCCGTTGCTCTGAAGTCATGTGCAGGTGAAAATAATCAGTAAGATTAGCACGCAAATTGTTAGCAATATTCTTGACTTGTGTGTGCGTGTGTGTGCGTTTTTAGGTTTGTTCCAGAAAATCAATACATGTTAGTTTCTAGTGTGCACATGCATCAGTTGAATAGATAACCTGAAAACAACAGTTAGTAAAGCCGAAAAAGAATCAGAGAAGAAGCCAATAAATCAAGGTAACTATGTTATTTAAATCTTCTCACTCTCAGATCTCGACATATTTCAAGTCAACATATGACTGATATGCACGAGCTCTTCCCATCTAACCCTTAATTTACTGTTTGCTCCATTCTCCAGGTACGTTTTTTTATGAGATGGTTTTTTCTTACTCACGTGCAAATATGTCACAGGAAATTACCTTTCTGCAAGTAGTTCATTATAGAATTTATGTCTTGAAGTTAGTATGCTGAATACTTATAACAAAGTGAATTTGAAACATATAGGCCATGTAGGCTTCATTCAGGAGGTTCTTATGGCATGCGTGACAATGAATAACTGTTCCTTTCTTAGTTGACATACAGACCTACAAGTGTATGACTCCTGCCATTTTGACTGATTTCCTATTATAGTATCAATATCAATACAATCATATTTTCTATGGCAGCGATATTTCTATTTGTTATGACTTTGGTTCAGATAATTAGTCCAGTCAAGTCATTTATCTAAGTGACCAAGCTAAAGTAAATTTGCACATGATCATCGTACAACCTTCTTTTGCACAATAGCCTTGATGTTTTTATACTAATGTTGTCTTCTCAAGTTTTGCTCTCCAAACACCAGGAGAAAGAGAATGGTGGAAGAACCTATTACATCAGTTTTCTATGGGCCATATATATCCAGTTTGTAATCTGTACAGTTCAAACTTATCCAGCAAGATTGCACACGGCACGGTCTTCAATCGATCGATGCAGGTAGAGCTACGCACACAAGATCTCCATGTCTTGCTGCATCCTACACATCTGACCGGTCTCAATTTAAGTTTATCAAACCCTGTTCCCGAACCACCCGTGTGACCCTATTCTTTCTCGCGCCAGTAGATTTCAACAACTCGACTTCTACCAAATTCTTCGACAACATTACCAAGGCATGAAATCAAAGCTTAAACTCATCACCGAGATCTTGTGAAGATAGCTCCATTAAGGAGGTTCTTGTGGCACATGTGGCAATTAAGCACAATTTTTTCTAACTTAACATATGAATGTACAAGTGTATCACACCTATTTTGACATATTTCTTTGTTAAAGCATCAATACTAATGATATAATATTTTTCTTGATACAACAATATTTTTACATGTCATGAGTTTGTATTAGATAATTAATCCAATGAAGTCATTTATCCATGTGCGAGAGCTAAAGTACTTTTGCACATGACCATCATACAGTAGCATGAATACTTTAGTTTAACTATTAGTAATCGTTAGCAGGTACATTTGTAACCATGAATTGTTACTACTATAATGAAATTTTATACCAGGGGTTCAATAGAGATATGGTGTCTAACAAATGTTTCCCCAAGTCACAAAATTAAGCTAGGCTCACCTTGTGGCAGACATATCACAAAGGCTTTTATGTTTCCAGCTAAAATGCATATTTTAATTGACAATTAATGATGTATATATACACATGTATCCACTAGCACTTGACCACATGCATGCACAGTCTTACTGCAATTAAATTATATTAACCATTGATATTTAGTTTGTATTCTTCATGCATTGATGCATCCTGCTTACTTACCAGTGAAGTATAACAGCACCGCCCAGCTGCAATGAATTGTAACCCTCGTCTACCAGCACCGCCAGCTTCAACGACCTTCATGGAAGATGCCCACAATACATCTCCAATGGCAATGATTTTCCAGGTCAACCAGTTGACATTCCAGTTGCTCCAGCAGCGTTTATCTATTGAATAGATAACCGGGGCAGCTGCAGGAAAGACATCTAGCCCTGCTGCTCAGCATGGCATCACAGGTTCGCCAACTGCCCTAGTCCAGCTATCTTATCTACGACCACGCCAGCGCTTGCCAAAACTGCCTACTATAAGGCCACCGGTGCCAGTCCCAGCCAACATTGTCCCAGAGAATGCACAGCTGCAGTAATTTCAAGAGAGAAGCATATGTGTCCTAAACATGCAGGAAGATCCGCCATCGCTGGACTCAGCATCATATGATGAACATGAGAGGGTAGTGGGTGAATCTGTAGAGATGTAAAATCCTGAAGCAAAGAAGGACTTCGCCGCCATCGTAGACGTAGGGAAGAGGCTATGGAAGCTGGCGAGCAGGGCTTGCTTATGTTGTACCCAAGCGGTCACATCTACTGATCACTGTATCAGCGAAAATTGGGCATGTGAAGCTTATTGCCTGAGTGCGGACTTATGCATATTTATGTATCAACTATGTTTAGTGAATATTCTATGATTTTAAGCAGATGGAGCTAAGGAACTTGTCTGCAAAGATTAAATTTCCATTTTCTATAGCTGTTAAATGAACTGTAGGTTTCACCCTAGCCCTTTGTTTTTACCTTGAAGTCTTGGTGGTCTGTAATTGAGTTGAGATGAGATGCTTATATGAGGGCACCAAATCAACATACAGAATCTATACGGTCAATAAGTGTGTGACACCCGGTTCCGAAAATAGAACCAAGTGAATGCATATGTGTGCCCAGGATGTTCATCACACATACACATGTAATCCACAAACTGAATTCAGAAACCACAAATAAATAGAGTTTCAGTACTTTATTACAATGACTCAAAGTCTCACTCATGAATCTCTAACTTATTCTTGCAGTGGAAGTCTCTAAACGACAGCGGAAATAACTAAACAGCAGGCTCCAACTTCAACTCCACATGCATGTTGACGGTAGTGCGCACGCCTAGTACTCCACATGGTCCTCGAAGTACTCTTCTCCTGTAGCTGATGTTTATGTAGTAAGGCAAGGGTGAGTACATGTCGTACTCAGCAAGTGCGGTAAAAGTATGACATGTAGCTTACAACAAGGTAGGAAATAAAAAGGCTCATTGCAGCAAGCAAATTTTATTTCACAACATGATAAAAACAGCAACTATTTCTAAGTGAAATTTATCCCATCATAATCAAGTAATTCAGCAACATTCTCTCATCATAATTCACCATTTATCATGCTTTAATTAACCAATAATCTTTCTCAAGTTTATCTCATGCTCATAAATATTCATAACCATCTCATATTCATATAGCCAGAACCAAACTCATTTTCATGACTCAAAATAGTTCCAAAACCAATCCCAATGACCATAACATAACCATACCGAATATCCATGCCAAGTTTTTCCTCTAATCATGTGAGTTGGCCAGGTGCTTGTAACCGGAAGCACGACTATTATGATAGTTTTATACTCTGCAGAGGTGGCACCACTTTACCCACAAGATCGTGATTCCGTCACCCGTCTGTGACTGCAGAACCTCCATTATACCATGTGACGCCCTCAATTCTATGGAAAACCACAGAACCGAGAACTGATGCGTATGTGTGCCCAGGATATTCATCACACATACACATATGTTCCACAAACTGAATTCAGATTATATATTACCACGAATAACAGAGTTTGTTACAATATCTCATGAGTCTTGGACTCATGCTCACAGCAGAAGTTTTTATTTCTATGCAGCGGAAGTCTTTATTCTAATGCGGAAGCAATTTAACTAATGCAGAAGCAAATCTAAGCAGCAATGTCTCCATCTCTACTCCATCCCCACAGGCAAGGTTGAGAACAGATCGCACGCCTAGTGCTCCACTTGATCTTCATAGTATTCTTCTCCTGTTGCTGATGATGAAATAATAATGCAAGTTTGAGTACAATGATGTACTCAGCAAGTGCGGGAAAATATGATACGTAGCTCATAACAAGGTAGGTATAAAAAGGGCTCATTGCAGAAAGCAAAGTTATTTATCAAAAACCATGATAAAACAGTAACTCATCTTTAAGTGAATGTAATCCTAACTTATATTAAAATACCAATCATACCTCCATTATGCTCATTACCTTCCATGTCACAAACAATCAACCTCAATCTTGCTCACGAATACCTCCTCGTATTTGCTACCATCTCACGAGTACTATCTCGTATTCGCTACCATCTCATCTCATAAACAATTTCGTCTCACACCGAGACTAATCTTGTTGCCATGACTCAACAGTCATGCAACCCATCTTATCACCCGGACTCAACAGTCCTGAGAACCAAACCAAAACCAAACCATCCAAAACCATAACCAGTAACCATATCCAATAACCATCCCGACTAATCATGGCAGTTGGCCAGGCGCTCATGACCGTAAGCTCGGCTATCATGATAGTTTTAAGAACCCTGCAGAGTTTGCACCTCTTTACCCACAAGTTTATGATTTCGTTACCCGTTGGTGACTGTAGAACCTCCATTATACCAGTACACAACCGTCGCTGTATGGCCAAGAGATCACAAAATAGCCTTTACAAAGGGGCTACTAGATGTATGTACTCACTAAGATTTCACTAGCAGGCTAGAATCTCCAATTCTCCCACCCACAGGCCCCCTCTTGTGCCATGCAGTTCCCAGGGCAGTCCTCACTCGACTCCCATTCCTCGCGCCTTCCACAGTCCATAACAATCTAGCAACTTACCTAATTACTCAGCTAAGCCACACCCATACTTGGTCTTGTGGTGGCACTGTTATCCTGGCATGTGCACGCATGAACCGGTCCTTAGATCTACGGCAAGTAAACCACCATCTCTCTCTACCTCATTCACAAACCCAGTCTTGCCTAGATCTCCCTCCGATCCATGTTCATTAACAACATCAATTTCTCATTATCATTACGAGTGTAGTTAGCTAGACACATCTATCTCGCTTCCCAATCCCATGGACTCAGTGAAGCATAAAACAAAAACCATACCTGACTCATAAACTTGCCTGGCGACAAGGGTGGTTTAACCAAAACTAGTAAACTCCTAGAAGGGTTTCCCATCATGTTTGACTCAGCACACGCACCTTTTCGCAAAACAAAATAGTTTTTCCAAAAACATAGGATCAATATGGTCAAGGAGCACTTGCCTTGTTCTTGCGGTTCTAGTTGCTCTTGGATCTCGAAACCTTGTTGTTGCAGCTCGTCGTAAACAGCTCCCTGAGCTTGTCCTGCTATACAGGATCGTGCACATACAAGGTTCACAGCAATCAATATCATGCACAAATTTTTAACTAGATGTGATGATGCATATGCATGCTATCCTATGATCCACTTCATTAGATCGGTCTGTATGTGTTCTTGCATGGCTTTATGATGAACAGGGTGTTCGGATCAGATGTGGACGTGGCGATGACCTTGTCTTTAGGTCAACCCGATCAACAAGTGATCTGTCCACGAGAAAGCTTCTGCTCGAAAGGAATCGAAGAACAGATGCAAAGAAACACAACGATGTCGTATGGTGGTATCGGAGGCCTACCTTATGTTCTTGTTGGTCTCGGTCCTTCTCAGATCATTGGGCTCTGCTCCGGCGATCTTCCTTGCTGCACTCCGTTGATGGCTTACTCAGCGAGTTGGGTCTAGGGCTCTAAGTCGTCGGCTTAGGAGTTGGAAAAGAAGTTCGTGGTTTCGGCCAGAGGTTCTGGGTTCTATTTATATTTGCGAAGAGAAGAGTCCTAATCTGATTGGACTTCGAATAAGAGTCCTATTCAAATTGTCGTTGAATCTTAACAACTTATCTTTAGTTGATTTGGTGCGGTAATATTGTGGAATTCGGGTCGGTTTCTTCTCCGTACCGGTATTTCTACGTGTACAGAATCCAAAAACCGCTCCAGAACTCGTCACCTCCTCTGTGATGAGCTCTGGAATCTCCACGTGTCCATTGGGACCTGGTCTCCCCTTTTTCCGCAGATACGAGCTCCGGTTGTGCCACGTGTCAAGCGAGCAGGACCTCCTTCTCCTTCGGAGATGGGCTCCACGCACGCTACGTGTCAGTGCCGGACCTTCCCTCTCTCGGAGGTGGCTCCGGGTATGCCACGTTTCCTAACAGCGCCAGGCTTCCTTTCTTCTCAGAGATGAGCTCCGAACTTAACACGTGTCCAATAGTGACGGACCTCCCGGAGATAAGCTCCAGTGGCGACACGTGTCCAATAGAACCGGACCTCTCGGAGATAAGCTCCGGTGGCGACACGTATCCCGCGTGACTGGTCCTCTGATTTCTGCGGTGACTAGCTCCGAAGGTGACATGTGTCCTGGGAAAATGCCTTTGCTTCTTTCGTAGAGGCTAGCTCCGGGGGCAACATGTGCCCCGCAGGGTCGCACCTCTCCCCATTGCGGAGATGAGCCCCGAGCCTGCCACGTAGCCAGTTTAGCGGCGGACCTCTGCCCACTTCGCAGGGATGAGCTCCAGACACGCCATGTGGCCAGCGGGCCGCTGAAGTTTTCTTTGGTGCTTTCTAGAAACTGGATTCGGCTCTTATTGGCTATCCTTTTGATGGTGGCCCTACTTCTCTTAAAATGTTTTCTCTTCATAAAACATGAATATATGCTGAAACCAAAAATGAGGGTGTCACAAATCTACCTCCCTTAAATTGAATCTCGCCCTCGAGATTTTTTAGTAGAGAACAGATGGGGAAATTCTGCCTTGATGTCTTCTTCACGCTCCCATGTGGCTTCAGCTTCGGTGTCATGGCTCCATTGTACCTTGCACCATCGGATCACTTTGTTCCTGGTGACCCTTTCCTTTACATCCAAAATTCGGACAGAGTGTTCCGCATAAGTAAGGTCCTCTTGAAGTTCAAGCTCTCCCATTGATACTTGCTCCTCGGGTACTCTCAAGCACTTATTGAGCTGGGATACATGAAACACGTCATGTACGTCGGAGAGGTGAGTTGGGAGCTCTAGTTGATAGGCTACTTCTCCTCGCTTGTCCAAAATCTTAAATGGTCCTATGTAGCGAGGTGCTAGCTTGCCTTTGACATTGAACGGTCGTTGGCCTCGGATAGGCGATACCTTAAGGTATACGAAGTCTCCCACTTCGAAAGTCAACTTCCTTCTCCTATTGTCCGCATAGCTTTTTTGTCGTGACTGAGCAGCCTTTAAGTTCTCCTGTATCGTTTGGACATGCTTTTCAGCTTCTTGTAGCGCTTCGGGTCCAAACACCTGGTTCTCTCCGGTTTCGTTCCAATACAGCGGTGTTCTACACCGTTTACCATATAATGCTTCGAAAGGGGACATCTTCAAGCTAGCTTGATAGCTGTTGTAATAGGAGAATTCAGCGTACGGTAAACTCCTATCCCAACTACGCCCACGTTTCAAGACACAAGCTCTCAACATGTCCTCCAGAATTTGGTTTGTCCTTTCGGTTTGCCCATCGGTTTGTGGATGATAGGCGGAGCAAAAATCCAGTCGTGTTCCCATAGCTTTCTGCAGCTTCCTCCAAAATCTAGAGGTAAACTGAGAACCTCGATCTGAGACTATCCTCCTCGGGACTCCATGACGGCACACGATCTGCTCCATGTATAACTCGGCTAATTGTGCAACGTTGTAATTGGCCCTTATAGGGAGAAAATGGGCTGTTTTTGTTAATCGGTCCACGATAACCCAGATAGAGTATAACCTGACTGAGTACGTGGCAATCCAACAATGAAATCCATACTGATGTCCTCCCACTTCCACTCGGGTTCTTTCAAAGGTTGCAACAATCCAGCGGGTATTTGATGTTCAGCCTCCACCCGTTGGCATGTGTCGCATAGGGCAAAGTATTCGGCTATATCCCTTTTCATACGATCCCACCAATAACAAGTCTTTAAGTCCTTGTACATTTTGGTACTTCCGGGATGTATGGAATAGGGTGAATCATGGGCCTCTTTCAATATCTTGTCGCGGATGTGCTTTATGTTAGGCACACAAATCATTTTTCCTAGCCAAAGTGTACCCTTCTCATCTTCTTTGAAATCCTTCTCCATTCCTTGTCGGATCCTCTCCTTGATCTCCTCGATCTCCTCATCCGTTGCTTGGCCATCTCTTATCTCTTGCTCCAATGAAGAGTGGATCTCCATCATTTCCATGTTGTTCAAGAATCCGATGTGTAACCGTTCGAACTCCTTATGTAGTTCGTGTGGTAGCTTCCGAACCGTGAGTTGGTGACATGCCCCCTTCCGGTTCAATGCATCAGCTACTACATTGGCCTTCCCAGGGTGGTAGTTGATTCCAACATCGTAATCATTGATGAGTTCCAACCATCGATGTTGCCTCAAATTCAAGTCCGTTTGTGTAAATATGTACTTGAGGCTTTTATGATTTGTATAGATCTCACATCGATGACCAAGGATATAATGTCTCCAAATCTTCAATGCATGCAATACCGCTGCTAGCTCCAAGTCATGTGTAGGATAATTAAGCTCGTGCTTTTTTAATTGTCGTGAGGCATAGGCTACCACTTGTCCTTCTTGCATGAGCACACATCCGAGCCCCTGTCTGGATGCGTCACAATATATGTAAAAGCTCTTGCTTACGTCCGGCAATACCAAAACTGTCGCTGTGGTTAGCCTTTTCTTGAGCTCCTCAAAGCTTTCTTGGCATGCTAGTGTCCATTGAAAGGCTTTTCCCTTCGTTAGCAACTCCGTCATGGGCTTTGCTATTTCAGAGAAATCTTTGATGAATCTTCGATAGCATCCAGCCATCCCATGAAAAATCCGAATATCCCTCACGTTTTGCGGTTGGTCCCATTTCAGGACATCTCTCACTTTTCCGTGATCAACCGATACCCCTTCTTTGGAGATAATGTGGCCTAGGAACGATATTTCCTTTAGCCAAAATTGACACTTGTTAAGCTTGGCATACGATTGATGCTCACGCATTTTCTGCAAGGTCAATTTCAAATGTTCTTCATGCTCATCCTCGCCTTTTGAATACACCATAATGTCGTCGATGAAAACCACGACGAACTTGTCCAAGTACTCCATGAAAACCTTGTTCATAAGGTACATGAAGTATGCAGGTGCATTTGTTAACCCAAAAGACATGACGGTATATTCATACGAACCATACCGTGTTCGAAAGGCTGTCTTGGGTATATCGGAGGGCTTAATCTTCAGCTGGAATTATCCTGACCGAAGATCAATCTTGGAGAACACTCGTTCTCCTTTCATTTGGTCGAATAGGTCCTCTATACGGGGCAGAGGATATTTGTTCTTGATTGGTACCTCGTTGAGAGACCTATAGTCCACGCACATCCTTTGGGTTCCATCCTTCTTGTCTACGAAGAGCACAGGAGCTCACCATGGTGACGAGCTTGGACGTATAAAACCCTTCTCCAACTGCTCCTGAATTTGCTTCTTGAGTTCTACTAGTTCATTGACGGGCATCCTATAGGGTCTCTTTGCTATGGGTGCAGTTCCGGGTACCAAATCAATGGCAAATTCAATGTCCCGATCAGGGGGCATACCTGGAAGCTCTTCTGGAAACACGTCCGATAATTCTTGAACCACTGGAATGCTGTCCAATGTTGCTCCTTCGACAAGGTTCAAGATTGCCTTTTCGGTTGTTTGTTGGGCTGACTCAAATTCGACACGGATACCGTACTCATTTGTCAACTGCACGCTTCTTTCAGCACATTGGATTACCCCGTTGTGCTTGCTTAACCAATCCATCCCGAGTATTATGTCAAGCCCATGGGAATCCAAGACAATGAGGTTGGCAAGGAAGTCTACCCCCCTTATTTTGAGGCTTACTTTCGGACACACTATATTAGTCCTCATCTCTCCTCCGGCAGAATTAACTAACATAGCACATTTTAGGTGTTGTATGGGTAGATTATGCTTGGCAACATACTTGGATGATATGAAGGAATGTGATGCTCCAGAATCAAATAAGATGGTGGCTGGGTTGGAGTTGGCAAGAACATACCAATTACGACGTCCTCGGCCTGTTGTGCTTCCTCAGCAGAGACATGGTTCACGTTGCTGCGAGCATAGTTCTGCTATCCCCGATTTCCTTGATTGTCCCCTCCGTTCGGTCGCGGGTTCTGTTTGGGCACGTTGCCTTGCTGTCTAGGGCCTCTCCTTGGGCACTGGTTCGCGAAGTGTCCTATTTCCCCGCATGCAAAGCATGCCCTGTTGCCTACGGCAGCAGGTACGTTGGGACGGGGGTTTTGATAAGTAGCGCCATTGTTAGGTCGGGGCACAGGAGGCAAGGGCTCCCGAGGTGCTTGTGCAACGGGTGTCTGACTAGAGCGATATGCAGGAGCGGTTGATCCATACTGTGGTGCAGCTAGGGGCATGTACCGAGGTCGTACATTGCTCCCTTGGGGCTGGTATGGTATCTTCCTCTTGTACTCGCGCTCGATCTCTCAGATCTTTCTTTCGACTACTATAGCCTTGTCAACCAGCTTCTGAAAGCTCGCGTAGTCATTATTGAGGAGCTGAACCTGGATCTCATTGTTCAACCCTCTCATAAAATAGGTACTGCTTCCTTTGGTCCGATTTGACATCTTCGGGGGCATACCGGGACAGTTGTGTGAACTTGTTCAGATACTCATTCACGCTTCTCTGTCCTTGGCGTAGACCTTCAAACTCCTGTCTTTTGAGCATCATTACACCGGCAGGGATGTAACGAAAGCGGAAACTTTCCTTGAACTTGGTCCAAGTGATTGTCTCCGGGGCGACATGAGCGTTACTTAAGGCATCCCACCAGTCTGCGGCAGCTCCCATGAGTTGGTGTGACGCAAAGAGAACCTTCTCTCGATCATTGCACTGCACTATAGCAAGCTTCTTCTCCATGGATTTCAACCAATCGTCGGCCTCCATGGGGTCGTTAGCTTGAGCAAAGGTGGGTGGTCGAGCCCTCATGAACTCACCCAGTCTGTTATGAGCCGGTGGTGGGGGTGGCGGTGGTGCCGGAACGGGGTTGTTGTTGTTGGCCTGCAACTGACCCAATGTTTGGATCATGGTTTGCATAAGTTGGTTTTGCATGGCCATCAACCATTCCAGGCTCCTCTCACCAGCTCCGGGGTTAACAAGAACTTCATCGTGGTCATCCTCTTGGTTGTCACGGATGTTCCTTCGGCCGGCATTTCCTCTCACCATCTGTGTGAGAGAACAAAATAGAATAGAAGGTTAGAAGGTTAGGTAGATCCCCTCAACTATATGCATCAAGGTGGATTGGACTATATATATTAGCCCATATGAGGATGTGAACAAGTGTCGAAGCATCTCACACTTCTTTCTACTTATGTGTGGACATGGACAACGTTTTGAGACGTCCCATAATTCACACTAAGCACCCATTTCATAAACAATCATTACAAGGGCTCACACAATTCATATTCAAGGCTGGTTTCCTATGCCAAGGTAGTTTCAAGGCCAATCTAAGCATCCTAGAGTGCTCCCTATGGTCAGCGTGGCTTGGCTACCAATATGTGTCTGATACCAATCTGTGATTGTATCTTGGTGTGTAATCTACCCTTATCCGTGGCTTTTGATACCAATCTGTGTTTCCTATTTAGTCGTGTAACCTACTGTCAACCGTGGCTCTCATACCAATCTGTGACACCCTCAATTCTGTGAAAAACCACAGAACCGAGAACTGATGCGTATGTGTGCCCAGGATGTTCATCACACATACACATATGTTCCACAAACTGAATTCAGATTATATATTACCACGAATAACAGAGTTTTTTATAATATCTCATGAGTCTTGGACTCATGCTCACAGCAGAAGTCTTTATTTCTATGCAGCGGAAGTCTTTATTCTAGTGCGGAAACAATTTAACTAATGCGGAAGCAAATCTAAGCAGCAATGGCTCCATCTCTACTCCATCCCCACAGGAAAGGTTGAGAACAGATCACACGCTTAATGCTCCACTTGATCTTCATAGTATTCTTCTCCTGTTGCTGATGATGAAATAATAATGCAAGTTTGAGTACAATGATGTACTTAGCAAGTGCGGGAAAATATGATATGTAGCTCATAACAAGGTAGGTATAAAAAGGGCTCATTGCAGAAAGCAAAGTTATTTATCAAAAACCATGATAAAACAGTAACTCATCTTTAAGTGAATGTAATCCCAACTTATATTAAAATACCAATCATACCTCCATTATGCTCATTACCTTCCATGTAACAAACAATCAACCTCATTCGTTCTCATGAATACCTCCTCGTATTCGCTACCATCTCACGAGTACTATCTCGTATTCGCTACCATCTCATCTCATAAACAATTTCGTCTCACATCGAGACCAATCTTGTTGCCATGACTCAACAGTCATGCAACCCATCTTATCACCCAGACTCAACAGTCCCGAGAACCAAACCAAAACCAAACCATCCAAAACCAAACCATCCAAAACCATAACCAGTAACCATATCCAATAACCATCCCGACTAATAATGGCAGTTGGCCAGGCGCTCGTGACCGTAAGCTCGGCTATCATGATAGTTTTAAGAACCCTGCAGAGTTTGCACCTCTTTACCCACAAGTTTGTGATTTTGTCACCCGTCGGCGACTGCAGAACCTTCATTATACCAGTACACAACCATCGGTGTATGGCCAAGAGATCACAAAATAGCCTTTACAAAGGGGCTACTAGATGTATGGACTCACTAAGGTTTCTCCGGAAGGCTAGAATCTCTAATTCTCCCACCCACGGGCCCCCTCTTGTGCCATGCAGTTCCCAGGGCAGTCCTCACTCGAGTCCTATTCCCCGCGCCTTTCACAGTCCATAACAATCTATCAACATACCTAATTACTCAGCTAAGCCAGAACCATACTTGGCCTTGTGGTGGCACTGTTATCCTGGCATGTGCACGCATGAACAGGTCCTTAGATCTACGGCAAGTAAACCACCATGTCTCTCTACCTCATTCACAAACCCAGGCTTGCCTAGATCTCCCTCCGATCCATGTTCATTAACAACATCAATTTCTCATTATCATTACGAGTGCAGTTAGCTAGACACATCTACCTCGCTTCCCAATCCCATGGACTCAGCGAAGCATAAAACAAAAACCATACCTGACTCATAAACTTCCCTGGCGACAAGGGTGGTTTAACCAAAACTAGTAAACTCCTAGAAGGGTTTCCCATCATGTTTGACTCAGCACACACACCTTTTCGCAAAACAAAATAGTTTTTCCAAAAACATAGGATCAATATGGTCAAGGAGCACTTGCCTTGTTCTTGCGGTTCTGGTTGCTCTTGGATCTCGAAACCTTTTTGTTGCAGCTCATCGTAAACAACTCCCTGAGCATGTCCTGCTATACAGGATTGCGCACATACAAGGTTCACAGCAATCAATATCATGCACAAATTTTTAACTAGATGCGATGATGCATATGCATGCTATCCTATAATCCGCTTCATTAGATCGGTCTGTACGTGTTCTTGCATTGCTTTATGATGAACAGGGTGTTGGGATCAGATGTGGACGTGGCGATGACCTTGTCTTTAGGTCAACCCGATCAACAAGCGATCTGTCCAAGAGAAAGCTTCTGCTCGAAAGGAATCGAAGAACAGATGCAAAGATACACAACGATGTCGTAAGGTGGTATTGGAGACCTACCTTACGTTCTTCTTGGTCTCGGTCCTTCTCAGATCGTTGGGCTCTCCTCCTGCGATCTTCCTTGCTGCACTCCGTCGATGGCTTACTCAGCGAGTTGGGTCTAGGGCTCTAAGTCGTCGGCTTAGGAGTTGGAAAAGAAGTTCGTGGTTTCGGCTAGAGGTTCTGGGTTCTATTTATATTTGGGAAGAGAAGAGTCCTAATCTGATTGGACTTCGAATAAGAGTCCTATTCAAATTGTCGTTGAATCTTAACAACTTATCTTTAGTTGATTTGGTGCGGTAACATTGTGGAATTCGGGTTGGTTTCTTCTCCGTACCGGTATTTCTACGCGTACAGAATCCAAAAACCGCTCCAGAACTCGTTACCTCCTCGGTGATGAGCTCCGGAAGCTCCATGTGTCCATTGGGACCTGGCATCCCCTTTTTCTGCAGATACGAGCTCCGGTTGTGTCGCGTGTCAAGCGAGCAAGACCTCCTTCTCCTTCGGAGATGGGCTCCGCGCACGCTACGGTTCAGTGCCGGACCTTCCCTCTCTCGGAGGTGGATCCGGGTGTGCCACGTGTCCTAAAAGCGCCAGACTTCCTTTCTTCTCAGAGACGAGCTCCGAGGTTAACACTTGTCCAGTAGTGACGGACCTCTCCAGTTGCGACATGTGTCCAATAGAAGCGGACCTCTCGGAGATAAGCTCCGGTGGCGACACGTATCCCGCGCGACTGGTCCTCTGATTTCCGTGATGACTAGCTCTGAAGGTGACATGTGTCCTGTGAAAATACCTTTGCTTCTTCCGCGGAGGCTAGCTCCGTGGGCAACATGTGCCCCGCAGGGTCGGACCTCTCCCCCTTGCGGAGATGAGCCCCGAGCCTGCCACGTAGCCAGTTTAGCGGCGGACCTCTCCCCACTTCGCAGGGATGAGCTCCGGACACGCCACATGGCCAGCGGGCCGCGAAAGTTGTCTTTGGTGCTTTTTGGAAACTGGATTTGGCTCTTATTGGCTATCCTTTTGATGGTGTTCCTACTTCTCTTAAAATGTTTTCTCTTCATAAAACATGAATATATGCTGAAGCCAAAAATAAGGGTGTCACATACCAGTACACAACCATCGGTGTATGGCCAAGAGATCACAATATAGCCTTTACAAAGGGGCTACTGGATGTATTGACTCACTGAGGTTTTACCAGCAGGCTCGAATCACTATTCTTCCACCCACGGGCCCCCTCTTGTGCCATGCAGTTCCCAGGGCAGTCCATCTCGACTCCCGTTCCCCCGTGCCATCCACGGTCCATAACAAGCTAGCAACACACCTAATTAGTCAGCTAAGCCGCACCCATATTTGTCCTTGTGGTGGCAATATTTTCCTGGCATGTACTGGCATGAACCGGTCCTTAGATCTACGGAAAGTAAACCACCATCTCATTCAGCAACATCCACGAACCAAGCATACCTAGATCTCCCCGATTCCATGCTCATTAACATCATCACGTTCTCATCATCATTAGTCATATGAGTGCAGTAGCTATACATGTTTTAATTCAGCTTCCCGTATCCGGTAGATTAAGCAAAGCAAAAAGGAAAAATGACCATACTCGACTCATCAACTTTCCTGGCGACAAGGATGGTTAACAAAACTAGTAAACTCCTATAAAAGGGTGTCCCATCAAGTTGATTCAAGCATACGAGTTTTCGCAAACAAAACAGTTTCAAAACATGGGATCAATATGGTCAAGGGGCACTTGCCTTGCTCCTGTGGCTCTTGTTGCTCAAGCTTCCCGAAGTCTTGGTGCTGTAGTTCTTCGTAGATGGCCTCTTGAGCTTGTCCTTCTACTCACGACCACGCACATACAAAATTCATAGCAATCAATCATCATGCACAAACTTTACTCAAGATGCAATGGAGTAGATGGATGCAAATCCTATGGTGTTTTTTTTATTAAACCAGTTTGTATGTGTTCTTGCATGTTTTAATGGGCTTTCATGGGTTTTTATGATGAACAAGGGTGTAGGGATCAAGTGTGGACGTGGTAATGATCTTGACTCAAGATCTAGATCAATTCCACCATCAAATACCGATCAAAACACGATATGTCAACACGTAAAAGTTTATGCTCGAAGGGTCGGCCAAGGGGATGGGGGTTATATTTATAAGGGGGAAAAGGAGAGTCCTACTCCAATTGGAGCTCAAATAAGAGTCATATTCAAATTTTTTTGGATCTTAACAAACTTATCTCTTGTGGTGCAGGAGCCTTGGAGATTTTATCCCAAAAGTGTGGGGAAAATTCCCTTTTTTGGGAAATGGGGATTTGGGGGAAATTTGGGGAAATTTCGGAATGGCTCATTTCAGCTATCTTTCTCCCATTCCTCACCATTTCTATCTCAATTGCTCCATTTCTACATTCCTCTCTCCATTTCTATGTCCCATTCTCCATTTCTACATTCCCCTCTCCATTTCTATGTCCCATTCTCCATTTGTACATTCCCCTCTTAATTTCTATGTCCCATTCTCAATTTCTACATTGCCCTTCTCCATTTCTATGCCCCATTCTCCATTTCTATATTCTCTTCTCCATTTCTGTGGTTTCCTCCATTTCTATGGTTCTTTCTCCATTTCTATGGTTCATTCCTCCATTTCTATGGTCCTTTCTCCATTTCTATGGTTCTTTTCTCCATTTCTGTGGTTCTTTCTCCATTTCTATAGTTCTTTCTCCATTTCTATAGTTCTTTCTTCATTTCTAGAGTTCTTTCTCCATTTCTATAGTTCTTTCTCCATCTCTACTTCTTTTATAATGTTTCTCTACATAAAAAATGTATGCCATGCATGGAAATGAATTTGAGAGTGTTACAAACCTATCCTCCTTAATTCGATAGAGTGGAGAATAGATGAATAATGTTAATGAGAAACTGATGTTGATAATGAACATGAATCGGGGGAGATCTAGGCAAGTTTGGTTCGTGGAAGTGGTAGAATGAGATGGTGGTTTACTTGCCGTAGATCTAAGAACCGGTTCATGCCAGCCATGCCAGGAAAACAGTGCCACCACAAGGCCAAATATGGGTGCGGCTTAGCTGACTAATTAGGTAAGTTACTAGATTGTTATGGACCATGGAAGGCGCGGGGAATGGGAGTCGAGAGAGGACTGCCCTGGGAACTGCATGGCACAAGAGGGGGCCCGTAGGTGGGAGAATTGGAGATTCTAGCCTGCTGGTGAAACCTTAGTGAGTCCATACATCTAGTAGCCCCTTTGTAAAAGCTATTTTGTGATCTCTTGACCATACACCGACGGTTGTGTACTAGTATAATGGAGGTTCTGCAGTCGCTGACGGGTGACGAAATCACAAACTTGTGGGTAAAGTGGTTCCACCTCTGCAGAGTGTAAAACTATCATGATAGCCGAGCTTACGGTCACAAGCGCCTGGACAACTCACATGATTATATGGGATGGTTATTGGGATGGTATTTGGTTGGTTATTGGTTTGCTGATGGTTTAGTCATTAAGGGATGGTTTTGGGACTGTTGAGTCCTGGTAATGAGATTGGTTTCATGACTGTTAAGTCATGGCAATGAGCTTTGATCTCGGTATGAGATGGAATTGAATGCGAGATGAGATGGTAATGAATACGAGGTGGTATTCATGAGCATGAGAAAAAGTTGAGAAAGAATAATGTCTGATGAGACATGAAAAAATGTGAAATATGATGGAGGTATGTTGATGTTTTAATTGGATACATGTTGGGATTAAATTCACTTAAGGCTAGTTGCTGCTGTTTTTATCATGTTTTTGTGAAATAAACTTTGCTTTATGCAATGAGCCTTTTTATACCTACCTTGTTGTAAGCTACATGTCATACTTCCCGCACTTGCTGAGTACGACATGTACTCACCCTTGCATTATCATACATCATCAGCAACAGGAGAGGAATACTTTGAAGACCATGTGGAGTATTAGGCGTGTGATCCACCGTCAACTTGCCTGTGGAGTAGGAGATGGAGCCGCTTCTGCTGTTTAGTTTGCTTCCTCAATAGTTTAGAAGACTTCCGCTGCTAGAATAAGGATTCCACTGCTAGAATGAGTTTGAGACTCATGAGACATTGTAATTAAACCCTATTCATTCGTGGTTATATATATTCTGAATTCAGTTAGTGGATTACATGTGTATGTGTGATGAATATCCTGGGCACACATATGCATCAGTCCAGGTTCAGAGGTTCTCTCGAACAGGGGCGTCACACAGATTTGCTCCATATACAGCTCGGCTAGTATTAGGAGCCATGTTGAACCTAGGATACAAGCCTAGGTAGAATGAATAGGTTGTCATTAGAACCCCATAGGACAAAGTCACAGATTGGTATCACCCCAAACCACATAGGGCTCCCATTGAGTAAGCTTTGAATAGGAGTTATGTGCTGAACTTTTGTGATGATTGTTGTGCTTGAGTGCTTAGTGTGACCTGTGGGACTTTTCAGCGTTGTCCATATCCACAAATAGTAGAGAGAGATGTGAGATGCTTCGGCATGTGTTCACATCCTCATATAGGATGATATATAGTCCATCCACCTTGATGCATATAGTTGGGGGGATCTATCTACACTTCTAACTTGTATTCTACTCAACTCTCTCTCACAAATAGTGAGAGAAAATGCCGGCCGTCAAAGGAGGAACGTCCGTGGTAACCAAGAGGAGAACCACGTTGAGGTTCCTGAGAATGCTAACACCGGGGCTGATTCAATCAACTTGGAACGGTTGATGGCTATGCAGAACCAGCTCATGCAAACCATGATCCAAACTTTGGGTCAGATGCAAGCCAACAACAACATCAACCCCGTTCCTGCACCACCGCCACCACCGCCGGCTCACAACCGACTGGGAGAGTTCATGAGGACTCGACCGCCCACTTTTGCTCAAGCTAATGACCCAATGGAGGCTAATGACTGGCTGAAGTCTATGGTGAAGAAGCTTGCCATAGTTCAGTGCAATGACTGAGAGAAAGTTCTCTTCGTATCGTACCACCTCATGGGAGCAGCCGCAGACTGGTGGGACGCTCTTTGCAATGCTCATGACAACACGGAGACTATTACTTGGGTTGAATTCAAGAAGAGTTTTCGCTCTCATTACGTCCCTGTGGGAGTCATGATGCTAAAAAGGCAACAATTTGATGGTCTCCACCAAGGTAAGAAGAGCGTGAATGAGTACCTTAACAAGTTCATGCAGCTGTCAAGGTATGCCCCCGAAGATGTCAACTCAGACCAACGGAAGCAGTACTTGTTCATGAGAGGGTTGAACAATGAGATCCAAGTTCAGCTTCTCAACAATGACTATGCGAACTTCCAAAAGCTAGTTGACAAAGTCATAGTGGTTGAAAACAAGATCTGAGAGATCGAGCAAGAGGGCAAAAGAAAGATGCCATACCAGCCACAAGGGAGCAACGTACGCACTCGGTACATGCCCCCAGCTGCACCACAGTATGGATCGTTTCGCCCTAATCAACCACCACAGCAACGTCCTGCAATGCAAGCACCTTGTGTGCCTTTTCCTCCTGCGCCTCGTCCTAACATGAGCACTTCTGTTCAAAACCCCCGCCCCAACGTCCCCGCTGTCGTGGGCAACAAGGCTTGCTTCGCATGCGGAGAAACAGGACATTTTGCAAGTCAGTGCCTGAGGAAAGGTACTGGACAGCCAAGCAACGTGCTCAAGCAGAACCCACGGCCGAAAGGAGGAGCTAATCAAGGCAACCGTGGACAGCAGAACTACGCTCGCTACAACGTGAACCATGTCTCTGCTGAGGAAGCGCAATAGGCTGAGGATGTCGTGATGGTATGTTCCTTGCCAACTCCAACCCAGCCACCATTTTATTTGATTCCGGAGCATCACATTCATTCATATCATCCAAGTATGTTGCCAAGTATAATCTACCCATATCACACTTAAAATATACTATGTTGGTTAATTCTCGTGATGGAGAGATGAGGACTAATATAGTATGTCCAAAAGTAAACCATAAAATAAGGGAGGTAGACTTCCTTGCCAACCTCATTGTCTTGGATCCCCAAGGGCTTGACATAATACTCGGAATGGATTGGTTAAGCAAGCACAACGGAGTGATCCAATGTGCTAAGAGAAGCGTGTAGTTGACAAACGAGCACGGAATTCGCATCGAGTTCGAGTCAGCCCAACACGCAACCCTCAGAAGGAAACATTGAACCACGTCTAAGGAGCAACCTTGGAAAGCACTCTGGTGGTTCAAGAATTCTCGGACGCATTCCCGGAAGAACTTCCAGGTATGCCACCTGACCGGGACATTGAGTTTTCCATTGACTTGGTACCCGGAACTGCACCTATAGCAAAGAGACCCTATAGGATGCCCGTTAATGAACTAGTGGAACTCAAGAAGCAAATTCAGGAGCAGCTAGAAAATGGTTTTATATGACCAAGCTCGTCACCATGGGGAGCCCCCGTGCTCTTCGTGGACAAGAAGGATGGGACCCAAAGGATCTGCATGGATTATAGGTCTCTCAATGAGGTGACAATCAAGAATAAATACCCTCTGCCCCGTATAGAAGACTTGTTCGACCAAATGAAGGGAGCCCGAGTCTTCTGCAAGATTGATCTTCGGTCGGGATACTTCCAGCTGAATATTAAGCCCTCCAACATACCCAAGACTGCCTTTCAAACACGGTATGGTTCGTATGAATATACCGTTATGTCTTTTGGGTTAACGAATGCACCCGCATATTTCATGTACCTCATGAACAAGGTTTTCATGGAGTACTTGGACAAGTATGTCATGGTTTTCATCGAGGACATCATGGTGTATTCAAATTTTGAGGAGTAACATGAAGAACATTTGAGATTGACCTTGCAGAAGCTGCGAGAACATCAATCGTATGCCAAGCTCAGCAAGTGTCAATTTTGGCTAAAGGAGATATCGTTCCTTGGCCACATCATCTCCGAGAAAGGAGTATCGGTTGATCCCGAAAAGTGGGAGATGTTCTGAAGTGGAACCAACCGCAAAACGTGAGGGATGTTTGGAGTTTTCTTGGGATGGCTGGATACTACCGACGGTTCATCAATGACTTCTCCATGATAGTAAAACCTATTACGGAATTGTTAATGAAAGTAAAAGCCTTCTAATGGACACCAGCGTGCCAAGAATGCTTTGAAGAGCTCAAGAAAAGGCTAACCACAGCGCCGGTTTTTGTACTGCCGGACGTGAGCAAGAGCTTCGACATATATTGTGACGCATCCAAACAAGGGCTTGGATGTGTGCTCATGCAAGAAGGACAAGTGGTAGCCTATGCGCCAAGACAACTCAAGAAGCATGAGATTAATTACCCCACACATGACTTGGAACTTGCAGCCGTGGTGCATGCATTGAAGATTTGGAGACATTATATCCTTGGCCACCGATGTGAGATCGACACGGATCATAAAAGCTTCAAGTACATATTCACCCAAACGGATTTGAATTTGAGGCAACGTCGATGGTTGGAGCTTATCAAGGATTATGATGTTGGAATCAACTATCACCCTGGAAAGGCCAATGTAGTAGCACTACAGGAATCGGGACTATAGACGACGGCTGGAAACCGTCGTCAATAAGGACACTACCGTCGTCAATAACTTATTGACGACGGTAAATGTTTACAGACGACGGTTTCCAGCTGTCGTCAATTATTAGTCGTCAATAAGTTTATTGACGACGGTAACCGTCGTCAATAAATTTATTGACAACAGCTAAATCTAGCTGTCGTCAATAAACTTATTGACGACAGCTAAATCAGGCTGTCGTCAATAAGCTTATTGACGACGGTTTACACTAGGCCGTCGTCAATAACAATGGCTTATTGATGACGGTTTACACTAGGCCGTCGTCAATAACAATTGCTTATTGACGACGGTTTCTGATACCTGGCCGTCGTCAATACTTATGGCTTATTGACGACGGCCAAGTACCAGAAACCGTCGTCAATAAGCTTTTCAATTTTTTTTAAAAAAATAGAAAATCCTGCCCTGGCTTCGAGGCCAGCCCTGGCTCGATGCCCAGATCACAGGCAATCAAAATATACATCACAGAATTGCATAAAAACACTATACGCACGCCACACTACCCTACGCTACCCCGACCGCTGCCACCGGAGTCCAGGAAGTCGTCGTGCGCTCGTCCAAACGCTGGTTGCTGAGGGGATGGAGTTTCCTGAGCCCGCGTCGCCGATCCCTATGATGTACATGTATAGTTAGACAAATTAGAAGTTCACAAATGTGTATAAGATTAAATAAACTCATTACAAGTTAAAATTGAGCAAGTTAGCTAGATTTGGCTATGTTTGAGTAAGTTTGCTCATATTTTACTAAGTTTGAGAAGTATGGACTAGTAGTGTTTGTGTTTGAGCCAGTTCAAAAAGTTTTGGCTATGTTTGAGTAAGTTTGGTCATATTTGACTATAGTTGAGTAAGTTGTACCATATTTTACTCAGTTTGAGGATGTTTAACTAGTTTTCTCTAAGTTTAAGTAAGTTTGATCAAATTCAACTAAATTTGAGCAAATTTAACTAGTTGCAGCTATTATGAGAAATTTTGTACCTGTGCTCCTGACGTCGGCCCCTGTGGTAGCTGTATCGGTGGCGGCGCCCACTGAGGAAAGACAACGGGTTGTCCTGTGGCCATAGCCTGCAAATATGAAGTAAATTATTATACATGTCATTTATATATTAGAAACGTTGAGTACATTGATCTGAACTTACCTGCATGGCAGCTTGCAGCTGTAGCATGTACGAGTGTTGATACTCGTCCCTAGCCCGGAGCTCGTCTGCCTGCCTCTCGTTCGCGAGCCTCAGCGCTTCCTGCGTCCTCTGGAGCTCCTCCTGGACACTCTGGAGCTCCAGATCACGGCTTCCACGCCTGCTGGATCCACCCTGCGATGAAGAAGCCCTCGAGTAAGACCGCGCCTCCCTCGAGTCTACTACTCCATCGAAGATGGCCAACCTACACAACGAAGTAAGAGTATTAAAGTTTCGTATCTCGAAGTTAATGAAAGTAAATGAAAACAACATAACTCACCGGCCGTGAGGTTTACCGCCACCGCTTGCATAGGCGGCTTCAGGTACGATCGGCGAGTTCTGCCAATCGTAATCGTCGCCTCGAAGCCTCCGCACCTCCTCCCCATACTTTTCCTGAAAATACAGAAAATTAAAGTCATCAGAAGTTTTAAAGATAATACAATTAAGTCAACTAAAGAACTCACCAACGTCTCTGTCGCTGTCTGAGAAGACAGCTGATCAGGCTACGAGGGGTCACTTCCCATGTGACCCCTCCTCCACACCTGGATAGCGGTCGGCTCCTGACCGATCTCGCGCTCCTATCGATACGTGTTAGCACAATGGCAGCGATAGAAATTAACTAGAATATAATTCGAGTATCACATACCATCCGTTTAGCAAGGCGTACGTAGCCGTCCCCGCCAAGACGGTGTTTCCCGTCCGTCCCTCGACTCCGTCGACGGGTCATCGACACGCCTTGGAAGCCCTGGCTCGCCCAACGAGCACACAGGGAACTGTAGGCATCCGGACAGGACTCAAGCCACGGTACGCTGACCTGCACACATTTGTTGTTGGATGAAAACATTGATGAAAATTGGATAATGAAGCAAAGTAAAATAAAGAATTTACCTCTGCGTACTGTGCCTCCGTCAAGTACTTGTCCGCCACATCCTAAACTGCCCCGGCTCACCCTCGTCCGGATGCAACTTATAGTACGCCTTCGTAGCCTGAATGCGAGCCGTTGAAATCGACTGCGTCAGGAGCTTCCTAGCGTTGTTGTTGAAGACCAGGCGAGCGTGATCCAGCTGGGCCTCGTCCTCCAAACGGTAATATTTCTACAAGTAGAAATATACAAATTAATGTATTTAACATATAATAGGTTCGCATTTAACAAATAGACGATTTACTTACCATGAATTCATGCCACACATACTCCTGGTGGTTGCCGTAGGTAATATCCTGGGCCGTAGCGTAATCGTCCCAAGACGTAGCAGCCCGTCCGTTCACTACACCGGGGTAGTGACAACGGATGAGCTGGCCCAGGACAGCGTTGACCTGGCGGTGGCGTCCTTGACCCGTGAACGAGTCATCGGCCCAAGACCTAATACACGATTCTCAATTAGTACATATATAAGTGTTAAAATATCTAAATTGATTTGTTATAGATTTACTTACCTATCGCCAACCGGACGAATAACGACCCGATCTTCTGGCCGTGCAGGAACCGGAGGAGGAGCCACGTAGTGGCTCCTCCTGTAACGCCGCTGTGGAGCCGGCTCCACATCAGGCTCTGTGGAAGGCTCTGAAGCAGGGTTTGAATCCTGCGGTGCCGGAACCTGAAGAGGATCCGAAGCAGGATCTGTAACAGGCTCCGAAACCTGTGGTGTCTGAAGAGGACCCCTGGCCTCTGTCTCCTCAGACGTAGAGTCGTCCTAAAAATTTGAAGATTGGTAATATAGATTTAAGAAAGTTATTTATATAATTTATGTAATTTAATATTCTTTACCTGTCGTGACCGCTCTCGTGACCCCTGGCCTCTGTCGAGGCCCAACAGCTGAGACAGTCTACCATTGCTAGACTGACAGCCCTAGAAAACGGAGTCTGCTCTCGGGGGCAGAAAGCCCCGCGTCCCCCGTCGTCTACTGCTCGATGACATCCTGATGAAAGGAAATTTGATAATGAATTTAAAGGAAAATATAGAAGACGAAAGAAGAGATGAAAGAAACGATACTTGTACTTAATTTCAAAATTCATCAGTATCACGATCATGTACTCTACTTCGTAAACCGGACCATCGATCTTTTGTCATGGTTGTTCGCCGTTTTCGTTTTTTCACATTATGAGTCTGTACATCTTGTGCATCTCCAACTAATTCATCGAGTCGTAGACCAGGCTCAACGACAAAAGAATCTGGCAACTCTTCCTCTTGGTAAACAACATCTGCCTCATCAATATAACCATTATTGTCCGGTGTATATAACCGCTCACGAGGATTCACCTTTTGTACAACCCACCATGCACTAAGTTTTTCGCATGGATATTGTAGATAGTACACTTGTTCGACTTGGTGTGCAAGGACAAAGGTGTCGTAGCCTCGTAGTCGGTCCTTGTGTTTGACTTCTACCATGCCAAATTGGTTTTGTCGAGTTCCATTGTTATTATCAAACCAATCACAGTCAAAGAAGACTACTTTAAGGTCTTTACTCCCGGCAAAACTAAATTCTAGGATTTTGTTTATGATCCCATAGAAATTAGTTTCATGTCCTTCGGCATCGGCGGCCCTTGTCACAACTCCGGTGTTTGATGTTGCCCTTAGAGGACGTTGAGCTTCAAATTGAGTTGAACGGAATCGGAACCCATTGACATCATATCGACCGAAGAGTTTAACTTTAATGGATCCGTTGGACAGTTGTCCAGCATATGAAGTAAGAAGACTATTTTATGCTATGAACATAATTACTAAGAGGAACAAGACAAGGAAAACGTTACATGATTTCGAAACCACGTTTGGAAGTTAGGTCCTCCATTTACTCCATAGTGTCGCATTGTTTGTATTTGCTTGCTAGTAGGTTGCTGCTTAGACTTCCAATTTTGTCGATCGAACTCACTAAATCAGGACAAAAAATAATTATTGGTGTAGATGTATAACACACCACACAAATTAGTATAGATGTTGAACAACCACTTACTGAAAAAAATTGTCCATCCCATCTATGTTAGCGTACATGTATAACAAAGCAGCTGTCTTTTCATCTGCTGAAGCATCATAGCTCGTGCCACTACCAACAGTGGTGCCTCTCGTTTGAAAAAGTGAGAGTTCGCTACAAGAGGTTGCTTCAGCCATATTATACCGTAACACCGATGCATTAACATTGTGTTCTTCTGCAAAGTAGACACTTGAAAAGTATCCTATCTCCTGAAGTGTAAATGCTTCGGCGATGCATCCTTCAACCCTTGCCCTATTACGAACCATCGGTTTTAGACATCTGAGTGCTCTTTCAATGTGGTACATCCACCTATATTGAACAGGGCCACCTACTTTAGCTTCATATGGAAGATGGATTAGAAGGTGTTGCATTGGATTGAAGAACCCTGGAGGAAATACTTTTTCCATCTTACATAAAAGCACGGGTATCTCTTTTTCCAACTTCTCCATCATCTCCCTTTTGATTTCTATAGCACAAAGCTGTCTATAAAAATAGCTAAGCTCGGCTAACACCTTCCACAGCTCATCGTCAAGATAGCCTCGAAACATAACCGGCAGAAGTCTTTCCATGATTATGTGATAATCATGGCTCTTCAAACCAGTAAGATTTCCAGTCTTAACATTAACGGCTCTTCTCAGGCTAGCAGCAAAACCGTCTGGGAATTTCAACTGTTTCAACCACTTGAAGACTTCTTTCTTTTCTTTTGGTCGAAGGCAGAAAGAAGCTCGTGGTTTGCCACCAGCTTCGGAGAGCTCAAGACTTGGTCGGTTACAAACCTCTGCCAAATCCTTCCGAGCTTTTATATTGTCTTTTGTTTTTCCCGTCATATCCAAGCACGTGCTTATGATGCATTCGCCCATGTTACGTTCCTGGTGCATGACATCAATGTTATGCATTAGAATTAAAGACTTCATATACGGTAACTCCCATAGTGCACATATATGAGTCCAATTGTGATCCTCTCCGTAACCAACAAAATATCCAGGACGACCTTCATCTGGCACTAGATTGTTGAGCTGTTTAACAATTTCCGACCCGTTCAGACGTTGTGGTGGTCCCTTTTTTACAATGGTACCCTTCCTGAAGGCATTTCTCTGTTGCCTAAACACGTGATTTGGCGGTAACCAACGTCTATGACAATCAAAGTAGCATATCTTGCCACCATGACTTAGACGAAAACAATCCGTGTCCGAAGCACATATTGGACATGTCAATCGACCATGAGTGCTCCAGCCAGAAAACATGCCGTAAGCTGGAAAATCATGAACAGACCACAAGTACGCAGCTCGAAGGTTGAATTTCTGTTTTCTATAACAGTCGTACGCTTCGACTCCTGTCCATAACATTTTGAACTCTTCAATCAATGGCTGCATCATCACGTTCAGTCGTGAACCAGGATGATCCGGTCCAGGTACAATAAGGCATAGGAACATGAACTCATACTTCATACAAAGCGATGGTGGTAAGTTGTACGGAATAGCGAAC
The DNA here is from genome assembly GCA_030760725.1 of Neostapfia colusana. Lineage (NCBI taxonomy): Eukaryota > Viridiplantae > Streptophyta > Magnoliopsida > Poales > Poaceae > Neostapfia > Neostapfia colusana. The sequence continues at coordinate 36,030,609 of JASWHV010000016.1, forward strand.
ACGGGCCAGCAAGAGTATGGTGTGGCGTTTGTACTAAACGGTGAGAAGCCATCTGTCGCCAACCCAAAGCGAATATTTCTTGCGTCATTGGCGAAATCTAGATCGAAGTGGTCAAGCGCCTTCCATGCCTCACCGTCCGACGGGTGCACCATCATGCTGTTGTTCTCACGTACACCTTCTTTATGCCACCTCATGTGTCTAGTTGTTTTTTTAGATAGAAACAAACGCTTGAACCTAAGTGTGACAGGCAAGTAGCGAAGCTGCTTCTGTGCGACTTGAGTCATTACTTTTGAACCGTCGTCATTAACAACTTCGACAAATCTCGCTTTACCACATTTTAAGCACTTGTTCTCATTGACATGCTCTCTCCAAAAAAGCATGCAATTGTCTAGACACATATCAATCTTCTCATATTTCATACCTAGACCAGAAATCAACTTCTTAGACTGATACATATCTTTAGGCACTTTATGTGGTTGTGGAAAGATATCACTGATCAATTTGATAAGATCGTTGTAGCAGTTATTGGAGAAGAAATACTTAGACTTAATGGCCATAAATCTAGTCATGAAAGTAAGGAGCGTCACTTCGGTGAGTTCATGCAACGGCTCTTCTGAAGCTTTGAGAAGCGTGAAAAACGCTTCAACCTCCGTTGGAGGAGGATCCTCCATCAATTCAGGATTTATGGCATCAAGCATCTCGTCCATCCTATCGACCCCCGTGTTGTCATCCTCATCTGAAACTTGTAAGGGTTGAGAAGATGTCTCACCGTGAAAGGTCCACACCTCATAATCTTGCATGAAACCGTATCGACATAACTGAAACGCCAAATTCACTTTGTCCCAACACTTTGCACCTTGACATTTCGTACATGGGCACCGCACCTTATCGATCTTTGACAATGAAAAAGCTCGATCTACAAAAGCATCTGTCTTTGCGAACCACTCATCTGAGTGACCACCAGAACTGTTCTTCCAACCGGTATACATCCAACTACGATCCTCACCCATGTTTGAATCTGCAGTTTAATGTCAAGGAAATTATAGTTACTTTATAATTTATTTATGTCACGGCCCTACATCTATTGAAAAGGATAGGTCCTAAACGCACCCAAGAGTGATCGAGCGGAGCGTGCTCATGACGAGACGCGTGGTATGGATCCAAACGAAATTTCGGCAGCATAACCCCGCTGTTCTCCACTGCACGCCCGAAAATGGTGCAGCAGAGAACAACAGGGTTATGCCGTCGAAATCTTGTCTAGATCTAAACCCGCGTTTCATCACATGCCACGCCCCCTCGGTCACTCCCAGGCTGTCCAAAAAGGGACAATTCCGAACGTACACGCCTCACATGCGTAACACATGTGAGACGGGCCCGTTCGAAACGGGTGACGCATGTTGTATAGGTTTACGTCAATCTTTCGTTTTTGAGTCATTTAAAAGAGAGAGAGGAAAGAACGAGAGAGAAGGAAAGAACGGGAGACAAAGAAGTGGGTCAGCCGTCCTAAGTTATGTCCCGTTGGGGCCTGCCATTATCTTACGACGCCTTTAGGGTTAGCCGTCGTACGTTATGCCCCGTCGTAAGTGGGTCAAAGATGAAACCGCACCGTCTGGGCCCGCCGTCCACGCGCGGGAGCTTGCCGTCCTCCGTGCCTGTCTAGACTAATACATTACCACTAAATGAGCCGTGACAGACCCTAAATGGGTCGTGTCAGGCCGGACCGGGCCGAAACCCATTTATTTACATATAGTAACTAATCACACAATCAATCAAAGTATTAATTAAACAATAATCAATTACAATACTAATTAAACAATTAATCAACTAAGGTCGGACAGCGCGGCAGGGCGGGGCTTGGGGCGGGGCCGGGCGGCACAGCAAGGCGGGGCTCGGGGCGGGGCGCGTCGAGCGGCGGCGGCCGAGGCAAAGCTGTACAAAAGGAACAACTCAGGCAACCATAATCTAATTAGGACAATCTTGCTGTGGTGACAAGCGAGCGCACAGCCCTTCTTTGTCTTGGGCCTGCTGGTGACAGCCCTGGCAACCAGTCACCGATGAATTAATCCTAAAACTGAATCCGCCGAAGAATATGAAATAAGGTTTCTGCTGCTATGGATGTGAATAACAGTGCATAAGCTGTTTGTGAGCAGGATGGGGCCGTCTTTTTGGCTTATAGATCACTGGAACGATTTCCTTAAGGTCATGCGATGCAGCCATGCAAGTGAGTGACAGAAGAAAAGGTTAGCAATGTCGATTGCTGTTGTAATAGGTTAAGCAGATGCACGATAGACCGTTGTTATACCTTTTATAGGTGACTAAGCTGGGCCCACTCTGCGTTGAAATCCAGCACTTCTAGTTGTTTGGACGTCACCTTATTACTGCAACATCAGTAGTTTGCTTTTGAATGTTCAAACTGATGACCATGATTTGAACGGCAGTGCTGGTTAATGTGAACTGATTTCCACTTGATAGAGCTCCATCAGCAAGTTATGCGTTTAACTGGCTTGTAAGGAGCTGTCTTGATGACACGGAGAACGGACGAGACCGTTCAAAACAGAATTGTTTCCCTTACCGTGATATACCAATCTCGGCTTTAGTTGGGTACAATAAATCCATGTGTATAGGTTGGAATGTTTAATTCAATCTCTTTCAATACAAGTCAGAGTATTCGACTCTATACAAACAACACATTAAAAATGTAAGAAATGAAGTCGAATAAAACGTTGCTTGCTGGTTCCCAGAACTCTGGGGGCTCCTTCCTCTTTACATCCAGGTATGAATACTAGGAATTAAGGATAGGAAGAGTTTAACCCCGGATCATTTTACAACCAGCTAACTTATAATTTTTCATAATCAGTATATAATTTTATAAAAAATAATAACAGCACTAAGTGAAAGGATCTTAAATCTGTCCTTAAAGATATGTTCGTGAAAGAAAAATATGGACGATGGGAGCTTCGGAAGTACAGCAACGGCAGAGTGATGCGTGGGGAAGTACATGCACATAAGTGCATGTTTTCAGTAATCTACTATACCTTTCAGGCTGAAATTTTCGCCTGCAGCACAATCTGCGGTGCTTTGGATGGTTTCTCCGTTCGTTTACCAAGTCGTAAGAATTTAGGTAGAACCAACATCCAGGCAGAACCACATAAGCTACACTGAAAGAACCAAGGATATATAGAACGCTAATACACTATTGATACAGCTAGTTGTTGGATTCTTGAGGCATCAGGTACGACCTAAACCATGATCGCGATACTAGCGCTAAGGCTAGAACCTCGCTGGCACGGAAACGAGCAGGCCGGTAAACAAGGACCACCACCAAGCCTGAAGATAACCTAAACCTGCCTCGCGATAAGCCGACAGCATGTACTGACGACAACTAGTACCCTAACTAAAGCCGGGGAGAGGCCGGAGGGGAGGGGGAGGGGACTTACCTCGGCCGGAGACGGGCGGCGGCGGTGGCGGGGACGGGCGGCGGCGACTGGGACGGCGGCGGCGACCGGGACAGCGGCGGCGACCGGGACGGCGGCGGCGACCGGTGCGAGTCAGGAGGCGGCACTGGCCGCCTCCCGACTCGCGCATGGGTTATATACCCCGTTATTGACGACGGTGCTAGGAAACTGTCGTCAATAAGGACTTGTTGACGACGGTACTAGGTCACCGTCGTCAATAACTCCTCGGGTGGGCCCGAATTTAGTTAAAGACGACGGCCACCGTCGTCAATAATTTATTGACGACGGTTCTCGTCTAGCCGTCGTCAATAACTAAGTTATTGACGACGGCTAGATAAAGCCGTCGTCAATAACATTAAAGACGACAGCCCCGTCGACAATAAATTTGGCCGTCGTCAATGATCGTTTTTCCTGTAGTGTAGCTGATGCATTGAGCCGGAAGGGAGCATGTCACCGTCTCACTGTTCGGGAGCTACCCCCGAGCTACACAAGGAGTTCGAACGGTTACATCTCGGGTTCTTGAACGAGATGGAAGTGATGGAACTCCATTCTTCGCTGGAACAAGAGATCAGAGATGGCCAAGCAACGGATGTGGAGATCAACGAGATCAAGGAAATGATCCGACAAGCCATAGAAAAGGACTTCAAGGAAGACGAGAAGGGTACACTTTGGTTAGGAAAAAGAATTTGTGTGCCTAACATGAAGCATATCCGCGACACGATATTGAAAGAGACACATGATTCACCTTATTCCATACATCCCGGCAGTACAAAGATGTACAAGGACTTGAAGACTTGTTATTGGTGGGATGGTATGAAAAGGGACATAGCCGAGTATGTTGCCTTATGCGACACATGCCAACGGGTGAAGGCCGAACATCAAAGACCCACTGGACTGTTGCAACCATTGAGAGTACCCAAGTGGAAGTGGGAGACATCAGTATGGATTTCATCGTCGGATTACCACGTACTCGATCGGGTCACGACTCCATCTGGGTTATCGTGGACCAATTGACGAAAACCGCTCATTTTCTTCCTGTTAAAACCACGTACCGCGTGGCAGATCTATCCGAGCTGTACATGGAGCAAATCGTGTCCCATCATGGAGTCCCGAAGAGGATAGTTTCAGACCGAGGTACCCAGTTTACCTCTAGGTTATGGAGGAAGCTGCATGAAGCTATGGGTACACGACTGGATTTTAGCTCCGCTAACCACCCGCAGACCGATGGACAAACCGAGAGGACAAACCAAATTTTGGAAGACATGTTGAGAGCCTGTGCCTTGAAACATGGACGTAGTTGGGATAGGAGCTTGCCGTATGCTGAGTTCTCGTACAACAACAGCTACTAGGCCAGTTTGAAGATGTCACCTTTGGAGGCATTGTATGGTAGACGGTGTAGAACGCCATTGTTTTGGAATGAGACCAGGGAGAACCAAGTGTTTGGACCGGAAGTGCTGCAAGAAGCTGAGAAGCAAGTACAAACGGTACGGGAGAATTTGAAGGCTGCTCAGTCACGACAAAAGGCTATGCGGACAATAGGCGAAGGAAGCTGACATTCGAAGTAGGAGACTTCATATACCTTAAGGTGTTGCCTATCCGTGGCCAACAACGTTTCAACGTAAAAGGCAAGCTAGCACCTTGCTACATAGGGCCATTTAAGATTTTGAGCAAGCGAGGAGAAGTATCCTATCAACTAGAGCTCCCAATGCACCTCTCCGATGTGCATGACGTGTTTCACGTATCCCAGCTCAAGAAGTGCTTGAGAGTATCAGAAGAACAAGTACCGATTGATGAACTTGAGCTTCAAGAGGATCTGAGCTATGTAGAGCACCCTGTCCGAATTTTGGACATGAAGGAAAGGGTCACGAGGAACAAAGTGATCTGTTGGTTCAAGGTACAATGGAGCCATCACACAGAATCTGAAGCCACATGGGAGCGTGAGGAAGATATCAAGGCAGAATTCCCACATCTATTCTCCACTATCGAATCTTGAGGGCGAGATTCAATTTAAGGGGGGTAGATTTGTGACACCCTCAATTTTGATTTCTGCATGCATTCATATTTTATATAGAGAAATCATTTTAAAAGAAGTTGAAACAGAGAAAGAATTAAAAAGATAGCCAAAAAGAGCAAATTCCAGTTCATCGAGGAGCGCCGAAGACACCTCCCGTGGCCCGCTGGCCACGTGGCGCTTTCGGAGCTCATCCCCGCAAAGGTGGAGTGGTCAGTCGCTAACTGGCTACGTGGCAGGCTCGGAGCTTGCCTCTGTGAGAGGGGCGAGGTTCGACCCCGTGGGACACATGCTGCCCCCGGAGCTAGCCTCTGCGTAGGAGCGAGGTCAGCCCCGCAGGACACGTGTCGCCTTCGGAGCTAGTCACCGCGGAAAAGAGAGGACCAGCCACGCGGGACATGTGTCGTTCTCGGAGCTCGTCTCCGAGAGGTCCGACCCACGGGACACGTGTCGCTCTCGGAGCTCACCTTCAAGAGGTCCGGCCCCGTTAGACACGTGTCACCTCCGGAGCTCATCCCCGAGAGGTTCGACACTACTGGACACCTGTCACCTCCTTATCTTGTCTCTGGGAGGTCCCTCCCGGTGGACACGTGTCATCCTCAGAGCTCACTTCCGAGGAGAAGGTCCTGCAGGACACGCGTCAGCCTCAGAGCTCGCCTCCAACAGGTCCCGCCTGGCTCGACACGTGTCATCCTCGGAACCCGTCTCCAAGATGAAGGGAGGTCCAACACTGTTGAACACGTGTCATTCTCGGAGCACACCTCCGAGAAGAAGGTAGGTCTGATGCTGATGGACACATGTCGACCTCGGAGCTCATCCCTGAGAAGAAAGGAAGTCCGACACTGCTAGGACATGTGGCACTATCGGAGCTCACCTCCGAAGAGAGGGAAGGTCCGGCACTGACACGGGGCACACTCGGAGCCACCTCCAAAGAGAGGGAGGTCGGGCACTGACACGTGGTGTTCGCAAAGCTCATCTCTGGAGAGAGGCGAGGTCCCGACCCGCCAAGACACGTGGCACACGCGGAGCTCGCCTCTGAGAGAGAGGGAGGTCCCACCCGCCTAACACGCGGAGCAACCAGAGCTCGCCCCTGAGTAAAAGGGAAGCCCAGGCCCCCGCTGGACACGTGGAGCCTCCGGAGCTTATCCCTGCAGAAGGATGCGATTCTTAAGCGGTTTTTCTTCCGTGCGCGAGTACCCAACACAGAGGAAACCAACACGAACTCTTCTAAGTTGATACTGCAACCAAATCGATTGGAGATAAGTTGTTAAGATCCAAACACAAATCAAATAGGACTCTGATTTGAAATCAAATCGGAGAAGGACTCTTCTTTTTCCGGTTATAAAACCAAAACAACCCCTTGGTCGTAACATCTTTTCTCAAGCCGACAACTTAGAGCCCTAGACCCCATTTTGCCGGGTAAACCCCTTCGCCGGAGTTGACCACCGGAGAGACCGCCGACGAGCCCAGACACGATCGCCATCGCCGGAGGAGAGCCGACGATCTGTTTTTGCAAGGAGGAAGGACCCTAAGGAAGTAAGGTAGGTCTCCATTACCACCTTACGACCAGATCGCGGTTTTCTTTGCATCTGTTTCTTTGATCCCTTCGAACAGAAGCTTTTTCGTGGACAGATCACGTGTTGATTGGTTTGATCTAGAGTCAAGATCATCGCCACATCCACAATTGATCTTTACCCCTCTGTTCATCATAAAACCCCATGCAAACCCATGCAAACATGCAAGAACACGTACAAACCGATCTAATAAAAACAGCATCATAGGATTATCATGCATATGCACCATTGCATTTTGAGTAAAGTTTGTGCATGATGATTGATTGATATGAATCTTGTATGTGCGTGATAATAAATAGAAGCACAAGCTCAGGGAGCTATCTACAAAGGATTTCAGCACCAAGATTTTGAGATCCCAGAGCAATAGAAACCACAGGAACAAGGCAAGTGCCCCTTGACCATATTGATCCCATGTTTTGAAACTGTTTTGTTTGCGAAAAGGTGTGTGTGCTTGAGTCAACTTGATGGGAAACCCTTTCGTAGGAGTTTACTAGTTTTGTTTACCACCCTTGTTGCCGGGACAGTTGATGAGTCAGGTATGGTCGTTTTGCTTTTTGCTTCACGGAGTCCACGGGATATGGCAAGCGACAGAATGCGTCTAGCTAACTGCACTTGTATGAATAACGTTAATGAGAAACTGATGTTGATAATGAACATGAATCGGGGGAGATCTAGGCAAGTTTGGTCCATGGAATTGGTAGAATGAGAGTGTGGTTTACTTGCCGTAGATCTAAGGACCGGTTAATGCCAGCCATGCCAGGAAAACAGTGCCACCACAATGCCAAATATGGGTGCGGCTTAGCTGACTAATTAGGTAAGTTACTAGATTGTTATGGACCGTGGAAGGCGCGGGAAACGGGAGTCAAGAGAGGACTTCCCTGGGAACTGCATGACACAAGAGGGGGCCCGTAGGTGGGAGAATTGGAGATTCTAGCCTGCTAGTGAAACCTTAGTGAGTCCATATATCTAGTAGCCCCTTTGTAAAGGCTATTTTATGATCTCTTGACCATACACCGACGGTTGTGTACTGGTATAACGGAGGTTCTGCAGTCACCGACGGGTGACGAAATCACAAACTTGTGGGTAAAGTGGTGCCACCTCTGCAGAGTGTAAAACTATCATGATAGCCAAGCTTACGGTCACAAGCGCCTGGACAACTCACATGATTAAATGGGATGGTTATTGGGATGGTATTTGGTTGGTTATTGGTTTGGTGATGGTTTGGTCATCAAGGGATGGTTTTGGGACTGTTGAGTCCTGGTAATGAGAATGGTTTCATGACTGTTAAGTCATGGCAATGAGCTTTGATCTCGGTATGAGATGGAATTGAATGTGAGATGAGATGGTAATGAATACGAGGTGGTATTCATGAGCATGAGAAAAAGTTGAGAAAGATGAATGTCTGATGAGACATGAAAAAAGGTGAAATATGATGGAGGTATGTTGACGTTTTAATTGGATACATGTTGGGATTAAATTTACTTAAGGCTAGTTGCTGCTGTTTTTATCATGTTTTTTGTGAAATAAACTTTGCTTTATGCAATGAGCATTTTTATACCTACCTTATTGTAAGCTACATGTCATACTTCCTGCACTTGCTGAGTACGACATGTACTCACCCTTGCATTATCATACATCATCAGCAACAGGAGAGGAATACTTTAAAGACCGTGTGGAGTATTAGACGTGTGATCCACCGTTAACTTGCCTGTGGAGTAGGAGATGGAACCGCTACTGCTGTTTAGTTTGCTTCCGCAATAGTTTAGAAGACTTCCGCTGCTAGAATAAGACTTCCTCTGCTAGAATGAGTTTGAGACTCATGAGACATTGTAATAAAATCCTATTCATTCATGGTTATATATATTCTGAATTCAGTTTGTGGATTACATGTGTATATGTGGTGAACATCCTGGGCACACATATGCATCAGTCCAGGTTCCGAGGTTCTCTCAGAACAGGGGCGTCACACACGATTTGCTCCATATACACCTCGGCTAGATGTGCAAAGCTGTACTTGGTTCTAGCAGGAAGGAAATGGGCTGTTTTCATCAATCAGTCCACGATGACCCAAATAGAGTCGTAACCCGATTGACTACGTGGCAATCCGCCGATGAAATCCATGCTGATGTCTTCCCACTTCCACTCGGGTACCTTCAATGGCTGCAACAGTCCAGCGGTTCTTTGATGTTCGGCCTTCACCCGTTGGCACGTATCGCATAAGGCAACATATTCAGCTATGTCCCTTTTCATACCATCCCACCAATAGCAAGTTTTCAGGTCCTTGTACATCTTTGTACAGCTGGGGTGTACGGAATAAGGTGAGTCATGTGCCTCCTTTAATATCATGTCGCGGATGTGCTTCACGTTAGGCACACAAATCCTTTTCCCTAACCAAAGCGTGCCTTTCTCGTCTTCCTTGAAATCCTTTTCTATGCCTTGTAGGATTCTTTCCTTGATTTCCCTGATTTCCTCATCCGTTGCTTGACCATCTCGTATCTCTTGTTCCAGCGAGGGGTTCAGTTCTATCACCTCCATCTCGTTCAAGAATCCGAGATGTAACTGTTCGAACTCCTTGTACAGTTCGGGTGGCAGCTCCCGAACTGTAAGTTGGTGACATGCTCCTTTCCGGCTCAACGCATCAGCTACTACATTGGCCTTTCTGGGGTGATAGTTGATTCCAACATCAAAATCCTTGATGAGTTCCAACCATCGATGTTGCCTCAAATTCAGATCGGTTTGCGTGAATATATACTTGAGGCTTTTGTGATCCGTATAGATCTCACATCGGTGGCCAAGGATATAATGCCTCCAAATCTTCAAGGCATGTACCACGGCTGCAAGTTCCAAGTCATGTGTGGGGTAATTCAGCTCGTGTTTCTTTAGTTGTCTCGATGCATAGGCTACCACTGTTCCTTCTTGCATGAGCACACATCCAAGCCCTTGCATGCGTCACAATATATGTCAAAGCTCCGGCTCACTTTCGGCAATACATAAACCGGCGCTGTTGTTAACCTCTTCTTTAGCTCTTCAAAGCTTTCTTGACATCCTGGTGTCCACTGAAATGCTTACCCCTTCATTAGCAATTCAGTCATAGGCTTCGCTATTTTGGAGAAATCCTTGATGAACCGGCGGTAGTATCCAGCCATCCCAAGGAAACTCCGAATATCTCTCACATTCTGCGGTTGGTTCCACTTCCAAACATCTCCCACTTTTCCGGGATCAACCGATACTCCTCCCTCGGAAATGATGTGGCCTGGAAACGATATCTCCTTTAGCCAAAATTGACACTTGCTGAACTTGGCATACAATTGATGCTCTCGCTGTTTCTGCAACGTCAACCTCAAGTGTTCTTTGTGTTCTTCCTTGCTTTTCGAATACACCATGATATCATCGATGAAAACCACGACAAACTTGTCCATGTACTCCGTGAAGACCTTATTCATTAGGTACATAAAGTATGCGGGTGCATTCGTTAACCCAAAAGACATAACGGTATATTCATACGAACCATACCGTGTTCAAAATGCAGTTTTTGGTATGTCAGAGGGCTTAATCTTCAGCTTGAAGTTCCCGACCGAAGATCAATCTTGGAGAAAATTCGGGCACCTTTCATTTGGTCAAATAGGTCCTCTATACGGGGCAGCAGGTATTTATACTTGATTGTCACCTCATTGAGATACCTATAATCCACACACATCCTTTGGGTTCCATCTTTCTTGTCCACGAAGAGCACGGGGGCTCCCCATGGTGACGAGCTTGGGCATATAAAAACCTTTTCTAGCTGCTCCTGAATTTGCTTCTTGAGATCCACTAAATCAATAGCGGGCATCCTATATGGCCTATTTGCTATAGGTGCAGTTCTGGGTACTAAATCAATGTCACGGTCATGTGGCATACCTGGATGTTCTTCCGGGAACACATCTGAATATTCTTGAACCACCAGAATGCTTTCCAATGATTCTTCTTTCACGTGGTTCAGCACTGCCTTCTCGGTTGCCGGTTGGGCTCCCTCGAACTCAATACAAGTACTGTGCTCAGTTGTCAACTGCACGATCCTCTGAGCACATTGAATCACTCTGTTGTGCTTGCTTAACCAATCCATTCCATGTATTATGTCAATCCCTGGGGAATCCAAGACAATAAGGTTGGCAAGAAATTATACACCCTTATTTTATGGCTTACTTTCGGACATACTATATTTGTAGGAGCTAGAATTCAGATTTGAAAGAAGCGATTTCCCAACTATATGCATCAAGTTGTATGAACTAAGCATCTTCTTTTATTAATTTCAGCCTATATGAGGATGTGAACACGTGTCAAAGCATCTCACATCTCTTCACTATGTGTGGATGTGGACATTCGCCGAAGCGTCCCACAACTCACATCAGCCCATAAACACAAGCAATCCTCACAAAAGTTCAACACACCACTCTTATTCAAGCTACTACGATCTAAACGTTCCTATTACAGCTTATTCAATGGGAATCCTAAACTTAATCATGTGAACCGTTGCTGTTCTCGCTGTGTGACGGGGATGGTCCATACATGGGCGCACGCCTCGGTGAGTTGGCAGTCCATGTAGAGTTAGATGACGCTGGTGCTTCATTTGCTCCCGCGTTGGCACGAGTCTCCTCTTATTTCTCCAGCAAATACAGCTTCTTGCGGAGGTAACAGATCTCTTCTTGTGCGCTTGCGTAGCGGTTTTCTAACTCTACAAGCAACCTCTAAGACTTGTCAGCAGCTTGTGGGTTGGAAAGAGCTGTTACATGGGGTCCAATGATCTCCCTTGTGCCACTCTTTGGACACGGGTGCAGCTTAAAAGTAGTGCCCTCAAGCTGCTCATGGAAGGTGTAACACAGTCCGGTGAGTGCTTCCCATGCAGTATTATCGATAGCTTCTGCCCTTATAGCTCTCCATGTGGGTGTGAAGTGCCGAGTGACAACCCTACCGTTAGATAGGATGGTTATGTCAGCCTTCCACTCTTCATGTCCGAGACGAGGGACTTTCTTGAGGAGATACTCCGGATATAAGCTGCAGCAATACAGAAATTCTTTGAGCTCCCTGGATATGTGTCCTCCTTCCGTTCCGTCGGACCGAAATTCTTGAACTGAATGGTTGGCCCATTCATCACCTTCATTATTTGTCTCAACGAGGGGTGGCTCCTCCTCGGGTTCATCTCCTCCCGTCATAGCTTCATGAGGCTCCACGGGGTGTAAGCCTGCGTGAAACTCCTCCTGAGGTGCGTACCAATGCCGTGCTTGTGGATCATCCTCCATGTCATCTTCAAATGGTTCCACCTCTTCCAGATCCTCTTCCTCATGCATAGAGTTATTGACTTCGTCTTCCTCATGAGGTTCCGTCTTCACCTCCTCCCAATATGGTCCATCGGACATCTCAATGGGGTTAAGTGCACTCCCACGTGGTGGTGGACGAGTACTTATGCGTGCCGATCTCCTGATTACCGGCATCTATAAATAAAACATGAGAAACTTTAGAGAAGGAAGAAATAACTCCAAAACTTCAGAAGCTATGGAGCAAGAAAGCAAACGTGTTGCTGTCCAAAAGAAGAGAAAAAAGGGGCTGAAAATAGCACTTTGCGGTGGCTGAATTGACAAGTAAAGTGCAGCAGCAAGCAATTTTTAAAATAGCAGTTTAGAGGGGTGTTCCTATTTGTTTTAGAGTGTCCATTCTACCTAGGATTGCGTCCTATGGTCAGCATGGCTCTGATACCAATCTGTGACACCCGATTCCGAAAATAGAACCAAGTGAATGCATATGTGTGCCCAGGATGTTCATCACACATACACATGTAATCTACAAACTGAATTCAGAATATAACCACTAATAATTAGAGTTTAAATACTTTATTACAATTACTAAAAGTCTCACTCATGAATCTCTAACTTATTTTTGCAGCGGAAGTCTCTAAACGACAGCGGAAATAACTAAACAGCAGGCTCCAACTTCAACTCCACAGGCATGTTGACGGTAGTGCGCACGCCTAATACTCCACATGGTCTTCGAAGTACTCTTCTCCTGTAGCTGATGTTTATGTGGTAATGCAAGGGTGAGTACATGTCGTACTCAGCAAGTGCGGGAAAAGTATAACACGTAGCTTACAAGAAGGTAGGAAATAAAATGGCTCATTGCAGCAAGCAAAATTTATTTCACAACATGATAAAAACAGCAACTATTTCTAGGTGAAATTTATCCCATCATAATCAAGTAATTCAGCAACATTCTCTCATCATAATTCACCATTTATCATGCTTTAACCAACCAATAAGCTTTCTCAAGTTCATCTCATGCTCATAAATATTCATAACCATCTCATATTCATATAGCCAAAACCAAACTCATTTTCATGACTCAAAACAGTTCCAAAACAAATCCCAATGACCATACCGAATATCCATCCCAAGTTTCCCCTCTAATCATGTGAGTTGGCCAGGTCTTGTAACTGGAAGCACGGCTATCAGGATAGTTTTACACTCTGCAGAGGTGGAACCACTTTACCCACAAGTTCGTGATTGCGTCACCCGTCGGTGACTGCAGAACCTCCATTTTACCAGTACACAACCATCGGTGTATGGCCAAGAGATCACAAAATAGCCTTTACAAAGGGGCTACTAGATGTATGGACTCACTGAGGTTTCACCGGCAGGCCCGAATCACCATTCTCCCACCCACGGGCCCCCTCTTGTGCCATGCAGTTCTCAGGTCAGTCCATCTCGACTCCCATTCCCTGCGCCATCCACGGTCCATAACAAGCGAGCAACACACCTAATTAGTCAGCTAAGCCGCACCCATATTTGGCCTTGTGGGTGTACTGTTTTCCTGGCATGTGCTGGCATGAACCAGTCCTTAGATCTATGGCAAGTAAACCACCATCTCATTCAGCAACATCCACGAACCAAGCTTTCCTAGATCTCCCCGATTCCATGCTCATTAACATCATCAAGTTCTCATAATCATTATTTATATGAGTGCAGTAGCTAAACATGTTTTAATTCAGCTTCCTGTATCCCATAAATTAAGCAAAAAAAGGAAAGACGACCATACCCGACTCATCAAATTTCCCGGTGACAAGGATGGTTAACAAAACTTGTAAACTCCTATAAAAGGGTGTCCCATCAAGTTGATTCAAGCATACGAGTTTTCGCGAACAAAACAGTTTCAAAACATGGTATTAATATGGTCAAGGGGCACTTGCCTTGCTCCCGTGGCTCTTGTTGCTCAAGCGTCTCGAAGTCTTGGTGCAATGGAGTAGATGGATGGAAATCCTATGGTGCTGTTTTATTAAACCCGTTTGTACGTGTTCTTGCATGTTTTAATGGCTTTCATGGGTTTTTTGTGATGAACAAGGGTGTAGGGATCAAGTGTGGACGTGGTGATGATCTTGACTCAAGATCTAGATCAATTCAAACATCAAAAACTGATCAAAACATGATCTGTGCACACGTAAAAGTTTCTGCTCTAAGGGGCAAAGAAAATGGATGCGTAGAAACAGCGGCGACGTTGTAAGATTGGTAATTGTGACCTACTTCACTTCCTATTAGTGCCAGGGCCTTCCTCCTAGCAATGGTAGCAGTGGGGAATTTTTCTATGGAAGATTTGGGCAGGACAGATCGTCGGGCTTTTCTCCGGCGATGGCGGGGCTCGACGGTGACCAAATTCCAGCAAGGGGGGAACTTGGCGACTTGGCAGCAAGGAAGGGGGCTTGGCAGCAGGGGGGGCGACCAAAAGAGAGAGGTGTCAGCCAAGGGGGTGGGGGTTATATTTATAAGGGAAAAGGTGAGTCCTACTCCAATTGGAGCTCAAATAAGAGTCCTATTCAATTTTTTTGGATCTTAACAAACTTATCTCTTGTGGTGCGGCAGCCATTGGGATTTTATCCCCAAAGTGTGGGGAAAATTCCCTTTTTTGGGAATTAGGGAATTTATAAATTTTGGGGGAAATTTTGGAATGACAAATTTCAGCTATCTTTTTCCCATTCCACACAATTTCTATGTCACTTGCTCCATTTCTACATTCCCTCTCCATTTCTATGTCCCATTCTCCATTTCTACATTCCCCTCTCCATTTCTATGTCCCATTCTCCATTTCTACATTCTCCTCTCCATTTCTGTGTCCCATTCTCCATTTCTACATTGCCCTTCTCCATTTCTATGCCCCATTCTCCATTTCTATATTCTCTTCTCCATTTCTGTAGTTTTTCCTCCATTTCTATGATTCCTTTATCCATTTCTATGGTTCTTTCTGCATTTCTATGGTTCTTTCTCCATTTCTATGGTTCTTTTCTCCATTTCTATGGTTCTTTCTCCATTTCTATAGTTCTTTCTCCATTTATATAGTTCTTTCTCCATTTCTATAGTTCTTTCTCCATTTCTACTTCTTTTATAATGTTTCTCTACATCAAAAATGTATGCAATGCATGGATATGAATTTGAGGGTGTTACAAAGTGCCATCATATCAACATATCATGCTGATGGTACACTGGATGCATTAGCACATGTACAAAATCTATACGGTAAAACCAAAGGTAATAACCAAAGCTATCTACGGTAACATCTATACGGTACAAAAATTTTTTCCTTCTTTTAATTATATTTTAAATCACCAACATATCTTATAATAATTTAAAAGTAGGTAAAATTGGTGAGCTCAACAATTCTTTTCTTTCAAAACAAGTAATTAAATATCCCCTTCTTTATTTTACATGAAACTGTAGACCACACAGAAGGCCCACACATGAAATGGGTCACGTTAACGTCCATCCATGCCCAAATAGGCACATACTCCAGCTATTTTTGTTTTGTTCGGCTTTTGCTACCTTGTTCATAATGGTCGTGGAATGCATAATGTAATAGCTAAGAGAAAACAACAGCTACGATCTAGACACAGTGTTATCCATACTTTCCGTGGTGTCTTGTAAACATATGAACTTCGATGTTTGGATCAAGTTAGAGAAGGCGTGCTTGTGATTTTGCTGTTTATATATGCAGACCTCTCCAGATGATCTCTGAGGAGGAAGCCATTTCATTTCGGTTAAGAAGATCGGAAAGCCCAAATGCCTCTAGAAAGATCCGATGTAATTCGAGCTATATGGTGAGAGGTGTAGAGATCAATACTTGCATCAACATAATGGTGATGTAATCTACAGAATGCATGATGAATGGAAGCCTAATCAGTAACGTAATCTACGAAATGCAGGGTGAATGGAAATATTTGGGCTACACGGGAATGAGACACTCCGATAATATTTAAGGATCAAATAATCTTATTTTTTAATGAGGAGGTAATAGGAGGAGAAGGAAAAATGATACGATTGGTAGTGGTTATTAAAATAACACGTGTTTTATAGAAGTTTGTTATTCCTAAACACAAACTGCGAGATGTGGCCCATGCCATAATTTTTTATTTATAAACCAAAGGGAAACTTGGGTTTCTTGTATTCTATAAACACGTGGCTCAAACTTTTTGGGGGTTGGTGGGTAGGTTAGTGGGTAGTTAGGTGGGTGGGTGTGGGTTGGTCGAGTCATTAAAAAGCTCTTCCAGAAAGAGGATTCTAGATCTGAGAATAGATATTCCAGATATGGTGATAAAGGGTATCTAACAAGGTTTGGATCTGCTATTGCGATCTTAATTACTTTTTCTCTAGTCAAAGTTCTTTAGATCTAAGTTTTCAGTTTATCAGTTAGAACATATATCCTTCATAACCTCAACTTCTTTTTTCAGCTCCCCGAAATAGAGGATATATGTAGTGTAGATCTGTGTATACCATGTTATAATAAATCCATGGATAAAGGACATTGAACAACATTTGGATAAAGTATTGCACTCCTGATTATTTTTTTCAAGTATACTTCTTTGGATATATGTTTTGTTTTTATAAATTGGAACTGATCTGACAAGGATCCATCATTTCTAGAGAATATACGTCTGCCATCTCTGCTAATAACCACAGATTATTCTCTGCTGCTATTGAAATTCGCGGTTAGTAAATTCTGTTCATCCTATGTGAAGTACTTGTTTTATTTCCAGTTATTCTTGGTTTCTCGGTTCTGATGATTCCTAGTACCGTCTGTCATTTCATGTTCAACATATGAAGTAAAGCATTTTAAAAAAGAAGGAATTGGAGGTATGGGTGGAACAGACAAATATAATTTTCAGCTTCAACCCAAAAGACATCTTGCAAAATTTTACACAACGAATAACATCTGTAAATATGTGAATACATGATATGTTGTGTTTTATTTGCACCGCACTCAAGTATATATAATTTATTAACTTTATGTCTTATATTCCTATGAATGATGTTGAATGATTACTTCTGTTCTTAGAGCTCGACTTATTTTAAGTCGTCAACGTATGACTGATGTGCATCAGCTCTTCTCCTCTAACCATAAATTTACTGTTTGGTCCATAATCATGGTATGTTCTTTTTATCGGTTGGTTTTGTCTTACTTAGGTGCAAATAGGCCTGAGATAATTACTTATATTTAAGTAGTATTTTATAGAATTCATGTTTTTCCATTAGTATGATGAATAGTTACAAAAATGATCTTCTAATGTTCTTAATCTCTTATCTTAACAGCTTGTGTTATATAACAAAGTCATGCATTTTAAACAATGTACATAAATGAATATGAAACATATAAGCAGTGTAGGCATCATTTAGGAGTTTCTTGTATCACGTGTGACAATGAAGCAGTATTCCTTTCTTAGTTAACATATGAATGTACACTATCACCAAGACTTTTATGTTTTCAGCTCATATGCACATTGTAATTGACAGTGAATGATGTATATATAGACATATAGCAACTAGCACTTCATCACATGCATGCACAGTCTTACTATCATTAATTTACATAAACCATTGATATTTAAGTTCTATTCTTCATGTGTTGATGCAACCTGCTTACTTACTCGTGAATTCTTAGAGCACCACGCAACAACAATGGACCGCAACCCTCATCCACCAGCACCGCCATCTTCGACAACTTTCACAGCGGCTTCCAACAATGCTTCTCCGAGGCCTATGATTGTTCAGGTCGACCAATCGACGTTCTATTTTCTCCAGCAGCGTTTATCTATTGAACAGACAACAGGGACAGCTGCGGGAACAATATCTAGCTCCGCTGCTCAGCATGGCATCACAAGCTCGCCATCTTCTATAGTCCCGTTGCCAATGGCACCAACACGCAAGCGCTTACCAAAACTTCCTATTACCAGGCCACCGGCACCAGGACAGCTGCAGTCATTTCAAGAGATAAGCATATGTGTCCTAAACATGGAGGCAGATCCTCCATCGCCAGACTCAGCATCATCTGATGAAGAGGAGGGCGTAGCAGGTGAATATGAAGATATGGAAAATCCTGGAGAAGAGAAGGACTCGCCGCCATCCTAGACATTGGGAAGAGGCTATGGAAGCCGCCGAGCAATGCTTTCTTATCAGCCAAAATTGAGCATGTGAACCATATGTGCCTGAGTGTGAACTTATGCATATTTGTGTATCAACTAAGTTTGGCGAATATTTTGTGCTCTTAAATAGATGGAGCTAATGAACTTGTCTGCAAAGATTAAATTTTGCATTTTCGTTAGCTGTTAAGAGAATTCCCTTTAGTCCGTCGTTTTTAGTTGGAAGATTTGGTGCTCCGTAAATGAGTCGAGATGAGATGCTTATATGATGGCGCTAAATAAATGTACAGAATCTATATGGTCATGTGGAACCATCATATCAACATCTCATGTTGATGGCTACACTAGACGCACTGGTACACGTACAAATCTATGTTGGGTGCTGCTGTGCAGCACAAAAAGTTGTTGTGTCTTGTTCTTCTACTATGGTGAATCTCTAGTCATGTGTATATTTCCACAAGTGAGAGAGAAATGAGCTGGCCGACCATTGGTACTCAGAGTTTAGGTTAGATCTGGCAGCCATGTCTATAGATGGTTCGGGAGTCTACACGCTGCCGGTCACAGTATTTGCGCCAATGGCTGAGATGGCAGCCATGATATGGCTGTGAAGGAGACGAGGGTGACATTGTGTTACCCAATGATTTTGGAGGATAACTTTGGCATGTGGACTATGAAGATGAAGATCTCCATGTGTGGCAGCGTGAAGGACAAGAAGTTGGTCGATGAGATGATGGAACAAATGGCTCTCGCAGCCATTGTCCAAGCTGTGCCGGAGGCAATAGTGATTGCCATATCCGAGAAAGAGACGGCAAAGGAGGTGTGGGACGCCCTCAAGGAAATGTGTGTTCAAGGAGTTTGATGGGTCATTGTTGCTCAAGAGAAACACAATAGTGAGGTCTGGCGCAAGTTCAAAGATTGATTGCCACAAATGTGATGAGTACGGTTAAATTTCCATAGAGTGTGATGCAGTAAAGAAATGTCAAATGGTGTGACGCTACTCGCCATAGTGAACGTGGACTACAAGACGCCGTTGCTCTGAAGTCATGTGGAGGTGAAAATAATCAGTAAGATTAGGACGGAAATTTTTAGCAATAATGTTGACTTGTGTGTGCGTGTGTGTGCGTTTTTAGGTTTGTTCCAGAAAATCAATGCAGGTTAGTTCCTAGTGTGCACGTGCATCAGTTAAATAGATTACCTGAAAACAGAAGTTAGTAAGCAAAAAAAGAATCAGAGAAGAAGCCATGAAATCAAGGTAACTATGTTATTTAAATCTTCTTACTCTCAGATATCGACATATTTCAAGTCGACAACGTATGACAAATGTGCACGATCTCTTCCGTCTAACCCTTAATTTGCTCTTTGGTCCATACTACTGGTACGTTCTTTTTATGAGATGGTTTTGTCTTACTCACGTGTAAATATATCACAGGAAATTATCTTTCTGCAAGTAGTTCATTATAGAATTTATGTCTTGATGTTAGTATGCTGAATACTTATAACAAAATGAATTTGAAACATATAGGCAATGTAGGCTTCATTCAGGAGGTTTTTATGGCATGCATGACAATGAATAACTATTCCTTTTTTAGTTGACCTACGAACCTACAAGTGTATGACTCCTGCCACTTGACTGATTTCTTGTTATAGTATCAATATCAATACTATAATATTTTCTATTGACAGCGATATTTCTACTTTTTATGTGTTTGGTTCAGATAATTAGTCCAGTCAAGTCATTTATCTGAGTGACCAAGCTAAAGTAAATTTGCACATGATCATCGTCCAACCTTCTTTTGCACGATAGCCTTGATGTTTTATACTAATGTTGTCTTCTTAAGTTTTGCTCTCCAAACATCAGGAGAAAGAGAATTATGGAAGAACCTATTACATCAGTTTTCTATGGGCCACATATTCACTCAGAAGGAGCTGAACATGAGGCAACGAAGATAGTTGGAATTGATAAATGATTACGAAATAGAGATCCATTATCACCCCGGCAAGGCAAACGTCGTGGCAGATGCGCTGAGTCGCAAGTCACACGTCAACAATCTGACCATCACACTGTTGGAAGAGAGCGAGCCACTATTGCATGTTATTCCACATGGAGCTCTCTACAAATTAGCTTTGATCCACCAGAGGGTAGGTTCAGAGCTCGAGGTGTAAATTGGTTGGCGGCACTGTGGATGCGCGCGCAAGGACCTCTTGCTCGGGACGATTGGACCAGTTCAACATTTGGATGACGGGTGAAAGGTGGTTGCGTACGACGTCCGTGATGGTTGCTGTAGGCAACATCGAGTACGGGCATACGTGACAGGTTATTCGGGTAACCCTGCAGGTGTAAATCGATTATAATCACCGTCCCTCGCGGTCAGTGAGAACCACTTGTTCACTGTACCGTGACATAGAAAGAACAGGCTAGATACATGTTAAAAGTTTGCTGATTTGAAAAAAATACTTTGCTTGTTAATGTCTTGTTGTAGTTTAGAGCTCATTAAAGTTCTTTTCAACTTTGGGCGAAGTACATTAGAGAAATGCGTTTCTTTTTTGATTGCGGCTCTCTCATGTGCCGTAGCGTAAGGTTCTCCACAACCTGCTGCTAAAACTTGAAAGTAAGGTTCAAATAATTAGGCGAGTCCTTTGCAACTTATTTTACCTCATGTACCCTAAAACCATCCATCGTGCTCACTGCTTGTGTTTGAAGCTTTTGCAGTGGTTTATGAGGAAGGGACTCCCGAGGAGGAGACGGAACCCAAGGAGGGAAACCCCGTCGAGTGGGAGTCGTGCACGCCGCCGTGATTGTGTGTGTGCGTGCTAGCGGGGACAAGTTCACAGGATGAACATGACTCGATGCGTAGTCTACGCCCGTGAGTTTAGACTGAACACATTTTGTTGTAAAAATGTTCATAAACCTGTTTATGTAATAAAACTTTGCTTCCGCTTGGTATCTTTAATGTGTGTTATCCAGTGCTGTGCAAAGCAGCACACCTCAGCATGATCCTGGCTCGACAAGGCTGTGGGGTCGCGTCAGCATGGTAACAGAGCTCGCTTGAGGTTTAACGCACTACAAAGGTCATCTTTTTCAAAAATTCGATGAGGAACGAGTTAGTAGCCCATATAAGGATGTGATTAGTGTATAGAAAGTTGCATACTAACCTAATTGCTTATGTCGGAAAGTCGTGCATCTCGGGACGTTTTATGTCTTGGGGGGTGCACGTAAGCGCTGTCCACCAGTGCGCACAAGCTGAAGGGTGGAGCCTCACAGGTGGCAGGTAACCCGACCCGCTTTAATATCCTCTACGACTCTTCATGTCGTTTGGGGTATTCGAGCAACGTCTGTCCCTAGTGTGCTTTGGGCAATTTGGGAGACCCCGTCACGTGGTCAGTAACGTGAACACGTAGCTCAAGGTGTGTTTGGCTTGAGAACATCTGGGCGAGTGATGACGGCCGGGTTTATGAACTGTATGGATACCACACTCGTTGTGCAGCTGAGTCTGACGATTGTATGAGTTATTTGCAGGTAGTCTAACCACAAAACGGTAGACGTGTAGCATCCGTGTGCGAGAGACGTTTAGTGCCACTAAACTAACGAAGCCGGCTAAGTCCGGTATAGGTTTTTCTTTGTGAGGAACGTAGTACCGACATGATCTTGTGACGCTTCGACGTCACACTCCACTAAATGAACAACTTCCTGCATAAAATTTTGAGATGGGTTGCGGTGGGCTGCGGCGGGATGCGAGCACTAAATTTTTTATGTAACACCTTCCCTTAACCAGGACATTCAATGTTAACAAGTTTTCAACTTACAGGATAATAAGGACAGAGTCCCCTGTTTTCAGCTGAAATAAGGCTGAAGTTAATCAGAGGCTACAGGTTGAGTTATTTCGGTGTTAAGGGCATATGATACATTTCTGGAAATCTTTGGAAGAGCTTTACAACTTTTCTGTTGATATCCATAGGTGTTTCATTCCTTAACCAGTCGAAAAATGCAGTAGAGTTGAAACTGTCCAAAAAACATGGCAGAGCAAACACTCTCTGTAACTCTCTGTAAATTGAGCATAACTTCCTGCATAAAAATCCAAAAATATAAAATGAGTTATTTATGGAAAGTTTATGAGATGGGTTACAACTTTGTAACACAAAGTTTTGTGAGATTTGGTGTAGAATTAACTGGAATTCTTGGATCAAATCAGTACCTCAAGCAGGGAGGTGCTGTCCAATTTTCTCCAGAAATTCTGTCAACTTTGACATTTCATAACTATTGAACCAGGACAGATATTAGGTCAAGCAAATACTTTCTGGAAATCTTTTGAAGTTAACTTTAACTTTGATGTTGAGCTCCAGAATTGTTTTTGCATTTAGCATGGTCTAAATCAGTTTGAAATGGAAACTGGTTGGGGCTGTCACATTGGACAGCGGCTCAGCAGTCAAATTTGTTTAAGTTTGAACTATGTTTCCAGGTTTTGTGAGTTCAATGACATGTTTTATGTTATAACCCAATGGTTTACTGTTCAAATAAATATTTGACATTTCTAAAATTTGTTTCTACAGATGACAGCGGATAGACAATCGGAGAACGGGTGGGTGGTGTCCCACTGTTCTCACCACAGTGGTTATCTGGAAGTGTTGAAGCGAATTCTTCAATATTTTGGGTACGTCGAGATGCCGCAGTACCTTGCCAAGGAAGAAGGCGAGAAGGGGAACAAAACGTGGAGGATCCATGTCGAAGTTCCTGCAGGACCTACGCCACCCGGTTGGGCGCCGTTCACCGTCACGGTGAGAGGTAGACAGCCGGAGGAAATGTGGTAAGTGGCAGCTCGCGACACTATGTCACGTTTCTGCCAACTACACGTAGGAGCGATGGATGGCACTCCATATGCCCTCATTCCAGTGGAGGGACGAGCTAACCATGTGTGGAGAGAAAGGTACATGGAGGCAACAAGTCCAGGTTGCCCAAGGTACAACCCCGCGGAGGAAAATCTAAGCCTTCACTTGAGGGCGGGAAAGGCCGTAATGGACAGCCAAGCTGTTCATACGGAATATCTCGCCGTTCAAGGAGAGCAACAGCCATGGAGATCATTTCGAGAGTGTTCACAGCACACTCTGCAATGTTCTCCTTCCAATGATAAAATGACTGAACGAACAACATAATCAGTTGCATCGTCTGAAGAAGGCGAAAAAGAAAAGCCGCGTCGACATCACGCTTTTACAACAGCAAGTGCAAGCCTTGACCC
Organism: Neostapfia colusana; assembly: GCA_030760725.1. Taxonomy (NCBI): domain Eukaryota; kingdom Viridiplantae; phylum Streptophyta; class Magnoliopsida; order Poales; family Poaceae; genus Neostapfia; species Neostapfia colusana. The sequence continues at coordinate 36,054,305 of JASWHV010000016.1, forward strand.
AGCAGAATGAGGTCCTCACTCAAGAGTGGGATGACGCTATTCAGGAAGGGCAAGGCTGGGAAGAGGACTACAACCAGGCCATGGACGAGGTGCACGCGTTGCAGGACCTCATACCTCCGGTATTGGGCATACCAATGGTGGGTGCCGTACCCGTGGTTTTGGATCTTCCGGCAGTGGGGGAACCTGAACCGGAAGAGGAGGTTATGGAACCGAAGCCACCAGCAGAGTAGCGGAGGAGGACGACCCACAGGAGGTTGAATTCTACTCTGAGTAGGAGGTTACCGTTGCCAAGTAGAGCAGCGAGGGGGTATAAGGAAAACTTTTGTAGTCGGTGACATGTCGTGTAGACAGTAGCATGTGTATAGGTAGTGATGACATGAGCACGACTTCTCGGAGACCCAAGAATAATGTATCTTGTATAAAGTTTATGTTTTATCAATAGATGTGAATGTTGTGCAAATTATTCATGCGTCACTCCAAATACCTACTGTTTCATATGGAATTTTAAGTATGACATGTGCTGATCGCTGCTGTTTTGAATTTCAGAATGACTCGCACTCGTGCCAACCCGGACGTTGGGGGTTCCAGTCAGGGGAGAGAGACCTCCCAACAGCCTCCCGAGGATTCCTTGGGACAGGAACAGTAACAGCAACAATCGCCACCGCCCCCATCGACGGTTACATTGGCCGACATCGTTGCGGCAATGGCGGGTTCTCATCAGCAGCACATGGAGTTTCTCAAACCCTTATTGCGAATACGTCTCGACCAGAGAGGCATCAAGATCGCGAGGAGCGCCAACAAAGCTCCTACTCTGATTTTCTGGCTACTCACCCCTCGATATTCTCAAGGGCGGATGAACCCCTCGATGCGGACAACTGGCTCCACACGATGGAGATGAAGTTCGGGCTGCTCCATGTTAGTGAGCAGCGCAAAACTCAGTTTGTGGTCCAACAGCTTCAAGGATCCTCGAGCGCTTGGTGGGCGAACTACTGTGCTTTGCAGCACACTGAGCGAGTTATGACCTGGGCGGAATTCAGGACGGCCTTCAGGGCCTATCATATACCGCCGGGTCTCATGAAGAGGAAGACGCAGGAGTTCTTACGCCTGCAGCAAGGAAGCCGGAATGCGCTGGAATACTCCAGGGTGTTCAATGATCTTGCGCTCTACGCTTCGTATCACGCTAATACCAATGAGAAGCGGCGGGATCATTTCTACCAGGGGCTTAACCCGCTCCTAAAGGACAAGCTGGCGATGTTCAATCGCGGCAGCCTCAACGATATTATTGATGCTTCGATTGTTCAGGAGGACTCCGGCAATGAGTTAGCGGCGGCGGAGAGGAAGCGAAGCGTGCCACAAAGCAGCGGAGAAGGAGGTGGTCCTTCTCAAAAATACCGGATGGTGAATCATCCACCATCGGGTCCACACTGGCAGCCACCACAAAGGCCGATGCCATTCTGCAGCTGGCCCTATTCTCCACCGGCATTCAGGCCGGCACTGCCAGTACCACCTCCGCAGAAACAACAGCAACAGCTGACGATGCCGTGTGCGTATGCACCTCAGCAGTGCATGCCGGGCTTTCATCCCCCAATCACCGGCGAGGCAGCAGCCACATGCTACAAGTGTAGTCGCCCAGGACACTTCGCCAACAATTGTCCTGAGAGGCAAGGCGGCGGAGTTGCACCGAAGTTTCCGGGGAGGAATCAGCCCCGGAACCCCACTAATGCGTGGCGGGAAAACCGTAGGCCCGGCACCGTCCACCAACTTGCCATAGAGGACGTGCCGGAGGGTGAACCAATCCATGCGGGTATGTTCCAACTCCACCAGCATCCCACTATAGTGTTATTTGATTCAGGTGCCACGCATAGCTTCATTAGCCAAGCTTTTATTGCTAAATACAGATTGCAAATACTACCCAACGATAGTCGTACTTGATATATTCACCAGGTGGGAAAATTTCAGCAAGCATGATGGTTCCAAAAGCGCCATTATGCTTAGAGGGTAGAGTATACCCTACGTCTCTCATAGTCTTAGAGGGACAAAATGTCGATGTCATCTTAGGGATGTTGTGGTTAACCCGCCACGGCGCTGTTTTAGACACCGTCCTCTGAGTTGTGCACTTGAACTCAGAAGTGCACGAATCTCGTTCCTTATTTCTGGACAGTCCAGAAATAAAACTTCCAAGTGTGTATGAATCCACAACCATAAGATTGGAAGACATTCCAGTAGTCCGTGAGTTTCCTAACGTGTTCCCAGATGATTTACCGGGGATGCCGCCCGACAGAGAGGTGGAGTTCAAGATTGCACCGGGAACCATGCCAATATCCCGAAGGCCATACAAGATGGCACCCAAGGAATTGGTTGAACTGAAGACTCAACTAACGGAACTGCTGGAGAAGGGTTTTATTAGGCCGAGCTCCTCACCATGGGGCTGTTCGGCATTATTTGTGAAGAAGAAAGACGAGATGTTGCAGCTTTGCGTGGACTATCGTCCATTAGACGCTGTAACCATCAAGAACAAGTACCCGTTGCCAAGGATCGGCATGTTGTTTGATCAGTTAGTCGAAGCAAAGATCTTTTTCAAGATGGACTTAAGATCCGGGTACCATCAGATTAAGCTACGGGCTGAGGATATTCCGAAGACGACTTTCTCGATGAGGTACGGACTTTATGAGTACCTGGTCATGTCCTTCGGCCTCACCAACGCTCTAGCACATTTCATGTATTTGATGAACTCGGTATTCATGCCGGAGCTGGATAAGTTTGTTGTGGTCTTCATTGACGACATATTGGTATATTCCAAGTCGGAGGAGGAACACAAGAGGCATCTGCGTATAGACTTGCAACGGTTGCGGGATCACAAGCTATACACAAAATTCAGCAAATGCGAATTCTGGATATCGCATGTGCCTTTTCTCGGGCATATCGTCTCAGCGGAGGGAATCGCTGTAGACCCGAGTAAGATCAACAAGTGCTGAATTGGAAGTCCCCGAGAACTGTTCACAGGTACAGAGTTTCCTCAGACTCGCGGGATATTATCAGAGGTTCATTCTGAACTTCTCGAAAATTGCCAAGCCTATGACAGAGCTGCTAAAGAAGGCTACCAAATATGTTTGGAGTCCAGCATGTGAAGCAGCGTTCAACGCATTAGTGAAGCACCTAACATCAGCACCGGATTCGGCGCATCCAGACACAACAAAACCGTTCGATGTGTACTGCGATGCATCCGGCATTGGGCTCGGATGTATGCTGATGCAAGACCGAACAGTGGTCGCGTATGGATCACGGAAGCTCAGAAACCATGAGCAGAATTATCCAACTCACAACTTGGAGCTCGCTGCCGTGGTGATCGCACTTAAAATATGGAGGCACTACCTACTCGGTAACCTTGTGCATTTATATACCGACCACAAAAGCCTCAAGTACATATTCACTCAGAAAGAGCTGAACATGAGGCAGCGGAGATGGTTAGAGTTGATAAATGATTACGAAATAGAGATCCATTATCACCCGGCAAGGCAAACATAGTGGCGGATGCGCTGAGTCGCAAGTCACACGTCAACAATCTGACCATCACACCATTGGAAGAGCGCGAGCCACCATTACATGTGATTCCGCATGGAGCTCTCTACAACATAGCGTTGATCCCCACCATCCGTGAAGAGAAGGCGGCAGCTCAAAAACATGACAAGGGCATGTCGTATTTGCGGAGACGTATAGACAGTGGGGATCTGAAATGTTTCCGGAAAGACAGACACAGCGTCCTATAGTTCAAGGATCAGATCGTCGTACCCCGTAACCCGGAGTTACGGAAGAAAATCTTTGATGAGGCTCACTTGTCAAAGTTTTCTATTCACCCCGGCAGCAACAAAATGTATCAAGAACTCAGAAGCAAATTTTGGTGGACATTGATGAAGCAGGAGACCGCACAGTACGTGTCCGATTGTGATACATGTCAAAGGGTGAAGGCAGACCACATGAGGAAACCGGGACTGCTACAACCACTGGGCGTTCCTGCCTGGAAATGGGAGGATGCGAGCATGGACTTCATCGTTGGTTTACCCACCACTTTTCAGAAGCATGATTCTGTGTGGGTGATCGTCGACCGGCTCACCAAAGTTGCCCATTTTATCCCGGTCAACACAAACTACAACGCCAAGTATGCTGAATTGTACATCTCACGTATCCTATGCTTGTACGGCGTACCGTGCACCATCATATCAGACCGGGGCACTTTATTTATGTCCCGTTTTTTGGGAGCAGCTACACGCTGCATTGGGGACGAAGCTGATCCGTAGTTCAGCATACCACCCGCAGACGGATGGGCAAACCGAGCGGGTAAACCAAATTTTAGAAGATATGCTACGAGCCTGTCCTATCAACCACGGTAAGAATTGGGATAATCACTTACCGTTGGCCGAGTTCTCGTACAACAATGGGTACCAAGCCAGCATCAATATGGTGCCTTACGAGGCGCTATACGGGAGAAAATGCCGCATACCACTAAGTTGGTTTTAGTCTAGCGAAAGAGTCACCTTTGGGATTGATCTTGCCAACAACGCGGGGGAAAAGGTTCGGCTGATTCAAGCGAACCTAAAAGCCGCCCAATCCTGATAGAAACAGTATGCGGACCGGAGAACACGCCCATTACAGTTTGAAGTCAGGGATCACGTATATCTACGTGTTTCTCCAATGAATGGTGTGAACAGATTCGGGGTGAGGGGAAAGTTGGCACCCCGATTCATCGGTCCATTTCAGATTACAGAAATATGTGGATCGGTAGCATACCGGCTGGAATTATCAGAAGCACTCTCGGTGTGCACGACGTCTTTCACATCTCCCAGCTGAGGAAGTGTCTCAAGTTATCAACCACCATTCAGCTGGAGAATATAGATGAACTGAAACTGGATCTCACGTATCGAGAAGAACCGGTTCACATTATTGATGAAAAGGCCCGAACCACATGCAACCGTACGTTGTGGTTCTACAAAGTTCTGTGGAGTAATCACTCCGCAGACGAAGCGACATGGGAAAGCGATGGTTTTCTTCGCGCCAACTACCCCGACTTTTTCATGTCGCATATACGGTAATTTCCCACCGTCCTCTCTCATTTTCACCTTATAATCTCGGGACGCGATTCTTTTAAGGGGGGAGGAATGTACGGGCCTATGTTTTTGGAACATATTCAAAGTGTTCATCACCACACACACACACACCTTATTTGAAGAAACCTTATGAATACATTTGAAGAGCAAGTAAACACAATCAACATGCTCATTAGAGAATAAACTCACAAAATGCAAAAGTGGCATTTACCACATGCATCATATAGGGGCTGGACATATGCAAAACTCCTACACCTTGCTAGGAATATCCATGCCAAATTTCACCCAAATCCAAAACCTTTTGAGGTCTTTTTGGGAATAACTAGAAATAGGGTAGTTTGAACTCAAATTCAAATTCAAACTACTTACATCCAATGAATTCAAAAGTGGGAGGCATATTCTTACTCAGCACATTTTAGTGAGCTCACACACCAATTTTCACTCCATTTGGAGTTCATCTTGACATGAGCTAAGTTTAGCAAATTCAAACTCAATTTGAATTTCAAACTGTATGTGTGTTGAAAATTAATTCAAACACTTCACAATTTGAATTCTATCAACTTCAAATGGGCTTGTAGTTGATAATTCGAAAATGAGAGGGTATTTGGGTCTCTACTGTTTAGAGCAGTGGGGAATATTTAATTTCAGAGGTTAAACCCCGGGTGGGACCCACATGTCAGCCTCAGCAGAAAATTCAACCGACTGAAGCCCAAGCTCGGTTTCTTGCGCTTCATCCAGCAGCCGCCACGGCAAAAAATCAATCGGGACGGCAGCTGGTTGCCACCCCGACCACTGAGCCGCCTCACCCTCCCTCTTATCTCCGCAGCCGACCCGATCGAAGGAAGAACCGATTACTTCGTTGCTCCCTCGGGCAAGAACTTGATCAGAACAGCTGCTGTTCCTTCGATCATCGGTCACACATCCAGCTCGCATTTGAACCTCGGCTAAGAAGAAAAACGGCACCATAGTTTTCTCCACAACCCTCTCAAATCGTCACCTACTGAGCTCGTACTCCATACCCCGAGAACCACACCGATCTGCAGCAGTCGCTACAAAGCCGAGAAGAGGTGCTCCTGTGGGCAGCCTCATCCTGGGCTTGTCACGGCCAAGCCAAGCTCTTTCCGGACGCGCAAGGACCTCCTGCAGCACACCTCCAAAGCTTCAGCCAAGAGGTTAAGCGTCGACGGCGAATTTTGCAGTTTGCTTCCAGCCGGTGCACAGTCACCATCGGGTAAGAAACGTTGAAATTCCCGTTTGGTTCCCATTTAAATCCCACCAAACTTCGCACATAGGAACTTGACTTAGTGGCGCACAAGTTGGCTTCACAACACTTAGCATGAGAACCCCTGTACATGGCGTATTTCCAAGTTTGCCAACGGCGGCTTATTCGGGCAGCATCGGGCGCACAGTGAGACCCACCTTGAAGCTATTCCCGAGCCTTTCCATCACCATGTCGAGCTTCCCGAGCCACCACAGGTGCTGTAGAGCCACTCCTCCAGGCTTTTTGCAGGCTAGCACGTCGGAGCGACGTCACCAGACTCTTTCCGAGCCGCCGCACCGTCGCGAGCTCGGTTAGAGCCAACGTCGATGAGGGGAAACCCTCCCAACATGTTCAGCGCACCAAATTAGGGGCTAGCGGCGAGTTAGAGCTCAGGAGCGGACCGGACCGGATGATCGATTTCGGCGGTGCTCCGGTGACCTCGGCAGCGCTACCGCGGGAGGCGCGAGGTAGAAGACGACCGAGCCGGACCCGCTGTCAGTGGGAAAAAACCGGGCGAGTCAATCGTCTGTGGGCACGGATCGACTGTGGCAGCGCGGGAATTGAACCTGTAGCCCCTGTGCCATCGCTTCAGCACCCGACGCGTGTATCCGTGGACCCACCGGCAGATTTAAACATTTCCCTGATTTTCAGTTTTAGTTTAAACTTCAAACCCACATAACTTTGGCTAGAAAACTCCAAATCGAGTGAACCAAATTTTGTTGGATTCAGCTCTTTGAGTACGTTCCAACAAATCAAGTTTCACTTCATGAAAACTCTTAGTTCTCCAGAATTAATTCTTCAAAAATTTAAACTGGTTAGAATTTTAACTGGAGAACCCTTTGGAGGAAAGTTCTGAAATTTTTCTAGGATGTTCACCAAAATATCCTTGAGCTACCGTAATAATTACAGATCCATTTGAGCTCATTCGATCCACCTAATGGTGTGATTAATGAAACTGTTCCATAGAAAATAGAAAATGTCCAGAAACATTTTTCAGAATTTCTCTGAAATTGTTTAGCTCATATCTTTATCCAGGAACCTTAAAATTAAGTGAGACCAACTCTTAACCCTATGAAAATCTAGTTTTCAGAAAATCAAGGATTGCTCCATGAAAATCTCTAGAACACCCTAGGAGCTCCGATTAAAGTCAAGTACATAATTATTTGTGGAGAGCTCAAATAAGCTTTGCTGCAAATGAAACTTGGCCGAATCTCTGTTTAGGTTGTATCCAAACCACAGCAAAAATTTCAGAGTCATTGGGTCTGTCTAGTAAGACTTATAGTCCTCACAAGTTTAAAACTTCAATTTAAATGCATTCAAATTGGTACTTGTATATGTTCTCTCATGTAGTCGCTAAGGTTGAGGAGGAACCCGAAGTCTTAGACTTCGTCACTCCAGAAGAACAGCTAGCCTACGACCAATAGCAGAAAGGAAAGCTCTGGTTTGCATTAACCCGTTTTACAATTTTTTACTGTTTTGAGAACTTACTTTGAGCACTCACTTAATTCTTGCGTTAGAGTCTTGTTTGAAACCCAAATGCATAGCCAAGAAAACCCTGGGTTGGGATTAAGATTGAAAACCTCATTAAATACTGCAATGCTAAGATAGTGTAGGATTTGGTACAAGTCGAGTAGTTGGAACTGCTCGCGGCAATAGGCTAGAGGCACATTGCACGGGTAAAGATAGCAAATGAAACACATGGCAAGAAAAATGAGACCGAGCGGAGAGTAAAGGCAGCAGGACTTTGGGGCCTGGGTGCTATAGCTCCGCTTGTGTGGATTGAGGACCGAGCCGTGTGTGGGCCTGTTGAACAAGCTAGGACAGTACCGAAGACCTACCGGCTATATGGGAACCGGGAAACCGATGTAACTCGGGTAGCTGGGTGTTGAGGCATAGCTGGTCGTTCAGAGGGTAGGTTGAGAGCTCGAGGTGTAAATTGGCTGGCGGCACTGTGGATGAACGCACAGAGACCTCTTGCTCGGGATGATTGGACCGGTTCAACATTTGGCTGACGGGCGAAAGGTGGTTGCATACGACGTCCGTGAAGGTTGTTGTAGGCAACATCGAGTATGGGCATACGTGACGGGTTATTCGGGTAACCCTGCAGGTGTAAATCGATTATAATCGCCGTCCCTCGCGGTCAGTGAGTACCACTTGTTCACTGTACCATGACGTAGAAAGAACAGGCTAGATACATGTTAAAAGTTTACTAATTTGAAAGATATACTTTGCTTGTTAATGTCTTGTTGTAGTTTAGAGCTAATTAAAGTTCTTTACAATTTTGGGAGAAGTACATGAGAGAAATGCGTTTCTTGTATGATTGCGGCTCTCTCATGTGCCTTAGCGTAAGGTTCTCCACAACCTGCTGCTAAAACTTGAAAGTAAGGTTCAAATAATTAGGCGAGTCCTTTGCAACTTATTTTACCTAATGTACCCTAAAACCATCGATGTAGAAGTTTCATGTATAGGAGAGACGGGTCAGTCTTGCTGAACCATCGTGCTCACTGCTTGTGTTTGAAGCTTTTGCAGGGGTTTGTGAGGAAGGGACTCCCGAGGAGGAGACGGAACCCCAGGAGGAGAACCTCGTCGAGTGGGAGTCGTGCACACCGCCGTGTTAGTGTGTGTGCGTGCTAGCAGGGACATGTTCACGGGCTGAATGTGACTCGATGCATAGTCTATGCCCGTGAGTGTAGACTGAACATATTTTGTTGTAAAAATGTTCATAAACCTGTTTATGTAATAAAACTTTGCTTTTGCTTGGTATCTGGTGCTGTGCAACGCAGCACCCCTCAGCGTGATCCTGGCTCTACAAGGCCACGGGGCCGCGTCATTTGAAAACCCAAATGCATAGAAAAGAAAACCCTGGTTTGGGCTTAGGTTTGTAAACCTCGAATAGCTACTGCAATGCTAAGATAGTGTAGGATTCGGTACAAGTCCAGTAGTTGGAACTGCTCGCGAGAATAGGCTAGAGGCACACTAATCGGATAAAGATAGCAAATGAAACACATGGCAAGAAAAATGAGACCGAGCGGAGAGTAAGGGCAGCAGGACTTTGGGGCCTGGGTGCCGTAGCTCCACTTGTGTCGATTGAGGACCGAGCCGTGTGCGGACCTGTTGAACAAGCTAGAACAATACCGAAGATCTACTGGATATATGGGAACCAGGAAACCGATGTAATTCGGGTAGCTGGGTGTTGAGGCATAGCTGGTCTTTCAGACGGTAGGTTGAGAGCTTGAGGTGTAAATCAGCTGGCGGCACTGTGGATACGCGTGCAGAGACCTCTTGCTTGGGAAGATTGGACCGGCTCAACATTTGGCTGACGGATGAAAGGTGGTTGCGTACGACGTCCGTGATGGTTTCTGTAGGCAACATCGAGTACGGGCATACGTGACGGGTTATTTGGGTAACCATGCAGGTGTAAATCGATTATAATCGCCGTCCCTCGTGGTCAGTGAGTACCACTTGTTCACTGTACCATGACGTAGAAAGAACTGGCTAGAGTCATGTTAAAAGTTGCTGACTGAAAGCTATACCTTTGTTCCTAATGAAATGTTGTAGTTTAGAGCAAATTAAAGTTCTTTTCAACCCGTGGCAAAGCACATGAGAGAAATGTGTTTCTTGTTTGATTGCGGCTCTCGTATGTGTTTTGGCGTGAGGTTCTCCACAACTTGCTGCTAAAACTTGAAAGTAAGGTTCAACTATTTAGGCGTGTCCTTTGCAACTTACTTTTCTATTACACATTGAAATTCTAGCATGTAGAGTTACATGTGTAGGTCAGAATTGCTGAGCCATCGTCCTCACTGCTTGTGTTTGAAGCTTTTGCAGGGTGTTATGAGGAGGAGACTCCCGAGGAGGAGACGGACCCCCAAGAGGACAACCCCGTTGAATGGGAGTCGTGCACGCCACCGTGTTAGTGTGTGTGCGTGCTAGAGGGAACACGTTCACGGGATGAACATGAAATCCGTGCTTAGTCTACGCCCGTGAGTGTCCACTGAAAATATTTTGTTGTAAACATGTCTATAGACTCTTTTAAGTAATAAAACTTTTGCTTCCGCTTTGTACCATTTACGTGTGTTATATGGTGCTGTGCAACGCAACACCCCTCAGCGTCATCCGGGCTCATAGAGGCCGTGAGGCCCTCACAAGACACTAAGGTTCTTCCTCGGCCAGACACGCGAGGAGGCCTCGCTTGTAATCCCGGTTCCTTAAACTGCCTGATACAAGACAGAAGAAAACCCCATATTGGACGCAGGACACGTTGTACAAACCAGTATAAACTTTTTTGGGGTTGGTGGGTGGTTAGGTGGGTGGGTTGGTGGGAGGTTAGGTGGGTTGGTGTGGGTTGAAGGAGTCCTTTATAAGCTCTTCAAGAAAGAAGATTCTAGATCTGAGAATAGATATTCCAGATATGCTGATAAAGTGCATCTAACAGAGTTTGGATCTGCTAATACAATGTTAATTACTTTTCTCTAGTCCAGTTCTTTGGATCTAAGTTTTCATTTTATCAATTAGAACATATATCCTTCATAAGCTCAACTTTTTTTTCAGGTCCCCAAAATAGAGGATATATGTAGTGTAGATCTGTGTATACCATGTTATAATAAATCCATGGATAAAGGATATTGAACAACATTTGGATAAAGTTTTGCACTCGTGATTATTTTTTCAAGTCATAATTCTTTAAATCTATGTTTTTTTATAAATTGGAACCGATCTGACAAGGATCCATCATTTCTATAGAAGATACGTCTGCCATCTCTGCTCATAACCACAGTTTATTCTCTGCTGCTATTGAAATTTGCGGTGAGTAAATTCTGTCGATCCTAAGGCAGTACTTGTTTTATTTCCAGTTATTCCCAGTTTCTCGGTTCTGATGATTCCAAGTACCGTCTGTCATTTCATGTTCAACATATGAAGTAAAGCATTTTAAAAATTATGGAATTGGAGGTATGGGTGGAACAGACAAATATAATTTCCAGCTTCAACCCAAGAGACATCTTGCAAAATTTTACACAACGAAAGACATCTGTAAATATGTGAATACATGATATGTTGTGTTTTATTTGCAACACACTCAAGTATATATTATTTATTAACTTTATGTCTTATATTCCTTTATGAATGATGTTGAATGATTACTTCTTTTTTATGTCACATCAAAGTAGTGGTAAAGAATTTTGAAGAGGAAATCTGACAACAACAAATAGTAAAGCCTAAAAGAAATTAGAGAAGAAGCCCAAGAATCAGGGTAAATATGTGATTTAAATCATCCTGTTCTTAGAGCTCGACTTATTTCAAGCCATCAACGTATGACTGATATGCATGATCTCTTCTCCTCTAACCATAAATTTACTGTTTGGTCCATACTCGTGGTATGTTCTTTTTATCGGTTGGTTTTTTCTTACTAAGGTGTAAATAGGCCTGAGATAATTACTTATATTTAAGTAGTACTTTATAGAATTCATGTTTTTCCATTAGTATGATGGATAGTTATAAAAATGATCTTCTAATGTTCTTAATCTCTTCTCTTAACAGCTTGTGTTATATAACAAAGTCATTTATTTTAGACAACGTATAGAAATGAATGTGAAACATATAAGCAGTGTACGCATCATTTAGGAGGTTCTTGTATCATGTGTGACAATGAAGCAGTATTCCTTTCTTAGTTAACATATGAATGTACACTATCACCAAGACTTTTATGTTTTCAGCTCATATGCACATTGTAATTCACAGTGAATGATGTATATATAGACATATAGCAACTAGCACTTGATCACATGCATGCATGGTCTTACTATCATTAATTTACATAAACCATTGATATTTAAGTTCTATTCTTCATGTGTTGATGCAACCTGCTTACTTACTCGTGAATTCTTAGAACGCCACCCAACAACAATGGACCGCAACCCTCGTCCACCAGCACCACCATATTCAACAACCTTCACGACGGCTGCCAACAATGCTTCTCCAAGGCCTATGATTTTTCAGGTCGACCAATCGACGTTCTATTTGCTCCAGCAGCGTTTATCTATTGAACCGACAACTGGGACAGCAGCGGGAACAATAACTAGCCCTGCTGCTCAGCATGGCATCACAAGCTCGCCATCTTCTCCAGTCCCGTTGCCAGTGGTACCAACACGCAAGCGCTTACCAAAACTTCTTATTACAAGGCCACTGGCATCAGGACAGCTGCAGTCATTTCAAGAGAGAAGCATATGCGTCCTAAACATGCAGGCAGATCCTCCATCACCAGACTCAGCATCATCTGATAAAGAGGAGGGCGTAGAAGGTGAATATGAAGAAATGGAAAATCCTGGAGAAGAGTAGGACTCGCCGCCATCCTAGACATTGGGAAGAGGCTATGGAAGCCACCGAGAGCTTTCTTATCATCCAAAGTTGAGCATGTGAACCATATGTGCCTGAGTGTGAACTTATGCATATTTGTGTATCAACTAAGTTTGGCGAATATTTTGTGCTCTTAAATAGATGGAGCTAATGAACTTGTCTACGAAGAATAAATTTTGTATTTTTGTTAGCTGTTAACATAACTATAGATTTCCCCTTAATCCATTGTTTTTAGTTGGAAGACTTCATGCTCCGTAAATGAGTAGAGATGAGATGCTTATATGATGGCACCAAATAAACGTACAGAATCTATACGGTCAATGGGAACCATCATATCAACATCTCATGTTGATGGCTACACTAGACGCACTGGTAGACATAAAAAATTTATGTTGGGCGCTGCTGTGAAGCACAAAAAGTTGTTGTGCCTTGTTCTTGTACTATGGTGAATCTCTAGTCATGTGTATGTTTCCAAAAGTGAGAGAGAAAGGAGCTGGCTGACCATTGGTACTCAGAGTTTAGGTTAGATCTGGCAGCCATGTCTATGGATGGTTCGGGAGTCTAAACGCCGCCGGTCACAGTATTTGTTGCAATGGCTGGGATGGCAGCCATGATATGGCTGTGAAGGAGACGAGGGTGACATTGTGTTACCCAATGATTTTGGAGGACAACTTTGGCATGTGGACTATGAAGGCGAAGATCTCCATGTGTGGCGACGTGAAGGACAAGCAATTGGTCGACGAGATGATGGAACAAATGGTTCTCGCAGCCATTGTCCAAGCTGTGCCAGAGGCAATAGTGATTGCCATATCCGAGAAAGAGACGGCAAAGGAGGTGTGGGACGCCCTCAAGGAAATGTGTGTTCGAGGAGTCTTCCACGGGGAAACAACATGACAATGTTGTGCAGAAGATGCTACTGGTGCACGCTGAGCCCTGACTCACTCGTGCCGATTGATGGGTCATAGTTGCTCAATAGAAACACAATAGTGAGGTATGGCGCAAGTTCGAAGATTGATTGCCACAAATGTGATGAGCGTGGTCAAATTGCCGAAGAGTGTGATGCAGTGAAGAAATGTCAAATGGTGTGACGCTACTCGCCATAGTGAACGTGGACTACAAGGCGCTGTTGCTCTGAAGTCATGTGGAGGTGAAAATAATCAGTAATATGAGGACGGAAATTGTTAGCAATAATCTCGACTTGTGTGTGTGCGTTTTTAGGTTTGTTCCAGAAAATCAATGGATGTTACTTCCTAGTGTGCACGTGCATCAGTTGAATAGATAACCTGAAAACAACAGTTAGTAAAGCCAAAAAAGAATCAGAGAAGAAGCCAAGAAATCAAGGTAACTATGTTATTTAAATCTTCTTACTCTCAGGTCTCGACATATTTCAAGTCGACAACGTATGACTGTTGTGCACGAGCTCTTCCCGTCTAACCCTTAATTTACTGTTTGGTCCATACTCCAGGTACGTTCGTTTTATGAGATGGTTTTGTCTTACTCATGTGCAAATATATCACCTGAAATTACTTTTCTGCAAGTAGGTCATTACAGAATTTATGTCTTGATGTTAGTATGCAGAATACTTATAACAAAATGAATTTGAAACATATAGGCAATGTAGGATTCATTCAGGAGGTTCTTATGCCATGCGTGAGAATGAATAACTATTCCTTTTTTAGTTGACATACGAACCTACAAGTGTATGACTCCAGCCATTTTGACTGATTTCTTGTTATAGTATCAGTATCAATACTATAGTATTTTCTACGGACAGCGATATTTCTACTTGTTATAAGTTTGGTTCAGATAATTAGTCCAGTCAAGTCACTTATCTAAGTGACCAAGCTAAAGTAAATTTGCACATGACCATCGTACAACTTCTTTTGCCCAATAGCCTTGATGTTTTTATACTAATGTTGTCTTCTCAAGTTTTGCTCTCCAAACACCAGGAGAAAGAGAATGACGGAAGAACCTATTACATCAGTTTTCCATGGGCAATATATCCAGTTTGTAATCTGTACAGTTCAAACTTATCCAGTAAGATTGCACACGGCACGGTCTTCAATCGATCGATGCAGGTAGAGCTACGCACACAAGACTCCCATGTCTTGCTGCATCCTACACATCTGACCGGTCTCAATTTAAGTTTATCAAACCATGTTCTCGAACCACTCGTGTGACCCTATTCTTTCTCTCGCGAGTAGATTCCAACAACTCGACTTCTACCAAATTCTTCGACAACATTATCAAGGCATGAACTCAAAGCTTAAACTCATCACCAAGATCTTGTGAAGATAGCTCCATTAAGGAGGTTCTTGTGGCACATGTGGCAATGAAGCACAATTTTTTTTCTTACTTAACATATGAATGTACAAGTGTATCACTCCTATTTTGACATACTTTTTATGTTGAAGCATCAGTACTAATAATATAATATTTTTCTTGATACAACAATATTTTTACTTGTCATGAGTTTGGATCAGATAATTAATCCAATGAAGTCATTTATCCACGTGCCAGAGCTAAAGTACTTTTGCACATGACCATCATACAGTAGCATGAAAAGTTTAGTTTAACTATTAGTAATCCTCAGCAGGTACATTTGTAAACATGAATTATTACCACTATAATGAAATTTGATACCAGGGGTTGGATAGAGATATGGGGTCTAATAAATGTTTCTCCAAGTCACAAAATTAAGCTAGGCTCGCCTTGTGGCGGACATATCACAAAGGCTTTTATGTTTCCAGCTAAAATGCACATTGTAATTGACAATTAATGATGTATATATACACATGTATCCACTAGCACTTGACCACATGCATGCACAGTCTTACTGCAATTAAATTATATCAACCATTGATATTTAGTTTGTATTCTTCCTTCATTGATGCATCCTCCTTAGTTACCCGTGAAGTCTAACAGCACCGCCCAGCTGTCACACCCGGTTTGTCCCAAAGAACAACCAAGTGAATATCACATGTATGCCAGGATCATTTTCTCATACATGTGATGACAAATAGTGAAGCATCATTTATTACAAGCCAGGTGTCGAATATAAATATGTCTTACAACGCATACGTCTCGATGGACGATAATAAGTTCATAACATGTAAATAAAATAGCAGCAGAATATTATTCTTGTGGGCTCCGTCACAGGCGTTGCCCGGGGGACTCCATGAACCTAGAATCCTTCTTCGGGTCCGAAGTCTTGGTCATTGAACACCACATCATCCCCTGTACCTGAGCAGCAATTTAAACCAACGAATATGTAAGTTTGAGTACCGTGGGTACTCAGCATGTGTGGGAAAGATTATGTCATGCATGGCTAGAGCAAGGAGAGGTTGAACTCATGGTTAAAGCACCACGCAATTAATATCTATCACCTTAGCTTATTAAGCACCTACATTACTACATAGGTGAAGTGGTCCCAATCTCCCAACCCATCATCATAATCAAATAACCATAACATCATTTCCAATGTTAAGATCCCCGCTTAACATCCACAACTTCCAAAGTCATCATCCTCTAATCATGAATAAGTCCAAGTCGCTCTTGACTGTGAGCACGGCTGTCATGACAGTTTTGACTCTGCAGACTTTGCACCATTGTACCCACATGTAGTGATTTCATCCCCCTTTGCCGGGTGGACTAAAAGAACCTCCATTATGCCAGTGGCTACGAACCACATTCACACTTCCCAGGTGTGTAGCCAGGAGATCACTACGAAGCCTTTATAAAGGGATTCCCGACGGGCGTGGGCCCACTGAGGTTTCACCCCTAACAGCATACAAGAGGCTCCAACCCCGCTGCAGTGGCCCCCTCTTGAGCCTTGCGGTTCATATAGTAGTCCAGCTGACACCTACTCCAGGCACCATCCAACACACCCATACTACGCTGGGGATACACCTAATTAATTGGCCAAGCTGCCCCATCTCAGCATGTGGTTGGCACGGTAAAGTAAGGTTACATGCTCCATGAACCGGTCCTTAAGATCCAGGCAAGTACTAAACACAAACCGAGTCTCGGGCACCCAACACCAACCAAATCATCCTACTTGCCTCGATCCCTACCTCTACATAACTCATAATACCTCATTCAAGAGTAAGGTAAATAAATTGATGATCTCATATCCCAATTATCCCATTCTAAGCATGGCTAAGCATAAGCAAACGAATAAAGACATGATAAAATAAATCCCAACCCAAGCTACAAGGAAACAAGGTAATGCAATTCTAGGGAGACTTCCTAGCATGGGTTTCATATTTCAATTAACAATGCAAATAATTCAATCTACACATCCTAGCATAGGATCAAAGTGGTCAAGGACACTTGCCTTCTTCCTGCTGCTCTGGGAATGGAAAGTCTTGGTCTTGGAAGGGGAGAACTTGCTCTGGGGCAGGTTCTACTCATGCCAATACACATAGCAAAAGAAAACACAATCCATAAGACATAGTTCACACTTTCACTTCATATAAACTACACACACATACCTATGAAAGTCATTCACATTTCTAAGTGTTGTGGTTACTCTACATGTGTTGATTTTTGGCTTACATTCACCTTTAAACATATGTATATTATTTCTAATTTTTATGTTCAGATTTCTATTTGCACACTATATATGAAGTTCCAATTTGAACACATTCTTTATATTCAATTATTACACTTCTTAGCCACAAAGTTTGTATAAGAGGTATTTTCCTATTCCAAATAGGTTTTCAGATCTTCTACCAAATCCTAAGCTGATGTTTTTCAATTTGGAGACTTCATTTATCATTTTCTAATTATGCATACCTATTTTCCTATATTTTTCAGATTTATCTTCTATGTCTAAAAGTGAGTTTTAATATTAAATAGTAGGACATATCTTCTAAACAGAATAGGTTCTGACCTAAAATATATTTTTAAACTTCTCCTCTGATGTAGCTAATTTAAATTTATTTTATCAGTTTTCAGAATTACTTCCTAGCCTAAAAAGGTATTCCTAGAACTAATAAATGTGAAGCGGTACGGGGTAGATCTAATAGGAACCGCACGATTTAAAATGGACGGGCCTCAGGGGGCCACGTCGCTCTAGCCGTGCGCGGGCAGCGCTGCCCGGCGACGCGCGGCGGCGGGAGGCGGCGATCTCGCCGGAGATCTTCGGATTTTCATATATACCTCCTAAAACTTGGATTTCATGGCACAAAACGGTAGAGGGGAGGTCGGGGATCTCACCTCGGGGTTTTTCTTGATCTCGGAGGTCCTGGAAGGCGGTCGGCGGCGAGGTCCGAGATGAAATAGCGGCGGTGCTTGCCGGATCTGCGTCTAGGGTGCAAAACACCGAGTTTTCTGCACCTGCGTGACTCCCCAAAGGCGGTGGAACATGATCGGCGCGTGAGATCAGAAAACCCGAGCAAGGATCGAGAGAAAACGGTGATCGGAGCTTCGGTTCTCACCGGAGAGAAAATTGGAGTGCGCCGGGGAGTTCGGCGAGTTTCTGTGCGGGAATTTCACGAGGGGAGGCGGCGGAGGATCGACTTGGTTAAATAGAAGCGTCCGGGGCCAGAGATCGGGCTTTTGGCGCGGTTTTTCGGAGGTTGTTTGGATTCGGGGGAGAGGAGAGTCCCGGGGTCGACCGAGCGCGCGGAGGTGGGAGATGACATGCGGGCCCCGCGTGTCAGTGAGAGGAAGAGAGGGGCGCGGGTTCGGGGCTGGCGCGGGGAGAGTGGGCCGGCTGGTGGGTTTCGGCCCACTGGCCGGTGGGATTTTTCTTTTTCCATTTTTTTCTGTTTTGGTTTGAATTTAAATTCCAATTTGAATTTGAATTTCTGCACCACATGCAATACGTCCAAAAATTTTAAAATTCCCCTCTTAACAGAATTTTGGGGTGTTACAGCTCTACCCCCCTTAAAAGAAATCTCGTCCTCGAGATTGGTGGTTCTAAGAAAACAATTCCGGAAACTGTGCCTTAAACTCGTCTTCTCGCTCCCATGTGGCTTCCTCTTCCGAGTGATGCTTCCACTGCACCTTGCACATCCGGATTCTTTTATTTCTTGTGAGGCATTCCATTGTCTCCAAAACCTTGACCGGTTGCTCGGCATAAGACAGATCCTCTCCTACGTCAACCTCATTCATGGGTAACATCTCTTCAGACATCCTTAGACATTTCTTGAGCTGTGACACATGGAATACATCGTGCACATCCGATAAGCGAGCCGGTAGTTCTAGTTGATATGCCACTTCGCCTTTCCTTTCCAGAACCTGAAAGGGTCCGATGTATCGAGGTGATAACTTCCCTTTCACCTTGAACCTCCAAAGTCCTCGGATAGGTGACACCTTGAGATAAACATAGGAATAACTCTTTTGTCAGGTCTGTGCTATCCTCAGGTTGTTGCGAATTTTCCTCACTTTTGCCTCGGCTTCTTGTAGTACCTCGGGTCCAAACACTTTACTTTCCCCGGTTTGGTTCTAAAATAGTGGAGTTCTGCACTTTCTCCCATACAAAGCCTCAAATGGTGACATCTTCATACTAGCCTGATAGCTGTTGTTATAGGAGAACTCCGCATATGGTAAGTTCTTATCCCATCTCCTATTGTTCTTGAGCGCACAAGCTCTCAACATATCCTCAAGGATCTGATTAGTTCTTTCCGTCTGTCCGTCAGTCTGGGGATGATAGGCAGAACTAAAATTCGGATGAGTTCCCATGGTTTCATGCAACTTCTGCCAGAACCTTGAGGTGAACTGTGTCCCTCGATCTGACACTATCTTCTTTGGCACTCCATGGAAACACACGATCCTTGACATGTATAATTCTGCCAATTTGGATCCGCTGTAGCTTTCTTTCACGGGGATGAAATGAGCTACCTTGGTTAGCCTGTCGATGATGACCCATATCGAATCATATCCTGATTGGGTCCTAGGTAGTCCCACTATGAAATCCATACCGATTTCTTCCCATTTCCATTCAGGCACTTTGAGTGGTTACAATAATCCCGCGGGTCGTTGATGTTCTGCTTTTCACCAATTGACATGTGGCACATAGGGCAACATGTTCCCGACATCTCGCTTCATGCTATACCACCAATACCTGCTCTTGAGGTCATGGTACATCTTCGTACTCCCAGGATTAATGGAATAATCAGAATCATGAGCCTCCTTCAAAATCAATTCACGGATCTCCTTCACTTCAGGCATACAGATTATTTTCCCGTGCCACACCGTACCTTGTTGATCCTCTCTGAAACAGGGGCTTTATTATCCTTGATGAGTTCTCTTATTTCTTGTATCTTCTCATCATTCTTTTGACCATCGCGTATGTCTTGCTCTAACATGGAGTCCACTTCCATGGCGATGGCTTCACCACTATTCACCAGACATAGATTGAGTTTTATAACCTCTTCCTTCAATTCTGTAGGCATGTCCTTCAAGCTCAACCTATTGAACTGCACTTTCCGGCTTAGAGCATCCGCCACGACGTTCGCTTTCCCAGGATGATAGTTGATGCCCACATCAAAGTCGTTGATCAGCTCTAACCATGTCCTTTGTCTAAGGTTGAGATCTGGCTGTGTGAAAATATACTTTAAGCTCTTATGATCCGTATATATTTCTGTCCTCTTCCCCATAAAGTAATGCCGCCAAATCTTCAACGCGTGTACCACTGCAGCTAGCTCTAGGTCATGTGTAGGATAGTTCTTCTCGTGTTTCCTGAGCTGCCTGGACGCATAAGCCACGACATGCCCCTCTTGCATGAGAACACATCCCAACCCGTGTCCAGAGACATCACAGCACACCGAAAAGTTCTTTTGCATGTTTGGCATAACTAGCACTGGGACCGTTGTCAATCTTTTCTTTAATTCTTGAAAACTCGTCTCACACTGCGGTGTCCATGTGAATGTGATTCCCTTCTCTAACAATTTAGTGAGGGGTCTCGAGATCTTGGAGAAACCCTCAATAAACCGTCGATAATACCCAGCCAATCCTAAGAAGCTTCGAACTTCCCCGACATTCTAAGGGGTCTTCCACTTCTGTACATCCTCGATCTTGGCGGGGTCTACGGAGATTCCTCCCTCCGAGATTATATGTCCTAAAAGAGAACTCTCTTCAGCCAAAACTCACACTTGCTCAACTTGGCATATAGTTGGTGTTCTCTTAGCTTTTGCAACACCAACCTTAAATGCCTCTCATGTTCTTCTTCATCTTTGGAAAAGACGAGAATGTCATCAATGAAAACCACCACAAATTTGTCCAGATATTCCATGAATACCTTGTTCATGAGATACATGAAGTATGCCGGGGCATTAGTTAGCCCGAAAGGCATGACGGTGTATTCATACAGTCCGTACCGAGATACGAAAGCTATCTTTGGAATATCAGTTTGTCTTATCTTAAGTTGGTGGTATCCCGACCTGAGATCAATTTTTGAGAACACACAAGCTCCCCTCAACTGATCAAACAAGTCTTCAATGCGGGGTAATGGGTACTTGTTCTTGATGGTTACTTCATTCAACGCACGGTAGTCTACGCACAACCTTTGGGTTCCGTCCTTCTTGGGCACAAATATCACTGGAGCTACCCTTGGTGAGGAACTAGGACGAATGTACCCCTTCTCTGTCAATTCTCTTAAATGTTCCTTGAGTTCTTCCAGCTGTTTGGAGTCCATCCGATAGGGTCTCTTGTATATCGGAGTTGTTCCAGGCACTAGCTCAATCGCGAACTCCACCTCACGAACGGGAGGCATACCTGGCAACTCCTCCGGAAAAAACGTCTGGATATTCCCTGATGATGCTGATCTCCTCCACATCCACCTCAACTTGATTGAGTTTAATGTCCCTCCCAGGCTCTTGTATGGTTATGAACTCTACTCTGGTGCTAGTAGGGTGAGTTAGTTCTACCGTTCTTGTCGAACAATGGATGATTCCTTTATGTTTGGTCAGCCAATCCATACCCAAAATAATATCTATCCCTGGTGAATCTATTACTATGAGGTTTGCAGTAAATACCACCCCATTAATGTCTAGATTCACCTTGGGACACACTTGTCTTGTCCTTATTTCTCCCCCTGGAGAGTTTACTGCTAGCATATGGTTCATTTGTGTTGTTGCTAGATCATGCTTCTTAACAAACCCTTGGGCAATGAACGAGTGGGTAGCACCAGAATCGAACAACAGGGTTGCAATGTGTAAATTGGCAGGAAACTTACCAACTACCACGTCGGGTGCCTCTTGCGCCTCCCCCATGGTCATGTGGTTCACCCGTCCTCGCATCACATTCTGCTGTTGCGGCTGCACGGGCTTCTTCTTTGGGAAATTACGTGCATAGTGCCCTACTTCACCACAGTTGAAGCATTGCACCCCAACCTTAGGTGCCTGGCCTTTGTTGTCTTGGGATTGGTTCGGTGGTCCTTGTACTGCTGGTCGAGGTTGATATGTGGGGCGAGGCTGCTGTACAAACTGACGTTGTGGCTGTGCTGGTGCTGACGGAGGCCTGAATTTCGGGTTGTACCCTCTCGGTGCCGAGTAGGGTACCACAGCACAGCTCGTCTGCCCTGCGGGTGGCTGCATCAGTCGTGGGCGTGTGTTGCTACCCGAGGCTTGGTGTGACCATCCCGCCTTCTTCTTGTTTTCATTTTCCAAGGCCTTCAGCTTCCTCTCCACAACAAATGCTCTGTCCACCATCTTTTGGAAGCTTTCATACTCGTTGGAGAACATTGCACACTGCATTTCCGCTGTAAGTCCTTCCACAAAGCAGTCCTGTTTCTGCTCATCAGTCTCGATGTCCCGTGGTGCATAACAGGATAGTTTGGTGAATTTAGTGAGGTATTCGCTCATAGTCATGTTTCCTTGCTGCAGCCCCAAGAACTCCTTTCTCTTGTTTTTGAGTTCATCCCTGGGTATGTAATGGTTGCGGAAACTACGCTTGAACTCTTCCCAAGTGATGTTCTCAGGGTCATGATGGGCGACCACGTAAGCGGTCCACCAATCAGCAGCAGGTCCATGCAATTGGTGAGAGGCAAACAGCACCCTCTCATACCCTTGGCATTGTATGATCCTCATCTTGCTCTCAATGGTCTTTAGCCAATCATCTGCCTCCAGAGGTTCAGCAGCACTTGCAAACTTTGGAGTTTGAGTCCCTAGAAACTCACTCAACCTTGGTTGGCGTGGTGCAACTTGTGGAGGTGGAACTTGGTGCAAGTTGGCCACCACTTGAGTTAGGCTCTGGATGAGCTGATTCTGATTTTCAAGCATTTGGTGGATGGGATCTACTCCTTCATGGCGACCACCCCTGTATTATCCTCCAGAAAGATGAGGGTTGCCGGCCTCATCGTTGTTGTTGGCGGGGTTGGCACCACGACCTGTGTCGCTCGACAAGCTGGAGAGCGGTGGATCTTGAGCAGCTGGTTTTCAAGGATAATCCTCATTTCTGAACTCCATTCTTCCCGCTTCTCACGGATGGTCCGGGTGGAGCTGTAGTGTATGATTAGCTTGCCCGTGTGGCCGGCAGCGTGGAGCATACGCCGTAGACGGCGCAACAAGCCTCCTACTGCCAATCCGTAGGAGTGGTACGTTACCGGACGATTCCCCTCTCTTAGGGCAAGGGCAACTACAGGTACTCTAACTCCGGTGGACTTGCAGGCGGTGCGGATCATGCGAACCATCTAAAACATAAAGCATTTAAAATCAAGTTAGATAAGAAAAAAATCGTGTTTTGAATAGAGTTGGGGCAAGGTGAATAAAGTGACACATTAAATAACACTTTTCAACCTACACCTTTGTAAAATAGTTTTTTAGAAAATAGGGTCCTTAAATACGTCCATTTCTACCTAGGTCCACGTTCCTACGGGCAACCTTGGCTCTGATACCACTTCTGTCACACCCGGTTTGTCCCAAAGAACAACCGAGTTAATATCACATGTATGCCAGGATCATTTTCTTATACATGTGATGACAAATAGTGAAGCATCATTTATTACAAGCCAGGTCTCGAATATAAATATGTCTTACAACGCATACGTCTCGATGGACGATAATAAGTTCATAACATGTAAATAAAATAGCAGCGGAATATTATTCTTGTGGGCTCTGTCACAGGCGTTGTCCGGGGGACTCCATGAACCTAGAATCCTTCTTCGGGTCCGAAGTCTTGGTCATTGAACACCACATCATCCCCTTGACCTGAGCAGCAATTTAAACCAACGAATATGCAACTTTGAGTACCGTGGGTACTCAGCAAGTGTGGGAAAGATTATGTCATGCATGGCTAGAGCAAGGAGAGGTTGAACTCATGGTTAAAGCACTACACAATTAATACCTATCACCTTAGCTTATTAAGCACCTACATTACTACATAGGTGAAGTGGTCCCAATCTCCCAACCCATCATCATAATCAAATAACCATAACATCATTTCCAATGTTAAACTCACTGCTTAACATCCACAACTTCCAAAGTCATCATCCTCTAATCATGAATAAGTCCAAGCCACTCTTGACCGTGAGCACGGCTGTCATGACAGTTTTGACTCTGCAGAGTTTGCACCACTGTACCCACATGTAGTGATTTCATCCCCCTTTGCCGGGTGGACTAAAAGAACCTCCATTATGCCAGTGGCCACGAACCACATTCACACTTCCCAGGTGTGTAGCCAGGAGATCACTACGAAGCCTTTACAAAGGGATTCTCGACGAGCGTGGGCCCACTGAGGTTTCACCCCTAACAGCATACAAGAGCCTCCAACCCCACTGCAGTGGCCCCCTCTTGAGCCTTGCGGTTCATATGGTAGTCCAGCTGACACCTACTCGCCGCACCATCCAACACACCCATACTACGCCGGGGATACACCTAATTAATTGGCCAAGCTGCCCCATCTCAGCATGTGGTTGGCACGGTAAAGCCAGGTTACATGCTCCATGAACCGGTCCTTAGGATCCAGGCAAGTACCAAACACAAACCCGAGTCTCGTGCACCAAGCACCAACCAAATCATCCAACTTGCCTCGATCCCTACCTCTACATAACTCATAATATCTCACTTAAGAGTAAGGTAAATAAATTGATGATCTCATATACCAATTATCCCATTCTAAGCATGGCTAAGCATAAGCATACGAACAAAATGACATGATAAAATAAATCCCAACCCAAGCTACAAGGAAACAAGGTAATGCTATTCTAGGGAAACTTCCTAGCATGGGTTTCATATTTCAATTGACAATGCAAATAATTCTATCTACACATCCTAGCATAGGATCAAAGTGGTCAAGGACACTTGCCTTCTTCCTGCTGCTCCGGGAATGGAAAGTCTTGGTCTTGGATGGGGAGAACTTGCTCTGGGGCAGGTTATACTCATGCCAATACACATAGCAAAAGAAAACACAATCCATAAGACATAGTTCACACTTTCACTTCATACAAACCACACATACATACCTATGAAAGTCATTCACATTTCTAAGTGTTGTTGTTACTCTACATGTGTTGATTTTTGGCCTACATTCACCCTTAAACATATGTATATTATTTCTAACTTCTATGTTCAGATTTCTATTTGCACACTATATATGAAGTTCCAATTAGAACAAATTCTTTATATTCAATTACTACACTTCTTAGCCACAAAGTTTGTATAAGAGGTATTTTCCTATTCCAAATAGGTTTTCAGATCTTCTACCAAATCCTAAGCGGAAGTTTTTAAATTTGGAGACTTCATTTATCATTTTCTAATTATGCATACCTATTATCCTATATTTTTCAGATTTATCTTCTATGTCTAAAAGTGAGTTTTAATATTAAATAGTAGGACATATCTTCTAAACAGAATAGGTTCTGACCTAAAATATATTTTTAAACTTCTCCTCTGATGTGAGCTAATTTAAATTTATTTTATCAGTTTTCAGAATTACTTCCTAGCCTAAAAAGGTATTTCTAGAACTAATAAATATGAACAACAATTAGACAGATTCATTTCAACCGAAAATCTATTTTTAGTTCATTCTAAAGTTTTCCAAGTGCTAGGAGAGTTTAAATTTGAACTTGTACATATGTTTGCCTTACCTTTTAAATTTAAATCCTATTCTCATATTCAAATTTCTGAATTTAATATCAGATAGGGTCAAAAAGGTAAATCCTCCCTACTACAGGGTCTAATTTATTATTTTACAAATTTCCAGGGGTCTAACTACTCATAACAGAGGGGTTTTGCTAATTTTTATTAAGTCCAGGGGCTAAAACTGGTTTTTAAATGAATTTACACGAATTTCTGAAGTTCCAGGGGCTAGATCAGAAGTTTCTGGGGCTAGCTTGTGTTTTCCGAGATCCCCAGGGGGTAGCGCGTAAGATTCCCGCCCTTTATAACGCGGGGCTGACGTGGGCCGTTGGATTTAAAACAGACGGCTGAGATTATAACGCGAAGCGGTACGGGGTAGATCTAATAGGAACCGCACGATTTAAAATGGATGGGCCTCATGGGGCCATGTCGCCCTGGACGTGCGCGGGCGGTGCTGCCCGGCGGCGTGCTGCGGCGGGAGGCGGCGATCTCGCCGGAGATCTTCGGATTTTCGTCTATACCTCCTAAAACTTGGATTTCATGGCACTGAAAGGTAGAGGGGAGGTCGGGGATCTCACCTCGGGGTTTTTCTTGAGCTCGGAGGTCCTGGAAGGCGGTCGGCGTGGAGGTCCGAGATGAAATAGCGGCGGTGCGTGCCGGAGCTGCGTCTAGGGTGCAAAACACCGAGTTTTCTGCACCTGCATGACTCCCCGGAGGCGGTGGAACATGATCGGCGCGTTAGATCAGAAAACCCGAGCAAGGATCGAGAGAAAACGGTGATCGGAGCTTCGATTCTCACCGGAGAGAAAATTGGAGTGCGCCGGGGAATTCGGCGAGTTTCTGTGCGGGAATTTCACGAGGGGCGGCGGCGGAGGATCGACTTGGTTAAATAGCAGCGTTCGGGGCCAGAGATCGGGCTGTTGGAGCGGTTTTTCGGAGGTTGTTTGGATTTGGGGGAGAGGAGAGTCCCGGGGTCGGCCGAGCGCGCGGAGGTGGGGGATGACATGCGGGCCCCGTGTGTCAGTGAGAGGAAGAGAGGGGCGTGGGTTCGGGGCTGGCGCGGGGAGAGTGGGCCAGCTGGTTGGTTTCGGCCGACTGGCCGGTGGGGTTTTTCTTTTTCTTTTTCTTTTTCCATTTCTTTTCTGTTTTGGTTTGAATTTAAATTCCAATTTGAATTTGAATTTCTGCACCACATGCAATACGTCCAAAAAATTTTAAATTCCCCTCTTAACAGAATTTTGGGGTGTTACACCAGCTGCAATTTATTGTAATCCTCGTCTACCAGCACCGCCAGCTTCAACGACCTTCATGGAAGATGCCGACAATACATCTCCAAAGGTAATGATTTTCCAGGTCAACCAGTTGACATTCCAGTTGCTCCAGCAGCGTTTATCTATTGAATAGACAACCGGGACAGCTGCGAGAAAGACATCTAGCCCTGCTGCTCAGCATGGCATCACAGGTTCGCCAACTGCCCTAGTCCAGCTATCGTATCTACGACCACGCCAGCGCTTGCCAAAATTGCCTACTATAAGGCCATCGGTGCCAGTCCCAGCCAACATTGTCCCAGAGAACGCACAGCTGCAGTAAGTTTCAAGAGAGAAGCATATGTGTCCTAAACATGCAGGAAGATCCACCATCGTTAGACTCAGCATCATCTGATGAAGAGGAGAGGATATTGGGTGAATCTGTAGAGATGGAAAATACTGAAACAAAGAAGGACTTTGCCGCCATCGTACACATAGGGAATAGGCTATGGAAGCTGGCGAACAGGGCTTGCTTATGTTGTACCCAAGCGGTCACATCTACTGATCACCGTATCAGCAAAAATTGGACATGTGAAGCATATTGCCTGAGTGCGGACTTATGCATATTTGTGTATCAACTATGTTTAGTGAATATTCTATGCTTTTAAACAGATGGAGCTAAGGAACTTGTCTGCAAAGATTAAAATTGCATTTTCTATAGCTGTTAAATGAACTGTAGGTTTCGCACTAGCCCTTTATTTTTACCTTGAAGTCTTGGTGGTCTGTAATTGAGTTGAGATGAGATGCTTATATGAGGGCACCAAATCAACGTACAGAATCTATACGATCAATAAGTGCCATCATATCAACATATCATGCTTATGACACACTGGGTGCATTAGCACACGTACAAAATCTATACGATAAGACCAAAGGTAATAACCAAATTTATCTACGGTAACATCTATACGGTACAAAAAATATTTTTACCTTCTCTTAATTGATATTGTAAATCACCAACCTATCTTATAATAATTTAAAAGTAGGTAAGATTGGTGAGCTCAACAATTCTGTTCTTTCTAAAAATTTAATTAAATATCCTCTTCTTTGTTTTACATGAAATTGTAGACCACACATAAGGCTCACACACGGAATGGGTCACGTTGAACGTCCATCCATGCTCAAATAGGCACATACTCCAGCTATTATTGTTTTGTTCGTCTTTTGCTACCTTGCCCATAATGGTCGTGGAATGCATAATGTAATAGTTAAGAGAAAACAACAGTTATGATCTAGACACAGTGTTATCCGTACTTTCCGTAGTGACTTGTAAACATATGAACTTTGATGTTTGGATCGAGTAATAGAAGGCGTACTTGTGATTTTGCTGTTTATATATGCAGACCTCTCCAGATGATTTCTGAGGAGGAAGCCATTTCATTTCGGGTTAAGAAGATGGGAGAGCACAAATGCCTCAAAGATCCGAAGTAATTCGAGTTGTATGGTGAGAGGTGTAGAGATCAATACTTGCATCAACATAATGTTGATGTAATTAACAGAATCTACATAATGCATGATGAATGGAAACCTAATCAGTAATGTAATCTATGAAATGCAGGGTGAATGGAAAGATTTGGGCTACACGGGAATGAGACACTCTGATAATCTTTAAGGATCAAATAATCTTATTTTTAATGCGGAAGTAACAGGAGGAGAAGCAAATATGATACGATTGGTAGTGGTTGGTAAAATAACATGTGTTTTACAGAAGTTTGTTAATCCTAAACATAAATTACGAGATGTGGCCCATGCCATAATTTTTCATTTAAAAACCAAAGGGAAACTTGGTTTTTTTATTCTATAAACACGTGGCCCAAAACTTTTTGGGGGTTGGTGGGTGGTTAGGTGGGTGGGTTAGTGGGTGGGTGTGGGTTGGTGGAGTCTTTTATAAGCTCTTCAAGAAAGCGGATTCTAGATCTGAGAATAGATATTCCAGATATGCTGATAAAGGGCATCTAACAAGGTTTGTATCAGCTATTGCAATCTTAATAACTTTTTCTCTAGTCACAGTTCTTTAGATCTAAATTTTCATTTTATCAATTAGAACATATATCCTTCATAAACTCAACTTCTTTTTCAGCTCCCCAAAATAGAGGATATATCTGATCTGAGTATACCATGTCATAATAAATCCAAGGATAAAGGATATTGAACAACATTTGGATAAAGTATTGCCCTCGTGATTATTTTTTCAAGTCATAATTCTTTAGATCTATGTTTTGTTTTTATAAGTTGGAACTGATCTGACAATTATCCATCATTTCTAGAGAATATATGTCTGCCATCTCTGCTCATAACCACAGATTATTCTCTGCTGCTATTGAAATTTGCGGTGAGTAAATTTTGATCATCCTATGTGCAGTACTTGTTTTATTTCCAGTTATTCTCGGTTTCTCGGTTCTGATGATTCCTAGTACCGTCTGTCATTTCATGTTCAACATATGAAGTAAAGCATTTTAAAAAAGAAGGAATTGGAGGTATGGGTGGAACAGACAAATATAATTTTTAGCTTCAACCCAAGAGACATCGTGCAAAATTTACACAACGAAACACATCTGTAAATACGTGAATACATGATATGTTGTGTTTTATTTGCACCACACTCAAGTATATATTATTTATTAACTTTAGGTCTTATATTCCTTATGAATGATGTTGAATGATTACTTCTTTTTTACGTCACATCCAAAGTAGTTGTCAAGAATTTTGAAGAGAAAATCTGACAACAATAAATAGTAAAGCCTAAAAGAAATTAGAGAAGAAGCCCAAGAATCAGGGTAAATATGTGATTTAAATCTTCCTGTTCTTAGAGCTCGACTTATTTCAAGTCCCCAACGTATGACTGGTGTGCATGAGCTCTTCTCCTCTAACCATAAATTTACTGTTTGGTGCATACTCATGGTATGTTCTTTTTATCGGTTAGTTTTGTCTTACTAAGGTGCAAATAGGCCTGAGATAATTAGTTATATTTAAGTGGTACTTATAGAATTCATGTTATTCCATTAGTATGATGAATAGTTATAAAAATGATCTTCTAATGTTCTTAATCTCTTCACTTAACAGCTTGTGTTATATAACAAAGTCATGCATTTTAGATAACGTATAGAAATGAATCTGAAACATATAAGCAGTGTAGGCATCATTTAGGAGGTTCTTGTATCATGTGTGACAATGAAGAAGTATTCCTTTCTATGTTAACATATGAATGTACACTATCACCTAGACTTTTATGTTTTCATCTCATATGCACATTTATATATCAAAGTCATGCATTTTAGATAACGTATAGAAATGAATCTGAAACATATAAGCAGTGTAGGCATCTTTTAGGAGGTTCTTGTATCATGTGTGACAATGAAGAAGTATTCCTTTCTTAGTTAACATATGAATGTACACTATCACCTAGACTTTTATGTTTTCAGCTCATATGCACATTGTAGTTGACAGTGAATGATGTATATATAGACATATAGCAACTAGCACTTGATCACTTGCATGCACGGTCTTACAATCATTAATTTACATAAACCATTGATATTTAAGTTGTATTCTTCATGCGTTGACGCAACCTGGTTACTTGTGAATTCTTAGAGCACCACCCAACAACAATGGACAACAACCCTCGTCCACCAGCACGGCCATCTTCGATAACCTTCACGGCGGCTGCCAACAATGCTTCTACAAGGCCTATGATTGTTCAGGTTGACCAATCGACGTTCTATTTGCTCCAGCAGCGTTTATCTATTGAACAGTCAACTGGGACAGCTGCAGGAACCATATCTAGACCTGCTGCTCAGCATGGCATCACAAGCTCGCCATCTTTTGTAGTCTCGTTGCAAGTGGTACCAACACGCGAGCGCTTACCAAAACTTCCTATTACCAGGCCACCGGCAGAAGGACAGCTGCAGTCATTTCAAGAGAGAAGCATATGCATACTAAACATGCAGGCAGATCCTCCATCGCCAGACTCAGCATCATCTAATGAAGAGGAGGGCGTAGCAGGTGAATATGAAGATATGGAAAATCCAGTTGAAGAGAAGGACTCACCGCCATCCTAGACATTGGGAAGAGGCTATGGAAGCCACCAAGAAATGCTTTCTTATCAGCCAAAATTGAGCATGTGAACCATATGTGCCTGAGTGTGAACTTATGCATATTTGTGTATCAACTAAGTTTGGCGAATATTTTGTCCTCTTAAATAGATGGAGCTAATGAACTTGTCTGCGAATATTAAATTTTGCATTTTCGTTAGCTGTTAACAGAACTATAGATTTCCCCTTAGTCCTTCGTTTTTAGTTGGAAGATTTGGTGCTCCGTAAATGAGTCGAGATGAGATGCTTCTATGATGGCACCAAATAAACGTACAGAATCTATACGGTCAAGTGGAACCATCATATCAACATCTCATGTTGATTGCTACAATAGACGCACTGGTACACGTACAAAATCTATGTTGGGCGGCGCTGTGCAGCACAAAACGTTGCAGTGTCTTGTTCTTCTACTATGGTGAATCTCTAGTCATGTGTATATTTCCACAAGTGAGAGAGAAAGGAGCTGGCCGACAATTGGTACTCAGAGTTTAGGTTAGATCTGGCAGCCATGTCTATGGATGGTTCGGGAGTCTACACGGCTGCCGGCCACAGTATTTGTGGCAATGTCTGAGATGGTTGTGAAGGAGACGAGGGTGACATTGTGTTACCCAATGATTTTGGGGGACAACTTTGGCATGTGGACTATGAAGATGAAGATCTCCATGTGCAGTGGTGTGAAGGACAAGCAATTGGTCGATGAGATGATGGAACAAATGGCTCTCGCAGCCATTGTCCAAGATGTGCCGGAGGGAATAGTTATTGCCATATCCGAGAAATAGATGACAAAGGAGGTGTAGAACGCCCTCAAGGAAATGTGTGTCTGAGGAGTCTTCCATGGGGAAAAAACATGACAATGTTGTGCATAAGCTGCTACTGGTGCACGCTGATCCCTGACTCACTCGTGCCGATTGATGGGTCATAGATGCTCAAGAGAAACACAATAGTGAGGTCTGGCGCATGTTCGAAGATTGATTGCCACAAATGTGATGAGTACAGTCAAATTGCCGAAGAGTGTGATGCAGTGAAGAAATGTCAAATGGTGTGACGCTACTTGCCATAGTGAACGTGGACTACAAGGCGCCGTTGCTCTGAAGTCATGTGGCGGTGAAAATAATCAGTATGATTAGGACAGAAATTGTTAGCAATAATCTTGACTTGTGTGTCGTATGTGTGCGTTTTAGGTTTGTTCCAGAAAATCAATGCAGGTTAGATCCTGGTGTGCACGTGCATCAGTTGAATAGATAACCTGAAAACAACAGTTAGTAAAGCCAAAAAAGAATCAGAGAAGAAGCCAAATTATCAAGGTAACTATGTTATTTAAATCTTCTTACTCTCAGATCTCGACATATTTGAAGTCCACAACGTATGACTGATATGCACGAGCTCTTCCCGTCTAACCCTTAATTTACTGTTTGGTCCATACTCCAGGTACGTTCTTTTTATGAGATGGTTTTGCCTTACTCAAGTGCAAATATATCACAGGAAATTACCTTTCTGCAAGTAGTTCATTATAGAATTTATGTCTTGAAGTTAATTTGCTGAATAATTATAACAAAATGAATTTGAAACATATAGGCAATGTAGGCTTAATTCAGGAGGTTCTTATGGTATGGGTGACAATGAATAACTATTCCTTTTTTAGTTGACATACGAACCTACAAGTGTATGACTCCTGCCATTTTGACTGATTTCCTGTTATAGTATCAATATCAATACTATAATATTTTCTATGGACATCGGTATTTCTACCTGTTATGAGTTTGGTTCAGATAATTAGTCCAGTCAAGTCATTTATCTAAGTGACCAAGCTAAAGTAAATTTGCACATGATCATCGTACAACCTTCTTTTGCACAATACCCTTGTTGTTTTTATACTAATGTTGTCTTCTCAAGTTTTTCTCTCCAAACATCAGGAGAAAGAGAATGATGGAAGAACCTATTACATCAGTTTTCTATGGGCCTTATATCCAGTTTGTAATCTGTACAGTTCAAACATATCCAGCAAGATTGCACACGGCACGGTCTTCAATCGATCGACGCAGGTAGAGCTATGCATACAAGACCTCCATGTCTTGATGCATCCTACACATCTGACCGGTCTCAATTTAAGTTTATCAAACCCTGTTCTCGAACCACCCGTGTGACCCTATTCTTTCTCTCGCGAGTAGATTCCAACAACTTGACTTCTACCAAATCCTTCGACAACATTATCAAGGATTGAACTCAAAGCTTAAACTCATCACCAAGATCTTGTGAAGATAGCTCCATTAAGGAGGTTCTTGCGGCACATGTGGCAATTAAGCAATATTTTTTCTTACTTAACATATGAATGTACAAGTGTATCACTCCTATTTTGACATATTTTTTGTTAAAGCATCAGTACTAAAAATATAATATTTTTCTCGATACAACAATATTTTTACATGTCATGAGTTTGGATCAGATAATTAATCCAATAAAGTCATTTATCCACGTGCCAGAGGTAAAGTACTTTTGCACATGACCATCATACAGTAGCATGAATAGTTTAGTTTAACTATTAGTAATCGTCAGCAGGTACATTTGTAACCATGAAGTGTTACCACTATAATGAAATTTGATACCAGGGGTTCGATAGAGATATGGCGTCTAACAAATGTTTCTCCAAGTCACAAAATTAAGCTAGGCTCACCTTGTGGCAGACATATCACAAAGGCTTTTATGTTTCCATCTCAAATGCACATTGTAATTGACAATTAATGATGTATATATACACATGTATCCACTAGCACTTGACCACATGCATGCACAGTCTTACTGCAATTACATTATATCAACCGTTGATATTTAGATTGTATTCTTCATGCATTGATGCATTCTGCTTACGTACCCGTGAAGTCTAACAGCACCGCCCAGCTGCAATGGATTGTAACACTCATCTACCACCACCGCCAGCTTCAACGTCCTTCATGGAAGATGCCGACAATACATCTCCAATGGTAATGATTTTCCAGGTCAACCAGTTGACATTCCAGTTGCTCCAGCAGCGTTTATCTATTGAATAGACAACCGGGACAGCTGCAGGAAAGACATCTAGCCCTGCTGCTCAGCATGGCATCACAGGTACGCCAACTGCCCTAGTCCAACTATCGTATCTACGACCCACCTGCACTTGCCAGAACTGCCTACTATAAGTCCATCGGTGCCAGTCCCAGCCAACATTGTCTTAGAGAACACACAGCTGCAGTAGTTTCAAGAGAGAAGCATATGTGTCCGAAACATGCAGGAAGATCCGCCATCACTGGACTCAGCATCATCTGATGAAGAGGAGAGGGTAGTTGGTGAATCTGTAGAGATGGAAAACCCTGAAGCAAAGAAGGACTTCGCCGCCATCGTAGACATTGGGAAGAGGCTATGGAAGCTGGCGAGCAGGGCTTGCTTATGTTGTACCCAAGCGATCACATCTACTGATCACCGTATCAACTAAACTTGGGCTTGTGAGGCTTATTTCCTGAGTGCGGACTTATGCATATTTGTGTATCAACTTTGTTTAGTGAATATTCTATGCTTTTAAACAGATGGAGCTAAGGAACTTGTCTGCAAAGATTAAATTTGCATTTTCTATAGCTGATAAATGAACTGTAGGTTTCGCCCTAGCCCTTTATTTTTACCTTGAAGTATTGGTGGTCTGTAATTGAGTTGAGATGAGATGCTTACATGAGTGCACCAAATCAACGTACAGAATCTATACGGTCAATAAGTGCCATCATATCAACAGAATCTACAGAATGCATGATGAATGGAAGCCTAATCAGTAATGTAATCTAAGAAATGCGGGGTGGATGGAAAGATTTGGCCTATACGAGAATGAGACACTCTGATAATCTTTAGGGATCAAATAATCTTATTTTTTAATGAGGAGGTAATAGGAGGAGAAGCAAATATGATACGATTGGTAGTGGTTGGTAAATAACACGTGTTTTACAGAAGTTTGTTAATTCTAAAAATAAACTCAGAGATGTGGCCCATGCCATAATTTTTTATTTATAAACCAAAGGGAAACATGGGTTTCGTTTATTATATAAACACGTGGCCCAAAACTTTTTGGGGATTAGTGGGTGGTTAGGTAGGTGGGTTACTGGGTGGTTAGGTGGGTGGGTGTGGGTTGGTGGAGTCCTTTATGAGCTCTTCAAGAAGGAGGATTCTAGATCTGAGAATAGATATTCCAGGTATGCTGATAAAGGGCATCTAACAAGGTTTCGATCTGCTACTGCAATTTTAATTAGTTTTTCTCTAGTCACAGTTCTTTAGATCTAAGTTTTCATTTTATCAATTAGAACATATATCTTTAATATGCTCAACTTCTTTTTCAGCTCCCCAAAATAGAGGATATATGTAGTGTAGATCTGTGTATACCATGTTATAAATAAATCCACGGATAAATGATATTGAACAATATTTGGATAAAGTATTGCACTCCTGATTATTTTATTCAAGTCATAATTCTTTAGATCTATGTTTTGTTTTATAAATTGGAACTGATGTCCCAACGATCCATCATTTCTAGAGAAGATACATCTGTCATCTCTGCTCATAACCACAGATTATTCTCTGCTGCTGTCACACCCGGTTTCTCCGAAGAACAACCGAGTGAATATCACATGTATGCCAGGATCATTTTCTCATACATGTGATGACAAATAGTGAAGCATCATTTATAATAAGCCAGGTGTCGAATATAAATAAGTCTTACATAGCATATGTCTCGATGGACGAGAATAAGTTCATAATAAATAAATAAAATAGCAGCGGAATATTATTCTTGTAGGCTCCGTTACAGGCGTTGCCTGGGGTCTCCATGAACCTAGAAACCTTCTTTGGGTCCAAAGTCTTGATCATTATACACCACCTCATTATCTTGACCTGAGCAGCAATATAAACCAACAAATATGCAAGGTTGAGTACCGATGGTACTCAGCAAGTGTGGGAAAGTTAGGTCATGCATGGCTAGAACACAAGGGGAGGTTGAACTCATGGCTAAAGCACTACGCAATTAATACCTATCACCTTAGCTTATTAAGCACCTACATTACTACACAGGTGAAATGGTCCCAATCTCCCATCCCATCATCATAATCCAGTAACCATAACATCATTTCCAATGTTAAGCTTCCCGCTTAACATCCACAACTTCCAAAAACCATTACTCCTCTAATCATGAATAAGTCCAAGCCGCTCTTGACCGTGAGCACGGCTGTCATGACAGTTTTGACTCTGCAGAGTTTGTACCACTGTACCCACATGTAGTGATTTCATCCCCCGTTGCCGGGTGGACTAAAAGAACCTCCATTATGCCAGTGGCTACGAACCACATTCACACTTCCCAGGTGTGTAGCCAGGAGATCACTACGAAGCCTTTACAAAGGGATTCCTGAAGAGCGTGGGCCCACTGAGGTTTCACCCCTAACAGCATACAAGAGGCTCCAACCCCGCTGCAGTGGCCCCCTCTTGAGCCTTGCGGTTCATATGGTAGTCCAGCAGACTCCTACTCCCCGCACCATCCAACACACCCATACTACGCCGGGGATACACCTAATTAATTGGCCAAGCTGCCCCATCTCAGCATGTGGTTGGCACTGTAAAGCCAGGTTACATGCTCCGTGAACCGGTCCTTAGGATCCAGGCAAGTACTAAACACAAACCCGAGTCTCGTGCACCCAGCACACAACCAAAACATCCAACTTGCCTTGATCCCTACCTCTACACAACTCACAATATCTCATTCAAGAGTATGGTAAAATAAACTTATGATCTCATATCCAAAATATCCCATTCTAAGCATGGCTAAGCATATGCATAATAATAATAAATGACATGATAAAATGAATCCCAACCCAAGCTACAAGGAAACAAGGTGATGCAACTCTAGGGAAACTTCCTAGCATGGGTTTCATATTTAACTTGGCAATGCAAATAATTCTATCTACACATCCTAGCAGAGGATCAAAGTGGTCAAGGACACTTGCCTCCTTCCTGCTGCTCTTGAAATGGGTAGTACTGATCTTGGAAAGGAATAACTTGCTCTTGAGCAGGTTCTACATCATACCATCACATATAGCAAAAGAAAAACAACAATCCATAAGACATAGTTCACACTTCCACTTCATACAAACCACACATTCATATTTATGAAAGTCTTTCACAATTATA
The DNA here is from genome assembly GCA_030760725.1 of Neostapfia colusana. Taxonomy (NCBI): domain Eukaryota; kingdom Viridiplantae; phylum Streptophyta; class Magnoliopsida; order Poales; family Poaceae; genus Neostapfia; species Neostapfia colusana. The sequence goes on from JASWHV010000016.1 coordinate 36,091,631, forward strand.
TGTGTTGTGGTTACTCTATGTGTGTTGATTTGTAGGTTGCATGCACTTTTGATCATATGTATATGATTCCTACTTTTGGTGTTCACATTTATACTTACATACTATATATATGAGTTTCCAATTTAAATAAATTCCTTATATTCAATTACTACACCTTTTAGCTACCTAGTATGTATGAAAGGTATTTTCCTTCTCCATATGTGTCTTCATAATTTGTACCAACCCTAAACTGAATTCTTTGGATTTTAGAAACTCCATTTATCATTCATTAGTTGCTATATTTTCAAATTTATTTCCTATGCCTAAGTGGGAACTTTATTATAAAAATAACAAGACACATCATCTAAACAGAATAGGTTCTGATTTAAAATATTTGCTAATATATTTTTGACCTTTTCCTCTGATGTGAACTATTTTACAATTATTTTCCCTATTTTCTAGAACTATTCTTTACTTAAAAATGTGTCCCTAAATGTGAATAATAAATTAAACAGATTCACTTCAGCCCAAAATATGTTTTTATCTCACTCCAAAGTTTCTAAATACTGAGAAAGTTTTTAATTTAATTTTGACAATATGTTTGTCCCACTTTTTAAATTTTAAACACTAGCCACATATTCAATTTCCCAAACACATATTAAACAGGGCTAAAAAGGTAAACTCACCCCTCTACAGGGTCTATAATATTATTTTAACAATTTTCAGGGGTCTAGCTACACATAACGGAGGGGTTTTCCTAATTTTTATTAAGTCCAGGGGCTAAAACTGATTTTTAAATGAATTTACATGATTTTCTGAAGTTCCAGGGGCTAGATCAGAAGTTTCCAGGGCTAGCTCTTATTTCCCGAGAACCCCAGGGGGTAGCACGTAAGATTTCCAGTCTTTATAACGCGGGGCTGACGTGGACCGTCCGATTTTAAACCGACGGCCGAGATTATAACATCGAACCGGTACGCGGGGATTTAAAGTCTACCGTGCGATTTTAAATAGACGGCGCACAAGCGGCCACGTCGCTCTGATCGAGCGCGGGCGGCGCTGCCGGCGGCGCACGGCGGCGGGAAGCGGCGATCTCGCCGGAGACTTTCGGAACTTCGAGAATTCTTCCTAGAACTGTGATCTTATGGCATAGATCGGTGGAGGAGAGGTCGGGGATCTCACCTCGGGGGTTTTCTTGAGCTCGGAGGTCCTGGAAGGTGATCGGCGACGAGGTCCGAAGTGAAACCACGGCGAGGCTCGTCGGCGCTGTGTTTACACCGCAAGTCACCGAGTTTTCTGCACCAGCAAGGTTCCCCGGAGGCGGTGGATCAAGACCAGCGAGTTAGATCGGAATTTCCGAGCTTAGATCGGCCAGAATTCGCCGGAGAAAGCTCGGGTTCTCACCAGAGGAAAAACAGCAGATCGCGTGGGAAAAACAGAACGAGGCCGGGGTTTTTATAGACAGGGGAGGGCGGCGGGGTGGTTTAGATCGAGTTTGCGTCGCCCCCGAACGGAATTCGGCTGGGATACGCGAGAATTCCCGATCGGTTTTGATTCGGGTGAGAGAGTCCGGCGCTGGCGCGAGGTAGACGAAGAACTGGCGGGCCCCGCTTGTCAGTGGGAGGAAAGGGCGCGCGCGGCTGCGGGCTGGTGCGGGCGCTGGTTGGGCCGGCTGGTGGGTTTCGGCCCACTGGCCGGTTTTTTTTTCTGTTTTCTTTTTTTCTTTTCTATTTCTTTTTCTGTTTTGAGTTTAATTCGAATTCTAGTTTGAATTTGAATTTTTGCAAAACATGCAACACGTCCAAAAAATTTTAAATTCCCCTCTTAACATGATTTAGGTTCTTAACAAGATTTTTGGGGTGTTACAGCTCTATCCCCCTTAAAAGAAATCTCGTCCTCGAGATTGGTGGTTCTAAGAAAACAATTCCGGAAATTGTGCCTTGAGCTCATCTTCCCGCTCCCAGGTGGCTTCCTCTTCTGAATGATGCTTCCACTGCACCTTGCACATCCGGATCCTTTTGTTTCTGGTGATGCGTTCCATTGTCTCCAAAATCTTGTGTGGTTGCTCGGCATAAGACAAATACTTAGCTACATCCACTTCATTCATGGGTAACACCTCTTCAGGCGTCCTCAGGCATTTCTTGAGTTGTGACACGTGGAATACATCGTGCACATCCGATAGACGAGTCGGTAACTCTAGTTGATACGCCACTTCGCCTTTCCTTTCCAGAACTAGAAAGGGTCCGATGTATCGAGGTGACAACTTCCCCTTCACCTTGAACCGACGAAGTCCTCTGATAGGGGACACCTTGAGATAGACATAGTCTCCCACGTTGAAAACGAGCTCTCTTCTTCTTACATCGGCGTAGCTCTTTTGGCGTGTCTGTGCTATCCTCAAGTTGTTGCGAATTTCCCTCACCTTCGCCTCGGCTTCTTGTAGTACTTCTGGACCAAACACTTTACTTTCCCCAGTTTGGTTCCAAAATAGGGGAGTTCTGCACTTCCTCCCGTACAAGGCTTCAAACGGTGACATCTTCATACTAGCTTGATAGCTGTTGTTATAGGAAAACTCAGCATATGGTAAGTTCTTGTCCCAACTCCGATTGTTTGAGTGCACATGCCCTCAGCATATCTTCAAGGATCTGATTGGTTCTTTCCGTCTGCCCATCAGTTTGGGGATGATAGGCAGAACTAAAGTTCAGATGGGTTCCCATGGTTTCATGCAACTTCTGCCAGAATCTTGAGGTGAACTGTGTCCCTCGATCCGACACAATCTTATTTGGCACTCCATGGTAACACACGATCCTTGACATGTACAACTCTGCCAATTTAGATCCGCTGTAGCTTTCCTTTACGTGGATGAAGTGAGCTACCTTGGTTAGCCTATCAATGATGACCCATATTGAATCATATCCTGATTGGGTCCTAGGCAATCCCACGATGAAATCCATGCTGATTTCTTCCCATTTCCATTCAGGCACTTTGAGTGGTTGCAATAATCCCGTGGGTCGTTGATGTTCTGCTTTCACCAACTGACATGTGTCACATAGGGCAACATGTTCTGCGACATCTCGCTTCATGTCATACCACCAATACCTGCTCTTGAGGTCCTGGTAAATTTTCGTACTCCCAGGATGAATGGAATAGTCAGAATCATGAGCCTCCTTCAAAATCAATTCACGGATCTCCTTTACTTCTGGCACACAGATTCTTTTCCCGTGCCACACCGTTCCTTGTTCATCCTCTCTAAAACCCGGAGCTTTATTTTCCTTGATAAGTTGTCTGATCTCTTGTATCTTCTTATCATTCTTTTGACCCTCGCGTACGTCTCGCTCTAGTGTGGAGTCCACTTCCATCGCGATGGCTTCACCACTATTTACTAGACATAGATTGAGCCTTATAACTTTGTCCTTCAAATCTGCAGGCATGTCCTTCAAGCTCAACTTATTGACCTGCACTTTCCGACTCAAAGCATCGGCCACGACGTTTGCTTTCCCGGGATGATAGTTGATGCCCACATCAAAATCATTGATTAGCTCTAACCATCTCCTTTGTCTGAGGTTGAGGTCTGGCTGTGTGAAAATGTACTTCAAACTCTTATGATCCGTATATATCTCGGTCCTCTTCCCCATCAAATAGTGCCGCCAAATTTTCAACGCGTGTACCACTCCGGCTAGTTCTAAATCATGTGTAGGATAGTTCTTCTCGTGCTTCCGAAGCTGCCGGGATGCATAAGCCACGACATGCCCTTCTTGCATGAGAACACATCCCAACCCGTTTCCAGAGGCATCGCAGTACACCGTGAAATTCTTCTGCATATCTGGCATAACCAACACTGGGGCTGTTGTCAATCTTTTCTTTAGCTCCTGAAAACTCGTCTCGCACTGTGGCGTCCATGTGAAAGTGATTCCCTTCTCCAACAGTTTGGTGAGGGGTCTCGAGATCTTAGAGAATCCCTCAATAAACCGTCGATAGTATCCAGCCAATCCCAAAAAGCTTTGAACTTCCCCGACATTTTAAGGGGTCTTCCACTTCTGTATATCCTCGATTTTGGCAGGATCCAAGGAGATTCCTCCCTCCGAGATTATATGTCCTAAGAAGGGAACTCTCTTCAGCCAAAACTCACACTTGCTCAACTTGGCCTCTGCAACACCAACCTTAGATGTTTCTCATGTTCTTCTTCATCTTTGGAGAAGACGAGAATGTCATCTATGAAAACCACCACAAATTTGTACATATATTCCATGAATACCTTGTTCATGAGATACATGAAGTATGCCGGGGCATTAGTTAGCCCGAAAGGCATGATAGTGTATTCATATAGTCCGTACCGAGATATGAAATCTGTCTTGGGAATATCAGAATGCCTTATCTTGAGTTGGTGGTATCCCGACCTGAGATCAATTTTCGAGAACACACAAGCTCCCCTCAACTGATCAAACAAGTCTTCAATGCGGGGTAATGGGTACTTGTTCTTGATGGTTACCTCATTCAAGGCACGGTAATCCACGCATAACCTTTGGGTTCCGTCCTTTTTGGGCACAAATATCACCGGAGCTCCCCATGGTGAGGAAATAGGGCGAATATACCCCTTCTCCGTCAATTCTCTCAAATGATCCTTGAGTTCTTCTAGCTGCTTGGAGTCCATCCGATAAGGTCTCTTGTATATCGGGGCTGTTCCAGTCACTAGCTCAATTGCAAATTCCATTTCACGATAGGGAGGCATGCCTGGCAACTCCTCCAGAAAAACATCTGGATATTCCCTGATGGTCCTGATTTCCTCAACTTTCACCTCAACTTGATTTAATTTAATGTCCCTCCTAGGCTCGTGTATTGTTATGAACTTTACTCTTGTGCCACTAGGGTGAGTTAGTTCTACCGTTCTGGTCAAACAATGGATGATTCCTTTATGTTTTGTCAACCAATCCATACCCAAGATAATATCTATCCCTTGTGAATCTATCACTATGAGGTTAGCAGTAAATACTACCCCACTAATGTCTAGGTTCACTTTGGGACACACTTGTCTTGTCCTTATTTCTCCACCTAGAGAGTTTACGGCTAGCATATGGTTCATTTGTGTTGTTGCTAGGTCATGCTTCTTAACAAACCCTTGAGCAATGAACGAGTGTGTAGCACCAGAATCAAACAGCAGGGTTGCAAGGTGTAAATTGGCAAGAAACTTACCAACTACCACGTCGGGTGCCTCTTGCGCTTCCTCCATAGTGACGTGGTTCACCCGTCCTCGCATCACATTCTGCTGTTGTGGCTGTGCGGGCTTCTTCTTTGGGCATTTATGGGCGTAGTGCCCCACTTCACCGCAGCTAAAACATTGCACCCCAACCTTAGGTGCCTGGCCTTTGCTGTCTTGGGGTTGGTTTGGAGGTCCCTGTACTGCTGGTCGAGGTGGATATGCGGGGCGAGGCTGCTGTACAAACTGACGTTGTGGCTGTGCTGGTGCTGCGGGAGGCCAGTAGTTCGGGTTGTACCCTCTTGGTGCTGAGTAGGGTACCGCAGCACGGTTCGTCTGCCCTGTAGGTTGCTGCATCAGACGTGGGCGGGTGTTGCCCCCTGAGGCTTGATGTGACCACCCGGCCTTCCTCTTATTCTCATTTTCCAAGGCCTTTAGCTTCCTTTCTACCACAAATGCTCTGTCCACCATCTTTTGGAAGCTTTCATACTCATTTTAGGACATTGCACACTGCATTTCTGCGGTAAGTCCTTCCACGAAACAATCTTGTTTCTGCTCATCAGTCTCTATGTCCCGTGGGGTATAACGGGATAGTTGAGTAAATTTAGTGAGGTATTCCCTCACCGTCATGTTTCCCTGCTGCAGTCCCAAAAACTCCTTCCTCTTGTTTTTGAGTTCACCTCTTGGGATATAATGGTTGCGGAAGCTACGCTTGAACTCTTCCCAAGTGATGTTCTCAGGGTCATGATGGGCAGCCACGTAGGCGGTCCACCAATCAGCAGCAGGTCCATGCAATTGATGAGAGGCAAACAGCACCCTCTCATACCCTTGGCACTGTATGATCCTCATCTTGCTCTCAATGGTCTTAAGCCAATCATCTGCCTCCAGAGGTTCAGCAGCACTTGCAAACTTCGGAGGTTGAGTTCCTAGAAACTCACTCAACCTTGGTTGGCGTGGTGCAGCTTGTGGAGGTGGAACTTGATGCAAGTTGGCCACCACTTGAGTCAAGTTCTGGATGAGCTGATTCTGATTCTCCAGCATTTGGTGGACGGGATCAACTCCTTCATGGCGACCACCCTGGTCCTGGCCTCCAGAAAGATGAGGGTTGCATGCCTCATCGTTGTTGTTGGCGGGGTTGGCAGCACGTCCTTTTCCTCTTCCGGCCATCTGGCAGAATCAACCAATGTTAATTTGAAAGCATTTAGTATCATCTTACTACTTTCATTTGTTTGTACTTTGAAGTGTGGAGGCTTTGTTATACTTCTCTAAGGGTTCACTTCTCACACAAAAATAAATGCAATATTATTTCATGTGAGTTCACACACCAAAGCAAAACAATCTAAAGACGAGGCTGTGGACAATTGCTCATGGCTTCCACAACTCACGTCACACACCAAGCTTTAACACACCATTAACTACGTAACGACTCGACTACTCGACATCCTTCTAATTTAAGGGAAAGGCTCTACTACTCGTTTTCTTGAGCTGGCTCCTCGGGATCTTCCTCATCATTTCGGCTGCCTTCTGACTCTGCTTTGGGTGGGGAGGCTGCTGGTGGAGAAGTGCGACGACGCCTGATCGCTCGGCGATCTGGGGAGTCAGGAGTCCATGTATCATTCACGGTGACACACAGTTCATTCCCATCTCCTCTTTCTCTCGCCCTTAAGCAGGCTCGAAGCAACGCCTCGGTTTCCTTCAGGGTGTCACGAACATCCTGAAGCTCCTGCTGACACTCCTGCAGTCGAGTGCTGAGCATAGCAGCATCCTCCAAGCACAAGTCCATGTGCTCATGGGAAGTCCCTTCTGCACCGGCGGGTACTTGTACTCCGTGGTACCACTCTCACGCTGGAGGACATACATGTACTCAGTTCTGTCCAGGTGGCGACGATAGATGTGACTCTGGCAGGTGATGGCCTCCCAAGTGAATCCTTCTCCGCATCGACCTGTGTCGCTCGACAAGCTGGAGAGTGGTGGATCTTAAGCAGCTGATTTTCGTGTATAATCCTCATCTCTGAACTCCATTCCTCCCTCTTCTCACGGATGGTCCTGGTGGAGTTATAGTGGATGATTAGCTTGCCCGTATTGCCGGCGGCTTCGAGCATACGTCGAAGACGGCGCAACAAGCCTCCTACTGCCAATCCGTAGGAAAGTTACGTCACCGGACGACTCTCCTCTCTTTGGGCAAGGGCAACTACGGGAACTCTCCCTCCTGTGGACTTGCGAGCGGTGCGAATCATGCGAACCATCTAAAAGAAAAAGAATTTAATCTTAGGTTAGATAAACTCTTAAAAAACGCTATTTTGAATAAAAATTGGGGTAAGATGAAGAAAGTGACTCATTAAATAACACTTTTCAACACACACCTTGTGAAAATAGTTTTTAAGAAAATAAGGCCCTTAAATATGTCCATTTCTACCTAGGTCCACGTTCCTATGGGCAACCATGGCTCTGATACCACTTCTGTCACACCCGGTTTCTCCGAAGAACAACCGAGTGAATATCACATGTATGCCAGGATCATTTTCTCATACATGTGATGACAAATAGTGAAGCATCATTTATAATAAGCCAGGTGTTGAATATAAATAAGTCTTACATAGCATATGTCTCGATGGACGATAATAAGTTCATAACAAATAAATAAAATAGCAGCGGAATATTATTCTTGTGGCCTCCGTTACAGGCATTGCCCGGGGTCTCGATGAACCTAGAAATCTTCTTCGGGTCCAAAGTCTTGATCATTATACACCACCTCATTATCTTGACCTAAGCAGCAATATAAACCAACAAATATGCAAGGTTGAGTACCGATGGTACTCAGCAAGTGTGGGAAAGTTATGTCATGCATGGCTAGAACACAAGGGGAGGTTGAACTCATGGCTAAAGCACTACGCAATTAATACCTATCACCTTAGCTTATTAAGCACCTACATTACTACACAGGTGAAATGGTCCCAATCTCCCATCCCATCATCATAATCCAGTAACCATAACATCATTTCCAATGTTAAGCTTCCCGCTTAACATCCACAACTTCCAAAAACCATTACTCCTCTAATCATGAATAAGTCCAAGCCGCTCTTGACCGTGAGCACGGCTGTCATGACAGTTTTGACTCTGCAGAGTTTGTACCACTGTACCCACATGTAGTGATTTCATCCCCCGTTGCCGGGTGGACTAAAAGAACCTCCATTATGCCAGTGGCTACGAACCACATTCACACTTCCCAGGTGTGTAGCAAGGAGATAGCTACGAAGCCTTTACAAAGGGATTCCCGACGAGCGTGGGCCCACTGAGGTTTCACCCCTAACAGCATACAAGAGGCTCCAACCCCGCTGCAGTGGCCCCCTCTTGAGCCTTGCGGTTCATATGGTAGTCCAGCAGACACCTACTCCCCACACCATCCAACACACCCATACTACGCGGGGATACACCTAACTAATTGGCCAAGCTGCCCCATCTCAGCATGTGGTTGGCACTGTAAAGCCAGGTTACATGCTCCATGAACCGGTCCTTAGGATCCAGGCAAGTACTAAACACAAACCCGAGTCTCGTACACCCAGCACACAACCAAAACATCCAACTTGCCTTGATCCCTACCTCTACACAACTCACAATATCTCATTCAAGAGTATGGTAAAATAAACTGATGATCTCATATCCCAAATATCCCATTCTAAGCATGGCTAAGCATATGCATAATAATAAATGACATGATAAAATGAATCCCAACCCAAGCTACAAGGAAACAAGGTGATGCAACTCTAGGGAAACTTCATAGCATGGGTTTCATATTTAACTTGACAATGCAAATAATTCTATCTACACATCCTAGCATAGGATCAAAGTGGTCAAGGACACTTGCCTCCTTCCTGCTGCTCTTGAAATGGGTAGTCCTGATCTTGGAAAGGAATAACTTGCTCTTGAGCAGGTTCTACATCATACCATCACACATAGCAAAAGAAAAACAACAATCCATAAGACATAGTTCACACTTCCACTTCATACAAACCACACATTCATATTTATGAAAGTCTTTCACAATTATATGTGTTGTGGTTACTCTATGTGTGTTGATTTGTGGCTTGCATGCACTTTTGATCATATGTATATGATTCCTACTTTTGGTGTTCACATTTATACTTACATACTATATATACGAGTTTCCAATTTAAATAAATTCCTTATATTCAATTACTACACCTTTTAGCTACCTAGTATGCATGAAAGGTATTTTCCTTCTCCATATGTGTCTTCATAATTTCTACCAACCCTAAACTGAATTCTTTGGATTTTAGAAACTCCATTTATCATTCATTAGTTGCTATATTTTCAGATTTATTTCCTATGCCTAAGTGGGAACTTTATTATAAAAATAACAAGACACATCATCTAAACAGAATAGGTTCTGATTTAAAATATTTGCTAATATATTTTTGACCTTTTCCTCTGATGTGAACTATTTTACAATTATTTTCCCTATTCTAGAACTGTTCTTTACTTAAAAATGTGTCCCTAAATGTGAATAATAAATTAAACAGATTCACTTCAGCCCAAAATATGTTTTTATCTCACTCCAAAGTTTTCTAAATACTGAGAAAGTTTTTAATTTAATTTTGACAATATGTTTGTCCCACTTTTTAAATTTTAAACACTAGCCACATATTCAATTTCCCTAATTAAATATTAAACAGGGCTAAAAAGGTAAACTCACCCCTCTACAGGGTCTATAATATTATTTTAACAATTTTTAGGGGTCTAGCTACACATAACAGAGGGGTTTTTCCTAATTTTTATTAAGTACAGGGGCTAAAACTGATTTTTTTAAAATGAATTTACATGATTTTCTGAAGTCCAGGGGCTAGATCAGAAGTTTCCAGGGCTAGCTCTTATTTCCCGAGAACCCTAGGGGGTAGCACGTAAGATTTCCAGTCTTATAACGCGGGGCTGACGTGGACCGTCCGATTTTAAACCGATGGCCGAGATTATAACATCGAACCGGTACGCGGGGATTTAAAGTCTACCGTGCGATTTTAAATAGACGGCGCACAAGCGGCCACGTCGCTCTGATCGAGCGCGGGCGGCACTGCCGGCGGCGCACGGCGGCGGGAAGCGGCGATCTCGCCGGAGACTTTCAGATCTTCGAGAATTCTTCCTAGAACTGTGATCTTATGGCATAGATCGGTGGAGGAGAGGTCGGGGATCTCACCTCGGGGGTTTTCTTGAGCTCGGAGGTCCTGGAAGGTGATCGGCGACGAGGTCCGAAGTGAAACCACGGCGAGGCCCGTCGGCGCTGTGTTTACACCGCAAGTCACCGAGTTTTCTGCACCTGCAAGGTTCCCCGGAGGCGGTGGATCAAGACCAGCGAGTTAGATCGGAATTTCCGAGCTTAGATCGGCCAAAATTCGCCGGAGAAAGCTCGGGTTCTCACCGGAGGAAAAACAGCAGATCGCGTGGGAAAAACAGAACGAGGTCGGGGTTTTTATAGACGGGGGAGGGCGGCGGGGTGGTTTAGATCGAGTTTGCGTCGCCCCCGAACGGAATTCGGCTGGGATATGCGAGAATTCCCGATCGGTTTTGATTCGGGTGAGAGAGTCCGGCGCTGGCGCGAGGTAGACGAAGAACTGGCGGGCCCCGCCTGTCAGTGGGAGGAAAGGGCGCGGGCGGCTGCGGTCTGGCGCGGGCGCTGGTTGGGCCGGCTGGTGGGTTTAGGCCCACTGGCCGGTTTTTTTTCTGTTTTCTTTTTTTCTTTTCTATTTCTTTTTCTGTTTTGAGTTTAATTTGAATTCCAGTTTGAATTTGAATTTTTGCAAAACATGCAACACGTCCAAAAATTTTTAAATTCCCCTCTTAACATGATTTAGGTTCTTAACAAGATTTTTGGGGTGTTACAGCTTCTATTGAAATTTGTGGTGATTAAATTCTGTTCATCCTATGTGCAGTACTTGTTTTATTTCCAGTTATCCTCGGTTTCTCAGTATTGATGATTCCTAGTACCGTCTGCCATTTCATGCTCAACATATAAAGTAAAGCATTCTAAAAAAGAAGGGATTGGGGTATGGGTGGAACAGACAAATATAATTTTCAGCTTCAACCCAAGAGACATCTTGCAAAATTTTACACAACGAAAGACATCTGTAATTATGTGAATACATGATAAGTTGTGTTTTTATTTGCACCGCACTCAAGTATATATTATTTATTAACTTTATGTCGTATATTCCTTATGAATGATGTTGAATGATTACTTCTTTTTTATGTCACATCCAAAGTAGTGGTCAAGAATTTTGAAGAGAAAATCTGACAACAATAAATAGTAAAGCCTAAAAGAAATTAGAGATGAAGCCCAAGAATCAGAGTAAATATGTGATTTAAATCTTTCTGTTCTTAGAGCTTGACTTATTTCAAGTCGTCAACGTACGAATGATTTCCATGAGCTCTTCTCCTCTAACCATAAATTTACTGTTTGGTCCATACTCATGGTATGTTCTTTTTATCGGTTGGTTTTGTCTTACTAAAGTGCAAATAGGCCTGAGATGATTACTTATATTTAAGTAGTACTTTATAAAATTCATGTTTTTCCTTTGGTATGATGAATAGTTATAAAAATGATCTTCTAATGTTATAAATCTCTTCTCTTAACAGCTTGTGTTATATAACAAAGTCATGCATTTTAGACAACGCATAGAAATGAATCTGAAACATATAAGTAGTGTAGGCATCACTTAGGAGGTTCTTGTATCATGTGTGACAACGAAGCAGTATTCCTTTCTTAGTTAACATATGAATGTACACTATGACCAACACTTTTATGTTTTCAGCTCATATGCACATTGTAATTGACAGTGAATGATGTATATATAGACATATAGCAACTAGCACTTGATCACATTCATGCACGGTCTTACTATCATTAATTTTCATAAACCATTGATATTTAAGTTGTATTGTTCATGCGTTGATGCAACCTGCTTACTTACTTGTGAATTCATAGAGCACCGCCAACAACAATGGACCGCAACTCTCGTCCACCAGCACCGCCATCTTCGACAACCTTCACGGCAGCTGCCAACAATGCTTCTCCAAGGCCTATGATTGTTCATGTCGACCAATCGACGTTCTATTTGCTCCAGCAGCGCTTATCTATTGAACCGACAACAGGGACAGCAGCGGGAACAATAACTATCCCTGCTGCTCAGCATGGCATCACAAGCTCGCCAACTTCTCTAGTCCCGTTGCCAGTGTACCTACACGCGAGCGTTTACCAAAACTTCCTATTACCAGGCCACCGGCACCAGGACAGCTGCAGTCATTTTAAGAGAGAAGCATATGCGTACTAAACATGCAGGCAGATCCTCCATCGCCAGACTCAGCATCATCTGATGAAGAGGAGCGCATAGCTGGTGAATATTAAGATATGGAAAATCCTGGAGAAGAGAAGGACTCGCCGCCATCCTAGACATTGCGAAGAGGCTATGGAAGCCACCGAGCAGAGCTTTCTTATCAGCCAAAATTGAGCATGTGAACCATATGTGCCTAAGTGTGACTTATGCATATTTGTGTATCAACTAAGTTTGGCGAATATTTTGTGCTCTTAAATAGATGAAGCTAATGAACTTGTCTGCAAAGATTAAATTTTGCATTTTTGTTAGCTGTTAACAGAACTATAGATTTCCCCTTAGTCCTTCGTTTTTAATTGGAAGATTTGGTGCTCCGTAAATGAGTCGAGATGAGATTTTTATCCGATGGCACCAAATAAACATACAGAATCTATACGGTCAAGTGGAACCATCATATCAACATCTCATGCTGATGGCTACACTAGACGCACTGGTACACATACAAAATCTATGTTGGGCGCTGCTGTGCAGCACAAAAAGTTTGTGTGTCTTGTTCTTCTACTATGGTGAATCTCTAGTCATGTTTATATTTCCACAAGTGAGAGAGAAAGGAGCTGGCCGACAATTGGTACTCAGAGTTTAGGTTAGATCTGGCAGCCATGTATATGGATTGTTCGGGAGTCTACACGCCGCCGGCCACAGTATTTGTGGCAATGGCTGAGATGGCAGCCATGAGATGGTTGTGAAGGAGATGAGGGTGACATTGTGTTACCCAATGATTTTTTAGGACAACTTTGGCATGTGGACTATGAAGATGACGATCTCCATTTGTGGCGGCGTGAAGGACAAGCAATTGGTCGACGAGATGATGGAACAAACGGCTCTCGCAGCCATTGTTCAAGCTGTGCCGGAGGCAATAGTGATTGCCATATCCGAGAAAGAGACGGCAAAGGTGGTGTAGGACGCCCTCAAGGAAATGTGTGTCTGAAGAGTCTTCCACGGGGAAACAACATGACAATGTTGTGCAGAAGCTGCTACTGGTGCACGCTGAGCCCTGACTCACTCGTGCCGATTGATGGGTCATAGTTGCTCAAGAGAAACACAATAGTGAGGTCTGGCGCAAGTTCGAAGATTGATTGCCGCAAATGTTATGAGTACGGTCAAATTGCCAAAGAGTGTGATGCAGTGATGAAATGTCAAATGGTGTGACGCTACTCGCCATAGTGAACGTGGACTACAACACGCCGTTGCTCTGAAGTCATGTGGAGGTGAAAATAATCAGTAAGATTAGGATGGAAATTGTTAGCAACAATCTTGACTTGTGTGTGCGTGTGTGTGCGTTTTTAGGTTCAAGAAAAACAATGCAGGTTAGTTCCTAGTGTGCACGTGCATCAGTTGAATAGATAACCTGAAAACAACAGTTATTAAAGCATAAAAAGAATCAGAGAAGAAGCCAATAAATCAAGGTAACTATGTTATTTAAATCTTCTGACTCTCAGATCTCGACATATTTCAAGTCGACAACGTATGACTGATGTGCACGAGCTCTTCCCGTCTAACCTTTAATTTATTGTTTGGTCCATACTCCAGGTACGTTCTTTTTATGAGATGGTTTTGTCTTACTCACGTCCAAATATATCACAGGAAATTACCTTTCTGCAAGTAGTTCATTATAGAATTTATGTCTTGAAGTTAGTATGCTGAATACTTACAACAAAATGAATTTCAAACATTTAGGCAATGTAGGCTTCATTCAGGAGGTTCTTATGGCATGCCTGACAATGAATGACTATTCCATTTTTTAGTTGACATACGAACCTACAAGTTTATGACTCCTGCCATTTTGATTGATTTCCTGTTATAGTATCAATATCAATACTATAATATTTTCTATGAATTAGAGGGGAGAAAATGAATTCATTTACTCTGACAGGCTGTCAAGGAGGATACATATATATGGGTACAAAACTGAAGGGCCAAGTAACCCTAATACAAAGGACTAAACGGCCCCTATAGTATTCTAATACAAGTGCAGTCTAACACCCCCCCCCCCCCCCCCCCGCAGTCCCAACATCTAGCCACAGCAGATGTTGAGACTGGACCGAAACTCGGTGAACATCGTCGAAGGGAGCCCCTTCGTGAAGATGTCGGCAAACTGCGACGATGTCAGAACGTGCAGGACTCGCACCGCCCTGAGAGCCACGTGCTCACGAACAAAGTGAAGATCGATCTCCACGTGCTTCGTGCATTGATGCTGCACCGGGTTGGTGTAGAGGTAGACGGCGCTGACGTTGTCGCAGTAGACCAACGTACTCTGGGGGAGGGGGGAGTGGAGCTCCTGAAGCAGCTGCTGAAGTCAGGAGGACTCGGCCACGCCACTGGCCACGGCGCGGTATTCTGCCTCGGCACACCAGCGGGACACCACGTGCTGCCGCTTCGAGGACCAGGAGACGAGGTTGCCACCCAGAAAGACGGCGTAGCTAGAGGTGGACCGGCGGGTGTCCAGGCAACCCGCCCAGTCAGCGTCGGTGTATACGACCAGCTCGGAGGCAGAGTCGCGCTGCAGAAGAAGGCCGTAGTCGTGGGTGCCACGCAGGTACTGAAGGATCCGCTTCACTGCCATGAGATGCGGCTCCCGCGGATCATGCATTTGGAGACACACCTACTGAACCGCGTAGGAGATGTCCGGCCTGATGAAGGTGAGGTACTGCAGGGCACCTTCAAGACTCCTGTAAGTGGTGGGGTCAGCGACCGGGGCGCCGTCGGTCAAAGACATCTTCGCCTGGGTGTCCACGGGAGTGGAGCACGGCTTGCAATCAGCCATGCCCGCTCGCTCGAGTATATCCTGGCTGTACTGGCGCTGGTGGAGGAACAGAGCACCCGGGCGGTGCTCAACCGCAACGCCCAGGAAGTGGTGGAGCTGGCCGAGATCCTTCATCATGAACTCGTGCTGCAGGGTGGAGATCATGCGCTGATGGAGAGCCGGGTTGGACGCCGTGAGGACAATATCGTCCACGTATAGGAGGAGGTAGACAGTGTCATCCTCACGCCTGTAGACGAAGAGCGAAGTGTCCGACTTGGCCTCGACGAAGCCGACCAAGGCCAGGAAGGAGATGAACCGACTGTACCATGCCTGAGGCGCCTGCTTCAGCCCGTACAGGGACTTGTTCAGTTGGCAGACCATGTCTGGACAAGCTGAATCAACGAACCCTGTCGGCTGACTGCAGTACACCGTCTCCGTCAACGTCCCATGGAGGAAGGCATTCTTGACGTCCAGCTTGTGGACAGGCCAAGAACGTGACAGAGCCAGCGATAGAACGGTGCGAACCGTCCCCGGCTTCACCACCGGACTGAAAGTCTCGTCGTAGTCGACGCCGGGGCGCTGCGTGAAACCGCGAAGCACCCATCGTGCCTTGTACCTCTCAAGAGACCCATCCGCCTTCCTCTTATGCGTGACCACCCACTTGGCCATGACAACATTGCCACGACCAGGACGGGGAAGCAGGTCCCAGATCCGGTTGGCTAGCAGGGCCGCATACTCTTCTTCCATAGCCCGACGCCAGTGAGGATCGGCGAGGGCGCTACGGACAGAAGAGGGGATAGGCGAGATGGGTGACGAGGCAGGCGGCGGAGAGGTTGAGGACGATAGAACGACTTTGGAGAAGCATTCGACAGGTCGAAGGACGCCGGCATCCCATCAAGTCACCATCAGGTGACTGTGACGAGGGTCTCAGTGGAGCAGCGGGGGGTGGTACACCAGATACTCAGGACGGGAAGAGGACGGATCACCAACCCGTGCTCGTCGCTGATAGATGAGAACGGGGTCGGTGTACCATGGTCCAGGGGCTGCGGGTGGTACGGCTGACGATGTCGGGGACGCCGTCGTTGCCGTCAGGCCGCGTGAGGCACGACGGCCGACGTCGGGGATGCCGTATGGGACACCAGGACCGCACCTGTCACAGCGGGCGACGTCGGGGATGCCGGGGCCGCACGCGGTGCGGCTGACATCGGGGAAGCCAGTGCCGCGCGTGGCACGGCGGGCGACGTCGAGGACGTCGGGGCCGCGCGTGGTGCAGCGGACGTCGTCGGGGACGCCGGGGCCGCACGTGGCACAGCGGACGATGTCGGGGCCGTCGGAGGAATGGACAGTGGCGGCATGAATGCCGGAGCCGCGGGAGGCACGACAGGTGGTGTCTGAGACACCCTGGTCATTTCCGGCACAGCTAAAGGAAGACCTGCAGAAGATAAAAAACAAGGTCGCTGGATAGGAGCGGCCTCAGAATCAGTGGAAAAAGAGAATCCAACTCAGAGACCGAGTCAGAGGAGGACCCAGCGAAAGGGAAGGAGGACTCGTCGAACACGACGTGTCGGGAGAAAAAGATAGGGCGAGTGGTAAGGTCGAGACAGTGGTACCCCTTATGATCGGGGGAGTACCCAAGGAAGACACACCGAGTCGAACGAGGCGTGAGCTTATGAGGGGCGGTGGCAGAAAGATTAGGGTAGAACGCGCACCCGAAAATTCGAAGGTGGTCGTAAAGAGGGTTGGTGCCAAAGAGAGCGAAGTGAGGGGTGGGAGCACTAATCGCCTTAGTAGGAATGCGATTAATGAGGAATGTAGCGGTGTGAAGCGCCTCTGCCCAGTAGCAAGTAGGAGTGGAAGCCTGAAACATCAGGGAGCGCATGACATCGTTGGTGGTACAAATCATGTGCTCAGCCTTGCCATTCTGGGGGGAAGTGTAAGGGCAATACATGCGCAACTGAACCCCATGGGAAAGCAAGAAGTGACGAAACGCGGAGTTATCAAACTCGCGCCCGTTATTGCACTGGACAGCCCTGATCGTGCACCCAAACTGGGTGGAAACCCAAGCGAAGAAGTGAGAAAGAGTAGCGAACGTATCGGACTTCTGTCGCAAGGGAAAAGTCGACGAGTAGTGGGAAAAATCATCAACAATCACCAAATAATATTTTTAGCCAGAAACACTGAGAACAGGTGAGGTCCACAGATCACAGTGAATCAGATCAAATTAGAGGGGAGAAAATGATTTTATTTACTCTGATAGGCTGTCAAGGAGGATACATATATAAGGGTACAAAACTTAAGGGACATGTAACCCTAATACAAAGGACTAAACTGCCCCTACAGTATCCTAATACAAATGCAGTCTAACACTATGGACACCGATATTTCTACTTGTTATTAGTTTGATTCAGATAATTAGTCCAGTCAAGTCATTTATCTAAGTGACCAAGCTAAAGTAAATTTGCACATGATCATCGTACAACCTTATTTTGCACAATAGCCTTGATGTTTTTATACTAATGTTGTCTTCTCAAGTTTTGCTCTCCAAACATCAGGACAAAGAGAATGATGGAAGAACCTATTACATCAGTTTTCTATGGGCCATATATCCAGTTTGTAATCTGTATAGTTCAAACTTATCCAGCAAGATTGCACATGGCACGGTCTTCAATCGATCGATGCAGGTAGAGCTACACACCCAAGACCTCCATGTCTTGCTGCATCCTACACATCTGACCAGTCTAAATTTAAGTTTATCAAACCTTGTTCTAGAACCACCCATGTGACCCTATTCTTTCTCTGCGAGTAGATTCCAACAACTCGACTTCTACCAAATTCTTCGACAACATTATCAAGGAATGAACTCAAAGCTTAAACTCATCACCAAGATCTTGTGAAGATAGCTCAATTAAGGAGGTTCTTGTGGTACATGTGGCAATTAAGCACAGTTTTTTTCTTACTTAACATTTGAATGTACAAGTGTATCACTCCTATTTTGACATATTTTTGTGTTAAAGCATCAGTACTAATAATATAATATTTATCTCGACACAACACTATTTTTACATGTCATGAGTTTGGATCAGATAATTAATCCAATGAAGTCATTTGTCCACGTGCCAGAGCTAAAGTACTTTTGCACATGACCATCATCCAGTAGCCTGAATAGTTTAGTTTAACTATTAGTAATCGTCAGCAGGTACATTTGTAACCATGAATTGTTACTACTATAACGAAATTTGATACCAGTGGTTCAATAGAGATATGGCGTCTAACAAACGTTTGTCCAAGTCACAAAATTTAGCTAGGCTCACCTTGTGGCAGACATATCACAAAGGCTTTTATGTTTCCAGCTAAAATGCACATTGTAATTGACAATTAATGATGTATATATACACATGTATCCACTAGCACTTGACAACATGCATGCACAGTCTTACTGCAATTATATTATATCAACCGTTGGAATTTAGTTTGTATTCTTCATGCATTGATGCACTCTGCTTACGTACCCGTGAAGTCTAACAGCACCGCCCAGCTGCAATAATTGTAACATTCATGTAAATTCATTTAAAAATCAGTTTTAGCCCCTGGACTGGATAAGAATTAAGAAGACCTCCCTATTTTGCGCACTTAGACCCCAGAAAATTTAGGGAATGAGAAATGGGGCCCCACTGCAGTGTGAATTTGCATATCAGCCCCTAAGGGTTATTAATTTCAGGAAATTGAATATGCGAATAGGATTTAAATTTAAACATAGGTATAGGTTCAGTTGAAGTATTCTAACCATGTTCAAAATTGGTAGAACAATCTGAGGTCTTAATTTAGAAGGGAAAAAAAATTTTAAACTAAATAAGATTGATGTTTTATAATTTATCTCTGAAATATACCCTTTTTGCACAAAACAAATTTAAATATGTGTAAAAATGAATTTAAGTGACCAAAATGGATAGGAAAAATGTATAAAGGTTCTGTTTAGGTAATTGGAACAGTAGAAATTTTTGTATGAATTTAGGTTGATGTTTTATTGCTGCAAATTCATTTTTAGGCTAGAAAATGATTCTGAAAATGGGTAAAAATAAATTTACATTGATTCCCATCAGAGAGGAAGTCAAAAGATATTTTATTGGACATTTTAGATCAGAACATATTCTGTTTAGGTGATATGTCTTGCTATTTTAATATTAAAGTTCACTTTGAGGTATGGAAAATAAATCTGAAAATATAGGAAAAATAGTTATGCATAGATAGAAAATGTTAAATGAGGTCCCCAAAATCCAAAACTTCAAATTGAGATTTTGTAGAGGATCTGAAAACCTATTTGTAGTAGGAAATCATCTTTTATGCAAATTTTGTGGCTAAGAAGCGTATTACCCAATATAGAAAATTTGTTCAAATTGGAAATTCATATATATTGTACACATAGAAATCTAACTATTAAAGCTAGAGATAATATATATGTTTAAAAGTGCATGTGTGCTTAGAATCAACATATCTAGGGTAAGCACCACACTTAAATATATGTATGCCTTTCATATGTATGTATGTGTGGTTTGCATGAGTGGAAATGTGGACTATGGCTTATGGAATGTTGTTTTCTTTTTGCTATGTGTATTGGCATGAGTAGAACAAGCCCCACAGCAGGTTCTCACGTTTCAAGATCAAGACTTTCCATTCCCAGAGCAGCAGGAAGAAGGCAAGTGTCCTTGACCATTTTGATCCTATACTAGGATGTGTAGTTAGAATTTAATTGCATTGTCAATTTGGAATATGATACCCAAGCTAGAAAGTTTCCTTAGAATTGCATTATCTTGTTTCCTTGTAGCCTTGGGTTGGGAGTTACTTTATTATGTCATTCATTAATACTACTCATGCTTAGCCATGCTTATAATGGGATAAATGGGATATGAGATCATCAATTTGTTTACTCTACCCTTGAATGAGATATTATGAAATTATGTAGAGGTAGGGATCTAGGCAAGTTTGATGCTTTGGTTGGTGCTGCGTGCACGAGACTCGGGTTTGTATATAGCACTTGCCTGGATCCTAAGGACCGGTTCATGGAGCACGTAACCTGGTTTTGCCGTGCCAACCACATGCTGAGATGGTGCAGCTTGGCCAATTAATTTGGCGTATCTCCGGCGTAGCATGGGTGTTTGGATGGTGAGGGGAGTAGGTGTCAGTTGGACTACCATATGAACCGCAAGGCTCAAGAGGGGGCCACTGCAGCGGGGTTGGAGCCTCTTGTATGCTGTTAGGGGTGAAACCTCAGTGGGCCCACGCTCGTCGGAAATCCCTTTGTAAAGGCCTCGTAGTGATCTCCTTGCTACACACCTCGGATGTGTGAATGTGGTTTGCGTCCACTTGCATAATGGAGGTTCTTTTAGTCCACCCGACAACGGGGATGAAATCACTACATGTGGGTACAGTGGTGCAAACTCTGTAGAGTCAAAACTGTCATGACAGCCGTGCTCACAGTCAAGAGCGGCTTGGACTTATTCATGATTAGAAGATGAGGAATTGGGAAGTTGAGGATTTTAAGCAGGGAGCTTAACATTGGAAATGATGTTATGGTTACTTGATATTGATGATGGGTTAGGGGATTGGGACCATTTCACCTATTAGTAACGTAGGTGCTAAATAAGCTAAGGTGATAGGTATTAATTGCGTAGTGGTTTAACCTTGAGTTCAACCTCTCCTTGCTCTAGCCATGCATGACATAATCTTTCCCACACTTGCTGAGTACCTACGGTACTCAACCTTGTTTTTCTGTTGGTTTTAAATTGCTGCTCAGGCCAAGGGAATGACGTGGTGTACAACGACCAAGACTTCGGACCCGAAGAAGGATTCTAGGTTCACGGAGTCCCCCGGGCAACGCCTCTGACGGAGCCCACAAGACTTATCTTCCTCTGCTGTTTTATTTACATGTTATGAACATATTATCGTCCATCGAGATGTTATGCGATGTAAGACTTATTTATATTCGAATACTTGGCTTGTAATATAATGATGCTTCACTATTTGTCGTCACATGTATGAGAAAATGATCCTGGCATACATGTGATATTCACTCGGTCATTCTTCGGAGAAACCGGGTGTGACATAGTCTTTTGCTACCTTTTTCATAATGGTCGTGGAATGCATAATGTAATAGTTAAGAGAAAACAACAACTACGATCTAGACACAATGTTATCCAGACTTTCCGTAGTGACTTGTAAACATATGAACTTTGATGTTTAGATCGAGTTAGAGAAAGCGTTCTTGTGATTTTGCTGTTTATATATGTAGACCTCTCCAGATGATCTCTGAGGAGGAAGCCATTTCATTTCAGGTTAAGAAGATGGGAAATTCCAAATGTGTCTAGAAAGATCCAAAGTAATTCGAGCTGTATCGTGAGAGGTGTAGAGATCAATACTTGCATCAACATAATGTTGATGTAATTTACAGAATCTACAGAATGCATGATGAATGGAAGTCTAATCAGTAATGTAATCTACAGAATGCAGGGTGAATGGAAAGATTTGGGCTACATGAGAATGAGACACTCCGATAATCTTTAGGGATCAAATAATCTTATTTTTTAATGAGGAGGTAATAGGAGGAGAAGCAAATATGATATGATTGGTAGTGGTTGGTAAAATAACACGTGCTTTATAGAAGTTTGTTAATTCTAAAAATAAACTAAGAGATGTGGCCCATGCCATAATTTTTTATTTATATACCAAAAGGAAACATGGGTTTCTTTTATTATATAAACATGTGGCCCAAAACTTTTTGGGGGTTGGTGGGTGGTTAGGTAGGTTGATTATTGGGTGGTTAGGTGGGTGGGTGTGGGTTGGTGGAGTCCTTTATGAGCTCTTCAAGAAAGAGGATTCTAGATCTGAGAATAGATATTCCAGGTATGCTGATAAAGGGCATCTAACAAGGTTTGGATCTGCTATTGCAATTTTAATTACTTTTTCTCTAGTCACAGTTCTTTAGAACTATGTTTTCATTTTATCAATTAGAACATACATCCTTCATAAGCTCAACTTCTTTTTCAGCTCCTCAAAACAGAGGATATATGTAGTATAGATCTGTGTATACCATGTTATAATAAATCCATGGATAAATGATATTGAACAACATTTGGATAAAGTATTGCACTCCTGATTATTTTTTTCAAGTCATAATTCTTTAGATCTATGTTTTGTTTTTATAAATTGGAACTGATCTGACAAGGATCAATCATTTCTATAGAAGATACGTCTGCCATCTCTGCTCATAACCACAGATTATTCTCTGCTGTTATTGAAATTTGCGGTGAGTAAATTCTGTTCATCCTATGTGCAGTACTTGTTTTATTTCCAGTTATTCTCGGTTTCTCAGTTTTTATGATTCCTTGTACCGTCTGTCATTTATGTTCAACATATAAAGTAAAGCATTTTTAAAAACAAGGAATTGGAGGTATGGGTGGAACAGAAAAATATAATGTTCAGCTTCAACCCAAGAGACATCTTGCAAAATTTTACACAACGAAAGACATCTGTAGTTTTGTGAATACATGATATGTTGTGTTTTATTTGCACCGCAGTCAAATATATATTATTTATTAACTTTATTTCTTATATTCCTTATGAATGATGTTGAATGATTACTTCTTTTTTATGTCACATCCAAAGTAGTGGTCAATAATTTTGAAGAGAAAATCTGACAACAATAAATAGTAAAGCCTAAAAGAAATTAGAGATGAAGCCCAAGAATCAGGGTAAATATGTGATTTAAATCTTCCTGTTCTTAGAGCTTGACTTATTTCAAGTCGTCAACGTACGACTGATGTGCATGAGCTCTTCTCCTCTAACCATAAAATTTACTGTTTGGTCCATACTCATGGTATGTTCCTTTTATCGGTTGGTTTTGTCTTACTAAGGTGCAAATAGGCCTGAGATAATTACTTATATTTAAAGTAGTAGTTTAGAATTCATGTTTTTCCATTAGTATGATGAATAGTTATAAAAATGATCTTCTAATGTTCTTAATCTCTTCTCTTAACAGCTTGTGTTATATAACAAAGTCATGCATTTTAGACAACGTATAGAAATTAATCTGAAACATATAAGTAATGTAGGCATCATTTAGGAGGTTCTTGTATCATGTGTGACAATGAAGCAGTATTCCTTTCTTAGTTAACATATGAATGTACACTATCACCAACACTTTTATGTTTTCAGCTCATATGCACATTGTAATTGATGCACATAGTAATTGATAGTGAATGATGTATATATAGACATATAGGAACTAGCTCTTGATCACATTCATGCACGGTCTTACTATCATTAATTTACATAAACCATTGATATTTAAGTTGTATTCTTCATGCATTGATGCAACCTGCTTACTTACTCGTGAATTCTTAGAGCACCGCCCAAAAACAATGGACCGCAACCCTCGTCCACCAGCACCGCCATCTTCGACAACCTTCACGGTGGCTGCCAACAATGCTTCTCCAAGGCCTATGGTTGTTCAGGTCGACCAATCAACGTTCTATTTGCTCCAGCAGCGTTTCTCTATTGAACCAACAACTGGGACAGCAGCGGGAACAATAACTAGCCCTGCTGCTCAGCATGGCATCACAAGCTCGCCATCTTCTCTTGTCCCGTTGCCAGTGGTACCAACACGCAAGTGCTTACAAAAACTTCCTATTACCAGGCCACTGGCACCAGGACAGCTGCAGTCATTTCGAGAGAGAAGCATATGCGTACTAAACATGCAGGCAGATCCTCCATCCCCAGACTCAGCATCATCTGATGAAGAGGAGGGCGTAGCAGGTGAATATTAAGATATGGAAAATCCTGGAGAAGAGAAGGACTCGCCGCCGTCCTAGACATTGGGAAGAGGCTATGGAAGCCACCGAGCAGAGCTTTCATATCAGCCAAAATTGAGCATGTGAACCATATTTCCCTGAGTGTGAACTTATGCATATTTGTGTATCAACTAAGTTTGGCGAATATTTTGTGCTCTTAAATAGATGGAGCTAATGAACTTGTCTACGAAGATTAAATTTTGCATTTTCGTTAGATGTTAACAGAACTATAGATTTTCCCTTAGTCCTTCGTTTTTAGTTGGAAGATTTGGTGCTCCGTAAATGACTCGAGATGAGATGCTTATATGATGGCACCAAATAAACGTACAGAATCTATACGGTCAAGAGGAACCATCGGATCAACATCTCATGTTGATGGCTACACTAGACGCACTGGTACACGTACAAAATCTATGTTGGGCACTGCTGTGCAGCACAAAAAGTTGGTGTGTCTTGTTCTTCTACTATGGTGAACCCCTAGTCATGTGTATATTTCCACAAGTGGAGAGAGAAAGGAGCTGGCCGACAATTGGTACTCAGAGTTTAGGTTAGATCTGGCAGCCATGTCTATGGATGGTTCGGGAGTCTACACGCCGCCGGCCACAGTATTTGTGGCAATGGCTGAGATGGCAGCCATGAGATGGTTGTGAAGGAGACAATGGTGACATTTTGTTACCCAATGATTTTGGAGGACAACTTTGGCATGTGGACTATGAAGATGAAGATCTCCATGTGTGGCGGCGTGAAGGACAAGCAATTGGTCGACGAGATGATGGAACAAACGGCTCTCGTAGCCATTGTCCAAGCTGTGCCGGAGGCAATAGTGATTGCCATATCCGAGAAAGAGACGGCAAAGGAGGTGTAGGATGCCCTCAAGGAAATGTGTGTCTGAGGAGTCCTCCACAGGGAAACAACATGACAATGTTGTGCAGAAGCTGCTACTGGTGCACGCTGAGCCCTGACTCACTTGTGCCGATTGATGGGTCATAGTTGCTCAAGAGAAACACAATAGTGAGGTCTGGCGCAAGTTCGAAAATTGATTGCCGCAAACGTGATGAGTACGGTCAAATTGCCGAAGGTGGTGATGCAGTGAAGAAATGTCAAATGGTCTGACGCTACTCGCCATAGTGAACATGGACTACAAGACGCCGTTGCTCTGAAGTCATGTGGAGGTGAAAATAATCAGTAAGATTAGGATGGAAATTGTTAGCAATAATCTTGACTTGTGTGTGCGTGTGTGTGTGTTTTTATGTTTGTTCCAGAAAAACAATGCAGCTTAGTTCCTAGTGTGCATGTGCGTCAGTTGAATAGATAACCTGAATACAACAGTTAGTAAAGCCAAAAAAGAATCAGAGAAGAAGCCAAGAAATCAAGGTAACTATGTCATTTAAATGTTCTTACTCTCACATCTCGACATATTTCAAGTCGACAACGTATGACTGATGTGCACGAGCTCTTCCCGTCTAACCTTTAATTTTCTGTTTGGTCCATACTCTAGGGTACGTTCTTTTTATGAGATGGTTTTGTCTTACTCACGTCCAAATATATCACAGGAAATTACCTTTCTGCAAGTAGTTCATTATAGAATTTATGTCTTGAAGTTAGTATGCTGAATACTTATAACAAAATGAATTTCAAACATATAGGCAATGTAGGCTTCGTTCAGGAGGTTCCTATGGCATGCCTGACAATGAATATCTATTCCTTTTTTTAGTTGACATACAAACCTACAAGTGTATGACTCCTGCCATTTTGACTGATTTTCTGTTATAGTATCAATATCAATACCATAATATTTTCTATGGACACCGATATTTCTACTGGTTATGAGTTTAGTTCAGATAAATAGTCCAGTGAAGTCATTTATCTAAGTGACCAAGCTAAAGTAAATTTGCACATGATCATCGTACAACCTTATTTTGCACAATAGCCTTGATGTTTTTCTACTAATGTTGTCTTGTCAAGTTTTGCTCTCCAAACATCAGGACAAAGACAATGATGGAAGAACCTATTACATCAGTTTTCTATGGGCAATATATCCAGTTTGTAATCTGTACAGTTCAAACTTATCCAGGAAGATTGCACATGGCACGGTCTTCAATCGATCGATGCAGGTAGAGCTATGCACCCAAGACCTCCATGTCTTGCTGCATCCTACACATCTGACCGGTCTCAATTTAAGTTTATCAAACCTTGTTCTCGAACCAGCCGTGTGACCCTATTCTTTCTCTCGCGAATAGATTCCAACAACTCGATTTCTAACAAATTCTTCGACGACATTATCAAGGCATGAACTCAAAGCTTAAACTCATCATCAAGATCTTGTGAAGATAGCTCCATTAAGGAGGTTCTTGTGGCACATGTGGCAATTAAGCACAATTTTTTTCTTACTTAACATATGAATGTACAATTGTATCACTCCTATTCTGACATATTTTTTTGTTAAAGCATCAGTACTAATAATATAATATTTTTCTCGACACAACAATATTTTTACATGTCATGAGTTTGGATCAGATAATTAATCCAATGAAGTCATTTATCCACGTGCCAGAGCTAAAGTACTTTTGCACATGACCATCATACTGTAGCCTGAATAGTTTAGTTTAACTATTAGTAATCGTCAGCAGGTACATTTGTAACCTTGAATTGTTACTACGATAATGAATTTTGATACCAGGGGTTCAATAGAGATATGGCGTCTAACAAATGTTTTCCATGTCACAAAATTAAGCTAGGCTCACCTTGTGGCAGACATATCACAAAGGCTTTTATGTTTCCAGTTAAAATGCACATTGTAATTGACAATTAATGATGTATATATACACATGTATCCACTAGCACTTGACCACATGCATGCACAGTCTTATTACAATTAAATAATATCAACCGTTGATATTTAGTTTGTATTCTTCATGCATTGATGCATCCTGCTTACTTACCCATGAAGTCTATCAGCACCGCCCAGCTGCAATGAATTGTAACACTCTTCTACCAGCACTGCCAGCTTCAACGATCTTCCTAGAAGATGCCGACAATACATCTCCAACCGCAATGATTTTCCAGGTCAACCAGTTGACATTCCAGTTGCTCCAGCAGCGTTTATCTATTGAATAGACAACCGGGGCAGCTGCGGGAAAGACATCTAACCCTGCTGCTCAGCATGGCATCACAGGTTCGCCAACTGCCCTAGTCCAGCTATCGTATCTACGACCACGCCAGTGTAAAAGTCCCAAAACTTTTAAATGGAAAACTTGTGCTGTGAATAAAGATGAGTTTAAATTCAAGAAATGGGACTTGTTCAAATTTTTTCACAAATGATAATACACATGAAAGTTCTTCTTAAACAAACTTATGGTCATTATAGGCTTGGACCCTAGGTGGTTTAAAACCACATATGTGAGGCCCCATATGTAATGGAAAGTTTAGAAATCAGATTATAAACTAATTGTTCAACTTGAGGTTCAAATGAGGAAACTACAATAGGAATTTAAAACTGTGGTGTTCAAAAGCTCAAGTGCAGCAGCCAAATTCTAAATCGGATCCCATATTTGAATTCCTTATGTCCAAATAAGTGGGTATGCAAAGTTTCATAAATCTTTGAAATGTTTTGCTACTCATTTTCCAAAAGGACTCTAAATTGTAATGAATTCAAATATACATTTGAATTTGGATGAAAATTTGCCCAATTCTACAAATGCAATTCAGTTTTGAACTCCCCACAATTTAACCTCAACAGTTTCCAAATTTGAGAGATTTTGGAGAAGATAAGGGGGACAGTGGGGCCCACTGGTCAGTACACTCAAATATCTGCAAATTGAGCCAGTACTCCGCTTCTCTGTTCACACCCGAATTCAGACCAAATGCAGCACAGGCCGACATCAAGGCAACCGGCGACACCTCCGGAGCAGCTGCTGGAGTCTCCTCGCCCTTATCAGTTTTCCACCGGGTGTGTGCACCTCACAACACCGAGAAAACGCCCGAGC
This sequence comes from Neostapfia colusana, assembly GCA_030760725.1. Classification (NCBI taxonomy): domain Eukaryota; kingdom Viridiplantae; phylum Streptophyta; class Magnoliopsida; order Poales; family Poaceae; genus Neostapfia; species Neostapfia colusana. The sequence goes on from JASWHV010000016.1 coordinate 36,119,770, forward strand.
TACGCCTCCTCCACGCCACAGCGCTGTTCCAGGGAGTTTTTGCCACCGCCGTGTACACACAATCGGTTCCCCATCGCCAACCATCTCCCCGAGCTGTGACACCCGGATAAACTCGGAAGCGGTGTCGCCCACGCTCCCTGAAGCCTGTCAAAGCAAGTTTCGAGAGTGCAGCGGGCTACAATCACCGCGGCAAGCCTTTTCTTCTCTAGTGGACTGACCTCGGTGGCTTCACGTCAAACCGAGTCTTTCCGGCGTTTAACGCACAACAAAGCCACGGATAAGGTTGGTTACCACCTCCCCTTGCTGTCCATCATGTCTGGGATCATTTCATAGGACCACCTAGCCGGAATTTAAGTTTTCCTCATGGAGGTTTCTGTTGGTGATATGCCCAAGAGGCAATCATAACAATCCAGATAAAGGCCTGATGGATATTTGATCCATAAGAAATTAGGGTACTAATGGGCCTGTGACCTAAAAGCCCATTAGCGCGCCTATAAATATGAGGGGTAAGGTTAGGGGCAGATCACTCCACCACATAACAGCCCCAGCCGCCGCCCCTCACAGGCCAGCCGCTAAAACCCCTGTCGCGCGCGCGGTGCTAGCACACCGACGCACTGCGTTCCTCCCTGTACGTGTGGACTCCGTGGAGGCGCTGCTGTTACTGCTGCGCTGATCGGCTACGACGCGCATCTACGATCCGCTGCGCTGCGCGTCTAGTGGTAACGATCCATGACCTTCTTACTCGCATGTTTCCTAGGTGATACGGTCGAATTGCTAGAGTAGCACATCGCCTATTTCCCTACAGTGGTATCAGAGCCGACTTGCGTAGTTTTTGGTCTAGATCATGGATGTGTTCTACTGCAGACAAGTTCATATGATGAATTTTTATAGTTCGGCTTTTGAGGTTTTGAATTGGTTAGAGTAGATTGCCATCATATGACTAAAGGATTAGTTCGTGCTCCTTCTCTGCTGTGTGCGCAACCTGTCCCTACCGGCTGGAATCACCATCGAGACTAATAGTGTACATAGCTAACAGATTGAGCCAACAGATCACGGTCATGTGTCGCAATCTTCTCGTGGATAACCAGTCACAATGAAAATTGAGGCATTCGGAATGGCTCAGATTCGGGTTGATTTGATCAATTCGATGAGATTTTCATAGTGATTTCATAGATGCGATCTATGTAATTCCGTTTGGTGTCTGCTATAGTGACATCATTAAGTTTTTTTGCGATAGACATCGTTCTATGCTTAACATGTTTTTGCAGGGAATGATGTGAATGGTATGGCCTAAATGTGATGTGATGATCTGTGTGTAAAAGTCATGCAGCCTGCGTGTTGCAAATTTAACACAACCGGGTTGAGGTTGTCACATAATTGTATAATGACCTGCGTGTCGCCCTGTTATGCCTGATCTCTCATGTAATTTATTTGATAGCTATTAGATGTATTAGCTTCTTTTATATTCATTGAGAAACCTCAAGCATGATGGCGATGGTGATCACCATAAGAAGGGAGACATGGCGGTGTAGATCATGATGGAACCATGGTGATGGAGTCCACTATGATCCTAAAGGACATACTATTCACAGATATGATATGATCGTATGCCTGTGATGCTTTACTATTTTTTTCATGCTTTTCATATGGTGGATGTTTTGTCATGATAGAATAGCTTCCGTCGGAAAAGTTGAGTATTTGATGTCATTTACATATAGCTGCACCTATGTTGTTTTGATCGTTGTATGGTAGGTTTGCCAAAGCAAAATACCGTCATCTATCATAATGAATAGGGTGAATATTGGACATTCACATGCATAGTATTGTTTACTCAACAAAGCTATCAAAACGGTTTTGGGCTTTATGGCATAGTGTTGGGAGCCGGGGCATTGGATGTCACCCAACAAACAAGAATCATATAGAGATATGATTAACAATGGTTGTTTTCCTATGTCACTATTTTTCTAGCAGTGAAGCCAAATCTCACTAGAAATTAGTGAATATGGATCTTGGACCACTATATGTCGTTAGAGGGAGGACGATGCTCATATAGTGGTGTCTTTTATTAAACTATTAATAAAAGATTGGTACATAACATAGTGCTAAAGCCTTGCATATTTATTTTCTATTGTAGATCATGTCCGCTAGTAACAATTCCGGTTTCAATTTGCGATCTGTGCTTGAGAAAGAAAAGCTCAATGGAGCTAACTTTATTGATTGGTACCGCAACCTGAAAATTGTTCTCAGGCAAGAGAAAATTGAGTATGTTCTTGAGCAACCATACCCCAATCACCTCCCCGATGATGCAAATGCCGCAACTCACAAGACTTATGAGAAGCACTGCGATGATGCGCTTAATGCAAGCTGCCTCATGCTTGCCACAATGTCCCCTGATCTACAGAAACAATATGAGCATGCAGAGGCTTATTCTATGATTCAGGGACTACGTGGAATGTTTGAGAACCAAGCAAGGGCTGAGAGGTACAACATCTCAAAGTCCTTGTTCTCATGCAAGCTGGCAGAAGGTAGTCCGGTCAGTCCCCATGTAATCAAGATGATTGGTTACATTGAGACTTTGGACAAACATGGTTCTGAACTCAAGGATGACCTGGCTATTGACGTTATTCTCCAGTCACTCCCACCGAGCTATGAGCCATTTATATTGAATTATCAAATGAATGGCATGGAGAAAACGTTGGTTGAATTGCAAGGATGCTTAAAACAGCCGAGGAAAGCATTAAGAAAAGCACCACTCATGTGATGATGGTTCAAAAGGAGAATAAAAAGAGGAAGCGTGTGATGCATCCCAAAGGCAAGGGAAAGGTTCCCAATGAGCCTTCAAGCTCAAAGCCAAAGGGACCTCCAAACCGTAAAATTCTCCTCCGTGGTGTAGAGGCTCCCGATTGTGTTATGGGGTCATGATCCTTAGCCTCCTATGGACCTCCTCGACCAAACAGAGCACGATTCCATCAACCCTAGCTGAAGAACGTCAAGTTTTTCTCCGTCGCCGTGAAAAACGTCTCGGGTGCATGGTGACGTCATAGCTAGTGGCCTCCCCAAGCAAATTTGTGTACACGTCGACAAGCTACACTTTCCACTGATTCTGTAGCACCAATCCTTCGTGTATTTGGCAAGGTAGAACGTCGGCGCAACGTCGCCGAAGCTCGGTTAAGCCGCCGCACCGTCGCGAGCTCGGTTAGGGTTGACGTCGGTGTGGGGAAACCCTCCCCACGTGTTGTTCGCCTGATTTTAGGCACTGGCAGTGAGTTTGAGCACAGGAGATGGACGGACGACAGGTTCCAATGTCCTCCGGCGAGCTCCGGCGGCGGGGTCGCGCGGGAGTCTGGAGGTTGAAGACGATGGCGTCAGGCCCGCTGTCAGTGAGAAGAAAGCCGGTTGGGATCGTCCGTGGATTCGGATCCTTTTCGACAGCACGGGAAATGAAACTGTGGCCCCGTGTGTCTTATCCCAGCGAGTGACACGTGGTCCCCTGGACCCACCCGCAGGATTTGAACAATTTCCGGTTTATTTGAATTCCCAAATTCAGTTCAAAATTTAGAACCTCATAACTTTTGCTAGGAAGCTCTAAAATTAGTGATTCAAATTGGGTTGTATTCATGTTGAAAAACAATATCCAAATATGCAACCCAATTTGTATGAAAATAAATAGAAAAGTCTGGAAAATTCTTTAAATCTTTTAAGAAAAAAGAAATTTAGAGGTAGTTTGGTTCATCCAAAAATCCTCAAATTTTGCCAGGATATTCTCTAGGATGTTAGTACACTCTTGTAAAAGTTTCAGCTCATTTAGAGTTTATTCAATTAGGATAATTCTGATTTCAAGTTTCTGTGTTCAAATGAATACAGAAACAATTTCAGAGAATTTCCAAAACTTGGAAATTCAGTTCTGGGCAGTTCTTAGCTCCAAAAATCCTAGGAAACTTCATGCATGCTCCCTGATCTATGTTTAAAATTGTAGTTCACTTGAATTTGCATGAAAGTGCAAATTTATTCAGAATTATTTCCTTTTTGTCTAAATACTTAGGAAATTGTTCTGAGTGATCTATTCATTGAAAAATTCCAAATTTTGGTCCAGAAGACTTTATTGTGACAAGGAACTCACATGAAAAGTTTCAGCTCCATTGGAGCCATGGATCAGTACTTTTCTGTTCAACCCCATTAAGTGATCAACACACAAGTGATTAAACACACTTATCACTTGATCATAGTACTTAAACCCATACCCAAACCACTAGCACCAGTGTCATTTTAAATTCATAAACAGAGTTCCAGTTTTAAACTTGTCTTTAGAACTTGTTAGCAAAAGTTTTACAATTAAACCTATATGCATGTTCATAACGTGTAGTGATTAAACGTGGAAAAGTGGAGGAAAAGTGAAGTTTGGATCAAGGAGCAAGAAGGCAGTGATTAAGCTTCAAGTTATCAGAAACTAACTTCACAATTATCTAACTTTAGTCACCTGCAAAACCAAGGCAAGCTCCGGTTTGCATTTAAGTTATTTATAAAGTTTTTACTTTGTTCACTACTATGGTTCGAGTTTGTATGGGCATTAGGTCAAGAATGTTTTATACTCTACTTGCATAACCAAAATGAACCCTGAGGTCAAGGGTAGAAAGGTGTCATCGCTGTCGAATAAGGCCGTGCTAAATAGGCTAGGACATCCGGTAGAAGACGAGTAGTTGGAATCTACTCGCGAGCTATAGTTCGGGATTTCATAAGTGTGGTTGGAAAAGAGGCAGACTAAAGTTTACATTTCTGAAGATGAGACTGGGCAGGAGGGTTAGGCAGAAACAAGATGAGGTATTGGTCGAGTAGCTCTGCCTGTGTCGGTTAAGGACCGATGCGTGTTCTGCGAAACGTTCTACAGTTGAGTGTCTTGCGAAAGGTTGCCACATACGACGTAATGAAGGCCGCCAGATTTGGGTCTTCATAGGCGGGCGTATGTGTTGAGCTATTCGGGCAGTGTTTGATTCAAATCACCGTCCCTCGCGGTTATTGAGTACCGCTTGCTCCCATGTTGTGACGTAGTGATCAACTTGTGTGGGAATAGTTTGCAAAGTTTTAATTGCTGCTATGATTATTGTAAATTGCATGAAAACCCTGTTTGAAGTGGAGATAGAGCAAACTAAAGTTATTTTCCACCTTGGGACAAGTAACATTGGAATGAAGCGTTTCTTGTTTGATTGTGGAGTTCCAATGTTGCTGGGCGCAAGTTCACTACTATTATGGCTAAAATCTGAAAGTTAAGGATGAACTCATAGGCGAGTCTTTTTCCAACTTATATGTTTATGTCTTAAGTTACTTTCATGTAGAGATGCATGTCTTAGTAGAGACGGTTAAGTCTTGCTGAGCCTTTGTGCTCACTCTTGCTATATGAGTGGTTTTGCAGGTTAATATCGACGCATATAAAGAAGGTTGTCTGGTGAGACTCGGAGACTTCCGAGTCTTGTTACACATGGAGGACCTAGCCGCTGCCATGTCTTCATGTTGCTAGCGAGAGGAGTCCGCGGGCTGGACCTCTTCTCGGGTGCTTACTAGTTATTCGACGTGAGCTGTTTATAGACTTCCGCTGTAGCTATTTTATGTAAATTATTTACATAGAACATTTATAAGCTTCCGCGTTTGATTTATGTAATACATTGTTCCTTATATGTGTGTTGTTGGGTGACGCATAACATGGAACCGCCCAATGCGACTCCCGGGCGAGGTGCCTCGTCCCCGTGACTGAACGGGTGGTGCTTAGGGTCCCGTCAGCATGGTATCAGAGCCGCATTGGTAATAGCGCAAGGAATAAGGATCGTATTACGAAAAAAATGTAGGATACGGTGAGGAAACGGTATTAGGCCTACATAAGGACTATAGTAGTATAGTTACTTAAAGTGGCATGACTAACATACGTGTTATAATTCTGAATTTTGATTATGTAATGGCGCACCTATGCTCAGGTAAGCAGGGTAAGGAACGCCACCGAAAGCGGTTCAATTTCGGTTAGCTCCCCTGACGAGGAAAGTGGTTCAGGGCTAGGTCTCACATCTTGGTGTGAGACGTCAATATGAAACTCTTGGACTCTTCATGTTCCTGAGTTCATATGAAATGCTGATCCCTAGCATGCATTATGCAGATAAGTGGATACCCCATCGTGTGGTCAGTAACGCCATAGTGTGTTCGTCTAGAAATAGCCCAGGGGGACATACGCAGCGCTTGCCATCGGCGTGCCCAGCAGGGCAGTAGGTGGTATCTGTTGGGTTGATACAATTCCCAACCGTGAAGACCCGTTCGCGCTGTACTCGGGTTCCCCGTCGTGTGGTGTAAAAACACGATCATGTACCTTGAGACGTGGCTTGACTCAAGGACGGCCCGTATGGAAATGATACGGGGCGTATGTTTTTAGTATGATATGGAACTGCCTGAAATAAAAACAACCTTTGAGTGCGCCACTATTGAGTGTTCTTCTGCACGTACTAACCACGTGCGTAGTCCGTGTAGTACACGTGTGCGAGAGACAGTCTTAGTGCCACGGATAAAACGGATATGCCGGTATAATCCGGTTAGGATTTTTCTTTTGGTGAGGTAACATAGTACCAACATGTTTCTTATAAAACGGATATGCCGGTATAATCCGGTTATGATTTTTCTTTTGGTGAGGCAATATAGTACCAACATGTTTCTTACGGTGCATCGACACCGCACTACACTTAATAACCTCTTCCCTATGAAGAAATGATTCATGAGTTAACTTTAAACTAAAAATGGAAGTTTGAAACAAATATTAGTTACTGAACTCTTATTTTGAGCTAAGATTCAAATGAGAGCATGACTAGGCTTCAATGATTTCAAAAACAGAGTGCTCTGTTTCTGGCAGAAATTCTTTCTGGACTTTAGCAGAGCATAACTCTGAGTTGATATAACCAATTAAGGTGTCTAATACAGTTCTGGAAATATTTTCAAGTGCTCTACAACTTCCTTGTAGACCTCCAGAGCAAAATCACACGTTAAGTTGGTGAAAAGTCCAGTTGAAGGCAAACTGTTCAGAACCAGGACAGTAGCAAAATCCTCTCTGGACCTTTCTGTTTTTAAGGCATAACTTTCTGTAGAAAAATCCTCAAGGAGCCTATGATACACCATTGGAAAGGTTATGAAATTTTCAACATTGTTGTAGTTCAAAGTTTGTTCAGATTCTTATTGTATTTGCATATACAACTGTGATAAAGGCAGCCACATACAAAGGAGAGGCTGGCAAATTTTATCCAGGAACTCTGTCAACTTTGAGAAATCATATCTTTTGATCCAGAGATGATCTAGAAGCATATAAGTACTTGTTGGAAATATACTGAAGTTTACTAAAACTTTGGTATTTAACTCAAGTCAAGAATCCGTAGATAACTTGAGTAAATTTTGGAGTTTATGTGAACTGGTCAGGGTAGTCCAGCTGATTAGTTTAGCGTACTTAAGATTTGTTTAAGCATGAATGTGGTTATGCTTTCATAAAGTTCATGACATGTTCATTTTTTACTTATCTTTACTTACTAATGAGATAGAATTTTGATTGACTCAAAAAAATTTTTCGTGCAGTATGGTACGCACACATTCTAAAATGGAGCTCGGAGGTTCGAGTCGAGGTGGGAATGACTCGACTGCATCACAAGAGGTATCGCCAACCGGATTGGCGGATATTATGGCAAAGATGAATGAAACTATTCAAACTCTAGTTCAGCAAGGAATAAATAGAGAAGCTCAGCATCACATACCAACCCCGTGCACTTATCTGGATTTCTTGGCAACATAACCGCCGGTATTCTCCGAAGCGGCTGACCATTGTGAAGCAAATCACTGGATACGTGTCATTGAGTCCAAGTTTGGGTTGATTCAATGTGATGAATTCCAGAAGACTCTATTTGCCACTCAGCAGCTTCACGGCTTTGCTGGAGCCTGGTGGGCAGAATACCTTGCTGTCCAACCAGAAGGGCATCATGTCACATGGACGGAGTTCCAGGATGCATTTCGTGCTCGTTTCGTTCCTGCGGGCGTAATGCACACAAGTCAGAATGAATTCTGGAACCTAAAAGAAGGAGAAATGAGTGTTATTGAGTATGCGAAGGAATTCAATCTCTTAGCTCAATATGTCCCTGATTATGTGAAATCACCATCAATGAAGGGTTATTATTTTTACCGAGGGCTGACTGCTAGGCTGCGATGTGAGTTGGCTCAAGTTAGCCAAGAGAATTTTGATGAGTTTGTTAGCTGTGCTATCACTCAGGAATATTATTCCAATCTATACCTTAAAGAACAGAGGGAGAGGGACTCATCACAGGATGAATGCAATTATCAGTCTCAAAAGTATCGGTTGGTAATCCATTCACCTTCCGGTCGAGAGGTTCCACAAGAGGTGCAGTCATTCTGTGAGTATGACGACTCTTCTACTCCACAGAGGTTTTATTCACCTCCACCGCAGAAGCAACTTATTTCTCATGCACCTCAGTAACAACAAGGTGCACCAGAATGTTATTTCCCTCAAGATGTTGAAGATGATCCCGGTGATTTCACAGCTGAACCGAGTGGTGTCCCACTTCATATTGACAATGAACTCAACATCAATGAAGCAACTGAACCGAGCAGCAACATTATGTCAGCGGGTTCAGTTCCAAAGAGTGATCTTGGGCAGCAAAGAAAAGCTATGTCCAAAGTGAGAACTGTTAATTATGTGTCAGTCGATGATCTGCCCAAAGGAGGTCCAGTCCTTGCGGACAGGTTCACATTAAATGACAAGCCGGTTGTCATTCTATTTGACTCTGGTGCAACACATAGTTTCATTAGCAAGGCGACGGTGATCCGGGATCAGATCTCCAAAACTACCACAAAAGGTTCTTACCTTATTCATACGCCAGGTGGAGACATATCGACTAATGAAGTCGTTTCTAGAGCACCACTTTGTTTGGGTGGAAAAATTTATCCTACCACCCTCATTATTGTCGAAGATCAAGGAATCAATGCCATATTGGTAATATCATGGTTGACATTCCGTAAGGCTGTTCTGGACATCGAGAACAAGAGTGTTCATTTGGATTCTCCACTTCACGGGCGTCAAACATTGTATCTCGGCAAAGCGGTTTCCAAAGACCCATAAGTATGTAATGCCGAAGCTTGCAAGTTAGAAGACATTCTGGTAGTCCGTGAATATCCGGACATGTTTCCCGAAGATCTTCCAGGCGTACCACCTAAGCGCGAGGTGAAATTCAAAATAGAGTTGATACCGGGAACCACGCCGATCTCTCGGAGACCATACAAAATGGCTCTAAATGAATTAGCTGAGCTGAAGGAGCAACTCAAAGATTTGATGGACAAGGGATTTATTCTTCCAAGTTCATCACCATGGGGTTGCTCGGCTTTATTTGTGAAGAAGAAAGACGAGACGTTGAGGCTATGCGTCGATTATCGTCCGTTAAATACTGTGACGATAAAGAACAAGTATCCACTACAAAGAATTGATATTCTTTTCGATCAGCTAGTGGGTGGTAAAGTATTCTCCAAGATGGACTTAAGGTTGGGATATCATCAAATCAAGATTCGAGCGGAAGATATCCTGAAAACAGCATTCTCGACAAGATATGGACTCTATGAGTATCTTGTCATGTCATTTGGGTTGACCAATGCTCCAGCTCACTTTATGTATCTTATGAACTCGGTGTTCATGACGGATCTGGACCAGTTCGTCGTGGTATTGATCGACAACATCTTGGTCTATTCTAAATCTGAATAGGAGCACGCTAAACATTTGCATATTGTGCTCCAATGACTGAGAGATCACAAGCTCTATGCAAAGTTTAGTAAATGTGAATTATGGATCAACCAAGTGTCATTTCTTGGACATATTATTTCAGGGGAAGGCATTGCTGTTGATCCAAGCAAGATCGATCAAGTGCTGAAATGGAAGTCTCCAACATAAGTCCATGAAGTTCGTAGCTTCTTAGGTTTGGCGGGATATTATAGGAGGTTCATCCCGGGCTTCTCAAAAATCTCCAAACCTATGACGGAGCTACTGAAAAAGGGCATCAAATATGATTGGAGCAAGCCATGTGAGGAAGCTTTTCAATCATTGGTGAAACACCTCACAACAGCCCCGGTTTTAGCTCAACGGGATACAACAAAGCCCTTTGACGTTTATTGTGATGCATCCGGCACCAGACTTGGTTGTGTGCCCATGCAAGGAGGACGTGTGGTCTCATATGGATCACTGCAATTACGGAATCATGAGCAACATTATACAACTCATGATCTTAAGCTTGCTGCCGTGGTATTAGCTTTGAAGATGTGGATACATTATCTATTGGGAAATCTGGTTCATCTCTACACCGACCACAAAAGCTTGAAGTACATATTCACTCAAAAAGAGTTGAATATGCGACAACGGCAATGGTTAGAGCTGATCAAGGACTATGAGATTGAAATCCATTATCATCCGGGCAAGGAAAATGTGGTCGCCGATGCACTCAACCGGAAGTCTCATGTTCATAACCTGACCATTACGTCGATAGAAGAGAAAGAACCGAGTCTCTACTTGGTTCCATATGGAGCTCTACATAATCTAGCTCTCATACCCACAATATGAGAGGAGGTTATGAAAGCTCAAAAGAAAGACAAGGGCATGGCTCATATCAAAAGGAGGTTGAAGAACGGGGAGATGAAATGTTTCCAGTTAGATGATGAAGATACCTTATGGTTCAAGGACCGGATAGATGTACCCCGTGATATGGGGCTGCGGAAGAAAATTTTGGATGAGGCTCACTTATCCAAATTTTCTATTCATCCGGGCAGCAATAAAATGTACCAAGACCTCCAGAAGATGTTTTGGTGGACACGTATGAAACGTGAAGTTGCAAAATACTTTTCAGAATGTGATACATGTCGAAGAGTTAAGGCTGACCACGTGAAGAAGTCGGGCATGTTGCAACCGCTACAAATACCGGCATGGAAGTGGGAAGACTTGAGTATGGATTTCATCGCTGGGTTGCCGATGACCTCCCACCACCATGATTCGATTTGGGTAATCGTTGACCGATTAACCAAATCAGCACGTTTCATTCCGGTGCATACCAAATACAGCGCCAAGCAGTATGCGGAGTTGTACATAGAAACAAATCTTGTGCTTGCATGGAGTTTTCCGTACCATTTTCTCCGATAGGGGATCGATGTTCGTAGCCCGTTTCTGGGAACAGCTACACGCATCCTTAGGAACCAAATTGATTCGAAGCTCTGCGTATCACCCTCAAAGCGATGGGCAAACTGAGAGGGTGAATCAAATACTTGAAGATATGCTAAGGGCGTGTGCCATCCATCACGGTAAGAGCTGGGATGATCACTTACCGTTGGTGGAGTTCTCGTATAACAACGGTTATCAAACGAGCATAAAAATGGCACCTTATGAATCTCTCTACGGCCGGATATGCCGCACACCCTTGATCTGGTGTGAATCTGGCGAGAGAGTTAGTTACGGGGTTGATCTCATAAATGAAGCAGAAGAGCGGGTAAGGCTTATTCAAGCAAATCTTAAAGCCGCTCAGTCCAGACAAAAGAGCTATGCATATAAGAGACATCGTCCTCTGAACTTTCAAGTTTGATACCACGTATATCTCCGTGTATCTCCTATGAAGGGCATTATCGATTCGGAGTGAAAGGAAAATTAGCTCCACGTTTTATCGGTCCCTTCGTTATCATTGAAAGACGTGGACCCGTGCCATACCGTTTGGAGTTACCGGGAGCGTTAGCCCGAGTTCATAACGTCTTCCACATATCTCAGCTGCGGAAGTGTTTGAAAGTTCCAACGGAGATTCTCACGGAAGGCATAGCAGATTTGAAGCTGGACCTCACTTATGTTGAACATCCAACCCGGATAATTGATGAAAAGACTTGTGAGACCAGAAACCGGACGCTGCGATTTTCAAGGTGCCATGGAGGAATGGGAAAGCGAGGAGTATTTATAATGCAATCATCCGTAGTTATTAGAGGCTTATGTTCAATAGTTGTCCTCCCCACGTTGTTCTTAATTATAAATCTCGGGACGAGATTCTTGTTAAGGGGGGAGGAATGTAAAAGTCCCAAGACTTGTAAATGGAAAACTTGTGCTGTGAATAAAGCTGAGTTTAAATTCACGAAATGGGACTTGTTCAAACTTTTCCACAAATAATAATACACATGAAAGTTCTTCTTAAACAAGCTTATGGTCATTATAGGCTTGGACCCTTGGCTGTTTAAAACCACATATGTGAGGCCCCATGTGTAATGGAAAGTTTAGAAATCGGATTATAAACTAATTGTTCAACTTGAGGTTCGAATGAGGAAACTACAATAGGAATTTCAAACTGTGGTGTTCAAAAGCTCAAGTGCAGCAGCCAAATTCTAAATCGGATTCCATATTTGAATTCCTTATGTCCAAATAAGTGGGTATGCAAAGTTTCATAAATCTTTGAAATGTTTTGCTACTCATTTTTCCAAAAGAACTCTAAATTGTAATGAATTCAAATATACATTTGAATTTGGATGAAAATTTGCCCAATTCTACAAATGCAATTCTGTTTTGAACTCCCCACAATTAAACCTCAACAGTTGCCAAATTTGAGAGATTTTGGAGAAGATAAGGGGGACAGTGGGGCCCACTGGTCAGTACACTCAAATATCTGCAAATTGAGCCAATACTCTGCTTCTCGGTTCACACCTGAATTCAGACCAAATGCAGCGCAGGCCGACACCGAGGCAACCGGCGACACCTACCGAGCAGCTGCTGGAGTCTCCTCGCCCTTATCAGTTTCCACTGGGAGTGTGCACCTCACAACACCGAGAAAACGCCCGAGCTACGCCTCCTCCATGCCACAGCGCTGTTCCCGGGAGTTTTTGCCGCCGCCGCGTACACACAATCGGTTCCCCGTCGCCAACCATCTCCCCGAGCTGTGACACCCAGACAAACTCAGAAGTGGCGTTGCCCACGTTCCCTGAAGCCTGTCAAAGCAAGTTTCGAGAGTGCAGCGGGCTACAATCACCTCAGCAAGCCTTTTCTTCTCCGGCGGACCGACCTCGGTGGCTTCACGTCAAACCGTGTCTCTCCGGTGTTTCACGCACAACAAAGCCACAGATAAGGTTGGTTACCACCTCCCCTTGCTGTCCATCAAATCTGGGATCATTTCATAGGACCACCTAGCCGGAATTTAAGTTTTCCTCACGGCGGTTTGTTGGGGTCGCCGGCTCCAAACCATAAAATTCTCCTCCGAGGTGTAGAGGCTCCTGATTGTGTTCTGGGGTCATGATCCTTAGCCTCCTATGGACCTCCTCGACCAAACAGAGCATGATTCCATCAACCATAGCCGAAGAACGTAAAGTTTTTCTCCGTCGCCGCGAAAAACGTCATGGGCGCATGGTGACGGCATAGCTAGCGGCCTCCCCAAGCCAATTTGTGCACACGTCGACAAGCTACACCTTCCACTGATGCTGTATCACCAATTCTTCATGTATTTGGCAAGCTAGAACGTCGGCGCTACGTCGCCGAAGCTCGGTTAAGCCGCTGCACCGTCGCGAGCTCGGTTAGGGCCGACGTCGGTGTGAAACCCTGCCCACGTGTTCCTCACCTGATTTTAGGCACTGGCGGGTAGTTTGAGCACAGGAGATGTACGGACACCGGGTTCCGATGTCCTCCGGCGAGCTCTGGCGGCGGGGTCGCGCAGGAATCCGAACGTTGAAGACGATGGCGTCAGGCCCGCCGTCGGTGAGAAGAAAGCCGGTTGGGATCGTCTGTGGATTTGGATCCTTTGTGACAGAGCGGGAAATGAAACTGTGACCCCGTGTGGCTTATCCCAACGAGTGACACGTGGTCCCCTGGACCCACCCGCAGGATTTGAACAATTTCCGTTTTATTTGAATTCCCAAATTCAGTTCAAACTTTAGAAGCTCATAACTTTCGCTAGGAAGCTCCAAAATTAGTTATTCAAATTGGGTTGGATTCAGGTTGAAAAACTCTATCCAAATAGGCAACCCAATTTGGATGAAAATAAATAAAAAATTCTGGAAAATTCTTTAAAGCGTTTCAGAAAAAAAAATTAGAGGTAGTTTGGTTCATCCAAAAATACTCAAATTTTGCCAGAATATTCTCTAGGATGTTAGGACACTCTTGTAAAAGTTTCAGCTCATTTAGAGTTGATTCAGTTAGGATAATTCTGATTTCAAGTTTCTGTGTTCAAATGAATACAGAAACAATTTCAGAGAATTTCCAAAACTTGGAAATTCAGTTCTGGGCTGTTCTTAGCTCCAAAAATCCAAGGCAAATTCATGCATGCTCCCTGATATATGTTTGAAATTGTAGTTCACTTGAATTTACATCAAAGTGCAAGTTTATTCAGAATTAATTCCTTTTTGTCGAAATGCTTAGGAAATTGTTCTGAGTGATCTATTCATTGAAAAATTCCAAATTTTGGTCCAGTTGACTATCTTGTGACACGGAACTCACATGAAAAATTTCAGCTCCATTGGAGCTCTGGATCAGTACTGTTCTGTTAAACCCCATTAGGTGATGAACAAACAAGTGATTAAACACACTTATCACTTGATCATAGTACTTAAACCCAAACCCAAACCACTAGCATCAGTGTTATTTTAAATTCTTAAACAGAGTTCCAGTTTTAAACTTGTCTTTATAACTTGTTAGCATGAGTTCTACAATTAAACCTATATGCATGTTCATAACGTGTAGTGATTAAACGTGGAAAAGTGGAGGAAAAGTGAAGCTTTGATTAAGGAGCAGAAAGGCAGTGATTAAGCTTCAAGTCATCAGCAACTAACTTCACAATTATCTGACTTTAGTCACCTGCAAAACCAAGGCAAGCTCCAGTTTGCATTTAAGTTATTTATAAAGTTTTTACTTTGTTCACTACTATGGTTCGAGTTTGTATGTGCATTAGGTCAAAGATGTTCTATACTCCACTTGCATAACCAAAATGAATCCTGGGGTCAAAGGTAGAAAGGTGTCATCGCTGTAGAATAAGGCCGTGCTAAATAGCCTAGTGCATCCGGTAGAAGACGAGTAGTTGGAATCTACTCGCGAGCTATAGTTTGGGATTTCATAATTGTGGTTGGAAAAGAGGCAAACTAAAGTTTACATTTCTAAAGATGAGACCGGGCATGAGGGTTAGGAAGCGACAAGACGAGGTCTTGGTCGAGTAGCTCTGCCTATGTCGGTTAAGGACCGATGTTGTGCCGCATCCAGGAGCAAGTATTGAGTTGTTTACCGGAGGCTTACAGCTATATGGGACCCAGAAAACCGATGTACCAGGTTAACTGGATTGTAGAGGCGTACCACATCGCCTCGTTAGACCTATGAGCCCGATACGGCGTGACCGGTTCTACAGTCGAGTGTCCTGCAAAAGGTTGCCACATACGACGTAATGAAGGACGCCAGATTTGCACTACAGGAATCGGGACTATAGACGACGGCCGGAAACCGTCGTCAATAAGGGCACTACCGTCGTCAATAAGTTATTGATGACGGTAAAACTTTATAGATGACGGTTTTCGGTTGTCGTCAATTATTAGTCGTCAATAAATTTATTGACGACGGTTACCATCGTCAATAATCTTATTGACAACAGCTAAATCTAGCTGTCGTCAATAAACTTATAGACGACAGCTAAATCAGGCTGTCGTCAATAAGCTTATTGACGACGGCCAGGAAACAGTCGTCAGTAACCGTGGCTTATTGACGACGGTTTACACTAGGCCGTCGTCAATAACAATTGCTTATTGACGACGGTTTCTGGTACCTGGCCGTCGTCAATACTAATGGCTTATTAACGATGGCCAAGTACCAGAAACCGTCGTCAATAAGCTTTCCAATTTTTTTTAAAAAAAACAGAAAATCCTGCCCTGGCTTCGAGGCCAGCCCTGGCTCGATGGCCAGATCACAGGCAATCAAAATATACATCACAGAATTGCATAAAAACACTATACGCACGCCACACTACCCTACGCTACCCCGACCGCTGCCACCGGAGTCCAGGAAGTCGTCGTGCGCTCGTCCAAACGCTGGTTGCTGAGGGGATGGAGTTTTCTGAGCCCGCGTCGCCGATCCCTATGATGTACATGTATAGTTAGACAAATTAGAAGTTCACAAATGTGTATATGATTAAATAAACTCATTACAAGTTAAAATTGAGCAAGTTAGCTAGATTTGGCTATGTTTGAGTAAGTTTGCTCATATTTTACTAAGTTTGAGAAGTACAGACTAGTAGTGTTTGTGTTTGAGCTAGTTCAAAAAGTTTTGGCTATGTTTGAGTAAGTTTGGTCATATTTGACTATAGTTGAGTAAGTTGTACCATATTTTACTCAGTTTGAGGATGTTTAACTAGTTTTCTCTAAGTTTAAGTAAGTTTGATCAAATTCAACTAAATTTGAGCAAATTTAACTAGTTGCAGCTATTATGAGAAATTTTGTACCTGTGCTCCTGACGTCGGCCCCTGTGGTAGCTGTATCAATGGCGGCGCCCACTGAGGAAAGACAACGGGTTGTCCTGTGGCCATAGCCTGCAAATATGAAGTAAATTATTATACATGTCATTTATATATTAGAAACGTTGAGTACAATGATCTGAACTTACCTGCATGGCAGCTTGCAGCTGTAGCATGTACGAGTGTTGATACTCGTCCCTAGCCCGGAGCTCGGCTGCCTGCCTCTCGTTCGCGAGCCTCAGCGCTTCCTGCGTCCTCTGGAGCACCTCCTGGACACTCTGGAGCTCCAGATCACGGCTGCCACGCCTGCTGGATCCACCCTGCGATGAAGAGGCCCTCGAGTAAGACCGCGCCTCCCTCGAGTCTACTACTCCATCGAAGATGGCCAACCTACATAACGAAGTAAGAGTATTAAAGTTTCGTATCTCGAAGTTAATGAAAGTAAATGAAAACAACAGAACTCACCGACCGTGAGGTTTACCGCCACCGCTTGCATAGGCGGCTTCAGGTACGATCGGCGAGTTCTGCCAATCATAATCGTCGCCTCGAAGCCTCCGCACCTCCTCCCCATACTTTTCCTGAAAATACAGAAAATTAAAGTCATCAGAAGTTTTAAAGATAATACAATTAAGTCAACTAAAGAACTCACCAACGTCTCTGTCGTTGTCTGAGAAGACAGCTGATCAGGCTGCGAGGGGTCACTTCCCATGTGACCCCTCCACCACACCTGGATAGCGGTCGGCTCCTGACCGATCTCGCGCTCCTATCAATACGTGTTAGCACAATGATAGCGATAGAAATTAACTAGAATATAATTCGAGTATCACTTACCATCCGTTTAGCAAGGCGTACGTAGCCGTCCCCGCCAACACGGTGTTTCCCGTACGTCCCTCGACTTTGTCGGCGGGTCACCGACACGCCTTGGAAGCCCTGGCTCGCCCAACGAGCACACAAGGAACTGTAGGCGTCCGGACAGGACTCAAGCCACGGTACGCTGACCTGCACACATTTGTTGTTGGATGAAAACATTGATGAAAATTGAATAATGAAGCAAAGTAAAATAAAGAATTTACCTCTGCGTACTGTGCGTCCGTCAAGTACTTGTCCGCCACATCCCTAAACTGCCCCGGCTCACCCTCGTCCGGATGCAACTTATAGTACGCCTTCGTAGCCTGAATGCGAGCCGTTGAAATCGACTGCGTCAGGAGCTTCCTAGCGTTGTTGTTGAAGACCAGGCGAGCATGATCCAGCTGGGCCTCGTCCTCCAAGCGGTAATATTTCTACAAGTAGAAATATACAAGTTAATGTATTTAACATATAATAGGTTCGCATTTAACGAATAGACGATTTACTTACCATGAATTCATGCCACACATGCTCCTGGTGGTTGCCGTAGGTAATGTCCTGGGCAGTAGCGTAATCGTCCCAAGACATAGCAGCCCGTCCGTTCACTAGACCGGGGTAGTGACAACGGATGAGCTGGCCCAGGACAGCGTTGACCTGGCGGTGGCGTCCTTGACCCGTGAACGAGTCATCGGCCCAAGACCTAATACACGATTCTCAATTAGTACATATATAAGTGTTAAAATATCTAAATTGATTTGTTATAGATTTACTTACCTATCGCCAACCGGACGAATAACGACCCGATCTTCTGGCCGTGCAAGAACCGGAGGAGGAGCCACGTAGTGGCTCCTCCTGTAACGCCGCTGTGGAGCCGGCTCCACATCAGACTCTGTGGAAGGCTCTGAAGCAGGGTCTGAATCCTGCGGTGCCGGAACCTGAAGAGGATCCGAAGCAGGATCTGTAACAGGCTCCGAAACCTGTGGTGTCTGAAGAGGACCCCTGGCCTCTGTCTCCTCAGACGTAGAGTCGTCCTAAAAATTTGAAGATTGGTAATATAGATTTAAGAAAGTTATTTATATAATTTATGTAATTTAATATTCTTTACCTGTCGTGACCGCTCTCGTGACCCCTGGCCTCTGTCGAGGCCCAACAGCTGAGACAGTCTACCATTGCTAGACTGATAGCCCTGGAAAACGGAGTCTGCTCTCAGGGGTAGAAAGCCCCGTGTCCCCCGTCGTCTACTGCTCGATGACATCCTGATGAAAGGAAATTTGATAATGAATTTAAAGGAAAATATAGAAGACGAAAGAAGAGATGAAAGAAACGATACTTGTACTCAATTTCAAAATTCATCAGTATCACGATCATGTACTCTACTTCGTAAACCGGACCATCGATCTTTTGTCATGGTTGTTCGCCGTTTTCGTTTTTTCACATTATGAGTCTGTACATCTTGTGCATCTCCAACTAATTCATCGAGTCGTAGACGAGGCTCAACGACAAAAGATTCCGGCAACTCTTCTTCTTGGTAAACAACATCTGCCTCATCAATGTAACCAGTATTGTCCGGTGTATATAACCGCTCACGAGGATTCACCTTTTGTACAACCCACCATGCACTAAGTTTTTCGCATGGATATTGTAGATAGTACACTTGTTCGACTTGGTGTGCAAGGACAAAGGTGTCGTAGCCTCGTAGTCGGTCCTTGTGTTTGACTTCTACCATGCTAAATTGGTTTTGTCGAGTTCCATTGTTATTATCAAACCAATTACAGTCAAAGAAGACTACTTTAAGGTCTTTACTCCCGGCAAAACTAAATTCTAGGATTTTGTTTATGATCCCATAGAAATTAGTTTCATGTCCTTCGGCATCGGCGGCCCTCGTCACAACTCCGGTGTTTGATGTTGCCCTTAGAGGACGTTGAGCTTTAAATTGAGTTGAACGGAATCGGAACCCATTGACATCATATCGACCGAAGAGTTTAACTTTAATGGATCCGTTGGACAGTTGTCGCAAATCTTCATGAACACCGGCTTGTGTCTTGCACTGTCCAACATATGAAGTAAGAAGACTATTTTATGCTATGAACATTATTACTAAGACGAACAAGACAAGGGAAATATTACATGATTTCGAAACCACGTTTGGAAGTTAGGTCCTCCATTTACTCCATAGTGTCGCATTGTTTGTATTTGCTTGCTAGTAGGTTGCTTCTTAGACTTCCAATTTTGTCGATCGAACTCACTAAATCAGGACAAAACAGAATTATTGGTGTAGATGTATAACACACCACGCAAATTATTATAGATGTTGAACAACCACTTACTGAAAAAATTGTCCATCCCATCTATGTTAGCGTACATGTATAACAAAGCAGCTGTCTTTTCATCTGCTGAAGCATCATAGCTCGTGCCACTACCAACAGTGGTGCCTCTCGTTTGAAAAAGTGAGAGTTCGCTACAAGAGGTTGCTTCAGCCATATTATACCGTAACACCGATGCATTAACATTGTGTTCTTCTACAAAGTAGACACTTGAAAAGTATCATATCTCCTGAAGTGTAAATGCTTCGGCGATGCATCCTTCAACCCTTGCCCTATTACGAACCATCGGTTTTAGACATCTGAGTGCTCTTTCAATGTGGTACATCCACCTATATTGAACAGGGCCACCTACTTTAGCTTCATATGGAAGATGGATTAGAAGGTGTTGCATTGGATTGAAGAACCCTGGAGGAAATACTTTTTCCATCTTACATAAAAGCACGGGTATCTCTTTTTCCAACTTCTCCATCATCTCCCTTTTGATTTCTTTAGCACAAAGCTATCTATAAAAATAGCTAAGCTCGGCTAACACCTTCCAAACCTCATCGTCAAGATAGCCTCAAAACATAACCGGCATAAGTATTTCCATGATTATGTGATAATCATGGCTCTTCAAACCAGTAAGATTTCCAGTCTTAACATTAACGGCTCTTCTCAGGCTAGCAGCATAACCGTATGGGAATTTCAACTGTTTCAACCACTTGAAGACTTCTTTCTTTTCTTTTGGTTGAAGGCAGAAAGAAGCTCGTGGTTTGCCACCAGCTTCGGAGAGCTCAAGACTTGGTCGGTTACAAACCTCTGCCAAATCCTTCCGAGCTTTTATATTGTCTTTTGTTTTCCCCGTCATATCCAAGCACGTGCTTATGATGCATTCGCCCATGTTACGTTCCTGGTGCATGACATCAATGTTATGCATTAGAATTAAAGACTTCATATACGGTAACTCCCATAGTGCACATATATGAGTCCAATTGTGATCCTCTCCGTAACCAACAAAATATCTAGGACGACCTTCATCTGACACTAGATTGTTGAGCTGTTTAACAATTTCCGACCCGTTCAGACGTTGTGGTGGTCCATTTTTTACAATGGTAGCCTTCCTGAAGGCATTTCTCTGTTGCCTAAACACGTGATTTAGCGGTAACCAACGTCTATGACAATCAAAGTAGCATATCTTGCCACCATGACTTAGACGAAAACAATCTGTGTCCGAAGCACATATTGGACATGTCAATCGACCATGAGTGCTCCAGCCAAAAAACATGCCGTAAGCTGGAAAATCATGAACAGACCACAAGTACGCAGCTCGAAGGTTGAATTTCTGTTTTCTATAACAGTCGTACGCTTCGACTCCTGTCCATAACATTTTGAACTCTTCAATCAATGGCTGCATCATCACGTTCAGTCGTGAACCAGGATGATCCGGTCCAGGTACAATAAAGCATAGGAACATGAACTCATACTTCATACAAAGCGATGGTGGTAAGTTGTACGGAATAGCGAACACGGGCCAACAAGAGTATGGTGTGGCGTTTGTACTAAACGGTGAGAAGCCATCTGTCGCTAATCCAAAGCGAATATTTCTTGCGTCATTGGCGAAATCTGGATCAAAGCGGTCAAGCGCCTTCCATGCCTCACCGTCCGACGGGTGCACCATCATGATGTTGTTCTCACGTACACCTTCTTTATGCCACCTCATGTGTCTAGCTGTTTTTTTAGATAGAAACAAACGCTTGAACCTAGGTGTGACAGGCAAGTAGCGAAGCTGCTTCTGTGCGACTTGAGTCATTACTTTTGAATCGTCGTCATTAACAACTTCGACAAATCTCGCTTTACCACATTTTAAGCACTTGTTCTCGTTGGCATGCTCTCTCCAAAAAAGCATGCAATTGTCTAGACACATATCAATCTTCTCATATTTCATACCTAGACCAGAAATCAACTTCTTAGACTGATACATATCTTTAGGCACTTTATGTGGTTGTGGAAGGATATCGCTGATCAATTTGATAAGATCGTTGTAGCAGTTATTGGAGAAGAAATACTTAGACTTAATGGCCATAAATCTAGTCATGAAAGTAAGGAGCGTCACTTCGGTGTGTTCATGCAACGGCTCTTCCGAAGCTTTGAGAAGCGTGAAACACGCTTCAACCTCCGTTGGAGGAGGATCCTCCATCAATTCAGGATTTATGGCATCAAGCATCTCGTCCATCCTATCGACCCCCGTGTTGTCATCCTCATCTGAAACTTGTAAGGGTTGAGAAGAAGTCTCACCGTGAAAGGTCCACACCTCATAATCTTGCATGAAACCGCATCAACATAAGTGAAACGCCAAATTCACTTTGTCCCAACACTTTGCACCTTGACATTTCGTACATGGGCACCGCACCTTATCGATCTTTGACAATGAAAAAGCTCGATCTACAAAAGCATCTGTCTTTGCGAACCACTCATCCGAGTGACCACCAGAACTGTTCTTCCAACCGGTATACATCCAACTACGATCCTCACCCATGTTTGAATCTGCAGTATAATGTCAAGGAAATTATAGTTACTTTATAATTTATTTATGTCATGGCCCTACATCTATTGGAAAGGATAGGTCCTAAACCCACCCAAGAGTGATCAAGTGGAGCGTGCTCATGACAAGACGCGTGGTATGGATCCGAACGAAATTTCGGCAGCATAACCCCGCTGTTCTCCACTGCACGCCCGAAAATGGTGCAGCAGAGAACAACAGGGTTATGCCGTCGAAATCTTGTCTAGATCTAAACCCGCGTTTCATCACATGCCACGCCACCTCGGTCACTCCCAGGCTGTCCAAAAAGGGACAATTCCGAACGTACACGCCTCACATGCGTAACACATGTGAGACGGGCCCGTTCGAAACGGGTGACGTATGTTGTATAGGTTTACGTCAATCTTTCGTTTTTGAGTCATTTAGAAGAGAGAGAGGAAAGATCGAGAGAGAAGGAAAGAACGAGAGACAAAGAAGTGGGTCAGCCGTCCTAAGTTATGTCCCGTTGGGGCCTGCCACTATCTTACGACGCCTTTAGGGTTAGCCGTCGTACGTTATGCCCCGTCGTAAGTGGGTCAAAGATGAAACCGCACCGTCGGGGCCCGCCATCCACGCGCGGGAGCTTGCCGTCCTCCGTGCCTGTCTCGACTAATACATTACCACTAAATGAGCCGTGACAGACCCTAAATGGGTCGTGTCAGGCCGGACCGGGCCGAAACCCATTTATTTACATATAGTAACTAATCACACAATCAATCAAAGTATTAATTAAACAATAATCAATTACAATACTAATTAAACAATTAATCAACTAAGGTCGGACAGCGCGGCAGGGTTAAGTTGTAACTACTAAGAGTTGTATCAACATGGGTGCATAGGCTTATTATTTTTGTTTTACTTGAATTATGTCCTTCAATCAGTTGCACATCATGTTCAGTATGGATGGTGTTGTTTATTAATAGTATCACAGATTAGGACTCTTGTAAATTTGAAGTATATAATATTCATTGAATTTTAACTTTATACAGAAATACTTCGGTGCTGCATTGGGCAAGGGAAGACAAGCTGCAAAAACGTAAGTTTATCTGTCTTCAATCCTTTTTTGTTCTTCTATTCTTAGATACTTATCGATACATCAAAAATATCCAATAAATACCGTTGTCTTAGTGTAAAGGCGTATATTAACACAACTCATTTTTCTGAGAAGCAAAATACAGGAAAGAAGGGATACTCCATATCATCTTGGCATCTAAAATATTATTATTTGGTAGTTACAGTTATAACATTCATTTATTCTTCTATCCTTACACAGAAATTTAAAGTGGACAAGCCAGATGTTTTTTCTGCATAAGCTTCTTCCTTTTTTATTATTAGTCATTGGACCGAGTTTACCACTATAAGATTATAGGCAGGATTGATTTGTATAATTAAAGCTACACCCCCGTTTCCTAACAAACTTTGAGTTTAACTTAATTTCAATGAGGTAACTAATGACGTCAGCTTTTGTGACCCATTATCAACAAGAAAATTTCAGCATTTGCTATAAGTGTACTTTGTTGCATTGGTCTGACTACTATGCAAAATTTCATTTTGATGGCCATCAGAATGATTCTGAGTGAAACTCTTTGAATGTTGTCTTGCAGGGAGATAGAGAAGTTAAAGCTTTCAGAGCTTACCTGCCGTGAAGGCATTGTTGAAGTCGCAACGATGTATATGCCTTAAGTCTTTTCCTATAACAGTAAAGCTTTGCTGCTTTATTACAGTTTCGTATTTTCGTTGAATGCATGCTATTGTCTATCACTTTCACTCCATTTTTATTTATATTATTAATATTACTTATGTTCCATGTTACTCTAGAAATTTTGTGCCCTTAATTATATAACAAGCACAGGGGTGCACTACAGTAGTAATTATTGTAGTAGTCAATAGTCATCAAAGGCTTCTTTATTCCTTTTTATACTAGAAATCTTTCGTATAAATTAGAAGACTGCATTGCATTGTAATCATAATCCAAACATTAGCTTAATGAATTTAGAAATAAGCTCTAGTCAGTATAGGTGCACGATAGATGACTATTCATCAAGTGATGACTCTAGTCAGTTTATTTGTGGATGTTTAGCTTTGAGGTTGTCAAGTTTATTTTCTACTTTCTGCTTATGGATGCTGATGAACCTGAAGAAGCTAAACCTGAGTTTTAACAATCTGTTTTCAATGCAGAATTTATGGAGTGCATGATGAAGCGAAGGACAAAGCTTTTGAGTTGGAGCTGAGTTGGATATGTGATGAATCAAACCGTCAGCATCAGAAGGTGGCCAGCGCGAGGTGGAGGAGGGGAGGGGGGAGGGAGGTGGCGTACTCGTTGGTCGGCGGATCAGCGGCGGCGGCGGCGGCGGGGACCGGCGGCGGCGGCGACCGGCGGCGGCAGCGACTGGCAGCGGCGGCGGGGACCGGCGGGGAGGGCGACGGCGACGAGACTGATCGGCGCGAGTCGGGAGGCGGCACTGTGGCCGCCTCCCGGCTCGCGTACGGGTTATATGTCCGGTTATTGACGACGGTGCCAGGTCACCGTCGTCAATAACTCCTCGGGTGGGCCCGAATGAAGTTAAAGACGACGGGCACCGTCGTCAATAACTTATTGACGACGGTTCTCGTTCAGCCGTCGTCAATAACTGTGTTATTGACGACGGTGCTAGGTCACCGTCGTCAATAACTCCTCGGGTGGGCCCGAATTAAGTTAAAGACGACGGGCACCGTCGTCAATTATTTATTGACGACGATACTCGTTCAGCTGTCGTCAATAACTGTGTTATTGACGACGGCTTTGTCTAGCCGTCGTCAATAAAATTAAAGACGACGGCCCCGTCGACAATAAATCTGGCCGTCATCAATGATCGTTTTTCCTGTAGTGTTGGGTCTTCATAGGCGGGCGTATGTGTCGAGCTATCTGGGCAGTGTTTGATTCGAATCACCGTCCCTCGCGGTTATTGAGTACCGCTTGCTCCTATGTTGTGACGTGGTAATCAACTTGTGTGGGAATAGTTTGCAAAGTTTTAATTGCTTCTATGATTATTGTAAATTGCATGAAAACCCTGTTTGAAGTAGAGATAGAGCAGACTAAAGTTATTTTCCACCTTGGGACAAGTAACATTGGAATGAAGCGTTTCGTGTTTGATTGTGGAGTTCTAATGTTTGCTGGGTGCAAGGTCACTACTATTATGGCTAAAATCTGAAAGTTAAGGATAAACTCATAGGCGAGTCTTTTTGCAACTTATATGTTTAGGTCTTAAGTTACTTTCATGTAGAGTTGCATGTCTTAGTAGAGACGGTTAAGGTTTGCTGAGCCTTTGTGCTCACTCTTGCTATATGAGTGGTTTTGCAGGTTAATATCGATGCAGATAAAGAAGGTTGTCTGGTGAGACTCGGAGACTTCCGAGTCATGTTACACATGGAGGACCTAGCCGCTGCCATGTCTTCGTGTTGCTAGCGAGAGGAGTCCGCGGGCTGGACCTCTTTTCGGGTGCTCACTAGTTATTCGACGTGAGCTGTTTATATACTTCCGCTGTAGCTATTTTATGTAAATTATTTACAAAGAACATTTGTAAGCTTCCGCTGTTGATTTATGTAATACATTGTTCCTTATATGTGTACTGTTGGGTGCCGCATAACACGGCACCACCCAATACAATACCCGGGCGAGGTGCCCCATGCATCCCCGTGACTGAATTGGTGGTGATTGGGGTCCCGTCAGCCAGCACTTGCCAAAACTGCTCACTATAAGGCCACCGCTGCTAGTCCCAGCCAACGTTGTCCCAGAGAACGCACAGCTGCAGTAGTTTCAAGAGAGAAGCATATGTGTCCTAAACATGCAGGAACATCTGCCATCGCTGGACTCAGCATCATCTGATGAAGAGGAGAGTGTAGTGGGTGAATCTGTAGAGATGGAAAATCCTGAAGCAAAGAAGGACTTCGCTGCCATTGCAGACATAGGGAAGAGGCTATGGAAGCTGGCGAGCAGGGCTTGCTTATGTTGTACCCAAGCGGTCACATCTACTGATTAGCGAAAATTGGGCATGTGAAGCTTATTGCCTGAGTGCGGACTTATGCATATTTTTGTATCAACTATGTTTAGTGAATATTCTATGCTTTTAAACGGATGGAGCTAAGGAACTTGTCTGCAAAGATTATATTTGCATTTTCTATAGCTGTTAAATGAACTGTAGGTTTCGCCCTAGCCCTTTATTTTTACCTTGAAGTCTTGGTGGTCTGTAATTGAGTTGAGATGAGATGCTTATATGAGAGCACCATATCAACGTACAGAATCTATACGGTCAATAAGTGCCATCATATCAACATATCATGCTGATGGTACACTGGATGCATTAGCACACGTACAAAATCTATACGGTAAAACCAAAGGTAATAACCAAAGCTATCTACGGTAACATCTATACAGTACAAAAATTATTTTTACTTTCTTTTAATTTATATTTTAAATCACCAACCTATCTTATAATAATTTAAAAGTAGGTAAGATTGGTGAGCTCAACATTTCTTTTCTTTTAAAAATAGAATTAAATATCCTCTTGTTTATTTTACACGAAACTGTAGGCCACACATAAGGCTCATACACGAAATGGGTCACGTTGAACATACATTCATGCTCAAATAGGCACAAACTCCAGCTATCGTTGTTTTGTTCGGCTTTTTCTACCTTGTTCATAATGGTCGTGGAATGCATAATGTAATAGTTAAGAGAAAACAACAGATACGATCTAGACACAGTGTTATCCAGACTTTCCGTAGTGACTTTAATCATATGAACTTTGATGTTTGGATCGAGTTAGAGAAGGCGTGCTTGTGATTTTGCTGTTTATATATGCAGACCTCTCCATATGATCTCTGAGGAGGAAGCCATTTCATTTTGGGTTAGGAAGATGGAAAGCCCAAATGCCTCTCGAAAGATCCGAAGTAATTCGAGCTGTATGGTGAGGTGTACAGATCAATACTTGCATCAACATAATATTGATGTAATTTACAGAATGTAAGAATGCATGATTAATGGAAGCCTAATCAGTAATGTAATCTACGAAATGCAGGGTGAGTGGAAAGATTTGGGATACACGGGAACGAGACACTCCGATAATCTTTAAGGATCAAATAATCTTATTTTTTAATGTGGAGGTAATAGGAGGATAAGCAAATATGATACGATTGGTAGTGGTTGGTAAAATAACACGTGTTTTACAGAAGTTTGTTAATCCTAAACATCAACTGCGAGATGAGGCACATGTCATACTTTTTTATTTATAAACCAAAGGGAAACTTGGGTTTCTTTTATTATATAAACACGTGGCCCAAAACATTTTGGGGGTTGGTGGGTGGTTAGGTGGGTGGGTTAGCGGGTGGTTAGGTGGGTGGGTGTTGGTTGATGGAGTCCTTTATAAGCTCTTCAAGAAAGTGGATTCTAGATCTGAGAGTAGATATTCCAGATATGTTGATAAAGGGCATCT
Organism: Neostapfia colusana; assembly: GCA_030760725.1. Taxonomy (NCBI): domain Eukaryota; kingdom Viridiplantae; phylum Streptophyta; class Magnoliopsida; order Poales; family Poaceae; genus Neostapfia; species Neostapfia colusana. Next base: position 36,147,467 of record JASWHV010000016.1, read on the forward strand.
AACAAGGTTTGGATGTGCTATTGCAATCTTAATTACTTTTTCTCGAGTCGCAGTTCTTTAGATCTAAGTTTTCATTTTATCAATTAGAACATATATCCTTCATAAGCTCAACTTCTTTTTCAGCTCCTCAAAATAGAGGATATATGTCAAAGTGTTCCATCGACACTTCCCCTGGGCCTGCTCAGGGGCAGCCCACGGAGGTTCTTTTACGGAGGGGCTAGTCCTCTCGAGAGGGTCGCGTTGGTTGTGAGATGATTGACACAAGGATTTTTACGTGGTTCGGGCCGCCAAAGCGTAAAACCCTACGTCCATGGGAGCAGTGTTGCTCAATGTATTACTTGGAGCTTAGAACCGGAGTTCTAAGCTTGGTGATGAATTGTGCTGTCCTAGGCGCTAGAGGTAGTTGAGCCAAATGCCGAACCCCTTGTAACGTTGCCTACCCGAGCCTTTTATGCTCCAAGGCTCGGGCGGCTTACAAGGTGGGCCCCGGGGCCCGACAGGTGGCCCCGAGGTGATTTCCTGCCATCTACCATGTCTTGCCGTGAATGCTGGTAGTTGTCTTCTAGTCGATGGCTTCCTAGTCGTCGTCCTGCTGCCCTGCCCGTGCCGCAAGCTAGGCGTAGTGGTTGATGATGGCAGGGACGACAGGGCATGTCTTGTCACCATTGGTCTGCAGCCTCTGACATGACGCGCTTGTCTTAACTGTGACGCAACTGGTCATAGTGCCTCCTGACTGGGGCGTGCACCGCGTCTCCGCTTCTTGGGAAGGCGCGGGTCTTGAATGTCTTGTACAGATAAGGCATGGTGTGCCTTTATTCCTGCTGCCTACCGAGCCGGGGTGGGCAGCGCAGCTCTGCTGGGCACGTGGTGGGCCCGGGGCTCACCTCTGAGGAGAGGGGAAGCCCCGGCCCTGCTGGACACGTGGCGCCTTTGGATCTCACCCCCGCGGAGGGGGTGAGGTCTGGCTCTTACGGCCACGTGGCGGGCCCGGAGCTCACCTCTGAGGAGAGGGGAGGCCCCTGCCCTGCTGCACACGTGGCGCCTTCGGAGCTCACCCCCGCGGAGGGGGCGAGGTCCGGCTCTGCCGGCCACGTGGCGAGCTCGGAGCTCACTTCTGAGGAGAGGGGAGGACCCGGCCCCGCTGGACACGTGGTGCCTTCGGAGCTCACTCTCGCGGAGGGGGCGAGGTCCGTCTCTGCCGGCCACGTGGCGGGCCCGGAGTTCACCTATGAGGAGAGGGGAGGCCCCGACCCCGCTGGACACGTGGCACATTCGGAGCTCACCCCCGTGGAGGGGCGAGGTCCGGCTCTGCGGGCCACGTGGCGGGCCGGAGCTCACCTCTGAGGAGAGGGGAGGCCCCGGCCCCGCTGGACACGTGGCGCCTTCAGAGCTCACCCCTGAGGAGGGGGTGAGGTCCGGCTCGGCCGTCCATGTGGCGGCCCCGAAGCTCATCTCTGAGGAGCGGGGAGGCCCCGGCCCCGCTGGACACGTGGCGCCTTCGGAGATCACCCCCATGGAGGGGGCGAGGTCCGGCTCTACCAGCCATGTGGCGGGCCCGGAGCTCACCTCTGAGGAGAGGGGGGGCCCGGCCCTGCTGGACACATGGTGCCCTCGGATGCCACCCCTGGGGAGGGGCGAGGTCCTTCTGCAGTTTTCTCCTGTGCGCGGGGGTACCCGGTATTGAGGGTACCAATAGTGGCCCCCGGGCCCATCTCGGGGGAGATAACGATCCCGGGGTGGGGCCTTCACCTCTTCTACCACGCGCACCTTCTTGGAGGCTCCTTTAGACCGTTGCAAGAGCAGCACGACCGGTCGTGGGGGCGTGACCCCTGCCTGATATGTGCTTTAACAGCGGCTGTTCCAAAGGCTGCCATTACTGCACGTCGCAGCGCCTTGTTAGGAACCTCCGGGTTGTCCACTTGAGGCACTGACTTCTTGGCCCACCGCTTCTGCAGGACGGCTTGGGCCCTCTTTTCATTGTTGCTGGGGCTTGGACCTGGGGTGCCTGCCCCGAGCGGCGCATACGAAGCATTTCGAATTGCTTCTGGGAGGTTTAAAGGGAGCCCCTTCTGCATCGTTGGCTTCCCTTCGCACATCTCCCTACGCCTGAGCCTTCCGAATTCTTCCGTGCGCCCAAGCCTTCTCTGTCTTCCAAGTTCCTGCTCCTTCGCCTCTGATGGCTTCCAGCCTGCCCTCGTCGCGCATCGCCTGGACGAAGGACCTTGGGCCGGTGCGCAGGCTCCTGGGATGGCACTCGGAAGAGCAGAGGCTTTGCCTTCGGCGGGGATCTCTTCCCCTGCGTTTCGAGAGAGGGGAGACTGTCCTCTTCACTGCCTATGCCTTTGCTGGGTTTGTCCCGCCGATTTCTTCCTTCTTCGTGACTCTGCTGGAGAATTATGGTCTTCAGCTCCACTATCTCTCCCCGAACTCCTTCACTTTGGCAATTGTCTTTGTGCACTTCTACGAGATGTTCGTGGGGGTCCGCGCTTCAGTGACGCTCTTCCGTCGCTTCTTCTTGCTACGGACGACCGGACGCGGCTCGAAGAACCAGCTGGGAGCCTACTACTTCCAGCATCGCTGCAAGGATCCGAAGGTTTCCAAGTACCTTCTGCCCTTCAGTGCCTTTAGTTGGGGAAGGCTGGAGGGATGACTGGGTGATCGTGAAGACTGATGAGCACGATCGCCTCCAGCTACCGACCGAGGCCCCAACCATTGGGCGCCGCTTCTGGGAGGAGTGCCCGGAGCTGGAGCCGGAGTACGCGCCAGTCCTAGAGCGGATCCAGTTCCTGGCGGAGCAGGGGCTGACGTCCCTGATGGTGTTGGCAGACTTCTTATCACGCTGCCTTGGGCCACTGCAGCAGCGCAATCGCCCGGCGTGGTACTACACCGGCATGCATGACTGCACCAGGCTGTAGACGGGCTTAGACTCTGACCCGTCTGTCAAGATGCTGAGGGAGATGGTGATGAGGGTGAGAAGTGACATCCTCGATGACCGCTCCCTAACAGTTCTAGTTTCCTGCCTCCCCCTCTTTGTGGAGCCGACGCGAAGGTCGAAGCTGCTCCGGGAGATGCCAACCCTGGACGATATTGGCATCACAGTGCGCCAGGTTGGTGATGCTTCGCGGGGGATCTCGATCACCGCGGTTGACGGCTCCAGAGCGCAGCGTGAGGCGTCGGCCGACGCCCAACCAGTGCCAAGGAGCAACAGAGCTCGGAGTATCGACAAGGGAAGGGCAAGGTGCTGGCCTCCAGTCCGCCGAAGAGGAAGCGCTCCCGGTCCCAGCCGAGGGCATCATTCACATCGAGTCAGGGGACTGGAGCGCCCCCGCACTCTTCATCAGGAGGCGTCGGCTCATCGGGCAGCGACCCAAAGAGGCCTCGGGTCCTCCGTGCCGACGGAACTCCTCTTGGACAGCGGCAGTCGGAGGAGCCCCGGGCATCCCACACTCCTTCCACAGGTGGAGCTCCGAGGAGGGACGCCGGTGCCATGGCGTCTGGGACCAAGCCGGGGGCTTAGGTGCCCTGTCCGTCGAGCGTCCCTGCTGCAGGCTCGGCAAGCGGCAGTGCCAGACGGAGTGCTGCCAGGTCTCATCTGGGGGCGCAGGCGCCCCGGGCTTCAGGTGCTTCAGGGGTTGGCACGACGAGCGGCGCTAGAGATGCTGCCGGCGGGAGCTCCGCTGCTCCATCTCCCAGGGGGGCTCCGGGTGCACCCCCTGTTCCTCCAGTTTAGGTGCCTTCGGTGCAGGCCCCGGCGGCGATGGCAGGCTCTGGCGGCCCTGCCCCGGCTCAGAAGCCAGGGCTTCATGCCCACTGGAATGTCTGTGTCCCTCGGTAAGTTGTACTTACCGGGACTAAGTACTTGCGTACTCTAGCTCTTCTTCTATTCTTGTCTTGAGTGCTCCCTGTGCTTGCAGGGACTCGTCGGTTGTCGGGGACGCGTCTGTTCCCCGGCCAACTTCGGCTGGTAGGGGCCCAGTGCCGCAGCGTGCGGAAAACCACGGCAGCTTCACCGGCACCCATGCAAGTCCAGGCCGCTTCTCCTTCTGGCCCGGCAGGACCGGCTTCTGCGACATGGAGGCGCCTCCTCCCTCGCCAGCTCAGGAGCTGGCTGCTGGTGAAAAGCCGGCCGAGCAGGCAGGTGACGACGCAGGAGGAGCTGATGCGGGTCCTGAGGTGGGCGGTGAGCAGGGGCGCATCGGGACTGAGCCTGCCTCAGCACCATCTTCTCCTGCTCGGAGCATCGTTGTGGTTCCCTAGGATGTTGCGGTGCCGGCGTCTCCTCCGTCGGATGACGACGCCATGGAGGAGGTCCACGGCACGGCTTCGGCCTCTGCTGCTCCACTGTCCCTTTCGGACGCCATGGAGCTGGCCCAGTCCAGCATCCGGCAGGTTCAGGCTGCACTCGAGCGCAAGCGGGAGGTCTTGGCAGATGAGAGGGACCGCCTCTGCGGCTGGGGGCGGCTCTTGAAGCTGCGGACCAGGGAGGTCGGGGAGGAGCTCGACGCTTAGAGGGTGAGGCTCGACGCTGAGGAGGAGCTCCTCAATGTGCAGAAGATCGCCGTCGACCGTCTCGACACTGAGACCTGCAGATCATGCAGGAGGGCCGCGAGGCCTATGACGGTGTCCAGGCCCGCTCCGCCGCCAACGAGGAGATGCGTCTGTCGCTGGTGCGGTGCGAATGTGCCGTCGCGGAGCGGGAGCACGCCGTGGCGGTAAAGGAGAAGGAGGTTGCCGAGCAGCTAGAGGCGGGAGGAGGCGACCTGAAGGCCAGGGCCAGAGAGTTGGAACTCTGGGAGGCTGCCTTGGCCGAAAAGGAGGAGCAGGTCGCCCAGGACTGCCAGGCGGTGCTGAACCGGGAGCTCGCTGCTGACTTCCGGGCGTCAGAGTTGGAGAGGCTCGCCAGAGACCTCTAGCTCTGGGAGAATGACCTGGCGGTGAAGGAGAGGAGGTTCACCGAGGAAGGACCTGGCGCCCTGCTGGCGGCTCATCAGGAGGTGGAGCAGCTCCGGGCTTCATGGACCGTCAAGGCCCAGGGAGTCTGGGGCTTCGTTGGCCAGGCGGAGTCTGCTCTGGTGCCTCTCGGCTTCAGCCCCATGAGGATGGGGGCACTGGCACAAGAGGTGGCACAGGCACTCCCGGCACTCGAGTCTATCGGCGCCAAGCTGGAGAGGCTGGAAGCCGTGATCGCTGACGAGCTCGAGGTCGAGGGGAGGAGATTGGCATAGGAGGTCGCCGCGCACATGCTGACGTGCTTCCGGAGCTGGGACTCCTCCATCTCTCTGGAGCCGGTGGTGCAGGGCCCCGTCGCCGAGCAGGAGGAGGTCGCCAGGGCCGCAGTCGGAGACGTCACTGCCCTGGTCGCATCTAGGTTCCAGCGGGAGGCCGGGGACTCCTAGATGTTTGCCCTTGTAGCTGGAGAACTTTTGTATTTTGTCTTCTGTCTGTAGACCAGCGCGTGGAGCTTTTCAGTAAACAGACTTGTTGTCTTGTGTGCCTGTGCTTCTTGCTTTCTTTTCTATGCTTTCCCTGCCCGAGTCCTTAGCTCCGTAAGGGCCCCGGGAGGTCTCCACCGATCTCAAAGCTTTGCACAGACACCTCCCTTAGGCACCTGTTCTCATAAGGGCCCAAGGGGTCTTGAGTTGGAGTCTAGAGCTCCGGTCTTGAGAAGCCTTGGGACTTCAGTACAACTGGGTGCTCCGGTCTTCCCTTGTGCAGTCCCCGTAGTAGCCCCCTGGTAGGTGTGGCCAATGCATTGGGCACACCTACCACATTCCTGCGGGGGAGCTAAGGCCAGGGCCCCCCTGACCATCTGGAGCATGCCGGTGTTGGAGCTCCGGCGCCGGAGGTCCGAGAGGCCTCTCAGGAGGTCCTGCACACAAGTAGGGAAACGGTAATTTTGCTCGGGGGCTCTCCCTTCCCTATCTCTTAGTCTTATTTGTCTTACAGTCCTAGGCCTGTGTACGAGGCTTGGGCAATTCAGTGCTTTCGATACCTGAGGTTTGGTTCCCTCCTTGGTCAGGGTGCAACCGTCCGGCCCCTAGTACTAGACCGTAGCGCTGGGGAGGCAGAGTGCACGCGCTTTGGGTACGGAACTAGGCAAAGCAGGCTGCACACCCTGAACCTCCCGGAAGGCAGAGTGCGCATGCTTTGGGTACGGAACCAGGCAAAGCAGGCTGCACACCCTGGACCCCCCTGGTCCGGCGTAGGTTTTTCCTGGAGGAGACCAACTGGCGTCACAGTACCTAACTGGGGGAGGTCCGAGAGTCCCCCGGGCCTTTGGCAGGTACCTCAAGCACAACCGCCTTCGGGAAGATGGCAAATGCCGACTAGGTACGATAGTGGGAAAGGAGAGCCCAGTGTATGATGGGCGTACACTGTCTTTGAGCATGGGGAGGTGATCATAAAAATTAATGTGTAATTTAAAGAAACACATAATACAGTGTAATAGGACAGGGTTCTTTTCATTCATATACATCCATAGGAGGAAGACAGGCCGTACATGGAGGTAATGACCCACCCCATTGTGAAGGGGGGCAGAGCCTACACGCTTAGGGTACGGGAGAAGTATAAACTGTTGTGGAATTTTAACTGGAGAATCCCTTGGATGAAAATTCTGAAATTTTGCTGGGATGTTCACCAAAATATCCCTGAAATACCATAAAAATTTCAGGACCATTTGAGCTCATTTGATCCACCTAATGGTGTGATTAGTGAAACTGTTCCAGAGAAAATAGAAAATGTTCAGAAACATTTTCAGAATTTTCTCTGAAATTGTTTAGCTCATATCTTTAGTTAGAAACCTTCAAATTAAGTGAGACCAATTCCATTAGAACCCTCTGAAAATCTAGTTTTCAGAAAGTCATGGCTTGTTCCATGAAAATCCCTAGAACACCCTAAGAGTTCCAATTAAGGTCAAGGACATAATTAATTGTGGAGGGATCAAATGAGCTTTGCTGCAACTAAAACTTGACCAATTCTCTGTTTAGGTTGTATCCAAGCCACAGTAAAAGTTTCACAGTCTTTGGGTCTGTCTAGTGAGACTTAGAAGGTTCACAAATTTAAAACTCAATTCAAATGCATTTAATTGATACATGTACTTCTTATATCATGTAGTCGCTAAGGTCAAGGAGGAACCCGAAGTCCTAGACTTCGTTACTCCAGAGGAGCAGCTAGCCTACGACCAAGAACAGCAAGGCAAGCTCTGGTTTGCATTAACCGTCTTACAAATTTTTATTGTTTTGAGCACTTACTTGAGTATTATGATTCCTTGCATTAGAGTCTTGTTTGGAAACTCAATTGCATAGCCAAGAAAACCATGGGTTGGGTTTAGGATTGCAAACCCCGTTAGCTACTGCAATGCTAAGATAGTGTAGGATTTGGTACAAGTCGAGTAGTTGGAACTACTCGTGAGCGTAGGCTAGAGGCACTCGACTCAGGTAGAGATAGCACATGATACACATGGAAAGAAAGATGAGACCGAGCGGAGGGTAAGGGCAGCAGGACTTTGGGGCCTATGTGCTATAGCTCTGCTAGTGTTGATTGAGGACCGAGCCGTGTGCGGTCCTGTTAAACAAGCTAGAACAGTACCGAAGACCTACCGGCTATATGGGAACCAGGAAACTGATGTAACTCGGGTAGCTAGGTGTTCAGGCATAGCTGATCGTTCAGAGGGTAGGTTGAGAGCTCGAGGTGTAAATCGGCTGGCAGCACTGAGAGGCAAGTGCAGAGACCTCTTGCTCGGGACGATTGGAACAGTTCAACATTTGGCTAACGGGTGAAAGGTAGTTGCATATGGCGTCCGTGATGGTTGTTGTAGGCAACATCGAGTACGGGCGTACATGACGGGTTGTTCGGGTAACCCTGCAGGTGTAAATCGATTATAGTCGCCGTCCATCGCGGTCAGTGAGTACCACTTGTTCACTGTACCGTGACGTAGAAAGAATAGGCAGTTACATGTTAAAACGTTGCTGATTGAAAGATGGACTTTGATTGTTAATGATTTGTTGTAGTTTAGAGGTAACTAAAGTTCTTTTCAACTTTGGGCAAAGTACATGAGAGAAATGCGTTTCTTGTTTGATTGCGGCTCTCTCATGTGCCTTAGCGTAAGGTTCTCCACAACCTGCTGCTAAAATTTGAAAGTAAGGTTCCACTAATTAGGCGAGTCCTTTGCAATTTGTTTTTATCTCATGTGCCCATCACCCCTCATGTAGAAGTTCCATGTTTAGGAGAGACGGGTCAGTCTTGCTGAGCCTTCGTGCTCACTGCTTGTGTTTGAAGCTTTTGCAGGGTTCTATGAGGAAGGGACTCCCGAGGAGGAGACGGAACCCCAGGAGGGGAACCCCGTCGAGTGGGAGTCGTGCACCCCGCCTTGTTAGTGTGTGTGTGTGCTAGCAAGGACATGTTCACGGGCTGAACATGAACTTGATGCGTAGTCTACGCCCGTGAGTGTAGACTGAACCTATTTTGATGTAAAATGTTCATAAACCTCTTTACGTAAGAAACTTTGCTTCCGCTTTGTACCTTTGATGTGTGTTATCCGGTGCTGTGGAACGCAGCACCCCTCAGCGTGATCCTGGCTCGACAAGACTGTGGGGTCGTGTCAGCGTTGGTATCAGAGCTCGCTTGAGGCTTAACGCACTAAAAAGGTCACCTTTTTAAAAATCCAGTGAGGAACGAGTTAGTAGCCCATATAAGGATGTTATTAGCGTATAGAAAGTGGCATACTAACCTATTTGCTTATGTCGGAAAATCGTGCATGTCGGGACGTTTATGTCTTGGGGGGTGCACGTAAGCGCTGTCCACCTGTGCGCACAAGCTGAAGGGTGGAGCCTCACGGGTGGCTGGTAACCTGACCCGCTTTGATATCCTCTACGACTCTTCATGTCGTTTGGGGTATTCGAGCAACGTTTGTCCCTGGCGTGCATTGTGCAATTTGGGAGACCCCGTCACGTGGTATGAAACGTGAACACGTAACTCAAGGCGTGTTTGGCTTGAGAACATCCGGGCAAGTGATGACGGCCGGGTGTACGGACTGTATGGATACCGGGCTCGGTGTGCAGCCGAGTCTGACAATTGTTTGAGTTTCTGCAGGTAATATAACCACGAAACGGTAGACGTGTAGCATCCGTGTGTGAGTGACATTTAGTGCCACTGAATTAACGAAGCCGGCTAAGTCCGGTATAGGTTTTTCTTTGTGAGGACGTAGTACCGACATGATTTGGTGATGCATCGACGTCACGCCCCACTGAATGAACAACTTCATTGTAAAACTTGAAATTTTTAACCTGGAGCATTAAAACTTTGCTGTAACCTCTTCCCTTAATCAGGATATTCAAAGTTAACAAGTTTTCAACTTATAGGTTGCTAAGGACAGAGCACTGTGTTTTCAGCTGAATTAGGGCTGAAGTTAATCAGAGGTTAGAGATTGAGTTATTTCGAGGTTGGGGTCATATGATACATTTATGGAAATCTTTGGAAGAGATTTACATCTCTTCTGTTGAGGTACAGAGGTGTTTCATCCCTTAACCAATCGAAAAATGCAGTAGAGTTGAAACTGTCCAGAAAACAGGACAGAGCAAAGACTCTCTGTAGACTCTCTGTAAATTGAGCATAACTTCTTGAATAAAAATCTAGAAATAGAAAATGAGGTAGTTCTGGAAAGTATATGAGATGGGTTACAACTTTGTAACAGAAAGTTTTGTCAGATTGGGAACAGAATTAACTGGAATTGTTGGATCAAATCAGTACCTAAAGCAGGGAGGTGCTGTCCAATTTTCTCCAGAAATTCTGTTAACTTTGACATCTCATAACTTTTGAACCAGGACAGATCTTAGGCCAATCAAACACATTCTGGAAAGCTATTGAAGTTAGCTTTAACTTTAATGTTGAGCTACAGAATTAGTTTTGCCTTTAGTATGGCCTAAATCAGGTTGAAATGGAAACTGGTCAGGGCTGTCATGCAGACAGCAGATCAGCAGTCAAATTTGTTTAAATTTGAACTATATTTCCATGTTTTATGGGTTCAATGACATGTCTTGTGTTATAACTCAATGGTTTACTGTTCAAATACATATTTGACCTTTCTCAAATATATTTTTACAGATGACAGCGGATAGACAGTTGGAGAACGGGTGGGTGGTGTCCCACTGTTCTCACCGCAGCGGCTATCCGGAAGCATTGTGGCAAATGCTGCAATATTTTGGGTACAACCAAATGCCGCAGTACTTCGCCAAGGAAGAAGGCGAGGAGGGGAACAAGGCGTGGACAATCCATGTCGAAGTCCCTGCAGGACCTACGCCACCCAGTTGGGTGCCATTCACCGTCACGGTGAGAGGTGGGCAACCGGAAGGGATGTGGCAAGTGGCAGCCCGTGACACCATGTCACGTTTCTGCCAACTACACGTGAGAGCGATGGATGGAACTCCATACGCACTCGTTCTGGTGGAGGGACGGGCTCATCATGTGTGGGAAGGGAGGTACCGGGAGGCACAGGACCCGAGTTGCCCAAGGTACAACCCCACGGAGGCAAACCTCAGCCTCCAAATGAGGGCGGGAAACGCCGTGATGGACAGCCAAGCTGTTCACACGGAGCATGTCGCCGCAAAGATCAAGGAGAGCACAAGCCGTGGAGACCATTTCGAGAGTGCTCACAGTGCACTCCATAATGTACTCCTTCCGACGATCAAGCGACTGAATGAACAGCATCATCAGTTGCATCGTCTGAAGAAGGCAAAGAAGAAAAGCCGTGTCGACATCGCGGCGTTGCAAGAACTGGTGCAGACTCTAACCCAGCAGAACGAGGACCTTATTCAAGAGCCGACGACACTATTGAGGAAGGGAAAGGCTATGATGAAGACTACAACCAGGCCATGGACGAGGTTCACGCGTTGCAGGACCTCGTACCTCCGGTATTGGGCATACCGGTGGTCTTGGGCCTTCCAGCAATGGGAGAACCCGAGATGGGAGAATAGGTGGTAGATCCAGAACCACCAGCAGAGGTACCGGAGGAGGACGACCCGCAGGAGGTCGAATTCTACTCCGAGTAAGGGGTTACAGTTGCCAAGTAGGGCAGCTAGAGTAGTGTAACCCAACTTTTGTAATGGGTGACATGTCGTGTAGGCAGTAGCGTATGTATAGGTAGTGACGACATGAGCACGACTTCTCGGAGACCCGAGAATAATGTATCTTGTATAAAGTTTATGCTTTATGAATATATGTGAATGTTGTGCAAATTATTCATGTGTCACTTCAATACCTACTGTTGCATATGGAATTTTAAGTATGACATGTGCTAATTGCTGCTGTTTTGAATTTCAGAATGACTCGTACTCGTGTCAACCCGGACGTTGGGGGTACTAGCCAAGGGGGAGAGACCTCCCAACCGCCTCCAGAGGACTCCTCGGGACAGCAGCAGCAGCAACAGCAAACACCGCCACCACCACTGCCAACGGTTACATTGGCCGACATCGTCGCGGCAATGGCGGGTTCGCATCAGCAGCACACGGAGTTGCTGCAAACTCTCATCGCCAATACGTCTCGACCAGAGAGGCGTCAAGACCGTGAGGAGCGTCAACAGAGCTCCTACTCCGACTTCCTAGCGACTCATCCCCCGGTATTCTCAAGGGCGGATGAACCTCTCGACGCGGACAACTGGCTCCGCGCAATAGAGATGAAATTTGGGCTGCTCCAGATAAGCGAGCAGTGCAAGACTCAGTTCGCGGTCCAACAGCTCCAGGGATCCGCGAGCACGTGGTGGGCGAACTTCTGTGCTTCACAGCCCACCGACCGAGTTATGACCTGGGCGGAGTTCCGGACGGCCTTCAGGGCCTATCACATACCGCCAGGTCTGATGAAGAGGAAGACGCAGGAATTCTTACACCTCCAACAAGGGAGCCGGAACGCGCTGGAATACTCCAGGGCATTCAACGATCTCGCGCTCTATGCGTGGTATCACGCTGATACCGACGAGAAGCGGCGGGACCACTTTTACCAGGGGCTTAACCCGCTCCTGAAGGACAAATTGGCGATGTTCAATCGCGGCAGCCTCAACGACATCATTGATGCTGCGATTGTTCAGGAGGACTCCGGCAAGGAGTTAGCGGCGGCTGAGAGAAAGCGAAGCATGCCGCAAAGCAGCGGAGAAGGAGGCGGTCCTTCTCAGAAGTTTCGGATGGTGAATCGCCGACCATTAGGTCCACGCTGGCAGCCACCACAAAGGCCGATGCCATTCCGCAGTCGGCCGTATTCTTCACCGGCATTCAGGCCGGCACTGCCAGTACTACCTCCGCAACAACAGCAGCAGCGGGCGATGCCGCGTGCGTATGTACCTCAGCAGCGCATGCTGGGCTTTCGTCCCCCGAGCACCGCACAAGCAGCGGCCACATGTTACAAGTGTGGTCGTCCAGGACACTTTGCCAGCAGTTGTCCGGAGAGGCAAGGCGGCGGAGTTGCACCACAACTTCCGGGGAGGAATCAGCTCCGGAACCCTACTAATGCGCGGTGGGCAAACCCTAGGCCCGGCACTGTCCACCAGCTTTCCATAGAGGACGTGCCAGAGGGTGAACCAATCCTTGCGGGTATGTTCCAACTCCACCAGCATCCCGCTATAGTACTATTTGATTCAGGTGCCACGCATAGCTTCATTAGCCAAGCTTTCATTGATAAATATAGCTTGCAAATATTAACCACCGATAGTCCTTATGTGATCTGTTCACCGGGTGGGAAAATTTCAGCAAGCATGATGGTCCCAAAAGCGCCATTGTTCTTAGAAGGTAGAGTCTACCCTACGTCTCTCATAATCTTAGAGGGACAAAAGGTCGATGTCATTCTAGGGATGTCGTGGTTAACCCACCATGGCGCTGTTTTAGACACCGTCCTCTGAGTTGTGCACTTAAACTTAGAAGTGCACGAATCTCACTCCTTATTTCTGGACAGTCCAGAAATAAAACTTCCAAGTATCTATCAAGCCACAACCATCAGATTGGAATATATTCCAGTGGTCCGAGAGTTCCCTGACGTATTCCCGGACGATATTCTGGGGATGCCGCCCGATAGAGAGGAGGAGTTCAAGATTGAACTTGCGCCGGGAACAATGCCAATATCCCGAAGGCCGTACAAGATGGCGCCCAAGGAATTGGCTGAATTGAAGACCCATCTAACGGACCTTCTGGAAGAGGGTTTTATTAGGCCGAGCTCCTCGCCATGGTGCTGTTCGGCATTATTCGTGAAGAAGAAGGATGAGACGTTGCAGCTTTGCATGGACTATCGTCCATTAAATGCCGTAACCATCAAGAACAAGTACCCGTTGCCACGGATCAACATGTTGTTTGATCAGTTGGTCGAAGCAAAGATCTTTTCCAAGATGGACTTAAGATCCGGGTACCATCAGATTACGATAAGGGCGGAGGACATTCCGAAGACGGCTTTCTCGACGAGGTACGGACTTTATGAGTACCTGGTCATGTCCTTCGGCCTCACCAATGCTCCAGCTCACTTCATGTATTTGATGAACTCGGTATTCATGCCGGAGCTGGACAAGTTTGTAGTGGTCTTCATCGACGACATACTGGTATATTCCAAGTCAGAGGAAGATCACAAGAAGCATCTGCGTATAGTCTTGCAACGGCTGTGGGATCACAAGCTATACGCGAAATTCAGCAAGTTCGAATTCTGGATATCGCAAGTGCCTTTCCTCGGGCATATCATCTCAGCGGAGGGTATCGCTGTGGACCCGAGCAAGATCACTCAAGTGCTGAATTGGAAATCCCCGAGAACTGTTCACGAGGTACGGAGTTTCCTCGGACTCGCGGGGTATTATCGGAGGTTCATTCCGAACTTCTCGAAGATTGCCAAGCCTATGACGGAGCTGCTGAAAAAGGCTACCAAATATGTTTGGAGTCCAGCGTGTGAAGCAGCATTCAAGGCTTTAGTCAAGCACCTGACATCAGCAACGGTTTTGGTGCAGCCAGACACAACAAAACTGTTTGACGTGTACTGCAATGCCTCCGGCATTGGGCTCAGATGTGTGCTTATGCAAGACCGAAGAGTGGTCGCGTATGGGTCACAGCAGCTTAGAAACCATGTGCAGAATTATCCAACTCACGACTTGGAGCTCGCTGCCGTGGTACTTGCACTGAAAATGTGGAGACACTGCCTACTCGGTAACCTTGTACATCTATATACCGACCACAAAAGTCTCAAGTACATATTCACTCAGAAGGAGCTGAACATGAGGCAGCGAAGATGGTTAGAACTGATAAAGGATTACGAAATAGAAATCCATTATCACCCGGGCAAGGCAAACGTAGTGGCAGATGCGCTGAGCTGCAAGTCACACGTCAACACTCTGACCATCACACCATTGGAAGAGAGCGAACCACCACTTCATGTGATCCCACATGGAGCTCTCTACAACCTAGCTTTGATCCCCACCATCCGTGAAGAGATAGCGGCAGCTCAGAAACATGATAAGGGTATGTCGCATTTGCGGAGACGTGTAGACAGTGGGGAGTTGAAATGTTTCCAGAAGGACGGAGACGGCATACTATGGTTCAAGGACCGGATCGTTGTACCCCGTAACCCGGAGTTACGGAAGAAATTTTTTGATGAGGCTCACTTATCAAAATTTTCTATTCACCCTGGCAGCAAAAAAATGTATCAAGAACTCAGAAGCAAGTTTTGGTGGACACGGATGAAGTGGGAGATCGCGAAGTACGTGTCCGAGTGTGATACATGTCGAAGGGTGAAGGCAGACCATATGCGGAAACCGGGACTGCTACAACCACTGGGCATTCCTGCCTGGAAGTGGGAGGATGTGAGTATGGGCTTCATCGTTGGTTTACCCACCACCTTTCAGAAACATGATTCTGTGTGGTTGATCGTCGACCGACTCACCAAAGTTGCCCATTTCATCCCGGTCAACACCAACTACAACGCCAAGAAGTACGCTGAACTGTACATCTCATGGATCGTATGCTTGTACGGCGTACCCCGTACCATCATATTGGATCGGGGCACTTTATTTGTATCCCGTTTTTGGGAGCAGCAACACGCTGCATTGGGGACGAAGCTGATCCGTAGTTCAGCCTACCACCCGCAGATGGATGGGCAAACTGAGCGGGTAAATCAGATCTTAGAAGACATGCTACGAGCTTGCGCTATCAACCACGGCAAGAATTGGGATGACCACTTGCCGTTAGCCGAGTTCTCGTACAACAATGGGTACCAAGCCAGCATAAAGATGGTGCCTTACGAGGCGCTATGCGGAAGGAAATGCCGCACACCACTGAATTAGTGTGAGTCTGGTGAAAGGGTCACCTTCGGGATTGACCTTGTCAACAACGCAGAAGAAAAGGTTCTGCTGATTCAAGCAAACCTAAAAGCCACCAAATCCCGTCAGAAACAGTATGCGGACCGGAGAAGACGTCCGTTGCAGTTTGAAGTCGAGGATCACGTATACCTACGTGTGTCTCCAATGAAGGGCGTAAACAGATTTAGGGTGAGAGGAAAGTTGGCACCCCGATTCATCGGTCCATTTCAGATTACCGAAAGATGTGGATCAGTAGCATACCGGCTAAAATTACCAGAAGCACTTTCCGGTGTGCACAACATCTTTCACATTTCCTAGCTGAGGAAGTGTCTCAAGCTATCTACTACCGTTCAGCTGGAGGACATTGAAGAACTGCAACCGGATCTCACCTATCGGGAGGAACCGGTTCAGATTATTGATGAGAAGGCCCGAACCACACGCAACCGTACGTTGTGGTTCTACAAGGTTCTATGGAGTAATCACTCCGTGGATGAAGCGACATGGGAGAGCGAAGGATTTTCTTCGCGCTAACTACCCCGACTTTCCCACGTCGCATCTCCAGTAATCTTCCATCGTCCTCTCTCTCGTTTTCACCTTATAATCTCGGGACGAGATTCTTTTAAGGGGGGAGGAATGTAAGGGCCTCAGTTTTTGGACACATATTTAAAATGTTCATCCACACACACACACCTCATTTGTAGCAAGTTGATAAACACATTGGAAGAGCAAGTAACCACCATCAACATGCTCATTCGAGAACAAACTCACATATTGCAAAAGTGGTATTTCCCACATGTAATATATAGGGGCTGGGCATATGAAAAACTCCTACACATTGCTAGGAATGTCCATGCCAAGTTTCACCCAAATTCAAAACCTTTTGAGTTCATTTTGGGCATAGCTAGAAAGAGGGCAGTTTAAAATTACATTAAAATTCAAACTGTTTTTATCCCATAAATTCAAAAGTGGGAGACATATTCTTACTCAGCACATTTTTGTGAGCTCACACTCCAATTTTCACTCCATTTGGAGTTGATCTTGACATGAGCTAAGTGGGGCAAATTCAAACTTTATTTTAATTTCAAACTGAACATGTGCTGAAATTTATCCAAACCAAAACCAATTTGAATTCTAACCAATTCAAATGGCTCAGGGGTGAA
Source organism: Neostapfia colusana (assembly GCA_030760725.1). Taxonomy (NCBI): domain Eukaryota; kingdom Viridiplantae; phylum Streptophyta; class Magnoliopsida; order Poales; family Poaceae; genus Neostapfia; species Neostapfia colusana. Next base: position 36,163,934 of record JASWHV010000016.1, read on the forward strand.
TAATTTGAATCACCATGGGCATTTTGGGGCTTACTGTTTACAACAGTGATGAGGAGTTAATCTTAGAGGTTAAAATGGGGGTGGGACCCACCTGTCATTGGCTGCTGAAGACTTGCAACCGAAGCAGTGGACATTGCCTCTGCCGGTTCAACGCCACCGAGGGCAGCTGCGATCGCCACCGAGGAGGAGCAGCGCCATCAGATGCTTCCTGCTTCCACACGCGAGCCAAGGGCGGTTCCAGGGTCCTCTTAAGGCGCTCCACCGAAGCAAGCATCGCTCGCTTCCTTCTCTCTAGTGAACACCAAGCCCCCGGCCTTCCGCCTCTCTGCTCGATCGGGAAACCGCGAAAAAATCGCGCCTCCTCCTTCCCCGAGCTTCTAGGCAGCACCCTGAGGTCACACTCCACTTCCCCGATGCCAAAAACCCGAGCTCTGGCCTCCCTTGCCCGAGAACGATCGCCACAGCGGCGACCTACCCTCAGTCGAAGGTCAGGCGCTCGTGGACAGCGTTCCACAGGGGCTTTCACGGTCCAGCAAGAGCAGCAAAAGGAGCGTGCGACCACCGTGTTGCTTTCCTCCAAGTCTGGAAGCAAACCGTGAAGAATCCGCTACGAATTTCCAGATTTTGCTCCGGCGGTCTTAAACCGAGCTTCCGGTACGGATTCTTCGAATTCCCGCTCTATGATCCTTCTTAGGTTATCAAATCCTGCACATAGGCGCTGGACTAGCCGGCGATCAATTTCCTTTCTGCATCCATGGTATGAAACTGACTAGGAGTGACGAATTTTGAGCTCGATCGAGGACGTTCATGGCGGGCACGATCGGCCACACGGTGCCGACCACCTTTCCACCATCTTTGAATACCTTTGAGACCTTGTCGAGCTTCCTAGAGGTGTACTGATGCTGTAAATCCGATTGTTCGAGGTCTTGGCGGGTTAGAAACCACGGCCGACGGCGCCGAACCTCAACCGAGGCCGCCACACGTCGCCGGGTTATTTCCGGTCACCGCCAGCCGAAACTGACCACACAGACGTGTTCCTTGACGTCGATAACCCCTTGGCAGTGAGTTTCAGACCGTACAATAGCCGGCAGCGGCAAGCCGGCGAGCTCCGAGTCTGCTCCGGCGAGGGGAGGCGGCGCGGGCACGAAGGAGCGTCGGGAGGAAGAAGACGACGCGGGGCCCGGCCCTCAGCGACTTAAAAATTCAAATCGGGATCGGGTGCGGCTGGGATACGTTGTGCTGGCGTGCAGGAACCCCGCAGACCACGATGTGCCGACGCCTCAGTTCGCAACACGTCTCCCCGTGGCCCACCTGCAAGTTTAAACTTTTTCCCCGATTTTCAGATTCCATTCAAACTTCAAATCCTCATAACTTGGGCTAGGGAACTTCAAATCGAGTGAACCAAATTTTGTTGGATTCAGCTCTCTGAGTACTTTCCCGAAAATCAAGTTTCACTTCATGAAAATCCCTAATTCTCCATAATTAATTCCTCAAAATCTAAACTGTTGTGGAATTTTAACTAGAGAATCCCTTGGAGAAAAATTCTGAAATTTTTCTGTAATGTTCATCAGAATATCCCTGAACTACCATAAAAATTTCAGGACCATTTGAGCTAATTTGATTTACCTAATGGTGTGATTAGTGAAACTGTTCCAGAGAAAATAGAAAATGTTCAGAAAAATTTTCAGAATTTTCTCTGAAATTGTTTAGCTCATATCTTTAGTTAGGAACCTTCAAATTAAGTGAGACCAATTCCATTAGAACCCTCTGAAAATCTAGTTTTCAGAAAGTCATGTCTTGTTCCATGAAAATCCTTAGAACACCCTAAGAGTTCCAATTAAGGTCAAGGACATAATTAATTGTGGAGGGCCCAAATGAGCTTTGCTGCAACTAAAACTTGACCAAGTCTCTGTTTAGGTTGTAAACAAGCCACAGTAAAAGTTTCACAGTCTTTGGGTCTGTCTAGTGAGACTTATAAGGTTCACAAATTTAAAACTCAATTCAAATGCATTTAATTGATACATGTACTTCTTATATCATGTAGTCGCTAAGGTCAAGGAGGAACCCGAAGTCCCAGACTTCGTTACTCCGGAGGAGCAGCTAGCCTACGACCAAGAGCAGCAAGGCAAGCTACGGTTTGCATTAACCGTCTTATAAATTTTTATTGTTTTGAGCACTTACTTGAGTATTATGATTCCTTGCATTAGAGTCTTGTTTGGAAACCCAATTGCATAGCCAAGAAAACCATGGGTTGGGTTTAGGATTGCAAACCCCGTTAGCGACTGCAATGCTAAGATAGTGTAGGATTCGGTACAAGTCGGGTAGTTGGAACTACTCGCGAGCATAGGCTAGAGGCACTCGACTCGGGTAGAGATAGCACATGATACACATGGAAAGAAAGATGAGACCGAGCGGAGGGTAAGGGCAGCAGTACTTTGGGGCTTGTGTGCTATAGCTCCGCTTGTGTTGATTGAGGACCGAGCCGTGTGCGGGCCTGTTGAACAAGCTAGAACAGTACCGAAGACCTACCGGCTATATGGGAACCGGGAAACTGATGTAACTCGGGTAGCTAGGTGTTGAGGCATAGCTGGTCGTTCAGAGGGTAGGTTGAGAGCTCGAGGTGTAAATCAGCTGGCAGCACTGAGATGCGCGTGCAGAGACCTCTTGCTCGGGACGATTGGACCGGTTTAACATTTGGCTAACGGGTGAAAGGTAGTTGCGTACGGCATCCATGATGGTTGTTGTAGGCAACATCGAGTACGGGCGTACGTGACGGGTTGTTCGGGTAACCCTGCAGGTGTAGATCGATTATAATCGCCGTCCCTCGCGATCAGTGAGTACCACTTGTTCACTGTACCGTGACGTAGAAAGAACAGGCTAGTTACATGTTAAAACGTTGCTGATTGAAAGATGGACTTTGATTGTTAATGATTTGTTGTAGTTTAGAGCTAACTAAAGTTCTTTTCAACTTTGGGCAAAGTACATGAGAGAAATGCGTTTCTTGTTTGATTGCGGCTCTCTCATGTGCCTTAGCGTAAGGTTCTCCACAACCTGCTGCTAAAATTTGAAAGTAAGGTTCCACTAATTAGGCGAGTCCTTTGCAACTTGTTTTTGTCTCATGTACCCATCACCCCTCATGTAGAAGTTCCATGTTTAGGAGAGACGGGTCAGTCTTGCTGAGCCTTCGTGCTCACCGCTTGTGTTTGAAGCTTTTGCAGGGTTCTATGAGGAAGGGACTCCCGAGGATGAGACGGAACGCCAGGAGGGGAACCCCGTCGAGTGTGAGTCATGCACGCCGCCTTGTTAGTGTGCGTGTGTGCTAGCAAGGACATGTTCACGGGCTGAACATGAACTTGATGCGTAGTCTATGCCCGTAAGTGTAGACTGAACCTATTTTGATGTAAAATGTTCATAAACCTCTTTATGTAATAAACTTTGCTTCCGCTTTGTACCTTTGATGTGTGTTATCCGGTGATGTGCAACGCAGCACCCCTCAGCGTGATCCTGGCTCGACAAGACCGTGGGGTCGTGTCAACAAGTTTTATAGAATGTAATGGAAACAAGTTAGAGAATGGAATTCTTAAGAACATAGGTTGTGTGGAAAGGCCAAGAATGGCTTCGTTTGCCTCTGTTGTGCAAATAAACAGAAATGACTAAATTGATCTTAGTGTTTTAGCTATACCCTAATCACTTTCCCTATTGAACATAATAGATGAGCTAAAAAGATTTGAAAGCAACTGAAGAACCAAAACTTCAATGGCCTCAAAACTTTTATAGCAGGTTCTACAATACCTAGGGATTTACCTTGCCAAATTACAGCTAATGTGGAGTTAAATTGTGTTCTCCATAATTCTCATAATGTCCCTCATGTATTTCCACATATACATAAGTATGGAGAATAAGAACAGGGAGTTCAAGGGCTCAACTTGAGCTGATAATTTACAGTTGAGTTCTTGGTCACATGAAAGAAATCTGGTTCAAAATTCAGCCCTTTTACTTGAGTAGTTCTCCCAGAACAATTCTTTAAGCAATTCTACTCAAAAGAATTATTTCTGGAGTAATTTGCATTTTCATGCCCAATTAAGCGAACTAAAATTTCAAGTATGTCTCAGAGAGCGTGCCTAAATTTTCCTATGATTTTTGGAGCTATGGATTTTCCAGAATAGATTTTTGAAGTGGGAAACATTTTCTGAAAATGTTTCTGGACTCTTATGAACACAGCAGTTTGTTTTTGGCAAATTCGTACTCAAATGATCTTCAGATGAGCTGAACTTTTGCTAGAAGGTCAACAATATGCTAAAGGATACTCTGGCAAAATTTGGGGATTTTTGGATAAACCAAACTCCCTCAATAATTCTTTTTCAGAAACACTTCAAAGAATTTTCCAGAATATAATATTAACTTTCGTACGTATCTGAGTTCATATTTGGATAGAACTCTGAAAGATGAATCCTGCGCAACTGGAATCACTCAATTTGGATGTTTCTACAGGGTGCTATGATTTTCCAAAGTTTGAGCCCTCACTGGAATTGTTTTCTTACTGAAAACTCTACTGGGCCCGCTTATTTAAATTCCAGCCAATCAGAACTGGGCCACACCGGGCCACAGCCCTTCAGCGCGCCAACACACTGGATCCCAGCCACACCCGATCGGGTGAGGGGGGCCCGGCCTTGATCACGGGGCCATGCCGCCTCGCCCGGGGATCGCATTGGGTGGTGCCGTGTTATGCGGCACCCAATAGCACACATATAAGGAACACATTATTACATAAATCAAAAGCGGAAGCTTACAATTACTCTTTGTAAATAATTTACATAAAATAGCTATAACGGAAGTCTATAAACAGCTCACGATGAATATCTAAGAAGCACTCGAGAAGAGATCCAGCCCGTGGACTCCTCTCGCTAGCAACACGAAGACATGGCAGCGGCTAGGTTCTCCAAGTGTGACATGACTCGAAAGTTTCCGAGTCTTATCGGACAACCCTCTTTATAGCGTCGATGCTTACCTGCAAAACCACTTATATAGCAAGAGTGAGCACAAAGGCTCAGCAAGACTTAACCGTCTCTCCTAAGACATGAAAGTGACCTAAGACTTAAGCCTATCATTTGCGAAAAGACTCGCCTACGAGTTCATCCTTAACTTTCAGATTTTAGCCATAATAGTAGTGACCTTGCGCCCAACAACATTGGAACTCCACAATCAAACAAGAAACGCTTCATTCTAATGTTACTTGTCCCAAGGTGAAAAATAACTTTAGTTTGCTCTATCTCTACTTCAACCATGGTTTTCATGCAATTTATAATTTGCATAACAACATTTAAAACTTTTGCAAACTATTCCCACACAACTTGATTACTACGTCACAGCGCAGTGAGCAAGCGGTACTCATAACCGTGAGGGACGGTGATTCGAATCAAACACTACCCGGATAACTCGACACATACGCCCGCCTCTGAAGACCCAACTATGGCGTCCTTCATTACGTCGTATGTGGCAACCTTTCTCAGGCCACTAAACTGTAGAACCGGTCCCGCCATCTCAGGCTCATAGGTCTAACGAGACGATGTGATATGCCTCTACAATCCAGTGAACCCGGTACATCGGTTTCCTGGTTCCCATATATCAGTAAGAATCCGGTACACAACTCAATACTTGCTCCCAGGGCCGCATACGCTTCGGTCCTTGACCGACACGGGCAATGCTACTCGACCAAGATCTCGTCTTGTCTCTGTCTAACCCCTCTGCCCGGTCTCATCTTTAGAAACATAAACTTTAGTTTGCTCCACTTTCCAACCCCACTTATGTGGTCCTGGAACAAAGCTCGCGAGTAGATTCCAACTACTCGTCTTCTAACGGCTGTGCTAGCCTATTTAGCACGGCCTTATTCTACAGCGATGACACAATTCTACCCTTGACCTCAGGGTTCATGTTTGGTTATGCAAGTGGAGTATCACACATCCTTGACCTAATGCACATACAAACCTTAACCAATAGTAGTGAACAAAGGGAAAACTTTAAAAACAACTTAAGTGCAAACCGGGTCTTGCCTTGGTTTTGCAGGTGACTAAAGTCAGATAAGTTTGAAGTTAGTTGCTGATGCTGACTAGAAGCTTAATCCCTGCCTTCTTGCTTCTTGATCCAAGCTCAACTTCTTCTTTACTTCTCCACGTTTAATCACTACACGTTATGAATATGCATACATGTTTAATTGAAAAACTTTTTGCTAACAGATGCTAAAGCCAAGTTTAAAACTGGAACTCTGTTTGAGAATTTAAAATGACACTGGGGTGGTGGTTTGGATGTGTGTCTAAGCACTATCATCAAGTAAGAAGTGAAGTTCATCACTTGGGTGGTGATCTCCTAATTGGTTGATCAGAACAATATTGATCCAAGGCTCCAATGGAGATGGAAATTTTTTTGTGAGTTCCTTGTCACAGGAAAGTCCTGTGGACCAAAATTCAGAACATTTCACTAAGTGGATCACCCAGAACAATTCCCTAAGCATTTAGACATAAAGGAATTAATTCTGATTAAACCTGCACTTTCATGCAAATTCAAGTGAAATACAATTTCATACATAGCTCAGAGAGTATGCCTGAATTTTCCTAGGATTTTTGGAGATAAGGAATGGCTAGAACTGAATTTCCAAGTTTTGGAAATTCCCTGAAAATGTTACTGTGCTTATTTGAATGCAGAAACTTGGAATTAGAATTGCCCTAACAAAATCAACTGCAAATGAGCTGAAACTTTTACAGGAGTCTCCTAATATCCTAAAGAATATTCTGGAAAGATTTGGGGAATTTTAGATGAACCAAACTCCCTCTAAAATTCTTTTGCTGAAAAGCATTAAAGAGTTCTCCAGAATTTTCTATTGGTTTTCATGAAAATGGGGCTGCATATTTGGATAGATCTTTTTATCCTGAATCCAACCCAAATTGAATCACTAAATTTGGAGCTCCCTAGCAAAAGTTATGCAGATCTAAAGTTTGAACCAAATCTGGAATTCAAATTAATTCGGGAAATGTTCAAACCCTGACTGTGGGTCCACCCCACACGTGTCAGCCGCCGGAGTCACGCCACACGGGGCCACAGACCGTTTCCCGCGTTGTCGCAAAGGATCCCGGGGCCGCAGCTGATCGAAGATTTAAAATATCACCACTGACATGTGGGACCGTCCGGTCGTCTTCAACCTCGGACCGTTCCCTTTTTCCCGCGCCGCCCCCTCGCCGGAGACTCGTCAGAGCTCGCCGGAGTCGGCTTCCTGGCCGTCTCACGGCTCGGTACTCGCCGCCTGGGGATTTTCAGGGTCGGGGAACATGTCTACGGGGTTGACTCGGGCTGCCGGTGGCCGGAAGTGGGCCGGCGACGTGCGCACACCGCGGTGAGATTTCGGCGCCGTGGCACGAGCACCCTAGCCTACCAAAAGTTCAGCGGACGCGCTCTAAAGCAGCAGTGGAGGTTAGGCTAGCTCGGCACGGCCTCAAACTGGCTCGGAAACGGCGGCAAGTGGGGGTTCACCGTGTGCCCGGCGGTTCCCGCCATGATCGCCGCTCGGAAACTTCAAAATGGTCTCCTAATATGGGGTTTCAAGCCAGGATCAGGGAGGGGATCGGGTCGTCCTCGAGTCTAGGTCCTTTGAGCACTGTTTAGTGACCTAGAGACGAGAAGAGAGTGAGAATTTTGAGAATTCATACCAGACCGTCGCCCGGTGGCCGCCGGCGAAGTTTTTCCGAATTCTCGCCTGGTGGTTCACGGCTTGCCTTGTGGTTTGGGTGGAAGCAGCAGGGCTCGCTGGAGCGTCCAGGGATGTCCTCGCTTGGCCGTGAAAGGCGCTAGACTCCGCTGTCCATGGGAGCCCTCTCCTCGGTTCACTTTCGGCCGACGCGCGGACACGGCGCCTTTGCGGCAGAGAGGATCAACCTCGATCGCTTTTTTGTCGGGGAGAAGAAGAGTGGCGCATGGTGTTGTTCAGCAGCTCGGAGGGAGGCTGTGCACCGGTTTTCGCTGGATTCTGCTGGAGCACCGGGGAGCGGCAGCAGCGTGCTGTTTGGCTGGTTACTCGGGGTGAGGCAGGGCACCACAACTCGTTTACGGCTACTTCACCGCTGAGGACGAGCGAACCGCCGAGGCAGACTTAAGCAGCAAGTCATAACCCCCATCTCTATGACAAGTGGGGCCCACCACTCCCTTCTGCCCCAAATATCTCCAAAATTCTTGGCACTTTACAAATTCAATTCTGAGGAACTCAAATTCCAAAGTCATTTGGCAATTTGACCTGTTTTGCCTCAGTTTCAAATTTGAATTTAAATTTAGATGAAATTTACAAGTCCCTTTGATAATCATATCAAGGCACCTCCAAATTTGCTCAAAATTTGCCTCCTTCACAACATGAACGTGATGAATTCAAATATGTCCTCTGATATTTGAGTTGGCTATTGCGAGTACCCTTTTTCAAACAACAGTTTGAATTTTCTCTTTTGAACATGCCCTCCTTCTTTTGAAGTGCACCTCTTAATTCAAACTGAATTCAAAGTTTTTATTGCTCATGCCAACACTTTCATGAGTAACACAAAAGTTTCTGTAAGTCCCATTTCTTGAATGTAAACTCAACTTTATTCATAGCTCAAGTTTTCTATTTACATGTTTTGGGTCTTTTACATTCCTCCCCCCTTAAAAAGAATCTCGTCCCGAGATTCATGATTAAGGACAAGGTGGAGAGGACAACTACTACATATAAGCCTCTAACAACTCTGGATGATTGCGTTGCAAATACTCCTCGCTTTCCCATGTAGCTTCGTCAGACGTGTGATTTTCCCATAGCACCTTGAAAAATCGCAGCGTCCGATTTCTGGTTTCGCGAGTCTTTTCATCAATTATCTGGGTTGTTCGCTCAACATAAGTGAGGTCCGGCTTCAAATCTGCTATGTCTCCAGTGAGAACCTCCATTGGAGCTTTTAAACACTTCCGCAACTGAGATATGTGGAAGACGTCATGAACTCCGGCTAAGGTTGCCGGCAGCTCCAAACGGTATGCCACGGGTCCACACCTTTCAATGACAATGAAGGGACCGATAAAACGTGGAGCTAATTTTCCTTTCACTCCAAATCGGTGAATGCCCTTCATCGGAGATACGCGGAGGTATATGTGGTCCCCAACATGGAAATCCAGAGGACGACGTCTCCTATCTGCATAGCTCTTTTGTCTGGACTGAGCGGCTTTCAGATTTGCTTGAATAAGCCTTACCCGCTCTTCCGCTTCATTTACGAGGTCAATCCCGTAAATCACTCTCTCGCCAGATTCACACCAGTTCAAGGGTGTGCGGCACTTCCGGCCATAGAGAGCTTCATAAGGTGCCATTTTGATACTTGATTGATACCCGTTGTTATATGAGAACTCCGCCAACGGTAAGTGGTCATCCCAGTTCTTACCGTGATGAATGGCACATGCTCTCAGCATATATTCAAGTATTTGATTCACCCTCTCAGTTTGCCCATCAGTTTGAGGGTGATACGCGGAGCTTCGAATCAATTTAGTTCCCAAGGATGTGTGTAGTTGTTCCTAGAAGCGGGACACGAACAGCGATCCTCTGTCAGAGACAATGGTACGGGGAACTCCATACAAGCAAAAGATTCGTGCTATGTACAACTCCGCATACTTTTTAGCGCTGTATTTAGTACGCACCGGGATGAAGCGTGCTGATTTGGTTAACCGATCCACGATTACCCAAATCGAATCATGCTTATTAGCCGTGAGAGGTAGTCCAACAATGAAGTCCATACTAATATCCTCCCACTTCCATGCCGGAACACTTAGCGGTTGTAGGGTTCCCGCTTTCTTCATGTGGTCGGCTTTCACTCGCCGACACATATTACATTCTGATACGTATTTAGCAACTTCTCTCTTCATTCGGGTCCACCAGAATTTCGTCTTCAATTCTTGGTACATCTTGTTGCTGCTCGGATGAATAAAAAATTTGGATAAGTGAGCCTCATCCAAAATTTTCTTCCGCAGACTCATATCACGGGGTACGACTATCCGGTCCTTGAACCTTAGAGTGCCTTCATCATCTAACCGGAAACATTTCATCTCCCCGTTCTTCAGTCTCCTTCTGATATGATCCATGCCCTTGTCTTTCTTTTGAGCCTCCATGACCTCCTCTCTTATTGTAGGTATGAGAGCCAGGTTATGTAAAGCTCCATATGGAACCAAGTAAAGACTTGGTTCTTCCTCTTCCATCGGCGTAATGGTCAAGTTATGAATATGAGACTTCCGGCTGAGTGCATCAGCAACCACATTTGCCTTGCCCGGATGATAATGAATTTCAATCTCATAGTCCTTGATCAGCTCCAAGCATCGCCATTGCCGCATATTCAACTCCTTTTGAGTGAATATGTACTTCAAACTTTTGTGGTCGGTGTAGAGATGAACCAGATTTCCCAATAAGTAATGTCTCCACATCTTCAAAGCTAATACCACGGCAGCAAGCTCGATATCATGAGTTGGATAATGTTGCTCATGATTCCGTAATTGCCGTGATCCATATGCGACCACGCGTCCTCATTGCATGAGTACACAACCAAGCCCGACGCCGGATGCATCACAATAAACATCAAAAGGCTTGGTTGTATCCGGTTGAGCTAGAACCGGGGCTGTCGTGAGTTGTTTCACCAACGCCTGAAAAGCTTCCTCACATGGCTTGCTCCAATCATATTTGATGCCCTTTTTCAGTAGCTCAGTCATAGGTTTGGAGATTTTTGAGAAGCTCGGGATGAACCTCCGATAATATCCCGCCAAACCCAAGAAGCTACGAACTTCATGGACTGATGTTGGAGACTTCCACTTCAGCACTTGTTCAATCTTGCTGGGATCAACAGCAATGCCTTCTGTTGAAATAATGTGTCCAATAAATGGCCCTTGGTTGATCCAGAATTCACATTTATTAAACTTAGCATAGAGCTTGTGATCTCTCAGTCGTTGGAGCACAATATGCAAATGTTTAGCGTGTTCCTCTTCAGATTTTGAGTAGACCAAGATGTCATCGATGAAGACCACGACGAACTGATCCAGCTCCGGCATGAACACTGAGTTCATAAGATACATAAAGTGGGCCGGAGCATTGGTCAACCCAAATGACATGACAAGATACTCATAGAGTCCATATCTTGTCGAGAATGCTGTTTTCGGGATATCTTTCGCTCGGATCTTAATTTGATGATACCCCGACCTTAAGTCCATCTTAGAGAAGACTTTAGCACCCACTAGCTGACCAAAGAGGATATCAATTCTTGGTAGTGAATACTTGTTCTTTATCGTCACAGCATTCAAAGGACGATAATCGACGCACAGCCTCAGCGTCTCATCCTTCTTCTTCACAAATAAAGCTGAGCAACCCCATGGTGATGAACTTGGACGAATAAACCCCTTGTCCATCAGATCTTTGAGTTGCTCCTTCAGTTCTGCTAACTCACTCGGAGCCATTTTGTATGGTCTCCGAGAGATCGGCGTGGTTCCCGGTATCAACTCTATTTTGAATTTCACCTTGCGTTCAGGTGGCAAGCCTGGAAGATCTTCGGGAAACACGTCCGGATATTCACGGACTACCGGAATGTCTTCTAATTTGCAAGCCTCGGCATTACATACTTCCGGGTCTTTGGAAACCGCTTCGCCGAGATACAATGTTTGACGCCGTGAAGTGGAGAGTCCAAGTGAACACTCCTGTTCTTGATGTCCAGAACAGCCTTATGGAAGGTCAACCATGATATTCCCAATATGGCATTGATTCCCTGGTCTTCGAGAATGATGAGGGTGGTAGGATAAATTTCTCCACCCAAGCAAAGTGGTGCTCGAGAGACGACTTCATTTGTTGAGATGTCTCCACCTGGCGAATGAATAAGGTAAGAACCTTTTGTGACAGTTGTGGAAATCTGATCCCGGATCACCGTTGCCCTGCTAATGAAGTTATGTGTCGCACCAGAGTCGAATAAAATGACAACCGGCTTGTCATTTAAGGTGAACCTGCCGGCAAGAACAGGTCCTCCCTTTGGCAGATCATCGGCTGACACATAATTTACTGTCCCCACTTTGGACATAGCTTTTATTGGCTGTCCAAGATCACCCTTTGGTGCTGGAACTGCAGACACAATGTTGCTGCTCGGTTCAGTTGCTTCATTGACGTTGAGCTCGTTGTCAACATGAAGTGGGACAGCACTTGGTTCAGCTGAGAAATCACCTTGTTCATCTTCAACCTCTTGAGGGAAATAATATTCTGATGCACCTTGTTGATACTGAGGTGCATAAGAAATAAGTCGCTGCTGCGGTGAAGGTGAATAAGACCTCTGTGGGGTAGAAGAGGCGTCACACTCCCAGAATGATTGCACCTCTTGTGGAATCTCTCGACCGGAAGGTGAACGGATTACCAACCAATACTTCTGAGGCAGACGATTGTCTTCATCTTGTGATGAGTCCCTCTCCCTCTTTTCTCTGAGGTAAAGGTTGGAATAATATTCTTGAGCAATAGCACAGCTCACGAACTCATCAAAATTCTCTTGGCTAACTTGAGCCAATTCACATCGCGGCCTAGCAGTCAGCCCTCGGTAGAAATGATAACCTTTCATGGCTGGTGATTTCACATAGTCAGGGACATATTGAGCTAAGCGATTGAATTCCTTCGCATACTCAATAACACTCATGTCCCCTTGCTTCAGACTCCAGAACTCATCCAGACTGGTTTGCATTATGCCCGCAGGGATGAAACGAGCACGAAATGCAGCCTGGAACTCCGCCCAGGTGACACGATGCCCTGCTGGTTGGACAGCAAGGTACTCTGGCCACCATGCTCCAGCAAAGCCGTGAAGCTGCTGAGCGGCATATAGAGTCTTCGAGAATTCATCACATCGGATCAACCCAAACTTGGACTCTATGACACGTAACCAGTGATTTGCTTCACAATGGTCAGCCGCCTCGGAGAATACCGGCAGTTGTGTTGCCAAGAAATCCAGATACGTGCTCTGGGTTGGCATGTGACGTTGAGCTTCTCGATCTATGCCTTGCTGAACTAGGGTTTGCAGAGTTTCATTCATCTTTGCCATAATTTCAGCCAATCCGGTTGGCGATGGCTCTTGTGATGAAGTCGAGTCATTCCCACCTCGAATTGAATCTCCAAGCTCCATTTGAGAATGTGTGCGTACCATACTGCACGAAACAAAATTTTGGGTCATTCAAAATTCTATCTCAGGAGTAAGTAAATATAAGTAAAACATGAACATGTCATGTACTTTATGAAAGCATAACCACATTCATGTTTAAACAAATCTTAAGTACGCTAAACTAATCAGCGGAACTACCCTGAACAGTTCACACAAACTCCAATTTTTACTCAAGTTATCAACAGATTCTTGACTTTAGTTCAATACCAAAGTTTTAGTAAACTTCAGTAGATTTCCAACAAGTACTGATGTGCTCCTTAAGGATTTTCCTACAGGAAGTTATGGCTTAAAAACAGAAAGGTCCAGAGAGGTTTTTGCTACTGTCCTGGTTCTGAACAGTTTACTGGACTTTTCACCAACTTAACGTGTGATTTTGCTCTGGAGGTCTACAAAGAAGTTGTAGAGCACTTAAAAATCTTTCCAGAACTGTATCATACACCTTCATTGGTTAAATCTACTCAGAGTTATGCTCTGTTAAAGCCCAGCAAGAATTCCTGCCAGAAACAGAGCACTCTGTTTTTTGAAAACTTTAATACCTAGTTATACTCTCATTTGAATCTTAGCTCAAAATAAGAGTTCAATAACTAATATTTGTCTCAAACTTCCATTTTTAGTTGAAAGTTAGTTTATGAATCATTTCTTCATAGGGAAGAGGATTATATGTTTAGTACGGTGTCGATGCACCGTAAGAACATGTCGGTACTACGTTGCCTCACCAAAGAAAATCCTAAACCAGATTATACCGGCATATCCGTTTTATCAGTGGCACTAAGACGATCTCTCGCACACGTGTACTACACGGGATAAGTACGTGGTTAGTACCTGCAGAAGATCACTCAATAGTGGTGCACTCAAAGGTTATTTTATTTCAGGCAGTTCCATAATTGAAAGTAAATACAAACGCCCGTATCATTGTCATACGTCCGTCCTTGAGTTAAGCCACGTCTCAAGGCACGTGATCGTGTTTCAACACCACACGACGGGGAACCCGAGTATGTCATGAACGGGTCGTCACGGTTGGGAATGTTATCAACCCAACGGATACCACCTACTGCCCTGCAGGGCACGCCGATGGCAAGCGCTGCGTATGTCATCCTGGGCTACTTCCAGACAAACACACTATCGCGTTACTGACCACGCGATGGGGTCTCCACTTACTTGCCTAATGCACGCTAGGGATCAGCGTTTCATATGAACTCCGGAACATGAAGAGTCCAAGAGTTTCATATTAACATCTCACACCAAGCTGTGAGATATAACCCTGAACCACTTTCCTCGTCAGGGGAGCTAACCGAAATTGAACTGCTTTCGGTGGTGTTCCTTACCATTCTTACTTGAACATAGGTGCGTCGTTACATAATCGAAATTCAGAATTATAACAAATATGTTAATGCTGCCACCTTAAATAACTATACTACTATAGTCCTTATATGGGCCTAATACCGTTTCCTCACCGTATCCTAAGTTTTTGTCGTATTACGATCCTTATTCAGTGTGCTCTTACAAACGTGGCTCTGATACCACGCTGAAGGGGGCCCGGCCTCCGATCACGGGGCCGTGCCGCCTGCCCCGGGGATCGCATTGGGTGGTGCCGTGTTATGCGGCACCCAACAGCACACATATAAGGAACACAGTATTACATAAATCAAAAGCGGAAGCTTACAATTATTCTTTTTAAATAATTTACATAAAATAGCTATAACGGAAGTCTATAAACAGCTCACGATGAATATCTAAGAAGCACTCGAGAAGAGATCCAGCCCGCGGACTCCTCTCGCTAGCAACACGAAGACATGGCAGCGGCTAGGTTCTCCAAGTGTGACATGACTCGAAAGTTTCCGAGTCTCACTGGACAACCCTCTTTATAGTGTTGATGCTTACCTGCAAAACCACTTATATACCAAGAGTGAGCACAAAGGCTCAGCAAGACTTAACCGTCTCTCCTAAGACATGAAACTCTAAATGAAAGTAACCTAAGACTTAAGCCTGTCATTTGCGAAAAGACTCGCCTACGAGTTCATCCTTAACTTTCAGATTCTAGCCATAATAGTAGTGACCTTGCGCCCAGCAACGTTGGAACTCCACAATCAAACAAGAAACGCTTCATTCCAATGTTACTTGTCCCAAGGTGAAAAATAACTTTAGTTTGCTCTATCTCTACTTCAACCATGGTTTTCATGCAATTTATAATTAGCATAACAGCATTTAAAACTTTTGCAAACTATTCCCACACAACTTGATTACTACGTCACAGTGCAGTGAGCAAGCGGTACTCATAACCGCGAGGGACGGTGATTCGAATCAAACACTACCCGGATAACTCGACACATACGCCCGCCTCTGAAGACCCAACTCTGGCGTCCTTCATTACGTCGTATGTGGCAACCTTTCTCAGGCCACTAAACTGTAGAACCTGTCGCGCCGTCTCGGGCTCATAGGTCTAACGAGACGATGTGGTATGCCTCTACAATCCAGTGAACCCAGTACATCGGTTTCCTGGTTCCCATCTATTAGTAAGCATCCGGTACACAACTCAATACTTGCTCCCAGGGCCGCATACGCTTCGGTCCTTGACCTACACGGGCAGAGCTACTCGACCATGACCTCGTCTTGTCGCTGTCTAACCCCTCTGCCCGGTCTCATCTTTAGAAACGTAAACTTTAGTTTGCTCCCCTTTCCAACCCCACTTATGTGGTCCTGGATCAAAGCTCGCGAGTAGATTCCAACTACTCGTCTTCTACCGGCTGTCCTAGCCTATTTAGCATGGCCTTATTCTACAGCGATGACACAATTCTACCCTTGACCTCAGGGTTCATGTTTGGTTATGCAAGTGGAGTATCACACATCCTTGACCTAATGCACATACAAACCTTGACCAATAGTAGTGAACAAAGGGAAAACTTTAAAAACAACTTAAGTGCAAACCGGGGCTTGCCTTGGTTTTGCAGGTGACTAAAGTCAGATAAGTTTGAAGTTAGTTGCTGATGCTGACTTGAAGCTTAATCCCTGCCTTCTTGCTTCTTGATCCAAGCTCAACTTCTTCTTTACTTTTCCACGTTTAGTCACTACACGTTATGAATATGCATACATGTTTAATTGCAAAACTTTTTGCTAATAGATGCTAAAGCCAAGTTTAAAACTGGAACTCTGTTTAAGAATTTAAAATGACACTGGGGTGGTGGTTTGGATGTGTGTCTAAGCACTATCATCAAGTGAGAAGTGAAGTTCATCACTTGGGTGGTGATCTCCTAATTGGTTGATCAGAACACTACTGATCCAATGCTCCAATGGAGATGGAATTTTTTTGTGAGTTCCTTGTCACAAGAAAGTCCTATGGACCAAAATTCAGAACATTTCACTAATTGGATCACCCAGAACAATTCCCTAAGCATTTAGACATAAAGGAATTAATTCTGATTAAACCTGCACTTTCATGCAAATCCAAGTGAAATAAAATTTCATACATAGCTCAGAGAGTATGCCTGAATTTTCCTAGGATTTTTGGAGCTAAGGAATGGCTTGAACTGAATTTCCAAGTTTTGGAAATTCCCTGAAAATGTTTCTGTGCTTATTTGAATGCAGAAACTTGGAATTAGAATTTCCCTAACAAAAGCAACTTCAAATGAGCTAAAACTTTTACATGAGTCTCCTAATATCATAAAGAATATTCTGGAAAGATTTGGGGAATTTTAGATGAACCAAACTCCCTCTAAAATTCTATTGCATAAAAGCTTTAAAGAATTCTCCAGAATTTTCTATTGGTTTTCATGAACATTGGGCTGCATATTTGGATAGAGCTTTTTAACCTGAATCCAACCCAATTTGAATCACTAAATTTGGAGCTCCCTAGCAAAAGTTATGCAGATCTAAAGTTTGAACCAAATCTGGAATTCAAATTAATTCGGGAAATGTTCAAACCCTGACTGTGGGTCCACCCCACACGTGTCAGCCGCCGGAGTCACGCCACACGGGGCCACAGACCCTTTCCCGCGTTGTCGCAAAGGATCCCGGGGCCGCAGCTGATTGAAGATTTAAAATATCGCCACTGACATGTGGGACCGGCCGGTCGTCTTCAACCTCGGACCGTTCCCTTTTTCCCGCGCCGCCCCCTCGCCGGAGACTCGTCGGAGCTTGCCAGAGTTGGCTTCCCGGCCGTCTCCCGGCAAGGTACTCGCCGCCTGGGGGTTTTCAGGGTCGGGGAACATGTCTACGGGGTTGACTCGGGCTGCCGGTGGCCGGAAGTAGGCCGGCGACGTGCGGACACCGCGGTGAGACTTTGGCACCGTGGCACGAGCACCCTAGCCTGCCAAAAGTTCAGCGGACGCACTCTAAAGCAGCAGTGGAGGTTAGGCTAGCTCGGCACGGCCTCAAACTGGATCGGAAACGGCGGCAAGTGGGGGTTCACCGTGTGCCCGGCGGTTCCCGCCATGATCGCCGCTCGGAAACTTCAAAATGGTCTGCTAATATGGGGTTTCAAGCCAGGATCGGGAAGGGGATCGGGTCGTCCTCGAGTCTAGGTCCTTTGAGCACAGTTTAGTGACCTAAAGACGAGAAGAGAGTGAGAATTTTGAGAATTCATACCAGACCGTCGCCCGGTGGCCGCCGGCGAAGTTTTTCCGAATTCTCGCCCGGTGGTTCACGGCTTGCCTTGTGGTTTGGGTGGAAGCAGCAGGGCTCTCTGGTGTGTCCGGGGATGTCCTCGCTTGGCCGTGAAAGGCACTAGACTCCGCTGTCCACGGGAGCCCTCTCCTCGGTTCACTTTCGGCCGACGCGCGGACACGGCGCCTTTGCGGCAGAGAGGATCAACCTCGATCGCTTTTTTGTCGGGGAGAAGAAGAGTGGCGCACGGTGTTGTTCAGCAGATCGGAGGGAGGCTGTGCACCGGTTTTCGCTGGATTCTGCTGGAGCACCGGGGAGCGACGGCAGCGTGCTGTTCGGCTGGTTATTCGGGGAGAGGCAGGGCACCACAACTCGTTTATGGCTACTTCACCCGCTGAGGACGAGCGAACCGCCGAGTCGATCGCCAGCGCGAGATTACAGAACAGGAGGTGTCCTCCCCATGGAGTCGCGGTGGCGCCCGTAGCCCCCTCGGCAGCTCGGGTGGAAACCAATACACCGAGGCAGACTTAAGCAGCAAGTCATAACCCCCCCATCTCTATGACAAGTGGGGCCCACCACTCCCTTCTGCCCCAAATATCTCCAAAATTCTTGGCACTTTACAAATTCAATTCTGAGGAACTCAAATTCCAAAGTCATTTGGCAATTTGACCTGTTTTGCCTCAGTTTCAATTTTGAATTCAAATTTAGATGAAATTTACAAGTCCCTTTGATAATCATATCAAGGCACCTCCAAATTTGCTCAAAATTTGCCTCCTTCACAACTTGAACCTGAGGAATTCAAATATGTCCTCTGATCTTTGAGTTGGCTATTGCGAATACCCTTTTTCAAACAACAGTTTGAATTTTCTCTTTTGAACATGCCCTCCTTCTTTTGAAGTGCACCTCTTAATTCAAACTGAATTCAAAGTTTTTATTGCTCATGCCAACACTTTCGTGAGTAACACAAAAGTTTTTGTAAGTCCCATTTCTTGCATATAAACTCAATTTTATTCATAGCTCAAGTTTTCTATTTACAAGTTTTGGAACTTTTACATCGGGGATTTAAATATTCAGCTGTTGACAGTCGGGGCCCACCCCTTCGTCTTCCTCCCACCGGTACTCAGCGCGCGCGCCGCCCCCCTCGCTGGAGCAGAACTGATGCTCGTCGGACTGCCGCTGCTGGCCACCGCATGAGCTAAGACTTGCCGCAAGGGGGTTATCAACGTTGAGGAACACGGCTGTGGGGTTGTCTCGGGCTGCCGATGACCAGAAAATGGCCGGCGACGTGCCACGGCCTCTGTTGGGGTTCGGCAGCGTCGGCCAGGAGTCCTAACCCGCCACAACCTGTTCCGACAAGCTCTACAGCACCAGCGGGTCTTAGGAAGAACCGACATAGTCTCAAACTAGCTCGGAAACGGCTGCAAGTGGGTTGTCATCGTGCACCCGATCGGTTCCGCCATTAACACCCTTAGCAGAGCTCGAAATCCATTGCTATGAGGTGTTTTCATGCGATGGATGCTAAAGGAAAAATGATCGCCGGCTAGTCCAGCGTCTGTGTGCCAAGTTTGATGACTTAAGGAGGATTAGGGGGCGGGAATTCAAAGGAACCATACCGGAAGCTCGGGATGAGGCCGCCGGAGCAAAACTTTGAAATTCGTCATCAATAGCTCACGGCATGGCCTGAGCTTTGGGTGAGAGCAGCGCGGTGGCCGTGCGCTCCCGTAGCCGCCCTTGCATGGCCGTGAAGACTGCTGTGGTAAGCTTCCCACGTGCGCCCGATCACTTTCTTGAACTAGGTCGCCGCTGTGGCGGTTGTTCTCGGGCTAGGGAGGCCAAAGCTTATGGTTTTAGGCGTCGGGGGAGTGGAGTTCGAGCTCAGGGCGCTGTCTCGACGCTCGGGGAGGAGAGGGGCACGACGTCTTGCCGTTTCTTCGATCTGACCGAGGGGCGGAGGTGAGGCACTCGGTTCTGTGCGTGTGCTTGCGAGGAGAAGAAAACAATCGGGTCTTCGCTCGGGCTGAGGAGATGATAACACTGAAGGAACCGCCTCTGGGCGCCCGCATGTGGGGGAGGGCAGCTGGAGGTGGCGCGGTGGATTTCCCTCAGTGGCACACGAACAGCTTCGGTGGCTTCGAGCAGAACAGAGACAAATTCCTTTGCTTCATGTCCAAGTCTTGATCTCCAGCTCACTGCCATGTGAGTCCCACCCCACATTTTTCTCCCAAATATATTTTCATGCTGATCTTCCCCAACTCCACAATTCTGAGTTTAAAAGGTGGGCTACATTTTGAATTCTCCAAATTCAGTTTGAGCATGACAAAGTTGAATTTGGTTAGAATTTACAAATGCTTTTCCTTAACTCCTTTTTGAGCCCACCCTACAAATGAAAAGTTTGGCATCAAACTTTTCCCCACAATTTCAAACTACATGGCTGCATGTTTATTCAAAGTTTTTGGCCACCGCATGTGTGAACTTTGAATTTCAAATCAGATTTTTAAACTTGCATGCAAAGAGGTATTTAACTCCTTATTGGTTCAAATAAAAAATGTGAGCCTCATTTTGGACAATCATCCACGTATCACTTTGCATGAAGAAAAGTTTTAGCAAGTCCTGTTTTTCATGTCTTTGCCACACATATGAACTCAACCCTCGGTTTTTATTCATACCCATTTTTTGGGACTTTTACATTCCTCTCCCCTCAAAAGAATCTCGTCCCGAGATTACAAAAGAGGAACAAGACGGGAGAGGTAACTACAAACTGTACAAATCTAAAAGTTCCGGATAGTTGGTGCGGAGGTAATCTTCATTTTCCCACGTCGCCTCTTCCGCGGTATGATTACTGCACAGCACATTGAAAAAAATGATCGTCCGGTTCCGTGTTACTTGGGTCTTTTCATCCAAAATCTGAACCGGTTGCTCGGTGTAGGTCAGGTCCGGTTTCAATTTGTCGATTTCCTCGGTGCGAACAGCAGCGGTGAATTTGAGGCACTTCCGCAGCTGTGACACATGAAATACATCATGAACACCCGCTAGACTTGCCGGTAGTTCCAGTTGGTAGGCTACGGTTCCGCACTTCTCCGTGATAGCAAAAGGACCAATAAAACGGGGAGTGAGTTTCCCATTTACACCGAACCGGTGAATCCCCTTCATCGGAGATACACGAAGATACACGTGCTCTCCGACGTCAAAATGCACAGGCCTACGCAATTGATCGGCGTAGCTCTTCTGTCGGGATTGTGCAGCCTTCAAGTTCTCTTGTATCAACCGAACTCGGTCTTCGGCTTCGTTCACAAGATCAATCCCAAACAGAACTTTTTCGCCAGACTCACACCAATTCAGTGGTGTGCGACACTTCCGGCCGTAGAGAGCTTCATACAGTGCCATTTTAATACTTGCTTGATACCCATTGTTGTATGAAAACTCCTCCAATGGTAAGTGATCATCCCAATTCTTACCGTGGTGGATGGCACACGCTCTCAACATATCTTCCAGCACCTGGTTCACCCTCTCGGTGTCCATTGGTTTGAGGGTGATATGCGGAGCTTCTAATCAGCTTGGTGCCCAACGAGGCGTGCAGTTGCTCCAAAAACCGAGCAACGAACAGCGCACCACGATCTGAAATGATGGTCTTCTGGACACCATGTGAGCATATAATCCTCGAGATATACAGCTCCGCATATTGCCATGCTCGATAATGAGTGTTCACCGGTATGAAATGAGCTGATTTCGTCAACCGGTCGACGATCACCCATATCGAGTCATGCTTCCGGGATGTGAGCGGTAATCCGACGATGAAATCCATACTCACATCCTCCCATTTCCATGCCAGTATCTTTAAAGGTTGTAGCGGTCCGGCTTTCCGCATATGATCAGCCTTGACCCGTCTACACGTATCACACTCGGATACGTACTTTGCAATTTCCCTCTTCATCCTCGTCCACCAAAATTCCTGTTTCAAATCTTGGTACATCTTGTTACTTCCTGGATGAATGGAAAACTTAGACAGGTGGGCTTCATCCAAGATCTTCTTCCGGAGTTTCATATGGCGCTGTACCACTATATGGTCGTTAAACCATACCGTACCATTCTCATCCTTCCGGAAACATTTCACCTCTCCGTTGTCTAGTCTCCTCCGTATGTGAGACATACCTTTGTCTCTTCTTTGAGCCTCAACAATCTCTCCACGGATCGTTGGAATGACCGCGACATTATAAAGCGCGCCATATGGAATAACACGGAGACTTGGTTCTTCCTCTTCCAACTCAGCAGCCGCCATGTTGTGAACGTGGGCTTTCCGACTAAGCGCGTCGGCAACCACGTTTGCTTTTCCCGGATGATTGTGGATCTCAATTTCATAATCTTTGATGAGCTCCAACCATCTCCGTTGCCTCATATTCAGCTCCTTTTGCGTGAAGATATACTTCAAGCTTTTATGGTCGGTGTAGAGGTGAACCAGATTACCAAGTAGATAATGCCTCCACATCTTTAACGCCAACACCACAGCAGCAAGCTCAAGATCGTGAGTTGGATAATGCTGCTCGTGGTTTCGCAGTTGACGAGACCCATAGGCGACTACACGCCCTTCTTGCATCAGAACGCAGCGAAGACCGATGCCGGATGCATCACAGTATACATCAAATGGCTTCGTCGTATCCGGCTGAGCAAGAACTGGAGCTGTTGTGAGATGTTTCTCTATAGTTTTGAATGTGGCTTCACATGCTGCATTCCACATGTATTTAGTGCCCTTCTTCAGCAGCTCCGTCATTGGTTTAGCAATTTTTGAGAAGCTCGGAATGAACCTCCGATAATACCGCGCTAAACCTAGGAAACATCGGACCTCGTGGACTGACTTGGGAGATTCCCATTTCAGCACTTGTTCAATTTTGCTGGGGTCCATGGCAATGCCCTCTGCTGAAATAATATGGCCTAGGAAAGGCACTTGGTCAATCCAAAATTCACACTTGCTGAACTTGGCATGTAATTGGTGCTCCCTCAACCGTTGTAGCATGATATGCAGATGTTCAGCGTGCTCTTCTTTTGATTTGGAGTAAACCAATATGTCATCGATGAATACCACGATGAACTTGTCTAACTCCGGCATGAACACAGAATTCATCAAGTACATGAAGTGTGCCGGAGCGTTGGTTAACCCAAAAGACATGACAAGGTACTCACTGAGTCTGTATCTCGTCGAGAAAGCTGTCTTCGGTATGTCCTCCAGTCGGATCTTGATTTGATGATAACCCGACCGAAGATCCATCTTTGAAAATACCTTGGCACCCACAAGTTGATCGAACAGGATATCGATGCGGGGAAAAGGATACTTGTTCTTTATCGTGACAGCATTTAGAGGACGGTAATCAACACATAGCCGCAGTGTTTCGTCCTTCTTCTTAACGAACAGCGCAGAGCAACCCCAAGGTGAAGAACTTGGTCGTATGAAACCCTTGCTCAAGAGCTCATTCAGTTGCTCTTTCAACTCCGCTAGCTCGTTAGGTGCCATCTTGTAAGGCCTTCGTGAGATAGGTGTCGTTCCCGCCGCCAGTTCAATCTTAAACTCGACGTCCCGTTCGGGCGGCATGCCCGGTAAATCATCGGGAAATACGTCGGGATAATCACGTACCACCGGAATATCTTCAAGCTTAAGTGCTTGCGTGTGGTAGGCCTCTACCATATCTGGATCTTCGCTGTCTAAAAACAGCGTGTGCTGTCTGTGAATCGGCGAGTCAGTCTGGATAGTCCGGTTACCGGTATTGAGAATGGCACCGTGACGATTTAACCAAGACATCCCCAATATTATGTCTATCTTCTGCCTATCCAACATAATCAGCGATGTTGGGTATATTTTTCCGCCCAAACATAAGGCTACTCGGGACACAATCTGATTAGCAGAGATATTTCCTCCCGGTGAGCGGATAAGATAACTTGTCGTGGGAGTATTGGTGGATAGTTGGTGCTGATCCACGCATGATTTGCTGATAAAATTGTGGGTTGCACCGGAATCAAAAAGTACAAGCACAAGCACTTCTTTGAGAGTAAACATGCCCGCTAACAACGGTGCTCCCTCCGGGACATCCTCAATAGCAAGATGTTTCACACACCCGGATTGCAATGCTGCTATATTGACTTGAACAGGTGGCAGCATACCACCTGATGATGATGGGTGTCTGCTGTTCAACAACTTCTCCCGGCACTCTTGCCTAAAGTGCCCAGAGCGGTGGCAATAAGAACACGGAAACCGTTTCCCTGGTTCTTCGTTGACTTGTGGTTGTGAAGTTGATGTACTTGGCTGCAGCAATGATGCAACAAGTATCATTCGTTGCTGCGGCAATGGTGTTGCTTCAAGACAGGATTCTTGAACAGGAAATCTGTACGGAGTTGATCTTACTGGTGCTTGCCATATTTCCTCGGATGGTGTGTGATACACCACAAGGTATTTGCGAGGAACAACTGGTGTGTCTGCTTGCACATCATCCCGGTCCCTCTTCTCTGCTTGACACTCAAGTGTCGCTTGTTCTTGCAGCAGGGCAGCACTGATCAACTCGGTGTAACTGCCTTGATTGAACAAAGCCAACTTATCCTTTAATATGTCACTCAGGCCATAGAAGAAGTAGTCACACCTTGCAGCTTCACTCATCGCATAAGCAGGAGCATATTGTGATAAAAGGTTGAACCGTTTGACATAATCGAGAACACTCATGTCCCCCTGCTTCAAGTTCCTAAATTCTTGCTGTTGGGCCTTTATAAATACCATAGGAATGTCACGAGTACGGAATGCTTCACGAAATTCTGTCCAATCCACTTGATGGCCCTCCGGTACGGTGGCGAGATAAGAGAACCACCAATTTCCGGCGGCTCCATGGAGCTGTTGATCTGCAAACGAAGTCTTATGATATTTATCACACTCAAACACTCCAAACTTGGACTCCATACGAAGCCACTGATTAGCTTCCACTAGTTCGTTGGCCTCCGTGAAAATTGGCGGTTGAGTCGCCAAGAAGTCCAAGTAGGCGTTCCGAGGTAGAGCGACATGTTGTGTTTGTTGGAGTAAGCCCTGTTTTACCAAGGCTTGGAGTATTATTGTGTTCTATTGACTTGACTCAACCATCTGAGCCATTACATCCACCCATACCGTTGATGGCGGTGCCCGTGGTGTAGTCGAGTCATCATCGTCTCGGTGAGAGCTTTCAGCCCTACTCGGAGAATGAGTACGCACCATACTGCAAAAAGATAATTTTTTGGGAAGTCAAAACTTGATCTCAGCAGTATGTGAAAGTATGTAAAACATGAACATGCTAAAACTTTATGAAAGTATAACAAAATTTCATGTTTACACATCTTCCTAAAGCAAACCTAATCAATCCCCTATTCTATACTGGACAGACCATTCTGTATTTAACCCAGATTTTGATCTGGTTAGAAGCATTTTAACAACTCAAGTTGAATACCAAACTTCAAGTAAACTTCAGTATCTTTCCAACGAGTACTCACATGCCTCTCGATCATCCCTTAATCAGAAGTTATAATTGTTCAAAGCTGACAGAATTTCTGGATAAAATTTGCCAGCACCTCCTTTGTATGTGGCTGTTTTCATCACAGTTTTACATACAAATGGAGTACAATTCTGAACAAACTATGCACTACAAAATTGTTGCAAATTTCATAAAATTTCTAACGGTGTATCACATGACCCTTACAAATTGTTCTACATAACATTATGACCAATTTACAGAAACACCCAGAGAAGGTTGCAGCTGTTCTGTTTTCTCAACAGTTTGCATTCAACTGGACATTCAACCAATTTGTATCTGATTTTGCTCTGGAGTTCTACAGAAAATATATAGAGCACTTAAAAACCTTTCCAGAACTGTATCATACACCTTCATTTGGTCAATCTACAAAGATTTATGCTCTGTCAAATTCCAGCACCCAATTCTGCCAGAACAGAGCACTCTGTTTTTGAGATCAAAAGAAGCCTAGCAATTCTCTTCTTTGAAACTTAGTCCAAATGAAGAGCTCAGTAACTAATATGTGCTTTCCAACATCAATTTTTAATTTTGAAAGTCATTCATGAGTGATTTCTTCATAGGAAAGAATAATATTAAGTGTAGTACGGTGACGATGCACCGTAAGACATATGACGATACTACGTTGCCTCACCAAAGAAAAACCTAACCGGATTACACCGGCATATACGTATCCTTAGGTGGCACTAAAACGGTCACTCGCAAACGTGTTCCACACGCACTAAGGCTTTCGTGGTTAGTACCTACATAAAACACACTCAATCATCAGGTCCGGCTGCACACTGAACCCGGTATCCATACAGTTGGTACACCCGGCCGTCATCACTCACCCAGGTGTTCTCAAGCCAAACACGCCTTGAGCTACGTGTTCATGTTACTGACCACGTGACTGGGTCTCCCATGCTTGCCCAAAGCACGCCAGGGAATGGTGTTGCTCGAATACTCCAAACGACATGAAGAGTCGTAGAGGATACTAAAGTGGATCGGGTTACCTGCCACCTGTGGGGCTCCACCCTTCAGCTTGTGCGCACTGGTGGACAGCGCTTACGTGCACCCCAAGACATAAACGTCTCGAGATGCACGATTTTCCGACATAACAAATAGGTTAGCTTGCCACCTTCATAATATGCTAATAATAGTCCTTATGTGGGCCTAGTACCGTTTTCTCACCGAATCCTAAGTTTCTAACGTAATATGATGCTCAATCCGTGCTCTGTTCCCAACGCAGCTCTGATGCCAGCTGAGACAGCCGCTCTGGTATCAACTGTGACAGGGCTCTCGCACCACTCGTCACAGCTCTGATACCACGTTGTGGGGGACATGATCTCGTTGGGTGGTGCCGTGATATGCGGCACCCAACAGCACACGGGTCGAAGAAACCAATCACATTACATAAATCATTTGCGGAATCATACAAAAATATTTTACAAATACTTATCTCAAAATATGGTACAGCATAAGAATCTAACTCTCACGACTCATCTCTAACTTAGCAACAAAGAAACAGTCCAGCCCGCGGACTATTTCATACTAGCAACACAAAGACAGTCTGCAGTGGCGAGCATGCTCTTTGAGTAAGCACTCGGAGGTTCCCGAGTCTCATCGGCATCCCTTCTCTTAAGCATGAAGTCAAATACCTACCAAAACAACTCGGATAGCATCCGTGAGCATAACACTCAGCAAGACTTAACCGTGACCCTAAACATGAAACTCTATGTGAGGTTATGAACCTAGATTAGGATGGCAATAGCATAATTAAACTTGCTTAAAAGTGAATCCTTACTTTCAGGTATTAATTGCAGCATTTTAAGTAACCTTGGGCACGCCACATCGGGAGTCCACAATCAAACAAGAAACACTTTCCCCGGATGTAAATTGCTCATGGCATAAAAGAATCGAGTTTGCACTAGCCTATTCATCAAGATCCAATACAAAGCTAGTATGAAACTTCAAACCCATGTGATTAGTTCCTTTCTCATGCAAGTTCTTACTACATCACGACGGTGAGAACAAGTATGCTCGGTCCATTCTGCGAGCGACGGTGATTCGAATCAATAACACCAGGACTACATGACACGTACGCCCGTACTCGACGTTGCCTACAGCAACCATCACTGACGTCGTACGCGGCAGCCTTTCTCCCGTTTCACCCCCGTTGAATCGATCAAGTTGCCCCATACAGTAACCACTCTCATGGTGCACCTGCCAACGTGAGATGTCATGAGAATGTTCCCCACATACTGCACACTGGCCGTCCGCCTGAGGCGACCCGAAAAGTCCCAACGACAGCTTCCCGAGGTACATCGGTTTACTGGGTCCCATAATACCAGCATGAGTCCGGTACACAACTCAAAATTGTTCAACAGGGCCGCATATGGATCGGTCCTTCACTGACACGGACAGGTGTATAGCACCCAGGCCCCTATGTCCTGCTGCCCCTACAACCTTCCGGTCTCAACTTTAACATGCTAATTCATTTATGAACCAATCCCGTATGCCCCTGTTGTTCCTGAACATGCGAGTAGCATCTCACCACTCGACTTCTACCGAACCATACTTAAGCATGGCAGTTCTACACGGTGAAAGACACCTACCCAATACTCCATGGGTCATTTGGCTATGCAAGAGGAGTATCAAACACTAGACCTAATGCACAATTCATATCTTAACCGGATGTGAATACAAAATAAAAACTTAACATTTGTTAAATGCAAACCGGAGCTTGTCTGTTTTGCAGGATAGTCATATAAGCAGTTAGTATCCTTGCTGATCCACCCCTTGATTCTCTGGAGCTTTATCCACTTCAATGAATCACTCCTTTGAATCCCCTTCGTTGTGGTTCCTATTGAAATGCATATGCACATGTTTTATAGAATGTAATGGAATGAAGTTATAGAATGGAATTCTTAAGATCAGAAGTTGTGTGGAAAGGCCAAGAATGGCTTGGTTTGCATCTGTTGTGCAAAGAAACAGAAATGACTAAATTGATCTTAGTGTTTTAGCTATACCCTAATTACTTTCCCTAATGAACATAATAGATGAGCTGAAATGATTTGAAAGCAACTGAAGAACAAGAACTTCAATGGACTCAAAACTTTTACAGCAGGTTCTACACTACCTAGGGATTTAGCTTGCCAAATTGCAGCTAATGTGGAGTTAAATTGTGTTCTCCATAATTCTCATAATGTCCCTCATGTATTTCCACATATACTTAAGTATGGAGAATAAGAACAGGGAGTTCAACGGCTCAACTTGAGCTGATAATTTACAGGTGAGTTCTTGATCACAGGAAAGTAATCTGGTCTAAAATTCAGCCCTTTTACTTTAGTAGTTCTCCCAGAACAATTCTTTAAGCAATTCTATTCAAAAGAATTAATTCTGGAGTAATGTGCATTTTCATGCCCAATTAAGTGAACTACAATTTCAAGTATGTCTCATAGAGCTTGCCTAAATTTTCGTAAGATTTTTGGAGCTAGGGGTTTCCCAGAATAGATTTTGAAGTGAGAAACATTTTCTGAAAATGTTTCTGGATTCTTATGAACACAGCAGTTTGTTTTTGGCAAATTCCAACTCAAATGATCTTCAAATAAGCTGAACCATTGCTAGAAGGTCTACAATATGCTAAAGAATATTCTGGCAAAATTTGGGGATTTTTGGATAAACCAAACTCCCTCAATAATTCTTTTTCAGATACACTTCAAAGAATTTTCCAGAATATAATATTAACTTTCATACAAATCTGAGTTCATATTTGGATAGAACTCTGAAAGATGAATCCAAACCAACTGGAATCACTCAATTTGGAGGTTTATACAGGGAGCTATGATTTTCCAAAGTTTGAGCCCTCACTGGAATTGTTTTCCTACTGAAAACTCTACTGGACCCCTTATTTAAATTCCAGCCAATCAGAACTGGGCCACACCTGGCCACAGCCCTTCAGCGCGCCAACACACTGGGTCCCAGCCACACCCGATCGGGGATTTAAATTTTCAGCTGCTGACAGTCGGGGCCCATCCCTTCGTCTTCCTCCCGCCGGTTCTCAGCGCGTGCGCCGCCCCCCTCGCCGGGGCAGAACTGATGCTCGCCGGACCGCCGCTGCTGGCCACCGCATGAGCTAATACTTTCCACCAGGGGGTTATCAACGTCGAGGAACACGGCTGTGGGTTTGTCTCGGGCTGCCGATGACCGGAAAATGGCCGGTGACGTGCCACGACCTCTGTTGGGGTTCGACAGTGTCGGCCGGGAGTTCTAACCCGCCACAACCTGTTCCGACAAGCTCTACAGCACCAGTGGGTCTTAGGAAGAACCGACATGGTCTCAAACTAGCTTGGGAACAGCCGCAAGTGGGTTGTCATCGTGCACCCGATCGGTTCCGCCATGAACACCCTCAGTAGAGCTCAAAATCCGTTGCTCTGAGGTGTTTTCATGCGATGGATGCTAAAGGAAAAATGATCGCCGGCTAGTCCAGCGTCTATGTGCCAAGTTTGATGACTTAAGGAGGATTAGGGAGCGGGAATTCAAAGGAACCGTACTGGAAGCTCAGGATGAGGCCGCCGGAGCAAAACTTCGATATTCGCCGTCAATAGCTCACGGCATGGCCTGAGCTTTGGGTGAGAGCAGCGCGGTGGCCGTGCGCTCCCGTTGCCGCCCTTGCTTGGACGTGAAGACTGCTGTGGCAAGATGCCCACGTACGCCCGATCACTTTCTTGAACTAGGTCGCTGCTGTGGCGGTTGTTCTCGGGCTAGGGAGGCCGAAACTTGGGGTTTTAGGCGTCGGGGGAGTGGAGTTCGAGCTCAGGGCGCTGTCTCGCAGCTCGGGGAGGAGAGGGGTGCGACGTTTTGCCGTTTCTTTGATCGGACCGAGGGGCGGAGGTGAGGCAATCGGTTCTGTGTGTGTGCTCGCGAGGAGAAGAAAACAATCGGGTCTTCGCTCGGGATGAGGAGATGATAACACCGACGGAACCGCCTCTGGGTGCCCGCGCGTGGGGGCGGGCAGCAGGAGGTGGCGCGGTGGATTTCCCTCGGTGGCACATGAACAGCTTCGGTGGCTTCGAGCAGAACAGAGACAAATTCCTTTGCTTCATGTCCAAGTCTTGATCTCCAGCTCACTGCCATGTTGGTCCCACCCCACATTTTTCTCCCAAATATCTTTTCATGCTGATCTTCCCCAACTCCACAATTCTGAGTTTAAAAGGTGGGCTAGATTTTGAATTCTCCAAATTCAGTTTGGATTTGCATGACAAAGTTGAATTTGGTTAGAATTTACAAATGCTTTTCCTTAACTCCTTTTTGAGCCCACCCTACAAATGAAAAGTTTGGCATCAAACTTTTCCCCACAATTTCCAACTACATGGCTGCATGTTTATTCAAAGTTTTTGGCCACCACATGTGTGAACTTTGAATTTCAAATCGGATTTTTAAACTTGCATGCAAAGAGGTATTTAACTCCTTATTGGTTCAACACTTTCAAATAAAAAATGTGAGCCTCATTTTGGACAATCATCCACGTATCCCTTTGCATGAAGAAAAGTTTTAGCAAGTCCTGTTTTTCATGTCTTTGCCACACATATGAACTCAACCCTCAGTTTTTATTCATACCCATTTTTGGGACTTTTACACACTTCCACCGGGCCTGCTCAGGGGCAGCCCGCAGAGGTTCTTTTACGGAGAGGATAGTCCTCTCGAGAGGCTCGCGTTGGTTGTAAGATGATTGACACAAGGATTTTTACGTAGTTCAGGCCGCCGGAGCGTACAACCCTACGTCCACGGGAGCAGTGTTGCTCGATGTATTGCTTGGAGCTTAGAACCGGAGTTCTAAGCTTGGTGATGAACTAGGCACTAGAGAGAGTTGAGCAAAATGCCGAACCCCTTGTAACGTTGCCTGCCCGAGCCTTTTATACTCCAAGGCTCGGGCGGCTTACAAGGTGGGCCCTGAGGTCCGACAGGTGGCCCCGAGGTGATTTCCTGCCATCTACCATGTCTTGCGGTGAATGCTGGTAGCTGTCTTCTGGTCGATGGCTTCTTAGTCGTCGTCCTGCCGCCCTGCTCATGCTGCAAGATAGGCGTAGTGGTTGATGATGGCAGGGACTACAGGGCATGTCTTGTTGCCATTGGTCTACAGCCTCTGAGATGGCATGCTTGTCTTAACTGTGATGCGACTGGTCACAGTGCCTCATGATAGGGACGTGCGCCGCGTCTCCGCGTCTTGGGAAGGCGCGGGTCTTCAATGTCTTGTACAGATAAGGCATGGCACATCTTTACTCCTGCTGCCTACCAAGCCGGGGTGGGCAGCGCAGCTCTGTTGGCCACGTGGCAGGCCCGGGGCTCACCTCTGAGGAGAGGAGAAGCCCCGGCCCCTCTGGACACGTGGCGCCTTCGGAGCTCACCCCCGCGGAGAGGGCGAGGTCCGGCTCTTACGGCCATGTGGTGGGCCCGGAGCTCACCTCTGAGGAGAGGGGAGGCCCCGGCCCCGCTGGACACATGGCGCCTTCGGAGCTCACCCCCGCGAAGAGGGCGAGGTCCGGCTCTGCCGGCCACGTGGCGGGCCCGGAGCTCACCTCTTAGGAGAGGGGAGGCCCCGGCCCCGCTGGACACGTGGCGCCTTCGGAGCTCACCCCTGTGGGGGGGGCGAGGTCCGGCTCTGCCGGCCACGTGGCGGGCCCAGAGCTCACCTCTGAGGAGAGAGGAGGTCCCGGCCCCGCTGGACACATGGCACCTTCGGAGCTCACCCCCGCGGAGGGGGTGAGGTCTGGCTCTGCCGGCCACTTGGCGGGCCCGGAGCTTACCTCTGAGGAGAGGGGGGCCCGGCCCCACTGGACATGTGGTGCCCTCGGAGCTCACCCCTGCAGAGGGGGCGAGGTCCTTAGGCGGTTTTCTTCTGTGCGTGGGGGTACCCGGTATTGAGGGTACCGATAATATATGTAGTGTAGATCTGTGTATACCATGTTATAATAAATCCATGGATAAAGGACATTGAACATCATATGGATAAAGTATTGCACTCCTGATTATTTTTTTCAAGTCATAATTCTTTAGATCTATGTTTTGTTTTTATAAATTGGAACTGATCTGACAAGGATCCATCATTTCTAGAGAAGATACATCTGCCATCTCTGCTCATAACCACAGATTATTCTCTGCTGCTATTGAAATTTGCGGTGAGTAAATTCTGTTCATCCTATGTGCAGTACTTGTTTTATTTCCAGTTATTCTCGGTTTCTTGGTTCTGATGATTCCTAGTACCGTCTGTCATTTCATGTTCAACATATGAAGTAAAGAATTTTAAAAAAGAAGGAATTGGAGGTATGGGTGGAACAGACAAATATAATTGTCAGCTTCAACCCAAAAGACATCTTGCAAAATTTTACACAACGAAAGACATCTGTAAATATGTGAATACATGATATGTTGTGTTTTATTTGCACCACACTCAAGTATATATTATTTATTAACTTTATGTCTTATATTCCTTATGAATGATGTTGAATGATTACTTCTTTTTTATGTCACATCCAAAGTAGTGGTCAAGAATTTTGAAGAGAAAATCTGACAACAATAAATAGTAAAGCCTAAAAGAAATTAGAGAAGAAGTCCAAGAATCAGGGTAAATATGTGATTTAAATCTTCCTGTTCTTAGAGCTCTACTTATTTCAAGTCGTCAACATATGACTGATGTGCATGAGCTCTTCTCCTCTAACCATAAATTTACTGTTTGGCCCATACTCATGGTATGTTCTTTTTATCGGTTTGTTTTGTCTTACTAAGGTGCAAATAGGCCTGAGATAATTACTTTATGATGAATAGTTATAAAAATGATCTTCTAATGTTCTTAATCTCTTCTCTTAACAGCTTGCATTATATAACAAAGTCATGCATTTTAGACAACGTATAGAAATGAATATGAAACATAGAAGCAGTGTAGGCATCATTTAGGAGGTTCTTGTATCATGTGTGATAATGAAGCAGTATTCCTTTCTTGGTTAACATATGAATGTACACTATCACCAAGACTTTTACGTTTTCAGCTCATATGCACATTGTAGTTCACAGTGAATGATGTATATATAGACATATAGCAACTAGCATTTGATCACATGCATGCACGGTCTTACTATAATTAATTTACATAAACCATTGATATTTAAGTTGTATTTTTCATGCTTTGATGCAACCAGCTTACTTACTCGTGAATTCGTAGAGTACCGCCGAACAACAATGGACCGCAACCCTCATCCACCAGCACCGCCATCTTCGACAACCTTCACGGCGGCTGCCAACAATGCTTCTCCAAGGCCTATGATTGTTCAGGTCGACCAATCGATGTTCTATTTGCTCCAGCAGCGTTTATCTATTGAACAGACAACTGGTACATCTGCGGGAACAATATCTAGCCCTGCTGCTCAGCATAGCATCACAAGCTCGCCATCTTCTATAGTCCCGTTGCCAGTGGTACCAACACGCAAGCGCTTACCAAAACTTCCTTTTTCCAGGCCACCGGCACCAGGACAGCTGCAGTCATTTCAAGAGAGAAGCATATGCGTCCTAAACATGGAGGCAGATCCTCCATCGCCAGACTCAGCATCATCTGATGAAGAGGAGGGCGTAGCAGGTGAATATGAAGATATGAAAAATCCTGGAGAAGAGAAGGACTCGCTGCCATCCTAGACATTGAGAAGAGGCTATGAAAGCCGCCGAGCAATGCTTTCTTATCAGCCAAAATTGAGCATGTGAACCATATGTGCCTGAGTGTGAACTTATGCATATTTGTGTATCAACTAAGTTTGGTGAATATTTTGTGCTCTTAAATAGATGGAGCTAATGAACTTGTCTGCGAAGATTAAAGTTTGCATTTTCGTTAGCTGTTAAGAGATTTCCCTTTAGTACTTCGTTTTTACATGGAAGACTTGGTGCTACGTCAATGAGTTGAGATGAGATGCTTATATGATTGCACCAAAAAAACGTACAGAATCTATACGTTCAAGTGGAACCATCATATCAACATCTCATGTTGATGGCTACACTAGACGCACTGGTACACGTACAAAATCTATGTTGGGCGCTGCTGTGCAGAACAAAAAGTTGTTATGTCTTGTTCTTCTACTATGGTGAATCTCTAGTCATGTGTATATTTCCATAAGTGAGAGAGAAAGGAGCTGGCCGACCATTGGTCCTCAAAGTTTAGGTTAGATCTGGCAGCCATGTCTATGGATGGTTCAGGAGTCTACACGACGCCGGTCACAGTATTTGTGGCAATGGCTGAGATGGCAGCCATGATATGGCTGTGAAGGAAACGAGTGTGACATTGTGTTACCCAATGATTTTGGAGGATAACTTTGGCATGTGGACTATGAAGATGAAAATCTCAATGTGTGGCGGCGTGAAGGATAAGCAATTGGTCGACGAGATGATGGAACAAATGGCTCTCGCAGTCATTGTCCAAGCTGTGCCATAGGCAATAGTGATTGCCATATCCGAGAAAGAGATGGCAAAGGAGGTGTGGGACACCATCAAGGAAATGTGTGTTCGAGGAGTCTTCCACGCGGAAACAACATGACAATGTTGTGCAGAAGCTGCTACTGGTGCACGAGAAGCCCTGACTCACTCGTGCCGATTGATGGGTCATAATTTCTTAAGAGAAACACAATAGTGAGGTCTGGCGAAAGTTCGAAGATTGATTGCCGCAAATGTGATGAGTATGGTCAAATTGCCGAATAGTGTGATGCAGTGAAGAAATGTCAAATGGCGTGACGCTACTCGCCATAGTGAATGTGGACTACAAGACGCCGTTGCTCTGAAGTCATGTGGAGATGAAAATAATCAGTAAAATTAGGACTGAAATTGTTAGCAATAATCTTGACTTGTGTGTGCGTGTGTGTGCGTTTTTAGGTTTGTTCCAGAAAATCAATGCAGGTTAGTTCCTAGTGTGCACGTGCATCAGTTGAATAGATAACCTGAAAACAACAGTTAGTAAAGCCAAAAAAGAATCAGAGAAGAAGCCAAGAAATGAAGGTAACTATGTTATTTAAATCTTCTTACTCTCAGACCTCGACATATTTCAAGTCGACAACGTATGACTGATGTGCACGAGCTCGTCCCGTCTAACCCTTAATTTACTGTTTGGTCCATGCTCCAGGTACATTCTTTTTATGAGATGGTTTTGTCTTACTCACGTGCAAATATATCACAGGAAATTACCTTTCTGCAAGTAGTTCATTATAGAATTTATGTCTTGAAGTTAGTATGCTGAATACTTATAACAAACTGAATTTGAAACATATAGGCAATTTAGGCTTCAATCAGGAGGTTCTTATGGCATGCGTGACAATGAATTACTATTCCTTTTTTAGTTGACATACGAACCTACAAGTGTATGACTCCTGCCATTTTGGCTGAATTCCTGTTATAGTATCAATATCAATACTATAATATTTTCTATGGACAGCGATATTTCTACTTGTTATGAGTTTGGTTCAGATAATTAGTCCAGTGAAGTCATTTATCTAAGTGACCAAGCTAAAGTAAATTTGCACATGATCATCGTACAACCTTCTTTTACACAATAGCCTTGATGTTTTTATACTAATGTTGTCTTCTCAAGTTTTGCTCTCCAAACATCAGGAGAAAGAGAATGATGGAAGAACCTATTACATCAGTTTTCTATGGGCCACATATTCACTCAGAAGGAGCTGAACATGAGGCAATGAAGATGGTTGGAATTGATAAAGGATTACAAAATAGAGATCCATTATACTCCCGGCAAGGCAAACGTAGTAGCGGATACGCTGAGTTGCAAGTCACACGTCAACGATCTGACCATCAAACAGTTGGAAGAGAGCGAGCCACCTTTGCATGTTATTCCACATGGAGCTCTCTACAAATTAGCTTTGATCCCCACCATCCGTGAAGAGATAGCGGCAGATCAGAAACATGGCTAGGGAATGTCGCATTTGCGGAGACGTGTAGACAGTGGGGAGCTGAAGTGTTTCCAGAAAGACGGGTACGGCGTCCTATGGTTCAAGGACCGAATCGTCGTACCCCGCAACCCGGAGTTGCGGAAGAAAATCTTTGATGAGGCTCACTTGTCAAAGTTTTTTATTCACCCCGGCAGCAACAAGATGTATCAAGAACTAAGAAACAAGTTTTGGTGGGCACGGATGAAGCGGGAGATCACAAAGTATGTGTCCGAGTGTGATACATGCCGAAGGGTAAAGGCAGACCACATGACAAAACCGGGACTGCTACAACCACTGGGCGTTCCTGCCTGGAAGTGGAAAGATGTGAGCATGGACTTCATCATCGGTTTACCCACCACATTTCATAAGCATGATTCAATGTGGGTGATCGTCGATCGGCTCACCAAAGTTGCCCATTTTATCCTGCCCAACACCAACTACAACGCCAAGAAGTATGCTGAATTGTACATCTCACGGATTTTGTGCTTATACTGCATACCCTGCACTATCATCTCGGATCGGGTCACATTATTTGTGTCTTGTTTTCGGGAGCAGTTGCATGCTTCTTTGGGGACGAAGCTGATCCGTAGTACAGCATACCACCCGCAGACGGATGGGCAAACCAAGCGGGTAAATTAGATTTTAGAAGATATGCTGCGAGCGTGCGGTATCAACCACGGTAAGAATTGGGATGATCACTTACCGTTGGCCGAGTTCTCGTACAACAATGGGTATCAAGCCAGCATAATATGGCGCCTTACGAGGCTCTATACGGGAGAAAATATCACACACCGCTGAATTGGTGTGAGTCTTGCCAAAGGGTCACCTTCGGGATTGATCTTGTCAACAATGCGGATGAAAAGGTTCGGCTGATTCAAGCGAACCTAAAAGATGCCCAATCCTGACAAAAACAGTATGCGGACCGGAGAAGACGTCCTTTGCAATTCAAAGTTGGGGATCACGTGTACCTACGTGTGTCTCCAATGAAGAGCATCAACAGATTCGGTGTGAGAGGAAAGTTGGCACCCCGATTCATCGGTCCATTCCAAATTACAGAAAGATGTGGCTCAGTTTCATACCGGCTGGAATTACTGGCGACACTCTCCTGTGTGCATGACGTTTTTCACATTTCTCAGCTGGGGGATATTGAAGAACTGAAACCGGATTTCACTATCGGGAGAAACCGGTTCAGATAATTGATGAAAAGGCCCAAACCACACGCAACCGTATGTTGTGGTTCTACAAGGTTCTATGGAGTAATCACTCCGTAGATGAAGCGACATGGTAGAGTGAAGGTTTTCTTCGCGCTAACTACCCCAACTTTTTAACGTCGCACCTACGGTAATTTTCCACCGTCCTCTCTCTCATTTTCACCTTATAATCTCGGGATGAGATTCTTTTAAGGGGGGGGGGGGAATGTAAGGGCTCAAGTTTTGCATACACTCAAAGTGTTCATCACACCCCACAACCCTCATTTGAGAAAGTTTTATGAACATCTTTGAAGAGCAAGTAAACACCATCAACATAGTCATTAGATGATAAACTTATAAAATGCAAAAGTGGTATTTCCCACATGCATCACATAGGGGCTGAGCATATGAAAAACTACTAAACTTTGTTAGGAATGCTCATGCCAAATTTCACCCAAATCCAAAACCTTTTTAAGGTATTTTTGGGTATAATTAGAAAGAGGCTAGTTTGAACTTAATTTCAAATTCAAACTCCTTTCATCCCATGATTCAAAAGTGGGATTCATATTCACACTCAGCACATTTTTGTGAGCTCACACACCAATTTTCACTCCATTTGGAGTTGATATTGACATGAACTAATTTGGCTAAATTCAAATCAAATTTGAATTTCAGTTCACATGTCCTGCAAATTCAATCAAACAAATTCCACAATTTGATAATTTTTCAAACCAAATCCCAATTTGGGTGAATGATCAAATGACCAAGATTAGGAAGGTCTCTACTGATTTGAGCAGTGGGGAAATTGGATTTCAGAGGTTAAAATTTGAAAGTGGGGCCCTCTTGTCAGCCACATAAGTGAGCAACCGACTGAATCAACCGAGCTCCGTTTCTTGCGCTCAGCAGAGCGGGTACCACGGCGAGAACATGGCAGGATAGCAGCTGCTTGCCGCCTCTGGCTACCGAGCTTCCTCTCTGCTTTTTTATCCTCACGCCCGAGCCTTCCCAGTCCTATATCACCGGTGTCCCGACGTTCTCCCGCACAGAAATCCCGCTACACATCGCCACTCACCCGAGCTCTCGGTTCCACCTTTGCACGGTCGAACCAGTGGCTGTCACGCTGAGCTACAGCCGTAACCGGGTTCACCGATCCTTGCTCGACGTTCTCGCACCGGTTCCAGGCTGTGACCGATCTTCCTCGAGCCTCACCGTGCCGTTTCTTCTTCCTCGGTTCAATCCGAGCCGCCGCCATGGGAACAACTCATCCGGTCACCACAGCCCACCTTTCCCTGAGCTGTGAACAGCAAAGAGGTTCGTCATAGTTCCCTCTTCCATTACCGCAAGCTCCGGCAGCGTGACATGAGCTGCCGTCTCCAGAATTCACGGTTTTGTGCTGGTGTACAAAAGAGGCCACCGGACCACTTCGCAGAATTCGTGCTACACCCCACACCACTCATCACCTAACTTAGAGAACTACTTCGAGACGTCCATGCGAGTCCATAGGATCAGAAAATTCGGAGAACCATCGGGTATAGCAAATGTTCTTCGAGTTTTGTTAGCGTTTCCGATTTCCAACCTGGGTCACACGGTGACATACTAGTTGGGGCCATTTCTGAGCTCATTTGAGTTTATGACGACTTTCCCTAGGGTGCACTGATGCTCTAAGACCTTTTATGTAAAAGTCCCAAAACTTGTAAAGCGAAAACTTGAGCTATGAATAAGGTTGAGTTAAATACAAGAAATGGGACTTGCAAAAACTTTTGTTTACTCATGAAAGTGTAGGCATGTGCAATAAAACTTTGAATTCAGTTTGAACTAAAAGGGTCAATTCAAAAAGAAGAAGGGTATTTCCAAAAGGAGAAATTCAAACTGTTGTTTAAGAAGTTGTATTTGCAATGGCCAACTCAAGAATCAGATGGCATATTTGAATTCCTCAGGGCCAAATTATGATTTAGGCAAATTTTTGGCAAATTTGAAGGTGCTTTGATTTGAATATCAATGGGACTTGTAAATTTCATCTTAATTTGAATTCAAATTTGAAACTGAGGCACAACTTGTCAAATTGTCAAATGACTTTTGAATTTGGGTTTCTCATAGCTGAATTTGCACTATGCCAAGAATTGGAGATCTTTTGGAAGGGAGGAGCTGTGGGACCCACATGTCATTGGGAGGAAACTTGCAACTGAAGCAAACCTCTTGCTCTGTTCAGACCGAGCCAGAAGCAAACAGCCGCAGCGCGCCACCAAGGTTTGCGGTCGACGCCACCTCCAGCTCCCGGAGTTGCTGGCGACCATCTTCTGAGATTCAGAGCGATCTTTTGCCCCCAACCGACCCTCACTCGACCTCTGTTCTGTCTCGCACGGCAAAAACACCGGGCACTTCAGTCGACGTCGGGAGGTGACCAAACTTGTGCCACCGAGCTCCCTGAGCAACTAAAACTGCACCACAGCAGCGCCCATCACTTCTCGACGCTTTCCAACCATCTGCAGCTCGTCCTTGTCCTTTCCCCGCCGCAACCGAGTAGTTTTTCTTCCGGCAAAACAGAGCCACGCCGCCTTCACTACTCCTCGTCGTCCGGCCTGTCCGAAGCCTCTCCGTCGTGTTCAACATCTCACAGAGGTGCGCCACCACGTCTAGCTACTCCTCCCGTGGTCCTCTTACCCTTCCCCGACGCCGGCTAGCCGAAATTTAGTTTTTGGCGCCGGCGCATGTGAAGGACCGACCTCAGCAAGTTTCTGAAATTAGTTCCAATCGTTTGATCATTCGTTCTACAATTCAAACCACGGATACTAGGATTCCTAGCGCCCTTCCATGCTGAAACACGAAGAAAACCGACCCTCCTATGCCCCGGGTGATGAGAACTCGACGGCGGCGGCTAAAACTGCCGCAGTCCATGGTGACGACTAGTTTGCAGCCATTTTCTGCACGATTTGATCTCGGTTCCACGTTCCTCGACCAGTATGGATGATTTAGGGCATCGTATCTCGCCGGGAGAAGCAACACGATGGAACGCGTCCATGCCGAGCTCCCGAGCCGCCCCGCCGATGCCAACCCACCTACGGCCGTTTTCATGCTGGGAACCCTTGCCCGGCTGCTAGGCCACGGTGTGAGGAGCGTGTAGGGCAAAACCGGAGAAAAAACGGTGGAGAAATGAGGGTGAACATGGCGCGCCACCCTTCTGTCCGGCGTGCACCCGCGGGCTCTGGCGAGAGGTTGAAGAAACACCTGACTTGTGGGCCCCACTTTTGAATTGTTCTGTGTAGAATTCAAACAGAAGGCTGTTCAAACTTTAGAACCTCATAACTTTTGCTAGGAAGCTTCAAATTTAGTGATTCAAATTGGGTTGGATTCAGGATGAAAAACTCTATCCAAATATGCAACCCAATTTGTATGAAAAGAAATATAAATATCTGGAAAATTCTTTAAAACTTTTCAGCTAAAGAATTTTAGAGAGAGTTTGGTCCATCCAAAAATCCCCAAATTTTGCCAGAATATTCTTTAGGATGTTAGGAAACTCCTTTAAAAGTTTCAGCTCATGTGGAGTAGATTTATTTAGGATAATTCTGAAATCAAATTTCTGTGTTCAAATAAATACAGAAACAATTTCAGAGAATTTCCAAAACTTGGAAATTCAGTTCTAGGACATTATTAGCTCCAAAAATCCTAGGAAAATTCATGCATGCTCCCTGAGCTATGTTTGAAATTGTAGTTCACTTGAATTTGTATGAAAATGCAAATTCATTCAGAATTAATTCCTTTTTGCATAAATGCTTAGAGAATTGTCCTGGGTGATCTATTTAGTGAAATATTTTGAATTTTGGTCCAGATGACTTTCTTGTGACAAGGAACTCACAAGACAATTTCCAGCTTCATTGGAGCCCTGGATCAGTATTGTTCTGTTCAACCTCATTAGGTGATCACCATCCAAGTGATGAAAACCCACTCATCACTTGATCCTAGTACCTTAACCCAAACCCAAACCACTAGCACCAGTGTCAATTTATTCTTAAACAGAGTTCCAGTTTTGAAGTTGTCTTTAGAACTTGTTAGCAAAGGTTTTATAATTAAACTTGTATAAATATTCATGACGTGTAGTGATTAAACGTGGAAATTGAAGAAGGAGAAGTTGAGCTTGGATCAAGGAGCAAGAGGGCAGGGATTGAGCTTCAAGTCATCAACAACTAACTTCACATTATCTGACTTAAGTCACCTGGAAAACCAAGGCAAGCCCTGGTTTGCATTTAAGTTGTTTTTAAAGTTTTTCCTTTGTTCACTACTATGGGTCTAAGTTTGTATGTGCCTTAGGTCAAGGATGTGTTATACTCCACATGCATAACCAAAAATGAACCCTGAGTTCAAAGATAGAAATGGGTCATCGCTGTAGAATAAGGCCGGGCTAAATAGGCTAGGACATCCGGTAGAACACGAGTAGTTGGAATCTACTCGCGAGCTTTAGTTGAGACTTACAGAAGGGTGATGGGAAAGAGGCAAACTAAAGTTTACATTTCTAAAGATGAGACCGGGCAGGAGGGTAGGCAGCGACAAGACGAGGTCTTGGTCGAGTAGCTCTGCCTGTGTCGGTTAAGGACCGAAGCATGTGCGGCCCCGCTGAGCAAGTATTGAGTTGTGTACCGGATGCTTACTGATATATGGGAACAAGGAAACCGACCAGGTTCACTAGATTGTAGAGACATACCACATCGTCTCGTTAGACCTATGAGCCCGAGACGGCGCGACCGGTTCTGCAGTCTAGTGTCCTGCGAAAGGTTGCCACATACGACGTAATGAATGACGCCAGATTTGGGTCTTCAGTGGCGTGTGTATATGTCGAGTTATCCGGGTAGTGTTTGATTCGAATCACCGTGCCTCGCGGTTATTGAGTACCGCTTGCTCACTGTGTTGTGACGTAGTAAGCAAGTTGTGTGGAAACAGTTTGCAAAGTTTTAATTGCTGCTACGATTATTATAAATTGCATGAGAACCCTGGTTGAAGTAGAGATAGAGAAAACTAAAGTTATTTTTCCACCTTGGGACAAGTAACATTGGAATGAAGCGTTTCTTGTTTGATTGTGGTGTTCCAATGTTGCTGGGCACAAGGTCACTACTATTATGGCAAAAATCTGAAAGTTAAGGATGAACTCGTAGGCGAGTCTTTTCGCAAATTACAGGATTAGGTCTTAAGTTACATCCATATAGAGTTTCATGCTTTATGAGAGACGGTTAAGTCTTGCTGAGCCTTTGTGCTCACTCTGGCTATATGAGTGGTTTTGCAGGTTAAGATGACGCTTATAAAGGAGGATGTCCAGTGAGACTCGGAAACTTCCGAGTCGGGTAACACAGGGAAGACCTAGCCGCTGCCATGTCTTCATGTTGCTAGCGAGAGGAGTCCGCGGGCTGGACCTCTTCTCGAGTGCTTTCTAGTTATTCAATGTGAGCTGTTTTTAGACTTCTGCTGTAGCTATTTTATGTAAAGTATTTACAAAGAACAATTGTAAGCTTCCGCTTTGATTTATGTAATGCATTGTTCCTTATATGTGTGCTGTTGGGTGCCGCATAATACGGCACCACCCAATGCGATTCCCGGGCAAGGTGCCCAGTGACGTGAACGGGACGGCGGGGCTCTCACAGCATGGTATCAGAGCCGCATTGGTAATAGCGCATGGAATAAGGATCGTATTACGACCAAAACTTAGGATACGGTGAGGAAACGGTATTAGGCCCACATAAGGACTATAGTAGTATAGTTACTTAAAGTGACATGACTAGCATACTTGTTATAATTCTGAATTTTGATTATGTAACGACACACCTACGTTCAGGTAAGAATGGTAAGGAACGCCACCGAAAGCAGTTCAATTTTGGTTAGCTCCCCTGACGAGGAAAGTGGTTCAGGGCTAGATCTCACAGCTTGGTGTGAGACGTTAATATGAAACTCTTGGAC
Source organism: Neostapfia colusana (assembly GCA_030760725.1). Taxonomy (NCBI): domain Eukaryota; kingdom Viridiplantae; phylum Streptophyta; class Magnoliopsida; order Poales; family Poaceae; genus Neostapfia; species Neostapfia colusana. Next base: position 36,207,349 of record JASWHV010000016.1, read on the forward strand.
TCTTCATGTTCCTGAGTTCATATGAAATACTGATCCCTAGCGTGCATTAGGCAAGTAAATGGATACCCCATCGTGTGGTCAGTAACGCGATAGTGTGTTCGTCTGGAAATAGCCCAGGGGGACATACGCAGCGCTTGCCATCAGCGTGCCCTGCAGGGCAGTAGATGGTAACCGTTGGGTTGATAACATTCCCAACCGTGACGACCCGTTCATGATATACTCAGGTTCCCCGTCGTGCAGTGTTGAAACACGATCACATACCTTGAGACGTGGCTTAACTCAAGGAGGGTTGTATGGCAATGATACGGGCGTTTGTATTTACTTTCAAATAGGGAACTGCCTGAAATGAAACAACCTTTGAGTGCACCACTATTGGGTGTTCTTCTGCAGGTATTAACCACGTACGTATCCCATGTAGTACACGTGTGCAAGAGACCGTCTTACTGCCACTGATAATACGTATATGCCGGTATAATCCGGTTTAGAATTTTCTTTTGTGAGGCTACGTAGTACCGACATGTTTCTTACGGTGCATCGACACCGTACTACACTTAATAACCTCTTCCCTATGAAGAAATGATTCATGAACTAACTTTCAATTAAAAATGGAAGTTTGAAACAGATATTAGTTATTGAACTCTTATTTTGAGCTAAGATTCAAATGAGAGCATAACTAGGCGTCAAAGTTTTCAAAAACAGAGTGCTCTGTTTCTGGCAGGAATTCTTGCTGGACTTTAACAGGGAATAACTCTGAGTAGCTCGACCGAATTAAGGGTATGATACAGTTCTGGAAAGATTTTCAAGTGCTCTACAACTTCTTTGTAGACCTCCAGAGCAAAATTACACGTTAAGTTGGTGAAAAGTCCAGTTGAAGGCAAACTGTTCAGAACCAGGACAGTACCAAAAACCTCTCTGGACCTTTCTGCTTTTAAGCCATAAATTCCTGTACAAAAATCTTTTAAGGAGCATATGATACACCGTTGGAAAGGTTATGAAATGTGAAACATTGTTGTAATTCAGAGTTTGCTCAGATTCTTATTGTATTTTCATATACAACTGCGATAAAGTAGCCACATACAAAGGACATGCTGGCAAATTTTATCCAGGAATTCTGTCAACTTTGAGCAATCATAACTTTTGATCCATAGATGATATAGAGGCATGTAAGTACTCGTTGGAAAGATACTGAAGTTTACTAAAACTTTGGTATTTAACTCAAGTCAAGAATCTGTAGTTAACTTGAGTAAAATTTGGAGTTTGTGTGAACTGGTCAGGGTAGTCCCTCTGATTAGTTTAGCGTACTTAAGATTTGTTTAAAACATGAATGTGGTTATGCTTTCATAAAGTTCATGACATGTTTATGTTTTACTTATCTTTACTTACTACTGAGATAGAATTTTGATTGACTCAAAATTTTGTTTTGTGCAGCATGGTACGCACACCTTCTCAAATGGAGCTTGGAGGTTCAAGTCGAGGTGGGAATGACTCTTCTTCATCACAAGAGCCATCGCCAACCGGATTGGAAGAAATTATGGCAAAGATGAATGAAACTCTCCAAACTCTAGTTCAGCAAGGCATAAATAGAGAAGCTCAACATCACATGCCAACCCTGAGCACTTATCTGGATTTCTTGGCGACACAACCGCCAGTATTCTCTGAGGCGGCTGACCATTGTGAAGCAAATCACTGGTTACGTGTCATTGAGTCCAAGTTTGGGTTGATACAATGTGATGAATTCTCGAAGACCCTATTTGCCGCTCAGCAGCTTCACGGCTTTGCTGGAGCATGGTGGGCAGAATACCTTGCTGTCCAACCAGCAGGGCATCGTGTCACATGGGCGGAGTTCCAGGCTGCATTTCGCGCTCGTTTCATTCCTGCGGGCATAATGCAAACAAGCTATGATGAATTCCGGAACCTAAAGCAAGGTCACATGAGTTTTATTGAGTATGCGAAGGAATTGAATCGCTTATCTCAATATGTCCCTGACTATTTGAAGACACCAGCCATGAAGGGTTATCACTTTTACCGAGGGCTGACCGCTAGGCTGCGATGTGAATTGGCTCAAGTTAGCCAAGAGAATTTTGATGAGTTTGTGAGCTGTGCTATCACTCAGGAATATTATTCCAATCTCTACCTCAAAGAAAAGAGGGAGAGGGACTAATCACAGGATGAATGCAATCATCTACCTCAGAAGTATCGGTTGGTAATCCGTTCACCTTCCGGTCGAGAGATTCCACAAGAGGTGCAATCATTCTGGGAGTGTGACGACTCTTTTACTCCACAGAGGTTTTATTCATCTCCACCGCAGCAGCAACTTGTTTATCATGCACCTCAGTATCAACAAAGTGCACCAGAATATTATTGCCCTCAAGAGGTTGAAGATGATCAAGGTGATTTCACAGCTGAACCGAGTGCTGTCCCACTTCATATTGACAATGAACTCAATGTCAATGAAGCAACTAAACCGAGCAGCAACGTTATGTCTGTGTTTCTAGTTCCAAAGAGTGACCTTGGACAGCAAAGAAAAGCCATGTCCAAAGTGAGAACGGTTAATTATGTGTCAGTCGATGATCTGCCAAAGGGAGAACCTGTCCTTGCCGGCAGGTTCACCTTAAATGACAAGCCAGTTGTCATTTTATTCGACTCTAGTGCAACACATAACTTCATTAGCAGGGCGACGGTGATCCGGGATCAGATCTCCACAACAATCACAAAAGGTTCTTACCTTATTCATTCGCCAGGTTGAGACATTTCAACTAATGAAGTTGTTTCTCGAGCACCACTTTGTTTGGGTGGAAAAATTTATCCTACCACCCTCATTATTCTCGAAGACCAAGGAATCAATGCCATATTAGGAATATCATGGTTGACCTTCACGGGCGTGTTCTGGACATCGAGAACAGGAGTGTTCACTTGGACTCTCCACTTCACGGGCGTCAAACATTGTATCTCGGCAAAGCGGTTTCCAAAGACCCGGAAGTATGTAATGCCGAGGTGTGCAAGTTAGAAGACATTCCGGTAGTCCATGAATATCCGGACGTGTTTCCCAAAGATCTTCCAGGCTTACCACCTGAGCGCGAGGTGGAATTGAAAATAGAGTTGATGCAGGGAACCACACAGATCTCTCGGAAACCATACAAAATGGCTCTGAATGAATTAGCCGAGCTGAAGGAGTAACTCAAAGATCTGATGGACAAGGGGTTTATTCGTCCAAGTTCATCACCATGGGGTTGCGCAGCTTTATTTGTGAAGAAGAAGGATGAGACACGGAGGCTATGCGTCGATTATCGCCCTTTAAATGCTGTGACAATAAAGAACAAGTATCCACTACCAAGAATTGATATTCTCTTCGATCAGCTAGTGGGTGCTAAAGTCTTATCCAAGATGGACTTAAGGTCGGGATATCATCAAATCAAGATTCGAGCGGAAGATATCCTAAAAACAGCATTCTCGACAAGATATGGACTCTATGAGTATCTTGTCATGTCATTTGGGTTGACCAATGCTCCGGCTCACTTTATGTACCTTATGAACTCAGTGTTCATGCCGGAGCTGGATCAGTTCATCGTGGTATTCATTGACGATATATTGGTCTATTCCAAATCGGAAGAGGAACACGCTAAACATTTGCATATTGTGCTCCAACGCTTGAGAGATCACATGCTCTATGCAAAGTTTAGTAAATGTGAATTCTGGATCAGCCAAGTGCCGTTTCTTGGACATATTATTTCTGCGGAAGGCATTGCTGTTGATCCAAGCAAGATTGAGCAAGTGCTGAAGTGGAAGTCTCCAACATCAGTCCATGAAGTTCATAGCTTCTTGGGTTTGGCAGGATATTATCGGAGGTTCATCCCGAGCTTCTCAAAAATCTTCAAACCTATGACATAGCTACTGAAAAAGGGCATCAAGTATGATTGGAGCAAGCCATGTGAGGAAGCTTTTCAGGCGTTGGTGAAGCACCTCACAACAGCCCCGGTTCTAGCTCAACCGGATACAACCAAGCCTTTTGATGTTTATTGTGATGCATCCGGCATCGGATTTTGTTGTGTACTCATGCAAGGAGGATGCGTGGTCGCATATGGATCACGGCAATTATGGAATCATGAGCAACATTATCCAACTCATGATCTAAAGCTTGCTGCCGTGGTATTAGCTTTAAAGATGTGGAGATATTACCTATTGGGAAATCTGGTTCATCTCTACACCGACCACAAAAGCTTGAAGTACATATTCACTCAAAAAGAGTTGAATATGCGGCAACGGCGATGGTTAGAGCTGATCAATGACTATGAGCTTGAAATTCATTATCATCCAGGCAAGGCCAATGTGGTTGCCGATGCACTCAGCCGGAAGTCTCATATTCATAACCTGACCATTACGCCGATAGAAGAGGAAGAACCAAGTATCTACTTGGTTCCATATGGAGCTCTGCATAACCTAGCTCTCATACCCACAATAAGAGAGGAGGTTATGAAAGCTCAAAAGCAAGACAAGGGCATGGCTCATATCAGAAGGAGGTTGAAGGACGGGGAGATGATATGTTTTCGGTTAGATGATGAAGACACCCTATGATTCATGAACTGGATAGTCGTACCCCGTGATATGAGGCTGTGGAAGAAAATTTTGGATGAGGCTCACTTATCCAAAATTTCTATTCATCCGGGCAGCAACAAGATGTACCAAGAATTGAAGACTAAATTTTGATGGACCCGGATGAAGCGAGAGGTTGCTAAATACGTATCAGATTGTGATATGTGTCGGCGAGTTAAAGCCGACCACATGAAGAAAGCGGGGGCCTTGCAACCGCTAAGTGTTCCGGCATGGAAGTGGGAGGATATTAGTATGGACTTCATTGTTGGACTACCTCTCATGGCTAATAAACATGACTTGGTTTGGGTAATCGTGGATCGGCTAATCAAGTCAGCCCATTTCATCCCGGTGCATACGGGATACCATGCCAAGAAGTATGCGGAGCTATATATTGCAAGAATATTATGCCTACATGGAGTTCTCCGAACGATCATCTCCGATCGAGGCGCGTTGTTCGTTGCTCGTTTCTGGGAGCAGCTACATGCATCGCTAGGAACCAAATTGATTAGAATCTCTGCATATCATCCTCAAACCGATGGGAAAACGGAGAGGGTGAACCAAGTTCTCGAAGACATGCTTCGAGCGTGTGCCATTCACCACGGTAAGCGATGGGACGATCATCTACCGTTGGCGGAATTCTCTTATAATAATGGGTATCAAGCGAGCATAAAAATGGCACCTTATGAAGCTCTCTACGGCCGGAAGTGCTGCACACCCTTGAACTGGTGTGAATCTGGTGAGAGAGTGATTTACGGGATTGATCTCGTAAATGAAGCTGAAGAGAGGGTATGGCTTATTCAAGCAAATCTTAAAGCCGCTCAGTACAAAAAAAAGAGCTATGCAGATAGGAGACGTCGTCCTCTGGATTTCCATGTTGGGGACCACGTATACCTCCGCGTATCTCCTATGAAGGGCATTCACCGATTCTGAGTGAAAGGAAAATTAGCTCCACGTTTTATCGGTCCCTTCATCATCATTGAAAGGTGTAGATCCATGGCCTACCGTTTGGAATTACCGGCAACCTTAGCCGGAGTTCATAACGTCTCCCACATATCTCAGTTGCGGAAGTGTTTGAAAGTTCCAACGGAAATTCTCACGGGAGACATAGCGGATTTGAAGCCGGACCTCACTTATGTTGAACATCCAACCCGGATAATTGACGAGAAGACTCACGAGACCAGAAACCGGACGCTGCGATTTTTCAAGGTGTTATGGGAAAATCACACGTCCGATGAAGCTACATGGGAAAGCGAGGAATATTTACAACGCAATCATCCGGAGTTGTTAGAGGCTTATATTTAGTAGTTGTCCTTAATCAGGAATCTCGGGACGAGGTTCTTTTTAAGGGGGGAGGAACGTAAAAGTCCCAAAACTTGTAAAGGGAAAACTTGAGCTATGAATAAGGTTGAGTTAAATACAAGAAATGGGACTTGCAAAAACTTTTGTTTACTCATGAAAGTGTAGGCATGTGCAATAAAACTTTGAATTCAGTTTGAACTAAAAGGGTCAATTCAAAAAGAAGAAGGGTATTTCCAAACGGGGAAATTCAAACTGTTGTTTAAGAAGCTTTATTTGCAATGGCCAACTCAAGAATCAGATGGCATAATTGAATTCCTCAGGGCCAAATTATGAGGGAGGCAAATTTTGGGCAAATTTGAAGGTGCTTTGATATGTATATCAAAGGGACTTGTAAATTTCATCTAAATTTGAATTCAAATTTGAAACTGAAACACAACTTGTCAAGTTGCCAAATGACTTTTGAACTTGGGTTCTTCATAGCTGAATTTGCACTATGCCAAGAATTGGAGATCTTTTTGAAGGGAGGAGCTGCGGGACCCACATGTCATTGGGAGGAAACTTGCAACTGAAGCAAACCTCTTGCTCTGTTCAGACCGAGCCCGAAGCAAACAGCCGCAGCGCGCCACCGAGGGCTGCGGTCGACGCCACCTCCAGCTCCCGGAGTTGCTGGCGACCAGCTTGCGAGATTCAGAGTGATCTTTTATCCCCAACCGACCCTCACTCGACCTCTGTTCTGTCTCGCACGGCAAAAACACCGGGCACTTCGGTCGACGTCGGGAGGTGACCAAACTTGTGCCACCGAGCTCCCTGAGCAACTAAAACTTCACCACAGCAGCGCCCATCACTCCTCGACGCTTTCCAACCATCTGGAGCTCGTCCTTGTCCTTTCCCCACCGCAACCGAGCAGTTTTTCTTCCGGCAAAACAGAGCCACGCCGCCTTCACTACTCCTTGTCGTCCGGCCAGTCCGAAGCCTCTCCGTCGTGTTCAACAGCTCACAGAGGTGCGCCACGACGTCTAGCTACTCCTCCCGTGGTCCTCTTGCCCTTCCCCAACGCCGGCTAGCCGGAATTTAGTTTTTGGCGCCGGCGCACGTGAAGGACCGACCTCAGCAAGTTTCTGAAATTAGTTCCAATCGTTTGATCATTCGTTCTACAATTCAAACCACGGATACTAGGGTTCGTAGCGCCCTTCCACGCCGAAGAATGAAGAAAACCGACCCTCCTATGCCCCGGGCGACGAGAAATCGCCGCTGGCGGCTAAAACTGCCATAGTCCATGGTGACGACTAGTTTGCAGCCATTTTCTGCACGATTTGATCTCCGTTCCATGTTCCTCAACCACTAGGGATGCTTTAGGGCATCGTAGCTTGCCCGTAGAAGCCTTGGATACGCTGGAACGCGTCCATGCTGAGCTCCCGAGCCGCCCTGCCGATGCCGACCCACCTACGGCCGTTTTCATGCGGGGAAACCTTGCCCGGCTGCTAGGCCACGGTGTGAGGAGCGTGTAGGGCAAAACCGGAGCAAAAACGGTGGAGAAATGAGGGAGAATGGGGCGCGCCACCCTTCTGTCCGGCGTGCACCCGCGGGCTCTGGCGAGAGGCTGGAGAAACACCTGACTTGTGGGCCCCACTTTTGAATTGTTCTGTGTAGAATTCAAACAGAAGGGTGTTCAAACTTTAGAACCTCATAACTTTTGCTAGGAAGCTTCAAATTTAGTGATTCAAATTGGGTTGTATTAAGGATAAAAATTCTCTATCCAAATATGCAACCCAATTTGTATGAAAATCAATAGAAAATTCTGGAAAATTCTTTAAAGCTTTTCAGCAAAAGAATTTTAGAGGGAGTTTGGTCCATCCAAAAATCCCCAAATATTTCCAGAATATTCTTTAGGATGTTATGAAACTCCTGTAAACGTTTCAGCTCATTTGGAGTTGATTTAGTTAGGATAATTCTGAAATCAAGTTTCTGTGTTCAAATAAATACAGAAACAATTTCAGAGAATTTCCAAAACTTGGAAATTCAGTTCTAGGAAATTCTTAGCTCCAAAAATACTAGGAAAATTCATGCATGCTTCCTGAGCTATGTTTGAAATTTTAGTTCACCTGAATTTGCATGAATATGCAAATTTATTCAGAATTAATTCCTTTTTGCCTAAATGCTTAGAGAATTGTCCTGGGTGATCTATTTAGTGAAATATTCTGAATTTTGGTCCAGATGACTTTCTTGTGACAAGGAACCCACAAGAAAATTTCCAGCTTCATTGGAGCCCTGGATCAGTAGTGTTCTATTCAACCTAATTAGGTGATCACCACCCAAGTGATGAAACCCCACTCATCACTTGATCCTAGTACCTTAACCCAAACCCAAACCACTAGCACCAGTGTCATTTAAATTCTTAAACCGAGTTCCAATTTTGAACTTGTCTTTAGAACTTGTTAGCAAAGGTTTTATAATTAAACTTGTATACATATTCATAACGTGTAGTGATTAAACGTGGAAAGTGAAGAAGGAGAAGTTGAGCTTGCATCAAGGAGCAAGAGGGCAGGGATTGAGCTTCAAGTTATCAACAACTAACTTCACATTATCTGACTTTAGTCACCTGCAAAACCAAGGCAAGCCCCGGTTTGCATTTAAGTTGTTTTTAAAGTTTTTCCTTTGTTCACTACTATGGGTCTAAGTTTGTAAGTGCAGTAGGTCAAGGATGTTTTATACTCCACATGCATAACAAAAAATGAACCCTGAGTTCAAAGGTAGAAATGGGTCATCGCTGTAGAATAAGGCCAGGCTAAATAGGCTAGGACATCCGGTAGAAGACGAGTAGTTGGAATCTACTCGCGAGCTTTAGTTGAGGCTTACAGAAGGGTGATGGGAAAGAGGCAAACTAAAGTTTACATTTCTAAAGATGAGACCGGGCAGGAGGGTAGACAGCGACAAGACGAGGTCTTGGTCGAGTATCTCTGCCTGTGTCGGTTAAGGACCGAAGCGTGTGCGGCCCCGCTGAGCAAGTATTGAGTTGTGTACCGGATGCTTACTGATATATGGGAACCAGGAAACCGATGTACCAGGTTCACTGCATTGTAGAGGCATACCACATCGTCTCGTTAGACCTATGGGCCCGAGACGGCGCGACCGGTTCTACAGTCTAGTGTCCTGCGAAAGGTTGCCACATACGACGTAATGAAGGAAGCTAGATTTGGGTCTTTAGAGGCGGGCATATGTGTCGAGTTATCCGGGTAGTGTTTGATTCGAATCGCCATCCCCCGCGGTTATTGAGTACCGTTTGCTCACTGTGTTGTGACGTAGTAAGCAAGTTGTGTGGAAACAGTTTGCAAAGTTTTAATTGCTGCTATGATTATCATAAATTGCATGAGAACCCTGCTTGAGGTAGAGATAGAGCAAACTAAAGTTATTTTTCCACCTTGGGACAAGTAACATTGGAATGAAGCGTTTCTTGTTTGATTATGGAGTTCCAATGTTGCTGGGCGCAAGGTCACTACTATTATGGCAAAAATCTGAAAGTTAAGGATGAACTCGTAGACGAGTCTTTTCGCAAAATACAGGATTAGGTCTTAAGTTACTTCCATATAGAGTTTCATGCTTTATGAGAGACGATTAAGTCTTGCTGAGCCTTTGTGCTCACTCTTGCTATATGAGTGGTTTTGCAGGTTAAGATGACACTTATAAAGGACGTTGTCCAGTGAGACTCGGAAACTTCTGAGTTGGGTAACACAGGGAAGACCTAGCCGCTGCCATGTATTTGTGTTGCTAGCGAGAGGAGTCCGCGGGCTGGACCTCTTCTCGAGTGCTTTCTAGTTATTCAACGTGAGATGTTTTTAGACTTCTGCTGTAGCTATTTTATGTAAAGTATTTACAAAGAACAATTGTAAGCTTCCGCTTTGATTTATGTAATGCATTGTTCCTTATATGTGTGCTGTTGGGTGCCGCATAATACGGCACCACCAAATGCGATTCCCGGGCAAGGTGCCCTGTGACGTAAACGGGACGGCGGGGCCCTCACATTTTACTCGATCATTTGGGGTGCTAGGAAGCCCGGCCAACATGGCCGAAGTTCTTCAGAAGCCGCCGCTCGTCGCAGGCCATGCTCCTGTTGTTTTCATGTCGAGCTAAGGTCAGCACCGTGTTCCACATATGGAGTTAGGCAGAGGTGGTAAAAATCTCAAAGTTTGGCGCACGGCAGAGCCCCTCTGACGAGCACTCCGGCGAGGGGGCGGCGGCCGAGCGCGGGATGGCGGGGGGTTGAAGAAGCCCCCGGCCCCACGCTTCAGCAAGTCGAGATTTAAACCGGGGATCTAATATGGCTCTGGATCGTTTGTGGCTGCGCGCGTAAAACTCCGTAGCCCCGTGTGTCAGCCGCTGAGGAGCCGACACGTAGCCCCGGTCCCACTCGCAGGAATTTAAACATTTCCTGAATTTCGATTCTAGTTCAAACTTCAAAACTCCATAACTTTGGCTAGGAAACTCCAAATCGAGTGAACAAAATTTTGTTGGATTCAGCTCTCTGAGTAATTTCCACCAAATCCTTAATTCTACAGAATTAATTCTTCAAAATTTAAACTGTTTAGAATTTGAACTGGAGAACCCTTTGGTGGAAAATTCTGAAATTTGGATAGGATGTTTATCATAATATCCCTGAGCTACCATAAAAATTTCAGATCCATTTGAGCTCATTTGATGCACATAATTGTGTGATTAATGAAACTGTTCCTGAGAAAATGAGAAATGGCCAGAAACATTTTTCAGATTTTCTCTGAACATGTTTATCTCATATCTTTGGCTCGTAATCTTCAAATTAGGTGAAACCAATTCCATTAGAACCCTTGGAAAATGTAATTTTCAGAAAGTCATGGCTTGCTCCATGAAAATCCCTAGCACACCCTAAGAGCTCAAATTAAGGCCAAACACACATTTATTTGTAGCAGGCTCAAATGAGCTTTGCTCTAAATGAAACTTGGCCAAGGCTCTGTTTAGGTTGTATCCAAACCACGGTAAAAATTTCAGAGTCATTGAGCCTGTCTAGTAATGCTTATAGTCTTAAAAAATTCAACTTCAAATTCAAATGCATTCAAATTGACATATACATATGTTTATCTCATGTAGTCGCTAAGGTTGAGGAGGATCCAGAAGTATTAGACTTCATAACTCCGGAGGAACAGCTAGCCTACAACCAACAGCATCAAGGCAAGCTCCGGTTTGCATTATCCTTTTTATATTTTTACTGTTTTGAGAACTTACATTGAGTACCCACTTCATTTATGCATTAGTGGCTTGTTTGAAAACCCAAATGCATAGCCAAGAATACCCTGGTTTGGGCTTAGTGTAACACCACAAAATGTAGCAAATACAAATTTACACAAAGTGGACGTGGTGCATGTTGGAGAAAAATTCAAATCCAAATCAGAATTTAAATTTGAAGCAAAAATCAGAATAGAAAAGGGAAAAGAAAAAGAAAAAGGGGCCACTGGGCCGAAACCACCGCAGCAGCCCCAGCCGGCCCAGCAGCCCGCGGCCTATTCCCCCCTCTTCTCCCCACTGACCAGCGGGCCCCGCTTGTCATCCCTTTCTTCAACCGCCGCCCGTCGATTCTCCAACGCCCGATCACGCCACCCCCGTCCGAATTCGGCGCCCACGAGCCACGATCTCCGGCCCACTCGTTGCTGCACCACCTTAACCGACCCCGCCTCCCCCCTCATCCATTTAAACGCAGTAAATCCCTGCAAGTTTCCCCTACTCGCTCCCTTTTCCTCTCCGGTGAGAACCGAGACTCCCTCGGTCGTTTCCCTTCGACTTTCATCCGAATTCTCCAATCTAACATGCGTGGCGTGCTCCACTGCCGCCTGGGAGTCTTGCAGGTGAAAGAAACGCCGTGTCTTGCGCTCTAACCGCTGCTTTGACGAGCACCGAGAGCCATTGCCGGACTTCGTCGCCGCCGACCGACTTCCAGGGCCTCCGAGTGCAAGAAAACCACCGAGGTGAGGTCCCCTACCTCCCCTCTTCCGTTCTATGCCAACAAATCCAAGTTTTAGTGAGTGTAGACAAGAACCCAAAACTTTCCGGCGAGATCGCCGCCTCCCGCCACCGTGCGCCGCCGGGCAGCGCCGCCCGCACACCGCCAGGGCGACGCGGCCCTCTGTGGCCCGTCCGTTTTAAATCGTGTGGCCACAGTTAGATCCCTCCCGTACCCCTTCGCGTTATAATCTCAGCCGTCCATTTAAAATCCGACGGCCAACGTTTAAAGCGCCGATTCCTGTCGGGAAACTTACGCGCTACCCCCGCGGGTTCTGAGGAAAAAGGACCTAACCCCGGAAAACTTCTGATCTAGCCCCTGGACTCTCAGGAATTTAGGAAAATGTGTTTAATAATCAGTTTTAGCCCCTGGACTTAATAAAAATTAGGAAATACCCTCTGTAAATGATGCATTGACCACTGAGGTTTTTGGGAAAAATGATTTTGACCTTGCAACAGTATAGAATTTAAATTTCAACCCTGGGGGAATATTTAATTTAGAAATTTAAGCAAATTGAGAGTGATTTAAATTCAAACATAGGTATAAATTCAGTTTGAATTATTCAAACTCTGTTGAAAACTTGTAGAACAATTTGAAGTTTGAATTTAGAGGGGAAATAAACTTTGAAATTTCAATAAGGTTGCTGTTTTGTTATTTATTTCTGAAATATACCCTTTAGGCATAAAATAAAATCAAATATGTGGAAAAATGAATCTAAGTAACAAAAAAGGGTAGGGAAAATTTATAAAGGTTCTGTTTAGATATTTGGAACAGTACAAATTTTGTGTATGAATTTATTTTGCTTTTTAGTGCTGAAATTCATTTCTAAGCTTGAAATAATTCATAAAAATAGGTAAAAATATATTTAAATTGACCCCATCAGATAGGAAGCCAAAAGATATTTTGTTGGACAAGTTGGATTAAAATATATTCTGTGTAGGTGATATATTTCTCTATTTTAGTATTGAAGTTCACTTTTAGGTATGGAAAATAAATCTGAAAACATAGGAAAATAGGTATACATAATTAGAAAATGCCAAATAAGGTCCCCAAGTCCAAAACTTCAAGTTAAAATTGTGTAGGAGATCTGAAAACCAATTTGGAGTTGGAATTCACATTTCATGCAAAATTTTTAGCTAAGAGGTGAAGTATCTAATATAGAAAATTAGTAATGTCTGAAATTCACATGTAGTGTGCACATAGAGATCTGAATATCAAGTTAGAAATAAAATATATGTTTAAAAGTGCATGCATGCATAGAAGCCACCTAACTAGGGTGAACACCAAACTTACATATGTGTATGACTATCATGTGTATGTATGTGGGGATGATTTCTTATAGAATGTTGTTTTCTTTTGCTACGTGTGTGGTGGCATGAGTAGAACCAGCCCCAGAGCCGGTTCTCACCTTCCAAGACCAAGACTTTCAATAACCGAAGCAGCAGGAAGAAGGCAAGTGTCCTTGACCACTTTGATCCTATACTAGGATGTGTAGTTAGAATTAATTGCATTGTCAATTGAATTTTGAAACCCATGCTAGGAAGTTTCCCTAGATTTTCCTTATCTTGCTTCCTTGTAGCCTGGGTTGGGAGTTATTTTACTATGTCATTCATTTAGATCACTCGTGCTTAGCCATGATTAGAGTGGGATAAATGGGATATGAGATCATCACATTGATTACTTTACCCTTGAATGGAATATTATGAATTATGTAGAGGTAGGGATCTAGGCAGGTTGGATGCATTGGTTGGTGCTGCGTGCACGAGACTCGGGTTTGTGTTTAGTGCTTGCCTAGATACTAAGGACCGGTTCATGGAGCATCTAACCTAGCTATACCGTGCCAACCACATGCTGAGATGGGGCAGCTTGGCCAATTAATTAGGTGTATCTCCGGCGTAGTTTGGGTGTTTGGATGGTGCGAGGAATAGGTGTCAGCTGGACTACCATATGAACCGCAAGGCTCAAGAGGGGGCCACTGCAGCGGGGGTTGGAGCCTCCTGGATGCTGTTAGGTGTGAAACCTTAGTGGGCCCACACTCATCGGGAATCCCTTTGTGAAGGCCTCGTAGTGATCTCCTGGCTACACACCTCGGAAGTCCGAACGTGGTTCACGGCCACTAGCATAATGGAGGTTTTTCTTGTCCACCCGGCAATGGGGGATGAAATCACTACATGTTGGTACAGTGGTGCAAACTCTGCAGAGTCAAAACTGTCATAACAGACGTGCTCACGGTCAAGAGCGGCTTGGACTTATTCATGATTAGAGGATGATGAATTGGGAATGGGGGATGTTAAGTGGGAATCTTAACAATGGAAAAGAAGTTATGGTTACATGATATTGATGATTGGTTAGGGGGTTGGGACCATTTCATTCATATAATAGTGTAGGTGCTTAATAAGCTAAGGTGATAGGGACTAATTGCATAGTGCTTTAACCATGAGTTCAACCTTTCCTTCCTCTAGCCATGCATGACATATCTTTCCCACACTTGCTGAGTACCAACAGTACTCAAGCTTGTTTTTCTGTTGGTTTTAAATTGCTGCTCAGGCCAAGGGAATGACGTGGTGTACAACGACCAAGACTTCGGACCAGAAGAAGGATTTTAGGTTCACGGAGTCCCCTGGACAACGCCTGTGATGGAGCCCAAAAGACTTATATTCCGCTGTTTGTTTATTTACATTATTGTGAACACATTATCGTCCTTCGAGACACTATGTAAGACTTATTTATATTCGAACACTTGGCTTGTAATATAATGATACTTCACATTTGTCATCATATGTATGAGAAAAGGATCCTGGCATACATGTGGGAGTCACTCGGGTGTTCTGCGAAATAACCGAGTGTGACAGAAGTGGTATCAGAGCCAGGTTGCCCGTAGGAACGTGGACCTAGGTAGAAATGGACGTATTTAATGACCTTATGTTCTTAAAAACTATTTTACAAAGGCTGTGGGGTAAAAGTGTTAATTAATGTTCTTCCTTTATTTTATTTGTTCATCTTGCCTTAACTTTTATTCAAACTACAGTATTTATTTGATTATTGTCTAACTTGATTTTAAATGTTTTATGTTTTAGATGGTTCCCATGGTCCGCACTGCTCGTAAGTCCACCGGAGGGAGAGTTCCTATAGCTGCACTTGCCTTGAGGTAGGAAAACCACCCGGTGACGTACCACTCCTACGGGTTGGCAGTAGGAGGCTTGTTGCGCCATCTTCGGCGTATGCTCCACACCGCCGGCAACATTGGCAAGCTGATCATACACTACAGATCCACCAAGACCATCCGTGAAAAGCGTGAAGAATGGAGCTCAGAGATGAGGATCATCCACAACAACAAGCTGCTCAAGATCCACCGCTCTCCAGCTTGTCGGGCGACTTAGGCCGATGCTGAGAAGGATGTCACCTGGGATGCCATCACCTGCCAGAGTTACATCAACCGTGGCCACCTGGACAGGACTGAGTACATGTATGTCCTACAGCGTGAGAGTGGCACCACGGAGTACAAGTACCCGCCGGTGCAGCAGGGGACTTCCCATAATCACATGGACATGTGCTTGGAGGATGCAGCTATGCTCAGCACTCGACTGTAGGAGTTCCAGCAGGAGCTTCAGGATGTCCATGACACCCTAAAGGAGACTGAGGCGTTGCTTCGTGCCAGCTTGAGGGCAAGGGAGAGAGAAGATAGGAACGAACTGTGTGTCACGGAGAATGACACATGGACTCCTGACTCCCCAGACCGCCGGGCGAACAAGCGTCGCCGCACTTCTCCACAAGGAGCTTCCCCAGCTAGAGTGGAGTCAGATGGCAGACGCAATGATGAGGAAGACCCCGATGAGCCAGCTCAGTGATACGAGTCGTTTAGAGTCATTTCCCTTATTTCAGCATGTTATCGAGTAGTCGAGTCAAGAACCTATCTATTTGCTTGTTAATGTTTGGTGTGTGACGTGAGTTGTGGGAGCCATGGGACTTGTCCACAACCTAGTCTTTATGTTTGCATTTGCTTTTGTGTGTGAAACCTTATGAATCAATAGTTGCATTTGTTTTCGTAGGAGACATGGTGCCTAAAAAAATTCCTGCGAGATTTTCTGTAATTGTCTAAATTTTAATGTCTCAAAAGTTTAAGTTCATACAAGCAATGTGGGAAATTAATGCGTAATGATTAAGTTGACATTTGGTTAATCATAATAGATGGCCAGAAGAGGAAGAGGTCGTGGTGCCAACCCCAACAACAACAACAATGAGGCTGCCAATCCTCACCTTCCTGGATGGCAAGGCAGGGGGTCGCCGAGGAGGAGCTGATCCTATCTACCAAATGATCGACAATCAAAATCAGCTCATTCAGAATTTGACTCAAGTGGTGTCCAACTTACACCAAGCTCCATCCCCACAGGCTGCACCACGTCAACAAGGGTTGAGTGAGTTCCTAGGAACTCAACCCCCGAAGTTTGCAAGTTCTGCTGAACCCCAAGAGGCAGATGATTGGCTCAAGACCATTGAAAACAAGATGAGGATCATACAATGCCAAGTGTATGACAGGTTGCTGTTTGCCTCTCATCAATTGCATGGACCTGCTGCGGACTGGTGGACCACTTACGTGGCAGCCCACCACGACCCCGAGAACATAACTTGGAAGAAATTCAAGCGCAGCTTCCACAACCACTACATACCAAGGGGAGAACTCAAGAGCAGGAGGAAGGAGTTTCTTGGGCTGCAACAAGGCAACATGACGGTGAGGGAGTAACTCACCAAGTTCACCCAATTGTCCCGTATGCGCCACGGGGCATTGAAACTGATGAGCAGAAATAGGACTGTTTTATGGAAGGGCTCACCATGGAGATGCAATGCGCGATGTCCTCCAATGAGTATGAAAGCTTCCAAAAGATGGTGGACATGGTGTTTATTGTGGAAAGTAAGATGAAGGCCTCAGAGAATGAACACATGAGGAAGGTGGGATGGTCGCATCAAGCGTCAAGCAGCAACACACACCCACATCTTATGCAGCAACCTGCAGGGCAGATGAGCCGTGCTGTGGTACCCTACTCAGCACCGAGAGGTTACAACCCGAACTTCAGGCCTCCATCAGCACCCGTACAGCCGCAGCGTCAGTTTATGCAGCAGCCACACCCCACTTATCAACCTTGACCAGCAGGACAAGGGCCACATAACTCACCCCAAGACAACAAAGGTCAGGCACCTAAAGTTGGGGTGCAATGCTTCAACTGTGGTCAAGTGGGGCACTACACCCATAAGTGCCCAAAGATGAAGCCAATGCAGCCATGGCAGCAGAACATGATGAGAGGACGGGTGAACCACATGACCATGGAAGAAGCACAGGAGGCACCTGATGTGGTGAATTGTAAGTTCCCTGCAAATTTACACATTGCAACCATATTGTTCGATTCTGGTGCTACCCACTCGTTCATTGCTCAAGGATTTATTAAGAAGCATGATCTAGCAACAACACAAATGAATCATATATTAGCAGTGAACTCTCTAAGGGGAGAAATAAGAACAAGACAAGTGTGCCCCAAAGTGAATTTAGACATTAATGGGGTAGTATTTACTGCAAACCTTATAGTGATAAACTCACAAGGGATAGATATTATTTTGGGTATGGATTTATTGCCCAAGCATAAAGGCATCATTCATTGTTCGACTAGAACGGTGGAACAAACTCACACTAGTGGCACCAAAGTGAAATTCGTAGCCGTCCAAGAACCTAGAAGGGACATTAAACTCAATCAAGTGGACGTGGAATTGGAAGGGATAAGGGTCATCAGGGAATATCCGGATGTTTTTCCTGATGAATTGCCAGGTATGCCCCCAGATCGTGAAGTGGAGTTCGCGATTGAACTAATGCCTGGGACCGCCCCGATATACAAGAGGCCTTACCAGATGGATTCTAAACAACTAGAAGAGCTCAAAGAACATAGACGGAAATTGACAGCGAAAGGTTATATTCATCCTAGTTCCTCGGCATGGGGAGCTCCAGTGATATTTGTGCCCAAGAAGGATGGAACCCAAAGGCTGTGCGTGGACTACCGTGCGTTGAATGAGGTAACCATCAAGAACAAGTATCTATTACCTCGCATTGAAGACCTATTTGATCAGTTGATAGGGCCTTGTGTATTCTCAAAAATCGATCTTAGGTCGGGATATCACCAACTGAAGATAAGGCCAACCGACATTCCCAAGACTGCTTTCGTATCTCGGTGCAGCTGTATGAATACACCGTCATGCCGTTCGGGCTAACTAATGCCCAGGCGTACTTCATGTATCTCATGAACAAGGTATTCATGGAATATTTGGACAAATTTGTGGTGGTTTTCATTGATGACATTCTCATCTTCTCCAAAGATGAAGAAGAACACGAGAAGCATCTAAGACTGGTGTTGCAAAAGTTGAGAGAACACCAAGTATATGCCAAGCTAAGCAAATGTGAGTTTTGGCTGAAGAGAGTTCCCTTCTTAGGACATATAATCTCGGAAGGAGGAATCTCCGTGGATCCCGCCAAGATCGCGGATGTGCTGAAGTGGAAGACCCCTGAAAATGTCGGGGAGATTCGAAGCTTCTTAGGATTGGTTGGGTATTATCGACGGTTCATTGGGGGCTTCTCCAAGATCTCAAGACCCCTCACCAAATTGTTAGAGAAGGGAATCACATTCACGCGGAGACCAGAGTGTGAGGCAAGTTTCCAAGAGCTAAAGAAAAGATTGACGACGGCCCTAGTGCTAGTTATGCCAGACATGCAGAAGAATTTTCTGGTGTATTGTGATGCTTCTGGACACGGGTTGGGATGTGTTCTCATGCAAGAGGGGCATGTCGTTGCCTATGCGTCCAGGCAGCTCCGAAAACACGAGAAGAACTATCCTACGCATGACCTAGAGCTAGCCGTAGTGGTCTACGCATTGAAGCTTTGGAGGCATTACTTGATGGGAAAGAGGACAGAGATATATACAGACCATAAGAGCTTAAAGTACATTTTCACACAGCCAGATCTCAACCTCAGACAAAGGCGATGGTTAGAGCTAATCAACGACTTTGATGTGGGTATCAACTATCATCCTGGGAAAGCGAATGTCGTGGCATATGCTTTAAGCCGGAAGGTGCATATCAACATGTTGAGCTTAAATGACACGCCTACGTCATTGAAGGAGGAACTTGCAAAACTCAATCTAAGTTTGGTGAATAGTGGTGAGGCCATCGCCATAGAAGTGGACTTCACATTGGATCAAGACATAAGCAACGGTCAGAAGAATGATGAGAAAATACAAGAAATCAGAGAACACATCAAAGAAAATAAAGCACCTGGGTTTACAGAAGATGAACAAGGTACGGTGTGGCATGGGAAAATAATCTGTGTGCCTGAGGTAAAGGAGATCGGTGAACTAATTCTGAAG
Organism: Neostapfia colusana; assembly: GCA_030760725.1. Lineage (NCBI taxonomy): Eukaryota > Viridiplantae > Streptophyta > Magnoliopsida > Poales > Poaceae > Neostapfia > Neostapfia colusana. Next base: position 36,226,663 of record JASWHV010000016.1, read on the forward strand.
GAGGCTCATGATTCCGACTATTCCATCCATCCTGGGAGTACGAAGATGTATCATGACCTCAAGAGCAGATATTGGTGGTATGGCATGAAGCGAGATGTCGTGGAACATGTTATCCTATGTGACACATGTCAGTTGGTGAAAGCAGAACACCAACGACCCGCGGGACTGTTGCAACCACTCAAAGTGCCCGAATGGAAATGGGAAGAAATAGGTATGGGCTTCATAGTGGGACTGCCTAGGACCCAATCGGGATATGATTCGATATGGGTCATAATCGACAGGCTGACTAAGGTAGCTCATTTCACCCCCGTGAAAGAAAGCTACAGTGGATCCAAATTGGCATAATTGTACGTGTCAAGAATCGTGTGTTTCCATGGAGTGCCGAAGAAGATAGTGTCAGATCGAGGAACACAATTCACCTCAAGATTCTAGCAGAAGTTACATGAGACCATGGGGACTCATGTAAATTTCAGTTCTGTGTACCATCCACAGATCAATGGGCAGACCGAAAGAACTAATCAAATCCTTGAAGATAAGCTGAAAGCTTGTGCACTCAAGAACAATAGGAATTGGGATAAGAACTTACCGTATGCTGAGTTCTCCTATAACAACAGTTATCAGGCTAGTATGAAGATGTCACCCTTTGAGGCGTTGTATGGGAGGAAGTGCAGAACTCCATTGTCTTAGAATCAGACTGGGAAGAGCAAAGTGTTTGGGCCAGAGGTACTACAAGACGCCGAAGCGAAAGTGCGAGAAATCCGCCACAAATTGAGAATAGCCCAGACCCGACAAAAGAGCTATGCTGATATACGAAGAAGAGAGCTCACTTTCAGTGTAGGGGACTACGTTTATCTCAAGATGTCTCCTATCAGGGGGCTTCGTCGATTCAAAGTGAAAGGGAAACTATCACCTTGATATATCAGACCCTTCCAGATTCTAGAGAGGAAAGGCAAAGTTGCATATCAGTTGGAATTACCGGCCCGCCTATCAGATGTGCACGATGTATTCCATGTGTCACAACTCAAGAAATGCTTAAGAACACCCAAAGAGAGGTTACCCATGAATGAGGTGGACGTCCGAGAAGACCTTTCGTATGCCGAACAGCCGATCAAGATTCTGGAGACGATGGAATGCATCACAATGAACAAAAGAATCCGAATGTGCAAAGTGCAGTGGAAGCACCACTCGGAAGCAGAAGCCACATGGGAGCGAGAAGACGAGCTCAAGGCACAATCTCCGGATCTGTTTCCCTAGAGTCCCAAATCTCAAGGATGAGATTTCTTTTAAGGGGGTAGAGTTGTAACACCCCAAAATGTAGCAAATACAAATTTAAACAAAGTGGACGTGGTGCATGTTAGAGAAAAAATCAAATCCAAATCAGAATTTAAATTTGAAGCAAAAAACAGAATAGAAAAGGGAAAAGAAAAAGAAAAAGGGGCCACTGGGCCGAAACCGCCGCAGTAGCGCCAGCCGGCCCAGCTTGTCAGCCCTTTCTTCAACCGCCGCCCGCCGCTTCTCCTGCGCTCGATCGCGCCACCCCCGTCCGTATTCGGCGCCCCCGAGCCACGATCTCCGGACCACTCGTTGCTGCACCACCTCAACCGACCTCGCCGCCCCCCTTGTCCATTTAAACAAAGGAAATCCCCGCCGGTTTCCCCTCGCCGCTCCATTTTCCTCTCTGGTGAGAACTGAGACTCCCTCTACTGTTTCCCTCCAACTTTCATCCGAATTCTCCGATCTAACATGTGTGGCGTGCTCCACTGCCACCGGGGAGTCTTGCAGGTGTAAGAAACGCCGTGTCTTGCGCTGTAACCGCTGCTTTGACGAGCACCGAGAGACATTGCTGGACTTCGTCACCGCCGACCGACTTCTAGGGCCTCCGAGTGCAAGAAAACCACCGAGGTGAGGTCCCCTACCTCCCCTCTTCCGTTTTGTGCCAAGAAATCCAAGTTTTAGCGAGTGTAGACGAAAACCTGAAACTTTCGGGCGAGATCGCCGCCTCCCGCCGCCGTGCCGCCTGGCAGCGCCGCCCGCACACCGCCAGGGCGACGTGGCCCTCTGTGGCCCGTCCGTTTTAAATCGTGCGGCCACAGTTAGATCCCTCCCGTACCCCTTCACGTTATAATCTCAGCCGTCCATTTAAAATCCGACGGCCCACGTTTAAAGCGCCGATTCCCGCCGGGAAACTTACACGCTACCCCTGGGGGTTCTAAGGAAAAAGGATCTAGCCCCGGAAAACTTCTGATCTAGCCCCTGGACTCTCGGAAATTTAGGAAAATGCGTTTAATAATCAGTTTTAGCCCCTGGACTTAATAAAAATTAGGAAGTACCCTCTGTAAATGATGCATTGACCCCTGAGGTTTTTGGGAAATATGATTTTGACCTTGCAACAGTATAGAATTTAAATTTCAACCCTGGGGGAATATTTAATTTAGAAATTTAAGCAAATTGAGTGTGATTTAAATTCAAACATAGGTATAAATTCAGTTTGAATTATTCAAACTCTGTTGAAAACTTGTAGAACAATATGAAGTTTGAATTTAGAGGGGAAATAAACTTTGAAATTTCAATAAGGTTGCTGTTTGATTATTTATTTCTGAAATATACCCTTTAGGCATAAAACAAAATTAAATATGCGGAAAAATGAATCTAAGTAACCAAAAAGGTAGGGAAAATTTATAAAGGTTCTGTTTAGATATTTGGAACAGTATAAATTTTGTGTATGAATTTATTTTGCTGTTTATTGCTGAAATTCATTTCTAAGCTTGAAATAATTCTGAGAAATAGGTAAAAATATATTTAAATTGACCCCATCAGATAGGAAGCCAAAAGATATTTTGTTGGACAAGTTGGATTAAAATATATTCTGCGTAGGTGATATATTTCACTATTTTAGTATTGAAGTTCACTTTTAGGTATGGAAAATAAATCTGAAAACCTAGGAAAATAGGTATACATAATTAGAAAATGCCAAATGAGGTCCCCAAGTCCAAAACTTCAAGTTAAAATTGTGTAGGAGATCTGAAAACCAATTTGGAGTTGGAATTCACATTTCATGCAAATTTTGTAGCTAAGAAGTGAAGTATCTAATATAGAAAATTAGTAAAGTCTGAAATTCACATGTAGTGTGCACTTAGAGATCTGAATATCAAGTTAGAAATAATATATATGTTTAAAAGTGCATGCATGCATAGAAGTCACCTAACTAGGGTGAACACCAAACATACATATGTGTATGACTTTCATGTGTATGTATGTGTGGATGATTTCTTATAGAATGTTGTTTTCTTTTGCTACGTGTGTGGTGGCATGAGTAGAACCAGCCCCAGAGCCGGTTCTCACCTTCCAAGACCAAGACTTTCAATGGCCGGAGCAGCAGGAAGAAGGCAAGTGTCCTTGACCACTTTGATCCTATACTAGGATGTGTAGTTAGAATTAATTGCATTGTCAATTGAATTATGAAACCCATGCTAGGAAGTTTCCCTATATTTTCCTTATATTGCTTCCTTGTAGCCTGGGTTGGGAGTTATTTTACTATGTCATTCATTTAGATCACTCATGCTTAGCCATGCTTAGAGTGGGATAAATGGGATATAAGATCATCACCTTGATTACTTTACCCTTGAATGGAATATTATGAATTATGTAGAGGTAGTGATCTAGGCAAGTTGGATGCATTGGTTGGTGTTGCGTGCACGAGACTCGGGTTTGTGTTTAGTGCTTGCCTGGATCCTAAGGACCGGTTCATGGAGCATGTAACCTAGCTTTACCGTGCCAACCACATGCTGAGATGGGGCAGCTTAGTCAATTAATTAGGTGTATCTCTGGCGTAGTATGGGTGTTTGGATGGTGCGGGGAATAGGTGTCAGCTGGACTACCATATGAACCGCAAGGCTCAAGAGGGGCCACTGCAGCGGGGGTTGGAGCCTCCTAGATGCTGTTAGGGGTGAAACCTAAGTGGGCCCACACTCATCGGGAATCCCTTTGTAAAGGCCTCGTAGTGATCTCCTGGCTACACACCTCGGAAGTGTGAACGTGGTTCGTTGCCACTGGCATAATGGAGGTTTTCTAGTCCACCCGGCAACGGGGGATGAATCACTACACGTGGGTACAGTGGTGCAAACTCTGCAGAGTCAAAACTGTCTTGACAGCCGTGCTCATGGTCAAGAGTGTCTTGGACTTATTCATGATTAGAGGATGATGAATTGGGAAGCGGAGGATGTTAAGCGGGAAGCTTAACAATGGAAAAGAAGTTATGGTTACTTGATATTGATGATGGGTTAGGGGGTTGGGACCATTTCATTCATATAATAGTGTAGGTGCTTAATAAGCTAAGGTGATAGGGACTAATTGCATTGTGCTTTAACCATGAGTTCAACCTTTCCTTGCTCTAGCCATGCATGACATAACTTTCCCACACTTGCTAAGTACCAATGATACTCAAGCTTGTTTTTCTGTTGGTTTTAAATTGCCGCTCAGGCCAAGGGAATGACGTGGTGTACAACGACCAAGACTTCGGACCAGAAGAAGGATTTTAGGTTTACGGAGTCCCCCGGGCAACGCCTGTGATGGAGCCCAAGAGACTTATCTTCCGCTGTTTGTTTATTTATTTACATTATTGTGAACACATTATCGTCCTCCGAGACGCTATGTAAGACTTATTTATATTTGAACACTTGGCTTGTAATATAATGATACTTCACTATTTGTCATCACATGTATGAGAAAAGGATCCTGGCATACATGTGGGAGTCACTCGGATGTTCTGCAGAATATTCGGTTGTGACACTTAGGCTCTTAATCCTCGAACAGCTACTGCAATCTAAGATAGTGTAGGATTCGGTACAAGTCGAGTGGTTGGAACTGCTCGCGAGAATAGGCTAGAGGCACACTACTCAGGTAAAGATAGCAAATGAAACACATGGCAAGAAAAATGAGACCGAGTGGAGAGTAAGGGCAGCAGGACTTTAGGGCCTGGGTGCCGTAGCTCCACTTGTGTCGATTGAGGACCAGGTCGTGTGCGGGCCTGTTGAACAAGCTAGAACAGTACCTAAGACCTACCGGATATATGGGAGCCAGAAAACCGATGTAATTCGGGTAGCTGGGTGTTGAGGCATAGCTGGTCGTTCAGAGGGTAGGTTAAGAGCTTGAGGTGTAAATCAGCTGGCGGCACTGCGGATGCGCGCGCAGAGACCTCTTGCTTAGGACGATTGGACCAGCTCAACATTTGGCGGATGAATGAAAGGTGGTTGCGTACGACGTCCGTGATGGTTGCTGTAGGCAACATCGAGTACGGGCGTACGTGACGTGTTATTTGGGTAACCATGCAGGTGTAAATCGATTATAATCGCCGTCCCTCATGTTCAGTGAGTACCACTTGTTCACTGTACTGTGACGTAGAAAGAACAGGCTAGAGTCATGTTAAAAGTTGCTGACTGAAAGCTATAACTTGGTTCCTAATCAAATGTTGTAGTTTAGAGCAAATTAAAGTTCTTTTCAACCGTGGGCAAATCACATGAGAGAAATGGGTTTCTGGTTTGGTTGCGGCTCTCTTATGTGTTTTAGCGTGAGGTTCTCCACAACTTGCTGCTGAAACTTGAAAGTAAGGTTCAACTATTTAGGCATGTCCTTTGCAACTTACTTTCCTATTACACATTGAAATTCTAGCATTTAGAGTTACATGTGTAGGTGAGACGGTTCAGACTTGCTGAGCCATCGTGCTCACTTCTTGTGTTTGAAGCTTTTGCAGGGTGTTATGAGGAGGAGACTCCCGTGGAGGAGACGGACCTCCAAGAGGGCAACCCCGTCAAATGGGAGTCATGCATGCCGCCGTGTTAGTGTGTGTGCATTCTAGAGGGAACATGTTCACGGGCTGAACATGAACTCTGTGCTTAGTTTACGCCCATGGGTGTCCACTGAACATATTTTGTTGTAAACATGTCTATAAACTCTTTTATGTAATAAAACTTTGCTTCTGCTTTGTACCATTTACGTGTCGTATCTGGTGTTGTGCAACGCAGCACCCCTCAGCGAGATACGGGCTCATAGAGGCCATGAGGCCCTTGCAAGACACTCAGGTTCTTCCTCATCCAGACACGCGAGGAGGCCTCGCTTGTAATCCCGGTTCCTTAAACCGCCTGATACAAGACAGAAGAACACCCCATACTGGATGTAGGACACGTTGTACAAACCAGTATAAACCCCTGTCTTTGTTAGCTAGTTGTGGGGACACCCACCCCGACAGTCTAGGAATCGCATTGGGTGGTGCCGTACAATGTGGCTCCCAACAGCACACATCCAAAAAACACACATACACAACAATATATGCCTTTAATACATATTATTGTCACATTTTTACAAATAATGTACAAGTGTACATTGCAGCGGAAGATAAGAATAAACTTACGGACTATAGGCTACGCTAAGCAAAATGAAGCCATCCTGCCCACGGACGCTTCACACTAGCTCCACATCAAAACCCAGCGGCGTGCAGGGTTCCAAAGTGAGACTCACACCCCTCACTGGGTGCTGCCCCACTTGGCTCTCCCTTCCTCCCTAATGTTGCCTTATGCAACGTTACCTGCAAAATAGTGGATCAACAAACCGTGAGTTTATGCTCAGCAGGACTTAACCGACAACCTACACATGGAACTCTACATGCTGAAAAAAAGAAGGCTGAATGGAGAAGTTTTCATAAACAATGATCTTGGGCAAATGGAGAGTCCTTACTTCAAGTCTTTAGCAACTTTTATAACCCTCGCACAATTTACATCGAGACTCCACAATTAAACAAGAAACACTTCATCTCGATGTCACTTGCTCGAGGAGAAAGTAAATTTAGTGAGGTACCCTAGACACATAAATACCTTGCGCCATCAACGTCGAGTTACCGCAATTGATCCGCCTGCGGTGGCGTACCTTACCTCTTACCTCCACATAGGTGCATCATTACAGAATTGAAATACTGAATGTAACACTCTATTAGCTTGCCACCTTAAGTAACTATGCTAATAATAGTCCGTAGGTGGGCATACTACACGTTCCTCACTCGTATACTTCTAGGTTTTCAAAAATAAGCTCTTTTCGTGCGTGCTATTCCCAATGCGGCTCTGATACCACGCCTGTGGGGAACCCCTTCCAGGATCCACACTCCAGGATCACATTGGGTGGTGCCGTGCGATGCGGCACCCAACAGCATACACGAAAAGAACCGTAAAGTACAAAGTCTTTTATTTCTCAAGATAGTGTCATTTACAAAATATTGTACCACGAGAGTACACGCAGCGGAATATACATACACGCTTACTCTCGGTCCTAACTACGCAAAAGAGAAGACGCCCAATCCGCAGACGCTCCTTACTAGCTTCTATGAAGATGAGTGCCGCGGCAGGGTTTCCGGTGAGTCTTTGATGGCTCACCGAACAACCATCTTCATAGCAAATTTTATAACCTGCAAAACACTAATAATGCAACCGTGAGAATGATGGCTCTGCAAGACTTAACTGACACTCCTAAACGATGAAACTCTACATGCAGGGATTACTAACATAGGGAAAGGATGATGCAATAACGACACGCCTACATGTTGATCCTTATTTTCAGTTTAATAGCAGCAGATTATTATGCCTTTGGCAGCCCTCACATCGGAATTCCACAATCAAACAAGAAACGCTTTCCTTCGATGTGGTGATGCCCAAAGTGGAATATGCACTTAGTGAGCTCTACAACTATAGCATACATGGTTGGCAATACAATTAATTTAAGAACTTCACATCAGCAATGATTCATCTCACTTCATCTGGAAATAATTACTACGTCACAACTCAGTGAACAGGTGGTACTCATATAACCGTGAGGGACGGTGATTGCAATCAGGACACACCCGGAACACACGACACATACACCCGGCTCGAAAGACTCATACAAGAGCTCTTTCTTACATTGTATGCAGAAACCTTTCGCCCGTCACTCCAATGTCGAACCAGTTCCGCCGACTCATCAGAAGGGCAACTACCCGGAACACGTCGAAGTTGCTCCGCTAGCGGGTTTACACCTCTGACACTAACCCCCAAAGGACGGCCGTATAAGTTTCGACACGAGAGTACCCGAGTTATATCGGTTTCCTGGACCCCATAATTCCAGTATGCATATGGTACTGTTCAAACTTGCTCAGCAGGGCGGCATACACATCGGTCCTTAACCGACACAAACAGAGCTACAGCCACACAGGCCCAACGTCCTGCTGCTCCTACTCTCTGCTCGGTCTCATTTTCTTTTCCACAACTTTCATTCTCTAGAATTATACTCCGCTGAAATAACATCCTAACCTCGCGAGTAGCTTCCAACTACCCGACTTGTACCGGATCCTATACAACTTAAGCCTAGCCAAAGCTACACGAAGGTAACCTGTTCTACCCTTTAACTCAAAGGGTTTGTGGGTCATGCATTTGGAGTATCAATCACCTTGACCTAATGCACAATACATACCAGACCCATAAAAGTGATACAAAGTAAAATGTAACTAAAAACTGTTAAATGCAAACCGGGGCTTGCCTTATGTTGCTGCAGGTTTATTTATACTTTATAGTCAGTATCTTGGCGATGATTAAATCTTCAACTTGCTGATCCGAGTCGAGTTCCTCGTTGAACTCCTTCGTCGTGTTTCCTACCGATATGAATATGCACAGTTTTAATACGAGTAACTGAATTATAAAACAAATGTGTTTTAGGAACTAAGAATGGTTTACACCAACTATAAAGTGAGTGAAAAGCTCTGTTATGGACAAAAACAGAGGATATCTTTAGGTGGGCAGTGGATGTTTGTTGAAGAAAATGCAAAGATCTATTTACAATGGACATAAGAAAGGTAGTAGAAGGAACCAGCAGAAAACTGGAGAAGATGATCTCAATTTGCTCCGAAATTTTTATAGTGGACCATAGATCATACAGAGATATGGAAGATGTGGCCTAGGGAATTTTCTCACTAGTTGGCTTCTGTTAATTCCTATGGCAATTATAGTGCCTTGTTATGCTCCAAATTTAGTATTTCAGAAACTTGAGAGTCTCATGAGTCCATAGGACTTGGTTTCACCATTTTTGGAGCTCCCTACAAAGAGACATGGGTTTTTGATGTTGGAGCTAAGAGCTAGAAAATCTTTCTGTTATTTTCCTAATTTTTAGAGACATACAAGATTGAATCAACATTTGGCCAAGAAAATAAAATCCAATCCCTCTGAAATTTTTACTGGAGTGCAAGGATTTCTGCAAGAATGTCTTGCCCAAATTTGGGAATTTTACAAAAAACAGAACTCCTGTCAAAATTCATACAAAATTTTCTTTAAATGAATTAATGAGCCAAATCCAGGGATTTCCATAAACATTGGGCTGAATCCCTGGATAGTCCTCTTTGAGAGGAATCCAAAAAAATTTTTTCCCAATTGTTGGACACTCCTACACAGTTTTATGGCTCTCCAAAGTTTGAACTGAAATGGGAAAATCTGGAAAATGTTTAAATGCCGACAGTGGGTCCCACTCGTCATCCCTAACCTTCAGCCTCGCGCCAAACAGAGCATTGGCGGCTCCCTCCGGTGAGGTCGCCGGAAAGGCACTTTCCGGCCACCTCCGGACCCCCTGCTGCCCCCCCCCCCCATTTCCCCCACGCTGAACACGTTGGTGAGGTCGCTGGCGGCTGAAACTCGCCGGAAAACAGGGCGCACCGGCAACAGCAAACCCTAGGGCTCCGGCGAGGTCGTGCACGGTGAATTCTCCACCAAATGGTCGGTTCTTGGGTCTAAAGCACCAGGGGATCGTATAGAAGACCGACATGAGGTCTAAACAAGCCGGGGAGAGCTCCAAACCTATCGGCACCGTGCGCCCGATATGGTCCAGCGGTATACCCTTGAAAAGAACTCGGATTCCTCACTCTACATTCAATTTCTTGGTCTAAAATCGATGGAGGAGGTGTGATAGGCAGCTAACATCCGGTGTGTGAAGTTTGAAACACAACAAACACGATTTGAGGACGAATTTTGTAATTCCTTACCTCAAGGTCAGTTTCTGCCGCCCGGGAGAAAATCTTGAAATTCTCCTTCTGTGATCAATGGCTAGGGCTGAGCATCGGAGGTGAGCAACTAGGCTCGTAGGTGCACTGATGGGGTGGCTTGCATGGGCGTGATCACCCATGGTTTGGGATGGCCACGGCGACCAGTTTCAGTTTTTTAGCTTTTACCCGAGAGCTGCAGAACCGTTGCTGTTTTCCGGTGCAAACAAGCTCGGGACAGGGGAGGAAAAGGGATGACCGGCTAGAGCACTGGTGGGCGCAGCTATTTGCTGTTGGGAGCTCGAGCAATCGGTGCTCAGTTGCTGTGGTGATCGGGGGACGAACAGAGCAGCGCACGGGCAGCTGTTTTCTTCACAGGGCACTCCACCGAAGCTGAGGCAGAACAGGGAGAAGGCAAAGTGGCTTTGTTGCTCTTCTGTGTGTGGATTAGGCCGGCCAAAATATCAAGCGAGCAGGAGCTGGTGCCGGCAAGCGATCTCCCCGAGATGCTGTGCGCGTGCTTACCCGAGAAACCAAAAACAGAGTCGGTTGAAGGCTTGTGTGTATGACATGTGGGGTCCACTTCCCCCCTTATCCCCCCAATTCCGTTTAAAATAGCAAACGAGCTCCAAATTTGATCAAACTAGGAGGATAGGCCAAAAGAAATGTGATCAACACAACGGTGCACTCAAATTTGAATTTTGGTGAAGTCAGAATTTGAAAACTGAGATTTAAATTCAAATTCGAATTTTATCCTGTTTTAATTCCAACGACTAGTAAATCCTTTTTAAATGCTCCAAAAATTTGCCGGGCTATTATTGGATGTGTGGAGAACCAAATGATAGCTTTAGATCTCCGTGTTCGGGAATTTTTGCAAGGTTAAGTTTAGAATTGGAGCTCACACCGTTAAATTCAAAAGTTTAAATTCCCTCTCATTTTCTCGGTGTGACTTGTAGCTCCACTTGCTAGAGTTTTGGGATTTCACGTCCCTCCCCCCTTAAAAAGAATCTCGTCCTGAGATTCATAAAGAAGAGAGGAAGCGGTAGAGAAGGAATTACCTTATATGAGCGGACAGCAAGTCCGGGTAGTTCGAATGGAGGTATTCTTCACTCTCCCATGTTGCTTCCTCCGTGGTATGATTGCTCCATCATACCTTATAGAATTGCAGTGTCCGATTCCTTGTAGACCCAGACTCTTCATCAATGATCCGGATTGGATGCTCGGTATAGGAGAGATCAGGTTGCAATGTCTCGAGATCTTCATTGCGGACAACAGTAATATTCTTGAGACATTTCCCAAGCTGAGAGACGTGAAATATATCATGCACCCCAGCGAGATTCGTCGGTAGCTCAAGCCTGTAAGCTACGGGTCCACATTTCTCCGTGATAGCAAATGGCCAATAAACGGGGGAGCGAGGTTCCCTTTTACACCGAATCGATGAACTCCCTTCATTGGAGATACGCGGAGATATACGTACTCTCCAACATTGAATTCAACGGTCGACGTCGCTGGTCTGCATAACTCTTCTGTCGATATTGAGCAGCCTTTAAATTTGCTTGTATGACCCGAACTTGTTCTTCGGCGTCATTGATAAGGTCAATCCCGAATGTCACTCTTTCACCGGATTCACACCAATTCAGCGGTGTGCGACATCTCCAGCCGTAGAGAGCCTCATACGATGCCATCTTGATACTCGTTTCACAGCTGTTGTTGTACGAGAAGTCTGCCAACGGTAGATAAGCATCCCAGTTCTTACCGTGGTGGATGGCATACGCTCTCAACATATCTTCCAAGACTTGATTCACCCTCTCGGTTTGTCCATAGGTTTGAGGGTGATATGCGGAGCTTCTAAGCAATTTGGATGCCAAAGATGCGTGCAGCTGTTCCCATAAACGAGAAACAAACAGTGCACCACGATCTGAAACTATTGTTCTTGGAACTCCATGCTGGCATAATATCCTTTCAATGTATAACTCCGCATATTTCTTGGCGTTGAATCCCACATTCACCGGTATAAAGTGTGCTGACTTGGTTAATCGACCAACGATTACCCAAACTGAATCATGCTTCCGAGATGTGAGTGGTAGTCCGACATTGAAATCCATACTCATATCTTCCCACTTCTATTCCGGAATATGGAGGGGCTGCAGCAAACCAGGTCTCTTCATTTGATCTGCTTTCACCCTTCGACACGTATCACACTCGGATACGTATTTAGCTATTTCTCGCTTCATCCGTGTCCACCAAAACTTGTTTCTCAAATCTTGGTACATCTTGTTGCTGCTTGGATGAATGGAAAATTTTGATAAATGAGCTTCGTCTAATATTTTATTACGAAGCTTCATGTCACTCGGCATGACTATACGGTCCTTGAACCATAGCTTATCATTATCATCTTTTCGGAAGCACTTAGCTTCTCCTTTATCTATTCTCTTCTGGATATGGGCCATGCCCTTATCATTCTTTTGAGCCTCTACAATTTCATCACGAATTGTGAGAATGAAGGCAAGGTTAAAAAATGACCCATAGGGACTCGGTTCTTCTTTTTCTATTGCAGCAATGGTTAGATTAGGCACATGTGATTTCTGACTAAGTGCGTCGGCAACCACATTCGCTTTTCCAGGATGGTAGTGTACCTCTATCTCATAATATTTAATTAACTCTAACCATCTTCGCTGCCTCATATTTAATTCCTTTTGTGTGAAGATGTACTTTAAACTCTTGTGGTCGGTGTAGAGGTGGACTAAGTTTCCAAGCAAATAGTGCCTCCACATCTTTAGAGCAAGAACCACAGCAGCTAGCTTGAGATCATGTGTCGGGTAATTTTGCTCATGATTCCGCAGCTGCCTGGATCCATATGCGACCACTCGCCCTTCTTGCATGAGCACGCAGCCAAGGCCGATGCCGGATGCATCGCAATACACATCAAAAGCATTAGTTGTATCGGGTTGCGCCAACACTGGGGCTGTTGTGAGGTGCTTTACTAATGCTTTGAACGCCTCCTCACATGCTTCACTCCACACATATCTGTTGCCCTTCTTCAGAAGTTCCGTCATCGGTTTAGAGACCTTGATGAAATTCGGAATGAATCTATGGTTGTAGCCCGCTAAACCGAGAAAGCTACGGACTTCGTGGACTGATTTCTGTGAACTCCAATTCAGCACTTGGACAATCTTGCTTGGATCAACCGCAATGCCCTCCGCAGAAATAATGTGCCCAAGAAATGGCACTTGGTTGATCCAGAACTGACACTTGCTGAATTTTGCATATAGCTTGTGATCCCGTAGGCGTTGGAGCACAATATGCAGATGTTCGGCGTGTTCTTCCTCCGACTTAGAATATACCAAGATATCATCGATGAAGACCACGACGAACTTATCCAGCTCCGGCATGAAGACTGAATTCATCAAGTACATAAAATGAGCCGGAGCATTAGTAAGTCCGAATGACATGACGAGATACTCATATAACCCGTATCTCGTCGAGAATGCCGTCTTGGGTATGTCTTCCGCCCGGATTTTTATCTGATGATATCCGGACCGAAGATCCATCTTTGAGAAAACCTTAGCACCCACTAGTTGATCGAAAAGCATATCGATATGTGATAGTGGATACTTGTTCTTGATAGTTACGGCATTGAGCGGACGATAGTCCACACATAACCTTAGAGTCTCGTCCTTTTTCTTGATGAACAGCGCGGAGCATCCCCATGGTGATGAACTGGGTCGAATGAAGCCTTTGCTTAACAAATCATTCAGCTGCTCCTTCAGCTCCGCGAGTTCCTTCGGTGCCATTTTATACGGCCTCCGAGATATAGGTGTGGTTCCCGGTGCTAGTTCAATTTTGAACTCCACTTCACGTTCGGGCGGCATGCCCGGTAGATCATCGGGAAACACGTCCATATATTCCCGGACCACTGGAATGTCCTCCAGTTTCTTAGCTTCAACGGTGTGGACAGCAGTGACTTCTGGTGCAACATTTCTCAGAATCAACGTGTGTTGCACGTGCTTCTTTGAATTTAGTTGCACCGTTCGTGAACTAATATCAAAGATAGCTTGGTGATGCGTCAACCAAGCCATTCCCAAGATTATGTCAATCCACAAGCCTTCTAGGATGATAAGAGTGGTAGGATATATCCGCCCATCCAAACACATAGGTGCTCGAGCAACAATTCTGCTCTCTGTCCTACTACCTCCCGGTGAATTAATATGATATGATGTGGCTAAGGTGGTTGAGGGTATTTAGTGCTTAACCACATAAACTTTGCTGATAAAATCATGTGTGGCACCCTAGTCAAACAACACGAACGTGGGCTGCTCACGTAGGCTGAACATACCCGCGAACATGGGTTCTCCTACGGGAACGTCTTCAACTGCCATATAGTTTATATTTCCCACTTTCAGTGCTGTCCTCCTTGGCTTACCATGAAATTTCTTTGCAGCTTGAGATGACATATGACTGTTGCTTTGCTGGGTCACTTGATCCTCCTGAGAAATATGCTCTACATCGCTACGAGTACCGTACGATGCAAGCTCAGGATCTTCATAATATGAAAGTGATTGATATTCTTGTGCACCTTGTTGAAGTGGGGATGCACAACTACTCATTTGCTGCTGTTGCAGCAGTGGCTGTACCTCCATGGGTGAATATGGACAGTATTGCATCTGAGGTGGTCCGTTAAAGGACTGAATCTCCACCAAGGATGGTAAGCAATATGTTACCGGTTGTTCTTGATGATAATCACCCGTACTTGCGAGTGATAATTTTCTCTTCCTCTTACTTTCCTTATGCTCGACTTCAGCTATTTCTTGAATCATAGCGGCATTGACAAACTCGCTATAATTTTCTTTATTGCATTGTGCCACTTTTGTCTGAAGCTTCACATCGAGGCCATGGAAGAAGTAATGACACTTCATCGTCTCGTTATGCACATAAGCGGATGCATATTGTACTAAACGGTTAAATTCTGTAAAGTACTTCATAACACTCATGCCTCCTTGTTTGAGTTCATAGAACTATTCTACTCTGGTTTTGACGATGCCCTCACAGATATGATGTGCACAGAAAGCATCACGAAACTCCGTCCACGTCACACGATGGCCTTCAGCGATCTTAGCAAGATATTCAGACCACAAAGCCCCAGCGGATCCATGAAGTTGCTGAGCGGCAAATAAAGCCTTCTCATATTCATCACACTGGAGCATTCCCAGTTCAGATTCAATCACCCGGAGCCAATGATCTGCTTCCAAGGCTTCTTTAGCTTCCGAGAATACCGGTGGTTGTCTTGCTAGAAAATCCAGATAAGTATTCAGTGTGGGGTTTTGCTGTGAGGTGTCTTGTCGGATGCCTTGCTGCACCAACAACTCAAGAGACTCAGCCATTCTTCCCAACACCTCCGCCAGTCCGGTTGATGATGGCGGTGATCGTCGCTGCGATGAATCATTTCCATCCCCACTGGAATCACAAACTTCATACCCAGAATGAGTATGATCCATACTGAAAGAGTGAGCAATTTACGGTTAATATCCAAGAGTGTACTCAGATTTGACTCGAAATTATTAACCGCAAAAGCATCACATCAACTGTGCAGCATATATAAAGGAAACAAGGTTTTTGACAATTCTGAAATATGACCAATGATTGTTCAAATTAGTCAAACACTTAAATCAACAGAAAGGAATTATGAAAGATAACTAATGACTATGTCATGGAACTTAGAGAAGTATAAAAATCTTCATGTCCATAACAAGTCTCAAGTTACATGGGCAATGGACAATGCTCTGTTCAGATTGACCAATTGACCTAATTCCCAGAATTTGATTATGAAAATGGAAGTTTCATGTCTCAAGGTGAATATCGGAGTTATTAATAACTCCAATATCTTTCCAACTAGTATTTATTTGCCTTCATATATGCACTGGATCAGAAGTTATGATATTTCAAAGTTGACTGAAATCTGGAACAATTTTGACAGCACCTCCTCTGAAATTGTCTGTTTTGACCGCAATATTTCCTAAAGTTCTACCCCAAATCTGGAGAAACTTTGAACTAAAAAGTCGTAGCACATATAAAAAACTTTCCAACATGTATTACACGACCCTTAGAAATTTTTCATTAAGAAGTTATGGTCGAAATACAGAAAATTCCAGAGAGCATTTTTGGTCTGCACTGTTTTTGGACAGTTAACACTCATCTGAGATTTTCATCTGTTTGGAGGGAGATTCTATTCTGGAGTTCTACAGAAAAGTTGTAGAAGACTTGAAAATCTATACAGAAATGTATCCTTCACCTCCGTTGGTTCAACCAGTCAAAAGTTATGCTCTGTTCAAGTTCAGCAAAAATTCTGCTGAAAACAGGGGAGGTTGTTTCTAATGGTTTGAATTGGAAACTATACTCCCAATTGACTCTTAGTTCAATATAAGAGTTCATTAACCCCTATTAGAATCCTAGACTCCAAATTTACTCTTTTCTTTGAAAACTTTCTTTTTCATGCAGTTAAGAACATTTCACGGTACTACGTTTCCTCATCAAATCAAAATCCTAACCGGCATCATACAGGCATATACGTCTCAAGTGGTGGCACTAGAAAGGTCACTCACGAACATTTTCTAAACGCAATGTTCTAACGTGGTTAAGGTACCTGCATAAAAACAATCAATAGTGATGCACACAGCGGTTTTCTATTTCAGGCAAGTCCATATCATAGTAAAAACATACGCCCCGTATCATTGCCATACGGGCTGTCCTCGAGTCAAGTCACGTCTCAAGGTACATGGTCGCGTTTTCACACCACACGATGGGGAACCCGAGTAGAGCGTGAACGGGTCGTCACGGTTGGGAATGATATCAACCCAACAGATACCACCTACTGCCTTATGACCGTTGAGGCACGCCGATGGCGAGCGCTGCATATGGCCCTTTGAACATTGAACGTCCAAGAGTTGCATACTATCGTGTTGCTTACCACACGATGGGGTATTCTCACTTTTTCCTAAAGCATGCTGGAGATCAGCGTTTTTATATGCTCTCAGAACCATAGAGAGGTTCAGAGACTCATATTAACTACCGTGCCAAGCCACGGTATACCATTCCATACTATTACTCGTATGGCGAGTTACCGTAATTGATCCGCCTGCGGTGGCGTACCTTACCTCTTACCTCCACGTAGGTGCATCGTTACAGAATTGAAATACTGAATGTAACACTCTGTTAGCTTGCCACCTTAAGAAACTATGCTAATAATAGTCCTTAGGTGGGCATACTACACGTTCCTCACTCGTATACTTCTAGGTTTTCAAAAATAAGCTCTTTTCATGTGCTATTCCCAATGCAGCACCCAACAGCATACACGAAAAGAACCGTAAAGTACAAAATCTTTTATTTCTCAAGATAGTGTCATTTACAAAATATTGTACCACGAGGGTACACGCAGCGGAATATACATTCACACTTACTCTCGGTCCTAACTATGCAAAAGAGAAGACGTCCAGCCCGTGGACGCTTCTTACTAGCTTTCACGAAGATGAGTGCCACAGCAGGGTTTCCGGTGAGTCTTTGATGGCTCACCGAACAACCATCTTCATAGCAAATTTTATAACCTGCAAAACACTAATAATGCAACCGTGTGCATGATGGCTCAGCAAGACTTAACTGACACTCCTAAACCATGAAACTCTATATGCAGGGATTACTAACATAGGGAAAGGATGATGCAATAATGACACGCCACCATGTTAATCCTTATTTTCAGTTTAATAGCAGCAGATTATTATGCCTTAGGCAGCCCTCACATCGGAAGTCCACAATCAAACTAGAAACACTTTCCTCCGATGTGGTGATGCCCAAAGTGGAATATAAACTTAGTGAGCTCTACAACTATAGCATACATGGTTGGCAATACAATGAATTTAAGAACTTCACATCAGCAATGATTCATCTCACTTCATCTGGAAATAATTACTACGTCACAACTCAGTGAACAAGTGGTACTCATATAACCGCGGGGGACGGTGATTGCAATCAGGACACACCCGGAACACACGGCACATACACCCACCTCGAAAGACTCATACAAGAGCTCTTTCTTACGTTGTATGGAGCAACCTTTCGCCCATCACTCCAATGTCGAACCAGTTCCGCCGACCCATCAGAAGGGCCACTACCCAAATCACGTCGAAGTTGCTCCGCTAGCGGGTTTATACCTCTGACACCAACCCCCAAAGGACGGCCATATAAGTCTCAACACGAGAGTACCCGAGTTACATCGGTTTCCTAGACCCCATATTCTAGTATGCATCTAGTACTGTTCAAACTTGCTCAGCAGGGCGGCATACGCATCGGTCCTTAACCGACACAAACAGAGCTACAGCCACACAGGTCCAACATCCTGCTGCTCCTACTCTCTGCCCGGTCTCATTTTCTTTTCCACAACTTCCATTCTCTAGAACCATACCCCGCTGAACCAACATCCTAACCTCGCGAGTAGCTTCCAACTACCCGACTTGTACCGGATCCTATACAACTTAAGCCTAGCAAAAGCTACACGAAGGTAACCTGTTCTACCCTTTAACTCCAAAGGGTATGTGGGTCATGCATTTGGAGTATCAATCACCTTGACCTAATGCACAATACATACTAGACCCATAAAAGTGATACAAAGTAAAATGTAACTAAAAACTGTTAAATGCAAACAGGGGCTTGCCTTATGTTGCTGCAGGTTTATTTATACTTTATAGTCAGTATCTTGGCGATGATTAAATCTTCAACTTGCTGATCCGAGTCGAGTTCCTCGTCGAACTCCTTCGTCGTGTTTCCTACCAATATGAATATGCACAGTTTTAATACGAGTAACTGAATTATAAAACAAATGTGTTTTAGGAACTAAGAATGGTTTAGACCAACTATAAAGTGAGTGAAGAGCTCTGTTATGGACAAAAACAGAGGATATCTTTAGGTGGGCTGTGGATGTTTGTTGAAGAAAATGCAAAGATCTATTTACAATGGACATAAGAAAGGTAGTAGAAGGAACCAGCAGAAAACTGGAGAAGATGATCTCAATTTGCTCTGAAACTTTTACAGTGGACCATAGATCATACAGAGATATGGCTTGCAAAATTTCAGACAAAGTTGATGGAAGATGTGGCATAGGGAATTTTCTTACTAGTTGGCTTCTCAGAATTCCTATGGCAATTATAGTGCCGTGTTATGCTCCAAATTTGGTATTTCAGACACTTGAGAGTCTTATGAGTCCATAGGACTTGGTTTCACCTTTTTTGGAGCTCCCTACAAAGAGAGATGGATTTTTGAAATTGGAGCTAAGAGCTGGAAAATCTTTCTGTTATTTTCCTAATTTTCAGAGACATACAAGATTGAATCAACATTTGGCCAAGCAAATAAAATCCAATGCCTCTGATTTTTTACTGGAGTGCAAGGATTTCTGCAAGAATGTCTTGCCCAGATTTGGGAATTTTCCAATAAACAGAACTCCTGTCAAAATTCATAAACAAATTTCTTAAATGAATTAATAAGTGAAATCCACGGATTTTCATAAACATTCGGCAGCATACCTGGATAGTACTCTTTGAGAGGAATCTAAAAAAGTTTGTTTCACAATTGTTGGACACTCCTACACAAAGTTATGGCTCTCCAAAGTTTGAACTGAAGTGGGAAAATCTGGAAAATGTTTAAATGCCGACAGTGGGTCCCACTCGTCATCCCTAACCTTCAGCCTCGCGCCAAACAGAGCAGTGGCTGCTCCCTCCGGCGAGGTCGCTTGAAAGGCACTTCACAGCCACCTCCGTACCCACTGCTGGCCGCCCCCCCCCCCCCCCCATTTTCCCCCACGGTGAACACGTTGGTGAGGTCGCCGGCGGCTGAAACTCGCCGGAAAACAGGGCGCACCGGCAACAGCAAACCCTAGGGCTCCGGCGAGGTCGTGCATGGTGAATTCTCCACCAAATGGTCGGTTCTTGGGCTCTAAAGCACCAGGAGATCGTATAGAAGACCGACATGAGGTCTAAACAAGCTAGGGAGAGCTCCAAACCTATCGGCACCGTGCGCCCGATATGGTCCAGCGGTATACCCTTGAAAAGAACTCGGATTCCTCACTCTACATTCAATTTCTTGGTCTAAAATCGATGGAGGAGGTGTGATAGGCAGTTAACATCCTGTGTGTGAAGTTTGAAACACAACAAACACAAATTGAGGATGAATTTTGTAATTCCTTACCTCAAGGTCAGTTTCTGCCGCCCATGAGAAAATCTTAAAATTCTCCCTCTGTGATCAATGGCTAGGGCTGAGCTTCGGAGGTGAGCAACTAGGCTTGTAGGTGCACTTATGGGGTGGCTTGCTTGGGCGTGATCACCCCTGGTTTGGGCTGGCCACGGCGACCAGTTTCGGTTTTTTAGCTTTTACACGAGAGCTGCAGAACCGTTGCTGTTTTCCGGTGCAAACAAGCTCGGGACAGGGGAGGAAAAGGGCTGACCGGCTAGAGCACTGGTGGGCGCAGCTATTTGCTGTTGGGAGCTCGAGCAATCGGTGCTCGGTTGCTGTGGTGATCGAGGGACGAACAGAGGAGCGCACGGGCAGCTGCTTTCTTCACGGGACACTACACCGAAGCTGAGGCAGAACAGGGAGAAGGCAAAGTGGCTTTGTTGCTCTTCTGTGTGTGGATTAGGCCGGCCAAAATATCAAGCGAGCAGGAGCTGGTGCCGGCGAGCGATCTCCCCGAGCTGCTGTCGCGCGTGCTGACCCGAGAAACCAAAAACAGAGTCGGTTAAAGGCTTGTGTGTATGACATGTGGGGTCCACATCCCCCCTTATCTCCCCCAATTCAGTTTAAAATAGCAAACGAGCTCCAAATTTGACAAACTCGGAGGATAGGCCAAAAGAAATGTAAGCAACACAACGGTGCACTCAAATTTTAATTTCGGTGAAGTCGGAATTTGAAAACTGAGATTTAAATCCAAATTCGAATTTTCTCCCGTTTTATTTCCAACGACTAGTAAATCCTTTTCAAATGCTCTGAAAATTTGTCGGGCTATTATTGGATGTGTGGAGAACCAAATGATAGCTTTAGATCTCCGTGTTCGGGAATTTTTGCAAATTCAAACTTAGACTTGGAGCTCACACAGTTAAATTCAAAAGTTTAAATTCCCTCTCATTTTCTCAGTGTGACTTGTAGCTCCACTTGCTAGAGTTTTGGGATTTCACATTCAATGATTTATAGGAATTTAATTAGACTTGGTCATATGGAGAAATTTAATATCCTAATAGTTCTGGACCAAAGTTTCCTAGGAAAAAAATTTCCAAAATTTTCTAAGCCTTTTTGCTGGTCAGAATGGCTTGGTGAATTTTAATTCTATTTTCTGGAATTTGTTCTGTAATTTTTCAGCCCATTTAAATAAACATGAGAAAACCTACTGATTAAGCCCTCTCAATCATCTCCAAAAATCCTAAAATTTTTACTGGAGCTCAGGGACTACGAGAAAGAGCTTCTGACCAAAAATGGGATTATTTCATAATACCATATTTCTGGAATTAATCCCTAAATGAATAAATAAAAAGAATTCTACAGAAATTCCTAAGCATTTTCATAGCTAGATTTCTCTGCAAAGTACTCCTTATAAGGATTCTAACAAAATTTGTATCACTAATTTTGGAGTTTTCTACCCCGAGTTATGGATTTTTGAAGTTTGAACAAGTTTCTGTTTGATTTTACACAAAGCACTCAAACGGGGGCCCACGGGTCATTCCTTTCTTCTACCTTGGGACAGAGCCCGCGATTGCACGCCGGACAGAGTGATGGCGCGGTTTGTTCTCCCTCGTTTCTCCACCATTTTAGCTCAGGTTTCTCTCTACACGACCCTGACACCGTGGCCTAGCAGCCGGGCAAGGTTTCCCCACATGAAAACGACTGGAGGTAGGTCGACATTGACGGGGTGGCTCGGTAGCTCGGCACCAACACGTTCCGGTGTGTCCCAAACTTCTCCTGGCGAGCTAGTTTTCCCTAAACCATCCCTAGTGGTTGGGGAACTTGGAACAGAGTTCAGATCTTGCAGCAAATGGCGGCAAACTAGTTGTCACCGTGGACCGCGGTGGTTTTAGCCGCCGCCGGTGATTTCTCGTCGCCCAGGGCATGTGGTGGCCAGTTTGGTTCGGGTTTCGGTGCAGGAGGGCGCTAGGGCTACTAGTTTCTGTGGTCTGAACTGGAGAAATGTTGATCTACCGGTTTAGGCGAATTTGAAGAATTTGCCACCATCGGTTTCTCACACATACCGGCGTGAAAACTAAAATTCCGGCGCACCTGCAATGGGGAGGAGAAAGGGGGGTCTGAGATGATAATCTAGACACCATGGCGCACCTTTGAGTCATGTTGGTTGTGTGGGAGAGGGTCGGAGTGGGCCAGATACCGAGTTGCCGTGACGTGCGCGTAGCTCTGTTTTTTGGAGGAAAAGTGGCTCGGACACAGCGGGGAAAGGCTGGGGATGAGCTGAGAACACGTTGAGGACGTCGGGCAGACTCCGGCACAGCTCTTGGGTGGTCCAGCCTGTCGTCACCAAGGCTGGACACGGATCGGCGAGGGTAGCTGCGAGCGGGCGCCGAGGTCCCTTCGGGTGAGCGCTCGAGAGAGTCTCTGTTTTGTTGGAGTGGGGAGCAGGGAAAACACAATTGTGTTGTGCATCCTCTCTGTTTAGCACGAAGCCGAGAGAGAAGGATTGAACCACCTCGGGGTAGCAAGCATGCAGGCAGCTCTCTGGAGCTCGCCCTCCCTCTCGGTGCCACACCCACACGGAAGGAAAACTGAAGTTTGTGTCTTTCCCACTTACAGGTGGGTCCCACCGCACTCTCCCTGAAACAACCATGGCTCCACAATTCAAATTCAAAAGTTGCAGCAAATTCTTAAAATTTTAATTTGATTTCCATGGTGTTAACTCTCGTTAGTGCTCGCATTTGAACTGCCGGGTTTATTTCCTTTTTGGCTAGTTTTATTTTGTAGCCCTTCCTTTATTTCATGTAGCCAAAGTTTGAATTTGAAAAGTGGTTGCAAATTTCGAAGGATTAATTTGAATACAGTGGCTCATCCTCTCTCGTGACCCTAATTAAAATCCTGTGATTCACCTTCTTTTTGCTACACTTCCTTTATCGTAGTCTATCCTTTATTGCATGCGGTAAAAGTTTGAATTTGAAAACAGATTTAGGAGGAGCATACCTGCTGATTTGAATTCCACAAAAACACCAGTATGGCTCAACTTGGGGATTTTACAATCCTCCCTCCTTAAAAGAATCTCGTCCCGAGATTAGTAAAAGAAGGAGATGGAGAAGAATGTTACCGGTGATAGTTCGCTAACAGTTCCGGGCAATTTATCCAAAGAAAAACCCTCAATTTCCCATGTAACCTCGTCGGCGGTGTGGTGATTCCACAAAACCTTGTAGAACCAGAACGATCGAGGCCTTGTTTCACGAGTCTTTTCGTCGAGGATTTGTACCGGTTTCTCGATGTAGTTGAGATCCAGTTGTAACATTTCCATGCCTCCTGAAAGAACCTCCGTCAGCTCCTTCAAACATTTCTTTAGTTGTGAGACATGAAAGACGTCATGTATGCCCGATAGTGATGTGAGTAGGTCCAAACGGTATGGTACTGATTCACATCTTTTCGTAATGAGGAACTAGACCAACAACACGAGAAGCTGGCTTTCCCTTGACTCTGAATCGATGAATTCCTTTCATCGGGGATACTCAGAGACAGACTTGATCTCCGACTTCCAAAATACAAGGGTCGGCATTAACTCATTAACTCGTTGAAGTTACTCCGAATTACCAAGCTCAGTGTCCCCCTTAATTAGTATGGAGGCTTTAAACAAGCCATTCACATTCTCGTGCCTCTGGGTTCACGTAGTCAGGCGCATATGATACCAATGCTCGTGATATCCCTCCCTCCTTGTTTTCAGACTAGAAAACTTCTCGAGCTTCCCCTGGATTATTCCAGGAAGAACATGCTAAGCAAGGCATGTCTTCCGGAATTACGTCCACGTGAGCTGATGTCCAGCTGGTAGGGATGCGAGATGATTCGCCCATTAGGTACTGGCGGAACTGTGAAGTTGTTGCGTCAAGTACAGTACTTTTTGATGTTCGATGTATTGAAGCAACTCAAACTTAAACTCTATGGTACGGATCTAGTTATCTGCCACCGGAGTATCCTCGGCCTCAATGATGACCGGTGGTTGAGTCGCAAAAAACTAAAAGTATGAGCTCATTTGAGGTTAGCGAGAGCCTTTGTCTTGACATCCTTCTTGACGGTTTGTTGGTGGCTTGAATCTTCACTGTCCTAATCTTGACATGGATAACCAATACTTGTAGGAAGGTGATGCACACAATAACCCTTTAGAGCGGAAACTACACCGGTGTTGATCAACGAGTGGGGTGTTATTGTAGTTTGTCTTCATCACTAGGAATGGTCTTGTAAATGACCACCTTCTGTGGTTGAAGTCGACAATGATGTTATGGAGAGTACTAGAAACCTGTTATAAACTTCTGAGTGTATAAAAACACTCATAATCATAACAAGTCATTGGTTGCTTGACCGATCAGTTTCCTGACAACTTGTATCCACAACTGACCGGTCTGCCCTAATATTCCTTTCTTGCCCGAGCTAACAGCAGACTCAAGACTCGAATAGAATACCAAAGTTCTGAATCACTTCCATATCCACCCAGCGGTTACTTATGTGACCCCATATTAGTTCTGGTTCAACATATATGAAGTGTGTGAAACTTGACAAATTCAGGGAGAATTTCAGCAGTACCCCACCGAGAGGTACCCACTTTGATTCAACTTTTTCATACAGTTTCGAACCCAGTTTGTCAAAACTCACAACTACAAAGTTGTAGCCTAACTCACAAGATTTTCAGAAATGTATCACACAACCTTTTATAAAATTTAGACAGGATGTGATGGTCCAAAATCATAAAAGTACAGAAACTAAAGCAGCTTCTTTTCTATGGTATAAAATCCTAATTTAACTTGTGAATCTGTTGTGGGAATGAACAGAAAAGATGGAGAAGACTTCCATATCTTTCCAACGAGTGTTTATTTGCCTTCAACTAAGTTCTGTATAGAAATTTATGAGTTTTTGGAGTTGACAGAAATTCTGGAAAAATTTCAGCAGCACCTCCCCATGTAAGTGCTCACTTTGGGTCCACCTTTCCATACAGTTAGAAACGTATATGGACCAAACTCATAATTTCAAAGTTGAAGACCAATTCATAAGATTTTTAGAATTGTAAGTCCAAGCTTCCATCTCCTGCTCCAAACATCGGCGCTTTCCCATTTTACAACTCTTATACAGGAAGTTATAAGCAAAACTCCAATCAGTACAGAAACTATGCACATCCTTTGGATAGTCTGGACAGTTTCATTTGTACTGCGGATTTCAACCCTTTTCAGGAGGATTCTGCCCTTAGGTTGAACATAAACATGGTAAAGAACTTCCCAAGATTTCCAAAATGTATTTATATGACCCCTTTGCATTCCTGGATCAAAAGATATAATGGTTCAAAGTTAACAGAATTTCTGGCAGGATTTTGACAGCACCTCCCCAGAGGTACCTAGTTTCAATCCACAATTCCAGTTAATTCTTCCCCAGTTTTGGAAAAACTTTGAATTACAAAGTTGTAGCATATCTCATGCCCTTTCCACAATTGTATCAAAATACCCTTAAAGATTTTTCCACCACAAGTTAGGGTGGAATTACAGAGACTCTGTTTCAGTTCTACCCATTTGTAGCAGTTTTTGGTTTCTAAGGTTTTTGACCAACTTTGATTGTGTTTATTTCCTGGAGATTTATAGAAAAGTTTTAGAGGACTTCTCCACCTTTCCAAAACTGTATCACACACTACCATTGGTATTTTCTACAATGAGTAACGCCCTATGTAACTTTCAGCAAAAATAATGCTAAAACAGGGGGACTCTGTTTTTGGGTCTCTCTACACTCACATATGCTTGAGTTGGTTTCTAAACAAGTTTTAACTACTTCATTTGATCTGCCTTCATTCAAATCTTACATAATATTCAATTTTATTAGATAAGTGAGGTGTTCATGCAATTTCCATTATAATGCCGGTACTAGGTTCCTCACAAAATAGAAAAATCCTAACCGGATTACACCCGGCATATACGTTCTATTAGTGGCACTAGAATCGTTCACATGCAAACGTGTTCTACCCGTAATACGGATACATGGTTAGTGTACCTGAAGAAAACCACTCAATGATGATGCACACATAGGGTTGTCATTTCAGGCAGGTCCATATCATAATAAAAACATACGCCCCATATCATTTCCATACGGGCCGTCCTTGAGTCAAGTCACGTCTCAAGGTACATGGTCGTGTTTTCACACCACACGACAGGGAACCCGAGTAGAGCGTGAACGGGTCGTCATGGTTGGGAATTTTATCAACCCAACGGATACCACCTACTGCCCTGCAGGGCACGCCGATGGCAAGCGCTGCGTATGTCCTCCTAGGCTATTTCCAGAAGAACACACTATCGCGTTACCGACCACATGATGGGGTTTCCACTTTCTTAACTAATACACACCAGGGATCAGTGTTTCATATGAGCTCAGGGACATGAAGAGTTCAAGAATTTCATATTGATGTCTCAAACCAAGTTGTGAGACCTATACCCTGAACCACTTTCCTCGTCAGGGGAGCTAACCGAAATTGATCCGCTTTCGTTGGCGTACGTTACCTCTTACCTGGTCGGCGGTGCGTCGTTACAGAATAGAGTAACAAATAAGTTAGTTAGCCAACATACATCACTTAGGCTAATAGTAAACCTTATGTGGGCCTAGTATCGATTCCTCACTCGTAGACTCTATGTTTTTGAAAATACGTGTCCTTTCAGGTGTCATATTCCCATTGCGGCTCTGATACCATGCCTGTGGGGACACCTGCCCCGACAGTCCAGGAATCGCATTGGGTGGTGTCGTGCGATGCGGCACCCAACAACACACATCTGAAAAACACACATACACAACAATATATCCCTTTAATACATATTATTGTCACATTTTTACAAATAATGTACAAGTGTACATTGCAGCGGAAGATTAAAATACACTCACGGACTATAGCCTACGCTAAGCAAAATGAAGCCATCCTGCCCGCGGGCGCTTCACACTAGATTCACATAAAACCAGATGCGTGCAGGGTTCCAAAGTGAGACTCACACCCCTCATTGGGTGCTGCCCCACTCTGCTCTCCCTTCCTCCCTAACGTTGCCTTATGCAATGTTACTTGCAAAACAGTGGATCAACAAACCATGAGCTTATGCTCAGCAAGAATTAACCGACAACTTACACATGGAACTCTACATACTCAAAATAGAGGGCTGAATAGAGACATTTTCATAAACAATGAACTTGAGCTAATGGAGAGTCCTTACTTCAAGTCTTTAGCAACTTTTATAACCCTCGCACAATTTACATCGAGACTCCACAATCAAACAAGAAATGTTTCATCTCGATGCCACTTGCCCGAGGAGAAAGTAAATTTAGTGAGCAACCCTAGACCCATACATACCTTGCGCCATAAACGTCGAGACTCCACAATCAAACAAGAAACGCTTTGTCTCGACGCCACTAGCCCAAAGTAGAAAGTAAATTTAGTGAAAGTAGTTATCATTCCTCATCTCCAGTATGAGGATTAATCATGAAGCATATTAACTTTTCCCCAGTTTCTTACTACGTCACAACTCTGGGTACAAGTATGCTCACTACCGCGAGCGAAGGTGATTCGAATAAAAAACACCCGTCTGACATGACACATATGCCCGTTCGAGACCGGTGATCAACCAATCCCCTCAACGTCGTATATGGCAACCTTTCACGCGACATCCAAATATCGAACCAGTCCTAATGACTTGGATTAAGTCTCAGTGCGGCAAACCCTCGTAGAGACGACTTCTCTATCCTTTCAGCATTTGCATAAGACGCTGGGGATTGCCTCGACACCTAGGTTAACATGTTACATCGGTTTCCTGGGTCCTATATTGCCAGTATGCATCCGGTACACAACTCAAACTTGTCCAGCAGGGCCGCACACGAGAACGGGCCTTAATCGACTCGGACAGAGACTAGGTTCACAGGACCACGTCCTTGAGCCTTCCATCCATACTGTCCGGTCTCCATTCCAACTAAGAGGATCAATTCCCAACTCTTCCGATGGATCCCCCTTAATCCCGGTTCATGAGTAGGAGACGGCCTACTCGAGTTATGCCTCTTTTAATCCACTTTTGTTAACTTGATCACAACAGATATAATTAAGTAAAAACCTAATCTAAATAGAACTCTAGGGATTTATTTGGTCATGCATGTGGAGTGTCATACAAACTAGACTTAGTGCAATAATCAAAATGCTAGACATTATAAAGTGAATACAAATAGAAGCTTGTAAATTTTTGATGCAAACCGGGGCTTGTCTTAATGTTGATCCCAACTAAATTTTCTGTCAATAGGATTCAAGTCAGCGGCCTCCGAAGTCTTCGCGTGATGTATCGCTATCGAAATGATCAAATAAGAAATGTGTCACATTATGATATAATGTGCTACAAGCAAACTACAGAAGCAAAACCTAAGAAGACAGAGGAGTCTATGGTTAAATTTTTTACAGAATCTTCCTAATATCATGATAGGGTTGTGGTATATATTTCAGAGGTTTTTGAGGATGGAATTGGCCACAAGAATTCTTGGAACCTTTAACCTCAATGATTTATAGGATTTAATTAGACTTGGTCATATGGAGAAATTTGATATCCTAATAGTTCTGGAACTAAGGTTCCTAAAATCGTTCAAAAATTTTCTAAGCCTTTTTGCTGGTCAGAATGGCTTGGTGAAGTTTAATTCTATTTTATGGAATTTTTTCTGTAATTTTTCAGCCATTTTAAATAAACCTGAGAAACCTACTGATTAAGCCCTCTTAATCATCTCCAAAAATCTTGAAATTTCTACTGGAGTTCATGGACTATGAGAAAGAGCTACTGACCAAAAATGGGATTATTTCATCAAACCATATTTCTGGAATTAATCCCTAAAAGAATAAATAAAAAGAATTCTACAGAAATTCCTAGGCATTTTAATAGCTAGCAATTTACTTCTCATAAGGCTTCCAACAAAATTTGTCTCACCAATTTTTGAGTCTTCTACCCCGAGTTATGGATTTTTGAAGTTTGAACAACTTTCTGTTTGATTTTACACAGAGCACTCAAACGGGGCCCACGGGTCAGTCCTTTCTTCTACCTCGGGACAGAGCCCGTGGGTGCACGCCGGACAGAGTGGTGGAGCGGCACTTTCTCCCTCTTTTCCCCAAAATTTTAGCTCCGGTTTCGCCCTACACGACCCTCACACCGTGGCCTAGCAGCCGGGCAAGGTTTCCCCACTAGAAAACGGCTGGAGGTGGGTCGGCATCAGCGGGGCAGCTCGGTAGCTCGGCATCGACGCGTTCTGGTGTGTCCCAAGCTTCTCCCGGCGAGCTAGTTTGCCCGAAAGCATCCCTAGTGGTCGGGGAACATGGAACGGAGCTCATATCTTGCAGCAAACAGCGGCAAACTAGTTGTCACCGTGGACCGCGGCGGTTTTAGCCGCCGCTTGCAATTTCTCGTCGCCCCAGGCATGTGGTTGCCGGTTTGCTTCGGGTTTCAGCGTGGGAGGGCGCTAGGGCTACTAGTTTCTGTAATTTCTCGTCGCCCCAGGCATGTGGTGGCCGGTTTTCTTCGGGTGTCAGCGTCGGAGGGCGCTAGGGCTACTAGTTTCTGTGGTTTGAACTGGAGAAACAATGATCAACCGGTTTAGGCGAATTTGAACAATTTGACAGCATCAGTTTCTCACACATACCAGCGCCAAAACTCAAATTCCGGCGCACCGGCAATGGGGAGGAGCAAGGGGGGTCCGAGATGATAATATAGACACCATGGCGCAGCTTTGAGTCGTGTTGGTTGTGCCGGAGACGGTCGGAGTGGGCCGGACGCCGAGCTGCCGTGACGTGCGGCGTAGATCTGTTTTTCGGAGGAAAAACGGCTCGGACGCAGCGGGGAAATATCAGGGATGTGCTGAGAACACGTTGAGGACGTCGGGGAGACTCTGGCGCAGCTCTTTGGTGGTCCAGCCGGGCGTCACCATGGCCGGACACTGATCGGCGAGGGTAGCCGAGAGCGGGCGCCAAGGTCCCTTCGAGTGAGCACGTGCGAGAGTCTCTTTTTCGTTGGAGTGGGGAGCAGGGAAAACACAATTGCGTGGTGCATCCTCGCTGTTTAGCACGCAGCAAAGAGAGAAGGATTGAACCGCCTCGGGGTAGCAAGCACGCAGGCAGCTCGCTGGAGCTCGCCCTCCCTCTCGGTGCCACGCCCACACGGAAGGAAAACTGAAGTTTGTGTCTATCCCACTTTAGGTGGGTCCCACCGCACTCTCCCCCAAACAACCGTGGCTCCACAATTCAAATTTAAAAGTTGCAGCAAATTCCAGAAATTTGAATTTGATTTCCGTGGCGTTAACTCTCGTTTGTGCTCGCATTTGAACTGCCGGGTTTATTTCCTTTTTGACTAGTTTTCTTTTGTAGCCCTTCCTTTATTTCATGTAGCCGAAGTTTGAATTTGAAAAGTGGTTGCAAATTTTGAAGGACGAATTTGAATACAGTGGCTCATCCTCTCTCGTGACCCTAATTCAAATCCTGTGATTCACCTTCTTTTTGCTACACTTCCTTTATCGTAGTCTATCCTTTATTGCGTGCGTTAAAAGTTTTAATTTCAAAACGGATTTAGGAGGAGCATACCCTGATGTTTTGAATTCCACAAAAACACCGGCACGGCTCAACTTGGGGATTTTACACTAGTCATCCAGAATTAGCTAATGAATTTATACCACTATCCCTCATGAACTCAAAGCTTAAACTCATTATCAATATCTTGTGAAGAAGGCTCCATTATGGAGGTTCTTGTGGCACGTGTGGCAATGAAGCACTATTTTTTTCTTACTTAACATATGAATGTACAAGTGTATCACTCCTCCCATTTTGACATTTTTTTGTTAAAGCATCAGTATTAATAATATATTATTTTTCTATGTACAACAATATTTTTACATGTCATGAGTTTGGATCAGATAATTAATCCAATGAAGTCATTTATCCACGTGCCAGAGCTAAAGTATTTTTGCACATGACCATCATACAGTAGCATGAATAGTTTTAGTTTAACTATTAGTAATTGTCAGCAGGTACATTTGTAACCATGAATTGTTACTACTATAATGAAATTTGATACCAGGGGTTCGATAGAGATATGGCGTCCAACAAATGTTTCTCCAAGTCACAAAATTAAGATAGGCTCACCTTGTGGCATACATATCTCCAAGGCTTTTATGTTCCCAGCTAAAATGCATATTGTAATTGACAATTAATGATGTATATATACACATGTATCCACAAGCACTTGACGACATGAATGCACAGTCGTAATGCAATTAAATTATATCAACCATTGATATTTAGTTTGTATTCTTCATGCATTGATGCAGCCTGCTTACTTACACGTGAAGTCTAACAGCACCGCCTAGCTGCAATAAATTGTAACCCTCGTCTACTAGCACCACCAGCTTTGACAACCTTCATGGAAGCTGCCAACAATACATCTCCAATGGCAATGATTTTTCAGGTCAACCAATTGACGTTCCAGTTCCTCCAGCATTGTTTATCTATTGAATAGACAACCGCGGCGGCTGCGGGAAACACATCTAGCCCTGCTGCTCAGCATGGCATCACAGATTCTCCAACTGCCCTAGTCCAGCTATCATAGCTATGACCACGCCAGCGCTTGCCAAAACTGCCTACTATCAGGCCACCGGTTCCAGTCCCTGCCAACATTGTCCCAGAGAACGCACAGCTGCAGTTGTTTCAAGAGAGAAGCATATGTGTCCTAAACATGCAGGAAGATCCGCCATCGCTGAACTCAGCATCATATGATGAAGAGGAGAGGGTAGTGGGTGAATCTGTAGAGATGGAAAATCCTGAAGCAAAAAAGAACTTCGCCGCCATCATAGACATTGGGAAGAGGCTATGGAAGCTGACGAGCAGGGCTTGCTTATGTTGTACCCAAGCGGTCACATCTGCTGATCACCGTATCAGCGAAAATTGAGCATGTTAACCTTATTGCCTGAGTGCGGACTTATGCATATTTGTGTATCAACTATGTTTAGTGCATATTCTATGCTTTTTAATAGATGGAGCTCAGGAACTTGTCTCCAAATATTAAATTTGCATTTTCTATAACTGTTAAAGGAACTGTAGGTTTCACCCTAGCCCTTTATTTTTACCTGGAAGTCTTGGTGTTCTGTAATTGAGTTGAGATGAGATGCTTATATGAGGACACCAAATGTACGTACAGAATCTATACGGTCAATAAGTGCCATCATATCAACATATCATGTTGATGGTACACTGGATAAATTAGCAGACGTATAAAATCTATACGGTAAAACCTAAGGTAATAACAAACACCATCTACAGTAACATCTATACTGTACAAAAATTATGTTGACCTTCTTTTAATGAATATTTTAAATCGCCAACCTATCTTATAATAATCTAAAAGTAGGTAAGCTTGGTGAGGTCAACAATTGTTTTCTTTCAGAAAAAAGTAATTAAATATCCTCTTATTTACTTTAGCATTAAACTGTAGACCAAACAAAAGGCTCCCACACGAAATGGGTCATGTTGAGCATCCATCCATGCTCAAATAAGCACATACTCCAGCTATTGTTGTTTTGTTCGGCTTTTGCTACCTTGTTCATCATGGTTGTGAAATGCATAATGTAACAGTTAAGAGAGAACAACAACTACGATCTAGACACAGGGTTATCCAGACTTGCCGTAGTGACTTGTAAACATATAAACTTTGATGTCTGGATCGAGTTAGAGAAGTCTACTGTTGAGGTGAGAGGTGTAGAGATCAGTACTTGCATCAACATAATGTTGATGTAATCTACAAAATGCTTGACGAATGAAAGCCTAATCAGTAATGTAATCTACGAAATGCAGGGTGAATAAAAAGATTTGGGCTACACGGGAATAGAACAATCGGATAATCTTTAAGGATAAAAAAAATCTTCTTTTTTAATGAGGAGGTAATAGGAGGAGAAGCAAATATGATACAATTGGTAGTGGTTGGTAAAACAACACAAGTTTTACAGAAGTTTGTTAATCCTAAACCTAAACTTCGAGATGTGGCCCATGCCATAATTTTTAACTTATACAGCAAAGGGAAACTTGGGTTTCTTTGATTATATAAACATGTGGCCCAAAACTTTTTAGGGGTTGGTGGGTGGGATGGTGGGTTGTTTGGTGGGTGTCTGTAGATTGGTGGAGTCCTTTATAAGCTCTTCAAGAAAGAGGATTCTAGATCTGAGAATAGATATTTCAGATATGCTGATAAAGGGCATCTAACCAGGTTTGGATCTGCTATTGCAATCTTAATTACTTTTTTTCAAGTCACATTTCTTTAGATCTAACTTTTCATTTTGCAAATTAGAAGATATATCCTTCATAAGCTCAACTTCTTTTTCAGCTCACCAAAATAGAGGATATATGTAGTGTAGATCTGTGTATACAATGTTATAAATCCATGGCTAAAGGACATTGAACAACATTTGGATAAATTATTGCACTCTTGATTTTTTTTCAAGTCATAATTCTTTAGATCTATGTTTTGTTTTTATAAATTGGATCTGATCAGACAAGGATCCATCATTTCTGGAGAAGATACGTCTGCCATCTCTGTTCATAACCACAGATTATTCTCTGCTGCTATTTAAATTTGCGGTGAGTAAATTATGTTCATCCTATGTGCAGTACTTGTTTTATTCCCAGTTATTCTTGGTTTCTCAGTTCTGATGATTCCTAGTACCGTCTGTCATTTCATGTTCAACATATGAAGTAAAGCATTTGAAAAAAGAAGGAATTGGAGGTGGGGGTGGAACAGACAAATATAATTTTCAGCTTCAACCAAAGATACATCTTGCAAAATTTTACACAACGAAAGGCATCTGTAAATATGTGAATACATGATATGTCATGTTTTATTTGCACCACCCTTAAGTATATATTATTTATTAACTTTTTTTCTTATGTTCCTTTTGAATTATGTTGAATGATTACTTCTTTTTTATGTCACAGCCAAAGTAGCGGTCAAGAATTTTGAAGAGAAAATCCGACAACAATAATTAGTAAAACCTAAAAAAAATTAGAGAAGGAGCCCAAGAATCAGGGTAAATATTTGATTTAAATATTCCTAGCTCGACTTATTTCAAATATGATCTTCTAATGTTCTTAATCTCTTCTCTTAACAGCTTGTGTTATATAACAAAGTCATGCATTTCAGACAACATACAGAAATGAATCTGAAACATATAAGCAGTGTAGGCTTCATTTAGGAGGTTTTAGTATCACGTGTGACAATGAAGAACTATTCCTTTCTTAATTGACATATGAATGTACACTATCACCAAGACTTTTATGTTTTCAGCTCATATGCACATTGTAATTGACAGTGAATGATGTATATATAGACATATAGCAACTAGCACCTGATGACATGCATGCATGGTCTTAATATCATTAATTTATGTAAACAATTTATATTTAAGGTGTATTCTTTGTGCCTTGATGCAACCTGCTTACTTACTCGTGAATTCTTGTAGCACCGCCCAACAACAATGCACCGCAACCCTCGTCCACCAGCACCACAATCTTCGACAACCTTCACGACGGCTGCCAACAATGATTCTCCAAGGCCTATGATTGTTCAGGTCGACCAATCGACGCCCAAAGATTTTTGGAGCTAAGAATTGCCCAGAACTGATTTTCCAAGTTTGGGACTTTTTCTGAAAAAAGTTTCTGTATTCAATTGAATACAGCAGTTTGTATTCTAAATTTCCCTACACAAATCAACTACAAATGAGCAGATATTTTACAGGAGTTCTATAATGTCGTAAGGAATATTCTGGCAAAATTTGGGGATTTTGGATGAACCAAACTCCCTCAATAATTCTTTTACTGAAAAGTTTCAAAGATTTTTCCAGAATTTATTATTGACTTTCGTACAAATTGGGTTGCACATTTGGATTGATTTTTCCAAGATTAATATAACTCAAATCGAATCAATCAATTTGGAGTTTACTAGCAAACATTATGAGCTTATAAAGTTTGATGGAAATCTGGAATTCAAATAAACAAGGGAAAAGTTTAAAGTCTAACAGTGAGGTCAAGGGGTGATGTAGCGCGTCCTGGGAGAAAGACACACGGGGTTACTGAGATAAATGCTCGTAGACACATTTGGATCCGGTGCCAAAGAAGATTCCCATCTGATTTCTCTGTCACTAACAGTGGGTGTAAAAGTCCCAAAAACTTGTAAATACAAAACTTGAGTTGTGAATAAAGTTGAGTTCAATTTCAACAATTGGGACTTGCAAAAACTTTTATAAACATGTGAATGTGGCCCTGTGCAAAAGGAGTTTGAATCAGTCTTTGAACTAAATTGTTCACTTCAATCATAAGGTGGCCATTTCAGAAAGAGAGTTCCAAACTGTTGGTTCAAAACTCTTATTTGCAGGGGCCAACTCAAAAATCAGAGGGCATATTCAAATTCTTCAGGTAAAAATTAGGAGGAAGACAAATTTTGAGAAAGTTTGGAGTTGCTTTGATATGAATATCAAAGGGGCTTATGAATTTCCTTGAATTTTGAATTCAAATTTGAAACTGAGGTAAAACTTGTCAAATTGCCAAATGGCTTTTGAATTTGAGTCCCTCATAATTGAAATTTGCACTGTGCCAAAAATTGGAGATATTTGAGAGAGAAAAACAGTGGGACCCACATGTCAATGAGCAGAAGAAATTTTGACTTGCACCCTAAGAGACTTTCTCTGTTCAGACTGAGACAATTAGAATTATACCACTCCCAACGTTGGGCATCGCCAGAATACCACTCCCAACAGATGACTCACTAAAATACCATTATAATTGTGACCAGTTCGCTCGTTTACCATCGAGACATTATAACTTGTCTCATATCCCCCTTTTAACTGAAAAGAACATAGAAAAAGACCAAAATGCCCTTAAATTTCAAGTGAGTGATGTGAGTAAAAGGGTTAAGGGTATTTTGGTTTTTTTCTATGTTCTTTTCTGTTAAAAAGAGGCTATGAGACAAGTTATAATGTCTCAAGTGAGTGATATGAGTAAGAGAGTTAGGGGTATTTTGGTATTTTTCTATGTTCTTTTCTGTTAAAAGTGGGCTGTGAGACAATTTATAATGTCTCGATGGTAAACGAGCGAATTGGTCACAATTATAATGGTATTTTAGCAAGTCATCTGTTGGAAGTGGTATTCTGGCGAAGCCCAACGTTGGGAGTGGTATAATTCCAATTGTCTCGTTCAGACTCGAGCAGCCGATCGCCCAACAGGCGCCACCGAGGGCTGCTGCCGTGCCACCTCCCAGCTGCTTGAGCAGCGCTGTAGAGCTGCTCGTGGGTCTTCTGCAGCTCGGCGTGATCCTTTCCATCTCTGAACCGAGCTGGTTCTGTTTCGTCTCCTCCTTCCACGAGAAAACAGCCCAGCACGCCGCTGCCTCGGTTGCCACCGGAGAACCACGAACTCGTGCGTGCAGAGGCCGGTGGAGCGAACAAACATATGCGCCGGAGTCTCCTCTACGTCCTCGACGGGTCCCAAGCTCACCCCCGGCCTCCTCCAAGCGGTGCTGACCATTTCTTTCATCCGCAAGACAAAGCCAGCCAGCCTTACTGCTTGTCGTCGTCCGGACTGCCCGAAGCCTCTCCAGTGTGCTAAAAAGCCCACAGAGGTGCGCCACCATGTCTAGCTACTCCTCCCGTGGTCCTCTTGCTCTCCCCCGACGCCGGCTTGCCAGAATTTGGTTTTTGGCGCCGGCGCACGTGGAGAACCGACGCTAGCAAGTTTCTGAAATTAGTTCCAATCGCTTGATCATTCATTCTACAATTCAAACCACAGCTACTAGGGTTCCTAGCGCCATTCCACGCCAAAGCACGAAGCAAACCACCCCTCCTCTGCCCCGAGGGACGAGAAATCGCCGCCGGTGGCTAAAACCACCGCCGTCCACGGTGACAACTAGTTTGCCGCCATTTTCTGCGAGAGTTGATCTCCATTCCACGTTCCCCGACCTCTAGGGATGCTTTAGGGCATTGTAGATCACCGGGAGAAGCCTCGGACATGCCGGAACGCGTTGATGCCGAGCTCCCGAGCCGCCCTGCCGATGCCGACCTACCTACGACCGTTTTCATGCGAGGAAAACTTCCCGGCTGCTAGGCCACGGTGTGAGGAGCGTGTAAGGCGAAACCGGAGCAAAAAAGGTATAGAAATGAGGGAGAACGGGGCACGCCACCCTTCTGTCCGGCATGCACCTGTGGGCTCCGGCGAGAGGTTGAAGAAACACCTGAGCTGTGGGCCCCATTTTTGAATTGTTCTGGGTAGAATTCAAACAGAAAGTTGTTCAAACTTTAGAACCTCATAACTTTTGCTAGGAAGCTCCAAATTTAGTGATTCAAATTGGGTTGGATTCCGATTGAAAAACTCCATCCAAATATGCAACCCAATTTGTACGAAAACCAATATTAAATTCTGAAATCTTCTTTAAAGCTTTTCAGAAAAAGAATTTTAGAGGAAGTTTGGTTCATCCAAAAATCCTCCAATTTTGCCAGTATATTTTTGAGGATGTTAGTTAACTCTTGTAAAAATTTCAGTTCATTTGGAGTTGGTTTTCTTAGGAGAATTCTTATTTCAAGTTTCTGTGTTCAAATGAATACAGAAACAATTTCAGAGAATTTCCAAAACTTGGAAATTTAGTTCTGGGCAGTTATTAGATCCAAAAATCCTAGAAAAATTCATTCATGCTCCCTGAGCTATGTTTGAAATTGTGGTTCACTTGAATTTGCATGAAAAATGCAAATTTATTCAGAATTAATTCCTTTATATCTAAATGCTTAGGTAATTGTTCTGAGTAATCAACTCATGGAAAAAATTCTAAATTTTGGTCAGATGACTTTCTTCTGACAAGGAACTCACATGAAAAGTTTCAGCTCAATTGGAGCCCTGTATCAGTACTTTCATGTTTAACCTCTTAGATGATCAAAACACACAAGTGATGAAAAATACTTATCACTTGAGCATAGTGCTTAAACCCATATCCTAAACCACTAGCACCAGTGTCATTTTAAATTCTTAAACAGAGTTCCAGTTTTAAACTTTTATTTTGAACTTGTTAGTAAAAATTTTACAATTAAACATAACATATATGCATATTCATAACGTGTAGTGTTTAAACGTGGAAAAGTGGAGAAGTTAAGCTTGGATCAAGGAGCAAGAAGGGCAGTGATTAAGCTTCAATTCATCAGCAACTAACTTCATAATTGTCTGACTTTTGTCACCTGCAAAACCAAGGCAAGCTCCGGTTTGTATTTAAGTTATTTATAAAGTTTTTACTTTGTTCACAATTATGGTTTAGAGTTTGTATGTGCATTAGGTCAAGGATGCTTTACACTCCAAATGCATGACCAAATGAACCCTGGAATTAACGGTAGAAAAGGGTCACCGCTGTAGAATAATGCCGTGCTAAATAGCTTAGGACATCCGGTAGAAGTCGAGTAGTTGGAATCTACTCACGAGTTATAGTCGGGATTACAAGGATGTAGTTGGAAAAGAGGCAAACTAAAGTTTATAGTTCTAAAGATGAGACCGGACAGGAGGGTTAGGCAGCGACAAGAAGAGGTCTTGGTCGAGTAGCTCTGCCTGTGTTGGTTAAGGACCGATGCTTGTGCGGCACACATGAGCAAGTATTGAGTTGTGTACCGGATGCTTACTTTTATATGGGAACCAGGAAACCGATGTACCAGGTTAACTGGATTGTAGAGGAATACCACATCGTCTCGTTAGACCTATGAGCCCGAGACGGCGTGACCGGTTCTACAGTCGAGTGCCCTGTGAAAGGTTGTCACATACGACGTAATGAAGGATGCCAGATTTGGGTTTTCAGAGGCGGGCGTATGTGTCGAGTTATCCGAATAATGTTTGATTCGAATCATCGTCCCTCACAGTTATTGAGTACCGCTTGCTCACTGTGTTGTGACGTAGTAACCAAGTTGTGTGAGAACAGTTTGCAAAGTTTTAATTGCTGCTATGATAATTTTAATTGCATGAAAACCTTGTTTGAAGTAGAGATAGAGCAAACTAAAGTTAATTTCCACCTTGTGACAAGTAACATTGGAATGAAGCATTTCTTGTTTGATTGTGGAGTTCTAATGTCGCTGGGCGCAAGGTCACTACTGTGATGGCTAAAATCTGAAAGTTAAGAATGAACTCGTAGGTGAGTCTTTTTGCAAATTACATGTTTAAGTCTTAAGTTACTCTCATGTAGAGTTGCATGCCTTATGAGAAACGGTTAAGTCTTGCTGAGCGTCTGTGCTCAGTCTTGCTATATGAGTGGTTTTACAGTTTAATATCGACGCATATAAAGAAGGTTGTCCGGTGAGACTCGGAAACTTCCGAGTCTCACTACACATGGAGAACCTAGCCGCTGCCATGTCTTCGTGTTGCTAGCGAGAGGAGTCCGTGGGCTGGACCTCTTCTCGGGTGCTTCTTAGTTATTCGACATGAGCTGTTTGTAGTCTTCCGCTGTAGCTATTTGATGTAAATTATTTACAAAGAACTTTTGTAAGCTTCCGCTTTTGATTTATGTAATACAATTTTCCTTATATGTGTGCTGTCGGGTGCCGCATAACACGGCACCACACAATGCAATTCCTGGGCGGGTGGCTCGGCCCCGTGATATGGGTCAGGGTCCCCCACAGCGGGCCTGGCAGTTTCTTCTTCAACCTCTCGCTTATTCCCGCGTACCCGCGCTTCCCCTCGCAGTAGCTCGCCGGAACTCGCTGTCCCGGCTTTCTCCCACGCTCCCACTCGCCGCCAGCCCCTAAACCCACGTGTTGAACATGCTGGAGCAATTTCGTGCTAGGTTTGCAAAGAAAATTTGTTCCCTATCACGTATATCTTGTGTGTGCGCAGTTTGGTGAACCATAACCGAAGATTCAGTGAGAATTTTGCGGATTTTTACCCGTGGGTCAGTTTGCGCTGATCAGGAGAAAAATCCAAAATTCGCCGGTGATGATCAACGGCTTGGCCTACCGATTGGGGAGGAGCAGCACGAGGTTCCAGCGCTCCTGTGGGCGTCCTTGCTCGGGCATGAAAGGGTCCGGGTGAAGCTGTCCACGTGAGCCTCCACCTCCGGTCTTGTGTGTCCGCCACGAGGAACACGGTGTTCTCGGTGTAGGAAGGCCGATCACCATTGGTTGTGGGTCGAGGAGGTACATGGAGACGCCCTGGTGCCATTTTGCTATTCACAGGGCTCTGTTCGTATGTGAACGGCCAGCGCCCGAGCGATACCGAAGCGGCGGCGATGGCTCTGCTGAGCTCGGCACGAGGGAGGAAGAGCTGCTTCTGTGTTTCTGTTCGTGAGCAAACGGAACACGCCGAAGAGTGATAAGGGCGTCAAACACATTACCAGCGCGAGGGAAACCACGAGGAGGTGTCCTCGGTGCATCTCGCTATCGCCCGGTGAAGAGTTCGGCTGCTTCCAGTGAAAAACAGAGCAAACCGACTGTTATTGATATTTTGTACACTGTGGCTGACCAGTGGGTCCCGCAATTCAGTCCTCCTTCATCCTCAGAGATCTCAAATTTGGTAGGTTACATAATTCAATTATGTGAAGTAATAATCTGAAACTCATTTCGATAATTGATCATGTTTCCTCCGAATTCAAATCTGAAATTTGAATTCCTATGCAATTTAATGTCCTCTTTTAAATGGCTAGAAAAGTACCTCCAAAATTCATTAAACTTTGCATCCCCATTAATTTGGACCTGCGGAATGCAAATATGAAATCTGATTTTTAATTTAGCTGCTGCAAATGGGATTTTTAACACAACAGTTTGCATTTCTATTGTGCTACCCCCATTTGAAATTTAAGTTGAACAAATGTAGATCAAAAGCTGAATTTAAACTTCCTCTTGCACATGAGAACTTCACACATGGAATTTAAATCAACTTTGATTCCAAGCATTCAAATAAATATTTGAGCTTGTGTGTTTGGACACTCATGTGAGTCATCACGTGTAGAAAGTTCTAGTAAGTCCCAATTTTTAGAAACTTGAAACCAAATGACATTCGACTTTGTTTTACTTCATTTACATTTTGGGGCCTTTACAGGTCACCTAGCTAAGAACACAGAAGGATTATCCTTGTTCGGGCAGAATGTTCTACGTCCATCCGGGGTGTATCACTTGTTCTTACTCAAGAATGGGTGTGGTTCTTACAGGTGTGAGAGCCTCCCTCTTCGGATCGACAGGTCTCTCTATTTATTTGCTCTCTCTATACTTCTATCTATCTCTCCCTCATCCCCCTCTGTTATGTGGAGGGGAGATGAGTCGTGGGCACAGGGTGGCTTGTCTTGTCGTACGTTTGTCTATGCACTCTATGGTTCCGCCGTATTCATAGCCTGCTGCCAGACCCACCCCCGTCCCGTAGTAGGGGGTAGTCCATATCACGGCGCATGTGCGCCCCGCGTTCCACTCTTATTCAGTTCCGCTGGAGATGACGGCCACTCAATGCCGGGGCAAGGAGGGTACTCAAGTGCCCTTCCACTTGGCTGGGGCAGCGCCTGCTCCATATTGAAGGCCATATGCTCCCCTCCTACCTGAGGCCTTGTTCGGGTCCTTCTTTTGAGGCTTTTAATTGCTTCTAGATCACCCCAAGGGTGGGTCCCACGTCCTTCCTAGGGGTCAGCCCCGGGTTCGTCGTCCTGCCTCCTCCCGAGCTCGGGCTCGGGTCCACTTTGTTTTCCTTTGCAGGATGTCTTCTCGGTTCTCCCCGGGGGTCGGAGCCCAGAACTCCGTCAACATTATTAAATGAATAAAAAATGAGTAATGTGACCTATGCGTCACCCTTTTCGAACCGGCACGTGTCACTTGCGCTACGCATGTGATGCGTGTAGGTTCAGAATTGTCCATTTTTTTGAAAGCATCGGTGTGTTTGAGAGAGCTTTCTTATGATGAGAAGCAAGAGGTCTGGACCCGATTGTAATTTTGGTTGTATAACTCTGATGTTCTCTGTTGCACCATTTTGGGGAGTGCAGTTGGAGAACTGCGGGGTTATGCTCTAGAAATTTCATCAGGATCCGGACCCCACGTCTCATTGTAAGCAAGATCTCTCGCTCATACTTGGGTGGGTTTAGGACACATCCTTCATAATAGATGGCGACATGGTGAAGAGTCTCTTGTTGATTTGTGTGTAGTTGATTTGTACGCTCAAATATGGGTGAAGACCGTAGTTGGATGTATATTGATAGGAACAAGAATGGAACTCACTCATATGAGTGGGTCACCAAGACTACGACTTTTGTGGACCGTGCTTTTTCGTTGTTGAAGATAAATAAGGTGCGGTGTCCATATAGCAGATGCCAAAATATGAGGTGTTTGGACAAGAAAACGCTTTCAATAGACTTGTGCCAATATGATTTCCTGTCACATTATTAGGTGTGGGTTTTTGACAGCGAATCAATACATAAATCAATAGAAGAAGAGGAAGAGGATGTTTATAGCATGGGGGTTGATGGGATGGACGAGATGCTTGAATCTATACAACCAGACTTTAAAGAAGATTCTCCTACAATGGAGGTTGAAGCTTCTTCAAGCTTCTCAAAGCCTGAGAAGAGTCGCTACATGAGCACAGAAAAGTGACACTCCTTTCTTTCATGACACGACTTATGGCAATTAAGTCTAAGTATTTTTTTCTCAAATAAGTTCTACAATGACCTTGTCAAATTGATCAGCAATATTCTTCCAAAGCCCCCTAAAGTGCCTAAAGACATGTACGAGTCAAAAAAAATGCTTTCTGGTTTCGGTATGAAATATGAGAAGATTGATGTGTGTCCAGACAACTGCATGCTTTTCTGGAAAGAGAATGGCAAAGAGAACAAGTGCTTAAAGTGTGGTAAATCAAGCTTTGTCGAAGTTGTTAACGACAACAGTGTCAAGGTGATGACAGCAGTTGCACATAAGCAACTTCATTACTTGTGCATCACACCTAGGTTGAAAAGATTATTCCTCTCTAAAATAACTATCAGGCACATGAGTTGGCACAAAGAAGGTGTCCGTGAGAATGATCGAGTCATGGTGCATCCGTCCGATGGTGAGACATGGAATGAGCTAGACATCTTCGATGCAGCCTTTGCCAGTTATGCAAGAAATGTTCGCATCGGGTTAGCGATAGGAAAATGAATGGTAAGTAAAATACCTATGAAATTATAGTTATAGTATATTTATGCTACTAACTCGTACTTACAGGAAAACAAGCTGGGTGAATAATCAAGCGATATTCATGTGTGGAAGAGAGGTCACAAGGAAAATGACCCTTCACAGCCCGGCAAGTCGTCCATTCCGGTGGCGACAACTTGACTAGTGAGTCTTCGAGTTACAGTAAGTTATTTGTAACTAATGTTTCTATTAACACATTTTCATGTATTGCTTGTATTTGATGGAGAAGTATGGGGAGGAAGCGGTGAAGATTCACGATGAAGACTACGATTGGCAGAACGCACCAATTGACGTGAACACCGTGTATGCGAGTGGTGGTGTAAAAGCCCAGGGACGGTGAGATGGTAACTGTTTGTTATTCTTGTTAATTTGAGCTACATAATCTTACTCTTAATCTTTCTTGTTGTTCTGCCATTTTTGATGGAGTGGTTAAATCGTGGGAGGCAAGACTTTCGAGGGGCTTCTCCTCGCAGTCTTCGTCCGCTAGACTAAGCCGACGGATGTCATAGAGGGACCTTGAGCTCCAGAGTGTCCAAGAGGAGTTACCCC
The DNA here is from genome assembly GCA_030760725.1 of Neostapfia colusana. Lineage (NCBI taxonomy): Eukaryota > Viridiplantae > Streptophyta > Magnoliopsida > Poales > Poaceae > Neostapfia > Neostapfia colusana. Next base: position 36,270,689 of record JASWHV010000016.1, read on the forward strand.
TGACATGGAAGAAGCTCCAGAAGCAAGAAGCGCTAGCAAAGGATAGAGAGTAGTACCAAGCCAGCTACATTGCACAAATACAAGCGGTGATACAAGTAATAAGTTAAATACAAACTAATCAATTATCATATCATTATTATTCATGTGATAATGCTTTGCTATCACAAGCCTTAGCCTAGCACCATGGGCGGCGGGTTCCCATTCCCTCATGGCAGCCGCCGATGGAGCCACAGGTGCCAGCGGAGCCTCAGATGACTTCTCAGCGCCACAGGTAAGTAACACTTTTTGAAATCAACATAATTTTTATCACTCTAGCAAATTGAGCCAAAATTAGTCAAACATAGCCAAACTTCTGTAAACGTAGCTACGTCTACGATATTTTAGCAAAATATAGCCAAACTTAGCCACAATTGCTCAAATTGTACCTCGTGATAAGTAAAATTAGTGAACATACACTTTTCAAGCTAAAACTTATCAACTATACTTGTACATCACAGGGATCGACGACAGAGGCTAAAACTCCATTGCCGCATCTATCGGAATCTGGAGCACGACACGGGGATGACATTCCGGGCTCCGGAGGTAACGGAGGTGGGATAGTCTAGTGTCGTGTCTTATATTTGACAATATTGTAATCTATATTGCCTATGGTGTGCTTTATATGTTTTTGTATATGCCTGTGAGCTGGCCATCGTGACAGGTCAGCATTTTTCAAAATTTTTAAAAAAGAAATCCCTTATTTATAATGGCCTAGATGTGGCCGTCGTAAATAAGCATGTTTAGTTTAGGACGGCCAGCTCCAGGATGTCGTAAATAAGGTTGCAGAGGGTGCTACTTGGCACATCTTCATAGGTTACGACGGTCAGACCAGGCTGCCGTAAATAACTTATTTACGATGGTAGCCGTCATAAATTATGTTATTTATGACTCCTGACTTGTGAGGCCGCCGACCATAGTACATAAGCCATTACCGTCGTAATTATGTTATTTACTACGGCTTGTACCTTAATTACGATGGTTTCGTGCATCTCTTGTAGTGAAATTTGCACATGATCATCGTACAATCCTCTTTTGGACAATAGCCTTGGTGTTTTTATACTAATGTTGTCTTCTCAAGTTTTGCTCTACAAGCATCAAGAGAAAGATAATGATGGAAGAACTTACTTCCCTTCCGATAATTAAGTTATCACTTTTTAACATTGCACATTGTCCCGGTTTCCACCCAACTTATTGCACCATTGCCTCAATTTTATTAAATCAAATTAAAGTTTTTCTATTCAAGTAGGGAAAATTGTCCAGCAACTTGGTCAAGATAGGGGCAATGGTGTAAAACTCAATGAATGTATGTAAATTCATAATTAAGGTACATAGTAGGAGCGCTAATGCATCTATCCTTTACGTTGACGAAGTGGCTAATGATACCTTGTCGTTTCGCTTCATTGGCTGAACTTTTAAATAATGATGATTAGTCAAATAAGGTGAACTGGATCCATTCAGATTTTTTTGAATTAAATAAAAAACTATTTTACTCTAAGGCACATCAATATAGCACTTCCATTCCACATCTATATTTTTATGTTAGGGATTGCATGCTGATGTTGTGATGAGTAGCCCACCTGTTTTTCAACAATTTGTGATTAAGTAATCACATATAGCAAATTGAGGAATGGACGGGAAACATCCTACCTTTGGTGGTTTTGTTACAGCATATAATGACATCAGCTACACAGACATTATGTTAAAGCCCTGTGTTCAGGTTTTGTATATACGTAGGAAGAAGTCTACTCACAAAAAAAAAGAACATGTGTTCCCTTAATAACACCACAAACAGTACTATCACTACATGACTTCCTGAGAGTTTAGCCCCAAGTGGCAGACAGTAGATTACTCTTTACCATTTTTCTGTCGAGTGACATTTAGTTTTACAGTATATATGTTTTATTTTCCAAAAATTTTAGTAAATTATCAAAAATATCATTCCTAACAAACTCATTTCCATCAATTGTGGTATATGTCTAACAAGTACTTATAAAATGCTTGCCACTTGTAGGAAAGCTGTTGGAAAAAGTAGTCTTTATACCGCATGAAGCATCATAATTTCTTTAAATTTTGTAGATGACACATTTAATGATTAACTAAATCACAAGCATGTCATGTTGAACAGGTCACAAGAACAACTTTTCACAAGACAACTAAATGTTGAACCGGTCCTACCATCACGAGCAGAAGTTCTCTACATCGAGCACCCATCCTCGACGTTGCCATTAGCAGGTTTACACCTTGCTGCTCTCAACCAACACCTATAATACGGAGAGCAATGCCTCAGCATCCAGGTAAAACTATATTACATAACTTTTCTGTGGGCCATATATCCAGTTTGTAATCGGTACAGTTCAAACTTGTCTAGCAAGATTGCACACGGCAGGGTCCTCAATCGATCGATGCAGGTAGAGCTAAGCACACAAGACCTCCGCATATTGCCCCATCATATACATCTGACCGGTCTCAATTTAAGTTTATAAAAATCTGTTCTCGAACTACCCATGCGACCCTATTCATTCTCTCGCGAGTAGATTCCAACAACTCGACTTCTACAAAATCCTTGGACAAAATTAGTAAGGCATGAACTCAAAGCATAAACTCATCAACAAGATCTTGTAAAGATACCTTCATTAAGGAGGTTCTTGTGGCACATGTGGCAATGAAACACTATTTTTTTCTTGCGTAACATATGAATGTACAAGTGTATCACTCCTATTTTGACTTTTTTTGTTAAAGCATCAGAACTAATAATATAATATTTTTCTATATACAACAATATTTTTACAGGTCATGAGTTTGGATCAGATAATTAATCCAATGAAGTCATTTATCCACGTGGCAGAGCTAAAGTACTTTTGAACATGACCATCATACAGTAGCATGAATAGTTTAGTTTAACTATTAGTAATCGTCAGCAGGTACATTTATAACCATGAATTGTTACTATTATAATGAAATTTGATACCAGGGGTTCGATAGGGATATGGCGTCTAACAAATGTTTCTCCAAGTCACAAAATTAAGCTAGGCTCACCTTGTGGCGTACATATCACAAAGGCTTTTATGTTTCCAGCTAAAATGCACATTGTAATTGACATTTAATGATGTATATATACACATGTAACCACTAGCACTTGACCACATGCATGCACAGTCTTACTGCAATCAAATTGCATCAACCATTGATATTTAGTTTGTATTCTTCATGCATTGATGCATCCTGCTTACTTACCCGTGAAGTCTAACAGCACCGCCCAGGTGCAATGTATTGTAACCCTCGTCTACCAGCACCACCAGCTTCAACGACCTTCATGGAAGATGCTGACAATACATCTCAAACGGCAATGATTTTCCAGGTCAACCAGTTGACATTCCAGTTGCTCCAGCAGCGTTTATTTATTGAATAGACAACCGGGGCAGCTGCGGGAAAGACATCTAGCCCTGCTGCTCAGCATGGCACACAGGCTCGCCAACGACCACGCCAGCGCTTGCCAAAACTGCCTACTATAAGGCCACCGAAGCCAGTCCCAGCCAACATTGTCCCAGAGAACGCATAGCTGCAGTAGTTTCAAGAGAGAAGCATTGTGTCCTAAACATGCAGGAAGATCCGCCATCGCTGGACTCAGCATCATCTGATGAAGAGGAGAGGGTAGTGGGTGAATCTGTAGAGATGGAAAATCCTGAAGCGAAGAAGGACTTCGCCGCCATCGTAGACATTGGGAAGAGGCTATGGAAGCTGGCGAGCAGGGCTTGCTTATGTTGTACCCAAGCGATCACATCTACTGATCACTGTATCAGCAAAAATTGAGCATGTGAATCTTATTGCCTGAGTGCAGACTTATGCATATTAGTGTATTAACTATGTTTAGTGAATATTCTATTATTTCAAATAGATGGAGCTAAGGAACTTGTCCGCAAAGATTAAATTTGCATTTCCTATAGCTGTTAAATGAACTGTAGGTATCGCCCTAGCCCTTTATTTTTCCCTTGAAGTTTTGGTGGTCTGTAATTGAGTTGAGATGAGATGCTTATATGAGGGCACCAAATCAACGTACAGAATCTATACGGTCAATAAGTGCCATCATATCAACATATCATGTTGATGGTACACTAGATGCATTAGCACACGTATAAAATCTATACGGTAAAACCAAAGGTAATAACCAGAGCTATCTACGGTAACATCTATACAGTACAAAAATCATTTCTACATTCTTTTAATTTATATTTGAAATCACCAACATATCTTATAATAATTGAAAATTAGGTAAGATTGTTGAGCTCAACAATTCTTTTATTTCAAAAAAGTAATTAAATATCTTCTTTATTTTATATGAAACTGTAGACCACACATAAGGCTCACACACGAAATGGGTCACGTTGAACGTCCATCCAGCCTCAAATAGGCACATACTCCAGCTATTGCTGTTTTGTTCGGCTTTTGCTACCTTGTTCATCATGGTCGTGGAATGCATAATGTAATAATTGAGAGAAAACAACAGCTACGATCTAGACACAGTGTTATCCAGACTTTCCGTAGTGACTTGTAAACATATGAACTTTGATGTTTGGATCGAGTTAGAGAATGCGTGCTTGTGATTTTACTGTTTATATATGCAGTCTACTGTTGAGATGAGAGGTGTAGAGATCAATACTTGCATCAACATAATGTTGATGTAATTTAAAGAATCTACAGAATGCATGATGAATGGAAGCCTAATCAGTAATGTAATCTACGAAATGCAGGGCGAATGGAAAGATTTGGGCTACACGGGAATGAGACACTCCGATAATCTTTAAGGATCGAATAATCTTATTTTTTAATGATGAGGTAATAGGAAGAGAAGCAAATATGATACGATTGGTAGTGGTTTGTAAAATAACACGTGTTTTACAGAAGTTTGTTAATCCTAAAACTAAACTTCGAGATGTGGCCCATGTCATAATTTTTTATTTATAAACCAAAGGGAAACTTGGGTTTCTTTTATTATATAAACACGTGGGCTAAAACATTTTGGGGGTTGGTTGGTGGTTAGGTGGATGGGTTGGTGGGTGGTTAGATGGCTGGGTGTTGGTTGGTGGAGAATAGATATTCCAGATATGCTGATAAAGGGCATCTAACAAAGTTTGGATCTGCTATTGCAATCTTAATTACTTTTCCTCTATCACAGTTCTTTAGATCTAAGTTTTCATTTTATCAATTAGAACATATATCCTTCATAAGCTCAACTTCTTTTTCAGCTCCCCAAAATAGAGGACATATGTAGTGTAGATCTGTGTATACCATGTTATAATAATTCCATGGATAAAGGATATTGAACAACATTTGGATAAAGTATTGCACTCCTGATTATTTTCTTCAAGTCATAATTCTTTATATCTATGTTTTGTTTTTATAAAATGGAACTGATCTGACAAGGATCCATCATTTCTAGAGAAGATATGTCTGCCATCTCTGCTCATAACCACAGATTATTCTTTGCTGCTATTGAAATTTGCGGTGAGTAAATTCTGTTCATCCTATGTGCAGTACTTGTTTTATTTCCAGTTATTCTGGGTTCTGATGATTCCTAGTACTGGCTGTCATTTCATGTTCAATATATGAAGTAAAGCATTTTAAAAAATAAGGAATTGGAGGTATGGGTGGAACAGACAAATATAATTCTCAGCTTCAACCCAAGAGACATCTTGCAAAATTTTACACAACGAAAGGCATCTGTAAATATGTGAATACATGATATGTTGTGTTTTATTTGCACCACCCTCAAGTATATATTATTTATTAACTTTATTTCTTATGTTCCTTATGAATGATGTTGAATGATTACATCTTTTTTATGTCACATCCAATGTAGTGGTCAAGAATTTTGAAGAGAAAATCTGACAACAATAAATAGTAAAGCCTAAAAAAATTGGAGAAGAAGCCCCAAAATCAGGGTAAATATGTGATTTAAATCTCCCTGTTCTTAGAGCTCGACTTATTTCAAGTCGTCAACGTATGACTTGTGTGCATGAGCTCTTCTCCTCTAAAAATAAATTTACTGTTTGGTCCATACTCATGGTATGTTCTTTCTATTGGTTGGTTTTGTCTTACTAAGGTGTAAATAGGCCTGAGATAATTACTTATATTTAAGTAGTACTTTATAGAATTCATGTTTTCCCATTAGTATGATGAATAGTTATAAAAATGATCTTCTAATGTTCTTAATCTCTTCTCTTAACAGCTTGTGCTATATAACAAAGTCAGGCATTTTAGACAACGTATAGAAATGAATCTGAAACATATAAGCAGTGTAGGCATCATTTAGGAGGTTCTTGTATCATGTGTGACAGTGAAGCAGTATTCCTTTCTTAGTTAACATATGAATGTACACTATCACCAAGACTTTTATGTTTTCAGCTCATATGCACATTGTAATTGACAGTGAATGATGTATATATAGACATATAGCAATTAGCACTTGATCACATGCATGCACGGTCTTACTATCATTAATTTACATAAACCATTGCTATTTAAGTTGTATTCTTCATGTGTTGATGCAACCTGCTTACTTACTCGTGAATTCATAGAGCACCGCCCAACGACAATGGACCGCAACCCTCGTCCACCAGCACCACCATCTTCGACAACCTTCACGGCGGCTGTCAACAATGCTTCTCCAAGGCCTATGATTGTTCAGGTCGAACAATCGATGTTCAATTTGCTCCAGTGGCGTTTATCTATTGAACAGACAACTGGGACAGCTGCGGGAACAATATCTAGCCCTGCTGCTCAGCATGGCATCACAAGCTCGCCATCTTCTATAGTCCTGTTGCCAGTGGTACCAACACGCGAGCGCTTACCAAAACTTCCTATTACCAGGCCACCGGCACCAGGACAGCTGCAGTCATTTCAAGAGAGAAGCATATCCATCCTAAACATGCAGGCAGATCCTCCATCGCCAGACTCAGCATCATCTGATAGACAGGAGGGCGTAGCAGGTGAATATGAAGATATGTAAAATCCTGGAGAAGAGAAGGACTCGCCGCCATCCTAGACATTGGGCAGAGGCTATGGAAGCCGCCGGGCAATGCTTTCTTATCAGCCAAAATTGAGCATTGAACCATATGTGCCTGAGTGTGAACTTATGCATATTTGTGTATCAACTAAGTTTGGCGAATATTTTGTGCTCTTAAATAGATGGAACTAATGAACTTGTCTGTGAAGATTAAATTTTGCATTTTCGCTAGCTGTTAAGAGATTTCCCCTTAGTCCTTCGTTTTTAGTTGGAAGATTTGGTGCTCCGTAAATGAGTCGAGATGAGATGATTATATGATGGCACCAAATAAACTTATAGAATCTATACGGTCAAGTGGAACCATCATATCAACATCTCAAGTTGATGGATACACTAGACGCACTGGTACTGGTACACGTTCAAAATCTATGTTGGGCGCTGCTGCGCAGCACAAAAAGTTGTTGTGTCTTGTTCTTCTACTATGGTGAATCTCTAGTCATGTGTATATTTTCACAAGTGAGAGAGAAAGGAGCTGGCTGACAATTGGTACTCAGAGTTTAGGTTAGATCTTGCAGCCATGTCTATGGATGGTTCGGGAGTCTACACACCGCCGGTCACAGTATTTGTGGCAATGGCTGAGATGGCAGCCATGAGATGGTTGTGAAGGAGACGAGGGTGACATTGTGTTACCCAATGATTTTGGAGGACAACTTTGGCATGTGGACTATGAAGATGAAGATCTCCATGGGTGGCGACGTGAAGGATAAGCAATTGGTCGACGAGATGATGGAACAAATGGCTCTCACAGCCATTGTCCAAGCTATGCCGGAGGCAATGGTGATTGCCATATCCTAGAAAGAGACGACAAAGGAGGTGTGGGACGCCCTCAAGGAAATGTGTGTTCGAGGAGTCTTCCACGGGGAAACAACATTACAATGTTGTGCAGAAGATGCTACTGGTGCACGCTGAGCCCTGACTCACTCGTGCCAATTGATGGGTCATAGATGCTCAAGAGAAACACAATAGTGAGGTCTGGTGCAAGTTCAAAGATTGATTGCCGCAAATGTGATGAGTACGGTCAAATTGCCGAAGAGTGTGATGCAGTGAAGAAATGTCAAATGGTGTGACGCTACTCGCCATAGTGAACATGGACTACAAGACGCCATTGCTCTGATGTCATGTGGAGGTGAAAATAATCAGTAAGATTAGGACGGAAATTGTTAGCAATAATCTTGACTCGTGTGTGCATGTGTCTGAGTTTTTAGGTTTGTTCCAGAAAATCAATGCAGGTTAGTTCCTAGTTTGCACGTGCATCAGTTGAATAGATAACCTGAAAACAACAGTTAGTAAAGCCAACAAAGAATCAGAGAAGAAGCCAAGAAATCAAGGTAACTTTTTTATTTAAATCTTCTTACTCTCAGATCTCGACATATTTCAAGTCGACAACGTATGACTGATGTGCACGAGCTCTTCCCGTCTAACCCTTAATTTATTGTTTGGTCCATACTCCAGGTACGTTCTTTTTATGAGATGGTTTTGTCTTACTCACAAGCAAATATATCACAGGAAATTACCTTTCTGCAAGTAGTTCATTATAGAATTTATGTCTTGAAGTTAGTATGCTGAATACTTATAACAAAATGAATTCGAAACATATAGGCAATGTAGGCTTCATTCAGGAGGTTCTTATGGCATCAGTGACAATGAATAACTATTCCTTTTTTAGTTGACATACGAACCTATAAGTGTATGACTCTGCCATTTTGACTGATTTCCTGTTATAGTATTAATATCAATACTATAATATTTTCTATGAACAGCGATATTTCTACTTGTCATGAGTTTGGTTCAGATAATTAGTCCAGTCAAGTCATTTATCTAAGTGACCATGCTAAAGTAAATTTACACATGACCATCGTACAACCTTCTTTTGCACAATAGCCTTGACGTTTTTATACTAATGTTGTCTTCTCAAGTTTTGCTCTCCAAACATCAGGAGAAAGAGAATGATGGAAGAACCTATTATATCAGTTTTCTATGGGCCATATATCCAGTTTGTAATCTGTACAGTTCAAACTTATCCAGCAACATTGCACACGGCACGGTCCTCAATCGGTCGATGCAGGTAAAGCTACGCACACAAGACCTCCATGTCTCGCTGCATCCTACACATCTGACCGGTCTCAATTTAAGTTTATCAAACCCTGTTCTCGAACCATCTGTGTGACCCTATACTTTCTCTCACGAGTAGATTCCAACAACTCGACTTCTACCAAATTATTCGACAACATTATCAAGGCATGAACCTATACAATGGAGTCCTTGACTACCCTTCTAATACATGGAACCTTTGGTCATGCATTTGTATTTTCAAACATCCTTGACCTAATGCACATCTCATCTCTATTCAACAATAGTGATATAAAACAAAATATTATAAAACAGCAGTTAAATGCAAACCGGGACTCATCTTGTTGCTGCTCAGAATCAAAGTTAGTGTCCGGAGCTATGCTGTAAATGGGCTCCAGAGTCTCCTCGAGCTCAGTGACTAAACTATATGCAAAGCAATGCAAATGATGGATTAATATCTATATGAACAAAAGTTATGTGTATAACTGAATTCTATAATGAATGAACTCCAATGCCCCTCCGATTTTTACAGTAGATGACATAGATCATAGATAACCTGCTAGCAAAGTATATGGAATCCTTAAGAAAATACGTGTTTATATTAAATCCCCAAGGATTTATTCTTCTCTTAAATTCCAGGAAAATTGGGGCTTTGACATACAGGAAAGTATGTTTTCCAAACGGTGCTGGTGTTAAGGAGTCCAACAAAATTGGTTTCACATTTTTCTACCCCTTCTACTGAAAGTTATGGATTTTACAAGTTATTTCTGTTTTTCTGAATTACTTTCTGTTATTTTTATAACCATAGAGCAAACTTACTGAATTATCTTAAGCTAAACTTACCCAATGGTTCTGAGAATTTACTGAAAGTCCCATGGAACTAGAGGAATACTTTGCCAAATTTGAGATTTTTCTATAAAAGGATTCTCCTGGAATCAATCCCCACAGATTTAGAAAAAGTGAATTATTGTGAAAAGTTCAGAGATTTCACACTAAATAAAAAAATTTTACTGAAGTTGAAGGTGGAGCTTGAGGAGATATGTGGGATGATTCCGTTGCCAGCCATGGGAATAGTAGATGGGACTTTTGGCAATATAGAAGAAGAGAGGAGCTTTTCTGATATGTTGTGCACCTTTCTGTTGATCAGGGCTTTTTAATGTCACCGTAAAGTTATCTAATACGTAATCATAGATGGAGGAGTTGAGATGGCTCAGAATATAACGCATGAGAAAACATAACGGAAACAATGCCCCTGGGGGTGTGACTGATCCTATAGTTTGGCTGACTCCTGGGAGCCACCGCTTGTTCCCTGCTTTCATTGTCTGATCTCCTGGGCCGTGCAGAAGGTTTTTCTAGTGGGTCCACTTTATTTAGACGTCGAGAATTTATATAGAATTCAAATAAATGATGTGAAAATCAATTAAACTGATCACGTTAATTTCTTTATCCAAATAGTCGTGGGAATCTAAGAATATTTTGAGACGGTGCCCATTCACGTTGAATAGATGGCCCTCATCATCTTGGAGTGTGATGGCTCCATGAGAAGAGGTTTCTACAATAGTAAATGTTCCTTGCTATTTACTTCTCAATTTCCTGTGTCCAAATAGTTTAGCCCTAGAGTTAAAATGCAAAACCTTATCCTAGGACTTAAATTTGTTAAGAGTAATCCCCTTATCATGCTATGTTTTAGTTCTCTCTTTATAAAACCTGGCACTATGATATGCCTTGTCCCTCCATTCCCCAAGATCAAAATGTTGGCACGTTTTGTATTTTCCTGCCTCGATAAGGTTCATGTTCCACCTCTTATTGGACCAGTACGATTGACGTCGTAACGCAGCCTAGGTACCTTGAAGACCAGTGATCAGCTCATCTAACAAAGCCGAACGGAACCATGGGGACCAGCCAAACTATATGAAGGAGTTCAGCACCTTATCCCGCCTCAGGACCAGGGCTCGGAGCAACACGACGATGAGTCCTGACCTTGAGGTTAGGACTTAGACGGCCGACCCGTGCCAACCAGGGTCGAGACAAGACGGGCGGCCCCCGATATTGAGAAGCCGCATCCACCCTATACAGATGGAAGTCGACGTCCAACCTCTGACCCCGACCATTGAGGATAGACGAAGAAGCACCCTAGGCTAGGGCCCAGGCATGAGGCAGATAGAAGACTTCAATAGTAACGTGAAGGAACGGCAAAAGGACTTCAAGACGTAGTAAAGGCCTTGCATGACAAGACAAGCACGACGCCGACCATCATCATCCGTCCCTTCCAACTCGGCGCAGTGGTACAGGGACGGAAAGTAGATGTAGACTATAGACAAGACAATGGGAGATGTACCCATCGCTCCTGTGTCACGTTGGGCCGCCTTAGACGCCGACGCACTATTTAAACCCCCTACCCGTTTATGAGGAGCCGGTGAGTAAGGTGAGGCGTCCGGGCTATAAAAAAGGAGAGACACTCAGATTCTTCCTCAGGCAGACACACGAGGAGGCCTCTCCTGTAATCCCGGTTTCTTAAACCGCCTGATACAAGATAGAAGAACACCCCGAACTGGATGTAGGACACGTTGTACAAACCAGTATAAACCCCTGTCTTTTTAGCTAGACATTCGGAATTAGCTAACGAATTCATACCAATATCCCTCATGAACTCAAAGCTTAAACTCATCACCAAGATCTTGTGAAGAAGGCTCCATTAAGGAGGTTCTTGTGGCACGTGAGGCAATGAAGCACAATTTTTTTCTTAACATATGAATGTACAAGTGTATCACTCCTCCCATTTTGACATATTTTCTTGTTAAAGCATCAGTATTAATAATATATTATTTTTCTATGTGCAAAAATATTTTTACATGTCATGAGTTTGGATCAGATAATTAATCCAATGAAGTCATTTATCCACGTGCCAGAGCTAAATTATTTTTGCACATGACCATCAACAGTAGCATAAATAGTTTTAGTTTAACTATTAGTAATCATCCGCAGGTACATTTGTAACAATGAATTGTTACTACTATAATGAAATTTGATACCAGGGGAACGATAGAGATATGGGGTCTAATAAATGTTTCTCCAAGTAAAAAAATGAAGCTAGGCTCACCTTGTGGCATACATATCACCAAGGCTTTTATGTTTCCAGCTAAAATGCACATTGTAATTGACAATTAATGATGTATATATACACATGTATCCACTAGCACTTGACCACATGCATGCACAATCTTACTGAAATTAAATTATATCAACCATTGATATTTAGTTTGTATTCTTCATGCATTGATGCAGCATGCTTACTTGCCCGTGAAGTCTAACAGCACCGCCCAGCTGCAATAAATTGTAACCCTCATCTACCAGCACCGCCATCTTCGACAACCATCATAGAAGCTGCCAACAATACATCTCCAACGGCAATGATTTTTCAGGTCAACCAATTGACATTCCAGTTGCTCCAGCAGTTTTTATCTATTGAATAGACAACCGCGGCAGCTGCGGGAAAGATATCTAGCCCTGCTGCTCAGCATGGCATCACAGACTCGCCCACTGCCCTAGTCCAGCTATCGTTGCTAGGACCACGCCAGTGCTTGCCAAAACTGCCTACTATCATGCCACCGGTGCAAGTCCCAGCCAACATTGTCCCAGAGAACGCACAGCTGCAGTAGTTTCAACACTACAGGAAACAAGGCAACATACGACAGCCAGTATAACATACGACGGCTAGCTGTCGTATATAAACTTACATACAACGGTCAGCCAAGGCTGTCGTATATAAGTTTATAAACGACAGTACAGCCGTCGTTTAGTACGTGGCTGTCGTATATAAGTGTTATATATGACAGCCAACCCTAGGCTGTCGTATATAGCAGTTATATACGACATCCACACCGAGGCTGTCGTAAATAAGTCTTATTTACAACGGCCCATGGTGTGGCCGTCGTAAATAAGGCTTATATACCCGCGGGGACTCGGGTCAGAGCGGGCATTCACGCCCGCGCCGACCCGAGCCCGAGCCGCCCGCCGCCTCCCGCCCGCCGCCGCCCGCCCGCCGCCGCCAGCCGCCGCCCCGGCCGCCCCCCGGCCACCCCCGCAAGCCGGCGCCCCGGCCTGCCACCCGGCCGCCGCCGCCAGGCGCCGCCCGGCCGCCGCCCCGCCCGCCCCCCGGCCGCCCCAGCGGCCGCAGACCTGGCCGCCGCACCGGCCGCCCCCGCCAGCCGGCGCCCCAGCGGCCGAAGCCCCGGCCGCCCCCCGCCCGCCAGCCGGCGCCCCGGCCGCCACCCGCCGCCCGCCCGCCGCCGCCAGCCGCCGCCCCGGCCGCCCCCGACAGCCGGCACCCCGGCCGCCACCCGCCCGACAGCTGCCGCCGCTGCCCCGGAGGTCCCCGCCCCAGCCTCCACCCCGTGCTGTGCGCCGCCGCACCGTGCCGGTCCGCCTCCATACGCCGTCAGCCGCACCGTGCCGCGTCGCCTCCACCGTGAGGTAAGTCGCCCGCCTCCCTCCCCATCTAGATAGTTTGGTTTTTTAATTACCAATTGTTTATATTATGCTTGTTTGTTTTTTATTGTTTAGTGGATAATTTCTTAGATTTAGATGAATTGATATGCTTAGGTTTAATTATTGCCCATGTTTATTTGAATTGCTAGCTAGGTGTTTTTTTAATTGCTTAGAATTGATAAGCTTGTTAACTACGGTAATTATGTTTGTTTAGATGAGTTGTTAATTGCTTAGATGATTAATGCATATGAGTTAATAGTTTAATTGATTATTGTTTCGATTGTTTGAGTGTTTAAAAGTACTATATGTACATAAATGGGCTTAGGGCCCGATACGATCCATTTAGTGGTAACGTATACGTCTACAAAAGCACGATGTGAACAACCTAGGCCGCCTCGCCCTACCCCCCACCCCTCCCCCCCCCCCCCCGCGGCGTTCGGCATCCGATCCCCCATCCCCCTTCCCCCCCCCCCCCCGCGGCTTAGCCATTGCTCGGCCTCCGACACTCTGCCGCGGAACTGCCAATCCTTCGGTGCTCGGCCTCCTCCGCCGCGGGACTGTCGATCTACCGGCACTCGTCGGCCTCCATTGACCGGCTGCCGTGGATCTGCCGGCGCTCAACCTCATACGAACGCAAGATCCTGTGCGCGGGCGCCGCCGCCGCCTCCCTTTTGTGCAAGCGCCGCCGCCGTATTCACCTGCCTTACGCCGGGATCTAAGGCGATGGGACGCCTTACGATCCCCAGGCGCCTTACCGCTTAAGCGACGCTTAAGCGATGCCTTAACAACTATGGTTCTTTCCTTCTCTCTATTGTTCTTTCCTATCTCTCTTTGAAATCACTCAAAAATGAAAGATTGATGTAAACCTTTACAATATGTGTCACCCGTTTCGAACCAGCCCTCTCACACGTGTTACGCATGTGAGGCGTGTAGGTTCGGAATTGTCCCTTTTTGGACAGCCTAGGAGTGACTGAGAGGGCGTGCTTATAATGAGACGCGGGGTTTAGATTTGGACGTAGTTTCGACAGCGTAACCCTAATGTTCTCCACTGCTCCATTTTTGGAGGTGCAGTTGGAGAACAGCGGGGTTATGCTGCCGAAATTTTGTCTGAATCTAGACCTCGTGTCTTGTTATAAGCATGTTCGTCTCGGTCACTCTTGGGTGGGTTTAGGACCTATCCTTTCCAATAGATATAGGTCCATAATATAAATAAATAATAAACTAACTATAAATTCTTTGATTTAAAACTGCAGAGTTAAACATACGGTGGCAAGATAAGCTACTTTGATTGTCATAGGCGTTGGCTTCCTCGAAACCACCCATTCAGGCAACAGAGGAATGTCTTCAGAAAAGATACTGTTGTCACTAAGGAACCACCTAAACGCCTAAGCGGGTGTGAAGTATCCGATGTGTTGGACTCACTAGTCCCTGATGAAGCTCGCCCTGGATTCTTTGTAGGTTACGGAAATGTTCACAACTGGACTAATGTATGTGGAGTTTGGAAGCTACCATATGCGAAGTCATTGATACTGATGCATAATATTGTTGTAATGCATCAGGAGCGTAACATGGCCGAATGTATCATAAGCACGTGCATGGATATCACGGGCAAAACGAAAGACAACTTAAAGGCTCAAAAGGATTTGGCCGAGATTTGTAATCGACCTACTCTTGAGCTCTCTGAAAGCGGTGGTAAGCCACGTGCTTCTTTCGTGCTTCGACCTAATGAAAAGAAACAAGTTATGGAATGGTTGAAAACTTTGAAATTCCCAGATGGTTATGCTGCTAGTCTGAGACGAGCCGTGAATATTAAAATGGGAAAGCTCACTGGGTCGAAGAGTCATGACTATCATATAATAATGGAAAGACTCTTACCTGTTATGTTTCGGGGATATCTGGATGATGCGGTGTGGAAGGTGTTAGCTGAGCTATCATTATTCTATAGGCAGTTATGTGCCAGAGAAATAACGAAAGACATGATGGAGAAGTTAGAGAAGGAGATACCTGTACTTTTATGTAAGATGGAAAAAATATTTCCTCCTGGTTTCTTCAATCCAATGCAGCATCTTCTTATACATCTTCCATTCGAAGCAAAAGTTGGTGGTCCTGTGCAATATGGATGGATGTACCATATTGAAAGAGCATTGAGATATTTGAAAACTATGGTTGGCAACAGAGCAAGGGTTGAAGGGTGCATTGCCGAAGCATTTACTCTAAAGGAAGTAGGTTACTTTTCTAGTTTCTACTTTGCAGAGGAAAACAATGTCAATACTTCGGCAATGCGATACAATGTAGATGACGAACCATCAGTTAGTTATCTCTCTATTTTTGAATCGAGGGGAACTACTGTTGGCAGCAGCACATCAAATTATTTTACTGAAGGAGAAAGGACTGCTGCTTTACTCTACATGTATGCTAATATCGATGGCATGGAGAAATATTTCGAGTAAGTGTTTCTCTTACATTTATGATGATTATTGTATTTACCAATACATGTATGCTAATGTCGATGGCATGTGTTTTGTGTGTACAATGAGTTCCACAACCAAAACTGGAAACATAAGCATCAACCAACGAGAAAGCAAGTAAAAACGATGCGACGGGCTGGAATTAATGGAGGGCCTAATTTCTTATCCTGGTTTCAAGCTTATGTATTAGCGAACACAGACATCCATCAAGATTTACGACAACTATCTTATGGATTAGTGAAAGTTAGAAGTTATGGTCGATATGACGTAAATGGCTTTCGATTCCGTACAACTCAATTCGAAACTCTTCATCCTCTCGCAGCAACATCAAATTGCGGAGTTGTGACGAGAGCAATCGACTCACAAGGGAAAGAAACCAATTACTATGGAATCATTAACAAAATTCTGGAATTTACTTTCGCTGGCAATAAAGAACTTCGAGTGGTGTTCTTTGAATGTGATTGGTTTGATAACAATCATGGAACTCGAGAAAATCAATTTGGCATGGTGGAAGTGAATCACAACGAACGCTTACGAGGTTTAGATACATACGTTCTTGCACATCAAGTGGAACAAGTGTATTATCTACCTTATCCATGTAAGAAGATTAGCACTTGGTGGGTGGTATATAAAGTGAATCCTCGTGAGCGCTTGTATACTCCTGGAGATGATGGTTATCATGATAGTGGAGATACTGAAGAAGTTTACCAAGACGAAGAGTTGCCAGACTCTTTTATCGTCGAGTCTGGTGCAGGACTCGATAACTTAGTAGGAGACGTTGCAGATGTAGAGACATCTACAATGCGAAAGCGGAAACGTAAACAGCTCAAGACGACAGATCGCGATGTTGATGATCGTGGTGTTGATGATCATGATGTTGCTGAATTTTGAAACTGATTACGAGTAATGTTCTTTTAAATGAAAGTGACATTAATTATTGCTTACATTACTTTTGAAACTGATTAGGAGTAATTACTTTTAAACTGATTAGGATGTCGTCAAGCAAGGGTTCAAAGGGTTCAAATGGGAAGAAGGCGCCGAGTGTGAGAGGTTTCCTCCCCTCGGAGGAGAGAGACGACTACTTCTACGGTTCCACTTACAGCGGGAGAAGATGCACTCAGCTGTTAAGTGCGTGTCCAGAGTTGCGGGATAGGGTTGTCAGTTTGCAGCGTACAGAGGTAAATTTTTCTACAATGCACAAAATTATTAAAATCACTTTTTCAATTTAGCTTACTTACTTTACCATTGTAGTCTGATTCGGACTATGAGTCCGAGGCCAGAGCGGCACCTCAGGAGACGGGTACGCAGCGCAGCGTGCCCTCTGGTAGCCAGCCCTCCGGCAGCCACCCCCAGGGTAGTCTGCCCAGCGAGCCCGAGGGCACCCAGCCTGAGGACACGTCTGGTGACCAGCCTTCTAGGTCACCAGACGTGGTGCCGCAGCGGAGGAGACGCACAAGGAGGAGTAACTTTGTTGGTCCTCCACCTATTCCTAGAGAGCCGGTAATTATTCGTCCGGTTGGAGACAGGTAACACATTAATAAAGTATTCATTTCTATTTGTTCTCAAAGACTATGATCTTACTTAATGACTTAACAAACGACTTATTAGTTCTTGGGAGGACCTCTCGTACGACGGGTAGAAACACCACAGGACGGTGAACGGTTGCATCGGGAACATAGTGCGTCTGCACTACCCCGGTGCGATTGATGGACGTGCAGCTACGTCGTGGGACGACTACGCGCGCGTTCCTCGCCCGGAGAACGACAACCTACAGGGAGTCGTGTGGGCAGATTTTTGGGTAAGTAACTTTCATAAATATTTGAAGTTTCAATTCTTTATGTTCCTTCAAATATTAATATGTGTATATGTCGAACTGTGTTGGCTTCCTACAGCTCAGGTACCGCCTTGAGGACCCGGCTGAGCAGATGGATCACGCCCGCTCCGCGTTCGAAGTGAACGCTCGGAAGCTTGTTATGCAAATGCTTTCGAACGCTCGGAGTCAAGTAGTTAACGACTACTTAAAGCTCCACGACCACGAGGTTGGGTCGTTCAGAGACGCCTCCGACACGTACTTGACGGAGGAGCAATACGCAGAGGTAGGTTGCGTAATCTTTAAATTGTTCATATTAATATTGCTAAGTAACACCTAATGAACTACGCATGTGTGCAGGTTAGTGTCCCTTGGTTACAGGGATGAACTGAAGATTACCGAGCCCTTTGCAGGTATTGGGCTAGCGATGAGTTCATCGCTAAGTCCAAGAAGGCTCGAGATGCCAGAGGGAGCTCAGGGAAGCACGGTATGGGCGTCCAAGGTTTTGTGCGAATGGCTAAACGGAGGGTAAGTTTCTTGGTAGTTTTTTATTATATTCATAATGTAGTATTGTTCGTACTAACATATGTTCATAGGAAAAGGAGACCGGCGTGCGACCGAGTGCTACTGCGGTCTACAGGAGAGGTCACGCTGACCCTTCTCAGCCGGAGCAGTGTAGTCAGTACGCAGCGGAGCGCCTGGTAAGTTTCATGACCCCTGAAATTATTTGACACTATATATGTTGTTGAACTTACACAATTTCATTGTTTTTCAGACTAGGTATGGGCAAGAGGCTGTGAGGATACACGGCGAAGGGTTCGATTGGGAAAACTCCCCGAACATCGACCCTCAAGCCGCGTATGCAAGCAGAGGTGGAAAAGCACACGGAAGGTGAATTCATTTACTTTCATTGTTTTCAATTCAAGATTATTTAATTTTACCTTTAATTAATTCGTTTTTTTAGGCTTGCCATATTCTCTGGACTCGTCAACTCTTGGGAGGCACGACCTGCGAGAGGTAGCTCCTCGCAGTCTTCGGCTGCAGGCTCCTCCAGCCGCCGTGTCACTGAGAGAGATCTCAAAGTCATGGCGCTTCGGGAGAGCTTGGCTCGGCACGAGGAGGCCTTGGCGAGAGAGCGAGAGAACAACAGGGCTGCCATGGCGTACCATGCGTCCTATATGGCACGGATGCAAGCGGCAATGGAAGTAAGAAACATACAATTATAGTTTAATTACATTGCATTTCAATTAGTTTTGCAAATTGTAATGTTTGAAATGGCAGGCGCTAGCTCAACAGCAAGGGCAGCAAATCCAGATACCGTTGTGGCAGCCACCTCCGTTCGTGCTGGAGCCGTCGACACCACAGGAGCAGTTTCCTGGAGTACAGGTATAAAAAGAAAGTTACATTAAGTGGAAGCCCCAACCGCTAAGAATCCTAATGACCCTAGAAAAACAATTGTAAACTTGTACATATGTCACTTTGTTTCGCAGGGATTAGGGACGGAGGCTCAGACCCCATCGCCACAGCTAAGGGCGCCAGGTTCGCCGCGGCAGGATGACTTCTTCGCTCCCGGAGGTAGTGGAGGGGCTAGTAATCAATACATTTGTGATTTTGTTTTTATTTGTGTGGATGCCAGACTTTGTGATTGTCGATGTGTACTATTGCACTTTGTTGTGAATTTATATATCAAACTGTTTTGTTGTTGTCTTTGGATGTGTAGCTGGCCATCGAGCCAGGTTAGCCATTTTCTATTTTTAAAAAAAATGGAAAAGCTTATATACGACGGCCTGTATAGTTTATATACAACGGCCGCTATACAGGGCCGTCGTAAATAAGCCTAAATTATATACGACGGCTGGGCCAGGCTGTCGTATATAAGGGCTTATATACGACAGCCACGGTCCAGCGGCTGTCGTATATAAGCCCTTATATATGACAGCCAGGGCCCAGCCGTCGTATATAAAGGCCCTGGCCCACTGGGCCAAGTCCACGAAACGGGCCGTTGCTTATAAGCGGCTGTCGTATATATACTGTTATATACGACGGCGCCGTCGTATATAACTATATATACGACAAAATATATACGACGTCCACAAACCGTCATATATAAACAACTGCCGTCGTATATAAACTATATACGACAGCTTCTGCTTTATATACGACGGTTTTAGCCGTCGTATGTTGACGGGAATCCTATAGTGCAAGAGAGAAGCATATGTGTCCTAAACATGCAGGAAGATCTGCCATCGCTGAACTCAGCATGATCTGATGAAGAGGAGAGGGTAGTGGGTGAATATGTAGAGATGGAAAATCCTGAAGCAAAGAAGGACTTCGCCGCCGTCGTAGACATTGGGAAGAGGCTATGGAAGCTGGCGAGCAGAGCTTGCTTATGTTGTACCCAAGCGTTCACATCTGCTGATCACCGTATCAGCGAAAATTCAGCATGTGAACCTTATTGCCTCACTGCGGACTTATGCATATTTGTGTATCAACTAAGTTTAGTGAATATTCTATGCTTTTAAACAGATGGAGCTAAGGAATTTGTCTCCAAATATTAAACTTGCATTTTCTATAGCTGTTAAAGGAACTGTTCGTTTCGCCCTAGCCCATTATTTTTACCTGGAAGTCTTGGTGGTCTGTAATTGAGTTGAGATAAGATGCTTAAATGAGGGCACCAAATCAACTTAGAGGATCTATACGGTCAATAAGTGTCATCATATCAACATATCATGTTGATGGTACACTTAATGAATTAGCAGACGTACAAAATCTATACGGTAAAACCTAAGGTAATAACCAACGCTATCTACGGTAACATCTATACGGTACAAAAATTATTTTTACCTTTTTTAATGAATATTTTAAATCACCAACTTATCTTATAATAATCTAAAAGTAGGTAAGCTTGGTGAGCTCAACAATTGTTTTCTTTCAAAAAAGTAATAATCTAAGGCTGACACATGAAATGGGTCATGTTGAGCATCCATCCATGCTCAAATAGGAACATACTCCAGCTATTGTTGTTTTGTTCGGCTTTTTCTACCTTGTTTATCATGGTTGTGGAATGCATAATGTAACAGTTAAGAGAAAACAACAGCTACGATCTAGACACAGGATTATAAAGACTTGTCATAGTGACTTGTAAACATATAAACTTTGATGTCTGGATCGAGTTAGAGAAGTCTACTGTTGAGGTGAGACGTGTAGAGATCAATACTTGCATCAACATATTGTTGATGTAATCTACAAAATGCATGACGAATGGAAGCCTAATCAGTAATGTAATCTACGAAATGCAGGGTGAATGGAAGGATTTGGGATACACGGGAATAGGACACTCGGATAATATTTAAGGATCAAAAAATCTTTTTTTTTAATTAGGAGGTAATAGGAGGAGAAAAAATTATGATACGACTGGTAGTGGTTGGTAAAATAACACGTGTTATACAGAAGTTTCTTAATCCTAAACCTAAACTGCGATATGTGGCCCATGCCATAATTTTTTATTTATAAACCAAAGGGAAATTTGGGTTTCTTTTATTATATAAACACGTGGCCCAAAACTTTTTGGGGGTTGGTGGGTGGTTAGGTGGGTGGGTGTGGGTTAGTTGAGTCCTTTATAAGCTCTGCAAGAAAGAGTATTCTAGATCTGAGAATAGATATTTCAGATATGCTGATAAAGGGCATCTAACAAGGTTTGGATCTGCTATTGCAATCTTAATTACTTTTCTTTAGTCACAATTCTTTAGATCTAAGTTTTCATTTTATCAATTAGAACATATATCCTTCATAAGATCAACTTATTTTTCAGCTCCCTAAAATAGAGGATGTATGTAGTGTAGATCTGTGTATACCATGTTATAATAAATCCATGGACAAAGGATATTGAACAACATTTGGATAAAGTATTGCACTCGTGATTATTTTTTCAAGTCATAATTCTTTAGATCTATGTTTTTTTTATAAATTGGAACTGATCTGACAAGGATCCATCATTTCTTGAGAAGATACGCCTGCCATCTCTGCTCATAACCACAGATTATTCTCTGCTCCTATTGAAATTTGTGGTGAGTAAATTCTGTTCATCCTATGTGCAGTACTTGTTTTATTTCCAGTAATTCTTGATTTCTCGGTTCTGATGATTCATAGTACAGTCTGTCATTTCATTTTCAACCCAAAAAGTTGTGAAATCATCGTGTTCTCTTAAGATGCAACGACGGAAATTAATGAATTTTAACAATGGTATGCAGCATTTAAATGGAAACTTGCAGAAAGGTGGTCTTTCCACTCCTGCTTCGTTCGAATATCAAACCAAAACTACACATCTAAAGTTGTTTTCAGAAAAATAGAGACGACTGGAAAAATAATCTTGCCACCCACCGTAAAATACCCATCACGCGCACGCACAGAGAGCGAGAGAGAGAGTCCAAGTGTTCCGAGCTGGTTCATTGAGTACACTATTCAGCTTCAACTCTGAAATGTATTGCCACCCACCGGCCACCATGGTCTTGCTAGATCAACTTGATCTGCCACTTGTAACTTGTTTGACTACTGCAGCTGGGGAATTGCTAATTGGAGGGAGAGAGAACGTTCGGGAGAAAAAATCGGAAAACAATGACATGGGAAGAGGATGAGCGATGGGAGTTGGGAGTGTAAAATTGATTAACTCAACTGTGTTGGCTGCACCGGATGCCGGGCAAGTCACTTTATTTATAGAGTCTGACTTAATTGAGTTACATCAAATCACACCAAAAAAACTAAAAATAAGGACAAAATTATCTACGGCTAACAGCCTTAGCACCAGACTCTTAGAGATAAAACTTTTAGAAGATATATTTACTAACATTCCCCCCTCAATCACAACCGTGCAAGGTTGAGATTGGTTCCGAACTTTTGCAATAGCTTGACCGGTAGTGCCTTCGTTAGTCCACCTGCTAACTGATCAACAGAAGCTATAAACCGAATACCCAGTTGTTTATTTTTGCCACTCTCTCTCTCTCTAATAAAATGATAATCAAATTCGATATGCTTTGTTCTTGCATGAAAGATAGGATTAGCCGAGACGTATGTTGCACCCAAATTATCACACTATAAGCATGCTGTCTTAGGTTGATGAATTCTTAGCTCTCGAAGGACTGATTCAAGCCATATAACCTCGGCTGTAGCATTAGCTATTGCTTTATATTCAGCCTCTTTGCTTGACCTTGACACTGTGGGCTGCTTTCTAGCACTCCATGAGATAAGATTTGGACCAAAAAAAACTGCAAAACCCCTGTTGATCTTCTATCATCAACATTGTCTGCCCAGTCTGCATCTAAGATTGAATTTACAAGAGTTAAATTAGACTTCCAGAATTTCAGCCCAAGATCAATTCTCCCCTTAATATATCTCAATAGACCCTTAACAGCTGTCATATGTTATGTGGTAGGCGCATGCAAAAATTGACAGATCTTGTTTACTGCAAAGGAGATATCCGGTCTGGTCATAGATAAGTATTGCAAAGCTCCTACTGTACTGCAATATACAGTTGCTTCATCTGAATTTAGCACCTCACCTCCTTCTGCTGATAGTTTCTACGGGCTTATCATGGGAGTGCTTACAGCCTTGCAATGTCTCATGTTAACTTTCTTCAAAATATCCCCTGCATATTTTGCTTGTGATAAGACAAGACTATCAGCTCTATGATGCACCTATAGTCTCAGAAAAATAATGAATTTGACCAAGATCCTTGAGAGCAAACTCCTTCCTCAGATTTTCTAATAGCGTGATGACAGCCTTCGCACATGAGCTTGTTAAGATGATATCATCCACATAAATCAACATAAAAATTATGACGCCATCTTTGTGTTAGACAAACAAAGAAGTATCTGATTTAGAAGGTAGAAAACCAAGATGTTGTAACCTGGTGCTAAGGCGTGAATACCACGCACGCGGAGCTGGCTGTAGAGTGGAATGGTTGAAGCGTTCTACCACACTTAGGTGGCCACGGATTGCGTGTTTATATAGGCACCAAGGCTGGGCGCAACAGCTTATACAATAAGGCAACCGAATCAATCTATTGTTGGAGTTTCTATCTATACACAGCCTAGAATATATCCTTTCTATCTATAGGAGATTGATTCAGTCTAGAATATATCCTTTTTATCTATAGGAGATTGATTCGGTTTGCTAAAATGCACGAGAAACTTATAGAATATTATCTCTAACCACACGGAGTATCGTAACTTCATCTAACACCCCCCTCAATCGCAACTGTCTAAGTTGAGATTGCATCGAAGTTCTTGTAGTCTTTGTTGAGAAAGGGCCTTGGTGAAACCATCGGCTAACTGATCTTGAGTGGATATAAACCGAACATCAAGCAGACGCTTGACAACTTGATCTCGAACAAAATGATAATCAACCTCAATGTGTTTCATTACCATGAAAGACCGGATCTGATGACAAGTACTTAGCCCCCATATTGTCACACCATAGCCGAGCAGCAGGAGGATAAGAGACTTGAAGCTCCTTCAATATGGACTGAACCCACATGAGTTCAGCCGTGGCGTTGGCCATGGATTTGTAATCTGCCTCGGTACTTGACCGAGACACCGTTGGCTGCTTCTTGGCACTCCAGGATATCAAGTTAGACCCAAGAAAAATAGCAAAGCCACCCGTAGATTTCCTGTCATCAGAGCAGCCGGCCCAATCCGCATCGGAGAAGGCACTAAGAAGAGTCGATGATGATTGCCAAATCCTGAGGCCAAGACCAAGAGTAAACTTGATATACCGCAGTATGCGTTTTACTGCAGTCCAGTGAGCAGTTGTAGGGGAGCTCAAATATTGACATACCTTATTGATGGAAAAAGCAAGATCAGGCCGGGTGTGAGACAAATACTGAAGAGCTCCCACAATACTGCGATATTTGGACGCATCATCTGGTCCAAGTGGATCACCATCACAAGATGACAATTTCGCCGAGGTGGAGAGGGGAGTAGTAACAGGCTTACAGTCTGACATACCAGCTTGCCTGAGAATATCCGAGGCATACTTGGTTTGAGTGAGCAGAATGCCATCAGACAACCGGTTAACCTCAATGCCCAAGAAATAATGAAGGGGCCCCAAGTCTTTAAGCGGAAATTCAGCTTTCAGATCAGATAGCAGAGCATCAATAGCAGCCGGACAAGAGCTTGTAACTATTATATCATCAACATACACCAATAAATAAATGGTGACTGCACCCTTCTTATAAATGAACGATGATATATCATCTTTTGATGATGTGAAACCAATAGCTTGAAGTTTGAGACTAAGTCGAGAATACCAAGCGCGCGGAGCTTGTTTCAAACCATACAGGGCCTTGTCCAACTTACCGTGATAATCCAGATGAGAAGGATCTTGGAACCCAGGAGGCTGTTACATATACACATCTTCCTCTAGAACACCATTAAGAAACGCGTTCTGCACATCCAGTTGGCGGAGGCTCCAACCCTGAGAGATAGAAAGAGACAAAACAAGGCGGATAGTAGCAAATTTAATCACTGGGCTAAAAGTGTCATCATAGTCAATGCCGTAACGCTGTTTAAAACCCTTAGCCACCAATCGAGCTTTACGACGGTCAATAGACCCATCAGCTTTTCTATTGAGTTTATAAACCCACTTGCAATCAATCAAATTTCTGTCAGGTGCCGGAGGAACCAAGTGCCATGTTTTATTCTGTAGAAGGGCAGAAATTTCTAGGTCCATGACAGCTTTCCAGTTTGGGTCAGACAATGCAGCAGACAAACTAGAGGGTTCTTCACAAATTGCGAAATTTCCATACTTGACCGTGCCATCTGTAAACTTTCTGGGCTTCACAATGCCACTCTGTAGCCGAGTGCGCCTAGCAGGAAGCGGAACAGGACCCGAGGCTGATGGCGTGGAACCAGTAGCTGCTGAAGGCAGATGGCCGTCGGCGAGAGAGGGACCAGCCGCGCCAGAGTCGGAAGGGGGCAATCCCGAAGTGGTCGGTGCTGTTGATGCGGCCGTGGTGATGGGAAGCACCGCGTTGCTGGGCGCACCTGCAGCCACATCGGAGGAGTGTGGCGTGGAGCCTGACAACAGATCAGCAACGGGATTGAGGCCACCAGCCGGCACAGAATCTGCAGCAGAGATCATCGGTGGCTGCAAAAGCTGGTTAGGCCACAAAATCAGAGCAATCATGCTGGATTCAGCAGGAGGTTTAGTCACAAAATCATCTGAGTTGGCCCGAGAATTATTAGGATCAGGTAGAAGAAGCACGTCAGAGGTATATCTAGCACCGGCTGTGGGATGGAGAGCAGCAAAGGGAAAAAGTGTCTCATCAAAAACAACATCACGTGAAATATAAACACGGCCTGTAGAGATGTCAAGACACTTGTAACCTTTGTGAAGGTTGCTATAGCCTAGAAAAACACACCAAATGGGCCTAAACTGGAGTTTATGGGTGTTGTATGGCCGCAAATTTGGCCAACATGCACAGTCAAAGATGCGTAGATTAGAGTAATCTAGGGTAGCACCTAAGAGACGGTGGAGCGGTGTGTCGTAATCAAGAAGCTTAGTAGGAGTTCTATTGATAATATGTGTTGCGGTGAGGAACGCTTGGTCCCAAAACTTGAGCGGCATAGACGCATTAGCGAGTAAAGAGAGGCCCATCTCAACAATGTGTCTGTGCTTACGCTCGGTGACCCCATTCTGCTGATGAGCATAGCGGCAGGACACCAGATGAGTGATGCCAATGGTACGAAAAAAGGAATTAAGCCGCTCATATTCGCCACCCCAATCGGTTTGCATAGCAATGATTTTTCTATTGAGCAAGCGCTCAACTAGGCTTTGAAATTCTTTGAAGAATTGAAACACCTCAGACTTATGGTGAAGAAGATAGATCCAAGTAAATTTACTATAATCATCAATGAAGCTGACATAATATCTTTTATTACCAAAGGAATCAATGGCGGGTCCCCAGACATCGGAGAACACCAGATCTAAAGGAGCAGCAGACTGACTGGTCGACTGAGGATAAGACAACTGATGGGCCTTAGCATGAAGGCAGGCATCATAGACAGACTCTGAGGAATCTAAGCCTGAACACACTAAATTATTATTTCTAATGACACGAGCGACAATATCACGCGATGGATGACCTAATCTGCAATGCCAACGCTCAGAGGATGGCTTTATTGCGGCAAGGATGTGCTTTTGGGTAGGTGGTGCAAGAGATGTCAATGGGTAGAGGCCGCTCCTACATGGTCCGCGCACCAGCACTTTCCTCGTGGCCTGATCCTTAATCAAGAAAAAGAACGGATGTAACTCAATAAAGGTGTTATTATCAAGATTGAAACGATGAATGGAAACAAAATTTTTATGGGCATGAGGGACACGAAGGACATGATTTAGGTGCAGAGGGCGGGAGGAAGTGGGCAAAACAGAATGACCAATGTGAGTAATCTCCATACCTGCACCATTAGCCGCCCGAATCTGATCATTGCCACTGTAATGATCATGAGCTGTTAGCTTCTCCAGCTCGCCGGTGATGTGATCAGTCGCACCGGAGTCAAGGTACCAGTTTGGATCAGCAGCAGTGGATGATGACGCCATGGCCGCAACCCGATCATCAGAAGTGAATTCTTCATCAAAGCGGTACCAACATATATTAGCTGTGTGACCGACTTTAAGGCAGATCTGGCAGCGTGGACGAGACTGGCCACCGGATTGATCTGCCGGTGGACCGGAACTGCGCCTGAAGTTGCTGTTGTTGCTGTAGCCGCCGCGCGATGACGACGAAGGAGAGCCACGGCCATTGCCGCATGAGCGTCCGCGGCCGCGATTTGAAGAACCGCCACGCCAGGAGTCACCACGA
The DNA here is from genome assembly GCA_030760725.1 of Neostapfia colusana. Taxonomy (NCBI): domain Eukaryota; kingdom Viridiplantae; phylum Streptophyta; class Magnoliopsida; order Poales; family Poaceae; genus Neostapfia; species Neostapfia colusana. The sequence continues at coordinate 36,298,483 of JASWHV010000016.1, forward strand.
CCACGAGTAGCCGCATTGGCTGATCCATGAGCAGCGTACCAGCCGCCAGACTGCTTTGCAAGCCGAAGCTCATAGCTGAGCATCTGCGAGTATAACTCGGCAGGGGAGATTGGCTCGACGCGAGTGACAATGGATGACACAAGTGGGTTGTAGATTTCTTCATCAAGGCCGGTGAGGACGTAGGCGACGAACTCCTCATCGCCCAGAGGTTGGCCGGACGTCGACATCTCGTCGGCATAACTCTTCATCTTGGAGTAGAATTCGGCCATTGTGGCCGTGCCTTTCTTCGTGGTGGCGAGCGCAATGCGCGTGTTGATGGATCGCGCACGTGCGCAAGATCCGTACATGGCTGCAAGGGAGCTCCAGACGTCGGCCGAGGTCGTGGCTGTTGTGACACCCATCAAGACCTCGTGCGTCAGAGAGGAGAGGATATATCCCAGCAGCACTTAATCACGAGTCACCCAGTTGATGTACTCGGGATTGGGCTGCTTCATAGAGGCGCTGTTAGTCGTCACAGAGACAGTCTCAGACGGCATCTTTTCTTTGCCGATGAGCAGATCGTAGAGCTGGGCAGAGCGTATGGGCAGCAGGATTTGGGCACTCCATAGGCGGTAGTTGGTTTTGGTGAGTTTTCGGTGACCGGGATCGAGAAGGAGGAGGGGATGGTGGTGGAATTTGAGGAGCTACTCGCCATGATGGATGTGTTGTAGAGGACCTGGCTCTGGTACCATGTAGAGTGAAATGGTTGAAGCGTTCTACCACACTTAGGTGGCCGCGAATTACGTGTTTATATAGGCACCAAGGCTGGGTGCAACAGCTTATACAATAAGGCAACCGAATCAATCTATTGTTGGAGTTTCTATCTATACACAGCCTAGAATATATCATTTCTATCTATAGGAGATTGATTCAGCCTAGAATATATCCTTTCTATCTATAGGAGATTGATTCGGTTGGCTAAAGATTACATGCACGAGAAACTTATAGAATATTTTCTCTAACCACACGGAGTATCGTAACTTCATCTAACACTGGCCTGTTTTTCCATACATAGCCTTGCCAAGTTTACACACATGATCAACCTTTTTTTCATCAATGAAATGTTGGAGCAGGCCACGAACTCACGAATGAACTGAAGAAAAACTGAAGACAGAATGAAGGCAAAGTGAAACAAGAACAGAACTCTCAGGTACTTGGCGCACTAACACCGGCAGCGCCCAACGCTGCTTCTATTACTCTTGCCGTTTTAAAAAAATGAAGCATACACAACCATATATAAACCCAGCGCTTACTACGCATGGAGAAACAGACTCCTTGAAGTGGCTGCTGCCCATGATCCGCACGTTCCGTCATGCCGGCCAACGCGAATGCCTACTGGCGCGCATGACCCGCGCCCATTTACATCCAGCATGCTGTGCCTAACAACCTCATTTACTCGCGTACTAATCCACGACCACGCGTCTTGCCTTGCCGCACGCTGCACATTTGTGCACAAACACAGAAATGCACGTACATGCTAAAATATGCGTGCGCACACACCACACGATGGGTTTATTTCTAACAATCACCCCCTATACCCGGCGTCACCATGTGCACCGACTCACAGCAGCGCCGGTTCCTCGTCAGCGTTGGCGAGCAGCGCCTCCTCCTCCTTCTTTTGCTTGCGGCAGCCCCGGGCGAAGTGACCGCGAATGCCGCAGTTGAAGCACCTCCTGATTGATGACGGCTTCGACTCCTGCCGAGCATTCCAATAAGCCTTCGTGAGCAAAAATATGTCCATCACCGGCAGACGTCTTGCCACCATGAGTGCGCCGATGGCAACGCTCATCGAACGCCTTCAGCCTGCCATGTGCCTCCTCGAACCACATCTTGTCGACGTCACAGAACTGCTCGATCCCTGCAACAGCAGGATAGAGCCGATCTGGGACGGTGTCGAGGAGATTCTTGACCATGGCAGTGTCGTCGAGCGTCAAGCCCACCCTGGCATACCTCACTGCCATGCCACTGATTTTGCCGGTGAACTCGTCGAGCGTCTCACCGTCGCCCATCGACAAATGATCAAACTCATCCTTCAGCGTGGACAGTCGAGCCGCCTTCACTGGGTCCATGCCGACAAACCTCGATTTGAGGCTGTCCCAGACCTCCTTCACCGTCGGCTTCATCGGGACCTGCATGAGGATGTCCTCCGGCAGCGCTTGGAGGAGCTGCGCCCTCGCCATCTTGTTCTTACGCTCGTCCTGTTGAAATATAAGTGAATTGTCCACCCTTCCTCATCAGCTTAAGCTTTTGTGGTCAACTGGTCGGTGCATAGTAGCTTAACATGGTATCAGAGCCAGAGGTCTCGAGCTCGAATCCTGGCGGACGCGATTTATTAAATAAATTGAAACCGACTCCTATTCCACGTTTGCGGCCCGAGGGAGCCTGCACGTGAGGGGGAGTGTTGAAATATAAGTGAATTGTCCACCCTTCCTCATCAGCTTAAGCTTTTGAGGTCAACTGGTCGGTGCATAGTAGCTTAACATGTCCACTGCCACGCCGTCCACGGGAGCTACCACCTCCTACAGACCTTGGGCGTCGAGGATCACCTCCACCTTGATCGCCTACGCGGTGTAGCTCGCCGGCGACAGCACCGGGTACGTGAGTGAAATGCTGCTGCTTCCTTCGACACCGTGTGTAACCGTCACCATGGCTATAGACAGGATCTTGAGGCTCTGATACCAATTGTTGGAGCAGGCCATGAACTCATGAATGAACTGGAGAAAAACTTAAGACAGAACGAAGGCAAAGTGAAACAAGAACAGAACACTCAGGTACTTGGTGCACTAACACCGGCAGCGCCCAACGCTGCTTCTATTACTATTGCCATTTTAGAAAACAAAGCATACACAGCCATATATAAAGCCAGTGCTTTCTACGCACGGAGCAACAAGCTCCTTGACCTGGCTGCTGACCACGATCCGCACGTTCCGTCATGCCGGCCAACGCGAGTGCCTACTCGCGCGCATGACCCACGTCCGCGTGCATGCAGCATGATGTGCCTAACAACCCACTTTACTCACGTACTAATCCACGACCACGCGTCTAGCCTTGCTGCACGCCTCACTTTCGTGCACAAACACAGAAACGCACGTACGTGCTAAAATACGCGCGCGCGCACACCACACGATGGGTTTATTTCTAACATGAAACTTGGGAGTTGTTTCATATATACCTCCTCTTCCAGAATGCCATGAACAAATGCATTCTGAACATCCAATTGCTTTAACTTCTAACCTTTTGATACTGCAATAGATAACACAAGACAAGCAGTTGCTATTATCACAATTGGATTAAAGGTATCCTCATAATCAACACCATACCGTTGTTTGAATCCTTTGGCCACCAACCGAGCTTTGTATCGATCAACAGTTCCATATGCTTTATGCTTTACCTTGTAAACCCTAGGCAATCAATAATATTTTCTGTCCCTTGTTTTGCAGGAACTAGACGCCACGTGTTGTTTCTGCATAATGCATCATATTCATCTTTCATAGCTTTCAGCCACTTTGGATCAGAAAGTGCTTCTTGTAGATCATCAGGTTCACCAGTAAAGCAAAAATTCCCGTATCGAATGAAGCCAGGAAAATTCTTTGGACGAGTTATACCATGTTGTAGACGTGTAAATGCACGAGATGGCACAATGTGTGCATCTGTTGAACCTCGCACAGAAGACCCAGAAGTCCCTGCGCCTGGCAAATCAATCATTCCATCAGCTGAGCCAACAATCGGCGCAGGTTCTGCTGTCGAGGCAGATGCTGTTGGCAGCAGGTTGTGCGGCTCAGATGACGAGGGCTGCCGCACTGAAGATGGAGACTGCAGCATGATGTGTGCAAGTGATGTCTCCCCCAATCCACTAGCTGCACATGGAACCTGCACAGGATCTAAATCAGAGCTTCGTATGTCACCCAGAAAATCACCATCGGTACTTGTGCTGTCCAGATCAACCTGTAATTCAGCACCAGGGCAATTTGCTCGGTTCCCTTCCTCCTGCACACAATAACTCCTATAAGAGGGGTTAGCAGCATTTGTATAAACATCTTGCAATTGATCATTAGTAGATACTAATTTCCCTTGCAATTCTTTGGACAGATCTGAACATTCTGATGAAGGAATAAGGATTTCATTACTCAAGCGAGCTCCTGCATTGCTATGAAGAGATTCAAAAGGAAAGGTGGCTTCATCAAATATGACATCACAGGAAATATAGACACATTCTTTTGTAACATCTAAACATTTGTATCCTTTGTGCATGTTACTATACCCAAGGAATACACATTGCTTTGACCGAAATTCTAGTTTATGAGTGTTGTAAGGACGTAGATTAGACCAACATGCACAGCCAAATGTGCGAAGGAAGGAGTAATTTGGTTTTTCATGGAATAAGTGTTCCAAGGGAGTATCATTGGCAATAACCTTACTAGGAATACGATTAATCAAATAGGTTGCAGCAAGAAATGCCTCATCCCAAAATTTTTAAGGTATTGAAGCTTGGGCTAGTAGAGAGAGACCTACTCCAATGATGTGACGATGTTTTCTCTCAGTCGACCCATTTTTTTGATGGGCGTGTGGACAGGATACATGGTGAGAGATACCTTGGCGCTGAAATAATGAATCTAGTCTTTGATACTCCCCACCCCCAATCTAATTGTACCATAATGATTTTTTTGTCAAACATTCTTTCGGCATAGGTTCAAAAAATAGAGAAAGTTTGAAATACATCAGACTTCTTTTTAAGAAGATAGATCCATGTAAATTTACTATAGTCATCAATAAAGCTCACATAATACTTATTTTTATTAATAGAATCAGGGGCTGGGCCCCAGTCATCTGAAAAAACAAGTTCAAGAGGAGCTTTGGAGACACTATGTGACTTTGGATAAGGTAATTGATGACTCTCTGCCTTTTGACAAGCATCACACACATGCTTATGACTATCATCCTCGGAATAGGGAAGACTGAAATTATTTAGAATTTCTTGAACTTTTGCTTTAGAGGGATGTCCTAGACGATTATGCCATCTTGATTGAGTAGGTTTCTCCATGCTGAAAGCATTTTTTATTAAAGGAAGAGACTTGGACGTCAAAGGATAAAGACCTCCAACAGCTCTACCTCGATATAGAACCTTCTTCGACACCTGATCCATAACAACAAAAAAAATGTCGATAAAGCTCAAGAAATACATTATTATCACACGTGAGCCGATTGGCTGATAGGAGGTTTTTTTTTTGCTTGGGGAATATGAAGAATGTTTTTCAGATCTAATCTTAAATTAGAGGTATTTAGTATTGAATGACCAACCAACATGCTTGATGTTCATACCTGTCCTGCTTGCTGTGTGTACTTGATAATTGCGGAGGTAGTGTTCTTTGACATACATCTTATCGAGTTCGCATGTGATATGATCAGTGGCTCCTGAATCAACATACCAATTTGTATCAACACCATATGTACTTGAATTCATGGCAGCAGCAGCAGTTTTGTCTTCACCCATATAATCTTTCTGAAAATGCTTCCTGCAACGATTTACTTCATGGCCAGTCTTTTTACAAAGTTGGCATTGTGGACGCTCACTTCTTTCATTACTTGTTCTTCGGTTCGTAGAATAATCTCCTCTGCCACGAGTACCACGTCCATTGTAGCCTCCACGACTACGACCACTATGGCCTCCTCGGTTCCAGCCTCCTAGTCCCCTTGTTGCAGAATTCGCTGAGGAGAAAAACCACCATTGTTATTTTGGACATCTAAACGCATCAAAAAACTGAGAAGATGTGCATATAGATCACTTAGCGGGACTTTCATCAACTTTCGTTGTCATGGCCGTCACGACTGGATTCCAATCTGAATCCAGTCCAGCGAGTATGTAGGAGGCCAAATCATCATCATCTAGAGGTTTGCCGGCTGTTGCCATTGCATCACTAAGCGATTTCATCTTGGCAAAATACTCGACCACGGAAAGATCCTTCTTTTGCATCACCGCAAGTTGGAGACAAATTTGCATGACTCGTGCACATGATTGCAACGAGTACATGCTTTGGAGAACTGGTCATACTTCTGCTGTGGTTGATAACACGGTCACTTGTGAGAGCACTTCTCTCGACAGAGAGGATAGCAAGTATCCAAGAACTTTCTGATCTTGTGAGACCCAAAGCGCATAGCTCGGGTTGTCAACATGTGACATTTTTTCTTCTCCTTTTTGATCCTTGATCATCACTTCGATCCTTTCAGATGAAACCTTGATCGATCCATCTAGGAAGCCTTCCAATCAATGATGTTGGAGTGGCGGTAATACTTGAGCTTGCCACATCAAAAAATTGTCACGAGTCAACTTTTCCGTCACCGAGTTGTGGGCGAGAAGATTGGAGAAAACATTGGGCGCAACATTGCTAAAGCTTGCAGCCATGGATGTTTTTGGAAGAGTATAGGATCTGATACCATGTAAAGTTGATTAACTCAACTGTGTTGGCCGCATCGGATGCCGGGCAAGCCTCTTTATTTATAGAGTCTGACTTGATTGAGTTACATCGAATCACAACCAAAAAACTAAACATAAGGACAAAATTATATACGGCTAACAGCATTAGCACTGGACTCTTAGAGATAAAGCTTCTAGAAGATTTATTTACTAACAGGGAGTCACGGGACGGATATCAATGGCGATCAATTGTGATGAACCATGGGTGGGACAAGTGCATGGACTCCTGGTCCAACGTTTAAGAGGTGCAAACGAGATGAAATACCACTCTCGTCAAATTAGTGCCAAATGACCAAATGAGAGTTATGAGTAATTAGGTTTGGCGACTGCAAACGTAGCATCTGCGTCTCCGATGCAATTCAGGATCCACAATTTTGAAATCCAAACAGCTAGCAGCGGAAAAATTTTACTACTCGCTCTATTTCATTTTAAGTGAAACAGTGGGAGTAGTACATAGGAGTCCTATTATCCTGTCTTATTATGTTTGTGAAAAATCATAATTATTTTATAGTATTAATTATAGTTAGGTTCAATATTCATCCTATAAATATAGATTTGCAACAAAAGAAGAGTATAATTTACCTCGCACAACATGCAGAATATATATGTTTTTTTCAAGCAACACGAATTGTAGTCATGGAAGATTCTGGTTTTTTAGCGTAATTAATTTTGACCATGGCAATGGACAGGCTCGGTGCTACTATTGATTAACATTCAAGTACTAGTTGAATAATTATTTTTGTCCCCTACAAGCAAGAAAGGGTGAAGTGATGCATAATAGATTTGATAAAGGGACCAAAAAATAAACTATTAACATGAAGGGCTGCATCGAATTAGAATCGGGCTAAATTTATATTCATTATTGAACCTATATTTAATAAGGATCGGAATAAATTGAGAAAAAGTCCGTGGGGAGAGCCCAATTACAACCCCTAGATGCATCCATTGCATTGTGAACATACATATGCCATCAAAACCTGTATCACAATTCACTCCACTATGCTTTTGAATCAGATATCGACTATGCCAGTAACATAACTATCCGAACATCTAATTGTGGAGAGCGATCCTAGTCGTCCCTCGTAATTTTGTTGGGTGCTCAAAATCTAAAGTTTGTAAGCAAAGGAAAAATCTACAATCTCCTTACAATATGTACACAATGCACAACAAAAAATACAGCGAGTTCGCTTATATTCCCCAGTTCGGTGACCTCTGAATTTCTGCTAAACACAGCTCATTTGTAACGATTACCAGCTGATCGCTGATCCAAGATTTAACCCAAAATATCAGTAACAGAATAGAGACAAATTCACACCTCCAGATGGGAGTACTCAGCACAGACTCGCGCGGCTCAACGGCTCCATCTCCAAGAACTCCTCCACTCCTTGCAACAGACCCTCCAGACGCACGAGTACCATCAGGGGAACGCCTACCGAATGAAGAAAAGAAGAGGGAAACAGGTCAGGACCGTTAACGATCCACCTTACCTGTCTGCGGGTTTACCGGAGGAAAAGACGAAGCCACCGGCAGAGAGGCCACCGGCACGGCCGCAGCCACATGTCTGGAAACGCAAGGAACCGGGCCGAGCCGTCACCAGCTTGCTCGGGCTGTCATGGATGCTAGAAGGGAGAGAGACAGGTGACTTGCAGTGGTGGAGACTATATCCTAGCCTAAATGGCGGTCCAAACTCATTTTAGATTTTGATTAGTAACTCAAACTTCTTCAAGAGATGACTTACACCTGAAATCCATTTTGAGTTGCACCTCCTTTCTGCCCCAAAAATAGGGATTCCTCACATTGAGACCTAAATTGGTTAGCTGTTGGAGAAGTTCATATATGGGTCACGTTGAGAACATCAAATGGAGACCCAAATGGACAAATAGGGCTTCATTTTGGGTCTTCTTGTTAGAGATAGCTTCCCACGACATATTCCCGATTTGTTCCAAATTGAAACCGATTTCAAATCCATTTGAACTTTCATTCTCCTTCTAACTGGTGCGACACAATAAGATCCCACATGGATATATATAGTTCTTTCATACTTTAGAAGTTCAACGTTTTAAACATATCATTCACTTTTCCTTATATCATTTTAACATTTTTATACATGGATCCACTATATTTTTGTAAAATGTTGAATTCCTGTTATGAAAATTTTTATTTTTATGTTGAAAATATTGAAATTGTTGTTTAAAATCTTGAGTTTAGAAATCAGTAAAGCTAACAACATTATAAAATTAAAAAAACATAGAAAATGGGCCTCCACACCGAGCTTGGGTAGCAAGGCCCATGTATGGTCTCCATGGATGCATCATTTATGTTTTTAAAATATAGTTTATAAGAAAAAAATTTGTAACACTAATTTTTTTCGAAGAAGCCTTGCTAATTTATGGGGCTAGGCAAGTAAACTGGAGAATGATGTTAGCATAAGACAACGGTAATCAAACTAGAGTTGCTCGGCATGTGTGACGACACCTGGTTTTCGAGTGGGTCCTTGTCTGCTATATATATCCCGGGGTTAGAGTCACATGATTAGAGTTTTTGTATTGGTTATAATAAGTTATCATAAGGCAAGTATATCTATAAGCTTACTTGCAGGTACTCTTTATCTTTAAATGATGACCTAATATGTAGCTTATTTTCTAGCTTCCTTGTATAGTTCACTGTAACTAGTTTGTCGATCACTTGGTAAATTGTACTCGGTCTGACTAGACCCTATGCAGATAGTTCATCCAAGCTTTATCGTGAGTACCCATTGTACCCGTGCTCCCCAATAGCCCCCTAGTAATTTTTAACCGGGCCATTGCTTCCCGACTAGTGCCTTCATGTCATATTTTTTAAACCAAAGTTAAAAAAGCTCCATAAAGAAATGCATCTATTAGGTGCATCCTATATATGTAGTCCGATCATTTAGTTTACCAAACAATGTAGGAGCCAGAAAAAGATTTATATAGATCATAAAATTGCACGTATCCTTTGTATATAACCACGTATATACCCTTTAAGTATTTTGTTTACCACAAATGTACCACAAGTAAAAAAAGATCTTTTACTTCAAAGAATTAGGAACCTATTAGTAGGATTGTCAATGATGCTCGAGGATTGTAAGCTACTCGAGTTCGGCTCGTTAAAAGCACTATTTGAGCTGGGCTCGAAAAATAAATGATCCGAACTAGAGCTCAAGTCAAAGTTTTTCAAGCCTGACGAGCACGAGCTTGCTAATCTCGATAAGGATTGTTTAGATAAGTTTAATAACATGAACATTATTAGTTATTATTTTATTCTTAAATATTGCTTATTTTTATTGTTTAAACAACCCTTTGAAACTTGAGCTTCTACAAGCCTCAGTAGATGTGACACCCTGTTCTAAAAGCAGAACCAAGTTAATGCATATGTGTGCCCAGGATGTTCATCACATATATACATGTAATCCACAAACTGAATTCAGAATATAACCACGAATAAATAGTGTTTATGTACTTTATTACATCGACTAATTGTCTCACTCATGAATCTCTAACTTATTCTTGCAGCGGAAGTCTCTAAACGACAGCGGAAATAAAGAAATAGCAGCGGCTCGATCTTCAACTCCACGGGCATGTTGACGGTAGTTCGCACGCCTAGTATTCCACATGATCCTCGAAATACTCTTCTCCTGTAGCTGATGTTTATGTGATAATGCAAGGGTGAGTACATGTCGTACTCAGCAAGTGCGGGAAAAGTATGACATGTAGTTTACAACAAGGTATGGAATAAAAAGGCACATTGCCGCAAGCAAATTTTATTTCAAAAACATGGTAAAAACAGCAACTATTCCTAAATGTGTTTAATCCCAATATAACCAAGTAAAACAGCAATATTCCTTCACCATAATTCACCATTTATCAAGTCTCAACCAGCCATTAATCTTCCTCAAGTTCATCTCATGCTCATAAATATTCATAACCATCTCATGTTCATATAGACAAAGCCAAACTGATTGTCATGACTCAACAGTCCCGAAACCAATCCCAATGACCATACCATAACCATACTGAACATCCATCCCAAGTTTTCCCTCTAATCATGTGAGTTGGCCAGGTGCTTGTGACCGGAAGCACGGCTATCATGATAGTTTTACACTCTGCAGAGGTGGCACAACTTTACCCACAAGTTTGTGATTTCGTCACCCGTCGGCGACTACAGAACCTCCATTGTATCAGTATACAACCGTCAGTGTATGGCCAAGAGATCACAAAATAGCCTTTACAAAGGGGTTACTAGATGTATGGACTCACTGAGGTTTCACCGGCAGGCTCGAATCACCATTCTCCCACCCAAGGGCCCCTTCTTGTGCCATGCAGTTCCTAGGGCGGTCCTCTCTCGACTCCCATTCGCCGTGCCATCCACGGTCCATAACAAACTAGCAACACACCTAATTAGTCAGCTAAGCCACACCCATATTTGGCCTTGTGGTGGCACTGTTTTCCTAGCATGTGCTGGCATGAACCGGTCCTTAGATCTACGGCAAGTAAACCACCCTCTCATTCAGCAACATCCACGAACCAAGCTTGCCTAGATCTCCCCTGATTCCATGCTCATTATTATCATCAAGTTCTCATTATCATTATTCATATGAGTGTAGTAGCTAGACATGTTTTAATTCAGCTTCCCGTATCCCGTAGATTAAGCAAAGCAAAAAATAAAAACGACCATACCCGACTCATCAACTTTCCCGGTGACAAGGGTGGTTAACAAAACTAGTAAACTCCTATAAAACGGTGTCCCATCAAGTTCACTCAAGCGTACATGTTTTTGCAAACGAAACAGTTTCAAAACATGGGATCAATATGGTCAAGGGGCACTTGTCTTGCTCCTGTGGCTCTTGTTGCTCAAGCGTCTCGAAGTCTTGGCGCTGTAGTTCTTCGTAGATGGCTTCCTGAGCTTGTCCTTCTACTCACGACCACGCACATACAAAATTTACAGCAATCAAACATCATGCACAAACTTTACTCTAGATGCAATGGTGTAGATGAATGCAAATCCTATGGTGCTGTTTTATTAAACCAATTTGTACGTGTTCTTGCATGTTTTAATGGTGTTTTATGATGATCAAGGGTGTAGGGATGAAGTGTGGACGTGGTGATGATCTTGACTCAAGATGTAGATCAATTCCACCGTCAAAAACCGATCAAAACGTGATCTGCCCACACGAAAAAGTTTCTGTTTGAAGGGAGCAAAGAAAACGGATGCGTAGAAACAGCGAATACGCCGTAAGATGGGTAACGAAGACCTGCCTTACTTCCTTTTGGTGGAAGGGCCTTCCTCCTAGCGATTGCAGCAGCGGGAAGTTTTTCTATGCATGATCAGGGCAGGACAGATCGTCGGTTCTTTTTCCAGCGATGGCGAGGCGTGACGGGGCTTGTTTGCGACTCACCGGCGACTGAACTCCAGCAAAGTTGGTCTAACTCGGCGAGTTGGGGGCTAGGGCCTCCAAGTCGCCGACTTGGCAGGGGAAAAAGGGAAGGGGTTGCGGCCAGGGGGGGGGGGGTTGGGTTCTATTTATAAGGGGAAAAAGAGGAGTCCTACTCAAATTGGAGCTCAAATAAGAGTCCAACTCAACTTTGGATCTCAACAAACTTATCTTTTCAGTTAGGTGCGGCGGCCTTGGGGATTTTATCCACCTAAATGTGGGGAAAATTTAGGCAAAATTGTGTCGTTACCCTCAGTACCGGGTACCCCCGCGCACAGGAGAAAAACCCCTAAGGGCCTCGCCCCCTCCGCAGAGGTGAGCTCCGAGGGCGCCACGTGTCCAGCAGGGTCGGGCCTCCCCTCTCCTCAGAAGCAAGCTCCGAGTGCGTCACGTGTCCAGCGGGGCCGGTCCTCCCTTCCGAAAGTGCATCTAGGCATCCCTTGTGGGTTTTGGTTGATTTATGACAAATAAATGAGACCCTAACAATGTTGTTGAGATGAGCGCAGGTTCATAAAAGAAATTAGGAAGAAAGCGCAACAAGAAAGGAGAAGGAGGATCCAAATTGATTATAAGAGCTCAGGAGCTGAAAATATTAAATTACTTAGTATAGAGTGTGTTGGAGAAATACACCCCAAGAGCTCAAGTGGAAGAAATCACACTAATTGCACAAATTCAGCATGTGCGGACTAGTCCGATATCAACCGTACTAGTCCTATTTTCTTTCTGACCAAAAAACGGACTAGTCCGATATCAGCCGGATAAGTCCGACTTTGTCTCTGGATAGAAAACGGTCTAGTCCGCACCTTTACGGACTATTCCAGTATCTTACAACACTTAGGGTTTTCCACACATCGCACACCGGACTAGTCCGGAGTCAACCACAGACTAGTCCGGACATTGCAAACCCTAACGTAACCATTGGAAGCCCTACTATAAAAGGATGTGTACGGCCATACCAACATAACGCTTCGACCCCCTGCACTGTCACACCTCCCAAGAGCCCAAAATTCACATCTCTCCACACATTCTAACCCAAAAAGGATCAATTCTTTGGGGATTAGCAATTGATCAATGGAAAGACTTGTTCTACACATCTTGAGCTCTTGGGTTGATCTCTCGCACACTCTTGTCCGTTAATTGTTCATCTTTTGAGTGTGTTTGGTTGTGTTCATTCATTGTAATTCTTGGGGAGCCCTCAACTTGTGAGAAGGCCCCTTGAACGATTTATTTGCCCTTTGTGATTAGTGGAAGAGAATCGGCCTCCGTGGCGATTCAACGAGGGTAGGGTTGGTGAAGACCCGGTCCTTCGTGGACTCCTCAACGGGGACGTAGATTTCCTTCGTGGAATCGAACCTCGGTATAAACACTTGTCTCCTACTCTTGTTCATTTATTGTTTATCATATCTCTTAACCCAAGTTTGTGGCATATAGTGTGTACAGGGATAGATATCCCGGATGATGATGAAGAGCTGACTCCAAGCCAAGAACAAGTCGTCCATCGGAATGCTCAAGCTGTAGCTGTGATCATGTCATTACTGAGCCAAGACGAGTTCACCAAGGTGGATGGACTCGAAGCCAAGATAGAAATGATTGAAGGTGAATTGGGAAGATTCATGATAGAAGAAGATGAATCACCACAAGATATGTACAATCGACTGAAGAATATTATCAACAAAATCTGAGCTTATGGCAGCAAAAAGTGTAATGATCATGAGGTCGTGAAGTTAATTCTTAGAGCATTCATGCCTCGCAACGTGACCCTTTGCTCTATGATTAGAGAAAGCCCCGGGTATCAGAAAATGACCCCAAACGAACTTCTTGGCAAGATCATCAACTTTGAGATGATGGAGAAGCAAGCCAAGCATATCAAGAAAATTGCCGATCTCACCTAGGCAAAGAAGAAAGGAGTTGCTTTGAAGTCAACCTGTAAACCCGTATCAAAGGAAGCCCGAGAAGCTTATGGAGAATACGACAGTGATGATGAAAGTAGTGATATTGATGAAGAAGACATGATATTGTTCATGAAGAAGTTCAAGAAAATGATGAGAAGAAGAAAGGGAAGCAGCTCAAACGAAGTAAGACAAAGGGACAAACAAAGACCCAAGATGAGAAGGGCATGCTATAACTGCGGAGAATACGATCACTTCATAGTAGATTGTCCATATGAAGAAAACAAGAAGAAGACTAAAGACAACAAGCCTCAACCAAAGAAAATGTTCAAGAAGAAGAAGCAATATGGCCAAGCACATCTAGGGAAGGAGTGGGACTCCAATGATGAATCCTCATCCGAAGAAGAAGAGGAGATGGCTACCATAGCCATAAAGAAGACAACAACAACCAAGCCTTTATCCCAAGCCTGTTGGGGTCGGCTAGACATGAAACCCAATATCAATGAAGTAAAAGAGAGGAAGAGATATAAGAATAAGGAAAAAAAGAAAAAAAAGGAAAAAGAAAAAAAAAGAAAAAAGAAAAAGTGAAAAGAGCAAAGAAAAAAGAAAAAGAAAAAACAAGACTACGATTCTGGCACATGAATTGCTACTTTCCATGCGGTCCTATCATGAGCTAAGTCTCTGGATACATTCCAATCTCTCAAATCTCGTTTTACCGCCTCCTCCCAGGTCAACCTTGGTCGTCCTCTACCCCTCCTAATATTTTCTCTACCTCTTAAAATCCCACTGTTAACCGGTGCTTCTGGAGGTCTCCGTTGGATATGTCCAAACCACCTAAGTCGATGTTGGACTAACTTCTCTTCAATCGGCGCCACCCCTACCTTATCACGAATCGCCTCATTCCTTATTCGGTCTCTTCTCGTGTGCCCGCACATCCACCGTAGCATGCGCATCTCTGCGACACTCATTTGTTGGACATGTTGCCGTTTAGTTGGCCAACATTCCGCCCCATAGAGCATCGCAGGTCTGATCACCGTCCTATAGAACTTCCCTTTTAGCATTTGTGGGACTTTCCTATCACATAGGATTCCAGAGGCTTGTCACCATTTCATCCACCCTACCTTGATCCTGTGGCAAACATCCTCATCAATATCGCCATTGTTTTGTAACATTGATCCTAAGTATCGGAAAGAGTCCCTTCTAGGTACTATTTGTTCTTGTAGACTAACATTTCCCTCTTCACGACCAACACCACTAAAGTCACACCTCATATACTCGGTTTTGGTCCTACTAAGTCTAAACCCCTTAGACTCTAAGGTTTGTCTCCATAACTCTAATTTCTTATCAACACCATCTCTAGTTTCATCTACCAGCACTACATTATCAGCAAAGAGCATGCACCAAGGGATATCCCCTTGTATATCCTTCGACACCTCATCCATCACCAAGGAAAAGATGTATGGGCTCAAAGCTGATCCTTGATGTAGTCCTACCGTGATAGGAAATGCATCAGTCTCACTATCACTTACACACACACTTGTCCTAACATTATTGTACATATCCTTTGTGGCGGACCGGAATCCGCTCATCCAGGATCGCAGAGGGTGGTGCCGCGCGATGCGACACCCGACAGCACACGTCATAAGAACATAATATATTACATGGGAAAAACAACTGAAACTGTACAAACAGGTACAAACTTCAGTTACAACTATTGTTTATATTACACAGCGGAAGTCTACACTATACAACTCACGCTCGCCTATCTAGCAAAAGTTGGTTGCCCAGCCCTAGGGCAACCCACACTAGCTGCACTCCTCAGCTCAGCGTGGCATGTACGGCTCCCACTCAGCCGTGGTCCCCGACGGAGGGTAACCCTCGCCGGTGGACTCGTACCCCGAGTCCGTGGGTGGCTCCTCACCTGAAAAACACTTTAAGCAGCAACCATGAGCACGAAGGCTCAGCAAGGCTTAACCGACTCACCTAAGCATGAAACTCTACATGAGGTGTACCATGACATAGGATAGCAATGTTGCAGCAAATGGACACGCCTACAAGTTCATCCTTAGTTCAACTTTTAGCAACAAGTTAACAGTTCAAGAATCGGAAATTTAGTAAGCCATATTTGGTGGCACACATGTAGCAATGCAATTATATCAATCAGCAATATTGAATCATCATATTCCATACATTAGCCTACGTCACGACTCAGTGACCAAGTGGTACTCTTCACCGTGAGGAACGGCGAATCGACTCGATATACACCTGCAGGGAAACCCAAAGAGCACGTCACGTACGCCCACCCGTGGAGCTTCACAGCACGCTCACTCGATGTTGTACGGGACAACCTTTCACCCAACAGCCCAAACGTCGAACCGGTCGCATCGAAACGAGCAGGAGGTTCCCCACACGGAGCATCTCTCTATGCCCATTGGCAGATTTCCACCTTGCTGCCCTCAGCCTACACCTATAAATCGGTGCGTTATGCCTCGACACCCGGAGGTTTAGGCTACATCGGTTTATCGGGGCCCATATATCCGATATGCCTTCGGTACGTTCAAACTTGATCAGCGTGGGCCGCACAAGGATCAGTCCTCAATCGACACGGACAGGGCTGCGCACACAAGACTTCCTCTTGCTGCGCCCTAGCCCCTGCCTAGTCTCATTTTCATTACTAAAGTGATCTCACATCACTCAACCGAACCCGTGTGTCCCAAGCCTAAACTCGCGAGTAGATTCCAACTACTCGACTTGTACCGAAGCCCTATAAATCTGTAAGCATAGCTTGTCTACTCGAGGTCCTTGACACTACCCTCACTCTTTAAGGAACCTTTTGGTCATGCAAGTGGGGTTCCATCCATCCTACACCTAATGCATAATCATACTTCATATGACACATGTAACCAAAGCAACACTTATAAAAAGGTTTATGCAAACCGGGGCTTGCCTTGTTGCTGCTGGTCAGTAGTTAGTTCTTCGTCCGGAAGAAGGAAATCCAGCACTTCCGGGGTCTCTTCTTCAATGGCTACACGTTGAATCCAATATTACATGTAAATTTAAATGCAATGTGTGAACTTAAATACATAATTGATAATACTCTAGCTAGCCCTCCCCTTTGGGTTCTGAAGATTTTATGGTGGATTGGTAGGGTCCTAACCAGAGTTGTGACCAAGTTTTATTTGAAACAAAGTTCAATTGAACATTGTACAAATAAAAGCCTCTTTGGTCAATAATTGAGCCTCTAAGTAATTCCAGGGTTTTTCATGGCTCCCACCATTACTTTCTGGAAACTAGAATTTAGGTTGGTTCTAATGGAGTTGGTTTCATGTCATTTGAAGAATTCTACAGAAAGTTATGTCCTAACTAAGATTGGAGAAAATCTGAAAAATGTTTCTGTACATTTTTATATTTTCTCTGGGCAGTTCCCTTAATCACCCAATTAGGGTAACTAAATGAACTTGGATGAGTCTGAAAATTTTACTGGGATTCAGGGATTTTCCAATGAACCTTTCAGCCAAATTTCAGAATTTTTAATAAAGTATTTCTCCAGATAAAATTCCCAACAGTTTAAAATTTAGGGATTTAATTCTGGAAAACTATTCTCTTTCATGAGCTGAATTTGGTATTGCTGGAAAGTGCTCAGAGAGCGGAATCCAGCAAAATTTGGTTCACCCGATTTGGAGCTTTCTAGCCAAAGTTATGAGGATTTGAAGTTTGGAAGAATTCTGAAAATCGGGGGAAAAGTTTAAACTCTCGGGGCCCGCGGGGACACGTGTCGAGCGCGGAGGTGTCCGGCACACCGGGGATACCACACGTGTCGAGCGGGGAGGTGTCCGGCACACCGGAGCTCACAGGGTATTTGCGCGTCAGCACAGCCGATCCCTGGCCACACCCGATCCCGATTTAAATTCTTCAGCCGCTGACACGTGGGCCAGCCGGCTTCGTCTTCCTCCCGCCGTTCTCTCGCGCCCGCGCCGCCGACCTCACCGGAGCAGACTCGGGGCTCGCCGACTCGCCGCTGCCGGACCTCCCATGGTCTGAAACTCGCCGCCAGGGGGTTGTCGACGTCGAGGAACACGTCGGGGGTGCCAGGTCGGGCTGGGGGTGACCGGAAATAGCTCGGCGACGTGCCACGGCCTCGGTTGAGGTTCGACACCGTCGACCGTGGTTTCTAAACCCGCCAACACCTCGAACAAACGGCCCTACAGCATCAGTGTACCTCTAGGAAGCTCGACAAGGTGTCAAAAGGGTTCAGGGATGGCGGCAAGTCGGTCGGCACCGTGTGACCGATCGTGCCCGCCATAACCGCCCTCGATCGAGCTCGAAATTCATCACTCCTAGACAGTTTCACGCTATGGATGCAGAAAAGAACTTGATCACCGGCTAGTCCAGCGTCTGTGTGCAAGATTTGATGGCCTCCGAAAGATCATAGAGCGAGAATTTAAAGAAACCGTACCGGAAGTTCGGCTTACGGTCGCCGGAGCAAAAACTGGAAATTCTCTGCGGATTCTTCACGGTTGGCTTCCAAACTTGGAGGAGAGCAGCACGGTGGTCGCGCGCTCCTGTTGCCTCTCTCGCTGGACCGTGAAAACGCCTGTGGAACGCTGCCCACGGGCGCTTGACTCTCGGCTGAGGCTAGGTCGCCGCGGTGGCGATCGTCTTTGGGCAAAGGAGGTCGGAGCTAGAGGTTTCTGGCGTTGGAGAGGTGGAGTGCGAGCTCAGGTGGCTGTCTAGCAGCTCAGGGACGAAGGAGGAGATGGTTTTGCTGGTTTTCCCGATTGAGCAGAGAGCTGCGGCGAGAAACAATGCCGCTGCTCGGGTTTGCCCGCGAGGAGATAAAGCCGGCCGACTCCTGCTCGACTGAGGCGGTGCCGGTCGCGTGGGGGCACGAGCCAGCCGCCCTGGGCGCCAACGCGCGGAGAGGGAAGCAGCTGGTGGCGCCGGTAGCTGCTCGGTGGCACAGCCGACAGCTGCTCGGCGGAATTTCCCACCGAGACTCTGACTTTGGGTGCAAGTTTCTCCTTCTTCCCTCTATGACATGTGGGTCCCACCCAGGGTTTTAACCTCTGAAATTTACTCCTAATCACTGTTGTAAACAGTGAGCCCCATAATACCCCTGGTGATTCAAATTATTCACCCTTGAGCCATTTGAATTGAATAGAATTCAAATTGGGTTCGGTTTGAGTGAATTTCAGCACAAGTTCAGTTTTGAATTTAAATAAAGTTTGAATTCGTCCCACTTAGCTCATGTCAAGATCAACTCCAAATGGAGTGAAAATTGGTGTGTGAGCTCACAAAAATGTGCTGAATAAGAATATGCCTCCCACTTTTAAATTCATGGAACAAAAACAGATTGAATTTGAATGTGGTTTCAAACTGCCCTCTTTCTATCTATACCCAAAATGACCTCAAAAAGGTTTTGAATTTGGGTGAAACTTTGCATGGACATCCTTAGCAATGTGTAGGAGTTTTCATAAGTCCAGCCCACCTATATCACATGTGGGAAATACCACTTTTGCAATATGTGAGTTTGTTCTCTAATGAGCATGTTGATGGTGGTTACATGCTCTTCATTTGTGTTCATCATCTTTCCACAAATGAGGTGTGTGGTGTGGTGATGAACACTTCAAATGTGTGCCAAAACTGAGGCCCTTACATTCCCCCCCCCCCCCCTTAAAAGAATCTCGTCCCGAGATTACAAAAGAAGAGATAGCGATGTAGTAGGGACTTACCCGTGTGGAGAATCCATGAACTCCGGGTAATTTGAGCGAAGGAATTCCTCGCTCTCCCACGTCGCTTCTTCCACGGTATGGTTACTCCAGAGGATCTTGTAGAACCACAACGTTCTGTTACGCGTGGTTCGGGCTTTCTCATCAAGAATTTCCACCGGATACTCATCATATGTTAAATCCGGTTTCAGCTCGCTGATGTCTTCGGTAGGAACAGCAGATGTATGCTTCAAACATTTTCGCAGTTGCGAAACATGGAAAACATCATGGACACCAGCCAGGGATGCCGGTAGCTCCAATCTATACGCTGCTGGTCCACACTTTTCGGTGATAGCATATGGTCCAATAAAATGGGGAGCGAGCTTCCCCTTCACACCAAACCGGTGCACGCCCTTCATTGGAGACACGCGTAGGTACACGTGTTCCCCAACGTCAAAGTGCAACGGCCGACGCCTCTTATCAGCGTAGCTCTTCTGCCGGGATTGAGCGGCTTTTAAATTGGCTTGAATTGTCCGAACGCGCTCTTCGGCGTCGTTCACCACATCAACCCCGAATGTGACCCTTTCACCGGACTCGCACCAATTTAATGGGGTGCGGCATTTACGACCGTAGAGAGCTTCATAGGGTGCCATCTTGATACTCGCCTGATAGCCGTTGTTGTACGAGAATTCCGCCAATGGTAGGTGATCATCCCAGTTCCTACCATGGTGGATGGCACATGCTCTCAACATGTCCTCTAGAACTTGATTCACCCTCTCTGTCTAGCCATCTGTCTGAGGGTGGTAGGTGGAGCTCCTAATCAGTCTAGTACCCAAAGCAGCGTGCAACTGCTCCCAAAAGCGAGATACAAACAATGCACCTCGGTCTGAGACTATGGTCTTGGGTACACCATGCAGGCATAGAATCCTGGCAATGTATAACTCCGCATATCGGTTGGCATGGAAATGTGTATGCACGGGAATGAAGTGAGCTGACTTGGTCAGTCGGTCAACGATCACCCATATGGAATCATGCTTGTTGGCTGTTAGGGGTAATCCCACAATGAAATCCATGCTCACATCTTCCCATTTCCATGCTGGAATTTTCAGGGGTTGTAGCAGCCCTGACTTCTTCATGTGATCGGCTTTCACTCGTCGGCACGTATCGCACTCGGATACGTACTTCGCTACCTCCCGCTTCATCCGTGTCCACCAAAATTTCTTCTTCAAATCTTGGTACATTTTGTTGCTGCCCGGATGAATGGAGTACTTAGACAAGTGAGCTTCATCGAGGATCTTTTTCCTCAACTCCATATCTCGGGGTACGACTATTCGGTCATTGAACCACAGCGTCCCCTCATCATCTTTCCGGAAACACTTGATCTCTCCATTGTCTATCCGTCTCCGGAGATGTGCCATGCGTTTGTCCGTCTTCTGAGCTGCAATGATATCTTCCCTAATGGTAGGGATGAGGGCAAGGTTGTACAGCGATCCATAAGGAACCAAGTATAAACTTGGCTCGTCCTCTTCCACCGGTGTAATGGTGAGGTAATGGACATGTGACTTCCGACTTAGCGCGTCAGCAACCACATTCGCCTTGCCAGGGTGGTAGTGGATCTCAATTTCATAGTCCTTGATTAATTCTAACCACCTCCGTTGCCTCATGTTCAGCTCCTTCTGGGTGAAAATGTATTTCAAGCTCTTGTGGTCGGTGTAGAGATGCACCAAGTTCCCCAGGAGATAGTGCCTCCACATTTTCAGTGCCAACACCACTGCAGCAAGCTCAAGATCATGAGTGGGATAATGCTGCTCATGGTTCCGAAGTTGGCATGAGCCATAGGCGACCACACGTCCTTCCTGCATCAACACGCAGCCAAGCCCAATACCGGACGCGTCACAATACACGTCGAAGGGCTTTGTTGTATCCGGCTGAGCTAAGACCGGGGCTGTGGTGAGATGCCTCACCAATGTTTGGAATGCTCCTTCACACGCCGTGTTCCAAACATATTTCGTCCCTTTCTTCAGCAACTCCGTCATCGGCTTTGCGAGCTTGGAGAAACTTGGAATAAATCTCCGATAGTATCCCGCTAACCCGAGGAAGCTTCTGACTTCATGAACTGAAGTGGGAGCTTTCCATTTCAGCACTTGCTCTATTTTGCTTGGGTCAACCGCAATGCCTTCAGCTGAGATGATATGTCCCAAGAATGGCACTTGGCTGATCCAAAACTCGCATTTACTGAACTTGGCGTAGAGTTTATGGTCTCGCAATCGTTGAAGAACGATCCGCAAGTGTTCGGCATGTTCGGCTTCCGTCTTGGAGTAAACCAAGATATCGTCGATGAACACTACCACAAACTTGTCCAGCTCCGGCATGAACACGGAGTTCATGAGATACATGAAATGGGCTGGAGCATTTGTGAGACCAAATAACATGACGAGATATTCATATAGTCCATATCTCGTCGAGAATGCCGTCTTCGGAATATCCTCCGCCCGGATTTTTATCTTGTGATATCCAGAGCGAAGGTCCATCTTGGAGAACACACTGGCAGCCACAAGTTGATCAAACAATATGTCGACGCGGGGCAGTGGGTACTTATTCTTGATGGTGACGGCGTTGAGTGGCCGGTAATCCACACACAGCCTCAGGGTCTCATCCTTCTTCTTCACGAATATCGCCGAGCATCCCCAAGGCGAGGAACTCGGCCTAATGAAACCCTTGCTCAACAGATCATTGAGCTGTTCTTTCAGTTCCGCCAGCTCATTTGGAGCCATCTTGTATGGTCTCCGTGATATGGGCGTAGTCCCGGGTGCAAGTTCAATCTTGAACTCGACATCCCGCTCAGGTGGCATGCCCGGGAGATCATCCGGGAACACGTCGGGATACTCCCGGACTACGGGGATGTCTTCTAACTTGAGAGCTTCAGTATTGTTGATCACTGAAACTTCCCGGACTGGATTATCTAATAAGAGGGACTGCGGACGGTGTAATGGGGAGTTGAGATGAACCGTCCGTGATAGGGTTTCCAGGACAGTGCCATGGTAGCTTAGCCATGACATTCCCAGGATTGCATCAATCTTCT
Organism: Neostapfia colusana; assembly: GCA_030760725.1. Taxonomy (NCBI): domain Eukaryota; kingdom Viridiplantae; phylum Streptophyta; class Magnoliopsida; order Poales; family Poaceae; genus Neostapfia; species Neostapfia colusana. The sequence continues at coordinate 36,321,125 of JASWHV010000016.1, forward strand.
GCCCCCCTAAGATAATCATAGTGGTGGGATATATCATCCCACCTAAGCACAGTGGTGCTTTTGGAACCATCATAGTTGCTGAAATCTTTCCTCCCGGTGAGCAGATCACATAAGAACACTCGGTGGGAAAGGCTTCCAGCTGATGCTTAGCCACGTACGATGCACTTATAAAGTTGTGGGTTGCACCAGAATCAAAAAGTATGACGATGGCTTGATGGTTGAGAGTAAACGTACCCGCCAGCACGTTGTCTCCCTCCGGGGCGTCCTCATTGTCGAGGTTGCGGACACCCCCAGTCCGCTGACCAACCTTCTTCACCGGAGGTCGGCCTCGAGCACCGCCCTGGAACTGGGCTTGCCCGCTGCCCCTGGGGACAGTCCTTCGCGAAGTGGCCCGCCTGGCCACACGTGAAGCAGGTGAAACGGGGCGGTCCCCCGCTGATCGGTGGACGGAATCCCGGGGCCCGTTGTGGCGGTGGAAACGCCCGGGGTACCGTCTGCTGCTGCTGCTGCTGTCTTGGTGGTGGCATCGGCGGTCGGAACGGGGGTGCTTGGAACGAACGTCCCCCGAACTGTTGAGGCCGCGCCGGTGGTCGCCACTGCTGCCCGGATGGTGTCCGATACACCATACGGTACTTCTGCGGCGCGCCACCACCACTGCTAGGTGGAGCGCTGCGCTTCCTCTGCTCAGCTGCTAACTCCCGCTGAGCGTCCTCTTGCATGATTGCGGCATTGACTAGGTCGTTGAATGTGCCGCAATTCCACTGAACGAGATGTGTCTTCATTTCGGGGTGTAACCCCTGATAGAAGTGCTCCCGCTTCTTCTCCTCGGTGGAGATGTAGTCTGACGCATATTGCGCCAGATGGTTGAAGGCATGGGAGTAGTTGTGGGCACTCCTCCCGCCCTGCTTTAGTTCCAAAAATTCTTGGAACTTCCTCTTCATTATTCCGGGAGGGATGTGATAGGCGCGGAACGCCTCTCGGAACTCTTGCCATTCCACGGCATGGCCAGCCGGACGTGAGGCGACATAATTCACCCACCACGCACCAGCGGCACCGTGGAGTTGCTGCGCTGCGAACAGAGTCTTCTGCCGCTCCGTGCATTGGAGCAGCCCAAACTTGGACTCGATGGTCCGCAGCCAGTTGTCCGCCTCCAGTGGTTCTTCAGCTTCGGTGAACACTGGAGGGTGCGTACTTTATGAAATCCGAGTATGACACTTCTCGGGGCTCACGAGGCCCTCTATCTTGACGTCCCCCCGCCTGGGACGTATTCTGCACGATCGTGCGGAGCAGGTCGGTCTGCTCCTCACGACCTCCCACCAGTGCCGCTATCACATCCGCTAGAGTAAGCGGAGGCGGCGGTGGTGGCTGCTGCTGCGGGGTGCTGTCGTAGGCCGGTGGCTGGGAGTCATCACCTCCCTGTTGGCAAAGGAAGGTAAACGAAAGGTACCAACTAAATCTTCCTTCTCGCATTCTTTTACTAGTGATAGTGATAATTCTAGTGAGGATGATAGCAGTGATGAAAACGATTATATGCTTAGGGGTTTAGACAAAAAGACAGCTGCTAAGATGAAATTTCTATTTGATATGCTTGTTGATATGGAGAAGTTAGTCAATCGTCAGGAAGATATGATCATCTCCCAAAAGGAGGAATATCTTGAGATTGAAAAGCTTCTTGAACTTGAAAAGGAACAAAATAAATCACTAGAGCTTGAGTTAGCTTCAAGCAAGTAAGTTTGCTTGAAGTTAAAAGACTCAAACACCATCATCAGGGATGAACTTGCTAACTTAACCAAAGTTAACGAGATCCTTGAGGCACAAGTTGAGTCACTCAAGCAAAATGGTTCTTCATCAACTTCAAGCTCACCTTCTCAACATATAAAATCTGAATCTAGTGTTACTTGTGCCAAAAGCGACACTAACTTGAAGAAAAAGCCAAACTCGACAAAGGACAAGCAATCTTCTCAAAGTGGCATATTTGACAAGGAGAAGATCAAGTATGCACACAGTGCATATTCGGTCACAAGACCTCCTAATGTCAAATATGGCATTGGATATCCTTATGGTGAAAAGCAAAATGCTAGAAGCCACAAGAATATCAAGGGTTGCATTGTCTTTGTCAAGGGAAACTCCTCTCAAGTTAGAAAACATAATAATGTTGACAAATCTAACACTGTGAACACATATGAACAACAACTTCTATTTAGAACTTTTGATGCTTCATATGTACTTATGAAAAGTAATCTTGGAAGAGTTTATGCTAAATATGTTGGGCCGCACCATGGGAACACCAAGTCTAATGTGTGGGTGTCAAAATCACTTGTGACTAACCTCAAAGGACCCAAGCAAGCTTGGGTACCTAAGACCAAGGCATAATTTATTTTTTGTAGACTTATTCATCCGGTGGAGCAAAATGGGTGCTAGATTGTGGATGCACCAATCACATGACCGGAGAAAGAAGAATGTTCATGGAATATGAAGAAAATGAAGATCCAAACAAAGGCATTTACTTTGGTGATAATAGTCAAGGAAAAGTGCTTGGTACCGGTAAAATTGCAATTTCATCACAACATACTCTCTCTCATGTTTTACACGTTGACTCCTTGGATTATAACATTTTGTCCATATCTCAATTATGTGACAAGGGTTATAATTGCTTATTCACCAATGAGGGTGTGACTGTCTTTAGAAGGAGTGATAACTCAATTGCATTCAAGGGTTTGTTGAAGGGAAAACTTTATCTAGTTGACTTCAACAAAGATAAAGTCGAACTTGATACATGCTTGATTTCAAAGACCAACATGGGTTGGTTGTGGCATATACGGCTAGCACATGTTGGTATGGGGAATCTTCAAAAACTCCTCAAAGGCGATCACATCCGAGGCTTAAAGGATGTTGTTTTTGAGAAAGACATGTCATGTAGAGCGTGCCAAGCAGGGAAGCAAGTAGGAGCACTCCATCCCGCGAAGAATGTCATGACTACAACAAGACCGCCTAAGCTCCTCCACATGGATCTATTTGGTCCAATTGCTTACATAAGCATCGGCAGTAATAAATACGGTCTAGTCATTGTTGATGATTTTTCATGCTTCACGTGGGTTTTCTTCTTGCATGATAAGACGGAAACTCAAGGAACCCTCAAGAAGTTCATCAAGCATGCACAAAATGAATTCTCATTGAAGATCAAGAACATACAAAGTGACAATGGGACAGAATTCAAGAACACCCAAGTTGAGGAGTATCTAGACGAAGAAGGGATAAAGCACGAATTTTCAGCACCATATACTCCTCAACAAAACGGAGTAGCCGAAAGGAAGAACAAAACTCTCAATGATATGACAAGGACAATGCTCGATGAATACAAGACTTCAGACAGGTTTTGGGCTGAAGCGGTTAACACCGCTTGTCATGCCATAAACCGACTATATCTTCATCGGTTTCTCAAGAAAACTTCATATGAACTACTCACGGGTAACAAGCCAAATATTTCATATTTTTGAGTTTTTGGTTCAAAATGTTATATTTTAAACAAGAAGCCAAGGGCTTCGAAGTTTGGTTCGAAGTCCGATGAAGGTTTCTTACCTGGCTATGATTCAAACTCCTACGCTTATCGTGTCTTCAACAAAACCTGCGGACTTGTTGAAGTAGCACGTGACGTAGTGTTCGATGAAACTAATAGCTCTCAAGAAGAGCAAGTTGATCAATGTGTACTAGATCAAGAATAAGCTCCATGTCAAGCATTGAGAAGAATGGCATTGGGCGATGTTCGACCACAAGTGCCACCTTCAAATGCGAATGAAGAAAATGAACCAAAGGTGGAGGAAAATGATCAAGGGTGAGCTTCCATACAAGATCAACCTCAAGAAAATCAAGAAGATCAAAACATCAATGAGGGCAACTATCCAGGGGGAGAAGAAGATGATAATGAAGACTCAAGACCATAAGTGCCACATCCAAGAGTACACCAAAGCATCCAAATGGATCACCCCGTTGACAACATAATCGGTGACATCCGAGAGGGAGTAATAACTCGATCTCGCATGGCTAATTTTTGTGAACACTATTCTTTTGTATCCTCGTTGGAACCATACAGGGTTGAGGATGCATTAAAAGATCCAGATTGGGTGATGGCGATGCAAGAAGAATTGAACAACTTCAAAAGGAACGAAGTGTGGGAGCTTGTTGAAAGACCTAAGTCCAACGTCGTCGGCACTAAATGGGTCTTCCGCAACAAGCAAGATGAACATGGAGTGGTGACAAGGAACAAGGCACGACTTGTGGCAAAAGGGTACTCACAAGTCGAAGGTTTGTATTTCGACGAGACTTCTGCTCCTGTAGCCAGGCTTGAATCGATTCGTATATTACTTGCATATGCTACTCTCTATGATTTCAAGCTTTATCAAATGGACGTGAAAAGTGCCTTTCTCAACAGACCGATCAAGGAGGAGGTGTACGTGGAGCAACCACCCGGTTTTGAAGATCAAGAGCATCCTGCCTATGTGTTCAAACTGCGTAAGGCTCTCTGTGGCCTCAAACAAGCTCCTAGAGCTTGGTATGAGTGCCTTAGAGATTTTTTGATTGAAAATGACTTCAAAATTGGAAAAGATGATTGCACCTTGTTCACTAAACACTTTGATGATGATCTCTTCATTTGCCAAATCTATGTTGATGATATTCTATTTGGTTCAACTAACAAATCATTTTGTCAAGAATTTAGTAAGATTATGACAGATAGATTCGAGATGTCCATGATGGGAGAGTTGAGGTACTTTTTGGTATTCAAAGTGAAGCAACAGAAGGACGGGACGTTCATAAGCCAAACAAAGTATACTCAAGACATTCTCAAGAAGTTTGGAATGGACAAAGTAAAGCCCATAAAGACTCCCATGGGAACAAATGGACACTTGGATCTCAATGAAGACGGACCAAATGTGGATCAAAAGGTATATCGTTCCATGATTGGTTCCCTACTTTATTTATGTGCATCTAGGCCTGATATCATGTTGAGTGTATGTTTGTGTGCAAGGTTTCAAGCCAATCCTAAGGAATGTCATTTGACAGCCGTTAAAAGAATCTTGAGATATTTAGTTCATACACCCAACCTAGGCCTTTGGTACCCCAAAGGTTCAAAATTCAATCTCATTGGATACTCCGATGCAGATTATGCCGGATGCAAGGTAGATAGATAAAGTACTTTCGGTACTTGCCAATTACAAGGTAGATCCTTAGTTTCTTGGTCCTCCAAGAAACAAAATTCAATTGCGTTATCCACGGCCGAAGCGGAGTATGTTGCAGCCGGGAGTTGCTGTGCACAACTCATTTGGATGCGACAAACTCTAAGGGATTTCGGTTATAATATGAGCCGTATTCCACTCCTTTGTGACAATGAGAGTGCAATTAAAATTGCCCATAACCCTGTTGAGCACTCTAGAACCAAACACATAGATATCCGACATCATTTTTTGAGAGATCACTTAATGAAAGGAGACATAGCCATTTCCTATGTCAACACCGAAAACAACTAGCCGATATCTTTACCAAGCCACTTGATGAAAAACGCTTTTGTGAGCTCAGAAATGAACTAAATATCCTTGATGCTCGAAACATGGCTTGAAAACTTGCATACCTGTATGCCATCCTCAAAATCATGCTAATTGTGTTGAAAAATGATCTCTCTCTATTTTTCCTCCTAAAAACTATGTTAGTTACTTGATCTTGGTGAATCATGGTCATAGCTTGATTGTTGTATGTTTACTGATCATATTCATCAAGAATATCTATATGCCTTTGTCCCTTATTCCTTAATAGGAACCTTTGAATACATACATACATACATACATACATACATACATACATACATACATACATACATACATACATACATACATACATACATACATACATACATACATACATACATACATACATACATACATACATACATACATACATACATACATACATACATACATACATACATACATACATACATACATACATACATACATACATACATACATACATACATACATACATACATACATACATACATACATACATACATACATACATACATACATACATACATACATACATACATACATACATACATACATACATACATACATACATACATACATACATACATACATACATACATACATACATACATACATAGATATATATATATATATATATGTTTTGTCACTTCTGTACAAGGGACCACGGACTAGTCCGTGGTCACCCCGGACTAGTCCGCACTTGCAGACTAGTCCGGACAAACACGGACTAGTCCGGTTTTCTCTCTGACTAGAAAATGGACTAATCCTATATGGACCGGACTAGTCCGATATTTCGACTCCATAACCCTAGGGCCGGCTCAAACCTAAGCTTCTTCATCCTCACAACCCTTCCCACTCTCTCTCTCTCCTCACTCAAGTGCTCCCAAGACGGATTTGCAAGTTCTCCATCAAAACCACCCAAATTTCTGTGGGAATTAATCTCCACTGCAAAGGGATCGAAGACCCTGAACTAGTCCACATCAAGAACTCTTTCAATGCCTCAAATCAAAGGATTTGGTAAACTTCTCTCCAAACCCTAGAACCTTTGATTTTCCTTGTTTTTGCTCAATTAGCTTAGCTCCTCCAGTCAATACATGCTCCATTGATGTATTCCATGTACCCTAGATCATATTTGCATTGAATAACCTCAAATTTTGACAAGTTAGGGCTTGAGCAGCCTCATAACGTACTAGTTCGTTATTAGGGCGAACAAGTCTGGTACTCCAGACTAGTCCAACCCTGAACACCGGACTAGTCCGGTATGCCCTAATCAGAACCCCAGCTTATGTAATTCAATGCAATCCCTTGTCACCCTTGATTATTCATACCCTCTATATCTTCATTGTCAGAAATCATGTCAGGATCAAATGAGAGTCTCCCCGACTTTGAGGCAGAGATGGATCAAGATCAAGATGTGATGTCGCATATTCCATAGTCTCGCTCCAAAAGGAGACAAGATCGTGCTGCCGAGCCCTCGCTCACCCCACCTAGGGTTCGCCAAAAGGTCACAATCAAGAGACCAACTTCAAGAGCAAATATGGATGATTCTAGCTCGGCGGCTCAATGCCAAACCAAGGGCAAGAGTAAGGGGCTTGCTTCCGGCCCGATTGGTCCCCTCAAGCTGACAACTCCATGGCAGGGAAATAGGGATCCCTCGGAGCAAAAGTTCACTGGCAAGGGGAGTGATGTGGCATGGAACCTGAGAAAGGTTGATGCCTATAGCTCTGGCAAAGAGGCAGCAGACAAAAGATTTTGGAGCAACTTTCACTCGGACTACTACAGTTCGGTGTACCTCCAAATGAAGACTCCAGTGGTCCGCAGTCAATGGATGGACTGGACATACTTTGAAAGGAAGAGCTGTGAAGCCTTTGAGGAGGTTATAGAGGCTGCAGAGAGACATGGTCTCAAGGACTTGCTCTCCTTCAGACACAACTGGAATGATGAGATCATCGCCCAGTTCTATGCAACTTGCCACTTTGCCCATGATGGATAAGACAAAGTGACTTGGATGACACATGGATCCAAGTACACAATTTCCTACACATTGCCAGACTCCTGCACCTTGAGGACACCGGCAGTGATGTGATTGTGATTCACAATCTCGGTGTTGTGGAGAAGGACAAGATGGAGTTCCTCTATGATACTCGAATCCCATACAATCCTCCCTCAACCAAGAACATGAAGCCCTTCTTCATTGTTCTCAACAGAGTGCTTCGGAAGACCATTGCTCCAAAAGATGGAGATGCCGGGAGTATCCAAGGTTAGTTGAGAACCTTGATGAAAGTAATCAGCAGGAGGAGAAGATTTCATATCTTCGATTACATGTGGAATGACATGGTGAACATATCCTGCACACCAAACCGTTCCTGTGGCTATGTACCTTACTTGATGTTCATGATTGAAAAAGTCACAGGAATTGAGTTTGTGAAGGATGTGGAACACACTGCTCTAAGGCCTCAGAAGCCTCCTTAGGCCTCCCTCCTAGCTGCCCCTCACCTGGATCACCTGAAGAACAACCAGAGAGAGCTCAAGAAGATGCAAGGCCTTCAACCAAGACTAGGGCCTCTCCACACAAAGGGTCCTCTAGTGGAATTATGAAGTATTTGGCTGCCATTTTTAGTTCTTGTCGCAAAACTGAGGTGAAGCTTCATAAGATGAACAAGGCAAGAAAAGAAGAAATGAGATACATGAAGGCCAATGTCAAAGTAATATGCCAAAAACTGGAGATTGAGCCCATTGGATCTCCAATCATCTCAGAGGACTCTGCATCTGACTTCACAGAGCTTCCTCCTCTCTCTCCATTAGAGCGTGCACACTTTGGCACGACGAGTGGTTCCTCTCTTCCTCTTCCTCAGCCTGATGATGAAGACAAAGAAAGGACCGACAGCGAGGAGTGAGCCGGTGATGACAAGTAGATCCTCCTCTCCTTCTTTTTGGTGCCTTGATGCTAAAGGGGGAGAGATTGAGGGGGAGTCTTAGGTCGTAGGCTTTTCTTTTTATGTCCTAGTTTAAGAAATGAACTTTTGTAATACTTATGCTATCATTATGCTTTTGGACATGTAATGTGAGATGATGACTATGTTATGATTTTGATTAATGATGCATGTTTAAAACTGCTATGTAGGCTTGAGACTCTTGATGATGTTATGATTATGCTCATTATGATATTCACATCAAAATTATTGCTCACACACATAGTTCTGCACCCCACCATAAAGAGTGCACATAGGTCTTATGACTACTTTGCCTATTTTGCTCAAAGCTCATATGTGCACACTTTATGAAAATCTAAATTTTTCTTTGTCATATTTGTGTGATCTCAATTGGATGTCATCAATCACCAAAAATGGGGGGAAATTGAAAGTGCATCTAGGCATCCCTTGTGGGTTTTGGTTGATTTATGACAAACAAATGAGACCCTAACAAAATTGTTGAGATGAGCACAGGTTCATAAAAGAAATTAGGAAGAGAGCGCAAAAGGAAAGGAGAAGGAGGATCCAAATTGATAAGAGCTCAGGAGCTGAAAATATTAAATTACTTAGTATAGAGTGTGTTGAAGAAACATACCCCAAGAGCTCAAGTGGAAGAAATCACACTAACTACACAAATTGAGCATGTGCGGACTAGTCCGATATCAACCGGACTAGTCTGATTTTCTTCTAACCAGAAAACGGACTAGTCCGATATCAGCCGGACAAGTCCAATTTTGTCTCTGGATAGAAAACGGACTAGTCCGGTATCTCACAACACTTAGGGTTTTCCACACACCGCACATCGGGCTAGTCCGGAGTCAACAACGGACTAGTCCAGATATCGCAAACCCTAACGTTACCATTGGAAACCCTACTATGAAAGGAGGTGTACGGCCATACCAACATAACACTTCGATCCCCTGCGCCGTCACATCTCCCAAGAGCCCAAAATTCACATCTCTCCACACATTCTAACCCAAAAAGGATCAATTCTTTGGGGATTAGCAATTGATCAAAGGAGAGACTTGTTCTACACATCTTGAGCTCCTGGGTTTGATCTCTCGCACACTCTTGTTTGTTAATTGTTCATCTTTTGAGTGTGTTTGGTTGTGTTCATTCATTGTAATTCTTGGGGAGCCCTCAACTTGTGAGAAGGCCCATTGGACGATTTATTTGCCCTTTGTGATTAATGGAAGATAATAGGCCTCCGTGGCGATTCGACGAGGGTAGGGTTGGTGAAGACCCGGTCCTTAGTGGACTCCTCAACGGGGACATAGATTTCCTTCGTGGAATCGAACCTCGGGATAAACACTTGTCTCCTACTCTTTTCATTTATTGTTTATCATATTCTAGTGTTTAATTAATCTTGTGAAATTTACATTGAAGCATTGAAACCAAATTTGATCTCTATCATTAATTGTTTCACTTTGCAATAAATCTAAGTATCAAATTAATTTCCGCTGCATAAAGTGCTAGAAGTGAAAATATTGATTAATTTTGATCTCTCTAGTCCACGAATACTGGACTAGTCCGCACAGTACCGGACTAGTCCGATTTTTCTCTGAGTAGAAAACTTACTAGTCCACACTCTACCGGACTAGTCCGATTTCTATGTATTTGATAAACCTAACAAGTGTTCCAGGGATCAACAAAGCATCGAAAAGCCTATTCACCCCCCTCTAGGCTACATTCACCTTCTATTTAGAGGCGAGCTCCGAGGGCGCCACGTGTGCAGCGGGGCCGGGCCTCCCTTCTCCTCAGAGGCGAGCTCCGAAGGTGCCACGTGTCTAGCGAGGCCGGATCTCCCTTCTCCTCAGAGGCGAGCTCCGAGGGTGCCACTTGTCCCACGGGGCCAGACCTCCCTTCTCCTCAGAGGCGAGCTCCGAGTGCGCCACGTGTCCCGCGGGGCCGGACCTCCCTTCTCCTCAGAGGAGAGCTCCGAGGGCGCCACGTGTCCAGCGGCCGGTCCTCACCCCTTCCGCAGGGGTGAGCCCCGAAGGCGCCAGGTGTCCAGCGGCCGGACCTCACCCCTTCCGCAGGGATGAGCTCCGAAGGTGCCACAACGCCAGCAGTGCCAGACCTCACCCCCATCAGCAAGGATGAGCTCCGGAGGTGCCACGTGTCCAGCGGGCCGGGGGACGTGTCGACAGTGCACTTCCGCAAATTGGAATCGACATATTTAAGCTATCTTTTTCCCATTTCCCATCATTTTTATGATTCTTTCTCTATTTTTATGGTTCCTTCCTCCATTCTACTTCCTTTATAATGTTTCTCTATATGAAAAATGTATGCAATGCATGGAAGTGGATTTGAGGGTTTTATAAACCTACCCCCTTATACTGAATCTCTCCCTCGAGATTCGATAGAGTAGAGAATAGATGAGGGAATTCTGCCTTGAGGTCTTCCTCACGCTCCCATGTAGTTTCGGCTTCCGTGTGATGGCTCCATTGTACCTTGCACCAACGGATCACTTTGTTCCTCGTGACCCTTTCCTTCACGTCCAAAATTTGGACGGGGTGCTCCACATAGGTCAGATCCTCTTCAAGCTCGAGCTCATCCATCAGTAATTGTTCTTCCGGTACTCTTAAGCACGTCTTGAGTTGGGATACATGAAACACGTTGTGTACGTCGGAGAGGTGCGTTGGCAGCTCTAGTTGATAGGCTACTTCTCCTCACTTGCCCAAAATCTTAAATGGCCCGATGTAGTGAGGTGCTAATTTGCCCTTGACGTTGAACCATCGTTGGCCTCGGATAGGCGATACCTTAAGGTACATGAAGTCTCATACTTTGAAGGTCAATCTTCTTCGCCTATTGTCCACATAACCTTTTTGTCGTGAATGAGCAGCCTTCAAATTTTCTCGTATCGTTTGGACATGCTTTTCGGTGTCTTGCGGCACTTCGGGTCCAAACACTTGGCTCTCTCCGGTCTCATTCCAGAACAGCGGCGTTCTACACCGTCTACCATACAATGCTTCGAAAGCTGACATCTTCAAGCTGGCTTGATAGCTGTTGTTGTATGAGAATTCAGCATACGGCAAGCTCCTATCCCAACTACGCCCATGTTTCAAGGCGCAAGCTCTCAACATGTCTTCCAAAATTTGATTTGTCCTCTCGGTTTGCCTGTCAGTCTACGGGTGATAAGTGGAGCTGAAATTCAGCCATGTACCCATGGTTTCATGCAGCTTCTTTGTCACACCCGGTTTTCCATAAGGAACACGCAAGCATATTCTCACATGTATGCCAGGATCAGTTGACTCATATATGTGCCGATAAGAGTGAAATATCATTATATTACAAGCCAAGTTTATCATACAACGTAATATTACATCATAAGACATAAAACATCAATTAAGAGTACTAGTACACTAATAACATGACAGCGGAAGACTCTAGCGTGGAGCTCCAGTTCCACAGGCGTTGCTCGGGGGTTTCGCCAACCTAGAACAACTCTTCGGGATCGAAGTCCTCCTCATCAAAGTCTACATCTTCATTTGCACCTGAGCAGCAATATGATGTCCAACAAAAGCAAGTTTGAGTACCAAAGGTACTCAGCAAGTGTAGGAAAGAATGTTATGAAGGCTAATAGCAAGGAAAGGCTAACATGGTTAAGCACTATGCATTAATCCTAAGCCTTAGCTTTGATTAGCAACCTATCTTACTAAGTGATAATCCCACCAACTTCATAATTAAATCATTAATGTTAGGTTTCACCACCCAACAACTTTTCCATCCCATATCCATGTTTCTCTAATCATGGACAAGTCCAAGCCGCTCTTGACCGTGAGCACGGCTGTCATGACAGTTTGGTTCTCTGCAGAGATTGTACCACTTTACCCACAAGTAGTAATTTCATCCCCTGTTGCAAGGTGGACTAAGGACCTCCCTGATATCCGTGGTTGCAAGCCACGTTACACACTTCCTTTGGTGTGCGATCAGGAGATCACTACATGGCCTTTACAAAGGGTCTACCGGCAAGTACATGCCCATTGAGGTTTCACCGCTGCAGTTCCTGGGAGTAAACCCTCCCCTGCAGAAGCCCCCTCTTGAGCCTTGCAGTTCCCAGGGTAGTCAAAAATGGACTCCCATTCCCCGCACCATCCAAACACTCATACTATACCGACAAACACCTATTTAATTGGCTAAGCTGCCCCATCTCAGTCTTGTGGTGGCACTGTAAAGCCGGGTTAACTGTTCCATGAACCGGTCCTCAGAATCTAAGACATGCACTAACACTATCCCGAGTCTCGTGCACGAAGCACCATCCAAACAACCAGCCTGTCTAGATTCCTAACACCATGACACATACTTGTGTCTTTCATATAATCCACAAGACTAACCACATTTATGTTTCATTCATTCTCTAAGTACTAAGCATGGCTAAGCACATAAAATGATAACCAACAAATCTTAATTAAATCCCTCCATGGTTTAACAAGGAATGATAAAGGAATAAAACTAGGTAAACAACCTAGATTAGGTTTCATATTGATGACATCATGCAAGCATTCTAACTAATTATCCTAGAATAGGAACAAAGTGGTCAAGGAACACTTGCCTTTGAATGGATGTTGATTCACTTCAAATTCTTGCTCTTGAAGATTATGATGTAGTTCTTTGGTTAGTTCTATCCATGTATATGCACACAAAACAATGACAAACATTCCATAAGAATCTTGACAATGCATTTCAATCATATATGTTTGATTACACACCTACACTTATTGATTTTCATGTCATTTCATGTGGTTTGAATTGAAATTAGGTTTCAAATGGACATCTATATATTTTATTTTATCTTTGTTACAGCAAAATACTCATTTTTCTAATTTTATAGTGATATTAATAATTTCTAGAATATATATATATATATGTTAATTTTATAATTAATTTAGTTCTAAAAATTATTTAAATTATTACTATAATCATTTTCAGAACTCATAGTACTATTTTTCTACATTTCAGAACCTATTTATGTATTTGGAACAGTTTCCAAAAATTTTCTTTATTATTTAATATTTTTCTCTATATATTAGTATTTATTTAATACTTAAAAATGCATTTTCAGCCATTTAGATAATTATTCTGGCTACAGAAATTACACATGTATAAAAATATGGAAACGGAATAATTTTACACCTTTTAATAAATTTCTAAAATTTTCTGGAATATATGTGGTTTTTATTTTGATTTTCAGAATTTATTTGTCACTATATAAATAATTTCAGCCTTTGGAAATCATATTTTTAATTTCAGAATTTATATTCTGATCAGAATGTTTAAACAGTGCTTTTAATAAGTTTCTAACATTTTTCAGAAATCATTTAGCCTATTTTGATTAATTACATAATTAAAATCAAGAAGGGCTGACCTGGCGCAGTGGTAGAGTCTCTCCACTTGTGTCCTGGAGGTCCTGGGTTCGAATCAACCTCCTTGCAAAATAAGCAAGGGGAAGTCTGCCTAGAAATTCCCTTCCCCAGACCCCACAACGTGTGGGAGCTTTCAGCACTGGGTATGCCCTTTTTACATAATTAAAATCAAACTTTAAAACTGATTTGGGCCAATTTGTAATATTTACAACTTTTCTAGGGTTCAAATTGAATTTATAGAACTATTTCACCAATTTATATAATGCACAGGGGCTAATTGGCTAATTCACAGTAAATTTCCAAATTTCTATAAGCCTAGGGTTGATTCTGTAAATCACAGGGCTATTTTCTAGTTATTTAAATCTCCAAGGACCCCTCTGTGAAATTTCTAACGTTTATAACTACTTTGAGTGTGGGCCGTCGGACCTGAGATCAACGGCCTAGATTTAAAATAACCGAACCGGTATGCATGTTCTAATCTGAGCCGTCGGCTCAAATCCGACGCACCAGAAGCGGCCACGTCGCCCTATAACCGTCTCCCTCGCGTCCGGCGGCCGCGCGATCGCCGGCGAGCGGCGGCGGTGACCGGAATCTTTCTGTTTTTGCCGATCCTTCACCATTTCTTGTGCTCTTTACACCAAAATGTAGAGGAGGCCACAGGGAACTCACCTAGAGGGATCTTTGAGACCAGAAGGGGCCGGAAGTGTGTCGGCGACGGTGATCAGCGGCGATCTCTGGTGATCTTCGTCGGGATGGCTCCCCAAGCGCTGACCTTCGAGGATTTTTGCCGAAATTCCCTTTTGGAGGCCTTGTGATGGTGTAGGGAGGGTTAGAACCGGATGATCAGAGGGAATTTCGAAGAATTTTGAAAAGGGGCGGTTTTGCCTACCGAGATGAATTGAGCGGTTCCTGTGGAGGATTTCGGTCGGGGTCGGGCTGTTTTTATAGAGGGGGAGGAAGCGGCGGCGTGGGGCGCGACGGTTACCGCAGGGGCGCCATGTTTTGCCCGTTACCGAGAGTGTTTGATCACATGCGATAATAGATCGGGAGGGGAAGAGAGAGAGAGGTCGGCGGCGGTTTTCGGAGAAGAGAGGACTGACGGCTGGCCCCCGGTGGCAGTGAGGATAGTGAGGGAGAGGGGTTTGGCTCCTTTTTTTGTAGAATTTGAGTGTTACAACTCTACCCCCCTTAAGAAAAATCTTGTCCTTGAGATTTGTAATTATAGAGGAAACAGATTGGGAAATTGTGACTTGAGTTCATCTTCTCTTTCCTATGTAGCTTCTGCCTTTGAATGATGTTTCCATTGAACCTTGCACATACGAACTATTTTGTTTCTTGTAACCTTTTCCAATGTATCAAGAATTTTGACAGGGTACTCGGTATATGAAAGATCTTGTTGTACATCAAACTCATCCATTAGTAGTTGCTCTTCTGGTGTTTTTAAACACTTCTTGAGCTGTGATACATGGAACACATCGTGTACATCCGACAGCCGAGAGGGTAACTCTAATTGATAAGCTAGTCTCCTTTGTGTTCCAGTATCTTGAATGGTCCGATATACCGAGGTGCTAGCTTCCCTCTTACTTTAAATCTCCTAAGTCCACGCATGGGTGATATTTTAAGATACACATAGTCTCCAACTTCGAAGACTAGTTCTCTTCGTCTTGTGTCCGCATAACTCTTTTGTCTTGTTTGAGCTATCTTTAAATTATTACGAATTTCTCTTACTTTCTTTTCTGCATCTCTTAGTACTTCAGGTCCAAACATCTTATTTTCACCTATTTGATCCCAAAATAGTGGAGTTCTACATCTTCTTCCATATAAAGTCTCAAATGGGGATATCTTCATACTTGCTTGGTAACTATTATTGTAGGAGGATTCTGCATATGGTAAATTCTTATCCCAACTCCTATTATTTTTGAGTGCACAAGCTCTAAGCATATCTTCAAGAATCTGGTTGGTCCTCTCTGTCTGCCCATCAGTTTGTGGATGATACGCAGAACTGAAATTGAACCGAGTTCCCATAGACTTATGTAATTTCTGCCAAGATCTTGAAGTGAACTGTGTACCTCTATCTGATACTATTTTTTGGGTACACAATGTAGGCAAACTATTTTCAACATATATAGTTCTGCTAATTTGAACCGTTATAATTTTCCTTCACTGGAATGAAATGAGCAACTTTGGTTAATCTATCCACTATCACCCATATTGAATCATATCCTGTTTGTGTCCTCGGCAAACCCACTATAAAGTCTATCCCAATTTCTTCCCACTTCCATTAAGGTATCTTTAGTGGTTGTAATAATCCTGCAGTCCTTTGGTGTTCTGCTTTGACTAATTGACATGTGTCACACAATTCCACATGCTCTGCAACATCTCTTTTCATCCTGTACTACCAGTACCTAGTCTTAAGATCATGATACATTTTTGTACTTCCAGGATGGATAGAGTAATCTGAATCATGAGCCTCTTTCAAAATTAGCTTCTTTATTTCTTTTATGTCTGGCACACATAGTCTTTTACCATGCCATACGATACCATGCTCATCTTCTCTAAATCCTAGGGCTTTGTTTTCTTTAATCAACTTTTTGATTTCCTTGATCTTTTCATCATTCTTTTGACCATTTCTAATATCTTGCTCTAGAGTTGAGTCAACTTCCATTGCTATGGCTTCTGTCTGGATCACCAAGCATAAGTTGAGTCTTGCGAACTCTTCACAAAGTTGAGGTTGTAGGTTTCTCATCGTTAACATGTTAACATGTGTCTTTCTGCTCAAGGCATCTGCAACCACATTAGCTTTTCCAGGATTGTAATTGATTCCCACATCAAAATCGTTAATGAACTCCAACCATCTTCTTTGCCGAAGGTTGAGATCTGGTTGAGTGAAGATATACTTCAAACTCTTGTGATCCGTATAGATCTCAGTTCTCTCACCCATTAGATAATGTCTCCACAACTTCAATGCATGAACAACTGCTGCTAATTCTAGATCATGGGTAGGATAATTCTTCTCATGCTTCCGAAGTTGTCAGGAAGCATAGGCAATAACATGCCCTTCTTGCATAAGCACACATCCTAACCCTTGACCTGAAGCATCACAATAAACAGAGAATGCTTTCTCCATATCGGGCATAACCAATACTGGGGCAGTTGTTAACTTCTTCTTTAATTCTTGAAAGCTTGATTCACATTCTTGAGACCATACAAAAGCAGCTCCTTTTTCCAACATCTTTATGAGTGGTTTGGCTATTTTTGAAAATCCTTCAATGAACCTTCGGTAATAGCCAGCCAATCCTAAGAAGCTTCAGATTTCTCCGACATTCTCTGGTGTTTTCCACTTTTGAACACCAGCTATCTTTTCTGGATCAACAGATATTCCTCCTTCAGAGATGATATGCCGCAGAAAAGCAACTTTCTTAAGCCAAAATTCACACTTACTGAATTTGGCATAAAATTGGTTTTCTCTTAGCTTTTGTAACACTACTCTCGGATGCTCTTCATGTTCTTTCTCATTCGTTGAGTATATGAGGATATCATCAATGAACACTACTACAAACTTGTCCAAATATTTCATGAATACCTTATTCATAAGGTACATGAAATATGCCGGAGCATTTGTTAGTCCAAAAGGCATAACTGTATATTCATACAGTACATACCTAGAAACAAATGCTGTCTTTGGAATATTCGATTCTCTTATCCTTAGTTGATGATATCCGGAACGGAGGTCAATCTTGGAGAATACACATGCACATCTTAATTGATCAAACAAGTCCTCAATACGAGGTAAAGGGTACTTGTTTTTTATTGTCACTTCATTGAGGGCACGGTAATCTACACACAACCTCTTAGTCCCATCTTTCTTTGGTACAAATATTACCGGAGCTCCCCATGGTGAGGAACTAGGACGGATATACCCTTTCTCCGATAACTCTCGGATATGATCCTTGAGTTCTGCTAGCTATTGGGTATCCATCCTATATGGCTTTTTATAAATGGGAGCAGTACGAGGTACTAATTCTATAATGAATTCTACTTCTCGATCCGGTGGCATACCTAGTAATTCTTCAGGAAACACATCTGGAAATTCATTGACAACCATTATATCTTCAATAACTACTTTGGTCTTGTTGAGTTGAACATTTCCAGATGGTACTTGGATAGATGTGAACTCAACCTTTGTTCCATCCGTATGTGTTAGTTCCACCGTTCTCATTGAACAATGTATAACTCCTTTATACTTGGTTAACCGGTCCATCCCCAAGATGATATCAATCCCTTGTGATTCTATCACAATGAGATGTGCAAGGAATTATACTCCATTAACTCCTAGCTTTACCTTGGGGCATATTTGTTTAGTCTTTATTTCTCCTCTAGGAGAATTCACTACTAACACTCGATTCATAGATGTAATTGGTAATTTGTGCTTGGTTATGAATTCCTTGGCTATGAATGAGTGTGTTGCACCAGAGTCAAACAAAATGGTAGCAGGATAAGTATTGGCAGAGAACATACCAATAACCACATTTGGTGCCTCTTGTGCTTCCTCCATGGTCACATGGTTCACCTTGCCACGCACAAGATTCTGTTGTGGAGGTGGTTTCTTGTTTGGGCACCGGTTGGCATAGTGTCCCGTTTCTCCACAGTTGTAGCATTGCCCTGTGACCTTGTTCAGTGGTGCTTTATTGCCTTGTTGTGCACTGGGAGGATTTGACCCTGCAGGACGAGGTTGAAAGGCACGACGTTGTTGCTGCACTTGTTGTCGCTGCTGTTGTGGTTGAAAAGTTGGATTCCTAGCAGCAGGGTTGTAGTTCCTCTGAAACTGATTGGGAGCTATAGGTCGGTTCATTGCTCCCGTCGGCGGTGATGAGAAACGGGGCCGACTATTGCTGCTAGAAGATTGTCCTTGCCAATTCATTTTCCTCTTTCGCTCCTCAACTAACTTCTGTCTTTTTCTTTCCACTTTGAAAGCCTTGTTGATAAGCTTCTGAAAACTTTCATAGTCACTAGAAGACATAGCATACTGTATTTATGAGTTCAAACCTTCAATGAAACAATCTTGTTTCTTCTCGTCAGTGTCAATGTCTCCCGGAGCATAGTGTGACAACTGGGTGAACTTAGTAAGATACTCCCGTACTGACATGCTTCCTTGTTTCAGACCAAGAAACTCTTTCCGCTTGTTCTTTATTTCTCCTGCTGGAACATAGTGGTTGCGAAAAGCAAGTTTGAACTCATTCCATGAGATACTCTCTGGTTCCTCGTGAGCTTCCTTGTATGTCGTCCACCAGTCTGCTGCAGATCCATATAGTTGATGAGAGGCAAAGTGTACCCTGTCACGCCCTTGGCATTGTATGATCTACAACTTGTTCTCAATATTCTTGAGCCAATCATCAGCTTCTAATGGCTCTATAGCATTGTCAAACCTTGGTGGTTGGGTGCTCAGGAACTCACTTAACTTTGGTTGACGTGGTGCATTTTGAATTTGTGGTTGGGGTTGTTGCATATTGGCCACCACTTGTGTCAAGTTTTGAATGAGTTGATTCTGCATGTTCATCATTTGTTGTATCACCTCTCCATCAGCTATTCGTGCAACTCTTGGTTGTCATTAAGGTAAAGGAAACCCTGCAGCTTCATTCACTAACGTTTTACCCAAAATTTACAAAAGTGTTTACTTCATTCACTTAATTATCATGTTTGAAGCAACTAAGCATTTATATTCATGAATAGGTATGTACATATACTAACGAGGTTGTGAACATAAGCCTATGACTTTCACAACTCACGTTTACACACTAACAATACATTACATCATCAACCTAAACAACTACATTAAGCAACCATTACATACTAGTCATTACAATACCATACCATACATACTACACGAGTCAATTCATAGGTAGGGACACCTATCCTAGTTATCCCCTGGGTTCTGTGCATTCTCCTGTGGGTCCTCGCCATCATCATCAGGAGAGCTAGCCTCTAACTCAGCTGTGGAGGCCTCAGGTGGTGGTAAAGCATGAGGGTATTTAGCTGCCCTACGGTCTAGAGAGTCCGGGGTCCAAGTGTCTCCATCTGAAACATAGAGATCACTGACTTCTCCATCCCTCATCCTTATCAGTCCATGCATTATGGCCTCCGTCTTCTTCAGAAGATCACGTACATCCTGAAGTTCTTCCTGGCAGTTCTGCAGCCTGGTGCTGACGTCAACTCCTACCTCGAGACTCACATGCATCTGCACTATGTTGCAACCTTCACGGATTGGCTCGTAGTTGAACACTACACTTCCACTTTATCGTCGAGGGGTGTACATGTATTGAGTCCCCTCAAGGCGGCCACGGTTGGTGTAGCTCTGGCAAGTGATCGCCTCCCAAGTGGCATCCTTCTCAGCCTCTGCCATGGTGGACCTCCATGCTCATGAATTGTGGATCTTGAGCAGCTTGTTCTCATGGTAGATCCTCGCCTGTGACTTCCACTCCTCGCGTTTTGCTCGAGAAACTCGAGTGGTGTCGTACTGCACCTCTAGCTTGCCGGTGTAACCAGCACAGCGAAGGAGGTGTCTCAGGCGATCCACCATGCCTTTAGTGGACTCCCCGGTGGGTCTGGTATGTGGCGGTGTTGTCCACATCCTCGACAGTACGTGCAGCCAGCTGGTGTCGAGGAACTCGTCCTCCGGTGGACTTATGGCCCATAAGACGTGTGCGTGCCATCTGTTTCAAGAAAAATTTAAAGTTGGTTAGAAAATAAACAATAATATACTTTTGAGTATATATGAGGTTAGACAACATATATATAATCTAAATAATCCTCCTTCTAACAAAATATTTAGTAAAATAGTTTTTAATAAAATAGTGATGTTTATCCCGTCCATTTCTAACTAGGTTTGCATCCTACGGGCAACCTTGGCTCTGATACCACTTTGTCACACCGGGTTTTCCATAAGGAACACCCGAGCGTATTCTCACATGTATGCTAGGATCAGTTGACTCATACATGTGCCGACAAGAGTGAAATATCATTATATTACAAGCCAAGTTTATCATACAACGTAATATTACATCACAAGACATAAAACATCAATTAAGAGTACTAGTACACTAATAAAATGACAGCGGAAGACTCTAGCGTGGAGCTCTAGTTCCATAGGCGTTGCCCGGGGGTTTTGCCAACCTAGAACAACTCTTCGGGATCGAAATCCTCCTCATCGAAGTCTACATCTTCATTTGCACCTGAGCAGCAATATGTCACACCCGGTTTCTCTGAAGAACAACCGAGTGAATATCACATGAATGCCAGGATCATTTTCTCATACATGTGATGACAAATAGTGAAGCATCATTTATTACAAGCCAGGCGTCGAATATAAATATGTCTTACAAAGCATACGTCTAGATGGACGATAATAAGTTCATAACATGTAAATAAAATAGCATGGGAATATTATTCTTGTGGGCTCCGTCACAGGAGTTGCCCGGGGGACTCTATGGACCTAGAATCCTTCTTCGGGTCTGAAGTCTTGGTCATCGAACACCACATCATCCCCTTGACCTAAGCAGCAATTTAAACCAACAAATATGTAAGTTTGCGTACCGTTGGTACTCAGCAAGTGTGGGAAAGTTATGTCATGCATGGCCAGAACAAGCAGAGGTTGAACTCATGGTTAAAGCACTACGCAATTAATACCTATCACCTTAGCTTATTAAGCACCTACATTACTACACAGGTGAAATTGTCCCAATCTCCCAACCCATCATCAGAATCAAATAACCATAACATCAATCCCAATGTTAAGCTCCCCGCTTAACATCCTCAACTTCCAAAGCCATCATCCTCTAATCATGAATAAGTCCAAGCCGCTCTTGACCGTGAGCACGGCTGTCATGACAGTTTTGACTATGCAGAGTTTGCACCACTATACCCACATGTAGTGATTTGATCCCCCGTTGCCGGGTGGACTAAAAGAACCTCCATTATGCCAGTGGCCGCGAACCACATTCACACTTCCCAGGTGTGTAGCCAGGAGATCACTACGAAGCCTTTACATAGGAATTTCCGACGAGCATGGGCCCACTGAGGTTTCACCCCTAACAGCATATAAGAGGCTCCAACCCCGCTGCAGTGGCCCCCTCTTGAGTCTTGCGGTTCATATGGTAGTCCAGCTGACACCTATTCCCCGCACCATCCAAAACACCCATACTACGCCGGGGATACACCTAATTAATTGGCCAAGCTGCCCCATCTCAGCATGTGGTTGGCACGGTAAAGCCAGGTTACATGCTCCATGAACCGGTCCTTAGGATCCAGGCAAGTACTAAACACAAACCCGAGTCTCGTGCACCCAACACCAACCAAATCATCCAACTTGCCTCGATCCCGACCTCTACATAGCTCATAATATCTCATTCAAGAATAAGGTAAATAAGTTGATGATCTCATATCCCACTTATCCCATTATAAGCATGGCTAAGCAAAAGTAATATGAATGAATGACATATTAAAATAAATCTCAACCCAAGCAACAAGGAAACAAGATAATGCAATTATAGGGAAACTTCCTAGCATGGGTTTCATATTTCAATTGACAATGCAAATAATTCTATCTACACATCCTAGTATAGGATCAAAGTGGTAAAGGACACTTGCCTTCTTCCTGCTGCTCTGGGAATGGAAAGTCTTGTTCTTGGAAGGGGAGAACTTGCTCTGGGGCAGGTTCTATTCATGCCAATACACATAGCAAAAGAAAACAACAATCCATAAGACATAGTTCACACTTTCACTTCATACAAACCACACATACATACCTATGAATGTCATTCACATTTCTAAGTGTTGTGGTTACTCTACATGTGTTGATTTTTTGGTCTACATTCACCCTTAAACATATGTATATTATTTCTAACTTTTATGTTCAGATTTCTATTTGGACACTATATATGAAGTTCCAATTTGAACAAATTCTTTATATTTAATTATTACACTTCTTAGCCACAAAGTTTGTATAAAAGGTATTTTCCTACTTCAAATAGGTTTTCAGATCTTCTACCAAATCCTAAACTGAAGTTTTTGGATTTGGAGACTTCATTTATCATTTTCTAATTATGCATACCTATTTTCCTATATTTTTCAGATTTATTTTCTATGCCTAAAAGTGAGTTTTAACATTAAATAGTAGAACATGTCATCTAAACAGAATAGGTTCTGATCTAAAATATTAAATAATATGTTTTTGAACTTCTCCTCTGATGTGAACTAATTTAAATTTATTTTATCAGTTTTCAGAATTATTTCCTAGCCTAAAAATGTGTTTCTATAACTAATAAATATGAACAACAATTAGATAGATTCATTTCAGCCTAAAAATCTATTTTTAACTCATTCTAAAGTTTTCCAAGTGCTAGGAGAGTTTAAATTTTGAATTTGTACATGTGTTTGCCTTACCTTTTAAATTTAAATCCTAGTCACATATTCAAATTTCTGAATTTAATATCATATAGGGTCAAAAAGGTAAATCCACGCTACTGCAGGGTCTAATTTATTATTTCATAAATTTCCAGGGGTCTAACTACACATAACAGATGGGTTTTCCTAATTTTTATTAAGTCCAGTGGCTAAAAACTAATTTTCAATTTGAATTTACATGAATTTCTGAAGTTCCAGGGGCTATATCAGAAGTTTCTGGAGCTAGCTCGTATTTTCCGAGATCCCCAGGGGGTAGCGCATAAGAATCCTTACCTTTATAACGCGGGGCTGATGTGGACCGTCCGATTTAAAATAGACGGCTCAGATTAGATCGCTGAACTGGTACGCGCGGGTTTTGATTCTACCGTGCGATTTAAAATAGACGGCCCTCAAGGGGCCACGTCGCCCCGGCCAGAGTCAGCCTGCGCGCGCGGTGGTGCGCGGCGGCGGGGGGTGGCGATCTCGCCGGCGCAACCTCGGCTTTGCCGCTACACTTTAGAACTCGCATCTTTTTGCATGGATCGGCTGCGGAGGTGTAGGGGATGCTCACCGAGCGGTTTTTCCAGAACTCGGAGGCCCTGGAAGTCGGTCGGCGGTGAGATTCAACGGCGAAGATCTTCGGTGCACGTCGGGGTGGCTGTTGGGGCGCAAGGCACGTCGTTTCCTTCACCTACAGGGATACCCGGCGGCGGTGGAACGTGATCAGCACGTTAGATCAGTAAATTTCAGCAAGGATCGACGGAAATTGGCTGTAGAATCTTCGGTTATCACCGGAGAGAAGAACAGCCGATCGGGGGGGGGGGGAACAGGGCGATGTCGACGTTTATATAGGCGAGGGGGGGCGGCGGTCTGTTGGGATCGAGTTGGAGTCGTCCGGGACCGGGAGTCAGGCTGGGGGCGCGGGTTTCCGGAGTTGGTTGCGATCGGGCGAGAGGAAGAGTCCGGTCGTTGGGCGCGCCGGAGGTAGCAGATGACACGCGGGCTCCGCGTGTCAGTGAGAGGGAGAGAGGGCGCTCGGTCATGGGCTGGCGCGAGGGGGGGGGAGAATAGTGGGCCGGCTGGCGGGTTTCGACCCATTGCCCGGTTGGGTTTTCTTTTTCTTTTTCCTTTTCTTTTCTGTTTTGATTTGAATTTGAATTCCAATTTGAATTTGAATTTGAATTTCTGCACCACATGCAGTACTTCCAAAAAGTTTTAAATTCCCCTCTTAACAGATTTTGGGGTGTTACAGCTCTACCCCCCTTAAAAGAAATCTCGTCCTCGAGATTGGTGGTTCTAGGAAAACAATTCCGGAAACTGTGCCTTAAGCTCGTCTTCTCGCTCCCACGTGGCTTCCTCTTCCGAGTGATGCTTCCACTGCACCTTGCACATCCGAATTCTTTTATTTCTTGTGAGGCGTTCCATTGTCTCCAAAATCTTGACCGGTTGCTCGGCATAAGACAGATCCTCTCCTAAGTCAACCTCATTCATGGGTAACATCTCTTCAGACGTCCTCAGACATTTCTTGAGCTGTGACACATGGAATACATCGTGCACATCCGATAGGCGAGCCGGTAGTTCTAGTTGATATGCCACTTCGCCTTTCCTCTCCAGAACCTGAAAGGGTCCGATGTATAGAGGTGATAACTTCCCTTTTACCTTGAACCGACGAAGTCCTCGTATAGGGGACACCTTGAGGTAGACATAGTCCCCCACGTTGAAAACGAGCTCCCTTCTCCGTACATCGGCATAGATCTTTTGTCGTGTCTGTGATATCCTCAAGTTGTTGCGGATTTCCCTCACTTTCGCCTTGGCTTCTTGTAGTACTTCGGGCCCAAACACTTTACTTTCCCCCGTTTGGTTCCAAAATAGGGGAGTTCTGCACTTCCTCCCATACAAAGCCTTAAATGGTGACATCTTCATACTAGCCTGATAGCTGTTGTTATAGGAGAACTCCACATACGGTAAGTTCTTATCCCAACTCCTATTGTTCTTGAGCATACACGCTCTCAACATATCCTCAAGGATCAGATTGGTTCTTTCCGTCTGTCCGTGACTCTGGGGATGATAGGCAGAACTAAAATTCAGATGAGTTCCCATGGTTCCATGTAACTTCTGCCAGAATATTGAGGTAAACTGTGTTCCTCGATCTGACACTATCTTCTTTGGCACTCCATGGAAACACACGATCCTTGACATGTATAATTCTGCCAATTTGGATCCGCTGTAGCTTTCTTTCACGGGGATGAAATGAGCTACCTTGGTTAGCCTGTCGATGATGACCCATATCGAATCATATCCTCATTGGGTCCTAGGTAGTCCCACTATGAAATCCATACCGATTTCTTCCCATTACCATTCAGGCACTTTGAGTGGTTGCAATAATCTCGCGGGTCGTTGATGTTCTGCTTTCACCAACTGACATGTGTCACATAGGGCAACATGTTCCACGACATCTCGCTTCATTCCATACCACCAATATCTGCTCTTGAGGTCATGATACATCTTCGTACTTCCAGGATAAATGGAATAGTCGGAATCATGAGCCTCCTTCAAAATCAATTCATGGATCTGCTTCACTTCAGGCACACAAATTCTTTTCCCGTGCCACAACGTACCTTGTTCATCCTCTCTAAAACCAGGGGCTTTATTATCCTTGATGAGTTCTCTGATTTCTTGTATCTTCTCATCAGTCTTTTGACCGCTGCGTATATCTTGCTCTAATGTGGAGTCCACTTCCATGGCGATGGCTTCACCACTATTCACCAGACATAGATTGAGTTTTATAACCTCTTCCTTCAATTGTGTAGGCATGTCCTTCAAGCTCAACCTATTGACCTGCACCTTCCAGCTTAAAGCATCTGCCACGACGTTCGCTTTCCCAGGATGATACTTGATGCCCACATCAAAGTCGTGGATTAGCTCTAACCATCTCCTTTGTCTGAGGTTGAGATCTGGCTGTGTGAAAATATACTTTAAGCTCTTATGATCCGTATAGATCTCTGTCCTCTTCCCCATCAAGTAATGCCGCCAAATCTTCAACGCGTGTACCACTGCGGCTACCTCTAGGTCATGCGTAGGATAGTTCTTCTCGTATTTCCAGAGCTGCTGGGACGCATAAGCCACGACATGCCCCTCTTGCATGAGAACACATGCCAACCCGTTTCCAGAGGCATCGCAGTACACCGAAAAGTTCTTCTGCATATCTGGCATAACTAGCACTTGGGCTGTTGTCAATCTTTTCTTCAGCTCTTGAAAACTCGTCTTGCACTGCGGTGTCCATGTGAATGTGATTCCCTTCTCCAACAATTTGGTGAGGGGTATCGAAATCTTGGAGAAACCCTCGATAAACCATCGATAATACCCAGCCAATCCTAAGAAGCTTCGAACTTCCCCGACATTCTCAGGGGTCTTCCACTTCTGTACATCCTCGATCTTGGCGGGATCTACGGAGATTCCTCCCTCCGAGATTATATGTCCTAAGAAGGGAACTCTCTTCAGACAAAACTCACACTTGCTCAACTTGACATATAGTTGGTGTTCTCTCAGATTTGCAACACCAACCTTAGATGTTCCTCATGTTCTTCTTCATCTTTGGAGAAGACGAGAATGTCATCAATGAAAACCACCACGAATTTGTCCAGATATTCCATGAATACCTTGTTCATGAGATACATGAAGTATGTCGGGGCATTAGTTAGCCCGAAAGGAATGACGGTGTATTCATACAGTCCGTATCGAGATACGAAAGCTATCTTTGGAATATCAGTTTGCCTTATCTTAAGTTGGTGGTATCCTGACCTGAGATCAATTTTCGAGAACACACAAGCTCCCCTCAACTGATCAAACAAGTCTTCAATGCGGGGTAATGGGTACTTCTTCTTGATGGTTACTTCATTCAATGCACGGTAGTCTACGCACAACCTTTGGGTTCCGTCCTTCTTGGGCACAAATATCACTGGCGCTCCCCATGGTGAGGAACTAGGACGGATGTACCCCTTCTCTGTCAATTCTCTCAAATGTTCCTTGAGTTCTTCCAGCTGTTTGGAGTCCATCCGATAGGGTCTCTTGTATATCGGAGCTGTTCCAGGCACTAGCTCAATCACGAATTCCACTTCACGATCGGAGGGCATACTTGGCAACTCCTCCGGAAAAACATCTGGGTATTCCCTGATGATCCTGATCCCCTCCACTTCCACCTCAACTTGATTGAGTTTAATGTCCCTCCTAGGCTCTTGTATGGTTATGAACTTTACTCTTGTGTCACTTTGGTGAGTTAGTTCCACCGTTCTTGTCGAACAATGGATGATTCCTTTATGTTTGGTCAACCAATCCATACCCAAAATAATATCTATCCCTTGTGAATCTATCACTATGAGGTTGGCAGTAAATACTACCCCATTAATGTCTAGATTCACCTTGGGACACACTTGTCTTGTCCTTATTTCTCCCCCTGGAGAGTTTACTGCTAGCATATGGTCCATTTGAGTTGTTGTTAGATCATGCTTCTTAACAAACCCTTGAGCAATGAACGAGTGGATAGCACCAGAATCAAACAACAGGGTTGCAATGTGTAAATTGGCAGGAAACTTACCAATTACCATGTCAGGTGCCTCTTGTGCTTCCTCCATGGTCACGTGGTTCACCCGTCCTCACATCACATTCTGCTGTGGTGGCGGCATGGGCTTCTTCTTTGGGCACTTATGGGCGTAGTGCCCCATTTCACCACAGTTGAAGCATTGCACCCCAACCTTAGGTGCCTGGCCTTTGTTGTCTTGGGGTTGGTTCTGTGGTCCTTGCACTGCTGGTCGAGGTTGATATGTGGGACGAGGCTGCTGTACAAACTGACGTTGTGGCTGTGCTGGTGCTGACTGAGGCCTGAAATTCGGGTGTACACTCTCGGTGCTGAGTAGGGTACCACAGCACGGCTCGTCTGCCCTGCGGGTGGCTGCATCAGTCGTGGGCGTGTGTTGCTACCCGAGGCTTGGTGTGACCATCCCACCTTCCTCTTGTTTTAATTTTCCAAGGCCTTCAGCTTCCTCTCCTCAACAAATGCTCTATCTACCATCTTTTGGAAGCTTTCATACTCGTTGGAGGACATTGCACATTGCATCTCCGCAGTAAGCCCTTCCACAAAGCAGTCCTGTTTCTGCTCATCAGTTTCGATGTCCCGTGGTGCATAACGGGATAGTTGGGTGAACTTAGTGAGGTATTCCATCACAGTCATGTTTCCTTGCTGCAGTCCCAAGAACTCCTTCCTCTTGTTTTTGAGTTCACCCCTTGGTATGTAATGGTTGCGGAAACTGCGCTTGAACTCTTGCCAAGTGATGTTCTCGAGGTCATGATGGGCTGCTACGTAAGCCGTCCACCAATCAGCAGCAGATCCATGCAATTGGTGAGAGGCAAACAGCACCCACTCATACCCTTGGCATTGTATGATCCTCATCTTGCTCTCAATGGTCCTTAGCCAGTCATCTGCCTCCAGAGGTTCAGCAGCACTTGCAAACTTTGGAGGTTGAGTCCCTAGAAACTCACTCAACCTTGGTTGGCATGGTGCAGCTTGTGGAGGTGGAACTTGGTGCAAGTTGGCCACCACTTGAGTTAGGCTCTGGATGAGCTGATTCTGATTTTCAAGCATTTGGTGGATGGGATCAGCTCCTTCACGGCGACCACCCCTGTCTTGTCCTCCAGAAAGATGAGGGTTGCCGACCTCATCGTTGTTGTTGGCGGGGTTGGCACCACGACCCTTTCCTCTTCCGGCCATCTATCATGATCAACCAAATGTCAATTTAAAGCATTACGTATTAACTTCCCAATCTGCTTGTTTAAACTTAAACTTTTGAGGCCTTATTATATTTACATTTTCTGAGGGTCTCACGTCTCACACGAAAATAAATGCACTCTTAATTCATAGGGGTTCACATATCAAAGCAAAACAACCTAAAGACGAGGTTGTGGACAAATGCCCATGGCTTCCACAACTCACGTCGCACACCAAACATTAACACACCATTAACTAAGGTATTGACTCGACTACTCGGTAACCTGCTAAACTAAGAGAAAGGACTCTACACGACTCGTATCACTGAGCTGGGTCTTCCTCATTATTGCGGCTTCCCTCTGACTCCGCTTTGGGTGGGGAAGTTGCTGGTGGAGAAGTGCGGCGACGCCTGCTGGCCCGGCGGTCTGGGGAGTCAGGAGTCCATGTGTCATTCACGGTGACACACAGTTCATTTCCATCTCCTCTTTCTCTCGCCGTCAAGCTGGCGCGAAGCAATGCCCCAGTCTCCTTCAGGGTGTCACGAACATCCTGAAGCTTCTGCTGACACTCCTGCAGTCGAGTGCTGAGCATAGCAGCATCCTACAAGCACAGGTCCATGTGCTCATGGGAAGTCCCCTGCTGCACTGGTGGGTACTTGTACTCCGCTGTACCACTCTCACGCTGGAGGACATACATGTACTCAGTCCTGTCCAGGTGGCGACGGTAGATGTAACTCTGGCAGGTGATGGCCTCCCAGGTGACATCCTTCTCGGCATCGACCTGTGTCGCTCGACAAGTTGGAGAGCGGTGGATCTTAAGCAGCTGATTTTCATGGATAATCCTCATTTCTGAACTCCATTCTTCCCGCTTCTCACGGATGGTCTGGGTGGAGCCGTAGTGTATGATTAGCTTGCCCGTATTGCCGGCAGCGTGGAGCATACACCATAGACGGCGCAACAAGCCTCCTACTGCCAACCCGTAGGAGTGGTACGTCACCGGGCGATTCTCCTCTCTCAGGGCAAGGGCAACTACATGGACTCTTCCTTTGGTGGACTTGCGGGCGGTGCGGATCATGCGAACCATCTAAAACATAAAGCATTTAAAATTAAGTTAGATAAGAGTTAAGCAAAAATTGTATTTTGAATAAAAGTTGGGACAAGGTGAATAAAGTGACCCCGTTAAATAACACTTTTCAACCCACACCTTTGTAAAATAGTTTTTAAGGAAATAGGGTCCTTAAATACGTCCATTTCTACCTAGGTCCACGTTCCTACGGGCAACTTTGGCTTTGATACCACTTCTGTCACACCCGGTTTCTTCGAAGAACAACCGAGTGAATATCACATGTATGCGAGGATCATTTTCTCATACATGTGATGACAAATAGTGAAGCATCATTTATTACAAGCCAGGTGTCGAATATAAATATGTCTTACAAAGCATACGTCTCGATGGACGATAATAAGTTCATAACATGTAAATAAAATAGCAGCGGAATATTATTCTTGTGGGCTCCGTCACAGGAGTTGCCCGAGGGACTCCATGGACCTAGAATCCTTCTTCGCGTCCGAAGTCTTGGTCATCGAACACCACATCATCCCCTTGACCTAAGCAGCAATTTAAACCAACAAATATGCAAGTTTGAGTACCGTTGGTACTCAGCAAGTGTGGGAAAGTTATGTCATGCATGGCCAGAACAAGCAGAGGTTGAACTCATGGTTAAAGCACTACGCAATTAATACCTATCACCTTAGCTTATTAAGCACCTACATTACTACACAGGTGAAATGGTCCCAATCTCCCAACCCATCATCAGAATCAAATAACCATGACATCAATCCCAATGTTAAGCTCCCCGCTTAACATCCTCAACATCCAAAGCCATCATCCCTTAATCATAAATAAGTCCAAGCCGCTCTTGACCGTGAGCACAACTGTCATGACAGTTTTGACTCTGCAGAGTTTGCACCACTGTACCCACATGTAGTGATTTCATCCCCCGTTGCCGGGTGGACTAAAAGAACCTCCATTATGCTAGTGGCCGCGAACCACATTCACACTTTCAAGGTGTGTAGCCAGGAGATCACTACGAAGCCTTTACAAAGGGATTCCCGACGAGCGTGGGCCCACTGAGGTTTCACCCCTAACAGCATACAAGAGGCTCCAACCCCGCTGCAGTGGCCC
Source organism: Neostapfia colusana (assembly GCA_030760725.1). NCBI lineage: Eukaryota > Viridiplantae > Streptophyta > Magnoliopsida > Poales > Poaceae > Neostapfia > Neostapfia colusana. The sequence continues at coordinate 36,352,404 of JASWHV010000016.1, forward strand.
CCTCTTGAGCCTTGCGATTCATATGGTAGTCCAGCTGACACCTATTCCGCGCACCATCCAAAACACCCATACTACGCCGGGGATACACCTAATTAATTGGCCAAGCTGCCCCATCTCAGCATGTGGTTGGCACGGTAAAGCCAGGTTACATGCTCCATGAACCGGTCCTTAGGATCCAGGCAAGTACTAAACACAAACCTGGGTCTCGTGCACCCAGCACCAACCAAATCATCCAACTTGCTTCGATCCCTACCTCTACATAGCTCATAATATCTCATTCAAGAGTAAAGTAAATAAGTTGATGATCTCATATCCCACTTATCTCATTCTAAGAATGGCTAAGCATAAGTAATATGAATGAATAACATATTAAAATAAATCCCAACCCAAGCTACAAGGAAACAAGATAATGCAATTCTAGGGAAACTTCCTAGCATGTGTTTCATATTTCAATTGACAATGCAAAATAATTCTATCTACACATCCTAGTATAGGATCAAAGTGGTCAAGGACACTTGCCTTCTTCCTGCTGCTCTAGGAATGGAAAGTCTTGGTGTTGATTTTTGGTCTACATTCACCTTTAAACATATGTATATTATTTCTAACATCTATGTTCAGATTTCTATTTGCACACTAGATATGAAGTTCCAATTTGAACAAATTCTTTATATTTAATTATTACACTTCTTAGCCACAAAGTTTGTATAAATGGTATTTTCCTACTCCAAATAGGTTTTCAGATCTTCTACCAAATCCTAAACTGAAGTTTTTGGATTTGAAGACTTCATTTATCATTTTCTAATTATGCATACCTATTTTCCTATATTTTTCAGATTTATTAAATGGTAGAACATGTCATCTAAACAGAATAGGTTCTGATCTAAAATATTAAATAATATATTTTTGAACTTCTCCTCTGATGTGAACTAATTTAAATTTATTTTATCAGTTTTCAGAATTATTTCCTAGCCTAAAAATGTGTTTCTATAACTAATAAATATGAACAACAATTACACAGATTCATTTCAGCCTAAAAATCTATTTTTAACTCATTCTAAAGTTTTCCAAGTGCTAGGAGAGTTTAAAATTTGAATTTGTACATGTGTTTGCCTTACCTTTTAAATTTAAATCCTAGTCACATATTCAAATTTCTGAATTTAATATCATATAGGGTCAAAAAGGTAAATCCACACTACTGCAGGGTCTAATTTATTATTTCATAATTTCCAGGGTTCTAACTACACAAAACAGAGGGGTTTTCCTAATTTTTACTAAGTCCAGGGGCTAAAACTGATTTTTAAATGAATTTATACGAATTTCTGAAGTTCTAGGGGCTAGATTAGAAGTTTCCGGGGCTAGCTCGTGTTTTCCGAGATCCCCTGGGGATAGCACGTAAGAATCCCGGCCTTTATAACGCGGGGCTGATGTGGACCGTCCGATTTAAAATAGACGGCTCAAATTAGATCGCCGAACCGGTACGCGCGGGTTTTGATTCTACCGTGCGATTTAAAATAGACGGCCCTAAAGGGACCACATCGCCCTTGTCGGAGCCAGCCCGCGCGCGGCGGCGAGGGGTGGCGATCTTGCCGGCGCAGCCTCAGCTTTTGCCGCTACACGTTAGAACTCGCATCTTTTTGCATGGATCGGCTGCGGAGGGGTAGGGGATGCTCACCGAGGGGTTTCCAGCACTCGGAGGCCCTGGAAGTCGGTCGGCGGCGAGCGTCAACGGCGAAGATCTTCGGTGCACGTCGGGGTGGCTGTTGGGGCGCAAGGCACGTCGTTTCCTTCACCTACAGGGATCCCCGACGGCGGTGGAACGTGATCAGCACGTTAGATCAGTAAATTTGAGCAAGGATCAACGGAAATTGGCTGTAGAATCTTCGGTTCTCACCGGAGAGAAGAACGGCTGATCGGGGGGGGGGGAACAGGGCGATGTCGACGTTTATATAGGCTAGGGGGGCAGCGGTCTATTGGGATCGAGTTGGAGTCGTCCGGGACCGGGAGTCGGGCTGGGGGCGCGGGTTTCCGGAGTTGGTTGCAATCGGGCACGAGGAAGAGTCCGGTCGTTGGGCGCGCCGGAGGTAGGAGATGACACGCGGGCCCCGCGTGTCAGTGAGAGGGAGAGAGGGCGCTCGGTCGTGGGGGAGAATAGTGGGCCGACTGGCGGGTTTTTGCCCACTGGCCGGTTGGGTTTTCTTTTTCTTTTTCCTTTTCTTTTCTGTTTTGATTTGAATTTGAATTCCAATTTGAATTTGAATTTCTGCACCACATGCAGTACGTCCAAAAATTTTTAAATTCCCCTCTTAACATATTTTGGGGTGTTACAAATATGATGTCCAACTAAAGCAAGTTTGAGTACCAAAGGTACTCAGCAAGTGTAGGAAAGAATGTTATGAAGGCTAATAGCAAGGAAAGGCTAACATGGTTAAGCACTATGCATTAATCCTAAGCCTTAGCTTTGATTAGCAACCTATCTTACTAAGTGATAATCCCACCAACTTCATAATTAAGTCATTAATGTTAGGTTTCACAACCCAACAACTTTTCCATCCCATATCCATGTTTCTCTAATCATGGACAAGTCCAAGCCGCTCTTAACCGTGAGCACGGCTGTCATGACAGTTTGGTTCTCTGCAGAGATTGTACCACTTTACCCGCAAGTAGTGATTTCATCCCCTGTTGCCAGGTGGACTAAGAACCTCCCTGATATCCGTGGTTGCAAGCCACATTACACACTTCCTTTGGTGTGCGATCAGGAGATCATTACATGGCCTTTACAAAGGGTCTACCGGCAAGTACAAGCCCACTGAGGTTTCACCGCTGCAGTTCCTGAGAGTAAACCCTCCCCTGCAGAAGCCCCCTCTTGAGCCTTGCAGCTCCCAGGGTAGTCAAAAATGGACTCCCATTCCCTGCACCATCCAAACACTCATACTATACCGGCAAACACCTAATTAATTGGCCAAGCTGCCCCATCTCAGTCTTGTGGTGGCACTGTAAAGCCGGGTTAACTGTTCCATGAACCGGTCCTTAGAATCTAAGAGAGGCACTAACACTATCCCGAGTCTCGTGCATGAAGCACCATCCAAACAACCAGCCTGTCTAGATTCCTAACACCATGACACGTACTTGTGTCTTTCATATAATCCACAAGACTAACCACATTTATGTTTCATTCATTCTCTAAGTACTAAGCATGGCTAAGCACATAAAATTATAACCAAAAAATCTTAATTAAATCCCTCCATGGTTTAACAAGGAATGATAAAGGAATAAAACTAGGTAAACAACCTAGATTAGGTTTCATATTGATGACATCATGCAAGCATTCTAACTAATTATCCTAGAATAGGAACAAAGTGGTCAAGGAACACTTGCCTTTGAATGGATGTTGAATCACTTCAAATTCTTGCTCTTGAAGATTATGAAGTAGTTCTTGGGTTGGTTCTATCCATGTATATGCACACAAAACAATGACAAACATTCCATAAGAATCTTGACAATGCATTTCAATCATATATGTTTGATTACACACCTACACTTATTGATTTTCATGTCATTTCATGTGGTTTGAATTGAAATTAGGTTTCAAATGGACATCTATATCTTTTATTTTATCTTTGTTGCAGCAAAATACTCATTTTTCTAATTTTATAGTGATATTAATAATTTCTAGAATATATATATATATATGTTAATTTTATAATTAATTTAGTTCTAAAAATTATTTAATTATTACTATAATCATTATCAGAACTCATATTACTATTTTTCTACATTTCAGAACCTATTTATGTATTTGGAACAGTTTCCAAAAAATTTCTTTATTATTTAATATATCTATCTATATATTAGCATTTATTTAATACTTAAAAATGCATTTTCAGCCATTTATATAATTATTCTGGGCTATAGAAATTACACATGTATAAAATATGGAAACAGAATAATTTTACACCTTTTAATAAATTTCTAAAATTTTCTGGAATATATGTGGTTTTTATTTTGATTTTCAGAATTTATTTGTCACTATATAAATAATTTCAGCCTTTGGAAATCATTATTTTTAATTTCAGAATTTATATTCTGATCAGAATGTTTAAACAGTGCTTTTAATAAGTTTCTAACATTTTTCGGAAACCATTTAGCCTATTTTGATTAATTACATAATTAAAATCAAACTTTAAAACTGATTTGGGCCAATTTGTAATATTTACAACTTTTCTAGGGTTCAAATTGAATTTACAGAACTATTTCACCAATTTATATAATGCACAAGGGCTAATTGGCTAATTCACAGTAAATTTCCAAATTTCTATAAGCCTAGGGTTGATTCTGTAAATCACAGGGCTATTTTCTAGTTATTTAAATCTACAGGGACCCCTCTGTGAAATTTCTAACGTTTATAACTACTATGAATGTGGGCCGTCGGATCTAAGATCAACGGCCCAGATTTAAAATAACCGAACCGGTATGCATGTTCTAATCTGAGCCGTTGGCTTAAATCCGACGCACCAGAAGTGGCCACGTTGCCCTATACCCGTCTCACTCGCGTCTGGCGGCCGCGCGATCGCCGGCGAGCGGCAGCGGTGGCCGGAATCTTTCTGTTTTCACCGATCCTTCACCATTTCTTGTGCTCTTTACACCAAAATGTAGAGGAGGCCACGGGGAACTCACCTAGAGGGATCTTTGAGACCAGAAGGGGCCGGAAGTGTGTCGGCGACAGTGATCAGCGGCGATCTCCGGTGATCTTCGTCGGGATGGCTCCCCAAGCGCCGACCTTCGAGGATTTTTGTCGGAATTCCCTTCTCGAAGCCTTGTGATGGTGTAGGGAGGGTTAGAACCGGATGATCAGAGGGAATTTCGAAGAATTTTGAAAAGGGGCAGTTTTGCCTACCGAGATGAATTGAGCGGTTTATGTGGAGGATTTTGGCCGGGGTCGGGTTGTTTTTATAGAGGGTGAGGAGGCGGCGGCGTGGGGCGCGACGGTTGCTGCAGGGGCGCCACGTTTTGCCTATTACCGAGAGTGTTTGATCACGTGCGATAATAGATCGGGAGGGGAAGAGAGAGAGAGGTCGGCGGCGGTTTTTGGAGAAGAGAGGACTGATGGCTGGGCCCCCGTGGCAGTGAGGATAGTAAGGGAGAGGGGTTTGGCTCCTTTTTTTTGTAGAATTCGAGGGTTACATTCTTCCAGAACCTAGAGGTAAATTGAGAACCCCGATCTGAAACTATCCTCTTCGGAACTCAATGGCGGCACACGATTTGCTCCATATACAACTCGGCTAGTTCTGCGACGCGGTACGTGGTTCTAACAGGAAGGAAATTTGCTGTTTTCGTCAATCTGTCCACAATAACCCAAATGGATTCGTAACCTGACCGAGTGACTTGATCCAAACTGGCAGCTCTACTTTTCCCAGGTTAAAAGGGACCATCTCCTACCAGCGAGCCTACATGGAGCAGATGCGGCACACGATGGAGATGCAACGGCAGGCGATGACAGTAAGTTAAAGTAATTTAAATTTATCGCATTCTTAATAATATGTAAAAACCTGTAGCGTTTGCAATGACAGAGTTTCTTTCATGGCCGCGAAGCCCAGGGGTTGCTCCTCGAGCTACCTCCACTGCCACCGCCAATTCCACCACCAGAACTGGAGCTACCGCCGCCGATGCACATTTCTCCGGGTTTTCAGGTAATCAAAAATGTTCTTAATCAATTTTAGTTAAAAACGAAGTTCTAAACTAATCCATATGTCAAACAACTTCTATGTGTTGCAGGGATCAGCGACAGAGGCCCAAACTCCGTCGTCGTCTATACCTGCACCTGGATTGATGCGCGGCGAGGACATTGACGACTTTGGAGGTAGTGAGCGCTAGCGGATAAACTCTATTCTTTCTTTTCCTATTGTTGTGATGAGATGCGAGAAACTGTTGTGTTGTGATCGATTGAGATGTTATATGCAGTCTTTTGGATATGCGTTTGTGACTATTGTGAGATACTTTTCCTGCTGCTGTTATATATTTTCTCTCTGTCGTGTTTCTGACCATCTAGCTGAGCAGAATGATCCTTTTTAAAAATAAAAATAAAAAACCATAATTGTGACGGCTTTTTATACAGTACCGTCGCAAATAAGGTTACCGCCATCGCAAATTAGCCTATGTTATTTGCGACGGCCGCAGCCAGCCTGGCGTCGCAAATTGTCCCGGGAACTTATTTGCTACGACATGCCGAAGCCGTTGCAAACAACGTTATTTGCGATGGTGGCCGTCGTAAATAAACTTAATTGCGACAAAATACGAGTGACTGTCGGAGACCGTCGTAAATAAGTGAAACCGTCACAATTAGATTATTTGCGACGGTGTTTCACTTATTTGCGATGGCTGTGGCCGTCGCAAATGATCGGGTTTCCTGTAGTGTTTCTTCACTTCTAGATTGTTGTCTTCAAGTTTAAGATACCACATCTATCTTAATGTAATTTTCTTCGTTCCTTTTTAAATTCTTGAATTTGGATTTTTCCTTGCCAATTCTAGAATACACGGAAAAGTTTGTCATTATAGGTCCTGTTTCTCTTTGCTCAAAACCGCTTGTTGACAATGCACCTGCATGCAGCAATATAAATGAAGGGTAAATTTAAGAAAGCTACAATTATTTATATCTTTGAAGCCTATTTCAGAACTACAACTTTGAAGCCTATTTCAGAAAATTACACCAACTTTGAAGCAATATAAATGCAGTAATAAATAACTACAACTTTGAAGCCTATTTCAGAAAATTACACCAGCTGAGGCACATGTACGGAAAGTGGGTGGGACCAGACTATGTAGCATCTGTGTGATTGACAGGTGGGATCAGGCAACAAAAGTTGTAGCTGAAATAGTTATAGTTTTGTAAAATACAACAACAAATTATTTGTCCTAAGCACGGTGGAGTTGGCTACATATGAAACCCAACAATTTTATTTTTTAAAAGATGAAGTAAAAGAGGGAAAGAGGGAGAAGGGTAACAAAATTAAAAAAAAAAATTAAGATTCCGGCGTATGAATTGCTAATCTCCATGCAGTTCAGTCATGATTAAATCCGTAGGTACATTTTGATCACTCAAGCATCGTTTTACCACTTCCTCTAATGTTAACTTTGGTCGTGTTTTACCCCTCCCAACATTTTTCCTATGCTACAGTTTTGTTAAATGGATATAAAAAAATTATAGTTTTATGATAAAGTTGTAGTTTTGTGAAATTTCCATGGTTCTCAGGCTTTGAGTAAAAACTAGTAGTCTTTCCTTTAGAAGGTGCATGTCGTATGCAATTCTCTAATGAGTGAAGTGGCATCTGTTTAGACCCAACAGGCCGAAGCAATCAGCAACGGAAAATGGAAAAGTGGACCAACAGGTAGTATAGTCCTTTCATGAGGGAAAACAGAAGCACCAATCTCGCAGATGAAAGATCCAACAACGGACCAAATCTTTCCAAGCTTCTCAACTTCCTGGAGCCTTCCCGAAGGAAGTTTGAAAAGAGGTGTCTAGCTTGTTGCAAGACCTTTGGCTCACAATGATCCGTGATAATAACACTTTTTTTAAGATTTACAGCATTGATCAATAGAGGTACTTCCCCCCTGTCGATGTGGTGACAGGGATACAAACACGTGTGGTTTTCAAAAGTTGGAAGGAATAAGTTGTGAAAGTGACAACTTAGTCAAGAAGAAATAAAGTGTTTCTTAATTTGAACATAATATTTTTTGATGTAATTACGCACAAAAAGTAACCCACGCAATGGCATGTCGCTCTAAAGGTTACCCTTATGCTTACGATGTCATTTAAGTATCCCATGTCAGGTCTGAACGAAGCTGATACAAAGCACAAGCTGTATGCGCGGATTCGTATAATTTGTTGCCACTTTTAAATCAAGGTTAGTACTCATATACATTACCGCATGGCGGCTGAAAATTGCTGAGAGTCTGGAATAGGTCAAAGAACAGGTCAAAGAGCCACTAAGAAAAGTGGAGCAACAGCAGGTCAAAGATCTTTAAAGGAAAGAATCTACAAGAGGACAACATATTTTTCAAGCAGAGCAAATTTTGAAATGGAAAGATCCATTCTACTTTGTCACACCCGGTTATTCCGCGGAAAACCCGAATGAATATCACATGTATGCCAGGATCATATTCTCATACATGTGACGATAAAGAGTGAAGCGTCATTATATTACAAGCCAAGTGTTTGAATATAAATAAGTCTTACATAACGTCTCGATGAATGATAACATGTTCACAACATAGAAATAAACAAACAGCGGAAGATAAGTCTTGTGGGCTCCGTCACAGGCGTTGCCCGAAGGACTCCGTGAACCTAGAATCCTTCTTCGGGTCCAAAGTCTTGGTCATTGTACACCACGTCATTTCCTTGGCCTGAGCAGCAATTTAAAACCAACAGAAAAGCAAGCTTGAGTACCGTTGGTACTCAGCAAGTGTGGGAAATGAATGTCATGCAGACTACAACAAGGATAGGTTGAACTCATGGTTAAAGCACTACGCAATTAGTACCTATCACCTTAGCTTATTATGCACCTACAATACTACATAAGTGGAATGGTCCCAATCCTCCAACCCATCATCAATATCAAATCACCATCACTTCATTTCCATTGTTAAGCTTCCCGCTTAACATCCTCCACTTCCCAATTCATCACCCTCTAATCATGAATAAGTCCAAGCCGCTCTTGACCGTGAGCACGGCTGTCATGACAGTTTTGACTCTGCAGAGTTTGCACCACTGTACCCACATGTAGTGATTTCATCTCCCATTGCCGGTGGACTAGAGAACCTCCATTATGCCAGTGGCCGCGAACCACGTTCACAGTTCTGAGGTGTGTAGCCAGGAGATCACTATGAGGCATTTACAAAAGGGATTCCTGACGTGTGTGGGCCCACTGAGGTTTCACCCCTAACAGCATCCAGGAGGCTCCAACCCCCGCTGCAGTGGCCCCCTCTTGAGCCTTGCGGTTCATATGGTAGTACAGCTGATACCTATTCTCCGCACCATCCAAACACCCATACTACGCTGGAGATACACCTAATTAATTGGCCAAGCTGCCCCATCTCAGCATGTGGTTGGCACGGTAAAGCTAGGTTACATGCTCCATGAACCGGTCCTTAGGATCAAGGCAAGCACTAAATACAAACCTGAGTCTCGTGCACGCAGCACCAACCAAACATCCAACTTGCCTAGATCCCTACCTCTAGATAATCCATAATATTCCATTCAAGGTAAAGTAATCAAAGTGATGATCTTATTTCCCATTTATCCCATTCTAAGCAAGGCTAAACATGAGTAGCATAGATGAATGACAGAATAAAATATCTCCCAACCCAAGGCTAAAACGAAACAAGATAATGCAATTCTAGGAAAACTTCCTAGCATGGGTACCATATTCCAAATTGACAATGCAATTAAATACCAACTACACATCCTAGTATAGGATCAAAGTGGTCAAGGACACTTGCCTTCTTCCTGCCGCTCCTGAAATGGGAAGTCTTGGTCTTCGAAGGTGAGAATCGGCTCTAGGGCTGGTTCTAATCATGCCAACACATATAGCAAAAGAAAACAACATTCCATAAGAAACCATCAACACATACACTCATGCAAGTCATACATACATGCACACTAAAGTCATACACATAATTAAGTTTTGTGTTCACTCTAGATAGGTTGCTCCTATGCATGCATGCACCTTTAAATATCCATATTATTTCTAACTTTGATTATTTAGATTTCCATGTATACCCTAACTCTAGGTTTTCAATTTGAACTATTTCCTACATTGAATATTACCCTTCTTACTTTCCAACTTGTATAAAATGTATATTCCCACTCCAAAATGGTTTTCAGGTCTTCTACATTATCTTAAACCTGAAGTTTTGATTTTTGGGCCTCATATGACATTTACTAATTATGTGTAACTATTTTCCTATATTTTCAGATTTATTTTCCATACCTAAAAGTGAACTTTAATACTAAAATAGCAAAATATATCACCTACACAGAATATATTTTGATCTAAAATGTCCAACAAAATATCTTTTGACTTCCTCTCTGATGAGATCAATTTAAATTTATTTTTACCTATTTTTCAGAATTATTCCTAGACTAAAAATGAATTTTCAGCAATAATAAAATAAATAACCCTTAGTCAAATTTTCCTTGCAGCCTAAAATCAGTCCTCAATTTGTTCTAACTCTTTTCCAGGTGCAAAAAGGATCTGAATTATAATTACATAAATGTTTGAATTACTTATTTGAATTTAAATTCTATTCACATGTTCAATTTCCTGAAATTGGTAATCCTCAGGGGCTGATGTGCAAATCCACACTGCAGTGGGGTTCAATTTCTTATTTTCTAAATTTTCAGGGGTCTAAGTGTGCAAAACAGAGGGGTTTTCCTAATTTTTATTAAGTCTAGGGGCTAAAACTGATTTTTAATTGCACTTACATAAATTTCCGAGAGTCTAGGGGCTAGATCAGAAGGTTTTAGGGGCTAGCTATTCTTTTCTAATTAACAAACCCAAGGGGTAGCGCGTAAGATTCCCGGCCTTTATAACATGGGGCTGATGTGGGCCGTAGGATTTTAAATGAACGGCTGAGATTATAACGCGAAGGGGTACGGGTTAAATCTATTCGGGACCGCATGATTTAAAACGGACGGGCCACAGAGGGCCACGTCACCCTAGCCGGAGCCAGCCCGTGTGCGCGGTGGAGCGAGGCGACAGGGGGCGGCGATCTCGCCGGAGGGTTTCGGGTTTTCGTCTACACTCGCTAAAGCTTGGATTTTTCGGCATAGGACGGAAGATGGGGGGTAGGGGAGCTCATCAGTGGGCTTTTCGTGAACCAGAGGCGGTCGGAAGGGCTCAACGGCAGCAAGGAGCAGCAACCGAGGGTGATCTTCGGTGGGAGAGCAACGGGGTCGATCCTCCTCGGGCTTTCTTCAGCGACGAGCTTCTCTGGAGGCGGTCAAGCATTGCGAGCACGTTAGCATGGAGGGAACGGAAGGGAAACTCGGAAAAAGGGCAGCAGCGGCGTCGGTTCTCACCTTGCGTTGGTTGTGGCCGATAGGGGAGGAAACAGGCGGGGCTCTTGTGTTTAAATGGACGAGGGGGGGCGGCGGGGTCGCTTGAGGCGGTGCAGCAGCGAGTGGGCCTGAGATCGTGGCCCTGGGCGAGGAATTCGGGCGGGGTGGAAGTGCAGCGCTCGGAGGCAGGAAAAGAGGGGGCGGCGGTTGGAAGAAGAAGGTGCTGACAGGCGGGTCCCGGGCAGCAGAGAGAGAAGAGGGGGGGAGGCCGCGGGCTGCTGGGCCGGCTGGGGCTGCTGCGGGTGGTTTCGGCCCAGTAGCCATTTTTTTCTTTTTCTTTTTCTTTTCTGTTTTTGCTTCAAATTTGAATTCCGGGTTGAATTTGAATTTTCCTTCAACATGCATCACGTCCACTAAATTTGAATTCATCTTTTGCCACATTTTGGGGTGTTACATACTTCCATTTTAACAACTCCTATATTTGAAAAGCCACCTTGGGTATGTGTATATACTAATTTATCATTTTATGTATGTACAGACATTTATTCTAAAATACTCCAAAATTATAACCATGAAAAATTCCAAAGGAGCGTCCATATTTTAGCATATGATCATACATCACATTTACTGTCATATAAAAAAATATGTCCACATACTCGATGTATGCTCAGGTAGTCGGATTACATATGACTTTGTATAGTTTAGTTAGATCACATACTCTAGGTATATACCCTAAGTATGATAAGATACTCTTTAGTTTGTAAGATACCTATGTGGGAATAGCTATACCTGGGAGTCGAAAAAACAATTCCTTTTGAAAAAAATCAATATGTGAATGATGCTCATTGCATTAAATGAAGCACTCTGAATCTCTTTTCTTAAATCCCAACATCATTTTCAGCATTATTTTGGTCCATGTTTTCAAATATGACGGACTTTAGCTAGCGGAGTCATTCACCTGTGCAACACGGAGCAATAGCTTGACAGGTTAACATAAAATTTTGCCATAGTGCGACCATCACCTTCACTCGACAAGTGTCCATTTCACAGATCGTTCTCCATTTTATCATTGAAATTAGGGGCTAACATCCCTGGCCCCTTTGGCGAAGTTTAGTAGCACTTTGGATTCTCCAAATTCACAATCTGCAGAAGTCGGCTTGTTGCAATATTTGACTCAACTGAATATTTCCCGATATTTTCCTGATCTAGATGATGATTTGAGTTCATAGTAGTAGTCCATACAAATTCAGATGACCGATAATAGACCAAGAAGTGTCTCATTACAAAGACAAAGCTTCCTCCTTCAAAATACCTCCAATCTCTATTCTCACAAACGGTCCACTAGCGAATGCAACTCCCTTAAAAATATGTTTAACCATGCATTATGAAAGCCTCATCTGCATCAGCAGAAGTCTTTTCTTTTGGCTGCATGGAACTGCAGACCAGCCAACAATAGTTTTAAAGCGTTCAATTTGTTGTCCTAAAAATTGCATAAAGATAGTGAAAACTTACCTTAAGTCAAGACTTACAACCAATATAGTGTGGTGCTTTTTAGGTTCTTTCGAAGGTTCACAACATCGACTCGGGCCTTCCAATCTGATGTTACTTGCAGAGAGTATATAAACACATCTTTCACATGCAGATAATAATTCCATTGTAATATTTGGCTCTTAAAACCAATTCTAGGAACTGTAGAAAGACAAGGTACAATGCATAATACAAAAATGAGCATTTTGTTTCAGAAACAAATAAATCAACAAGATTCAAAGCAATCTTCAACCATTACTTTGCTCAGTATAGTACATTCAAGCACAAATCTAGACCAGCTAGAGGCTCATCAAGACACAAAAGATCTAGAGTTTGAACCTATGAATTAAAATAAGAAAAAGCCTATTTTACTACCTCTAATTACATGAGGTTAAAATTTTATTCAATTTTTTCACAAATTTTTCTATTATTATTTCATTTCCGATGTCAGATCTGCATTACATGTTTTTGACATACAAAATACTTATAAAAGTTCTTAGAATAATTTCCTAGCATACTGTGTGTTGTAACATACAATTTCACAAAAAAATATGCACAAACATGATGTGGCAATAGAGAAACAAAAAAAAATTCATTAGAGGGTGAATCGAACCAATTTTTATAGTTTGGAGATATAAGTAAATTAAACCAAAGTTTCATCTAGGGGTTGAAGTAAACAATACACATGGTAATAAAATATATTTTTTCCAATAAGAAACCAGCAGAATGAAAATTTAGCTACCTTAATTTTTTTAGTCAGAATATATAGATAGAACATTAATTCCTAACAAATAAATACAATACCAATAGAATTGCCAATGCAAGATGGCGCTTAAATCCACCGCTTAGAGATTGTGGATTTTCATCCAATGAAATGGTTGTATGAGTAGTAGTTTGCCACGTAACACAAAATAAAATTATGGAAGCATTATTGTGTTTTAAACATTTACTTCACTCAACTGTCACTACTACAACAAGCTTCATCTCAGACGGCTCTAAACGTATTATCACACTCGGTTTTCAAAACCGACTGCAACGAAGAGCCTGTGATAATCAGAAATTTTCACAGTTGGAAACTTAAACTGCCTGTGAAAAAAGTTATCAAAGACGGTCTTAACCTTCATGAATCTGCCTGCGAAGACTCTTTATCACATGCGGTTTTTAACGTAAGAGTATCCGCCTGTGATAACTTCATTGTCGTAGGCGGTTCTATACCTACGACTAGCCGCCTGTGAACAATCTTTATCACTCGCGCGGTATCGTGCGGTCATTGCCACTCGCGCGCAGAATTCGAAACGATCCGACCTCTCCTTCTCTGCACCATTATAACTTGCACCTTCCCCTTATCTGCACCACCATCACAGTCTTCCTCTTCCCTCTAGTCTTCATCTTCCTTGCCGCACCGTATCCCTAGTCCCAATGGCACCACCGACGAAGTGCTCCCGATCATGCTCTCCACTCGCTGCGCCTCCGTTCTCGGCTCGAACCGCACCTCTGACCCCGGCTCCAACCACGCCTCCGTCTCCGGCTCCAACCACACCTCCGTCCCTGGCTCCAACCGCGCCTCCATCCCCAGCTCCAACCGCACCTTCACTGCCTTCTTGGGTGGAAGAGAGAGTGTACATGCTTGGGAAAGTCGCTTTCCTAGAGCAGAGTTTGCTTTCCTAGAGCAGAGTTTGGTTGCCCTCAGGGGAGAGGCGGAAGACCTATCACCGTTGCGCTGGTAGATGGTGAAAGGTGTATTTAACAGTACATCTGATGCCATGCAGCTTCTGGGTCTTGGTCGCCTTCTACAATGTACTGGAATGGACACCATAGGCCACTACCTCTTCAGGTCAAGCATAGTGGCCGGTCGTCTTGACGCGATGCGGGAGATTCTTGGTAAGGTGCTTTGTGTGGAAGGAAGTAGGAAGTTGGTGGAGGCGATCACCGACAAGTGTGGGGTTCCTCTGCCACCGGAGGACTAGGCGATCGTCTGTTGTTTTCTTTTATTGTTTGTAAAAAAATAATTTTTAATGAATGTTTGTTTGATGATGAATATTTGTTATCGATTATCAAGTTGTTTGTTGTCTTTTTGTTTGATGCTAAATATGGTTGATGTATATCGGGCCACAACATTTGGTGACATTGAATTGAATTCAGAGACGCGTTCTCCTCGGTAACCGCAAAGGTCGCGCACGTCCGGTCACTTCAGCCACCTGTATTAATGGTCAATATTGCAGGTGGCTCCTACTCCACGGCCCCCCCTGTGAAAATTGATATGTTTACATAGGTGGTTTGCCATTGCGAGCCGTCTGTGATGTTCATTCATCATAGGCGGCTATTAATTCATTTGACATCACATGCGCATTTTTTTACGGAACGTCTGGATCATAAAAACAAGGGGACTATGATACTGGTTTTTATAGTAGTGTGTTAGGATGGAAAGAAGGTTAAAAGAATCCATTTGGCAGAAGCAAATCTGTGAGCTAACAATTACCGTGATAAATGCATTTTCAAGATTTAAAGCGAGATGCTCCTTGACTGCAAGGTCAACCTTTTGCCTGGGCCATCCGAAAGTGACTTCCTCAAGCATGATATCATCTAAGAAGTACCTATACAAAGAGATGTAATGGCTCTTATTTTTAGTGAAACTTGCAAGCGGTTTACTGTATACAGGTTCCATTTCCACAGGTACAAGATTTTTGTCCAAGGAATAACTCGAACCTCAGGAAACTAAAATACAATTCCAACTCTTTGAGAAGTAAGCAATTCAGGTAGGCCACCTGGATTTCCTCTGTCATTATCCTTCTGAATATTGCAATTAGACCCAGATGTAGGTTGTGATTGACTGGCCAAAAAGCTGTGAAATCATCGTGTTCTCTTAAGATGCAACGACGGAAATTAATGAATTTTAACAATGGTATGCAGCATTTAAATGGAAACTTGCAGAAAGGTGGTCTTTCCACTCCTGCTTCGTTTGAATATCAAACCAAAGCTACACATCTAAAGTTGTTTTCAGAAAATAGAGACGACTGGAAAAATAATCTTGCCACCCACCGTAAAATACCCATCACGCGCACGCACAGAGAGAGAGAGAGTCCAAGTGTTCCGAGCTGGTTCATTGAGTACACTATTCAGCTTCAACTCTGAAATGTATTGCCAACCACCGGCCACCAAGGTCTTGCTAGATCAACTTGATCTGCCACTTGTAACTTGTTTGATTACTGAAGCTGGGGAATTGTTAATTGGAGGGAGAGAGAACATTCGGGAGAAAAAATCAGAAAACAATGACATGGGAAGAGGATGAGCGATGGGAGTTGGGAGTGTAAAATTGATTAACTCAACTGTGTTGGCTGCACCAGATGCCGGGCAAGTCTCTTTATTTATAGAGTCTGACTTGATTGAGTTACATCAAATCACAACCAAAAAACTAAAAATAAGGATAAAATTATCTACGGCTAACAGCCTGAGCACCAGACTCTTAGAGATAAAACTTCTAGAAGATATATTTACTAAAATTCCCTCCTCAATCACAACCGTGCAAGGTTGAGATTGGTTCTGAACTTTTGCAATAGCTTGACCGGTAGTGCCTTCGTTAGTCCACCTGCTAACTGATCAACAGAAGCTATAAACCGAATATCCAGTTGTTTATTTGACACTCTCTCTCTAATAAAATGATAATCAACTTCGATATGCTTTGTTCTTACATGAAAGATAGGATAAGCCGAGACGTATGTTGCACCCAAATTATCACACTATAAGCATGCTGGCTTAGGTTGATGAATTCTTAGCTCTCGAAGGACTGATTCAAGCCATATAACCTCGGCTGTAGCATTAGCTATTGCTTTATATTCAGCCTCTTTGCTTGACCTTGACACTGTGGGCTACTTTGTAGCACTCCACGAGATAAGATTTGGACCAAAAAAAACTGCAAAACCCCCGTTGATCTTCTATCATCAACATTGTCTGCCCAGTCTGCATCTAAGAATGCATTTACAAGAGTTAAATTAGACTTCTAGAATTTCAGCCCAAGATCAGTTGTCCCCTTAATATATCTCAATAGACCCTTAACAGCTGTCATATGTTCTGTGGTAGGCGCATGCAAAAATTAACAGATCTTATTTACTGCAAAGGAGATATCGGGTCTGGTCATAAGTATTGCAAAGCTCCTACTGTACTGCGATATACAGTTGCTTCATCTGAATTTAGCGCCTCACCTCCTTCTGCTGATAGTTTCTACGAGCTTCTCATGGGAGTGCTTACAGCCTTGCAATGACTCATGTTAACTTTCTTCAAAATATCCCCTGCATATTTTGCTTGTGATAAGACAAGACTATCAGCTCTATGATGCACCTATAGTCTCAGAAAAATAATGAATTTGACCAAGATCCTTGAGAGCAAACTCCTTCCTCAGATTTTCTAATAGTGTGATGACAGCCTTCTCATATGAGCTTGTTAAGATGATATCATCCATATAAATTAACATAAAAATTATGACACCATCTTTGTGTTAGACAAACAAAGAAGTATCTGATTTAGAAGGTAGAAAACCAAGATGTTGTAACCTGGTGCTAAGGCGTGAATACCATGCACGCGGAGCTGGCTGGTTTTAATCCATACATAGCCTTGTCAAGTTTACACACATGATCAACCTTTTTTCATCAATGAAATGTTGGAGCAGGCCACGAACTCACGAATGAACTGAAGAAAAACTGAAGACAGAATGAAGGCAAAGTGAAACAAGAATAGAACTCTCAGGTACTTGGCGCACTAACACCGGCAGCGCCCAACGCTGCTTCTATTACTCTTGCCGTTTTAAAAAAAATGAAGCATACACAACCATACATAAATCCAGTGCTTACTACGTATGGAGAAACAGACTCCTTGAACTGGCTGCTGCCCATGATCCGCACATTCCGTCATGCCGGCCAACGCGAGCGCCTACTGGCGCGCATGACGCGCGCCCGCGTACATCCAGCATGCTGTGCCTAACAACCTCGTTTATTCGCGTACTAATACACGACCACGCGTCTTGCCTTGCCGCACGCTGCACATTTGTGCACAAACACAGAAACGCACGTATGTGCTAAAATATGCGTGCGTGCACACCACACGATGGATTTATTTCTAACAATCACCCCCTAAACCCGGCGTCACCATGTGCACCGACTCACAGCAGCGCCGGTTCCTCGTCAGCGTTGGCGAGCAGCGCCTCCTCCTCCTTCTTTTGCTTGCGGCAGCCCCGGGCGAAGTGACCGCGAACGCCGCGGTTGAAGTACCTCCCGATTGATGATGGCTTCGACTCCTGCCGAGCTTTCCAATCAGCCTCCATGAGCAAAATATGTCCATCACCGGCAGTCGTCTCGCCAGCATGAGTGCGCCGATGGCAACACTCATCGAACGCCTTCAGCCTGTCATGTGCCTCCTCAAACCACATCTTATCGACGTCACAGAACTGCTCGATCCCTGCAACAGCAGGATAGAGCTGATCTGGGACGGTGTCGAGGAGATTCTTGATCATGGCAGTGTCGTCGAGCGTCAAGCCCAGCCTGGCATACCTCGCTGCCATGCCACTGATTTTGCCGGCAAACTCGTCGAGCGTCTCACCGTCGCCCATCGACAAACGATCAAACTCATCCTTCAGCATGGACAGTCGAGCCGCCTTCACTGGGTCCATGCCGACGAACCTCGATTTGAGGCTGTCCCAGACCTCCTTCGTCGCTGGCTTCATCGAGACCTGCATGAGGATGTCCTCTGGCAGCGCTTGGAGGAGCTGCGCCCTCGCCATCTTGTTCATACGCTCGTCCACCGCCACGCGGTCCGCGGGAGCCACCGCCTCCCACAGACCTTGGGCGTCGAGGATCGCCTCCACCTTGATCGCCCACGCGGTGTAGCTCGCCGGCGACAGCACCGAGTACGCAAGCGAAATGCTGCTGCTTCCTTTGGCGTAACCATCACCATGGCTATAGACAGGATCTTGAGGCTCTGATACCAATTGTTGGAGCAGGCCACGAACTCATGAATGAACTGGAGAAAAACTGAAGACAGAACGAAGGCAAACTAAAACAAGAACAGAACACTCAGGTACTTGGCGCACTAACACCGGCAGCGCCCAACGCTGCTTCTATTACTCTTGCCATTTTAAAAACAAAGTATATACAGCCATATATAAAGCCAGTACGCATGGAGCAACAAACTCCTTGACCTGGCTGCTTCCCACGATCCGCACGTTCCGTCATGCGGGCCAACGCGAGCGCCTACTCGCGCGCATGACCCGCGCCCGCGTGCATGCAGCATGATGTGCCTAACAACCTACTTTACTCACGTACTAATCTACTACCACGTGTCTAGCCTTGCCGCGTGCCGCACATTCGTGCACAAACACAGAAACGCAGATACGTGCTAAAATACGCACGCGCACACACCACACAATGGGTTTATTTCTAATATGAAACTTGGGAGTTGTTTCATATATATCTCCTCTTCCAGAATGCCATGAACAAATGCATTCTGAACATCCAATTGCTTTAACTTCTAACCTTTTGATACTGCAATACATAACACAAGACAAACAGTTGCTATTGTCACAATTGGATTAAAGGTATCCTCATAATCAACACCATATCATTGTTTGAATCCTTTGGCCACCAACCGAGCTTTGTATCGATCAACAGTTCCATAAGCTTTATGCTTTACCTTGTAAACCCTAGGCAATCAATAATATTTTCCGTCCCTTGTTTTGCAGGAACTAGAGGCCACGTGTTGTTTCTGCATAATGCATCATATTCATCTTTCATGGCTTTCAGCCACTTTGGATCAGAAAGTGCTTCTTGTAGATCATCAGGTTCACCAGTAAAGCAAAAATTCCCGTATCGAATGAAGCCAGGAAAATTCTTTGGACGAGTTATACCATGTTGTAGACGTGTAACTGCACGAGATGGCACAACGTGTGCATCTGTTGAACCTCGCACAGAAGACCCAGAAGTCCCTGCGCCTGGCAAATCAATCATTCCATCAGCTGAGCCAACAATCGGCGCAGGTTCTGCTGTCGAGGCAGATGCTGTTGGCAGAAGGTTGTGCGGCTCAGATGACGAGGGCTGCCGCACTGAAGATGGAGACTGCAGCATGATGTGTGCAAGTGATGCCTCCCCCAATCCACTAGCTCCACATGAAACCTGCACATGATCTAAATCAGAGGTTCGTATGTCACCCAGAAAATCATCATCGGTACTTGTGCTGTCCAGATCAACCTATAATTCAGCGCCAGGGCACTTTGCTCGGTTCCCTTCCTCCTGCACACAATAACTCCTATAAGAGGGGTTAGCAGCATTTGTATAAACATCTTGCAATTGATCATTAGTAGATACTAATTTCCCTTGCAATTCTTTGGACAGATCTGAACATTCTGATGAAGGAATAAGGATTTCTTTACTCAAGCGAGCTCCTGCATTGCTATGAAGAGATTCAAAAGGAAAGGTGGCTTCATCAAATATGACATCACGGGAAATATAGACATGTCCTTTTGTAACATCTAAACATTTGTATCCTTTGTGCATGTTACTATACCCAAGAATACACATTGCTTGACCGAAATTCTAGTTTATGAGTGTTGTAAGGACGTAGATTGGACCAACATGCACAGCCAAATGTGCGAAGGAAGGAGTAATTTGGTTTTTCACGGAATAAGCGTTCCAAGGGAGTATCATTGGCAATAACCTTACTAGGAATACGATTAATCAAACTGGTTGCAGCAAGAAATGCCTCATCCCAAAATTTTTAAGGCATTGAAGCTTGGGCTAGTAGAGAGAGACCTACTTCAACGATGTGACGATGTTTTCTCTCAGTCGACCCATTTTTTTGATGGGTATGTGGACAGGATACATGGTGAGAGATACCTAGGCGCTGAAAGAATGAATCTAGTCTTTGATACTCCCCACCCCCAATCTAATTGTACCATAATGATTTTTTTTGTCAAACATTCTTTCGGCATAGGTTCGAAAAATAGAGAAAGTTCAAAATACATCAGACTTCTTTCTAAGAAGATAGATCCATGTAAATTTACTATAGTCATCAATAAAGCTCACATAATACTTGTTTTTATTAATAGAATCAGGGGCTGGGCCCCAGTCATCTGAAAAAACATGTTCAAGAGGAGCTTTTGAAACACTATGTGACTTTGGATAAGGTAATTGATGACTCTCTGCCTTTTGACAAGCATCACACACATGCTTATGACTATCATCCTCGGAATAGGTAAGACTGAATTTATTTAGAATTTCTTGAACTTTTGCTTTAGAGGAATGTCCTAGACGATTATGCCATCTTGATGGAGTAGGTTTCTCCATGCTGAAAGCATTTTTTATTTAAGGAAGAGACTTTGACGTTAAAGGATAAAGACCTCCAACAGGTCTACCTCGATGTAGAACTTTCTTCGACACCTGATACATAACAACAAAAAAATGTGGATGAAGCTTAAGAAATACATTGTTATCACACATGAGCCGATTGGCTGATAGGAGGGGTTTTTTTTGCTTGGGGAATATGAAGAATGTTTTTCAGATCTAATCTTGAATTAGAGGTATTTAGTATTTAATGACCAAGCAACATGCTTGATTTTCATACCTGTCCTGCTCGCTGTGTGTACTTGATCGTTGCCGAGGTAGCGTTCTTTGACATGCAACTTATCGAGTTTGCGGTGAAATGATCAGTGGCTCCTGAATCAACATACCAATTTGTATCAACACCATATGTACTTGAATTCATGGCAGCAGCAGCAGTTTTGTCTTCACCCATATAATATTTCTGAAAATACTTCCTGCAACGATTTACTTCATGGCCAATATTTTTACAAAGTTGGCATTGTGGACGCTCATCTCTTTCATTACTTGTTCTTCAGTTTGTAGAATAATCTCCTCTGCCACGAGTACCACGTCCAGTGTAGCCTCCGCGACTACGACCACCACGGCCTCCTCGGTTCCAGCCTCCTCGTCCCCTTGTTGCAGAATTCGCTGAGGAGAAGAAACCACCATTGTTATTTTGGACATCTAAATGCATAAAAAAACTGAGAAGATGCGCATATAGATCACTTAGCGGGACTTCATGAACTTTCGTTGTCATGGCCGTCACGACTGGATTCCAATCTGAATCCAGTCCAGCGAGTATGTAGGAGGCCAAATCATCATCATCATCTAGAGGTTTGCCGGCTGTTGCCATCGCATCACTATGCGATTTCATCTTGGCAAAATACTCGACCACGGAAAGATCCTTCTTTTGCATTACCGCAAGTTGGAGACAAATTTGCATGACTCGCGCACATGATTGCGACGAGTACAAGCTTTGGAGAACTGGTCATACTTCTGCTGTGGTTGATAACACGGTCACTTGTGAGAGCACTTCTCTCGACAGAGAGGATAGCAAGTATCCAAGAACTTTCTGATCTTGTGAGACCCAAAGCACATAGCTCGGGTTGTCAACATGTGACATTTTTTCTTCTCCTTTTTGATCCTTGATCATCACTTCGATCCTTTCAGATGAAGCCTTGATCGATCTATCTAGGAAGCCTTCCAATCGATGAGCTTGGAGTGGAGGTAATACTTGAGCTTGCCACATCGAAAATTTTCACGAGTCAACTTTTCCGTCACCGAGTTGTGGGCGAGAAGATTGGAGATAACATTGGGCGCAACATTGCTAAAGCTTGCGACCATGGATGTTTTTGGAAGAGTATAGGATCTGATACCATGTAAAGTTGATTAACTCAACTGTGTTGGCTGCATAGGTGTAACACCCCAAAATGTGTCAAAAATGTGAATCCAAAATTTGTGGACGTAATGCATGTGGAGAAAAATTCAAACTCAAACTGGAATTCAAGTTTGAATCAAAAAACAGAAAAGAAAAAGGAAAAAGAAAAAGGAAAACGGCCAATGGGCCGAAACCCACCAGACTGGCCCAGCTGCCCGCGACCCATTTTCCCCCCTCCTCTCTCACTGTTGCACGGGCCCCGCCTGTCATCCCTGTCCTCCGCCTTCCCCCAACCGCCTGCATTTTTCCCGCCGAGCAACCGATCGCCTCTCCTCCCCGAATTTCCCGCACTCGCCCCATGATCTGCAGCCCCTTTTCGGTGCAGCACGAACTCCACTCGCCCCGCCGCCCCCTCATCCATTTAAACGCAGAGGCTGCGCCCCCTTTCCTCCTCGCGTGACCCAACTTCCTTCCCAGTGAGGACCGAAGCTCCCATCGCCATTTCCTTTCGAATTTCTTCCGTTTCCTCCGATCTAACGTGTGTAGTGTGTTCCACCGCCGCCGGGGAGTCTTGCAGGTGAAGAAGGCACCGTGTTTTGCGCTCTAGCCACAGCTCCGGTGAGCACCGCCGAGCTTCCCCCTCGGACCTCATCGCTGACCGACTTCCAGGGCCTCTGAAATCAAGGAAACCACCGAGGTGAAGCCCCCTACTCCCCCTCCTTCGAATTGTGCCAAGAAAACGCGAGTCTGGGGCCAATAGATCAGTACTCACGAGAATCCGACGAGATCGCTGGCGAACTTCGTCGTGCGCCGCCGGGCCGCGCCGCTAGCGCCGGTCGGAGCTACGTGGCTCATTGTGGCTCGCTCGTTTTAAATCGTGCGGTTACGAATAGATCTACCCCGTACCCCTTCGCGACATGATCTCGGCCTTCCAATTTAAATCCGACGGTCCACATCAGCCCCGCGTTATAAACGCCGACACAGTCACGCGCTACCCCTGGAGTTGCGGGAAAGTTGAGTCTAGCCCCGGATTTTTCGGTTCTACCCGCTAGGCTTCCCAGAAATTGTGCAGAGGCATGTAAACTTCTGTTTTAGGCCCTAGAACTTTCTGTATTTAGGAAATTTGAGTATATAAAATTGAAATTAACCCTGTTTTCATTTTAGAGGGGGATTAGCTCTGTAATTAAGGGTTAGCCACTCATAATAGGGATTAGGATAATATTTTAGTGCCCTGTTTAATAACAAAAGGAATTGTATACCTGAACAAAATAAAATGAATGGAATCTAGACTTAGAAATTTATATTAATTTAGTTACAACAGCCAAATTTGCACAAAATGGATCACAAAATATTTTCTAACCTTAGGAAAATTTCTGAACACTCTGTTTTGGTGATTGAGCAATATATATTATGTAGATGGTTTTATTTGGCTCTTTTAATTCTGAAATTCATTCTTGGGAACAGAAATAATTCTGAAAAATAGGTAAAATGTATATAAATTAATCCCAATAAATAGGAAGCCAATAGATATTATGTTGGACATTTTGAGCAAAATATATTCTGTTTAGGTGATGTATTTTGCTGCTTTAATGCTGAAATTCACTTTTAGGCATAGGGAAATAAATCTGAAAATAAGGGAAAATAGTTATACATAATTAGTAAATGTCATATGAGGCCCCAAAAATCAGAACTTCAGGTTTAATATAATGTAGAAGACCTGAAAACCATTTTGGGAGTGGGAATATACATTTTATGCAAGTTGGAAAGTAAGAAGGGTAATATTCAATGTAGGAAATAGTGCAAATTGAAAATCTAGATTTAGTGCACACTTGGAAATCTGAATATTAAAGTTGGAAATAACCTACATATTTAAAAGTGCATGTTTGCATAGAATCAACATATCTAGGGTGAACATCAAACTTAAATATGTGTATGACTTCCATGTGTATGTATGTGTACACTATTGCTTATGGAATGTTGTTTTCTTTTGCTATGTGTGTGTTGGCATGAGTAGAACCAGCCCCAGAGCCGGTTCTCACCTTTCAAGATCAAGACTTTCCATTCCCGAAACAGCAGAAAGAAGGCAAGTGTCCTTGAGCACTTTGATCCTATACTAGGATGTGTAGTTAGTATTTAATTGCATTGTCAATTTGGAATATGATACCCATGCTAGGAAGTTTCCCTAGAATTGCCTTATCTTGTTTCCTTGTAGCCTTGGGTTGGGAGTTATTTTATCATTCATTTATGCTACTCATGCTTAGCCATGCTTAGAATGGGATAAATGGGATATGAGATCATCACCCTGATTACTTTACCCTTGAATGGAATATTATGAATTATGTAGAGGTAGGACTCTAGGCAAGTTGGATGCTTGGTTGGTGCTACGTGCACGAGACTCGGGTTTGTGTTTAGTGCTTGCCTGGATCCTAAGGACCGGTTCATGGAGCATGTAACCTAGCTTTACCGTGCCAACCACATGCTGAGATGGGGTAGTTTGGCCAATTAATTAGGTGCATTTCCGATGTAGTATGGGTGTTTGGATGGTGCGGGAAATAGGTGTTGGCTGGACTACCATATGAACTGCAAGGCTCAAGAGGGGGCCACTGCAGCGGGGGTTGGAGCCTCCTGGATGCTGTTAGGGGTGAAACCTCAGTGGGCCCACACTCGTCATGAATCCCTTTGTAAAGGATTCGTAGTGATCTCCTGGCTACACACCTCGGAAGTGTGAACGTGGTTCGCGGCCACTGGCATAATGGAGGTTATTCTAGTGCACCCGGCAACAGGGGATGAAATCACTACATGTGTGTACAGTGGTGCAAACTCTGCAGAGTCAAAACTGTCATGACAGCCGTGTTCACGGTCAAGAGCGGCTTGGACTTATTCATGATTAGAGGATGATGAATTGGGAGGTGGGGATGTTAAGCGGGGAGCTTAACAATGGAAATGAAGTTCTGGTTACATGATATTGATGATGGGTTAGGGGATTGGGACCATTTCACTTACGTAGTAATGTAGGTGCTTAATAGGCTAAGGTATAGGGTGTTAATTACGTAGTGCTTTAACCATGAGTTCAACCTCTCCTTGTTCTAGCCATGCATGACATAATTTTCCCATACTTGCTGAGTACCAATGGTACTCAAGCTTGCTTTTCTGTTGGTATAAATTTGCTGCTCAGGCCATGGGAATGACGTGGTGTACAATGACCAAGACTTCGGACCCGAAGAAGGATTCTAGGTTCACGGAGTCCCCCGGGCAATGCCTGTGATGGAGCCCAAAAGACTTATCTTCTGTTGTTTGTTTATTTCTATGTTGTGAACATGTTATCATCCATTGAAACGTTATGTAAGACTTATTTATATTTGAACACTTGGCTTGTAATATAATGATGCTTCACTCTTTGTCGTCACATGTATGAGAAAATGATCCTGGCATACATGTGATATTCATTCGGGTGTTCCGCGGAATAACCGGGTGTGACAATCGGATGCCGGGCAAGCATCTTTATTTATAGAGTCTGACTTGATTGAGTTACATCGAATCACAACCAAAAAACTAAACATAAGGAGAAAATTATCTACGGCTAACAGCCTTAGCACTGGACTCTTAGAGATAAAGCTTCTAGAAGATTTATTTACTAATAGGGAGTCACGGGACGGATATCAATGGCGATCAATTGTGATGAACCATGGGTGGGACAAGTGCATGGACTCCTGGTCCCACGTTTAAGAGGTGCAAACGAGATGAAATACCACTCTCGTCAAATTAGTGCCAAATGACCAAATGAGAGTTATGAGTAATTAGGTTTGGCGACTGCAATCGTAGCATCTGCGTCTCCGATGCAATTCAGGATCCACAATTTTGAAATCCAAACAGCTAGCGGTGGAACAATTTTCCTACTCGCTCTATTTCATTTTAAGTGAAACAGTGGGAGTAATACATTAGGAGTCCTATTATCCTGTCTTATTATGTTTGTGAAAAAATCATAATTATTTTATAGTATTAATTATAATTAGGTTCAATATTCATCCTATAACTATAGATTTGCAACAAAAGGAGAGTATAATTTACCTCGCACAACATGCAGAATATATATGTTTTTTTCAAGCAACACAAATTGTAGTCATGGAAGATTCTGGTTTTTTAGCGTAATTAATTTTGACCATGGCAATGGACAGGCTCGGTGCTACTATTGATTAACATTCAACTACTAGTTGAATAATTATTTTTGTCCCCTACAAGCAAAAAAGGGTGAAGTGATGCATAATAGGTTTGATAAAGGGGCCAAAAAATAAACTAATAATATGAAGGGCTGGATCGAATTAGAATCGGGCTAAATTTATATTCATTATTGAACTGATATTTAATAAGGGTCGAAATAAATTGTGAAAAAGTCCATGGGGAGAGCCCAATTACAACCCCTAGATGCATCCATTGCATTGCGAACATATATATTCCATCAAAACCTGTATCACAATTCACTCCACTATGCTTTTGAATCAGATATCGACTATGCCAGTAACATAACTATCCAAACATCTAATTGTGGCGAGCGATCCTAGTCATCCCTCGTAATTGTGTTGGGTGCTCAAAATATAAAGTTTGTAAGCAAAGGAAAAATCTACAATCTCCTTACAACAAGTACACAATGCACAACAAAAAATACAGCGAGTTCGCTTATATTCCCCAGTTCGGTGACCTCTGAATTTCTGCTAAACACAGCTCATCTGTAACGATTACCAGCTGATCGCTGATCCAAGATTTAACCCAAAATATCAGTAACAGAAGGAGACAAATTCACACCTCCAGATGGGAGTACTCAGCACAGACTCGCGCGGCTCGACGGCTCCATCTCCAAGAACTCCTCCATTCCTTGCAACAGACCCTCCGGACGCACGAGTACCATCAGGGGAACGTCTACCGAATGAAGAAAAGAAGAGGGAAACAGGTCAGGACCGTGAACGATCCACCTTACCTGTCTGCGGGTTTACCGGAGGAAAAGACGAAGCCACCGGCAGAGAGGCCACTGGCGCGGTCGCAGCCACATGTCTGGAAACGCAAGGAACCGGGCTGAGCTGTCACCAGCTTGCTCGAGCTGTTATGGATGCTAGTAGGGAGAGAGACAGATGACTTGCAGTGGTGGAGACTATATCCTAGCCTAAATGGCAGTCCAAACTCATTTTAGATTTAGATTAGTAACTCAAACTTTTTCAAGAGATGACTTATACCTGAAATCCATTTTGAGTTGCATCTCCTTTCTGCCCCAAAAATAGGGATTCCTCACATTGAGACCTAAATTGGTTAGCTGTTGGAGAAGTTCATATATGGATCACGTTGAGAACATCAAATGGAGACCCAAATGGACAAATAGGGCTTCATTTTTGTGTCTTCTTGTTAGAGATAGCTTCCCACGACATATTCCCGATTTGTTCCAAATTGAAACCGATTTCAAATCCATTTGAACTTTCATGCTCCTTCTAACTGGTGCGACAAAATAAGATCCCACATGGATATATATAGTTCTTTCATACTTTAGAAGTTCACCATTTTAAACATATCATTCCACTTTTCCTTATATCATTTTAACATTTTATAAAAAACGTGAAATGGTATATTTTAAATATTGAACTAGTTATTACTATTTTCGTATAAATATATAAACAAATTATATATATTTTAACATTTTTATATATGGATCCACTATATTTTAGTAAAATGTTGAAATCCTGTTATGAAAATTTTTAATTTTATGTTGAAAAATATTGAAATTGTTGTTTAAAATCTTGAGTTTAGAAATCAGTAAAGCTAACAACATTATAAAATTAAAAAAACACCTAGAAAATGGGCCTCCACACCGAGCTTGGGTAGCAAGGCCCATGTATGGTTTCCATGGATGCATCATTTATGTTTTTAAAATATAGTATATAAGAAAAAAATTTGTAACACTTATTTTTTTCAAAGAAGCCTTGCTAATTTATGGTGCTAGGCAAGTAAACCGGATAATGATGTTAGCATAAGACAACGGTAATCAAACTAGAGTTGGTCGGCATGTATGACGACACCTGGTTTTCGAGTGGGTCTTTGTCTGCTATATATATCCCGGGGTTAGAGTCACATGATTAGAGCTTTTGTATTAGTTATAATAAGTTATCATAAAGCAAGTATATCTCTAAGCTTACTTGCAGGTACTCTTTATCTTTAAATGATGACCTAATATGTAGCTTATCTTCTAGCTTCCTTGTATAGTTCACTGTAACTAGTTTGTCGGTCACTTGGTATATTGTACTCGGTCTGACTAGACCCTATGCAAATAGTTCATCCAAGCTTTATCGTGAGTACCCATTGTACCCGTGCTCCCCAATAGCCCCCTAGTGATTTTTAACCGGGCCATTGCTTCCCGACTAGTGCCTTCATGTCATATTTCTTAAACCAAAGTTAAAAAAGCTCCATAAAGAAATGCATCTATTAGGTGCATCCTATATATGTAGTCCAATCATTTAGTTTACCAAACAATGTAGGAGTCATAAAAAGCTTTATATATATCATAAAATTACACGTATCCTTGGTATATAGCCACGTATGTACCCTTTAATTATTTTGTTTACCACAAATGTACCACAAGTAAAAAAAAAAGATCTTTTACTTCAAAGAATTGGGAACCTATTAGTAGGATGGTCAATGATGCTCGAGGCTTGTCAATGAATTCAGAATATAACCATAAAATAATAGTGTTTAAGTACTTTATTACATAGAATAATTGTCTCACTCATGAATCTCTAGCTTATTATTGCAACGGAAGTCTCTAAACGACAGCGGAAATAACTAAATAGCAGCAGCTCCATCTTCAACTCCACAGGCATGTTGATGGTAGTTCGCACACCTAGTATTCCACATGATCCTCGAAATACTCTTCTCCAGTAGCTGATGTTTATGTGATAATGCAAGGGTGAGTACATGTCGTACTCAGCAAGTGCGGGAAAAGTATGACATGTAGTTTACAACAAGGTATGGAATAAAAAGGCTCATTGCAGCAAGCAAATTTTATTTCAAAAACATGGTAAAAACAGCAACTATTTCTAGATGAGTTTAATCCCAATATAACAAAGTAAAACAACAATACTCCTTCATCATAATTCACCATTTATCAAGTCTCAACCAGCCATTAATCTTCCTCAAGTTCATCTCATGCTCATAAATATTCATAACTATCTCATGTTCATATAGCCAAAGCCAAACTCATTGTCATGACTCAACAGTCCCGAAACCAATCCCAATGACCATACCATAACCATACCGAACATCCATCCCAAGTTTTCCCTCTAATCATGTGAGTTGGCGAGGTGCTTTTGACCGGAAGCACGGCTATCATGATAGTTTTACACTCTGAAGAGGTGGCACCACATTACCCACAAGTTTGTGATTTCGTCACCCGTCGGCGACTGCAGAACCTCCATTATACCAGTACACAACCATCGGTGTATGGACGAGAGATCACAAAATATCCTTTACAAAGGGGCTACTAGATGTATGGACTCACTGAGGTCTCACCGGCAGGCTCGAATCACCATTCTCCCACCCAAGGGCCCCCTCTTGGGCCATGCAGTTCCTAGGGCAGTACTCTCTCGACTCCCATTCTCCGCGCCATCCACGGTCCATAACAAACTAGCAACACACCTAATTAGTCAGCTAAGCCGCACCCATATTTGGCCGTGGCACTGTTTTCCTGGCATGTGCTGGCATGAACCGGTCCTTAGATCTACGGCAAGTAAACCACCCTCTCATTAAGGAACATCCACGAACCAAGCTTACCTAGATCTCCCCCGATTCCATGCTCATTATCATCATCAAGTTCTCATTATCATTATTCATATGAGTGCAGTAGCTAGACATGTTTTAATTCAGCTTCCCGTATCCCGTAGATTAAGCGAAGCAAAAAGAAAAAACGACCATACCCGATTCATCAACTTTCCCGGCGACAAGAATGGTTAACAAAACTAGTAAACTCCTATAAAAGGGTGTCCCATCAAGTTGACTCAAGTGTACACATTTTCGCAAATGAAACAGTTTCAAAACATGGGATCAATATGGTCAAGGGGCACTTGCCTTGCTCCCGTGGCTCTTGTTGCTCAAGCATCTCGAAGTCTTGGCGATGTAGTTCTTTGTAGATGGCTTCCTGAGCTTGTACTTCTACTCATGACCATGCACATAAAAATTTTACAGCAATCAAACATCATGCACAAACTTTACTCTAGATGCAATGGTGTAGATGAATGCAAATCCTATAGTCTATTTTATTAAACCAGTTTGTACGTGTTCTTGCATGTTTTTATGGGGTTTTATGATGATCAAGGGTGTAGGGATCAAGTTTGTACGTGGTGATGATCTTGACTAAATATCTAGATCAATTCCACCGTCAAAAACCGATCAATACGTGATCTGCCCACACGAAAAAGTTTTTGTTTGAAGGGAGCGAAGAAAACGGATGCGTAGAAACAGTGAAGACGTCGTAATATGGGCAACGAAGACCTACCTTACTTCCTTTTGGTGGCAGGGCCTTCCTCCTAGCGATGGCAGCAACAGGAAGTTTTTCTATGGATGATCAGGGCAGGACAGATCGTCGGTTCTTTTTCCGGCGATGGCGAGGTGTGACGGGGCTCGTCGGTGGCTCACCGGCGACTGAACTCCGGCAAAGGGGGTCTAACTCGGCAAGTTGGGGGCTAGGGCCTCCATGTCACTGACTTGGCAGGGGGGAAAGGGAAAGGGGTTGCGGCCAAGGGGGGGGTTTGGGTTCTATTTATAAGGGAAAAAAGAGGAGTCCTACTCAAATTGGAGCTCAAATAAGAGTCCAACTCAACTTTGGATCTCAACAAACTTATCTTTTCAGTTAGGTGCGGTGGCCTTGGGGATTTTATCCCCCCAAATGTGGGGAAAATTTGGGGGAAATTGTGTCGGTACCCTCAGTACCGGGTACCCCCGCGCACAGGAGAAAAAGCCCTAAGGGCCTCGCCCCCTCCGCAGGGGCGAGCTCCGAGGGCGCCATGTGTTCAGTGGGGCTGGGCCTTCCCTCTCCTCAGAAGCGAGCTCCGAGAGCGCCACGTGTCCGGCAGGGTCGGGCCTCCATTCTCTTCAGAGGCGAGCTCCGAGGGCGCCACGTGTCTAGCGGGGCCGGGCCTCCCTTCTCCTCAGAGGCGAGCTCCGAGGGCACCACGTGTCTAGCGAGGCCGGACCTCCCTTCTCCTTAGAGGCGAGCTTCGAGGGCGCCATGTGTCCCATGGGGCCAGACCTCCCTTCCCCTCAGAGGCGAGCTCCGAGTGCGCCACGTGTCCAACGGGGCCGGACCTCCCTTCTCCTCAGAGGAGAGCTCCGAGGGCGCCACGTGTCCAGCGACCGGACCTCACCCCTTCCGCAGGGGTGAGCCCCAAAGGAGCCACGTGTCCAGAGGCCGGACCTCACCCCTTCCGCAGGGATGAGCTCCGAAGGCGCCACATCGCCAGCAGTGCCAGACCTCACCCCCTCCGCAGGGGTGAGCTCCGGAGGCACCACGTGTCCAGCGGGCCAGGGGACGTGTCGACAGCGCACTTCGGCAAATTGTAATCAGCTCATTTCAGCTATCTTTTTCCCATTCCCCATCATTTTTATGATTCTTTCTCCATTTCTATGGTTCCTTCCTCCATTGTACTTCCTTTATAATGTTTCTCTATATGAAAAATGTATGCAATGCATGGAAGTGAATTTGAGGGTGTTACAAACCTACCCTCCTTATACTTAATCTCGCCCTCGAGATTCGATAGAGTAGAGAATGGATGAGGGAATTCTGCCTTGAGGTCTTCCTCACGCTCCCATGTAGTTTTGGCTTCCGTGTGATGGATCCATTGTACCTTGCACCAACAGATCACTTTGTTTCAAGTGACCCTTTCCTTCACGTCCAAAATTTGGACGGGGTGCTCCACATAGGTCATATCCTCTTGAAGCTTGCGCTCATCCATCGGTACTTGTTCTTCCGGTACTCTTAAGCACTTCTTGAGTTGGGATACGTGAAACACATCATGTACATCGGAGAGGTGCGTTGGCAGCTCTAGTTGATAGGCTACTTCTCGCTTGCCCAAAATCTTAAATGGCCCGATGTAGCGAGGTGCAAATTTGTCCTTGATGTTGAACCATCGTTGGCCTCGGATAGGCGACACCTTAAGGTACACGAAGTCTCCTACTTCGAACGTCAATCTTCTTTGCCTATTGTCCGCATAACCTTTTTGTCGTGACTGAGCAGCCTTCAAATTTTCTCGTATCGTTTGGACTTGCTTTTCGGTGTCTTGCAGCACTTCGGGTCCAAACACTTGGCTCTCTCCGGTCTCATTCCAAAACAGCGGCGTTCTACACCGTCTACCGTACAATGCTTCGAAAGGTGACATCTTCAAGCTGGCTTGATAGCTGTTGTTGTATGAGAATTCAGCATACGGCAAGCTCCTATCCCAACTGCGCCCATGTTTCAAGGCGCAAGCTCTCAACATGTCTTCCAAAATTTGATTTGTCCTCTTGGTTTGCCCCTCAGTTTGCGGGTGATAAGTGAAGCTGAAATTCAGCCGTGTACCCATGGCTTCATGCAGCTTCTTCCAGAACCTAGAGGTAAATTGAGAACCCCGATCTGAAACTATCCTCTTCGGAACTCCATGGCTACACACGATTTGCTCCATATACAGCTCAGCTAGTTCTGTGACGCGGTACGTGGTTCTAACAGGAAGGAAATGGGCTGTTTTCGTCAATCGGTCCACAATAACCAAAATGGAGTCTAACCCAACCGAGTACGTGGCAATCCGACGATGAAATCCATGCTGATGTCTTCCCACTTCCACTCAGGTACTTTCAATGGCTGCAACAGTCCACCGGGTCTTTGATGTTCGGCCTTCACCTATTGGCATGTGTCGCATAAGGCAACATATTTAGCTATGTCCCTTTTCATACCATCCCACAAATAGCAAGTTTTCAGGTCCTTGTACATCTTTGTACAGCCGGGATGTATGGAATAAGGTGAGTCATGTGCCTCCTTTAATATCGTGTCGCGGATGTGCTTCACGTTAGGCACACAAATCCTTTTCCCTAACCAAAGTGTGCCCTTCTCGTCTTCCTTGAAATCCTTTTTTACGCCTTGTTGGATTCTTTCCTTGATTTCCTTGATTTCCTCATTCGTTGCTTGGCCATCTCGTATCTCTTGTTCCAGTGAAGAGTTGAGTTCTATCACTTCCATCTTGTTCAAGAACCTGAGATGTAACGGTTCGAACTCCTTGTGCAGCTCGGGCGGTAGCTCCCAATCTGTGAGTTGGTGACATGCTCCCTTTCGGCTCAACGCATCAGATACTACATTGGCCTTTCCGGGGTGATAATTGATTCCAACATCATAATCGTTGATGAGTTCCAACCATCGACGTTGCGTCAAATTCAGATCCGTTTGCGTGAATATATACTTGAGGCTTTTGTGATCCATATAGATCTCACATCGGTGGCCAAGGATATAATGCCTCCAAATCTTCAAGGCATGTACCACGGCTGCAAGTTCCAAGTCATGCATGGGGTAATTCAGCTCGTGTTTCTTTAGTTGTCTCGACGCATAGGCTACCACTTGTCCCTTCTTGCATGAGCACGCATCCAAGCCCTTGTCTTGATGCGTCACAATATATATCGAAACTCTTGCTCACGTCCGGCAATACCAAAACCGGCTCTGTGGTTAGCCTTTTCTTGAGCTCCTCAAAACTTTCTTGGCACACTGGTGTCCACTGAAATGCTTTTCCCTTCATTAGCAATTCAGTCATAGGATTCGCTATTTTGGAGAAATCCTTGATGAACCATCGGTAGTATCCAACCATCCCAAGGAAACTCCGAATATCTCTCACATTATGCGGTTGGTTCCACTTCAGAACATCTCCCACTTTTCCGGGATCAACCGATACTCCTCTCTCGGAGATGATGTGTCCTAGGAACGATATCTCCTTTAGCCAAAATTGACACTTGCTGAACTTGGCATACAATTGATACTCTCGCAGTGTCTGCAATGCCAATCTCAAATGTTCATCATGTTCTTCCTCGCTTTTTAAATACACCATGATATCGTCGATGAAAACCACGACGAACTTGTCCAAGTACTTCATGAAGACCTTATTCATGAGGTACATAAAATATGCTGGTGCATTCGTTAACCCAAAAGACATAACGGTATATTCATACGAACCATACAGTATTCGAAATGCAGTCTTGGGTATGTCGGAGGGTTTAATCTTCAGCTGGAAGTATCCCGGCCGAAGATCAATCTTGGAGAAAATTTGGGCACCTTTCATTTTGTCAAACAGGTCCTCTATACGGGGCAGCAGGTATTTATTCTTGATCGTCACCTCATTGAGAGACATATAATCCACACACATCCTTTGGGTCCCATCCTTCTTGTCTATGAAGAGCACGGGGGCTCCCCACGGTGACGAGCTTGGGCGTATAAAACCCTTTTCTAGCTGCTCCTGAATTTGTTTCTTAAGTTCCACTAGTTCATTAGCGGGCATCCTATATGGCCTTTTTCCTATAGGTGCAGTTCCAGGTACTAAATCAATGGCAAATTCAATGTCCCGGTCAGGTGGCATACCAGGAAGTTCTTCCAGGAACACATCTGAAAATTCTTGAACCACCGGAATGCTTTCCAATGTTGCTTAGTCGACGTGGTTCAACGCTGCCTTCTCGGTTGCCGGTTTGGCTGACTCGAACTCAATACGAGTACCGTGCTCATTTGTCAACTGAACGCTCCTCTCAGCACATTGGATTACTCCGTTGTGCTTGCTTAACCAATCCATTCCAAGTATTATATCAATCCCTTGGGAATCCAAGACAATAAGGTTGGCAAGAAAGTCTACCCCCTTATTTTAAGGTTTACTTTTAGACATACTATATTAGTCCTCATCTCTCCACTGGGAGAATTAACTAACATATTGTGTTTCATGTGTGACATGAGCAGATTATACTTGGCAACATACTTGGATGATATGAATGAATGCGATGCTCTGTAATCAAATAAAACAGTGGCTGGGTTGGAGTTGGCAAGGAACATACCAATCACGACATTCTCAGCTTGTTGCGCTTCCTCAGCGGAGACATAATTCACGTTGCCACGAGCGTAGTTCTGCTGCCCACGGTTACCTTGCGTAGCTCCTCCACTCGGCCGTGGGTTCTGTTTTAGTGCGTTGGTCGGCTGTCCAAGTCCTTTCTTCGGGCATTGACTTGCAAAGTGTCCCACCTCTCCACATGAAAAGCATGCTTTGTTGCCCAAAACAGCAGGAACGTTGGGACGAGGCTGGTTTTGAGCATAGGCGTCCATGTTGGGACGGGGCGCAAGAGGCAAAGGTATACGAGGTGCTTGCATAACAGGACGTTGCTGCGGTGGTTGATTAGGGCGAGGTGGGTTTGCAGGGCAGAAAGTAGAAGCGGACGAGCCATACTGTGGTGCAGCTGGGGGCATGAAACGGGGATGTACATTGCTCCCTTGTGGCTGGTATGGAATCTTCCTCTTGCCCTCTTGCTCGATCTCACGGATCTTGCTCTCAACCACTATAGCTTTGTCAACAAGCTTCTGGAAACTTGCATAATCATTGTTGAGCAGTTGTACTTGGATCTCATTGTTCAATCCTCTCATGAACGAGTATTGCTTCCTTTGATCCGAGTTGATGTCTTCGGGAGCATACCTTGACAGCTGCGTGAACTTGTTGAGCTACTCATTCACACTCTTCTTTCCTTGGCGGAGACCTTCGAACTCTTGCCTTTTAACCATCATGACTCCCGTAGAGACGTAATGAGAGCGGAAA
Organism: Neostapfia colusana; assembly: GCA_030760725.1. Classification (NCBI taxonomy): domain Eukaryota; kingdom Viridiplantae; phylum Streptophyta; class Magnoliopsida; order Poales; family Poaceae; genus Neostapfia; species Neostapfia colusana. Next base: position 36,388,533 of record JASWHV010000016.1, read on the forward strand.
CTCTCCTTGAATTCAGCCCAAGTGATAGTCTCCTGGTTGTCATGAGCATCGCAAAGAGCGTCTCACCAGTCAGCGGCTGCTCCCATAAGTTGGTGCGATGCGAAGAGAACTTTCTCCCGATCATTACACTGAACAATAGCAAACTTCTTTTCCATAGATTTCAACCAATCATCAGCCTCCATGGGATCATTAGCTTGTGCAAAAGTAGGCGGTCGAGTCCTCAGGAACTCTCCCAATCTGTTGTGAGCCGGCGGTGGTGGCGGTGGTGGTGGTGGGAGTGCAGGAACGGGGTTAGGATTGTTGTTGTTGTTGGCTTGCAGCTGTCCCAAAGTTTGTATCATAGTTTGCATGAGCTGGTTCTGCATAGCCATCAACCGTTCAAGGTTGTTTGCACCAGCCCCGGGGATGGCATTTTTAGGAACTTCAACGTGGCCATCCTCTTCTGGTTCATGGTTGCCATGAACGTTCCTCCTTTGACGGCTGGCGTTTTGCCTCACCATCTGTGAGAGAGAGTTGGGTAGAATAGAAAATAGAAGTTTAGATTGATCCCCCCAACAATATGCATCAAGGTGCATGAACCAAATATCTTATTTCATTAATTTCAGCCTATGTGAGGATGTGAACACATGCCGAAGCATCTCACATCTCTCTACTATGTGTGGATGTGGAATTTCACCGAAGCGTCCAACAACTCACACCAGCACACAAACACAAGCAATCATCACAAAAGCTCAACACGCCACTCCTATTCACGCTACTACGATTTTAAATATTACTATTACAGCTTATTCAATGGGAATTCTAAACTTAATCATGTGAATTGGTGCTGTTCCCGCCGTGTGACGGGGTGGTCCATCGGACACCTCAATGGGGTTAAGTGCACTCCCATGTGGTGGTGAACGAGTACTTATGCGTGTCGTGCTCATGATCATCGGCATCTATAAATAGGACATGATAAACTTTAGAGAAGGAAGAAAATACTTCAAAACTTCAGAAGCTGTGAAGCAAGAAAGCAAAAGTGTTGTTGTCCAATAGGAGAGAAAAGAGGGGCTGAAAATCGCACTTTGCGGTGGCTGAATTGACAAGAAAAGCGCAGCAGCAAGCAATTTTTGAAAATAGAAGTTTAGAAGGGTGTTCCTATGTGTTTTAGAGTGGCTCTGATACCAATCTGTGACACCCGGTTCCGAAAACAGAACCAAGTTAATGCATTTGTGTGCCCAGGATGTTCATCACACATATACGTGTAATCCACAAACTGAATTAAGAATATAACCACAAATAAATAGTGTTTAAGTACTTTATTACATCGACTAATTGTCTCACTCATGAATCTCTAACTTATTCTTGCAGCAGAAGTATCTAAACGACAGCGGAAATAACTAAATAGCAGCGGCTCCATCTTCAACTCCATAGGCATGTTGACGGTAGTTAACACGCCTAGTATTCCACATGATCCTCGAAATACTCTTCTCCTGTGCCTGATGTTTATGTGATAATGCAAGGGTTAGTACATGTCGTACTCAGCAAGTGCGGGAAAAGTATGACATGTAGTTTACAACAAGGTATGGAATAAAAAGGCTCATTGCAGCAAGCAAATTTTATTTCAAAAACATGGTAAAAACAGCAACTATTTCTAGATGAGTTTAATCCCAATATAACCAAGTAAAACATCAATATTCCTTCACCATAATTCACCATTTATCAAGTCTCAACCAGCCATTAATCTTCCTCAAGTTCATCTCATGCTCATAAATATTCATAACCATCTCATGTTCATATAGCCAAAGTCAAACTCATTGCCATGACTCAACAGTCCCGAAACCAATCCCAATTACCATACCATAACCATACCGAACATCCATCCCAAGTTTTCCCTCTAATGATGTGAGTTGGCCAGGTGCTTGTGACCGGAAGCACGGCTGTCATGATAGCTTTACACTTTGCAGAGGTGGCACCACTTTACCCACAAGTTTGTGATTTCGTCACCCGTCGGCGACTACAGAACCTCCATTATACCAGTACACAACCGTCGGTGTATGGCCAAGAGATCACAAAATAGCCTTTACAAAGGGGCTACTAGATGTATGGACTCACTGAGGTTTCACCGGCAGGCCCGAATCACCATTCTCCCACCCACGGGCCCCCTCTTGTGCTATGTAGTTCCCAGGGCAGTCCTCTCTCGACTCCCATTCCTCGCGCCATCCACGGTCCATAACAAACTAGCAACACACCTAATTAGTCAGCTAAGCCGCACCCATATTTGGCCTTGTGATGGCACTGTTTTCCTGGCATGTGCTGGCATGAACCGGTCCTTAGATCTACGGCAAGTAAACCACCCTCTCATTCAGCAACATCCACGAACCAAGCTTGCCTAGATCTCCCCTGATTCCATGCTCATTATATCATCATCAAGTTCTCATTATCATTATTCATATGAGTGCAGTAGCTAGACATGTTTTAATTCAGCTTCCTGTATCCCGTAGATTAAGCGAAGCAAAAAGGAAAAATGACCAGACCCGACTCATCAACTTTCCCGGCGACAAGGATGGTTAATAAAACTAGTAAACTCCTATAAAAGGGTGTCCCATCAAGTTGACTCAAGCGTACACGTTTTCGCAAATGAAACAGTTTCAAAACATGGGATCAATATGGTCAAGGGGCACTTGCCTTGCTCCCGTGGCTCTTGTTGCTCAAGCGTCTCGAAGTCTTGGCTTCCTGAGCTTGTCCTTCTACTCAGAACCACGCACATACAAAATTTACAGCAATCAAACATCATGCACACACTTTACTCAAGATGCAATGGTGTAGATAAATGCATATCCTATGGTGCTGTTTTATTAAACCAGTTTGTACGTGTTCTTGCATGTTTTAATGGGGTTTTATGATGATCAAGGGTGTAGGGATCAAGTGTGAACGTGGTGATGATCTTGACTCAAGATCTAGATCAATTCCACCATCAAAAACCGATCAAAACGTGATCTGTCCACACGAAAAAGTTTCTGTTTGAAGGGAGCGAAGAAAACGGATGCGTAGAAACAGCGACGACGACGTAAGATGGGTAACAAAGACCTACCTTACTTCCTTTTGGTGGCAGGGCCTTCCTCCTAGCAATGGCAGCAGCGGGAAGTTTTTCTATGGATGATCAGGGCAGGACAGATCGTCGGTTCTTTTTCCGGTGATGGCGAGGCGTGACGGGGCTCGTCGGCGGCCGGATGTTTGAACGTCATTGTGTTTCGGGTTCATGGAAAATGGGACTTACAAAAATTTTCGTACATGGGATGGTATACATGAGGTGCAACCACATGGGTTCAAGCATTCCTTTGAATGTGTTGGACCAAGGTGGAATTAAACCCCTGTGTAAATAATACATGTGCATGAGGAAGAATTAAAAGTAGGTCTTTAGACCCAAATGCTCACCTCAAAGTGCTGCCAAATTGTTGAATACACATGGAGCCTCATATATTTGAAATTTGAGGAGAATATGGTGGCAAACTTTTGATTTGAGGGTCAGCTAGAGAGGAGTAAATTCTGATCATGTTTGAATTCATGCTGAATTCCAACATGTTAAGGCAAGGGAAGGACTGCAGTTATGTCACATGAAATGATAAACTCAAACATGGACATTGGGGAAAGCTAAAATTTTCTTTAGCTCATACTGAACACATGTTAACCAAGGGAAAAGAATCTCACTCCCAAAAATCTAACTCATGTGCACATTCTCTATGAGTAGAGGGGAGGGAAATTTAAACCCAATTATGAATCTTTGTAAAGGATTTATGTTCAGATTGTCCAAAGGCCTATATGTGAGATGACCCTTGCAGTCCTCAGGTATTAAAGAGCTTAAGTTCCAAATTTGGAGAAATTTTGAGCTCATCTACCATTTGTTCAAATGGGTCATCACAAAAGAGGTTTTCAAACTGTTGGTGCAAAGTTTATGTTTGCAGCAACCAAATGTAAAGGTTGACTCCATATTTCAAATCCTCGGCTCCAAATTTGTGGGAATACAAATTTTTACCACATTTGGAAGTGTTTTCGCTAAGATTTTGCAATAGGACATAAAAGGGTAATTGAATTCAAATTCAAATTTGAACATGGATGAAACTTTGCCCTCTGTTCAAATGAATTCCCAAATTTGGATCAACTTATTGAAATTTATTATCTGCCAAATTTGGAAGATATTTTGTAAGAAAGTTTGGGGGGATAAGAAGAGGGATGGACCCCACCTGTCAATGAGACATTTAGTCTTGCACACTAAGTCACATCCCCCTGTTTCACTCGAGCAGCTGATTTCACCTCCGGGCGCCACCGCGTGAGCCACAACAGCCACCTCCTGCTTCCTTCCTTGAGCTGGCGAGCTGCTCACAACGTGGTCACCGCACGAAGCAGTCTGTTGCTCACGATAAGGAATCGAACCGACCTCGGGCGCCCTCACGGAAAACAGAGACAACCGGTGCCGCCTCTGTTCCTTTCAATTGCAACCAGCGTTGCTTTCCCCTTTGCTCGAGCTCCCAACAGCAAAGAGCTGTGGCAACGTGTGCTCTAGCCGGCTAGCTTCTTTCCCCCACGGTCCCGAGCTCGTTGGCACCAGAAAACAGCAAAGGTTCTGCAGCTCTCGGGTAAAAGCTGAAAAACCGAAACTGGTCGTCGTGGCCAGCCCAAACCATGGGTGATCACGCTCAAGGAAGCCACCCCATCAGTGCACCTACAAGCCTAGTTTCCTCACCTCCGAAGCTAAGCCCTAGCCATTGACCACAGATGGAGAATTTCAAAATTTTCTCCCGGGCGGCCGAAACTGACCTTGAGGTAAGGAATTGCAAAATTCGTCCTCAATTCGTGTTGGTTGTGTTTCAAACTCCGCACACAAGTTCTTAACTGCCTAGCACACCTCCTCCATCGATTTTAGACCGAGAAATTGAGTGTAGAGCGAGGAATTCGAGTTCTTTTCGAGGGTATACCGCTGGACCATATCGGGCGCACGGTGCCAATAGGTTTGGAGCTCTCCCCGGCTTGTTTAGACCTCATGTCGGTCTTCTATACGATTCCCTGGTGCTTTAGAGCACAAGAACCGACCATTTGGTGGAGAATTCACCGTGCACGACCTCGCCGGAGCCCTAGGGTTTGCTGTTGCCGGTGCGCCCCATATTCCGGCGAGTTTCAGCGGCCGGCGACCTCACCAACGTGTTCAGCATGGGGGAAAATGGGGGGGCGGCCAGCAGGGGGTCCGGAGGTGGCTGGGAAGTGCCTTTCTAGCGAGCTCGCCGGACGGAGCCGCCACTGCTCTGTTTGGCGCGAGGCTGAAGGTTAGGGATGACGAATGGGACCCACTGTCGGCATTTAAACATTTTCCAGATTTTCCCAATTTAGTACAAACTTTGGAGAGCCATAACATTGTGTAGGAGTGTCAAAAAATTGTGAAATAAATTCTGTTGGATTCCTCGCAAAGAGTACTACCAGTGGTGCAGTCCAATATTTATAAAAATCCTTAGATTTGGCTCATTAATTCATTTAAGGAAAATCTTATATGAATTTTTACAGGAGTTCTGTTAATTGGAAAATTCCCAAATTTGGGCAGGACATTCTTCCAATAATCCTTGAACTTCAGTAAAATTTTCCAGATTTTTCCAATTCAGTACAAACTTTGGAGAGCCATAACTTTGTGTAGGAGTGTCAAAAAATTGTGAAATAAATTTTGTTGGATTCCTCTCAAAGAGTACTATCCAGTGGTGCAGTCCAATATTTATGAAAATCCTTGGATTTGGCTCATTAATTTATTTAAGCAAAATATTGTATGAATTTTCCCGAAGACGTATTCTAGGCTCGTAGAATCCCCCGGGCAACGCTTGTGAACGGAGCTCCACAAGATTCTATTTCTGCCGCATTATATTATGTGTATCAGACAATTTAATAGTCTTTTGAGATATTTATGTAAGATTTTAATTATTACGATGTACTTGGCTTGTATTAAATGATGTTCCACTGTTGTCATCACATGTATGAGCAAACAGATTCTGGCATACATGTGTTTATTCACTCGGTTGATCTTCGAACAAACTGGGTGTGACACCCTTTCGAGATCGAGGTTGGTAAAAATTCGAGCCGAGTTTGAGCCGAGTCTGGAATCCACTCGATAGGATCTACTTGATAAGACTTGATAAGACTCATTTAAACAGTTAGGATCTACTGTAACACCCTCAAATTCACTTCCATGCATTGCATACATTTTTCATATAGAAAAACATTATAAAGGAAGTAGAATGGAGGAAGGAACCATAAAAATGGAGAAAGAATCATAAAAATGATGGGGAATGGGAAAAAGATAGCTGAAATGAGCCGATTCCAATTTGCCGAAGTGCGCTGTCGACACGTCCCCCGGCCCGCTGGACACGTGGCACCTTCGGAGCTCACCCCTGCGGAGGGGGATGAGGTCTGGCACTGCTGGCGACGTGGCGCCTTCGGAGCTCATCCCTGTGGAAGGGGTGAGGTCCAGCCGCTGGACACGTGGTGCCTTCGGAGCTCATCCCTGAAGGGGTGAGGTCTGGCTGCTGGACACGTGGTGCCTTTGGGGCTCACCCCTGCAGAAGGAGTGAGGTCCGGCCGCTAGACACATGGCGCCCTCGGAGCTCTCCTCTTAGGATAAGGGAGGTCCGGCCCCGCGGGACACATGGCACCCTCAGAGCTCTCCTCTGAGGAGAAGGGAGGTCCGGCCCCGCGGGACACATGGCGCACTCGGAGCTCGCCTCTGAGGAGAAGGGAGGTCCGGCCCCACGGGACACGTGGCGACCTCGGAGCTCGCCTCTGAGGAGAAGGGAGGTCCAGCCTCGCTAGACACGTGGCGCCCTCGGAGCTCGCCTCCGAGGAGAAGGGAGGCCCGGCCCCGCTGGACATGTGGCGCCCTCGGAGCTCGCCTCTGAAGAGAAGGGAGGCCCGGCCTCGCTGGACACGGGGCGCCCTCGGAGCTCGCTTCTGAGCCTTGCTGTCCAGGACCTCTCTTCGGGCACTGGCTCGCAAAGTGTCCTGGTTCTCCGCATGCAAAGCATGCCTTGTTGCCCACGACAGCGGGGACGTTGGGCGGGAGTTTTGAATAGGGGCGCCCATGTTAGGACGAGGCGCCGGAGGTCAAGGCACATGAGATGCTTGCATGACAGGACGTTGCTGTGGTGGCTGATTAGGGCGGTATGCAGGACCAGTCAATCCATACTGCGGTGCAGCTGGGGGCATGTACTGAGGGCGTACATTGCTCCCTTGTGGCTGGTATGGCATCTTCCTTTTACCCTCTTGCTCGATCTCTCGGATCTTGCTCTCAACCACGATAGCTTTGTCAACCAGCTTCTGGAAGTTAGCATAGTCATTGTTGAGCAGTTGAACCTGGATTTCATTGTTCAACCCTCTCATGAACAGGTACTGCTTCCTCTGGTCCGAGTTGACATCTTCAGGGGCATACCTTGAAAGCTGCATGAACTTGTTGAGATACTCGTTCACGGTCTTCTTGCCCTGGCGGAGACTTTCGAACTCCTGCCGTTTGAGCATCATGACACCAGCAGGGATGTAATGAGAGCAAAAACTCTCCTTGAACTCAATCCAAGTAATAGTCTCTGGGTTGTCATGTGCATTACAAAGGGCATCCCACCAGTCGACGGCAGCTCCCATAACTTGGTGCGATGCGAAGAGAACTTTCTCTCGGTCATTGCACTGAACTATGGCAAGCTTCTTCTCCATGGACTTCAACCAATCATCGACCTCCATGGGATCATTAGCTTGACCAAAAGTGGGTGGTCGAGTCCTCATGAACTCTCCCAATCGGTTGTGAGCCAGCGGTGGTGGAGGTGGTGCAGGAACGGGGTTGTTGTTGTTGGCTTGCAACTGACCCAAAGTCTGGACCGAGAAGGCAACACTGAACCATGTCGAAGGAGCAACATTGGACAATATTCCGGTGGTTCAAGAATTCTCGGACGTGTTCGCGGAAGAACTTCCAGGTATGCCACCTGACCGGGACATTGAGTTTTCCATTGACCTGGTACCCGGAACCGCACCTATAGCAAAAAGGTCCTATAGGATGCCCGTTAATGAACTAGTGGAGCTCAAGAAGCAAATTCAGGAGCAGCTAGAGAAGGGTTTTATACGTCCAAGCTCATCACTATGGGGAGCCCCCGTGCTCTTTGTAGACAAGAAGGATGGGACCCAGAGGATGTGTGTGGACTATAGGTCTCTCAGTGAGGTGACGATCAAGAACAAATACCCTCTGTCCCGTATAGAGGACCTATTCGACCAGATGAAAGGTGCCCGAGTGTTCTCCAAGATTGATATTCGGTCCAGATATTTCCAGCTGAAGATTAAGCCCTCCGATATAACCAAGACTGCCTTGTGAACACAGTATGGTTCGTATGAATATACCGTCATGTCTTTTGGATTAACAAATGCACCTGCATACTTCATGTACCTCATGAACAAGGTCTTCATGGAGTACTTGGACAAGTTTGTCATAGTTTTCATCGACGACATTATGGTGTATTCAAAAAGTGAGGAGGAGCATGAAGAACACTTGAGATTGATCTTGCAGAAACTGCAAGAGCATCAATTGTATGCCAAGCTCAGCAAGTGTCAATTTTGGCTAAAGGAGATATCATTCCTAGGCCACATCAACTCTGAGGAAGGAGTATTTGTTGATCCCGGAAAAGTGGGAGATGTTCTGAAGTGGAACCAACCGCAAAATGTGAGGGATATCTGGAGTTTTCTTGGGATGGCTAGATACTACCGACGTTTCATCAAGGACTTCTCCAAGATAGCAAAGCTTATGATGGAGTTGCTAACAAAGGGAAAGGCATTCCAGTCGACCCCAGCGTGCCAAGAAAGCTTTGAAGAGCTCAAGGAAAGGCTCACCACAGCGCCGGTTTTGGTATTACCGGACGTAAGCAAGAGCTTTAACATATATTGTGACGCATCAAGACAAGGGCTCGGATGCATGCTCATGCAAGAATGACAAGTGGTAGCTGATGCCTCACGACAATTAAAGAAACACGAGCTGAATTACCCCACTCATGACTTGGAACTCGCAGCCGTGGTGCATGCATTAAAGATTTGGAGACATTATATCCTTGGTCATCGATGTGAGATCTATACGGATCATAAAAGCCTCAATTACAAATTCACCCGAACGGATTTGAATTTGAGGTAACGTCGATGGTTGAAACTTATCAAGGATTATGATGTTGGAATCAACCATCACCCCAGAAAGGCCAATGTAGTAGCTGATGCATTGAGCCGAAAGGGATCTTGTCACCATCTCACGGTTCGGGAGCTTCCGCTCGAGCTACGCAAGGAGTTCGAACGGTTACATCTCGGATTCTTGAACGAGATGGAAGTGATGGAACTCCACTCTTCGTTGGTACAAGAGATAAGAGGTGGCCAAGCTACGGATGAACCCGCGCGTACAGAAGAAAAACCGCTTCAGATCTCGTTACCTTCGCAGCGGTGAGCTCCGGAAGCTCCATGTGTCCAGTGGGGGCCTAGTCTCCCTTTTCCACAGAGACGAGCTCTGGTTGTGCCATGTGACAGGCGGGCGAGACCTCCCGTCTCCTTGGAGGCAAGCTCCGCGTGCGCCACGTGTCCTGGTGGGTCAGGACCTCCTCTCTATCCAGAGACGAGCTCTGCGCATGCCACGTGTCAGTGCTGGACCTCCCCTCTCTTCGGAGGTGGCCCTGAATGTGCCATGTGTCAATTTTGGACCTCCCCTCTCTTAGGAGTGAGCTCCGATAGCGCCACGTGTCCGTTCTGGACCTCCCCTCTCTTCGGAGGTGAGCTCCGAGAATGCCACGTGTCGAGTAGTGCTGAATTTTCCTTTCTTCTCAGAGACGAGCTCCGAGGTTGACAAGTGTCCAATAGCGTCAGACCTCCCGGAGGTGAGCTCCGGAGGTGACACGTGTCTAGTAGTGTCGGACCTCCCGGAAGTAAGCTCCGGAGGTGACACGTGTCCAGTAGTGTCGGACCTCCCAGAAGTGAGCTCCGGAGGTGACACGTGTCCCGCGGATCGGACCTCCCAGAGGTGAGCTCTGAGAACGACACGTGTGCCGCTCGGCTGGACCTTTCTCTCCGCAGCGACTAGCTCCGCAGCCAACATGTGTGCTGCGGGACTGGCCTCGCTTCTCCGCAGAGGCTAGCTCTGGGGGCAACACGCGTCCCACGGGGTCAGATCCCTCCCCCTTTGCGGGGACGAGCCCCGAGCCTGCCACGTAGTTAGTTTAGCGGTGGACCTCTCCCCTTTTGCAGGGATGAGCTCCGAACACGCCACGTGGCCAGCGGGCCGCGGATAGTGTCTACGGCGCTCCTCGGCGAACTGAAATTGGCTCTTTTTGCCTATCTTTTTGATTTCTTCTCTGTTTCTACTTATTTAAAATGTTTCTCTACATAAATTATGAATGCACGTATGATCAAAAAAATTGAGGGTGTCACATGTGGCAGCTGTACCGGTGATGGCGCCCACTGGGGAAAGACAGCCTGCTGCCCTGCGGCCATAGCCTACAAATATAAAGCAAAATATTATACAATCATATATTTGAAATGTTGAGTACAACGGTCCGAACTTACCTGCATGGCATCTTGCAACTGTAGCACGTACGAGTGTTGATACTCGTCCCTAGCCCTGAGCTCCGCTGCCTGCCTCTCGTTTGTCAGTCGCAGCGCTTCCCGTGTCCTCTGGAGCTCCTCCTGGATACTCTGGAGCTCCAGATCTTGGCTCATACGCCTGCTGTACCCACCCTGGGATGAAGAGGCCGTCGAGGAAGACCGCGCCTCCCTCGAGTGTTCTCCCTTGTGAGTGTAGAGTCCATCTTCTCCTCAAAAGAGAAGAGAAGCTGGAGGTATCGGTATTGAACAGAGGGGGCTGTTCACAAAGCATCCCATGATGCGCTCCGAGGAGGGGAAAAAGTCTCGGGCGGTTTGGAGGGTCCCGGCTTGCCTACTGCTTTGTTACCAGAGCACTTAGCACTTGTTTTATTATTGATTCCTGGGGCTAGGCGTTCGTTGAATCAGTCTATCCAAACCGCAGACGCACTTTTCAGATCAGTGACGGCCTCTCCAGTGGAGCTGGGCGCCTGGGCCTTGAATGCGCTAGCTAGCAATGTAATTAGCTTCTGATTAGTTTAAAGCAGCAAGGTTACATGACAATTGGCACTCAAAACAGCGGTCGGCGGCAGCGGGGGGAGCCGGCGACATACCTCGACAGTGCAGGGGTGGTGGCGGCGTACCTTGACAGTGTGGTCCTCCTCGATGGATGGCGGCAGCGGCGGCCCTCCACGGCGGCAACGGCGACGGAGGCCCACAAAATTGAGGCTGCGGCGGTGGACCTCAGCGCGGCGCGGTCCTCCTCGGTGGCGTCGGCGGTGGCCTTCGGCGACGGCGCAGTCCTCCTTGGTGGCGGCGGCCCTCGGCAACGGCGCGGCGGCGGTGGAGGTGTGGCGCGGCCGGTGGAGTCGTGGAGCGGCCAAATGAGGAGCTCTGCGCAGAGGGGACCCTGGCAAAAAAACACTAATTGACGACAGTGTACTTGAACCGTCGTCTACATTGCCTTATTGACGACGGTGTAGTTTAACCGTCGTCTATAAATTCTCGGAAAGGCCCAGATTTTGACCCATGTTGACGAGGGCCTATATTGTCGACAGTGGACTGTTGTATATATTGCCCGAGACCTTATAGACGATGGTAATAGGTCAACCGTTGTCAATAAATGACTTATTGACGACGGCTAGACTCCACCGTCATCAATATTTTTATTGACGACAGTGTCGTCGTCAATAAATTTGGCCGTCGTCAATGGTCGCTTTTCCTGTAGTGCAAGTAAAACTAACCAAAAAATAAGCTTGAGTACCTAAGGTACTCAGCAAGTGTTGGAAAGAAATGATATGCAGACAAAGACAAGAAAAGGCCTAAGTCACGGTTATGCACTACGCATTAATTCCTATCACCTTAGCTTATTAAGCACCTATATTAATACATAAGTGAGATGATCCCAATCCCACAACCTCATCGTCAGTGTTAACCTTCCCGCTTAACATTCCCAAACTCTCACTTCATAATCCACTAAGTAATTCCCACCCAGATTACAAGGAGTAAGTTATGAAAAAGCTAGGGTTGACATCCTAACATGGGTTTCATAATTCATAACATAATGCAAATAACTCTTACCAAATATCCTAGCTTAGGTACAAAATGGTCAAGGACACCTTCCTTCTCCTTGCTGCTCGGTGATGTCGAAAACTTGGTCCTGGAGGTTGAGAACCGGCTCTAGGGCTGGATCTACTCGTGCATTCATACATAGAATAAAAGCAAACAACATTCCATAAGAGTTCATCCACATATACAACTCATGCAAGTCAGTCATGCATAAATACATAGTTTCGTTTTATGTTTTGGTATAAAATCACTAAAGTTTTCATATATGTATTCAATGTTAGTTTCTTATGACTAAATCCTCACTTTCAACATCATATAATACCTATACTAAACTTTGATGTGTATATGCGCATATATATTGTATTTTATCTTTACTTTGAGCCAAATTTTGAAATATATGAATTGTAGCTATGCATACATACACACTTTGAACATGAATATTTCTCCACAGTTTGAACTCAGCTTTGAAAACTAAACCTAAACTGAAATCTCCATTTAAATCAATTCCTAGAGTGTATACTACAATTTTGGCTACACCATTTTGCATAAAAATTGTATTTCCAACCTAAACAGAATTTTCATGCCTTCTTCCTACAACTTTCAGATCTTAATTTCCTACTCAAAATCATATATGAACATTTCCTAAAGTGCTTATTATTTTTACATGTATTCATATTTGTTTTTATGCTTAAAACTGAATTTTCAGCATTAAAAAGGAACTAAAATTATATTTTCAGAATTTATTTACCATCTAAAAATGAATTTCTGATATTTCTAAAGATTTTCTAGGAGCTAGACCAATTTGGAATAATATTATATGATTATTTGCATTCTAATGAACTCAAATGAAATTCAAATTACCAATTGCATAATTTAAATATTCTACAGGGTTCAAATCACAAATATACACTACTGCAGAGTCCAAAAATCATATTTTACACAAGTTCAGGTTCTTAAACATATAATACAGAAAGAATTTCCTAATTTCTTAGAAATCCAGGGGCTCAACCAACTAAATCTAGCATTTTCCTGAATTCTGGAAGACTACAAGGGGTAGAACAGCAGAATCCGGGGCTAGATCTTAATTTCCTAAGGCGCTAGAGGGTAGATTGTAAGAATACCGGCTATTACACTGCGGGGCTGATGTGGGCCGTTGGATTTTAAACGGAGGGCTGAGATTAGATTGGGAATGAGTACGCTGGAAATCTAACTTCAGCCGTAGGATTTAAAATGGACGCCTCACATTGAGCCACATTGCTCGACCGGAGGGAAAAGCAGTGCGCGACCGCGGTCGGCAGTGGGGAGCGGCGATCTCGCCGGGATTTCATGCAACCTCGACTAAGCGCCCTAGACCTTCACTTTCTATGCAAATTTCAACGGAGCTGGAGTAGGGGGACTCACCTAGGGCGTTTTGATGGATCCCGAAAGTCCAGAGAGTGCTCGGCGATGGTGATGCGTGGCGGTCATCGGTGAACTACGTCTAGAGGATGTTTGGGTCCAGCTTTCTTCAAATTTTCGATCATCAAGATTCCCTGTGATCGAAAGGCGCACCGAGGGTTAGGAGTGACCACAGGTCGAGTATCCAAAGAGTTCGACAGCGATCGGCGGCTAGCTCTTACCGGCAAGCGACGAAATCGGTTTTTCCGGTGAGGATTCTTGGCAATGTCGGCGCTGAGGAGTCGTGGAGGTTCCTCTGAAGCGGAGAGGCGAGTTAGAGACAGAAGAACGGCCATAGTGGCGGCAAATTTGGAAGTTTGGCGGCGGCGCTCACTGGTTGAGAAAAGTTCGCAAGCTGGGGCAGGAAAAACAGAGGGAGTTGCGGGGGTTTGAATCACAACGGGGTCTGGTTGGTTGCTATCGTGCGGGGAGTGCGCGGAGAGTCCGGGATCGTGGTTGGTGTGCACCGAATTTGGAGGCAGGGCGGTGGATAGAGCACGAGAGAATCCGGTGGTGGTTGGGGGAGGAAGAAAGGGCTGATGAGTGGGGCCGGGGTGGCAGTGAGAGGAAAAGAGGAGGGGGCTGCCGGCTGCGGCTGGGCTGAGTGCGGGGAATTCAGCCCAGTTGCCCTTTTTTATTTTTCTCTTCTTTTCCTTTTCTGTTTCTTTCCTCAAATTCAAATTCAGGTTTGAATTTCCAAATTTTTGGCACATGCACGACGTCCACTCTCCATATTTTGAAATTTTGAAATTTTGAAATTTTTGGACGTTACAACTCTAACCCCCCTTAAAAAGAATCTTGTCCTCGAGATTCGGTAACTCCTATGGGAATAGGTACGGGAACCGTGCCTTGAATTCGTCTTCTCTTTCCCACGTGGCTTCCTCTTCTGAGTGATGTTTCCGTTGCACTTTGCACATACGAACTCTCTTGTTCCTTGTGATGCGTTCTGTCGTCTCAAGAATTTTAACTGGGTACTCGGTGTACAAAAGATCTTCTTGGATGTCCAACTCATTCATTGGCAACCTCTCCTCGGGTGTTGTCAAACATTTTTTAAGTTGTGACACATGGAACACATCATGCACATCGGATAAGCGGGAAGGTAACTCCAACCGATATGCAACTTCTCCTTTTCGCTCTAGAATTTGAAAAGGTCCGATATACCGAGGTGCTAGTTTTCCTTTCACTTTAAATCGATGAAGTCCTCGAGACACCTTGAGATATACGTAGTCCCCTACTTTGATGGTTAGCTCTCTTCGTCTTGTCTCCGCATAGCTCTTTTGTTGAGTCTTAGCTATCTTCAAGTTGCTGTGGATTTCTTTTACTTTTCTTGCTGCATCTCACAACACCTCTGGCCCAAACACTTGACTTTCTCCCATTTGATCCCAAAACAAAGGAGTTCTGCATTTTCTCCCATATAATGCCTCAAACGGAGACATCTTCATGCTGTCCTTGTAACTGTTATTATTGGATAACTCGGCATATAATAAGTTCTTGTCCTAGCTTCTGCTCTTCTTGAGTGCACAAGCTCTTAGCATGTCCTCGAGGATCTGGTTTGTTCTTTCTGTCTGCCCATCGGTCTGCAGGTGGTATGCAGAACTGAAATTGAGACAGGTCCCCCATGGTTTCATGTAATTTCTGTCATAACCTGGAGGTAAATTGTGTGACTCGATCCGATACTATCTTTTTGGGCACTCCGTGTAAACACGCGATCCTGGAGATGTATAACTCAGCTAACTTAGAACCGTTGTAATGTTCTTTTACAGGGATAAAGTGAGCTACCTTGGTTAGTCGATCGACTATTACCCATATCTAATCATATCCCGATTGAGTTCTAGGCAGCCCTACTATGAAGTTCATGCTTATTTCTTCCCATTTTAATTCCGGTACTTTGAGTGGTTGCAATAATCCTGCAGGTCTTTGGTGCTCTGCTTTCACCAACTGACACGTGTCACACAAAGCAACGTGTTCTATAACATCTCGCTTCATGCCATACCACCAGTACCTACTTTTAAGATCCTTCTTAGTACTCCCAGGATGAATGGAGTAGTTGGAATCATGAGCTTCCCTCAGGATCAGTTCACGGATTTCTTTCACATCAGGCACACATATCATTTTCCCATGCCATATTGTGCCCTGTTCATCCTCTCTAAATCTAGGAGCTCTATTCTCCCTGATTAGTCTCTTAATTTCCTAGATTTTCTCATCATCTTTTTTGACCATTGCGTATGTCTTCCTCTAATGTGGAATCCACTTCCATTGCAATGGCCTCACAGTTATTCACGAGACATAAATTGAGTCTCGCAAATTCTTTGCATAGTTGCGATGGTATATCGCTCAGTTTCAACATGTTGACATGTACCTTCCAGCTTATGGCATCCATAACAACGTTGGCCTTTCCCGGATGGTAATTAATACCCACATCAAGATGATTTATCAGTTCTAACTGTCATCTTTGTCTAAGGCTGAGATCTGGTCGCGTGAAAATATATTTCAAGCTTTTATGATTGGTATAGATCTCGGTCCTCTTTCCCATCAAATAGTGCCTCCAGAGCTTCAATGCATATACCACCGCTGCTAACTCTATGTCATGTGTAGGGTAGTTCTTCTCATGCTTCCAGAGTTGCCTAGAGGCATATGCAACGACATGTCCATCTTGCATAAGAACACACCCCAATCCGTGTCTCGAAGCATCACAATACATCGAAAAGTTTTTCTGCATATCCGACATCACTAATACTGGGGCTGTGGTCAATCCTTTATGTAACTCTCAAAACTTGACTCACACTCTGGTGTCCAAGTGAATGTGATTCTTTCTCTAACATCTTCGTGAGAGGCTTTGCAATCTTAGAGAACCCCTTGATAAATCAGCAGTAATATCCTGCCAAGCCTAAGAAGCTTCGAATTTCCCCGACATTCTCAGGAGTCTTCCACTTTCGTACATCCGTGATTTTACCAGGATCCACGGCTATTCCTCCTTCATAGATTATGTGTCCTAAGAAAGTAACATTCCTCAGCCAAAATTCACATTTGCTTAGCTTGGCATACAGTTGGTGTTCCCAATTTTTACAACACCGGCCTCAAGTGCTTCTCATGTTCCTCTTCATATTTAGAAAATATGAGAATGTCATCAATGAAAACTACCACAAACTTGTCCAAAATTCCATGGATACTTTGTTCATGAGATACATGAAGTATGCCGGGGCATTGTTTAACCCGAACGGTATGACCGTGTACTCATACAGCCAATATCGAAAGATAAAAGCTGTCTTGGGAATATTGGAAGGTCGTATCCTCAATTGATGATATCCGGATTGGAGATCAATCTTCGAAAACACACATGGCCTTCTTAACTGGTCAAACAAGTCCTCAATGCGAGGCAGTGGGTACGTGTTTTTAATGGTCACCTCATTGAGCACGTGGTAGATTACGCACAACCTTTGGGTTCCATCCTTCTTAGGTACAAGTATCACTGGAGCTCTCCAAGGTGAGGAACTAGGATGAATGTACCCTTTCCCCGTCAACTCCCGGATATGTTCCTTGAGCTCTTCTAGCTGATTGGAATCCATCCTATAGGGCCTCTTATATATCGAGGTTGTTCCAGGCATTAATTCGATCAACAATTCCACTTCTCGATCGGGGGGCATACCTGGTAATTCCTTAGGAAAGACATCCGAAAACTCCTTTGTTACTCTTATTTCTTCAATTGTTGTTTCCACTTGATTGAATTTAATGTCCTTCCTCAGTTCTTGGACGGCTATGAACTTGACCTTGGTGCCACTCATATGAGTTAACTCCACCGTTCTCATCAAACAATGGATAACACCCTCATGCTTGGTCAGCCAGTCCATTCCCTAAATAATATCTATCCCTTGTGAGTTTATCATTATGAGCTTGGCGGAAAACTCTACCCCATTATTTGTCTATACTCACCCTAGGGCATACTTGTCTCGTTCTTATTTCTTCCCCTGGAGAATTCACTGCTAGCATATGGTTCATTTGTGTGGTTGCTAGATCATGCTTTCTAACAAATTCTTGAGCAATGAACGAGTGGTTAGCACTAGAATCAAATAGAATTGTAGCAATGCGGGAATTAGCAGGAAACGTACCAATCACCACATCTGGTGCCTCCTATGCTTCCTCCATGGTTACGTGGTTCACCTTTCCATGCACCAGGTTCTGCTGTTGTGGCTGCGTGAGCTTCTTCTTTGGATACTTGTGGGCACAGTGTCCCACCTTGCCATAGTTGAAGCACTGCACCCCAACCTTAGGAGCTTGACTTTTTTGGGGTGGGTTCCATGTACCTTGTCCTGCTGGCCTAGGTGGAAAAGCAGGACGTGACTGCTGCAGTTGCTGGCGCTGCGGCTGAGATTGTGACATGGAAGGCCTGAAGTTAGGGTTGTAGCTCTTTTGCGCTTGGTTGGGCACCATGGGACGGCTCACTTACCCACGGGCTGCGGTGCAAAGCATGGTCAAGCGTTGCTTCCTGAGGATTGGCCCTGCAAGTTCATCTTCCTCTTCCGTTCTTCCTCCAAGGCCTTCATCTTCTTATCCACTGTGAATGCCCTATCCACCATCTTCTGGAAGCTAGCATACTCATTTGAAACATGGCATATTGAATTTCCGTGGTGAGTCCTTCCATGAAGCAGTCTTGCTTCTTCTCTTTAGTGTATATGTCCCTGGGTACCTAGCGGAAAAGCTGCGTGAACTAGGTGAGGTATTCCTGCACCTTCATGCTTCCTTACTTAAGAGCGAGGAACTCTTTCCTCTTGTTCTTGAGCTCTCCTGCAGGGACATAGTGGTTGCGGAGTGCTTGAATTCTTCCCAAGAGATGTTCTCAGGATCATCGTGGGATGCGGTGTTGTCAGTCCACCAGCGGTTGCGGGTCCATGGAGCTGGTCAGAGGTAAACAACACCCTCTCATGCCGCTAGCGTTGAACTATCTTAAGTTTGTTTTCTATGGTCTTCAGCCAGTCATCTTCCTCAAAGGGTTCAGTGACACTTGCAAACTTTGGAGGTCGAGTGCCCAGAAACTTTCTCGACCTTGTCTGACATGGTGCAGCCGATGGGGGTGGAGCTTGATGCATGTTAGCCACCACTTGTGTCAGGTTTTGAATGAGCTGGTTCTGGGTGTTAATCATATGGTGTATCGAGTCAGCCGCTCCTTGGTGACCACCCCTTCCATGCCATTCAGGGATGGGGAAATTGGCAGCCTCGTTGTTGTTGTTGGCACCATGGCCTCTTCCTCTGCCGGCCATCTATCATGATCAACCAAATACTGATTTAATCAAAACGTAGTAACTTATCTATGTAGCTTTTGCATGGTGATATGCAGAAATTAAATTTGGATAGCAACAATTTGGAGAATTTGGAAAAGCACAAAAAGCTTCAACAACTAATCATCACAAAATCCATAATGAAAGCAAATCCAAACATAACGACGAGGTTGTGGACAAGTTGACATGGCTTCCACAACTCACGTCACACACCAATCATTCATAAGCAAATTCGACACAAATGAGTTCATGACGCTACTACTCCATAAAACACTAAATTAAGGGAACCAATCTCTAAACGACTCATGACACTACTCCCGCTCCTGAGGGTCTTCATCTTCACGGTTACTGGCCCCTGACTCAGCTCTGGGTGGCTCTTCCCCACCGCCCTCTGAGCCACCCAAGGCTGAGTCAGGGGCCACTAACCCTGAAGATGAAGACCCTCAAGAGCGGCAGTAGTGTCATGAGTCATTTAGAGATTGGTTCCCTTAATTTAGTGCTTTATCGAGTAGTAGCGTGATGAACTCATTTGTGTTAAATTTGCTTACGAATGATTGGTGTGTGATGTGAGTTGTGGAAGCCATGTCAACTTGTCCACAACCTCGTCATTATGTTTGGATTTGCTTTCATTATGGATTTGGTGATGATTAGTTGTTGAAGCTTTGTGTGCTTTTCCAGATTCTCCAAATTGTTGCTATCCAAATTTAATTTCTACATATTGTAAAAGCCCAATAAAGTGACTTGCAAACAAATTGTTCATCACCTCACAACACCACACCTCATTTTGTGGATAGCTCATGGACACTTCTGAAGAGCAAGTAACCACCATAAAAATGTGACTAGTGGGGAAGCCCTAACTTCAAAAGAAGTGGGATTTCTACACATAAACATGAAAGGTTGAGCTCACCCCTAGACCGTATGTATTCTTGGGAAGGCTGAGGCCAAATTTCATGCAAATCCAATACTTTTTGAGGCACTTTTGGAGACATTTCAAAAAGGGGCCAATTTGAATGCAAATTCAAATTGCAGCCACTTTCATCACTTGAATTCAAAAGTTGCCTTCATATTCAAACTCAGCACATTTTTCTGAGATAGTCCACCAATTTTCATCTCCATTGGATCTCATCTCGTCGGGAGCCAAATTTGCACTAATTCAAAAACTGAATTTGAATTTCAAATTCAAATGGCCAGCAAATTTAGCCAAACCAGTTTCAAACTTAGGAAATCAAATTCAAACAATGACTTGGAGGCTAAGTCTCTCATTCAATTGTGAGTAGCTGGGATCTTTTCAGTGAAAACAGAAATGAAAAATTGGAAAAGAAATTAGAGGGGGAAGGGCCCACTGGTCAGTGACTGTGCTCAGAGGGAAACCGACTCAGTGGCCGTCGGTCAGCCACCAGGGATGTTGCCGCCTCTCGGCCTCGCCAGCGTGCGTTTGGATCAGCTCGTGCCCCCCTCCCGATCACCACGTACACGGCACAAACGGATTTCGCTGCCTCCCCCGCCTGCGCCGCTCTGCTCAGCCCCCGCGCGCGTGAAAGACCGGCAGCAGCGACCGCACCTTCGAGCCTCGGCGCACATCGGTGCCGATCATCGATCGCTCGTGGTCCCTAAAGCAAAAAGGAGTGCCAAGGTGTGCTCTAGCTGTTCCCCGTGCTGCACCAGCGAGTTGCACTCGGTTGTGCGCGGTTTAAGCCGTCGATGTCAAAAAACCGGAAGGAACCGGCGGAGCTGTGCTTCGGCTCACCGTCGACAGCCCAATCCGGCCATCTTCCCCGACCACGTGCTACACAAGAAAGGTGCATGGGGATCCCTAGATGTTGTAGCTGCAAACCATTCGACAAATAATCCATCGGGTGCCAAGAATTTTAGAAAGTCCCGAACCCTAGTGCAACAGACCGAGTTCGGCAAAAACCAAAAATTCGGCTTACATGTTGAATCAATGGTCAAGCTAGCTCGCAAGTAGCTTCTACACCTCCTAGCGTCCCTCCTCGAGGAAGAAATGAGCACAACCGTCCAGAAATGGCCGAGTTATAGCAGTTTCCATAGCCGCCGGTGCAAACACGGCTCGGGTCGCCGTCGAGAGTGGGTTTGCAGGCATTTTTAGCTTCCAAGGCTGCTCACATCGGGTTCCTCGTGACCCACTAGTGCTCCCAGAGCAAACTGTGACTCTTTTCATGCCTCAGAGAGCGAGAACGACCTCGCCGGAGCCCTAACCTCCGCGGTTGACGTCGCACGGCCATTTCCGGTCACCGCCGGCAAGCTCCGACCCCCGAGGCAAGTTCCACATGGCGAGATAGGGCTAGGCGGCCAGTTCTAGCGCTGGGGGTGGTCGGGAAGTCAGTTCCGGTGAACCTCGCCGGAGTGCACCGCCGCCGAACACGCGGGCGCACGCGAGGAGGAAGAAGGTGGGTGGTGGGGCCCACCCGCAGAGTTTAAACATTTTGGGATTTTCTAGTTTAGTTCAAACTTCAAATGCATATAACTTTTGCTAGGAATCTCCAAATTCGGTGAACTAAAATTTTTGAATTCAGATTTCTGAGTACTTTCCAGCAACACAAATTTCATCTCATGAAACTAAATAGTTTTCCATAATTAATTCCCTAAAATTTAAATTGTCGGGAATTTTATCTGGAGAAATACTTTATGAAAAATTTCGAAATTTGGCTGGGAGGTTCTTTGAAAAATCCTTGAGTCACAGTAAAATTTTCAGACCCATCCAAGTTAATTTAGTCTCCCTAATGGTGTGATTAAGTGAACTTCCCTGAGCAAATAGAAAAATGTACAGAAACATTTTTCAGATTTTCTCAAATCTTGTTTAGGGCATAATTTCCTCTAGATTTCTGCAAATGACATGAAACCAATTCCAATAGAACCATATCAAATTCTAGTTTCCAGGAAGTAATGGTTGGAGCCATGAAAACCCCTGGAATTCCTTAAAGGCTCTAATATTGACCAAATAGGGTTTTATTTGTACAAAGCTCAAATGAACTTTGTTTCAAATGAAACTTGGTCAAGACTCTGATTAGGACCCTACCAAACCACCATAAAAATTTCAGAACCAAAGGGGAGGGCTAGCTAGAGTTATGGTAATTACTTATTCAGTTCTAGACATTGTATTTAAACTGACATATAATATATCGTTTACGTGTAGTCGCTGAAGGCGAGGAAACTCCAGAAGTGCTCGACTTCCTTCTTCCGGATGAAGCCTTAACCACTGACCAGCAGCAACAAGGCAAGACCCAGTTTGCATTAACCCATTTTTCAAAGTTTTGTTTTATGTATACTTAGTATGTGGTATGGATGTGCATTAGGTGTAGGATGGATGAAACCCCAATTGCATAACCAGAATTTCCCTACAAGAGTGAGGGTAGTGTCTAAGACCTCGAGTAGACAGGCTATGCTTAATGATTTATAGAACTTCGGTACAAGTCGAGTAGTTGGGATCTACTTGCGAGTTAGGCTTGGGACACACGGGATTGGTTCAAGTTATGTGAGATCACTTTAGTAATGAAAATAAGACTAGGCAGGGGCTAGGGCGCAGCAAGAGGAAGTCTTGTGTGCGCAGCCTTGTCCGTGTCGATTGAGGACCGATCCGTGTGCGACCCACGCTGATCAAGTTTGAACGTACCGAAGGCATATCGGATATATGGGCCCTGATAAACCGATGTATCCTAAACCTCCGGGCGTCGAGGCATAGCACACCGATTTACAGGTGTAGGTTTAGGGCAGCAAGGTGTAAATCTGCTAACGGGCATAGAGAGATGCTCCGTGTAGGGAACCTTCTGTCCATTTCGGTGCGACCGGTTCGACGCTTGGGCTGTTGGGTGAAAGGTTGTCCCGTACGATATCGAGTGAGCGTGCTGTGCAGCTCCACGGGTGGGCATATGTGACGTGCTCTTCGGGTATCCCTGCAGGTGTATATCGAGTCTATTCGCCGTCCCTCACGGTGATGAGTATCACTTGGTCACTGAGTCGTGACGTAGGTTAATATATGAAATGCGATGATTCAATATTGCTGTTATGCTAAAATTGTATTGCTACTTGTGTGCCACCAAATATTGCTTACTAAATTTCATATTCATGAACTGTTAACTTGTGGCTAAAAGATGAACTAAGGATGAACTTGTAGGCATGTCCGTTTGCTGAAATTTTACCATCCCATGTTCGTTGTACACTACATGTAGAGTTTCATGCCTAGGTGAGTCGGTTAAGTCTTGTTGAGCCATTGTGCTCATGGTTGCTGCTTAAGTGTTTTTCAGGTGAAGAGTATCCCATGGACTTGGGTTACGAGCCCACCGGCGAGGGCTACCCTCCATCTGGGACCAAGGCTGAGTGGGAGCCGTACACGCCGCACTGAGCTGGAGGAGTGTAGCTAGTGTGGGTTGCCCTAGGGCTGGGCAACCAACTTTTGCTAGGTAGATGGGTGTGAGTTGTACAAACTTAGCTTCCGCTGTTGTAATATAAACACTAGTTTGTAACTGAGTATTGTACTACTTTGTACATTTCAGTTTGTTTTCCATGTAATACAATATCGTTCTTATGATGTGTGCTCTCGGTGTCACATCGTGCGGCACCACCCTCTGCGATCCTGGACGAGCGGATCCCGGTCCGCCACACATATCACCATGTAAAGCTACATAGATAAGTTACTACGTTTTGATTAAACCAATAGTTGGTTGATCATGTCGATAGATGGCCGGCAGAGGAAGAGGCCGTTGTGCCAACAACAACAACGATGTAAAAGCTCAAGAATTTACTTGCTAGAATGTTCATCACATCACCACACCATAGCTCATTTTGTGGATAGCTCATAAACATTTGTGAAGAGCAAGTAAACACCATCAAGAGGGAGATTAGAGGAAAAACCCATAACCCCAAAAAGTAGGAGCTCACACATAGAAACATGAGAGGCTGAGCTCACCATTAGGTCCTAAATATTCTTGGGAATGCTCAGTCCAAGTTTCATGCAAATCCAAACCCTTCTGAGCCACTTTTTGAAACATTTGTAAAAAGGGTTAATTTGAATGAAAATTCAAATTTCAGCTACTTTCATCACTTGGATTCAAAGGTTCACTTCATATTCAAACTCAGCACATTTTTCTGATATACTCCACCAAATTTCATTCTCATTAGAGTTCATCTTGTCAGGAGCTATATTTGGATTAATTCAAAACTGAATTTGAATTTCAAATTCAAGTGTGATTTGAATTTAACTAACCCAGTTGAAAATTGAGGAATTCAAATTCAACTCATAACTTGGGAGTGAAGTTTGCCATTTAATTGTGAGTAGATGAGGGAAATCTCAGTGATCACAATTGAATAGAATTAAGGAGGGGTGGGACCCATTGGTCAGTGAGCCACTTAAGCTTGCAACTGAAGTCATCGAGTCTCTGCTCTCGGTTCAGACTCGAAGCAACCGAACTCACCTCCGGGTGCCACCACGGGAACCACAGAGGCCACCTCCTGCTTCCTTCCTTGAGCTGGCGAGCTGATCATGACTTTGTCACCGCTCGAAGCAGTCGGGCGCTCACATAACTGCCACCCCGAGACTTCGTTCCTCCTCGTACGAGAAAAGAACTGAGCTCCCTACCGCTGCTCGAAATCGATCGAGAACTCGGCAAAACCACCGCGAACAGTGGCCTCTGAGCGGAAAAACAGCGTTGGAAGTCTTTCCTCTACCTCTTCGGCGCAAGAACTGCTTGAGTCTCAGTTTTTAAACTCTGAGCGCGAGTTTTCTTCATGGCCGCCGAGCTGCACCGCAACCAAGCTCATGTGGACAGCCCGACAGGTGGGTTTCACAGACGAGTAAATACACCCATGGATGCGTTGGTGACCCATGCTGCTCCTCCCCAAATATTGAGTCCAGCCGTAGCTCCTCGTCGGGAATTCGGCGAAATTCGTCTGAGCCCGGCAACTCGACACCTCGGTATGAAACCGAGAAATTCCCACTTAATGATCGTTCTTTGGTTACAAAATCTTGCACATAAGAGCTAAACTAGCTGGCAATCATCTTCGCTTCACAACCCTAGCTCTAATAGCCACGTAGACCAACCATTTCCAGTTTTCCCGAGCGCAAACTCGGCGGCGCGTCTCGGGCGCACGGTGAAACCACAGTAGACAACTTTCCCGACCTCAGTTGGACTCATGTCTAGCTTCTACAAGTTCCACCAGTGCTGTAAATCCAAAAACCCAAAAGTTTGGCAGGCTAGGACCACCGGCCAACAGCGCCGAACCTCTCCCGAGGCCGCCTCACGTCGCCGGCATAGTTCCGGTCCTCTAGCATTCGTACCGACCCCACCAACGAGTTCCCCGAACCCGAAAACCCCCAGGTGGCGAGTCTCCGGCCGCGGGACGGCCGGGAACGCGTGGCCGGCGAGGCGCTGCCTCGGTCAAGCGAGGAGAGCGCGCGGGGGAAGAAACGGCCGGAGGAAGAAGAAGGGTGTGGCTGGCCCAACTGTCAGCATTGAATTTTAAAACCCGGGATCAGTTATGGCCATTGATCGTTTGTGGCTACACCGTTAGAGCCCAGTAGCCCCGTGTGTACTCAGATCTCATTGGCTGCAGCTTAAATGGTGGGTCCAGCTCAATTTTCAATAGGAAAGAAATTCCAGTTTTAGCTCCAACTTTAGAGATTCATAACTTTGTGTCGAATTGTCCAAATTTAGTGAAACAAATTTTTTTGGATTCAGCTCTATGAGTACTATCCAGAAAAACAAGTTTCCATTCATAAAACTTATTATTTTTTCAGAATTAATTTCCTAAAATTTAAACTGTTAAGAATTTTATCTGGATATTTCCTTTATGGAAAATTCTGAAATTCGGCTAGGATGTTCATTTGAAAATCCTTGGGTACACGCAAAGTTTCAGATCCATCCAAGTACATTTAGCACCCTAATAGTGTGATTAAGTGAACTGCCCTGAGAAAATAGAAAAATATACAGAAACATTTTCAGAATTTTCTCAATTTTTTATTAGGACATAACTTTCGCTAGGATTATTCAACTTACATGAAACCAATTCCATTAGAACACTCTCAAATTCTAGTTTCCAGAAAGTAGTGGTTGGACCCATGAAAATCTCTGGAAATCCCTAGAACCTCTGGTAATGACCATTTATACTTTTATTTGGGCAGAGCTCAAAGAGGCTTTGATTGCAATGAAACTTGGTCAAGTCTCTGGATAGGTTCTCACCAAGCCACAGTAAAAATTTCAGAGCCAAAGGGGATGTATAGCTAGAGTTATGGTCTTTATATACTACTTCACATATTGCATTTAAATTGACACGCCGTTAAATTGATCACATGTAGTCGCTGAACGCGAGGAGACCACAAAGATCCTTGACTTCATACCTCCGGAAGAGACCTTAGCCCCTGACCAGCAAGGCAAGCCACGGTTTGCATTTAACAAGTTTTATAAAGTTTTGCTTTATATACATTTAGCTTAAGGTATGATGTGCATTAGGTGTAGGATGGATGAAACCCCAAATGCATATCCAGATTATTCCAACAAGAGTGAGGGTACTGTCTAACTCTTCGAGTAGTTCATGCTGTGCTTAATGTTTATAGACTTTGGTACAAGTCGAGTAGTTGGAATCTACTCGTGAGTGTAGGGTTCGGAATACACGGGATTGGTTCGAGTTGTGAGAAAATTTTAGTAAGCATAAATTGAGACTAGGCAGAGGCTAGGACGCAGCAAGAGGAAGTCTTGTGGGTGTAGACCAATCCATGAGCGGCCCCGCTGAAAAAGATTGAATGTACTGAAGGCATATCGGATATGGGCTCCGATAAACTGATGTAACCTAAACCTCCGGGCGTCGAGGCATAGCACACCGATTTATAGGTGTAGGTTGAGGGCAGCCAGGTGGAAATCTGCTAACGGGCATAGAGAGATGCTCCATGTAGAGAACCTCCTGCTCGTTTCGGTGCGACCGGTTCGATGTTTGGGCTGTTGGTTGAAAGGTTGTCCCGTACGACATCGAGTGAGCATGCTGTGCAGCTCCATGGGTAGGCGTACGTGACGTGCTATTCAAGTATCTCTGCAGGTGTATAACGAGTCGATTTGCCGTCCTCGTGGTTATGAATACCGCTTGTTCACTGTGTCGTGACATAGAAAAATTATGGAATGTTGTGAGTCAATACTGCTGATATGTATAAATTGTATAGCTACATGTGTGCCACCAAATATTGCTCACTAAATTTCAGATTCATGAACCGTTAACTTGTGGGTAAAAGATGAATTAAGGATGAACTTGTAGGCTTGTCCTTTGCTGCAATTTGCCATCCTATCTTTGTCATGATCTGCATGTAGAATTTCCTGTGTAGGTGAGTCGGTTAAGCCTTATTGAGCCATCGTGCTCACGGTTGCTGCTATGAGTGTTCGCAGGTGAGGAGTACCCCACGGACTCGGAGTACGAGTCCACCGGCGAGGGCTACCATCCGTCGGGGACTACGGCTGAGTGGGAGCTGTACATGCCACGCTGAGGATGAGTGCAGCTAGTGTGGGTTGTCCGAAGGGACGGACAACCAACTTTTACTAGTTAGGTGTTGGCGTGAGTTGTATAAAAACCTTCCGTTGTAGTAGACTCTGTACAGGAGTTGTAACTGAAGAGTGTACTTCTTTTGTACAAATTCAGCAAGTTTCAATGTAATACTATGGGTTCCTTATGGTGTATGTTGTCGGGTGTCGCATCGTGAGGCACCACCCTCTGAGGTCCTGGGATGTACGGATTTCGGTCTGTCACAGACTGGCATCAGAGCTGCTTAGGGGATAGCACACTAAATAAGGAAAGTATTACAGGAAAACTTAGAATTACGGTGAGGATTCGCTAGTATGCCCAAATAAGGACTACTATATTAGCATAATATGAAGGTAGCAACCTAACTTATGTGTTATGTCGGAAAATCATGCATCTCGGGACTTCATATGTCTTGGGGGTGCATGTAAGCGCTGTCACCAGTGCGCACAAGCTGAAGGGTGGAGCCTCACGGGTGGCAGGTAACCCGGCCAGCTTTAGTATCCTCTACGACTCTTCATGTCGTTAGGGGTATTCGAGCAACGCCCTTCCCTAGCGTGATACGGCCAAGTATGGGTGACCCCGTCACGTGGTTAGTAATGTGAACACGTAGCTCAAGGCGTGTTTGGCTTGAGAACACCCGTGCGAGTGATGACGGACGGGTGTATGAAACTGTATTGGGACCAGGTTCCTTTTTCAGCTGGACCTGATGATTGTGTGTAATTTATGCAGGTACTAACCACGAAACCGTAGTCCGAGTAGAATACGTTTGCGAGTGATCGTCTTAGTGCCACCGTTGGATATGTATATGCCGGTTTAAGCCGGGTAGGATTTTCCATTTTGTGATGAACGTAGTACCGACATGTAATAATCATGATTGCATTAAAACAATGTTGAAAAGGAACTAAGATAACTAATTGTTAATTTTTAGGACTCTGGTTTTGTAGAAAAATTCAAAAGTTGATTAGTTTAGCTCAGAGGACTTGAAAAACAGAGTGCTCTGTTTTTGGCAGCAAATTTGCTGAACTTTAACAGAGCATAAATCACAGGTTACTCAGCCAATGGCGGTGTGGGATATAGTTCTAGAAATAGGATTAAGTGCTATACACATTTGTTGTAGACTTCCAGAACAGAAGCACACATAAAACTTGTTGAAATTCCAGATGACTGTAAACTGTCCAGAAACAGGACAGAGGTAAAACACTATCTGGACTGTACTCTTTTTCAAGCATAACTTCCTGTAGAAAAGCATAAAATTATCATATGATACATTTTCTGAAAGCTTAGGACATTTGTTACATCTTTGTAATTCAAAGTTTTTGCAGTTGCAGCACGGAATTCAGTAAAATTTAGAGTTGAAAACAGCAACTTCCAAACGAGGTGTTGTTGACATTCTTCCAGAATTTCTGTAAACTTTGAGTTATCATAAATTTTTAACCAGAGATGATCTGGGGGCAAATAAATACTCGTTTAAAAGATACTGAAGTTAACTTTAACTTTCGTATTCAACTTGAGT
This sequence comes from Neostapfia colusana, assembly GCA_030760725.1. Lineage (NCBI taxonomy): Eukaryota > Viridiplantae > Streptophyta > Magnoliopsida > Poales > Poaceae > Neostapfia > Neostapfia colusana. Next base: position 36,417,438 of record JASWHV010000016.1, read on the forward strand.
TATGAAAATGCCAGGTACCAGGTCAAAATCTGGGGTAAGTAGAAACTGCTCATTCTGGACAGAAGAATGAACAGTTCAACTCATTTGATGGATTGTGGTACCTATTGGGGTTTAATTACAACCAATGGGGTAGGCAATATTCATGAGTTGTTATTTTCAACTAGTGAAATATTTGAGTACATTATCTACTCCAGTTCTTTTGCTAGAGACCAAGTTTGTGTCGTATTGAAGATAAAGGGTAGTATATGTGATGACAAAGGAATACTAACGTCTCGTAGGGCCAAATCTAGTTGAGATGAACATCCAAAGAGGAAGTCCGTCAATTTGGATTTCACTAATTTGTATTTAGTCTGGTAATGGGGAAGCTTGTGAAAAGTTATTACATTATCCATGTACGAGATGTATCGCAAGTTTACCCTCATTATGTTTTACTCCTATTTTATGGACTGCATGAAGTTTTCTATGGGACTGATTTTATTGTCGTATGGTTGCAGATGGTTCGTACCCGGACCACGCATGAGGTCGGGGGCTCTAGTCAGCAAGGGGGGGATGACCCCCAGCCACCTGCCTACGACAACACCCCGCAGCAACAATCACCACCGCCACCTCCGCTTACACTAGCGGATGTGATATCGGCGCTGGTGGGCTCTCGTGAGGAGCAGACCGACCTGCTCCGCACGATTGTGCAGAATACGTCCCAGGCGGGGGGGGGGGGGGGGGGTCAAGAGAGGGGGCCTCGTGAGCCCCACATCACGACGTACTCGGATTTCATGAGTACGCATCCTCCGGTGTTCACCAAAGCGGCGGAACCACTGGAGGCCGACAACTGGCTGTGGACGATCGAGTCCAAGTTCGGGCTGCTCCAATGCGCGGAGCAGCAGAAGACTCTATTCATGGCGCAGCAGCTTCACGGTGCCGCCGGTGCATGGTGGGCGAATTATGTCGCCTCACTACCTGCTGGCCACGCCGTGGAATGGGCAGAATTCCTGGAGGCGTTCCGCGCCTATCACATACCTCCCGGGATGATGAAGAGGAAGTTCCAAGAGTTCTTGGAACTGAAGCAAGGCGGGAGGAGTGCCCATGACTACTCCCGCATGTTCAACCATCTGGCGCAGTATGCGTCGGATTACATCTCCACTGAGGAGAAGAAGTGCGAGCAGTTCTTTCGGGGTTTAAACCCCGAGATGAAGACTCACCTCATGCAATGCAATCGCGGCACCTTCAACGATCTCGTCAATGCCGCGATTATGCAAGAGGGTGCTCAGCGGGAATTGTTGGCTGAGCAGCGGAAGAGAAGCTCTCCACCGAGCAGTGGGGCTGGAGCTCCTCAAAAACACCGCATGGTGTATCGGACACCATCCGGTCAGCAGTGGCATCCACCGGCGCGACCTCAACAGTTTGGGGGTTGTTCTTTTCAGCCACCCCCATTCCGACCGCCGATGCCACCACCGCAACCGCAACAGCAGAAGCAGCCGCAGATAGTACCCCGGGCACTTTCACCGCCACAACCTGCCCTGGGATTGTGGCGGACCGGAGTCCGCACGCCCAGGATCTCAGAGGGTGGTGCCGCACGATGCGACACCTGACAGCACACATCATAAGAACGACATTGTATTACATAGAAAACAACTGAATATGTACAAAGTGGTACAAGACTTCAGTTACAAACTAAGTATTTAGGTTATAACAGAAGAAGCTAAGTTTATACAACTCACGCCCATCTATCTAGCAAAAGTCAGTTGCCCAGCCCAATGGACAACCCACACTAGCTGCACTCCTCAGCTCAGCGCGGCGTGTACGGCTCCCACTCAGCCGTGGTCCTCGACGGAGGGTAGCCCTCGCCGGTGGACTCGTACCCTGAGTCCGTGGGGTAATCCTCACCTGAAAAACACTTATAGCAGTAACCATGAGCACGATGTCTCAACAAGACTTAACCGACTCACCTACACATGAAACTCTATATGCCGGTCATAACAATTATAGGATGGCACGTTGCAGCAAAAGACACGCCAACAAGTTCATCCTTAATTCATCTTTAAGCCACAAGTTAACAGTTCATAAATCTGAAATTTAGTGAGAAATATTTGGTGACACACATGTAACAATACAAGTTAATCATCACAGCAATAATGAATCATACATTTCATATATTAACCTAAGTGTGGGGGACCCACCGCCGAGCGACGCCCCGCCAGGATCTCGTCGGGTGGTGCCGTGATATGCGGCACCCAACAGCACACGGGTCCAGAAAGCACATCACATTACATAAATCATTTGCGGAAGCATACAAGAGTGTTTTACAAATACTTATCTCAAAATAAGCTACAGCCGAAGGCTATAACTCTCACGACTCATGTCTAACATAGCAACAAAGAAACAGTCCAACACACGGACGTTTCTTACTAGCAACACGAAGAACAGCCTGCAGCGGCAAGGATGCTCTTGAGTAACCACTCGGAGGTTCCCGAGTCTCATCGGCATCCGTTCATAAGCACGAAGTCAATCCTGCAAAACAACTCGGATAGCATCCGTGAGCATAACGCTCAGCAAGACTTAACCGTCACCCTAGTCATGAAACTCTACATGAGGTTATAAACATAAAGTAGGATGGCATAATGCATAATAAAACTCGTCTAAAAGTGAATCCTTACTTTCAGGTATTATTTGCAGCAATTTAAGTAACCTTGGGCACACCACATCGGGAGTCCACAATGAAACAAGAAACGCTTTCCCCCAATGTAATTTGCTCACGGCATAAAAGAATCGAGTCTGCACTAGCCTATTCATCAAGATCCAATACAAAGCAAGTATGAAACTTCAAACCAATGTGATTAGTTCCTTTCTCATGCAAGTTCTTACTACGTCACGACTGTGAGAACAAGTATGCTCGGCCCATTCCACGAGCGAAGGTGATTCGAATCAATAACACCCGGACTACACGACACGTACGCCCGTACTCGACGTTGCCTACACAGCAACCATCACTGACGTTGTATGTGGCAGCCTTTCTCCTGTTTCACTCCCGTTGAATCGATCAAGTCACCCCATACTGTAGCTACTCTCATGGTGCACCTACCGACATGAGATGTCATGAGAATGCTACCCACATACTCCTGACGTACATCAGTTTACTGGGTCCCATATAGCGAGCATGAGTCCGGTACACAACTCAAACTTGTTCAACAGGGCTGCATACGGAACGGTCCTTGACCGACACGGACAGGTCTATAGCACCCAGTCCCGTATGTCCTGCTGCCCCTACAACCTTCCGGTCTCAACTTTAACTTGCTACACATTTTCTGAACCAATCCCTTATGCCCCTATTGTTCCTGATCTTGCGAGTAGCATCTCACCACTCGACTTCTACCGAACCTTACTTAAGCATGGCAGTTTCTACATGGTGAAAGACACCTACCCAATTCTCCACGGGTTTATTTGGTCATGCACGAGGTATATCAAACAACTAGACCTAATGCACATATCATAACTTAACCGAAAGTGAATACAAAGTAAGAACTTAAAAGCTGTTAAATGCAAACCGGAGCTTGCCTGTTTTGTAGGGTAGTAGTGTATATCAGTTAATGATCCTTGCTGATTAACCCTTGATTCTCCGGAGTATGACCCACTTCAATGAATCGCTCCTTTGAATCCCCTTCGCCGTGAATCCTAATGAAATGTATATGCACAATTTTTATAGAATGCAATGGAAAGAATTATAGAATGGATTCCTTAGGAACATAGGTTGTGTGGAAAAGCCAAGAATGGCTTGGTTTTCCTCTGTTGTGCAAAGAAACATAATGGTCTTAATGTTTTAGCTATACACTAACCAACTTTCCCAAATGAACATAATGGATGAGCTGAAAAGATCTGAATGCAACTGAAGAACAAGAACTCATGGCCTCAAAACTTTTACAGCAGGTTCTATACTACCTAGAGATTTAGCTTGCCAAATTGCAGCTCGTGTGGAAAACAATTGTGCTCTCCATAATTCTCCCAAAAGTCTTTATGTATTTTCCCACATACATAAGAATGTAGAACAAGCACAGAGAGTTCTAGGGCTCAACTTGTGCTGATAATTTACATGTGAGTTCCTGGTCACATGAGAATCATTTAGTCCAAAATTCAGACCTTTTCCTTGAGTAGTTCCTCCATAACAATTCCTTAAGCATTTCTACCCGATTGAATTAATTCTGAATTAATGTGCCTTTTCATGCCCAATTAAGTGAACTACAATTTCCAGTATGTCTCAGAGAGCTTGACTAAATTTTCCAATGATTTTTGGAGCCATAACTTGCCTAGAATAGATTTTATAAGTGGGAAACATTTTCTGAAAATGTTTCTGGACTCTTATTAACACAGCATATTGTATTTAGCAAATTCCTACTCAAATGGTCTTCAAATGAGCTGAAAATTTGCTAGAAATTCAACAATATGCTAAAGAATATTCTGCAAAATTTAGGGATTTTTGGATGAACCAAATTCTCTCAATAATTCTTTTTCAGAAAACTTTCAAAGTATTTTCCAGAATTTAATATTGACTTTCATACAAATTGGAGTTCATATTTAGATAGATCTTTGAACAAGGAACCCGACCCAATTTGAATCACTCAATTTGGAGATTACTACACAAAGATATGATTTTCCAAATTTGAGCAATCTCTGTAAATATTTTCCCTACTGAAATTCGACTGGGCCCACTATTTAAACTCCAACTAATCAGAATTTAAACCACACTGGATTCACAGGGTTCTAGCGTGCCAGCACACCAGATCCGGCCACAACAGATCATGAATTTAAATTTCACAGCTGCTGACAGCCGGGCCCGGCCCCTTCTTCTACCTCCCGTTTCCATTTTCGCGCGCACGCCGCCCGCCCCTCGCCGGAGTAAACTGGTGCTCGCCGGCTCGCCGCTGCCGGCCACCATCCGAGCTGGGGCTTGCCGCCAGAGGGTTTTGGATGCCGAGGAACACACTGGTGAAGTGTTTTGGGGCTTCCGGTTACCGGAAGATGGTCGTCGACGTGTGGCGGCCTCGGATGGACTTCGGCGCCATCGGCCGTCGTTTCTAGCCCACCAAACCGTCGACCAACACGCTCTACAGCACCAGGGAATGACTTGGAAGCTCGACAAAGCCTCAAACTAGCTCGGCAACGGCTGCACATAAGGTTTCACCGTGCGACCGATTGAATCCTCGAAGAACACCCTCGGAAGAGCTCGGAATATGTCGCTCCGAGGTGTTTTCATGCGACGGATTCTAAAGGAAACATTACCGCTGGATAGTCCAACTTCTATGTGCAAGATTTGATGACCTATGGAGGATCAGAGAGTGGGAATTTGAAGAACTCGTACCGGATGTTCGGTATGAAGCCACCAGAGCAAAATCCCGAAATTAGCCGTCGATACTTCACGGCGTGGCTTGAGTTTTGGGTAAGAGCAGCACGGTGGCCGTGCGCTTCCGTTGCTGCTCTTGCTCGGCCGTGAAAGCTCCTGTGGGGAGCTGTCCACATGAAGCCGATCACCTCTTTTCGTTGGGTTGCTGCGGAGGAAGTTGTTCTAGGGCAAGGGAGGCCGGGGCTCAGCTATCTGGGTGTTGGGGAGGTGAGAATTGAGCACGTGGCACTGTATAACAGCTCGGGGAGGAGAGGGGCGTGAGTTTCTGCCGGTTTCCCAATCAAGCCGAGAAGCGGAGGGGAAAAGAAGGCTCTGCTCGGTGTTCTCGCGAGGAGGAGGAAACAAAAGGGACTTTGCTCTGTCTGAGGAGATGATCACGCAGAGCGCACGAGGGTGGGCCTTTACTCGGTCTCCAGTGCGTGGAAGCAGGGAGCAGGAGATGGCGCCGTTGCTTCTCTCGGTGGCACACGGTGCTTCTCAGTCGGTTCGAGTAACGGAGACAGAGCACTTGGGTTGCTTTGGGTGCAAGTTTAATTCCTCAGCTCAATGACATGTGGGTCCCTCACTTCTCTCCTATCTAAAAGATCGCCTCATGTTGATCTCTCAAATTCCAAAGTTTGAAGTTTAAATGTGGGCTAGCATTTGAATTCACCAAATTCAGTTTGAATTTGTGAAGCAAATTCGAATTTGGTTAGAATTTTGAAAATGCTCCATAATTCCTTTTTGGAGCCCACCCTAAAAATGAAAAGCTTGTCATCAAACTTGTTCCACAATTTCCAGCTATATGGCTGCATGTTTATTCAAAGTGTTCGGCCACCATTTGTGTGAACTTTGAATTTAAAATCTGATTTTTAAACTTACATGCAAAGAGGTATTTAAATCCTTATTGGTTGAACACCTTCAAATAAAGATGTGAGCCTCATTTTGTATGATCATCCATGTATCACTTTGCATGAAGAAAATTTTTAGCAAGTACCATTTTTCATGCCTTTGCCACACATATGAATTCAAACCTTAGTTTATTCATATACATTTTTGGGACTTTTACACTACGTCACGACTCAGTGAACAAGTGGTACTCATCACCACGAGGGATGGCGAATCGACTCAAAATACACCTGCAGGGATACCCGAAGAGCACGTCACGTACGCCCAGACACAGAACTGCACATAGCACGCTCACTCCGTGTCGTACGGGACAACCTTTCACCCAACAGCCCAAACGTCAAACTGGTCGCACTAAAACGAGCAGGAGGTTCCCTACACGGAGCATCTCTCTATGCCCGTTAGAAGATTTCCACCTTGCTGCCCTCAACCTACACCTATAAATTGGTGTGCTATGCCTCGACGCCCGGAGGTTTAGGTTACATCGGTTTATTGGGGCCATATATCTGATATGCCTTCGGTACGTTCAATACTTGTTCAGCGGGGCCGCACACGGATCAGTCCTCAATCAAAATGGACAGGGCTGCGCCCACAAGACTTCCTCTTGTTGCGCCCAAGCCCCTGCCTAGTCTCATTTTCTTACTAAAGTGATCTCACATCATTGAACCAACCCCGTGTGTCCCGACTCCTATACTCGCGAGTAGATTCCAACTACTCGACTTGTACTGATGTTCTATGAACATTAAGCATAGCCTGACTACTCACGGACTTAGATACTACCCTCACTCTTGTAGGAAAATTCTGGTTATGCACTTGGGGTTTCATCCATCCTACACCTAATGCACATGCATACCACATACTAAGTATACATAAAGCAAAACTTTGTAAAATTTGTTAATGCAAACCGGGGCTTGCCTTGTTGCTGCTGGTCAGATGTTAGTGCTTTGTCCAGAAGAAGAAAGTCCAGCAGTTCCGGAGTTTCTTTGCCTTCAGCGACTACATGTAAGCAATAAACTATATGTCAATTTAAACGCAATGTTTGGAACTGAATATGTCAATACCATAACTTTAGCTAGCCCTACCCTTTGGCTTTGAAATTTTTATGGTGGCTTGGTAGGGTTATAGCCAGAAACTTGACCAAGTTTCATTTGAAACAAAGTTCATTTGAGCTTTGTACAAATAAAAGTCTATTTGGTCATTACTAGAGCTTCTAAGGATTTCCAGTGATTTTCAGGGCTCTAACCATTAATTTCTGGAAAATAAAAGTTGCAATGGTTCTAATGGAATTGGTTTGATGTCACTTGAAGAATCCTAGAGGAAGTTATGCCCTAAACAAGATTTGGGAAAATCTGAAAAATGTTTCTGTACATTTTTCTATTTTCTCAGGGCAGTTCAATTAATCACACCATTTGGGGGACTAGATGAACATGGATGGATCTGAAATTTTTCCTGTACTCAAGGATTTCAAATGAACCTCCCAGCCAAATTTCAGAATTTTCCATCAAAGAATTCTTCAGATAAAATTCCCAACAGTTTAAAATTTGGGGAATCAATTCTGGAGAATTATTAAGTTTCATGAGCTGAAATTTGTTTTGCTGGAAAGTACTCGAAAAGCTGAATCCAACAAAATTTGGTTCACTAATTTTAGATCTTCCTGGCAAAAGTTATAGCTAGTTGAAGTTTGAACCAAAACTGAAAATCATAGAAATGTTTAAACTCGGGTTGTGGGTCCCACTCTTTGAACCGGCCCACTGAGATCGCGGCCACACCATGGCCCACGGGGATTTACCTGCGCTGCCACACTGGATCCCGGCCACAAAATGGATCCCCACTGGAAAACAGAGACTGACCGGTGGACCCGCCCCCCCTTCGTCTTCCTCGCGACAACCCGCGATCCCCGTGGCGGCGCTTCGCCGGAGAGCTCACCGCCATCCGTTTTACCCCATGACCTTTGATGGATCTCGCCGCCTGTGCCCAACTTTGCTCAGGGAACACGTTGGTGTACTCACCGAAGCTCGGCAATGGCTGGAACCACGCTCGCGACGGTGACAGCGGCGATCCCCACTCCGGTGATGTCGCCCGAGCTACCCAGGGCTCTATTTTTGGAACGGTTTGCTCCTACAGCTACGCGGTGGCATTCTGAGCACGAAAATGAACTTAGTTTGCCATGGAAACGGCTGGAGCTAGTACCTCACCGTCGACCTAGGGCTAAAACGGCGGATACTCGAAAAAACTCGAATAGCAGCGCCAAAACTCGACGGTTTCTGATGGTCTTTGATCCTAGGTGACCATGGGGACGTGTAGAACATGAGGTTAGCTTGGCATACGTGGTGGTGAACCAATCACCACGAATTTTGGATTCTTGGCTAGCTCGGTTCTTTGAACACGAAAAGGGGTAGGGTTTTCACCGTGAGTTTGAGCAGCCCCTGGCGCGTCTAGTTGCTGTTCATCGTCGGTCACGAGATCGCTTAGATCGGCGGCGCACCGAGGACCCGAGGAGAGCGGCCGATGAGGTGTTTTGCTTCGGTTGTGTGTGAGGCAGGCTGGAGAGGGTGAGGGAGGTTCACGTGGACCGGCCTGTCCCTCAAGTACTGCACACAGCGTCCTCAGCCCCAGAGCAGGAGGTAGCACAGAGGCGAGGAGGTTGGACACCGGTGCTCGGGAGCTGGCACACACGTGCCCTATGTTCGAGTGAAAGAAACAGAAGACTTCAGTGCAAAGTCTTCTGACCAGTGGGTCCCCCTCCCCTCTAAATCTTTTTTTCCATTTTTGCTGCAAATATACCATCTAGTCACTCTTAAAGGGTAAGCTTAGCCACCAAGTCAGTGAGTAAATTTGAATTCACCAAAATGAAATTTGTTTGGCTGAATTTGCTTCACATTTGATTTTTAATTTCAAATTCAGTTTGAACTAATGCAAATTTAGCTCCCGGCAAGATGAACTCCAATGGGGATGAAAATTGTTGGACTAACTCAGAAAAATTTGCTGAGTTTGAATATGGAGTCAACTTTTGAATTCAAGTGCTGAAAGTGGCTGCAATTTGAATTTGTATTCAAATTAGCCCCTTTTTCAAATGTCTCCAAAATTGCCTCAAAAAGGCTTGGATTTTCATGAAACTTGGCCTGGGCCTTCCCAAGAATATTTAAGGTCTAGGGGTAAGCTCAACCTCTCATGTTTATGTGTATGACTCTATTTTTTTGAAGTTATGGCTTTCCCCTCTAATCACCCTCTTGATGGTGTTTACTTGCTCTTCACAAGTGTTCATGATCTATTCACCAAATGAGCTGTGGTGTTGTGAGGTGATGAAATGAACACTTTTGCAAGTCCATTCTTGGGCTTTTACATCCCCCCCTTAAAATAATCTTGTCCCGAGATTACAAAAGAAGAGACGACGATGTAAGAGGAGATTACCCGTGCTGAGACGCCATGAAATCCGGGTAGGTTGAGTGAACGAATTCCTCGCTCTCCCACGTCGCTTCTTCAGCGGTGTGGTTGCTCCACAGTATCTTGTAGAACTACAACGTTTAGCTACGTGTGGTCCGAGCTTTCTCATCAATAATTGCCACCGGATATTCAGCATACATCAAAACCGGTTGCAGCTCGCCAATGTCTTCGGTGGGAACAGCAGCCGTATACTTCAGACATTTCCGTAGTTGTGAAATATGGAACACGTCGTGAACACCAGCGAGAGATGCTGGTAGCTCCAGTCTATACACCACTGGTCTACATTTCTCGGTGATAGCATAGGGTCCAATAAATCGGGGATCGAGTTTCCCCTTCACGCCGAATCGGTGTACGCCTTTCATCAGGGATACACGGAGATACACGTGTCCTCGACATCAAAGTGTAGCTGCCTACACCTGTTATCAGCATAACTTTGCTGTCGGGATTGAGCGGCCTTCAAGTTGGCTTGAATAATCTGAACGCGCTCTTCGGCGTCGTTCACCACATCAACCCCGAACGTGACCCTTTCACCGGACTCGCACCAGTTCAATGGGGTGTGGCATTTGCGACCGTAGAGAGCCTCATATGGTGCCATCTTGATATTCGCTTGATAGCCATTGTTGTACGAGAATTCCGCCAACGGTAGATGATCAACCTAGTTTCTACCGTGGTGGATGGCACATGCTCTCAACATGTCTTCTAATACTTGGTTCACCCTCTCAGTTTGCCCATCTGTCTGAGGGTGATAGGCGGAGCTTCTAATCAGCTTAGTACCCAATGCAGCGTGCAACTGCTCCCAGAAACGAGATACAAATAGTGCGCCTCGATCTGAGATTATGGTCTTGGGTACCCCATGTAAGCATAGAATCCTTGCAATGTACAACTCTGCATATTTGCTGGCATGGCAATGGGTATGCACGGGAATGAAGTGAGCCGACTTGGTTAGCCGGTCAACGATTACCCAAATGGAATCGTGCTTGCTGGAAGTCACGGGTAATCCCACAATGAAGTCCATGCTCACATCTTCCCACTTCCATGCTGGAATTTTCAGGGGCTGCAACAACCCTGATTTCTTCATATGATCTTCTTTCACTCATCTACACGTATCACACTTAGATACATATTTAGCCACTTCCCGCTTCATCCGTGTCCTTCAAAATTTTCTTTTTAAATCTTGGTACATTTTGTTGCTGCCCGGATGAATGTAGAATTTAGACAAGTGAGCTTCATCGAGGATCTTCTTCCTCAGCTCCATATTCCGGGGTACGACCATGCGGTCATTGAACCACGGCGCCCCCTCATCATCTTTCCGGAAACATTTGATTTCCCCTTTGTCTATCCGTCTCCGGAGATGTGCCATGCCCTTGTTAACTTTCTGAGCCGCAATGATATCCTCCCTAATGGTAGGGATGAGGGCAAGGTTGTAGGGTGATCCATAAGGAACCAAGCGTAGACTCTGCTCTTCCTCTTCCACCGGTGTAATGTGAGGTTATGGACATGTGATTTCCATCTCAGCGCGTCGGCGACCACATTTGCCTTGCCGGGGTGGTAATGAATCTCAATCTCATAATCCTTGATTAGTTCTAACCACCTCCTTTGCCTCATATTGTCACACCCGGTTTTTCCGAAGAAACAACCAAGTGAATATCACATGTATGCCAGGATCATTTTCTCATACATGTGATGACAAATAGTGAAGCATCATTTATTACAAGCCAGGTGTCGAATATAAATAAGTCTTACATCGCAAATGTCTCAATGGACACTAATGCTTCATCACAAGTAAATAAACTAGCAGCGGAATATTATTCTTTAGGGCTCCATCACAGGCGTTGCCCGGGGGTCTTCATGAACCTAAAAGCCTTCCTCGGGTCCCAAATCTTGGTCATTATACACCACCTCATTATCTTGACCTGAGCAGCAATATAAACCAACAAATATGCAAGGTTGAGTACCAATGGTACTCAGCAAGTGTGGGAAAATTATATCATGCATGGCTAGAACAAGGAGAGGTTGAACTCATGGTTAAAGCACTACGCAATTAATACCTATCACCTTAGCTTATTAAGCACCTTCATTACTACACAGGTGAAATGGTCCCAATCTCCCATCCCATCATCATAATCCAATAACAATAACATTATTTCCAATGTTAAGCTCCCCGCTTAACTTCCAAAACCATCATTCCTCTAATCATGAATAAGTCCAGGCCGCTCTTAACCGTGAGCACGGCTGTCAAGACAGTTTTGACTCTGCAGAGTTTGTACCACTGTACCCACAAGTAGTGATTTCATCCCCCGTTGCCGGGTGGACTAAAAGAACCTCCATTATGCCAGTGGCTACGATCCACATTCACACTTCCCAGGTGTGTAGCCAGGAGATCACTACGAAGCCTTTACAAAGGGATTCCCGACGAGCGTGGGCCCACTGAGGTTTCACCCCTAACAGCATACAAGAGGCTCCAACCCCGCTGCAGTGGCCCCCTCTTGAGCCTTGCGGTTCATATGGTAGTCCAGCTGACACCTACTCCCCGCACCATCCAACACACCCATACTACGCCGGGGATACACCTAATTAATTGGCCAAGCTGCCCCATCTCAGCATGTGGTTGGCACTGTAAAGCCGGGTTACATGCTCCATGAACCGGTCCTTAGGATCCAGGCAAGTACTAAACACAAACCCAAGTCTCGTGCACCTAGCACACAACCAAAACATCCAACTTGCCTTGATCCCTACCTCTACATAACTCACAATGTCTCATTCAAGAGTATGGTAATATAAACTGATGATTTCATGTCCCAAATATCCCATTCTAAGCATGGGTAAGCATATGCATGGAAATAAATGACATGACAAAATAAATCCCAACCCAAGCTACAAGGAAACAAGGTAATGCAATTCTAGGGAAACTTTCCTAGCATGGGTTTCATATTTCATTTGACAATGCAAATAATTCTATCTACACATCCTAGCATAGGATCAAAGTGGTCAAGGACACTTGCCTCCTTCTTGCTGCTCTTGAAATGGGTAGTCCTGATCTTGGAAAGGGTTAACTTGCTCTTGAACAGGTTCTACTTCATACCATCACACATAGCAAAAGAAAAACAACAATCATAAGACATAGTTCACACTTCTACTTCATACAAACCACACATTCATATTTATGAAATTCATTCACCATTATATGTGTTGTGGTTACTTTATGTGTGTTGAGTTGTGGCTTGCATGCACTTTTAACCATGTGTATATGATTCCTACTTTTGTGTCCACCTTTATACTTACATACTATTTATATGGGTTTCCAATAAATTTCTTATATTCAACTACTTCACCTTTTTACTACCAAGTGTGTATGAAAAGTATTATTCTTCCCCATATGTGCCTTCATAATTTCTACCAACCCTAAACTGAATTCTTTGTATTTTAGAACCTCCATTTATCATTTACTAGTTGCTATATTTTCAGATTTATATACCTATGCATAATTGTGTATTTTATTATGAAACTAGTAATACACATCATCTAAACAGTATAGGTTCTGGTCCTAAATAATCTAATAACATGTTTTGACCTTGGCTTCTAATGTAGACTATTTCATAATTATTTTTCCCTATTTTTCTATAACTATTATTTACTTAAAAATGTGTCCCTATACTAATAAATGTGAATAATAAATGAAACAGATTCATTTCAGCCCAAAAATAGATTTTTATCTCACTCCAAAGTTTTCTAAGTACTGAGAAAGTTTTTAATTAATTTTGACAATTATGTTTGTCCCCCTTTTTAATTTTTAAACACTAGTTACATATTCAATTTTCTAAATTAAATACTAAACAGCGCTAAAATAATGAATTCACCCCATTACAGGGTCTATAATATTATTTTCATAATTTCCAGGGGTCTAGCTACACTTATCAAAGGTGTTTTTCCTAATTTTTATTAAGTCCAGGGGCTAAAACTGATTTTTAAATGAATTTACATGATTTTCTGGAGTTCTAGGGGCTAGATCTGAAGTTTCCGGGGCTAGCTCTCAATTCCAGAGAACCCCAGGGGGTAGCACGTAAGAATTCCAGTCTTTATAATGCGGGGCTGTCGTGGACCGTCCGATTTTAAACCGACGGCTGAGATTATAACATCGAACCGGTACGCGGGGTTTTAAAGTCTACCGTGCGATTTAAAATAAACGGCGCACAAGCGGCCACGTCGCTCTGATCGAGCGCGGGCGGCGCTGCCGGCGGCGCACGGCGGCGGGAAGCGGCGATCTCGCCGGAATGTTTCGGATCCTCGAGAATTCTGCCTAGAACTGTGATCTTATGGCATAGATCGGTAGAGGGGAGGTCAGAGATCTCACCTCGGGGGTTTTCTCGAGCTCGGGGGTCCTGGAAAGTGATCGGCGGCGAGGTCCGAGGCAAAACCACGGCGAAGCTCGTCGGCGCTGTGTTTACACCGTAACTCTCCGAGTTTTCTGCACCTGCAAAGTTCCCCGGAGGCGGTGGATCAAGACCAGCGAGTTAGATCAGAGTTTCCGAGCTTAGATCGGCCAAAATTCACCGGCGAAGTCTCGGTGCTCACCGGAGTAAAAATCGGCGATCGCGTGGGAAAAACCTGATCGGGGCAGGGGTTTTTATAGCCGGGGGAGGGCGGTGGGTCAGTTGTGATCGAGTTGGATTCTTCTGGGACCGGAATTCGGCTGAGGGACGCGGTTTTCAATCGGTTAAGATCGCGCGCGCTCGGGAGGAAAAGTCCGGGGTCGGCGCGAGCGAGGTTGGGGATGACAGGTGGGTCCCACCTGTCTGTGTGAGAGAGCGTGGGCGCGCGGGGGCGGGCTGGCGCGGGGAAAACTGGGCCGGCTGGCGGGTTTCGGCCCACTGGCCGGTTTTTTTCCCGTTTCTCTTTTTCTTTTTCCATTTCTTTTCTGTTTTGAGTATAATTTGAATTCCAGTTTGAATTTGAATTTTTGCAAAACATGCAACACGTCCAAAAATTTTTAAATTCCCCTCTGAACATGGTTTAGAGTTTTGAATCAAAATTTGGGGTGTTACAGCTCTACCCCCCTTAAAAGAAATCTCGTCCTCGAGATTGGTGTTTCTAAGAAAACAATTCCGGAAATTGTGCCTTGAGCTCATCTTCCCGTTCCCAGGTAGCTTCCTCTTCTGAGTGATGCTTCCACTGCACCTTGCACATCCGGATTCTCTTGTTTCTGGTGAGGCGTTCCATTGTCTCCAAAATCTTGTATGGTTGCTCGGCATAAGACAAATCTTCAGCTACATCCACTTCATTCATGGGTAACACCTCTTCAGGCGTCCTCAGACATTTCTTGAGTTGTGACACATGAAATACATCGTGCACGTCCGATAGATGAACCGGTAACCCTAGTTGGTACGCCACTTCGCCTTTTCTTTCCAAAACTTGAAAGGGTCCGATGTATCGAGGTGACAACTTCCCTTTCACTTTGAACCGACGAAGTCCTCTGATAGGGGACACCTTGAGATAAACATAGTCTCCCACGTTGAAAACGAGTTCTCTTCTTCGTACATCAGCATAACTCTTCTGGCGTGTTTGTGCTATCCTCAAGTTGTTGTGAATCTCCCTCACCTTCGCTTCGGCTTCTTGTAGCAGTTCTGGACCAAACACTTTACTTTCTCCTGTTTGGTTCCAAAATAGAGGAGTTCTGCACTTCCTTCCATACAAAGCTTCAAACGGTGACATCTTCATACTAGCTTGATAACTGTTGTTATAGGAAAACTCCGCATACGGTAAGTTCTTGTCCCAACTCCTATTGTTTTTGAGTGCACATGCCCTTAACATATCTTCAAGGATCTGATTGGTTCTCTCCGTCTGCCCGTCAGTTTGGGGATGATAGGCAGAGCTGAAGTTCAGATGGGTTCCCATGGTTTCATGCAACTTCTGCCAAAACCTCGAGGTGAACTGTGTTCCTCGGTCCGACACTATCTTCTTTGGCACTCCATGGTAACACACAATCCTTGACATGTACAATTCTGCCAATTTGGATCCGCTGTAGCTTTCTTTCACAGGAATGAAATGAGCTACCTTGGTTAGCCTATCAATAATGACCCATATTGAATCATACCTGGATTGGGTCCTAGGCAATCCCACGACAAAATCCATGCTGATTTCTTCCCATTTCCATTCAGGCACTTTGGGTGGTTGCAATAATCCCGCGGGTCGTTGATGTTCTGCTTTCACCAACTGACATGTGTCACACAGGGCAACATGTTCCGCGACATCTCGCTTCATGCCATACCACCAATACCTGCTCTTGAGGTCCTGCTACATCTTCGTACTCCCAGGATGAATGGAATAGTCAGAATCGTGAGCCTCCTTCAAAATTAATTCACGGATCTCCTTTACTTCTGGCACACAGATCCTTTTCCCGTGCCACACCGTTCCTTGTTCATCCTCTCTAAAACCAGAAGCTTTGTTTTCCTTGATGAGCTGTCTGATCTCTTGTATCTTCTCATCATTCTTTTGGCCCTTGCGTATGTCTTGCTCGAGTGTGGAGTCCACTTCCATGGCGATGGCTTCACCACTATTTACTAGACATAGATTGAGCCTTATAACCTCGTCCTTCAATTCTGCGGGCATGTCCTTCAAGCTCAACTTATCGACCTGCACTTTCCGACTCAAAGCATCGGCCACGACGTTTGCTTTCCCGAGATGATAGTTGATGCCTACATCAAAGTCATTGATTAGCTCTAACCATCTCCTTTGTCGGAGGTTGAGATCTGGCTGTGTGAATATGTACTTCAAACTCTTATGATCCGTATATATCTCTGTCCTCTTCCCCATCAAATAGTGCCGCCAAATTTTCAACGCGTGTACCACTGCGGCTAGTTCTAGGTCATGTGTAGGATAGTTCTTCTCGTGCTTTCGAAGCTGCCGGGATGCATATGCCACGACATGTCCTTCTTGCATGAGAACACATCCCAACCCATTTCCAGAGGCATCGCAGTACACTGTGAAATTCTTCTGCATATCTGGCATAACCAACACTGGGGCTGTTGTCAATCTCTTCTTTAACTCCTGAAAGCTCGTCTCGCACTGTGGCGTCCAGGTGAATGTGATTCCCTTCTCCAACAGTTTGGTGAGAGGTCTCGAGATCTTGGAGAATCCCTCAATAAACCGTCGATAGTATCCAGCCAATCCCAAAAAGCTTCGAACTTCCCCGACATTTTCAGGGGTTTTCCACTTCTGGATATCCTCGATTTTGGCGGGATCTACGGAGATTCCTCCCTCCGAGATTATATGTCCTAAAAAGGGAACTCTCTTCAGCCAAAACTCACACTTGCTCAACTTGGCATATAGTTGGTGTTCTCTCAGCCTCTGTAACACCAACCTCAGATGTTTCTCATGTTCTTCTTCATTTTTGGAGAAGACGAGAATATCATCTATGAAAACCACCACAAATTTGTCCAGATATTCCATGAATACCTTGTTCATGAGGTACATGAAATATGCCGGGGCATTGGTTAGCCCAAAAGGCATGACAGTGTATTCATACAGTCCGTACCGAGATACGAAAGCTGTCTTGGGAATATCTGATTGCCTTATCTTGAGTTGGTGGTACCCCGACCTGAGATCAATTTTCGAGAACACACAAGCTCCCCTCAACTGATCAAACAAGTCTTCAATGCGGGGTAATGGGTACTTGTTTTTGATGGTTACCTCATTCAAGGCACGGTAATCCACGCATAACCTTTGGGTTCCGTCTTTCTTGGGCACAAATATCACCGGAGCTCCCCATGGTGAGGAACTAGGGCGAATATACCCCTTCTCCGTCAATTCTCTCAAATGATCCTTGAGCTCTTCTAGCTGCTTGGAGTCCATTCGATAAGGTCTCTTGTATATCGAGGTTGTTCCCGATACTAGCTCAATTGCGAATTCCACGTCACGATCGGGAGGCATACCTGGCAATTCCTCCAGAAAAACATCTGGATATTCCCTGATAGTCCTGATTTCCTCAACTTTCACCTCCACTTGATTTAATTTAATGTCCCTCCTAGGCTCGTGTATTGTTATGAACTTTACTCTGGTGTCACTGGGGTGAGTTAATTCCACCGTTCTGGTCGAACAATGGATGATTCCTTTATGTTTGGTCAACCAATCCATACCCAAAATAATATCTATCCCTTGTGAATCTATCACTATGAGGTTAGCAGTAAATACTACCCCATTAATGTCTAGGCTCACTTTGGGACACACTTGTCTTGTCCTTATTTCTCCACCTGGAGAGTTTACGGCTAGCATATGGTTCATTTGTGTGGTTGCTAGGTCATGTTTCTTAACAAACCCTTGAGCAATGAACGAGTGGGTAGCACCAGAATCAAACAGCAGAGTTGCAAGGTGTAAATTGGCAGGAAACTTACCAACTACCACGTCGGGTGCCTCTTGTGCTTCCTCCATAGTGACATGGTTCACCCGTCCTCTCAATACATTCTGCTGTTGTGGCGGCGCAGGCTTCTTCTTTGGGCATTTATGGGCGTAGTGCCCCACTTCACCACAGCTAAAACATTGCACCCCAATCTTAGATGCTGGGCCCTTGTTGTCTTGGGGTTGGTTTGGGGGTCCTTGCACTGCTGGTCGAGGTGGATATGCGGGGCGAGACTGCTGCACAAACTGACGTGGCGGCTGTGCTGGTGCTGCGGGAGGCCTGTAGTTTGGGTTGTACCCTCTTGGTGCTGAATAGGGTACCGCAGCACGGCTTGTCTGCCCCGTAGGTTGTTGCATCATACGTGGGCGGGTGTTGCTTCCTGAGGCCTGATGTGACCACCCCGCCTTCCTCTTATTCTCATTTTCCAGGGCCTTTAGCTTCCTTTCCACCACAAATGCTCTGTCCACCATCTTTTGAAAGCTTTCATACTCATTGGAGGACATTGCACACTGCATCTCTGCAGTAAGTCCTTCCACGAAACAATCTTGTTTCTGCTCATCAGTCTCTATGTCTCGTGGAGCATAACGGGATAGTTGAGTAAATTTAGTGAGGTATTCCCTCACCGTCATGTTTCCCTGCTGCAGTCCCAAAAACTCCTTCCTCTTGTTTTTGAGTTCCCCTCTTGGGATGTAGTGGTTGCGGAAGCTACGCTTGAACTCTTCCCAAGTGATGTTCTCAGGGTCATGATGGGCGGCCACGTAAGCAGTCCACCAATCAGCAGCAGGTCCATGCAATTGATGAGAGGCAAACAGCACCCTCTCATACCCTTGGCATTGTATTATCCTCATCTTACTTTCAATGGTCTTTAGCCAATCATCTGCCTCCAGAGGTTCAGCAGCACTTGCAAACTTTGGAGGTTGAGTTCCTAGAAACTCACTCAACCTTGGTTGGCGTGGTGCAGCTTGTGTAGGTGGAACTTGATGCAAGTTGGCCACCACTTGAGTCAAGTTCTGGATGAGCTGATTTTGATTCTCCAGCATTTGGTGGAGAGGGTCAACTTCTTCACGGCGACCACCCCTGTGCTGGCCTCCAGAAAGATGAGGGTTGCATGCCTCATCATTGTTGTTGGCGGGGTTGGCAGCACGTCCTTTTCCTCTTCCGGCCATCTGGCAGAATCAACAAATGTTAAGTTGATACCATTTAGTATCATCTTACTACTTTCATTTGTTGGTACTTTAAGGTGTTGAGGCTTTGTTAAAATTTTACAAGGGTTTATATCTCACACCAAATAAATGCACTATTATTTCCTGTGGGTTCACACACCAAAGTAAAACAATCTGAAGACGGGGCTGTGGACAACTGCTCATGGCTTCCACAACTCACGTCACACACCAAGCATTATCACACCATTATCTACGTAACGACTCAACTACTCGACCTCTTGCTAGCTAGGGGAAAGACTCTACACTACTCGTCCTCTTGAGCTGGCTCCTCGGGATCTTCCTCCTCATTTCGGCTACCTTCTGACTCTGCTTTGGGTGGGGAGGCTGCTGGTGGAGAAGTGCGACGACGCCTGATTGCTCGGCGATCCGGGGAGTCAGGAGTCCATGTATCATTCACGGTGACACACAGTTCATTCCCATCTCCTCTTTCTCTCGCCTTTAAGCAAGCTCGCAGCAACGCCTCCGTTTCCTTCAGAGTGTCTCGGACATCCTGAAGCTCTTGTTGACACTCCTGCAGTCGAGTGCTGAGCATAGCAGCATCCTCCAAGCACAAGTCCATGTGCTCATGGGAAGTCCCTTGCTGCACCGGTGGGTACTTGTACTCCGTGGTACCACTCTCACGTTGGAGGACATACATGTACTCAGTTTTGTCCAAGTGGCGACGATAGATGTGACTCTGGCAGGTGATGGCCTCCCAGGTGACATCTTTCTCCGCGTCAACTTGTGTTGCTCGACAAGCTGGAGAGTGGTGAATCTTAAGCAGCTGATTCTCGTGTATAATCCTCATCTCCGAACTCCATTCTTCCCTCTTCTCACGGATGGTCCTGGTGGAGTTATAGTGGATGATTAGCTTGCCCGTATTGCCGGCGGCTTCGAGCATACGTCGAAGACGGCGCAACAAATCTCCTACTGCCAATCCGTAGGAAAGGTACGTCACTGGATGACTCTCCTCTCTTTTGGCAAGGGCAACTACGGGAACTCTCCCTCCTGTGGACTTACGAGCGGTGCGAATCATGCGAACCATCTAAAAACAAAAGAATTTAAAATTAGGTTAGATAAATTCTCAAACAAAAATCCTATTTTGAATGAAAGTCGGGGTAAGATGAAGAAAATGACTCCTTTAATAACACTTTTCCACCCACACCTTGGAAAATAGTTTTTAAGAAAATAGGGCCCTTAAATACGTCCATTTCTACCTAGGTCCACGTTCCTACGGGCAACCTTGGCTCTGATACCACCTCTGTCACACCCGGTTTTTCCGAAGAAACAACCAAGTGAATATCACATGTATGCCAGGATCATTTTCTCATACATGTGATGACAAATAGTGAAGCATCATTTATTATAAGCCAGGTGTCGAATATAAATAAGTCTTACATCGCAAATGTCTCAATGGACACTAATGCTTCATCACAAGTAAATAAACTAGCAGCGGAATATTATTCTTTAGGGCTCCATCACAGGCGTTGCCCGGGGGTCTTCATGAACCTAAAAGCCTTCCTCGGGTCCAAAATCTTGGTCATTATACACCACCTCATTATCTTGACCTGAGCAGCAATATAAACCAACAAATATGCAAGGTTGAGTACCAATGGTACTCAGCAAGTGTGGGAAAATTATATCATGCATGGCTAGAACAAGGAGAGGTTGAACTCATGGTTAAAGCACTACGCAATTAATACCTATCACCTTAGCTTATTAAGCACCTTCATTACTACACAGGTGAAATGGTCCCAATCTCCCATCCCATCATCATAATCCAATAACCATAACATTATTTCCAATGTTAAGCTCCCCGCTTAACTTCCAAAACCATCATTCCTCTAATCATGAATAAGTCCAGGCCGCTCTTAACCGTGAGCACGGCTGTCAAGACAGTTTTGACTCTGCAGAGTTTGTACCACTGTACCCACAAGTAGTGATTTCATCCCCCGTTGCCGGGTGGACTAAAAGAACCTCCATTATGCCAGTGGCTACGATCCACATTCACACTTCCCAGGTGTGTAGCCAGGAGATCACTACGAAGCCTTTACAAAGGGATTCCCGACGAGCGTGGGCCCACTGAGGTTTCACCCCTAACAGCATACAAGAGGCTCCAACCCCGCTGCAGTGGCCCCCTCTTGAGCCTTGCGGTTCATATGGTAGTCCAGCTGACACCTACTCCCCGCACCATCCAACACACCCATACTACGCCGGGGATACACCTAATTAATTGGCCAAGCTGCCCCATCTCAGCATGTGGTTGGCACTGTAAAGCCGGGTTACATGCTCCATGAACCGGTCCTTAGGATCCAGGCAAGTACTAAACACAAACCCAAGTCTCGTGCACCCAGCACACAACCAAAACATCCAACTTGCCTTGATCCCTACCTCTACATAACTCACAATGTCTCATTCAAGAGTATGGTAATATAAACTGATGATTTCATGTCCCAAATATCCCATTCTAAGCATGGGTAAGCATATGCATGGAAATAAATGACATGACAAAATAAATCCCAACCCAAGCTACAAGGAAACAAGGTAATGCAATTCTAGGGAAACTTTCCTAGCATGGGTTTCATATTTCATTTGACAATGCATATAATTCTATCTACACATCCTAGCATAGGATCAAAGTGGTCAAGGACACTTGCCTCCTTCTTGCTGCTCTTGAAATGGGTAGTCCTGATCTTGGAAAGGGTTAACTTGCTCTTGAACAGGTTCTACTTCATACCATCACACATAGCAAAAGAAAAACAACAATCATAAGACATAGTTCACACTTCTACTTCATACAAACCACACATTCATATTTATGAAATTCATTCACCATTATATGTGTTGTGGTTACTTTATGTGTGTTGAGTTGTGGCTTGCATGCACTTTTAACCATGTGTATATGATTCCTACTTTTGTGTCCACCTTTATACTTACATACTATTTATATGGGTTTCCAATAAATTTCTTATATTCAACTACTTCACCTTTTTACTACCAAGTGTGTATGAAAAGTATTATTCTTCCCCATATGTGCCTTCATAATTTCTACCAACCCTAAACTGAATTCTTTGTATTTTAGAACCTCCATTTATCATTTACTAGTTGCTATATTTTCAGATTTATATACCTATGCATAATTGTGTATTTTATTATGAAACTAGTAATACACATCATCTAAACCGTATAGGTTCTGGTCCTAAATAATCTAATAACATGTTTTGACCTTGGCTTCTAATGTAGACTATTTCATAATTATTTTTCCCTATTTTTCTATAACTATTATTTACTTAAAAATGTGTCCCTATACTAATAAATGTGAATAATAAATGAAACAGATTCATTTCAGCCCAAAAATAGATTTTTATCTCACTCCAAAGTTTTCTAAGTACTGAGAAAGTTTTTAATTAATTTTGACAATTATGTTTGTCCCCCTTTTTAATTTTTAAACACTAGTTACATATTCAATTTTCTAAATTAAATACTAAACAGGGCTAAATTAATGAATTCACCCCATTACAGGGTCTATAATATTATTTTCATAATTTCCAGGGGTCTAGCTACACTTATCAAAGGTGTTTTTCCTAATTTTTATTAAGTCCAGGGGCTAAAACTGATTTTTAAATGAATTTACATGATTTTCTGGAGTTCCAGGGGCTAGATCTGAAGTTTCCGGGGCTAGCTCTCAATTCCAGAGAACCCCAGGGGGTAGCACATAAGAATTCCAGTCTTTATAATGCGGGGCTGTCGTGGACCGTCCGATTTTAAACCGACGGCTGAGATTATAACATCGAACCGGTACGCGGGGTTTTAAAGTCTACCGTGCGATTTAAAATAAACGGCGCACAAGCGGCCACGTCGCTCTGATCGAGCGCGGGCGGCGCTGCCGGCGGCGCACGGCGGCGGGAAGCGGCGATCTCGCCGGAAAGTTTCGGATCCTCGAGAATTCTGCCTAGAACTGTGATCTTATGGCATAGATCGGTAGAGGGGAGGTCAGGGATCTCACCTCGGGGGTTTTCTCGAGCTCGGGGGTCCTGGAAAGTGATCGGCGGCGGGGTCCGAGGCAAAACCACGGCGAAGCTCGTCGGCGCTGTGTTTACACCGTAACTCTCCGAGTTTTCTGCACCTGCAAAGTTCCCCGGAGGCGGTGGATCAAGACCAGCGAGTTAGATCAGAGTTTCCGAGCTTAGATCGGCCAAAATTCACCGGCGAAGTCTCGGTGCTCACCGGAGTAAAAATCGGCGATCGCGTGGGAAAAACCTGATCGGTGCAGGGGTTTTTATAGCCGGGGGAGGGCGGTGGGTCAGTTGTGATCGAGTTGGATTCTTCTGGGACCGGAATTCGGCTGAGGGACGCGGTTTTCAATCGGTTAAGATCGCGCGCGCTCGGGAGGAAAAGTCCGGGGTCGGCGCGAGCGAGGTTGGGGATGACAGGTGGGTCCCACCTGTCTGTGTGAGAGAGCGTGGGCGCGCGGGGGCGGGCTGGCGCGGGGAAAACTGGGCCGGCTGGCGGGTTTCGGCCCACTGGCCGGTTTTTTTCCCGTTTCTCTTTTTCTTTTTCCATTTCTTTTCTGTTTTGAGTATAATTTGAATTCCAGTTTGAATTTGAATTTTTGCAAAACATGCAACACGTCCAAAAATTTTTAAATTCCCCTCTGAACATGGTTTGGAGTTTTGAATCAAAATTTGGGGTGTTACACATATCCAGCTCCTTCTGGGTGAAGATATACTTCAATCTCTTGTGGTCGGTGTAGAGATGCACCAAATTCCCCAGGAGATAGTGCCTCCACATTTTTAGCGCCAAAACCATAACAGCGAGCTCAAGATCATGAGTTGGATAGTGCTGCTCATGGTTTTGAAGTTGGCGTGCCATATGCGACCACACGCCCCTCTTGCATCAACACGCAGCCGATCCCGATACCAGACACATCACAATACACGTCGAAGGGCTTGGTCGTATCCGGTTGAGCTAAGACCGGGGCTGTTGTGAGATGCTTCACCAATGCCTGGAACGCTCCTTCACATGATGAGTTCCAAACATACTTTGTTCCCTTTTTCAGTAACTATGTCATCGGCTTAGCAAGCTTGGAATGAATCTCCAGTAATATCCTGCAAAACGAGGAAGCTTCTGTCTTCATGGACAGAAGTAGGGGCTTTCCATTTCAGCACTTGCTCAATTTTTCTTGGGTCAACCGCAATGCCTTCCGCTGAGATGATATGTCCCAAAAATGGCACTTGGCTGATCCAAAACTCACATTTGCTGAACTTGGCATAGAGCTTGTGGTCTCGCAATCGTTGAAGAAAGATTCTCATGTGTTCGGCGTGTTCTGCTTCTGTCTTAGAGTAAACCAAGATATCATCAATGAACATCACAACGAACTTGTCCAGCTCCAGCATGAACACCGAGTTCATGAGGTACATGAAATGTGCCGAGCATTAGAGAGGCCAAAAGACATGACGAGATATTCGTATTAGACATATCTCGTCGATAATGCCGTCTTCGGGATACCCTCCGCCCGGATTTTTTTTGATGATACCTAGAGTGAAGGTCCATCTTGGAGAACACACTTGCACCCACAAGCTGATCAAACAGGATGTCAATACGGGGCAGTGGGTATTTGTTCTTGATGGTGATGGCGTTGAGCGGCCGGTAATCCACACACAGCCTCAAGGTTTCATCCTTCTTCTTCACGAACAGCGCCGAGCATCCCCAAGGCGAGGAACTCGGTCTAATGAAACCTTTGCTCAACAGATCATTGAGTTGTTCTTTCAATTCAGCCAGCTCGTTCGGAGCCATTTTGTATGGTCTCCGTGAGATGGGAGTAGTCCCGGGTGCAAACTCAATCTTGAACTCCACATCCCGCTCAGGTGGCATGCCCGGAATATCATCCGGAAACATGTCGGGGTATTCCCGGACTACGGTGATGTCCTCTAACTTGAGAGCTTGAGTGTTATAAGTTGCTGAAACTTCCGGGACAGGGTTTTCTAACACCATGGAATGCGGATGGTGGAATGGAGAATTCAAATGAACCGTCTGTGACAGAGTGTCCAGGACAGCACCATGGTAGCGTAACCATGACATCCCTAAGATTGCATCAATCTTCTGTCCCGTAAGGATTATCAAGGTGGTGGGATATATCTTCCCACCTAAGCACAGAGGTGCTTTTGGAATCATCATATTTGCTGAAATCTTCCCTCCCGATGAGCAGATCATATATGAGCAGTCGGTTGGGAAGACATGCATTTGATGCTTAGCCACATAGGATGCACTTATGAAACTGTGGGTTGCAGCCGAATCGAATAAAATGATGATTGCTTGGTCATTGAGAGTGAACGTACCCTCCAGCACGTTTTCTCCCTCCGGGGCGTCCTCATTATCAAGGTTGCGAATGCCCCCCCGGTTCGCTGACCAACCTTCTTGACCGGAGGTCGTCCTCGAGCACCTCCCTGATATTGGGCTTGCCCGCTGCTCTGCTGCCCCTTGGGACAGTCCATCATGAAATGGCCCGCCTGGCCACACGTGTCGCAGTTGTAGCGAGGCGGTCCTCCGCTGATCGACAGACGGAAACCCGGGGCGCGTCGTGTCGGTGGAAATGCCTGGGGTATTATCTGCTTCTTCTGTTGCAGTCGCGGTGGTGGCATCGGCGGTTGGAACGGGGGTGGCTGGAAAGAACGACCCCCGAACTGCTGAGGTCGCGCTGGTGGATACCACTGCTGACTGGATGGTGTCCGATACACCATGCGGTATTTCTGAGGAGCTCCACCCCCGCTGCTTGGTGGAGCACTGCGCTTTCGCTGCTCAGCCACCAATTCCTGATGAGCATCTTCTTGCATGATCGCGGCATTAACGAGATCGTTGAACGCGCCGCGATTGGATTGTATGAGATCCGTCTTCATCTCGGGATTTAACCTCTGATAGAAATGCTCTCGCTTCTTCTCCTCGGTGGAGACATAATCTGACGCATACTGTGCCAGATGGTTGAAGGCACGGGAGTAGTCATGTGCACTCCTCCCGCCCTGCTTCAGCTCCAAGAACTCTTGGAACTTCCGCTTCATTATCCCGGGAGGGATATGGTAGGCGCGGAACGCCTCCCGGAATTCTTCCCACTGCACGGCGTGGCCAGCCGGCTGTGAGGCGACATAGTTCGCCCACCACGCACCAGCGGCACCGTGAAGCTGCTGCACTGCGAAGAGAGTCTTCTGCCGCTCAGTGCATTGGAGCAGCCCGAACTTAGACTCGATCGTCCGCAGCCAGTTGTTGGCCTCGAGGGGTTCTGCCGTTTCGGTGAACACCGGAGGGTGCGTACTCATGAAGTCCGAGTACGTCACAATGTGGGGCTCATGTGGCCCCCTCTCTTTATGCCCCCCCCCCCCCCCCCCCGCCTGGGACGTATTTTGCATGATCTTGAGGAGCAGATGGGTCTGCTCCTCACAATTACCCACCAGGGCCGTGATCACATCCGCTAGTGTAAGCGGAGGCGGCGGTGGTGGTTGTTGCTGCGGGGTACTGTCGTAGGCAGGTGGCTGGGAGTCATAACCCCCCTGCTGGATAGAGCCAACGACCTCATGCATGGCCCGTGTACGAACCATCTGCAACCATACAATAATAAAGATCAGTCCCGCAACATATTTCATGCAGTCCAATAAAATAGGCGTAAAGACATAATGACAACAAAAATACGGTACATCTCGTAAATAGATAATGTAATAACTTTGCACAAGCTACACCATTACCAGACCAAATACAAACTAGTTAAATCCAACTTGATGGACTTCCTCTTTGGAAGTTCATCTCAACTAGATTTGGTCACTACGAGACATTAATATCGCTTTGTCACCACATATACTACCCTTTTATCTTCAATACGACACAAACATGGCCTCTAGCAAAAGAATCTTGAGTACGAAATCTACTCCAATCTTTCTCTAGTTGAATATAACCACTCATGAGTATGCTCTACCTCATTTGGAAGTACTTAAACCCCCTAGGGTACAACAATCTCTCAAATGAGTTCAACTGTCATCCCTCTGCCAGAATGACCAGTTTCTACATATTCTAGATTTTGATCTGGTGCTGGGCATTTTCATGACTCAAGCTGAATACCAAAGTTAAATTTAACTTCAGTATATTTCCAACGAGTATTTATTTTCCTTCAGATCAGCTCTTGTTAAAAAGTTATGATAATTCAAAGTCAACAGAATTTCTAGAAGAATTTTCAACAGCACCTCCTTTGGGAGTTGCTGTTTTCAACACTAATTTCCACTGAATTCTGTGCTGAAATTGCAGAAACTTCGATACAAAAATGTAAAACATATCCTACCCTTTCCAAAAAGGTGTCATGTGAAAATTTGATATTTTTCTACTGGAAGTTATGCTTGAAAAACAGAACAGTCCCGAGAGTATTTTAAATCTGTCCCTGTTCTGGACAGTTTGCATTTCTCTGGGATTTAGACCATCTTAATGTGTGATTCTGCTCTGGAAGTCTACAACAAAGTTGTAAAGTACTTAAACACCTTTCCAGAACTATATCCCACACCTCCATTGGCTAAATAATCTTTGAGTTATGCTCTGTTAAAATTTAGCAGACTTGCTGCCCAAAAGAGAGCACTCTGTTTTTCAATCCCTTTGATCTAAACTGATCAACTATTGAATTTTTCTACCCAACCAGAGTCCTAAATATTGAGACTTGGTTATTTTAGTTCCTTGTTACTATTATCTTTCATGCAAATGCCTATTATATGTCGGTACTACGTTCCTCACAAAAAGGAAAATCCTAACCGGATTATACCGGCATATATGTCTCAATTGTGGCACTAAACGGTCGCTCACACACGTGTACTACACGGTTTACATACGTGGTTAGTACCTGCAGAAGAACACCCAATAATGATGCACTCAAAGGTTGTCTTCATTTCAGGCAGGTCCATATTTAAAAGCAAATACATACGCCTGTATCATTGCCATACGGCCGTCCTTGAGTTAAACCACGTCTCAAAGTACGTGATCATGTTTTTACACCACACGACGGGGAACCAGAGTAGAGCGCGAACGGGTTATCACGGTTGGTAATTGTATCAACCCAACAGATACCACCTACTGCCCTGCAGGGCACGCCGATGGCAACCGCTGCGTATGTCCTCCTAGGCTATTTCCAGAAGAACAAACTATCGCGTTACTGACCACACGATGGGGTCTCCACTTGCTTGCCTAATGCCTGTTAGGGATCAGCATTTCATATGAACTCAGGAACATGAAGAGTCCAAGAGTTTCATATTAACGTCTCACACCAAGCTGTGAGACCAATCCCTGAACCATATTCCTTGTCAGGGGAGCTAACCGAAATTGAACCGCTTTCGGTGGTGTTCCTTACCATTTTTACCTGAGCGTAGGTGCATCGTTACATAATCAAAATTCAGAATTATAACACATATGTTAGTCTTGCCACTTTAAGTAACTATGCTAATATAGTCCTTACTTGGGCAAACTAGCGAATCCTCACTGTAAATCTAAGTTTTCCCGTAATACAGTCCTTAATTAGTGTGCTATCCCCAATGCGGCTCTGATACCAGCCTGTGGCGGACCGGAGTCTGCACGCCCAGGATCTCAGAGGGTGGTGCCGCACGATGTGACACCCGACAGCACACATCATAAGAACGTCATTGTATTACATAGAAAACAACTGAATATGTACAAAGTGGTACGAGACTTCAGTTACAAACTAAGTATTTAGGTTACAACAGCGGAAGCTAACTTTATACAACTCACGCCCATCTATCTAGCAAAAGTCGGTTGCCCATCCCTATGGACAAACCACACTAGCTGCACTCCTCAGCTCAGCGCAGCGTTCACGGCTCCCACTCAGCCGTGGTCCCCGATGGAGGGTAGCCCTCACCGGTGGACTCGTACCCAAGTCTGTGGGGTAATCCTCACCTGAAAAATACTTATAGCAGCAACCATGAGAACGATGGCTCAAGAAGACTTAACCGACTCACCTACACATGAAACTCTATATGCCGGTCACAACAATTATAGGATGGCACGTTGCAGCAAAAGACACGCCTACAAGTTCATCCTTAATTCATCTTTAAGCCACAAGTTAACAGTTCATGAAATCTGAAATTTAGTGAGCAATATTTGGTGGCACACATGTAACAATACAAGTTAATCATCACAGCAATAATGAATCATACATTTCATATATTAACCTACGTCATGACTCAGTGAACAAGCGGTACTCATCACCGCGAGGGACAGTGAATCGACTCGATATACACCTGCAGGGATACCCGAAGAGCACGTCACGTACACCCACACGCGGAGCTGCACACAGCACGCTCACCCCATGTCGTACGGGATAACCTTTCAGCCAACAGCCCAAACGTCGAACCGGTCGCACCAAAACGAGCAGGAGGTTCCCTACATGGAGCGTCTCTCTATGCCCGTTAGCAGATTTCCACCTTTCTGCACTCAACCTACACCTATAAATCTGTGTGCTATGCCTCGACGCCCGGAGGTTTAGGTTACATCCTCGGGGCCCATATATTCGATATGCCTTTGGTACGTTCAATACTTATTCAGCGGGGCCGCACACGGATCGGTCCTCAATCGACACCGACAGGGCTGCGCCCACAAGACTTCCTCTTGTTGCGCCCTATCCCCTGCGTAGTCTCATTTTCTTACTAAAGTGATCTCACATCACTCGAACCAATCCCGTGTGTCCCGACTCCAATACTCGCGAGTAGATTCCAACTACTCGACTTGTAACGATGTTCTATGAACATTAAGCATAGCCTGACTACTCGAGGACTTAGATACTACCCTCAGTATTGTAGGAAAATTCTGGTTATGCACATGGGGTTTCATCCATCCTTCACCTAATGCACATGCATACCTCATACTAAGTATACATAAAGCAAAACTTTGTAAAATTTGTTAATGCAAACCGGGGCTTGCCTTGTTGCTGCTCGTCAGATGTTAGTGCTTTGTCCGGAAGAAGAAAGTCCAGCACTTCCGGAGTTTCTTCACCTTCAGTGACTACATGTAAGCAATATACTATATGTCAATTTAAATGCAATGTTTGGAACTGAATATGTCAATACCATAACATTAGCTAGCCCTCCCCTTTGGCTTTGAAATTTTTATAGTGGCTTGGTAGTGTTCTAGCCAGAAACTTGACCAAGTTTCATTTGAAACAAAGTTCATTTGAGCTTTGTACAAATAAAAGTCTATTTGGTCATTACTAGAGCTTCTAAGGATTTACAGGGATTTTCATGGCTCTAACCATTACTTTCTGGAAACTAGAAGTTGAAATGGTTCTAATGGAATTGGTTTCATGTCATTTGAAGAATCCTAGAGGAAGTTATGCACTAAACAAGATTTGGGAAAATCTGAAAAATGTCTCTGTGCATTTTTCTATTTTCTCAGGGCAGTTCATTTAATCACACCATTTGGGGGACTAGATGAACTTGGATGGGTCTGAAATTTTTCCTGCGACTCAAGGATTTTCAAATGAACCTCCCAGCCAAATTTCAGAATTTTCCATCAAAGAATTCTTCAGATAAAATTACCAACAGTTTAAAATTTGGGGAATTAATTCTGGAGACTTAATAAGTTTCATGAGCTGAAATTTGTTTTGTTGGAAAGTACTCGAAAATCTGAACCCAACAAAATTTGGTTCACTAATTTTCGAGCTTCCTAGCAAAAGTTACAGCTAGTTGAAGTTTGAACCAAAAATGAAAATCATAGAAATGTTTAAACTCGGATTGTGGGCCCCACACTTTAAACCGGCCCACTGAGATCGCGGCCACACCGTGGCCCACGGGGATTCACCCGCACTGCCACACTGGATCCTGGCCACAAAACGCATCCCCGCTGGAAAACAGAGACTGACCGGTGGACCCAGCCCCCCTTCGTCTTCCTCGTGACAACCCGCGATCCCTGCGGCGGCACTTCGCCGGAGAGCTCGCCGCCGGCCGTTTTACCGCACGACCTTCGACAGATCTCGCCGCCTGTGCCCAACTTTTCTCAGGGAACACGTTGGTGCACTCACCGAAGCTCGGCGATGGTCGGAACCACACTCGCGACGGTGACAGCGGCGATCCCCACTCCGGTGATGTCGCCCGAGCTACCCAGGGCTCTATTTTTGGAACAGTTTGCTCCTACAGCAACGCGGTGGCATTCTGAGCACAAAAATGAACTTGGTTTGCCATGGAAACAGCCGGAGCATGGACCTCACCGTCGACCTAGGGCTAAAACAGTGGATACTCGAAAAAACTCGAATAGCAGCGCCAAAACCGTCAACCTCAATGACGGCGAACGGACCAATGAACCGCGGCGCAAGTTTACCCTTCACTACAAAACGGTGAACTCCCTTCATCGGAGACACACAGACATAAACATGGTCCCTGATGTCGAAGTGGAGAGGACAGCGTCTTTTATCCACATAGCTCTTCTGACGAGATCGAGCAGCCTTGAGATGGGCTTGTATTACTCGCACTCGTTCTTCAGCCTCATTCACAAGCTCGATGCCGTAGATAACTCGCTCGCCGGACTCGCACCAGTTAAGGGGTGTGTGGCATTTCTGGCCGTAGAGAGCTTCATACGGCGCCATCTTAATGCTAGCTTGATACCATTGTTGTAAGAAAACACCGCCAATGGAAAATGATCGTCCCAATTCATTCCGTGGTGGATGGCACAAGCGCTTAGCATGTCTTCCAGCACTTGGTTCACCCGTTCAGTTTGACCATCCGTTTGCGGGTGATACGCGGAGCTTCAGATCAGTTTGGTCCCCAATGACGCGTGCAGCTGTTCCCAAAACCGAGCAACGAACAGCGCACCGCGATCTGAAATAATGGAGCGGGGAACACCGTGCAAGCACAAGATCCTTGCAATGTACAGCTCCGCATATTTCTTGGCCACGTAGCCCTATGTACGGGAATAAAATGTGCCGACTTGGTTAGTCGATCGACTATCACCCAAATTGAATCATGGTTGTGGGAGGTGAGAGGTAAACCTACAATGAAGTCGATGCTTATATCCTCCCACTTCCATGCCGGAATGTTCAAGGGTTGTAGCTATCCGGCTTTTCGCATATGGTCGGCTATCACCCGCCGACACGTATCACATTCGGATACGTACTTTGCGATTTCTCTTTTCATCTGTGTCCACCAAAATCTGGTTTTCAGATCCAGGTACATCTTGTTTCTGCCCGGATGAATGGAATACTTGGACAAATGAGCCTCGTCCAAGATTTTCTTCTGAAGCTTCATGTCATGGGGTACCACTATACGGTCTTTAAACCATAGTGTACCATTAACATCTCTTCGGAAGCATTTCATTTCGCCATTCTTCATCCTTCTACGAATGAGCGACATTCCCACGTCTTTCTTCTGCGCTTCCATAATCTCCTCTCGTATTGTAGGGACGAGAGCAAGATTATACAATGCCCCATATGGAACCAAGTACAGACTCGGCTCCTCCTCTTCAAGTGGGGTGATGGACAGATTGTTGACATGAGATTTGCGGCTCAAGGCGTCAGCAACCACGTTTGCCTTCCCGGGATGGTAGTGAATCTCTATCTCATAGTCTTTGATCAATTTTAACCATCTCTGTTGTCGCGTATTCAACTTCTTTTGAGTGAATATATATTTCAGACTTTTGTGGTCGGTGTAGAGGTGCACTAAGTTCCCAAGCAAATAGTGCCTCCACATTTTCAATGCCAACACCACAGCAGCGAGCTCAAGATCATGAGTCGGATAGTGCTGCTCATGGTTACGAAGTTGACGTGAGCCATAGGCGACCACTCTTCCTCCTTGCATCAATACACAGCCAAGCCTGATGCCAGACACATCACAATATACGTCGAAGGGCTTGGTTGTATCCGGTTGAGCTAACACCGGGGCTGTTGTAAGATGCTTCACTAATGCTTGGAAAGCTTCTTCACAAGCTGAGCTCCAAACATATTTGATCCCCTTCTTCAACAGTTCAGTCATCGGCTTAGCAAGCTTGGAGAAGTTGGGTATGAATCTCCGATAATATCCGGCTAATCCGAGGAAACTTCTGACTTCATGGACTGATGTGGGGGACTTCCATTTCAGCACTTGTTTGATTTTGCTTGGATCAACTGCAATGCCTTCTGCAGAAATAATGTGACCAAGGAATGGCACTTGGTTGATCCAAAACTCGCACTT
Source organism: Neostapfia colusana (assembly GCA_030760725.1). NCBI lineage: Eukaryota > Viridiplantae > Streptophyta > Magnoliopsida > Poales > Poaceae > Neostapfia > Neostapfia colusana. The sequence continues at coordinate 36,450,939 of JASWHV010000016.1, forward strand.
GCTGAACTTGGCATAAAGCTTATGGTCTCGCAATCGTTGAAGCACGATATGCAAGTGTTTGGCATGTTCTTTTCAGACTTGGAGTAAACCAAGATGTCGTCTATGAACACCACCACAAACTTGTCCAACTCCGGCATGAACACTGAGTTCATGAGGTACATGAAGTGTGCCGGGGCGTTAGTGACACAAAAGGACATGACGAGGTATTCATACAACCCATATCTCGTCGAGAAGGCCGTCTTCGGAATATCCTTTGGTCGGATCTTGATTTGGTGATATCCAGAGCGAAGATCCATCTTCGAAAATACACTCACACCCACAAGTTGATCGAATAAGATATCGATGCGGGGCAGTGGATATTTATTCTTGATAGTGACGGCGTTGAGAGGTCGGTAGTCCACACACAACCTCAAGGTTTCATCCTTCTTCTTCACAAACAGCACCGAGCATCCCCATGGCAACGAACTCGGTCGAATGAAACCCTTCTTCATTAAATCGTTGAGCTGCTCCTTCAGTTCAGCCAGCTCATTCGGAGCCATCTTACGGTCTCCGTGATATCGGTGTTGTCCCAGGTACAAGTTCAATCTTGAACTCGACATCTGTTTCGGGTGGCATGCCCGGAAGATCATCCGGAAAGACATCCGGGTATTCACGGACCACATGAATATCCTCAAGTTTTATGGCTTCCGTGTTATATGTGGCTGGAGCTTCTTGAACCGTACGGTCAAGAGTAAGAACATGTGGTTCATGAATTGGAGAGTTTAGACGAACCACACATGGAATGATGTCAAGAACAGCACCATGGCGATGTAGCCATGACATTCCTAAAATGACATCAAGTTTCTGACTCTCTAACATGATTAGAGAAGTCGGATATAGATTCCCACCCAACTGTAATGGTGCTCTATAGACCATTCTATCAGCTGATATTTTCCCACCCGGAGAGCATATCAAGTATGAACTATTTGTGGAATGATAGGCAGTTGATATTTAATAACATAAGACTGACTTATGAAATTATGGGTGGCACCGGAGTCAAAAAGTATGACTACGGGATGATCTAAGTAAGAAAATGTACCCGCGAGGACGGGTTCGCCTTCCGGCACGTCTTCGATGGCTAAGTGGTGTACGTTGCCGGGTTTTGGTGCTGGTTTCTTGGGCTGATTACGGGGCTGATTAGCACCCTGATACGGTGTTGCACCCCTGCCCTGTCGCGGCTCGGGGCAGTCCCTTGAAATATGCCCGACACAGCCACACGTGAAGCACGTGTAAGGTGTCGGGGTCCCGCCGACTTGAGGACGAAATCCCGGTGCACGCTGCTAAAATGGAGGTGCGGGCGGAACCATCCTTTGCTGCTGCTGTTGCTGTGGTGGATACGTTGGTCGGAAGCCCGGCACATTATATTGTCGAACACGGAACTGAGGCGGTCGAGCCGGTGGCTGCCATCTCTGGCCGGATGGTGAGCGATACACCACGCGGTATTTCTGTGGCATCCCACCACTGCTGCTTGTCAGCGTGTTGCGTTTCCTCTTGTCAGAACCGCGTTCGCGCTGAGCATTTTCTTGTAGAAGCGCGGCATTAACTAGGTCGTTGAATGTGCCGCGATTGCTCTGGGCGAGATGGGCCTTCATCTTTGAATTCAGGCCCCAGAAGAACGCATTGCGCTTGTTGTATTCCATCCCCACAAATCCTGGCGCATACTGTGTCAGCTTGTTGAATAACCTGGAGTACTCATGAGCACTCCTCTCGCCCTGTTGTAGCGCCAGGAACTCCTGGAGCTTCATTTCCATCACACCGGGAGGTATGTGATAGGCGCGGAACGCCTCCCGGAACTCCGTCCATGTGAGGGCATGGCCAACCGGTAATGAGGCGATGTAGTTCGCCCACCATGTACCGGCTTCTCCTTGAAGCTGTTGCGCTGCATACAACGCCTTCTGATGTTCGATGCATCGTAGCAGCCCGAACTTCGCCTCCAGAGTGCGTATAAAGCTGTCCGCCTCCAAAGGCTCTTCGGCCTCCGTAAAGACCGGTGGATGGGTCCCCAGGAATTCTGAATAAGAACTTTGTTGGCGCTGGCGTTGCCCATTGTCTTGGCGTCCTCCCTGATGGGACGCATTCTGCTGGACTAGCATGACACGACCCCATTGGTCCTATCGAGCCAGGATCACGCTGAGGGGTGCTGCGTTGCACAGCACCGTATAACACACGTCAAAGGTACAAAGCGGAAGCGGAAGTTTATTACATAAACAGTTTTATGAACATGTTTACATCAAACTAAGTTTAGTCCACACTCGCGGGCGTAGACTACGCATCAAGTCACGTTCAGCCCTCGAACGTGTCCTTGCTAGCACACACACACACTAACTCTGCGGCGTGCACGACTCCCACTCGACGGGGTTCCCCTCCTGGGGTTCCGTCTCATCTTCGGGAGTCCCTTCCTCATAGAACCCTGCAAAAGCTTCAAACACAAGCAGTGAGAACGAAGGCTCAGCAAGTCTGACCCATCTCACCTAAATATGGAACTTCTACATGAGGGGTAATGGGTTGCATGAGGTAAAAATCAATTGCAAGGACTCGCCTAATTAGTAGAATCTTACTTTCAAGTTTTAGCAGCAGGTTTGTGGAGAACCTTACGCTAAGGCACATGAGAGAGCCGCAATCAAACAAGAAACGCATTTCTCTCATGTACTTTGCCCAAGGTTGAAAAGAACTTTAGTTAGCTCTAAGCTACAGCATATCATTAACAATCAATGTCCAGCTTTCAATCAGCAACATTTTAACATGTGACTAGCCTGTTCTTTCTACGTCACGGTACAGTGAACAAGTGGTACTCACTGACCGCGAGGGACGGCGATTATAATCGATTTATACCTGCAGGGTTACCCGAACAACCCGTCACATATGCCCGTACCCGATGTTGCCTACAACAACCATCACGGACGCCGTACGTGACTACCTTTCGCCCGTTAGCCAAATGTTGAACCGGTCCAATCGTCCCGAGCAAGAGGTCTCTGCACGCGCATCTCAGTGTCGCCAGCCGATTTACACCTCGAGCTCTCAACCTACCCTATGAACGACCAGCTATGCCTCAACACCCAGCTACCCGAGTTACATCGGTTTCCCGGTTCCCATATAGCCGGTAGGTCTTCGGTACTGTTCTAGCTTGTTCAACAGGCCCGCACACGGCTCGGTCCTCAATCGACACAAGCGGAGCTATAGCACACAGGCCCCAAAGTCCTGCTGCCCTTACTCTCCGCTCGGTCTCATTTTCTTGCCATATGTATCATGTGCTATCTCTACCTGAGCAATGTGCCTCTAGCCTATTCTCGCGAGTAGTTCCAACTACTCGACTTGTACCGAATCCTACTCTATCCTAGCAATGCAGTAGCTAACGGGGTTTGCAATCCTAAACCCAACCCATGGTTCTCTTGGCTTTGAAGTGGGGCTTCCAAACAAGACTCTAATGCACAGAATAAAGGAAACAAGTATGTGCTCAAAACAACAAAAATTTGTAAAAAGGTTAATGCAAACCGGAGCTTGCCTTGCTGCTCTTGGTCGTAGGCTAGCTGTTCCTCCGGAGTAACGAAGTCTAGGACTTCGGGTTCCTCCTCGACCTTAGCGACTACATGATAAGAGCAATATATGTATCAATTTAAATGTATTTGTATTAACTTTGAAGTTGTGAAGTCTATAACCCTTGCTAGACAGACCTAATGACTGTGAAACTTTTACTGTGGCTTGGTTACAACCTAAACAGAGACTTGGTCAAGTTTTAGTTGCAGCAAAGCTCATTTGAGCCCTCCACAATTAATTATGGCCTTGACCTTAATTAGAACTCTTAGGGTGTTCTAGGAATTTTCTTGAAGCAAACTATGACTTTCTGAAAACTAGATTTTCATAGGGTTCTATGGAGTTGGTCTCACTTAATTTGAAGGTTCCTAGCTAAAGTTATGAGCTAAACAATTTCAGAGAAAATTCTGAAAATGTTTCTGAACATTTTTCTATTTTCTCTGGAACAGTTTCACTAATCACACCATTAGGTGGATCAAATGAGCTCCAATGGGTCTGCAATTTTTATGGTAGTTCAGGGATATCTTGGTGATCATCCCAGCAAAATTTCAGGATTTTCCTCCACAGGATTCTCCAGTTAAAATTCCAAACAGTTTAAACTTTGAGGATTTAATTCTGGAGAATTAAGGAGTTTCATGAAGTGACACTTGATTTGCTGGAAAGTACTCGGAGAGCTGAATCCAGCAAAATTTGGTTCACTCAATTTGGAGCTTTCTAGCCAAAGTTATGAGGATTTGAAGTTTGGAAGAATTCTGAAAATCGGGGGAAAAGTTTAAACTCGCGCGTGGGCCCAGGGGACACGCGTCGCACGCCGAGGCGACAGCACACCGCGGCCCACAATGATTTTGCGCGCCAGCACACCCGATCCCGGCCGCAGCCGGATCCCGATTCAAAATATCTCCCGCTGACAGCTGGGGTCCATCCCTTCTTCAACCTCGCGACGCCCGCGCTCCGCCGCCGAGGAACCTCGCCGGAGAGCTCGCCGCCGGCTGCTGTACAGCTCCAAACTTCTCGATTCTGGCCGCCCCTGCCTACTTCTACTCGGGGACAGGATTCTAGGGTCAGCTGCTCATGACAATGGCCGGAGCATGGTCGGCGACGAGCCGCCACCTCGGAACGACTTCGGCCATGTCGGCTGACTACCCTAGCACCTCAGCTACTTAGGAAACCGGTCGGGAAGCACCAGTGGACCTCAGAGAAGGTCGACATGAGCTCGAGGCAGCTCGGGGAAGGCCCGAAATAGGTCCTCATCATGCGCCCGATGCCGCCTGTTCATTCCGCCATTGGTAGACCTCAAATTACGCCGGGTACGGAGGTTCTCCGGCCCAGAGTTGTGAAGGCAACTTGTGCGTTACCGTGTCTAGCTCGTGTGAGAGCGGCTTGAGGCCCTCTAATCCTTTCTAGAGCATGAATTAAACAGAATCGTACCCGAAGGTCGTTATGCACACAGAAAGGGGAAAAGTGGAAATTCGCCGCCGGTGAGCAACCACTCGAGCTGTGGCTCGGGGATGAGCAGCACCGGTCACCAGCGCGTCCAAGGGTGCCTTGGCTCGGGCGTGACAACGCCCTGGTTGGGCTGTCCACGGGAGCCCGAGGTGCGGCGCCAAGTCCCGAATTTGATCTTTCGGCACAACCGATATGAATCGGTTTCAACCTAATTCTAGCAATGGGGAGGACGGAGGAAGGTCTCTAGTACCTTGCTGGGGCTCTAGAGTGGACGGAGGGAGCTGCGATCGGCGTCCTCCGATCGATTCCGAGCTGCGGAAATTTTCGGCCGGCGCTGTATTCTTGCGGGGAAGAATGGCGGTGCCTCGGCCGGGAAGGGGGGCAGGCGCCTTAAGAAGGCTCTGCACCGCCTCACGCCCGCGCGTGGGCAAGCAGCTGCTGGCGCGGAGGCTGCCCTCGGTGGCGATCACCGCTGCGGCTCGGCGACCCGAGTGAAAAAGTCTCAGTCAGTTTGATCTGAGCAGTGGCTGACATGTGGGTCCCACTTCCAGTTTTAACCTCTGAAATTTACTCCTAATCACTGTTGTAAACAGTGAACCCCATACTACCCTTGGTAATTCAAATTATTCACTCATGAGCCATTTGAATTGATCAAAGTTCAAATGAGGTTTGGTTTGAATGAATTTCAGCACAAGTTCAGTTTGAAATCCAAATAAAGTTTGAATTTCTCCCACTTAGCTCATGTCAAGATCAACTCCAAATGGAGTGAAAATTGGTGTGTGAGCTCACAAAAATGTGCTGAGTAAGAATATGCCTCCCACTTTTAAATTCATGGGATACAAACAGTTTGAATTTGAATATGGTTTCAAACTGCCCTCTTCCTAACTATACCCAAAATGACCTCAAAAAGGTTTTGAATTTGGGTGAAACTTGGCATGGACATCCTTAGTAAAGTGTAGGAGTTTTCATATGTCCAGCCCATCTATATCACATGTGGGAAATACCACTTTTGCAATGTGTGAGTTTGTTCTCTAATGAGCATGTTGATAATTGTTACTTGCTCTTCATTTGTGTTCATCATCCTTCCTCAAATGAGGTGTGTGGTGTGGTGATGAACACTGCAAACGTGTGTAAAAAACTGAGGCCCTTACATTCCTCCCCCCTTAAAAGAATCTCGTCCCGAGATTATAAGGTGAAAATGAGAGAGAGGACGGTAGAAAATTACCGGATATGTGACGTGAAAAAGTTGGGGTAGTTAGTGCGAAGGAATTCTTCGCTCTCCCATGTTGCTTCGTCCATGGAGTGATTGCTCCATAGAACCTTGTAGAACCACAACGTGCGGTTGCGTGTGGTTCGGGCCTTTTCATCAATAATCTGCACCGGTTCCTCCCGATAGGTGAGATCCGGTTGCAGTTCTTCAATGTCTTCCAGCTGAACGGTAGTTGATAGCTTGAGACGCTTCCTCAGCTGGGAAATGTGAAAGACGTCGTGCACACCGGAAAGTGCTTCTGGTAATTTCAGCCGGTATGCCACCGATCCATATCTTTCGGTAATCTGAAATGGACCGATGAAGCGGGGTGCTAACTTTCCTCTCAACCCAAATCTGTTTACGCCCTTCATTGGAGACACCCGTAGGTATACGTGATCTCCAACTTCGAATTGTAATGGGCGCCTTCTCCGGTCCGCATACTGTTTCTGACGGGATTGAGCGGCTTTTAGGTTCGCTTGAATTAGTCGAACCTTTTCTTTCGCGTTGTTGACAAGGTCAATCCCGAAGGTAACCCTTTCGCCAGACTCACACCAGTTCAATGGTGTGCGGCATTTCCTTCCCTATAGCGCCTCGTAGGGCGCCATCTTGATGCTGGCTTGGTACCCATTGTTGTACGAGAACTCGGCTAACGGCAAGTGATCATCCCAATTCTTGCCGTGGTTAATAGCGCAAGCTCGTAGCATGTCTTCTAAGATTTGATTTACCCGCTCCGTTTGCCCATCCGTCTGCGGGTGGTAGGCTAAACTATGGATCAGCTTCGTCCCCAAGGCAGCGTGCAGCTGCTCCCAAAAACGGGACACAAATAAAGTGCCCCGATCCGAAATGATAGTACGGGGTATGCCGTACAGGCATAGGATCCGGGAGATGTACAGTTCAGTGTACTTCTTGGCGTTGTAGTTGGTGTTGACCGGGATGAAATGGGCAACTTTGGTGAGCCGATCGACGATCACCCACGCAGAATCATGTTTCTGCAAGGTGGTGGGTAAACCGACGATGAAGTCCATGCTCACGTCCTCCCACTTCCAGGCAGGAATGCCCAGTGGTTGCAACAGTCCCGGTTTCCGCATGTGGTCTGCCTTCACCCTTCGACATGTATCACACTCGGACACGTATTTTGCAGTCTCACGCTTCATCCGTGTCCACCAAAACTTGCTTCTGAGTTCTTGATACATTTTGTTGCTGCCGGGGTGAATAGAAAACTTTGATAAGTGATCCTCATCAAAGATTTTCTTCCGTAACTCCGGGTTTCGGGGTACGACGATCCGGTCCTTGAACCATAGGACGCCGTCTCCGTCCTTCCGGAAACATTTCAACTCCCCACTGTCTACACGTCTCCGTAAATGTGACATGCCCTTGTCATTCTTCTGGGCTGCCGCTATCTCTTCACGGATGGTGGGGATCAAAGCTAGGTTGTAGAGAGCTCCGTGTGGAATCACATGTAGTGGTGGTTCGCTCTCTTCCAACGGTGTGATGGTCAGATTATTGACGTGTGACTTGCGACTCAGCGCATCTGCCACTACGTTTGCCTTGCCCGGATGATAATGGATCTCTATTTCGTAATCCTTTATCAATTCTAACCATCTTCGCTGCCTCATGTTCAACTCCTTCTGAGTGAATATGTACTTGAGGCTTTTGTGGTCGCTATATAAATGTACGAGGTTACCGAGTAGGTAGTGCCTCCACATTTTTAGTGCAAGTACCACGGCAGCGAGCTCCAAATCGTGAGTTGGATAATTCTGCTCATGGTTCCTAAGCTGCCGTGACCCATACGCGACCACCCTTCGGTCTTGCATCAGCACACATCCGAGCCCAATGCCGGATGCATCGCAGTACACATCGAACGGTTTTGTTGTATCTGGCTGCGCCAAAACCGGTGCTGATGTCAGGTGCTTGACTAAAGCCTTGAATGCTGCTTCACATGCTGGACTCCAAACATATTTGGTAGCCTTCTTCAGCAGCTCTGTCATTGGCTTGGCAATCTTCGAGAAGTTCGGAATGAACCTCAGATAATATCCCGCGAGTCCGAGGAAACTCCGTACCTCATGAACAGTTCTCGGGGATTTCCAATTCAGCACTTGCGTGATCTTGCTCGGGTCCACAGCGATACCCTCCGCTGAGATGATATGCCCGAGGAAAGGCACTTGCGATATCCAAAACTCGCATTTGCTGAATTTTGCGTATAACTTGTGATCCCGCAGCCGTTGCAAGACTATACGCAGATGTTTCTTGTGATCTTCCTCCAACTTGGAATATACTAGGATGTCGTCGATGAAGACCACGACAAACTTGTCCAGCTCCGGCATGAACACCGAGTTCATTAAGTACATGAAGTGAGCTGGAGCATTGGTGAGGCCGAAGGACATGACCAGGTACTCATAAAGTCCGTACCTCGTCGAGAAAGCCGTCTTCGGAATGTCCTCAGCCCTTATCTTAATCTGATGGTACCCGGATCTTAAATCCATTTTGGAAAAGATCTTTGCTTCGACCAACTGATCAAACAACATGTCGATTCGTGGCAACGGGTACTTGTTCTTGATGGTTACGGCATTCAATGGACGATAGTCCATACAAAGCCGCAACGTCTCATCCTTCTTCTTGACAAATAATGCCGAACAACCCCATGGCGAGGAGCTCGGCCTAATAAAACCCTTTTCCAGAAGGTCCGTGAGCTGAGTCTTCAGTTCAGCCAACTCCTTGGGCGCCATCTTGTACGGCCTTCGGGATATTGGCATGGTTCCCGGTGCAAGTTCAATCTTGAACTCCACCTCTCGATCGAGCGGCATCCCCGGCAAATCGTCCGGGAATACATCAGGGAACTCTCGGACCACCGGAATATCTTCCAATCTGGGTGTTGTGGCTTGATAGACACTTGGAAGTTTTATTTCTGGACTGTCCAGAAATAATGAGTGAGACTCGTGCACTTCTGAGTTCAAGTGCACGACTCGGAGGACGGTGTCTAAAACAGCGCCGTGGCGGGTTAACCACGACATCCCTAAGATGACATCGACCTTTTGTCCCTGTAAAATTATGAGAGACGTAGGGTAAACTCTACCCTCTAAGCACAATGGCGCTTTTGGGACCATCATGCTTGCTGAAATTTTCCCACCCGGTGAACAGATCACGTAAGGACCATCGGTGGGTAGTATTTGCAAGCTATACTTATCAATGAAAGCTTGGCTAATGAAGCTATGCGTGGCGCCTGAATCAAATAGTACTATAGCGGGATGCTGGTGGAGTTGGAACATACCCGCAAGGATTGGCTCGCCCTCCGGCACGTCCTCAATGGCAAGCTGGTGGATGGTGCCGGGCCTAGGGTTTGCCCGCCGCGCATTAGTAGGGTTCCGGGGCTGATTCCTCCCCGGAAACTGTGGTGCCACTCCGCCGCCTTGCCTCTCCGGGCAACTGCTCGCGAAGTGCCCTGGACGACCACACTTGTAACATGTGGCCGCTGCTGGTGGAGTGCTCGGTGGACGAAAGCCCGGCATGCGTTGCGGAGGTGCAAACGCACGCGGCATCGCCCGCTGCTGTTGTTGTTGTTGCGGTGGTACTGGCAGTGCCGGCCGGAATGCCGGTGAAGAATACGGCCGACTGCGGAACGGTATCGACCGCTGTGGTGGCTGCCAGCGTGGACCTGATGGTGGGCGATTCACCATCCGAAACTTCTGAGAAGGACCGCCTCCTTCTCCGCTGCTCTGCGGCGCGCTTCGCTTCCGCTCTGCCGCCGCCAACTCCTTGCCGGAGTCCTCCTGAACAATCGCAGCATCAATGATGTCGTTGAGACTGCCGCGATTGAACATCGCCAATTTGTCATTCAGGAGCGGGTTAAGCCCCTGGTAGAAATGGTCCCGCCGCTTCTCGTCGGTATCAGCATGATACGACGCATATAGCGCGAGATCGTTAAACGCCCTGGAGTATTCCAGCGCGTTCCGGCTCCCTTGTTGCAGGTGTAGGAACTCCTGCGTCTTCCTCTTCATCAGACCTGGCGGTATATGATAGGCCCTGAAGGCCGTCTGGAACTCCGCCCAGGTCATCACTCGGTCGGTGGGCCGTGAAGCACAGAAGTTGGCCCACCACGCGCTCGCGGATCCTTGGAGCTGCTGGACCGTGAACTGAGTCTTGCGCTGCTCGCTGATTTGGAGCAGCCCGAACTTCATCTCTATGGCGCGGAGCCAGTTGTCCGCGTCAAGAGGTTCATCCGCCCTTGAGAATACAGAGGGATGAGTCGCCAGGAAGTCGGAGTAGGAGCTCTGTTGACGCTCCTCACGGTCTTGACGTCTCTCTGGGCGAGACGTATTTGCAATTAAAGTTTGCAGCAGCTCTGTGTGCTGCTGATGTGAACCCGCCATCGCCGCGACTATGTCGGCCAAGGTAACTGTTGGCAGTGGCGGTGGCGGTGTTTGCTGTTGCTGCTGCTGTCCCGAGGAGTCCTCGGGAGGTGGTTGGGAGGTCTCTCCCCCTTGACTGGTACCCCCAACGTCAGGGTTGGCACGAGTACGCGTCATTCTGAGATTCAAAACAGCAGCGATTAGCACATGTCTTACTTAAAATTCCATAAGCAACAATAGGTATTGAAGTGACACATGATCAATTTGCACAACATTCACATATATTGATAAAGCATAAACTTTATACAAGATACATTATTCTCGGATCTCCAAGAAGTCGTGCTCATGTCGTCACTACCTATACATACGCTACTGTCTACCCGACATGTCACTGATTACAAAAGTTGGGTTACGCTACCCTAGCTGCCCTACTTGGCAACCGTAACCCCCTACTCGGAGTAGAACTCGACCTCCTGTGGGTCGTTCTCCTCCGGTACTTCTGCTGGTGGGTCTGGATCTACCACCTCTTCTCCCATCCCGGGTTCTCCCATTGCTGGAAGACCCAAGACCACCGGTATGCCTAACAACGGAGGTACGAGGTCCTGCAAAGCATGCACCTCGTCCATAGCCTGGTTGTAATCCTCTTCCCATCCTTGTCCTTCCTCAATCGCGTCGTCCCGCTCTTGAGCAAGGTCCTCATTCTGCTGGGTTAGGGTCTGCACCAGCTCTTGCAACGCCGCGATGTCAACACGGCTCTTCTTCTTTGCCTTCTTCAGACGATGCAACTGATTATGCTGTTCATTCAGTCGCTTAATCGTCGGAAGGAGCACATTGCGAAGTGCGCTGTGGGCACTCTTGAAATGATCTCCACGGCTTGTGCTCTCCTTGAGCTTTGTGGCGAGATGCTACGTATGAACAGCTTGGCTGTCCATCACGGCGTTTCCCACCCTCATCTGGAGGCTGAGATTTGCCTCCGCGGGGTTGTACCCTTGGCAACTCGGGTCCGTTGCTTCCAGGTACCTCCCTTCCCACACATGATGAGCTCGTCCCTCCACCGGAACGAGTGCGTATGGAGTGCCCTCCATAGCCTGCACATGTAGTTGGCAGAAACGTGACATAGTGTCACGGGCTGCCACTTGCCACATCCCTTCCGGTTGTCTTCCCCTCACCGTGACGGTGAACGGCACCCAACCGGGTGGCGTAGGTCCTGCAGGGACCTCGACATGGATCGTCCACGTCTTGTTCCCCTCTTCGCCTCCTTCCTTGGCGAAGTATTACGGCATCTGGTTGTACCCGAAATATTGGAGCATTTGCCGCAATGCTTCCGGGTAGCCGCTATGGTGAGAACAGTGGGACATCACCCACCCGTTCTCCAATTGCTTATCTGCTGTCATCTGTAAAAATATATTTGAAAAATGTCAAATATTTATTTAAACAGTAAACCTCTGAGTTATAACATAAAACATGTCATTGAACCCATAAAACTTGGAAACATAGTTCAAATTTTAAACAAATTTGACTGTTGATCTGCTGTTCCCATGACAGCCCTGACCAGTTTCCATTTCAACCTGATTTAGGCCATGTTGGAGGCAAAACCAATTCTGGAGCTCAACATCAAAGTTAAAGTTAACTTCAATAGCTTTCCAGAAAGTATTTGGTTGGCCTAAGATCTGTCCTGGTTCAAAAGTTATGAGATGTCAAACTTAACAGAATTCCTGGAGAAAATTGGACAGCACCTCCCTGCTTTAGGTACTGATTTGATCCAAGAATCCCAGTTAATTCTGTTCCTAATCTGACAAAACGTTCTGTTACAAAGTTGTAACCCATCTCATAAGCTTTCCAGAACTACCTCATTTTCTATTTTTGGATTTTTATACAGGAAGTTATGCTCAATTTACAGAGAGTCTACAGAGAGTCTTTGCTCTGTCCTGTTTTCTGTACAGTTTCAACTCTACTGCATTTTTCGAGTGGTTAAGGGATGAAACACCTCTATACCTCAACAGAAGAGTTGTAAAGCTCTTCCAACGCTTTCCAGAAATGTATCATACGACCCCAACCTCGAAAGAACTCAACCTCTAACCTCTGATTAACTTCAGCCTTGCTTCAGCTGAAAACAGAGTGCTCTGTCCTTAACAACCTATAAGTTGAAAACTTGTTAACTTTGAATATCCTGTTCAAGGGAAGGAGTTACATCAAGTTTTACTACTTTGGATCAAAACCTTCAAGTTTTTAAATGAAGTTGTTTATTTAATGGGGTGTGACGTTGATGTGTCACCAAATTATGTCGGTACTACGTCCTTACAAAGGAAAAACCTATACCGGGCTTAGCCGGCTTCGTTAGTTCAGTGGCACTACTCGTCACTCGCACACGGATGCTACACGTCTACCATTTCATTGTCAGGCTACCTGCAGAAACTCAATCAATTGTCAGACTCGGCTGCCCACCAAGCCCGGAATCTATACAGTTCGTACACCCGGCCGTCATCACTCGCCCGGATGTTCTCAAGCCAAACACGCCTTGAGTTACGTGTTCACGTTTCAGACCACGTGACGGGGTCTCCCATGTTGCACCACGCACGCTAGGGACAGACGTTGCTCGAATACCCCATACGACATGAAAAGTCGTAGAGGATACTAAAGCGGGTCGGGTTACCTGCCACCCGTGGGGCTCCACCCTTCAGCTTGTGCGCACTGGTGGACAGCGCTTACGTGCACCCCCCAAGACATAAACGTCCCGAGATACACGATTTTCCGCCATAACAAATAGGTTAATGTGCCACTTTCTATATACTAATAACATCCTTATACGGGCTACTAACTCGTTCCTCACTGGATTTTTGAAAAAGAAGACCTTTGTACTGTGTTAAACCTCAAGCGAGCTCTGATACCAGCGCTGACACGACCCCATTGGTCCTGTCGAGCCAGGATCACGCTGAGGGGTGCTGCGTTGCACAGCACCGTATAACACACGTCAAAGGTACAAAGCGGAAGCGAAAGTTTATTACATAAACAGTTTTATGAACATGTTTACATCAAAATAAGTTTAGTCCACACTCGCGGGCGTAGACTACGCATCAAGTCACGTTCAGCCCTCGAACGTGTCCTTGCTAGCACACACACACACACTAACTCTGCGGCGTGCACGACTCCCACTCGACGGGGTTCCCCTCCTGGGGTTCCGTCTCATCTTCGGGAGTCCCTTCCTCATAGAACCCTGCAAAAGCTTCAAACACAAGCAGTGAGCACGAAGGCTCAGCAAGTCTGACCCGTCTCACCTAAACATGGAACTTCTACATGAGGGGTAATGGGTTGCATGAGGTAAAAATCAATTGCAAGGACTCGCCTAATTAGTAGAATCTTACTTTCAAGTTTTAGCAGCAGGTTTGTGGAGAACCTTACGCTAAGGCACATGAGAGAGCCGCAATCAAACAAGAAACACATTTCTCTCATGTACTTTGCCCAAAGTTGAAAAGAACTTTAGTTAGCTCTAATCTACAGCATATCATTAACAATCAATGTCCAGCTTTCAATCAGCAACATTTTAACATGTGACTAGCCTGTTCTTTCTACGTCACGGTACAGTGAACAAGTGGTACTCACTGACCGCGAGGGACGGCGATTATAATCGATTTACACATGCAGGGTTACCCGAACAACCCGTCACGTACGCCCGTACTCGATGTTGCCTACAACAACCATCACGAACGCCGTACGCGACTACCTTTCGCCCATTAGCCAAATGTTGGACCGGTCCAATCGTCCCGAGCAAGAGGTCTCTGCACGCGCATCTCAGTGCCGCCAGCCGATTTACACCTCGAGCTCTCAACCTACCCTCTGAACGACCAGCTATGCCTCAACACCCAGCTACCCGAGTTACATCGGTTTCCCGGTTCCCATATAGCCGGTAGGTCTTCGGTACTGTTCTAGCTTGTTCAACAGGCCCGCACACGGCTCGGTCCTCAATCGACACAAGCGGAGCTATAGCACACAGGCCCCAAAGTCCTGCTGCCCTTACTCTCCGCTCGGTCTCATTTTCTTGCCATATGTATCATGTGCTATCTCTAACCGAGCAATGTGCCTCTAGCATATTCTCGCGAGTAGTTCCAACTACTCGACTTGTACCGAATCCTACTCTATCCTAGCAATGCAGTAGCTAACAGGGTTTGCAATCCTAAACCCAACCCATGGTTCTCTTGGCTATGCAGTGGGGCTTCCAAACAAGACTCTAATGCACAGAATAAAGGAAACAAGTATGTGCTCAAAACAACAAAAATTTGTAAAAAGGTTAATGCAAACCGGAGCTTGCCTTGCTGTTCTTGGTCGTAGGCTAGCTGTTCCTCCGGAGTAACGAAGTCTAGGACTTCGGGTTCCTCCTCGACCTTAGCGACTACATGATAAGAGCAATATATGTATCAATTTAAATGCATTTGTATTAACTTTGAAGTTGTGAAGTCTATAACCCTTGCTAGACAGACCTAATGACTGTGAAACTTTTACTGTGGCTTGGTTACAACCAAAACAGAGACTTGGTCAAGTTTTAGTTGCAGCAAAGCTCATTTGAGCCCTCCACAATTAATTATGGCCTTGACCTTAATTAGAACTCTTAGGGTGTTCTAGGAATTTTCTTGAAGCAAACTATGACTTTCTGAAAACTAGATTTTCAGAGGGTTCTAATGGAGTTGGTCTCACTCAATTTGAAGGTTCCTAGCTAAAGTTATGAGCTAAACAATTTCAGAGAAAATTCTGAAAATGTTTCTGAACATTTTTCTATTTTCTCTGGAACAGTTTCACTAATCACACCATTAGGTGGATCAAATGAGCTCCAATGGGTTTGAAATTTTTATGGTAGTTCAGGGATATCTTGGTGATCATCCCAGCAAAATTTCAGGATTTTCTCCACAGGATTCTCCAGTTAAAATTCCAAACAGTTTAAACTTTGAGGATTTAATTCTGGAGAATTAAGGAGTTTCATGAAGTGACACTTGATTTGCTGGAAAGTACTCGGAGAGCTGAATCTAGAAAAATTTGGTTCACTCAATTTGGAGCTTTCTAGCCAAAGTTATGAGGATTTGAAGTTTAGAAGAATTCTGAAAATCGGGGGAAAAGTTTAAACTCGCGCGTGGGCCCAGAGGACACGCGTCGCACGCCGAGGCGACAGCACACCGCGGCCCACAATGATTTTACGCGCCAGCACACCCGATCCCGGCCGCAGCCGGATCCCGATTCAAAATATCTCCCGCTGACAGCTGGGGTCCACCCCTTCTTCAACCTCGCGACGTCCACGCTCTGCCGCCGAGGAACCTCGCCGGAGAGCTCGCCGCTTGCTGCTGTACAGCTCCAAACTTCTCGATTCTGGCCGCCCCTGCCTACTTTTACTCGGGGAACAGGATTCTAGGGTCAGCTGCTCATGACAATGGCCGGAGCATGGTCGGCGACGAGCCGCCACCTCGGAACGACTTCGGCCATGTCGGCTGACTACCCTAGCACCTCAGCTACTTGGGAAACCGGTCGGGAAGCACCAGTGGACCTCAGAGAAGGTCGACATGAGCTCGAGGCAGCTCGGGGAAGGCCCGAAATAGGTCCTCACCGTGCGCCCGATGCCGCCCGTTCATTCCGCCATTGGTAGACCTCAAATTACGCCGGGTACAGAGGTTCTCCGGCCCAGAGTTGTGAAGGCAACTTGTGCGTTACCGTGTCTAGCTCGTGTGAGAGCGGCTTGAGGCCCTCTAATCCTTTCTAGAGCACGAATTAAACAGAATCGTACCCGAAGGTCGTTCTGCACACAGAAAGGGGAAAAGTGGAAATTCGCCGCCGGTGAGCAACCACTCGAGCTGTGGCTCGGGGATGAGCAGCACCGGTCACCAGCGCGTCCAAGGGTGCCTTGGCTCGGGCGTGACAAAGCCCTGGTTGGGCTGTCCACGGGAGCCCGAGGTGCGGCGGTTCCAAGTCCCGAATTTGATCTTTCGGCACAGCCGATATCAATCGGTTTCAACCGAATTCTAGCAATGGGGAGGATGGAGGAAGGTCTCTAGTACCTTGCTGGGGCTCTGGAGTGGACGGAGGGAGCTGCGATCGGCGTCCTCCGATCGATTCCGAGCTGCGGAAATTTTCGGCCGGCGCTGAATTCTTGCGGGGAAGAATGGCGGTGCCTCGGCCGGGAAGGGGGGCAGGCGCCTTAAGAAAGCTCTGCACCGCCTCACGCCCGCGCGTGGGCAAGCAGCTGCTGGCGCGGCGGATGCCCTCGGTGGCGATCACCGCTGCGGCTCGGCGACCTGAGTGAAAAAGTCTCAGTCGGTTTGATCTGAGCAGTGGCTGACATGTGGGTCCCACTTCCAGTTTTAACCTCTGAAATTTACTCCTAATCACTGTTGTAAACATTGAACCCCATACTACCCTTGGTAATTCAAATTATTCACTCATGAGCCATTTGAATTGATCAAAGTTCAAATGAGGTTTTGTTCGAATGAATTTCAGCACAAGTTCAGTTTGAAATCCAAATAAAGTTTGAATTTCTCCCACTTAGCTCATGTCAAGATCAACTCCAAATGGAGTGAAAATTGGTGTGTGAGCTCACAAAAATGTGCTGAGTAAGAATATGCCTCCCACTTTTAAATTCATGGGATACAAACAGTTTGAATTTGAATATGGTTTCAAACTGCCCTCTTCCTAACTATACCCAAAATGACCTCAAAAAGGTTTTGAATTTGGGTGAAACTTGGCATGGACATCCTTAGTAAAGTGTAGGAGTTTTCATATGTCCAGCCCATCTATATCACATGTGGGAAATACCACTTTCGCAATGTGTGAGTCTGTTCTCTAATGAGCATGTTGATAATTGTTACTTGCTCTTCATTTGTGTTCATCATCCTTCCTCAAATGAGGTGTGTGGTGTGGTGATGAACACTGCAAATGTGTGTCAAAAACTGAGGCCCTTACATAGCATCCGCAACAACTCGGTTTGCTCGTCGCGCGAGCCGAGCACTGCAGCGAGAACCTCCGCAAGATTCCTTGGAAGTTCTGGCGGTGGAGGAGGTGGTTGCTGCTGTGTCGTGGTTTGCTCCGGAGGTGGAGACTCGTCACCACGAACTTGACTCGGACCTCCCTCCTCTTGCGTTGAGCGTGTCCGCACCATTCTGCATTCATACCATTCAAACGATCAGCACATGTTGGTTTAGCCCATCCAGTCGATACAATGGTAATGCGAGAATGGAATAAATAATGCGCATAACAATCACACATATGGATAAAGTATAAACTTTATGCAACATATACATCCCTGGACCGTGTCACACGATCGAGTTCCAAAGTATTGAACTTTATGGGTTAAAAGTTCATTTCGACCATCGGGGTCACCACGGGATGTTAAGTGTGTTAGCATGCGTAATTCCTCGCTATTATACTGGACCCAAACATGTACTAACTCGAAATTATATGTTTAATGCATAAACTTTTCGACTCCAACTCGCTGTTTTACAACAGCTGCTGGATATCGAAAGGTGAAACCTAGGTGTTTGGTTGAAAAATTTCAACATGGTGCCTTGTCCAGCTTCTGGTCCAGCTGACCAGTCTGGATAATCCAACAGTTTTGCCCACCTAGAGGCAAAATCTGGACTAGAGTTCAACAACAAACTTGCATAACATTTCCTCTACTTTCCAACTGTGTCTTGCTTGACCCTTAGAAATTTTTCTACAGTAAGTTATGGTTGGAATACAGAAAATTCCAGAGAGA
Source organism: Neostapfia colusana (assembly GCA_030760725.1). Classification (NCBI taxonomy): domain Eukaryota; kingdom Viridiplantae; phylum Streptophyta; class Magnoliopsida; order Poales; family Poaceae; genus Neostapfia; species Neostapfia colusana. The sequence continues at coordinate 36,469,279 of JASWHV010000016.1, forward strand.
ACTTTGGTCTGTCCTGTTTCTTGAGAGTACCTATTCATCTGAGATTTTCATCCCTTTGGAGGGAGATTTTGTTCTGTTCTCTACAGAAAAGTTGTAGAGAATTTCAAAACCTTTCCAGAATGGTATCCCACACCTCCATTGTTTCAACCAATCTTAAGTTATGCCCTGTTCAACTTCAGCAAAAATTTCTGCCGAAAACAGGGAAGATTGTTACTAAGTTTTTGAGATTGAATCTATACTCCCAATTGACTCTTAGTTCAATATAGGAGTTTACTAACCCCTAAATGGAATCCTAAACTTCATTGTGACTCTTTTCTTTGAAAATAAACTTTAATGCAGTCGGTACTACGTTTCCTCACCAGAGAAAAATCCTAAACCGGTATTCCGGCATATACGTGTCAAATGGTGGAAGTAAAAACGTCACTCACAAATGGTTACTACACGTCATGCACTAACGTGGTTAATGTACCTGCAGAAGAACATACAATAATTGTGCACACAAGGGTTTTTGACATTTCAGGCAGTTCCATATCATAATAAAAACATACGGTCCGTATCATTGCCATACGGATCGTCCTTGAGTCAAGCCACGTCTCAAGCTACATGGTCGTGTTTTCACACCACACAACGGGGAACTCGAGTAGAGCGCGAACAGGTCGTCATGGTTGGGAATTTTATCAACCCAACAGATACCACCTACTGCCTCATGACTGTTGAGGCACGCCGATGGCGAGCGCTGCGTATGGCCCTTTGAACATTGAACGTTCAAGAGTTGCATACTATCGTGTTGCTTACCGCACGATGGGGTATTCTCACTTTTGCCTAAAGCATGCTGGAGATCAGCGTTTTCATATGCTCTCAGAACCATAAAGAGGTTCAGAGACTCATATTAACTACCGTGCCAAGCCACGGTATACCATTCCATACTATTGCTCGTATGGCGAGTTACCACAATTGATCCGCCTGCGGTGGCGTACCTTACCTCTTACCTGACGTCGGAGCGTCGTTACAGAATGTATAACAAATATGTTAGCTTTCCACCATCATAACTAGTACTATCATAGACCTTATGTGGGTTTAATGACTAATTCTCACTCGACTACTTCTACGTTTTCAAAATAAGATCTTTTCGAGCGTGCTATTCCCAATGCAGCTCTGATACCACGACTGTGGGGACCACCCCGTGGTTCACCCACTCCAGGATCGCATAGGGTGGTGCCGTATGATGCGGCACCCAACAGCACACAAGAAAAGAATTAAGAACAACATACAACTTTTATTTGATATAAAACAGCGGAAGTCTTTTACAAAAACTTAAGTAACAGCGGAAGTATTATACATATATGGCCTCTCATCCTAACTATGCAAAAGTGGAGCCGTCCAGCCCGGTGACGCTACACGCTAGCAGCGTGAAACCGGAGATCACAGCGGCGTGCAGGGCTCCAGCTCGGCCGTGTACCCCGACGGGGGCATCGCCTCGTCCTCGGATCCCTCTTCATAACGCTCACCTGCACACAGCTCAAATATTGCAACCGTGAGCACGATGGCTCAGCAAGGCTTAACCGTCTAGCCTAGGCATGGAACTCTACATGCAGGGATATGTAAGATAGAAAAAAGGACTTTGCGTCAAAGACATGCCTATAAGTTGATCCTTGCTTTCAGTTTTATAGCAGCAGATTCATGTGCCTTAGGCAGCCCTCACATCGGAAGTCCACAATCAAACAAGAAATGCTTTCCTCCGATGCGGTGATGCCCAAAGTGGAAAGTAAACTTAATTAGCTCTACATCTACAGCAGACATGGTTTCCAAAACATTAAGCTATCATCACAGCATATTATCATTCAACTGGCTTACTTCACTTCTTACTACGTCACGAAACAGTGAACAAGCAGTACTCAAATAACCGCGAGGGACGGTGATTGCAATAAGGAGACACCCGGACAACACGTTGCATACACCCACTTTCAGAAGCGTGATTCCACACCCCTTCCTACTCTGTTGTATGCAACAACCTTTCAAAGGCAACCCAAACACCGAACCGGTCCATCCGTAACGGGCAGGAGGTCCCCGCGTGGAGCGTGACTGTGCCCACCGGCAGATTTACACCTTGCTACCCTCAACCCACTCCTATTTACGGTTGGGTAAGCCTCGGCACCCTGGTTAACCAATTACATCGGTTTCCTGCTTATGTCAGTATGCCATCCTGTACTGTTCAATACATGTTCATCAGGCCCGCACACGACTCGGTCCTCAATCGATACCAACAGGGCTACGCACGTGAGACCTCCGCTCACTGCTTCCTATTCCCCCTTCCGGGTCTCATTTTCTCCACTTTTAAGCCATTTTCTATTCTGACCAAACCGTGTGATAAAACCTTACCTCGTGAGTAGATTCTAACTACTCGACTTCTACCGAGATCCTAAGCATATTAGCATGGCATTCTCTACTCGTCGAGTGTGTAAGCTACCGAACCCTCCATAGGATTTAAAAGGTTATGCAAGTGGGGTTTCAATCACCCTAACTCTAATGCAAACATTCACCCTAGACGTAAGTGATACAAATAAAAATCTTGATAAAAGGTACTTAAGTGCAAACCGGGGCTTGCCTGGTTGCGAGTCAAATGGGAAGTTATCTTAAGGTGGAAGGATGTCCAAGGGCTCCGGTGCGTCTTCAACTTCGATCACTATTATGAAATGTAATAAAATACATGTGTAAGTATTAAGGATTTATAAGAATTGGACTTCTATTCATAGCTATTGCTATTTAGAATCCTTAATTGGCTTTGGGATTTTTACAGTGGATACTAGACCCTATAAGGATGATCTGAGCAAAATTTGGAGAAATGTCATTGCACAATGTAGTCTTTAAAATTCCTACAAGTACAATGCTTCTCTGAATTTTGAGCCCAGCTTAGGAGCTTTGACATAGCCAACAGTGGAATATATGATTAGGGTAAGTCTCCATGGTCCTAACAAAATTTGTTTCACCATTTTTGGAGCTACCAACAGAGAGATATGAATTTTTGAAGTTGGGCAGGAGTTCTGAAAAGTTTCTATTTAAATTTGAATTTCCAAATAAAGGCTGAACTTTGGAAGGCAATTTATCCTACCAAATGAACTCCAATGAAGCTCAAATTTTTACTGGAGATTAGTTACTATGAAAAGGATTTGACTGCCCAAATTTGGGAATATTTCATAAAGAATTGCTCCTGTAATAAATCCCTAAAGTATTTAATAAAAATAATTCTACAGAAATTCCTGGGCCTTTCCATAGCATAAAATTGGTTTCTCTGTGAAGTACTCCTCATGAGGATTCCAACAAAATTTGTCTCACCCTTTTTGGAGTTCTCTACACAAAGTATGAGTCTCCAAAGTTTGAACTGTATTAGGAAATTCTGGAAATATTTAAATCCCAGCAGTGGGTCCCACCCGTCAGTTCTTTCTTCTCCCTGGTGCCAAACAGAGGAGCCCGCGACGTTTACTCCGGCGAGGGTGGTGGAACGGGCTTTCCCGGCCATCTCCCGGGCTGAATCTCGCCGCTCCTCCATATTTGACCGTGCTGAACATGCTGGGAGGGTTGCCGGCGGCCGTAGCTCACCGGAAACCACCGCGCACCGGTGACAGCAAGGTTTTGAACTCCGACGAGGTAGGGAACCCTCATTCCTCCATCACACGATCGGTTTTCGGGCTCTAGAGCATCAGTGAACGATGTAGGAGCCCGTAAGGGTCCCGGCCGCCGGTGAAACAGCCGGCAACCGAGGGCTCCACGGCGACCCGAGGTGCTTTTTGCACCGGCGACCAATAAAACAGCTATGGCTCCCTCGTTTCATGATTTTTTTGCTCGGTTCTTCGTCGAGGAGAGGCGCTAGGAAGTAGGTAAGCTGTGTGCAAACTTGCTCAAACTCTAATGGATCGTGCGCCACGAATTTCTGGTTAGACCGAGCACTACCCGTCGGTGTGCAGTTTGGGGAAACGGTGAAATTCTCGCCACCGGTTCTAGCAATTGCTCAACGGGTTCTGGCTACATGATCAGGACATGCAAATGCACCTTTCTTGTGTAGGGAAGGGGCGGTGACACCGGCCGTAGCGCGCTGTCCACGGCGACCTCTCTCGGTTCTTCTACGTTCACCCGAGAACTGTGGCTACTTTGCCAATTCCTGGAGCAATCAAGCTCGGGACGGTAAGGGAGAGGGGCTGGATGGCTAGAGCACTGGGGGACATAGCTCTTCGCTGTTGGGTGCTCAAGCAACCGAGCTCAGTGGCTGTGGCGCGATCGGGAGGAAACGGCGGCAGCGTTCGGGGCGAAAGAGAGCGGCTGAGACGCGAGTTATAGCTGAGGGGAAGCGAAACAGCTCCGGCGCACCCCTTGCCGTGATCCAGCCAGCAACCCAGGCAGCAGGAGGTGGCGCGGCGCCCTCCCTCGGGCGCGGGTTCAACCAGGAGCTGGAGCGCTCCCGCTGTTCGACTGCATTCGGCTGAGGCGGTAGCACATGTGGGTGGCTGACAAAGGGGTCCCACCTTCCCCTCTCTTAGTCAACTTTTCCTTGATATTTTTCATCCAGATGCTCAGAATTAAAGGCCTTACTTCATCCCAAAGTTAAGGTTTGAATTTTCTGAATTCAAATGGTTTAAATTCTGGTGTAGAATTTGAATTGTGTTTGATCATTTGAATTTGAAATGGAGTTTGAATTCTCCATTTTGTATTATCCCAACAACATAGCAAACCAGCTCCAAAGTTCCAATTTTTGGCATGGATGCTCATTCAAATGTGGAGAACACATTTGTGGAACCAAATTGGCAAATTGAGGGGATTGGAATTTGAAACTGAATTTGAAATTCAGATTAGAGGGCTTCTCCTTTTAATCCCAAACAAATATTGAAACTCCTCCAAATGAGCTGAAATTTTGAGGGGTGAATATTTGGGCTATGAAGATCCAAGTTATGAATTTAGATCTCCATGTTTGGAAGTTTTGGGAAGTTGAATCCTCACTTTGAAGTTACACCGTTATAATTCAAAGTTTTAATTCCCCTCATTTTTCCTAAGTGTACATGAGCTGAATTTTTCTTGCAACCACTTTTTAGGGTTTTTACATAGAATTAATCAAATATTGTGAGATTAAGATTTATTACCACCCCGGCAAGGCGAATGTGGTTGCCGACGCGGTGAGTTGGAAATCACATGTCCATACCCTCACCATTACACCGATGAAAGAGGAAGAGCCAAGTTTATACTTGGTTCCTATGGATCACTCTACAACCTTTCTCTCATCCCTACCATTAGGGAGGATATCATTGCAGCTCAGAGAGTTAACAAGGGCATGGCACATCTCCGGATACGGATAGACAGCGGGGATATCAAATGCTTCTGGAAGGATGATGAGGGGATGCTATGGTTCGATGACCGCGTAGTCGTACCCCGGAATATGGAGCTGAGAAAGAAGATCCTTGATGAAGCTCACTTGTCTAAATTCTCCATTCATCCGGGAAGCAACAAAATGTACCAAGATTTGAAGAGAAAATTTTGGTGGAAACGGATGAAGCGGGAAGTTGCAAAGTATGTATCTGCGTGTGATACGTGTAGACGAGTGAAGGCGGATCACATGAGGAAATCAGATCTGTTGCAACCCCTGAAAATCCAGCATGGAAGTGGGAAGATGTGAGCATGGATTTCATTATGGGATTACCCATGACTTTTAACATGCACGATTCCATTTGGGTAATCGTTGACCGTTTAACCAAGTCGGCTCACTTCATTCCGGTGCATACCAACTACCATGCTAGCAAGTATATGGAGTTATACATTACAAGAATCTTATGCTTGTATGGGTACCCAAGACCATAATCTCAGATCGAGGGGCATTGTTCCTTGCTCGTTTCTGGGAGCAGTTGCACGCTGCTTTGGATACCAAGCTGATTAGAAGCTCCGCCTATCACCCTCAGACAGATGGGCAGACTGAGAGGGTGAATCAAGTGTTAGAAGACATGTTGAGAGCGTGTGCCATCCACCACGGTAGAAATTGGGATGATCATCTACCGTTGGCAGAATTCTCATACAACAATGGTTATCAAGCGAGTATCAAGATGGCACCATATGAGGCGCTCTACGGTCACAAATGTCGCACCCCATTGAACTGGTGCGAGTCCTGTGAAAGGGTCACATTTGGGATTGATTTGGTGAACGACGCCGAAGAGCGCATTCGGATGATTCAAGAAAACTTGAAGGCTGCCCAATCCTGACAGGAAAGTTACGCTGATAAGAGGCGTAGGCCGCTGCACTTTGACGTCGGGGAACACGTGTACCTCCATGTGTCTCCGATGAAAGGCGTGCACCGATTCGGCGTGAAGGGGAAACTCGCTCCCTGATTTATTGGACCCTACGCTATCACCAAGAAGTGCAGACTAGTGGCATATCAACTAGAACTACTGACGTCTCTTGCTGATGTTCACGATGTTTTCCATGTTTCACAACTCCGGAAATGTCTGAAGTATACGGCTGCTGTTCCCACCAAAGACATGGGCGAGTTACAACCAGATTTAAACTATGCTGAGTATCGGGTGGAGATTATTGGTGAGAAGGCTTGGACCAGGCGGAAACAAACACTGTGGTTCTACAAAATATTGTGGAACAACCACACCGCTGAGGAAGTGATGTGGGAGAGCAAGGAGTTCCGTCGCTCAAACTACCCGGACTTCATGGCATCTTATCACGGGTAATTCCTATTACATCTTGTCTCTTATTTTGTAAACTCGGGACGAGATTCTTTTAAGGGGGGGATGTAAATGCCCAAGAATTTACTTGCTAGAATGTTCATCACATCACCACACCATAGCTCATTTTGTCGATAGCTCATGAACATTTGTGAAGAGCAAGTAAACACCATCAAGAGGGGGATTAGAGGAAAAACCTATAACTCCAAAAAGTAGGAGCTCACACATAGAAACATGAGATTCTAAGCTCACCAATAGGTCCTAAATATTCTTGGGAATGCTCAGTCCAAGTTTCATGCAAATCCAAACCCTTTTGAGCCACTTTTTGAAACATTTGTGAAAAGGGTTAATTTGAATGTAAATTCAAATTTCAGCTACTTTCATCACTTGTATTCAAAAGTTGTCTTCATATTCAAACTCAGAACATTTTTCTGAGTTACTCCACCAATTTTAATCCTCATTGGAGTTCATCTTGTCGGGAGCTATATTTAGATTAATTCAAAACCGAATTTGAATTTCAAATTCATGTGTGATTTGAATTTAGCTAACCCAGTTCAAAATTGGGGAATTCAAATTGAACTCATAACTTGGGAGTGAAGTTTGCCATTTAATTGTGAGTAGCTGAGGGAAATATCAGTGATCACAATTGAATAGAATTAGGGAGGGGCGGGACCCATTAGTCAGTGAGCCACTTAAGCTTGCAACTGAAGTCATGAGTCTCTGCTCTCGGTTCAGACTCGAAGCAACCAAACTCACCTCCGGGCGCCACCGCAGGAACCACAGAGGCCACCTCCTGCTTCCTTCCTTGAGCTGGCGAGCTTCTCTCGACTGTCACCGCGCGAAGCAGTGGGGCGCTCACAGAACCGCCACCCCGAGACTTTGTTCCTCCTCGTACAAGAAAAGAACCGAGCTCCCTGCCGCCGCTCGAGATCGATCGAGAACTCGGCAAAACCACCATGCACAGTGGCTTCTGAGCAGCAAAACAGCATTGGAAGTCTTTCCTCTACCTCTTTGGCGCAAGAACTTTTCGAGTCTCGGTTTTTAAACTCCGAGCGCGCGTCTTCTTCACGGCTGTCGAGCTGCACCGCAACCGGGCTCACGTGGACAGCCCGACAGGGTGGGTTTCACGGACGAGTAAATACACCCACTGACACGTTGGTGATCCGTGCTGCTCCTCCCCGAATACTGAGTCCAGCCATAGCTCCTCGTCGGCGAATTTGGCGAAATTTGTCTAAGCCCGGCAACTCGACACCTCGGTATGAAACCGAGAAATTCTCACTTCATGATCGTTCTTAGGTCACAAAATCTTTCACATAAGAGCTAAATTAGCTGACGATCATCTTAGCTTCACAACCCTAGCTCTAATAGCCACGTAGACCAACCATTTCTAGTTTTCCTGAGGGCAAACTCGGCGGCGCGTCTATGGTGCACGGTGAAACCATAGTAGCCGACTTTCCCGACCTCGGTTGGACTCATGTATAGCTTCTAAGAGTTCCACCGGTGCTGTAAAGCCAAATAACCAAGAGTTTGGCAGGCTAGGACCACCGGCCAACGGCGTCGAACCTCTCGCGAGGCCGCCGCATGTCGCCAGCATAGTTCCGGTCCTCTAGCGCCCGTACCGACCCCATCAACGAGTTCCACGAACCCGAAAACCCCTGGCGGCTAGTCTCCGGCCGGGTGACGGTCAGGAAAGCGCGGCCGGCGAGGCGCCGCCTCGGTCCAGCAAGGAGAGCGCACGCGCGCGGGAAGAAAGGGCCGGAGGAAGAAGAAGAAGGGTGTGGCCGGCCCACCTGTCAGCGAGGGATTTTTAAACCTGGGATTGGTTGTGGCCAGTGATTGTTTGTAGCTACACTGTTAGAACTCAGTAGCCCCGTGTGTACTCAAATCTCATTGGCTGCAGCTTAAATGGTGGGTCCAGCTCAATTTTCAACAGGAAAGAAATTCCAGTTTTAGCTCCAAATTTAGAAATTCATAACTTTGTGTACAATTGTCCAAATTTAGTGAACCAAACTTTGTTGGATTCAGCTATATGAGTACTATCCAGAAAAACAAGTTTCAGTTCATGAAACCTATTATTTTTACAGAATTAATTTCCTAAAGTTTAAACTGTTAGGAATTTTATATAGAGATTTCCTTTATGGAAAATTCTGAAATTTAGCTAGGATGTTCATTTGAAAATCCTTGGGTCACATGCAAAATTTCAGATCCATCAAAGTTCATTTAGTTCCCCTAATATTGTGAGTAAGTGAACTGCCCTGAGTGATTAGAAAATGTACAGAAACGTTTTCAGAATTTTCTCAATTCTTGATTAGGGCATAACTTTCTCTAGCATTATTCAAATTACATGAAACCAACTCCATTTTAACCATATCAAATTCTAGTTTTCATAAAGTAGTGGTTGGACCCATGAAAATCTCTGGAAATCCCTAGAAGCTCTAGTAATGACCATTTAGGCTTTTATTTGGGCAGAGCTCAAACAGGCTTTGATTCCAATGAAACTTGGTCAAGTCTATGGTTAGTTCTCACTAGGCCACAGTAAAGATTTCAGAGCCAAAGGGGATGTCTAGCTAGAGTTATGGCCTTTATATACTACTTCAACATATTGCATTTAAATTGACATGCCGTTAAATTGATCACGTGTAGTCGCTGAACGCGAGGAGACCCTGGAGATCCTTGACTTCATACCTCCGGAAGAGACATTAACCCCTGACCAGCAGCAACAAGGCAATCCCCAGTTTGCATTTAATAAGTTTTATAAAGTTTTGCTTTATATACATTTAGCTTGACGTATGTATGTGCATTAGGTGTAGGATGGATGAAACCCCAAATGCATAACCAGATTATTCCAACAAGAGTGAGGGTAGTGTCTAACTCCTCGAGTAGTTCATGCTGTGTTTAATGTTTATAGACTTCGGTACAAGTCGAGTAGTTGGAATCTACTCGCGAGTATAAGGTTCAGGACACACGGGATTAGTTGAGTTATGAGAAAATTTTAGTAAGAATAAATTGAGACTAGGCAGGGGCTAGGACGCAGCAAGAGGAAGTCTTGTGGGCGTAACCCTGTCCGTGTCGATTGAGGACCTATCCATGTGCGGCCCCGCTGAACAAGTGTGAATGTACCGAAGGCATATCGGATATATGGGCCCCGATAAACTGATGTAACCTAAACCTCCAGGCGTCGAGGCATAGCACACCGATTTATAGGTGTAGATTGAGGGCAGCCAGGTGGAAATCCTCAAACGGGCATAGAGTGATGCTCTGTGTAGGAAACCTCCTGCTCATTTCGGTACGACCGGTTCGACGTTTGAGCTGTTGAGTGAAAGGTTGTCCCGTACGACATCAATTTAGTGTGTTGTGCAGCTCCACGGGTGGGCGTACATGACGTGCTATTCATGTATCCCTGCAGGTGTATAACGAGTTGATTCGCTGTCCCTTGTGGTTATGAGTACCGCTTGTTCACTTTGTCATGACGTAGATAAATTATAGAATGTTGTGAGTCAATACTGCTGATATGTATAAATTGTATTGCTACATGTGTGCCACCAAATATTGCTTACTAAATTTCATATTCATGAACCGTTAAATTGTAGCTAAAAGATGAATTAAGGATGAACTTGTAGGCGTGTCCTTTGCTGCAATTTGCTATCCTATCTTTGTCATGACCTGCATGTAGAGTTTCCTGTGTAGGTGAGTCGGTTAAGCCTTGCTGAGCCATCATGCTCACGGTTGCTGCTATGAGTATTTGCAGGTGAGGAGTACCCCACGGACTCAGAGTACGAGTCCACCGGCGAGGGCTACCCTCCGTCGGGGACTACGGCTGAGTGGGAGCCGTATATGCCGTGCTTAGGATGAGTGCAGGTAGTGTGGGCTGTCAGTAGGGCCGGACAACTAACTTTTGCTAGTTAGGTGTTGGCGTGAGTTGTATAAAAACTTTTACTGTAGTAGACTCTGTACAGAAGTTGTAACAGAACAGTGTACTAATTTTTTTACAAATTCAGTAAGTTTCAATGTAATACTATGGGTTTCTTATGGTGTGCGCTGTCGGGTGTCGCATCGTGCGGCACCACCCTCTGAGATCCTGGGATGTACGGATTTCGGTCCGTCAAAAACGAGACTGCCAATTTTCCCATTCCTAGATGGCATGGTAGGGGTGGTCGCTGAGGAGCGGCTGACCCGATACACCAGATGATCAACACCAAGAACCATCTCATTCAAAACCTGACACAAGTGGTGGCTAATATGCATCAAGCTCCACCCCCACCGGTTGCACCACGTCATCCAAGGTTGAGTAAGTTTCTAGGCACTCCACCTGCAAAATTTGCAAGTGGCACTGAACCCTTGGAGGCATATGACTGGTTCAAGTCCATAGAAAATAAATTGAAAATAGTTCAATTTCAGGGGCATGAGAGGGTGTTGTTTGCCTCTTACCAGCTGCATGGACCCGTAGCCGACTGGTGGACTGCCTACACCACAGCCCATGATGATCTCGAGAACATCTCTTGGGAAGAAGTCAAGCATAGATTCCGCAACCATTATGTCCCCGCAGGAGAGGTCAAGAGCAAGAAAAAAGAGTTCCTCTCTCTTAACAAGGAAGCGTGACGGTGCGGGAATACCTCACCAAGTTCACGTAGTTGTCCCGCTACACAACCAGGGACATAGACACTGACAAGAAGAAGCAAGACTGCTTCATGGAAGGTTTCACCATGGAAATGCAATATGCCATGTATTCGAATGAGTATGCTAGCTTCCAGAAGATGGTGGACAGGGCATTCATAGTGGAGAAGAAGGGGAAGGCCTTGGAGGAAGAACGGAAGAGGAAGATTAACTGGCACGACCAATCCTCAGGAAGCAACACTCGACCGCGCTTTGCTCCGCAGCCTGCGGGGCAAGTGAGCTGTACCATGGTGCCCTACCAAGCGTACAAGAGCTACAATCCTAAGTTCAGGCCTTCCACGTCGCAAGCTCAGACGCAGCGCCAGCAACTGCAGCAGCCACGTCCTGCCTTTCCACCTAGGCTAGTAGGACAAGGTCACCAGAACCCACCCCAAGGCAACAAAGGTCAAGCACCTAAGGTTGGGGTGCAGTGCTTCAACTGTGGCGAACTGGGACACTATGCAATACAACAACCACTCCCGTTGATGTAGGGTTTTACGCTCCTGCGGCCCGAACCATGCAAATCCAGGTGTTCACCCTCGCCATCGTCCTCCGACCTTCGAGTTCAACTAGCCCCTCCGAAAAAAAAGAACCTCCGCAGGATGCTTCCGAGCAGACCGGGGGAAGTGTCGCAGGAAAACACTTTGACATTTTACACGCCAGGAAGGGGGCTTTTGGTTCTTGAAACTATTCATGAAGCTCACAATGGTGAACATCCAATCATTCGAAGGTTCTTCCCGCTCCTCGCGCCACCAGCGACAGAGTGAGCAGGAAGCATCCTCTGGTCCCAAAGTGCGACCGTCCATGCAGGCGCGAGTCCCTAAGGCGATGGTGCCTGTTGCCTACTGGCAGCCTTCGGTGGCGACGGCATCGCAAGCACCGACTGAAACCAGCCCGGAAAGCGTGCTGTTATCATCCTGCGCTCTCCTTCACAACCCCCCCCCCCCCCAGCGTGGGAGCTTCCCCATCTTCTGCTGAGTAGTTGCGCAACGACATCGACCACCAGGTCGTCGCCATGCTTAACTCGCCGTGCCACCAAAGACGGCGGCCAGAAACGGTGCAGCTTCCGCCCTGTGCCCTAACGAGGGATTACAGGGCGGTGACTACCCACTCGACGGCGATGTCCAGGCCTCCTACCACAGACCTCAGGGGTGCGCTAGACCGCCGCCACCATTAGAAGGAAGATGGCCGCGTCACCATCGAGCGACAACGGGAGTGGTTCCATAGCTTCGGGGAGGAGTATGGTGCCTCGGGTGCCATGCGCCCCATCTATGTGGGCCAGAACCCCGTCTCGCCAGGCTGGGTGGGAGGCTGCATGGCTCTGGCCCCACACCTTCGTATGACGGTCTAGCCGTGCAAGTTCCGGCCACACTTGCCGGAGAAGTTCAACGGGACAGTCATCCCCGTCGAGTTCCTACAGATCTACTCAACCGCCATCCTAGCTGCAGGAGGGGATGAGGCCATCATGGCCAATTACTTCCCCGTAGCCTTGACCGGGTCAGCCCGGTCATGGCTCATGAACTTGCCCCAGGAGTCTGGAACATCCTGGGAAGAGTTGTGCCGCCAGTTTACGACCAACTTTGGGAGTTCCTACACCCGACCGATCTCGGAGGCTGACTTCCACGCCCTGCAACAGAAACCGGGAGAGTCGCTGCGCTCCATCATCCAGCGTTACTCCCAGGTTGGGAACACCATCCCCGTATCTCCAACGCCTTCGTCGTCGTTGCCTTCTCACAGAGCGTCCGCGACAAGAAGATGCTTGAGAAGTTAGCCGCGCACAACGTGCAGGACGCCACCGAGCTCTTCAGCCTCGCGGACAAGTGTGCCAGAGCCGCGGAGGGCCGCAAATGGCACACACCGTCTAGCAACGGGGGTGAGCCTGCCAGGGAGAGCTCCGGCGGCAAGAAGAAGAAGGCCGGCGACAAGGATAAGCCACTGGCCGGAGCCCACATCACAGCAGCAGTGGCGGCTGCAGGGGGTCAGGGGCCGCGCACCAACAAGCGCCCATGACAGTCGTCCGGCAGTGACAACAGCGACCAGAGGTGCCCGGTCCATGACACCAACCCGCACAGCACTAGCGAGTGCTGGGAGATCCGCAGGCTGGTGGAGCGCTTTTGAGAGCTCCGGCAGCAGCGCCAGGATGGTGCACCCTTCCGCCAGCGGGAGGGCAAGTAAAAGGCTGACCCGAAGGTCAGCACCGACCAGAAGATGGAGTTCCAAGATGCCAAGCGGGCGTTGAAGGTCATCTATGACCAAGGAGAGAGCTCCGACTCTTACCACAGCGAGCGACATAAGACGCTCCACGCCTAACTTGGCGTTCCCCACTTCGTCGCGTGACAAGGGCTTACTCGACGCCCAGACATATGGCAAATAGTTGGCAGCTCCAGGAAGGGCTGCCTGGTGCCTCGGCCAATGCTTTCTCGAGGAGGAGCGACAAGCCTTCCTCCCAGCAGGGAGGGTCCCTCCCCACCAGTACAAGCATGCCGCTCAAGGTGCGTTCCCCTTGCTGTAGCGGATGGGTACCTTTACCCAGATAGCAGGACATAGAACACCTCTGTAAGTCCTACCCTAAGCGTAGTAGTAGGATATTTTTTCTTTTTCTCTTTCTTGTAAGGGTGAAATAGAGTCTAGGAACAGTGCTTAGAACAGCTAAAGTCCCGGAAGAATCCATCTACTCTTGTTATCCGGGGCGGGTCGCTGCCTTCTTACACGGTCTATTACCTCCTATCACCCGAAGGAAGCCAGAAATAAGAAAAGTGTATCCTATCCTGCGCACTTTACTACGGTTTATGATAGCTCATGCATAACAACCATAAATTGCATGTCCATAGCCCGCCCTATACACTTTCCCTAGAACCTGTGTCACTGGAAGGTTTCCTTGTCGAAAGGTTAATGCCAGAGGGAGGTCCAGTCTGTGTAGCCTGCTATGACTGGTACCACACCCATAGCGTACACATCCTGCCTCCTCAGCGTGACAACTAAGTACTCGGGGCCGTAAAGAGCATGCTTATGTACAAGATGGGTAACCAGATCCCGGGCATCGCCCCAATATCGTTCTAGTGTTTTCTTTCCATACCACTCCGGTCGTGTGGCAAGTCACTTTTTTTCTGCGTTCCACCATAGCAGGAGCTGTGCTATCCTCCCATAGGCGGGTCTGCTTGAGGTACCTGTGGCGTACTCGGGGTCTTCTAGTTGTCTCATTGCTCGGAGGCCTTATGGCGCCGAATGGCCCTCCGTTGAAAGGCTTATGCCAGCGAGGGTCCAGGGTGTGTAGCCCGCTATGACTGGTACCGCACCCATAGCGTGCACATCCTGCCTCCTCAGCGCTATGGCTTAGTACTGGGGAACCAGATGGCCCATACCCCTGAGCAATGTTTCAACCACATCCTGGACGACCACATCGAATTACCCAAGCCCCGTAGCTCGGTTGAGGACCGTAAGTCACAGTGATGCTACCAAACAAAGAAAAGTGACCATAGAGCATGACTACTCCTTTTTTCCTACCATGCTTGAAGGTTCGAATGGGTCCGTGGCATCGCGGACCCCCCGAGAGGTTTGACGCTGACGCTCTTCCTCATCTAGTCTACTTGGTAGGTATGCCCCCACCAAGTGGCCACACCTACAAGGGGGCCATCAAGGTGAACCACGTGGGCGGGACATCGGACCACCCCAGCAAATAGCAGGAGACTCGGAGCGTCAGTTACGACAAGCTGAAGACAAGGGTCGAGCTCCCCTTGGGTCCTTGAGTTATCAAAGACCCGGAGGGAGTGGTAGCCACACTGCCAGAGCGTCCTGGGTCCCTACGCCGCTAAGGGCCTAGAGGAACAAGATTGGGACATTGGCAAAGTGCTACCCGCGTCAGCTAAGTCGTTCTGGACCTTTACGCTCTCTTGCCCTACCTTATATACGTCTAATTTTTTTGCAGATTTTCTTTTAAGCTTGCCTACATTTTTGCATACCTCTCGACGTGTACATAGTTGTGTTTTTCTGTCTCGCTCTTGGCCAAAGTTATGTTGTCCAGTTACAAGGCGTTAACGCCTGACGCTCCATTGTTGTCTCCGGACCCCTTGGTTACTTTCCTGCTTGGGTCCGGTAGTGCCCGAAGGACGCCTCCCCTCTGCGGAGTGTCTGGCCAGCGGGGAGGGGGGTCTAGGGTGTGTGGCCTGCTTAGCCGGTCCTGCGCCCTAAGCATGCACATCCTGCCTCTACCAGCCACCCACGTGCGGGAGGCTCGGATGGCATACCACTCTGGGAAGGGTAGTAACCAGGGTCCAGATGCTACTACACCGAATTGCCCATGTTCCATAGCTTAGTAGAGGACCATAAGCCATAATGGGGCCACCGAGCACGGAAAATGCAACTATATGGCACGGTAACCCTTTCTTCTAGTGTCTGTGCAGGACTCAAGGCTCCGGCCCATGGGGCCAGAACCCCAACTTTCACAGGGGGCCACTCTCGGAACCCCAAAGCCGGGCACCTCCCTGAGAACTCCAAAGCTCATGTCTTGCGCTGTCGTTCGTCTGCCGAGGAGCGATCACATATAGATCAAGCAAGACAGCCGGACCCTGGCGACACGCGAGAGGAAGCGGGTACTCATCTACAGCAAACAACAAGAAACACCAACCAATTTGGCAACTCCAAGAGCCTCCGGTCCTTGCAACATCAAGGACCAGGGGGCCTCATGAAAGCTAAAAAGTGGCCCTTCCTACCGGACCCGACGCCAAGTGACTGATGGATGGAAGACCAACAGAAGAATTTTTTCATTCATCAACACAAAAATATAAGACAATACAATGAAAGACTTGAAACAGAGATACTTTGAATGATATTGGAGTCCTGGCATACAAAAGGGGATACAAGACAACTAAGGAACTCAGTAGCTACAAGTTAGGTAGTCTTCTGCTCCGTGACCTGCTTGGTTGTCCTCTGAGTCGATCTCTGAGATGGTCACCTACTGTTAGACCGAGGATGGCAGCAACACATGCTGGACCGAGACAACAGCAATGCATGCTGGACTAAGGTGACAGCGATGCATACTGGACCAAGGCAACAGCGATGCACGCTGTACGGAGGCAACAGTGACGTCCAGTGCCGAGTAGGCAAAATCGCCATCTATAGCAGATTTTGTTGTCTACCACAGTAACTGGAGGAAGGCTTGATCGCTCTGGACTTAACCTTCCTCCGGTACCGGCAAGCAGCCCTTTTCGATGCTGGCGTAGGGGTTCACGGCGAGTCAGGGACCCTGTCCCTGACGGCCTCCCCTACCATCGGCACACCATCAAGATGGCTTGTGCCTCTATCTAGGCCCGTCAGGGAGAGGGATGCACCAGAGAACCTCACCATAGGCCGCACACATACGAACATCTCGTAGAAGTAGACAAAGACGACTACCAGTGAGGAGGCATCTGGTGGGCGAGAGTGTCTGGAAGCAGGGATTTCCAGCGCGCAAGAGGAGAACAAAGGCCACATGGTGAGGAGGGGTGCCGTACTACACCACAAGGCCTCCTTTTATACAAGTTCACGGCCTCAGGCAGCGCAACAGGCGCGGCGATTGGGTTGCCACCGCTGCACGCCACGAGCTATTCGCCTCCCCCAGCGATGGGCTGGATGCAGGTTAACCAGTCAGTCACTGGGGGCCGAGAGGATAACCCATCGGGAACGTACAGCGGTTCCCGAGGTGAGCGGTGCGACCGACTCATCGGTTGCCGCAGTAAATGACCCGGGGCGACCCCTCGTGCACGCCGCTTTAGCGCTCGCCAATGAAAGGTAGGACCCAGGATCACCAGTCATGCATCGGTGGGTCAGGCAAGTATAAACTCAGGAACGTCCGGCGGTTCGTGAGGGAAACAGCGCAGTGCTGCTGCGGTTCACGGGCGGTCACGGTAATTGCCCCGAGGCAACTCCTCGGCTGCATCGCCGTGATCGGACAAATCAGAGTGAACACGAAGATGCGCTGCCGCTTTGACTAAGTGCACCCACTACACCAAAGACAAGAAATCTCTTCGTCTCCTAGGTATGGCCACTCATTAACTTCACGAAAAATATCGCCACCACGCGGGAAAGATGAAGGCCTCACCTGCGGGCTCAATACCTCCCCTGAGATGGGCCCGGGGGCCACTGTCGGTACCCTCAAGACTGGGTACGCCCGCGTAGTGGGTGAAGGACAGCCCGGGCCTTGCTTCCTGCTGGGGCAAGTCCCAGCATAAGCCATGTGCCCTGACCCGATGGACAGCCTTGGGGCTTCCACGTGCGCTAGGGCCCTGCAGATGACACGTGCCCTGAGTCTTGAGTCCGACAACATGCTAAGGAGGACTCCGAGGCTGCCACATCTCTTCAGGCTCTGTGCCTCGTTACCAACCGGAGATGGCTCCGAAGCCGCCACGTGTCCAGTGGTGCCAGGCCCAACCTTCCGCCAGGGAGGGCTCTGGTGCTGCCACGTGTCCGGAACCTACGAGCCGTTCCTCCCGTGAAGGATAGCTCCAAAGGTGCCATGTGTCCTACGGCTTCAATCCCGACCTCCAGCTTGTGAGGGTTCCGGTGCTGCCACGTGGACAACGACTCCAGGTGTACCTTCCCGCCAAGGAGGGCTCCAGAGGTGCCACGTCTCCTACGGCTCCGCGCCCGACCTCCAGCATGGGAAGGCTCCGGTGCCGCAACGTGTCCAACAACTCCGGACCCTTCGCTACCATGCAAGACAGCTACGCTGGAGGCACCTGTCCCATGGGCCAGCCGCCTGGACAAGAAACGAGCAGATGGCCGTGGAGTAAAGAGGAAGGTACACTGTCAGACCATGCATTCAAGGTTCACGCCTTCCCCAGAAGCATGGTGCACGACGCACGCCTCCGTCCTCCGCCTGTTCGCCATTACGGTGAAAGACGGGGCGGCGAGGCGTGATGGCGCAACACTGTCGCCCAACGGCGCTGAGCTGCCCAGCAGAGCGAGGGGACATGGCGACAAGACGGGTACTTCATCATCACCTGCTACCTGGACCGAGGCGCTTGGCGGGACAGGCGGCGCACCAAAACTCCACCAACAGCGACAATACGTGCAGCTGTCAATGCCTAGATCATGTATAGGCACAGATAGCCACAGGGCCACCTGTTGGGCCCCGGGACGCATTGTAACTGCCCTGACATTGGACTATAAAAGGATTGTTGCGTCTACCGTAGAAAGGGTTTGCACTAAGATCCCTCTAGCACCAAAAAGGTTGAGTACCCTCAGCGCTCATACACATAAGCAATACAACAAGCACTCCCGTGGACGTAGGGTATTACGCTCCGGTGGCACGAACCACATAAATCTAGGTGTTCACCCTCGCCGTCGTCCTCTGACCTTTGAGTTCCACTAGCCCCTCCGAAAAAAAAAGAACATCCGCGGGCTGCTTCCGAGTATACCGGGGGAAGTGTCGCAGGAAAACACTTCGACAGATTCCAAGCAGTTACAAGAGCTCAAGGAACATATCCAGGAGTTGACAGAGAAACTGTACATTCGTCCTAGTTCCTCACCTTTGGGAGCTCCAGTGATATTCGTACCTAAGAAGGATAGAACTTAAAGGTTGTGCGTAGACTACCGTGCACTCAATGAGGTGACCACTAGAAACAAGTACCCACCGCCTCACATTGAGGACTTGTTTGACCAGTTAAGAGGGGCATGTGTGTTTTTGAAGATTGATCTCCGATCCGGATATCATTAATTGAGGATACGTCCTTCCAATATTTACAGGACAGCTTTTGTCTCTCGATATGAGCTGTATGAGTACACGGTCATGCTGTTCGGGTTAAACAATGCCCCGGCATACTTCGTGTATCTCATGAACAAAGTATCCATGGAATTTTTGGACAAGTTTGTGGTAGTTTTCATTGATGACATTCTCATCTTTTATAAATATGAAGAGGAACATGATAAGCACTTGAGGCCAGTGTTGCAAAAACTAGGAGAACATCAACTCTATGCCAAGCTAAGCAAATGTGAGCTAATAAAAATTCTTAATAAAGGTAGAGACACATAATCTCTGAAGGAGGAATAGCCATGGATCCTGCTAAGATCGTAGATGTGCAAAAGTGGAAGACTCCTGAGAATGTTGGAGAAATCCGAAGCTCCTTAGGCTTGGCAGGATATTACCGACAATTTATCGAGGGATTCTCTTAGATTGCAAAGCCTCTCACAAAGATGTTAGAGAAAAGAATCACATTCACTTGGACACCAGAGTATGAGTCAAGTTTTCAAGAGTTAAAGAAAATATTGACAACAGCCCTAGTATTGGTGATGCCGGATGTGCAGAAAAACTTTTTCGTGTATTGTGATGCTTCGAGACAAGGATTGGGGTGTGTTTTGATGCAAGACGGACATATCGTTGCATATGCCTCTAGGCAACTCCAGAAACATGAGAAGAACTACCCTACGCATGACCTAGAGTTAGTAGCGGTGGTTCAGGCGTTGAAGCTCTAGAGGCAATATTTGATGGAAAAGAGGACCAAAATCTTTATCGATCATAAAAGCTTGAAATATATTTTCACGCAATCAGATCTCAACCTCAGACAGAGATGATGGTTAGAACTGATCAATGATTTTGATGTGGGTATTAACTACCATCCAAGAAAGGCCAACATTGTTGCGGATGCCCTAAGCCGGAAAGTACATGTCAATATGTTGAAAATGAGTGACATACCATCGCAACTATGCAAATAATTTGGGAGACTCAATTTATATTTTGTGAATAACAGTGAGGTCATAGCAATGGAAGTGGATTCCACAATGGAGCAAGATATACGCAATGGTCAGAAAAAATGATGAGAAAATCTAGGAGATTACAAGACCCACCAGGGAAAATAGAGCTCCTAGGTCTAGAGAGGATGAACAAGGCGCGATATGGCATGGGAAAAGGATATATGTGCCAGATGTGAAGGAAATTTGTTAATTGATCCTGAGGGAAGCTCATGATTCCGACTACTCCATTCATCCTAGGAGTACTAAGATGTATCAGGATCTTAAAAGTAGGTACTGGTGGTATGGCATGAAGCGAGATGTCGTAGAGCATGTTGCTTTGTGTGACACCTGTCAACTGGTGAAAGCAGAGCACCAAAGACCCACGGGATTATTACAACCACTCAAAGTACCGGAATGGAAATGGGAAGAAATAAGCATGGACTTCATTGTAGGGCTGCCTAGAACCCAATCGGGTAATGATTCAATATGGGTAATAGTCGATCGACTAACCAAGGTACCTCACTTATCCCTGTAAAAGAACATTACAACGGTTCCAAATTGGCCGAATTGTATATGTCCAGAATCGTGAGCTTACACGGAGTGCCAAAGAAGATAGTGTCAGGCCGAGGAATACAGTTTACCTCAAGATTCTGGTAGAGATTGCATGAAACCATGGGGACCCTCCTCAACTTCAGTTCTGCATATCATCCACAGACCGACGGGAGGACAGAGAGAACCAATCAAATCCTCGAGGACAAGGCACTCAAGAATAGCAGAAGTTGGGAAAAGAACTTACCATATACCGAGTTCTCATATAATAACAGTTACCAGGCCATCATGAAGATGTCTCCGTTTGAGGCATTATATAGGAGAAAATGCAGAACTCCTTTATTCTGGGATCAAACAGGAGAGAGTCAAGTGTTTGGGCCAGAAGTGTTACAAGATGCCGAGAGAAAAGTGAAAGAAATCCGCAACAACTTGAAGATAACTCAAACTCAACAAAAGAGCTACTCAGATACAAGACGAAGAGAACTCACCTTTGAAGGACTTCGTATATCTCAAAGTGTCTCCTATCAGAGGACTTCTCGATTTAAAGTGAAAGGAAAACTAGCACCTCGGTATATCGGACCATTTCAGATTCTAGAGCGAAAAGGAGAAGTTGCATATCAGTTGGAGTTACCATCTCGCTTATCCGATGTGCATGATGTGTTCCATGTGTCACAACTCAAGAAATGTTTGATAACACCCGAGGAGAGGCTGCCAATGAATGTGTTGGACGTCCAAGACGACCTTTCATACACCGAGTACCCAGTTAAAATTCTTGAGATGATAGAACGCATCACAAGGAACAAGAGAGTTCGTATGTGCAAAGTGCAGTGGAAAAGAGAAGACGAACTCAAGGCTCAGTTCCCGGACCTATTCCCCTAGGAGTTACCAAATCTCGAAGACGAGATTCCTTTTAAGGGGGGTAGAGTTGTAACATCCAAAATTTGCAAATCCAAATTTCTAGATAATGGACATTATGCATGTGTAAAAATTTGAAACGGATTTTATGTTTGAAAGAAAAAACAAAAATAGAAACGAGAATGGAAAAGAAAAACAACACTTGGGCCGAATTTCTCGTGCTCAGCCCAGCCAGCCCGTAGTCGTTCCCTCTCTTTCCTCCCACTGACGCGTCGAGCCCACTTATCATCACCTACCTCCACCTCCTCCAACCGCCGACGGTTCTTTCGCACCGAGTCCCGTGAAGCCAAGACGCCAATCGCCCACGTCCGCCTCCAGCCTCGGCCTCGCGTCCTCCTGTTTTAAACCCCGAACCCCCCTAGTTTTCTCCCCCCCCCCCCCCGGCCAGTTTGCGAACTCCGGTGAGAACCGCCGCCGTCGTTGTTTCTTCAAAGCTTTGGCCTTATTTTCTTTTCTAACACAACTGTTGTGTCACCCCACCCTAGGAAAAGCTCATCGTCGAGGAAGCTCCGAAGAAGTTCAATCATCTCCACGCCGACGAGCTCACCTTTGGTCACCGCGTCTAAATGTCGCCGAGCACTCTACGGACTTCTTGGATACCTCTAAACTGCATATGTGAGTTCACCAAACCCCCTCTTTCGATTTGTGAGGAAAGATATGAGAATCATCATGATTTAGCACGAGAAAGGGTTCTCCCACGAGATCGCCGGCATAAAGCGCCTGGTGCCGCCGTGCGCGGCTGCTCGCGCCGGCCAGAGCAATGTAGCCCGCGCTGGATCGCCGGATCCCGGTCAACGGCTAAGATTAGAACCCACGTACCCCCATCGATTCATTAAATTCTAGGGCGTCCATCTGAGATTCGATGGCTAGGGTTGAATGCCAGTTCACCCACCGGAGAAATTTGCGGGCTACCCCCTGGGTCTTTCGAAAATCACGCGCTAGCCCCGGAATCTTTTGATCTAACCCATGGGTTTTCCAGAAACTATGAAAACCCGTGTAAATACTTGTTTTAGCCCCTAGAACTTTCTGGAATTATGGAATTTCAGTGGGAAAAATGAAAAATGAGCCCTGTAATCATTTTTAAGTGGACATTAGCACTGGAGCAAATTAGGCCCTGATATTAGTGCCAGAAAAATATTTTAATCCTGCATTAATTCATAAATGAAGTTTAGGCCCTAGAATAAAACAAATTGGTTGATTTTGAAATCTGAAATTCATAGAAATCTATTACAGTAGCAAATAATACATAAAATGACTCCAAAATAATTTAAACCTTTAGGAAAACCCTGAATATTCTGTTTTTGGTTATTTAAAACCATATATATTCTGTAATAGTGTTTAATTTGCTGTTTAAATGCTGAAAATATAGTTTAAGCCTAAAAACAAATTTGTATTCATGTCAAAAAATTTGAATACTTTAGGAAATGTTTGTATATGGTTTTGAATAAATTTAGGTTTCAAGTAAAGTTAAAATACAATACACACACACACACACAGATATATATATATATATAGACACAAACACACACAAATACATAGAGTTGGGTATATGTATTATGTGATGTTAAAAGTGAGAATTTCATCATAAGAAATCCAAAGTGGATAAATATATGAAAATCCTAGTGACTTTTAGGCCAAAACATTACATGAAGCTATGTATTTATGCATGTTTGATTTGCATGAGTTGTAGATGTGGATGAACTCTTATGGAATGTTGTTTTATTTTATGCTATGCATGTTGGCACGAGTAGAACCAGCCCCAGAGCCGGTTCTAAGTTTCCAAGAGCAAGACTTTCCACTTTCCCAGCAGCAAGAAGAAGGCAAGCTAAGTGTCCTTGACCACTTTGTATCTAAGCTAAGATATTTAGTTAGAGTTATTTGCATTATGTTATGAGTTATGAAACCCATGTTAGGATGTCTCCCCTAGCTTTTTCATAACTTACTCCTTGTAACCTGGGCGGGAATTACTTAGTATGTTTATGATTCACTCTTTATGCATAGCCACACTTAGAGTTGGGATACTTGGGATATGAGATGCAGCTTTGATTATTTACCCTTGAATGGAACTTGATAACATGTGTTGATGTAGGAATCTAGGCAAGCTGGATGTTTTTGGTTGAGGTTGTGTGCATGAGAATTTGGGTTAGTGTTTAGTGCTTGCCTGGGTTCTAAGGACCGGTTCATGGAGCATTTAACCTAGCTTTACCGTGCCACCACATGCTGAGATGGGGCAGCTTGGCCAATTAATTAGGTGTATTTACGGCGCAGTGTGGGTGTATGGAAGGTGCGGGAAATAGGAGTCACCTGGACTACCTTGGGAACAGCAAGGCTCAAGAGGGGGTTACCTAGTATTTTGTAGTCAGCCAGGCAAGGACCCATTCATGTGGTCAGATTAAGGCTTGCTGTGGGTAGCCATGGTACCTGTGGTCCACACGACTTGAAATAAGATTCTAGAAGGTAGGGGGGAACTTGGTTTTCAAAAAATGGGCTAACCTTGATGGAATAAAATATAATATAGAACTAGTGCAACAATCTATTTAATGGTTGAAATTTATTATTTTATTAGTTGAACATTATATTTGAAATTGGTTGAACCTTTTCTTGTAAGGGTCAAAACATAAATGGTGAACGCTAATTTGCAGTGTAAGTGGAACATGAAAAACTTTTGGTCCACAGGGCGAGAATGAGTTCGTTGTAGTCTAGCACCAAAGACATCATCAACTACTACAGTATGTAGAAGCCCAAGATGGCTTAAGGTCCATTTTTCCATAAGATGATCGTACTATACACGTCCCTTAGGTCATGGCACAACCTGGTTTCGGACAATTCGTGTTCCCTAAAGGCAGAAGAATTTGAAACCACTTTATGAGACAACCCAATGTATTTGGGGTCCGTGTGTTACCATGTACTAGCTGGTGGCTTCTTGTTTGCTGGGGAAATAATTTTCCTGGTCATGCTGCAATATTTTTAGCAGTGAGGAGTTTTCTATATTGTTATGTGTTGTCCCTGTGATGCATATAAGTCACAAACATTGTTGAGCAACAAGGACAAAAGAACAATTCTAATATTTGCCCGCTATTTAAGGGATCAAGGAATTGTGTTGGTGCTGAAATGGGCCATTACACACGAGCATGTCCCTATGTGGTTCGCAAACACTCACCTTGCAGCGGTGTCCATGGATACTAGAATCCCCAAATTTCATGGTCTTGATGTGAAAACCTACAACAATTCACCTTACAGGGACCCGTCAGGACAAGCTCCCTTAGGGTTGTCTTAGCATTTGCAGACCAGCTAGTATGCCTTAAATTGTCATTGAGATGAGAGAAGACTTTCAAAACGAATTAGGGTTTAGAGATAAAAGTAAAAGTAAAATGTATTTTTGTTGATCGTTTTGCCACAATTGGACATGTACCCTTTATGTATATAGGGTGAGGTGCTCTTATCCCGTTAGAAGCAAAAACTCTTACGAATTCTGAGTCAAAGTACAATTTTCTCTCAAACTCAACAAGACCCGACCAGTGCCTTGAGCACATCAGGTGGAGCACCTTCCACTACGTCGGCACCGGCTTCCACAAGAACACCTTCATTGAGTTTTGTGTCTCCCTCCATCATTTTGCGACCAACAATGGGGAGGAGTGGATCTCTTTTTCCCACAGGGTGACCCGCATGTAGCGACATCAGCGACTCTACTGTTACGGCCTCAGTTTTTGACACATTCAAAGTGTTCATCGCCACACACACACACACCTCATTTGAAGAAAGTTGATAAACACATTTGAAGAGTGAGTAACCATTATCAACATGCTCATTAGAGAATAAACTCACAAAATGCAAAAGTGGTATTTCCCACATGCATCATATAAGGGTTGGGCATTTGGAAAACTCCTACACCCTGCTAGGAATGCCCATGCCAAGTTTCACCCAAATTCAGAACCTTGTTGAGGTCCTTTTGGGTATAGCTAGAAAGAGGGTGGTTTGAACTCAAATTCAAATTCAAACTATTTCATCCCAGGAATTCAAAAGTGGGAGGCATATTCTTAATCAGCACATTTTTGTGAGCTCACACACCAATTTTCATTCCATTTGGAGTTGATCTTGACATGAGCTAAGTTTAGCAAATTCAAACTTTATTTGAATTTCAAACTGAATATGTGCTGAAATCTAGTCAAACCAAACCCAATTTGAATTCTAACCAATTCAAATGGCTCAGGGGTAGATAATTCAAATCACCATGGGCATTGTGGGGATTACTGTTTACAACAGTAATATGGAGTTAAGTTCAGAGGTTAAAAGGGGAATGGGACCCACATGTCAGCCACTGGAGAGAATTCAACCGACTGAAGACTGAACTCGGTTACTCGCGCCCGACCGAGCTGCCTCCACGGCGAAGAAACGGCGTTTTCTTGGTCATATTATCTCAGCGGAGGGCATCGCTGTAGACCCGAGTAAAATCACACAAGTGCTGAATTGGAAATCCCCGAGAACTGTCCACGAGGTACGGAGTTTCCTCGGGCTCGGGGGATATTATCGGAGGTTCATTCCGAACTTCTCGATGATTGCCAAGCCTATGACGGACCTGCTGAAGAAGGCTACCAAATATGTTTGTAGTCCAGCATGTGAAGCAGCATTCAGGGCTTTAGTCAAGCACCTAACATCAGCACCAGTTTTGGCGCAGCCAGACACAACGAAACCGTTCGATGTGTACTGCGATGCATCCGGCATTGGACTCGGATGTGTGCTGATGCAATACCGAAGGGTGGTCGCGTTTGGATCACGGCAGCTTAGAAACCATGAGCAGAATTATCCAACTCACGACTTGGAGCTCGCTGCCGTGGTACTTGCACTAAAAATGTGGAGGCACTACCTACTCGGTAACCTCGTACATTTATATACCGACCACAAAAGCCTCAAGTACATATTCACTCAGAAGGAGCTAAACATGAGGCAGCGAAAATGGTTAGAATTGATAAAGGATTACGAAATAGAAATCAATTATCACCCCGACAAGGCAAACGTAGTGACGGATGCGCTGAGTCGCAAGTCACACATCAACAATCTGACCATCACACCGTTAGAAGAGAGCGAACCACCACTGCATGTCATTCCACATGGAGCTCTCTACAACTTAGCTTTGATCCCCACCATCCGTGAAGACATTGCGGCTGCTCAAAAACATGACAAGGGCATGTCACATTTGCGGAGACATATAGACAGTGGGGAGCTTAAATGTTTCCGGAAAGACGGAGATGGCGTCCTATGGTTCAAGGATCGGATCGTCGTACCCCGTAACCCCGAGTTACGAAAGAAAATTTTTGATGAGCCTCACTTGTCAAAATTTTCTATTCACCCCGGCAGCACCAAAATGTATCAAGAACTCAGAAGCAAGTTTTGGTGGACACGGATGAAGCGGGAGACTGCAAAGTACGTGTCCGAGTGTGATACATGTCGAAGGGTGAAGGCAGATCATATGCGGAAACAGGGACTGCTACAACCACTGGGCGTTCCTACCTGGAAGTGGGAGGATGTGAGAATGGACTTCATCATCGGTTTACCCACCACCTTTCAGAAACATGATTCTATGTGGGTGATCATCGACCGCCTCACCAAAGTTGCCCATTTCATCCCGGTCAACACCAACTACAACGCCAAGAAGTATGCTGAACTGTACATCTCACGGATCCTATGCTTGTACGCCGTACCCCGTACCATCATATCAGATCGGGGCACTTTACTTGTGTCCCGTTTTTGGGAGCAGCTACACGCTGCATTGGGGACGAAGCTGATCCGTAGTTCAGCAAACCACCCGCAGACGGATGGGCAAACCAAGCGGGTAAATCAGATTCTAGAAGATTTGCTACGAGCTTGCGCTATCAAACACGGCAAGAATTGGGATGATCACTTGCTGTTAGCCGAGTTCTCGTACAACAATGGGTACCAAGCCAGCATCAAGTTTCACCTTACGAGGCGCTATACGGGAGAAAATGCCGCACACCATTGAATTGGTGTGAGTCTGGCGAAAGGGTTACCTTTGGGATTGACCTTGTCAACAATGCGGAGGAAAAGGTTCGGCTGATTCAAGCGGACCTAAAAGCCGCCCAATCCTGACAGAAACAGTATGCAGACCGGAGAAGATGCCCATTACAGTTCGAAGTCGGGGATCACGTATACCTGCGTGTGTCTCCAATGAATGGCGTGAACAGATTCGGGGTGAGAGGAAAGTTGGCACCCCGATTCATCGGTCCATTCCAGATTATAGAAAGATGTGGATCAGTAGCATACTGGTTGAAATTACCAGAAGCACTTTCCGGTGTGCACGACGTCTTTCACATTTCCCAGCTGAGGAAGTGTCTCAAGCTATCAACTACCGTTCAGCTGGAGGATATTGAAGAACTGCAACCGGATCTCACATATCGGGAGGAACCGGTTCAGGTTATTGATGAAAAGGCCCGAACCACACACAATCGTACGTTGTGGTTCTACAAAATTCTGTGGAGTAATCACTCCGTGGACGAAGCGACATGGGAGAGCGAAGGGTTTCTTCGCGCTAACTACCCTGACTTTTTCACGTCGCACATCCGGTAATTTTTCACCGTCCTCTCTCTCATTTTCACCTTACAATCTCGGGACGAGATTCTTTTAACGGGGGAATGTAACGGCCTCAGTTTTGACGCATTCAAAGTGTTCATCGCCACACACACACACACACACCTCATTTGAAGAAAGTTGATGAACACATTTGAAGAGCGAGTAACCATTATCAACATGCTCATTAGAGAATAAACTCACAAAATGCAAAAGTGGTATTTCCCACATGCATCATATAGGGGCTGGGCATTTGGAAAACTCCTACACCCTGCTAGGAATGCCCATGCCAAATTTCACCCAAATTCAAAACCTTGTTGAGGTCCTTTTGGGTATAGCTAGAAAGAGGGTGGTTTGAACTCAAATTCAAACTGTTTTCATCCCAGGAATTCAAAAGTGGGAGGCATATTCTTACTCAGCACATTTTTGTGAGCTCACACACCAATTTTCATTCCATTTGGAGTTGATCTTGACATGAGCTAAGTTTAGCAAATTCAAACTTTATTTGAATTTCAAACTGAATATGTGCTGAAATCTAGTGAAACCAAACCCAATTTGAATTCTAACCAATTCAAATGGCTCAGGGGTAGATAATTCAAATCACCATGGGCATTGTTGGGATTACTGTTTACAACAGTAATATGGAGTTAAGTTCAGAGGTTAAAAGGGGAATGGGACCCACATGTCAGCCACTGGAGAGAATTCAACCGACTGAAGACTGAACTCGGTTACTCGTGCCCGACCGATCTGCCGCCACGGCGAAGAAACGGCGAGGACAGCAGCTGCTTGCCACCCTCGGCTGACGAACCGCCTCTCGGGGCCTTTATCTACGCGCCCGAGCGGTCGCCGGTGCATCTCACCGCTGCCCCGACGCGTTCCCACCCAGAAAGCTGAAACTCCTCGCCGCTCGGTTGAGCTCTCGGTCCCTCATCACCCGGCCTGATCAAGTGATCCTCCCAGCGATCTGAGTTCAGCACCAGGTGCGCCAAGCCATCCTCGACGCCCTCGCGCCGGTTCCAGGCCCTGAACAGTCCTTCCCGAGCTTCCCCGCGACGATCATTCATTTCCCGGTTCAGCTCGAGCCGCCACCACGGGAACGATCCGTCCAGCCACCACAGCCTACCGTTCTCCGAGCCGTGATCAGCAAAAAGGTTCACCTTCAGTCCCTCTTTCATTACCGCAAGCTCCGGCGGCATGATATAGACTGCTCACGCCAGAATTTCATGATTTCGCGACGCTGTGCAAACGGGGACCCGAACCAATCCGCGAAATTCGTAGTCCACACCGCACCACTCATCCTCTCATGGAGGGGATCACTTCTAGGTGCCCGTACGAGTTCATAGGAACAGAAACCGCGAAGAACCGTGGAGGGAAACCACTGTTCTTCGAGTTTTAGAAGAATTCCCGATTTGCGGCCTAGGTCGCACGGTGACAGCCCAACACAACCCTTCCTGACCTCCGTGGAGCTCATGTTGACCTTTCCTAGGGTCCACTGGTGCTCGACGACCCTTAGCTCGATCGGTTGGGGTGCTAGGAAGTTCTCCCGAAGCTGCCGCTCGTCGCCGACCATGTGCCGGCCATTTTCATGACGAACTGAGCCCGGAATCATGTTTCCCGAGTGTACTTAGGCAGGGGCGGCCAGAATCATGAAGTTTAGAGCACCACTGTGGCTGTCGGCGAGCTCTCCGGCGAGGCGTCGCGGCGGCCGAACGCGGGAGTCGGGAGGTAGACGAAGCGGGGTGGCCCACATGTCAGCGGCTCGAATTTTAAATTGGGATCGGTCTGCGGCCCGGATCCGGTGTGCTGGCGTGCAAAAACTCTATGGAACCCGGTGTGCCGTCGCTCCAGCGCTCAACACGCGTCCCCGTGGACCCACCGATAGATTTAAACTTTTCCCGATTTTCAGATTTCATTCAAACTTCAAATCCTCATAACTGTGGCTAGGAAACTCCAAATTGAGTGAACCAAAATTTGTTGGATTCAGCTCTCTGAGTACTTTCCAGCACATCAAGTTTCACTTCATGAAAATCCCTATTTCTCCAGAATTAATTCTTCAAAGTTTAAAATGTTTAGAATTTTAACTGGAGAACCCTGTGGAAGAAAATTCTGAAATTTTGCTGGGATGTTCATTTGATCCACCTAATGTTGTGATTAATAAAACTGTTCCAGAGAAAATGGAAAATGTTCAGAAACATTTTCCGAATTTCTCTGAAATTGTTTAGCTCATATCTCTAGCTAGGAACCTTCAAATTAAGTGATACCAAATCCATAAGAACCCTCTAAAAATCTAGTTTTCAGAAAGTCATGGCTTGCTCCATGAAAATCCCTAGAACACCATAAGAGTTCCAATTAAGGTCAAGTACATAATTATTTGTGGAGAGCTCAAATGAGCTTTTCTGCAACTAAAACTTGGCCAAGTATCTGTTTAGGTTGTAACCCAACCACAGTAAAAATTTCAGAGTCATTGGGTCTGTCTAATAATACTTATAAACTTCACAAATTTAAATTCAATTCAAATGCATTTAAATTAATACATGTACTTGTTATATCATGTAGTCGCTAAGGTTGAGGAGGAACCCGAAGTCTTAGACTTCGTTACTCCGGAAGAGCAGCTAGCCTACGACCAAGAGCAGCAAGGCAAGCTCCGGTTTGCATTAACCTCTTTACAATTTTTTATTATTTTGAGCACTTTCTTTGAGCATCGCATATTTCTTGCATTAGAGTCTTGTTTGGAACCCAAATGTATAGCCAAGAAAACCATGGGTTGGGATTAGGATTAAAAACCTCGTTAGCCACTGCATTGCTAAGATAGAGTAGGATTCGGTACAAGTCGAGTAGTTGGAACTACTCGCGAGAATAGGCTAGAGGCACTTGACTCGGGTAGAGATAGCACATGAAACACATGGAAAGAAAATGAGACCGAGCGGAGAGTAAGGGCAGCAGGACTTTGGGGCCTGTGTGCTATAGCTCCGCTTGTGTCGATTGAGGACCGAGCCGTGTTCGGGCCTGTTGAACAAGCTAGAAGAGTAACGAAGACCTACCGGCTATATGGGAACCGGGAAACCGATGCAACTTGGGTAGCTGGATGTTGAGGCATAGCTGGTCGTTCAGAGGGTAGGTTGAGAGCTCGAGGTGTAAATCGGCTGGCGGCACTGAGATGCGCGTGCAGAGACCTCTTGCTCGGGATGATTGGACCGGTTCAACATTTGGCTAACAGGTGAAAGGTGGTTGCGTACGACGTCCGTGATGGTTGTTGTAGGCAACATCGAGTACGGGCGTACGTGACGGGTTATGCGGGTAACCCTGCAGGTGTAAATCGATTATAATCACCGTCCCTCACGGTCCGTGAGTACCACTTGTTCACTGTACCATGACGTAGAAAGAACAGGCTAGTTACATGTTAAAATGTTGCTGATTGAAAGATGGATTTTGATTGTTAATGATTTGTTGTAGTTTAGAGCTAACTAAAGTTCTTTTCAACTTTGGGCAAAGTACATGAGAGAAATGTGTTTCTTGTTTGATTGTGGCTCTCTCATGTGCCTTAGCGTAAGGTTCTCCATAACCTGCTGCTAAAACTTGAAAGTAAGGTTCCACAAATTAGGCAAGTCTTTGCAAATGATTTTTACCTCATGTAACCTATCACCCCTCATGTAGAAGTTTCATGTTTAGGAGAGACGGGTCAGTCTTGCTGAGCCTTCGTGCTCACTGCTTGTGTTTGAAGCTTTTGCTGGGTTCTATGAGGAAGGGACTCCCGAGGAGGAGACGGAACCCCAGGAGGGGAACTCCGTCGAGTGGAAGTCGTGCGCGCCGCCGTGTTAGTGTCCGTGCGTGCTAGCAAGGACGCGTTCACGGGCTGAACGTGAACTTGATGCGTAGTCTATGCCCGCGAGTGTAGACTGAACATATTTTGTTGTAAAAATGTTCATAAACCTGTTTATGTAATAAAACTTTGCTTCCGCTTTGTACCTTTGATGTGTGTTATCCGGTGCTGTGCAACGCAGCACCCCTCAGCATGATCCTGGCTCGACAAGACCGTGGGGTCGTGTCATCTACCATCACCACTTTGAGCTGATGGATTCCCTTGTGCATCAAGGGGGTACCTCGACGACACACGCATCAAAGACAATTACCTTCGCTGGCTGTACTATGCCAAGGCAAGCCTAGTGCACTGCAACCATATCCCACTCATGGTGTGGAGTTGGGTGCACCAGATAAGAAGCATAAAGGGGCACCTTGCTTTCAGGGCTACATCATCATCTTCAAGGGAAACCCTTAGGCGCCCTTCAATCAGAACGTCTTCGTTCCTTCACACTACATATGCAAGAACATCATGCGGGGGTCGACCATCATGGGAGCGAGCGCATGGGGTACTACGTCAGTGACACCTTGACCAAGTTCCTTGCCCCCCCCCCTCAGCCGAAGGAGGACTGCCTTGAGGCTTTGATTCTCAAGTCATTGAAGCACAACAAGTGTCACAAGAAGATGAAGTGGTGTGCTTTATCAAGCTCTACATTGGCCTAGGATACGCAGGAGCAGAAGACTATGCATTCTCAGCCAATGCAGGGGTACCTCATGCTCTTCCTCAATTTTGGTTGCCTCCTTCATTTATGGTGCCACCACTATGATACAAGGTGCCTCCTCGGTTCTTCGTACCTCCCCAAGGCATGTCGTACATGCCTCGTACAAGACATCAACTTCCCCATGGTGTCAACCTAGAGCCCATCTTTGGCAGGATCCAAGAGAATTACGACTATATCAACATCATACAAAACGTGGTACAACCTCTACAATCAGTGCTAAGTGGCACCGAAAAATTATTAGTATAAAAAAGAAAGTCAAAGTGGTATGAAGGAGGGTTGGAGATTCCCCAAAGGGAAAAGATGACTCGTCAAATGTGACATGATGAGAGATGATGAGACGGTTTCTAGCTACTTTCTAGGGCATGTGAAGGCGGATGCGTCAGCAAGGAGATGAGATAGATGAAAGTGCATCTAGGCATCCCTTGTGGGTTTTGGTTGATTTATGACAAATAAATGAGATCCTAACAAAATCGTTGAGATGAGCACAGGTTTTTAAAGAAATTAGGAAGAAAGCACAAAAAGAAAGGAGAATGAGGATCTAAAATGATAAGAGCTCAGGAGCTGAAAATATTAGATTACTTAGTATGGAGTGTGTTGGAGAAACACACCCCAAGAGCTAAAGTGAAAGAAATCACACTAACTGCACAAAAATCAGCATGTGTAGACTAGTCTGATATCAACCGGACTAGTCTGATTTCTCTCTGACTAAATAACGAACAAGTTATCCAAGTGCGAACTTGTCCTCAGTCCTCACTTTCTCCACACAACGGACTAGTCTGATATGGACCAGACTAGTCCGATATGTCTCTGACTAGAGAACGGACAAGTCCACCAAGTCCGAACTTGTCCATAATCTACAAAGTTCTCACCACAGCGGACTAGTACGATATAGACCGGGCTGGTCCGATTTGTCTCTGAGTAAACAACGGACTAGTCCGCACTTTTACAGACTAGTCCGGTATCTCACAGCATATAGGGTTTTCCACACGCCACACACTGGACTAGTTCGAAGTCCACCACGGACTAGTCCGGACATCGCAAACCCTAACGGTAACCTTTGGAAACCCTAGTATAAATAGAGGTGTATGGCCATACTACAACCACTCTCGACCCCCTGCGTCGTCACACCTTCCAAGAGCCCAAAATTCGCATCTCTCCACATTCTAACCCTAAAAGGATCAAATCTTTGAGGATTAGCAATTGATCAAAGGAGAGACTTGTTCTACACATGAGCTCTTGGGTTTGATCTCTCGCACACTCTTGTTCATTTATTGTACATCTTTTTAGTGTGCTTGGTGGTATTCATTCAATGTAATTCTTGGGGAGCCTTCAACTTGTGAGAAGGCCCCTTGAACGATTTATTTGCACTTTGTGATTAGTGGAAGAGAATCGACCTCTGTGGTGATTCGACGAGGGTAGCGTTGGTGAAGACCCGATCTTTTGTGGACTTCTCAACGGGGATGTAGATTTCCTTCAAGGAATCAAACCTCGGGATAAAACCTTGTCTCTTGCTCTTGTGTTTTATTGTTCATCATATTCTAGGGTTTATTTAATCTTGTGTAATTCACGTTGAAACATTGAAACTAAAGTTGATCTCTGTCATTCATTGTTTCATTGTTGTAATACTTCTAAGTTCCCAATTAATTTCCGCTGCATAGGGTACTAGAAGTGAAAATATTGATCAACCTTGATCTTTCTAGTCCACGCATACCGGACTAGTCTGCAGAGTACCGTACTAGACTTATTTCCCTGTATTTGATAAATCTATTAAGTGTTTCAGGGATTAAAAAAGAATCGAAGAGCCTATTCACCCCCCTCTAGGCTACATTCAATTGGTATCAGAGCCAAACTCTTCAAAAGAGACTCACCGCTCGAAGAGACAATGTCGGACATCAAGGATGTACACAAGAAGATCGACGATGAAAAGGGTGATGATGCAAGAACTCAAAAGCTAAAGAAGCTACTCGACGTCATTCAAGACAGTGAGGACGATGATGAGGAGGTGCTCGAACTCAAGGCTCTTCTACGGTAGAAGGCACTCTCCCCAAAAGGGAAGAAGAAGATCGATGATGAAAAGAAGAAGAAAGGAGGTAGTCACACAGACTACTCCCGATATCCTTTTGACTATGAACGTTTCAATTCTAACAATAGCCATTACTTATCAATTCCTCTAGGGAAAGCACCTTACTTTGATGGCAATGACTATTCAATGTGGAGACAAAACATGAAAATGCACCTTATATCTCTTAACCCAAGTTTGTGGCATATAGTGTGTGCAGGGATAGATATCCCAGATGGTGATGAAGAGCTGACTCCAAGCCAAGAACAAGCCGTTCATCGGAATGCTCAAGCTGTAGCTGTGATCACGTCATCACTGAGCCGAGACGAGTTCACCAAGGTGGATGGACTCAAAATTGCCAAGGAGATATGGGACACACTACAAACCGCACATGAAGGTGACCGTCATGTACGCGAAGCCAAGATAGAAATGATTGAAGGCGAATTGGGAAGATTCGCGATAGAAAAAGATGAATCACCACAAGATATGTACAATCGACTGAAGAATCTTATCAACAAAGTCCGAGCTTATGGCAGCAAAAAGTGGAATAATCATGAGGTCGTGAAGTTGATTCTCAGAGCATTCATGCCTCGCAACGTGACTCTTTGCTCTATGATTACAGAAAGCCCCGGGTATCAGAAAATGACCCCAGACGAACTTCTTGACAAGATCATCAACATTGAAATGATGGAGAAGCAAACCAAGCATGTCAAAGAAATTGCCGATCTCACCTCGGCAAAGAAGAAAGGAGTTGCTTTGAAGTCAACTTGTAAACCCGTATCAAAAGAAGCTCGAGAAGCTCATGGAGAAGACGACAGTGATGATGAAAGTAGTGATATCGATGAAGAAGACATGATCTTGTTCATAAAGAAGTTCAAGAAAATGATGAGAAGAAGAAAGGGTAGCAGCTCAAACGAAGAAAGACAAAGGGACAAACAAAGACCCAAGATGAGACGGGCGTGCTACAACTGCGGAGAATATGATCACTTCATAGTAGAATGTCCATATGATAAAAATAAGAGGAAGACTAAAGACAACAAGCCTCAACCAAAAAAAAATGTTCAAGAAAAGTAATATGGCCAAGCGCATCTAGGGAAGGAGTGGGACTCCAATGATGAATTCTAATCCGAAGAAGAAGAGGAGATGGCCACAATAGCCATAAAGAAGACTACCAAGAAATCCACTCTCTTCCCAACCATGGGCGCATGGAAGGACACCGACAACACTTGTCTAATGGCAAACGAAGGTAAAAGAAAGGTAACAACTAAATCGTCCTTCTCGCATTCTTTTACTAGTGATAGTGATAATTCTAGTGAGGATGATAGCAGTGATGAAAATGAATATATGCTTAGGGGTTTAGACAAAAAGACAACTGCTAAGATGAAATTTCTATTTGATAAGCTTGTTGATATGGAGAAGTTAGTCAATCATCAGGAAGATATGATCATCTCCCAAAAGGAGGAATATCTTGAGATTGAAAAGCTTCTTGAACTTGAAAAGGAGCGAAGTAAATCACTAGAACTTGAGTTAGCTTCAAGCAAGGAAGTTTGCTTGAAGTTAAAAGACTCAAACACCACCATCAAGGATGAACTTGGTAACTTAACCAAAGTTAACAAGATCCTTGAGGTACAAGTTGAGTCACTCAAGCAAAGTGGTTCTTCATCCAATTCAAGCTCACCATCTCAACATATAAAATCTGAAACTAGTATTACTTGTGCTTGTGCCAAAAGTGACACTAACTTGAAGAAAAAGCCAAACTCGGTAAAGGACAAGCAATCTTCTCAAAGTGGCATATTTGACAAGGAGAAGATCAAGTATGCACGCGGTGCATACTCGGTCACAAGACCTCCTAATGTCAAATATGGCATTGGATATTCTTATGGTGAAAAGCAAAACGCTAGAAGCCACAAGAATAACAAGGGTTGCATTGCCTTTGTTAAGGGAAACTCTTCTGAAGTTAGAAAACTTAATAATGTTGATAAATTTAACACTGTGAACACATATGAACAACAACTTCTATTTATAACTTTTGATGCTTCATATGTACTTATAAAAAGTAATGTTGGAAGAGTTTATGCTAAATATGTTGGGCCACGCCATGTGAACACCAAGTCTCATGTGTGGGTGCCCAAATCACTTGTGACTAACCTCAAAGGACCCAAGCAAGCTTGGGTACCTAAGACCAAGGCATAATTTGTTTTTTGCAGACTTATTCATCCGGTGTAGGAAAATGGGTGCAAGATAGTGGATGCACCAATCACATGACCGGAGAAAGAAGAATGTTCGTGGAATATGAAGAAAATGAAGATCCAAGCGAAGTCATTTACTTTGGTGATAATAGTCAAGGAAGAGTGCTTGGTATTTTACACATTGACTTCTTGGATTATAACCTTTTGTCCATATGTCAATTATGTGACAAGGGTTATAATTGTTTATTCACTAATGAGGGTGTAAATGTCTCTAGAAAGAGTGATAACTCAATTGCATTCAAGGGTGTGTTAAAGGGAAACTTTATCTAGTTGACTTCAACAAAGATAAAGCCGAACTTGACACATGCTTGATTGCAAAGGACAACATGGGTTGGCTGTGGCATAGACGGCTAGCACATGTTGGTATGAGGAATCTTCAAAACCCCCTCAAAGGCGATCACATCCGAGGTTTAAAGGATGTTGTTTTTGAGAAAGACAGGCCGTGTAGAGCGTGCCAAGCGGGGAAGCAAGTAGGAGCACCCCATCCCGTGAAGAATGTCATGACTACAACAAGACCGCTTGAGCTCCTCCACATGGATCTATTCGGTCCAATTGCTTACATAAGCATCGGCGGTAACAAATACGGTCTAGTCATTGTTGATGATTTTTCACGCTTCACGTGGGTTTTCTTTTTGCATGATAAGACAGAAACTCAAGGAACCCTCAAGAAGTTCATCAAGCATGCCCAAAATGAATTCTCATTGAAGATCAAGAATATACAAAGTGACAATGGGACAGAATTCAAGAACACCCAAGTTGAGGAGTATCTAGACGAAGAAGGGATAAAGCACAAATTTTTAGCACCATATACTCCTCAACAAAACAGAGTAGCCGAAAGGAAGAACATAACTCTCATTGAGATGACGAGGACAATGCTCGATGAATACAAGACTTCAGACAGGTTTTGGGCTGAAGCGATTAACACCGCTTGTCACGCCATAAACCGACTATATCTTCATCGGTTGCTCAAGAAAACTTCATATGAACTACTCACGGGTAACAAGCCGAATATTTCATATTTTTGAGTTTTTGGTTCAAAATGTTATATTTTAAACAAGAATCCAAGGGTTTCCAAGTTTGCTTCAAAGTCCGATGAAGGTTTCTTACTTGGCTATGATTTGAACTCCTACGCTTATCATGTCTTCAACAAAACCTCCGGACTTGTTGAAGTAGCACGTGACGTAGTGTTCGATGAAACTAACGGCTCTCAAGGAGAGCAAGTTGATCAATGTGTGCTAGATCAAGAAGAAGCTCCATGTCAAGCATTTAGAAGAATGGCGTTGGGCGATGTTCGACCACAAGTGCCACCTTCAAATGCGAATGAAGAAAATGAACCACAGGTGGAGGAAAATGATCAAGGAGGAGCTTCAATACAAGATCAACCTCAAGAAAATCAAGAAGATCAAAACATCAATGAGGGAAACTATCCAGGGGGAGAAGAAGATGATAATGAAGATTCAAGACCACAAGTGCCACATCCAAGAGTACACCAAAGCATCCAAAGAGATCACCTCGTCGACAACATAATCGGTGACATCCAAAAGGGAGTAATAACTTGATCTCGCATAGCTAATTTTTATGAACACTATTCTTTTGTATCTTCTTTGGAACCATAGAGGATTGAGGATGCATTAAAAGTTCTAGATTGGGTGATGGCGATGCAGGAAGAATTGAACAACTTCAAAAGGAACGAAGTGTGGGAGCTTGTTGAAAGACCCAAGTCCAACGTCGTCGGCACTAAATGGGTCTTCCGCAACAAGCAAGACGGACATGGAGTGGTAACAAGGAACAATGCATGACTTGTGGCAAAAGGGTATTCACAAGTCGAAGGTTTGGATTTCAATGAGACTATTGCTCCGGTAGCTAGGCTTGAATCGATTCGTATATTAGTTGCATATGCTACTCACCATGATTTCAAGCTTTATCAAATGGACATGAAAAGCGCCTTTCTCAACGGACCGATCAAGGAGGAGGTGTACGTGGAGCAACCACCCGGTTTTGAAGATCAAGAGTACCCCGACTATGTGTTCAAACTGCGTAAGGCTCTCTATGGCCTCAAACAAGCTCCTAGAGCTTTGTATGAGTGCCTTAGAGATTTTTTTATTGAAAATGACTTCAAGATTGGAAAAACTGATTACACATTGTTTACTAAACATTTCGATGATGATCTCTTCATTTGCCAAATCTATTTTGACGATATTGTATTTGGTTCAACTAACAAATCCTTTTGTCAAGAATTTAGTAAGATTATGATAGATAGATTCGAGATGTCCATGATGGGAGAGTTGAGGTACTTTTTGGGATTCCAAGTGAAGCAACAAAAGGACGTGAGGTTCATAAGCCAAACAAAGTACAATCAAGACATTCTCAAGAAGTTTGCAATGGACAAAGCAAAGCCCATAAAGACTCCCATGGCGACAAATGGACACTTGGATCTCAATGAAGACGGACCAAATGTGGATCAAAAGGTATATCGTTCCATGATTGGCTCCTTAATTTATTTATGTGCATCTAGGCATGATATTATGTTGAGTGTATGTTTGTGTGCAAGGTTTCAAGCCAATCCTAAGTAATGTCATTTGACAGCCGTTAAAAGGATCTTGAGATATTTAGTTCATACGCCCAACCTAGGCCTTTGGTATCCCAAAGGTTCAAAATTCAATCTCATTGGATACTCCGATGCAGATTATGCCGGATGCAAGGTAGATAGAAAAAGTACTTCCGGTACTTGCCAATTCCTAGGTAGATCCTTAGTTTCTTGGTCCTCCAAGAAACAAAATTCAATTGCCTTATCCATGGCTGAAGCGGAGTATGTTGCAGCCGGGAGTTGTTGTGCACAACTCCTTTGGGTGCGACAAACTCCACGGGATTACGGTTACAATATGAGACGTATTCCACTCCTTTGTGACAATGAGAGTGCAATTAAAATTGTCCATAACCCTGCTGAGCACTCTAGAACCAAACACATAGATATCCGGCATCATTTTTTGAGAGATCACTCAATGAAATGAGACATAGACATTTCCCATGTCAACACTGAAAAACATCTAGCCGATATATTTACCAAGCCACTTGATGAAAAACACTTTTGTGAGCTCCAAAATGAACTAAATATCCTTGATGCTCGGAACGTGGCTTGAAAACTTGCATACCTGTATGACATCATCAAAATCATGTTAATTGTGTTGAAAAATCATCTCTCTCTATTTTTCTCCTAGAAACTATGTTAGTTACTTGATCTTGATGAATAATGGTCATAGATTGATTGTTGTATCTTTACTGATCATATTCATCAAGAATATGTGTGTGTCTTTGTCCCCTATTCCATATTAGGAACCATTGAATACAGATATATAAGTGTTTTGTACTTTTCTGTACAAGGGACCACAGACTAGTCCGATATTTCGACTCCATAACCCTAGGGCCGTCTCAGACCTAATCTCCTTCAACCTCACAACTCCTCCCATGTTCTTTCTCCTCCTCCTCCTCCTCAGCCTAATGATGAAGACGAGAAAGGACCGACAGCGAGGAGTGAGCCGGCGACGACAAGTAGATCCCTCCTCTCCTTCTTATGGTGCCTTGATGCCAAAGGGGGAGAGATTGAGGGGGAGTCTTAGGTCGTAGATTCTTCTTTTTGTGTCCTAGTTTAAGAAGTGGGCTTTTGTAAGACTTATGTTATCATTATGCTTTTGGACATGTGCTGTGAAATGATGACTATGTTATGCTTATGATTAATGGTGTATGTTTAAAACTGCTATGTAGGCTTGAGACTCTTGATGATATTATGATTATGCTTATTATGATATTCACATCAAAATTATTGCTTACACACATAGTTTTGCATCCCACCATAAGAGTGCACATATGTCTTATGTCTACATTGCCTATTTTGCTCAAAGCTCATATGTGCACACTTTATGAAAATCTGAATTTTTTATCATATTTGGGTGATCTCAATTGGTTGTCATCAATCACCAAAAAGGGGGAGATTGAAAGTGCATCTAAGCATCCCATGGGTTTTGGTTGATTTATGACAACAAATAAGACCCTAACAAAATCGTTGAGATGAGCGCAGATTTTTAAAGAAATTAGGAAGAAAGCGCAAAAAGAAAGGAGAATGAGGATCTAAAATGATAAGAGCTCAGGAGCTGAAAATATTAGATTACTTAGTACGGAGTGTGTTGGAGAAATACACCCCAAGAGCTCAAGTGAAAGAAATCACACAAACTGTACAAAAATCAGCATGTGCGGAGTAGTCCGATATCAACCGGGCTAGTCCGATTTCTCTCTGACTAGAAAACGGACAAGTCCTCCAAGTGCGGACTTGTCCTCATTCCTCGCTTTGTCCACACAGCGGACTAGTCCGATATGGACCGGACTAGTCCGATATGTCTCTGACTAGAGAACGCACAAGTCCGCCAAGTCCGGACTTGTCCATAATCTACAAAGTTCTCACCATAGCGGACTAGTCCGATATGAACCGGACTAGTCCGATTTGTCTCTTAGTAGACAACAGACTAGTCCACACTCTTACGGAATAGTCCGGTATCTCAAAATACTTAGGGTTTTCTACACGCCGCACACCCGACTAGTCCGGAGTCCACCACGGACTAGTCCGGACATCGCAAACCCTAACGGTAACCTTTGGAAACCCTAGTATAAATAGAGATGTGCGGCCATACTACAACCACTCTCAACCCCCTGCGTCATCACACCTTCCAAGAGCCCAAAATTCACATCTATCCACACATTCTAACCCTAAAAGGATCAAATCTTTGAGGATTAGCAATTGATCAAAGGAGAGACTTGTTCTACACATCTTGAGCTCTTGGGTTTGATCTCTCACACACTCTTGTTCATTTATTGTACATCTTTTGAGTGTGCTTGGTGGTATTCATTCATTGTAATTCTTGGGGAGCGCTCAACTTGTGAGAAGGCCCCTTGAATGATTTATTTTCCCTTTGTGATTGGTGGAAGAGAATCTGCCTCCATGGCGATTCGACGAGGGTAGGGTTGGTGAAGACCCGGTCCTTCATGGACTCCTCAACGGGGACATAGATTTCCTTCGTGGAATCAAACCTCAGGATAAAATCTTGTCTCTTGCTCTTGTGTTTTATTGTTCATCATATTCTAGGGTTTACTTAATCTTATGT
Source organism: Neostapfia colusana (assembly GCA_030760725.1). Lineage (NCBI taxonomy): Eukaryota > Viridiplantae > Streptophyta > Magnoliopsida > Poales > Poaceae > Neostapfia > Neostapfia colusana. The sequence goes on from JASWHV010000016.1 coordinate 36,511,432, forward strand.
AATTCACGTTGAAACATTGAAACTAAAGTTGATCTCTGTCATTCATTGTTTCACTGTTATAATACATCTAAGTTCCCAATTAATTTCCGCTGTATAGGGTACTAGAAGTGAAAATATTGATCAACCTTGATCTTTCTAGTCCACCCATATCGGACTAGTCCACAGAGTACCGGACTAGTCCAGTTTACCTGTATTTGATAAATCTATTAAGTGTTTCAGGGATTAACAAAGAATCAAAAAGCCTATTCACCCCCCTCTAGGCTACATTCAATAGAGCTGTCCGAAATAATTGCACCTAGCGATTATGTTATTGGTATCCAAATCCTTCACGAAAATACCAGAAGGGTCAAATTCAATAAAAACATTATTATAATTGGTGAACTGATGAAGGGAAACAAGATTTTTGATAATTTGAGAAGACACAAGAACACATTGCAAATGTAAATGGTGAGTAGGGGTCGAAAAGGAAGTGTGACCGATGGAGTTAATGGGCAGCAGTGACCCATTACCTACAACAATAGATGGAGTTGAAAATAAAGGGGTTGGGAGGAGGAGAGGTTACCGGAAGAGGAACTCATGTGTCTATCAACGCTGGAGTCCATGTACCATTAAACAGACGGTGGCGGCGTCAGTGACATGGTATTGAACGAGTTGGCTAGCTCGTTTTGAACCCATTTGGTAGAGGGATCTTTGTAGGTAGAAGCTCCCATGTAAACAGAGCTGGTGTAGTCGTATCACCAAGAGCCACGGTCGGACCATAGTAGTACGAGGCAGTCTTAACGATGCTAGGGGTGGTTGGACGGCAATAGGGAGCGGTCTGACCATTTTACAAGCTGACGGTCGGACTGCCAGGTGCTCAGAACCCTTCATAGAGCCACCCTTGCACCATAAAAGGCCTTTAAGCAGGCGTGCATGGAAGATGGGGTGCACACCACCCTAGAGTTGCAAGGTTCCCTTCCATCGATTCTCTAGAGTGGGGAATTCGCCGCCATTCCATGTGTCATTGTGCTGGTTTCGATTGCACTGGTTCTGGCTCCAGTTGGAGGATGGAGCGGATGAAGCAGGGGCGCTAGAAGCAGGGGTGATGGAGGCAAGGGCGCAGGATGCATAGAGGAGGATCCCCGGATTATGCGGGCGGTAGGGGGTGCCCAACACCCATGGAGGTTGTAGCCAGAGCACTTACATTCCTCAGCTTGGACTTCATCTCAATCTCCTCAACCTGGTGGTTTTTGCGGATCATGACAAAGGTTGGGAAGGGGCACTTCCGCTTGGGAAGAGAAGCCATTTGGGAGGACCGTTGGTTCAAGCCGTGAAGGGTTGTGAGAATGAGGTTACGGTCGGGAACGGCCTCACCCAAGTTGTTGAGTGCAGTAGCCATCGACTTGAGGTGGCAGCGATAATCAATGATGGAGAGGTTCCACTAGACGAATGTGCAGAACTTGGCGTCGAAAATCATAGCACGAGTCTCCCAGTTACCATACTACTAAAGCCTGAGCCAGATGAAATGAGCTTTGAGTATGCCCATCGAGATGATCTCAATGAGATCAGCGGAGACGGTGCAGTGAAGGCAGAAGATGACTGTGCACTCCATACGACACCAATGAGGATCGACGACATTGAGATCCACGTTGGTGAGAACGTGATCATAGAGCTCGTACTTGCCGATGGTGTTGAGAGAGAGGATCTTCTATTGATTTTAATGTGGTGAAAGGTTGTCGAGTACGACAGTGATCATCGTTTTGGTGTTGAGGACAATGATTGCTTGACTATTGAGGGAAGAAACATCATTGGGCTGGCAGAGTGCCATGCGTCGGGGCTAGCAGTCAGACTACGGGTAGCGGCGGTCAGACTACTGGTACATGCTGCCTCGGGGCGGTGGCGGATAGGGTTAGGTGAACGACGCGTGCAAGCACCACACGTCATGGGCGGTTGGACCACATGTATGTGGGATGTCAGACCGCATGGTGTGGTGCGGCTAGGAAATGATGATGCGGCGAGGTGAAGAAGATGGAGCGCCGCTGTGGGGCATGATGGTGGCTAGGGCTGCGGAATGAAGAGAGGTCTCTAGAAACGAAACCTCTAAGATACCATGATAGAAATATAAGGCAAAACAATTATTGGATTGTTTGAAACCACTAGGGGTGCTCCATATTTATAAGTGTGTCAGTGGAGACCTCACTTATTAACATAAGCCACACGGGACTATTATTTGTCCTAAGTTAAAATAAATAATATACTGGTTCCCACAGTAATCTATTACTATCTGTGTTTACCTGGATATAGTATCTTGGACAGTAAAGATGCATGAACAATGTGCATTGCAGTCCCATCCGAAACCACTGGAGATGTTCAATAATGAAGTCCCATACATGGCTACAAACCATATACTTTCCGGCTCTTGCTAACCCCATTCAATCATGCAGACAAGCAAATGGCCAAATGGTTGATGCATAACAGCTCGGGTACAGGAATGACTACTTGCTAATATGCAACCTATCAAGGACAACGACATGTGTGGTTAGGCCTATCACTGTCGCTGGATCTTCCTCTACAATCAAGCCACCAACAAGAGTTCAAGAACCAGCAACAAGCCCTCCCTAATTGTGGGCCACTATGCAACACACAGGAAGCCCGGTAGGTCCATTAAACATCAACCACATCATGAACTAGAGCATACATTATGGTCATAATACATTGACGTACGTACACCTTTATTAACTCAGATAGCATCGACAAACATATAATAAGAGTTGAGGCAGCAAGCACGCAAACACAAGCACACAACATACTCAATATACTCACTATGCTTGACCATGATGTTCAACCGACAGATTCTGGCTTTCTCTTTTCTTTCTCTAGAACTCCAGCACCAAATCTGCATCCAGTAAAAGAAAAGAGATGTGTTCAGTCACTACCATGCAGCATATCAAATCGTACAGCGATAATAGATTGACAGCTCCAGAAGATTCTTTGCCAATAACAGTATGAAACATCTCGTTGTCAAGACTGCATTTTGCGACGGCGAATTGTTGGCGGTGGATTAGGATGTACTGTGCTGTGACTGCAATGTTTGTGGACTTTGATCTTGAAATGTAGATGCATGGATGCACACTCACAGTCTCCGTCTGTCCTGATCCAATGAACGCTCTTGCTTCCGTTGTACTCGTCATTGACGACGGGGGAAGCGCAGCCGCCGAAGGAGGAACGGTTGGCGCAGCAGCCGAACCCGGGCAGGTGGCGCTGGAGCTTGGTTGATGCTGGGGGCTCGTCGTCGGTGCCTCCACGCTTCCGGCTCTTCTTGGTGAGGCTCCTCGCAAGAGCCGTGCTCTCAGGGTACACTTTCCTGTGGAACATTTGAAGGATCTGCAAATGAGGGAAATGTTTCCCATTTTAGAACACGTGATCATATTTATCATTTTGAAAAATTGTAATTTAAAGTATTACGATACAGAAGGTAATTTGTTCAATGATGTGTCCATGCACGAGCAACTAAAAATAGGCGAATCTTCTTGTCCGGCTGCAAGCCAGGATGTCAATCGGATCACCACGCATACTTACCATAACCAAATCAGCAGCAAAGAATATAACAACAACAAAGTCTTTGTCTCAAGCAAGTTGGGTTGGATAGGTATAAAACCCAGTAACTTTATTTTTTTAAAAAAAGAAGTAAAATAAAGAATTAGAGATAAGAGTAGCAAATTATGATCTGTAGCTACATTCCAATCTCTCAAAGGTATTCATGAGCTAAAGCATGCCAACTGAAAAAATAATATAATGTGAAAGATATCCGTACGTAAAGTGTTCAACAGGAAAAAGGCCAAGGATACGATGTTAAATGCAATGAGCCATCAATATATTATTGGATAGGAGATTGCAAACAAATCACCATGTCAATTCGTTGCCCCCGCTTCCAGCAGTAACTTTAATTGTAAATGGTCACGAGATGCAGAACATAAATGGACGTCCATTTCATAAATATAATGAACTACGACATGATATAGCTTAAACTCCCAAGAAATATTACATCATGAGAACTGTTTTTGGAAACTTAGTATCCAACATGATGTTAATTTACATGAAAAAGTTGGACTGCTCAGATACTTTTGATAAAAAGTAGGCGATATTAAATAAGTAGACTCTAATATAGGTGGTGACAATACGCCCACATCTTGTAGTTCACTACAAATATCAAACTCTTATGATATAAAGGATTTCTTGGTAACAAACTACAAATTTTATTCTATGTTGAGTGTGAATACTTCTGTCGATTAATTAGTGGATAGGAAATTTTTTGAGTACAATTGCAATTTTTGAATAAAAGGTGTTTAGGAAAGAAGGGAGCTACAGGTGCTCTCTTGGTACCAATAGTTACTTTTATGTTTTCTTTTAATTTTTTTATTTATCGTGGAATAAGTTATCTTAATATCTAGCTCTTATTTTGTCAGTCATAACGGTTTTTTCTAGTGATGGTCATAATTAAAATATTGACTTTATAAAACAAAGGGTAGCTATATTTTTGTAACCGAAGGAGTATTAGGTGAAAGTGGGGATCTGTTTGATAGACAGCTGTTATGCAACCCTAATAAACCAACTGCCTGTGGAGTCCAAGATTGTGAGTTATTAAATGTGCAAATATAGCCCTTCATCAACAATTCTGAAAAGGTTATATTTTTATAAACAGAAGCGAGATCAAATGGTAAATAACGAGACACACCTTCTGAAACTTGCTCTTAGTTGCACTCGCCGGCGCTCCATCAGCGCCGGCGGATTTCTCATCCTTCACCTTCCCCTTCGTCACCTTGCCGCCACGGCCGTCTTTCCCAGATTTCCCTTCTTCTCCATCGGCTTTTCCATCCTCGCACTCCTCGACGGTGACGAGCGCCACCTTCTCATCGGCGAAGCGCGTGCGCAAGAACAGTTCTCCTAGAGAGGTGCGCCGCCCGCCGCCCGCGCTGTTCCGGCGTCCCTGTGATTCGGCGTCGCTCACAGGGGAGCCGAACAGGAAGCCCTGCAGCGGGCAGTCCACGCCGGTGGCGAAGCTCGCCCGAGCCGACGCCACTAAGTCACCGGTGGCGCCGCTGTTGCGGCTGCCCAGGACCTTCTCCAGCTCGGCGTTTACCACCATGAGGTCGTCCTCCGTCGTGTTGTCGTCGTCCTTCTCCGCGATGGCCTCGACTGCCACGACTGCCTTCTCGACCGCTGCCGCCTCTGGCGGTGGTGGTGGTGGGTAGGTGAAGGTGGGCGTGACTGCGCCGTCGACGTCGTCTTGCTCTTCTGTGGTGGCATCAGTGTTGTTAGCATGAACGTCGATATCGCAGTAGTCATCTTCTTCATCTTCTCCTGGGACAGCGACGGCTGTTATGCCTAGCGTTCCGATGGTGAGGAGTCCGCTGCCGCCAAAGGTGAAGAGGTCGCTAGAGGTGTCCGGCAGCGATGGATGGTTGATCTCAAAGGCATCGTCGAAAAAGTAGTCGTTAGCGTTGGCGAAGAAGGTGACGGGGTCCGTCGAGGCCAGCCCGGTGATGGAGTTACTGGTCCCACCTGCAGTTAAAAAATGTTGTAGAAAATAACGTATTGTTCTACGAAGAGTACAGACTGGAGAAGCAACACAATCAAGGACCACCCAACTATTAAAACTCGTGGATTTCAACTTCAATTATCATTATCATGCAAATAAAAAAGAAAATAGATAGCCTGATTTCTCAAAACTCTGAACACAATGTTTTAGTTGTTTTACATAATACAGTTTGAGTTAAACTATAATTGAACCAAATGATGGTCAAAGATGTTCCGAACTATTTCCAGATCGATCGACAAAAGCTACAAAAATATATGTATTGTAATATGTGGTCTCTAATATAAAATATAGTAAGCAACAATTCCACCACGAACTGAATTTCCAGGATAGATACCACCATATGGAACAATGTTTCCGCGAACTATTTTATCAAGAAAATAATCGGAATGCTGCTTCTTGTTGAACAGTTGCTGCGCTAGATTTGAACTGGCAAGGAATGGCATGTTCCATGTGCAATGTGACCTAGAGTAACAGTGCCAGGATTCCTGGGATCCATGCCCTTCAAACTTATACGTTACGAAAAAGAGTATGGATACTCATGCATATACACAAAAATATACTCGTATTGGTTGTTGTCTCGACAGATATAATATCGCTTTCCTATCAAATTCGATGTTTTTTGGTTCAAAAATGCAGAGATGGGGGACCATACAAGGTTGATTCATGTACCTCCACTTGTGGCGAATACTTTGAATACATCATTATTATTCTGCCGTAGCTTTCGGTGCATCCAATCAAGGAGCTGGTAGATGAACAGATAATATTAGTACAATAGGTTTGTTATCTAATTAATGCTATTGTCATGTGAGTGTATATAGTTGTGTATACTTTAATCCCTTCTGAAAGGGTTGATTTCCATCTGTCCATTATGTTGAAACATATTAGTAAAAATAAGGAACTACGGGGCTACAAGTTTAGAGGGTACCGGTAGACATAATCGTGCCCATCTCTTCTTTTGATAAATTCACATATATGTAGATCATGATAATTATCGAAGAGAGGAAGGCTTATAGAATAATTACTGCTAAGTAGATCCAATCTTCACATACTATATATTTCAGGAGTGAAAAGGGGTTCGGACAAACTGAAACAAAACTAATTTAGTAGAAACTGAATGGAAACAGGTGAAAACATCATTAAGAAAACAATTGTTTGGCATATAGAGAACTTAGAGGTAATCATCAAGAGATCAAGGTAGTAGGAGCACTGACCTTCATCTTGAGGAGGCTTTGTGTAAGGCGAGAGGTGGAGCTGGAGGAGGCATTAATAGAGGATATGAAGAGAGAAGCCGCCAGAGGAAGATAAGCGCCACTACAGCTGCAGGAGTGCCCCATCAGTCGGCAGATCAGAACACCGAGAAGGCTACAAATGGTCGAGTGGAGGGAAGGTCCCATGTAAGCCGCACCGTGCACAAGCCTACTGTATGGACTTGCGTGCGACCGCTTTAAAATACTAAGGTTGAATAACAATTGACAAACCATCCGGTTAAGACTCTGACATTAAAGTACATGTTTGGTTTAACGCAAATGTCAAGAGTAGAAAAACAAATGTAAGTCCTAATAAAATGGTGAAATTGTCAAATATAGTCAACCCTACATAAGATGGGTAATTTTGTACCTAAAACAAAATCGATGTTTTTTATACAATGGGAAGAGATTTTCAGCCTCTACGAAGTATGCAGCCACAAAATTATTACAATATCAGGCCCATTGCTGAAAAAATTTATGGCTAAATCAAAAATTTGAAAAACAGGGTATAGCTCACAATTGACTTCTAAAATTATGGCTAAAACACAATTGGCCCAATTATCTTTGGTTAAAGTCAACACCCTGGAGTTATCAAAGGAATATTTTGATCTTTAAAATAAGTTTGAGCTTCCAAATTAACTTGTTATGAAATGATATATTTGTATTCATTATATGCAAATACATTGAAATGCTAGTAAATTGTCCAGATTTATGAAGGTTCCACATAAAACTATCTATCTCAACATGTAATCTGATATCGATTAGCTTTTGGCTACCAGATGATGTCAATCATGAAGTTTTTTATCCAGCAAGTGTCTTCTAAAAGCAATATTCAATGGCTCTGAACCATTACTTCTGCCACCAGAGCATGTTGACAATGGTGATAATATACAGTGATGGATACAAATCCTTGAGCCGTCAGGAGCAGAACCATATATATGTCCCTCCAAAATCTTGTGTAAATCTCATTTTTTACAATAAATGAAACACAACTAAGAACTTCTCGTTTCATCTTCACGAAACCCTTCCAGAAAAGGGAGTCTCTTGGTTTCAATGTAACCCGTGAAAGTGATTTTGAAACTAGATATTTCTTTCTGACCATTGTTTGCCAATTTTCCTCCTAATTAATCAATTTAACAATCCATTTGCTTAACAAACATCTGTTTTGAATCTCTAGGTCTATTATACCTAGTCCCCCTTGATCCCTAGGGTGACATAACATTTCTCATTTTGCAAGAAGATGACTTTTCTGTGAGGACCCAGGGTCCCAACATTCCAAAAATCTCGCTGAGGGGTGTTGTAATACGCAACACCGAATAACACACATGTGAAGACATCATTGATTAGAACAGCAGAAGCTATGTTTTTATTACATAAACGTGTATCACCATACTTCATATCAAAATACCGTTTATAGTCTACAATTGCGGGCGTAGACTAAACAAAAGGGTTTACGTTCAGCCCGTGAACGTGTTCCCACTAGCTGCACACACACACCACAACTAACACGGCGGCGTGTACGGCTCCCACTCGACGGTGGTACCCTGTGGGGGACTCGTATCCTCCTCGAGAGCCTCCTCCTCTTCATAACCCCCTGCACACGCTTCAACAACAAGCAGTGAGCACGAAGGCTCAGCAAGACTGACCCGACGCCGCTAAACATAAAACTCTACATGCTGGAAATTTAGGTGTACCATAGGAAAGGAACTTTGCATAAAGACTCGTCTAATTACTTGAATCCTACTTTCAAGTTTTAGCCTCATGTAAAGTGGTAACCTTGTGCTAAGCAACATAGAAAGTCCGCAATCAAACGAGAAACACATTCCTCCTATGTTTTCTTCCTAAGGTTGAGAAGAACGTTTATTAGCTCTAATCTAAATCACATCATTAGCATATCAATTATTTATTCCAAAACAACAACTTTATATTCATGACAACTACTCTGTTTCTCTACATCACGGTACAGTCAACAAGTGGTACTTACTGACTGCGAGGGATGGCGATTATAATCGATTTACACCTGCAGGGTTACCCGAATAACACGTCACGTACGCCTGTACTCGATGTTGCCTACAGCAACCATCCTGAACGTCGTACGCAACAACCTTTCACTCGTTAGCCAAGTGTTGAACCGGTCCTATCGTCCCGAGCAGGAGTCCCTATGCGGAGCAACCTACGTGCCCGCTAGCGGATTTACAAATTGCTGTTCTCAACCAACCCCTTTGGACGACAATCAATGCCTCAACATCTAGCTACCCGAATTACATTGGTTTCCCGGTTCCCATATATCTGATAAGTCTTCGGTACCGTTCTAGCTTGTTCAACAGGGTCGCACAAGGGTCGGTCCTCAACCGACACAAGCAGAGCTACGACATCATAGGCACCTAAAGTCCTGCTGCATCTACCTCTGCTCGGTCTCATTTTCATGTCATGTGTCTCATGATCTATCTTACTAACCGAGTGTGTACCCCTAAGCCTATTCTCACGAGCAATTTCGATACCCGACTTGTACCGAATCCTATACCATTTGGAGCATTGCTGTGGCTACTCGAGATTCATCACTTAGACTCAAACCCTCTGGTTCTGATGGCTATGCAATTGGGTTTTGAATCAATGACCTAATGCACATAAATTCTACACATGCTATAACAATTGTAAAGTGTAAAACTTTATAAATAAGGTTAATGCAAACTGGAACTTGCCTTGCTACTGTTCATCGACTAAATTCTCCTCCGGAGGGATACAATCTAAGATCTCCGGGGCTTGTTCGATCCCGGTGACTACATGAAATAAAATAACAATGCATGTCAAATTCATATGCAATTGAGTTGAATTAACAATGTAAAGACTCGAACTCTAGCTAGACAGCAGTACATGGTCTGAAATATTTAGTTTGGCATGGTAACAACCTAAACAGAGACTTGACCAAATTTCATTTGAACCAAAGCTCATTTGAGCCCTGTACAAATAAATGTATAAAAGGCCATTATTAGAACTTCTAATGATTTCTAAGGATCTTCAATGAAACTCCTGTTAAATTTCCCAACAGTTTAAATTTTAAGGAATTAATTCTGGAATAAGAAAGACATTCCAGGAATGAAATTTGTTTTGTTCGAAAGTACTCAGAGAGAGAAATCCAACAATTTTTTTGATCCAATTTTATATTCCTACCAAGAGTTATGTGGGTTTAAAGTTTTGGAGGGAAATCTGAAAAAGAAAACCTGAAATGTTTAAACTACTGACACTGGAGCCCACAATACAGTAGCTTGTTCTTCCTCCCGCCGGCTCCCGAGCGCGCGTCGGACAGAGGCAATGGCTGGCTCGTTCTCGGCTGATCCTCCATAATTTTTGGAGCGGTGTCTTCGTACAGGATCCTTAGAGCACGGCACACACTCCAGACAACCTCTCGCAGCTCCGCATCGCCGGAAAACTGATCGGCGACGGCGGCAGCGGAGCTAAGCTTGGGTCCGAAGGTGATAACACAGCTCAGTGACGAACACGACGAACTGAGGGGTCGTACATCACCACTAGGGCACGGGGAAGCTAACCTTGCAACTCTCTTGGGCTGGGGTCACCGGGAAAGGGGACTTCACCGGCGACCCAACCGGTTTTCATCGCGGCTGCGAGAACTCGGCATTCTGCTCGCCGGCTGGATGAGATTTGCTACGATTGGGCCTGGCTGATCATGAGATGCTCTACTAGCTCTAGCTAAGCTAGGTTATCGGGTGATCAAGTGGTTGTGAAGAATTTCTCGAGTTGGTTCTCGGTGTTCTATACCCTAGCCGACACAAGAACTAGAATTCCGGGTCACCAGCATTGAGGGAGCTCACACGGGTCTAGGAGGACAAAGTAGACTCAGTTGCTAACCTCTGTGATCATTTGTCCGAACCGGATAGGTGGTGGTGCGGCCGGGCGATGAAGATTTCCATCGGCGACTTTGCTCGGAGTCGATGGAGAAAATGGTCATGGCACGGCTCAGAGGAGGCCGGGAACCCTGTGCCAAGGCGTCGAGGACGGCGAGGGGGTGTAGGCGATCCCGTTTACAGCCTCAGCTCGCCATGAAACCTTCGGATATGGCCGGTCAACGGTGGAGGTGTGAGCTCGAGCGAGCAGCGATGTGTGGGCGAGTTTCTGCTTGAAGAACCAAAGAGCGACGATGAAATGGATTTCTGCCTGCTGGGGCGCGGGGATTAGAAGGCTGGGGACGTCGCTCGACAGCCAGAGACCGGAAGCAGCTGCTGGAATCGCTTCCTAATCGTGGCGCCCGCGCGAGCGCACGCAAGAAACCTAGCAAACCGAGTCCAGTCGGTTCCTCTCGGGTGTGTGGCTGACATGGTGCCAAATTTCAAATTTTGTCCTCACAAATTCAATTTTTCCACTGCTCCAAATTTTTGTGACCCTCATGCCCTTGGAAGATTGATCAAACAACAAATTGACATTTGGTTTTATAATAATTAGAAGTGTGGAAGTGGTTGGACTGAATTTGCATCAAATAGGCAATCTGAAATTCAAATTCAGTTTAAATTTTATCCAACTAGCTCATGTCAAGATCAATCCCAAATAGGATGAAACTTGGTGAAGTAGTTCATAAAAATGTGCTGAATTTGAATATGCATCCCTCTTTTGAATTCATGTGATGGAAGTAGTTTGAATTTGAATCTTAGTTCTAACTAGCCCTTTTAATAATTGTATCCAAAAGTACCCCAAACATGTTTGGATTTACATGAATTGGCATGAGCATTCCTAAGAATGTTTAGGTCCTAATTGTGAGCTCATCCTCTCATTCTTACATGTTGGAACTCCTACTTTTGGATTTGCGACTTCTTCCTCTAATCATTCTATTTATTGTGGTTACATGCTCTTCAAATTTGTTCATGTGATTACCACCATATGAACTGTGGTGTGTGAGGTGATGAACAATTTAGCAAGTGCAAACTTGGGCCTTTACATTTTCTTTCTTTATTAGTATGAGGGTCACACCTCGACAACACGATCTTTTGTTCGGCTGGTGCCACGCGCTGTGACACCGTATTGCATACCAAAGGGCCATAGTTGATAACATAAAATTTTTTCACAAGTTTGATACATAAAAGATACTTCAAAATACATAAAGTTTATAGCGGAATATACGTAGAAAAATATTATAACACTCCCTATATGGTCTATGCATTAGCATCGTGTCATTGCCTAATTGTCACGATGCACTAGCAACACCCATTCAATCTAGTGGCAAGTCAGGCTCCCATTGCACTGTCCACCCAGCGGGAGGCGATGCTTCATCCAGAAAGCTCTTGCTAGCATAATTATCATCACAAGCATGCTCACCTGAAAAACAGTAATTCACAAAGCCTGAGCAGTTAATACTCAGCAAGACATACCCGACGAAGGACTCACTAGACCCTATTGTAGTATGCAATGGGTATTTATAGGAACAGGGGCAATTTGCATAGAAATAGAGCCTAAATATGGGTCCTTATATTCAGATTCAAGCAAAATATTTTAGTTATACATGAAATGTAAATTTAGTTGACATCTACAACTATCACATACAAGTTTCACACATGAATTTATATTCAAACAGATCTGATCATAAGTATATAAATTTAATCTTCTTACTATGTGCCAACAGCTAAGACAAGCGGTACTCATATCCTCGAGTGACGGCGATTATAATTATTATACTCATGCAGGGATAACCCAATGACATGACACGTACATACGTCATGAAGTCGCACACAGCGCACTCCACTACCATCATACATGGCAACCTTTTCCATGAAACCTGATGCCGAAAGAAGGCTACCGTCCCGAACAGGAGGTCCCTACACGTGATGCACGTCCCAGACATTATCAGTTAGCTGATTTACAACTGATCTCTCCTCTCGAATCCAACCTAGGACGGCGGCATGATCGTTTGGCACCTAGGTTAACCAGGTACGTCAGTTTACTAGTGCTCATATCACTAGCATGCCATTGGTACATTCGATACTTGTTCGAGGTGCCGACTACAACTCGGTACTCAATCGACATGAGCAGGACTATGCACAAAATACCACGTCTTGCTGCTTCCTAACACCTGCCCAGTCTCCAATTTTCCATTTATGATCCAAGTTCCAATAATCAATCCAAATTTGCCTAAAAGTTCTATAGCTCGTGAGTGGATTCCGACACTCGACTTCTAACGATTAAGTGAGACTAATTAGCATAGCAACTGTGGGGGACCCCGGCCCGTGTCACGGGGCTGTGACACCCGCCCGGGAATCGCATTGGGTGGTGCCGTGTTATGCGGCACCCAACAGCACACATATAAGGAAAACTGTATTACATAAATCAAAAGCGGAAGCTTACAAATGTTATATGTAAATAATTTACATAAAATAGCTACAGTGGAAGTCTATAAGCAGCTCACATAGAATAACTATTGAGCACCCGAGAAGAGTTCCAGCCCGCGGACTCCTCTCGTTAGCAACATCAAGACATGGCAGCGGCTAGGTTCTCCATGTGTAACATGACTCGGAAGTCTCCGAGTCACACCGGACAACCTTCTTTATATGCGTCGCTATTAACCTACAAAACCAATCATATAGCAAGAGTGAGCACAAAGGCTAAGCAAGACTCAACCGTCTCTCCTAAGGCATGCAACTCTACATGAATGTAACTTAAGACCTAAACATGTAAGTTGCAAAAAGACTCGCCTACGAGTTCATCCTTAATTTTCGGGTTTTTAGCCATCATAGTAGTACCCTTGCGCCCAGCAACATTGTAACTCCACAATCAAACAAGAAACGCTTCATTCCAATGTTACTTGTCCCAAGGTGGAAAATAACTTTAGTTTGCTCTATCACTACTTCAGACATGGTTTTCATGCAATTCCAATTATCATAGCAGCAATTAAAACTTTGCAAACTGTTCCCACACAACTTGCTTACTACGTCACAACACAGTGAGCAAGTGGTACTCATAACCGCGAGGGACGGTGATTTGAATAAACATTGCCCGGATAACTCGACACATACGCCCGCCCCTAAAGACCCAAATCTGGCGTCCTTCTTTACGTCGTATGTGGCAACCTTTCGCAGGATACTCGACTGTAGAACCAGTCACGCCGTCTCGGGCTCATAGGTCTAATGAGACAATGTGGTATGTCTCTACAATCCAGTTAATCTAGTACATCGGTTTCCTGGGTCCCATATAGAAGTAAGCATCCGGTACACAACTCAATACTTGCTCAGCGGGGCTGTACACGCTTCGGTCCTTAACCGACACAGACAGAGCTACTCGACCAAGACCTCGTCTTGTCGCTGCCTAACCCTCCTGCCCAGTCTCATCTTTAGAAATACAAACTTTAGTTTGCCTTTCTCAACTACACCCATGTAATCATGACTATAGCTCGCGAGTAGATTCCAACTACTCGACTTCTACCGGATGTCATAACCTATTTAGCACGGCAACCTTCTACAGCGGGAAACTATATTCTACCCTTGACTCTAGGGTTCATTTGGTCATGCATTTGGAGTATAAAGCATCCTTGACCTAATGCACATACAAACTCTAAACCATAATTGTAAACAAAGTAAAAACTTTATAAATAACTTAAATGCAAACCGGAGCTTGCCTTGGTTTTGCAGGTGACAAATATCTATTCATTTAGTGAAGACCACTTGTGGCTTGATCACTCGCTTTCCTTCCTCTTTGATCTCCACTTCAATTGCTTCACAATTCTCCACGTAGATGCTACACGTTATGAATATGCATATGTGTTAATTGTAAAGATTTTGCTAACAAGTTCTAAAGACAAGTTTAAAACTGGAACTCTGTTTAAGAATCTAAAATGACACTGGTTCTAGTCGTTTGGGTTTGGGTTAAGCAACATGATCAAGTGATAAGTGCATTTCATCACTTGTGTGCTATTCATCTAAATAGGTTGAACAGGACAGTGGTGATCCAGAGCTCCAATGGAGCTGAAACTTTTCTTGCGAGCTCCTTGTCACAAGAAACTAATCTGGACCAAAGTTTAGAATTTTTCAATGAGTAGTTCACTCCGAACAATTCCCTAAGCATTTAGGCAAAAGGAATTAATTATGAATAAATTTACACTTTCATGCAAATTCAAGTGAACTAAATTTTCAAACAAAGCTCAGGGAGCATGGACGAATTTTCCTAGGATTTTTGAAGCTAAGGATTTCCCAGAACTGAATTTCCAAGTTTTGGAAATTCTCTAAAAATGTTTCTGTATTCATTTGAACACAGAAACTTGAAATCAGAATTATCCTAAATAAATCAACTCCAAATGAGCTAAAACTTTTACAGGAGTTCACTAACAACCTAAAGAATATTCTGGCAAAATTTGAGGATTTTTGGATGAACCAAACTCCCTCTAAACTTCTTTTGTTGAAAAGCTTTAAATATTTTCCAGAATTTAATAATGATTTTCATACAAATTGGGTTGCACATTTGGATAGATATTTACGAGCTGAGTCTAACCCAATTTGAATCACCCAATTTGGAAGTTACTACACCAAGATATGACCTTCACAAGAATTGGTGAGAAACTGAAAATGGCTCTATTCATTTTTTTTCCAATTTTCAAGGACATAAGGAATTAACACCACATATGCCAAGCAAATGAGGTCCAATGCCTCTGAAAGTTTTACTGGATTTCAAGTATATTTGAAAGGACCTCGTGCCCAAATTTGTAAATTTTCCAATACACATAACTCCTGGAAAAATTCCTACAATATTTTCCTTATATGAATTAATGAGCCAAATCCAGGGATTTTCATAAATAATGGGCTGCACCCTTGGATAGTACTCTCTTAGAGGAATCCAACAAAATTTACTTGACAATTTTGGGACATTCCTACACAAAGTTATGGCTCTCCAAAGTTTAAACCGAATTAGATAAATTCTGGAAATGTTTAAACTCGGCTGCGGGTTCCGGCCACGTGGCGTGTTCTCAGCTGAACACATACGGAGTCACAGAGTGAACCCGCACAGCCACAGAACGATCTGGGGCCACAGAGAATCTGGTTCAATTTAAATGTGTGGCTGACGTGTGGGGCCGACGGGTTCTTCTTCCTCCCGCCCCCTTTCCCGCGCCGCGCCTCCCCCTCGCCAGCAGCGGCGGTGCCCTCGCCGGACTCGGCTTCCCGGCCGATTCTCGGCCCGATACTCGCCGCCTGGGGGTTTTCACCTACGAGGAAGCTATTGGTGCGGTTCTCTCAGGCTTCCGGTGGCTGGAACTAGGCCGGCGACGTGCGGTGGTGTTCGGTGAAGCTCGGCACCGTCACCCGGCCCTTCTAGCCCGCCAAAAGCTCGACCGAACCGCTCTAAAGCACTAGTGGGGGATGGGATAGCTCGGCATGGCCTCAACATGGCTTGGAAACGGCGGCAAACCGGTTGTCACCGTGCGCCCGTGGAGTACCGCCATAGACGTACTCAGCAAACCTAGAAATTGCTTTGTCTACGTGTGTTTCTGAGCTAGGGTTGTGAAGAGAAAACGATCGCCGGCTAATCTAGCATCTGTGTGCAAGAATTGGTGATCTAAGAATGAAGAACGAGTGAGAATTTTGGATTTTCATACCGGAACATCGGTTTGTGGCCACCGGCATAACTTTCTCGAATTCTTGCTCGGTAGTCCACGGCTTGGCTTGCGGTTTGGGTGGAAGCAGCGTAGACTAGCAGCGCCCTCATGGCCGTCCTCGCTTGGGCATGAAAGTCCACGGAGCGGGCTGTCCACGTGAACACCGATATGGCATCCGCCGTGTGCACCTCGGTTCTTGGTGCCAAGCTTCAATTCCTGTCTAACAGCAGCTCAGAGCTTCGAGGTGAGAGGGGGGAACACCTCGTGCAAGCTCTTGCGCTACTTTTTCGTGTTGGAAACCCGACAAGCCGAGCCTCGGTTGGCTGGGCGTGATTGGGATACCCGGAGCGGCTGTGTTCTCCAGCGTTTTCTTTCGGGAGCAGAACAGCACGGGCGCGAGCGAGTGGGAGAGAAGCAAAATGGCTTCGGTGCACGGTTTGGGTTGAGGATCGGACCAAGTACGAGGAAAGCAGGAGGTGGAGGCTGCACTCGGGAGGTGGCGCGCGTGGAGGAACTGCCGGGTACGAGGGAAAACACACCTGAGAAGACTTAGGCAGCAAATCGAAGCACCTCAATGACTATTAGGCCCCACTCATTTCCTCTCATAAATATCTCCAATTTTTGGCACATTACAAAATTCAATCATGTGGAGCTCAAATTTGAAAACCATTTGGCAAATTTAAATTTTTTACCTCAGTTTCAAATTTGAATCGAAATTTCAAGGAAATTCATAAACCCCTTTGATATTCATATCAAAGAAACTCCAAACTTTCTAAAAATTTGCATTCCCACTAATTCAAACCTGAAGAATTTGAATATGCCCTCTGATTTTTGAGTTGGCCACTGCAAATAAGAATTTTGAACCAACAGTTTGAACTTCCTTTTTGGAAATGGCCCCCATTTCCTTGAAGTGAACCATTTGGTTCAAAACTGAATTTAAAGTCCTCTTTTGTGATGACCCATTTGAATTTGGGGGAAAAACTTTGGTTTGTTCCTAGCCCATGCTTGATCAATCTTGGTCTTAGTCTGAACCTCGCAAGTTCAGTTTGAATATGCCCCTCAAATTTAAATTCAGCACAAATTCAAACATGAGCATAATTCGCTCCTATTTAGCTCACCTTAAAAGCAGAAAGTTGCCACCAAATGCTCCTCAATTTCAAATGTATGAGGCTCCATGTGTATTCAAAAATTTGGCGGCACTTTGCGGTGAGCATTTGAGTCTAAAGACCTTATTTTTATTCTTTCTCATACACATGTATGATTACACATGAGTTTAACTCCACCTTGGCGAACACATTCAACTGAATGCTTGAACCCATGTTGTTGAACCCCACACATACCATCCCGTGTAAGAAAGTTTTTGTAATTCCCAATTTCCATGTGCTCGAAACACAATGACGTTCAATCATCCATTTCATTGCATTCACGTTTTTGGGACTTTTACAGCATCTACCCGCTCGGGCTGACCTATTCACTGACCAAGAGGGTTTCTATTTGGCCATGAAAGTAGAGTGTCAACAGAACATTTAAACTTAATGCAATCTGGTGTGACGGACCGAAATCCGTACATTCCAGGATCATAGAGAGTAATGCCGCACGATGCGACATCCGACAGCAGACACCATAAGGAAAACATAGTATTACATTGACACTTACTGAATTTGTACAAAAGTAGTACAACCTTCAATTTACAACTACTTTACAGAGTTTACTGCAGCAGAAAGTATTTATACAACTCACGCCTACTCCTAACTAGCAAAAGTTGGTTGTCCAGCCCTATGGACAACCCACACTAGCTGCACACAGCTTCACCATGGAGTGTACGGCTCCCACACAGCCGTAGTTCCCGACGGAGGATAGCCCTCGCTGGTGGACTCCTACTCCGAGTCCGTGGGGGTACTCCTCACCTGCAAACACTCATAGCAGCAACCATGAGCACGATGGCTCGGCAAGTCTTAACCGACTTTCCTACACATGAAACACTACATGCAAGTCATACTCGAATATACGATGAAAGTTTGCAGCAAAAGGACACACCTACAAGTTCATCCTTAATTCATATTTTATCCACAAGTTAACTTTCACAAATCTAAAATTCAGTGAGCAATATTTGGTGGCATACATGTAGCAATACAAGTTATTCATAGCAGCAGTAATGTATCACAAACATTTCATATTTTTACCTACGTCACGACTTAGTGGTCAAGCGGTACTCATAACCGTGAGGGATGGTGAATCGACTCGTTATACACCTGCAGGGATACCCGAATAGAACGTCATGTACGCCCATCCTCGAAGCTGCAACGGCACACTCAACCGATGTCGTACTGGACAACCTTTCACCCAACAGCCCAAACATCGAATCGGTCCCACCGAAACGAGCAGGAGGTTCCCTATGTTGGTGATATGCCGAAGAGGCAATCATAACAATTCGGATAAAGGCCTGATGGATATTTGATCCATAAGAAATTAGGGTACTAATGGGCCTGTGACCTAAAAGCCCATTAGCGCCCCAATAAATATGAGGGGTAGGGTTAGGGGCAGATGACTCCACCACATAACAGCACTAGCCGCCGCCCCTCATAGGCCACACGCCGAATGTAACACCCCAAAATTTTGATTCAAAACACTAAACCATGTTCAGAGGGGAATTTAAAATTTTTTGGACGTGTTGCATATTTTGTAAAAATTCAAATTCAAACTGGAATTCAAATTAAACTCAAATCAGAAAAGAAATGGAAAAAGAAAAAGAGAAAACGAGAAAAAACCGGGCAGTGGGCCG
The DNA here is from genome assembly GCA_030760725.1 of Neostapfia colusana. Classification (NCBI taxonomy): domain Eukaryota; kingdom Viridiplantae; phylum Streptophyta; class Magnoliopsida; order Poales; family Poaceae; genus Neostapfia; species Neostapfia colusana. The sequence goes on from JASWHV010000016.1 coordinate 36,530,622, forward strand.
AAACCCGCCAGCCGGCCCAGTTTCCCCCGCGCCAGCCCGCAGCCGCGCGCCCGCGCTATCTCTCACAGACAGGTGGGACCCACCTGTCATCCCTAACCCCGAGCGTCTGCGGCCCGGACTTTTCCCCCCGAGCGCGCGCGATCGTAACCGACTGGAAACCGCGTCCCTCAGCCCGAATTCTGATCCCGGAAGACTCAAACTCGATCACAACCGACTCACCGCCCTCCCCCGGCTATAAAAACCCCAGCCCCGATCGGTTTTTCCCACGCGATCGCCGATTTTTACTCCGGTGAGCACCGAGACTTCACCGGTGAATTCTGGCCGATCTAAGCTCGGAAAATCTGATCTAACTCGCTGGTCTTGATCCACCGCCTCCGGGGAGCTTTGCAGGTGCAGAAAACTCGGAGACTTACGGTGTAAATCCAGCGCCGACGAGCTTCGCCGTGGTTTTGCCTCGGACCTCGCCGCCGATCACTTTCCAGGACCCCCGAGATCGAGAAAACCCCCGAGGTGAGATCCCTGACCTCCCCTCTACCGATCTATGCCATAAGATCACAGTTCTAGGTAGAATTCTCGCGGATCCAAAACTTTCCGGCGAGATCGCCGCTTCCCGCCGCCGTGCGCCGCCGGCAGCGCCGCCCGCGCTCGATCAGAGCGACGTGGCCGCTTGTGCGCCGTTTATTTTAAATCGCACGGTAGACTTTAAAACCCCGCGTACCGGTTCGATGTTATAATCTCAGCCGTCGGTTTAAAATCGGACGGTCCACATCAGCCCCGCGTTATAAAGACTGGAATTCTTACGTGCTACCCCCTGGGGTTCTCGGGAAATAAGAGCTAGCCCCGGAAACTTCTGATCTAGCCCTTGGAACTCCAGAAAATCATGTAAAGTCATTTAAAAATCAGTTTTAGCCCATGGACTTAATAAGAATTAGGAAAAACACCTCTGATAAGTGTAGCTAGACCCCTGGAAATTATGAAAATAATATTATATACACTGTAATGGGGTGAGTTCATTATTTTAACCCTGTTTAGTAATTAATTTAGAAAATTGAATATGTAACTAGTGTTTAAAAATTAAAAAGTGGGACAAACATAATTGTCAAAATTAATTAAAAACTTTCTCAGTACTTAGAAAACTTTGGAGTGAGATAAAAGTATATTTTTGGGCTGAAATGAATCTGTTTCATTTATTATTCACATTTATTAGTATAGGGACACATTTTTAAGTAAAGAATAGTTATAGAAAAATAGGGAAAATAATTATGAAATAGTTTACATCAGAGGCCAAGGTTAAAATATGTTATTAAATTATTTAGGACCAGAACCTATACTGTTTTAGATGATGTGTGTTACTAATTTCATAATAAAATACACAATTATGCATAGGAATATAAATCTGAGAATATAGCAACTAGTAAATGATAAATGGAGTTTTTAAAAATCCAAAGAGTTCAGTTTAGGGTTGGTAGAAATTCTGAAGGCACATATGGAGAAGAAAAATACTTTTCATACATACTTGGTAGTGAAAAGGTGTAGTAGTTTAATATAAGGAATTTATTTAAAACTGAAACACACATATATATATATATAGTATGTAAGTATAAATATGAACACCAAAGTAGGAATCATATACATATAAATAAAAGTGTATGCAAGCCACAGATCAACACACACAGAGTAACCACAACACATATAATGGTAAAGAACTTTTATAAATGTGAATGTGTGGTTTGTATGAAGTAAGAAGTGTGAATTATGTCTTATGATTGTTGTTTTTCTTTTGCTATGTGTGATGGTATGAAGTAGAACCTGTTCAAGAGCAAGTTATCCCTTTCCAAGATCAGGACTACCCATTTCAAGAGCAGCAAGAAGGAGGCAAGTGTCCTTGACCACTTTGATCCTATGCTAGGATGTGTAGATAGAATTATTTGCATTGTCAAATGAAATATGAAACCCATGCTAGGAAAGTTGCCCTATAATTGCATTACCTTGTTTCCTTGTAGCTTGGGTTGGGATTTATTTTGTCATGTCATTTATTTACATGCATTTGCTTAGCCATGCTTAGAATGGGATATTTGGGAAATGAGATCATCAGTTTATATTACCATATTCTTGAATGAGACATTGTGAGTTATGTAGAGGTAGGGATCAAGGCAAGTTGGATGTTTTGGTTGTGTGCTGGGTGCACGAGACTTGGGTTTGTGTTTAGTACTTGCCTGGATCCTAAGGACCGGTTCATGGAGCATGTAACCCGGCTTTACAGTGCCAACCACATGCGGAGATGGGGCAGCTTGGCCAATTAATTAGGTGTATCCCCGGCGTAGTATGGGTGTGTTGGATGGTGCGGGGAGTAGGTGTCAGCTGGACTACCATATGAACCGCAAGGCTCAAGAGGGGGCCACTGCAGCGGGGTTGGAGCCTCTTGTATGCTGTTAGGGGTGAAACCTCAGTGGGCCCATGCTCGTCGGGAATCCCTTTATAAAGGCTTCGTAGTGATCTCCTGGCTGCACACCTGGGAAGTGTGAATGTGGATCGTAGCCACTGGCATAATGGAGGTTCTTTTAGTCCACCCGGCAACGGGGGATGAAATCACTACATGTGGGTACAGTGGTACAAACTCTACAGAGTCAAAACTGTCTTGACAGTCGTGCTCACGGTTAAGAGCGGCCTGGACTTATTCATGATTAGAGGAGTGATGATTTTTGGAAGTTGTGGACGTTAAGCGGGGAGCTTAACATTGGAAATGATGTTATGGTTGTTAGATTATGATGATGGATGGGAGATTGGGACCATTTCACCTGTGTAGTAATGTAGGTGCTTAATAAGCTAAGGTGATAGGTATTAATTGCGTAGTGCTTTAACCATGAGTTCAACCTCTCCTTGTTCTAGCGATGCATGATATAATTTTCCCACACTTGCTGAGTACCATTGGTACTCAACCTTGCATATTTGTTGGTTTATATTGCTGCTCAGGTCAAGATAATGAGGTGGTGTATAATGACCAAGATTTTGGAACCGAGGAAGGTTTTTAGGTTCATGAAGACCCCCGGGCAACGCCTGTGATGGAGCCCTAAAGAATAATATTCCGCTGCTAGTTTATTTACTTGTGATGAACTTCTTATTGTCCATCGAGACATATGCTATGTAAGACTTATTTATATTCGACACCTGGCTTGTAATAAATGATGCTTCACTATTTGTCATCACATGTATGAGAAAATGATCCTGGCATACATGTGATATTCACTCGGTTGTTCTTCAGAAAAACTGGGTGTGACAGAGGTGGTATCAGAGCCAAGGTTGCCCGTAGGAACATGGACCTAGGTAGAAATGGACGTATTTAAGGGCCCTATTTTCTTAAAAACTATTTTCCAACGTGTGGGTTGAAGAGTGTTATTTAAGGAGTCATTTTCTTCATCTTATCCCAAATTTTCATTCAAAACGGGATTTTTGTTTAAAAAGTTTATCTAACCTAAATTTAAAATTCTTTTTGTTTTAGATGGTTCGCATGATTCGCACTGCTCGCAAGTCCACGGGAGGGAGAGTTCCCGTAGTTGCCCTTGCCGAAAGAGAGGAGAGTCGCCCCGTGATGTACCTTTCCTACGGATTGGCAGTAGGAGACTTGTTGCGCCGTCTTCGACGTATGCTCGAAGCCGCAGGCAATACGGGCAAGCTAATCATCCACTATAACTCCACCAGGACCATCCGTGAGAAGAGGGAAGAATGGAGTTCGGAGATGAGGATTATACACGAGAATCAGCTGCTTAAGATTCACCACTCTTCAGCTTGTCGAGCAACACAAGTTGACGCGGAGAAAGATGTCACCTGGGAGGCCATCACCTGCTAGAGTCACATCTATCGTCGCCACTTGGACAAAACTGAGTACATGTATGTCCTCCAACGTGAGAGTGGTACCACGGAGTACAAGTACCCACCGGTGCAGCAAGGGACTTCCCATGAGCACATGGACTTGTGCTTGGAGGATGCTGCTATGCTCAGCACTCGACTGCAGGAGTGTCAACAAGAGCTTCAGGATGTCCGAGACACCCTGAAGGAAACGTAGGCGTTGCTGTGAGCTTGCTTAAAGGCGAGGGAAAGAGGAGATGGGAATGAACTGTGTGTCACCGTGAATGATACATGGACTCCTGACTCCCCGGATCGCCGAGCGATCAGGCGTCGTCGCACTTCTCCACCAGCAGCCTCCCCACCCAAAGCAGAGTCAGAAGGTAGCCGAAATGAGGAGGAAGATCTCGAGGAGCCAGCTCAAGAGGACGAGTAGTGTAGAGTCTTTCCCTTAGCTAGCAAGAGGTCGAGTAGTCGAGTCGTTACGTAGTTAATGGTGTGATAATGCTTGGTGTGTGACGTGAGTTATGGAAGCCATGAGCAATTGTCCACAGCCTCGTCTTCAGATTGTTTTGCTTTGGTGTGTGAACCCACAGGAAATAATAGTGCATTTATTTGGTGTGAGATATGAACCCTCGTAAAAGTATAACAAAGTCTCAACACTTCAAAGTACAAACAAATGAAAGTAGTAAGATGATACTAAATGATTTCCAATTAACATTGGTTGATTCTGCCAGATGGCCGGAAGAGGAAAAGGACGTGCTGCCAACCCCGCCAACAACAATGATGAGGCATGCAACCCTCATCTTTCTGGAGGCCAGGACCGGGGTGGTCGCCGTGAAGAAGTTGATCCTCTCCACCAAATGCTGGAGAATCAAAATCAGCTCATCCAGAACTTGACTCAAGTGGTGGCTAACTTGCATCAAGTTCCACCTACACAAGCTGCACCACGCCAACCAAGGTTGAGTGAGTTTCTAGGAACTCAACCTCCAAAGTTTGCAAGTGCTGCTGAACCCCTGGAGGCAGATGATTGGCTGAAGACCATTGAAAGTAAGATGAGGATAATACAATGCCAAGGGTATGAGAGGGTGCTGTTTGCCTCTCATCAATTGCATGGACCTGCTGCTGATTGGTGGACCGCCTACGTGGCCGCCCATCATGACCCTGAGAACATCACTTGGGAAGAGTTCAAGCGTAGCTTCCGCAACCATTATATCCCAAGAGGTGAACTCAAAAACAAGAGGAAGGAGTTTTTGGGACTGCAGCAGGGAAACATGACGGTGAGGGAATACCTCACTAAATTTACTCAACTATCCCGTTATGCTCCACGAGACATAGAGACTGATGAGCAGAAACAAGATTGTTTCGTGGAAGGACTTACCGCAGAGATGCAGTGTGCAATGTCCTCCAATGAGTATGAAAGCTTCCAAAAGATGGTGGATCGAGCGTTTGTGGTAGAAAGGAAGCTAAAGGCCCTGGAAAATGAGAATAAGAGGAAGGCTGGGTGGTCACATCAAGCCTCAGGGAGCAACACCCGCCCACGTATGATGCAGCAACCTAAGGGGCAAACGAACCGTGCTGCGGTACCCTATTCAGCACCAAGAGGGTACAACCCAAACTACAGGCCTCCTGCAGCACCAGCACAGCCGCAACATCAGTTTGTGCAGCAGCCTCGCCCCGCATATCCCCCTCGACCAGTAGTGCAAGGACCCCCAAACCAACCCCAAGACAACAAGGGCCAGGCATCTAAGATTGGGGTGCAATGTTTCAGCTGTGGTGAAGTGGGGCACTACGCCCATAAATGCCCAAAGAAGAAGCCTGCGCCGCCACAACAGCAGAATGTAATGAGAGGACGGGTGAACCACGTCACTATGGAGGAAGCACAAGAGGCACCCGACGTGGTAGTTGGTAAGTTTCCTGCCAATTTACACCTTGCAACTCTGCTGTTTGATTCTGGTGCTACCCACTCGTTCATTGCTCAAGGGTTTGTTAAGAAGCATGACCTAGCAACCACACAAATGAACCATATGCTAGCGGTAAACTCTCCAGGTGGAGAAATCAGGACAAGACAAGTGTGTCCCAAAGTGAACCTAGACATTAATGGGGTAGTATTCACGGCTAACCTCATAGTGATAGATTCACAAGGGATAGATATTATTTTGGGTATGGATTGGTTGACCAAACATAAAGGAATCATCCATTGTTCGACCAGAACGGTGGAACTAACTCACCCTAGTGGCACAAGAGTAAAGTCCATAACGATACACGAGCCTAGGAGGGACATTAAATTAAATCAAGTGGAGGTGAAAGTTGAGGAAATCCGGACTATCAGGGAATATCCAGATGTTTTTCCGGAGGAGTTGCCAAGTATGCCTCCCGACCGTGAAGTGGAATTCGCAATTGAGCTAGTACCGGGAACAGCCCCGATATATAAGAGACCTTATCGGATGGACTCCAAGCAGCTAGAAGAACTCAAGGATCATTTGAGAGAATTGACGGAGAAGGGGTATATTCGCCCTAGTTCCTCACCATGGGGAGCTCCGGTGATATTTGTGCCCAAGAAAGACGGAACCCAAAGGTTATGTGTGGATTACCGTGCTTTGAATGAGGTAACCATCAAGAACAAGTACCCATTGTCTCGCATTGAAGACTTGTTTGATCAGTTGAGGGGAGCTTGTGTGTTCTCGAAAATTGATCTCAGGTCGGGATACCACCAACTCAAAATAAGGCAAATCTGATATTCCCAAGACAGCTTTCGTATCTCGGTACGGACTGTATGAATACACTGTCATGCCTTTCGGGCTAACCAATGCCCCAGCATATTTCATGTACCTCATGAACAAGGTATTCATGGAATATCTGGACAAATTTGTGGTGGTTTTCATAGATGATATTCTCGTCTTCTTTAAAGATGAAGAAGAACATGAGAAACATCTAAGGTTGGTGTTACAGAGGCTGAGAGAACACCAACTATATGCCAAGTTGAGCAAGTGTGAGTTTTGGCTGAAGAGAGTTCCCTTTTTAGGACATATAATCTCGGAGGGAGGAATCTCCGTAGATCCCACCAAAATCGAGGATATCCAGAAGTGGAAGACCCCTGAAAATGTCGGGGAAGTTCGAAGCTTTTTGGGAACTGCTGGATACTATCGACGGTTTATTGAGGGATTCTCCAAGATCTCGAGACCTCTCACCAAACTGTTGGAGAAGGGAATCACATTCACCTGGACGCCACAGTGCGAGACGAGCTTTCAGGAGCTAAAGAAGAGATTGACAACAGCCCCAGTGTTGGTTATGCCAGATATGCAGAAGAATTTCACAGTGTACTGCGATGCCTCTGGAAATGGGTTGGGATGTGTTCTCATGCAAGAAGGACATGTCGTGGCATATGCATCCCGGCAGCTTCGGAAGCACGAGAAGAACTATCCTACACATGACCTAGAACTAGCTGCAGTGGTACACGCGTTGAAAATTTGGCGGCACTATTTGATGGGGAAGAGGACAGAGATATATACGGATCATAAGAGTTTGAAGTACATATTCACACAGCCAGATCTCAACCTCAGACAAAGGAGATGGTTAGAGCTAATCAATGACTTTGATATAGGCATCAACTATCATCCCGGGAAAGCAAGCGTCGTGGCTGATGCTTTGAGTCGGAAAGTGCAGGTCAATAAGTTGAGCTTGAAGGACATGCCTGCAGAATTGAAGGACGAGGTTATAAGGCTCAATCTATGTCTAGTAAATAGTGGTGAAGCCATCGCCATGGAAGTGGACTCCACACTCGAGCGAGACATACGCGAGGGACAAAAGAACGATGAGAAGATACAAGAGATCAGACAGCTTATCAAGGAAAATAAAGCTCCTGGTTTTAGAGAGGATGAACAAAGAACGGTGTGGCACGGGAAAAGAATCTGTGTGCCAGAAGTAAAGGAGATCCGTGAATTGATTTTAAAGGAGGCTCATGATTCTGACTATTCCATTCATCCTGGGGGTACGAAGATGTACCAGGACCTCAAAAGCAGGTATTGGTGGTATGGCATGAAGCGAGATGTCGCGGAACATGTTGCCCTATGTGACACATGTCAGTTGGTGAAAGCAGAACATCAACGACCCGCAGGATTGTTGCAACCACTCAAAGTGCCTGAATGGAAGTGGGAAGAAATCAGCATGGATTTTGTCGTGGGATTGCCTAGGACCCAATCCGGGTATGATTCAATTTGGGTCATTATTGATAGGCTAACCAAGGTAGCTCATTTCATCCCTGTGAAAGAAAGCTACAGCGGATCCAAATTGGCAGAATTGTACATGTCAAGGATTGTGTGTTACCATGGAGTGCCAAAGAAGATAGTGTCGGACCGAGGGACACAGTTCACCTCGAGGTTTTGGCATAAGTTGCATGAAACCATGGGAACCCATCTGAACTTCAGCTCTGCCTATCATCCCCAAACTGACGGGCAGACGGAGAGAACCAATCAGATCCTCGAAGATATGTTAAGGGCATGTGCACTCAAAAACAATAGGAGTTGGGACAAGAACTTACCGTATGCGGAGTTTTCCTATAACAACAGCTATCAAGCTAGTATGAAGATGTCACCGTTTGAAGCTTTGTATGGAAGGAAGTGCAGAACTCCCCTATTTTGGAACCAAACAGGAGAAAGTAAAGTGTTTGGTCCAGAAGTGCTACAAGAAGCCGAGGCAAAGGTGAGGGAGATTCGCAACAACTTGAGGATAGCACAAACACGCCAGAAGAGTTATGCTGATGTACGAAGAAGAGAGCTCGTTTTCAACGTGGGAGACTATGTTTATCTCAAGGTGTCCCATATCAGAGGACTTTGTCGGTTCAAGGTGAAAGGGAAGTTGTCACCTCGATACATCGGACCCTTTCAAGTTTTGGAAAGAAAAGGCGAAGTGGCGTACCAACTAGAGTTACCGGTTCATCTATCGGACGTGCACGATGTATTCCATGTGTCACAACTCAAGAAATGCCTGAGGACGCCTGAAGAGGTATTACCCATGAATGAAGTGGATGTAGCTGAAGATTTGTCTTATGCCGAGAAACCCTACAAGATTTTGGAGACAATGGAACGCCTCACCAGAAATAAAAGAATCCGGATGTGCAAGGTGCAGTGGAAGCATCACTCAGAAGAGGAAGCCACCTGGGAACGGGAAGATGAGCTCAAGGCACAATTTCCGGAATTGTTTTCTTAGAAACACCAATCTCGAGGACGAGATTTCTTTTAAGGGGGGTAGAGCTGTAACACCCCAAAATTTTGATTCAAAACACTAAACCATGTTCAGAGGGGAATTTAAAAATTTTTGGACGTGTTGCATGTTTTGTAAAAATTCAAATTCAAACTAGAATTCAAATTAAACTCAAATCAGAAAAGAAATTGAAAAAGAAAAAGAGAAAACGGGAAAAAACCGGCCAGTGGGCCGAAACCCGCCAGCCGGCCCAGTTTCCCCCGCGCCAGCCCGCAGCCGCGCGCCCGCGCTATCTCTCACAGACAGGTGGGACCCACCTGACATCCCTAACCCCGAGCGTCTGCGGCCCGGACTTTCCCCCCCGAGCGCGCGCGATTGTAACCGATTGGAAACCGCATCCCTCAGCCCGAATTCTGATCCCGGAAGACTCAAACTCGATCACAACCGACTCACCGCCCTCCCCCGGCTATAAAAACCCCAGCCCCGATCGGTTTTTCCCACGCGATCGCCGATTTTTACTCCGGTGAGCACCGAGACTTCGCCGGTGAATTCTGGCCGATCTAAGCTCGGAAACTCTGATCTAACTCGCTGGTCTTGATCCACCGCCTCCGGGGAGCTTTGCAGGTGCAGAAAACTCGGAGACTTACGGTGTAAATCTAGCGCCGACGAGCTTCGCCGTGGTTTTGCCTCGGACCTCGCCGCCGATCACTTTCCAGGACCCCCGAGCTCGAGAAAACCCCCGAGGTGAGATCCCTGACCTCCCCTCTACCGATCTATGCCATAAGATCACAGTTCTAGGCAGAATTCTCGCGGATCCGAAACTTTCCGGCGAGATCGCCGCTTCCCACCGCCGTGCGCCGCCGGCAGCGCCGCCCGCGCTCGATCAGAGCGACGTGGCCGCTTGTGGGCCGTTTATTTTAAATCGCACGGTAGACTTTAAAACCCCGCGTACCGGTTCGATGTTATAATCTCAGCCGTCTGTTTAAAATCGGACGGTCCACGTCAGCCCCTCGTTATAAAGACTGGAATTGTTACGTGCTACCCCCTGGGGTTCTCGGGAAATAAGAGCTAGCCCCGGAAACTTCTGATCTAGCCCCTGGAACTCTAGAAAATCATGTAAATTCATTTAAAAATCAGTTTTAGCCCCTGGACTTAATAAGAATTAGGAAAAACACCTCTGATAAGTGTAGCTAGACCCCTGGAAATTATGAAAATAATATTATAGACACTGTAATAGGGTGAGTTCATTATTTTAACCCTGTTTAGTAATTAATTTAGAAAATTGAATATGTAACTAGTGTTTAAAAATTAAAAAGTGGGACAAACATAATTGTCAAAATTAATTAAAAACTTTCTCAGTACTTAGAAAACTTTGGAGTGAGATAAAAGTATATTTTTGGGCTGAAATGAATCTGTTTCATTTATTATTCACATTTATTAGTATAGGGACACATTTTTAAGTAAAGAATAGTTATAGAAAAATAGGGAAAATAATTATGAAATAGTTTACATCAGAGGCCAAGGTTAAAATATGTTATTAAATTATTTAGGACCAGAACCTATACTGTTTAGATGATGTGTGTTACTAATTTCATAATAAAATACACAATTATGCATAGGAATATAAATCTGAGAATATAGCAACTAGTAAATGATAAATGGAGTTTTTAAAAATCCAAAGAGTTCAGTTTAGGGTTGGTAGAAATTCTGAAGGCACATATGGAGAAGAAAAATACTTTTCATACATACTTGGTAGTGAAAAGGTGTAGTAGTTTAATATAAGGAATTATTTAAAACTGAAACACACACATATATATATATATAGTATGTAAGTATAAATATGAACACCAAAGTAGGAATCATATACATATAAATAAAAGTGTATGCAAGCCACAGATCAACACACACAGAGTAACCACAACACATATAATGGTAAAGAACTTTTATAAATGTGAATGTGTGGTTTGTATGAAGTAAGAAGTGTGAATTATGTCTTATGATTGTTGTTTTTCTTTTGCTATGTGTGATGGTATGAAGTAGAACCTGTTCAAGAGCAAGTTATCCCTTTCCAAGATCAGGACTACCCATTTCAAGAGCAGCAAGAAGGAGGCAAGTGTCCTTGACCACTTTGATCCTATGCTAGGATGTGTAGATAGAATTATTTGCATTGTCAAATGAAATATGAAACCCATGCTAGGAAAGTTGCCCTAGAATTGCATTACCTTGTTTCCTTGTAGCTTGGGTTGGGATTTATTTTGTCATGTCATTTATTTACATGCATTTGCTTAGCAATGCTTAGAATGGGATATTTGGGAAATGAGATCATCAGTTTATATTACCATACTCTTGAATGAGACATTGTGAGTTATGTAGAGGTAGGGATCAAGGCAAGTTGGATGTTTTGGTTGTGTGCTGGGTGCACGAGACTTGGGTTTGTGTTTAGTACTTGCCTGGATCCTAAGGACCGGTTCATGGAGCATGTAACCCGGCTTTACAGTGCCAACCACATGCTGAGATGGGGCAGCTTGGCCAATTAATTAGGTGTATCCCCGGCGTAGTATGGTTGTGTTGGATGGTGCGGGGAGTAGGTGTCAGCTGGACTACCATATGAACCGCAAGGCTCAAGAGGGGGCCACTGCAGCGGGGTTGGAGCCTCTTGTATGCTGTTAGGGGTGAAACCTCAGTGGGCCCACGCTCGTCGGGAATCCCTTTGTAAAGGCTTCGTAGTGATCTCCTGGCTGCACACCTGGGAAGTGTGGATGTGGATCGTAGCCACTGGCATAATGGAGGTTCTTTTAGTCCACCCGGCAACGGGGGATGAAATCACTACATGTGGGTACAGTGGTACAAACTCTGCAGAGTCAAAACTGTCTTGACAGCCGTGCTCACGGTTAAGAGCGGCCTGGACTTATTCATGATTAGAGGAGTGATGATTTTTGGAAGTTGTGGACGTTAAGCGGGGAGCTTAACATTGGAAATGATGTTATGGTTGTTAGATTATGATGATGGATGGGAGATTGGGACCATTTCACCTGTGTAGTAATGTAGGTGCTTAATAAGCTAAGGTGATAGGTATTAATTGCGTAGTGCTTTAACCATGAGTTCAACCTCTCCTTGTTCTAGCCATGCATGATATAATTTTCCCACACTTGCTGAGTACCATTGGTACTCAACCTTGCATATTTGTTGGTTTATATTGCTGCTCAGGTCAAGATAATGAGGTGGTGTATAATGACCAAGATTTTGGAACCGAGGAAGGTTTTTAGGTTCATGAAGACCCCCGGGCAACGCCTGTGATGGAGCCCTAAAGAATAATATTCCGCTGCTAGTTTATTTACTTGTGATGAACTTCTTATTGTCCATCGAGACATATGCTATGTAAGACTTATTTATATTCGACACCTGGCTTGTAATAAATGATGCTTCACTATTTGTCATCACATGTATGAGAAAATGATCCTGGCATACATGTGATATTCACTCGGTTGTTCTTCGGAAAAACTGGGTGTGACACCGAAACCCCTGCCGCACGCGCGGTGCTAGCACACCGACGCATGGCGTTCCTCCCTGTACGTGTGGACTCCGTGGAGGCGCTGCTGTTACTGCTGCGCTGATCGGCTACGGTGACGTGACGGCATTCTTGTGACGAGAAGTCAGGAGGAGATGAACGTGATCGTCTACTTCTCCTACACCGACGCACATCTACGATCCGCTGCGATGCGCGTCTAGAGTAGCGCATCGCCTATTTCCCAACAGTGGTATCAGAGCCAATTTGCATAGTTTTTGGTCTGGATCGTAGATGCGATCTACTGCAGACAAGTTCATATGATGAATTTTTATTGTTCATCTTTTGGGGTTTGGAATTGGTTAGAGTAGATTGCCATCATATGACTAAAGGATTAGTTCGTGCTCCTTCTCTGCTGTGTGCGCAACCTGTCCCTACCGTCTGGAATCACCATCGGTACTAATAGTATACTTAGCTAACAGATTGAGCCAACAGATCACGGTCATGTGTCGCAATCTTCTCATGGATAACCAGTCACAATGAAAATTGAGGCATTCTGAATGGCTCAGATTCAGTTTGATTTGATCAATTCGATGAGATTTTCATAGTGATTTCATAGATGTGATCTATGTAATTCCGTTTGGTGTTCAGGGCGCTGCCCTGAAACCCGTGGGGGGGGGCGGCTTCCACCTCGACCCTCCACCCGCTAACCAACTAGCGGGACCGCCGTTGTTGTCTGCTATAGTGACATCATTAAGTTGTTTTGCGATAGAAATTGTTCTACGCTTAACTTGTTTTTGCAGGGAATGATGTGAATGGTATGGCCTAAATGTGATGTGATGATCTGTGTGTAAAATTCATGCAGCCTGCGTGTTGCAAATTTAACACAACCGGATTGAGGTTGTCACATAATTGTATAACGACCTGCGTGTCGCCCTGTGATGCCTGATCTCTCATGTAATTTATTTGATAGCTATTAGATGTATTAGCTTCTTTTATATTCACTGAGAAGCCTCAAGCATGATGGCGATGGTGATCACCATAAGAAGGGAGACATGGCGGTATAGATCATAATGGAGACCACTATGATCCTAAAGGCCATACTATTCACAGATATGATATGATCGTATGCCTGTGATGTTTTACTATCCTTTTCATGCTTTTCATATGGTGGATGTTTTGTCATTATAGAATAGCTTCTCTCGGAAAAGTTGAGTATTTGATGTCGTTTACCTATAGCTGCACCTATGTTGTTTTGATCGTTGTATGGTAGGTTTGCCAAAGCAAAATACCGTCATCTATCATAATGAATAGGGTGAATGTTGGACATTCACATGCATAGTATTGGTTTGCTCAACAAAGCTATCAAAATGGTTTTGGGCTTTATGGCATAGTGTTGGGGGCCGGGGCATTGGATGTCACCCAATAAACAAGAATCATATAGAGATATGACTAACAATGGTTGTTTACCTATGTCACTAATTTTCTAGCAGTGAAGCCAAAGCTCACTAGAAATTAGTTAATATGGATCTTGGACCACCATATGTCGTTAGAGGGAGGAGCGATGCTCATATACTGGTGGTGTCTTTTATTAAACTGTTAATAAAAGATTGGTACATAACATAGTGCTAAAACCTTGCATATCTATTTTCTATTGTAGATCATGTCTGCTAGTAACAATTCTGGTTTCAATTTTTCATCTGTGCTTGAGAAACAAAAGCTCAATGTAGCTAACTTTATTGATTGGTATCGCAACCTGAGAATTGTTCTCAGGCAAGAGAAAACCGAGTATGTTCTTGAGCAACCATACCCCAATGACCTCCCCGATGATGCAAATGCCGCAACTCGCAGGACTTATGAGAAGCACTGCGATGATGCGCTTAATGCAAGCTGCCTCATGCTTGCCACAATGTCCCCTGATCTACAGAAATAGTATGAGCATACATATGCTTATTCTATGATTCAGGGACTACGTGGAATGTTTGAGAACCAAGCAAGGGCTGAGAGGTACAACATCTCAAAGTCCTTGTTCTCATGCAAGCTAGTAGAAGGTATCCCGGTCAGTCCCCATGTAATCAAGATGATTGGCTACATTGAGACTTTGGACAAACTTGGTTCTGAACTCAAGGATGACCTGGCTATTGACGTTATTCTCCAGTCACTCCCACCGAGCTATGAGCCATTTATATTGAATTATCAAATGAATGGCATGGAGAAAACGTTGGCTGGATTGCATGGGATGCTTAAAACAGCCGAGGAAAGCATTAAGAAAAACACCACTCATGTGATGATGGTTCAAAAGGAGAATAAAAAGAGGAAGCGTGTGACACATCCTAAAGGCAAGGGAAAGGTTCCCAATGAGCCTTCAAGCTCAAAGCCAAAGGGTAAATCAGGCCCTTCTCCTAATGATGAATGCTTCCACTGTCATTCTAAGGGGCATTGGTCTAGGAACTGCAAGAAGTACTTGGAGGATAAGAAGAAGAAAGGGTGTGAGACTTCCACTTAAGTTATAAATGTTATAGAAATCAATATTGCTACATCTTCTAGTAAATCATGGGTATTTGATACCGGATCAATGGTTCACACTTGCAAATCGTTACAGGGTCTAAGTGAGACTAGAAGATTTGCAAAAGGCGAGTTGGATGTTCGGGTCAGCAATGGAGCAAATGTTGCTGTCATAGCTGTCAGAACTTATCACTTGTCATTACCCTCAGGATTAGTTTTGGAATTAAATAATTGTTATTGCATTCCTTCTTTGAGCAAGAACATTATATCTTCTTCATGTTTGGAAGAAGTTAATGATTATTAGATTATAATAAAGAACAAATGTTGTTTTATTTATTATAATAATATTTTCTATGATCAATGTCCATTAGTTAATGGATTATATGTTTTTGATCTTGAGGATAAAACAGTCTATAACATTAATACAAAAAGGGCTTGACGAAATGATCTAAATCCCACTTTTATTTGGCATTGTCGCTTAGGTCATATAAATGAGAAACGCATTGAGAAACTCCATAAAGATGGTTTGTTAAGTTCATTTGATTTTGAATCACTTGACACATGCAAGTCTTGTTTGCTTGGGAAGATGACCAAAGAACCCTTCACTGGTCAAAGTGAGAGGGCAAGTGATTTGTTGGGACTTATACATACTGATGTATGTGGACCAATGAGTTCGGTAGCTAGAGGTCGTTTTCAGTATTTCATTACTTTTACTGATGACTTTAGTAGATATGGATATGTCTATCTAATGAGGCACAAGTCTGAATCTTTTGAAAAGTTCAAAGAATTTCAGAATGAAGTACAAAATCAGTTGGGCAAGACAATTAAACTTCTACGATCTGATCGTGGGGGTGAATATTTAAAACAATGTGGAATTGTTCCACAATTGACTCCACCTGGAACGTCTCAATGGAATGGGGTGTCCGAGCGGAGGAACCGAACCTTGTTAGACATGGTTAGGTCGATGATGAGCCAGACTGATCTTCCACTATCCTTTTGGGGTTATGCTCTTGAAACTGCAACGTTTACACTAAACAGAGTCCCAACTAAGTCTGTTGAGAAGACACCATATGAGATGTGGACCGGGAAACGTCCCGGATTGTCTTTCCTCAAAGTTTGGGGATGTGATGCTTATGTCAAACGTTTGACGTCAGACAAACTTACTCCCAAATCAGACAAATGCTTCTTTGTGGGATATCCTAGGGAAATCAAAGGATATTATTTTTATAATAAAACGGAGGGTAAAGTGTTTACTGCTCGCAATGGTGTCTTCTTGGAGAAAGAGTTCCTCTCAAAAGGAGTTAGTGGGAGCAAGGTGCATCTTGAAGAAATTCAAGAAATACCTGAAAATGTTTCGGCACCCTCTAATCCTATACAGGATGTACAAGATGTTGTACAACCACTTGATGAAACACCAGCCCCACGAAGGTCTACAAGGGTACGTCGTGCAACTGAAAAGTTGACACTCCTAACCACGGAACAACAGGACATGGTATTGTTGGACAATAATGAGCATGTGACCTACACTGAAGCAACAATGGGACCCGACTCTAAGAAATGGCTTGGAGCCATGAAATCCGAAATAGAATCCATGCATGAGAATCAAGTTTGGAACTTGGTTGATCCAATCGATGGTGTGAGACCGATCGATTGCAAATGGATTTTCAAGAAAAAGACTGATATGGATGGAAAAGTTCACATTTATAAAGCACGATTGGTGGCGAAAGGTTTCAAACAAATTCAAGGTGTTGATTATGATGAAACATTTTCGCCCGTCGCTATGCTAAAGTCTGTTCGGATTCTCCTAGCAATTGCTGCATATTTTGATTATGAAATATGGCAGATGGATGTCAAAACAACCTTTCTTAATGGGAGTCTGACTGAGGATGTGTACATGACACAACCTGAGGGTTTTGTCGATCCTAAAAATGCTAGAAAAATATGCAAACTTCAAAAGTCCATCTATTGGATTGAAGCATGCATCTCGGAGTTGGAATCTACGTTTTGATGAAGTGGTCAAAGGGTTTGTTTTCATCAACAACGTAGAAGAACCTTGTATTTTCAAGAAGGTTAGTGGGAGCGCACTTATATTTCTGGTCCTATATGTAGATGACATATTGTTGATCAGAAATGACATTCCAGTACTAGATGTTGTTAAATCCTCATTACGGAAAAGTTTCTCAATGAAGGATTTAGGAGAGGCATCGTACATTTTGGACATAAAGATCTATAGAGGTAGATCTAAAAGGCTAATTGGATTAAGCCAAGACACATATATTGACAAGATATTGAATCGGTTCAATATGCAATATTCTAAGAAACGTTTCTTGCCAATGTCACATGGCATCACTCTAAGCAAAAGTCAGTGTCCTTCGACGCCTGATGAGCAAAACAGGATGAGAGTGATTCCTTATGCTTCGGCTATTGGATCTATCATGTATACCATGTTGTGTACACGCCCAGATGTATCCTATGCTCTAAGTGTTACGAGCAGGTATCAATCAGATTATGGTGAGGCTCATTGGACAGTTGTCAAAAACATTCTTAAGTACTTGAGAAGAATTAAGGATGTGTTCCTAGTGTTTGGAGGTGAAGAAGAGCTCGTTGTAAGAGGTTACACCGATGCTAGCTTCCAAACAGACAAGGATGACTCTAGATCACAATCCGGTTTTGTGTTCTGCCTCAATGGAGGGGCATTGAGCTGGAAAAGTTCCAAGCAAGACACAGTAGCAGATTCAACGACGGAAGGATCAAAAAGCATGATTGTACATGCAAAGGAGCCTACATCAGAAAATTAAGATGCAAAGGAAGTTGTTTGGATCAGAAAATTTGTTTCTGAGTTGGGTGTGGTTCCTAGTGTGTCCGGACCTGTGGATCTCTATTGCGACAATAATGGAGCCATTGTACATGCAAAGGAGCCTACATCACACAAAAGATCCAAACATATACTATGACGCTATCACCTCATTTGATAGATTATCGACCGAGGTGATGTGAATATATGCAAGGTGCATACGGATTTGAATGTGGCAGATCCGTTGATAAAGCCTCTTCCACAATCAAAGCATGAGGCGCACATGAGATCTATGGGTATTAGATACTTACATCAGTGATCCTAGTGTGTATATGGGAGACTTGTGTCATAGCTATGTTTATGTACTATTTGAGTAACTATTATTCATATTGATCATCAAGTATGTGACTTGTTCATGAGACTCTTTGTTAATTATAATGTTACTCAAAATGATCCCTAGTCTACAGCGTTATATGAGATAATGATAGTACGTAGACTAGCACATGTATTAATTGATGATCACGTTTCACGGATCATAGATATGGAGATATCAAATTAATAATGTGAACACATGTTAGTGAACGTAGTGTTGGATAGACCCATTCCGAGACACTGTTGGGATTGTTATTTACATATGTGTCATTAGTTGGTCTTGAGTGATACACCTACTAGATTCTTAGACCTGAGATCGCCATTGTTTCTCACTATGTGTAGTTGTGCACTTTGAAACTATCAAACGCTACTCCGTAACTGGGTGGTTACAAAAATAGTCTACAGGTACATGATGAAGCATGGAATGAGATGTGTGCGGATCAAGATGGGATTTGCCCCTCCTAAAAAATAGGAGAGATATCTCTGGGCCCCTCGAGATAGTTGGATTGGAAAGTGCATGGCCATGTCAAAGTGATTAAGGAGTTAATCATTATGACTAAAAGTTAGTCATAGATTGAATCGACTATTTAATCGAGTGAATGGTCGAAATATCACAAGGATGGCACGTATCTCGCCTTGAGCTTGACTGGTACCGTGTGGCAAAGGAATTAGCATGTGGATGTATCTAGGTTCAGCCGATATGATCTTTATGTACATTCAGGAGTCAGTATGTCCTGCTAGGTACCTCTACTGACTTGTGTTTGAAAACGGTTTTCATTCATAACCGAATGTACATGAACCTAACGGGTCACACGATTAAGGGGATGGAATATTGAAAAACTTGGCTATATGATTGTCTCTAGTGCAAGTGGGAGATTGTTGGTGATATGCACAAGAGGCAATCATAACAATTTGGATAAAGGCCTGATGGATATTTGATCCATAAGAAATTAGGGTACTAATGGCCCTGTGACCTAAAAGCCCATTAGCGCGCCTATAAATATGAGGGGTAGGGTTAGGGGCAGATGACTCCACCACATAACAGCCCTAGCCGCCGCCCCTCACAGGCCACACGCTGAAACCCCTGTCGCGCGCGCGGTGCTAGCACACCGACGCACGACGTTCCTCACTGTACGTGTGGACTCTGTGGAGGCGCTGCTGTTACTGCTGCGCTGATGGGCTACGGTGACGTGACGACATTCCTGTGACGAGAAGTCAGGAAGAGACGAACGTGATCGTCTACTTCTCCTACACCGACGCGTATCTACGATCCGCTGCGCTGCGCTTCTAGTGGTAACGATCCATGACCTTCTTACTCGCATGTTTCCTGGGTGATACGGTTGAATTACTAGAGTAGCGCATCGCCTATTTCCCAACACCCTACATGGAGCATATCTCTACGCCCATTACCGGATTTCCACCTTGCTGCCCTCAACCTACACCTATAAATCGATGTGCTATGCCTCGACGCCCGGAGGTTTAGGTTACATCAGTTTATCAGACCCCATATATCTGATATGCCTTTGGTACATTCAGACTTGTTCAGCGTGGGCTGCACACGGATCGGTCCTCAATCGACATGGGCAGGGATACGCACACAAGACTTCTTCTTGCTGCGTCCTAGCCCCTGCCTTGTCTCATTTTTCTTACTAATTTTATCTCACATCTCTAACCAATCCCGTATGTTGCGAATCCTATAGTCGCAAGTAGATTCCAACTACTCGTCTTGTACCGAAGTCTATTTTTCATTTAGCAAGGCATATACTATGCGAGGACTTAGACACTACCCTCACTCTCTTTAGGAGAATCTGGTTGTGCAATTAGAGTTTCAATCATCCTACACGTAATGCACATTCATACTTCAAACTAAGTGAATATAAAGAAAAACTTGATAAATTTTGTTAAATGCGAACCGGGGCTTGCCTTGTTGCTTCTGGTCAGGAGTTATATGTTTCTCCGGAGTTATGAAGTCCAAAACTTCAGGAGTCTCCTCGCCTTCAATGACTACATGTAATCAAATAACGATATGTGTCAAATTAAATGCTAGTGTGTTGAATTTAGCATATAAAGACCATAACTCTAGATATACATCACTTTTGGTTCTGAAATGTTTACTGTGGCTTGGTAAGAACCTAACCAGAGACTTGGCCAAATTTCATTTGAAAAAAAGTTCAATTGAGCCCTGCACAAATAAAAGTCTAAATGGCCATTATTAGAGCTTCTAAGGTTTTCCAGAGATTTTCATGGATCAAACCATTACTTTCTAGAAACTAGAGTGTGAGATGGTTCCAATGGAGTAGGTTTCATATAATTTTGAGGATCCTAGAGAAAATTTTGCCCTAATCAAGATTTGAGAAAATTTCTGAAAAATGTTTCTGTCCATTTTTCTATTTTCTCAGGGTCGTTCACTTAATCACACCATTAGGTGGATTTAATGAACCCGGATAGATCTGAAATTTTTCATGTGACTCAAGGATATTCAAATGAACATCCTAGCCAAAGTTCAGAATTTTCCATAAAGGAAATATCCAGATAAAATTCCCAACACTTTATAATTTAGGGAATTAATTCGGGAAAAATATTGGGTTTCATGGACTGAAACTTGTTTTGCTGCAAAGTACTCGGAGAGTTGAATCCAAAAAAAATTTGGTTCATTAAATTTGGACCATCCTAATAAAGGTTATGGGCATTTGAAGTTTGAACCAAAATCTGAAAATATTGAAAATGTTTAAATCTCTGACCACGGGCCCCACCCCCTCAGTCGTCTTCCACCTCGTGCCAGAACGCTCGCGTGGTGGCGCGAGCCGGCGAGGTCCGCCAGAACGGCGTTCCTGGCCATCTCCGGGGCTGGTACTCGTTGCCTCTGAGTTTGGGACCACAAGCAACCCGTTTGTGGGGTCGGTGACGGCCACCGGTGGCCGGAACCCTAACCGCGACAGGGACAGCGGCGGCTTGAACTCCGTCGAGGTCGCCCGAGCTCTACCAAGCCTTGTTTTGGAAAAGGTTTCCTCCTACAGCTCCGTGGTGACATGCTATGAACGGATATAGAGCCGGTTTGCCATGAAAACGGCCGGAGGTAGGAGCTCACCGTCGACCTAGGTCAAAAATAGGCGGCGACCCGAAAATTTTGAAGAACAGAGTCTATACTCGATGTTTTTCGGTGCTTGTTGATCCTAGATGACCGTAGGGACGTCTAGAACATGTGGTGCACTAAGGAGAAGCTATTATCAACTAACCGTCGAGAATTTTGGCCGTTTGAGCACCTCGGTTCTATGAACACCTGAGCTACAAATGGAGAAATTCTGCCTCGACAGTGGACAAAATGAGGAAAGATTTT
The DNA here is from genome assembly GCA_030760725.1 of Neostapfia colusana. Classification (NCBI taxonomy): domain Eukaryota; kingdom Viridiplantae; phylum Streptophyta; class Magnoliopsida; order Poales; family Poaceae; genus Neostapfia; species Neostapfia colusana. Next base: position 36,552,180 of record JASWHV010000016.1, read on the forward strand.
CACTGGAGGTTTTAGCAGCCTAGGGCGCGTCTCTTTGCTGTTGATTGTTGTCCACGATACGGCTTAGAACGGTGGGGCACCGGAGAGCAGAGAGTGTCCGGAGGCGGCAAAAACACGGGAGCAGAAAACAGAGCGCGTGGTGCTCGGCTCGGTTCAGTGGTGAGGAGAAGAACGCAGCTGGGCGTCGTGCTGGACTTCTCAGCGCAGAAAACTACTGTGAGGTGGAGGGTTGGAGTGAGCGCAGGCATGACGTGGCCGAGCGGCAATCACTGAGAGAACTTCGGCTCGGTTGAGTCGGTTCCCTCTGTTTTCAGTCACTGACAGTGGGTCCCTCCTTCCCCTCTAAATTCTTTTTATTTGTGCTCACTGATATTTTCTCATCTACTCAAAATTAAATGGTAACTTCACCACCAAGTCATGATAGGAATTTGAATTCTTCAAATTTGATTTGGTTTGTCTAAATTTGATTCACACTTGAATTTGATTTTCAAATTCAGTTTTGAATTAATTCAAATATAGCTCCCGACAAGATGAACTCCAATGACGATGAAAATTGGTGGACTAACTCAGAAAAATGTGCTGAGTTTAAATGTGAAGTCACCTTTTGAATCCAAGTGATGAAAGTAGCTGAAATTTGAATTTGCATTCAAATTAGCCCTTTTTGCAATTGGATCCAAAAATGCCTCAAAAAGGTCTGGATTGGCATGGAACATGGCATGAGCATTCCTAAGAATGTTTAGGGACTAATGGTGAGCTCAGCCCCTCATGTTTACCTGTGTGAAATCCTACTTTTGGATTTGTGAGTTTTTCCTCTAATCACCCTATTGACGGTGGTTACTTGCTCTTAACATGTGTTCATGAGCTATCCACAAAATGAGCTGGGTTGTGGTGATGTGATGAACACTCTACCAAGTAAAATCTTGGGCTTTTACATTGGGTTTTCAATCAAATACCTAATGCACATAAATTCTAAACATGCTATAACAATTGTAAAGTGCAAAACTTTATAAATAAGGTTAATGTAAACCGGAGCTTGCCTTGCTGCTGGTCGTCGACTAAATTCTCCTCCGGAGGGATACAATCCAAGATCTTCAGGGCTTGTTCAATCTCAGCGACTACACGAAATAAAATGACAATGCATGTCAAATTCATATGCAATTGAGTTGAATTGACGATGTAAAGACTCTAAGGCCCTGTTTGGCACGGCTTAAACTTGTTAAAAAAGCAGCTTGTCTGAAAAGCTGATGAACAGCAGCTTAAACTTATATCCTGCTTTTAGTTCATTCTGAGAAGCAGCTGAACTAATAAGCTGCTGGAGAAGCTGACTGTTTGGTACACCCGCAGCTTATTTTTATAAAAAGCTGGTTCAGAAGCTGTGCCAAACAGGGCCTAACTCTAGCTAGACAGCAGTGCTTGGTCTGAAATATTTACAGTGGCTTGATTACAACCTAAACATATACTTGGCCAAATTTTATTTGAATCAAAGCTCATTTGAGCCCTGTACAAATAAATGTATAAAATGCCATTATTGGAGCTTTTATGGATTTTTAGCGATTTTCATGAAGCAAGCCTTTACTTTATGGAGACTAGAGTTTATTATGGTTCTAATTGAAGTGGTCTAATGTCATTTGAAGAATCCTAGAGAAAGTTATGAGCTAAACAAGTTTAAGAAAATTCTGAAAAATGTTTCTGTACATTTTTCATTGTCTCAGGGACAGTTCACTTAATCACACAATTAAGTGGACTTAACAAACTCAGATGGATCTGAAATTTGGCATGTTACTCAAGGATATTGAAATGAACATCCTGGTCAAATTTGAGAATTTTCCACAAAGAAGATCTCCAGTTAAAAGTCCCAACAATTTAAATTTTAAGAAATTAATTCTGGAAAAAGAAAGTCTCTCAAGGAATAAACATGTTATGTTGGAAAGTACTCAGAGAGAGAAATCCAACAGAATTTGTTTGACCCAATTTAGATACTCCTACCGAAATTTATGTGGGTTTATAGTTTTGGAGGAAAATCTGAAAAAGAAAACCCGAAATGTTTAAACTACTGACACTAGGGCCCACAATACAGTATCTTCTTCCTTCCTGACATGGCCCCACGGCCTCGTCGAGTCAGGATCACGCTGAGGGGTGCTGTGTTGCACAGCACCGGATAACACACAACAAAGATACAAAGCGGAAGCAAAGATTTTTACATAAACAGGTTTATGAACATTTGTACAACAAAATATGTTCTGTCTACACTCACGGGCGTAGACTACGCATCGAGTTCACGTTCAGCCCGTGAACGTGTCCCCGCTAGAACACACGCGCACTAACACGGTGGCGTGCATGACTCCCATTCGACGGGATTTCCCTCTTGGGGTTCCGTCTCCTCCTCGGGAGTCCCTTCCTCATAAACCCTTGCAAAAGCTTCAAACACAAGCAGTGAGCACATGGCTCAGCAAGACTGACCCGTCTCTCCTATACATGAAACTTCTACATGAAGGGTTTAGGTTAAATGAGGTAAATAATTTGCAAAGTACTCGCCTAATTATTAGATCCTTACTTTCAAGTTTTAGCAGCAGGTTGTGGAGAACCTTACGCTAAGGGACATGACAGAGCCGCAATCAAACAAGAAACACATTTCTCTCATGTACTTTGCCCAAAGTTCAAAAGAACTTTAATTAGCTCTAAACTACAACAAGACATTAACAAGCAAAGTATATCTTTCAAATCCGCAAACTTTTAACATGTATCTAGCATGTTCTTTCTACGTCACGGTACAGTGAACAAGTGTACTCACTGACCGCACGGGACGGCGATTATATTCGATTTACACCTGCAGGGTTACCCGAATAACCTGACACGTACGCCTGTACTCGATGTTGCCTACAGCAACCATCACGGACGTCATACGCAACCACCTTTCACCCGTCAGCCAAATATTGAACCGGACCTATCGTCCCGAGCAAGAGGTCTCTGCGCGTGCATCCGCAGTGCCACCAGCCGATTTACACCTCAAGCTCTCAACCTACCCTCTGAACGACAGACAATGCCTCAATACCCAGCTACCCGAGTTACATCGGTTTCCCGGTTCCCATATAGCCGGTAGGTCTTTGGTACTGTTCTAGCTTGTTCAACAGGCCCGCACATGGCTCGTTCCTCAATCAACACAAGCGGAGCTATAGCACCCAGGTCCCATTGTCCTGCTGCCCTTACTCTCCGCTCGGTCTCATTTTTCTTGCCATGTGTTTCATTTGCTATCTTTACCCGAGCGATGTGCCTCTAGCCTATTCTCGCGAGCAGTTCCAACTACTCAACTTGTACCGCATCCTACACTATCTTAGCATTGCAGTAGCTAACGAGGTTTTCAAACCTAATCCCAACACAGGGTTTTCTTGGCTATGCATTTGGGTTTCAAACAAGACTCTAATGCAAGGATTAAGTGGGTGCTCAAAGTAAGTTCTCAAAACAGTAAAGATTTGCAAAAAGGGTTAATGCAAACCGGATATTGCTTTGCTGCTCTTGGTCGTAGGCTAGCTGTTCTTCCAGAGTGACGAAGTCTAAGACTTCGGGTTCCTCCTCAACCTTAGCGACTACATATGAGAAATACATATATGTGTCAATTTATATGCAATTGAATTGAAGTTAAACTTGTGAGAGTTATAAGTCTTGCTAGACAGACCCAATGACTCTGAAATTTTTATGTGGTTTGAATATAACCTAAACAGGGATCTGGTCAAGTTTCATTTGCAGCAATGCTCATTTGAGCTCTCCACAAATAATTATGTACTTGGCATTAATTGGAGCTCCTAGGGTGTTCTAAGGATTTTCATGGAGCAAGCCATGACTTTCTGAAAACTAGATTTTAAGAGGGTTCTAATAGAGTTGGTCTCACTTAATTTGAAGGTTCCTAGCTAAATATATGAGCTAAACAATTTCAGGGAATTTCTAAAAAAATTTCTGGACATTTTTCATTTTCTCTGGAACAGTTTTATTAATCACACCATTAGGTGGATCAAATGAGCTCAAATGGATCTGAAATTCTTATGGTAGCTCAGTGATATTTTGGTGAACATCCTAGCAAAATTTCAGAACTTTCCTCCAAAGGGTTCTCCAGTTAAAATTCTAAACAGTTTAAATTTTGAAGAATTAATTCTGGAGAAATAAGGATTTCCGTATAGTGAAACTTGATTTGTTGGAAATTACTCAGAGAGCTGAATCCAACAAAATTTGGTTCACTCGATTTGGAGTTTCCTAGCCAAAGTTATGTTGGTTTGAAGTTTGGACCAAATCTGAAAATCGGGGAAATGTTTAAATTGCTGCGCGTGGGACCGAGCTACGTGTCAACTTCATAGTGGTCGTCACACGGGGCTACGGAATCTTTCGCACGCAGCCACACCCGATCCGGTGCCACAGCAAATCCCGATTTTAAAATATCGGCCGCTGACACATGGGACTGGGTCCTTCGTCTACCTCCGGCCTCCCGCGCTCGGCCGCCGCGAACCCTCGCCGGAGTGCTTGCCGGTGGCCTCTGCCATGTGCCAAACTCCATGATTTTGTCCGCCTCTGCCTAAATCCACCCGGGTTACACGATGCTGGGCTCAGCTTGTCATGACAATCACCGGAACACGGCCGGCGACGAGCAGCGGCTTCGGAAGAACTTCGGCCGTGTCGGCCGGACTTCTTAGCACCCCAAACGATCAAGCTATCGGTCGTAGAGCATCAGTGCATCCTAGGGAAGCTCGGCATGGGCTGAAAGCAGCTCGGGAGAGGTCCTAAGTAGGCTCTCACCGTGCGCCCGATGCTTCCCGAATAAGCCGCCGTTGGTAAGCTTGGAAATACGCCATGTACAGGGGCTTTCATGCTAGGTGTTGAGAAGCCAACTTGTGCGCCACTAAGTCTAGTTCATATGTGTGAAGTTTTGTGGAATTTAAACAAGAACCAAATGGAAATTTCAAAGTTTCTTACCCGAAGGTGACTTTGCACTGGCTGGAAGCAAACTGCAAAATTCGCCGCCGATGCTCAACCTCTTAGCTCAAGCTTAGGAGGTGAGCGGTAGGAGGTCTTTGCGTGTCCGGAAACAGCTTGGCTTGGCCGTGACAAGCCTGGGATGAGTCTGCCCAAGAGAGCACCTCCTCTCGGCTTTGTGGTGACCGTTGCGGAACGGTGTGGTTCTCGGTGTATGGGGCACGAGCTCACTCGGTGACGGTGTGAGATGGTTGTGGGGAATCCTATGGTGCCGTTTTGCAGCTCAGCCGGAGCTCTCACGCGAGTTTGGCGGGTGGACGAAGATCGGAGGAGCAGCGGCTGTTCTGATCAGTTTCTGGCGCGAGGGAGCAACGAAGTGATCGGTTCTGCCCTCGATCGGGTCGGCTGCAGGGATAAGAGGGAGGGTGAGGCGGTTCAGAGGTCGGAGCGGCAACCAGCTGCTGTCCCAATCGATTCTCGCCGTGGCGGCAGCCCGAGCCGGCGCAAGAAACCGGGCTGAGTCCCTCAGTCGGTTGCTTCGGTTATTGAGGCTGACATGTGGGTCCCACCAAAGTTTTAACCTCTGAAATTAGCTTTCCTCTACTGCTCCAAACAGTAATCCCTCAAATACCCTCTAGAATTTGAATTATCTACCACATGCCCATTTGGAGTTGATAGAATTCAAATTGTGAAGTGTTTGAATAAATTTTCAGCACATATGCAGTTTGAAATTCAAATTGAGTTTGAATTTGCTAGAATTAGCTCATGTCAAGATCAATTCCAAATGGAGTGAAAATTTTTGTATGAGCGCACAAAAATGTGCTGAGTAAGAATATACCTCCCACTTTTGGACTTATGGGATGGATGATGTTTGAATTTGAATTTGGGTTCAAACTAACCCTTTTCTGGTTATACCCAAAAATACCTCAAAAAGGTTTTGGATTTGGGTGAATTTTGGCATGAGTATTCCTAGCAAGGTGTTGGAGTTTTTCATATACTCAGCCCCTAGATGATGCATGTGGGAGATGCCACTTTTGCATTTTGTGAGTTTATTCTCTAAGGAGCATGTTGATGGTGTTTACTTGCTCTTCAAATGTATTCATAAAGTTTCCTCATATGAGGGTTGTGTGGTGTGATGAACACTTTGAATATGTGCCAAAACCTTAGGCCCTTACATTCCTCCCCCCTTAAAAGAATCTCGTCCCAAGATTATAAGGTGAAAATGAGAGAGAGGACGGTGGAAAATTACCGTATATGCGACGTGAAAAAGTCGGGGTAGTTAGCGCGAAGAAATCCTTTGCTCTCCCATGTCGCTTTGTCTACAGAGTGATTTCTCCATAGAACTTTATAGAACCACAATGTACGGTTGCGTGTGGTTTAGGCCTTTTCATCAATAATCTGAACCGGCTCCTCCCGATATGTGAGATCCGGTTTCAGTTCTTCAATATCCCCTAGCTGAATAGTAGTTGATAGCTTGAGACACTTCCTCAGCTGGGAGATGTGAAAGACGTCGTGCACACCGGAGAGGGCTTCTGGTAATTCCAGCCGGTATGCTACCGATCCACATCTTTCTGTAATCTGAAATGGACCGATGAATCGGGGTGCTAACTTTCCTCTCACTCCGAATCTGTTCACGCCCTTTATTGGAGACACACGTAGATATATGTGATCCCCAACTTCGAACTGTAATGGGCGTCTTCTCCGGTCCGCATACTGTTTTTTTCGGGATTGGGCGGCTTTTAAGTTCGCTTGAATCAGCCGAACCTTTTCCTCCGCGTTGTTGACAAGATCAATCCTGAAGGTGACCCTTTCGCCAGACTCACACCAATTCAGTGGTGTGCGGAATTTTCTACCGTATAGCGCCTCGTAAGGCGCCATCTTCATGCTGGCTTGGTACCCATTGTTGTATGAGAACTCGGCCAACAGTAAGTGATCATCCCAATTCTTACCGTGGTTGATAGCGCAAGCTCGTAGCATATCTTCTAAAATCTGATTTACCCGCTCGGTTTGTCCATCCGTCTGTGGGTAGTACGCTGAACTACGGATCAGCTTCGGCCCCAACGCAGCGTGTAGCTGCTCCCAAAAACGGGACACAAATAAAGTGCTCCGATCCGATATGATGGTACGGGGTACGCCGTATAAGCATAGGATCCGTAAGATGTACAATTCGGCATACTTCTTGGCGTTGTAGTTTGTGTTGACCCGGATGAAATGGGCAACTTTGGTCAGCCGGTTGATGATCACCCACACAGAATCATGCTTCTGAAAAGTGGTGGGTAAATCGATGATGAAGTCCATGCTCACTTCTTCCCACTTCCAGGCAGGAATGCCCAGTGGTTGTAGCAGTCCCGGTTTCCTCATGTGATCTGCCTTCACCCTTTGACATGTATCACACTCGGACACGTACTTTGCGATCTCCCGCTTCATCCGTGTCCACCAAATCTTGCTTCTGAGTTCTTGATACATTTTGTTGCTGCCGGGGTGACTAGAAAACTTTGACAAGTGAGCCTCATCAAAGATTTTCTTCCGTAACTCCGGGTTACGGGGTACGGCGATCCGGTCCTTGAACCATAGGACGCCATCTCCGTCTTTCTGGAAACATTTCATCTCCCCACTTTCTAATCGTCTCTGCAAATGCGACATGCCCTTGTCATGTTTCTGAGCTGCCGCTATTTCTTCACGAATGGTGGGGATTAAAGCTAAGTTGTAGAGAGCTCCATGCAGAATCACATGTAATGGTGGCTCACTCTCTTCCAACGGTGTGATGGTCAGATTGTTGACGTGTGACTTGCGACTCAGCGCATCCGCCACTACGTTTGCCTTGCCGGGGTGATAATGGATCTCTATTTCGTAATCCTTTATCAACTCTAACCATCTTCGTTGCCTCATGTTCAGCTCCTTCTGAGTGAATATGTACTTGAGGCTTTTATGGTCGGTATATAAATGTATGAGGTTACCGAGTAGGTAGTGCCTCCACATTTTAAGTGTGAGTACCATGGCAGCGAGCTCCAAGTCATGAGTTGGTAATTCTGCTCATGGTTTCTGAGCTGCCATGATCCATACGCGACCACCCTTCGGTCTTGCATCAGCACACATCCGAGTCCAATACCGATGCATCGTAGTACACATCGAACGGTTTTGTTGTGTCTGGCTGCGCCAAAACCGGTGCTGATGTTAGGTGCTTCACTAATGCCTTGAACGCTGCTTCACATGCTGGACTCCAAACATATTTGGTAGTCTTCTTCAGCAGCTCTGTCATAGGCTTGGCAATCTTCAAGAAGTTCAGAATGAACCTCCGATAATATCCCGCGAGTCCGAGGAAACTCCATACCTCGTGAACAGTTCTCGGGGACTTCCAATTCAGCACTTGTGTGATCTTAATCGGGTCTACAGCGATGTCCTCTGCTGAGATAATATGCCCGAGAAAAAGGCATTTGCGATATCCAGAATTCGCACTTGCTGAATTTCGCGTATAGCTTGTGATCCCGCAGCCGTTGCAAGACTATACGCAGATGCTTCTTGTTTTCTTCCTCCGACTTGGAATATACCAATATGTCGTCGATGAAGACCACAACAAACTTGTCCAGCTCCAGCATGAATACCGAATTCATCAAGTACATGAAATGAGCTGGAGCGTTGGTGAGGCCGAAGGACATGACCAGGTACTCATACAGTCCGTACCTCGACGAGAAAGCCGTCTTCGGAATATCCTCAGCCCATATTTTAATCTGGTGGTATCCGGATCATAAGTCCATCTTGGAAAAGATCTTTGCTTCGACCAACTGATCAAATAACATGTCGATCCGTGGCAATGGGTACTTGTTCTTGATGGTTACAGCGTTTAATGGAAGATAGTCCATGCAAAGCCGCAACGTCTTGTCTTTCTTCTTCACAAATAATGCCGAACAGCCCCATGGCGAGGAGCTCGGCCTAATAAAACCCTTCTCCAGCAAGTCTGTCAACTGCGTCTTCAGTTCAGCCAATTCCTTCAGCTCCATCTTGTACGGTCTTCAGGATATTGGCATGGTTCCCAGTGCAAGTTCAATCTTGAACTCCACCTCTCGGTCGCGCGGCATCCCCGGTAAATCATCCGGGAACACGTCAGGGAACTCACGGACTACTGGAATGTCTTCCAATCTGATGGTTGTGGACTGATATACACTTGGAAGTTTCATTTCTGGACTGTCCAGAAATAATGAATGTGACTCGTGCATTTCTGGATGTAGATGCACGACTTGGAGGACGGTGTCTAAAACAGCACCGTGGCGGGTTAACCACGACATCTCTAAGATGACATCGACCTTCTGTCCCTCTAAAATTATAAGAGACGTAGGGTATACTCTACCCGCTAAGCATAATGGCACTTTGGAAACCATCATGCTTGCTGAAATCTTCCCACCCGGTGAACAAATCGAATATGAACCTTTGGTGGGTAGTATTTGCAAGCTGTGTTTAGCAATGAAAGCTTGGGTAATAAAATTATGTGTGACGCCTGAATCAAACAATACTATGGCGGGATGCTGGTGGAGTTGGAACATAGCCGCAAGGATGGGCTCTCCCTCCGGCACGTCCTCTATTGCAAGTTGGTGGATGGTGTCGGGCCTAGGATTTGCCCGCCGCACATTAGTAGGGTTCCGGGGCTGGTTCCTCCCCGGGAACTGTGGTGCAACTCTGCCGCCCTGCCTCTCAAAGCAATTGTTGGTGAAGTGTCCTGGGCGATCACACATGTAGCATGTGGCTGCTGCCTGACCGGTGCTTGGGGGACGGAAGCCCGGCATGCGCTGCTGAGGTGCATACGCACGCGGCATCGCCCGCTGCTGCTGTTTTTGCTGCGGAGGTGGTGCTGCCAGTGCCTGCCTGAATGCCGGTGGAGAATATGGCTGACTGTGGAATGGCATCGGCCTCTGTGGTGGCTGCCATCGTGGACCCGATGGTCAGCGATTCACCATACGGTATTTTTGAGAAGGATCACCTCCCCGCTGCTCTGCGGCGCGCTTCGCTTTCTCTCCGCTGCCGCTAACTCCTTGCCGGAGTCCTCCTAAACAATCGCAGCATCAATAGTATCATTGAGGCTGCCGCGATTGAACATCGCCAGCTTGTCCTTCAGGAGCGGGTTGAGCCCCTAGTAGAAATGATCCCGCCGCTTCTCGTCGGTATTGGCGTGATACGAAGCGTAGAGTGCAAGATCATTGAACGCCCTGGAGTATTCCAACGCATTCCGGCTTCCTTGCTGCAGAGGTAGGAACTCCTACGTCATCCTCTTCATGATACCTGGCGGTATGTGATAGGCCCTGAAGGCCGTCCTGAATTCCGTCCAGGTCATAACTCGCTCGGTGGGTTGCGAGGCGCAGTAATTCGCCCACCAAGCGCTCGCGGATCCCTGAAGCTGTTGGACCGCGAATTGAGTCTTGCGCTGCTCACTCACTTGGAGCATCCCGACCTTAATCTCCATCATACAGAGCGAGTTGTCCGCATCGATGGGTTCATACGCCCTTGAGAATACCGGGGGATGAGTAGCCAGGAAATTGGAAGAGGAGCTTTGTTGGCGCTCCTCGTGATCTTGACGCTTCTCTGGTCGAGACGTATTCGCAATAAGGGTTTGCAGCAACTCGGTGTGCTGCTGATGAGAACCCACCATCGCTGCCACGATGTCAGCCAAAGTAACCGTTGGCGGTGGCGGTGGCGGTTGTTGCTGTTGCTGCTGTTCCGAGGAATCCTCAGGAGGTTGTTGGGAGGTCGCTCCCCCCTGACTGGAACCCCCAACTTCTGGGTTGGCACGAGTACGAGTCATTCTGAAATTCAAAACAGCAGCGATCAGCCCATGTCATACTTAAAATTCCATATGAAACAGTAGGTATTTGAAGTGACGCATGAATAATTTGCACAACATTCACATATATTGATAAAGCATAAACTTTATATAAGATACATTATTCTTGGTCCCCCGAGAAGTCGTGCTCATGTCGTCACTACCTATACATATGCTACTGTCTACCCGACATGTCACCGATTACAAAAGTTTTGGTTACATCACCCTTGCTGCCCTACTCGGCAACAGTAACCTCCTACTCAGAGTAAAATTCGACCTCCTGTGGGTCGTCCTCCTCCGCTACCTCTGCTGGTGGCTCCGGGTCCATGACCTCCTCTTCCGGTTCGGGTTCCCCCATTGCCAGAAGACCCAAAACCACGGGTACGGCACCTACCATTGGTATGCCTATTACCGGAGGTACGAGGTCCTGCAACACGTGCAGCTCGTCCATGGCCTGGTTGTAGTCCTCCCAGCCTCCCCTCCTCAATAGCGTCATACCGCTCTTGTGTGAGGACCTCGTTCTGCTGGGTCAGAGTCTGCACTTGTTGTTGCAAAGCCGTGATGTCAGCACGGCTTTTCCTCTTCGCCTTCTTCAGACGATGCAACTGATTATGTTGTTCGTTCAGTTGCTTGATCGTCGGAAGGAGAACATTGCAGAGTGCGCTGTGAGCACTCTCGAAATGATCTCCACGGCTTGTGCTCTCCTTGAGCTTTGCAGCAAGACAATCCGTATGAACAGCTTTGCTGTCCATCACGGCTTTCCCTGCCCTCAACTGGAGGCTGAGGTTTGCCTCCGCGGGGTTGTACTTTTGGCAATCCGGATCTGTTCGCTCTATGTACCTTTGCCCCCATACATGATCAGCTCGTCCTTCCACCAGAACGACCACGTATGGAGTGCCCTCCATAGCCCTCACGTGTAGTTGGCAGAAACGCGACATGGTGTCATGGGCTGCCACTTGCCACATTTCCCCCGGCTGTCTACCTCTCACCGTGACGGTGAAGGCGCCCAACCGGGTGGCATAGGTCCTGCAGGAACTTCGACATGGATCATCCACGTCTTGTTCCCCTCCTCGCCTTCTTCCTTGGCGAGGTACTGCGGCATCTCGACGTACCTGAAATATTGGAGCATTTGCTTCAACACTTCCGGATAACCGCTGCGGTGAGAACAGTGGGACACCACCCACCCGTTCTCCAATTGTCTATCTGATGTCATCTGTAGAAACATATTTGAGAAATGTCAAATATTTATTTGAACAGTAAACCATTGAGTTATAACATAAAACATGTCATTTAACTCATAAAACTTGGAAACATAGTTCATACTTAAACAAATTTGACTGCTGATCTGCTGTCCAATACGACAGCCCTGACCAGTTTCCATTTCAACCTGATGTAGACCATGCTAAAGCAAAAACAATTCTGGAGCTCAACATCAAAGTTAAAGTTAACTTCAAGAGCTTTCCATAAAGTATTTGCTTGGCCTAAGACCTGTCCTGGTTCAAAAGTTATGAGGTGTCAAAGTTGATAGAATTTCTGGAGAAAATTGGACAGCACCTCCCTGCTTGAGGAACTTATTTGCTCCAAGAATTCCAGTTAATTCTACACCAAATCTGACAAAACTTTCTGTTACAAAGATGTAAGCCATCTCATGAACTTTCCAGAACAACCTCATTTTCTATTTTTTGATTTTTATGCAGGAAGTTATACTCAATTTACAGAGAGTTACAGATAGTATTTGCTCGGCCCTGTTTTCTGGACAGTTTCAACTCTACTGCATTTTTCGTTTGGTTAGGGGATGAAACACCTCTGGAGATCAACAGAAAAGTTGTAAATCTCTTCCAAATATTTCCAGAACTGTATCATATGACCCCAACCTCGAAAGAACTCAAACTCTAACCTCTGATTTACTTCAGCCTTATTTTAGCTGAAAACAGGGGACTCTGTCCTTAGTACCTATAAGTTGAAAACTTGCTAACTTTGAACATCCTGATTAAGGGAAGAGGTTACATAAAAGTTTTAGTGCCCTAGATTAAAACTTTCAAGTTTTACAATGAAGCTGCTCATTTAGTGGGGTGTGACGTTGATGCGTCACCAGTTCATGTCAGTACTACGTTCCTCACAAAGAAAAACCTATACCAGACATAGCCGGCTTCGTTAGTTCAGTGGCACTAAATGTCTCTCGCACACGGATGCTACACGTCTACCATTTCGTGGTTAGACTACCTGCAAATAACTCATACAATCGTCAGACTTGGCTGCACACCAAGCCCGGTATGCATACAGTTCATACACCCGGCCGTCATCACTCGCCCGGATGTTCTCAAGCCAAACACGCCTTGAGCTACGTGTTCACGTTACTGACCACGTGACCGGGTCTCCCAAATTTTCCCAAAGCACGCCAGGGAAAGACATTGCTCGAACACCCCAAACGACATGAAGAGTCGTAGAGGATATTAAAGCGGGTCGGGTTACCTGCCACCCGTGGGGCTCCACCCTTCAGCTTGTGCGCACTGGTGGACAGCGCATATGTGCACCCCAAGACATAAAGCGTCCCGAGATGCACAATTTTCCGACATAAGAAAATAGGCTAGTATGTCACTTTCTATACACTAATAACATCCTTATATGGGCTACTAACTCGTTGCTCACCGAATTCTTGGAAAAGATGACCTTTGTAGTGCGTTAAACCCGAAGCGAGCTCTGATACCATGCTGACGCGGGCCCATGGCCTCGTCGAGCAAGGATCACGCTGAGGGGTGCTGCGTTGCATAGCACCGGATAACACACATCAACGATACAAAGCGGAAGCAAAGTTTTATTACATAAACATGTTTATGAACATTTGTACAACAAAATATTGTCCGACTACACTCACGGGCATAGACTACGCATTGAGTTCACGTTCAGCCCGTGAACGTGTCCCCGCTAGCACACGCACACTAACACGGCGGCATGCACGGCTCCCATTCAACGGGATTTCCCTCTTGGGGTTCCGTCTCCTCCTCGGGAGTCCCTTCCTCATAAACCTCTGCAAAAGCTTCAAACACAAGCAGTGAGCACGATGGCTCAGCAAGACCGACCCGTCTCTCCTATACATGAAACTTCTACATGAAGGGTTTAGGGTACATGACGTAAATAATTTGCAAAGAACTCACCTAATTATTTGAATGTGACGCCCTCAATTCTGTGGAAAGCCACGGAACCGAGAACTAATGCATATGTGTGCCCAGGATGTTCATCACACATACACATACGTTCCACAAACTGAATTCAGATTATATATTACCACGAATAACAGAGTTTATTACAACACCTCATGAGTCTTGGACTCATGCTCACAGCGGAAGTCTTATTCTAAAGCGGAAGCAAATTTTAGCTAATGCGGAAGCGAATCTAAGCAGAAGTGGCTCCATCTCTAATCCCTCCACAGGCAAGGTTGAGAACAGATCACACGCCATAATGTTCCACCTGATCTTCATAATAAGCTTCTCCTACTGCTGAGGATGAAGTAATAATGCAAGGTTGAGTACAATGATGTACTCAGCAAGTGCGGGGAAACACATGATATGCAGTTCAAAATCAAGGTAGGCATAAAAGGCTTATTTGCAGAAAAGTAATCTTGTAAAACCATGATAAAACAACAACTTTACTTTAGATGAATGTAATCCCAGCATATATTAAATTACCAACATACCTCCGTCACTTCCCGTGTTCCATCCGAACATTAATAAATCCTTTATTCATACTCACAAATACCTCCTCGTATTCGCTACCATCTCATCTCACAAAACAACCTCGTCTCACAACGAGACCAATCTCATGTCATGACCCAACAGTCATGCAAACATCTCATCATCCAGACTCAACAGTTCCAAACCAATAACCATAACCAAGAACCTTCCCAATAACCATCCCAATAACCATTCCAATAACCATCCCATCTAATCATGGCAGTTTAGCCAGGTGCTCGTGACCGTAAGCTCGGCTATCATGATAGTTTTATTAACTCTGCAGAGTTTGCACCTCTTTACCCACAAGTTTGTGATTTCGTCATCCGTCAGCGACTGCAGAACCTCCATTATACCAGTACACAACCGTCGGTGTATGGTCAAGAGATCACAAAATAGCCTTTACAAAGGGGTTACCAGATGTCTGGACTCACTAAGGTTTCACCGGCAGGCTAGAATCTCCAATTCTCCCACCCACAGGCCCCCTCTTGTGCCATGCAGTTCCCAGGGCAGTCCTCTCTCGACTCCCATTCCCCACGCCTTCCACAGTCCATAACACTCTAGCAACTTACCTAATTACTCAGCTAAGCCGCACCCATACTTGGCCTTGTGGTGGCACTGTTATCCTGGCATGTGCATGCATGAACCGGTCCTTAGATGTACGACAAGTAAAACCACCATCTCATGCTACCTCATTCACAAACCCAGTCTTGCCTAGATCTCCCTCCGATCCATGTTCATTATTAACATCAGTTTCTCATTATCATTACGAGTGCAGTTAGCTAGACACATCTATCTCGCTTCCCAATCCCATAGACTCAGCGAAGCATAAAGCAAAAACCATACCCGACTCATAAACTTCCCAAGTGACAAGGATGGTTTAATCAAAACTAGTAAACTCCTATAAAAGGGTTTCCCATCATGTTTGACTCAGCACACACACCTTTTCTCAAAACAAAACAGTTTTATCCAAAACATAGGATCAATATGGTCAAGGAGCACTTGCCTTGTTCTTGCGGTTCCGGTTGTTCTTGATTCTCAAAACCTTGTTGCTGCAGCTCGTCGTAGACAGCTTCCTGGGTTTGTCCTGCTATGTAGGATTCACGTGCATACAAATTCACAGCAATCAATATCATGCACAAAACCCTAAACTAGATGCGATGATGCACATGCATGCTATCCTACGATTAGTTTTATTAGATTGATCTGTTGTGCTTGCATGGCTTGCATGGTCAGAGGTGTTCGGATCAAAGATGAACGTGGCGATGATCTTGTCTTTGGATCAAACTGATCATCGAGTGTTCTGCCCACGAAAAGGCTTCTGTTCGAAAGGAATCGAAGAACAGATGCAAAGAGATGAACAAAATGATGTCGTAAGGTGGTATTGAAGTCCTACCTCACGCTCTTCTTGTCTTCGGGGTCCTCCTCAGACCGCTTGGTTCTCCTCCGATGATCTCCCTTGTTGTGCTTCGGCGATGTTTTGCCCGGGAGTTGAAAGAGAAGTTCGTGGTTCCGGCCAGAGGTTTTGGGTTCTATTTTTAATCGGGAAGAGAAGAGTCCTAATCTGATTGGATCCCGAATAAGAGTCTTATTCAGATCTTTGTTAGATCCTGACGTCTTATCTTCGGTAACCATCATGGATTTTAGATCGGTTTCTGTTGCGTACCGGTATCTTTACGCGTAAAAACCGCTCCAGACTGGTTACCTCTGCGGTGATGAGCTCCGGAAGCTCCACGTGTCCTTCCGAGCCTGGTATCTCTTCTCCCACAGAGACGAGCTCCGGTTGTGCCGCGTGTCACGAGCGAGACCTCCCTCTTCTTCGGAGGTGAGCTCCACGCACGCCACGTGTTGGCGCCGGTCTTCCTCTTCTTCTTTCCTCAGGGACACGCCCCGCGGTTGACACGTGTCCAATAGAACAGGACCTCTCGCAGGTGAGCTCCGAGATCGACACGTATCCCGCGCGGATGGTCCTCTGATTTCCGCGAGGACTAGCTCCGAGGATGACACGTGTCCTGCGGAAATGCCTTTGCTTCTTTCGCAGAGGCTAGCTCCGTGGGCAACACGTGTCCCACAGGATCGGACCTCTCCCCTTTTACGGAGATGAGTCCCGAGCCTGACACGTAGCCAGCTTGGCGGCGGCCTCTCCCCACTTCGCAGGGACGAGCTCCGATCACGCCGCGTGGCCTGCTGGTTGCGGAAGTTGTCTTCGACGCTCTCTGAGAGCTCTATTGGCTATCCTTTTGATATTTGTCATTATTCCATCTTTTCTTAAAATGTTTTCTTCTTCATAACACATGAACATATGCCGACACCCGAGATGAGGGTGTCACAAATCTACCCCCCTTAAATTGAATCTCGCCCTCGAGATTCGTTGGTAGGAAATAGATGGGGAAATTCTGCATTAATATCTTCTTCACGCTCCCATGTGGCTTCAGCTTCAGTGTGATGGCTCCATTGTACCTTGCACCATCGAATCACTTTGTTTCGGGTGACCCTTTCCTTTACGTCCAAGATTCGGACACGGTGTTCTACGTAAGTCAGGTCCTCTTGAAGTTCAAGTTCTCCCATTGACACTTGTTCCTCTGGTACTCTCAAGCACTTCTTGAGCTGGGATACATGAAACACGTCATGTACGTCGGAGAGGTGGTTTGGGAGCTCTAGTTGATAGGCTACTTTTCCTCGCTTGTCCAAAATCTTAAATGGTCCGATGTAGCGAGGTGCTAGCTTGCCTTTGACATTGAAACGTCGTTGGCCTCGGATAGGCGATACCTTAAGGTATACGAAGTCTCCTACTTCAAAGGTCAACTTCCTACGCCTATTGTCCGCATAGCCTTTCTGTCGTGACTGAGCAGCCTTTAAGTTTTCCTGTATTGTTTGGACTTGTTTTTCAGCCTCTTGTAGTACTTCGGGTCCAAACACCTGGTTCTCTCCAGTCTCTTCCAGAACAGCGGCGTTCTACACCGTCTGCCATATAAGGCTTCGAAAGGCGACATCTTCAATCTAGTTTGATAGCTGTTGTTATAGGAGAACTCGGCATACGGTAAACTCCTATCCCAACTACGCCCATGTTTCAAGGCGCAAGCTCTCAGAATGTCCTCCAAAATTTGGTTCGTCCTTTCGGTTTGCCCATCTGTTTGTGGGTGATAGGCGGAGCTAAAATCCAGTCGCGTACCCATGGCTTTCTGCAGCTTCCTCCAGAATCTAGAGGTAAACTGAGAACCTCGATCTGAGACTATCCTCTTCAGAACTCCATGACGGCACACGATCTGCTCCATGTACAATTCTGCCAACTATGTAACGTTGTAACTGGTCTTTACCGGAAGAAAATGGGCGGTTTTCGTCAACCGGTGTCCACAATGACCCAGATGGAGTCGTATCCTGACTGAGTACGTGGTAATCCGATGATGAAGTCCATACTGATGTCTTCCCATTTCCATTCGGGTATTCTCAAAGGTTGCAACAATCCAACGGGTTTTTGATGTTCGGCTTTTACTCGTTGGCATGTGTCGCATAGGGCAACGTATTCGGGTATATCCCTCTTCATACCATCCCACCAATAGCAAGTTTTCAAGTCCTTGTACATTTTGGTGCTCCCTGGATGTATGGAATAGGGTGAATCATGTGCCTCCCTTAATATCATGTCACGAAGGTGTCTTAGGTTTGGCACACAAATCCTTTTTTCTAGCCAAAGCGTACCCTTTTCATCCTCCTTGAAATCCTTCTCTACCCCTTGTCGGATTCTTTCCTTGATCTCCTTGATCCCCTCGTCCATTGCTTGGCCCTTTCTTATTTCTTGCTCCAATGGGGAGTGGATCTCTATTATTCCCACGTTATTCAAGAATCCGAGGTGTAACCGTTCGAACTCCTTACGTAGTTCGGGTGGTAGCTCCCGAACAGTGAGTTGGTGGCATGCTCCCTTTCTGCTCAATGTGTCAGCTACTACATTGGCCTTCCCGGGGTGGTAGTTGATTCCCACATCATAATCCTTGATGAGTTCTAACCATCGACGTTGCCTCAAATTCAAGTCCGTTTGTGTAAATATGTACTTGAGGCTTTTATGATCCGTATAGATCTCACATCGATGACCAAGGATATAATGTCTCCAAATCTTCAATGCATGTACCACTGCTGCTAACTCCAAATCATGCGTAGGATAATTAAGCTCATGCTTGTTTAATTGTCGTGAGGCATAGGCTACCACTTGTCCTTCCTGCATGAGTACACACCCGAGCCCTTGTCTGGATGCGTCACAATATATGTCGAAGCTCTTGCTTACGTCTGGCAATACTAGAACTGATGTTGTGGTTAGCCTTTTCTTGAGTTCCTCAAAACTTTCTTGGCAGGCTTGTGTCCATTGAAAGACTTTTCCCTTCATTAGCAACTCCGTCATAGGTTTTGCTATCTTAGAGAAGTTTTTAATGAAGCGCCGATAGTATCCTGCCATCCCAAGGAAACTTCGAATATCCCTCACGCTCTTTGGTTGGTTCCACTTTAGAACATCTCTCACCTTTCCAGGATCAACTGATACCCCTTCTTTGGAGATGATGTGGCCTAGGAAGGATATTTCTTTTAGCCAAAATTGACACTTGTTGAGCTTGGCATACAACTGATGCTCGCGCAACTTCTGCAAGGTCAATCTCAGATGTTCTTCATGCTCCTCCTTACTTTCTGAATACACCATAATGTCGTCGATGAAAACCACGACGAACTTGTCCAAGTATTCCATGAAAACCTTGTTCATAAGGTACATGAAGTACGCGGGTGCATTCGTCAATCCAAAAGACATAACAGTATATTCATATGAACCATACCGTGTCTAAAAGGCTGTCTTAGGTATATCCGAGGGCTTAATCTTCAGCTGGAATTATCCCGACCGAAGATCAATATTGGAGAATACTTGGGCTCCTTTCATTTGATCGAACAGGTCCTCTATGCGGGGCAGAGGGTACTTATTCTTGATTGTCACCTCGTTGAGAGACCTGTAGTCCACGCACATTCTTTGGGTTCCGTCCTTCTTGTCCACGAAAAGTACCGGGGCTCCCCATGGTGACGAATTTGGACGGATAAAACCCTTCTCCAACTGTTCTTGAATTTGCTTCTTGAGTTCAACCAACTCGTTGATGGGCATCCTATATGGTCTCTTAGCTATGGGTGCAGTTCCAGGTACCAAATCTATGGCAAACTCGATGTCCCGGTCAGGTGGCATACCTGGAAGTTCTTCCGGGAACACGTCCGAAAATTCCTGAACCACTGGAATGTTGTCCAATGCTACTCCTTCAACATGGTTCAAATCCGCCCGTTCGGTTGCTTGCTGGGCTGACTCAAACTCGACACGGACACCGTGTTGGTTTGTCAACTGCACGCTTCTCTCAGCGCATTGGATTACTCCATTGTGCTTGCTTAGCCAGTCCATTCCGAGTGTGATGTCAATCCCGCGGGAATCCAAGACAATAAGGTTGGCAAGGAAGTCTACCCCCCTTATTTTAAGGCTTACCTTAGGACATACTATACTAGTCCTCATTTCTCCTCCGGGAGAATTAACTATCATAGCACATTCTAAGTGGGATACGGGTAGATGATGTTTGGCAACATATTTGGATGATATGAAGGAATGTGATGCTCCGGAATCAAATAAAATGGTGGCTGGGTTGGAGTTGGCAAGGAACATACCAATTGCGACGTCCTCAGCCTATTGTGCTTCCTCAGCAGTGACATGGTTAACGTGGCCACGAGCATAGTTCTGCGGTCCACGGTTCCCTTGGTTGTCTCCTCCGTTTAGTCGCTGGTTCTGCTTGGGCACGTTTCCTTGCTGTCCAGGGCCTCTCTTCGGGCACTGGTTAGCGAAGTGGCCTACTTCCCCGCATGCAAAGCATGCCCTGTTGCCTACGGCAGCAGGTACGTTGGGGCGGGGGTTTTGAACAGGAGCGCCATTGTTAGGCCGGGGCGCAGGAGGCATGGACACACGAGGTGCCGGTGCAACGAACCGTTGCTGTGGTGGCTGACCAGGTAGGTACGTAGGAGTGGTCGATCCATACTGCGGTGCAGGGGGCATGTACCTAGGTCATACGTTGCTCCCTTGGGGCTGGTATGGCATCTTCCTTTTGCACTCTCGATCGATCTCTCGGATCTTGTTTTCTACCACAATAGCCTTATCAACTAGCTTCTGGAAGCTTATGTAGTCATTGTTGAGGAACTGAACTTGGATTTCATTGTTCAACCCTCTCATGAACAGGTACTGCTTCCTCTGATCTGAGTTGGCATCTTCGGGGGCATACCGGGACAGTTGTATGAACTTGTTGAGATACTCATTCACACTTTTCTGCCCTTGGCGGAGACCTTCAAACTCCTGCCTCTTGAGCATCATTACGCCAACAGGGATGTAGTGGGAGCGGAAACTTTCCTTGAACTCAGTCCAAGTGATTGTCTCCGGGTTGGCATGGGCGTTGCTCAAGGCATCCCACCAGTCAGCAGCTGCTCCCATCAGTTGGTGCGACGCAAAGAGAACCTTCTCTCGGTCGTTGCACTGAACAATGGAAAGCTTCTTCTCCATGGATTTCAGCCAATCATCGGCCTCCATGGGGTCGCTTGCTTGAGCAAAGGTGGGTGGTCGAGTCCTCATGAACTCTCCCAACCTGTTATGAGCCGGCGGTGGTGGTAGCGGTGGTGCCGGAACAGGGTGTTGGTTGGCCTGCAACTGACCCAAAGTTTGGATCATGGTTTGCATAAGCTGGTTTTGCATGGCCATCAACCTTTCTAGGTTGTTTTCGCCAGCTCCGGGGTTAGCAGGAACTTCCTCGTGGTCATCTTCCTGGACATTCCTTCGGCTGGCGTTTCCTCTCACCATCTATGAGAGAGAACGAAATAGAATAGAAGGTTAGAAAGTTAGGTAGGTCCTTTCAACTATATGCATCAAGGTGAGTTGGACTATATATATTAGCCTTTATGAGAATGTGATCAAGTGCCGAAGTATTTCACACCTCTTTCTTCTTACGTATGGACAAAGTTTTTGAGACATCCCACAACTCATACTTAAACACATATTCACAAATAATCATCACAAGGGCCCACACAAATCCTATTCAAGGAGGGTTTCCTATGTCAAGGTGGTTTTAAAGGCCAATCTAGGCTATTCACCCTAGGGTGCTTGTAACTCCTTCCTGGGGTTTAACCCGTAGTTCTATTATCTATCTAAGGCTTAATATCTAGGCGTGTAACCTACTGTCAACCCGTGGCTCTGACACCAATCTGTGACGTGTGTGCCCAGGATGTTCATCACACATACACATACGTTCCACAAACTGAATTCAGATTATATATTACCACGAATAACAGAGTTTATTACAATACCTCATGAGTCTTGGACTCATGCTCACAGCGGAAGTCTTATTCTAAAGCGGAAGCAAATTTTAGCTAATGCGGAAGCGAATCTAAGCAGAAGTGGCTCCATCTCTAATCCCTCCACAGGCAAGGTTGAGAACAGATCACACGCCATAATGTTCCACCTGATCTTCATAATAAGCTTCTCCTGCTACTGAGGATGAAGTAATAATGCAAGGTTGAGTACAATGATGTACTCAGCAAGTGCGGGGAAACACATGATATGCAGTTCATAATCAAGGTAGGCATAAAAGGCTTATTTGCAGAAAAGCAATCTTGTAAAACCATGATAAAACAACAACTTTACTTTAGATGAATGTAATCCCAGCATATATTAAATTACCAACATACCTCCATCACTTCCCGTGTTCCATCCGAACATTAATCAATCCTTTATTCATACTCACGAATACCTCCTCGTATTCGCTACCATCTCATCTCACAAATCAACTTCGTCTCACAACGAGACCAATCTCATGTCATGACCCAACAGTCATGCAAACATCTCATCATCCAGACTCAACAGTTCCAAACCAATAACCATAACCAAGAACCTTCCCAATAACCATCCCAATAACCATTCCAATAACCATCCCATCTAATCATGGCAGTTTAGCCAGGTGCTCGTGACCGTAAGCTCGGCTATCATGATAGTTTTATTAACTCTGCAGAGTTTGCACCTCTTTACCCACAAGTTTGTGATTTCGTCACCCGTCGGCGACTGCAGAACCTCCATTATACCAGTACACAACCGTCGGTGTATGGTCAAGAGATCACAAAATAGCCTTTACAAAGGGGTTACCAGATGTATGGACTCACTAAGGTTTCACCGGCAGGCTAGAATCTTCAATTCTCCCACCCACGGGCCCCCTCTTGTGCCATGCAGTTCCCAGGGCAGTCCTCTCTCGACTCCCATTCTCCACGCCTTCCACAGTCCATAACACTCTAGCAACTTACCTAATTACTCAGCTAAGCCGCACCCATACTTGGCCTTGTGGTGGCACTGTTATCCTAGCATGTGCATGCATGAACCGGTCCTTAGATCTACGGCAAGTAAAACCACCATCTCATGCTACCTCGTTCACAAACCCAGTCTTGCCTAGATCTCCCTCCGATCCATGTTCATTACTAACATCAGTTTCTCATTATCATTACGAGTGCAGTTAGCTAGACACATCTATCTCGCTTCCCAATCCCATAGACTCAGCGAAGCATAAAGCAAAAACCATACCCGACTCATAAACTTCCCAAGCGACAAGGATGGTTTAATCAAAACTAGTAAACTCCTATAAAAGGGTTTCCCATCATGTTTGACTCAGCACACACACCTTTTCTCAAAACAAAACAGTTTTATCCAAAACATAGGATCAATATGGTCAAGGAGCACTTGCCTTGTTCTTGCGGTTCCGGTTGTTCTTGATTCTCAGAACCTTGTTGCTGCAGCTCGTCGTAGACAGCTTCCTAGGTTTGTCCTGCTATGTAGGATTCACGTGCATACAAATTCACAGCAATCAATATCATGCACAAAACCCTAAACTAGATGCGATGATGCACATGCATGCTATCCTACGACTAGTTTTATTAGATTGATCTGTTGTGCTTGCATGGCTTGCATGGTCAGAGGTGTTCAGATCAAAGATGAATGTGGCGATGATCTTGTATTTGGATCAAACTGATCATCGAGTGTTCTGCCCACGAAAAGGCTTATGTTCGAAAGGAATCGAAGAACAGATGCAAAGAGATGAACAGAATGATGTCGTAAGGTGGTATTGAAGTCCTACCTCACGCTCTTCTTGTCTTCGGGGTCCTCCTCAGACCGCTTGGTTCTCCTCCGATGATCTCCCTTGTTGTGCTTCGGCGATGTTTTGCCCAGCGAGTTAGGGCTAGGGCTCTAAGTCGTCGGCTCAGGAGTTGAAAGAGAAGTTCGTGGTTCCGGCCAGAGGTTTTGGGTTCTATTTATAATCGGGAAGAGAAGAGTCCTAATCTGATTGGATCCCGAATAAGAGTCTTATTCAGATCTTTGTTAGATCCTGACGTCTTATCTTCGGTAACCATCGTGGATTTTAGATCGGTTTCTGTTGCGTACCGGTATCTTTACGCGTAAAAACCGCTCCAGACTCGTTACCTCTGCGGTGATGAGCTCCGGAAGCTCCACGTGTCCTTCCGAGCCTGGTATCTCTTCTCCCACAGAGACGAGCTCCGGATGTGCCGCGTGTCACGAGCGAGACCTCCCTCTTCTTCGGAGGTGAGCTCCACGCACGCCACGTGTTGGCGCCGGTCTTCCTCTTCTTCTTTCCTCAGGGACACGCCCCGCGGTTGACACGTGTCCAATAGAACAGGACCTCTCGCAGGTGAGCTCCGAGATCGACACGTATCCCGCGCGGATGGTCCTCTGATTTCCGCAAGGACTAGCTCCGAGGATGACACGTGTCCTGCGGAAATGCCTTTGCTTCTTTTGAAGAGGCTAGCTCTTTGGGCAACACGTGTCCCACAGGATCAGACCTCTCCCCTTTTGCGGAGATGAGTCCCGAGCCTGACACGTAGCCAGCTTGGCGGCGGCCTCTCCCCACTTCGCAGGGATGAGCTCCGATCACGCCGCGTGGCCTGCTGGTCGCGGAAGTTGTCTTCGACGCTCTCTGAGAGCTTTATTGGCTATCCTTTTGATATTTGTCATTATTCCATCTTTTCTTAAAATGTTTTCTTCTTCATAACACATGAACATATGCCGACACCCGAGATGAGGGTGTCACATTGAACCTTACTTTCAAGTTTTAGCAGCAGGTTGTGGAGAACCTTACGCTAAGGCACATGAGAGAGCCGCAATCAAACAAGAAACGCATTTCTCTCATGTACTTTGCCCAAAGATGAAAAGAACTTTAATTAGCTCTAAACTACAACAAGACATTAACAAGCAAAGTATATCTTTCAAATCAGCAAACTTTTAACATGTATCTAGCCTGTTCTTTCTACGTCACGGTACAGTGAACAAGTGGTACTCACTGACCATGAGGGACGGCGATTATAATCAATTTACACCTGCAGGGTTACCCGAATAACCCGTCACGTACGCCCGTACTCGATGTTGCTTAAAGCAACCATCACGGACGTCGTGCGCAACCACCTTTCACCCGTCAGCCAAATATTGAACCGGTCCTATCGTCCCGAGCAAGAGGTCTCTATGCGCGCATCCGCAGTGCCGCTAGCCGATTTACATCTCAAGCTCTCAACCTACCCTCTGAATGACAGGCAATGCCTCAATACCCAGCTACCCGAGTTACATCGGTTTCCCTGTTCTCATATAGCCGGTATGTCTTCGGTACTGTTCTAGCTTGTTCAACAGGCCCGCACATGGCTCGTTCCTCAATCGACACAAGCGGAGCTATAGCACCCAGACCCCAACGTTCCGCTGCCCTTACTCTCCGCTCGGTCTCATTTTTCTTGCCATGTGTTTCATTTGATATCTTTACCCGAGCGATGTGCCTCTAGCCTATTCTCGCGAGCAGTTCCAACTACTCGACTTGTACCGCATCCTACACTATCTTAGCATTGCAGTAGCTAACGAGGTTTTCAAACCTAATCCCAACCCAGGGTTTTCTTGGCTATGCATTTGAGTTTCAGACAAGACTCTAATGCAAGAATTAAGTAGGTGCTCAAAGTAAGTTCTCAAAACAGTAAAGATTTGTAAAAAGGGTTAATGCAAAACGGAGATTGCCTTGCTGCTCTTGGTCGTAGGCTGGCTGTTCTTCCGGAGTGACAAAGTTTCTTTGGGTTCCTCCTCAACCTTAGCGACTACATATGAGAAATACATATATGTGTCAATTTATATGCAATTTAATTGAAGTTATACTTGTGAGAGTTATAAGTCTTGGTAGACAGACCCAATGACTCTGAAATTTTTACTGTGGTTTGTATATAACCTAAACAGGGATTTGGTCTAGTTTCATTTGCAGCAATGCTCATTTGAGCTCTCCACAAATAATTATGTACTTGGCCTTAATTGGAGCTCCTAGGATGTTCTAAGGATTTTCATGGAGCAAGCCATGACTTTCTGAAAACTAGATTTTCATAGGGTTCTAATAGAGGTTGTCTCACTTAATTTGAAGGTTCGTAGATAAAGATATGAGCTAAACAATTTCAGAGAATTTCTAAAAAAAAATTCTGGACATTTTTCATTTTCTTTGGAACGGTTTTATTAATCACACCATTAGGTTGATCAAATGAGCTCAAATGGATCTGAAAATTATGGTATCTCAGGGATATTTTGGTGAACATCCTAGCAAAATTTCAGAATTTTCCTCCAAAGGATTCTCCAGTTAAAATTCTAAACAGTTTAAATTTTGAAGAATTAATTATGGAGAAATATGGATTTTTCATAGAGTGAAAATTGATTTGTTGGAAAGTACTCATAGATATGAATCCAACGAAATTTGGTTCACTCGATTTGTAGTTTCCTAGTCATAGTTATGTGGGTTTGAAGTTTGGACCAATTCTGAAAATTGAGGAAATGTTTAAATTGCTGCGCGTGGGACCGAGCTACGTGTCAACTTCTCAGCGGTCGACACAAGGGGCTACGGAATCTCTCGTGCGCAGCCACACCCAATCTGGTGCCACAGCAAATTCCAGTTTTATAATATCGGCCGCTGACACGTGGGACCGGGGCCTTTGTCTACCTCTGGCCTCCTTCGCTCGGCCGCTGCGAACCCTCGCCGGAGTGCTCGCCGGTGGCCTCTGCTGTGTGCCAAACTCCATGATTTTGGCCGCCTCTGCCTAAATCTACCCGGGGAACACGATGCTGGGCTCAGATTGTCATGAAAATCACCGGAACACAGCCGGCGATGAGTGGCGGCTTCGGAAGAACTTTGGCCGTGTCGGCCGGACTTCTTAGCACCTCAAACGATCAAGCTATCGGTCGTAGAGCATCAGTGCATCCTAGGGAAGCTCGGCATGGGCTGAAAGCAGCTCGGGAGAGGTCCTAAGTAGGCTCTCACCGTGCGCCCGATGCTTCCCGAATAAGCCGCCGTTGGTAAGCTTGGAAATACGCCATGTACAGGGGCTTTCATGCTAGGTGTTGAGAAGCCAACTTGTGCGCCACTAAGTCTAGTTCATATGTGTGAAGTTTTGTGGAATTTAAACAAGAACCAAATGGAAATTTCAAAGTTTCTTACCCGAAGGTGACTTTGCACCGGCTGGAAGCAAACTGCAAAATTCGCCGTCGATGCTCAATCTCTTAGCTCAAGCTTCAGAGGTGAGCTGTAGGAGGTCCTTGCGCGTCCGGAAAGAGCATGGCTTGGCCGTGACAAGCCCGGGATGAGGCTGCCCACGAGAGCACCTCCTCTCGGCTTTGTGGCGACCGTTGCGGAACGGTGTGGTTCTCGGTGTATGGGGCACGAGCTCACTCGGTGACGGTGTGAGAGGGTTGTGGGGAATCCTATGGTGCCGTTTTGCAGCTCAGCCGGAGCTCTCACGCGAGTTTGGCGGGTGGCCGAAAATCGGAGGAGCAGCGGCTGTTCTGATCAGTTTCTGGTGCGAAGGAGCAACAAAGTGATCGGTTCTGCCCTCGATCAGGTCGGCTGCAGGGATAAGAGGGAGGGTGAGGAGGTTCAGTGGTCGGGGCGGCAACCAGCTGCTGTCCCGATCGATTCTAGCCGTGGCGGCAGCCCGAGCCGGCGCAAGAAACCGGGCTGAGTCCCTCAGTCGGTTGCTTCGGCTATTGAGGCTGACATGTGGGTCCCACCCAAGTTTTAACCTCTGAAATTAACTTTCCTCTACTGCTCCAAACAGTAATCCCTCAAATACCCTCTAGAATTTGAATTATCTACCACATGCCCATTTGGAGTTGATAGAATTCAAATTGTGAAGTATTTGAATAAATTTTCAGCACATATGCAGTTTGAAATTCAAATTGAGTTTGAATTTGCTAAACTTAGCTCATGTCAAGATCAACTCCAAATGGAGTGAAAATTGGTGTGTGAGCTCACACTTTTGAACTTATGGGATGGATGTGGTTTGAATTTGAATTTGGGTTCAAACTAACCCTTTTCTGGTTATACCCAAAAATACCTCAAAAGGTTTTGGATTTGGGTGAATTTTGGCATGAGTATTCTTAGCAAGGTGTTGGAGTTTTTCATATACTCAGCCCCTAGATGATGCATATGGGAAATGCCACTTTTGCATTTTGTGAGTTTATTCTCTAATGAGAATGTTGATGGTGTTTACTTGCTCTTCAAATATATTCATAAAGTTCCCTCAAATGAGGGTTGTGTGGTGTGATGAACACTTTGAATATGTGCCAAAAACTTAGGCCGTTACACTCCCGCCGGCTCCCGAGCGCGCGCTGTAAAATCCCAAGAGATTGACTTGCAAAAAAATGTTCATCACCTCACCACACCACAGCTTATGTGGTGGATATCTCATGAACACTTGTGAAGAGCAAGTAAACACCATCAAGAGGATGATTAGAGGAAAAACCCATAACTCCAAAAAGTGGGAGCTCACACACATAAACATGAGAGGATGAGTTCATTAGTTGGTACTAAATATTTTTAGGAATGCTCATGCCAAGTTTCATGTAAATCTAAACTCTTTTGAGCCACTTTTGGAGTCATTTGTAAAAAGGGTTAGTCTGAATGCAAATTCAAATTGCAGGCACTTTCATCAGTTGAATTCAAAAGTGGACTTCATATTCAAACTCAGCAGATTTTTCTGAGTTAGTCCACCAATTTTCATCCCCATTGGAGTTCATCTTGTCGGGAGCTAAATTTGCATTAATTCAAAACTGAATTTGAATTTCAAATTTGATATGAAGCAAATTCAGCCAAACCAATTTCATTTTGGTGAACTCAAATTTACTCTCTGACTTGGTGGCTAAGCTTACCATTTAAGAGGGAGTAGATGGGATATTTGCAGCAACAAATGAAATTGAGAGAAGGGGGAGAAGGGGCCCATCAGTCAGCCTGAGCAACAGAGGGAACCTCCTTATACTCAGCGCTCGGTGTTATTTCTCCCAAGTCTCCTCACCGGACGATGCCACCGAGCTGCTCGGTTGCCACCGTTTCAGCACACGACAGGCTGGCGCGCCGCGCAGCCTCTGCTTGCTCACGAAGGCAAACCCAGCGCTGCAGCCCCGGACCCCGTACACTGTTTCGCCTCTCGACCGAAAACATCAACCTTGCGGCCGCTCTCTCGGGTCCTCGATTCGCCGCCGATCCAAGCGTCCTCGTCACCGACGATCAACAGCAACTAGACGCGCCAGAGGCTGCTCAGACTCACGGTGAAAACCCTACCTCTTTTCGTGCCCTGTCGGGAGAGAATTTTCACGTTTACTCTTCGGTGTTCAAAGAACCGAGCTAGCCAAGAATCCAAAATTCGTGACGATCGGTCCAACACCGCGTATACCAAGCTAAAAACATGTTCTACATGTCCCCACGACCACCTAGGATCAAAGACCATTAGAAACCACCGAGTTTTGGCGCTGCTATTCGAGTTTTTCAAGTATCCGCCGTTTTAGCCCTAGGTCGACGGTGAGGTCCTAGCTCCAGCCGTTTCCATGGAAAACTGAGTTCATTTTCATGCTCAGCATGCCACAGCAGAGCTGTAGGAGCAAATCGTTCCAGAAATAAGGCCCTGAGTAGCTCGGGCAACATCGCCAGGGTGGGGATCACCGCTGTCACCGTCGTGAGCAGGGTTCCGGCCATCGCCGAGCTTCGGTGAGTGCACCAACGTGTTCCCCGAACAAAGTTGGGCACAGGCGGCGAAATCCATCAAAGGTCATGTGGTATAATGGCCGGCGGCGAGTTCTCTGGCGAACCGCCGCCGCGGGGGTCGCGGGGTGTCGCGAGATAGACGAAGGTGGCGCCGGGTCCACCGGTCAGTCCATGTTTTCCAGCGGGGATCCGCTTTGCGGCCGGGTTCCGGTGCAGCAGCACGGGTAAAACCCCGTGGGCTGCGGTGTGGCCGCGATCTCAGTGGGCCGGTTTAAAGAGTGGAGCCCACAACCCGAGTTTAAATATTTCTATGATTTTCAGATTTGGATCAAACTTCAAATGCATATAACTTTTGCTAGGAAGCTCCACATTTAGTGAACTAAATTTTGCTAAATTCAGCTTTTTGAGTACCTTCCAGCAACACAAATTTCAGCTCATGAAACTTAATAGTTTCCAAAATTAATTCCCTAAAATTTAAACTGTTGGGAATTTTATCTGAAGAATTACTTTATGAAAAATTCTGAAATTTGGCTGGGAGGTTCATTTGAAACTCCTTGAGTCGCATTAAAAATTTCAGATCCATTCAAGTTCATTTGGTCCCCCTAATGGTGTCGTTAACTGAACTGCCCTGAGAAAATAGGAAAATGTACAAAAACATTTTTCAGATTTTCTCAAATCTTGTTTAGTGCATAACTTCCTCTAGGATTCTTCAAATGACATGAAACCAATTCCATTAGAACCATTTCAACTTCTAGTTTCCAGAAAGTAATGGTTAGAGCCATGAATATCCCTGGAAATCCTTTGGGGCCCTACTAATGACCAAATATGCTTTTATTTGCACAGAGCTCACATGAACTTTGTTTCAAATGAAACTTGGTCAAGACTCTGGTTAGGATCCTACCAATCCACCATAAAAATGTCAGAGCCAAAGGGGAGGGCTAGATAGAGTTATGGTCTTTACATATTCAATTCAAAACATTGTATTTAAATTGACATGTAGTATATTGCTTACGTGTAGTCACTGAAGGCGAGGAAACTTCGGAAGTGCTGGACTTTCTTATTCCGGACGAAGCCCTAACCACTGACCAGCAGTAACAAGGCAAGCCCCGGTTTTCATTAACCAGTTTTACAAAGTTTTGCTTTATGTATAATTAGTATGTGGTATGTATGTGCATTAGATGTAAGATGGATGAAACCCAAGTGCATAGCCAGATTATTTCCACAAGAGTGAGAGTAGTGTATAAGTCCTCAATTAGTAGACGCTGTGCTTAATGTTCATAGAACTTCAGTACAAGTCGAGTAGTTGGAATCTACTCGTGAGTTTAGGAGTCGGGACACACGGGATTGGTTCGAGTGATGTGAGATCATTTTAGTAAGAAAATGAGACTAGACAGGGGCTAGGGCGCAGTAAGAGGAAGTCTTGTGGGCGCAGCCCTGTCCGTGTCGAATGAGGACCGATCCATATGCAGCCCCGCTGAGCAAGTTTGAATGTACTGAAGGCATATCGGATATATGGGGTCTGATAAACCGATGTAACCTATACCTCCGGGCGTCGAGGCATAACGCACCGATTTATAGGTATAGGTTGAGGGCAGCAAGGTGGAAATCCGCTAATGGGCATAGAGACATGCTCCGTGTAGGGAACCTCCTGTCCGTTTGGGTGTGACCGGTTCGACGTTTGGGCTGTTGGGTGAAAGGTTGTCCCGTACGACATCGAGTGAGCGTGCTGTGCAGCTCCACGGGTGGGCGTACGTGACGTGCTATTCGGGTATCCCTGCAGGTGTATATCGAGTCGATTCACCATCCCTCGTAGTTATGAGTACCGCTTGTTCACTGTGTCGTGACGTAGGTTAATATATGAAATGGAATGATTAAATATTGCTGATATGATTAAATTGTATTGCTACATGAGTGCCACAAAATATTGCTTACTAAAATTTCAGATTCATGAACTGTAAACTTGTGGCTAAAAGATGGAATAAGGACGAACTTGTAGGCGTGTCCGTTTGCTGCAAATTACCATCCCATGTTCATGTGAACCGCATGTAGAATTTCATGCATAGGTGAGTCGGTTAAGTCTTATTGAGCCATCGTGCTCACTGTTGCTGCTATAAGTGTTTTTCAGGTGAGGAGTATCCCACAGACTCAGGGTACGAGTCCACCGGCGAGGGCTACCCTCCGACGGGGACCACGGCTGAGTGGGAGTCGTACACGCGGCGCTGAGCTGAGGAGTGCAGCTAGTGTGGGTTGCCCATAGGGCTGGGCAACCAACTTTTGCTACATAGATAGGTGTGAGTTGTATAAAATTAGCTTCCGCTTTTGTAATCCAAATACTAGTTTGTAACTGAAGTCTTGTACTAGTTTGTACATATTCAATTGATTTTCTATGTAATACAATATGTTTTCTTATGATGTGTGCTGTCAGGTGTTGCATCATGCGGCACCACCCTCTGCGATCCTGGATGAGCGGATTCCGGTCCGCCACAGGCTGGTATTAGAGCTGCATTGGGGATAGCACACTAATTAAGGACTGTATTACGGGAAAATTTAGGTTTACGGTGAGGATTCGCTAGTTTGCCCAAGTAAGGACTATAATAGCATAGTTACTTAAAGTGGCAAGACTAACATATGTGTTATAATTCTGAATTTTAATTATGTAACGACGTACCTACGCTCTGGTAAAAATGGTAAGGAACGCCACCGAAAGCGGTTCAATTTCGGTTAGCTCCCCTGACGAGGAATGTGGTTCAGGGATAGGTCTCACAGCTTGGTGTGAGACGTCAATATGAAACTCTTGGACTCTTCATGTTCCTGAGTTCATATAAAACGCTGATCCCTAGCGTGCATTAGGCAAGCAAGTGGAGATCCCATCTTGTGGTCAGTAACGCGATAGTGTGTTCGTCTGGAAATAGCCCAGAAGGACATACGCAGTGCTTGCCATCGGCGTGCACTACAGGGAAGTAGGTGGTATCTGTTGGGTTGATAAAATTCC
Source organism: Neostapfia colusana (assembly GCA_030760725.1). Lineage (NCBI taxonomy): Eukaryota > Viridiplantae > Streptophyta > Magnoliopsida > Poales > Poaceae > Neostapfia > Neostapfia colusana. Next base: position 36,584,748 of record JASWHV010000016.1, read on the forward strand.
TAACCGTGATGACCCGTTTGCGCTCTACTCGGGTTCCCCATCGTGTGGTGTAAAAACACGATCACATACCTTGAGATGTGGCTTAACTCAAGGACGGCCGTATGGCAATGATTCAGGCCTATGTATTTACTTTCAAATACGGACCTGCCAGAAATGAAAATAACCTATGAGTGCATCATTATTGTGTGTTCTTCTGCAGGTACTAACCACGTATGTATCCTGTGTAGTATACGAGTGCGAGAGACCGATTAGTGCCACAATTGAGACGTATATGCCGGTATAATCCGTTAGGATTTTCTTTTTGTGAGGAGCGTAGAACCGACATATAATAGGCATTTGCATGTAAGATAGTGGTAACAAGGAACTAAAATAACCAAGTTTCAATATGTAGGGCTCTGGTTGGGTAGAAAAATTCATTAGTTGAACAGTTTAGTTCAAAAGGATTGAAAAACAGAGTGCTCTGTTTTGGCAGCAAGTCTGCTGAAATTTAACAGAGCATAACTCACAGATTATTTAGCCAATGGAGGTGTGGGATATAGTTCTGGAAAGGTTTTTAAGTACTCTACAACTTTGTTGTAGACTTCCAGAGCATAATCACACATTATCTGGTTTAAATCCCAGGGGAATGTAAACTGTCCAGAACCAGGACAGATTTAAAATACTCTCTGGACTGTTCTGTTTTTCAAGTATAACATCCAGTAGAAAAATCTAAAATTTTCACATGACACCTTTTTGAAAAGGGTAGGATATGTGTTACATCTCTGTAATTCAAAGTTTCTGAAATTTCAGCACAGAACTTAGTGGAAATTAGAGTTGAAAACAGCAACTTCCAAAGGAGGTGCTGTTGAAATTCTTCCAGAAGTTCTGTTGAATTTGAATTATCATAACTTTTGAACCAGAGCTTATCTGAGGGAAAATAAATACTCGTTGGAAAGATACTGGAGTTAACTTTAACTTTGGTATTCAGCTTGAGTCATGAAAATGATCAGTACCAGACCAAAATCTGGAATATGTAGAAATTGGTCATTCTGGCAGAGGGATGACAGTTGAACTCATTTGAGAGATTGTTGTACCCTAGGGGGTTTAAGTACTTCAAATGGGGTAGAACATACTCATGAGTGGTTATATTCAACTAGTGAAAGATTTGAGTATATGTCCTACTCAAGTTTCTTTTGCTAGAGACCATGTTTGTGTCGCATTGAAGACAAAAGGGTAGTATACGTGATGACAAAGCGATATTAACATCTCGTAGTGACCAAACCTAGTTGAGATGAACGTCCAAAGCGGAAGTCCGTCAATTTTGATGTAACTAGCTTGTATTTGGTCTGGTAATGGTGTAGCTTGTGCAAAGTTATTACATTATCTATATACGAGATGTATCGTATGTTTTACTGTCATTATATTTTATGCCTATTTTATTGGAATGCATGAAGTATGTTACGGGACTGATTTTTATTGTCGTATGGATGCAGATGGCTCACACTCGGGCCACGCATGAGGTCGGTGGCTCTAGCCAGCAGGGGGGTGATGACTCCCAGCCACCTGCCTACGACAGCACCACGCAGCAACAACCACTACCACCGCCTCCACTTACACTAGCGGATGTGATAGCAGCACTGGTGGGGAATCGTGAGGAGCAGACCGATCTACTACGCATGATCATCCAGAATACATCCCAGGCCGGGGGGGCGTTAAGAGAGGGGTCCTCGTGAGCCCCATGTTATGACGTACTCGGACTTCATGAGTATGCACCCTCCGGCTCGCTACACTTGCTTTACGTGTGGCTAGGCCGGCCATTTCTCGAAGGACTGTCCCCAGGGGCAGCAGAGCAGCGGGCAAGCCCAGTATCAGGGTGGTGCTCGAGGCCGACCTCCGGTCAAGAAGGTTGGTCAGCAAACTGGGGGTGTTCGCAACCTCGACAATGTGGACGCCCTAGAGGGAGAAAACATGCTGGCGGGTACGTTCACTCTCAACGATCAAGCAATCATCATTATTTGATTCTGGTGCAACCCACAACTTCATAAGTGCATCATATGTGGTTAAGCATCAACTGGAAGCCTTTCCAACTGAGTGCTCTTATATGATCTGCTCACCGGGAGGAAAGATTTCAGCAACTATGATGATTTCGAAAGCACCACTGTGCTTAGGTGGGAAGATATATCCCACCACTATGATTATTCTTGAGGGGCAGAAGATTGATGCAATCTTAGGGATGTCATGGCTAAGTTGCCATGACGCTGTCTTGGAAACTTTATCACGGACGGTTCACCTCAACTCCACACTCCACCGTCCGCAGTCCCTCATACTAGACGATCCAGTCCGGGAAGTTTCAGCCGCCTATACTACTGAAGCTTCCAATCTAGAGGACATTCCTGTAGTCCGAGAGTATCCCGACATGTTCCCGGATGATCTCCCCGGCATGCCACCTGAATGGGATGTGGAGTTCAAGATTGAACTTGCACCCGGGACTACTCCTATCTCACGGAGACCATACAAAATGGCTCCGAACGAGCTGGCTGATTGAAAGAACAGCGCAATGATCTATTGAGCAAAGGTTTCATTAGACCGAGTTCCTCGCTTTGGGGATGCTCGGCACTGTTCGTAAAGAAGAAGGATGAAACCCTGAGGCTGTGTGTGGATTACCGGCCGCTCAACACCGTCACCATCAAGAACAAATACCCACGGCCCCGCATTTAAATCCTTTTTGATCAGCTTGTGGGTGCAAGTGTGTTCTCCAAGATGGACCTTCACTCCGGGTGATAAGGACATCACAACAGTGGATACTCACATTGATATACAAGGACCAATCACAAGAGCATGAGCACGGTTACTAAATCAGCAGGTGAACTCGTTCCTAACTTCCTACCCATGTGAGTTTGAGAATGGATTGCTATTTAATGATTTAATTGTTATTAGGAACCATGGACATGATCAACAAGTAAAGGGATGAAGATTTGGGGACGTGGAACACCAGATGGGACGTCCACAAGTTGATGGAAACAGTCGCCAACTCGGACTCGAGTTCAACTCGGAGTCCAGGAGCAGTTCATCTTAAAACGGACGCCCAGGATGCATACGGACTCCGTTTTTGACTTCTACATATGCATGGGAAGATGAGAAGACAAACTTTTCAATGGTTCTGGTCCCACATTAAAATTCACCTGGAATAATTGGGAATTGTGGAAACAAGTCGAATTCAGAGTTCTGTCCAGTGCTGCACCACCGTATTGGGCTTTTGGGCCTTGTATCCCGTATGAGTCCATTAGTGACACGTCTAAGGGTCTTATGGCTGAACCCTAGCCTTTAAATACTGTAGCCGATGGCTAAATTAGGTGGGTTTTGCTTAGATTAAACAATTTATCCGTTATACGGTTTGTGAGACCCCAATTTTGCAATTTCAGATTGCATCTTCATCGTTCTTGCTTGTGTTCTCGGTTGCACCTGCAGGGATAGCCTTCTTGATGAGGTAAAGCGTGTGAATCACTGTTGATAACCAACAGAGCAGGGGTGTAGTGATTGCAGGGGTATTCGGGTCTGCTCGAGTGCCTCGGATCATCAACGTCGAGATCTCTACTTCAATCGACCTACCTTTCGGAAGATCGGGCCTAAACAACTCATCAATTGGTACCAGATTTCAGGTTGCCCGTGAGGTACTTTGAATTGCCACTAGATTAGTTTTGTTTTTCATACCTAGAGTCCAAAGAAAAAGCCACAAAAAAGCCAACATATTGTGTTTGCCGATTTCTAAACCATAGTGCCTGCAATTTTCGTTTTTCAGTTTGCATTGTTGAGTTTGCATTCGTGTGGTCAAGTCTTGTTGCTGGTTTAGCTTTGTGTTTTTAGGTCGTAGTTATCATTTTTCTTCTTTGTTTTTCTTGCTGCTCACCTATTTCACAATCGCTAAACAACAAACCGATCCACCACGATCATCGGTTTGCCCTAGCTAGCCGCCTTGCGTGAACTCCCGCATCGCCAGCCCTAGAACAGGTGACAAACCATTGTGACAGTCCTCATTGATTCATCACACAATGTCCCATCAGTCGCCGTTGCTAAATTCCAATTGTTTTTCACATCCTATTGCGAGATCTGTTTCAAAACCGAGTTCGAATCAACATCAAAAAACAGTAACTCGGGTAGCCTACCTTAAAACGGCCATAACTTTTGCTTACGAACTCGAAATCAGGCAATTTTTTTTCGAATTGATCTACTCAAAATTCCACAACCGATTTTCCACTGCTTCGCCATTTTTGGCGAAATTTTTTTGGCAAAATTCCCCTCGGAAGATGACTATCTAACCTCCGAAGTTTTAGCCCAAACTTTAAAGAATCTTACTAATTTTCTATAGGCCACGTCTTACATTCAATTGAGCTGCAAAATTGTGTGCTTCCTATTTTCGCTCTCGAGTAATTAAAAAATATCAGAAAAATATTAAAAAAGAAAAAAATAGTGAAGAGAGCACAGATATTAAAGCATTGACAGCACACACTTGAAAACAGTTGGCCTATACACTTGTGCTGTACTTGTTGGTTATATCTTCCTGATCTTCTATTTGCCTTTCTACTGCCTTGTGTTATGCTAGGTCTAGAACACTTGTTAACCAGCAACAGTTGCTACATTGAATACTTATTCAATTTTGTTTTTCTGTTAACGATTTTTGCTTATTAGCCACCATATTGTGCCATCCAAGCTCCACTTTTTCCTCTTGAGCAGAACAGGTACCTTTGCAATCACTCCACGTTTCATTGGTTCTCATCGTCCACCGTTTACCACCTGTTGTGTCGGTAAGAACACTTGTAAGAACGTGGTAAGATGCTTGAGAGAAAGAGATTGTTTCCTTCTTTCCACTTTTCACATTGCCGCTATCCTTTGTAGTTGATAGGGATAACATCTTTTTGTTGTCTTTTATTTACTATTAACAATGGCAGAAGATAAAAGTGATGATGAATGTGTTCAACATGCTGAATTACGTAACATGATGAGAGAAATGTAAGATATGTTTACCAAAACCCACGCATCAACAGAGGCGTCATTGACGACCTTGAATCGCCAACTTACTGATCTTGTTGTTCGGATGGATACTCTAGAGGCGCGGCTGCCTCTCGCTGAAGAACGTGAACACGGTGCTTATAATATGTAAGATCATAACAATCAACCACGACTTCCATTTTATCTACGAGGTATGGGAGGTAATAATCGTTATAATTACAATGATCGTCATAATAATTCTAATCGCCCTATTGATGATCCTTTTGCTAAAGTCAAATTTACTATACCCTTTTTTCTGGTGCTTATGATGCTGAGGCATATCTTAATTGGGAGATGACAGTAGAGCAGAAATTTAATGCCCACCTTGTTCCCGAACAACATAGAGTTCGTCAAGCCATAGTGAGTTTAAGGATTTTGCTATCATATGGTGGAATGAACTTGTTAAAACTATAACTGATCCTCCAACATGGGATAGATTAAAGTAAGCTAGGCGTGTTTGTTTTGTTCCTCCTTTTCAGCGGGGCCTTCGCAAAAAATTGCAGCGCTTAGACCAAGGGAACGTGTCCGTAGAGGAGTATTATCAAGAGTTACAAAAGGGTATGTTGCGCTGTGGGGTAGTAGAGGACATGGATGATAAAATAGCTCGTTTTTATGGGGGATTGAAGCTTGAAATTCAGGACATTGTTGATTATAAAGAATATGATACTGTTAACAGATTATTTCAGCTAGCTATGTTGGCAGAAAAAGAATTGTAGGGCCGCCAACAGCAGCAGCAACAATGTAGGAGGAGCACCTTCACACCGCGTTCGACATCTACAGCATCCAAAACAGCAACATCTTCGAATTTTCGTACAGCTACTACACCATCCAATGGTGGACAACGAACTTCACCTACTGCTCCATTTCCTCGCGCATCAGAGGGCAGCAAGACGACACCATTCAAGCCTATGTCTTCCACTCCTTCCACGAGTCGAACTTCCGACATTAAGTGTCACCGCTGCCAGGGAGTTGGTCATGTGATGAAAGAATGCCCTAGCAAACGAGCATACATAGCACGAGATGATGGTGGGTATGATAGTACTTCAGATGTTGAAGATGAATATTCTCTTGCTACTAACGTTGCGGGACCAAAAGATGACCACTATAGCATAGATTAAGAGGTACTTGGTATTGCAGCAACGGAAAATTATAGAATCATAATTGTGCAGCGTGCCTTGAGCTTCAAAGTTGAGGCGGATGACAAACTACAACGACACAACTTTTTTCACATGTTTCTCATCATCAAGGACTGCCGTGTACACACTATAATTGATGGAGGCAGCTGCAATAACTTGGTGAACATGGATGTGGTCAAGAAACTAGGGTTGACAACAAGAGCACACCCTCATCCATACCATATTCAGTGGTTCAACAACAGCGGTAAGGTTAGGGTTACACAAACAGCGATAGTATATTTTTCGATTGGTTCTTACCATGATTTTGCCGATTTTGATGTCGTACCTATGGATGCTTGTTCTCTTTTGTTGGGATGTCCTTGGGAATATTATACGGATGCTATTCATCGTGGTAGAACTATTAAATATACTCTGATGCATAAAGGAAAGAAAATCACTTTGCTTCCTATGACTCATGCTGAAATTGTGCATTTGGAGAAAAGTAAAACACGTGATGATAAGGCAACAAAATTACTAGACTCTGAAAAACAGCAAGTAATTAAGTTAAAATCACCTTCGTTGCTCACAACTAAATCTGACCTTGCTGATTTATTTAATACCAAGGGGATGTACTATGCTTTAGTATGCAAAGAAGCCATGTTTTCGCTTCATGAAGTGTCCATTGCATTGCCCCCTTCTGTCGCTAACCTTTTGCAGGATTTCGCCGATGTGTTTCCCCCCAAGATACCCCCTGGATTACCACCTATGAGGGGCATTGAACATAAGATCGACTTGATTCCAGGGACAAGTTTGCCAAATTATGCGGCGTACAGGGCGAATCCGGAAGAGACAAGGGAAATTCAGTGACAAGTTCAAGATCTTTTGAACCGCGAGTATATTCGTGAAAGCCTTAGTCCTTGTTCTGTTCATGTTCTTTTGGTTCCTAAGAAAGATGGTAGCTAGTGCATGTGTGTTGATTATAGAGCGATTAATAACATCATCATTCGATATCGTTATCCTATTCCTCGCTTAGATGACATGCTTGATGAATTGAGTGGTGCTATTATTTTCACAAAAATTGACTTGCGTAGTGGTTACCACCAAATTAGAATGGCACTAGGAGATGAATGGAAAACTGTATTTAAAACAAAGTTTGGACTTTATGAGTGGTTAGTCATGCCTTTTTGTTTAACTAATGCACCTAGAACTTTTATGAGATTAATGAACGAGGTTTTACGTGCTTTTATTTGAAAATTTGTGGTGGTTTACTTCGATGATATCCTCATTTACAGCAAGTCATATGACAAACAACGTGCTGTTTTCAGTGTCTTAAGAGATGCACGTTTGTTTGGTAACCTCGAAAAGTGCGTCTTTTGCACCAATCAAGTTTCGTTTCTTGGATATGTCGTTTCATCGCAGGGAATTGAGATGGATGAGACAAAAATTGTGGCGATCACTAGCTGGCCAACTCCATCGACCGTCACGCAGGTGCGTAGTTTTCTTGGTCTTGCAGGTTTTTATCGACGCTTTGGGCGGTATTTCAGCACCATTGCAGCACCCCTCCATTAACTGACAAAGACGGGAGTGCAGTTTCGATGGGGCAAACAGCAGCAACAAGCTTTTGATGTTCCCAAATCAAAGCTTACACAAGCACCATTGCTACAACTTCCTGATTTTGACAAGACATTTGAGCTAGAATGTGATGCAAGCGGCATTGGTATTGGAGGTGTGTTCATACAAGGAGGTAAAACCGTTGCATTCTTTAGTGAAAAATTCCAAGGTCCTTCTCTGAATTATTCTACTTATGATAAGGATATGTATGCCTTAGTGTGAATTCTACAAACTTGGCAACATTATCTTTGGTCTAAGGAGTTCGTCATACATTCCGATCATGAATCCTTGAAGTATCTTAAGTGTCAAACCAATGTGAATAAACGACATGCTAAATAGATTGAGTTCATAGAATCGTTTCCATACACCATTAAGCATATGAAAGGGAAGGAGAATGTTATTGCAGATGCATTATCTAGACGTTACACCATGCTGTCCCAACTTGATCATAAAATATTTGGTTTGTAAACAATAAAAGAATTATATCCTACTGATTTGGACTTCAAAGATGCCTTTGAAAATTGTAGAGAAGGAAGAACTCGGAATAAATATGTACTACGGGAAGGCCTCCTCTATCGTGCTAACAAGCTATTTGTTCCTGCTAGTTCCGTTCGCCTATTACTTTTGCAGGAAGCACATGGAGGAGGTTTGATGGGACATTTTGGAGTGAAGAAAACTGAGGATGTACTGGCCACACACTTCTTTTGGCCAAAGATGAGACGTGATGTCGAGCGCTACGTGTCACGATGCACTACTTGCAATAAAGCTTTGTCTCGACTTAACCCAGATGGTCTTTATATGCCTATTCCTGTTCCTAGTGTACCTTGGCAGGATATTTCCATGGATTTTTTTTTGGGATTGCCTAGGACTAACAGGGGGAGGGATAGTATTTTTGTGGTTGTTGATCGTTTCTCCAAAATGGCTCATTTTATACCTTGTCATAAGAATGATAATGCCTCACACATTGCTGATTTATTTATGACAGAAATTATTCGTTTACATGGTGTGCCAAATAACATTGTTTCTTATCGTGATGCAAAAATTTTAAGTCATTTTTGAAGAACTTTTTGGTATAAATTGGGAACCAAACTGCTGTTTTCAACCACATGTCACCCACAAACCGATGGACAAACTGAGGTAGTAAATCGTACTCTATCCACTATGTTGCGGGCTGTTTTAAAAACAACTTTAAAGGGTTGGGAGGATTGTTTACCACATATAGAATTTGCTTACAAATGGTCAGTTCACTCTACTACAAAGGTAAGCCCATTCCAGGTAGTGTATGGTTTCAATCCCCGTGCTCCTATTGATTTATTACCTTTGCCTCCTTCTGAAACTATAAATTTGGATGCTACACGATGATCTGAATTCATTCTTAAGATGCATGAAACTACAAAGAAAAATATTGAATGTATGAATGAGAAGTATAGAATTTCTGGTAGTAAAGGTAGAAAAGAAGTAAAACTTGAACCAGGGGACTTGGTATGGCTACATTTGAGAAATGAACGATTCCCTCACTTGAGAAAATCTAAACTTATGCCACGAGCTGCTGGTCCTTTTAAGATTGTTGAAAAGATCAATGACAATGCATATAAGTTTGAGTTGCCTCCCGATTTTGGAGTTAGTCCCACATTTAACATTTCAGATTTACGACCATACTTGGGAGAAGAAGATGATCTTGAGTCGAGGACAACTCCGATTCAAGAGGGGGAGGATGATGAGGACATCACAACAGTGCATACTCACATTCATATACAAGGACCAATCACAAGAGCACGAGCACGGTTACTAAATCAGCAGGTGAACTCGTTCCTAACTTACCCATGTAAGTTTGAGAATGGATTGCTATTTAATGATTTAATTGTTATTAGGAACCATGGACATGATCAACAAGTAAAGGGACGAGGATTTGGGGACGTGGAGAACCAGATGGGACATCCACAAGTTGAAGGAAACAGTTGCCAACTCGGACTCGAGTTCAACTCGGAGTCCAGGAGCAGTCCATCTTAAAATGGATGCCCAGGATGCATACGGACTCCATTTTTGATGTTCTACATATGATGGAAAGATGAGAAGATAAACTTACCAATGGTTCTGGTCCCACATTAAAATTTGCCAGGAATCATTGGGAATTGTCGAAACAAGTCGAATTCAGAGTTCTGTCCGGTGCTGCACCACCATATTGGGCTTTTGGGACTTGTATCCCGTATGAGTCCATTAGGAACGCATCTAAGGGTCTTATGGACGAACCCTAGCCTTTAAATACTGTAGCCGCCAGCCAAATTCGGTGGGTTTTGCTTAGATTAAACGAATTTCGCCATTCTACGGTTTGTGAGACCCCAATTTTGCAATTTCAGATTGCATCTTCATCGTTCTTGCTTGTGTTCTCGGTTGCACCTGCAGGGATAGCCTTCTTGGCGAGGTCAAACGTGTGAATCACGGTTGATAACCAACGGAGCAGGGGTGTAGTGATTGCAGGGGTATTGGAGCCTGCTCGAGTGCCTCAGATCATCAACGTCGAGATCTCCACTTCAATCGATCTACCTTTTCGGAAGACCGGGCCTAAACAACTCATCACCAGGTATCATCAAATAAAAATCCGGGCATTGTGTGAGTTTGTTCTCTAATGATCATGTTGATGGTGGTTACTTGCTCTTCAAATGTGTTCATCAACTTTCTTCAAATGAAGTGTGTGTGGGTTGTGATGAACACTTTGAGTATGTGCCAAAAACTTAGGCCCTTACATGGCCTACCCTTACCAAGACCAACTACGTCGAGTGGGCCGCGGCGATGAGAATACGGCTCCAAGTGCGGCACGTGGGAAGCAGTCTGGTACGGCGACGTCGACTACTACGAGGATCGACGAGCGCTGGATGCTCTCATTGCTGCAGTACTGCCCAAGATGCAGTTCTCGCTTTCCAATAAACGGACTGCCAAGGAGGCCTGGGACGCCATCGCTGCGACACGCATCGGCAGCGACCGCGCCCGCAAGACCACACTGTAGGCACTCCGCAAGAAGTGGGAGAACCTGACATTCAAGCCAGGTGAGGATGTTGATGACTTTGCTCTCCTTCTCATCACACTACTACAAAAGATGGTGCAGTTCGGCGACGACACCTATAACGAGGAGAGAGCCATCGAGAAGCTCTTCCGTTGCATCCCCGAGAAGTACAAGCAGATCGCTCGCTCGATCGAGTCTCTGCTGGACCCCTCCACGATGTCGATCGAAGAGGCGATAGGCTGCCTCAAGGTCGTCGACAACGATGAATCTCAGCCTCTCTCGGGGCCTATCACCATCGGCGGGAACCTACATCTCACTCGGGAGCAATGGGAGGCCTGCCAAGGTGACGGGAAGAAGGGGGAGCCCTCCTCCTCGAAAGGCGGCTGCAAGCGCGGCAAGCCAAGCAAGGGGCGCGGAGTTGCCCAATCCGAGACGCAGAGACGTGCCGAGGGTGGTGCCCATGGAGGCGCCCAGGGCGGCACCGCCGGCAACCAGAAGCCAATACGAGACGACACCTGCCACAACTGTGGCAACTTTGGTCATTGGGCCAGGGAGTGTCGGCAACAACAACGCGGCCAGGCCCAAGTCGCACAGGTGGAGGAGGAGCCGGCTCTGCTCCTGGCACACGCAAGCATCGAGCCACCTCCAGTGGCATCGGCTGCAGCGGCTCTCCTCCACATCGATGAGTCGAGAGCACACGCCTTCCTCGGTGACGGCTCCAGCAATGACAAGACTGACGGGTGGTGCCTCGACACCGGTGCCACCCATCACATGACTGGTCGACGGAAGTTCTTCACTGAGTTCGACCCCAATGTCCGAGGCTCCGTCAAGTTTGGGGACGCCTCGGGTGTGGAGATCAAGGGCGTCGGCTCCGTCATCCTCACCGCCGAGTCTGGTGAGCACAGGCTGCTCATCGGAGTCTACTACATTCCCGCGTTGAGGAACTCTATTATCAGCCTGGGTGAGCTGAATGAGAACGGTTCGCGCGTGGAGATCAAGGACAAAGTCATGAGGATTTGGGATCGCCATCGTCGCCTTCTTGCCAAGGTAACCAGAGGCATCAATCGACTCTACGTCCTTAATGTGCAGGTAGCACAACCTCTCTGCCTTGCTACTCGTCGGGATGACGAGGCGTGGCAGTGACATGAGCGCTTTGGGTACCTTCACTTCAAGGCCTTGAAGCGGCTCAGTGCCAAGGAGATGGTGTTAGTATCTGAAGTATTACTCTCATGGAGAGGATGACACTAAGAGTTGGGAAATTTTTCTTGTTTCATTCCACACAATGCCATGCCCAACCTAGGGGTTGGAGTTACATATTTATAGCTAAGGCAGCCAAGCATATACCTAGATGCTAGTCTAAGATGCTGTCCTACCAAAAGGCTAATATGTTGTCATAACAAGGACTGAGATGATGTCGTCTTGGTCTAAGATGTTGTCCAACCAAAAGACTAATATATTGTCCTAACAAGGACTGATATGTTGTCCTTTTGGTCTAAGATGATGTCCTACCAAAGGACTAATATGCTGTCCTACTAAGGACTGAGATGCTGTCCTAACTAGGGGCCACACAGACCAAGAGTACAAGACTTATAACTTCATTCTCCCCCTAAGTCTTGTGCGTTGTCTTGTGGGAGAGTTGGACCATCCCGATCCTGAAGCAAAGCTCAAGGAATGTGATCCTCCCAAGGGACTTGGTGAGCAGGTCTGCAAGCTGGTCTGTTGATGTAGCACGCCTTGATGCTCCCTTCCTCCAAGCAGCCTCGAAGGAAGTGGTACCTCACCCGGATGTGCTTGCTCTGTTCATGAAAGACGGGGTTCTTTGCTAGAGCCAGAGCGGACTTGTTGTCCACCCTGAGTTCCACCGCTCCGTTGTCTTTGCCGAGGAGATCACCAAGCAGTCGAACTAGCCAGAGCGGCTGAGTCAAAGCGGTAGAGGCCGCTATGTACTCGACCTCGCAGCTGGACAGGGCCACCACCTTCTGGTTGACTGATTGCTAGCTAACGAGGCACTTGTCGAGGAAGAAGAGAATCCCGCTCATGCTCTTGCTAGTGTCGATGTCGCCGGCGTGGTCGCTGTACCCGACAAGGTGTGCCTCCCCAGGGAACCTCGGGTAGTAGAGGCCGTAGTCGAGAGTGCCCGCAACGTAGCGGATGATCCTCTTCACAGCCTACTGGTGCTCCGTCATCGGTCGCTGCATGAACCAACTGACGTAGCCGACAGAGAATGCCAAGTCCGGCCGTGTGTGAGCGAGGTAGCGAAGGCTCCCCACAAGACGTCGATACTGCGTGGAGTCCACCTCCTCCGTCGTGTTGTTGCGACTCAGCTTCAGTCTCTCCTCCATGGGAGTGAGAGCTGGGTTGCAGTATGCGAGCCCAGCCAGCTCAACAATGCGCTTGGCGTAGGCAGTCTGTTGAAGCATGATCCCGAGAGTCGGCCTGGTGCACCTCGATCCCCAGGTAGAAGGAGATAGATCCCACGTCACTCATCTGGAAGGTGGCTTTCATCGCTTCCTTGAATGCTGCCACCTTCGCCTCCTTGGTGCCGGTGATCACCAAGTCGTCGACGTAGACACCCACTAGTAGGGCATTTCCTCCATTGCCCCGCCGGTAGATGGCCGCCTCATGCGGGCTTTGCTCAAAGCCCATCCCCTTGAGCGTGGAGTCCAACTTGGCATTCCACGCCCTTGGTGCCTACCGCAGGCCATAGATGGCCTTGCGCAGGCACACCACCTTGCCCTCCTTGCCAGGAATCGTAAATCCCGGTGGCTGGTGCACATAGACATCCTCCTTTAAATCGCCGTTAAGAAACGCCGACTTGACATCCATGTGCTGAACCCGCCAGCCTCCCTGAGCAGCCAGTGCAAGGAGGAGTCGCACAGATTCCATCCGCGCCACAGGCGCGAAGGCATCGTCGAAGTCGATCCCCTCCTGTTGCATGAAACCGTGTGCCACCAAGCGAGCCTTGTGCTTGACGATGGCGCCGGCTTCATCCCTCTTCAGCTTGAACACCCACTTAAGGGTGATCGCGCGGTGACCATGAGGGAGGTCAGCAAGCTCCCAGGTGCGGTTGTTCTCAACTGCGTCCATCTCCGACTGCATCGCGGCACGCCATGCCACGTGTCTCTCAGCCTCCGCGAAAGATCGAGGCTCGCCGTCGTAGCACGCAAGATGCAACTGGTCACTGAGAAGATCCTCCATCATACGATACCGCAACAGCTCGCCATCGTGGTACGCATCGATGTGCTCCTCGTCGTGGGAGAGCGGAGTAACGAACTCCACCAGTTTGTGTTCGACACGAGCTGGTGTCAGAGTGGACGTACCCGGAGGGATGGCAGTCGGTGCTGGAGTGCGTGGGGTCACCGGCTGTGGTGGTGGAGAGGTCGTCACAGTCGAGGTCGTGACTGGGGAGTGTGGCGCTGAAGTTGGTGGAGAAGAGCTGCCTACTCCCCCAGTTCCCTTGAAGTGGACGTACTCGACGATGAAGTTGTCGTATGTTAGAGTCGAGCCCTCATCTCCGCCTTGTCCCATGCCCATCCGCGCCCTTCATTGAACACTACAACACGTGCTGTGCGCACGCGCTGTGTTCCTAGGTCGAGAATGCGGTAGGCCTTCGAGCCCTCCGCGTAGCCGATGAACACCCCTGGAGTGCTCCTGTCGGGCCGAAGACCCGTAGGTGAGAGAATGTTGGCTTGCACCCATACCAAGCCTCGTACGGCGTTCTGCCGTTGAGAGCCTTGATGGGCGAGCGGTTGAGGATGTAGACCGCCGTCACCACCGCCTCTCCCCAAAAGATAGCCGGCATTCCCCACTACTTGAGGAGGGCCCGAGCCATCCCCACAACCGTCTGGTTGCGTCGCTTGACGACGCCGTTCTGCTGCGAGCTGTACGGCGCGGAGTAGTGGCGCTGAACACCCTCATCCGTGCAGTACGACGCGAATTCAACCGCCGTGAATTTGCCACCGTTGTCGGTGCGCAGCACGCGCAGCTTGCGGCCGCACTCCGCCTCCGCAATGGCCTGCACGCGCCTGATGGCGTTCGCAGCCTCTCCCTTGCTACCGAGGACCATCACCCACATGTAGCGGGAGAGGTCATCGACAAGTAGCAGGAAGTACCGTCGTCCTCCCGTGTAGCCGGTGTCACCGGTCCACGCAAGTCCCCATGCTCGAGGTTCAGCCGCTCCTTGGCTCGGAAGCTCTCACATTTCATGTATCTCATGAACTCAAATTCAAATTCAAACTGTTTTCATCCCATGAATTCAAAAGTGGGAGGCATATTCTTACTCAGTACATTTTTGTGAGCTCACACACCAATTTTTACTCCATTTGGAGTTGATCTTGACATGAGCTAAGTTTAGCAAATTCAAACCTTATTTGAATTTCAAATTGCTTATGTGCTGAAATTTAGTCAAACACAAATCAATTTGAATTCTATCCCATTCAAATGGCTCAGGGGTACATAATTCAAATCACCATGGGTATAAGGGGGATTACTATGTATAACAGTGAGAGGGAGTTAATTTTAGAGATTAAAAAGGAGGTGGGACCCGCATGTCAGCCACTGAAACAAATTCAACCGACTGAAACTTCAGCACTCGGGTTACTGGGCTTCCTTCGAGGGCGCCACCGAGGGAAGCCGCGCGCCACCAGCTGCTTGCCCACGCGCGAGCGCCGGGGTCGGTTCTGATCCCCGTCTTAAGCTGCTCCACGCTCTCTGCCGAAGAAAACGTCGGTTGCTTTCTTCTCCTCGTGTGACGAAGCTCTCTTCCCTCCGCTACCTCGGCTCAATCGGGAATCCGGCCGAATCGACCACGCCATCCCTCCCCAAGCTGCTAAACCGCACCCTAAGCTCCGCACACACCTCCCCGACCCGGAAACGAGCGAGTTCCGGCCTTCCTTGCCCGAGAACGACCGCCACAGCGGCGACCAAGCTTCAGCCGGCGATCGAGTGCTCGTGGACAGCCCTCCATAGGGGTTCTCATGGTCAAACGATCAAGGCCACGAGAGCTCGCTGTGTTGGTGCTGCTCTCAACCAAGTCTCAAGCCACGCCGTGAAGCATCTACGGTGAATTTCAAGTTTTTCACTTCGTCGAGTTCTACCGAGCGACCGGTACGGTTTCTTCAAATTCTTCCTCTCTGATCCTCCGTAGGTCGTCAAACTCTGCACATAGGCACTGGACTAGCCGACGATCATTTTACTTTAGGATCCGTCGCATGAAAACACCTTGGAGCAACGTATTCCGAGCTTTACCGAGCGTGTTCTTCGCGGAACCAATCGGGCGCACGATGTCGAGCTATTTGTCGTAGTTTCTGAGCTAATCCATGGCCTTGTCGAGCTTTGCGATCACCACTGGTGCTGTAGAGCTAGTCGGTCAAGGTTTTGGCGGACTAGGGACCCCGGCCGACGTTGCGGAACTTCAACCGCGGCGGCCACATGTCGCCGGTCGTCTTCCGATCATCGGCAGCCCCAGAACACCTCACCATCGTGTTCCTCAGTGTCGCGTACGCCTTGTCTGCGAGTTCTAGCCCGTACGGTGGCCGAGACTGGCGAACCGGCGAGCTGAGCGCGCGGGCGCGCGAAAATCAGCCGGAGGAAGAAGAAGCCGGTGGGTCCCGGCTGTCAGCGGCAGATATATTTAAAACTGGGATCTGCTGTGACCCGGATCGGGTGTGGCTGCGTGCAAAGGACTCAGTAGCCGCGTGTGTCAACCGATGAGGAGCTGACACGTAGCCCCGGGTCCCACGCGCAGTGATTTGAACTTTTCCTGATTTTCAGATTTCATTCAAACTTCAAATCCTCATAACTTGGGCTAGGAAGCTCCAAATCGAGTGAACCAAATTTTGTTGGATTTAGCTCTCTGAGTACTTTCCAGCAAATCAAGTTTCACTTCATGGAAATACCTATTTCTCCAGAATTAATTCTCCAAAATTTAAACTGTTTAGAATTTTAACTGGAGAACCTTTTGGAGGAAAATTCTGAAATTTTGCCAGGATGTTAACAAAAATATCCCTTAGCTACCATAAAAATTTCAGTTCCATTTGAGCTCATTTGGTCCACCTAATGGTGTGATTAATAAAACTGTTCTAGAGAAAATAGAAAATGTCCAGAAACATTTTTAGAATTTCTCTGAAATTATTTAGCTCATATCTTTGGATAGGAACCTTCAAATTAAGTGAAACCAACTCCATTAGAACCCTCTGAAAATCTAGTTTTCAAAAAGTCATAGCTTGCTCCATGAAAGTTCCTAGAACACCCTAAAAGCTCCAATTAAAGTCAAGTACATAATTATTTGTGGAGAGCTCAAATGAGCTTTGCTGCAACTAAAACTTGGCCAAGTCTCTATTTAGGTTGTAACCAAACCACAGTAAAAATTTCACAGTCATTGGGTCTGTCTAGTGAAACTTATAATCTTCACAAGTTTAAATTCAAATCAAATGCATATAAATTGACACATATTTATATTTCTCATATGTAGTCGCTAAGGTTGAGGAGGAACCCGAAGTCTTAGACTTCGTTACTCCGGAAGAGCAGCTAAGAGCAGCAAGGCAAGCTCCGGTTTGCATTAACTTTTTTATAAATTTTTATTGTTTTAAGAACTTATTTTGAGTACCATTTCTTCATGCATTTGAGTCTTGTTTGAAAACCCAAATGCATAGCCAAGAAAACCATGGTTTGGGATTAGGATTAAAACCCCGTTTAGCTACTGCAATGTTAAGGTTGTGTAGGATTCGGTACAAGTCGAGTAGTTGGAACTACTCGTGAGGATAGGCTAGGGGCATTCGACTCGGATAGAGATAGCAAATGAAACACATGGCAAGAAAATAAGACCGAGCGGAGAGTAAGGGTAGCAGGACTTTGGGGTCTGGGTGCTATAGCTCCGCTTGTGTCGATTGAGGACCGAGCCGTGTGCGGGTCTGTTGAACAAGCTAGAACAGTACCGAAGACCTACCGGCTATATGGGAACCGGGAAACCGATGTAACTCGGGTAGCTTGATCTTGAGGCATAGCTGGTCGTTCAGAGGGTAGGTTGAGAGCTCGAGGTGTCAATCGGCTGGCGGCACTAAGATGCACGTGCAGAGACCTTTTGCTCGGTACGATTGGACCGGTTCAACATTTGGCTGACGGATGAAAGGTGGTTGCGTACGATGTCCATGATGGTTGTTGTAGGCAACATCGAGTACGGGCGTACGTGACGGGTTATTCGGGTAACCCTACAGGTGTAAATCGATTATAATCGCCGTCCCTCGTGGTCAGTGAGTACCACTTGTTCACTGTACCGTGACGTAGAAAGAATAGGCTAGATTCATGTTAAAAGTTTGCTAGTTTGAAAGATATACCTTGCTTGTTAATGTCTTGTTATAGTTTAGAGCTAATTAAAGTCCTTTTCAACTTTAGGCAAAGCACATGAGAGAAATGTGTTTCTTGTTTGATTGTTGCTCTCTCATGTGACTTAACGTAAGGTTCTCCACAACCTACTGCTAAAAACTTGAAAGTAAGGTTCCACTAATTAGTCGAGTCCTTTGTAACTTATTTTACCTTATGTAACCTATCATCCATCATGTAGAAGTTCCATATATAGGAGAGACGGGTCAGTCCTGCTGAGCCTTCGTGCTCACTGCTTGTGTTTGAAGCTTTTGCAGGGTTCTATGAGGAAGGGACTCCCGAGGAGGAGACGGAACCCCACGAGGGGAACCCCGTCGAGTGGGAGTCGTGCACGCCGCTGCGTTAGTGTGTGTGCGTGCTAGCGGGGACACGTTCACGGGTTGAACGTGAACTCGATGCGTAGTCTACGCCCGTGAGTGTAGACTGAACATATTATGTTGTAAAAATGTTAATACACTGGTTTATGTAATAAAACTTTGCTTCCGCTTTGTACCTTTGATGTGTGTTATCTGGTGCTGTGCAACCCAGCCGACTCACACACTCATACGCGCAAGCAATACAGAAAACACTCCCGTTGACGTAGGGTATTACGCTCCGGCGGCCCAAACCACGTAAATCCTTGTGTCTTTCCTCGCCATTGTGCTCCGACCTTTGAGATCCACTAGCTCCTCTGAAAAAAGAACCTCCGCGGGCTGCTCAGGCGGACCGGGGGAAGTGTCGCAGTAAAACACTTCGACATTTGACGCGCCAGGTAGGGGGCTTTGGTTCTTGAAGTCGTTCGAGAAGCCCACAATGGTGAACATCCAATCTTTCGGAGGTTCTTCCCGCCTCTCGCGCCGCCAGCGGCAAAGCGAGCAGGAAGCGTCCTCTAGTCCTAGAGCGGGACCATCTGCACCAGCGCCAGTCCCCACAGCGACGGTGCCTGTAGCTTCCTGGCAGCCTTCGGTGGCGATGGCGTCGCAAGCACCGATTTAGGCCAGCCCGGAGAGCGCGCTAGTAGCCCGCGCTCTTTCACAATGCTCCAAGCGCGGGAGCTTCCCCGTTTGCTGCTGAGCAGTGGCGCAACGACGTCGGCCACCTGGTTGTTGCCGCGCTTAACTCGCCATGCCACCGAAGACGGAGGCTAGAAACAGTGCAACTGCCGCCCCATGCCCTAACGAGGGATTACAAGGCGGCGACAACCCACTCGACGGCGACGTCCAGGCTACCCACCTTAGACCTCAAGGGCGAGCTGGACCGCCGCCGCCGTCAGAAAGAAGACGGCCGCGTCACCATCGAGCGACAACGCGAGTGGCGTCGTAGCCTCGGGGAGGAGTGTGGTACCCCGGGTACCATGCGCCCCATCTATGTGGGTCAGGACCCCGTCTCCCCAGGCTCGGTGGGAGGCTGCATGGTTCTGGCTCCACATCTTCGTATGGCAGTGTGGGCGCGCAAGTTCCGACCGCACTTGTCGGAGAAGTTTGACGGGACAGTCAACCCCGTCTAGTTCCTGCAGATCTACACCACCGCCATCTTAGCTGCAAGAGGGGATGAGGCCATCATGGCCAACTACTTTCCTGTAGCCTTGATCGGGTCGACCCGATCATGGCTCATGAACTTGCCCCAGGAGTCTGTAACCTCCTGGGAAGAGTTGTGCCGCCAGTTTACAGCCAACTTCGTGAGTTCCTAGACCCGACCGGGCTCGGAGCCTGACCTTCACGCCCTGCAACAGCAACTGGGAGAGTCGATGCGCTCCTTCATCCAACGTTTCTCCCAGGTTAGGAACACCATCCCCCGCATCACCAACGCCTCCATTGTCATCGCCTTCCGACAGGGTGTCCGCGACAAGAAGATGCTCGAGAAGTTGGCCACGCACGACGTGCAGGATGTCTCCGAGCTCTTCAGCTTGGCGGACAAGTGTGCCAGGGCCGCGGAGGGCCGTAACTGGCACACATCGCCTAGCAAGGGGGGTGAGCCTGCCAGGGAGAACCCTGGCGGCAAGAAGGCCGGCAGCAAGGACAAACCGCTAGCTGGGGCCCACACTGCAGCAGCAGTAGCAGCTGCAGGGGGCCGAGGGTCGCGCACCAACAAGCGTCCGCGATAGCGACGACGGCGACCAGAGGTGCCCGGTCCACGACACCAACCGGCACAGCGCCAGCGAGTGCCGGGAGATCCAGAGGCTGGCGGAGCGCTTCTGAGAGCTTCGGCAGCAGCGCCAAGACGGTGCACCCTTCCGCCAGCGGGAGGACAAAGAGAAGGTTGACCCGGAAGTCTGCCCGGACCAGGAGATGGAGTTCTAGGACGGCAAGCGGGCGTTGAAGGTCATCTATGACAAAGATGAGAGCTCCGACCCCGACCACAGTGAGCGGCGCAAGACGCTCCATGCCTAACCAGACGTTCCCTCTTCCGTCGTGAACAGAGGGTGGCTCGGGCTACCTGGTGCCTCGTCCAATGCTTTCTCAAGGAGGGATGACAAACCTCCCCCCCCCCCCAGCTGGGAGGGTCCCTCTCGACCAATACAAGCATGCCGCTCTAGGTGCGCCTGCCTTGTTGCAGGGAATAGGTACCTCTACCCAGACTTCAGGTCACAGGACTCCTCTGTAAGTTCTACCCTTAAGGTAGTGGTAGGATGTTTTTTCTTTCTCTTTCGTGTAGGGTGTCATAGAGACTAGGAACAAGGCTTAAAACAGCTAAAGCCCCGGAGGGGTCCAGTTACTCTTGGTATCTGAGGCGAGTCGTTGCCTTCTTATACGATCTGTTGCCTCCCATCGCCCGAGGGAAACTAGAAATAAGAAAAAAGATATCATGCCCTGTGCACTCCATTACAGTTTATGCTGGCTTACGCATATCTGCTATAAATGGTATGTTCGGAGCCCGCCCTACACACATTAGTCCTACACATTAGTGGTGGAATGGGCTTCGTCTTCATGCCACCCAGGGGACCAAGATGACGGTGACCCGGAGCCTAGTTATTCACCGGACCTCACTAGACACTCTACATCGACGGCTCCTCGCGCAAGCAAGGTGCCAGAGCGGGGGTCCTGCTCATCTCGCGAGCAGGAGAGCAGTTCAAGCACATGGTGCACCTAGACTTCAAGGCTATTAACAACATGGCAGAGTACGAAGTCCTCATATTTGGCTTGAGGAATGCCCTTCCTTTAGGCATGCGACAGATGCTAGTTAAAGGAGACTCCCAACACGCCACCAAACAAGTCGAGCGTGAGCACTTCTACAATGATCCACAACTAGCTGCTTACCTTATCTGTATGCAAGAGATGGAGACGGAATTTCATGCTTTGAAGTAGTGCCATATCCCCCGCGCCAACAACGCGGTAGTAGACGACCTTTCAATAAAAGCCTCTGCATGGGCTCTGGTGCCCGAAGGCACCTTTGAAAGGAAGCTATTGCGTCATACAGCCTGGCCTGCCGAACCAGGCGAAGGGGGCAAGCCCAACACCTCGAAGCTAGCAGTCCCGGCGGCCCTGCAACCATGGCGCTCGCCAAGATGCATGGATCACGGAGGTCCGGACCTACTTCAAAGACAATATCCTTCCCGATGAACGTGTAATCGCTGAACGCATCGTTTGTATGGCTAAGAGATACACACTGGTAGATGGAGATCTCTACCGGCGTGGCGCCAACAGCGTTCTATTGCGATGCATATCCCGAGAGGAGGGTTGCGAGCTACTCGCGGAGATCCATGTGGACGAGTGCGGCAACCACGCTTCATGCTGCACGCTAGTCGGTAAAGCCTTCCAGCATGGCTTCTACTGGCCGATAGCTCTTCTGGACACCGTCGAGCTGGTCAAGCGATGCAAGGCGTACCAGTTTCATGCCAAGAAGATCCACACACCAACACAGTGTCGCTCAACGGCACAGAGCCACCTAGCTGACTGAGGAGACGCAACGACATGACGGGGGCTTCATCATCACCGGCCACCCGATCAGAGGCGCCCGACGTGACAGGCGGCACGCCTTAACTTCACCGACAGTTACAATGCATATAGATGAAAATGCCTGTAGCTTATGTGTAGGATGCAGATAGCCGCGGGGCCACCTGCCGGGCCCCGGGCCACCTTGTAACTGCCCCGGCCTTGGGCTATAAAAGGACAGGGGCAGCCTCCGAGCAAATGGTTCGCAACCCAGCCGACTCACACTCATACGCGCAAGCAATACAGAAAACACTCCCTTAGACATAGGGTATTACGCTCTGGTGGCCTGAACCACGTAAATCCTTGTGTTTTTCCTCGCCATTGTGCTTCGACTTTCGAGATCCACTAGCCCCTCCAAAAAAAGAACCTCTGCGGGCCGCTCGGGCAGACCGGGGGAAGTGTCGCAGGAAAACACTTCAATAGTGGGCCTATCACGTCGACGACTCCAGGTGGCAAGAAGATGTTCTTGTTGCTAGTGGATGACATGAGCCACTACATGTGGCTCTATCTCCTAGCAACCAAGGACCAGGCTCCCGACTTAATTCAGCAGTTCCAGGCAACGACTGAATTAGAGTCTGGGAGGAGGCTGAAGCTACTCCGTACTGATCACGGGGAGTTCACCTCACAGGAGTTCGACAAGTACCGCGCTCAGCACGGAGTGCAGCGTCAGCTTAGCCCCATATACACCGCAGCAAAACGGGTTGTGGGGCGGCGCAACCAGACGGTGGTCGGCGTGGCGAGGAGTATGTTGAAGACGAAGGGTATGTCCGGGATTTTTTGGGGTGAGGCAGTTATCATGGTTGTCTATATCTTAAATCGATCCCCCACCTGCGGCCTCGATGGGAAGACACCATATGAAGCTTGGCATGGAGAGTGACCAGGCGTCAACTACTTCCAAACTTTTGGGTGTGTGGGGCATGTCAAGAACACGCGCCGCCACCTGAAAAAGTTGGAAGACCGGATTACTCCGATGATTTTTCTTGGCTATGTTGCAGGGATGAAGGGTTGTACGATGTATAATCTGGCTGATGGGTGCACACACATCACGTGACGTGATATTCTGATGGAATAAGTTTTGTACTCTTGGTCTTTGTGGCCCCTAGTTAGGACAGCATCTTAGTCCTTGTTAGGACAACAGTTTAGAGCAAGAGGACATCATATTAGTCTTTTGTTAGGACAACATATTAGTCCTTTGGTAGGACAACATCTTGGCATCTTAGACTACTATTTTGGTATATGTTTGGCTGCCTCAGCTATAAATATGTAACCCCAACCACTAGGTTGGGCATGGCATTGTGTGTGGAATGAACCAAGAAAAATTTCCCAACTCCTAGTGTCATCCTCTCCATAGGGGTAATAATTCAGATACTAACAAGTGGTATCAGAGCCGTTCTATCCTGTAGCCTTGACATCTCCTGCTCATCTCCTTTCCACGCCTCTCTTTGTTCTCAGCTGGCAGCAAGAACACCGGTTGTTTTAGCTCATCCCTCCTCTCCTGCACAGACGAGCAACAACTTGTCTGAGGCAACCTCTTACCTACACAACACTCCCCCACGAGCACGTCAGTATCAGCGCTCGGTCGCTTCAAGTGCGCGGCATCGGTAGGTTGCCATGCACTGTGTGAGCGCTATACCTTGGTATATGTAATGGAAATATTCACAGTTCACACAGACGTGTGCAGCTCTTAGTAATGAAACTTTATTTGGAAAAGGACGATAGTGTGTGAACGTCTCTCCATCAGTTTATTGCTCTGAACCAACTCAGTGATGATACGTACTTAGTGCACTGATTCAGAAAGTACGTTACCAGGAGTTTTCACGTGGACAAATTTCGCTGAGCGTGCATAGGATTCCGTGTCTTGCGTGATATGGAAATTAAAACAGCCGAATCTGTGCAATTACCACTGACCGTCTTCTACACGTCTTGTTAACTGTATCTTATAGAAACTGAAAACTAAATCTTGCATTACATAGAATCAATTATTCAATAGAAAAGCAGAGTATTTGCAATACTTACAACACGGGTGTCATTACCTACGCACCAGAATTACATAAGTTTTCGTAATTTGTATATATATAGAGAGAGAGATAAGTATTCAGCTGTCATATGAATGGATCCAGCTGGACAGAAAGTTTGACTGGAAACCTCCAAGCTATAAGCTTTTGCTTAAGTAATAGTTTTACTGAAAGGCCTTTTCATTTTCATGCTTTACTTTTTGAAACTTCGATACAATTTTAAACCCACATGAACCAACAATTTAACACTATCGTAGAGATAGGGAGTCATAGAGAGAGGGTGAGGGAGAGGGCGAGGGAGAAAGTGAGAGTGCAGGGAAGGGAGAGAGAGGGAGTGAGAGTAGAGGGAGAGAGTCGTACAAGCTCAAACTCACTTTATCTATTTATTTGTACTGTAAAGATCAGCAACGAAGGCTCAAACTCCACCGCCACAGCTACCGGCACCGGGAGGAGGTCACAGAGACGGATTCTTCGGCTTCGGAGCGATTGGATCCGCGAGTGGAAGGGGTAGTGTTTAGCGAGTGGATCTCTTTTTTATTTAATGTTTTGGATGTTTTATATTTTGGATGTGTATATAAACTGTTCCGTGAGCTGACCATCGTGTCAGGTTATCCTAATTCTGTTTTTAAAAAAATTAAAACCTTATTTACGACGGCTAGCTATACAGGGCCGTCGTAAGTTAATCTAATTAACTTACGACGGCCGGGTCCAAGCCGTCGTAAGTTAACCTACTTAACTTACGACGGCCAGGGTCCAGATCGTCGTAAGTAAGGCGTCAAGCCTACCACGGGGCACGGCCATGGGCGACGGCCCGTTGTTTACGACGGCTAGGAATGGTTGTCGTAAGTTATTTATTTACGACGGTGACCGTTGTAAATGACTTTATTTACGACCAATAACTGGAAACGACTAGAAATCGTCATAAATAACTGAAAACCGTCGTAACTTAGTTATTTACGATGATTTTTTCTAATTTACGACAGTTCATGGCCGTCGTAAATTTGCTGCATTCCTGTAGTGTCAATGAAGCAGCTGGTTTGCAAGAAACTATAATATCATTTCATACTAAATAACTCTCAGGATCCGTTGTTCCCATATAACATGCCATGGGTCTTGCCTTGCTGCCAAGTTCATGGGCGTTCTGTCACCATAATACGAAACAGAAACACTGAGCGCTATTCTGCTATCTAGTGTGGTTGGAGAGCATGTTTGGATTGAACCTGGATAATCGCCCTTCGGATACATTGGGCATGTTCCCTGGATCCTCTCATTGACTGACCATAGGTAGATCTTGTGTCAAATAGTCCTGATATCTCACAGTCCTACGTGCGCTGTGCATGTGTGCATCCCGATAAAGGAGGCGATTCTACATTCGTGAACGGAAAAGTTTCATTGTTTATGTGCATGATATTGCTTCCACACATATTTCAGTCCTCTTTGTTTCTATATAAAATGTTCCCTCTTTTATAGATGCAAGGCACAAAACATAGAGCTCAGGGACCGCGCACGTGTGAGTGCTAATCATAAGTTCATCTATTGTAAGCAGAAATTATGTCAACCACTCCTTCAGAAGCTCATGGACCATTGCTATTTATGACTACATTCTATTTTTTTCGCAATTGGGTTTCTTTCTATACCCTATTTGTGGCCGCCAAGTCTGTTCTATAGGGATGACAATCCCACCCGCGGGTCTGAGTACCCGACGGATGCAAGCGAGCGTGGGGTTTTTCACCCGCGGGTGTAAACCGCAACGACCCGAATTGTCACCGGTGCGAGTGCGGATTTTTTTTCTACCTACGGATATCCAAAATAATTTATATTTGTAACTTTACCAAATTTGGTTTTTCTCTATATTTTATTTGTTCTCTCTTACTTATTTGTACCTATACTTACAATTTCTATAAGCAACTTAATATTTTTGTTGCATTGCCATTCAAAATGGATGATTTTTGTTAGACTTGTTTATTAAATGTTGTCGTATGTTCATGAAAAAATCAAACCTGGCGGACACCCGAAACCTGATCAAGACCCGATGGGTGCGGGTGTGAGTGTGAATTCTCATCTGCGGGTGTGAGACTCGAATTTCACGAGTAACCTCTTTTGTTTCACTACTAAGGGAGATTAAAATGTTTGGTAGACAATATACATGGGTCAATACATTGTAGAACCCGACGTATGAGAAACTAGATAGGATATTAGTCTCTACTGAATGGGAAACCAAATATTGGTTAACTAGCGCTATCTAGAAACGTTTCAGACCACACACCCTTGTTGCTAGAGAATCTTTCCTGTATGCTCACACCTGCGTTTAAATTTGAATTAGGGTGACTACTAAGGGAAGGTTTCAAGCCCATGATTCAGTCGATTTGGGAAGTGGAGGTCCATGGTCATAATCCTATGGATATATGGCAAACAAAAATCCGGAAGGTGCGCCAATACCTTAGAGGATGGGCGAAGAATACTAGTGGTGCCTATAGAAAAGAGAAGAAAGAAATTTTAGAAGTTGTAGACGCACTGGATAAAAAAGCGGAGGTTGTAGAGTTAACACAAGATGAGATCAGAATAAAGCAGAGGTTACATGACACACTGACAAACTTACTAAGAGGAGAAGAAATAAAATGATACTAAAGAGCTAAGACTAAAGAGTTACTTGCTAATACTAAATACTTTCATTTACTGGCCAACGAAAAACACAGAAAAAATAAAATATATCAGTTACAAGAGGGGAATAACGAAATAGCTGAAGAAAATGAGCTTATGAAATACATAGTCAAGTATTAAAAAAACTCTGGCCCCTCGGAGAAAAATACATTCCACTTAGATATGTCTTTTAGAGATGATGTACCTCACGTATCTGAGATGGAAATGATTTTTTAATAGATGACTTTACAGAAGAGGAAGATAAAAAAGTTGTGTTTCAGATGGAACATAACAACGCACCCGACCCAGATGGATTTCCTGTAAAGTTTTACTAGGCGTTCTGGAATGTGATAAAAGCAAATTTAATGACTTTGTTTCACGAACTCCATGTTGTTAGCCTGCAAATATTCAGACTAAACTTCGGTACTATAATTTTAATATCGAAAAGGACCGATGCAAATAAAATACAACAATATAGACCCATTTGTTTATTAAAGTTTCAAGATTATAACAAAAGTACTCAGTAACAGAGTCCTAACAATTGCTCAAAAAATAATCAGTCCTACACAGACTGCATTTTTATCGGGTCATAATATAATGGAAGGAGCAGTCATATTACATGAGACTATACACGAATTACACACGAAAAAACAAAATGGGGTGATGATTAAGCTGGATTTTGAGAAGGCATATGATAATGTGAATTGGTGCTTTGTTGGACAAGTTTTAGAGATGAAAGGATTTGCAACAAAATGGTGTGACTGGATTTGATCATTAATGAAAGGTGGTCATGTAAGTATTAAAGTGAATGACCAGATTAGTGAGAATTTTCAAACGGGAAAAGGTCATCGCAAAGGAGATCCCTTATCCCCTATTCTATTTAATATCATAGTTGATATGCTGCCTATAATGATTAATAGAGCTAAAGAGAATGGGATGATCTCTAGCGTTGTTCCTCACCTAGTTGAGGATGGGTTATCCATTTTGCACTATGAGGACAATACGATTAAAGTTATTGTTGAGCACTTTTGAACAACTCTCTGGATTAAAATTATTTTCCACAAGAGTGAAATCTTTTGTTTTGAAAGTGCTAGGGAATATGAAGGGTAGTACGCCCAGTGTTTTGGGTGTCAACCTGAGACTTATCTATATAAGTACTTAGGGATTCCTATGCACTACAGATAATTGACTAATAGTGATTGGAAGGTAATAGAAGACAAAATTGAACAAAAGTTAAGTAGCTGGAAAGGAAAATATCTATCGGTTGGAGGTCGTTTAGTTCTGATTAATTCGGTTCTCACTAGTCTGTCTATGTTTATGATCTTATCTTTTGATGTACCTAAAGGGTTCCTATAAAGGTTGGACTACTATAGATCCAGATTTTTTTGGCAGGGAGATAATCATAAGAAAAAAAATATAGGTTTGCTCGTTGGGATGTTGTGTGTGAGCCAAAAGAGGAAGGAGGTTTAGGGATTCTGAACATAGACATTCAGAACATGTGCTTACTGAGTAAGTGGTTATTCAATTTGATAAATGATGATGGCATATGGCAAAGGATACTTAAAAGGAAATATGTGAGAAATAAAACATTGGGACAGATACAACGTAGACCAGGAGATTCTCACTTTTGGAGTAGTTTAATGAAAGTCAAAGAAAGATTTTTAACTTATGTAAAGTTTCAAGTTAACAATGGACATAATACTAGATTTTGGGAAGATAGATGGCTTGGAAGCTTTACTCTAAAGGACAAATTTCCCTCTCTATATCATGTTGTTAGACACAAACATGCAAGTATTCTCACGTTTTCAGCTCTATCCCGCTAATATTTCTTTTAGGAGGGGGCTGGTAGATAACAATTTGGTGAGATGGCAAAGACTAGTGGCATTGATAGCTCATGTTCATCTAAACAACAGAAAAGGTAGGGTGACATGGCATTGAATGGCAGATTTTCGGTTAACTCAATGTATATAGCTTTAATTATAAATGGTAACGTGAGAAGAAACAAGATGTTATGGTTAATGAGGTTACCATTAAAAATAAAGATTTATTCATGTGGTATCTAAAGAGGGGGATGATACTTATAAAAGATAATTTACTAAAACAAAATTGGAAGGGGGACAAGAAATATGTTTTTTGCATTCACGATGAGACTATCCAACACATGTTTTTTTACTGCCATTATGCTAGATTTATTTGGAGAATTGTAAGTATCACTTTTAATATCAGTTCTCCAACATTGGTATCTCACATGTTCAGTTCTTGGCTTATATCGTTCCCAATCACTTTCAGGAAAATGATATTAGTTGTTGCAGCAGCAATCTGTTGGGCGATATGGTTATCCATGAACAATATTATTTTTGACAATTCTCCAATGAAAAATTATATGCATGTACTTTTCAGGGACACCTATTGGTGTCACACTTGGGCGTTACTACAAAAAAATGAGATGCAGAAGGACATTATAAGGAAGGTTTGCAGATTCCTGGAAGCCACAAGCATGGAAGTTTTTGCTCGCTTCGGATGGTGCCTCAGTCTTAGGATTACATATTAATAAATTATATCGGGTAGCTTTATGTTACCGGTCATCTCACATTTTTATGCATTTTTATGGTCTGGATTGAGCATTTTGTAACTTATTGGTCATAACCTCATGTTATGAGGGGAAGGTCGGGGATTCCCATTATAAAAAAAACTCTTTTGTTTCGGATTTATGCTATACCGACTAGAACCGGATATATTGTCATCCATATCTATCTGTCATGTCGCCCCTCTGCATGCTCAGCTCCTAGTCTGTCTTTGATATAAGCCACGTGTAACTCTCTCGCGCTACGGGCTGGCCATAAAAAGCCCATAGGCCCGTTCCTTTTCTTTTTGATACTGGTCCAGAGTCCTTTATAACGCAAGCAATTTTGTTTTTCAATTTTTTTCCTTTGTTCATTTTCTTTCATTTTTTCTACTCATCTTTTCTTTACATAGGTGTTACTCTTTTATTCCATTCATATTACTTTTAGTGATCAAGAATTTAATTTGTTAACCCTACATTAATAATCTGTGGTCATCATCTTGTTGTTAATTTAACATTTCTTTATCATATATTCAAAATTGTTAAAATTTTCTTTCAACATTTTAAAGTTTTTGGTAACTATCCCTTTTTGTGAATTGCAATATCTAAAACAGCCAATTACAACCATGCAATACGCTGGTTGCAATAACATTTCTATGCTACAATCAAATGAGCATTTCTACAATCGATTACCGAAACCGGTTCATAACTGGAACTAGTTCTGATAACTCTTATATGTACCATGACAGCGTAACCCGCGGAAGTCGTAGGATTCCTACGTGGCGGCGTAATGGTTCAACAACATACCACAATTAGATTGAAAAATAATGACAAGGGGGCTTCACAGCACTAACCTCACAATCTTCTTTCAAATCTTGTGTAGCGTCAAGGGATAGAGCATCCTCACCCACCTTTCTATTTCAATATGTGGTGTATTACGCGCACAAGATACTATGCCCGCGACGAACAATATTACCGTCTTAAAACTACATGGAATGAAAAAATAAATAGTTTGGCCAACTTAAAAGCATGTACCGAGTTTATAACACCGGTTAGGTTTTGTTTGGATAGAGTTGATTACTCTCTATTTGAGTGGACTAGGGGAGATTGAAGTAAAAATTATTTCATTCTGTTCCACTCATATGCACAGGGATTTATTATACCAAACAAGCCATTAAGGGGAGGATACCTAACACAGTAATTATTCTCTTAAAAATGTTTTCAGATAATTTTCATTAAAAACTTAGACCTGCCCAAAGCGGGCCGTGTCCCCTAACACAACAGAGACGTTTACATCCACGGTATAAAGGGAAGCGGGCAGCAATTGGCCCACTAGCCGCCCTCCCTCCTCTGATCCAGTACTGTTCGGCCTTGGTGAGGCGGCCCAAGTTTCGCCACTGCAAGTCTGCACCTACTACAGTCTACAGACCTGCGAGAAGTACACTCGCACCCACTCCGACAGCGGCGGGCGACGTCCGCCTCCCCATGCCGCCGCCGCCGGCGCAATGGCGGCGCGGCCGCTCTCTCTCGCGCCTGCTCCAGCGAGGCCTCCTCGTGGCCACCGTATGCGCCGCCGCGCTCACCCTCCTCCTCTACAACCACCGCCACGGACCTAAACCCCCGAAACACTCCTCGTCGAACACCTACCTCGCCTTCCCCGAGGAGCTGCCCGCCGACTCCCCGCCCGCGACGCGCGATCCAGGGGAGGTGGACGCGGTGCCTGGCGTGGTTGGGGCCGGGTACGCGGGCACGTGCGCCACGGTGGAGAGGATGGGTGAGGAGGCGGCCGGTCGGGACTATCCAGAGCATGCATGATGCGTTGAACCTGCTACCTTTTCATGTTTTATCTTCACCTGTTGTAACCACATGAATTTTTTTGGGTGTCTTCATAACATTAGTAATCTTCAAAATGAACTGATATAATATAAACCATAGATCCAATACTACTTATGCAACCCTACCGATGATGCCACATCTTTAAGCTTCCATTTATTCTGATAGTGACGGAGAGTTTTTTTTGTTTCTCCTATATCCATTATGCTCTATTGTCAGCTATTTTTAGCACTATCCCAAAAGCTTGTTGTTTTGGACATTTGCACTGGTTCCAAACAGAAACCAAATTTGACGCCCAATGTTTCTGGTGCCCTAACTATCTTAACTGTTCATCACTATCAGAGAAGTTTGGGGTAACGTTTAAGTGCTTCGTTTGAGAGCCATATCCAGCGGTGGTGACTGACGGCCCACCTCCCTCCCCTGCCGCCCCGCCGCGTCGGGGTGATAGGGGCGTCGGACGCTCTGGTGAGGCCCTATCCCGACCACAACCACCAACTAGCCCCCGTTGCCTCCCCTGTGGTCGCCAACATGTGCTATCCCGCTTGTTCCGAACCATCACAACATAAATGCTCACGCCGCCGATGCCAGTCTTTGCCTCACTGCGACCCGTGGCTTTAAAGCTGTCCCATGTTAGAAATAATCCTGTTTTCTAGATTAAACTAGAGTTAGAGGTAGAGTCCAAGTCAAATAAGAGGAGTCTAGGTAGTATTAGACTAGAAGTCTATTGTAATTGGGGCTATATATACAACCTCCCTCCAATGAGAATAATAACAGAAAAAGAGAAGAAAACAGAGAAATTTTTCGAGACTAATTACCCACGGATTTCCAACAATTGGTAATCAGAGCTAAGGTTAAGGTTCAGGTCTAACCTCGTGTTGTCCCTGGTGTGGGCTGATCTGCCCTTGGCAAGGGCGGCCAGAACTGGGCCATGTGGGCTAATCTGTCCCTGGCTTAGGCCGGATCTCTTTCTAGAAGATATTAGAGTTTAGTCTTCTTAGAGATAGAATTAGAGATAGACTAAAAGATTGAGTTGTAATAGATCAGGACTCTTGTAAAGGGGCTATATAAATAAGCCAAACACCTCAGTTTTATTGAGATCAATAAAGAAGAATTCCTCCACCTCTATAGCCCTAGCCGCCTTGTAACACCCCAAAACCTGTTAAAGAGGGGAATTTAAAATTTTTGGACGTATTGCATGTGGTGAAACAATTCAAATTCAAACTGGAATTCAAATTTGAATCAAAACAGAAAAGGAAAAAGAAAAAGAAAAACAGCCAGTGGGCTGAAACCCACCTCAGCCGGCACAAAACCCGCGCCCGCTTCTCCCCCCTCCCCCTCTCTCCCTGACGCACAGGGCCCCCATGTCATCTTCTTCCCCCTCCTCCCCCGCGCGCCCCAACTGCACCGATCTTCCCGCGCCGATCGCGGCTGCTCCACCCGATTTCCACGCCCGATCTTCGGCAAGGCGCTACTACATATCTAAACCGACCCTCCGCCGCCTCTCCTCGTGCATTTAACGCAAGAAAACTCGCCGATTTTCCCAGTGCCCGCTCCATCTTTCTCTCCGGTGAGAACCGAAACTTCCACCGCCGTTTTCCTTCGATCCTCGTTCGGATTTCCTGATCTAACGGGCTTGTCATGTTCCACCGCCGCCGGGGAGTCTTGCAGGTGAAGGAAATCCGGTGTTTTGCGCTCTATATACAGCTCCGGTGAGCACCGCCGCGTTTTCCCCTCGGAACTCGTCGCCGACCGCCTTACAGGACCTCCGAGCTCAAGAAAAACCCCGAGGTGAGATCCCCCACCTCCCCTCTTCCGTTCTATGCCAAGAAATCCAAGTTTTAGGAAGTATAGACGAAAACCCGAAGTTCTCCGGCGAGATCCCCGCCTCCCACCGCCGCGCGCCGCCGGGCAGCGCCGCCCGCACACGGCCAGGGGCGACGTGGCCCTCTGAGGCCCGTCCATTTTAAATCGTGCGGTCCCCAATAGATCTAACCCGTACCCCTTCGCGTTATAATCTCAGCCGTCTGTTTTAAATCCAACGGCCCACGTCAGCCCTGCATTATAAAGGTCGGGAATCTTACGCGCTACCCCCTGGGGATCTCAGAAAACACGAGCTAGCCCCGGAAACTTCTGATCTAGCCCCTGGACCTTCAGAAATTCATGTAAATTCATTTAAAAATCAGTTTTAGCCCCTAGACTTAATAAAAATTAGGAAAACCTCTCTGTTTTGTGTAAGTAGGCCCCTGAAAATTTAGGAAATAGTAAATTAGACCCTGTAGTAGGGTGGGTTTGCACTTCAGACCCTATAGGATATTAAATTCAGAAATTTGAACATGTGATTAGGATTTAAATTCAAATGGTGATGCAAACACATGTGCAAATACAAATTTAAATTTTCCTAGCACTTGGAAAACCTTTAGAATGAGTTAAAAACTGATTTTAGGCTGAAATGAGATCTGACTAAGTGCTGCCTACTTTTATTATTTCTGGAAATACATTTTTAGTCTAGGAAATAATTCTAAAAATGGGTAAAACAAATTTAATTTGATCCCCTCCAGAGGGGAATTTCAAAAATATTTTTATTGAACATTTTAGATCAGAACCTATTCTGTTTAGGTGATATGTCTTACTACTTTAATATTAAAGTTCACTTTTAGGCATAGAAAATAAATCTGAAAATATAGGAAAATAGGTATGCATAATTAGAAAATATTAAATGAGGTCTCCAAATCCAAAAACTTCAATTTAGGATTTTGTCGAAGATCTGAAAACCTATTTGGAGTAGAAAATTATCTTTCACGCAAACTTTGTGGCTAAGAAGTGTATATTAAATATAGAGAATTTGTTCAAATTGGAAATTCATATATAGTGTGCAATTAGAAATCTGAATACAAAAGTTAGAAATAATATATATGTTTAAAAGTGCATGTAGGTCTAAAATCAACACATCTAGGGTAACCACAACATTTAAAAATGTGAATGACTTTCATATGTATGTATGTGTGGTTTGCATGAGTGGAAGTGTGGACTATGGCTTATGGAATGTTGTTTTCCTTTGCTATGTGTGTATTGGCATGAGTAGAACCAGCCCCAGAGCAGGTTCTCACCTTTCAAGATCAAGACTTTCCATTCCCAGAGCAGCAGGAAGAAGGCAAGTGTCCTTGACCACTTTGATCCTATACTAGGATGTGTAGATAAATTTAATTGCATTGTCAATTTGGAATATGATACCCAAGCTAGGAAGTTTCCCTAGATTTTCATTATCTTACTTCCTTGTAGCCTGGGTTGGGATTAATTTTATTATGTCATTCATTCATATTACTTATGCTTAGCCATGCTTAGAATGGGATAAGTGGGATATGAGATCATCAACTTATTTTACCTTACTCTTGAATGAGATGTTATGAGTTATGTAAAGGTAGGGATCGAGGCAAGTTGGAGGATTTGGTTGGTGTTCTGTGCACGAGACTCGGGTTTGTGTTTAGTGCTTGCCTAGATCCTAAGGACCGGTTCATGGAACATGTAACCTGGCTTTACCGTGCCTACCACATGTTGAGATGGGGCATCTTGGCCAATTAATTAGGTGTATCTCCGGCGTAGTATGGGTGTTTGGATGGTGCGGGGAATAGGTGTCAGCTGGACTACCATATGAACCGCAAGGCTCAAGAGGGGGCCACTGCAGCGGGGTTGGAGCCTCTTGTATGCTGTTAGGGGTGAAACCTCAGTGGGCCCATGCTCGTCGGAAATCCCTTTGTAAAGGCCTCGTAGTGATCTCCTGGCTACACACCTGGGAAGTGTGAACGTGGTTCGCGGCCACTGGCATAATGGAGGTTCTTTTAGTCCACCCGGCAACGGGGGATGAAATCACTACATGTGGGTACAGTGGTGCAAACTCTGCAGAGTCAAAACTGTCATGACAGTCGTGCTCACGGTCAAGAGGGGCTTGGACTTATTCATGATTAGAGGATGATGAATTGGAAAGTTGAGGATGTTAAGCGGGAAGCTTAACATTGGAGATGAGACTATGTTTACTTGATATTGATGATGGGTTGAGGGATTGGGACCATTTCACCTATATAGTAATGTAGGTACTTAATAAGCTAAGGTGATAGGGATTAATTGCGTAGTGCTGTAACCATGAGTTCAACCTCTCCTTGCTCTAGCCATGCATGACACAACTTTCCCACACTTGCTGAGTACCAACGGTACTCAAACTTGCTTTTCTGTTGGTTTAAATTGCTGCTCAGGTCAAGGGGATGATGTGGTGTTCAATGACCAAGACTTCGGACCCGAAGAAGGATTCTAGGTTCACGGAGTCCCCCGGGCAACGCCTGTGACGGAGCCCACAATATTTATATTTCGCTGCTGTTTTATTTACATGTTATGAACATATTATCGTCCATCGAGACGTATGCTATGTAAGACTTATTTATATTCGAACACTTGGCTTGTAATATGATGATGCTTCACTATTTGTCGTCACATGTATGAGAAAATGATCCTCGCATACATGTGATATTCACTCGGTTGCTCTTTGGAGAAACCGGGTGTGACAGAAGTGTTATCAGAGCCAAGGTTGCCCGTAGGAATGTGGACCTAGGTAGAAATGGACGTATTTAAGAACTCTATTTTTCTTAAAAACTATTTTACAAAGGTGTGGGTTGAAAGAGTTATTTAATGGGGTCACTTTATTCACCTTGTCCCAACTTTTATTCAAAATACAATCCTTATTTAATTCTTATCTACGTTGATTTTAAATGCTTTATGTTTTAGATGGTTTGTATGATCCGCACTGCCCGCAAGTCCACCGGAGGGAGAGTTCCTGTAGCCGCCCTTGCCTTGAGAGAGGAGAACCGTCCGGTGACGTACCACTCCTACGGGTTGGCAGTAGGAGGCTTGTTGCGCCGTCTTCGGCGTATGCTCCACGCCGCCGACAATGTTGGCAAGCTGATCATACACTACAGCTCCACCAGGACCCTCCGTGAGAAGCGTGAAGAATGGAGCTCAGAGATGAGATTATCCATGAAAACCAGCTGCTCAAGATCCACCGCTCTCCAGCTTGTCGGGCGACTCAGGCCGATGCTGAGAAGGATGTCACCTAGGAGTCCATCACCTGCCAGAGTTACATCAACCGTCGCCACCTGGACAGGACTGAGTACATGTATGTCCTCCAACGTGAGAGTGGCACCACGGAGTACAAGTACCCGCCAGTGCAGCAGGGGACTTCCCACGAGCACATGGACCTGTGCTTGGAGGATGCAGCTATGCTCAGCACTCGATGACAGGAGTGCCAGCAGGAGCTTCAGGATGTCCGTGACACCCTGAAGGAGATTGAGGCGTTGCTTCGCGCCAGCTTGAGGGCGAGAGAAAGAGGAGATAGGAATGAACTGTGTGTCACCGTAAATGACACATGGACTCCTGACTCCCCAGACCACCGGGCGAGCAAGTGTCGCCACACTCCTACACCAACGACTTCCCCACCTAAAGCAGAATCAGAGGGCAACCGCAATGATGAGGAAGACCCCGACGAACCAGCTCAGTGATACGAGTTGTTTAGAGTCATTTCCCTTATTTCAGCAGGTTATCGAGTAGTCGAGTCAACACCCTATTTATTTTTGTGCTAATGTTTGGTGTGTGACGTGAGTTGTGGAAGCCATGAACATTTGTCCACAACCTCGTCTTTAGGTTGTTTTGCTTTCGTGTGTGAACCACTATGAATCAATAGTGCATTTATTTTCGCGTGAGACGTGACGCCCAAAGATCTATGTGAAATCTTCAGAAATTGTCTAAATATTAAGGCCTCAAAAGTTTAAGTTTAAACAAACAATTCGTGAAGTTAACACATAATGTCTTAAGTTAACATTTGGTTGATCATGATAGATGGCTGGAAGAGGAAAAGGTCGTGGTGCCAACCCCAACAACAACAACGATGAGGCCGCCAATCCTCTCCTTCCTGGAGGGCAAGACAGGGGTGATTGCCTTGAAGGAGCTGATCATATCCACCAAATGCTCGAAAATTAGAATCAGCTCATCCAGAGTCTAACTCAAGTGGTGGCCAACTTGCACCAAGCTCCACCTCCATAAGCTGCACCACGTCAACCAAGGTTGAGTGAGTTTCTGGGAACTCAACCCCCAAAGTTTGCAAGTGCTGCTGAACCTCTGGAGGCAGATGACTGGTTAAAGAACATAGAGAGCAAGATGAGGATCATACAATGTCAAGGGTATGAGAGGGTGCTGTTTGCCTCTCACCAATTGCATGGACCTGCTGCTGATTGGTGGACCGCTTACGCGGCAGCCCATCACGACCCCGAGAACATCACTTGGGAAAAGTTCAAGCGCAGTTTCCGCAACCACTACATACCCAGGGGTGAACTCAAGAACAAGAGAAAGGAGTTCTTGGGACTGCAGCAAGGCAACATGACTGTGAGGGAATACCTCACCAAGTTCACCCAACTATCCCGTTATGCACCACGGGACATCGAAACCGATGAGCAGAAACATGACTGTTTTGTGGAGGGACTTACCATGGAGATGCAATGTGCAATGTCCTCCAATGAGTATGAAAGCTTCCAAAAGATGGTAGATAGAGCGTTTGTCGTGGAGAGGAAGCTGAAGGCCTTGCAGAATGAGAACAAGAGGAAGATGGGATGGTCACACCAAGCATCAAGCAGCAACACACGTCCACGTCTGATGCAGCAACCGGCAGGGTAGACGAGCCGTACTATGGTACCCTACCCGACACCAAGAGGGTACAACCCGAACTTCAGACCTCCATCAGCACCCGTACAGCCGCAGCGTCAGTTTGTGCAGCAGCCACGCCTCGCTTATCAATCTCGACCAGCAGGAAAAGGGCCACAGAATCAACCCCAATATAACAAAGCCTATGCAGCCACAGCAGCAGAATGTGATGCGAGGACGGGTGAACCACGTAACCATGGAGGAAGCGCAAGAGGCACCTGACGTGGTAATTGGTAAGTTTCCTGCAGATTTACACATTGCAACCCTACTGTTCGATTCTGGTGCTACCCACTCGTTCATTGCTCAAGGGTTTGTTAAGAAGCATGATCTAGCAACAACACAAATGAACCATATGTTAGCAGTGAACTCTCCAGGGGGAGAAATAAGAACAAGACAAGTGTGTCCCAAGGTGAATCTAGACATTAATAGGGTAGTATTTACTGCAAACCTCATAGTGATAGACTCCCAAGGGATAGATATTATTTTGGGTATGGATTGGTTGACCAAACATAAAGGTATCATCCACTGTTCGACAATAACGGTGGAACTAACTCACACTAGTGGCACAAAAGTGAAGTTTGTAGCCGTGCAAGAACTAGGAGGGACATTAAACTCAATCAAGTTGAGGTGGAAGTGGAAAGGATAAGGATTATCAGGGAATATCCAGATGTTTTTCCGGAGGAGTTGCCAGGTATGCCTCCACATTGTGAAGTGGAATTCGCGATTGAACTAGTACCTCGAACAGCCCCAATATACAAGAGGCCTTATCAGATGGACTCCAAACAGCTGGAAGATCTCAAGGAACATATAAGAGAATTGATAGAGAAGGGGTATATTTGTCCTAGTTCCTCACCATGGGGAGCTCCAGTGATATTTGTGCCCAAGAAGGACGGAACCCAAAGGTTCTGCGTAGACTACCGTGCGTTGAATGAAGTAACCATCAAGAACAAGTACCCATTACCCCGCATTGAAGACTTATTTGATCAGTTGAGGGGAGCTTGTGTGTCCCCAAAAATTGATCTCAGGTCGGGATACCACCAACTGAAGATAAGGCAAACTGACATTCCAAAGACAGCTTTCGTATCTCGGTACGGGCTGTACGAATACACCGTCATGCCATTCGGGATAACTAATGCCCCAACATATTTCATGTATCTCATGAACAAGGTATTCATGGAATATCTGGACAAATTCGTGGTGGTTTTCATTGATGACATTCTCGTCTTCTCCAAAGATGAAGAAGAACATGAGGAACATTTAAGATTGGTGTTGCAAAAGCTGAGAGAACACCAACTATACGCCAAGTTGAGCAAGTGTGAGTTTTGGCTGAAGAGAGATCCCTTCTTAGGACATATAATCTCGGAGAGAGGAATCTCCGTAGATCCCGCCAAGATCGAGGATGTACAGAAGTGGAAGACCCCTGAAAATTCGAAGCTTCTTAGGGTTGGTTGGGTATTATCGACGGTTCATTGAGGGTTTCTCCAAGATCTCGAGACTCCTCACCAAATTGTTAGAGAAGGGAAGCACATTCACATGGACACCGGAGTGTGAGACGAGTTTTCAAGAGTTGAAGAAAAGATTGACAACAGCCCCAGTGCTAGTTATGCCAGATATGCAGAAGAATTTTTCGGTGTACTGCGGTTCATCTGGACATGGGTTGGGATGTGTTCTCATGCAAGAGGGGCATGTCGTTGCCTATGCGTCCCGGTAGCTCCAAAACACGAGAAGAAGTATCCTACGCATGACCTAGAACTAGCCGCAGTGGTCCACGCATTGAAGATTTGGCGGCATTACTTGGTGGGAAAGAGGACAAAGATATATACGGATCATAAGAGCTTAAAGTACATTTTCACACAGCCAGATCTCAACCTCAGACAAAGGAGATGGTTAGAGCTAATCAACGACTTTGATGTGGGCATCAACTATCATCCTGGGAAAGCGAACATCGTGGCTGATGCTTTAAGCCGGAAGGTGCAGGTCAACATGTTGAGTTCAAAGGACATGCCTACAGAATTGAAGGAAGAGATTGCAAAACTCAATTTATGTCTGGTGAATAGTGGTGAGGCCATCGCCATGTAAGTGGACTCCACATTGGAGCAAGACATACGCAACGGTCAGAAGAATGATGAGAAGATACAAGAAATCAGAGAACTCATCAAAGAGAATAAAGCTCCTAGGTTCAGAGAGGATGAACAAGGTACAGTGTGGCATGGGAAATGGATCTGCGTGCCTGAGGTGAAGGAGATCCGTGAACTGATTTTGAAGGAGGCTCATGATTCCGACTACTCCATTCATCCTGGAAGTAAGAAGATGTATCATGACCTCAAGAGCAGATATTGGTGGTATGGCATGAAGCAAGATGTCGCGGAACATGTCGCCCTATGTGACACATGTCAGCTAGTAAAAGCAGAACATCAAAGACCCGCGGGACTATTGCAACCACTCAAAGTGCCTGAATGGAAATGGGAAGAAATCGGTATGGATTTCATAGTGGGACTACCTAGGACCCAATCGGGATATGATTCGATATGGGTCATCATCTACAGGCTAACTAAGGTAGCTCATTTCTTCCCCGTGAAATAAATCTTCAGCGGATCCAAGTTGGCAGAATTGTACATGTCAAGAATCGTGAGTTTTCATGGAGTGCCAAAGAAGATAGTGTCAGACCGAGGGACACAGTTCACCTCAAGGTTCTGGCAGAAGTTACATGAAACCATGGGAACTCATCTGAATTTTAGTTCTGCCTATCACCCCAGACTAACGGGCAGACCGAAAGGACCAATCAGATTCTTGAGGATATGCTGAGAGCTTGTGCACTGAAGAACAATAGGAGTTGGGATAAGAACTTACCGTATGCAGAGTTCTCCTACAACAACAGTTATCAGGCTAGTATGAAGATGTCACCATTTGAGGCGTTGTATGGGAGGAAGTGCCGAACTCCACTATTTTGGAACCAAACTGGGGAAAGTAAAGTATTTGGACCCGAGGTACTACAAGAAGCCGAGGTGAAAGTGAGGGAAATCCGCAACAACTTGAGGATAGCCCAGACCCGACAAAAGAGCTATGCCGATGTACGGAGAAGAGAGCTCGTTTTCAATGTGGGAGACTATGTTTATCTCAGGGTATCCCCTATCCGAGGACTTCGTCGGTTCAAGGTGAAAGAGAAGTTATCACCTCGATACATCGGACCCTTCCAGATTCTGGAGACGAAAGGCGAAGTGGCATATCAACTAAAACTACCGGCTCGCCTATCACATGTGCACGATGTATTCCATGTGTCCCAACTCAAGAAATGTTTAAGAACACCCGAAGAGATGTTACCCATGAATGAGGTGGACGTACGAAAGGATCTTTCTTATGACGAGCAACCGGTCAAGATTTTGGAGACGATGGAATGCCTCACAAGAAATAAAAGAATCCGAATGTGCAAGGTGCAGTGGAAACATCACTCAGAAGCGGAAGCCACATGGGAGCGGGAAGACGAGCTTAAGGTACAGTTTCCGGATTTGTTTTCCTAGAGTCACCAATCTCGAGAACGAGATTTCTTTTAAGGGGGGTAGAGTTGTAAAACCCCAAAACCTGTTAAAGAGGGGAATTTAAAAATTTTGGGCGTATTGCATATGGTGGAACAATTCAAATTCAAACTGGAATTCAAATTTGAATCAAAACAGAACAGGAAAAGGAAAAAGAAAAAGAAAAACGGCCAGTGGGCCGAAACCCACCTCAGCCGGCCTAAAACCCGCGCCCGCTTCTCCCCCCTCCCCCTCTCTCCCTGACGCGCGGGGCCCCCATGTCATCTTCTTCCCCCTCCTCCCCTGCGCGCCCCAACTTGTAAGTGCATCTAGGATATCCCTTGTGGGTTTTGGCTAATTGATGACAAGCATATGAGATCCTAACGAAATGATTGCAGGACAACCAAAGTGAACTAGCTCGTGCACACAAAAAGGTGAAAAATAAAGTGCTGCCCTAAAAGGAAGACTTTAGTGGAATTTAGAAGAGCAAAGTAGATGTAAATGTATAGGGTGTGTGTGAGAGACACATCCCAAGAGCTCATGACTTTGCGTAAGGGTAAGGGCTAATAATCAACTAAAATCCACTGAACACCGGACTAGTCCGTCCATGGACCGGACTAGTCCGGTCAGCATACTGGAACGCAACCGGACAAGTCCGGTTTTAGACCGGACTAGTCCGATCATGTTTCTGTTGTTCTCTTTAGAGGACTGCGGACTAGTCCATCCATGCGACAGGACTAGTCCGCTGAACTTTCTGGAACCCCACTTCACATAGCACCGGACAAGTCCGGTTTTAGACCGGACTAGTCCGGTTAACCCACTGGAAGTAGACCGGACAAGTCCGATCATATACCGGACTAGTCCGGTATTAGGTTTTACAACGATAACTTTTTGGAAACCATATAAATTGGTGATCCACGGCCTTCCAACAGAGAGACACGACTCATACTGCTAAAAACTCAAACCCTAGCACCGCCACAAGTCCCAAGAGCCCAAAAACACATCTCCCCACACATCTAAGGTGAAAATCAATCAAATACTTGGATTTGGGATTGGGAGATCGTCGTTCCTTTGTTGTGAGCTCTTGGGGTTTGATCTCTCTACACTCATATTATGCATTGTAATCTTTTTGAGTGTATTTGATCGTTTTCTCATTGTAATTCTTGTGGGAGCCCTCAACGTGTGAGGTTGCCCCACAAACTCGTTGATTACCCATGATAGTGGAGTCAAGTCGGCCTTTGTGGTGACTTAAAGAGGGAAAGGGTTGGGAACCCGGCTCTGTGTGAGCTTCCTCAACGAGGACGTAGATCTCTTGGTGAGATCGAACCTCGGTAAAAATTCGTGTTTTTTGTCTCTCATTTACTTTACATTTTGATACATTAGATCACTAGTTTGTTAATCATCATTTAAGATTCTTAAAAGTTTGCACGTGCACTTATACAATAAACTTAATTTATAAAAACTGTTGTTCTCATTCCGCTGCTGAAAGATTCAATTTCTGAAACACACTTAATTAACTCACATAATTCAGCACACCGGACTAGTCCGCCCACACAACCGGACTAGTCCGGTCCATCAAGTTTTTGATAACTCTATTAAGTGTGCAGGAATCTTTTAAAGGCCTATTCACCCCCCTCTAGGCCACATTCAATTGGTATCAGAGCCAAGTTCTCCATCAACGAGACTCACATCTCGGAGAGATCAATGGCCTCTGAGAAGAACAACGATATCCCGAAGACGAACAACAACGATGAGGAGCAAGAAGCCAAAGCCTTCGATGTGCTGAAAGAAAGTCCACATGACGATGATGAAGTGAGACAGCTAAAGGCATTACTGAGAAAGAAATTAATGGCACAAAAGGAAAAAGAGAAAGAAAAGACGATGGGGAGTGGTCATCACGACTACTCCCGATATCCTTACAACTACAACCGTCTCAATTCAAATAATCATTATCTCTCCATTCCTATGGGAAGGCCCCAGCAGTTTGACAAAAGTGACTATACCATGTGGAAGTACAACATGAAAATGCACCTAATATCCTTGAATCCGAGCCTTTGGCGTATTGTCTGCACAGGAATAGATATCCCAGACACGGATGAAGAACTCACTCCGGAACAAGAACAAGAGATTCACAAAAATGCACAAGCCATTGCAGTAATCACATCATCATTGAGCAGAGAAGAATTTACCAAGATCGATGGACTAGAGAGTGCAAAAGAAATCTGGGATACACTCAAAACAACTCATGAAGGAAATAGGTCTGTACGTGAAGCCAAAATTGAGATGCTTGAAGGAGAGTTGGGGAGATTTGCTATTGAAGAAGGCGAATCACCTCAAGACATGTACAATCGGATTAAGGCACTCATTAACAAAATCCGTGCCTATGGAAGTAAGAAATGGACTGATCAGGAGGTGGTCAAAAGGATGATAAGAGCCTTCATGCCAAGAAACGTCACACTTTGCTCAATGATTAGGGAAAGCCCCGGGTTTCACAAAATGACTCCCGATGAGTTATTGGAAGATCATAAATCATGAAATGATGGAGAAAGAGGCTCAATACGTCAAAGACTTAGCCGAGCTCACCTCTTCTAAAAAGAAAGAAGTTGCTCTCAAAGCAACGTGCAGACCCAAACTCAAAGAAACTCGTGAAGACCAAGACGATGGACATACAAGCGACG
Source organism: Neostapfia colusana (assembly GCA_030760725.1). Lineage (NCBI taxonomy): Eukaryota > Viridiplantae > Streptophyta > Magnoliopsida > Poales > Poaceae > Neostapfia > Neostapfia colusana. The sequence continues at coordinate 36,628,770 of JASWHV010000016.1, forward strand.
AGAGCACCGATCTTGATGACGAAGAAATGGTACTCTTCATCAAAAAGTTCAAACGCATGATGAAGAGAAGACATGGCAACAATTCACATGAAGGAAAAAGCAAGGATAAAGGAAAATCCAAGGCTCGACGCACTTGCTACAACTGCGGAGAGTATGGTCACTTCATGGTGGACTGTACTTATGAAGAAAACAAAAAGAAGAAGGAAACAAGATCTCATGAAAAGAAAAATTTCAGAAAAAGAAGACAAGTCCATCAAGCTCACATTGGGAAGGAGTGGGACTCAAACGACGAGTCCTCCTCCGATGAAGAAGAAGAAGAGATGGCCACTATCGCAGTCAAGAAACCAACTATGAGAGCCACACTCTTTCCGAACATGGGAGGACGGGACACGAACAACCACACTTGTCTTATGGCTAAGGAAGGCAAGAAAAAGGTTTGACTTACTCCTCCTGTACTAAATTCCTCCATTGATGACTTTGATAGCTCTAGTGATAATGAAGAAATGTTTAGAGGGCTAAGTAAAATTGCTTTAAAGAAAATGGAAATGTTGTCGAATGAAATCTTTGAAAAGGAGGAACTTGTCAACCGACAAGAAGATATGCTCATCCGTGAGAGGAAGAGATATCAAGAAGTTGAAAAGCTTCTTGAGCTTGAAAGAGAGAAGAATGAGTCACTTGAGTTAGAGCTAGCCTTGAGTAAGGAAACTTACTCAAAGTTAGAGGACTCGCACATTGCAATCAAGGAAGAACTTGCTAACTTGTCAAAACTTAACAAAATCCTTGAGGTGCAAGTTGAGTCGCTCAAACAAAGTGACTCCTCTTCCTCCAAGAGCTCTTCCTCCAAAGACATGAGTTCGACAACAATAAGAACCTGCACTTGCTCTAGTAAGAAGAATGTAATTTCTAATGCTTCAACCTCTCATGACATGCATTCTTCTCAAAACGGCATCTTTGATAAGGAGAAGATCAAATATGCACGAAGTGCATATATGATCACTAGACCTCCCAATGTCAAAGATGGTCTTGGTTTTGACAGGAACAAACACATGTCTACTCCTAATCATGCTAAGAATAGAATCAGTTTTGTTAAACAAAAATCCCATGAATCTGAGTTACAAACACTGTTCCGTACATTTGATGCTTCTTATGTTCTCATGAAAAACAAGTATGGAAAAGTCATTGCTAAATATACAGGGCCACGCCACAAGAACTTAAAAACTTGTGTGTGGGTGCCCAAGACTCTTGTGACTAACCTGAGAGGACCCAAGCAAGCTTGGGTACCTAAAACCAAGGAATAGTTCTATTTTGCAGGCTTACTCCTCCGGCGGATCTAAGTGGGTGCTAGATAGCGGATGCACAAATCATATGACCGGAGAGAGAGGTATGTTTGTGGAGTACGAGTGCAACAAGGATCCAAGTGAAGGTATATACTTTGGAGACAACAGCCAAGGAAAGGTCCTTAGTAGTGGTAACATTGAAATATCCTCTCAACACACCTTATCTAATGTTTTACACGTAGACTCTCTAGATTATAATCTTTTATCAATATCTCAACTATGCGACAAAGGTTACAACTGTTTATTCACTAATGAGGGTGTGACCGTCTTTAGAAGAAGTGATGGCTCGATTGCATTCAAGGGATTGTTGAAGGGAAAGCTTTATCTTGTTGACTTCAACAAAGATAAAGCCGAACTCAACACTTGCTTGGTTGCTAAGACCAACATGGGATGGCTGTGGCATAGACGGCTAGCCCATGTTGGAATGAGAAATCTGCAAAAACTTCTAAAAGGTGGTCACATTCGTGGTCTTAAGGATGTGGTTTTTGAAAAAGACAGGTCGTGCAACGCTTGTCAAGCAGGAAAACAGGTTGGAGCACCACACCCCGCCAAGAATGTGATGACCACCACTACACCGCTGGAACTTCTCCACATGGATCTCTTTGGTCCAATTGCGTACATCAGCATCGGCGGTAACAAATACGGTTTAGTAATTGTTGATGATTTTTCAAGATTTACCTGGGTATTTTTCTTGTATGATAAATAAGAAACTCAGGGAATCCTCAAGAAGTTCTTGAAAAGAGCTCAGAATGAATTCACATCAACCGTAAAGAATATCAGAAGCGACAATGGGACAGAATTCAAGAACACCCAAGTTGAAGAATATCTCAATGAAGAAGGTATAAAGCATGAATTCTCGGCACCCTACTCTCCTCAACAGAATGGGGTGGCCGAAAGGAAGAACAGAACATTGATCGAAATGGCGAGAACAATGTTGGATGAATACAAGACGTCAGACCGATTTTGGGCAGAAGCGGTGAACACCGCTTGTCATGCCACAAATCGGTTGTACCTTCATCGACTACTGAAGAAAACTCCATATGAGCTTCTCACGGGTAAAAAGCCTAATGTTTCTTATTTCAAAGTTTTTGGTTGCAAATGTTTTATTCTGAACAAGAAACCAAGGGACTCGAAGTTCGCTTCGAAGTCCGATGAAGGATTCTTGCTCGGATATGAATCGAATGCCTACGCCTATCGTGTCTTCAACAAGGTGTCCGACCTTGTTGAAGTAGCACGTGACGTAGTGTTCGATGAAACTAACGGCTCACAAGTGGAGCAAGTCGATAAGTTTATGCTAGATAAGGAGGAAGCTCCATGTGAAGCACTGAAGAAAATGGCACTTGGTGATATCCTACCACGAGAGGAAACACAAGACGAATTTCAACAAGGAAGCAATGATCAAGGGGGAGCTCCTACACAAGATCAGGTTGAGGAAGGTCAAGAAGATCAAGATGATCATGGAAGCAATGATCTAGGGGGAGACATGACACATGAAGACAATGAAGAACAAGCAACTATACAAATTCCACACCCAAGAGTACATCAGTGTGTGCAAAGAGACCATCCTGTCAACAATATCATTGGAGATATTGCTAAGGGAGTAACTACTAGATCTCAAATTGCAAATTTTTGTGAACACTATTCTTTTGTGTCTTTTATGGAGCCATACAGGGTAGAAGAAGCCTTAAGAGATCCAGACTGGGTGATTGCGATGCAAGAGGAGCTGAACAACTTCAAAAGAAATGAAGTGTGGGAGCTGGTGGAAAGACCAAGGGCGAACATCGTTGGAACCAAATGGGTCTTTCGGAACAAGCAAGATGAACATGGAGTAGTGACAAGAAATAAAGCGAGGTTGGTGGCCAAAGGTTATTCTCAGGTGGAAGGTTTGGACTTCGATGAAACTTTCGCTCCTGTAGCTAGACTTGAGTCCATTCGCATTTCATTGGCATATGATACTCACCATAATTTTAAGTTGTATCAAATGGACGTCAAGAGTGCCTTCCTCAATGGTCCCATAAAGGAGGAAGTCTATGTGGAGCAGCCACCGGGGTTCGAAGATCAGGAGTATCCCAACCATGTCTATAAACTGCGTAAGGCTCTCTATGGCCTCAAACAGGCTCCTCGAGCCTGGTATGAGTGCCTTAGAGATTTTCTGACTCAAAATGGATTCAAAATTGGTAAAGCTGACTATACACTATTTACTAAACATTTTGATGATCATTTATTCGTATGTCAAATTTATGTTGATGACATTATCTTTGGATCCACTAACAAGTCCTTCTGTGAAGAATTTAGCAAAATAATGACAGACAGGTTCGAGATGTCAATGATGGGTGAATTGAAGTTCTTCTTGGGATTTCAAGTGAAGCAACTAAGAGAAGGTACATTTATAAGCCAAACTAAATATACACAAGACATTCTCAAGAAACTCAATATGGACAAAGCCAAGCCCACAAGACACCCATGGCCATCAACGGACATCTCGACCTCAATGAAGACGGTCCAAATGTGGACCAAAAGGTATATCGGTCCATGATTGGCTCCTTACTTTATTTATGTGCATCTAGGCCAGATATTATGCTTAGTGTTTGCATGTGTGCAAGGTTTCAAGCCGCACCTAAAGAGTGTCACTTAATTGCTGTAAAAAGAATCCTAAGGTACCTTGTGCACACACCCAACTTGGGCCTTTGGTATCCCAAAGGATCCAAGTTTAACTTGATAGGGTATTCCAACGCCGACTATGCAGGATGCAAAGTCGATAGAAAGAGCACGTCAGGGACTTGTCAATTTCTTGGTAGGTTCCTAGTTTCTTGGTCATCTAAAAAGCAGAACTCCATTGCTCTTTCCACAGCGGAAGCGGAGTATGTTGCAGCCGGTAGTTGTTGTGCGCAACTACTTTGGATGCGACGGACTCTTAGGGACTACGGCTACAATCTAAGTCATATCCCGCTTCTGTGCGATAATGAAACAAACAACAACAACAACCAAGCCTTTATCCCAAGCCTGTTGGGGTCGGCTAGACATGAAACCCAATATCAATGAAGTAAAAGAGAGGAAGAGTTATAAGAACAAGGAAAAAGAAAAAAAGGAAAAAAAAGAAAAAAGAAAGAAAAAAGAAAGAAAAAAGAAAGAAAAAAAAAGAGAAAAAAAAAGAAAAAGAAAAAGAGAAAAGAAAAAAGAAAAATAAAGAAAAAATAAAGAAAAAGAAAAGAGAAAAGAAAAAATAAAAAATAAAAAAAAACAAGACTATGATTCTGGCACATGGATTGCTACTTTCCATGCGGTCCTATCATGAGCTAAGTCTCTGGATACATTCCAATCTCTGAAATCTCGTTTTACCGCCTCCTCCCAGGTCAACCTTGGTCGTCCTCTACCCCTCCTAATATTTTCTCTACCTCTTAAAATCCCACTGTTAACCGGTGCTTCTGGAGGTCTCCATTGGATATGTCCAAACCACCTAAGTCGATGTTGGACTAACTTCTCTTCAATCGGCGCCACCCCTACCTTATCTCGAATCGCCTCATTCCTTATTCGGTCTCTTCTCGTGTGCCCGCACATCCACCGTAGCATGCGCATCTCTGCGACACTCATTTGTTGGACATGTTGCCGTTTAGTTGGCCAACATTCCGCCCCATAGAGCATCGCAGGTCTGATCACCGTCCTATAGAACTTCCCTTTTAGCTTTTGTGGGACTTTCCTATCACATAGGATTCCAGAGGCTTGTCGCCATTTCATCCACCCTACCTTGATCCTGTGGCAAACATCCTCATCAATATCGCCATTGCTTTGTAACATTGATCCTAAATATCGGAAAGAGTCCCTTCTAGGTACTATTTGTCCTTGTAGACTAACATTTCCCTCTTCACGACCAACACCACTAAAGTCACACCTCATATACTCGGTTTTGGTCCTACTAAGTCTAAGCCCCTTGGACTCTAGGGTTTGTCTCCATAACTCTAATTTCTTATCAACACCATCTCTAGTCCCATCTACCAGCACTACATCATCAGCAAAGAACATGCACCAAGGGATATCCCCTTGTATATCCTTCGACACCTCATCCATCACCAAGGAAAAGATGTATGGGCTCAAAGCTGATCCTTGATGTAGTCCTACCGTGATAGGAAATGCATCGGTCTCACTATCACTTACGCGCACACTTGTCCTAACATTATTGTACATATCCTTGATAAGGGTAATGTACTTTGTTGGCACTTTATGTTTCTCTAGTGCCCACCACATGACTGACCTTGGTATCTTATCGTACGCCTTCTCCAAGTCGATGAACACTATATGCAAGTCCTTCTTTTGCTCCCTATATCTCTCCATAAGCTGATGAAGCAAGAAAATCGCCTCCATTGTAGACCTCCCAGGCATAAAACCAAACTGGTTTTTAGTGACATTGGTCACTTTCCTCAGGCGGTGTTCAATCACTCTCTCCCAAAGCTTCATAGTATGACTCATAAGCTTAATGCCTCGATAATTAGTACAACTTTAAATATCTCCTTTATTTTTGAAGATAGGTACTAATATACTTTTCCTCCATTCTTCAGGCATCTTGTTTGACCGAAAAATGTGGTTGAATAGCTTTGTGAGACATACTATTGCCACGTCCCCAAGACATCTCCACACCTCAATAGGGACATCGTCAGGGCCGAGGGCCTTTCCTCCTTTCATCCTTTTTAAGGCCTCCTTAACCTCAAACTCTTGTATCCTCCGCACGAACCGCCTGTTGGAGTCATCAAAGGAGTCATCCAACTCAACCATAGTGCTCTCATTCCCATCATTGAATAGCCCATTAAAGTAATCACGCCATCTATTCTTAATCTCTTCATCCTTCACTAGAATGCGGTTAGTCTCATCTTTGATGCATTTAACTTGATTGAGATCCCTCATCTTTCTCTCGCTGATTTTTGCTACCTTGTATATGTCCTTTTCACCTTCTTTTGTCTCTAGTCTCTCATATAACTTATCATAGGCCTGTCCTCTTGCCTTACTCACAGCCCGCTTTGCATTCTTCTTAGCCTCTTTGTACTTAAGCATGTTGCTTGCGCTTCTATCATTATGCCAACTCTTGTAACACTCCTTCTTCTCCTTAATGGACTTTTGTACATCCTCATTCCACCACCAAGTGTCTTTATCTACAAGTTTCTTTCCCTTTGTCACACCGAACACCTCACTAGCTACCTTCCTAATGCAAGTTGCCATCTTCATCCACATACTATCTGCATCTCCATTTTCTGCCCAGGGTCCTTCTGTGATCACCCTATTTTTAAAGGATTCTTGTGATTCTCCCTTCAACTTCCACCACTTTGTTCTTGTGATTTTGACACCTTTGTCCCGCAAAGAGCATGTATGGAAGCGAAAGTCAGCTACCACAAGCTTATGTTGTGTCACAACACACTCCCCCGGGATCACCTTACAATCTAGACACTCCCGTCTATCCTTTCTCCTAGTGAGGACAAAGTCAATCTGGCTAGAGTGTTGGGCACTACTAAAGGTCACTAGGTGAGATTGCCTCTTCCTAAAGAGGGTGTTAGCTATCAACAGATCATAGGCTACGACAAAGTCTAGGATGTCCTTACCCTCTTGATTTCTATCGCCGCATCCAAAACCTCCATGTACTCCCTCAAATCCTAGGTTAGTTGCACCCACATGACCATTGAGATCTCCCTCTATGCGATAATGAAAGTGCTACAAAATTGCACACAACCCTGTAGAGCACTCAAGAACTAAGCACATAGATATCCGTCATCACTTTCTTAGAGATCATTCATTAAAAGGTCATATTGCTATTTCACATGTTAGGACTGAAAGACAACTTGCGGATATTTTTACCAAACCATTAGATGAGAAAAGGTTTTGTGAACTAAGAAATGAGCTAAACATTCTTGACTCTCGAAATGTGGCTTGAAACATTGCATACCTGGTTGCAACTTAAAATGTTTCTTTGTATTGTTAAAAATGCTCCTCTTCTCCTTTTCTACTCAGAAAACTATTTTAATGAAGAAATCTTGTGGATTATGACCATTGTTTGATTGCTGATTGCCTACTGGTCGTAATCACCAAGACTATTTGCAAAATTATTGTCCTTGGATCATTATTAATCATCTATATATGTATCAGGTCTGTTGGAAACGGACTAGTCCGATTTTCAACCGGACTAATCCGGATAGACGACAATTAGGTTAATTCAGGGGCACCGGACTAGTCCGCTACCACGACCGGACTAGTCCGGTCAGTCGCATATAGAAGGAGTTGGCCGGACCAAACCCCTCCTTCTCCACTCATAAGCACTTTGTCTCACCCCCTCTCCTAAACCCTAGCTCCCAAAGTGATTTTCGAGTTGAGCCCTCAAACTCGGAGTTTTCTCCGTGAAAAAGCCTCTCCTCGACGAGTGGATTCTACTCTCCGGACTCATTCGGATAGACTCTTGTTCCTTCAACGCGAATCTTAAAATCTTGGTAAATTCCCCCCTAAAACCAAAATCTCAACTTTTCTAGTTCTAGCTAGTTTCCTTTGATTTCAAAAGGATGTACATTGCCTCAATAGATGTATTCCTACCACTTTCCTGCCCTTCAGTCCTTAGATAGGAGATTTGATTAAAATGAAACTTTAGGGTTCTTAGGCTAGGCCGGACTAGTCTGGCGCTCAGCTGCGGACAAGTCCGGTCCACCGGACAAGTCCGCACTCTGAAACCGGACAAGTACGGTCTCTGACAGTTGAACCCCTACATTCCCATTTGAAGTCGATAATGCGTCCATTTGCATCTAATCCTTAAACTCCTTATCAGGCATCATGTCTTCAGGCTCAGATGACGGCTCTTTTCACCTTGACGAAGAAGTTCAACGTGAAAGAGTGAGGAGAGCTAAGGAGGGAGTGATGAAGAAGAGACATGATGTCAATGCTCGCTCTCCACCCTCCGACGACAATCTACCTAAGAAGAGGAAAGTCATTGTCAAAAGGCCTCAAAGGAAAGATGCTGCTGAGGGCTCATCGGGGCCAAAAAGAGTTCTCAATAAAGGGAAGGGACTTGCTAGTGGCCCCATTGGGCCTCTGAAAATGAAAAATCCCGTTCATCGCAACAGGCAGCCTTCAAGTGAGGATTTCACTGGAAAAGGGGGTGAGCTAGCTGATAACTTCAGGAAGATTGAAGTGTATGACCGACCTAAACAATGTTCTGATCCAAGGTTCTGGAGCAACTTCCATGCAGACTACTACGAGCATGTGTACATGAAGATGAAGAATCCTGTAGTAGAGAGTCAATGGCTAAATGTTGAATACCTGAAGTCGAAGAGGTATCCTGCCTTTCGTGAGATGGTGGAGGCCTTAGAGAGGCACGGTCTGACGGACCTGCTATCTTTTGAGTATGACTGGAACAATGAAGTCATTACCCAGTTTTACTCCACTCTCTACTTTGCTCGTGGTGATGGAGACAGTCTTACTTGGATGACTCATGGTTCAAGGTATAGTGTCACTTATGATGAATTTGCTAGGATTCTTCACCTCCAACACACTTTGGATCATGAACTGATCATCCATAATCTGAAACCCCTGGAGAAGGAAGAGCTTGAGTTTCTCTATGACACAAGGATGCCATATGTTCCTTCCACCATCAAATATCTGAAGCCCTTCTTTGTGGTCCTCAATAGAGTCTTGAGAAAGACTATAGCTCCGAAGGATGGAGATGCGGAAACTATACAAGGGACCTTGAGGACTCTCATGAAGGTCATTAGTGGAAGGAGACCATTCAATGTTTTTGAGTATATCTACAACGACATTGTGAACATCTCAATCACCCCCAATAGGTCCTGTGGATATGCACCGTATATCATGTACATGATTGAGAAAGTGATGGGACTCGAGTTCGTCAAGGATGTCAAGCATGCGGGGTTGAAGCCGCAAAAACTCACCGAGTACACTCTCCCCCCGGCTCCAACTGCCCCATCCTCTCCATCAGTGGAGAGGAGATCAAAGCAAGCTCATGATGTCACTAGGTCTGCAGCTGCTCCTCCTGGGTCTCCACCTGCCCAAGAATCATCCGGTGGCATCCTCAAGATGCTCTCCTCCATCTTTTCCTGCTGCCGCAAGATCGAAGACAGGCAGCGCAAGGAAAAGCTTGCAAGGAAGAAACATCAACAGTATGTCAATGCCAATATCAAGTCTATCTGTGCAAAGCTTGAGATTGAGCCCGTTGGATCACCGCCCGCCTCCGAGGACTCAGAGGAAGATCCTGCTCCCGTGGATGCCGAAGTTGGTGAAGATGAAGATCAGACTGAGAGTGAAGGAGGAGGCAGCGATGAGTGATTCCCCTAATTTTTTCCCTTTTTGGTGCCTTGATGCCAAAGGGGGAGAGATTGAGATTAGATTTGAACGCGAACTATCTAGTATTAGTTATTAAGCTCTTTTGTGATCAAGGACATGTACCTATTTTAAAATCTTGTAATGCACTATTTCTTTTCTTATGTGTGATGCACTATGCTCTAATGCCTACTTATATGTTCACTATTGTTTGTCTTTAATTTATCACATTTTGTTTATCACACACCTGTTAGGCACCCCACCATAAGGTGTGTGCATATGTGAGAAGCTTTTTATGAATTCTTTATTATTCTCATATGTGCACACCTTATGAAAATCAACTTTTTATTCTCAATTGTGATATCTCAAATAGTTGTCATCAATCACCAAAAAGGGGGAGATTGTAAGTGCATCTAGGATATCCCTTGTGGGTTTTGGCTAATTGATGACAAGCATATGAGATCCTAACAAAATGATTGCAGGACAACCAAAGTGAACTAGCTTGTGCACACAAAAAGGTGAAAAATAAAGTGCTGCCCTAAAAGGAAGACTTTAGTGGAATTTAGAAGAGCAAAGTAGATGTAAATGTATAGGGTGTGTGTGAGAGACACATCCCAAGAGCTCATGACTTTGCGTAAGGGTAAGGGCTAATAATCAACTAAAATCCACTGAACACCGGACTAGTCCGTCCATGGACCGGACTAGTCCGGTCAGCATACTGGAACGCAACCGGACAAGTCCGGTTTTAGACCGGACTAGTCCGATCATGTTTCTGTTATTCTCTTTAGAGGACTGCGGACTAGTCCATCCATGCGACAGGACTAGTCCGCTGAACTTTCTGGAACCCCACTTCACATAGCACCGGACAAGTCCGGTTTTAGACCGGACTAGCCGGTTAACCCACTGGAAGTAGACCGGACAAGTCCGATCATATACCGGACTAGTCCGGTATTAGGTTTTACAATGATAACTTTTTGGAAACCATATAAATTGGTGATCCATGGCCTTCCAACAGAGAGACACGACTCATACTGCTAAAAACTCAAACCCTAGCGCCGCCACAAGTCCCAAGAGCCCAAAAACACATCTCCCCACACATCTAAGGTGAAAATCAATCAAATACTTGGATTTGGGATTGGGAGATCGTCGTTCCTTCGTTGTGAGCTCTTGGGGTTTGATCTCTCTACACTCATATTCTGCATTGTAATCTTTTTCTCATTGTAATTCTTGTGGGAGCCCTCAACGTGTGAGGTTGCCCCACAAACTCGTTGATTACCCATGATAGTGGAGTCAAGTCGGCCTTTGTGGTGACTTAAAGAGGGAAAGGGTTGGGAACCCGGCTCTGTGTGAGCTTCCTCAACGAGGACGTAGATCTCTTGGTAAGATCGAACCTTGGTAAAAATTTGTGTTTTTTGTCTCTCATTTACTTTACATTTTGATACATTAGATCACTAGTTTGTTAATCATCATTTAAATTTCTTATAAGTTTGCACGTGCACTTATACAATAAACTTAATTTATAAAAACTGTTGTTCTCATTCCGCTGCTGAAAGATTCAATTTCTGAAACACACTTAATTAACTCACATAATTCAGCACACCGGACTAGTCCGCCCACACAACCGGACTAGTCCGGTCCATCAAGCTTCTGATAACTCTATTAAGTGTGCAGGAATCCTTTAAAGGCCTATTCACCCCCCCCCTCTAGGCCACATTCACAACTGCACCGATCTTCCCGCGCCGATCGCGGCTGCTCCACCCGATTTCCACGCCCGATCTTCGGCAAGGCGCTACTACATATCTAAACCGACCCTCCGCCGCCACTCCTCGTGCATTTAACGCAAGAAAACACACCGATTTTCCCAGTGCCCGCTCCATCTTTCTCTCCGGTGAGAATCGAAGCTTCCACCGCCGTTTTCCTTCGATCCTCGTTCAGATTTCCTGATCTAACGGGCTTGTCATGTTCCACCGCTGCCGGGGAGTCTTGCAGGTGAAGGAAACCCGGTGTTTTGCGCTCTAGATACAGCTCCGGTGAGCACCGCCGCGTTTTCCCCTCGGGCCTCGTCGCCGGCCGCCTTCCAGGACCTCCGAGCTCAAGAAAAACCCCGAGGTGAGATCCCCCACCTCCCCTCTTCCGTTCTATGCCAATAAATCCGAGTTTTAGCGAGTATAGACGAAACCCGAAGTTCTCCGACGAGATCGCCACCTCCCACTGCCGCGCGCCGCCGGGCAGCGCCGCCCGCACACGGCCAGGGCGACGTGGCCCCCTGAGGCCCGTCCATTTTAAATCGTGTGGTCCCGAATAGATCTAACCCGTACCCCTTCGCGTTATAATCTCAGCCGTCTGTTTTAAATCCAACGGCCCATGTCAGCCCCGCATTATAAAGGTCGGGAATCTTACGCGCTACCCCCTGGGGATCTCGGAAAACACGAGCTAGCCCCGGAAACTTCTGATCTAGCCCCTGGACCTTCAGAAATTCATGTAAATTCATTTAAAAATCAGTTTTAGCCCCTGGACTTAATAAAAATTAGGAAAACCTCTCTGTTTTGTGTAAGTAGGCCCCTGAAAATTTAGAAAATAGTAAATTAGACCCTGCAGTAGGGTGGGTTTGCACTTCAGATCCTATTGGATATTAAATTCAGAAATTCGAACGTGTGATTAGGATTTAAATTCAAATGGTGATGCAAACACATGTGCAAATACAAATTTAAATTTTCCTAGCACTTGGAAAACCTTTCGAATGAGTTAAAAACTGATTTTAGGCTGAAATGAGATCTGACTAAGTGCTGCCTACTTTTATTATTTCTGGAAATACATTTTTAGGCTAGGAAATAATTCTAAAAATGGGTAAAACAAATTTAATTTGATCCCCACAAGAGGGGAATTTCAAATATATTTTTATTGAACATTTTAGATCAGAACCTATTCTGTTTAGGTGATATGTCTTACTACTTTAATATTAAAGTTCACTTTTTGGCATAGAAAATAAATCTGAAAATATAGGAAAATAGGTATGCATAATTAGAAAATATTAAATGAGGTCTCCAAATCCAAAAACTTCAATTCAGGATTTTGTCGAAGATCTGAAAACCTATTTGGAGTAGGAAATTATCTTTCATGCAAACTTTGTGGCTAAGAAGTGTATTAATTAAATATAGAGAATTTGTTCAAATTGGAAATTCATATATAGTGTGCAATTAGAAATCTGAATACAAAAGTTAGAAATTATATATATGTTTAAAAGTGCATGTAGGCCTAAAATCAACACATCTAGGGTAACCACAACATTTAAAAATGTGAATGACTTTCATATGTATGTATGTGTGGTTTGCATGAGTGGAAGTGTGGACTATGGCTTATGGAATGTTGTTTTCCTTTGCTATGTGTGTATTGGCATGAGTAGAACCAGCCCCAGAGCAGGTTCTCACCTTTCAAGATCAAGACTTTCCATTCCCAGAGCAGCAGGAAGAAGGCAAGTGTCCTTGACCACTTTGATCCTATACTAGGATGTGTAGATAGAATTTAATTGCATTGTCAATTTGGAATATGATACCCAAGTTAGGAAGTTTCGCAAGATTTTCATTATCTTACTTCCTTGTAGCCTGGGTTGGGATTTATTTTATTATGTCATTCATTCATATTACTTATGCTTAGCCATGCTTAGAATGGGATAAGTGGGATATGAGATCATCAACTTGTTTTACCTTACTCTTGAATGAGATGTTATGAGTTATGTAAAGGTAGGGATCGAGGCAAGTTGGAGGATTTGGTTGGTGTTGTGTGCACGAGACTCGGGTTTGTTTTTAGTGCTTACCTGGATCCTAAGGACCGGTTCATGGAACATGTAACCTGGCTTTACCGTGCCAACCACATGCTGAGATGGGACAGCTTGGCCAATTAATTAGGTGTATCTCCGGCGTAGTATGGGTGTTTGGATGGTGCGGGGAATAGGTGTCAGCTGGACTACCATATGAACCACAAGGCTCAAGAGGGGGCCACTGCAGCGGGGTTGGAGCCTCTTGTATGCTGTTAGGGGTGAAACCTCAGCGGGCCCACGCTCGTCGGAAATCCCTTTGTAAAGGCCTCGTAGTGATCTCCTGGCTACACACCTAGGAAGTGTGAACGTGGTTCGCGGCCACTGGCATAATGGAGGTTCTTTTAGTCCACCCGGCAACGGGGGATGAAATCACTACATGTGGGTACAGTGGTGCAAACTCTGCAGAGTCAAAATTGTCATGACAGCCGTGCTCACGGTCAAGAGCGGCTTGGACTTATTCATGATTAGAGGATGATGAATTGGAAAGTTGAGGATGTTAAGTGGAAAGATTAACATTGGAGATGTGACTATGTTTACTTGATATTGATGATGGGTTGAGGGATTGGGACCATTTCACCTATGTAGTAATGTAGGTGCTTAATAAGCTAAGGTGATAGGGATTAATTACGTAGTGCTGTAACCATGAGTTCAACCTCTCCTTCTAGCCATGCATGACACAACTTTCCCACACTTGCTGAGTACCAACGGTACTCAAACTTGCTTTTCTGTTGGTTTAAATTGCTGCTCAGGTCAAGGGGGTGATGTGGTGTTCAATGACCAAGACTTCGGACACGAAGAAGGATTCTAGGTTCACGGAGTCCCCCGGGCAACGCCTGTGACGGAGCCCACAAGATTTATATTTCGCTGTTGTTTTATTTACATATTATGAATATATTATCATCCATCGAGACGTATGCTATGTAAGACTTATTTATATTCGAACACTTGGCTTGTAATATGATGATGCTTCACTATTTGTCGTCACATGTATGAGAAAATGATCCTGGCATACATGTGATATTCACTCGGTTACTCTTTGGAGAAACCGGGCGTGACACACCTCCTCTCCCTTGGGGCAGCCGCCGCCACCAGGCTAACCCTAGCCGCCGCCCCTGCCTCTCCTCTGTTTCTGCGCCTCAGATCAGGAACAAGCCGGCAGCTTCTTGTTCTTCCCTCTCCCTCTCTTCTGCTGTGTCCAACGCCCAGATCAGAAGCACCTCCAAGCAGCGGCTGTTCTGTTCTCCCAAAGAACAGATCAGATCTCTACTCCCTCACAATTTTCCTGGTTTAGCAAGAACAACACCCAGGCGGGGTGCTGGACTGCTATCTGGACAGGGCAGTTTTGGTGTGATCAACACCGGAATTGCAACATTCGTGGCACAGAGCCGGTTCAACCCTAGATTGAATTCTGCACGATGTCGTACACACCTCCAAGCAGCGGCAGTGCCACCAGCCATGTGACACCCTCTCCGGCAGCTCTGAGGTGAATACCGGGACGACGTTCTCTGTGCTCACCAAGACCAACTACGCGGAGTGGGCTGTCATGATGAAGATCAAGCTGAAGGCACGACTGCTTTGGAAGGCCGTGGAGGAGGGCAACGTGAGCGAGCAAGAAGATATGATGGCGCTTGACATCTTGGTCAGCGCTATTCCGCCGGATATGATCACGACGATAGAGAAGAGGACGGCGAAGGAGGCATGGGACACGATCGCCATCATGCGGGTCGGGGCCGACCGCGTGAAGAAGACGACGGCACAACAACTCCGGAAGGAGTTCGAAGCCGCTGCCTTCAAGGATGGCGAGAGCATGGAGGACTTCTCCCTCCGCCTAAGCGGCATGCTATCACGGCTTGCGTCGCTAGGGGAGGATATAGGAGAAGAGAGGGCCGTGGAGAAGCTCCTGCAAAGCGTTCTAGAACGCCTCCAACAGATCGTGGTGGCGATCACGACACTGTTGGACGTGTCGACCCTCACCTTGTCCGAGGTGACGGGGCGTCTCAGGGCGGCGGAGAACGCCTTCGACTCGACGCAACGGAAGGGAGTAGTACACGACGGCCAGCTGTACCTCACTCGAGAGGAGTGGGAGGCGCATCGGAAGGAGCGGTCTACTCAGTCATCGGGTTCTTCTAAGAGGGGCGGCCGAAAGGGACCACCCAAGAAGAACGGAGGCAAGAAGGGAGGTTCCGGGAAGGATATTCCGCGGGACCAGTGCAGGAAGTGTGGGGAGAAGGGCCACTGGGCCAGGGAGTGTCGGTTGAAGCCTAAGGAGGAGCGGCAGCAGCAGGCTTTTGTGGCGAAGGCGGAGGAGGAGGGTGCCTTGTTTATGACAAGGGTGGCCTCTGTACAGGAGGAGCCTGTACAGGAATGTCCTACGTGCCCACTGTGGGCTGATCTGCCCCTGGCCTAGGGCGGCCAGAACTGGGCCGAGTGGGCTGGTCTGCGCTGGCACAGGGCCCCAAACCGGGTCCCCTTCTAGAAGAAATCTGAGTTTAGTATTTTTAGAGATAGACTAATAGATCCTTTTGTAATAGATTAAGACTCTTGTAAGGGGGGGCTATTTAAACAAGCCAAAACACCCCAAAAGTGGAGAGAGAGTTCAATAAAAAAAATTTCCTCCAGTTTTCTGCCCTAGCTGCCTTTCTCTCCCCCTTTGCAGCCGCGCCCCCCTCTTGCACCCAAGTAGGCGCCTCCCTCCTCAAGAACCCTAGCCGCCACCTGAACCTAGGGTTCCAGCCGCCTCCCAGGTTTTCTCCACCGCCGCCGGCTGCTGTTCCAGCCGCCCCTCAAGGCTGCTGCTCCAGCTGCTGCCTAGGGCATCATCTTCCTCAAGCTGCTGCCTCCCTCCTCAACCCTAGCCGCCACCAGGCTTGGTTCAACCACCATCAAAGCCTGGTCAGATTGATCTGCTAAGGGCAGATCAGTTCTTACAGCAAGAACAGAGAAGTTTTGGGGGCTGGAATAGCAACATTCGTGGCATCAGAGCCGGTTTCAACCCTAGGCTGAATTCTGCAAGATGTCGTCTACACCTACAAGCAGCAGCAGCGCCATCAGCCATGGCATACACTCACCGGAAGCTCGTGAGGTGAACACCGGGACGGGGTTCCCCGTGCTCACCAAGACCAACTACGTGGAGTGGGCTGTCATGATGAAGATCAAGCTGAAGGCACGACTGCTTTGGAAGGCCGTGGAGGAGGGGAACATGAGCGAGCAGGAATACAAGATGGCGCTTGACATCTTGGTCAGCGCCGTCCCGCCGGAGACGATCACGACAATAGGAGAAAAGAGGAAGGCGAAGGAGGCATGGGACACGATCGCTATCATGCGGGTCGGGGCTGACCGCGTGTGGAAGACAACAACACAGCAACTCCGGAAGGATTTCGAAGACGCTGTCTTCAAGGAAGGCAAAAAGCGTGGAGGACTTCTCCTTCCGCCTGAGTGGCATGCTATCACGGCTTGCGTCGCTAGGGGAGGAGATAGGAGAAGAGAGGATCGTGGAAAAGCTCCTGCGAAGCGTTCCAGAATGCTTCCAACAGATCGTGGTGGTGACCATGACACTGCTGGACGTGTCGACCCTCACCTTGTCGGAGGTGACGGGGCGTCTCAAGGCGGCTGAGAACGCCTTCGACTCGATGCAGCGGAAGGGAGGAGTACACAACGGCCAGCTGTACCTCAGTCGGGAGGAGTGGGAGGCACAACGGAAGGAGGAGCGGTCTACCCAGTCCGTGGGTTCTTCTAAGATGGGCGGGCGATAGGGCCCGCCCAAGAAGCACGGAGGCAAGAAAGGAGGTTCCGGGAAGGATGTTCCGTGGGACCAGTGCAGGAAGCGCAGGAAGAAGGGCCACTGGGCCAGGGAGTGTCGGTCGAAGCCTAAGGAGGAGCCGCAGCAGCAAGCTTTCATGGCGAAGGCGGAGGAGGAGGAGGGTGCCTTGTTTATGACAAGGGTGGCCTCTGTACAGGAGGAGCCTGTACAGGAACGTCCTACGCGCCCACTGGAGATAGTGGAGGGACGTGTCTTCGCTCACCGCAGCAACGACGACGACTTTGACGACACTCGTTGGTACCTCGACACGGGCGCCGCCAACCACATGACGGGTTCGTGCGCCGTCTTCTCCGAGCTCGACGAAGACGTTATTGGAACCATCAAGTTCGGTGACAACTCCGTCATGCGTATCCAGGGGAAGGGTACGGTCCTATTCGCCGCCAAG
The DNA here is from genome assembly GCA_030760725.1 of Neostapfia colusana. Classification (NCBI taxonomy): domain Eukaryota; kingdom Viridiplantae; phylum Streptophyta; class Magnoliopsida; order Poales; family Poaceae; genus Neostapfia; species Neostapfia colusana. The sequence goes on from JASWHV010000016.1 coordinate 36,646,430, forward strand.
ACGGGTGAGCACAGGAGGCTCACCGCCATCTACCTCATCCTGCGCCTCACCACCAACCTCATTAGCGTCGGCCAGCTGGATGAGGATGGCTACAGCATCACGTTGCAAGGAGGAGTGGTGCACATACGGGATGAGCAGCAGCGTCTCCTCACACGAGTTCAGCGTGATGACAGCAAGGTGTACTCCATCAGGCTCAACATCACACGTCCGGTTTGCCTAACCGCTAGGCGTGATGATGTTGTGTGGCGTTGGCACGAATGCTACGGACACGTTGGCTTCTAGGCGCTTCGGAAGTTGGCACGAGAGGAGATGGTGCTCGGGCTTCCGCAAATTGATCACATTGATCAATTGTGCGAAGCTTGCTTGGTCGGGAAGCAGAGGCGCTCCAGCTTCCCCAAGCAAGCTCGGTGGCGCGCGGAGGGTGCGCTCGACCTCGTCCATGGCGACATCTGCGGGCCTATCACGCCGACGACTCCAGGCGGCAAGAAGATGTTCTTGTTGCTAGTGGATGACATGAGCCGTTATATATGGCTCTATCTTCTAGCAACCAAGGACCAAGCGTCCGACTTAATTCAGCAATTCCAGGCGATGGCTGAATTAGAGTACGGGAGGAGGCTGAAGCTACTCTGTACTGATCGCGGAGGGGAGTTCACCTCACAAGAGTTCGGTGAGTATTGTGCACAGCAGGGAGTACAACGTCAGCTCACAGCCCCGTATACGCCGTAGCAAAACGGGGTTGTGGAGCGGCACAACCAGATAGTGGTCGGCATGGCGATGAGTATGTTGAAGGCGAAGGGTATGCCCGGGATTTTTTGGGGTGAAGCAGTTATAACGGCTGTCTACATCTTGAACCGTTCCCCCACCCGCCGCCTCGACGGGAAGATGCTATATGAAGCTTGGCATGGAAAGCGACCAGCTGTCAATTACTTTCGAACCTTTGGGTGCGTGGAGTATGTCAAGAACACGCGCACCCACCTAAAAAAGTTGAAAGACCGGAGTCCTCCGATGATTTTTCTTGGCTATGCTGCAGGGACAAAGGGCTATCGGATGTATAATCCGGCTGATGGGCGCACGCACCTATCACGTGACGTGATATTCAACAAGGAGGCCAAATGGGACTGGGGAGAAGGAGCAGGAGAAGTGGACTACACCGCCTTCCACGTCGACTCCTTAGGTCCAACACCTGCTGGACCTGCTGTTCTAGCACCCGGAGAGGTGCTGCAGGGTCCGGAGGGGCCGAACAGCACTCCTGCAGTGCCCAGGAGGGGCACAGAAGGGTCTGCCCAGACACTAGGAGTTCCTGCGCCAGCCTCTAGACCTGCTGGAGAGGGTCCAACACCCACGGCATCGCCCCAAAGGCTCCTGCAGGGACTGTCCAGCGCAGATCAGGGCTGGGACAGTCCTGCACGGGGATCAGCGGCAGCTGGGGGTTCCGGACTTGAAGATTCCAGCACCTTCATCACACCCCAAAATGCTCCACGGCCCATCTGCTTCTCCACACCGCTGTCGGACCCTGGCAGCAACGTCGTCGACACCTACTACGACGACGGCGCGAAACTACGGTTCCGCACGATACGCAACGTGCTTGGAACCCTCACCCCTCCTGGTCGGGCTGAGCGCCCAGCAAGCTTGGAGGAGGGGGAGCTCATGTTCACCACCGCGGAGGAGCCCACGTACTTCGCCGATGCTGAGGAACACTCATGCTGGAGACGGGCCATGCTCGAGGAGATGGAGTCCATAGAAGAAATCAAGACTTGACAACTTGTTGATCTTCCTGCAGGACACAAGCCCATTGGCCTCAAATGGGTTTTCAAGGTGAAGAGGGACGAGCATGGGGAGGTAGTGAAGCATAAGGCCCGATTCGTGGCAAAAGGCCAATGTCCAACGGCAAAAAATAGATTTTGACGAGATATTTGCTCCTGTAGCTCGTCTCGAATCTGTTCGCTTGCTCCTTGCAGTTCTGCGCATAAAGGGTGGGAGGTACACCACATGGACGTGAAGAGCGCCTTCCTGAATGGCGACTTGATGCAGGAGGTGTACGTCTCCCAACCCGCTGGCTTCATCATCGACGGAGCCGAACACAAGGTGTATAGGCTCAAGAATGCTTTATATGGACTTTGTTAGGCGCCCATGGCCTGGAGTGCAAAGCTTAACGGTAGTTTGCTATCGCTTGGTTTCTAGAAGAGTACGAGCGAGCACGGGATCTATTTCCGTGTAGCTGAAGATGAGAAGCTCATCGTCGACGTGTACGTCGACAATCTTGTGATCAAAGGAGGAGGCGATCTCAAGAAGTTCAAAGGGGAGATGATGAAGAGGTTCAAGATGAGCGACCTGGGTCTCTTGTCATATTATCTTGGCCTGAAAGTGCGGCAAGCTGATGCAGGGATATGCGTTGGGCAGGCGGCCTACGCTTCCAAACTTGTCTCTAAAGCTGGCCTGGAGGGATGCAACCTCTGTGCATTCCCCATGGAGCAAGGCCTCAAGCTTTACAAGACAATTAATAGTCCATTGGTGTATGCAACGGACTATAGGAGCTTGGTGGGAGGGCTGCGATACTTGGTGAACACATGTCCCGATCTCGCCTACTCGGTCGGGTACGTGAGTCGATTTCTGGAGGAGCCCAAGGAGGAGCACTTTGCTGCAGTCAAACGCATTGTACGCTACATAGCGGGGACAATCAACTACGGAGTCTTCTATGCAAGAGGAGACATGGAGCTTATTGGGTACTCGGATAGTGACTATGCGGGAGACGTGGAGAACCGCAAGAGCACATGCAGGGTGTTGTTCTGTCTTGGAAACAACCCCGTTTCGTGGCAGTCCTGCAAGCAGAAGGTGGTGGCCTTGTCCTCATGTGAAGCAGAATATATCGCATCATCTCAAGGGGCATGTCAAGGTGTATGGATGGCACGACTGATGGAGGACTTAGCTGAAAAATCGAAGGCGCCGGTGCTCCGGGTTGACAACAAGTCAGCTATAGACTTGAGCAAGAATCCGGTACACCATGACAGAAGCAAGCACATCGATGTCAAGTACCACTACATACGGGAGTGTGTGGACAGCGATACTATTGTGCTTGAGCAAATTTCCACCCAAGACCAGATGGCGGACATCTTGACCAAGGCCCTTGGAAGACCGAAGTTCGTGGAGATGAGAAGAAGGATCGGAATCCTAGACGTGGGCCAGTGTCAGGATCAGGAGGAGAATGTGGGCTGATCTGCCCCTGGCCCAGGGCGGTCAGAATTGGGCCATGTGGGCTAATCTGCCCCTGGCCCAGGCCGGATCTCCTTCTAGAAGATATTAGAGTTTAGTCTTCTTAGAAATGGAATTAGAGATAGGCTAAAATATTGAGTTGTAATAGATCAGGACTCTTGTAAGGGGGGCTATGTAAAGAAGTCAAACACCCCAGTTTTATTGAGATCAATAAAGAAGAATTCCTCCACCTCCCTAGCCCTAGCCGCCTCCTCTCCCTTGGAGCAGTCGCGCCACCAGGCTAACCCTAGCCGCCGCCCCTGCCTCTCCTCTGTTTCTGCCCCTCAGATCAGGAACAGGCTGGCAGCTCCCTGTTCTTCCCTCTCCCTCTCTTCTGCTCTGTCCAGTGCCCAGATCAGAAGCACCTCCAAGCAGTGGCTGTTCTGTTCTCCCAATGAACAGACCAGATCTCTCTCTACTCCCTCACAGTTTTCCTGGTTCAGCAAGAACAGCACCCAGGCGGGGTGCTAAACTGCTATCGGGACAGGGCAGTTTTGGTGTCATCAGCACCGGAATTGCAACACCCGGGAGGACGCACTCCCGGGGGCGGCCAACCTAGCTCGAAGCGGCTCACGGGCGAGCGAGCTCAGGGCCAGAGGGGTCGAGGCCAGCTCTTGTGCAAGGTGAAGGGGAAGCAGCTCGACGCAGATCTTGACGAAACCAGCGTAGATCAAGGCGATCGAGAGCAGATCGGGTCGAATACGACAAAGAACGGACGTGAATCGGTGGGAATCGTCGGTTCTTGACGGTGTGGCGGCGTGCTTGACGGCCCGGCGATGAGGGCGACAAGACTTGAGGCCACAGACTGCTGCTCCGTCGGTGCGCTGAGGCCGGCGGGGAGCACGGCGAGGGGCCCTGAGGGCGGCAGCGGGAGCAAGCAGAGGCCGACGATGAGCAAGAGGAGGTTGGCGTAGAGGGTGCTGGACTGCTGTGGCGGGAGGACACGCAGCTAGTCCGGTGTGTGGGCGAAAGAAGCAAACACGGTGGTGTGCCTTCTCCCCAGTGTGCGTGAATCGGCGATCGATCCAGAAGGAGGCAGCGGTGCTAGGAATTCTGTACAGGATAAGAAGCACCGGAAGGCAGCGCTCGAGGGCGCTCGGCCACGCGAGCAGAGGAGGAGGGAGCTGGCGGCTGTGGAGAGAGAGGCTGAAGGGTTAGGGTTTCTAAGTGAACCAGTTGGGCCTGTCACTAGGCCTGTTTCGCTGATAACAGTAAAGGAACACGCTACAGGCCGTGATGGGCTGGGCCCTTCTACACACATGATGGAGAGGAACGGACCAACGGAGGACGAGCTGGTGCTTCACTTTTTCTGACCACAACTGCGTGGTTTTCCACCACGCAAGGCAGGCATTATGATAGAAGCAGACTTCTATGATGTGACGCCGTGAGACCTCTTGGCGAACTACGACCTGCGCGACTTGGGATACTTCTTGACGTTACGCAGGTGGAACAAGCCTCGAGTACAACAGTCCGGAGGTGGCGGCATCCGGAAGCACAGCGCGACCAAGTGTGCACAGTCGATTTCCTTCATGGGAGTCGTGGTGCAGTGACGTTTGGTCAAGTTTTGTTTCTACATGTGTGGAGAACTCGGGAAGCGGCGTAGCACGGGATAGATCTTGGAGGAGTATGAGATCACTGACACAAGGTGCTATCGCCACGACGATAAAGGTGAAGAAGAGGAATATTGGGTGCTCTGTCGCGTGAGTAAGAGCAGGCCAATGTGAGGTGTGCTCGAGATGAAGATGTGACATCTCGAGTATGTGATCGGAGTAAAGATGCGCCCATTCTGAGATCGAGTGCAGGATGAAGATGATCCCATCCTAGGGTTGAAGATGTGACCAACCCGAATTTGTGTGCAGGATGAAGATGCGACCATCCTGGGGATGAAGACGTGCCCATCCCAAAATCAAGTGTTCGAGGTGTAGTGCCCACCTCAGGGGTGTAGTGCCCGCTCCATGGTTCTAGTATCCAACCCAAATTCGTGTCCGGGATGTAGTGCCCATCTCGGGGGGATGTAGTGCCCATCCTCTAGTGTGTGCAGGGTGAAGTGACCATCCTGGGGGTGTAGTGTACACCCCAAAAGTGTGTGTAGGATGGAATAAGTGTATCTCCATCCTAAATAGTGTGTGTGATCTAGAAAACGAGATTAGGGGGGTGATTGTTAGAAATAATCCCGTTTTCTAGACTAAACTAGAGTTAGAGATAGAGTCCAAGTCAAATAAGAGTAGGTGCTTATGTAGTATTAGACTAGGAGTCTATTGTAACTGAGGCTATATATACAGCCTCCCTCCAATGAGAATAATAACAGAAAAAGAGAAGAAATCAGAGAAATTTTTCAAGACTAATTACCCACGGATTTCCATCATCCCACCACCTCGTCACTGCCTGCCACCTGTCCGATCATCCTCCCAACTTTTATATCCGGGACTGAAGAGAAGGCAGCCTCCAAGCACCAACAATCCCTGTCCCTAACCCTGCACAAGATCTCTACCGAGGCCCGAGGCCTAGACCGGCCTGACATGGATGAGTGATGGGTGGGAGCAGAACAACAGCATGGAGCAGCACGTGAGGAGAAGCTCGGCGTGGAGTAGGACGTGCAGCAACAGGTAGCCGATGGCATGGCTTGATGGAAATCCTAGCGAAAAATCGACTTGAATTGTTTGATTTTTTTAGAAATACCTGACTATTTATAGCCTATTACGGATATACTCCTTTACAGTGTTTTAAAAGGGTTCTTGGATGCCAAGGCGCCCGCCTTGACGATCGGTCATGGCGTCTAGGCGGGAGCTTCTGGATGCCTAGACGATGCCTTTTAAACAATACTCCTTTATTTAAACTACTAGGAGATAGAATCAAATCCCATCTCTAATTGATCTGATCTAATCAGATCTTAACTCCCAACTATATCTAAACTAACTAGAAAATGAGATTAAATCTAGCAGTCACCCTCTTCGTCGTAGCGGTAACACCGGGTCAGTGATCTCATACTCTTTCATGATCCACCTTGTACTTTGCTGCTTCCTAAGCTCACCATGCATGTAGAAGCAGAACTTGACCAGACGCCACTTCAACACGACTCCCATGGTTGAAATCAAAATGGGCGCACTTGGTCGCCCTATGCTTTCGGATGTTGTCGTCGTCGGACAACCGCACTTGTTGCTTGCTCCGTATGCGTACCAGAAAGAAGTGTCCCTAGTTGCATAGGACGTAGCTCGCCAAAAGGTCCCATGACGTCAAATTGTAGGGGTCCACTTCTACCATAGCACCCGTCACGCATGGTAAGAACCCACGCAATTGTGGTCGGAGGAAGTGGAGCATCAATCGTATTTTATTGGCTTGAACGTCAAATCATCTGCCATGTTTTGCATACACCTTTGGTGTACGTTTAACGAAGGAAGGAAGAAATTTGGGTACTCCTTGGTTGACTTTAGCCAAAAATCACCAACACAACCACTAGACCACCAAGCCACCTGATCATTTCCACCTTGGTCGTGGGCTCGCACTTGACCTCCTTCGACCCAGGCCAGCCTCTCCCGCGCGGTTCCACCACCCAAAACCAACATTCTGCACACCTCTCTTGTCCACGAGCGCCGCCGCCTAGGATCGCCTACTAACTCCACGTGGACACCCCCAGTGCTCTCCTCACACGCGTGGACACGCTGGAGACCTTTCCGTGCTACCATTGACCTTGCTCCTGGCCCGGCCGCCGATTGCACCGTGCGTCCTCCGCCTCTGCGTCTCTACGATCCCGCTCGATCTTCGTCCGGGCTATGCTCGATCTGCCTTGCGCATATGGTCTGGCCACCTCTTCCCGAAGCTATCGCCGGACTCCGTGTCGGCACACTGGTGTTCATCGAGGTCACACCACTCCGCCTGAAGGTGTGCCTATAGCTTCCCTTCTCGGTGTCGTTGGACACCCCTGAGAGCACGTCCTCTCGAAGGTGGGGGGCAAAATCTAGAACCCTAGCTCTGGGACCAAATGTTAGAAATCCAGGTGAAAAATCAACTTGAATTGTTTTGATTTATTTCTTAGAAATAGTTGACTATTTATAGCCCTATTACAGATATATTCCTTTATTTAAACTATTAGGATATAGAACTAAATCCTCTTCCTAAGTGATCTTATCAGATCCTAACTAACTCTATATAAACTAACTAGAAAACAAGATTAACTTCAACATGGCGCGCGCAGGTAGAGAGAGATGGGAGAGAGCTGCCACTACAGGAATCACGCAAAGAAATTTCGGCTCTATAGCAGTCGGTAAGGTACTGTAACCGACGACCATAGGGTAAAGCCGTCGGTTTACCGACGGTCATAGCCGTCGACTCCAGTTTGACGTTCTTAAGGACTTATAGACGTCGGCCCCGACGAACTTAGATATTAAAGACGTCGGTATACAGAAACCGACTAATTTACTTTGAAAACCTACTAAGACTGTCGGCCTACCCAAACCGATGGCCATAACACCATAAAGGTGTCGGCCCGCTGGTCCCGACGTCTTTACTGGGCTAGAACACGTGTGCGCGCCTGGGTTATATAGCTGTCGGTTTAGTCCCAAACCGACGGTCATACGGCAGTTATGACTGTCGGCTTGTCCCAAACCGACGGCCTTACTGGCTTTTTTTTAAAAAAAAACGCGCCTGCTTTCGCTGCCTGCTCGGGTGGGGAGCCTTCCGGCAATACAGGTCACCATACAGGGCACAACCAAAACACAATAGTCGTAGTCATAACCAAAACACAATAGTCATACAGGCCACCATACAAGCCATAGTCATAACCAAAGCACAATAAAACAACAAGTTCACATAGTCATACAACAAGTAACTTCGATATAACAACGAGTTCACATCCGAATTACTCCAAAGTACCATTGTGAAGATTAATCCGCTTCCATGTCATTGTTTGAACCTCCACCACTTGCACCTCCGATGTTCAAATTGAGGAAATCATCGCAACCATGAGGCGTTACGTGACCGGAACCCTACAAGAAACAAATAAAAGTTAACTTTGCATTAATAGTTACAATTCATATGTCTCAATCTTTCAAAAATTCACAAATGGCCAACTCACATTTGTAATTGATTTAAAGGTATTACCAACTATGTAATTGAATAAGTCGCTAAGTATTCTTCAAATTAGGCTACGCTTTCATTAGAGCTAATGATTTAGTAATCATACCGCTGCGGCACCCGGAGGTGTTGATGGTTGACTATGCCCCAAAGCGAAGGGCAACGATGGGAGAACACCTGGGTAAGGCTGCAATCCAGAGGCCAACATTAACATGAATCCCTGAGATTATGGAGGAAAGGCTTGACCACTCTGGCAACTCTGAGACAAATATGGTTAGTATTTCGTACTATAAGTCGAGCTAATAAGAAATATGGTTATACCTGTGTAGAAGAGCCAACTTGTTGTCCGGGCTGCATCGGACGAGGCATACTGAACTGTGATCCAAAACCACCTTGAGGGGAGAACTGCATAAAGTAAAAATGTTCAGTAACTGACTTTAACACAAATATGGTAATAACTACACCAACTTAAGTAAAATAGTAGTTTACTTGCGACATCATCTCGAACTGAGTCTGTTGTGGCATATTGAATTGAGTTTCAGTATTGCCTTGACCCAAGAACTACATGAACTAAATTATTCGTGAGATCTTAAATAGAAACAGTTTGTAAACGAATAAACTATTCAATTGTTTAGATTACAAGATACCTGTGCCATATATAAATACTGCATCTGCTGCTGCATCTGTTACACCTGCATCTGCGTCTGCAGCTGCATTTGCTGTTGTTGTTGCATCTGCAGTTGTTGTTGTTCCACTTTCTTCTCATATTGTCTTAATTTTTCTTTCAATTCCTCCGTCTCTGCAACACGGGATCGACTGGAACTGCAAGTAGAAGACCGTTGTCCCACATAAGCATCGCGCTCCACATAATCGTTGCCTAATCCAAGCCTACAAAAAAACACAAATGTGATGAATCGGCGGTAAATAACCTTTAAACAATCATTATCTTTATACGTACCTCCCATGTGGTACGCCTCTGCCGGCTTCGTACGCCGCACCCACATCCAACAGCGCTCTTAGATAATCTACGTCATTTCCATGCTTTTTCTTGAGACACTCAACATATTTTGTCTGCAAGAATAAATTAAGTTCACGAGTGGATGCAATATAAGATAGATTCAGTTCATAGATAGAGAGCACTCAACACACTTACCATTTTTTGTGTTGCCGCCTCGTCACACAACTGCTCCGGACGTTCTGGATATGTGCCTCTGTGCCCCCTGAGGTAAACCTCGATAAAAGAAGGAGTGACACCGGTTTCAGCTTCCTGCAATACCAAAATACAACATCAGTTCAATTAATGCAATTTTTTGAAGCAATGTAAAAGTGATTGTAATAGTTCATACCATTTGTTGTGCCATTCACACATGTTCGTCCGCCCCATAACGTTGTAGTCCAGGCTTGCTCTTCCGATTGTTTCGGTTTCTCTTGGAAATATTTTTGAACTCATTCGACGCCCATGATCCGCATAGCCATTCCTATGCTGCCATGTCTACATAGATCCAATCCACACTACTATCCATGTACTCATGCCTCTTCAGATAAATTGTAGCAGCTCGTTTGTTTTTCATGGGCTCACATAACTTGGTCTTGTAATACACGGTCACAGCCTTGATCCGTGCATCAGAGAAGGAGTCATTCGTGAGCTTTCTCGCTGACGTCTCGAAAACGGAACTTGCATATGCTTGACTCACACCGTCCTCCAATTTAAATATACTCTACATCAAACTAACAATTAGTATCAACTAAAATAAGATGCAACATAATTTAAACAATGAAAACAAACTTACCCAAAAAATTTCCCAAACTCTGTCCTGACAAGTACCCGAAGCGCCATATGATTTCAGGGCATAATGATCCCAATTATGCGCGGCAATTAGTTCTCCGCCCGAAAGAACCATCCCCGGGTAGCAAAACCGGATGGCATTTCCCAACTCCGTGTTAACACAACGCCGATGCCCCCTGCCATCCCAACCAACCTCGATCCAGCACCTAGTACCCTTTGGCCTTATAACCGTCCGCTCATCAGGGTTTTTACTTGCAGTACATAAAACGTGCCTCCGCAGCCTGTACAAATAACATTAGTTAGTTCACAAGAAAACCAATGTATAAGATAGCCTATCAAATAATTTGAAAAAAATACCTGAAGGGGCATCGATCACCCTGCCCAACTTGTGCCTCTTCTAACTCTGCCAATCTTGTCAACCTTGCATCTCGATCCGGATCATCTTCCTCTTCGCCGCTCTCTCCACCCGTACCATCCTGTCCATCCTCAGTAGCACCCTGTCCACTAGAAGCACCCTCACCACCCTCAGGACCACCCTCAGAAGACGACCCAAAGGCATGCTGTTGAGCCTCCTCCGTCGTGCCTACTCCTGAGCCTCCTCCCTGCTCCTGAGCCTCCTCCGAGTACAACTCGTTCTAAACCTCTCTGACTTGTGAGGGACTCGATATCTGCTGTGTCATACACCCCAGAAGATGTCTTTGTCTAACTGAAGTCACAGTCATGCCCTGCAAATGCAAATAAACATGTAACAAATAGTAAACAACTGATTATGACATTAAACTGTATATAAATAAACAAAGTACCTGAAACAAGGACGTGGGATCCGAACCACTACTGTGGTGAGGCGTGGAGGAAGAAGTGTCACTCCGCTTCTTCCCTTTCTTGAATTGCTTCCACATCTACACAAAGTTCAAAAAAATTGTTAGTATCAGAATCTAACAATAAGAATGTAACAATAAGTGGTAAAGAGTACAATAAGAATGGTAAAGAGTACAAAGATGTTCACAATAAGAGTACAATAAATCTCAAAGAATGTGTACAATAAGAATTAAAAATCATCAGCATCAGAATCTGCTTCTGTCACACGTGCATGAAGATGCTCATGTCTCTCTTCTTCTTCCATCCCTTATTCTTCAAACTCTTCTTCTTCACTCTCTTCTTCTTCACTCTCTTCTTCAATTACTCTTTTTTGCTTTTCAATAATCCTTTGAGATTGACAAAGACGTTTTCTCGAAGGGCCGACTTGTTCTTCAGACATTAACTCTAGAGTAGCACTAGCAATTTCTGCAAGTCCTGTTCCAAAAGATATTCTAATATCTTGTACTTCTTCGACTTCATCTTGATAAACACCACCATCATCGTCTTCCTGATTATCTATGTACTCATCATAACGACGAGGGTGCACTTCACGATTAACTTTATATACTACCCACCAATTTTTGAAACTTGGATGAGAATAACTTAAATAGTACACTTGCTCCACTTGATGCGCAAGTACAACATTGTTGTTAGGTGTTGTATAGCGCGAGTTGTGGTTGACCTCCACCATTCCAAAATTATCCACTCGTGTGCCCGATGTTGAATCAAACCAGTGACAGTCGAAAAAAAACCAACTTCAGTGTTTTCGGACCGCCAAATGTGTACTCGATTATTTTTTGAAGAACACCATAGTATTCCTTAACTTCTCCACTACCCTCTGCGACCGTTACATACACTCCACTGTTTGATGTGGCTGCAAGTGGGCGATTTGCTTCTAAACTTGCCGTTCGAAAATGGTATCCATTAATATCGTATCGGCTAAATCTCTAGCTTTCAATTGACCATTCGCGATCTGTCGCAAGTCATCGGAGATGTTGACATCCTTCATAGACTATATGTACAACACTATACAAAGTTAGCATCTTATAATAAATATATGAACTATGATTGAAGAACAAAGGACGGATAGAAAATTACATGGTCACGGAACCAGTTCACGAAGTTTGAGCCACCTTTTATGCCATGCTGACGTAGATTATCCAATTGACTTTGCGTCGGTCTTCGAGAAGATGTCCAATACAAATTGTCAAACACTTCAAAATATGGTAACACTTCTTCCATGTTAGTAAACATGTAAAGCATGGTGTAGTTCCTCTCTTGCTCTGAAATATAATGAGAAGTGGCAACCCCAACACCTCTACCATTCCAATGAAAAATCATTAGCTCAGTAATTGGTTGCTCTTCTACATCATGATATCGTGTCGTAGATGCATTCACATTGTTGGCACATGAGAAATATTTGCTAGAGAAGTTTGTAATCTCTTTAGCTGCAAATGCCTCTGCAATACACCCCTCAACTCTTGCCTTGTTGCGCACTGTAGCTCTAAGTTTTTTCAGTTCTCTTTCTTTACTATACATCCACTTGAACTGTGCAGGTCCTGCTACTAACGCATCATAAGGCAGATGCACCAGCAAATGTTGCATGACATTCATAAATCCAGGCGGAAAGACTTTTTTCATCTTACATATAAGCACAATGATTTCTTTCTCCCACTGTCGCATTATCTTCTTCGATACATCCTTAGCACATATCTGCCTATAAAAGTAGCTAAGTTCAGCAAATATCTTCCACAAGTCAGGTTTGAAGTAGCCACGAAACATTACCAGTAAAAGTCTTTCCATCATAATATGGTAATCGTGACTCTTCAACCCATTCAGTTTACCAGTGCTGAGATTAACACATCGTTTTATGTTAGCTGCATAGCGGTCTGGAAACTTTAATATTTTCAACCAACTAAGTCTTTGCTTTCTTTCTTCTGGCTTGACACAGTAAGGAGCTCGTGGCCTAATTTCATTTCCACTTGCATTTGTTCTAATCTCAAACCCAGGACGATGACAAATATCAGCTAAATCTTTTCTCGCCTTCAAATTATCTTTGGTTTGACCGGTAAAATCAAAACACATGCTTATGATGCTCTCAGCGACATTACGCTCCTGGTGCATCAAATCTATGTTGTGCGGTAGAAGAAATGCCTTTGCTTATGGTACCTCCCAAAAAAAAAAGAAATATGAGTCCAGTTGTGTTCTGTACCATATCCTTCAAAACCATCTTCTTCAAACTTTTTAACTCTGCATGCCATACCATTTTTTGTTCGCTTGTCAATCAACGAGGTGGTCCTTTTGTAACTCTTATGCCTTTCCGGAATGATTGTGTATCCCTCCTGAAAGGATGGTTTGAAGGAAGGAATCGTCGATGACAATCAAAGAAGCTACCTTTTTTGCCATACTTCAGCCTTATGGCATCAGTGTCACTCATACATATGGGACAACACAGTTGTCCGTGGACACACCAACCAGACCAAATGTCATATGCCAACAAATCATGAATTGACCATAGATACGCAGCACGTAAGTCAAATTCACATTTCATATGACTGTCATATGCGTTTACACTTTGCCACAGCTCTTCAATCAACGGTTGCATAAACACATTGATTTTCTTGCCTGGATGTTTAGGACCAGGAATGACCGCCGCAAGGAATATGTATCCTTCTTTCATGCACAGGTTGGGAGGGAGATTGTATGGCATGATAAAAACAGGCCAACAAGAGTATGGACTGTTACTGGTGCTAAAAGGAGTGAAACCATGTGTTGACAACCCAAGACGAACATTTCTCGGATCTCTTGCAAACCCTCGATCAAAACGGTCTAAAACTTTCCAAGCTATAACACCCCAAAATCCTGTTAAGAGGGGAATTTAAAATTTTTTAGACGTATTGCATGTGTTGCAAAAATTCAAATTCAAACTGGAATTCAAATTAAACTCAAAATAGAAATGAAAAAGAAAAAGAAAAAAATAAACCTTCCCGGCCAGTGGGCCAAAACCCACCAGCCGGCCCACCCAAACCCCGCGCCAGCCCGCAGCCGCGCGCCCGCGCACCTCTCGCAGACAGGCGGGACCCACCTGTCATCCCCGACCTCCCGCTCGTCCGAACCCGGGACTCCTCCGCGCGCGCACCCGATCGAAACTAACCCGGAAAACCGCGCGTTCCCAGCCAAATTCTGGATCCGGAGGACTCCAACTCGATCTAAACTAACACGCCGCCCTCCCCCGTCTATAAAAACCCCGGCATCGTCCCGTTTTTCCCCCACGATCCACCGTTTTTCTCTCCGGTGAGAACCCGGGTTTCTCCGGCAAATTCTGCTCGATCTTCGCTCGGGATTTCTGATCTAACTCGCTGGTCTTGATCCACCGCCTCCGGGGAACCGCACAGGTGCAGAAAACTCGGTGGTTTGCGGCTCAAACACAGCGCCGATGAGCCTCGCCGTGAATTCACCTCGGACCTCGTCGCCGACCGCCTTCCAGGACCTCCGAGCTCAAGAAAACCCCCGAGGTGAGATCCCCGACCTCCCCTCTACCGATCTATGTCATAAAATCACAGTTTTAGGAAGAATTGACGAAGATCCGAAACTCTCCGGCGAGATCACCGCCTCCCGCCGCCGTGCGCCGCCGGGCAGCGCCGCCCGCGCTCGATCAGAGCGACGTGGCCGCTTGTGCGCCATCTATTTTAAATCGCACGGTAGAATTTAAATCCCCGCGTACCGGTTCGAGTTATAATCTCAGCCGTCTGTTTTAAATCGGACGGTCCACGTCAGCCCCGCGTTATAAAGGCCGGGATTCTTACGTGCTACCCCCTGGGGTTCTCGGAAAATACGAGCTAGCCCCGGAAACTTCTTATCTAGCCACTGGAACTTCAGGAAATCATGTAGATTCATTTAAAAATCAGTTTTAGCCCCTGGACTTAATAAAAATTAGGAAAAACCCCTCTGTCATGTGTAGTTAGACCCCTGGAAATTCTTAAAATAATATAATAGACCCTGTAGTGGGGTGAGTTTACCTTTTTAACCCTATGTGATATTAAATTTAGAAATTTGACTATGTGATGGATATTTAAAATTTAAAAGATGGGACAAACACATTGTAAATTCAAATTAAAAACTTTCCTAGTACTTGGAAAACTTTGGAGTAAGATAAAAATAGATTTTTGGCTGAAATGAATCTGTTTAACTGATTATTCACATTTATTAGTAATAGGAACACATTTTTAAGTAGAGAATAATTCTGAAAATTAGTAAAATAAATGTAAAATAGTTCACATCAGAGGAGAAGTTCAAAAATATATTATTTAATATTTTAGACCCAAAAGCTATTTTCATAATAAAGTGCACATTTAGGCATAGGAAATAAATCTGAAAATATAGCAAGCTAGGTATGAATAATTAGAAAATGATAAATGAAGTTTCTAAAATCCAAAGAATTCAGTTTAGTGTTGGTAGAAGGTCTGAAGACACATTTGGAGTAGGAAAATACCCTCCATGCCCACTTGGTAGCTAAAAGGTGTATCAATTGAATATAAGGAATTTATTTAAATTGGAAACTCATATATTGTATACAAACATAAATATGAATACAAAAGTAGAAATCATATGCACATGTTTAAAAGTGCATGTAAGCCAAAATCAACACACATAGAGTAACCACAACACATAGAAATGAGAATGGCTTTCATAAATGTGAGTGTGTGGTTTGTATGAAGTGGAAGTGTGAACTATGTCTTATGAATTGTTGTTTTCTTTTGCTATGTGTGATGGTATGAGTAGAACCTGCTCCAGAGCAAGTTCTTCCTTTCCAAGATCCGGACTACCCATTCCAAGAGCAGCAGGAAGAAGGCAAGTGTCCTTGACCACTTTGATCCTATACTAGGATGTGTAGATAGAATTATTTGCATTGTCAATTGAAAATATGAAACCCATGCTAGGATGTTTCCCTAGAATTGCATTACCTTGTTTCCTTGTAGCTTGGGTTGGGATTCATTTTATCATGTCATTTATTATTATGCATATGCTTAGCAATGCTTAGAATGGGATATTTGGGATATGAGATCATCAGTTATTTTACCACACTCTTGAATGAGATATTGTGAGTTATGTAGAGGTAGGGATCAAGGCAAGTTGGATGTTTTGGTTGGTGCTGGGTGCATGAGACTCGGGTTTGTGTTTAGTACTTGCCTGGATCCTAAGGACCGGTTCATGAAGCATGTAACCTGGCTTTACCGTGCCAACCACATGCTAAGATGGGGCAGCTTGGCCAATTAATTAGGTGAATCCCCGGCGTAGTATGGGTGTGTTGGATGGTGCGGGGAATAGGTGTCAGCTGGACTACCATATGAACCGCAAGGCTCAAGAGGGGGCCACTGCAGCGGGGTTGGAGCCTCTTGTATGATGTTAGGGGTGAAACCTCAGTGGGCCCACGCTCGTCGGGAATCCCTTTGTAAAGGCTTCGTAGTGATCTCCTGGCTACACACCTGGGAAGTGTGAATGTGGTTCGTGGCCACTGGCATAATGGAGGTTCTTTTAGTCCACCCGGCAACGGGGGATGAAATCACAACATGTGGGTACAGTGGTGCAAACTCTGCAGAGTCAAAATTGTCATGACAGTCGTGCTCACGGTCAAGAGCGGCTTGGACTTATTCATTATTAGAGGATGATGGCTTTGGAAGTTGTGGGTGTTAAGCGGGGAGCTTAACATTGGAAATGATGTTATGGTTATTTGATTATGATGATGGGATGGGAAATTGGGACCATTTCACCTGTGTAGTAATGTAGGTGCTTAATAAGCTAAGGTGATAGGTATCAATTGCGTAGTGCTTTAACCATGAGTTCAACCTCCCCTTGTTCTAGCCATGCATGACATAACTTTCCCACACTTGTTGAGTACCATCGGTACTCAACCTTGCACATTTGTTGGTTTATATTGCTGCTCAGGTCAAGATAATGAGGTGGTGTTTAATGATCAAGACTTTGAACCCGAAGAAGGTTTCTAGGTTCATGGAGTCCCCCGGGCAACGCCTGTGACGGAGCCCACGAGAATAATTATTCCGCTGCTATTTTATGAACTTATTATTGTCCATCGAGGCATATGCTATGTAAGACTTATTTATATTCGACACCAGGCTTGTAATAAATGATGCTTCACTATTTGTCATCACATGTATGAGAAAATGATCCTGGTATACATGTGATATTCACTTGGTTGTTCTTCGGAAAAACCGGGTGTGACAGAAGTGGTATCAGAGCCAAGGTTGCCCGTAGGAACGTGGACCTAGGTAGCAATGGACGTATTTAAGGGCCCTATTTTCTTAAAAACTATTTTACAAGGTGTGTGTTGAAAAGTGTTATTTAATGGAGTCACTTTCTTCATCTTACCCCAACTTACATTCAAAATAGGATTTTTGTTTAAAAGTTTATCTAAACTAAGTTTAAATGCTTCCTGTTTTAGATGGTTCGCATGATTCGCACCGCTAGCAAGTCCACAAGAGGGAGAGTTCCCGTAGTTGCCCTTGCCCAAAGAGAGGAGAGCCGTCCGGTGACGTACCTTTCCTACGGATTGGCAGTAGGAGGCTTGTTGCGCCGTCTTCGACGTATGCTCCAAGCCGCCGGCAATACGGGCAAGCTAATCATACACTATAGCTCCACCAGGACCATCCGGGAGAAGCGGGAAGAATGGAGTTCAGAGATGAGGATTATCCATGAAAATCAGCTGCTTAAGATCCACCGCTCTCCAGCTTGTCGAGCGACACAGGTCAATGCGGAGAAGGATGTCACCTGGGAGGCCATCACCTGCCAGAGTCACATCTATCGTCGACACCTGGACAGGACTGAGTACATGTATGTCCTCCAGCGTGAGAGTGTTACAACGGAGTACAAGTACCCGCCAGTGCAGCAGGGGACTTCCCATGAGCACATGGAACTGTGCTTGGAGGATGCTGCTATGCTTAGCACTCCACTGCAGGAGTGTTAGCAGGAGCTTCAGGATGTTCGTGACACCCTAAAGGAAACCGAGGCGTTGCTTCGAGCCTGCTTGAGGGCGGGAGAGAGAGGAGATGGGAATGAACTGTGTGTCACCGTGAATGACACATGGACTCCTGACTCCCCAGATCGTCGGGCGATCAGGCGTCGTCGCACTTCTCCACCAGCAGCTTCCCCACCCAAAGCGGAGTCAGAAGGCAGCCGCAATAATGAGGAAGATCCCGAGGAGCCAGCTCAGTGATACGAGTAGTGTAGAGTCCTTCCCTTAGTTTAGCAGGATGTCGAGTAGTCGAGTCGTTGTCTTAGTTAATGATGTGTTAATGCTTGGTGTGTGACGTGAGTTGTGAAAGCCATGAGCAATTGTCCACAGCCTCGTCTTCAGATTGTTTTGCTTTGGTGTGTGAACCCACATGAAATAATAGTGCATTTATTTTTGTATGAGACATGAACCCTCAGAAAGTCTAACAAAGCCTCAACACTTCAAAGTAAAAACAAGTGAAAGTAGTAAGATAATACGCAATGCCTTAAATTAACATTTGGTTGATCATGCTAGATGGCTGGAAGAGGAAAGGGTCGTGCTGCCAACCCCGCCAACAACAACTATGAGGCCTGCAACCCTCATTTTTCTGGGAGCCAAGACAGGGGTGGACGCCGTGAGGGAGTTGATCCCATCCACCAAATGCTTGAAAATCAAAATCAGCTCATCCAGAACCTGACTCAAGTGGTGGCCAACTTGCATCAAGTTCCACCTCCACAAGCTGCACCACGCCAACCAAGGTTGAGTGAGTTTCTAGGAACTCAACCTCCGAAGTTTGCAAGTGCTGCTGAACCTCTGGAGGCAGATGACTGGCTAAAGACCATTGAGAGCAAGATGAGGATCATACAATGCCAAGGGTATGAGAGGGTGCTGTTTGCCTCTCATCAATTGCATGGACCTGCTGCTGATTGGTGGACCGCTTACGTGGCCGCCCATCGTGACCCTGAGAACATCACTTGGGAAGAGTTCAAGCGTAGCTTCCGCAACCATTACATACCAAGGGGTGAACTCAAAAACAAGAGGAAGGAGTTCTTGGGGCTGCAGCAAGGAAACATGACTGTGAGGGAATACCTCACTAAATTTACTCAACTCTCCCGTTATGCCCCACGGGACATAGAGACTGATGAGCAGAAACAGGATTGTTTCATGGAAGGACTTACCGCAGAAATGCAGTGTGCAATGTCCTCCAGCGAGTATGAAAGCTTCCAAAAGATGGTGGACAGAGCATTTGTGGTAGAAAGGAAGCTGAAGGCCTTGGAAAATGAGAACAAGAGGAAGGCCGGGTGGTCACACCAAGCCTCAGGGAGCAACACCCGCCCACGTCTGATGCAGCAACCTGCAGGGCAGACGAACCGTGTTGCGGTACCCTACTCAGCACCAAGACGGTACAACCCGAACTACAGGCCTCCAGCAGCACCAGCACAGCCACAACGTCAGTTTGTACAGCAGCCTCGCCCCGCATATCCACCTCGACCAGTAGTATAAGGACCTCCAAACCAACCCAAAGACAACAAAGGCCAGGCACCTAAGGTTGGGGTGCAATGTTTTAACTGTGGTGAAGTGGGGAACTACGCCCACAAGTGCCCAAAGAAGAAGCCCGCGCAGCCACAACAGCAGAATGTAATGAGAGGACGGGTGAACCACGTCACCATGGAGGAAGCGCAAGAGGCACCTGACGTGGTAGTTGGTAAGTTTCCTGCCAATTTACACATTGCAACCCTGTTGTTTGATTCTGGTGCTACCCACTCGTTCATTGCCCAAGGGTTTGTTAAGAAGCATGATCTAGCAACAACACAAATGAACCATATGCTAGCAGTAAACTCTCCAGGTGGAGAAATAAGGACAAGACAAGTGTGTCCCAAGGTGAACCTAGACATTAATGGGGTAGTATTTACTGCTAACCTCATAGTGATAGATTCACAAGGGATAGATATTATTTTGGGTATGGATTGGTTGACCAAAAATAAGGGAATCATCCATTGTTCGACCAGAACGGTGGAACTAACTCACCCTAGTGGCACAAGAGTAAAGTTCATAACAATACAAGAGCCTAGGAGGGACATTAAATTAAATCAAGTGGAGGTGAAAGTGGAGGAGATCAGGACCATCAGGGAATATCCAGATGTTTTTTCCGGAGGAGTTGCTAGGTATGCCTCCTGATCATGAAGTGGAATTCGCAATTGAGCTAGTGCCTGGAACAGCCCCGATATACAAGAGACCTTATCGGATGGACTCCAAGCAGCTGAGAGAACTCAAGGATCATTTGAGAGAACTGACGGAGAAGTGGTATATTCGTCCTAGTTCCTCACCATGGGGAGCTCCAGTGATATTTGTGCCCAAGAAGGACGAAACCCAAAGGTTGTGCGTAGACTACCGTGCCTTGAATGAAGTAACCATCAAGAACAAGTACCCATTACCCCACATTGAAGACTTCTTTGATCAGTTGAGGGGAGCTTGTGTGTTCTCGAAAATTGATCTCAGGTCGGGATACCACCAACTTAAGATAAGGCAAACTGATATTCCAAAGACAACTTTCGTATCTCGCTACGGACTGTATGAATACACTGTCATGCCTTTCGGGCTAACTAATGCCCCGACAAACTTCATGTATCTCATGAACAAGGTGTTCATGGATTATCTGGACAAATTTGTGGTGGTTTTCATAGATGACATTCTCGTCTTCTCTAAGGATGAAGAGGAACATGAGAAACATCTAAGGTTGGTGTTGCAGAAGCTGAGAGAACACCAACTATATGCCAAGTTGAGCAAGTGTGAGTTTTGGCTGAAGAGAGTTCCCTTCTTAGGACATATAATCTCGGAGGGAGGAATCTTCGTAGATCCCGTCAAAATCGAGGATATACAGAAGTGGAAGACCCCTGAAAATGTCGGGGAAGTTCGAAGCTTCTTGGGATTGGCTGGGTACTATCGACGGTTTATTGAGGGATTCTCTAAAATCTCGAGACCCCTCACCAATCTGTTGGAGAAGGGAATCACATTCACATGGACGCCGCAGTGCGAGACGAGTTTTCAGGAGTTAAAGAAAAGATTGACAACAGCCCCAGTGCTAGTTATGCCAGATATGCAGAAGAACTTTACGGTGTACTGCGATGCCTCTGGAAACGGGTTGGGATGTGTTCTCATGCAAGAAGGGCATGTCATGGCTTATGCATCCCGGCAGCTCCGGAAGCACGAGAAGAACTATCCTACACATGACCTAGAACTAGCCGCAGTGGTACACGCGTTGAAAATTTGGCGGCACTACTTGATGGGGAAGAGGACAGAGATATATACGGATCATAAGAGTTTAAAGTACATTTTCACACAGCCAGATCTCAATCTCAGACAAAGGAGATGGTTAGAGCTAATCAATGACTTTGATGTGGGCATCAACTATCATCCTGGGAAAGCAAACGTCGTGGCAGATGCTTTAAGTCGGAAAGTGCAGGTCAATAAGTTGAGCTTGAAGGACATGCCTGCAGAATTGAAGGACGAGGTTATAAGGCTCAATCTATGCCTTGTGAGTAGTGGTGAAGCCATCGCCATGGAAGTGGACTCCACACTAGAGCGAGAAATACGCGAGGGTCAAAAGAATGACGAGAAGATACAAGAAATCAGGCAACTCATCAAGGAAAATAAAGCCCCTGGTTTCAGAGAGGATGAACAGGGAACGGTGTGGCACGGAAAAAGAATCTGTGTGCCAGAAGTAAAGAAGATCCGTGAATTGATTTTGAAGGAGGCTCACGATTCTGACTATTCCATTCATCCTGGGAGTACGAAGATGTACCAGGACCTCAAGAGCAGGTATTGGTGGTATGGCATGAAGCGAGATGTCGCGGAACATGTTGCCCTATGTGACACATGCCAGTTGGTGAAAGCAGAACATCAACGACCCACGGGATTATTGCAACCACTCAAAGTGCCTGAATGGAAATGGGAAGAAATCGGTATGGATTTCATAGTGGGATTGCCTAGGACCCAATCAGGATATGATTCAATATGGGTCATCATCGACAGGCTAACCAAGTTAGCTCATTTCATCCCCGTGAAAGAAAGCTACAGCGGATCCAAATTGGCAGAATTGTACATGTCAAGGATCGTGTGTTACCATGGAGTGCCAAAGAAGATAGTGTCGGATCGAGGGACACAGTTCAGCTCAAGGTTCTGGCAGAAGTTGCATGAAACCATGGGAACCCATCTGAATTTCAGCTCTGCCTATCATCCCCAAACTGACGGGCAGACGGAAAGGACCAATCAGATTCTTGAGGATATGCTGAGAGCGTGTGCACTAAAAAACAATCGGAGTTGGGATAAGAACTTACCGTATGCGGAGTTTTCCTATAACAACAGCTATCAGGCTAGTATGAAGATGTCACCGTTTGAAGCTTTGTATGGGAGGAAGTGCAGGACTCCCCTATTTTGGAACCAAACGGGGGAAAGTAAAGTGTTTGGTCCCGAAGTACTACAAGAAGCCGAGGCGAAAGTGAGGGAAATTCGCAACAACTTGAGGATAGCACAGACACGACAAAAGAGCTATGCCGATGTTCGGAGAAGAGAGCTCGTTCTCAACGTGGGAGACTATGTCTATCTCAAGGTGTCCTCTATCCGAGGACTTCGTCGGTTCAAGGTGAAAGGGAAGTTGTCACCTCGATACATTGGACCCTTTCAAGTGCTGGAGAGGAAAGGCGTAGTGGCGTATCAACTAGAATTACCGGCTCGCCTATCGGATGTGCACGATGTATTCCATGTGTCACAGCTCAAGAAATGTCTGAGAACGCCTGAAGAGGTGTTACCCATGAATGATATTGACGTAGCTGAGGATTTGTCTTATGCCGAGCAACCATCCAAGATTTTGGAAACAATGGAACGCCTCACCAGAAATAAAAGAATCCGGATGTGCAAGGTGCAGTGGAAGCATCACTCGGAAGAGGAAGCCACCTCGGAGCGAGAAGATGAGCTTAAGGCACAATTTCCGGAATTATTTTCTTAGAACCACCAATCTCGAGGACGAGATTTCTTTTAAGGGGGGTAGAGCTGTAACACCCCCAAAATCCTGTTAAGAGGGGAATTTAAAAAATTTTGGACGTATTGCATGTGTTACAAAAATTCAAATTCAAACTGGAATTCAAATTAAACTCAAAACAGAAATAAAAAAGAAAAAGAAAAAATAAACCTTCGACGGCGCAGGTGAGCGCGGAGAGGAGGCGGCGGCGAGGAGGCGGAGGCACGCGGGAGCGGCGGCGCAGGGTGCGCGGGAAGCGGTGGGAGCAGCGACGCGGGGCACGGAGGAGGCGGGAGCGGCGCAGCGGCACAGGTGGCGCGGCGCAGCGGCACGGCAGCGCGGCGTGGCGGCGCGGCGGCGCGGCGGAGAGCAGGCGGGAGCGGGCGGCGGCGCGGCGGAGAGCAGCGGGAGCGGGGGGCGGCGCGCGCGAAGCGCGGGATCGATAGGGTTTACAGGGAGGAGCCCAGCTTACGTGGCAAATAAAGTTATGGTCGTCGGTCTAGCCCGACGAATTTAAATTACCGAGCGGGCCCCACGTTAAGGCCGTCAGCCTAGCCGACACTTTTACCGTAAGGCCGTCGGTCTGCTGACCTGGTCGACGCCTATAAGTTTTGAGCG
This sequence comes from Neostapfia colusana, assembly GCA_030760725.1. NCBI lineage: Eukaryota > Viridiplantae > Streptophyta > Magnoliopsida > Poales > Poaceae > Neostapfia > Neostapfia colusana. The sequence continues at coordinate 36,670,037 of JASWHV010000016.1, forward strand.
GGAGAGTCAAATTCGGAGCTCGCCGGGCCCAGCTTAGAGCCGTCGGCCACGTTACTGAAACCAAAGGTCATGCCTACGAACGTCAATGTGCCACGCATAACCGTCGCCCATAACTTATGTCATCGGCCGGCCGACGAGTTTAACTTTATTGACGTCGGTTACAAGAAACCGACATTTTTAAGCCATCTAAAGTCAACGGCCCCGACGATTTTAATCTAGCCGATATTTGTTTGCCGGATTCTTGTAGTATGTACAGAGCACCACATGCGGTGGCCGGCGGCCGGCGGTATCTGCACGTGGGTAGAGAGAGCAAGGTGAGAGAGCTGCAGTGGAGCTGGTCTTATCCTCTCTCTCTCTGTGTGGGTGTCAGCTTTATCCTCCCTGGAGGCCTAACTCAGTTTGACGATTGAATCTCGAAATAGCCGCAGCCATCCAGTAACTAGGACACCAGCCTCGGTGGCGCTTTTTTACGATCGTTCCAGATACAGTTTGACTGCTTCGTTGATATATATGCTTTCTTACAAAAGCTGAGTAGATCAAGGCTGCTGAATTGTCTTACCTGTAACACTAGGTTTGATGGGGCAACAGATGCGATTGGGGCTCATTTTTTTCTGAAGAATGTTCATTCTGGGATGAAAGGTGCAGCATCGGCTCTTTTCGGATTACCAGACTCCATTCATGATAGGCCAAATGCATTTGGGGAACTCATGCGAGCTATCATATCACCCTCCAGGACAGTGCAAGCAGCAGTTGACTGGGCTTTGAAGGGTGCCAATCCAGATATTGTTTTGCACATGCGTATGATGATGAATAGGTATGTCAAACTGTATTTCTCATGGTGGCACAAACTGATGGTAGCTGTTGTAGCGCTTCATGCTCATAGTTTAAAAAACAACAAATTTAATAAAATACTGACATTAGGAGAATTTGTTTTTCTAGCCATTTAGACATTTGAAAATGCTACTTTGTGCTGAAAACTGTCGAAGAAACCCAGATTTTTCGTGGTATATATATTTCTTTTGGTCTCAATGTGACCCCACATTCCAGTGAAATTGGCCTTGAATTTCATATTATATCGGCATGCCCTGTACATTTATATAAGTGGATAACATACAAATATTTTAGCTGTGCGAGCTAGATACTTCTGTTTTCATATGTTTTGGGCCGATTACTTCTGTTTTCACATTAGGTCTGTGCGAGCTAAAAAAGCTGCAATTAATTGTATAAAAAGGGCTCTACAGATTTCCCATGTGAAGGGAACCCCTCAGGTGGCGTTGGTCTCAGACACTCCATCATTTGTTAAGGACACAAAGTCAAATGTCAGCGAGTTCGCAGAGGTTTACTGCTTTAGGGAATATTATCAGATGAACTCTATATTTATCATCAAACACCATTGTGCTTGAACAGATTTTTAGAAAATGTGATTGTTCTCTGTTGAATGATCTCCCCCCTGTGCCCAGGCCAGCCCAACCCAGGTCTTGGTCGGACCAGAGTGGGGGTTGCCAGGAAGTGAGAGTTCGAGTCGGTTTTGATTCTGTTCAGACCACAACAGAACCAGATTGGAATGTGGGATGACCTGCCGTTGGGCCTGGGCGGCCAGAACAGGGGGGCAACCTTAATCCCCCCTTGTATGTGCGCCCAGGTCTAGGGGGCTGTCAGCCCCTACATGGTGCAGTTGCACCTGTTTTAGGCAGAGTTATTTTCTCCAGCAGTTTAGTCTTCTTAGAGATAAAATAAGAGATAGCCTAGAAGTTGCAATAGTTCAGGACTCTTGTAAGGGGGGCTATATAATGAAGCCAAGACACCCTAGTTTATTCAGATCAATAAAGCAATTGTTTCTCCACCTCAATCCTAGCCGCCACCTCTCCCCTGGAGCAGTCGCCACCACCAGGCTAACCCTAGCCGCCGCCACCTCTGTTGTTCCCCTCTGTTCCGTGCCTCCACCTCCAAGAACAGGCGGCAACTCTCCTTTCTCCCCTGTTCTGAGCGCCTGGATCAGAAGTACCTATCTCTCTGTTTCTGTTCTGTCCAGGACAGAACCAGAAACCTCTAGTTTTCTTCTGTTCTAGCCTTTATTCTTTCTGTAGATCAATTCTGGTCTGTCTCCTTGGAGGGTAGACTGATCTGCTAGTTCAGATTGGATTATACAGCAAGATTAAACGCCGTTTCAGCAGGAAACAGGACCGGAGTTGCAACAATAGTGACATCAGAGCCGGTTCAACCCCAAGTTGAATTCAGCACGATATCGTCTACACCTCCAAACAGTGGCAGCGCCATCAGCCATGCGACACCTTCTCCGGCAACTCGTGAGGTGAACAACGGGACGGGGTTCCCTTTGCTCATCAAGACGAAATACGTGGAGTGGGCTGTCATGATCAAGATCAAGCTGAAGGCACGACTGTTTTGGAAGGCCGTGGAGGAGGGCAACGTGAGCGAGAAGAGGATATGATGGCACTTGACATCTTGGTCAGCGTTGTCCCGCTGGAGATGATCATGATGATCGGAGAAAAGAAGACGACGAAGGAGGCATGGGACATGATCGCCATCATGCTGGTCGGGGCCGACCGCGTGAAGAAGACGACGGCACGACAACTCCGGAAGGAGTTCGAAGCCGCTGCCTTCAAGGATGGCGAGAGCGTGGAGGACTTCTCCCTCCGCCTGAGCGGCATGATATCACATCTTGCGTCGCTAGGGGAGGTAACAGGAGAGGAGATGGCCGTGGAGAAGCTCCTGCGAAGCGTTCCAGAACGCTTCCAACAGATCGTGGTGGCGATCACGACACTGTTGAACATGTCGACCCTCACCTTGTCGGAGGTGACGGGGTATCTCAGGGCGGCGGAGAACGCCTTCGACACGACGCAGCAGAAGCGAGGAGTACATTGTTAGTATCTGAAGTATTACTCTCATGGAGAGGATGACACTAGGAGTTGGAAAAAAATTTCTTGTTTCATTCCACACACAATGTCACACCGAACCTAGGGGTTGGGGTTACATATTTATAGCTGAGGTAGCCAAACATATACCTAGATGCTAGTCTAAGATGTTGTCCTATCCAAGGACTAATATGCTGTCCTAACAAGGACTGATATGTTGTCCTCTTGGTCTAAGATGTTGTCCTACCAAAGGACTGATATGTTGTCCTCTTGGTCTAAGATGTTGTACTAACAAGGACTAAGATGTTGTCCTACCAAAGGACTAATATGTTGTCCTAACAAGGACTGAGATGTTGTCCTAACTAGGGGCCACACAGACCAAGAGTACAAGACTTATTCCATCATTCTCCCCCTAAGTCTTGTGCATTTGTCTTGTGGGAGAGTTGGACCATCCCGATCCTGGAGCAAAGCTCAAGGAACATGATCCTCCTAAGGGGCTTGGTGAGCAGGTCTACAAGCCGGTCCTTGGTGTTGATGTAGCATGCCTTGATGCCCCCTTCCTCCAAGCAGCCTCAGAGAAAGTGGTACCTCAGCCGGATGTGCTTGCTCCATTCATGAAAGACGGGGTTCTTTGCTAGAGCCAGAGAGGACTTGTTGTCCACCCTAAGTTCCACCGCTCCGGTGTCTTTGCCAAGGAGATCACCAAGCAGTTGAACTAGTCAGAGCGCCTGAGTTGAAGCGGTAGAGGCCGCTATGTACTCGGCCTCGCAGCTGGACAAGGCCACCACCTGCTGCTTGACCGAGTGCCAGCTAACGAGGCACTTGCCGAGGAAGAAGAGAATCCCGATCGTGCTCTTGCTAGTGTCGATGTCGCCGGCGTGGTCGATGTCGCTGTACCCGACAAGGTGCGCCTCCCTAGGGCACCTCGGGTAGTAGAGGCCGTGGTCGAGAGTGCCGGCAACGTAGCGGATGATCCTCTTCATAGCCTATTGGTGCTCCGTCGTCGGTCGCTACATGAACCGACTGACGTAGCCGACAGAGAATGCCATGTCCGGTCGTGTGTGGGCGAGGTAGCGAAGGCTCCCCACAAGACGCCGATACTGCGTGGCGTCCACCTCCTCCGTCGTGCTGTTGCGGCTCACCTTAGTCTCTCCTCCATGGGAGTGAGAGCTAGGTTGCAGTCTGTGAGCCCAGCCAGCTCAACAATGCGCTTGGCGTAGGCAGTCTATCGAAGCATGATCCCGGAGTCGGCCTGGTGCACCTCAATTCCCAGGTAGAAGGAGAGAGATCCCAGGTCACTCATCTGGAAGGTGGCTTTCATCGCTTCCTTGAATGCTGCCACCTCCGCATCCTTGGTGTCGGTGATCACCAAGTCGTCGATGTAGACACCCACCAGTAGAGCATTTTCTCCATTGCCCCGCTGGTATATGGCCGCCTCGTGCGTGCTTTGCTCGAAGCCCATCCCCTTGAGCGTGGAGTTCAACTTGGCATTCCACGCCCTTGGTGCCTGCCGTAGGCCATAGAGGGCCTTGCGTAAGCGCAACACCTTGCCCTCCTTGCTAGGAATCGTAAATCCCGGCGACTAGTGCACATAGACCTCCTTTAAATCGCCGTTAAGAAACACCGACTTGACATCCATGTGTTGAACCCGCCAGCCTCCCTGAGCGGCCAGCGCAAGGAGGAGTCGCATAGAATACATTCGCGCCACGGGCGCGAAGGCATCGTCGAAGTCGATCCCCTCCTGTTGCACGAAACCGCGTGCCACCAAGCGAGCCTTGTGCTTGACGATGGCACCGGCTTCATCCCTCTTCAGCTTGAACACCCACTTAAGGGTGATTGCGCGATGGCCATGAGGGAGGTCAGCAAGCTCCCACGTGCGGTTGTCTCAACCGCGTCCATCTCCGACTGCATCGCGGCATGCCATGCCGCGTCTCTTAGGCTCCGCGAAAGACCGAGGCTCGCCGTCGTCGCACGCAATATGCAACTGCGCCTCCAGATCACGAGGGACCAATCCCGGCACCGACTGGTCGCCGAGAAGATCCTCCATCGTACGATACCGCAACGGCTCGCCATGGTACGCGTCGATGCGCTCCTCATCGTGGGAGAGCGGAGTAACGAACTCCACCGGGTTGTGCTCGACACGAGCTGGTGTCGGAGTGGACGTACCCGAAGGGATGGCAATCGGTGCTGGAGTGCGTGGGGTCGTCAGCTGTGGTGGTGGAGAGGTCGTCGCAGCCGAGGTCGTGACTGGGGAGCGTGGCGCTGAAGTAGGTGGAGAAGAGTTGCCTACTCCCCCAGTTCCCTTGAAGTGGACGTACTCGACGATGAAGTTGTTGTATGTCGGAGTCGAGTCGTCGTCTTGTTAACTATACCTTATCTTACGGAAATGTACTGGTTCCAGAAAATGCTTCTATCAGGCCAATATAGAAAATGAAAACTAAATCTTCCATTACATAGAATCAATTATTCAATACAAAAGCAGAGTATTTGCAATACTGACAACACGGGTGTCATTACCTACGCACCAGAATTACAAAAGTTTTCGTAACTTGTATATATATATATATGTGTGTCTATATATATATATATATAGAGAGAGAGAGAGAGAGAGAGAGAGGGGGAGGGATAAGTATTCAGCTGTAATATGAATGGATCCAGCTGGACAGAAAGTTTGACTGGAAACCTCCAAGCTGTAATCTTTTGCTTAAGTAATAGTTTTACTGAAAGGCCTTTTCATTTTCATGCTTTACTTTTTGAAACTTCGATACAATTTTAAACCCAGATGAACCAACAATTTAACACTGTCGTAGAGATAGGGAGTCATAGAGAGAGGGTGAGGGAGAGGGCGAGGGAGAAAGTGAGAGTGAGAGGAAGGGAGAGAGGGGGAGTGAGAGTAGGGAGAGAGAGTCGTACAAGATCAAACTCACTTTATCTATTTATTTGCACTGCAGAGATCAACAACGAAGGCTCAAACTCCACCGCCACAACTACTAGCACCGGGAGGAGGTCGCAGAGACGGATTCTTCGGCTCAGGAGCGAGTGTATCCGCGAGTGGAAGGGGTAGTGTTTAGCGAGCGGATCTCTTTTTTGTTTAATGTTTTGGATGTTTTATATTTTGGATGTGTATATAAATTGTTCTATGAGCTGATCATCGTGTCAGGTTATCCTAATTCTGTTTTTTTAAAAAAATAAAACCTTATTTAGACGGCCAGCTATATAGGGCCGTCGTAAGTTAACCTAATTAACTTACGACGGTCGGGTCCAAGCCGTCGTAAGTTAACCTACTTAACTTACGACGGCCAGGGTCCAGACCGTCGTAAGTAAGGCGTCGAGCCTACCACGGGGTATGACCATGGCGACGGCCTGTTGTTTACGACGACTAGGAATGGTTGTCGTAAGTTATTTATTTACGACGGTGACCGTCGTAAATGACTTTATTTACGACCAATAACTGGAAACGGCTAGAAATCGTCATAAATAACTGAAAACCGTCATAAGTTAGTTATTTACGATGGTTTTTCCTAATTTACGACGGTTCGTGGCCGTCGTAATTTTGCTGCATTCCTGTAGTGTCAATGAAGCAGCTGGTTTGTAAGAAACTATGAAGAACTCTCAGGATCCGTTGTTCCCAAATAGCTTGCCATGGGTCTTGCCTTGCTACCAAGTTCATGGGCGTTCTGTCACCATAATACGAAACAGAAACACTGAGCGCTATTCTGCTATCTAGTGTGGTTGGAGAGCATGTTTGGATTGAACCTGGATAATCGCCCTTCGGATACATTGGGCATGTTCCCTGGATCCTCTCATTGACTGACCATAGGTAGATCTTGTGTGAAATAGTCCTGATATCTCATAGTCCTACGTGCGTTGTGCATGTGTGCATCCCGATAAAAGGAGGCGATTCTACATTCGTGAACGGAAAAGTTTCGTTGTTTATGTGCATGATATTGCTTCCACACATATTTAAGTCCTCTTTGTTTATATATAAAATGTTCCCTCTTTTATAGATGCAAGGCACAAAACATAGAGCTCAGGGACCGCGCACGTGTGAATGCTAATCATAAGTTCATCTATTGTAAGCAGAAATTATGTCAACCACTCCTTCAGAAGCTCGTGGACTACATTCTATTTTTTTCGCAATTGGGTTTCTTTCTATACCCTATTTGTGGCTGCCAAGTCTGTTCTATAGGGATGACAATCCCACCTGTGGGTCTGGGTACCCGACGGATGCAAGCGAGCGTGGGGTTTTTCACCCGCGGGTATAACCCGCACCGACCCAATTTGTCACCGGTGCGAGTGCGAGCTTTTTTCTACCTACGGATATCCAAAATAATTTATATTTGTAACTTTAGCAAATTTGGTTTTTCTCTATATTTTATTTGTTCCCTCTTACTTATTTGTACCTATACTTACAATTTCTATAAGCAACTTAATATTTGCATTGCCATTCAAAATGGATGATGTTCGTTAGACTTGTTTATTAAATGTTATCGTATGTTCATGAAAAAATCAAACCTGGCGTACACCCGAAACCTGATCCAGACCCGATGGGTGCGGGTGTGAGTGTGAATTCTCACCTGCGGGTGTGAGACTCGAATTTCACGAGTAACCTCTTTTGTTTCACTACTAAGGGAGATTAAAATGTTTGGCAGACAATATACATAGGCCAATGCATTGCAGAACACGACGTATGAGAAACTAGATAGGATATTAGTCTCTACTGAATGGGAAACCAAATATTGGTTAACTACTGTCAAGGCGCTATCTATAAATGTTTCAGACCACATACCCTTATTGCTAGAGACTCTTTCCTGTATGCTCACACCTACGTTTAAATATGAATTAGGGTGACTACTAAGGGAAGGTTTCAAGCCCATGATTCAGTCGATTTGGGAAGTGGAGGTCTATAGTCATAATCCTATGGATATATGGCAAACAAAAATCCGGAAGGTGCGCAAAGAATACTAGTGGTGCCTATAGAAAAGAGAAGAAAGAAATTTTAGAAGTTGCAGACGCACTGGATAAAAAAGTGGAGGTTGTAGAGTTAACACAAGATGAGATCAGAAATGAAGCAGAGGTTACATGACACACTGACAAACTTACTAAGAGAAGAAGAAATAAAATGATACCAAAGAGCTAAGACTAAAGAGTTACTTGCTAATACTAAATACTTTTATTTACTGGCCAACGGAAAACTCAGGAAAAATAAAATATATCAGTTACAAGAGGGGAATAACGAAATAGCTGAAGAAAATGAGCTTATGAAATCCATAGTCAAATATTACCAAAAACTCTTTGGCCCCTCGAAGAAAAATACATTCCACTTAGATATGTCTTTTCGAGATGATGTACCTCACGTATCTGAGATGGAAATGAATTTTTAACAGATGACTTTATAGAAGAGGAAGATAAAAAAGTTGTGTTTCAGATGGAACATAACAACGCACCCGACCCAGATGGATTTCCTGCAAAGTTTTACTAGGCGTTCTGGATTGTGATAAAAGCAAATTTAATGACTTTGTTTCACGAATCATGCTGTTAGTCTGCAAATATTCAGACTAAACTTCGGTACTATAATTTTAATATCGAAAAGGGCCGATGCAAATAAAATACAACAATATAGACCCATTTGTTTATTGAATGTTAGTTTCAAGATTATAACAAAAGTACTCAGTCACAGAGTCCTAACAATTGCTCAAAAAATAATCAGTCCTACACAGACTGCATTTTTATCAGGTCATAATATAATGGAAGGAGCAGTCATATTACATGAGACTATACACGAATTACACACGAAAAAACAAAATGGGGTGGTGATTAAGCTGGATTTGAGAGGCGTATGATAATGTGAATTGGTGCTTTGTTAGACAAGTTTTAGAGATGAAAGGATTTGCAACAAAATGGTGTGACTGGATTTGATCATTAATGAAAGGTGGTCATGTAAGTATTAAAGTGAATGATCAGATTAGTGAGAATTTTCAAACAGGAAAAGGTCCTCGCAAAGGAGATCCCTTATCCCCTATTCTTTTTAATATCATAGTTGATATGCTGCCTATATTGATTAATAGAGATAAAGAGAATAGGATGATCTCTAGCGTTGTTCCTCACCTAGTTGAGGATGGGTTATCCATTTTGCACTATGAGGACAATACGATTAAAGCTATTGTTGAGCACTTTTGAACAACTCTCTGCATTAAAAATTATTTTCCACAAGAGTGAAATCTTTTGTTTTGAAAGTGCTAGGGAATATGAAGGGTAGTACGCCCAGTGTTTTGGGTGTCAACCTGAGACTTATCCATATAAGTACTTAAGGATTCCTATGCACTACAGACAATTGACTAATAGTGATTGGAAGGTAATAGAAGACAAAATTGAACAAAAGTTAGGTAGCAGGAAAGGAAAATATCTATCGGTTGGAGGTCGTTTAGTTCTGATTAATTCGGTTCTCACTAGTCTGTCTATGTTTATGATCTTATCTTTTGATGTACCTAAAGGGTTCCTATAAAGGTTGGACTACTATAGATCCAGATTTTTTGGCAGAGAGATAATCATAAGAAAAAATATAGGTTTGCTCGTTGGGATGTTGTGTGTGAGCCAAAAGAGGAAGGAGGTTTAGGGATTCTGAACATAGACATTCAGAACCTGTGCTTACTGAGTAAGTGGTTATTCAATTTGATAAATAATGATGGCATATGGCAAAGGATACTTAAAAGGAAATATGTGAGAAATAAAATATTGGGACAGATACAACGTAGACCAGGAGATTCTCACTTTTGGAGTAGTTTGATGAAAGTCAAATAAAGATTTTTAACTTATGTAAAGTTTCAAGTTAACAATGGACATAATACTAGATTTTGGGAAGATAGATGGCTTGGAAACTTTACTCTAAAGGACAAATTTCCCTCTCTCTATATCATGTTGTTAGACACAAACATGCAAGTATTCTCACGTTTTCAGCTCTATCCCGCTAAATATTTCTTTCAGAAGGGGGCTGGTAGATAATAATTCGGTGAGATGGCAAAGACTAGTGGCATTGATAGCTCATGTTCATCTAAACAACAGAAAAGATATGGTGAAATGGCATTGAATGGCAGGTTTTCGGCTAACTCAATGTATATAGCTTTAATTATAAATGGTAACGTGAGAAGAAACAAGATGTTATGGTTAATGAGGTTACCACTAAAAATAAAGATATATTCATGTGGATCTAAAGAGGGGGTGATACTTACAAAAGATAATTTACTAAAACAAAATTGGAAGGGGACAAGAAGTATGTTTTTTGCATTCACGATGAGACTATTTAACACATGTTTTTTGACTGCCATTATGCTAGATTTATTTGGAGAATTATAAGTATCACTTTTAATATCAGTTCTCCGACATCGGTATCTCACATGTTCAGTTCTTGGCTTATATCGTTCTCAATCACTTTCAGGAAAATGATATTAGTTGCTGCAGCAGCAATATGTTGGGTGATATGGTTATCCATGAACACTATTATTTTTGATAATTCTCCAATGAAAAACTATATGCAGGTACTTTTCAGGGACACCCATTGGTGTCACACTTGGGCGTTGCTACAAAAGAATGAGATGCAGAAGGACATTATGAGAAAGGCCTGCAACTTCCTGGAAGTCACAAGCATGGAAGTTTTTGCTCGCTTCAGATGGTGCCTCAGTCTTAGGATTACATATTAATAAATTGTATCGGGTAGCCTTATGTTACTAGTCATCTCACATTTTTATGCATTTTTATGGTCTGGATTGAGCATTTTGTAACTTATTGGCCATAACCTCATGTTATGAGGGGAAGGTCGGGGATTCCCATTATAAGAAACTCTTTTGTTTCGGATTTTTACCACACCGACTGGAACCGGATATATTGTCATCCATATCTATCTGTCATGTCGCCCCTCTGCATGCTCAGCTCCTGGTCTGCCTTTGATATAACCCACGTGTAACTCTCGCGCACTACGGGCTGGCCATAAAAAGCCCATAGGCCTGTTCCTTTTCTTTTTGCTACTGGTCCAGAGTCCTTTATAACGTAAGCAATTTTGTTTTTCAAATTTTTTTCTTTGTTCATTTTCGTTCATTTTTTCTACTCATCTTTTCTTTACATAGGTGTTACTCTTTTATTCCATTCATATTACTTTTTATCATATATTCGACATTGTTAAAATTTTCTTTCAACATTTTAAAGTTTTTGGTAACTATTCCTTTTTGTGAATTGCAATATCTAAAACAGCCAATTACAACCATGCAATACGTTGGTTGCAATAACGTTTCTATGCTACAGTCAAATGAGCATTTCTATTTATTGAGTTAATGTTTTTTGGATTAATATTTGTACTGACTGAGCTGACACTCATTTTTGTTGGATCAATATTTTTATTTACTAAGTCAACATTCTATTGACATCCGCTCTTAATCACACAACTACTTGTGCTAAATGATAGTTTTCTATAAAGAACTACTGCAAACATTAGAAGCACAGGGGTAACCTTTGCGCTCCTACAATCTCCTTGCTTGTTTTTATATTTTTCCATTAGAACCATCTGATAGTATATGGAACTCTAACCTCTGAAAATGATTCCGACAATCGATTACCGAAACCGGTTCATAAGTGAAACTAGTTCTAATAACTCTTATCTGTACCACAACAGCGTAAGTGTGGAAGTCGTAAGATTTCTACGTTGCGGCGTAATGGTTCAACAACATACCACAATTAGATTGAAAAATAATGACAAGAGAGCTTCACAGCACTAACCTCACAATCTTCTTTCAAATCTTGTGTAGCGTCAAGGGAGCCGCTCGAGATAGAAATAGAGCATCCTCACCCACCTTTCTATTTTAATATGTGGTGTATGACGCGCACAAGACACTATGCCCGCGACGAACAATATTGTCGTCTTAAAACTACATGGAATGAAAAAATAAATAGTTTGGCCAACTTAAAAGCATGTATCGAGTTTATAACACCGGTTAGGTTTTGTTTCGATAGAGTTGATTACTCTCTATTTGGAGCGGACTAGGGGAGATTGAAATAAGAATTATTTCATTTTATTTCACTCATATGCACAGGGATTTATTATACCAAACAAGCCATTAAGGGGAGGATACCCAACACAGTAATTGTTCTCTTACAAATATTTTCAGATAATTTTCATTAAAAACTTAGACCTGCCCAAAGCGCGCCGTGTCCCCTAACACAACAGAGACGTTTACATCCACGGTATAAACGGAAGCGGGCAGCAATTGGCCCACTAGCCGCCCTCCCTCCTCTGACCCAGTACTGTTCGGCCTTGGTGAGGCGGCCCAAGTTTCGCCACTGCAAGTCTGCACCTACTACAGTCTACAGACCTGCGAGAAGTACACTCGCACCCACTCCGACAGCGGCGGGCGACGTCCGCCTCTCCATGCCGCCGCCGCCGGTGCGATGGCGGCGCGGCTGCTCTCTCTCGCGCCTGCTCCAGCGAAGCCTCCTCGTGGCCGCCGTATGCGCCGCCGCGCTCACCCTCCTCCTCCACAACCACCGCCACGGACCTAAACCCCCGAAACACTCCTCGTCCAACACCTACCTCGCCTTCCCCGAGGAGCTGCCCGCCGACTCCCCGCCCGCGACGCGCGATCCAGGGGAGGTGGACGCGGTGCCTGGCGTGGTCGGGGCCGGGTACGCGGGCACGTGCGCCACGGTGGAGAGGATGGGTGAGGAGGCGGCCGGTCGGGACTGGCCAGAGCAGGCCAGCCTTCGGGTCCGCGAGCTGATCCGCCGCCACTTCGAACTCCACGGTTCTTCCCGATCAATAGGCTGACCCCCTCGATTTATCACTGGAAATGACGCGTGTGGGCTTCCAGAGCCGAGCCTAGCTACCTTGCGGCGCGTCGTTTAGGGGATTACTGGTTTTGGGGTGTTTTTTTTTATTAGAGGACTCACTAGGGCATTGATTTCATGCTTCTTCATACACAGCAGTAGCATCTGGTTTCAATGCAACAAATGTGCCTGACAACTGCTAAGGGTCGTTTAGACAGTGTCTTGAATAGCGTATGATCTAGTTTGCCATTGTCTTTCCTTAATCATGTTGGATGCATTTTCAGTTAATTGGTCTTTGACCAATATTGAAATATAACAGTTGTACGGACACAAAGATTGCTATGCACAGCAGAGCTGCTGAGTCCTGAAAATGTAATTGCAATATTGGAACTTCAAGAAAATCTGCACATGTCAGTTTCAATATTCATTTGTAAAGGTAGTCAAAGTCTAATATTTTTTTGATCGCATATAAACTGAAACAACATAATGTGGCTGGAGAAATGTTACTGATCATTTAGATAAAATCAATAGACTGGTCGCAAACTCCCAACTGTTTATGTTAACAGATTGCAGCACTGATTTGACTGATCTAACTAAACATTCACTGATATGCCCAATCAAATGCAGAAACTAACCATAGATTATATGACATCACACATGACATGTGACCCCTATTCATGAATAATCATAAATATATTGTGGTATGGACCAGTCTAGTTTTGCATGGAGGATTGCAGTTTCTAGTTAGGTTCAGAAGCCCGATTTTTATATCTTTAATTAATTTGCCAGGAGCCGCAAGAGTGCGAACACTTCCTGCATATGAGTTCTGCAGACAAGGCTTTGTGTTGGGGAAATCATCTGAAGCTGGGTTTGGCAATGAAATGTACAAGATCTTAACAGCAGCAGCCCTGAGTATTATGTTAAACCGGTCTCTGATCATCGGGCAGACAAGGCATATATACTCAGTCACTGCTTTCTTTATCTTTTGTTTGAGTGTGATAATGTGAACACATTGAGTTTCCTGATACTGCATGTTTACTTTTGTCAGCCATAAGCATACTTTTGAGTCAGAATTGAAGACGATAAATGAAAAAATGTTTGCATATGATAATATGCTGTAGGATTTTGAAGGCTCACCATGCTTATGTTATGCATAAATTGTGAACTTGTAACATATCCTGTGTGACTGTGATTAATGTTCATTATCCGCTTACTACTGTTTATCACTTTGCAGGGGATCATATCCTTTCGACGAGTACATTTCCTATACCAATCATTCCTTTACTGTTCAAGAAATCAAGCACTTATGGAGGAAACATCGCTGTGCTAGAATATATGGCAGAGATCTGAATATGAGAGTCGACAATTTTGAAAATCCTTCAGAAACAAATGTTCTATGTAGTGACTGGAATAGCTGGAAGGATCCGATTATCTGGTTAGTACAATAGTTACAACATCCATACTGTTGCATATGTTAGAACCAATTCTCTTGGCCTGACTTCTCTATATTCTGATGTACTTTTTCCTATTTTTGACCTAAGTCTACTTGAAATTTACTTTCACTTGTATTGTGAAATATTATGTTACTCTTGTTGATAAGAGACAGTTTGGCGTTAGTCTTGAGTGTTAAATGCGTTGGTTGTCCTCAAAACTTGTCGTGAAAATTGAAAATGAAGTTTGAGTTCCTTAGACTTGTTAAATGTGTCATACTATCATCCAGGTCAAGTTTACCCTAAATACACTTTGGTTGCCAACATGGCTTGCTAGCATGAGAATTTCTTGTTGGAGAGTCAAAAAATTAGAGGGTTATTTTGAGTATTTGAACCTGGATGGCACATTTCATTAGCTCAGGGAACCCAGTTTGTGCTTCTAATGTTCATGGACCTAGATTGCACCCATGACGAAGTTTAAGGACCACTGGTGTGTTTTACTTTAAGTTGCAAATATCATTATCCCTGGTGCTGTGGTGCATATGTTTAGCTGTAGAGATGTGTATAACTTAGTTGCAAAGGTATGTATAAGTTGCCTTAGTCTGCATTGGTTTACGTCCGAGCAAAACTAGAAATGGAAAAGACAATCCTAGATGAGGATATGTAAAAATTAGACATTTGTGTTTACAATTTGAGAAGGATTTAAAGGAAATAAAGGAACATAGAGATTCATAGAAGCATGAGAAAGACATTTAGATTCAGAATTGTCAAGCTTGTAAACTTCCCTCCATCAAAACTGTTCAAGCTGGCTCGTTCCACATTGCTCCCCCTCCTTTGGAGTTCTCAAACGACAGCTGTCTAAACCCGCCCATAATATACCAAGATTAAGTCTGAGTAATAGGTAGGAGATTTTGCTTAGATGAATCTTCTTTTCCTGTCCACAAGCTTTTATAAACTAGTAAAAAGCTCCCTTCTCATGTTAAGTTTTCTTGAAATAACCCTTCCCCAGACCTCACAATGTGCGGGAGCCTTCGGCATTGGGTACGCCTTCATGTTAAGTTTTCTTTTACCAGTGCTTTTCTACAAGCTAGCATAAAATTCTTAGCATGCATGATGCGTTGAACCTGCTACCTTTTTCATGTTTTATCTTCACCTGTTGTAACCACATGAATTTTTTTGGGTGTCTTCATAACATTAGTAATCTTCAAAATGAACTGATATAATATAAACCATAGATCCAATACTACTTATGCAACCCTACCGATGATGCCACATCTTTAAGCTTCCATTTATTCTGATGGCGACGGAGAGTTTTTTTTGTTTCTCCTATATCCATTATGCTCTATTGTCAGCTATTTTTGGCACTATCCCAAAAGCTTGTTGTTTTGGACATTTGCACCGGTTCCAAATAGAAACCAAATTTGACGCCCAATGTTTCTGGTGCCCTAACTATCTTAAATGTTCATCACTATCAGAGAAGTTTGGGGTAACGTTCTTAATTGCTTCGTTTGAGAGCCATATCCAGCGGTGGTGACTGACCGCCCACCTCCCTCCCCCGCCGCCCCGCTGCGTCGGGGTGATAGGGGCGCCGACCGCTCTTGTGAGACCCTATCCCGACCGCGACCACCAACTAGCCCCCGTTGCCTCCCCTGTGGTCGCCAACATGTGCTATCCCCCTTCTTCCGAACCATCACAACACAAATGCTCACGTCGCGGACGCCAGTCTTTGCCTCACTGCGACCCGTGGCTTTGACGCTGTCCCATGTTAGAAATAATCCTATTTTCTAGATTAAACTAGAGTTAGAGATAGAGTCCAAGTCAAATAAGAGGAGTCTAGGTAGTATTAGACTAGAAGTCTATTGTAATTGGGGCTATATATACAACCTCCCTCCAATGAGAATAATAACAGAAAAAGAGAAGAAAACAAAGAAATTTTTTGAGACTAATTACCCACGGATTTCCAACAATTGGTAATTAGAGCTAAGGTTAAGGTTCAGGTCTAACCTCGTGTCGTCCCCGGTGTGGGCTGATTTGCCCTTGGCCCAGGGCGCCCAGAACTGGGCCATGTGGGCTAATCTGTCCCTGGCTCAGACCGGATCTCCTTCTAGAAGATATTAGAGTTTAGTCTTCTTAGAGATAGAATTAGAGATAGACTAAAAGATTGAGTTGTAATAGATCAGGACTCTTGTAAAGGGGGCTATATAAATAAGCCAAACACCCCAGTTTTATTGAGATCAATAAAGAAGAATTCCTCCACCTCCCTAGCCCTAGCCGCCTCCTCTCCCT
This sequence comes from Neostapfia colusana, assembly GCA_030760725.1. Lineage (NCBI taxonomy): Eukaryota > Viridiplantae > Streptophyta > Magnoliopsida > Poales > Poaceae > Neostapfia > Neostapfia colusana. The sequence goes on from JASWHV010000016.1 coordinate 36,686,436, forward strand.
TGGAGCAGCCGCCGCCACCAGGCTAACCCTAGCCGCCGCCCCTGCCTCTCCTCTGTTTCCGCGCCTCAGATCAGGAACAGACCGACAGCTCTTTGTTCTTCCCTCTCCCTCTCTTCTGCTTTGTCCAACGCCCAGATCAGAAGCACCTCCAAGCAGCGGCTGTTCTATTCTCCCAAAGAACAGATCAGATCTCTCTCTACTCCCTCACAGTTTTCCTGGTTTAGCAAGAACAGCACCCAGGCGGGGTGCTGAACTGCTATCGGGACAGGGCAGTTTTGGTGTGATCAACACCGGAATTGCAACATTCGTGGCACAGAGCCGGTTCGACCCTAGATTGAATTCTGCACGATGTCGTACACACCTCCAAGCAGCGGCAGCGCCACCAGCCATGCGACACCCTCTCCGGCAGCTCGTGAGGTGAACACCGGGACGACGTTCCCCGTGCTCACCAAGACCAACTACGCGGAGTGGGCTGTCATGATGAAGATCAAGCTGAAGGCACGACTGCTTTGGAAGGACGTGGAGGAGGGCAACGTGAGCGAGCAAGAAGGTATGATGACGTTTGACATCTTGGTCAGCGCTATCCCGCCGGAGATGATAACGACGATCGGAGAGAAGAGGACGGCGAAGGAGGCATGGGACACGATCGCCATCATGCGGGTCGGGGCCGACCGCGTGAAGAAGACGACGACACAACAACTCTGGAAGGAGTTCGAAGTCGCTGCCTTCAAGGATGGTTAGAGCGTGGAGGACTTCTCCCTCCGCCTAAGCGGCATGCTATCACGGCTTGCGTCGCTAGGGGAGGATATAGGAGAAGAGAGGGCCGTGGAGAAGCTCCTGCGAAGAGTTCCAGAACGCCTCCAACAGATCGTGGTGGCGATCACGACACTGCTGGACGTGTCGACCCTCACCTTGTCCGAGGTGACGGGGCGTCTCAGGGCGGCGGAGAACGCCTTCGACTCGACGCAGCGGAAGGGAGGAGTACACGATGACCAGCTGTACCTCACTCGAGAGGAGTGGGAGGCACAACGGAAGGAGCGGTCTACTCAGTCATCGGGTTCTTCTAAGAGGGGCGGCCGAAAGGGCCCTTCCAAGAAGAACGGAGGCAAGAAGGGAGGTTCCGGGAAGGATATTCCGCGGGACCAGTACAGGAAGTGCGGGGAGAAGGGCCATTGGGCCAGGGAGTGTCGGTTGAAGTCTAAGGAGGAGCCGCAGCAGCAGGCTTTCGTGGCGAAGGCGAAAGAGGGTGCCTTGTTTATGACAAGGGTGGCCTCTGTATAGGAGGAGCCTGTACAGGAATGTCCTACGCGCCCACTGTGGGCTGATATGCCCCTGGCCCAGCGCGGCCAGAACTGGGCCGAGTGGGCTGGTCTGCCCTGGCCCAGGCTGGGTCCCCTTCTAGAAAAAATCTGAGTTTAGTCTTTTTAGAGATAGACTAATAGATCCTTTTGTAATAGATTAAGACTCTTGTAAGGGGGAGGGGGCTATATAAACAAGCCAAAACACCCCAAAAGTGGAGAGAGAGTTCAATAAAAAAAGTTCCTCCAGTTTTCTGCCCTAGCTGCCTGTCTCTCCCCCTTTGCAGCCGCCGCCCCCCTCTTTCACCCAAGTAGGCGCCTCCCTCCTCAAGAACCCTAGCCGCCATCTGAACCTAGGGTTCCAGCCGCCTTCCAGGTTTTCTTTACTGCCGCCGGCTGCTGTTCCAGCCGCTCCTCAAGGCTGCTGCTCCAGCTGCTGCCTAGGGCATCATTTTCCTCAAGCTGCTGCCTCCCTCCTCAACCCTAGCCGTCACCAGGCTTGGTTCAGCCACCATCAAAGCCTGGTCAGATTGATCTGCTAAGGGCAGATCAGTTCTTACAGCAAGAACAGAGAAGTTTTTGGGGCTGGAATTGCAACATTCGTGGCATCAGAGCCGGTTTCAACCCTAGGCTGAATTCTGCAAGATGTCGTCTACACCTACAAGCAGTGGCAGCGCCATCAGCCATGGCACACACTCACTGGCAGCTCGTGAGGTGAACACCGGGACGGGGTTCCCCGTGCTCACCAAGACCAACTACGCGGAGTGGGCTGTCATGATGAAGATCAAGCTGAAGGCACGACTGCTTTGGAAGGCCGTGGAGGAGGGGAATGTGAGCGAGCAGGAAGACATGATGGCGCTTGACATCTTGTTCAGCGCTGTCCCGTTGGAGATGATCACGACGATAGGAGAAAAGAGGACGGCGAAGGAGGCATGGGACACGATCGCCATCATGTGGGTCGGGGCTGACCGCGTGAGGAAGACAACAACACAACAACTTTGGAAGGAGATCGAAGACACTGTCTTTAAGGATGGCGAAAGCGTGGAGGACTTCTCCCTCCGCCTGAGTGGCATGCTATCACGGCTTGCGTCGCTAGGGGAGGAGATAGGAGAAGAGAGGGCTGTGGAAAAGCTCCTGCGAAGCGTTCCAGAACACTTCCAACAGATCGTGGTGGTGATCACGACACTGCTGGACGTGTCGACCCTCACCTTGTCGGAGGTGACGGGGCGTCTCAGGACGGCTGAGAACGCCTTCGACTCGATGCAGCGGAAGGGAGGAGTACACAACGACCAGCTGTACCTCACTCGGGAGGAGTGGGAGGCACAGCGGAAGGAGCGGTCTACCCAGTCCGCGGGTTCTTCTAAGAGGGGCGGCCGAAAGGGCCCGCCCAAGAAGAACGGAGGCAAGAAGGGAGGTTCCGGGAAGGATGTTCCGCAGGACCAGTGCAGGAAGTGCGGGAAGAAGGGCCACTGGGCCAGGGAGTGTCGGTCGAAGCCTAAGGAGGAGCCGCAACAACAAGCTTTCGTGGTGAAGGCGGAGGAGGAGGGCGCCTTGTTTATGACAAGGGTGGCCTCTGTACAGGAGGAACCTGTACAGGAACGTCCTACGCGCCCACTGGAGATAGTGGAGGGACGTGTCTTTGCTCACCGCAGCAACGACGATGACTTTGACGACACTCGTTGGTACCTCGACACGGGCGCGGCCAACCACATGACGGGTTCGCGCGCTGTCTTCTCCGAGCTCGACGAAAACGTTGTCGGAACCATCAAGTTTGGCGACAACTCCGTCATGCGTATCCAGGGGAAGGGTACGGTCCTATTCGCCGCCAAGACGGGTGAGCACAGGAGGCTCACCAGCGTCTACCTCATCCTGCGCCTCACCACCAACCTCATCAGCGTCGGCCAGCTGGATGAGGATGGCTACAACATCACGGTGCAAGGAGGAGTGATGCACATACGAGATGAGCAGCAGCGTCTCCTCACACGAGTTCAGCGTGATGACAGTAAGGTATACTCCATCAGGCTCAACATCACACGTCCGGTTTGCCTAACCGCGAGGCGTGATGATGTTGCGTGGCGTTGGCACGAACGCTGCTGACACGTCGGCTACTAGGCGCTTCGGAAGTTGGCACGAGAGGAGATGGTGCTCGGGCTTCCACAAATTGATCACGTCGATCAATTGTGCGAAGCTTGCTTGGTCGGGAAGCAGAGGCGCTCCAGCTTCCCCAAGCAAGCTCGGCGGTGCGCGGAGGGCGCGCTCGACATTGTCCACGGTGACATCTGCGGGCCTATCACGCCGACGACTCCAGGTGGCAAGAAGATGTTCTTGTTGCTAGTGGATGACATGAGCCGTTATATGTGGCTCTATCTTCTAACAACCAAGGACAAGGCGTCCGACTTAATTCAGCAATTCAAGGCGACAACTGAATTAGAGTCCGAGAGGAGGCTGAAGCTACTCCGTACTGATCGCGGAGGGGAGTTCACCTCACAGGAGTTCGGCGAGTACTGCGCTCAGCACGGAGTACAATGTCAGCTCACAGCCCCGTATACGCCGCAGCAAAACGGGGTTGTGGAGCGGCGCAACCAGACGGTGGTCGTCATGGCGAGGAGCATGTTGAAGGTGAAGGGTATGCCCGACATTTTTTGGGGTGAGGCAGTTATCGCAGCTGTCTATATCTTGAATCGATCCCCCACCCGCGGCCTCGACGGGAAGACGCCATATGAAGCTTGGCATGGAGAGCGACCAACCGTCAATTATTTTCGAACTTTTGGGTGTGTGGAACGCGCCCCCACCTGAAAAAGTTAGAAGACCGAAGTATTCCGATGGTTTTTCTTGGCTATGCTGCAGGAATGGAGGGCTATCGGATGTATAATCCGGCTGATGGGCGCACACACATATCATGTGATGTGATATTCGACGAGGCAGCCAAGTGGGACTGGGGAGAAGGAGCAGGAGAAGAGGACTACACCACCTTCCACGTCGCCTCCTTAGATCCAGCAAGTGCTGGACCTGCTGTTCCAGCACCCGGAGAGGTGCTGCAGGGTCCGGAGGGACCGAACAGCACCCCAGCAGTGTCCAGGAGGGGCACAGAAGGGTCTGTCCAGACCCTAGGAGTTCCTGCGCCAGCCTCCAGACTTGATGGAGAGAGTCCAACACCTACAGCGTTGCCCCAAAGGTCCCTGCAGGGACTGTACAACGCAAATCAGGGCTGGGACAGTCATGCACGGGTGTCAGCAGCAGCGGGGGGTTCCGAACTTGAAGATTACAGCACCTTCGTCATGCCCCAGAATCCTCCATGGCCCATCTACTTCGCCACATCGCTGTCGGACCCCGACAGCAACGTCGTCGACGCCTACTACGACAATGACGTCAACCTACGATTTCACACGATGTGCAACATACTTGGAACCCTCACCACTCCTGGTCGGGCTGAGCGGCCACCAAGCTTGGATGAGGGGGAGCTCATGTTCACCACCGCGAAGAAGCCCACGTCCTTCGCCGATGTTGAGGAACATCCGTGCTGGAGATGGACCATGCTTGAGGAGATGGAGTCTATAGAAGAAAACAAGACTTGACAACTTGTTGATCTTCCTGCAGGACACAAGCCCATTGGCCTCAAACAATGTTTTTAAGTCGCCTAGTCGACCCTAGTCGCCTTAGGGGTCGAGGTCCTAGTCGTCCAACTATTTTTTATAGCAGTTTCTAGTCGATGCTTATATATATCGACATATATATATATATATATATATATATTTCAGTAGCAATAATACACATACCAGCAAAAGCAAGCAAACCTTTAAGTGCAGCTTTAAAATATGCTTAGAAAATAGAAAACATACCAGATTTGAATTTTGAAGCCTACAAATAATGATGTACACATACCAGATTAAAATTTCAGACCTGATAAATAAAATGTACACATATTTCAGTTCAACATTTAACTAAAAAAGGGGAGAAGTTCAGTGCAGAAGTACTTACAAATTCAGCTCAGCTCAGCATTCAACAACAAACTTTCATAAAATCAGATCCTCAATATTAGAAGAGACAAAAAAACTGCAGTAGTTAAATAAAATAAACAAGCAACTATATTTAAGGTTCAGTACTTAAGTTCAACATTAAACTAAAAAAGAAGTCTTTCAGTCTAGCACTCCAACATCTTAATTAAAAGTTTAAAACAACATGTTATCATCAAGTTGGAAGTCTCCATCTCCTGCAGCTGGATCTGTTGTCGCTGGTGGGTGTTGTCCATCTCCATCTCCTTGGTTATCCATTTCTTCATCTGAATCAGATCCTTCATCAGCTTGTGGCTGCTCTGAAATAGTGTTAGCCAGTGTCCTTGCACGCTTCCTTGAGTATGTTTGGGTAGAAGAACCACTGGCAGCAGCAGACCTTAGCAGATTTCTCCCCCTTAGATGCTCAGATGCACCAATAGCCTCATCAACGGCACTCCAAAGTTCAGTTCCCTCTCCTGCCTCACAACTTTCATCAACCCACTCATTCTCCCATTCAAACTCTTCAAGCAGCAAGGGGTTACTTTTCTTTCCCTTTGAACCGAGCTCTTTAATTGTTTGAAACCTATTTGCCATCTTTCGATTGTAGCTAACATATACCAACTTATTCAACCTTTTATGCTCTAAGCGGTTCCTTTTTTTGGTATGAACCTACACATATGAGCAAATTAACAACACTACCAATTAAAGGACAACAACCTAACAATAAACTAGTAACAATAAAAGGTGGACATACATGAGCAAATGTGCTCCAATTGCGCTCACCACCCGATGCCGAACAACAAAGGCTCACAATTCTTTTTGCTAGACATTGAAGCTCGAATGCAAGACCACCATACGCTCCCCACCAAAGAACTGCATTTTAAAGAACAATTCATTAGAAGAACAACTATTCATTAAAGAATATTAATTTTAAAGAATTAAGGAGAAAACTCACTAGGATTTTTTTATCTCTATCCCTTATTGCTAATGCCTTAGAGAAGCATTCTTGTTCAGACCTCTCATAATCATCGGCTTGCCTACTTATCTTACTTTGCTCATCTTCATCAAGCACCATCTTCCATACAACATCATTAAACATGGACCTTACTCTTGATGCATTTCTCCTATCCTTTTCTCTTAAAGAAAAGAATTTAGATGGATTCAAGAACAAGGCTGCCCCATATAATTTTTGCTCTATTTGGCCATCCCATCTCTTGTCATAGCAATCCATGACCTCTCTAAGCAGTTGTGGCTTTGCATTCAAAGCGTCTTTGATGGTGGTCTTTGCAACATTCATGGCTGCCATGATCTCAGGCATGGCTGGTGTTTCATCCCCATCTGCTATCCTAAGGGCAATAAGAAGTGGTTGTGAAGCTCTTAGACAATTTTCCACCTTTGTCCAAAATGGAATAGAGAGGACAATGCTTTCAACTTGCTGCCCTTCCCTGGTAGCAGATAAGTTATTTTGGTGCCACTCATCACTAACAAAGAGGCTTCTTAGGCTTTGCTTGTGCCTTTGCATGCTTGCCAATGTGAGAAATAAAGTAGCAAAGCGAGTCACGGCGGGCCTCACAAGATCTCCACCTATTTTTTTCCTCATGGTGTCAAGCAATCTCCCATGCTTGTAGGTAAATCTAGTCACCTTCTTTGCGTGATTGATGCAACTACTAAACTCCTTTATCTTCCCAATATCCTCCAACATCAAATCCAAGCAATGAGCTGCACAAGGTGTCCAAAAGAGAGTTGGGATCCTATCCATTAGAATTCTTCCTGCTGCCTTGAAGTTGGATCCATTGTCCGTGACTACCTGCACCACATATTCCTTGCCAACCTTATCAATTTGCTTCTCCAACAAGTTAGCTAGCATACTTGCATTTGCTACCTCGTTTGAGGCATCCACCGACCCAAGGAAAAAGGTCCCTGCTGGACTGTTGGCAAGAAAATTAATAATATGACGCTGGTTCGTCGAGGTCCACCCATCGGACATCATAGTGCAGCCATACTCCTTCCAAGCTTCCTCATGCTTTTTCCTCAACTCCATTGTCCTATCAAGCAATGGCACCCTCAACTCATGGTATGAAGGGGACCGGTACCCAGGACCATATTGTCCAATGGACTCAAGCATGATGTGCCAACTTCTCGAGTTAATGACATTGAATGATATTCCATTCTCGATTAAGAAATCAGCAACATGGTCATCAACAACCATTTTGGACTCCTTATCTTTCTTTGTGAGGTGCTCAAGCGTGGGTTGAGTCGTCTTAGACTTGAACCTTTCTGCAACAACTTCTTCTGGTGTCTTGCAAAGCAAAGAGCTAATGGACTTTGAATGTTTCTGAGTTTGTGGTTTCACAGGAGTAGAGACCGTGAAGGAACTGATAGAAGTTTGAGCAGTTTTCTTCTTAATTTGCTTCCCTTTTGTGCCAGAACTTGGTGCCGGGTTTGCCTCTTCAACAACTTCCTGTGCATCTTCTTGCTGCCCTTGTCCTTCATCTTCCTCTTCACATTCCAATTGCACAATCTTATTTCTTGCATTCTTTTTCAAATAGTTTGCCATTTCCTTCCTGACCACCTCGGGTGCTTTAGGGCACTTTCTGACATCACCAAACCCTCCAGCCAAGTGTTGTTTGAACCTTTTGATTCCTGAAGGGACAACCTTAAGACGAAAAATGCATTGAACCATCTCCTTCTTTGAACAATCAGGCCAAAATCCATACTTCCATCCTGGATCCGAAGATCGAGCCTTCCTCTTAGGATCCTTAGCCATCTCTGCCATTTCTTTTGATAATGCATCTATTGTCTTCTCTGCAATGGATGAACAATCCGCAGTAGAAGAAGCAGACGTAACTGATTCACCTGTGGCATTAGCAGCGCCACCAGATTTAGCCCCTTCTTGTTGGGGAACACTCACTTCCACCAAAGCACGTCGCTGCTGACTCACATCTACACGATAGTACATATTACAAAAATTTAGAGCTACGTATAGGACAAAACAGAGGCTAGGTCTAGCAGGAAGAACAATGCCACAATTAAAGTGCTATACCTTCATCTGAGGAGGAAGTCATCTTCAGACCCAATCAGCTAAAGTTCACAGACAGAGAGCGCTTCAAACTTCAGGTTCAGACTTCAACAGAGCACAGAGGTCCGAGTGCCCCACTTTCCAGCGGCTGGCGCAGGAGACAGGGGCTTAGCGGCCGGCGCAGGAGACACAAAGAGCGGCGGCCGCCGCAGGGGACAGAGAACGCGGCGGGCGGCGCAGGGGAGCGCGGCCGCCGGCGCAGGGGAGCGCGGCCGCCGGCGCAGGGGAGCGGCTGGCGTAGGGGAGTGCGGCCGCCGGCGCAGGGGAGCGCCTGGCGCAGGGGAGTGCGGCCGTCGGCGCAGGGCAGAACGCGGCGGTCGGCTGTGCGACGAGCCGACGGCGCAGGGGCGTCGGGCGTACGAGCTGTGCGAGAAAACAGGAGAGGAGGAAAAGAACCGACTTGAGTTGAGAAAAAAGGAACCCTAGTGGGCCACTGGGCCGGACAGTTGGGCCAAAATTATACAAATCGTCCTGATCGCCTAAACCGCCTAGTCGCCCGATTAGTCGGGCTGATCGGTCGACTAATCGACCGACTAAGTTTCTAGTCGACCTGATCGGACTTCCCCTAGCGATAAGGACGAGTAATCGCGACTAATCGCGATTAGTCGTCCGATTTGAAAACACTGGCCTCAAATGGGTGTTCAAGGTGAAGGACGAGCATGGGGAGGTGGTGAAGCACAAGGCTTGACTGGTGGCAAAAGGCTATGTCCAACGGCAAGGAATAGATTTTGACGATGTATTTGCTCCTGTAGCTCGTCTCAAATCTGTTCGCTTGCTCCTTGCAGTTGCTGCGCACAAGGGGTGGGAGGTACACCACATGGACGTGAAGAGCGCCTTCGTGAACGGTGACTTGATGGAGGAGGTGTACGTCTCCCAACCCGCTGGCTTCATGATCGACGGAGCCGAACACAAGGTGTATCGGCTCAAGAAGGCTTTATATGGACTTCGTCAGACGCCTAGGGCCTGAAATGCCAAGCTCAACGATAGCTTGCTATCGCTTGGTTTCTAGAAGAGTACGAGCGAGTACGAGATCTATTTCCGTGGGGCTGAAGATGAGAAGCTCATCGTCGGCGTGTACATCGACGATCTTGTGATCACAGGAGGCGATCTCAAGAAGTTCAAAGGAGAGATGATGAAGAGGTTCAAGATGAGCGACTTGGGTCTCTTGTCATATTATCTTGGCCTGGAGGTGCGGCAAACTGATGCAGGGATAAGCGTTGGGCAGGCGGCCTACGCTTCCAAACTTGTCACTAAAGCTGGCCTGGAAGGATGCAATCCCTGTGCATTCCCCATAGAGCAAGGCCTCAAGCTTTACAAGACAAATTGATAGCCCGTTGGTGCATGCAACGGACTATAGGAGCTTGGTTGGAGGGCTGTGATACTTGGTGAACACACGTCCCGATCTCGCCTACTCGGTCGGGTACGTGAATCGGTTTCTGGAGGAGCCCAAGGAGGATCACTTTGCTGCAGTCAAACGCATTGTACGCTACATAGAGGGTACAACCAACTATGGAGTCTTCTATGCAAGAGGAGGAGACATGAAGCTTATTGGGTACTCGGATAGTGACTATGCGGGAGACGTGGAGGATCGCAAGAGTACAATCGGGGTGCTGTTTTGTCTTGGAAACAATCCCGTTTCATGGTAGTCCTGCAAGCAGAAGGTCCTTATGTGAAGCAGAGTATATCGCAGCAGCTCAAGGGGCATGTCAAGGTGTATGGATGGCACGGCTGATGGAGGACTTAGCTGAAAAATTGAAGGCGCTGGTGCTGCGGGTTGATAACAAGTCAGCTATAGACTTGAGCAAGAACTCGGTACACCATGACAGAAGCAAGCACATCGACCTCAAGTACCACTACATACGGGAGTGTGTGGACAACGATACTATTGTGCTTGAGCAAATTTCCACTCAAGACCAGATGGCGGACATCTTGACCAAGGCCCTTGGAAGACAGAAGTTCGTGGAGATGAGGAGAAGGATCGGGATCCTAGACGTGGGCCAGTGTCAGGATCAGGAGGAGAATGTGGGCTGATCTACCTCTGGCCCAGGGCGGCCAAAACTGGGCCGAGTGGGCTGGTCTACCCTGGCCGAGGCCGGGTCCCCTTCTAGAAGAAATCTGAGTTTAGTCTTTTTAGAGATAGACTAATAGATCCTTTTGTAATAGATTAAGAATCTTGTAAGGGGGTGCTATATAAACAAGTTAAAACACCCCAAAAGTGGAGAGAGTTCAATAAAAAAAGTTCCTCCAGTTTTCTGCCCTAGCCGCCTCTCTCTCCCCCTTTGCAGCCGCCACCTTCCTCTTTCACCCAAGTAGGCGCCTCCCTCCTCAAGAACCCTAGCCGCCACCTGAACCTAGGGTTCTAGCCGCCTCCCAGGCTTTCTCCACCGCTGCCGGCTGCTGTTCCAACTGCCCCTCAAGGCTGTTGCTCCAGCTGCTGCCTAGGGCATCATCTTCCTCAAGCTGCTGCCTCCCTCCTCAACCCTAGCCGCCACCAGGCTTGGTTCAGCCACCATCAAAGCCTGGTCAGATTGATCTGCTAAAGGGCAGATCAGTTCTTACAGCAAGAACAAAGAAGTTTTTGGGGCTGCAATTGCAACACCCACTGGAGATAGTGGAGGTACGTGTCTTCGCTCACCACGGCAATGACGGCGACTTTGACGACAGGCGTTGGTACCTCGACACGGGCGCGGCCAATCACATGACAGGTTCGCGCGCCATCTTCTCCGAGCTCGACGAAACGTCGTCAGAACCATCAAGTTTGGCGACAACTCCGTCGTGCGTATCCAGGTGAAGGGTACAGTCTTATTCGCCGCCAAGACGGGTGAGCACAGGAGACTCACTGGCGTCTACCTCATCCCGCGCCTCACCAACAACCTCATCAGCGTCGGCCAGCTGGATGAGGATGGCTACAACATCACGGTGCATGGAGGAGTGATGCACATACGGGATGAGCAGCAACGTCTCCTCACACGAGTTCAGCGCGACGACAACAAGCTGTACTCCATCAGGCTCAACATCATGCGTCTCGGTTTGCCTAACCGCGAGGCGTGATGATGTTGCGTGGCGTTGGCACAAACGCTACGGACACGTCGGCTTCCAGGCGCTTTGGAAGTTGGCACGAGAGGAGATGGTGCTCGGGCTTCCGCAAATTGATCACGTCGATCAATTGTGCGAAGCTTGCTTGGTCGGGAAGCAGAGGCGCTCCAGCTTCCCCAAGCAAGCTCGGTGGCGCGCGGAGGGCGCACTCGACCTCGTCCATGGCGACATCTGCGGGCCTATCACGCCGACGGCTCCAGGCGGGAAGAAGATGTTCTTGTTGCTAGTGGATGACATGAGCCGCTATATATGGCTCTATCTTCTAGCAACCAAGGACCAAGCGCTCGACTTAATTCAGCAATTCCAGGCGACGGCTAAATTAGAGTCCGAGAGGAGACTGAATCTACTCTGTACTGATCGCGGAGGGGAGTTCACCTCACAAGAGTTCGGTGAGTTCTGTGCTCAGCACGGAGTACAGCGTCAGCTCACAACCCCATATACGCCGCAGCAAAACGAGGTTGTGGAGCGGCACAACCAGATAGTGGTCGGCATGGCGAGGAGTATGTTGAAGGCGAAGGGTATACCCGGGATTTTTTGGGGTGAGACAGTTATCACGGCTGTCTACATCTTGAATCGTTTCCTCACCCGCCGCCTCGACGGGAAGACGCCATATGAAGCTTGGCATGGAAAGCAACCAACCGTCAATTACTTTCAAACTTTTGGGTGCGTGGAGCATGTCAAGAACACACACACCCACCTAAAAAAGTTGAAAGACCGGATTACTCCGATGATTTTTCTTGGCTATGCTGCAGGGACAAAGGGCTATCGGATGTATAATCCGGCTGGGCGCACGCACATATCACGTGACGTGATATTCGACGAGGCGGCCAAATGGAACTGGGAAGGAGCAGGAGAAGTGGACTACACCGCCTTCCACGTCGACTCTTTAGGTCCAGCACCTGCTGGACCTGCTGTTCTAGCACTCGGAGAGGTGCTGCAGGGTCCGGAGGGGCCGAACAACACCCCTGCAGTGCCCAGAAGGGGCACAGAAGGGTCTGCCCAGACCCTAAGAGTTCCTGCGCCAACCTCTAGACCTGCTGGAGAGGGTCCAACACCCACGACATCGCCCCAAAGGCTCCTGCAGGGACTGTCCAGCGCAGATCAGGGCTGGGACAGTCCTGCACGGGGATCAACAGCAGCTGGGGGTTCCGGACTTGAAGATTCCAGCACCTTCATCACGCCCCGGAATCCTCCACGGCCCATCTGCTTCTCCACACCGCTGTCGGACCCCGACAGCAACGTCGTCGACGCCTACTACGACGACGGCGCGAAACTACGGTTCCGCACGATACGCAACGTGCTTGGAACCCTCACCCCTCCTGGTCGGGCTGAGCGCCCACCAAGCTTGGAGGAGGGGGAGCTCATGTTCACCACCGCGGAGGAGCTCACGTACTTCGCCGATGCTGAGGAACACTCATGCTGGAGACGGGCCATGCTCGAGGAGATGGAGTCCATAGAAGAAAACAAGACTTGACAACTTGTTGATCTTCCTGTAGAACACAAGCCCATTGGCCCCAAATGGGTGTTCAAGGTGAAGAGGGACGAGCATGGGGAGGTGGTGACGCACAAGGCCCGATTCGTGGCAAAAGGCTATGTCCAACGGCAAGAAATAGATTTTGACGAGATATTTGCTCCTGCAGCTCGTCTCGAATCTGTTCGCTTGCTCCTTGCAGTTCTGCGCACAAAGGGTGGGAGGTACACCACATGGACGTGAAGAGCGCCTTCCTGAACGGCGACTTGATGTAGGAGGTGTACGTCTCCCAACTTGCTGGCTTCATCATCGACAGAGCCGAACACAAGGTGTATTGGCTCAAGAAGGCTTTATATGGCCTTCGTCAGACGCCCATGGCCTGGAGTGCCAAGCTCAACGATATCTTGCTATCGCTTGGTTTCCAGAAGAGTACGAGCGAGCACGGGATCTATTTCCGTGTAGCTGAAGATGAGAAGCTCATCATCGGCGTGTACATCTACGATCTTGTGATCAAAGGAGGAGGTGATGTCAAGAAGTTCAAAGGGGAGATGATGAAGAGGTTCAAGATAAGCAACCTGGGTCTCTTGTCATATTATGTTGGCCTGGAGGTGCGGCAAGCTGATGCAGGGATATGCATTCGGCAGACGGCCTACGCTTCCAAAGTTGTCTCTAAAGCTGGCCTGGAGGGATGCAACCTCTGTGCATTCCCTATGGAGCAAGGCCTCAAGCTTTACAAGACAATTGATAGTTCGTTGCAAGGAGCTTGGTGTGAGGGCTGCGATACTTGGTGAACACATGTCTCGATCTCGCCTACTCGGTCGGGTACGTTAGTCGGTTTCTGGAGGAGCCCAAGGAGGAGCACTTTGCTGTAGTCAAACGCATTGTACGCTACATAGCGGGGACAATCAACTACGGAGTCTTCTATGCAAGAGGAGACATGGAGCTTATTGGGTACTCGGATAGTGACTATGCGGGAGACGTGGAGAACCGCAAGAGCACATGCAGGGTGCTGTTATGTCTTAGAAACAACCCCGTTTAATGGCAGTCCTGCAAGCAAAAGGTGGTGGCCTTGTCCTCATGTGAAGCATCAGCTCAAGGGGCATGTCAAGGTGTATGGATGGCACAGCTGATGGAGGACTTAGCTGAAAAATCGAAGGCGCCGGTGCTCCGGGTTGACAACAAGTCAGCTATAGACTTGAGCAAGAACCCGGTACACCATGACAGAAGCAAGCACATCGATGTCAAATACCACTACATACGGGATTGTGTGGACAGCGATACTATTGTGCTTGAGCAAATTTCCACCCAAGACCAGATGGCAGACATCTTGACCAAGGCCCTTGGAAGACAAAAGTTCGTGGAGATGAGAAGGATCGGGATCCTAGACGTGGGCCAGTGTCAGGATCAGGAGGAGAATGTGGGCTGATCTGCCCCTGGCCCAGGGCGGCTAGAATTGGGCCGTGTGGACTAATCTGCCCCTGGCCCAGGCCGAATATCCTTCTAGAAGATATTAGAATTTAGTCTTCTTAGAAATAGAATTAGAGATAGGCTAAAATATTGAGTTGTAATAGATCATGGCTCTTGTAAGGGGGGCTATGTAAAGAAGTCAAACACCCCAGTTTTATTGAGATCAATAAAGAAGAATTCCTCCACCTCCCTAGCCCTAGCCGCCTTCTCTCCCTTGGAGCAGTCGCCGCCACTAGGCTAACCCTAGCCGCCGCCCCTGTCTCTCCTCTGTTTCTGTCCCTCAGATCAGGAACAGGCCGACAACTCCCTGTTCTTCCCTCTCCCTCTCTTCTGCTTTGTCCAGTGCCCAGATCAGAAGCACCTCCAAGCAGTGGCTGTTCTGTTCTCCCAAAGAACAGATCAGATCTCTCTCTACCCCCTCATAGTTTTCCTGGTTCAGCAAGAACAACACCCAGGCGGGGTGCTGAACTGCTATCGGGACAGGGCAGTTTTGGTGTGATCAGCATCGGAATTGCAACATCCGGGAGGACGTACTCCCGGGGGCAGCCAACCTAGCTTGAAGCGGCTCACGAGCGAGCGAGCACGGGGCCAGAGGGGTCGAGGCCAACTCCTATGCAAGGTGAAGGGGAAGCAGCTCGACGCAGATCTTGACGAAACCAGCGTAGATCAAGGCGATCGAGAGCAGATCGTGTCGAATCCGACAAAGAATTGTAATTGGGGTATATATACAGCCTCCCTCCAATGAGAATAATAACAGAAAAAGAGAAGAAATAAGAGAAATTTTTTGAGACTAATTACCCACGGATTTCCAACATCCCACCACCTCGTCACTGCCTGCCACCTGTCCGATCATCCTCCCAACTTTTATATCCGGGGACGAAGAGGAGGCAGCCTCCAAGCACCAAAAATCCTTGCCCCTAACCCTGCACAAGATCTGGACGAGTGATGGGTGGGAGCAGAACAACAGCATGGAGCAGCACGTGAGGAGAAGCTCGGCGTGGAGCAGGACGTGCAGCAACAGGCAGCCGATGGCATGGCTTGATGGAAATCCTAGCGAAAAATCGACTTGAATTGTTTGATTTTTTTAGAAATACCTGACTATTTATAGCCCTATTATAGATATACTCCTTTACAGTGTTTTAAAAGGGTTCTTGGATGCCAAGGCGCCCGTCTTGACGATCGGTCATGGCGTCCAGGCGGGAGCTTCTGGACGCCTAGACGATGCCTTTTAAACAATACTCCTTTATTTAAACTACTAGGAGATAGAATCAAATCCCATCTCTAATTGATCTGATCTAATCAGATCTTAACTCCTAACTATATCTAAACTAACTCGAAAATGAGATTAAATCTAGTAGTCACCCTCTTCGTCGTAGCGGTAACACCGGGTCAGTGATCTCATACTCTTTCATGATCCACCTTGTGCTTCGCTGCTTCCTAAGCTCACCATTCATGTAGAAGCGGAACTTGACCAAACACCACTTCAACACGACTCTCATGGTTTGAATCATGGTTGGAATCAAACCGGGCGCACTTGGTCGCCCTATGCTTTCGGATGTTGTCGTCGTAGGACAGCCACACTTGTTGCTTGCTCCGTATGCGTACCGCAATAGTTGCATAATACGTAGCTCGCCAAAAGGTCCGACGACGTCAAATTGTAGGGGTCCACTTCTACCATAGCGCCCGTCACGCATGGTAAGAACCCACACAATTGTGGTCGGAGGAAGTGGAGCATCAGTCGTCTTTCGTTGGCTTGAACGTCGAATCATCCGCCATGTTTTGCGTACACATTTTGTGTACGTGTAACGAAGGAAGAAGGAAATTTGGGTACTCTTTGGTTGACTTTAGCCAAAAATCACCAATACAACCACTAGACCACCAAGCCACCTGATCATTTCCACCTTGGTCGTGGGCTCGCACTTGACCTCCTTCGACCCTGGCCAGCCTCTCTCACGCAGTTCAACCACCCGGAACCAGCATGCTGCACACCTCTCTTGTCCGCGAGCGCCACCGCCTAGGATCGCCTACTCACCCCACGTGGTCACCCCGCGGTGCTCTCCTCACACGCGTGGACACGCTGGACATCTTTCCGTGCTACCATTGACCTTGCTCCTGGCCCGGCCGCCGATTGCACCGTGCGTCCTCCGCCTCTGCGTCTCTGTGATCCCGCTCGATCTTCGTCCGAGCTATGCTCGATCCGCCTTGCGCACCTGGTCCGGCCACCTCTTCTCGAAGCTGTCGCCGGACTCCGTGTCGGCACACTAGTGTTCGTTGAGGTCACGCCACTCCGCCTGAAGGTGCGCCTATAGCTTCCCTTCTCGGTGTCGCTGGACACCCCTGAGAGCATGTCCTCTCGAAGGTGGGGGGCAAAATCTAGAACCCTAGCTCTAGGACCAAATGTTAGAAATCCAGGTGAAAAATCAACTTGAATTGTTTTGATTTATTCCTTAGAAATAGTTGACTATTTATAGCCCTATTACAGATATATTCCTTTATTTAAACTATAAGGATATAGAACCAAATCCTCTCCCTAACTGATCTTATCAGATCCTAACTAACTCTATCTAAACTAACTAGAAAACAAGATTAACTTCAACATGGCGCGCACAGGTAGAGAGAGATGGGAGAGAGCTGCAGCTTGAGCATGGTACAGGGCACCACATGCGGTGGCAGGCGGACGGCGGTATCCTGCACGTGGGTAGAGAGAGCAAGGTGAGAGAGCTGCAGTGGAGCCGGTCTTATCCTCTCTCTCTGTGTGGGTGTCAGCTTTATCCTCCCTGGAGGCCTAACTCAGTTTGACGCTTGAATCTCGAAACAACCGCAGCCATCCAGTAACTAGGACACCAGCCTCGGTGGCGCTTTTTTTACGATCGTTCCAGATACAGTTTGACTGCTTCGTTGATATATATGCTTTCTTACAAAAGCTGAGTAGATCAAGGCTGCTGAATTGTCTTACCTGTAACACTAGGTTTGATGGGGCAACAGATGCTATTGGGGCTCAATTTTTTCTGAAGAATGTTCATTCTGGGATGAAAGCTGCAGCATCGGCTCTTTTCGGATTACCAGACTCCATTCATGATAGGCCAAATGCATTTGGGGAACTCATGCGAGCTATCATATCACCCTCCAGGGCAGTGCAAGCAGCAGTTGACTGGGCTTTGAAGGGTGCCAATCCAGATATTGTTTTGCACATGCGTATGATGATGAATAGGTATGTCAAACTGTATTTCTTATGGTGGCACAAACTGATGGTAGCTGTTGTAGCGCTTCATGCTCATAGTTTAAAAACAACCAATTTAATAGAATACTGACATTAGGAAAATTTGTTTATCTAGCCATTTAGGCATTTGAAAATGCTACTTTGTGCTGAAAACTGTCGAAGAAACCCAGACTTTTCGTGGTATATAATTCTTTTGGTCTCAATGTGACCCCACATTGCAGTGAAATTGGCCTTGAATTTCATGTTATATTGGCATGCCCTGCACATTTATATAAGTGGATAACATACAAATATTTTAGCTATGCGAGCTAGATACTTCTGTTTTCATATGTTTTGAGCCGATTACTTCTGTTTTCACATTAGGTCTGTGCGAGCTAAAAAAGCTGCAATTAATTGTATAAAAAGGGCTCTACAGATTTCCCATGTCAAGGGAACCCCTCAGGTGGCGTTGGTCTCAGACACTCCATCATTTGTTAAGGACACAAAGTCAAATATCAGCGAGTTCGCAGAGGTTTGCTGCTTTATGGAATATTATCAGATGAACTCTATATTTATCATCAAACACCATTGTGCTTGAACAGTTTTTTAGAAAAATGTGATTGTTCTCTGTTGAATGATCCCCCCCCTGCGCCTAGGCCGGCCCAACCCAGGTCCTGGTCGGACCAGAGTGGGGGTTGCCAGGAAGTGAGAGTTGGAGTCGGTTTTGATTCTGTTCAGACCACAACAGAACCAGATTGGAATGTGGGATGACCTGCCGCTGGGCCTGGGCGGCCAGAACAAGGGGGGGGGGGGGGCAACCTTAACCCCCCCTTGTATGTGCGCCCAGGTCTAGGGGGCTGTCAGCCCCTACATGGTGGGGCTGCACCTGTTTTAGGCAGAGTTATTTTCTCCAGCAGTTTAGTCTTCTTAGAGATAAAATAAGAGATAACCTAGAAGTTGTAATAGTTCAGGACTCTTGTAAGGGGGGCTATATAATGAAGCCAAAACACCCCAGTTTATTCAGATCAATAAAGCAATTGTTTCTCCACCTCAATCCTAGCCGCCACCTCTCCCCTGGAGCAGCCGCTGCCACCAGGCTAACCCTAGCCGCCGCCGCCCCTGCTGTTCCCCTCTGTTCCGTGCCTCCACCACCAAGAATAGGCGGCAGCTCTCCTATCTCCCCTGTTCTGAGCGCCTGGATCAGAAGTACCTCTCTCCCTGTTTCTGTTCTGTCCAGGACAGAACCAGAAACCCCTGGTTTTCTTCTGTTCTAGCCTTTATTCTTTCTGTAGATCAATTCTGGTCTGTTTCCTTGGAGGGCAGACTGATCTGCTAGTTCAGATTGGATTATACAGCAAGATTAGACGTCGTTTCAGCAGGAAACAGGACCGGAGTTGCAACAATAGTGGCATCAGAGCCGGTTCGACCCCAAGTTGAATTCAGCACGATGTCGTCTACACCTTCAAGCAGCGGCAGCGCCATCAGCCATGCGACACCTTCTCCGGCAGCTCGTGAGGTGAACAACGGGATGGGGTTCCCTTTGCTCATCAAGACGAAATACGCGGAGTGGGCTGTCATGATCAAGATGAAGCTGAAGGCACGACTGTTTTGTAAGGCCGTGGAGGAGGGCAACGTGAGCGAGAAGAGGATATGATGGCACTTTGACATCTTGGTTAGCGCTGTCCCGCTGGAGATGATCACAGCGATTGGAGAAAAGAAGACGGCGAAGGAGGCATGGGACATGATCGCCATCATGCTGGTCGGGGCCGACCGCGTGAAGAAGACGACGGCACGACAACTCCGGAAGGAGTTCGAAGCCGCTGCCTTCAAGGATGGCGAGAGCGTGGAGGACTTCTCCTTCCGCCTGAGCGGCATGATATCACGGCTTGCATCGCTAGGGGAGGTAACAGGAGAGGAGATGGCTGTGGAGAATCTCCTGCGAAGTGTTTCAGAACGCTTCCAACAAATCTTGGTGGCGATCACGACACTGTTGGACGTGTCGACCCTCACCTTGTCGGAGGTGACGGGGCGTCTCAGGGTGGCGGAGAACGCCTTCGACACGACGCAGCAGAAGCGAGGAGTACATTGTTAGTATCTGAAGTATTACTCTCATGGAGAGGATGACACTAGGAGTTAAATTTTTTTTTCTTGTTTCATTCCACACACAATGTCATACCGAACCTAGGGGTTGGGGTTACATATTTATAGCTGAGGTAGCCAAACATATACCTAGATGCTAGTCTAAGATGCTGTCCTACCAAATGACTAATATGCTGTCCTAACAAGGACTGATATGCTGTCCTCTTGGTCTAAGATGCTGTCCTAACAAGGACTGATATGCTGTCCTAACAAGGACTGATATGCTGTCCTCTTGGTCTAAGATACTGTCCTAACAAGGACTAAGATGCTGTCCTACCAAAGGACTAATATGCTGTCCTAACAAGGACTGAGATGTTGTCCTAACTAGGGGCCACACAAACCAAGAGTACAAGACTTATTCCATCATTCTCCCTCTAAGTCTTGTGCGTTGTCTTGTGGGAGAGTTGGATCATCTCGATCCTGGAGCAAAGCTCAAGGAACGTGATCCTCCCAAGGGGCTTGGTGAGCAGGTCTGCAAGCCGGTCCTTGGTGTTGATGTAGCACGCCTTGATGCTCTCTTCCTCCAAGCAGCCTCGGAGAAAGTGGTACCTCAGCCGGATGTGCTTGCTCCATTCATGAAAGACGGGGTTCTTTGCTAGAGCCAGAGCGGACTTGTTGTCCACCCTGAGTTCCACCGCTCCAGTGTCTTTGCCCAGGAGATCACCAAGCAGTCGAACTAGCCAGAGCGCCTGAGTCGAAGCGGTAGAGGCCGCTATGTACTCGGCCTCGCAGCTGGACAAGGCCACCACCTGCTGCTTGACCGAGTGCCAGCTAACGAGGCACTTGCCGAGGAAGAAGAGAATCCCGATCGTGCTCTTGCTAGTGTCGATGTCGCCGGCGTGGTCGCTGTCGCTGTACCCGACAAGGTGTGCCGCCCCAGGGCACCTCGAGTAGTAGAGGCCGTGGTCGAGAGTCCCCGCAACATAGCGGATGATCCTCTTCACAGCCTACTGGTGCTCCGTTGTCGGTCGCTGCATGAACCGACTGACGTAGCCGATAGAGAATGCCAAGTCCGACCATGTGTGGGTGAGGTAGCGAAGGCTCCCCACAAGACGCCGATACTGCGTGACGTCCACCTCCTCCATCGTGCTGTTGCGGCTCAGCTTCAGTCTCTCCTCCATGGGAGTGAGAGCTGGGTTGTAGTCTGTGAGCCTAGCCAGCTCAACAATGCTCTTGGCCTAGGTAGTCTGTCGAAACATGATCCCGGAGTCGGCCTGGTGCACCTCAATCCCCAGGTAGGAGAGAGATCCCAGGTCACTCATCTGGAAGGTGGCTTTCATCGCTTCCTTGAACGCTGCCACCTCCGCATCCTTGGTGCCGGTGATCACCAAGTCGTCGACGTAGACACCCACCAGTAGAGCATTTCTTCCATTGCCCCGTGGTAGATGGCCTCCTCGTGCGGGCTTTGCTCGAAGCCCATCCCCTTGAGCGTGGAGTTCAACTTGACATTCCACGCCCTTGGTGCCTGCCGCAGGCCATAGAGGCCTTGCGCAAGCGCAACACCTTGCCCTCCTTGCCAGGAATCGTAAATCCCGGCGGATGGTGCACATAGACCTCCTCCTTTAAATCGCCGTTAAGAAACACCGACTTGACATCCATGTGCTAAACCCGCCAGCCTCCCTGAGCAGCCAGCGCAAGGAGGAGTCGCACAGATTACATCCGCGCCACGGGCGCAAAGGCATCGTCGAAGTCGATCCCCTCCTATTGCACGAAACCGCGTGCCACCAAGCGAGCCTTGTGCTTGATGATGGCGCCGGCTTCATCCCTCTTCAGCTTGAACATCCACTTAAGGGTGATCACACGGTGACCATGAGGGAAGTCAGCAAGCTCCCAGGTGCGGTTGTTCTCAACCGCGTCCATCTCTGACTGCATCGAGGCACACCATGCCGCATGTCGCTTAGCCTCCGCGAAAGACCGAGGCTCGCCATCGTCGCACGCAAGATGCAACCGCGCCTCCAGATCACGAGTGACCAGTCCCGGCACCGACTGGTCGCCGAGAAGATCCTCCATCGTACGATACCGCAACGGCTCGCCGTCGTGGTACGCGTCGATGCGCTCCTCGTCGTTGGAGAGCGGAGTAACGAACTCCACCGGGTTGTGCTCGACACGAGCTGGTGTCGGAGTGGACGTACTCGGAGGGATGGCAATCGGTGCTGGAGTGCGTGGGGTCGCCGTCTGTGGTGGTGAAGTCGTCGCACCCGAGGTCGTGACTGGGGAGCGTAGCGCTGAAGTCGGTGGAGAAGAGCTGCCTACTCCCCCAATTCCCTTGAAGTGGACGTACTCGAAGATGAAGTTTTCGTATGTCGGAGTCGAGCCGTTGTCTACCGCCTTGTCCCATGCCCATCCTCGCCCTTCGTTGAACACTACATCACGTGCCGTGCGCACGCGCTGTGTTCCTGGGTCGAGAATGCGGTAGGGCTTCGAGCCCTCCGCGTAGCTGATGAACACCCCTGGAGTGCTCCTGTCATCGAGCTTGCTGATGTGGCCAAGCTCCTTGGCGAACGTGAGGCAACCGAAGACCCGTAGGTGAGAGACTTTCGGCTTGCGCCCATGCCAAGCCTCGTACGGCGTCTTGCCGTTGAGAGCCTTGGTGGGCGAGCGGTTGAGGATGCAGACCGCCGTCACCACCGCCTCTCCCCAGAAGATAGCCGACATTCCCCTCTGCTTGAGAAGGGCCCCAGCCATCCCCACAACCGTCTAGTTGCGTCGCTCGACGACGCCGTTCTGCTGCGGGCTGTACGGCGCGGAGTAGTGGCGCTGAACACCCTTATCCGCGCAGTATGACGCGAATTCAGCCGCCGTGAATTCGCCGCCGTTGTCGGTGCACAGCACGCGCAGCTTGCGGCCGCACTCCCCCTGCGCAATGGCCTGCGCGCGCCTGATGGCGTTCGTAGCCTCTCCCTTGCTGCCGAGGACCATCACCCACATGTAGCGGGAGAGGTCATCGACAAGCAGCAGGAAGTACCGTCGTCCTCCCGGTGTAGCCGGTGTCACCGGACCACACAAGTCCCCGTGCACGAGGTCGAGCCGCTCCTTGGCTCGGAAGCTCGAGTGCTGGGGAAAGGGGAGCCGCCTCTGCTTTGGCACTACGCAGACATCGCAGAACTGCTCCACATGGTCAAGGCACGGCAGGCCCCGTACCATCTAAAGGAATAAGTCTTGTACTCTTGGTCTGTGTGGCCCCTAGTTAGGACAACATCTCAGTCCTTAGTAGGACAACATATTAGTCCTTTGGTAGGACAACATCTTAGTCCTTTGGTAGGGCAACATCTTAAACCAAGAGGACAGCATATCAGTCCTTGTTAGGACAGCATATTAGTTCTTTGGTAGGACAACATCTTAGATCAAGAGGACAACATCTCAGTCCTTGTTAGGACAACATATTAGTCCTTTGGTAGGACAACATCTTAGACTAGCATCTAGCTATCTGCTTGGCTGCCTTAGCTATAAATATGTAACCCTAACCCCTAGGTTGGGCATGACATTGTGTGTGGAATGATGCAAGAAAAATTTCCCAACTCTTAGTGTCATCCTCTCCATGAGAGTAATACTTCAGATACTAACAAGTAGTATCAGAGCCGTTCTATCCTGTAGCCTAGACATCTCTTGCTCATCTCCTTCCCACGCCCTTCTTCGTCTTCAGCTGGCAGCAATAACACCGGTTGTTTCAACTCATTCCTCCTCTTCTGCACAGACAAGCAACAACTTGTCTGAGACAACCTCTTCCCCACATAGCACTCCCCCACTAGCGCGCCATGTCCGAAGGACAGTCTCAGCACTCGGTCGCTTCGAGCGCGCGACATCGGCAGGAAGCCGAGGTCGCCGCGGCAGAAGAACGCGAGCGAGCAGCGGCAGAGGCTGCGGCGAGGGCGGCGAAGCTGGCGGCGGCGGAACTGGCAGCGGCGAAGGCGGAAGTAGAAGCAGCAGTGGCTGCGGATGCAGCGTGTGCGGCTGCAACAGAGCCTGAGGCTCTGCGTAGCGGTAGCGACCGAGGCTCTGATTCTACCGACGGCGGTACCAACGAAGACCTCAGGCTGGCGAGGAAGGTAACACGACCACAGACGCCACAGTGGGTAGACGCGCACCCTCATGAGCGCGGCGGCTGCAGCCTAGATGGGCGCGGGCACGCTGGTGACGCTCCCGGTAGGGGTGGTTGGGTCGACGGAGATCGAGGCATTTACAGGCAGCGCGACTCTCCCTCCCCGAACAGGTACCATGGTCACCACGGGATCCAAGCCATTGTCAGGGACGTTGGTCCCGGCGGTGGGTGGTCTACCCTCAACAAGACCAACTACGTTGAGTGGGTCGCGGTGATGAGGATACGGCTCCAAGTGCGGCACATGTGGAAACTAGTCCGGTACGGTGGCGTCGGCTACTACGAGGATCGACGGGCGCTGGATGCTCTCATTGCTGCAGTACCGCCCGAGATGCAGTTCTCCATTTCCAATAAGCAGACTGCCAAGGAGGCCTGGGACGCCATCGCTGCGGCACGCATCGGCAGTGACCGCGCCCGCAAGACCACACTGCAGGCACTCCGCAAGGAGTGGGAGAACCTGACCGTCAAACCAGGTGAGGATGTTGATGACTTTGCTCTCCGTCTTAACACACTACTGCAGAAGATGGTGCAGTTCGGCGATGACACCTACAACGAGGAGAAAGCCGTCGAGAAGCTCTTCCGTTGCATCCCCGAGAAGTACAAGTAGATCGCTCGCTCGATCGAGTCTCTGCTGGACCTCTCCATGATGTCGATCGAAGAGGCGATTGGCCGCCTCAAGGTCATCGACAACGACTGTTAGACACTGTAATTAAGTGTGTGTCACAGGGGCATATTAGTCATTAGAGAGGGATTAGGATTAGGGATAGTTTAGTCCTTTCCCCCCTCCTAATCCCTCTATATAATCAGACCTGTACCTCAGCATTATCATCCATCTAATACAGCCACATTTACCACTCTAATATGGTATCAGATAGGTTTAGTTAGGATTAGGGTTTAACCCTAACCCTAATGACTCGGCCGCCGCCGCTGCCGCACTGGCACTGTGCTGCCGCCGCCTTCACTGGCACGCCGTCCGCAGGAGCAGTCGAGCAGCCGCCGGCCTTGTCGGCGCGTTGCCCGCCGGAGCCGCCGCCGCCGCCGCCCAGGCGCCGCGCCTCCGCACAGCCGTGCCGCCTGCCGCTGGCGCCGCCTCCACCAGCGCCCCATCCGCCGCCGCCGCCGCGCCTTGGATTGGGGCGGCTCCACCCGGATTCGGGCCGCCCCCACCCGGATGGGGCCGTGCGCGCACAGGGGGGGGGGGGGCGCCGCCGCCTTTGGAGGGGCCGCCGCCGCCTCTGGAGGGGCCGCTGCCCCCTGGCCCGCCGGCTCTGGAGGGACCGCGGCTTCTTCTTCCTACGGCACTGACACTGCGGATACCTCCGACATCGCCGCAGCACTAGCTGCCTCTCGCGAGTGCGAGCGGGCACTCGCTCTTGCCCTAGAGCAGGAGCGTGCCTCCGTGGCATCGCTATCCCACCAGCTCGAGGAGAGTGCTCACCGATCGACAAGTGCTACCCACGAGCCTCTCTCGGACGCTGGTACGTACTCGGCTTCACTTATGGCCGCTCTTCTTGCGCAGGCCGTAGGGATTCAGAACATCCGGACGCTCGTGCCGGTTGTTCTCAGCTCCGAGTCCACCTCATATGCCCGATGGCGTGATATGGTGCTCCTCACGCTGAGGCGTTACTGCCTCGACGACCACGTCCTCCAGGACGATTATTCAGTACTGGTGTCCTGGATCAGCATGGACAATCTGGTCCTATCCTGGATCTTTGGCTCCTTGACGGAGGAGCTACAGGACATCGTCAGGCAGGGCGGTGGTGGCACTGCTCGACGGGCCTGGCTGATCCTTGAGCAGCGGTTTCTAGGGAACCGCGCGACTCGAGCCCTCCACGTCAGCACTCGGTTCCAGAACACCGTCCAGGGTGATCGTTCTATCTCCACCTACTGTCGGAAGATGAAGGGCATCGCGGATGCCCTACGTGACCTTGGCGAGCCGGTCACCGATAGGGCTCTTGTTCTTCGGGTCCTTCAGGGCCTGAATGAGCGCTATTGTCACCTACGGACGTGGCTACTCCGACTGGAGCCACTACCTACCTTCGAGAAAGTATGATCTGATCTTGAACTTGAGGAGATCACTGCAGGAGGCTCTACTGGCTCCGGATCTGCCACAACCTTCTATGGCTCTGGGC
This sequence comes from Neostapfia colusana, assembly GCA_030760725.1. Classification (NCBI taxonomy): domain Eukaryota; kingdom Viridiplantae; phylum Streptophyta; class Magnoliopsida; order Poales; family Poaceae; genus Neostapfia; species Neostapfia colusana. The sequence goes on from JASWHV010000016.1 coordinate 36,712,405, forward strand.
AGTCCCCTCGTCCACCCTTACCAGCTGCTGGTGGACCACCGTCACGACCACCTTCCACTCCAGGCACTCTTGCCAGTACAGGAGGTGGAAACCGTCGTCGCCGAGGAACGAACGGCGGCCGTGGTGGTAGCAGTGCAGGCGACACTCCCACACCCACGGCTTCGACTACTGGTGGTAGTGGTGGTACCGGCCGGGGAGGCGCACCCTGGCCCACACCCTACAACCCGTGGACTGGCCAGATCTACATGTGGCCTGGGCCGTCCCCGGGTTCTCATCTTCCACGACCACCACATCCCCAGCCGGCTTTAGCGGCCGCCCCGAGCTACAGTGGACCAGCCCACAGTGCTGGTGGGCCGCCAGCTCAGGCCTATGGTGGGCTTGGATACTCCTCTGGCGGACAGTCAACCTCGACCTACGGAGGCACTGACTATCCTGTTGGGTACTTTGAGCCATCGGCACCTCTCCAGAAGCCACCGTCGACGTGGGATCGACAGTCGCTGGCTTCTTCCTTTAGCACCATGCACCTTACTCCACCAGGTGCCGATTGGGTAGTCGATTCTGGAGCGTCATACCATACCACTCCTAATCCCGGTATACTCTCTTCCACCCATCCTCCCAATCCCTCTTTTCCTTCATCTATCGTTGTTGGGAATGGGTCCGTTCTTCCGGTCACCTTAGTAGGTGATTCCGGTCTCCCGGGTTCTTTCCAGCTTAAAAACATTCTTGTCGCTTCGGATATCATTCAAAACTTGCTTTCTGTTCGCCGTTTTACCACTGACTGTTAGACTGCATGTATAGGGGGAGTAGGGGTATTTTAGTCTTTTGGTATTAGGGTTGCTTAACCCTTAAGCTGTATCCCCCTATATATGTAACCCATTGACAGTCTGTTAATTGAGATACTTTTCCTAATCTAATTTGGTATCAGATTCTTTTCTCTCTCCTCACCCGCCGCGCCGCGCGAGCGCCTCTCCTCTCCTTGCGCCGCCGCGCGCTCCACCCCGCGGCCGCCGCGCGCCCTCCCTCGCGGCCGCCGCGCGCCCCTCCCTCACGCCGCCGCGAGCTTCCCCTCGCGCCCGCTCCCCTCGCGCTGCGGCGCGAGTCCTCTCTCCCGATGGCATCTACGACCTCCTCCGCCACCGCGGCCACGGGCGCCGCCGCCGCCTCAGCTACAGGCGCCGCCTCCGCCGCGACCTCTGGCGCCTCCACCACGATCTCTGGCGCGGCCGCCGCGGGTACGCCTGCCCCGCTGCCCCCTCCTCTCTGTCAGATTGCGGCCGCTGCTGGGGTCAGGGCCCCTGACCCCGCCGACCAGGCCGCCCTCTTCCCTGCGCCTGCCGCCACCGGGCCTGGTGCTGCTGGTCGTCCCGCCACCTCCCCTGGGGCTGCCGCCACCAGATCAGGGGCTCCCAGCCCTGCGGCTGCTCTTCGTGTCTTCTCCCCCGGGCACACTGCCGCTGGACTCCTCGGGCCTGGTTCTGGTGCGGCCGGCCCGGCAGCAGGTGGGTCCCTCGGCCTTCCCAGCGCTGCCTGGCCGCCGGGTTTCACTCCTGGTCCTGCTGTGAGCGCCGCTGGGCATACTGTTCCTGCTGGATCCGGGGGACAGTCCTCTTCGCACGACGTCGCTACTGCCTTGGCCATCTCCCGTGAGCGGGAACGAGTGCTCGTCCTCGCCTTGGAGCAGGAACGTGCTGCTGCGGCCTCTCTCACACGTCAGCTTGAGGAGTCTCCGCCCGCAAAGTGGAGCGACACACAGGATACTCCAGGAGATGGTGCTGCCTATACTACCTACTCGGCGTCTCTCGTCGCTGCTCTACATGCCCAGGCGGCTGGCATACAGAACATCCGGACTCTTGTCCCGGTTGTTCTCAGCTCAGACTCTACATCCTTCGCTCGTTGGCGCAGCTTGCTTCTCTTGACGCTGCGACGCTTTCGACTGGAAGACCATGTGCTGCGAGATGACTGCCCACTGGACGACTCGTGGATCTGCATGGACAGTCTTCCTTGCATGGATCCTCGGTACACTTTCTGAGGAGCTTCAGGATATCGTCGCCCAGAAGGGTGGCGGTACGGCTCGTCAGGCCTGGCAGGTACTCGAGCTTCGCTTCCAGGGGAACCAAGCGACCCGAGCTCTCCATATCCGAGCCCGCTTTGGTTCCACTGTCCAGGGTGATCTCTCCATTACTGCATATTGTCGACAGATGAAGGGTATGGCTGACGCCCTTCGTGACCTTGGAGATCCCATCCCGGACAGTACTCTCGTTCTTCAGGTTCTTCAGGGGCTGAATGAACGCTACACCCACGTTCGCTCGTGGATTCTCCGCGAGAGGCCCTTCCCGACCTTCGAGAAGGTCTGGTCGGATCTCGAGCTTGAGGAGATCACCCAGGGCAGATCTACTGCTTCTTCCCCTGCCGCGGCTTTCTACGGCTCAGGGTCGTCTTCACGCCCTCCTCCACCTCGTGGTTCTGGGGGCCAGCCTCCTCGTCCACCTACCACACCAGGAGTCCCTGCTACCTCCGGTGGTGGTGGGAACGTCGTCGTGGCCGACGTGGTGGCCGTGGTGGAGGGACTGGTGGAGGTGGTACGACCAGTACTGGTGCTGGTACTACTGGTGGCAGTAGCGGTGGTCGGGGTCAGGGTGGTGTGACCTAGCCCACACCCTACAACCCGTGGACAGGCCAGATCTCGATGTGGCCTGGATCGTCCCCGGGTCTCCTGGCACTTCGCCCACCACGTCCTCAGCCGGCTTACGTGACTACTCCGACTTTCGGCGGGCCGGTCTACGCTGCTGGTGGACAGTGGACCCTGCCTCCTGGTGGACCAGGCTACTCTGCTGGGCCCTCTTCTCTAGCCAACTGGGCTTCGGGAAACCCAGTTGGTCGGCCCGAGTCGTCGGCACCACACTCTGACCCTGCTCAGGGCTGGGATCGCCAGTCACTTGCGTCTTCTTTCAGTACGATGAGTCTCACACCACCTAGCCCCGAGTGGGTTGTGGACTCTGGAGCTTCGTACCACACCACCCCCGACGCTGGTATACTCTCTTCTACCCACCCTTCCCACCCTTCTTTTCCTTCTTCTATCGTTGTTGGGAATGGGTCTGTCCTTCCGGTCACCTCAGTAGGTGATTCGGGTTCGTCGGGGTCTTTCCATCTTCGTGATGTTCTTGTTGCTCCGGATATCATCCAGCATCTTCTTTCTGTTCGTCGATTTACCACTGACAACCATGTTTCTATCGAGTTTGATCCTCTTGGTTTGTCTGTGAAGGATCTTACTACCCGGCGTCTTCTTCTCCGATGTGAGAGCTCAGGGCCCGTGTACACGATGAGACTTCCTGCTTCCGCTTTGCCCTCGCCTTTTTGCCTGACTACAACAGCTCCGTCGACTACTTGGCATCGTCGACTTTGTCACCCCGGTGCTGAAGTTATGTCGAAGCTGTTTCGTAGTTCAGTGATCTCGTGTACTAGGGATTCTCATGAGTCTTTATGCCATGCTTGTCAGTTGGGTCGCCATGTTCGGCTTCCTTTTCCACATTCTGTAACCCATGTGGAGCACCTTTTTGACCTGATTCATTGCGATCTGTGGACCTCACCTGTTCTCAGTGTTTCTGGCTACAAATATTATCTGGTGATCGTTGATGATTTTTCCCATTATTCGTGGACCTTTCCATTGCGACAGAAGTCCGATACGTTTGCTACTCTCTCTCACTTCTTCGCTTGGATTTCCACACAGTTTGGGTGTATCATCAGGGCTGTCCAGTGCGACAACGGACGCGAGTTTGATAACTCCGCGTTTCGTCACTTCTTGCTTTCCCGTGGGGTCCAGTTGCGTATGTCTTGCCCTTACACTTCTCCCCAGAATGGCAAGGCCGAGCGTATGATTCGTACCACCAACGATGTTATGCGCTCCCTGATGTTCCAGGCTTCTATTCCTGCTTGTTACTGGGCAGAGGCCCTTCACACTGCTACCTTCCTCATTAATCGCCTTCCTACATAGGCGATTAATGCTCCCACCCCTCATTTCGCCCTTTTTGGTACCACCCCTCTTTATGAGCACCTTCGAGTCTTCGGGTGTGCGTGCTACCCTAATCTTTCTGCTACCGCCCCTAATAAGCTCTCACCTCGTTCGACCCGATGTGTTTTTCTTGGGTACTCCCCCGATCATAAGGGGGTACCGGTGTTTAGACCTCACTACTCGTCGTATCTTAGTCTCCCGACACGTCGTATTCGACGAGTCGTCCTTCCCTTTCGCTGGGTCTTCTCCTGATTCGGTCTCCGAGTTGGATTCTCTCTTTTCCACTGATCCTATGGCCGCTCCTGTCCAGCGACCGTGTTTTTTACCCTCTGCAGGTCTTCCTCTAGCTGTGCCAGACACGACCACGGTGTCTCAGACGCCACCTGTCGTGCCTCCCGCGGCTCCGGCGGCCTTGCCGCCACTGGCCGTCCCTCCGACGGTCCCGACGACGTCCGCTGCGCCACGCGCGGCTCCAGCGTCTTCGACGACGTACGCTGTGCCACGTGCGGTCCCTACGTCTCCGACGACGTCCGCTGCGCCACGCGCGGCCCCAGCGTCTCCGACGACGTCCGCTGCGCCACGCGCGGCCCCAGTGTCTCCGACGACGTCCGCTGTGCCACGCGCGGCTCCTGCGTCTCCGACGTCCTCCGTCACGCCTCACGTGTCTCCGACGCCCCCGACGGTGTCTTCGCCGTCGTCAGCCGTACCACCTACGGCCCCCGGACCGCGGTACGCCGATCCCGTTCTCGTCTATCATCGACGAGCGCGGGTTGGTGGACCGTCCTCTTCGCGCCCTGCGGACCAGGTGTACCACCCTCCGCTGCTTCACCGGGACCCTCGTCACGTTCACCCGATGGTGACTCGACGGGCTGCCGGCGTCCTTCGACCTGTGGAGCGCTTCTCCGGGGTTGTTCTCTCGTCCTCGACCACTCCGGAGCCTGCCTCGTCCTCGTCACCCATCTCGCCTATCCCCTCTTCTGTCCGTAGCGCCCTCGCCGATCCTCAATGGCGTCGGGCTATGGAAGAAGAGTATGCAGCCCTACTTGCCAACAGGACCTGGGACCTGGTTCCCCGTCCTGCTCGTGGCAATGTTGTCACGGGCAAGTGGGTGTTCACGCATAAGCGGAGGGCGGATGGGTCTCTAGAGAGGTACAAGGCACGGTGGGTGCTTCGCGGTTTCACGCAGCGTCCCGGCGTCGACTCCGATGAGACCTTCAGCCCGGTGCTGAAGCCGGCGACAGTTCGTACCGTTCTGTCGCTGGTTCTGTCGCGTTCTTGGCCTGTCCACCAGCTGGACGTCAAGAATGCCTTTCTCCACGGGACGCTGACGGAGACGGTGTACTCTAGTCAGCCGACAGGGTTTGTTGATTCAGCTTGTCCAGACATGGTCTGCCGGCTGAACAAGTCCCTGTACGGGCTGAAGCAGGCACCTCGGGCCTGGTACAGCCGGTTCGCCTCCTTCCTGGTCTCGCTCGGGTTTGTCGAGGCCAAGTCGGACACTTTGCTCTTCATCTACAGGCGTGAGGGTGACACCGTCTACCTCCTCCTGTACGTGGACGATATTGTCCTCACGGCGTCCAGCTCGGCTCTTCTTCAGCGCACGATCTCCGCCCTGCAGCGCGAGTTTGCGATGAAGGATCTTGGCCAGCTTCACCACTTCCTGGGCGTTGCGGTTGAGCACCGCCCGGGTGCTCTTTTCCTCCACCAGCGGCAGTACTGCCTGGATATCCTCGAGCGAGCGGGCATGGCTGATTGCAAGCCATGCTCCACTCCCGTGGACACCCAGGCAAAGGTGTCTTCGGCCGATGGTGCTCCGGTAGCCGACCCCACCACTTACAGGAGTCTTGCTGGTGCACTGCAGTATCTCACCTTCACCAGACCGGACATCTCCTACGCGGTTCATCAGGTGTGTCTCCACATGCATGATCCGCGGGAGCCTCATCTCACGGCGGTGAAGCGGATCCTTCGGTACCTCCGTGGCATTCACGACTACGGTCTTCTTCTGCGGCGCGACTCTGCCTCCGAGCTGGTCGTCTACACCGACGCTGACTGGGCGGGCTGCCCGGATACTCGTCGGTCCACTTCCGGCTACGCCGTCTTCCTGGGCGGCAACCTCGTCTCCTGGTCCTCGAAGCGGCAGCACGTGGTGTCCCGCTCGAGTGCCGAGGCGGAATACCGCGCCGTGGCCAACGGCGTGGCCGAGTCTTCCTGGCTTCAGCAGCTGCTTCAGGAGCTCTACTCTCCCCTCGCCCGGAGTACGTTGGTCTACTGCGACAACGTCAGCGCCGTCTACCTCTCCACCAACCCGGTGCAGCATCAGCGCACGAAGCACGTAGAGATCGATCTTCACTTTGTTCGTGAGCGGGTGGCTCTCGGGGAGGTGCGAGTCCTGCACGTACCGACGTCGTCGCAGTTCGCCGACATCTTCACCAAGGGACTTCCTTTGACGGTGTTCACCGAGTTCCGGTCCAGTCTCAACATCTGCCGTGGCTAGATGTTGGGACTGTGGGGGGTGTTAGACTGCATGTATAGGGGGGGGTAGGGGTATTTTAGTCTTTTGGTATTAGGGTTGCTTAACCCTTAAGCTGTATCCCCCTATATATGTAACCCATTGACAGTCTGTTAATTGAGATACTTTTCCTAATCTAATTCTGACAACAATGTTTCCATTGAATTTGATCTTTTTGGTTTATCTGTGAAGGATCTTTCCACTCGGCGACCTCTTTTTCGATGTGATAGCTCGGGGCCCCTATGCACACTTCGACTTCCTACTTCTGCTGCATCACCGCCGTTTGCTTTGACTACGACAACTTCATCCACCATCTGGCATCGCCGGCTTGGCCACCCTGGTGCAGATGCTATGTCGAAGTTGTTCAGTAGTTCAGTTATCTCGTGTTCTAAGGGGCACACATGACTCCTTATGTCATGCCTGTCAGCTTGGTCGCCATGTTCGGCTTCCTTTTCCTACTTCTGTGACTCATGTTGAGCACATGTTTGATCTTATACACTGTGATTTGTGGACATCTCCCATTACCAGTATATCGGGCTTTAATTATTACTTGGTGATCATTGATGATTTTTCTCACTTTTCGTGGGCTTTTCCATTACGATTGAAGTCCGAGACTTTCGTCACTCTTTCTCACTTCTTCGTTTGAATTTCTACTCAGTTTGGGCGCACCATCCGAGCTGTCCAGTGCGATAACGGACGCGATTTTGATAACTCCGCGTTTCGTAACTTCCTCTCCGCACCTGGGGTACATCTACGCATGTCTTGTCCGTATACCTCTCCTCAAAACGGCAAGCCAGAGCGCATGATTCGCACTAGAAATGATGTCATGCGCTCCCTGATGTTCCAGGCATCTATTCCAGCCCGATACTGGGTGGAGGCTCTCCATACTGCCACACTTCTGATTAATCGTCTTCCCACCAAGGCGATTCGTGCCTCCACCCCCTACTTTGGTCTATATGGCACCGATCCTCTTTACGATCACCTTCGAGTTTTCGGGTGCACTTGCTACTCTAACCTTTCTTCTACTGCCCCACATAAGCTTGCGCCCCGCTCGACACGGTGTGTTTTTCTCGGGTATTCCCTTGATCATAAGGGTTACCGGTGCTTAGATCTCACTGTTGGACTGTACGTGTATTAGGGGGCAGGGGCATTTTAGTCTTTTGTATTAGGGTTGCTTAGCCCTTAAGCTGTGCCCCCCTATATATGTATCTCCTTGACAGGCTGTTAATGAATTAATCATTTTTCCTAATCTAATTTGGTATCAGATTACCTTTTCTCTCTCCTCTCCCGATGCCACCCACGGGCGCCGCCGCCGCGGGCGCGCCGGCCCCGCCGCCCCAGCAGCCGCCGCCGGCCGGCCAACCGCCGACTCCCCTTCCTCTCGACACCTGCCCGGTCGCGGCCGCCGCTGGATTCAGCGCCACCGACTTGCCAAGGTAACCAGAGGCACCAATCGACTCTACGTCCTTAACGTGCAGTTAGCACAACCTTTCTGCCTTGCTACTCGACGGGATGACGAGGCGTGGCAGTGGCATGAGCGCTTTGGGCAACTTCTCTTCAAGGCTCTGAAGCGGCTCAGTGCGAAGGAGATGGTACGGGGCCTGCCGTGCCTTGACCATGTGGAGCAGTTCTGCGATGTCTGCGTAGTGACAAAGCAGAGGCGGCTCCCCTTTCCCCAGCACTCGAGCTTCCGAGCCAAGGAGCGGCTCGACCTCGTGCACGAGGACTTGTGTGGCCCGGTGACACTGGCTACACTGGGAGGACGACGATACTTCCTGCTGCTTGTCGATGACCTCTCCCGCTACAAGTGGGTGATGGTCCTCGGCAGCAAGGGAGAGGCTGCGAACGCTATCAGGCGCGCGTAGGCCATTGCGGAGGCAGAGTGCGGCCGCAAGCTGCGCGTGCTGCGCACCGACAACGGTGGCGAATTCACGGCGGCTGAATTCGCGTCGTACTGCGCGGATGAGGGTGTTCAGCGCCACTACTCCGCGACGTACAACCCGTAGCAGAACGGCGTCGTCAAGCGACGCAACCAGACAGTTGTGGGGATGGCTCGGGCTCTCCTCAAGCAGTGGGGAATGCCAGCTATCTTCTGGGGAGAGGCTGTGGTGACGGCGGTCTACATCCTCAACCGCTCGCCCACCAAGGATCTCAACGGCAGGACGCCGTACGAGGCTTGGTATGGGCGCAAGCCAACAGTCTCTCACCTACGGGTCTTCGGCTGCCTAGCGTTCGTCAAGGAGCTTGGCCACATCAGCAAGCCCGACGACAGGAGCACTCTAGGGGTGTTCATCGGCTACGCGGAGGGCTCGGAGGCCTACCTCATTCTCGACCCAGGAACACAGCGCGTGCGCACGACACGTGATGTAGTGTTCAATGAAGAGCGAGGATGGGCATGGGACAAGGCGGTAGACGACGACTCGACTCCGACATACGACAACTTCATCGTCGAGTACGTCCACTTCAAGGGAACTGGGGGAGTAGGCAGCTCTTCTCGACCAACTTCAGCGCCATACTCCCCAGTCACGACCTCGGCTGCGACGACCTCTCCACCACCACAGCCGGCGACCCCACGCACTCCAGCACCGACTGCAATCCCTCCGGGTACGTCCACTCTGACACCAGCTCGTGTCGAGCACAAACCGGTGGAGTTCGTTACTCCGCTCTCCCACGACGAGGAGCGCATCGACGCGTACCACGATGGCGAGCCGTTGCGGTATCGTACGATGGAGGATCTTCTCGGGGACCAGTCGGTGCCGGGACTGGTCCCTCGCGATCTGGAGGCGCAGTTGCATCTTGCGTGCTCCGACGACGAGCCTCGGTCTTTCGCGGAGGCTGAGAGACACGCGGCATGGCGTGCCGCGATGCAGTTGGAGATGGACGCGGTTGAGAACAACCGCACCTGGGAGCTTGCTGACCTCCCTCATGGTCACCGCGCGATCACCCTTAAGTGGGTGTTCAAGCTGAAGAGGGATGAAGCCGGTGCCATCGTCAAGCACAAGGCTCGCTTGGTGGCACGCGGTTTCGTGCAACAGGAGGGGATCGACTTCGACGATGCCTTCACGCCCGTGGCGTGGCTGGAATCTGTGCGACTCCTCCTTGCGCTGGCTGCTCAGGGAGGCTGGCGAGTTCATCACATGGACGTCAAGTCGGCGTTTCTTAACGGCGATTTAAAGGATGAGGTCTATGTGCACCAGCCGTTGGGATTTACGATTCCTGGCAAGGAGGGCAAGGTGGTGCGCCTGCGCAAGGCCTTCTATGGTCTGCGGCAGGCACCAAGGGCGTGGAATGCCAAGTTGGACTCCACGCTCAAGGGAATGAGCTTCGAGCAAAGCCCGCGTGAGGCGGCCATCTACCGGCGGGGCAATGGAGGAAATGCCCTACTAGTGGATGTCTACGTCGACGACTTGGTGATCACCGACACCAAGGATGCGGAGGTGGCAGCATTCAAGGTAGCGATGAAAGCCACCTTCCAGATGAGTGACCTGGGATCTATCTCCTTCTACCTGGGGATCGAGGTGCACTAGGCCGACTCCGGGATCATGCTTCGACAGACTGCCTACGCCAAGCGCATTGTTGAGCTGGCTGTCTCGCAGACTGCAACCCAACTCTCACTCCCATGGAGGAGAGACTGAAGCTGAGCCGCAACAGCACGACGGAGGAGGTGGACGCCACGCAGTATCGGCGTCTTGTGGGGAGACTTCGCTACCTTGCCCTCACACGACCGGACTTGGCATTCTCTATCGGCTACGTCAGTCGGTTCATGCAGCGACCGACAACGGAGCACCAGCAGACTGTGAAGAGGATCATCCGCTACATTGCGGGCACTCTCGACCACGGCCTCTACTACCCGAGGTGCCCTGGGGAGGCACACCTTGTCGGGTACAGCGACAGCGACCACGCCGCGACATCGACACTAGCAAGAGCACGAGCGGGATTCTCTTCTTCCTCGCCAAGTGCCTCGTTAGCTGGCAGTCGGTCAAGCAGCAGGTGGTGGCCTGTCCAGCTGCGAGGCCGAGTACATAGCGGCCTCTATTGCTTCGACTTAGGCGCTCTGGCTAGTTCGACTGCTTGGTGATCTCCTCGGCAAAGACACCGGAGTGGTGGAACTCAGGGTGGACAACAAGTCTGCTCTGGCTCTAGCAAAGAACCCCGTCTTTCATGAACGGAGCAATCACATCCGGGTGAGGTACCACTTCCTCCTAGGCTGCTTGGAGGAAGGGAGCATCAAGGCATGCTACGTCAACACCAAGGACCAGCTTGCAGACCTGCTCACCAAGCCCCTTGGGAGGATCACGTTCCTTGAGCTTTGCTCCAGGATCGGGATGGTCCAACTCTCCCACAAGACAACGTATTAGAGGTATAAATCTGGACTGAATGGGATGAATACATCATGAGGGTACAGGGTCCATTATATAGAGGGATTAGGTGAGGGGAAATGACTAAATCACCCCTAACCCTAATCCCTCACTAATGACTAATATGCCCCTGTGACACACACATAATCACAGTGTCTAACACCCCCCGCAGTCACAACATCTAGCCACTGCAAATGTTGAGACTGGACCGAAACTCGGAGAACAGCGACGACGGGAGGCCCTTCGTGAAGATGTCAGCGAACTGCGTCGTCGTCGGGACATGGTGTACCCGAATCTCGCCGCGTGCAACCCGCTCACGAACAAAGTGGAGGTCGATCTCCACATGTTTTGTGCGCTGTTGCTGGACCGGGTTGGTGGAGAGGTACACGGCGCTGACGTTGTCGCAGTAGATGAGGGTGCTCCTGGCGACGGAAGTGTGGAGCTCCTGAAGCAACTGCTGGAGCCAGGAGGCCTCAGCTACGCCGTTAGCCACGGCGCGATACTCCGCCTCAGCACTCGAACGCGACACCACGGGCTGTCGCTTCGAGGACCAGGAGACGAGGTTACCGCCCAGGAAGACGGCATACCCAGAAGTAGAACGTCGTGTGTCCGGGCAGCCAGCCCAGTCAGCATCGGTGTACACGACCAGCTCGGAGGCCGTGTCACGTCGAAGGAGGGGGCCGTAGTCGAGAGTACCTCGTAGGTACCGAAGAATCCGCTTCACAGCGGTGAGGTGCGGCTCCCTCGGGTCATGCATATGGAGGCACACCTGCTGAACTGCATACGAGATATCCGGCCTGGTGAAGGTGAGGTACTGAAGAGCACCTGCAAGACTCCTGTAAGTAGTGGGGTCAGAGACGGGTGTCCCGTCGGTAGCGGAGAGCTTCGCCTGAGTATCCACTGGAGTGGAGCAAGGCTTGCACTCGGTCATGCCCGCTCGCTGGAGGATATCCAGGCAGTACTGTCGCTGGTGAAGGAATAAGCCGCCTGGTCGGTCCTCGACCGCAATGCCCAGGAAGTGGTGAAGACGGCCCAGGTCCTTCATAGCGAACTCCTGCTGTAAAGCAGAAATGGTACGCCGAAGCAGAGCCGGACTAGACGCTGTTAGTACAATGTCATCGACGTACAGTAGGAGGTAGGCAGTGTCACTGCCACGTCGATAGACAAACAGCGAAGTGTCCGACTTAGCTTCGACGAACCCCTGTGAGACCAAGAAGGAGGCGAACCGGCTATACCAGGCTTGCGGTGCCTGCTTCAATCCGTATAGGGATTTGTTCAGCTTACAGACCATGTCTGGGTGAGCTGAATCAACAAACCCTGCCGGCTGACTGCAGTACACCGTCTCGGTCAGTGTACCGTGGAGGAAGGCATTCTTGACGTCCAACTGGTGGACAGGCCAAGAACGTGAGAGAGCCAGCGATAGAACGGTACGAACCGTCGCCGGCTTTACCACCGGGCTGAAGGTCTCGTCGTAGTCGACTCTAGGGCGCTGAGTGAAACCCCGGAGTACCCACCGAGCCTTGTACCTCTCCAAGGTACCGTCCGCCTTCTTCTTGTGCGTGAACACCCACTTGCCCGTGACAACATTGCCACGACCAGGACGGGGAACCAGGTCCCAGGTCCGGTTGGCAAGCAGAGCCTCATACTCTTCCTCCATAGCGCGGCGCCAGTGAGGGTCGGCGAGGGCGCTACGCACGGAAGTAGGTATGGGTGATATCGAAGTAGAGTCGGTCGGTGGAGAAGTAGTCGACGAGAAGGCAGCTCCGGTGAAGCGCTCAACTGGACGAAGACACCCGGATGCACGTCGAGTCACCATCGGGTGGACGTGACCAGGATCCCTGTGGAGAAGAGGAGGGTTGTACACCGGGCGCTCGGGTACAACGACCTTCTCCCATCTCGAGGCTACACGTGGTGCAGCTGGAGTAGGGCCGCCCCCCCGTGCTCGTCGCTGGTAGGCAAGTACGGGGTCAGCGAAGCGAGAAGTCGTCGTCGGTGCTGCTCCTGGTGCGTCTGGTGACATCGGGCTTGCTGCAGGTGATGTCGGGGAAGCTGAGGCCATGCGTGGCGCAGTAGTCGACGTCGGGGACGCAGAGGCCGCGCTTGGCGCAGCAGGCGTCGTCGGGGACACCGGTGCCGTGCGTGCTGCAGTGGGTGACGTCGGGGGCGCCGAGGCCGCGCGTGGCGCAGCCGGTGGCGTCAGGGACGTCGGTGCTGCGCGTGGCGCACCCGGTGGCGTCATGGACGCCGGTGCCGCGCGTGGCGCAGCAAGTGGCGTCAGGGACGCCGGGGCCACGTAAGGCACAACAGGTGGCGTGGAAGACACCGAAGTCATGCGTGGCGTAGCGGGTGGGTAACCTGCAAGAGGTAACCGACAAGGTCGCTGTACAGGAGCGGCCTCAGGGTCAGTAGAGAAGAGGGAATCCAACTCAGTGACGGAGTCAGAGGACGGGGTGGAAAAGGGAAAGGAAGACTCGTCGAAGACGACGTGTCGGGAGATCAAGATACGACGTGTGGTGGGGTCAAGGCACCTGTACCCTTTATGGTCAGGGGAGTACCCAAGGAAAACACACTGAGTCGAACGAGGCGCAAGCTTATGGGGAGCTGTGGCAGAGAGGTTCGGGTAGCAAGCGCACCCGAAGACCCGAAGATGGTCGTAAAGAGGGTGGGTGCCGAACAAAGCGAAGTGAGGGGTGGGAGCACTAATCGCCTTAGTAGGAAGGCGATTAATGAGGTAGGTGGCAGTGTGAAGCGCCTCCGCCCAGTAGCGAGCAGGGGTAGAAGCCTGAAACATCAGGGAGCGCATGACATCGTTGGTGGTCTGAATCATGCGCTCAGCCTTGCCGTTCTGGGGGGAAGTGTACGAACATGACATGCGTAACTGAACACCGCGAGAAAGCAGAAAGTCACGGAACGTAGAGTTGTCAAACTCGCGCCCGTTGTCGCACTGGACCGCACGAATCGTGCGCCCAAACTGGGTGGACACCCAAGCGAAGAAGTGAGAAAGAGTACCGAAAGTATCAGACTTCTGTCGCAAGGAAAAAGTCCACGAATAGTGCGAAAAATCATCCACGACCACCAAGTAATACTTGCATCCAGAGACACTAAGAACAGGTGAAGTCCAAAGATCACAATGAATCAAATCGAATGTGTGCTCGACACGAGTGACAGAGTGCGGAAAAGGAAGTCGAACATGGCGACCCAACTGACAAGCATGGCAAAGAGACTCATGAGTACCCCGAGTACACGAAATCGCTGAACTACCAGACAACTTCGACATAGCATCAACACCGGGGTGGCCAAGCCGACGATGCCAAATGGTCAAAGATGTTGTCGTAGTCAGGGCAAGAGGCGGAGCGGAAGCAGGAAGACGCATCGTGTACAGGGGACCCGTACTATCACAGCGAAAAAGAAAGCGTCGAGTAGTAAGATCCTTCACAGTTACACCATAAGGATCAAACTCAAGGGAAACATGGTTGTCAGTAGTAAAACGACGAACGGAAAGAAGATGTTGAATGATGTCAGGGGCAACAAGAACATCACGTAGCTGAAACGAATCCGGCGAACCCGAGTCACCTACTGAGGTGACTGGGAGAGTCGACCCATTCCCAACAATGATAGATGAAGGATCAGAGGGACGGGAAGGGCGGGTAGAGGAGAGGATACCGACGTCAGGGGTGGTGTGGTAGGAGGCACCGGAGTCTACCACCCAGTCAGGGCCAGACGGCGTGAGACCCCGCAGGTAGACCGACGGTGTTGAACGGGTCGCGACATGCCCCGGCGGTGGTGGCGCCGGGAAGGAAGACAACACACGTGGACCCTCGACGGTCGTGCCAAGCGAGTAGGCAACAGCCGATCCAGGTACACCAGTCGATGTCGGCCGAGGAGCACCTCCCAGAGCGGCGTCCCATGGTGCACTGGCGGCTGCGGGCCAGGCGGCGCCGTTGCGGGGGGCTGCTGGGCTGACGGCCCAAGGGGCGTCTACAGCTGCTGCGGGCCAAGCAGCGGCGCTGTCGTGGGGTGCTGCAGAGGCGACGGCGGCGGGCCAGACGGAAGCAGCGAGCTCGGTTCGAGGGGTGGCAGCGCTGGGGGCTGGATGGGCGGTGGGGGCCAGATGTGGCTGTGCGGTGGCCCAGGGTGGTGACGCGGCGGCATCTGGCCAGGGGGCAGTGGCGGCCGCGCCAGCCCTCCCCGAGGCGGCGGCGGGCAGCGTGACTGGGGCGCTGGCGGCGGCGGCGCAAGCGGCCCGGCGCGCAGATCTGGCGGCAGCCCAAGGCGCTGCGGCCCAGGGCGCAGCTGCACGGGCTGGAGACGCGCCAGCGGCGGCGGCGGCTGCGCCAGGCGGCGCGAAAGCGTGGGCGAGGGGCGCAGCTGTGGCGGTCCCAGCGGGCGGCGCGACTGGGGTGCTGGCGGCGGCGGCAGCAGCAGCCACCGCGGGCGGCACGGCTGCGCGGAGGCGTGGCGCCTCGGCGGCGGCTGCTGCTCCTGCGGGCGGCGCGCCGGCGAAGGCGGCGGCGGCAGCGGCGGCGCAGTGCCGCTGCAGCGGCGGCGGCTGGGCAGGGCCGCTGCAGCGGCGGCGCAGGGCCCGCTGCAGCGGCGGCGCTGTGGAGGGGCTGTGGCGGCGGCGGCGGCACAGCCATCAGCGGCGGCGGCTGGGCAGGGCCGCTGCAGCGGCGGCGCTGTGGAGGGGCTGTGGCGGCGGCGGCACAGCCATCAGGGAAGAGGATTAGGGTTAAGCCCTAATCCTTGATTACCTAGCTGATACCATATTAGAGGGATAAATCTGGACTGAATGGGATGAATACATCATGAGGGTACAGAGTCCATTATATAGAGGGATTAGGTGAGGGGAAATGACTAAATCACCCGTAACCCTAATCCCTCACTAATGACTAATATGCCCCTGTGACACACACATAATCACAGTGTCTAACACAACGCACAAGACTTATGGGGAGAATGAAGGAATAAGTCTTGTACTCTTGGTCTGTGTGGCCCTTAGTTAGGACAACATCTCAGTCCTTAGTAGGACAGCATATTAGTCCTTTGGTAGGACATCATCTTAGTCCTTTGGTAGGATAGCATATTAGTCCTTTGGTAGGATATCATCTTAGACCAAGAGGACAGCATCTCAGTCCTTGTTATGACAAAATATTAGTCTTTTGGTAGGACAACATCTTAGACTAGCATCTAGGTATTTGCTTGGCTGCCTTAGCTATAAATATGTAACCCCAACCCCTAGGTTGGGCAATGACATTGTGTGTGGAATGAAACAAGAAAAATTTCTCAACTCTTAGTGTCATCCTCTCCATGAGAGTAATACTTCAGATACTAACACCATCTCCTTGGCACTGAGCCGCTTCAGGGCCTTGAAGTGAAGGTACCCAAAGCGCTCATGCCATTGCCACGCTTCGTCATCCCGGCGAGTAGCAAGGCAGAGAGGTTGTGCTACCTGCACGTTAAGGACGTAGAGTCGATTGGTGCCTCTGGTTACCTTGGCAAGAAGGTGACGATGACGATCCCAAATCCTCATGACTTCGTCCTTGATCTCCACGCGCGAACCGTTCTCATCTAGCTGACCCAGGCTGATGATAGAGTTCCTGAACGCGGGAATGTAGTAGACTCCGATGAGCAGCTTGTGCTCACCAGACTCGGCGGTGAGGATGACGGAGCCGACGCCCTTGATCTCCACACCCGAGGCGCCCCCGAACTTGACGGAGCCTCGGACATTGGGGTCAAACTCAGTGAAGAACTTCCGTCGACCAGTCATGTGGTGGGTGGCACCGGTGTCGAGGCACCACCCGTCAGTCTTGTCGTTGTTGGAGCCGTCACCGAGGAAGGCGTGTGCTCTCGACTCATCGATGTGGAGGAGAGCCGCTGCAGCCGATGCCACTGGAGGAGGTGGCTCGATGCTTGCGTGCGCCAGGAGCAGAGCCGGCTCCTCCTCCTCCACCTGTGCTACGTGGGCCTGGCCGCGTTGTTGTTGCCGACACTCCCTGACCCAATGACCAAAGTTGCCACAGTTGTGGCAGGTGTCGTCTCGTGCTGGCTTCTGGTTGCCGGCGGTGCCGCCCTGGGCGCCTCCATGGGCACCATCCTCGGCATGTCTCCGCGCCCTAGATTGGGCACCTCGGCGCCCCTTGCTTGGCTTGCCACGCTTGCGGCCGCCTTTCGAGGAGGAGGACTCCCCCTTCTTCCTGTCACGTTGGCAGGCCTGCCATTGCTCCTGAGTGAGATGTAGGTTCCCGCCGATGGTGATAGGCCCCGAGAGAGGCTGAGATTCGTCGTTGTCGACGACCTTGAGGCGGCCTATAGCCTCTTCGATCGACATCGTGGAGAGGTCCAGCAGAGACTCGATCGAGCGATCCGCTTGTACTTCTCGGGGATGCAACGGAAGAGCTTCTCGACGGCTCTCTCCTCGTTATAGGTGTCGTCGCCGAACTGCGCCATCTTTTGCAGTACTGTGTTGAGAAGGAGAGCAAAGTCATCAACATCCTCACCTGACTTGAATGTCAGGTTCTCCCACTCCTTGCGGAGTGCCTGCAGTGTGGTCTTGCGGACGCGGTCGCTGCCGATGCGTGTCGCAGCGATGGCGTCCCCAGGCCTCCTTGGCAGTCCGTTTATTGGAAAGCGAGAACTGCATCTCGGGTAGTACTGCAGCAATGAGAGCATCCAGCGTCCGTCGATCCTCGTAGTAGTCGACGTCGCCGTACCGGACTGCTTTCCACATGTGCTGCACTTGGAGCCGTATTCTCATCACCGCGGCCCACTCGACGTAGTTGGTCTTGGTGAGGGTAGACCACCCACCGCCGGGACCAACGTCCCTGACAATGGCCTGGATCCCATGGTGAGCATGGTACCTGTTCGGGGAGGGAGAGTCGCGCCGCCTGTAAATGCCTCGATTTCCGTCCACCAACCACCCCGCCTGTGGCGTCGCCGGCGCGTCCGCGCTTGTCTGGACTGCAGCCGCCGCGCTCATGGGGGTGCACGGCTGCCCACTGTGGCGTCTATAGTCGTTCTACCTCCCTAGCCAGCCTGAGATCTTCGTTGGTGCCGCCGTCGGTAGAATCAGAGCCTCTATCGCTACCGCCACGTAGAGCCTCAAACTCTGTTGCAGCCGCACGCGCTGCATCCGCAGCCGCTGCTGCTTCTACTTCTGCCTTCGCCGCTGCCAGTTCCGCCGCCGCCAGCCTCGCTGCACTCTCCGCCCTCGCTGCAGCCTCTGCCGCTGCTCGCTCATGTTCTTCTGCCGCGGCGACCTCGGCCTCCTACCCCGATGCCGCGCGCTCGAAGCGACCGAGTGCTGAGACTGTTCTTCGGACATGGCACGCTAGTGGGGGAGTGCTGTGTGGGGAAGAGGCTGTCTCAGACAAGTTGTTGCTTGTCTGTGCAGAAGAGGAGGAATGAGTTGAAACAACCGGTGTTATTGCTGCCAGCTGAAGACGAAGAGGGGCGTGGGAAGGAGATGAGCAGGAGATGTCTAGGCTACAGGATAGAACGGCTCTGATACCACTTGTTAGTATCTGAAGTATTACTCTCATGGAGAGGATGACACTAAGAGTTGAGAAATTTTTCTTGCTTCATTCCACACACAATGTCATGCCCAACCTAGGGGTTGGGGTTACATATTTATAGCTAAGGCAGCCAAGCAGATACCTAGATGCTAGTCTAAGATGTTGTCCTACCAAAGGACTAATATGCTGTCCTAACAAGGACTTAGATGCTGTACTCTTGTTCTAAGATGTTGTCCTATCAAAGGACTAATATGCTGTCCTAACAAGGACTGAGATGCTGTCCTAACTAGGGGTCACACAAACCAAGAGTACTGTTAAGCTACTATGCACCGACCAGTTGCACCCAAAAGCTTAAGCTGATGGGGAAGGTTTGGCAATTCACTTATATTTCAGCACCCCCCTAACGTGCAGGCTCTCTTGGGCCGCAAACGTGGAATAGGCTGCAATTTATTTTAATAAATCGCGCCCACCAGGATTCGAACTCAAGACCTCTGGCCCTGATTCCATGTTAAGCTACTATGCACCGACCAGTTGACCCCAAAAGCTTGGTCGTGTCCGGCGCAGCTAAAGGAATACCTGCAGAAGGTAAAAAACAACGTCACTGGACAGGAGCGGCCTCAGGATCAGTGGAAAAAAGAGAATCCAACTCGGAGACCGAGTCAGAGGAGGACTCAGCGAAAGGGAAAGAGGACTCGTCGAACACGACGTGTCGGGAGACCAAGATACGGCGAGTGATAAGGTCGAGACATCGGTACCCCTTATGATCGGGAGAGTACCCAAGGAAGAGACAACGAGTCGAACGAGGCGCGATCTTATGAGGGGCGGTGGCAGAGAGATTAGGGTAGCACGTGCACCCGAAGACTCGAAGGTGGTCGTAAAGAGGGGTGGTGCCAAAGAGAGCGAAGTGAGGGGTGCGAGCACTAATCGCCTTAGTAGGAAGGCGATTAATGAGGTAGGTGGCGATGTGAAGCGCCTCTGCCCAGTAGCGAGCAGGAGTAGAAGTCTGAAACATCAGGGAGCGCATGACATCGTTGGTGGTCCGAATCATGCCCTTAGCCTTGCCATTCTGGGGGGGAAGTGTATGGGCAAGACAGACGCAACTGAACATCGCAAGAAAGCAGAAAGTCAAAGAACGCATAGTTGTCAAACTCGCGCTCGTTATCGCACTGGACCGCACGGATCGTGCGCCCAAACTGTGTGGACACCCAAGCGAAGAAGTGAGAAAGAGTGCCGAACGTATCAGACTTCTGTCGCAAGGGAAAAGTCCACGAATAGTGCGAAAAATCATCAATGACCACCAAGTAGTACTTATATCCAGAAACACTAAGAACAGGTGAAGTCCAAAGATCACAGTGAATCAAATCAAAGATGCGCTCGACACGAGTGACATAATGCGGAAAAGGAAGTCGAACGTGGCGACCCAACTGACAAGCATGGCAAAGAGACTCATGGGTACCCCGAGTGCACGAAATCACTGAACTACCAGACAACTTAGACATAGCATCAACACCGGGGTGGTCTAGCCGACGATGCCAAATGGTCGAAGAAGCTGTCGTAGTCAGGACAAGTGGCGGAGGGAAGCAGGAAGACGCATCGTGTACAGGGGACCCGTACTATCACAGCGAAAGAGAATGTGTCGAGTATTAAGATCCTTCACAGTAACACCATAAGGATCAAACTCAAGGGAAACATGATTGTCAGTAGTAAAACGACGAACCGAAAGAAGGTGCTGAACGATGTCAGGAGCAACAAGAACATCACGTAGCTGAAACGAATCCGACGAACCCAAGTCACCTACTGAGGTGACTGGAAGAGCCGATCCATTCCCAATAACGATGGATGAAGGATCAGAGGGATGGGAAGGGCGGGTAGAGGAGAGGATACCGACGTCACGGGTGCTGTGGTACGAGGCACCGGAGTCCACCACCCAGTCAGCGCTAGACGGCGTGGGACCCCGCAGGTAGACCGACGGTGTAGGACGGGTCGCGACATGCCCTGGCGGTGGCGGCACCGGGAAGGAAGACAATACGCTCAAACCCTCGACGGTGGTGCTAACAGAGTAGGTAACACCCGATCCAGGTACACGGCGTAAGGCGACGTCGACTGAAAACGGCGGCGGCGCGGCTGGTGGGGCAGCGGTGGCCTAGGGCGGCGCTGCCGAGCTGGCGGAGAACGACCCCGAGAGCGGGGTGACCACACGCGGAACTGGCGAGGCGACCGCGGCCCAGGGCGGCGCGCCCCAGCAAGCGGCGGCTGACCCCGAGGGCAGCGGCAGCGGAGGTAGGCGTACACAGCACACCCGACCCCATCCGCGACTCAGTGGCGCACGACCGCGAAAAGGAAGGCGGCGGCGGAGGCGACGATCGCGGCAGCCAAGGGCACGGACACGACACCGGCGGTGGAGACGGGGCTGGGCGCCGGCGCGTCGGCCGCGGAGGCCACGGAGAGACGGGGGCGGGGCCGGCGGCGTCGGATCCGGTGGCGGCGCTGGATCCAGCAGCGACGACGTGGCCGGTGGCGAGCCCAGCAGGGCCGGCGACGGGCCCAGCAGAGCCGGCGGCGAGCCCAGAAGGGCCGGCGGCGATCCCAGCAGGGCCGGCGGCGGTGGGGAGGTTGAGGGAGGCGGCGGCGTGGCCGGCAGCGCCAGATCAAGGGCCGAGGAACCCGACGGCGGTGTGGCCGGCGACACCCGAGCCGGGGCCGAGCAGCTCGGCGGCGGTGGGCCCAGGGGAGGCAGCGACGGGGCTGGCGCCACCGGATCCAGCGGTGGCCGCGGCTGGGCTGACGTCGGGTAGGGGCTCCAGGCCGGCAATGAAGGGGGGAAGGGGAGCAGGCGGCGAGCCGGCCGGCGACAGCTGCTGCGGCGGCGGCGGCGCTTGTGGATGTGGGCGGCATCGGGAGAGGAGAGAGGGGTGGCTCTGATACCAAAATAGATTAGGGGAAAATGATTAGATTAACTAAACAGGCTGTCGAGGAGGATAAATATATAGGGGCACAAAACTTAAGGGCCAAGTAACCCTAATACAAAAGACTAAACTGCCCCTAATACACGTACAGTATAACAAGTACAAGACTTATTCCATCATACATGACGGCCAGCTGTACCTCACTCGGGAGGAGTGGGTGGTACAACAGAAGGAGGAGCGGTCTACCCAGTCCGAGGGTTCTTCTAAGAGGGGCGAGCGAAAGGGCCTGCCCAGGAAGAACGGAGGCAAGAAGGGAGGTTCCGGGAAGGATATTCCATGGGACCAGTGCGGGAAGAAGGGCCACTGGGCCAGAGAGTGTCGCTCGAAGCCTAAGCAGGAGGAGCCGCAGCAGCAGGCTTTCGTGGCGAAGGCGGAGGAGGAGGGCGCCTTGTTCATGACAAGAATGGCCTCAGTACATGAGGAGCCTGTATAGGAACGTCCTACGCGCCCACTAGAAATAGTGGAGGGACGTGTCTTCGCTCACCACGGCAACGATGACAACTTTGACAACATTCGTTGGTACCTCGACACGAGCGCGACCAACCACATGACGGGTTCGCGCGCCGCCTTCTCCGAGCTCGACGAAAACGTCGTCGAAACCATCAAGTTTGGCGACAACTCCGTCATGCGTATCCAGGGGAAGGGTACGATCCTATTTGCTGCCAAGACGGGTGAGCATAGGAGGCTCACTGGCGCCTACCCCATCCCGCGCCTCACCACCAACCTCATCAGCGTCGGCTAGCTGGATGAGGATGGCTACAACATCACGGTGCATGGAGGAGTGATGCACATACGGGATGAGCAGCAAAGTCTTCTTACACAAGTTCAGCGCGACGACAACAAGCTGTACTCCGTCAGACTCAACATCACACACCCGATTTGCCTAACCGCGAAGCATGATGATGTTGTGTGGCGTTGGCACGAACGCTAAGGACACCTCGGCTTCCAGGCGCTTCGGAAGTTGGCACGAGAGGAGATGGTGCTCCGGCTTTCTCGAATTGATCACATCGATCAATTGTGCTAGGCTTGCTTGGCCGGGAGAAGAGGCGCTCCAGCTTCCCCAAGCAAGCTCGGCGGCTCGGAGGGCGCGCTCGACCTTGTCCACGGCGACATCTGCGGGTGTCGGTACCCTTAAGACCGCGTACCCCAGCGTAGTGGATAAAAAACAACCTGGGCCCCGCCTTCCCGGCTTAGGCGGGCCCCAGTGTAAGCCACGTGCCCTGGGCCCGATGGGCAGTCCCGGGGTTGCCGTGTGTCTTTAGGCCCTGAGCCTGACTAACGGCCGAGGGTGGCTTAGGGGCCGCCATGTGCCTGGTGATGCCGGACCCGATCTTCCGCCAGGGAGGGTTTCGGCGCTGCCACGTGGCCGGAACCTCTGATCCACACCCTCCGCCAGAGAGAGCTCGGGAGGTGCCACGTGTCCCGCGGCTTCGGGTCCGACCTCCTGCATGGGAGGGCTCCGGAGCTGCCGCATGGGCAACGACTCGGGGTATACCTTCCCCCGAGGAAGGCCCCGGATAAGCCACGTGTCCTGCGGCCCCGGACCCGACCTCCAGCACGAGGGATCCAGTGCTGCCACGTGCCCAACAACTCCGGACCACCCGCTACTCCGCAAGACAACTTCGGTTGAGACGTGTGTCCCGAGGGCCAGCCGCCCGGGCGCCACACTGACGAGCAACGGACAGATGGCCAAAGATTGAAGAGGAAGGTACGCTGTCATGCTGAGCATTCATGACTCGCGGCTTCCCCATAAGCATGGCGCACGGCGCATGCCTCCATTCCCCGTCTGCGCACCATTACGGTGAAAGACAGGGCGGCGAGGCGTGACGGCACAACAGTGTCACTCAACGGCGCAGAGCCGCCTAGCTGACCGAGGAGACGTGGCGACAAGACGGGGGCTTCATTATCACCGGCCGCTCTGTCAGAGGCGCCCGACGTGACATGCGGCACGCCTTAACTTCACCGACAGTTACAATGCATATAGTTGAAAATGTCTGTAGCTTATGTCTAGAATGTGGATAGCCACGGGGCCACCTGTTTAGCACCGGGCCACCTTGTAACTTCCCCGACCTTGGGCTATAAAAGGACCGGGGCAGCCTTCGGGCAAAGGGTTTGCAACCCAGCCGACTCACACACTCATACGCGTAAGCAATACAGAAAACACTCCCGTGGACGTAGGGTATTACGCTCCGGCGGCCTGAACCACGTAAATCCTTGTGTGTTTCCTCGCTATTGTGCTCCGACCTTCGAGATCCACTAGCCCCTCTGAAAAAAGAACCTCCGCGGGCTGCTCAGGCGGACCAGGGGAAGTGTCGCAGTAAAACACTTCGACATTCGGCGTGCCAGGTAGGAGGCTTTGGTTCTTGAAGCTGTTCGACAAGCCCACAATGGTGAACATCCAATCTTTCGGAGGTTCTTCCCGCCTCTATGGGCTGATCTGCCCCTGGCCCAAGGCGGCCAGAACTGGGCCAAGTGGGCTGGTCAGCCCTGGCCCAGGCCGGGCCCCCTTTCTGGAAGGAATCTGAGTTTAATCTTCTTAGAGATAGACTAAAAGATCCTTTTGTAATAGATTAGGACTCTTGTAAGGGGGGGCTATATATACAAGCCAAAACCACCCCAAATTGTGAGAGAGTTGAAATAAAGAAATTTTCCTCCACTTTTCTGCCCTAGCCGCCTCTCTCCCCTGTTGCAGCCGCCACCCCCTCTCGTCTCTCCCAGATCAAGAACAGAGCAGGCGGCTCATCTAGTTTCTCCCCTGTTCAGATCATCCTGATCAGCACCTGGCGTGACTGCTTCTCCCTGTGATCTGATCTGTTCTGCACAGGATCAGAAGCACAGAACATCACAAATCTCCTCTGTTCTTCTCCCAAATCATCTCTGATCTTCTCTGTTCAGAGAAGGCGTGCTGTACTGATTTTCAGATCAGTTTAGGCGGCTGGAACAGGAACTCAGAGACAATTTTGGGACTGGAATTGTAACAGCCTCTCGCGTCGCCAGCAGCAAAGCGAGCAGGAAGCGTCCTCTGGTCCTAGAGCGGGACCGTCTGCACCAGCGCCTGTCCCCACAGCGACAGTGCCTGTAGCTTCCTGGCAGCCTTTGGTGGCGACGGTGTCGCAAGCACCGACTGAGGCCAGCCCGGAGAGCGCGCTAGTAGCCCGCGCGCTCTTTCACAACCCTCCAAGCGCGGGAGCTTCCCCGTTTGCTGCTGAGCAGTGGCGCAACAACGTCGGCCACCTGGTTGTTGTCGCGCTTAACTCGCCATGCCACCGAAGACGGAGGCCAGAAACAATGCAACTGCCGCCCCGTGCCCTAACGAGGGATTGCAAGGCGGCGACAACCCACTCGACGGCGACGTCCAGGTTACCCACCTTAGACCTCAAGGGCGAGCTGGACCGCCGCCGCCGTCAGAAAGAAGATGGCCGCGTCACCATCGAGCGACAGCGCGAGTGGGCGTCGTAGCCTCGGGGAGGAGTATGGTACCCTGGGTACCATGCACCCCATCTATGCGGGCCAGAACCCCGTCTCCCTAGGCTCGTGGGAGGCTGCATGGTTCTGGCTCCACATCTTCGTATGGTAGTGTGGGCGCGCAAGTTCCGGCCGCACTTGTCGGAGAAGTTCGACGGGACAGTCAACCCCGTCGAGTTCCTGCAGATCTACTCCACCGCCATCTTAGCTGCAAGAGGGGATATCTTAGCTGCAAGAGGGGATGAGGCCATCATGGCCAACTACTTCCCTGTAGCCTTGATCGGGTCGGCCCGATCATGGCTCATAAACTTGTCCTAGGAGTCTGTAACCTCCTGGGAAGAGTTGTGCCGCCAGTTTACGGCCAACTTCGTGAGTTCCTAGACCCGACCGGGCTCGGAGGCTGACCTTCACGCCCTGCAACAGCAACTGGGAGAGTCGCTGCGCTCCTTCATCCAACGTTTCTCCCAGGTTAGGAACACCATCCCCCGCATCACCAACGCCTCCATTGTCATCGCCTTCCGACAGGGTGTCCGCAACAAGAAGATGTTCGAGAAGTTGGCCACGCACGACGTGCAGGACGTCTCCGAGCTCTTCAGCTTGGCGGACAAGTGTGCCAGGGCCGCGGAGGGCCGTAACTGGCACACACCGCCTAGCAAGGGGGGTGAGCCTGCCAGGGAGAACCCTGGCGGCAAGAAAGCTGACAGCAAGGACAAACCGCTAGCCGGGGCCCACACTGCAGTAGCAGCTGCAGGGGGCCGAGGGCCGCGCACCGACAAGCGTTCGCGACAGCCGTCCGACAGCGACGACGGTGACTAGAGGTGCCCGGTCCACGACACCAACCGGCACAGCGCCAGCGAGTGCCGGGAGATCCAGAGGCTGGCGGAGCGCTTTCGAGAGCTCCGGCAGCAGCGCCAAGACGGTACACCCTTCCGCCAGCGGGAGGACAAACAGAAGGTTGACCCGGAAGTCTGCACGGACCAGGAGATGGAATTCTAGGTCGGCAAGCGGGCGTTGAAGGTCATCTATGACAAAGATGAGAGCTCCGACCCCGACCACAGTGAGCGGCGCAAGACGCTCCACGCCTAACCAGACGTTCCCTCTTCCATCGTGAACAGAAGGTGGCGCAAGATATGGCTACCTTGTGCCTCGGTCAATGCTTTCTCAAGGAGGGATGACAAACCTAACCCCCCCCCCCCGCCCCCCAGCTGGGGGGGTCCCTCTCGACCAGTACAAGCATGCCGCCCAGTTGCGCCCGCCTTGTTGCCGGGAATGGGTACCTCTACCCAAACTTCAGGTCACAGGACACCTCTGTAAGTTCTACCCTTAAGGTAGTGGTAGTATGTTTTTTTCTTTCTCTTTCTTGTAGGTTGTCATAGAGACTAGGAATAGGGCTTAAAACAACTAAAGCCCCGGAGGCATCCAGTTACTCTTGGTATCCGTGGCGAGTCATTGCCTTCTTATACGATCTGTTGCCTCCCATCGCCCGAGGGAAACTAGAAATAAGAAAAAAGATATCCTGCTCTGTGCACTCCATTACAATTTATGCTGGCTTATGCATATCTGCTATAAATGGTATGTTTGGAGCCCGCCCTACACACATTAGTCCTACACACCAGTCCTACACATTAGTGGTGGAATGGGCTCCGTCTTCATGCCACCTAGGGGACCAAGACGACGGCAACTCGGAGCCCAGGTGTTCACCGGACCTCACTAGACACTCTACATCGACGGCTCCTCGCGCAAGCAAGGTGCCAGAGCGGGGGTCCTGCTCATCTCGCGAGCAGGAGAGCAGTTTAAGCACATGGTGCACCTAGACTTCAAGGCTATTAACAACATGGCAGAGTACAAAGCCCTCATATTTGGCTTGAGGACTGCCCTTCCTTTAGGCATGCGGCAGATGCTAGTTAAAGAAGACTCCCAACACGCCACCAAACAAGTCGAGCGTGAGCACTCCTACAATGATCCACAACTAGCTGCCTACCTTATCTGTATGCAAGAGATGGAGACGGAATTTCATGCTTTGAAGTAGTGCCATATCCCCCGCGCCAACGACGCGGTAGCAGACGACCTTTCAATAAAAGCCTCTGCATGGGCTCTGGTGCCCGAAGGCACCTTTGAAAGGAAGCTATTGCGTCATACAGCCTGGCCTGCCGAACCAGGCGAAGGGGGCGAGCCCAACACCTCGAAGCTGGCAGTCCCGACGGCCCTACAACCATGGCGCTCGCCAAGGATCGTATGCGTCACCGGGGATACACACTGGTAGATGGAGATCTCTACCGGCGTGGCGCCAACAACGTTCTATTGTGATGCATAACCCGGGAGGAGGGCTGCGAGCTACTCGCGGAGATCCATGTGGGCGAGTGCGGCAACCATGCTTCGTTCTGCACGCTGACCGGTAAAGCCTTCCAGCATGGCTTCTACTGGCCGATAGCCCTCCTGGACGCCATCGAGCTGGTCAAGAGATGCAAGGCGTACCAGTTTCATGCCAAGCAGATCCACACACCAGCACAGACGTTGCAGACGATCCTGCCCTCATGACCATTCGTAGTATGGGGGCTGGACACCCTGGTGCTACAACTCAGTGCAGGGGAGCCAGGCAGGTCATACCCCTGAGCAAGGTCTCAACCACATCTTGGACGACCATATCGAATTATCCAAGCCCCGTAGCTTGGCTGAGGGTCGTCCGAATAGGTCTGTGGCATTCCGGACCCCCCCCCTGGAGGTCCGACGCTGACGCCCTGCCTCATCCAGTCTACTTGGTAGGTGTGCCCCCATTAAGTGGCCACACCTACGAGGGGGCCATCACGATGAACCACGCGGGCAGGACATCGAACCACTCCAGCAGCGAGCAGAAGACTCGGAGTGCCAGCTACGACAAGCTGAAGATAAAGGCCGAACTCCCCTCAGATCCTTGCGTTACCGGGGACCCGGAAGGAGCGGTAGCCACTCTACCAGGACGCCCTGGGTCCTTACGCCGCCAAGGGCCCAGAGGAACAGGCTTGGGACATTGGCAAAGTGCTACCCACGTCAGCGAAGTCTTTTTCCTTCAAGCTTGCGTATATTTTTTGCGCACCCATCGACGTATACATAGTTGTGTTTCTCTGTCTCGCTCTTGGCCAAAGTTATGCTGTCCAACTACAAGGCGGGAATACCTAAGGCACTTGTGTTGTCTCCGGACCCTTTGTGTTGTCTCCGGACCCTCTGGTTATCTTCCTGCTTGCGTCCGACGGCGCCGGAAGGACGCATCCCCTTTTTTGGAATGTCTGGTCAGCGGGAGGTCCAGGGTGTGTAGCCTGCTTGGCTGGCCTTGCGCCCTAAAATGTGCGCATCCTGCCTCTTCCAGCGTAGCACTCAAGTGTGGGGGGTCCGGATGGTATACCGCCCCGGGAAGGATGGTAACCAGGGCCCACACGCTACTACATTGAATTGCCCAGGTCCCGTAGCTTGGCAGAGGACCATAAGCCATAATGGGGCCATCGAGCAGAGAAAATGCAACTACATAGCACGGTTATCCCTTTCTTCTAAGTATCTGTGCAAGCCACAAGGCTCTGTCGGTGGGGCCGGAACCCCAACTCTCCCAGGAGGTCACTCTCGGACCCCCAAAAGCTGGTGCCTCCCGAAGGCTCCGGAGCTTGTGTCTTGCACTGTTACTCATTTGCTGGGGGCCATCGCGACTAATCAAACCAAGCAAGTCGACCGGACCTCGACATCACGCAAGAGGAAGCGGATACATATCTACAGCAAGCAACCGAGAAACACCAAACAGCTTCGGCAACTCAGAGAGCCCCCGGTCCTTGCGGCATCAAAGACCAGAAGGCCTCACGAAAGCTAAAAAAATGGTCCTTCCTACCGGACCCTGCGCCAAGTGACTGATGGAAGAAAGACCAACAGAATGACTTTTTCATTCATCAACACAGAAATACAAGACAAGACGATAGAAGGCTTGAAACAGAGTTACTTTCATTGATAATAGGGTCTGGCGTACAGAAGGGGATACAAGACAACTAAAGGAACTCAGCAGCTGCCGATCGAGTAGTCTTAGCCTGCTTGGTTGTTCCCCGAGCCGGTCTCTATGTAGTGAGACGGTCACCTGCTATTAGACCGAGGTTGGCAGCCATGCACGCTGGACCAAGGCAACGATGACAACCAGTGTCGCGTGGGCCAAACACCACCAGGTCGGCAGCAATGCATGCTGGACCGACTCAACAGTAACATCCATTGTCAAATGGGCAAAATCGCCATCTAGGGCAGATTCTGCTGTCTACTACAGTACCTGGAGGAAGACTTGATCACTCTGGACCTAACTTTCCTCCGGTACCGGCTGACAGCTCCACTCGACGCTGGCGTAGGGGTTCACGGTGAGTCGAGGACCCTGTCCCCGACGGCCTCCCCTACCACCGGCACGCTATCAGGATGGCTTGTGCCTCTATCCAAGGCCGTCAGGGAGAGGGATGCGTCAGAAACCCTCACCGGAGGCCGCACACACGAACATCTCGCAGAAGTAGACGAAGACGGCAGCCAGTGAGGAAGCATCTGGTGGGCGAGAGCGTCTGGAAGCAGCAACTTCCAGCGCGCAAGAGGAGAACAAAGGCCACATGGTGAGGAGGGGTACCGTCCTACACCGCAAGGCCTCTTTTTATACCCGTGCACGGCCTCAGGCAGCGCAGCAGGCGCAGCGATTGGGTCGCCACCGCTGCACGCCGTGGGTTATTCGCCTCCCCCAGCGATGGGCTGGACCCAGGTCCACCCGTCAGCCACTGGGGGTCGGGAGGATAACCCCTCGGGAACGTCCGGCGGTTCTCGAGGAGAGCGGTGCGACCAACTCATCGGTTGCCGCAGTAAATGACCTGAGGCGACCCCTCGAGCGCGCCACTCTAGCGCTCGCCAATGACAGGTAGGGCCCGGGACCACCAGTCAGGCACTAGCGAGTCAGGCGAGTAAAACTCGAGGACGTCCGGCCCTTCCTAAGGGAAGCAGTGCGGTGCTCCTGCGGTTCAAGGGCGGTCGCGGTAGTTGTCTCGAGGCAACCCCTCGGCTGTCTCGCCGTGACCGGTCGAAATAGAGTGAACACGACGATGCACTGCCACTTTGACTAAGTGCGCCCACTACACCGAAAGCAAGCAACCTCTTCGTCTCCCGGGTATGGCCACTCATTCACTTCGCAAAAAATATTGCCACCACGCTGGAAAGATGGGGGCCCCACTTGCGGGCTCAATGCCTCGCCCGAGATGGGCCCGAGGGCCACTGCCGGTACCCTCAAGACCGGATACCCCCACGTAGTGGATAAAAAACAATCTGGGCCCCGCCTTCCCGACTTAGGTTAGCCCATCGTAAGCCACGTGCCCTAGGCCCGATGGGCAGTCCCGGGGTTGCCGCCTGCCTTCAGGCTCTGAGACTGACTAACGGCCGAGGGTGGCTCAAGGGCCGCCACGTGTCTGGTGATGCCGGACCCGATCTTCCACCAGGGAGGGCTTCGGCGCTGCCACGTGCCCGGAACCTCTGAGCCACACCCTCCACCAGAGAGAGCTCCGGAGGTGCCACGTGTCCCGCGGCTCCGGGTCCGACCTCCAGCATGGGAGAGCTCCGGAGCTGCCACGTGGGCAACGACTCCGGGTATACCTTCCCTCGAGGAAGGCCCAGGATGTGCCACGTGTCCTGCGGCTCCGGACCCGACCTTCAGCACGGGAGGGATCCGGTGCTGCCACGTGCCAAACAACTCCGGACTACCCGCTACTCCACAAGATAGCTCCGGTGGAGACGTGTGTCCCGGGGCCAGCCACCCGGGCGTCACACTGACGAGCAACAGGCAGATGGCCAAGGATTGAAGAGGAAGGTACGCTGTCAGGCCGAGCGTTCAAGGCTCGCGCCTTCCCCATAAGCACGGCACACGCCTCCAATTTCCCGTCTGCGCACCATTACGGTGAAAGACAGGGCGGCGAGGCGTGACGGCACAACAGTGTCGCTCAACGGCACAGAGCCGCCTAGCTGACTGAGGAGACACATCGACATGACGGTGGTTTCATCATCACCGGCCGCCCGGTTAGAGGTGCCCGGCGTGACAGGCGGCACGCCTTAACTTCACCGACAGTTACAATGCATATAGCTGAAAATGACTGTAGCTTATGTGTAGGATGAAGATAGCTGCGGGGCCACCTGTCGGGCCCCGGGCCACCTTGTAACTGCCCCGGCCTCGGGCTATAAAAGGACCGGGGCAGCCTCCGGGCAAAGGGTTCGCAACCCAGCCGACTCACACACTCATACGCGCAAGCAATACAGAAAACACTCCCTTGGACGTATTATGCTCCGGTGGCCTGAACCACGTAAATCCTTATGTCTTTCCTCGCCATTGTGCTTCGACTTTCGAGATCCATTGGCCCCTCCAAAAAAAGAACCTCCGCGGGCTGCTCAGGCAGACCGGGGGAAGTGTCGTAGGAAAACACTTCAATAGTGGGGCTATCACGCCAATGACTCCAGGCGCCAAGAAGATGTTCATGTTGCTAGTGGATGACATGAGCCACTACATGTGGCTCTATCTCCTAACAACCAAGGACCAGGCGCCCGACTTAATTCTGCAGTTCCAGGCAACGACTAAATTTGAGTCCGGGAGGAGGCTGAAGCTACTCTGTACTGATCACGGGGAGTTCACCTCACAGCAGTTCGGCAAGTACTGCGCTTAGCACGGAGTGCAGCCGTGCAGCGTCAGCTTAGCCCCGTATACACCGCAGCAAAACGGGGTTCTGGAGCGGCGCAACCAGATGGTGGTCGGCATGGCGAGGAGTATGTTGAATACGAAGGGTATGTCCGGGATTTTTTGGGGTGAGGCAGTCATCACGGCTGTCTATATCTTAAATCGATCCCCCACCCGCGGCCTCGATGGGAAGACACCATATGAAGCTTGGCATGGAGAGTGACCAGACGTCAACTACTTTCGAACTTTTGGGTGTGTGGGGCATGCCAAGAACACGCGCCGCCACCTGAAAAAGTTGGAAGACCGGAGTACTCCGATGATTTTCCTTGGCTATGTTGCAGGGATGAAGGGCTATACGATGTATAATCTGGCTGATGGGCGCACACACATCACGTGACGTGATATTCTGATGGAATAAGTCTTGTACTCTTGGTCTTTGTGGCCCCTAGTTAGGACAACATCTTAGTCTTTGTTAGGACAACAGTTTAGACCAAGAGGACATCATATTAGTCCTTTGTTAGGATAGCATATTAGTCCTTTGGTAGGACAACATTTTGGCATCTTAGACTACTATTTAGGTATATGCTTGGTTGCCTCAGCTATAAATATGTAACCCCAACCCCTAGGTTGGGCATGACATTGTGTGTGGAATGAACCATGAAAATTTTTCCAACTCCTAGTGTCATCCTCTCCATAGGGGTAATAATTCAGATACTAACAAGTGGTATCAGAGCCGTTCTATCCTGTAGCCTTGACATCTCTTGCTCATCTCCTTTCCACGCCTCTCTTTGTTCTCAGCTGGCAGCAAGAACATCGGTTGTTTTAGCTCATCCCTCCTCTCCTGCATAGACGAGCAACAACTTGTCCCACACAACACTCCCCCACGAGCACGTCA
Organism: Neostapfia colusana; assembly: GCA_030760725.1. Taxonomy (NCBI): domain Eukaryota; kingdom Viridiplantae; phylum Streptophyta; class Magnoliopsida; order Poales; family Poaceae; genus Neostapfia; species Neostapfia colusana. The sequence continues at coordinate 36,744,806 of JASWHV010000016.1, forward strand.
TGTCCGAAGGACAGTCTCAGCGCTCGGTCGCTTCAAGCGCGTGGCATCGGTAGGAGGCCGAGGTCGTTGCGACAGAAGGCGCGAGCGAGCAGCGGCAGAGGCTGCAGCGACGGTGGCGAGGGCGGCAAGGCTGGCGGCGGCGAGGGCGGAAGTAGAAGCAGCAGCGGCTACGGATGCAGCACGTGCTGCTGCAACAGAGCTGGAGGCTCTGCGTGGCGGTAGCGCCAGAGGCTCTGTTTCTACTGACGACAGCACCAACGAAGACCTCAGTCTGGCGAGGGAGGTAGCACGACCACATATGCCACAGTGGGCAGCCGCGCACCCCCATGGGCGCGGCGGCTGCAGCCCAGAATGGTGTGGACGCGTCGGCGAAGCTTCCGGTGGGGGTGGCTGGGTCGACGGAGATCGCGACATTTACAGGCGGCGCGACTCTCCCTCCCCGGACAGGTACCATGGTCACCATGGGATCTAGGCCATTGTCAGGGACGTCGGTCCCGATGGTGTGTGGCCTACCCTCACCAAGACCAACTACGTCGAGTAGGCCGCGGTGATGAGGATACGGCTCCAAGTACGGTACATGTGGGAAGCAGTCCGGTACGGCGACGTCAACTATTACGAGGATCGACGGACGCTGGATGCTCTCATTGCTGTAGTACCGCCCGAGATGCATCTCTCGCTTTCCAAGAAGCAGACTGCCAAGGAGGCCTGGAATGCCATCATTGCGGCACGCATCGGCAGCGACCGCGCCCGCAAGACCACACTGCAGGCACTCCGCAAGGAGTGGGAGAACCTGGCCTTCAAACCAGGTGAGGACGTTGATGACTTGCTCTCCGTCTCAACACACTAATGTAGAAGATGGTGCAGTTCAGCGACAACACCTACAACGAGGAGAGAGCCGTCAAGAAGCTCTTTCATTGCATCCCCGAGAAGTACAAACAGATCGCTCGTTCGATCGAGTCTCTGTTGGACCTCTCCACAATGTCGATCGAAGAGGCGATAGGACGCCTCAAGGTCTTTGACAACGACGAACCTCAACCTTTCTCGGGGCCTATCACCATCGGCACAAAGCTACATCTTACTCGGGAGCAGTGGGAGGCCTGCCAAGGTAACGGGAAGAAGGGGGAGGCCTCCTCCTCGAAAGGCGGCCGCAAGCGCGGCAAGTCAAGCAAGGGGCGCGGAGGTGCCCAAGCCGGGGCGCAAAGACGTGCCGAGGGTGGCGCCCACGGAGGCGCCGCCGGCAACCGGAAGCCAGCACGAGACGACACCTGCCACAACTGTGGCAAGCTTGGTCATTGGGCCAAGGAGTGTCGGCAGCCACGACACGGCCAGGCCTACGTCGCACAGGTGGAGGAGGAGCTGGCTCTGCACCTGGCCCACGCAAGCATCGAGCCACCTCCAGTGGCATCGGCTCTCCTCCACCTCGATGAGCCGAGAGCAGACGCCTTCCTCGGTGACGGCTCCAGCAACGACAAGACTGGCGGGTAGTGCCTCGACGCCGGCGCCACCCATCACATGACCGGTCGACGGGAGTTCTTCACTGAGTTTGATCCCAATGTCTGAGGCTCCGTCAAGTTTTGGGATGCCTCTGATGTGGAGATCAAGGGCGTCGGCTTCGTCATCCTTACCGTCGAGTCTGGTGAGCACAGGCTGCTCATCGGAGTCTACTACATCCTGGCGTTGAGGAACTCTATCATCAGCCTGGGTCAGCTGGATGAGAACGGTTCGCGCGTGGAGATCAAGGACTGAGTTATGAGGATTTGGGATCGCCATCGTCGCCTTCTTGCCAAGGTAACCAGAGGCACCAATCGACTCTACGTCCTTAACGTGCAGGTAGCACAACCCCTCTGCCTTGCTACTCGTCGGGATGACGAGGCATGGCAGTGGCACGAGCGCTTTGGGCATCTTCACTTCGGGGCCCTGAAGCGGCTCAGTGCCAAGGAGATGGTATGGGGCCTGCTGTGCCTTGACCACGTGGAGCAGTTATGCGACGTCTGCGTATTGACAAAGCAGAGGTGGCTCCCCTTTCCCCAGAGCTCGAGCTTCCGAGCCAAGGAGCGACTCGAGCTCGTGCACGGGGACTTGTGTGGCCCGGTGACACCGACTACACCGGGAGGACGACATTACTTCCTGCTGCTTGTCGACGACCTCTCTCGCTACATTTGGGTGATGGTCCTCGGCAGCAAGGGAGAGGTTACGAACGCCATCAGGCGCGCGCAAGCCACTGCGGAGTCGGAGTGCGACTGCAAGCTGGGCGTGATGCGCACCGACAATGGCGGCGAATTCGTGGCGGCTGAGTTCGCGTCGTACTGCGCGGATGAAGCTGAGAGACACGCGGCATGGCGTGCCGCGATGCAGTCGGAGATGTTTGCGGTTGAGAACAATCCCACCTAGGAGCTTGCTGACCTCCGTCGTGGTCACCGCGCGATCACCCTTAAGTGTGTGTTCAAGTTGAAGAGGAATGAAGCCGACGCCACCGTCAAGCACAAGGCTCGCTTGGTGGCACGCGGCTTCGTGCAACAGAAGGGGATCGACTTCGACGATGCCTTCGCGCCCGTGGCGCGGATGGATTCTGTGTGACTCCTTGTGTTGGCTGCCCAGTTAGGCTGACGGGTTCAGCACATGGACGTCAAGTCGGTGTTTATTAACGGCGATTTAAAGGAGGTCTATGTGCATCAGCTGCCGGGATTTGCGATTCTTGGCAAGGAGGGCAATGTGTTGCGGCTGCACAAGGCCCTCTATGGCTTGCGGCAGGCACCAAGGGCGTGGAATGCCAAGTTGGGCTCCACGCTCAAGGGGATGGGCTTCGAGCAAAGCTCGCTAGAGGCGGCCATCTATCGGCTGGGCAATGGAGGAAATGCCCTACTGGTGGGTGTCTACGTCGACGACTTGGTGATCACCGGCACCAAGGATGCGGAGGTGCTAGTGTTCAAGGAAGCGATGAAAGCCACTTTCCAGATGAGTGATCTGGGATCTCTCTCCTTCTACCTGGGGATCGAGGTGCACTAGGCTGACTCCGGGATCATGCTTAGACAGACTGCTTACGCCAAGCGCGTTGTTGAGCTGGCTGGAATTACAGACTGCAGCCCAGCTCTCACTTCGATGGAGGAGAGGCTGAAGCTGAGCAGCAATAGGACGACAGAGGAGGTGGACGCTACGTAGTATCGACGTCTTGTGGGGAGGCTTCGCTACCTCGCCCACACAGTCGGTTCATGCAGCGACCGACGACGGAGCACCAACAGGCTGTGAAGAGGATCATCCGCTACCTTGCGTGGACTCTCAACCACGGCCTCTACTACCCGAGGTGCCCTGGGGAGGCACACCTTGTCGGGTACAGCGACAACGACCACGCGACGACATCGACACTAGCAAGAGAACGAGTGGGATTTTCTTCTTCCTCGGCAAGTGTCTCATTAGCTGGCAATCGGTCAAGCGGCCTCTACCTCTTCGACTCAGGCGCTCTGGTTAGTTCGACTGCTTGGTGATCTCCTCGGCAAGGACACCGGAGCGGTAGAACTCAGGGTGGACAACAAGTCCGCTCTGGCTCTAGCAAAGAACCCCGTCTTTCATGAACGAAGCAAGCACAACTGGTGAGGTACCACTTTCTCCGAGGTTGCTTGGAGGAAGGGAACATCAAGGCGTGCTACATCAACACCAAGGACCAGCTTGCAGACCTGCTCACCAAGCCCCTTGGAGGATCAAGTTCCTTGAGCTTTGCTCCAGGATCGGGATGCTCCAACTCTCCCATAAGACGACGCACAAGACTTAGGGGGAGAATGATGGAATAAGTCTTGTACTCTTGGTCTTTGTGGCCCCTAGTTTGTACATCATCTTAGTCCTTGTTAGGACAACATCTTAGACCAAGAGGACATCATATTAGTCCTTTGTTAGGACAACATATTAGTCCTTTGTTAGGACAACATATTAGTCTTTGATAGGACAACATCTTGGCATCTTAGACTAGCATCTAGGTATATGCTTGGCTGCCTCAGCTATAAATATGTAACCCTAACTCCTAGGTTGGGCATGGCATTGTGTGTGGAATGAACCAAGAAAAAATTTCCAACTCGTAGTGGCATCCTCTCCATGAGTGTAATAATTCAGATACTAACATATTCGACGAGGCGGCCAAGTGGGACTGGGGGGAAATAGCAGGAGAAGAGGACTACACCGCCTTCCACGTCGACTCGTTAGGTCCAGCATGTGCTAGACCTGCTGTTCCAGCACCCGGAGAGGTGCTGCAGGGTCTAGAAGGGCTGAACACCACCTCTGAAGTACCTAGGATGGGCACAAAAGGGTCTGTCCAACCCCTAGGAGTTCCTGCGCTAGCCTCCAGACCTGCTGGAGGGGGTCCAGCACTCGCTGCGTCTAAAGGCTCCAGCAGGCACTGTGGGCTAGGACAGTCCTACACGGGGGTCAGCAGCAGCGGGGGTTTCCGGACTTGAAGATTCCAGCACCTTCGTCATGCCCGGAATTCTCCACGGCCCATCCGTGCCACATCGCTGTCGGACCCTGGTAGCAACGTCGTCGACGCCTACTATGACGACGGCGCGAAACTACGGTTTCGCACGATGCGCAACGTGCTTGGAACCCTCATCAAGCTTGGAGGAGGGCGAGCTCATGTTCACCATCGTGGAGGAGCCCACGTCCTTCGGCGATGCCGAGGAACACCCGTGCTAGAGACGGGCCATGCTTGAAGAGATGGAATCCATAGAAAAAAACAAGACTTGTCAACTTGTTGATTTTCCTGTAGGACACAAGCCCATTGGGCTCAAATGGGTGTTCAAGGTGAAGAGGGACGCCTATGGGGAGGTGGTGAAGTACAAGGCTCGGTTGGTGGCGAAAGGCTACAAGGAATAGATTTTGACGAGGTATTTGCTGTTGTAGCTCGTCTCGAATCTGTTCGCTTGCTCGTCGCAGTTGCCGCGCACAAGGGGTGGGAGGTACACCACATGGACGTGAAGACCGCCTTCCTAAATGACGACTTGATGGAGGAGGTGTACGTCTCTCAGCCCACTGGCTTCATCATCGATGGAGTCGAATACAAGGTGTATCGGCTTAAGAAGGCTTTATATGAACTTCGTTAGGTGCCCAGGAATGCCAAGCTCAACGATAGCTTGCTATCGCTTGGTTTGCAGGAGAGTACGAGTGAGCACGGGATCTATTTTTGTGGAGCTGAAGATGAGAAGCTCATTGCCGGTGTGTACGTCGACGATCTTGTGATCACAGGAGGGGGCGACCTCAAGAAGTTCAAGGGGGAGATGATGAAGAGGTTCAAGATGTGTGACTTAGGTCTCTTGTCATATTATCTTGGCCTGGAGGTGCGGCGAGCTGATGCAGGGATAAACGTTGGGCAGGCAGCATACGATTCGAAACTTGTCTCTAAAGCTGGCCTGAAGAGATGCAACCCCTGTGCATTCCCCATGGAGCAAGGATTGAAGTTTTACAAGACAAGTGATAGTCTGTTGGTGCATGTAACGGACTATAGGAGCTTGGTGGGAGGGCTGCGATACTTGGTGAACACACGTCCCGATCTCGCCTATTCGGTCGGGTACGTGAGTCGGTTTCTGGAGGAGCCCAAGGAGAAGCACTATGTTGCAGTCAAGCGCATTATACGCTACATAGCGGGTACAATCAACTATGGAGTCTTCTATGCAAGATGAGGAGACTTGGAGCTTATTGGGTACTTGGATAGTGACTATGCGGGAGACGTGAGGTGCTGTTTTGTCTTGTAAACAACCCCGTTTTATGGTAGTCCTAGAAGCAGAAGGTGGTGGCTTTGTTCTCATGTGAAGTAGAATATATCATAGCAGCTCAAGGGGCATGTCAAGGTGTATAGATGGTACGGTTGATGGAGGACTTAGCTGAAAAATCAAAGACGTCAGTGTTGCGGGTTGATAACAAGTCAGCTATATACATGAGCAAGAACCCGGTACACCATAACAGAAGCAAGCACATCGATGTCACGTACCACTAGATACGAGAGTGTGGACAGCGGTACTATTGTGCTTGAGCAGATCTCCACCAAGACCACATGGCGGACATCTTGACCAAGGCACTTGGAAGATAGAACTTCGTGGAGATGAGAAGAAGGATTAGGATCCTGGACGTGGGCCAGCGTCAGGATCAGTAGGAGAATGTGGGATGACCTACCGCTGGGCCTGGGCGAACAGAACAGGGGGGGCGAATCCTAATCCCCCCTCTTGTGTGCGCGCCCAGGTCTAGGGGGCTGGTCAGCCCCTACATGGTGCGGCTGCACATGTTTTAGGCAGAGTTATTTTCTCCAGCAGTTTAGTCTTCTTAGAGATAAAATAAGAGATAGATTAGAAATTGTAATAGTTCAGGACTCTTGTGAGAGGGGTTATATAATGAAGCCAAAACACCTCAATTTATTCAGATTAATAAAGCAATTATTCCTCCACCTCAATCCTAGCCGCCACCTCTCCTCTAGGAGCAACCGTCGCCACCAGGATAGAACCCTAGCCGCCGCCGCCCTTGCTGTTCCCCTCTGTTCTGCGCCTCCACCTCCAAGAACCAGGCGGCAGCTCTCCTCTCTCCCCTGTTCTGATCGCCTGAATCAGAAGTACCTCTCTCTCTGTTTCTATTCTATTCCTGGTTTTCTTCTGTCCTAGCCTTTTTTTTCTTGCTGTAGATCAATTCTGGTCTGTCTCCTTGGAGGGCAGACTGATCTGCTAGTTCATATCAGATTATACAGCAAGGTTAGACGCCGTTTCAGCAGGAAACAGAACCGGAGTTACAACAAGGAATAGATAGAGTTTGAACTGAATCAATTGAGTTCAGATAGAGATAGGATTTATTTGTATCTCCTAGTAGTTTAAATAAGGAAGAATTCTATATGTAATAGGTCTATAAATAGCCAGGTATTTGATGAATAAAAACACACCTCTCAGTTATTCCTGATTTTTGCCGTTTTCATGAGCCGGTTTTCCAACATCCTGGCATCAGAGCCTTAGATCGAGATCCAATCTCGTTACAAGAGCAGAGCTGACATGAGAACACACATGTACCCGTAAGGAGGGCTCGCAAGGTGATAGGCACACCATCGAGCGAATCGCACAGGTGTGTGCTTAGAGGTTCTTGAGGTGAATCCTGTAGCCAACAGGACGGATTCGCAGCGGATTCGGCCACGTGAAGCTCGACGGCATGAATCCGGATCAACAGCATGAGCAAGGACACCGACAGCACGCGGCTTGTCGCGGCTAGGATCAACAGCTTGCGGCAGGTGGAGACTGAGCATCCGGCTTGGCACGGCTAGGATCGAGGCGGAGGGCCGCGGGGATACGGGCTGGGGGGATCCCGTTGGAGGCGATCGGATCTCGGCGGCGTACAGTGGTTGCTCGGAGGATGAAAGGTCGCGAGAGCTGAAGAAGATGAAGGGTCGGCGCGGCGCCGCCGTGCGATAACGCGGCGAGCGACGGGATCCACAACCTTGGCAGGCGGGCAGCTTTGTGGCTTCGGGGCGGATCAGGCAAGAATCGTGCAGTGGTTGATAGAAGGCAGGGCAGCAGCTTTTAGATCAAGAGGATCTAGAGCACGCGGCAGGATCTGACAGCCTTCTCCTACGATTGCTCACATGTGTGGAAGGCTTGGTGCAAAGTAGGCTTGAGACACGGGGTAGCGATGACAGGTTGTGACGACTCCATGTATCAAGGACTCGTTGGAAACGGTAGGGCACACCATGGATGATACGATCGTATGTGTCAAGATTAGGGAGAATGTTGAATGATCTCTCCCTTGCGCCAAGGTCGGACCGGAGAGGGGGTTGCCTAGAAGTGGGAGTTAGAGTCGGTTTTGATTCTGTTCATAACAATACCAGATAGAAATAGATAGAGTTTGAACTGAACCAATTAAGTTAGAGATAGGATTTGTTTCTATCTCCTAGTAGTTTAAATAAAGAAGAATTCTATCAGGCTATAAATAGCCAGGTATTTGAGGAATAAAAACACACCTCCCAGTTTTTCCTGATTTTGGCTGTTCTCGTGAGCCGCTTTTCCAATATTCTCTGTTGGCTAGCAGGTGATTTATTTTGATTACAAGTCATTTATCAAGAGATCTGGTCTACAGACGTTTGGAAATGATAAGGTATTCTACGCTCTTACCTGATAGGCTGATAATGAATTAATCATTACTGTTTTCTCTACAGCTTGTGGAAGCTACTTACTGAATCGATTAGAAGTATTTGATATGTGCATGATTATTTTGAAGGATATTGTGAGCTTGATCTAGAAATATAAATCTTTAGAACAAGCGTGGATTCTTTCTAACTTATTGGATTAGTACAACAGATTCCTGTTTTTTTAGACTTTTAAGGGATTCATGATTAAAACTAGACAACTTGGATGGTAGGTTGACGCAATTTGTTTCTGTGCATTTACTTCAATAGTGTATGAAAAGATAGTAAAGTACTTAAAAGGTACAGGCCCTTCCCAACTTGCCATCTAGTCAACAACAACCAAGCCTTTATCCCAAGCATATTGCCATCTAGTCATGCCGATTAAACTTGCTGTCCGGTCGTGCCAGGTTTCTATTTTATGCATGAAAAGTCGTTCATATGTAAACTATGTTTTGTATAGATTTTTTGCTTCTACTTGCTTCACATCTTGCTCCCTGAAGTTAAGTTCTTCTCTGTGCAAGCCTTTGGATTTCCGTTCAAGAGACTGGGGATCAGCTCCAAGGTGGGCAGCATTTGTAGACTTCTTCCTAGCATCACGTGCCAGATACGCTGTTGTCACCGGAGCACATCGTCGTGTCGGAACAACCTATGCACAGCTAATTGCAGCATTGGCTGCGGCGAACAGATATGGTGCATATCCTGATCTTTGTACCTGTTAACTTTTTTATATTCAGTCTCAAGCTGCAATATCATAACCTGTATTTTTCTTGCATTAGGTCATGATCCCTCAGGCGCCAACTTTACATTCTTAAGCAGCATCCACAGTAACTTACTGGTCAACGGACTCTCGACACAGGTTGGTTGGGGTCATATCTGGAGCAGATATGCTGGGCCTTTAAGCTGCCCGCACCAGCTGCACCAATGTGCCTTGACCCCGCTCCTGCCTTCTGGTTGGTGGGAGGGCCAGTGGCAAAGCCCCATTCCTAGGGATGTGAGGAGATTACTGGAGTATGGAGTTCGGTTATCAAACACGGGGGAGGTGGATGAAAGGCACCTTGTGTCACACTGTCGGTCAAAGAAGGATCATGTGAAAAGGTACCACCTTCTTCCACAGTACAAGAGTTCAACGTGAGCATTGGAGGTCGATGAGGGCATCTTTTCCAGAGCTCAGTTTTGCACTAGTCGCGTACAACTAGTGTATGTTAGATTGGTCAGCGTTTTAAATTGGCCATGTTGCTATTTCTTTGCGTGGTGCATATAACGGTTCCAGTTTTGGTATGTTGCTGCGCAGGTGTTTGTACTGAGTGTCATGCACTGTATATCACCAGTGTGCTGTGAGATGTGATCAGATAGTAGATAGCAAATCTAGAGACAGGAATGATGTATAAGCGTGAGATGCTAACATAGGTTCTGTTTGTGCTGAACAATGGGTAGCCTACCATTGTTCAGTAAGTTAGTGGTCTACTATGTCAAATTAACTGGACGGCAAAGTCATGGACAAGAGCACTGAACTGAATGTTCATCCATATTTGCAGAGTGATATGGTTTTTTATTCTTTTGCTGATACTGTTTTGTTGTTATTTTTCTCTATAGAATGCTATTCTAAGCAAATATAGAAGCGTGGGGGCTGAAATAACTCTGGAAAATTTTGAGCGTGGTTCCCACAACTATCTATGCATTCCATAATTTTCCACGGTCACTTCTATCTTCTGAAACTCCCACCGTCTTTGATTTCAACAAAATTTCTAGAAATTCTTTAGTTTGAATTTGAAGGATGTTTGTTTAAAGAAATCTTTAGTTTGAATTTGAAAGATGTTTCAACACCGTCTTTGAATTCAAATAATTTTCCACTTTTCATCTTTAATGGGCTATTCAATGATGGGAATGAGAGCACTATGGTTGAGTTGGATGACTTCTTTGATGACTCCAACAGGCGGTCCGGGCGGAGGATACAAGAGTTTGAGGTTAAGGAGGCCTTAAAAAGGATGAAAGGAGGAAAGACTCTTGGTCCTGACGATGTCGCTATTGAGGTATGGAGATGACTTATGGACGTGGCAATAGTATGGCTCACAAAACTATTCAACCATATTTTTCAGTCAAACAAGATGTCTGAAGAATAGAGAAAAAGTATATTAGTACCTATCTTCAAAAATAAAAGTGATATTCAACGTTATACTAATTATCGAGGGATTAAGCTTATGAGTCATACTATGAAGCTTTGGGAGAGAGTGATTGGACACCGACTGAGGAAAAGTGACCAATGTCACTAAAAACCAGTTTAGTTTTATGCCTGAGGGGTCTATAATGGAGGCGATTTTCTTGCTTCGTCAGATTATGAAGAGATATAGGGAGCAGAAGGAATTGCATATGGTGTTCATTGATTTGGAGAAGGTGTATGATAAGATACCAAGGTCAGTCATGTGGTGGACATTTGAGAAACATAAAGTGCCAACAAAGTATATTACCCTTATCAAGGATATGTACAATAATGTTAGAACAAGTATGCGCGTAAGTGATAGTGAGACTGATGCATTTCCTATCACGGTAGGACTACATCAAGGATCAGCTTTGGGCCCATATATCTTTTCCTTGGTGATGGATGAGATGTCGAAGGATATACCAGGGGATATCCCTTGGTGCATGCTCTTTGCCGATGATGTAGTGCTGGTAGATAAAACTAGGGATGGTGTTGATAAGAAATTAGAGTTATAGAGACAAACCTTAGAGTCTCAGGGGTTTAGACTTAGTAGGATCAAGACCGAGTATATGAGGTGACTTTAGTGGTTTTGGTCGTGAAGAGGGAAATGTCAGTCTACAAGGACAAATAGTACCTAGAAGGGACTCTTTCTGATACTTAGGATCAATGTTACAAAGCAATGGCGATATTGATGAGGATATTTGCCACAGGATCAAGGTAGGGTGGATGAAATGGCGACAAGCCTCTGGAATTCTATGTGATAGGAAGGTCCCACAAAAGCTAAAAGGGAAGTTCTATAGTCAGACCCGCGATGCTTTATAGGGCGGAATGTTGGCCAACTAAATGGCAACATGTCCAACAAATGAGTGTTGCAGAGATGTGCATGCTACGTTGGATGTGCGGGCACACGAGAAGAGACCGAATAAGGAATGAGGCGATTTGTGATAGGGTAGGGGTGCCGCCGATTAAAGAGAAGTTAGTCCAATATCGACTAAGGTGGTTTGGACATATCCAGCGAAGACCTCCAGAAGCACCGGTTAACAGTGGGATTTTAAGAGGCAGAGAAAATATTAGGAGGTAGAGGACGACCAAGGTTGACCTGGGAGGAGGCGGTAAAACGAGGTTTCAGAGATTGGAATGTATCCAGAGACTTAGCTCATGATAGGACCGCAAGGAAAGTAGCAATTCATGTGCCAGAATCTTAGTCTCGTTTTTTCTCTTTTTTTCCTTGTTATTTTTATATTTCTTCCTCTCTTTTACTTCATTGATATATATATATATAATTATTGGGTTTCATGTCTAGCCTACCCCAACATGCTTGGGATAAAGGCTTGGATATTGTTGTTGTTGTTGTTTGTTGTTGTTGCACCTTTTATCTTCTGAAAATTCCTTATGATCATGATTCAAGATAAAAAAAATATTCAGATTTACATCCACTGTTAAAATCCTGCCCTTTTGCTTCATATTTTAGCAACTACAAAGATTTCAACGGAGTTGTCCTCTGGCTGCTCACGTCTGCGCGTGGCAAGTCGACAGTATTAGTCCCCAGCAAAACTATGTTAGCCGACAATATTATTTCTTCAACGCTAGCAAAACTATGCTAGTCCTCAGCCAGCTCTATAAGTCAACGAGATTTTGAGGCTACCAGCTATTGTATATCCAAAAAATGAAGGTGAAGTGTGAAGTGCTACCTAACACAAGGACTTCCACTACGCAACCGACGCCTTCGATAGTGCCGACTAGGGGTGAAAACGGTTCTAAACGGTCGGAAAAATAGTTAAATCGTTAGTATTATCATCATTATTTAAAATGACATACGCAAAACATAATAATAACTTCACACTAGCAAGCACGTCGGCTGTCGGGGCCTTGCCGCATCGGGGCCGAGGCGACCTGGTGATAGGGCTCAGGGCGATGCAAGCGTGATGGAATTAGGGATTTAGGGTTCAGTGCTCCACTGCTCGGTTGGCAGCTGCTTCTTATCCTTGGACTTATAATGCCTGTCATAGGGTTATTTTGGTTCAGCCTCTTGGTGTCTTGGACCATTAAGCTTAAGCATTGGGCCAATACCCATTGCTGTTTCGGCTATGAAAACGGAATATGTTCGGAAATTTCTGAATAAATATGAAATTCTGAGTATTCGGTTGGAAATCTGCACAAATTGTTTTCGTTCCGATTATCAAATTTTTGTTTCTGATTTCTGACCAATTTTCGAATACTTCCAATAAAAGCAGAAAACAGTTCAGAAATTTTTGAGGTATCAGATGATTCGGGAAATTTCCGTCCATATTTCACCCCTAACGTCTGGTGCTGCCCCAAGAGGACTCAGACTCCCTGGGCTAAGTTGTCAAAGTCTCAAAGTCGATCTTCTTAGGGCTTGTTTGGATACAACTAAATACTCTCCATTTGAAGTGGATCGAGGTGTATTGGAGTAAAAATTAGTTCATTTCTCACTCCATTGCACTCTAATCTACTTCATTTCTTGTTATCCAAACAAGCCCTTAGTGAGAAGACGCGGCAGCAGGAGTAGACTCCTCTCCAACCACCTCGGACTTCTTCGGCGCGAGAAGCTCCAGCGAAGTCTCCATGGCCAAATCCGTCATCGGACGAGACGTAGGAAACTGAGGAAGCCTCCAGAAATGTTCTCGGGAAGTTCTCGGACACCGTCGGTGAGGTGGCTCCCGTATCACGAGAGTGACCAGACAACTCAATCATGGGTCCTTCGAACTCTGTCTACACTACGACGCTTGAGGGCTGGAGGAACCAACTCACGAGAAGAGCTCTACGACACAGTCCCGGTCCCATGCACGTACATCCCTGAAGGAAGGAGATGGCACCTCCTCTGGCTCGATAGACTATCGACCCGAAATTTACACCCACCAAACTCGAAGCTACATGTGTGCGGAACATGAGGTGGTTCTGCAAAACGACCTTGTCAGCCAAAATGAACTCAATCAAGAAAAGACAAGTTTCACGAAGGTTACCTTAGGGAGAGCAGGCTACATCCCGTACAGCTCCACGGAAAGAACGTGAGAGCACACGTACGTCGTTTCCATGTAAGCCTTGTACCTGTGAGAGTGTTTACTGTCTGTTTGTTCTGATGTGTGACTCTGTGTGCGTGTCAGCACGGCGACCAGTAGAAGAAGGAGCTCGTGCATGGGATTGCATGGCGAGCGCGTCGTGTGCGTCGAGGATTGCGTGGCGAGGGCGTCTGTGTGTTGAACGCGCGCAATCTTCTCGGTCAGTTGGATCGTGTGCGTGAGTATCGGAGGACCCAGCTCCCCCACGTCTGGTTTTTGCTTTTCGTTGAATATGACTGGCACCGGCGGCTGGACTTGATCAGTACGCCGCCACATCTCCTTGCATTCTCTCGAGTACACCCCATTTCATCTTCGGAGCTGACAATTGGCATCAGAGCCAGTGAGGGAGATGGCTAGAGATGGATCGCGATCACCAGCTGCTGACGGACGTCGGGGATGTTCCCTTTCGCGCAGGCCGAGAGGACCACGTGTCGGCGGCGAGCGCGTCGTGGAGAGGATCGTTGAGAAGATGGCGCCGGTGGGGCCGGCGAACTATCCCACCCTGACGAAGACCAACTACAATGAATGATCGAAGATCAAACTTGAAGCTCGGTCGGTGTGGGAGGCAGTGAACAAAGACGACGTTGATTTCCAGCAGGACCGGATGGCATTGGATGTCATTTGCAGCGCGGCGCTGGCCGACATGATCTCCACACTGGCTGTCAAGCCCTTGGCGAAGGAGGCGTGGGACTGCATCAAGACCAGCGCATCGGCGATGATCACGTGCGCAAAGCAACTCTGCAAAAAGTCCGTCGTGAGTATGAATTACTCGCATTCCGGGAGAAGGAGTCCATCAAAGACTTCGCGATGCGTCTGAACGGCCTCACAAACCAGCTCGCAACGCTCGGTGATCCGGAGCCTGAAGAAAAAGTTGTCGACAAGTACCATCGCATCGCGCGGACAAGGTACAAACAATTGGTAATTTCTATTGAGACTGCTGGATTCTGCAAGTTTATCCGTGGAAGAGATTACAGGGCATTTGAAGGCAGTCGAGGATGTCCCTGACGCTGGTGAGGCACGAGAAGATGGAAAACTTTATCTCACCGAAGAACAGGGGCTTGAAAGGTACAAACAGAAGGAGGGTACCGGATCAAACCGGTATGGAAATTCAGGATGGTCCGGCCAGGGTGATGGTACATCCAAGCAAAATCGTAACAAAATCAAGTGTCACAACTGTGGTAAAATCGGCCACTGGGCACGGGATTGTCACAGCCAGCCAAAGAGGGAGCAAGCGAAGGAGCAAGTCCATCTTGCACATGATGAAGAGTCAAGTCTCCTGCTGATGGAAGAAACGGTGACCACACCGAGACAGACAATGTCGCCAGCAGTTGTGAACCTAGCAACACAAACTGACACATTATTTGTTTCCCCACGGGCGAAGTCTGACAAGGCCGTTGAACTCGTAGAAGAAAGTGTGTTCAATGTCGTCGACAATGTGGAAGACCGGAGTGCCCGTCGATGGATCTTTGATACCGGTGCATCGAACCACATGACCGGGGCACGCGGTGCGTTCAACACTCTGGACACCATTGTGACTGGGACGGTGAAGTTCGGTGATGGGTCAGTTGTGCAAATTGAAGGCTGCGGAGCCGTTCTCTTCAACGGCAAGAACGGAGCACACCATGCTCTGTGTAAGGTGTATTTTATACCTCGGCTCACTGCAAACATAATCAGCTGTGGACAACTAGATGAAGCAGGCTATCAGATCTTGGTGCATGGAGGCATCATGCAGGTTCGAGATGACAATCTGCAACTGATAGCCAAGATCCAGCGCACACCAGGAAGGTTGTATGCACTTGACGTGGAGCTGGCCCGTCCGGTGTGCCTGAGCGCAGTGGCTGGTGACGATGCGTGGAGATGGCACGCACGTTTTGGACATGCAAAATTCGGGGCACTTCGGAAGATGGCACGTGAGGGACTGGTGCGTGGATTGCTGTTCTTCAAACACCATCAACCCCAAGTGGTAAAGCTTACTGTCTCTTACTTGTCGATGATTATACTCATTATATGTGGGTTGCACTCCTATCTACAAAATATGAAGCACCAGAGGCGATCAAGAAGATCCAAGCCGCAGCAGAACGCAAGAGTGGCAAGCAACTCGGTGCACTGCGCACTGACCGAGGTGGGGAGTTTACTGCAAATCAGCTCAGTGACTACTTTGCAGAATTGGAAGTTCGTCGGGAGCTGACGGCGCCGTATGCCCCACAGCAAAATGGCGTCGTGGAGAGAAGGAACTAGACGATTGTTGGAACCGCCAGTAGCATGCTAAAGGCAAAGAATCTTCCCGGAATGTTCTGGGGAGAAGCTGTGGTGACAGCGGTTTATACACTGAATCGCACGGTGACAAAGGGGAATGGCGGGAAAACCCCACACGAATTGTGGGAACAGCCCTTGCAGTACATCATCTAGGCACTTTCGGGTGTGTCGCCCACATCCAGACCACAGGCCACCTGAAGAAACTTGATGACAGAAGCATCCCGACAATCTTTGTAGGGTATGAACCCGGATCAAAGGCTTACCGCACGTATGATCCTCGCACTAGAAGGGTGAAGATCTCAAGGGATGTTATGTTTGACGAGGACGCAACATGGAAGTGGGATGAAGAAGAACCTGTCAATGACTTCGTCATCGACTATGTGACGGTGCCACACGATGTCATGGCAACCGCACACCCAAATGTAGCCGGGGCGTCACCGACAGGGCATCGGGTGTTCCGAACGCCAAGTCCACCTGTGGCAGCTGCACTCGAGCAAGAAGAGTGGTCGGCATTCCCTCCATCAAGTATGTTCGACGCCGACCATGATGATGCTCCACTCCGGTACCATGCCATCCGTGATATCATGGAGACCACGGACCCAGTTCACCTCGGTGGAATGGAACAAGGTGAGGATCTACTGCTTGTTAATACTGATGAACCTACTGCTTGATGAAACAAGCAATGCTTGATGAAATGACGAAATTGAGGCAAATGATACATGGGAGATGGTGGAGGTATCAACTCATCAACGCCCCATCGGACTGAAGTGGGTGTTCAAGACTAAAAGAGATACCAAAGGGGTTATCACCAAGCACAAAGAGCGTCTGGTGGCAAAGGGGTATGTGCAACAGCGAGGCATAGATTTTGAGTAGGTCTTTGCACCAGTGACATGCCTTGAAACGGTGCGGCTGCTGTTGGCATACGCTGCGCACAAGGGGTGGACAGTCCATCACATGGATGTCATATCGACTTTTCTCAATGGTGACATATATTCAAGAGGAAGTCTATGTATCTCAGCCACCTGGTTTCATAATTGTGGGGGAGGAAGACAAAGTTCTGAAGCTCAAGAAGGCGCTATACGGTCTTGTGACGCCCGAATTTTGTAGAACACCATGGAACCTATCTAATGCATATGTGTGCCCAGGATGTTCATCACACGTACACATGTAATCCACAAACTGAATTCAGAATAATACCACGTATAATAGGGTTTTATTACATTGTCTCATAAATTTCTAACTCATTCTAGCAATGGAAGTCTTTAATCTAGCAGCGGAAGCCTTCTAAACTATTGCGGAAGCAAACTAAACAGCAGTAACGGCTCCATCTCCTACTCCACAGGCAAGTTGACGGTAGATCACATGCCTAATACTCCACATGCTCTTCAAAGTATTCCTCTCCTGTTGCTAATGATGTATGATAATGCAAGGGTGAGTACATGTCGTACTCAGCAAGTGCGGGAAGTATGACATGTAGCTTATAACAAGGTAGACATAAACAAGCTCATTGTATAAAAGCAAGGTTTATTTCACAAAACATGATAAAAACAGCAACTAGCTTTAAGTGAATTAAATCCCAACATGTATCCAATTAAAACATCAACATACCTCCATCATATTTCACCTCTTTTCATGTCTCATCAGACATTCATCTTTCTCAACTTTTTCTCATGCTCATGAATACCATCTTGTATTCATTACCATTTCATCTCATATCGAGACCAATGCTCATAAGCCATGACTCAACAGTCATGAAACCAATCTCATTACCAGGACTCAACAGTCTCAAAACCATCCCTTAGTAACCAAACTATCACCAAACCAATAACCAAATCAAATACCAGCCCAATAACCATCCCATCTAATCATGGAAGTTGGCCAGGCGCTTGTGACCGGAAGCACAGCTATCATGATAGTTTTACACCCTGCAGAGATTGCACCACTTTACCCACAAGTTTGTGATTTCGTCACCCGTCGGCGACTGCAAAACCTCCATTATACCAGTACACAACCATCGGTGTATGGTCAAGAGATCACAAAATAGCCTTTACAAAGGGGCTACTAGATGTATGGACTCACTAAGGTTTCACCAGCAGGCTAGAATCTCCAATTCTCCGACCTACGGGCCCCCTCTTGTGCCATGCAGTTCCCAGGGCAGTGCTCTCTCGACTCCCATTCCCCGCGCGTTCCACGGTCCATAACAATCTAGCAACTTACCTAATTAGTCAGCTAAGCCGAAACCACCATCTCATTCTACCACTTCCACGAAACAAGCTTGCCTAGATCTCCCCGGATTCATGTTCATTATCATCAAGTTCTCATTATCATTATGAGTGCAGTAGCTAGACACAAACTATCTCGCCTCCCATATCCTTGGACTCAGCGAAGCAAAAGGCAAAATGACCATACCCGACTCATCAACTTTCCCGGCGACACGGGTGGTTAACAAAACTAGTAAACTCCTATAAAAGGGTTTCCCATCAAGTTGACTCAAGCAAACACACCTTTTCGCAAACAAAACAGTTACAAAAACATGGGATCAATATGGTCAAGGGGCACTTGCCTTGTTCCTGTGGCTTCTGTTGTTCTGGGATCTCAATGTCTTGTTGTTGTAGTTCGTCGTAGATAGATCCCTGAGCTTGTCCTTCTATTTATGATCACACACATACAAGATTCATAGCAGTCAATCATCATGCACAAACTTTACTCAAGATGCAATGGTGCATATGCATGCTAATCCTATGATGTTGTTTTTATTAGATCGGTTTGTACGTTCTTGCATGTTTGCATGGGTTTGCATGGGGTTTTATGATGAACAGAGGGGTAAAGATCAATTGTGGACGTGGTGATGATCTTGACTCTAGATCAAACCGATCAACACGTGATCTGTCCACGAAAAAGCTTCTTTTCGAAGGGATCAAAGAAACGGATGCAAAGAAAACCGCGATGCCGTCGTAAGGTGGTAATGGAAACCTACCTTACTTCCTTCGGGTCCTTCCTCCTAGCAAAAACAGATCGTCGGCTCTCCTCCGGCAATGGCGATCGTGGTCTGGCTCGTCGGCGGTCTCTCCGGTGGTCATACTCCGGCAAAGGAGGTTAACTCAACGAGTTGGGGGCTAGGGCTTCCAAGTCGTCGACTCGGGAGGTGGAAAAGAAGTATGTGGTTGCGGCCAAAGGTTCTGGGTTATATTTATAAGGGTTTAGAGAAGAGTCCTACTCTGATTGGAGTTCGAATAAGAGTCCTATTTGATTTGTTTTTGGATCTTAACAACTTATCTCCAATCGATTTGGTTGTAGTATCAACGTAGAAGAGTTTGTGTCGGTTTCCTCCGTGTCAGGCACTCGAGCATGGGAGATAAACCGCTTCAGAATTGCGTCCTTCCGCAGGGATAAGCTCCGGAGGCTCCACGTGTCCAGCGGGGGCCTGGGCTTCCCTTTTCCTCAGGGACGAGCTCTAGTTGCGCCACGTGTCAGGCGGGCGGGACCTCCCTCTCCCTTAGAGGCGAGCTCCACGTGCGCCACGCATATGGCGAAACCTCCCTCTCCCTCAGAGGTGAGCTCCGCGTGCGCCACGTGTCCGGTGGGTCGGGACCTCCCCTCTTTCCAGACGAGCTCCGTGAACGCCACTTGTCTGGTGGGTCGGGATCTCCACTCTTTCCAGAGACAAGCTCCACGAATGCCACGTGTCAGTGCCGGACCTCCCTTCTCTTCGGAGGTGAGCTCTGAGTGTGCCACGTGTCAGTGTCAGACCTCCCCTCTCTTCGGAGGTGGCTCCGAGTGTGCCACGTGTCCTAGAAGTGTTGAATCTTCTTCCTGCTCAGTGATGAGCTCCGAGGTCGACACGTGTCCAACAGCGTCGGACCTCCCTTCCTCTCGGAGATGAGCTCCGAGGTCACACGTGTCCAACAGTGTCTTCTCCTCGGAGGTGAGCTTCGAGGATGACACGTGTTCACCGGGACGGACCTCCCGGAGGTGGGCTCCGGAGGTGACACGTGTCCAGTAGCGTCGAACCTCTCGGAGGTGAGCTCCGGAGGTGACACGTGTCCCACAGTGTCGGACCTCTTGGTGGCGGGCTCCGAGAGTGACACGTGTCTCGTGGGTCCGACCTCTCGGAGACGAGCTCCGAGGGTGACATGTGTCTAGCGGGGCCGGACCTCCCGGAGGTGAGCTCCGAGAGCGACACGTGTCCCGCGCGGCTGATCCTTTCTTCCCCGCAGTGACTAGCTCCGAAGGCGACACATGTCTTCTGGGACTGGCCTCGCTTCTCCGCAGAGGCTAGCTCCGGGGGCAACACGTGTCCCACGGGGTCAGACCTCGCCCCTTTCACAGAGGCAAGCTTAGAGCCTGCCACGTAGCTAGTTAGCGGAGGACCTCACCCCTTTCGCAGGGATGAGCTCCGAAGGCACCACGTGGCCAGCGGGCCGCGGGAGTTGTCTTCGGCGCTCCTCGTTGAACTGGAATTGGCTCTTTTTGGCTATCCTTCTGATTCCTTCTTCGTTTCTACTTCTTTTAAAATGCTTTCTCTATATAAAATATGAATGCATGCAGAAATCGAAATTGAGGGTGTCACAAACCTACCCCCCTTACATTGAATCTCGCCCTCGAGATTCGATAGTGGAGAATAGATGAGGGAATTCTGCCTTGAGGTCTTCTTCACGCTCCCATGTGGCTTCGGCTTCCGTGTGATGGCTCCATTGTACCTTGCACCAACGGATCACTTTGTTCCTCGTGACCCTTTCCTTTACGTCCAGAATTCGGACAGGGTGCTCTACATAGGTAGATCCTCTTGAAGCTCAAGTTCATCTATCGGTACTTGTTCTTCCGGTACTCTCAAGCACTTCTTAAGCTGGGATACGTGAAACACGTCATGCACGTCGGAGAGGTGCATTGGGAGCTCTAGTTGATAGGCTACTTCTCCTCGCTTGCCCAAAATCTTAAAGGGTCCGATGTAGCGAGGTGCTAGCTTGCCTTTGATGTTGAAACGTCGTTGGCCTCGGATAGGCGATACCTTAAGGTATACGAAGTCTCCTACTTCAAAGGTTAACTTTCTTCGCCTATTGTTTGCATAGCCTTTTTGTCGTGACTGAGCAGCTCTCAAGTTCTCCCGTATCGTTTGGACTTTCTTCTCAGCTTCTTGCAGCACGTCGGGTCCTGACACTTGGTTTTCTCTGGTCTCGTTCCAAAACAACGGCATTCTACACCGTCTACCATACAATGCCTCAAATGGTGACATCTTCAAACTGGCCTGGTAGCTGTTGTTCTACGAGAACTCGGCATACGGCAAGCTCCTATCCCAACTACGTCCATGTTTCAAGGCATAAGCTCTCAACATGTCCTCCAAAATTTGGTTTGTCCTCTCGGTTCGTCCATCGGTTTGTGGGTGGTAAGCGGAGCTAAAATCCAGTCGTGTACCCATAGCTTCATGTTGCTTCCTCTAGAACCTAGAGGTAAACTGAGTACCACGATCTGAAACTATCCTCTTCGGGACTCCATGACGACACATGATTTGCTCCATGTACAGCTCGGCTAGATCTGTCACGTGGTACGTGGTTTTAACAGGAAGAAAATGAGCGGTTTTCATCAATCGGTCCACGATAACCCAGATGGAGTCATAACCCGATCGAGTACGTGGTAATCCGACGATGAAATCCATACTGATGTCTTCCCACTTCCACTCGGGTACTTTCAATGGTTGCAACAGTCCAGCAGGTCTTTGATGTTCAGCCTTCGCCCGTTGGCATGTGTCGCATAAGGAAACATACTCGGCTATGTCCCTTTTCATACCATCCCACTCCCACCAATAACAAATCTTCAAGTCCTTGTACATCTTTGTACTGCCGGGATGTATGGAATAAGGTGAATCATGTGCCTCTTTTAATATCGTGTCGCGGATATGCTTCACGTTAAGCACACAAATCCTTTTTCCTAACCAAGGTGTACCCTTCTCGTCTTCCTTGAAGCCCTTCTCTATGCTTTGTCGGATTCTTTCCTTGATCTCCTTGATCTCCTCATCCGTTGCTTGGCCATCTCTTATCTCTTGTTCCAGCGAAGAATGAAGTTCCATCACTTCCATCTCGTTCAAGAACCCGAGATGTAACCGTTCGATCTCCTTGCGTAGCTCGGGTGGTAGCTCCTGAACCATGAGTTGATGACATGCTCCCTTTCGGCTCAATGCATCAGCTACTACATTGGCCTTTTCGGGGTGATAGTTGATTCCAACATCATAATCCTTAATGAGTTCCAACCATCGACGTTGCCTCAAATTCAAATCCGTTTGAGTGAATATGTAGTTGAGGCTCTTGTGATTCGTATAGATCTCACATCGGTGGCCAAGGATATAATGTCTCCAAATCTTTAATGCATGCACCACGGTTGCGAGTTCCAAGTCATGTGTGGGGTAATTCAACTCGTGCTTCTTGAGTTGTCTCGACGCGTAGGCTACCACTTGTCCTTCTTGCATGAGCACACATCCAAGCCCTTGTCTTGATGCGTCATAATATTGTCGAAGCTCTTGCTCACGTCCGGCAATACTAGAACTGGTGTTGTGGTTAGCCTTTTCTTGAGTTACTCAAAGCTTTCTTGGCACGCTGGTGTCCATTGGTAGGCTTTTTTTTCATTAGCAATTCCATCATAGGTTTTGCTATTTTAGAGAAGTCCTTGATGAACCGTCGGTAATATCCAGCCACCCCAAGAAAACTCCGAATGTCTCTCACGTTTTGCAGTTGGTTCCACTTCAGAACATCTCCCACTTTTCCGGGATCAATCGATACTCCTTTCTCGGAGATGATGTGGCCTAGGAATGATATTTCCTTTAGCCAAAATTGACACTTGCTGAGCTTGGCATACAATTGATGCTCCCGCAGTTTCTGCAATGTCAATCTCAAATGTTCTTCATGTTCTTCCTCGCTCTTTGAATACACCATGATATCGTCGATGAAAACCACGACGAACTTGTCCAAGTACTCCATGAAAACCTTATTCATGAGGTACATGAAATACGCGGGTGCATTCGCTAACCCAAAAGACATAACGGTATATTCATATGAACCATACCGTGTTCGAAAGGCATTCTTTGGTATGTCGGAGGGCTTAATCTTCAGCTAGAAGTATCCTGACCGAAGATCAATCTTGGAGAAGACTCGGGCTCCCTTCATTTGGTCGAACTGGTCCTCTATACGGGGCAGAGGGTATTTATTCTTGACCATCACCTCATTGAGAGACCTATAATCCATGCACATCCTTTGGGTCCCATCCTTCTTGTCTACGAAGAGCACGTGGGCTCCCCATGGTGACGAGCTTGGACGTATAAAACCCTTTTCTAGCTGCTCCAGAATTTGCTTCTTGAGTTCCACTAGTTCATTAACGGGCATCCTATATGGCCTCTTTGCTATAGGTGCAGTTCCAGGTACCAAGTCAATGGAAAACTCAATGTCCCGATCAAGTGGCATACCTGGAAGTTCGTCCAGGAACACGTCCGAGAACTCTTGAACCACCGGAATGCTTTCCAATGTTGCTGCTTCGACGTGGTTCAACGTTACCTTCTCGGTTGCTGGTTGGGCTGACTCGAACTCGATGCGAGTTCTGTGCTCGTTTGTCAACTGCACGCTCCCCTCAGCACATTGGATCACTCCATTGTGCTTGCTCAACCAATCCATTCCGAGTATTATGTCAAGCCCTGAGAATCCAAGACAATGAGGTTGGCAAGGAAGTCTACCCCCCTTATTTTAAGGTTTACTTTCGGACATACTATATTAGTCCTCATCTCTCCACCGGGAGAATTAACTAACATAGTATATTTCATGTGTGATATGGGCAGATTATACTTGGCAACATACTTGGATGATATGAATGAATGCGATGCTCCGGAATCAAATAAAACAACGGTTGGGTTGGAGTTGGCAAGGAACATACCAATCACGGCGTCCTCAGCCTGTTGCACTTCCTCAGCAGAGACATGGTTCACGTTGCCGCGAGCGTAGTTCCGATGTCCACGGTTTCTTTGCGTAGCTCCTCCGTTCGGCCGTGGGCTCTGCTTGGGCACGTTGCTTGTCTGTCCAGGACCTTTCCTTGGGCACTGACTTGCAAAGTGTCCTGTTTCTCCGCATGTGACGCATGCCTTGTTTCCCAAGACAGCAGGGATGTTAGGGCGGAGGTTTTCAGCATAAGCGCCCATATTGGGTCGGGGCGCAGGAGGCCAAGGCACACGAGGTGCTTGCGTAACGGGACGTTGCTGTGGTGGCTGATTAGGGCGAAAAGTAGAAGCGATCGATCCATACTGCGGTGCAGCTGGGGGCATGTACCGAGGGCGTACGTTGCTCCCTTGTGGCTGGTATGGCATCTTTCTTTTGCCCTCTTGCTTGATCTCTCGGATCTTGCTCTCAACCACTATGGCTTTGTCAACTAGCTTCTGGAAGTTCGCATAGTCATTGTTGAGGAGCTGAACTTGGATCTCATTGTTCAACCCTCTCATGAACAAGTACTGCTTCGTTGGTCTGAGTTGACATCTTCGGGGGCGTACCGTGATAGTTGCGTGAACTTGTTGAGGTACTCATTCATGCTCTTCCTGCCTTAGAGGAGACCTTCAAACTCTTGCCTTTTTAGCATCATGACTCTAGCAGGGACATAATGAGAGCGAAAACTCTCCTTGAACTCAGTCCAAGTGATAGTCTCCTGGTTGACATGAGCGTTGCGAAGAGCGTCCCACCAGTCAGCGGCTGCTCCCATAAGTTGGTGCGATGTGAAGAGAACTTTCTCTCGATCATTGCACTGAACTATGGCAAGATTCTTCTCCATGGACTTCAACCAATCATCAGCCTCCATGGGATCATTAGCTTGAGCAAAACTGGGTGGTCGAGTCCTCATGAACTCTCCCAGTCGGTTGTGAGCCGGCGGTGGTGGAGGTGGTGGCGGGGGTGCAGGAACAGGGTTGTTGTTGTTGGCTTGCAGCTGACCCAAGGTTTGGATCATGGTTTGCATGAGCTGGTTCTGCATAGCCATCAACCGTTCCAAGTTATTTGCACCAGCCCCGGGGCCAACATTCTCAGGAACTTCATCGTGGCCCTCCTCTTGGTTACCACGGACGTTCCTCATTGGAAGGCCGACATTTTCTCTCACCATCTGTGAGAGAGTGGAGTAGAATAGAAGTTAGAAGTTTAGAGTGATCCCTCCTAACTATATGCATCAAGGTGGATGGACTATATCATCCTATATAAGGATGTGAACAAGTGCCGAAGCATCTCACATCTCTCTACTCTGTGTGGATATGGACAACGCCGAAACGTCCCATAACTCATACTAAGCACTCAAGCACAAACAATCATCACAAAAGTTCAGCACACAACTCCTATTCAAGGCTTACTCAACGGGGGTCCTATGTGGTTTGGGGTGATACCAATCTATGACCTCTACCTAGGCTTGTATCCTATGTTCAATGTGGCTCCTGATATCAATCTGCGACTAGGCTTGCGTCCTATGGTCAACGTGGCAGCACCAATCTTGTGAATTCTATCTAGGCTTGCGACCTACGGTCAACACTGCTTCTAATACCAATCTGTGATTTCTATCTAGGCTTGTGATCTATAGTCAACCGTGGCTCTGATACCAATCTATGACGCCCGGATTCCGTAGAACACCATGGAACCCTAGCTAATGCATATGTGTGCCCAGGATGTTCATCACACATATACATGTAATCCACAAACTGAATTCAGAATAATACCATGTATAATAGGGTTTTATTACATTGTCTCATGAATTTCTAACTCATTCTAGCAGCGGAAGTCTTTAATCTAGCAGCGGAAGTCTTCTAAACTATTGCGGAAGCAA
Source organism: Neostapfia colusana (assembly GCA_030760725.1). Classification (NCBI taxonomy): domain Eukaryota; kingdom Viridiplantae; phylum Streptophyta; class Magnoliopsida; order Poales; family Poaceae; genus Neostapfia; species Neostapfia colusana. The sequence continues at coordinate 36,770,295 of JASWHV010000016.1, forward strand.
ACTAAACAGCGGCTCCATCTCCTACTCCACAGGCATGTTGACGGTAGATCACACGCCTAATACTCTACATGCTCTTCAAAGTATTCCTCTCCTACTGCTGATGATGTATGATAATGCAAGGGTGAGTACATGTCGTACTCAGCAAGTGCGGGAAGTATGACATGTAGCTTATATCAAGGTAGACATAAACAGGGTCATTGCATAAAAGCAAAGTTTATTTCACAAAACATGATAAAAATAGCAACTAGCTTTAAGTGAATTAAATCCCAACATGTATCCAATTAAAACATCAACATACCTCCATCATATTTCACCTCTTTTCATGTCTCATCAGACATTCATCTTTCTCAACTTTTTCTCATGCTCATGAATAACATCTTGTATTCATTACCATCTCATCTCATATTCAATTCTATCTCATAACGAGACCAATGCTCATTGCCATGACTCAACAGTCATGAAACCAATCTCATTACCAGGACTCAACAGTCCAAAACCATCCCTTAATGACCAAACCATCACCAAACCAATAACCAAACCAAATACCATACCAATAACCATCCAATCTAATCATGGAAATTGGCCAGGCGCTTGTGACCGGAAGCACGGCTATCATGATAGTTTTACACCCTGCAGAGGTTGCACCACTTTACCCACAAGTTTGTGTTTTGGTAACACGTCGGCGACTGCAGAACCTCCATTATACCAGTACACAACCGTCGGTGTATGGTCAAGAGATCACAAAATAGTTTTTACAAAGGGGCTACTAGATGTACGGACTCACTAAGGTTTCACCAGCAGGCTACAATCTCCAATTCTCCCACCTACGGGCCCCCTCTTGTGCCATGCAGTTCCCAGGGCAGTCCTCTCTCGACTCCCATTTCCCGCGCCTTCCACGGTCCATAACAATCTAGCAACTTACCTAATTAGTCAGCTAAGCCTCACCCATACTTGTCCTTGTGGTGGCACTGTATTCCTGGCATGTGCTCGCATGAACCGGTCCTTAGATCTACGGCAAGTAACCACCATCTCATTCTACCACTTCCACGAACAAAGCTTGCCTAGATCTCCCCAGATTCATGTTCATTATCATCAAGTTCTCATTATCATTATGAGTGCAGTAGCTAGACACAAACTATCTCGCTTCCCATATCCCGTGGACTCAGCGAAGCAAAAAGCAAAATGACCATACCCGACTCATTAACTTTCCCGGCGACAAGGGTGGTTAACAAAACTAGTAAACTCCTATAAAAGGGTTTCCCATCAAGTTGACTCAATCACACACACCTTTTCGCAAACAAAACAGTTCCAAAAACATGGGATCAATATGGTCAAGGGGCACTTGCCTTGTTCCTGTGGCTTCTGTTTTTCTAGGATCTCAAAGTCTTGTCGTTGTAGTTCGTCGTAGATAGCTCCCTGAGCTTGTCCTTTTATTTATGATCACGCACATACAATATTCATAGCAATCAATCATCATGCACAAACTTTACTCAAGATGCAATGGTGCATATGCATGCTAATCCTATGATGCTATTTTTAATCGGTTTGTACGTGTTCTTGCATGTTTGCATGGGTTTGCATGGGGTTTTACGATGAACAGAGGGATAAATATCAATTATGGACGTGGCGATGATCTTGACTCTAGATCAAACCGATCAACACGTGATCTGTCCACAAAAAAGCTTCTGTTCGAAGGGATTGAAGAAATAGATGCAAAGAAAACCGCGATGACATCGTAAGGTGGTAATGGAAACCTACCTTACTTCCTTCGGGTCCTTCCTCCTAGCAAAAACAGATCGTCGGCTCTCCTCCAGCGATGGCGATCGTGGTCTGGCTCGTCGGCGGTCTCTCCGGTGGTCAAACTCCGGTGAAGAGGGTTAACTCGACGAGTTGGGGGCTAGGGCTTCCAAGTCGTAGACTCGGGAGGTGGAAAATAAGTACGTGGTTGCGGCCAAAGGTTCTGGGTTCTATTTATAAGGGTTTAAAGAAGAGTCCTACTCTGACTGGAGTTCGAATAAGAGTCCTATTTGATTTGTTTTTGGATCTTAACAACTTATCTCCAATCGATTTGGTTGCAGTATTAACGTAGAAGAGTTTGTGTCGGTTTCCTCCATGTCGGGCACTCGCGCATGGGAGAAAAACCGCTTCAGAATCACGTCCTTCCGCAGGGATAAGCTCCGGAGGCTCCACGTGTCCAGCGGGGTCCTGGTCTTCCCTTTTCTTCAGGGGCGAGCTCTGGTTGCGCCACGTGTCAGGCGGGCGGGACCTCCCTCTCCATCAGAGGCGAGCTCCGCGTGCGCCACGCATCTGGCGGGAGGGACCTCCCTCTCGCTTAGAGGTGAGCTCTGTGTGCGCCACGTGTCTGGTGGGTCAGGACCTCCCCTCTTTCCAGAGACGGGCTCCACGAACGCCACATGTCTGGTGGGTCGGGACCTCCCCTCTTTCCAGAGGCGAGCTCCGTGAACGCCACGTGTCAGTGCCGGACCTCCCTTCTCTTCGGAGGTGAGCTCTGAGTGTGCCACGTGTCAGTGCCGGACCTCCCCTCTCTTCGGAGGTGGCTCCGAGTGTGCCACGTGTCCTAGCAGTGCCGAATCTCCTTCATGAGCTCTGAGGTCGACACATGTCCAACAGCGTCGCACCTCCCTTCCTCTCGGAGATGAGCTCCGAGGTCGGCACGTGTCCAACAGTGTCTTCTCCTCAGAGGTGAGCTCCGAGGATGACTCGTTTCCACCGGGACGGACCTCCCGGAGGTGGGCTTCGGAGGTGACACGTGTCCAGTAGTGTCGAATCTCTCGGAGGTGAGCTCCGGAGGTGACACCTGTCCCACAGTGTCGGACCTCTCAGAGGTGGGCTCTGAGAGCGACACGTGTCCCGTGGGTCGGACCTCTCAGAGATGAGCTCCGAGGGTGATATGTGTCTAGCGGGGCCGGACCTCCCGGAGGTGAGCTCCGAGAGCGACACGTGTCCCGCACGGCTGGTCCTTTATTCCCTGCAGTGACTAGCTCCGAAGGCGACATGTGTCCTGTGGGACTGGCCTCGCTTCTCCTCAGAGGCTAGCTCTAGGGGCAACACGTGTCCCACGGGGTCAGACCTCACCCCTCTTACAGAGGCAAGCTCCGAGCCTGCCACCTAGCTAGTTAGCGGCGGACATCACCCCTTTCGCAGGGATGAGCTCCGAAGGCGCCACGTGGCCAGCGGGCCGCGGGAGTTGTCTTCGGCGCTCCTCGGTGAACTGGAATTGTCTCTTTGGCTATCTTTCTGATTCTTTCTTCGTTTCTACTTCTTTTAAAATGCTTTCTCTATATAAAATATGAATGCATGCAGAAATCGAAATTGAGGGTGTCACAGGTCTCAGGCAAGCCCCGCGCGCTTGGTATGCCAAACTGGACTTATCTCTGGCCGAGCTTGGTTTCAGGCGTGGGGAGGCTGAACATGCTGTATACACCCGTGGATGTGGTGAGAAACGGCTAATTGTCGGCGTTTACGTCGATGACTTAATCATCACCAGAGGAGATGCTGTGGAGATCAAGAAGTTCGAAGGAGAGATGATGGGGGAGTTTAAGATGGCAGACTTGGGAAAACTCAGCTTCTACCTCGGGTTGGAAGTGAACCAATCAGGCCAAGGCATTGAGGTGAGCCAAGGTGCATATGCAATTAAAATTCTGAAAGCTGCTAATCTGCTCCATTGCAACCCGTGTCAGACTCCCATGGAAACCCGCTTGAAGTTAAGCAAGACCAGCAATGCTCCTGCCGTTGATCCAACAGAGTACCGAAAGCTAGTGGGAGCTATTCGGTACCTTGTGAACACAAGGCCAGACCTGGCGTATGCTGTGGGCTATGTTAGCCAGTTTATGGAAGACTCGAAGACAGAACATTTGTTGGCAGTGAGAAGAGTGCTGAGGTATGTTGCCGGTACCATACATCAAGGATGTATTTACAAGAAACAGGAGGAAGAACTCGAGCTGATCGGATACAGTGACAGTGATCTCGCCGGAGACATCGACACTCGTCGCAGCACCACCGGGGTCATGTATTTTCTTGGTGGGAACGCTGTATCCTGGCAGTCACACAAGCAGCATGTAGTGGCCTTATTGAGCTGTGAGGCGGAGTATATAGCTGCGGCAACGGCTGCATGTCAAGGAGTCTGGCTGGCACATCTTCTGTCCAAGATCAAGGGAGAACAAGCTGGTGCAGTCACACTAAAGATTGACAATGTGTCTGTAATACAGCTCATGAAAAACCCTGTGTTCCACGATAGAAGCAAACACATTGACACTCGGTTTCACTACATTCGACAATGTGTTGAAGAAGGAGTGATCAAGGTTGAGCCGGTGGGAACAGATGATCAGCTTGCGGACATTCTTACTAGGTCACTTGGACGTGATCGCTTTGTTGAAATCCGAACAAGGATTGGCGTCTGTGATGTTGTGAAGACGAACAAGGCTCAGGGGGAGATTTGTTGGATAAGCCTTGTATGTGTGAGAGTGTTTACTGTCTGTTTGTTCTGATGTGTGAGTGTGTGTGCATGTCGCACGGCGACCAGTAGAAGATGGAGCTCGTGCATGGGATTGCATGGCGAGCCCGTGTGTGCGTCAAGGATTGCGTGGCGAGCGCATCTGTGTATTGAAGCACGCAATCTTCTCGGTCAGTTGTATCGTGTGCGTGAGTAACGGAGGACCCAGCTCCCCCACGTCTGGTTTTTGCTTTTCGTTGAATATGACTGGCACCGGCGACTGGACTTGATCAGTACGCCGCCACATATCCTTGCATTCTCTCGAGTAAACCCCATTTCATCTTCAGAGCTGACATGGACATGAGCTTCAGTCTCAGCCGAGGTGAGCTCCTCATCAACTTTGTTTGTGCGTCGGGTTCTGCGGCCTCATGTATTCTCATAGATGCGGCGCATCTATTTCGAAAGGGTTGCACCCATAACTAACCAGCGTCAAATAATTCAAAACGGTGGGAGTATTAATCTAGGTCGACGTGTAAGGTCGATTATGGTGAGGCATGCCCACTTCAAAGCCACGATCTTCTTCATTAAATGTTTGGTTCCATACCTCTAGGGATGGCAATTGGTCGGGTTTGGGTCGGATGGAGCAAAAACCCACCTGAAACAAAAGTAGTTGCCGGTGAAATTTGAGACCCGTACCCGCAGGTGAGAATTCACAACCGCACCCGTCGGGTTTAGAGTGGGTTTCGGGTATCCATAGGGTTTGACCTTTTGAATAAGCATTCTACATTGTTTAATAAACAAGTATAACATGATTATCCATTTTGAATTGCAATGCACCAGAAAATACTAAGTTGCTTATAAAAATTGTGAATGTAGGTTGTGATAAGTAAGATGAAACAAATAAATTACAGAAAAGAAATAAAATTCTACTTTGAAAGTACAAACACAAATTATTTCAGGTGCCCATCGGTTACCCGCTGGTGCAAAACAATACCCACACCCGCACCCGCGACAAGTCGGGTCGGGTGCGGGTTCGACCCGCGGGTGGAAAATTCCACCCGCACCTGCACCCGCACACGTCGCGTGCCAAACCCGCCGGGTACCCGCACCTGCGGGTGGAATTGCCATCCCTACATACCTCTCAATTTCAACCAACTCATTGTTTCAGCTGACACGCCTCTCAGGCCCCTTGGTCGAGCAAGAATGAAGGAGGTCCTTAGAGCTAATCGCCGACTAGCTCATCATAGACGTGAAACCATTAACTCTTTCCAGCTAAGCTGCTAGCTTGAGGTACTTGATCCCCTGCCTCACATGGATCCCCGGACCTCCGCAGGCGTGAATGGGGTCATTGCACCCAGTTATTTGTTGCTAGATTGATCATGAAGAGGTGCTTCCACAACCTCTAGTGTGGATCCATCCCTAGGAAGCACTCACAAAGCATGGTGGAGTTGCGTTCCATAGAAGAAGGGAAGCCCACAAATGAACTAGCTTGTTGCCTGGAAGAGAAAGCCCTCGCTCGAGTAAGCTAGAAAGTGTGCATCACCCTATCTACCAAGAGGGACATTAGACTGTCTCCAACGACGGTAGACGAATGCATCCTTCCCTTCTCGTGAGTAAGGCCTTATTCTAAAAGTGTTTGATCAGTCTCTCAAAGGAGGATTTCTCCCATTCGGACTTCCTCTCCGAACGGAAATCCCTCCATGCAATGGTGGTGGTTGGCGATGAAACGGATGCACGGTTAACACTCTTCTTTGGTCCCATGATAAAATATTTGGCTTATTGATGATCTCTTAATTGGTGGATTTCCTCAGCGCTAGATCATTTTTGGAGTATCCTTCACTTCTATAGTGATCCTGTAGTGGGTTCATCACTTCATAGAACGCATGACATGCATAATGTAGATTATAGAAGAAGTCAAGAGCGTGTGGAGTGGAGATCGTACCTATTCACTACAAACGTCATGAGGCACGGTCAGATCATGGTCGTTTGTCCTAAAAGATGTGCAACATGATGAAGATCATGGTGGCCCTACTGCACACATGCGAGAGAACCGAGCAGACATGATTGATATTCACCAGTTTTCAAGAAACAGCAGAAGCATACATTCCCTATATATCACACATTAAACCCAGCAGGTGAACTATGGTGCAAGTTGAACTTATGAATTGATTAAGACAAAGATCATGAAAGCTCATGCAACCTATGGTTACCAGCATGACAATTACATCAAGCATACAACTCAGACTCTGCTTATCTTATTAGCATGGAAAGCGAAATCAGGTAAAAGATTGACAAATGGACTCTGGCTAGATAAGAAAAAAAGCAATCACCTTAAGATTAAGTATAGCAAGGTATAGATAGAATTCATACTGGATGTATCCACTTTATAACTGACTCGAGACTTATCTTGATATATTCAACCCATATAAAAGGCGAAAAAAGGGACACCGAGTCAAGACATCCACTTAAAGATCAAAAACCAATAAATCATTAGACATCCATATGGTCATATGCATACACAACCATTCTTATAAGTTTTATATTGAGAAGAAATTATTCAATAAGAACTAGCATATTAACTCATCACAAGAGTTTGGACTAGATAATCCTTGTCTTTTTGTTACGGAGATCACCACATGCAGGTAACTGCCACGGCCACCCCTTCTCGGGGTCGCACGCTGTCCCGGGAATTGTATTGGGTAGTGTCGTGCAATGCGGCACCCAACAGCACACATATAAGGAACTCATATTACATAAATCAAATGTGAGAGCTTACAAGTATTCTTTGTAAATAATTTACATCAAATAAACTACAGCGGAAGACTACAGTCATATCATGTTTCATATCTAACTAAGCACTCAAGAAGATGTCCAGCCCGCGGACTCTTCTCGCTAGAAACACGAAGACATACGACAGCGGCAGGGGTTTCCCTGTGTTAAACAACTCGGATGGCTCCGAGTCTCACCGGACAACCTCTTCATAAGCGTAGATGTTAACCTGCAAAACCACTCATATAGAAAGCGTGAGCACATAGGCTCAGCAAGACTGATCCATCTCCTCTAAACACGAAACTCTACATGCACGAATGTAACACCCCAAAATTTTGTTAAGACCCTAAATCATGTTAAGAGGGGAATTTAAAAATTTTTGGACGTGTTGCATGTTTTGCAAAAAATCAAATTCAAACTGGAATTCAAATTAAACTCAAATCAGAAAAGAAATAGAAAAAGAAAAAGAGAAAACAGAAAAAAACCGGCCAGTGGGCCGCAACCCACCAGCCGGCCCACCCAGCAATCCGCGCCAGCCCGCAGCCGCGCGCGCTCCTTCCTCCCACTGACAGGCGGGGCCCGCCAGCCCTTCTTCTACCTCGCGCCCGCGCCGGACTCTCTCTCACCCCGAATCCAAACCGACCCGGATTTCTGCGAATCCCAGCCGAATTTCGATCGGAGGCAACGCAAACTCGATCTAAACCACCCCGCCGCCCTTCCCTGTCTATAAAAACCCCGGCCTCGTTCTGTTTTTCCCACGCGATCCGCCGATTTTACTCCGGTGAGAAACCGAGCCTTCTCCGGTGAATTCTGGCCGATCTAAGCTCGGAAATTCCGATCTAACTCGCTGGTCTTGATCCACCGCCTCCGGGGAACCCTGCAGGTGCAGAAAACTCGGTGACTTGCGATTTAAACACAGCGCCGACGAGCCTCGCCGTGGTTTCAATTCGGACCTCGTCGCCGACCGCCCTCCAGGACCTCCGAGCTCAAGAAAACCCCCGAGCTGAGATCCCCGACCTCCCCTCCACCGATCTATGCCATAAAATCACAGTTCTAGGAAGAATTCTCGAAGATCCGAAAATCTCCGGCGAGATCGCCGCTTCCCGCCGCCGTGCGCCGCCGGGCAGCACCGCCCGCGCTCGGTTAGAGCGACGTGGCCGCTTGTGCGCCGTCTATTTTAAATCGCACGGTAGACTTTAAATCCCCGCGTACCGGTTCGGCGTTATAATCTCGGCCGTCTGTTTTAAATCGGACGGTCCACGTCAGCCCCGCGTTATAAAGACTGGAAATCTTACGTGCTACCCCCTGGGGTTTTTGGGAAATAAGAGCTAGCCCCGGAAACTTCTGATCTAGCCCCTGGAACTTCAGAAAATCATGTAAATTCATTTAAAAATCAGTTTTAGCCCCTAGGCTTAATAAAAGTTAGGAAAAACTCCTCTGTTATGTATAGCTAGACCCCTGAAAATTGTTAAAATAATATTATAGACCCTGTAGTGGGGTGAGTTTACCTTTTTAGCCCTGTTTAATATTTAATTTAGGAAATTGAATATGTGGCTAGTGTTTAAAATTTAAAAAGTGGGACAAACATATTGTCAAAATTTAATTAAAAACTTTCTCAGTATTTAGAAAACTTTGGAGTGAGATAAAAATATATTTTGGGCTGAAATGAATCTGTTTAATTTATTATTCACATTTAGGGACATATTTTTAAGTAAAAAATAGTTCTAGAAAATAGGGAAAATAATTGTAAAATGTTTACATCAGAGGAAAGGTCAAAAATATATTAGTAAATATTTTAGATCAGAACCTATTCTGTTTAGATGATGTGTCTTATTATTTTCATAATAAAGTTCACATTTAGGCATAGGAAATAAATCTGAAAATATAGCAACTAGTAAATGATAAATGGAGTTCTAAAATCCAAAGAATTCAGTTTAGGGTTGGTAGAAATTCTGAAGACACATATGGAGAAGTAAAATACCTTTCATGCATACTTGGTAGCTAAAAGGTGTAGTAATTGAATATAAGAAATTTATTTAAATTGGAAACTCATATATATAGTATGTAAGTATAAATATGAACACAAAAGTAGGAATCATGTACACATGATTAAAAGTGGATGCAAGCCACAAATCAACACACATAGAGTAACCACAACACATATAATAGTGAATGACTTTCATAAATATGAATGTGTGGTTTGTATGAAGTGGAAGTGTGAACTATGTCTTATGGATTGTTGTTTTTCTTTTGCTATGTGTGATGGTATGATGTAGAACCTGCTCAAGAGCAAGTTATTCCTTTCCAAGATCAGGACTACCTATTTCAAGAGCAGCAGGAAGGAGGCAAGTGTCGTTGACCACTTTGATCCTATGCTAGGATGTGTAGCTAGAATTATTTGCATTGTCAAATGAAAATATGAAACCCATGCTAGGATGTTTCCCTAGAATTGCATTACCTTGTTTCCTTGTAGCTTGGGTTGGGATTTATTTTATCATGTCATTTATTATTATGCATATGCTTAGCCATGCTTAGAATAGGATATTTGGGATATGAGATCATCAGTTTATTATACCATACTCTTGAATGAGATATTGTGAGTTATGTAGAGGTAGGGATCAAGGCAAGTTGGATGTTTTGGTTGTGTGCTGGGTGCACGAGACTCGGGTTTGTGTTTAGTACTTGCCTGGATCCTAAGGACCGGTTCATGGAGCATGTAACCTGGCTTTACAGTGCCAACCACATGCTGAGATGGGGCAGCTTGGCCAATTAATTAGGTGTATCCCCGCCGTAGTATGGGTGTGTTGGATGGTGCGGGGAGTAGGTGTCAGCTGGACTACCATATGAACCGCAAGGCTCAAGAGGGGGCCACTGCAGCGGGGTTGGAGCCTCTTGTATGCTGTTAGGGGTGAAACCTCAGTGGGCCCACGCTCGTCGGGAATCCCTTTGTAAAGGCTTCGTAGTGATCTCCTAGTTACACACCTGGGAAATGTGAATGTGGTTCGTAGCCACTGGCATAATGGAGGTTCTTTTAGTCCACCCGGCAACGGGGGATGAAATCACTACATGTGGGTACAGTGGTGCAAACTCTGCAGAGTCAAAACTGTCATGACAGCCGTTCTCACGGTCAAGGGCGGCTTGGACTTATTCATGATTAGAGGAGTAATGGTGTTGGAAGTTGTGGATGTTAAGTGGGAAGCTTAACATTGGTAATGATGTTATTTGGTTATGATGATGGGATGGGAAATTAGGACCATTTCACCTGTGTAGTAATGTAGGTACTTAGTAAGCTAAAGTGATAGGTATAAATTGCGTAGTGCTTCAACCATGAGTTCAACCTCTCCTTGTTCTAGCCCTGCATGATATAATTTTCCCACACTTGCTGAGTACCATTGGTACTCAACCTTGCATATTTTGTTGGTTTATATTGCTGCTCAGGTCAAGATAATGAGGTGGTGTATAATGACCAAGACTTTGGACCTGAAGAAGGTTTCTAGGTTCAAGGAGACCCCCGGGCAACTCCTGTGATGGAGTCCTCAAGAAATAATATTCCGCTGCTAGTTTATTTTCTTGTAATGAACTTATTATTGTCCATCGAGACATTTGCTATGTAAGACTTATTTATATTCGACACCTGACTTGTAATAAATGATGCTTCACTATTTGTCATCACATGTATGAGAAAATGATCCTGGCATACATGTGATATTCACTCGGTTGTTCTTCGGAAAAACCGGGTGTGACAGAAGTGGTATCAGAGCCAAGGTTGCCCGTAGGAACGTGGACCTAGGTACAAATGGACATATTTAAGGGCCCTATTTTCTTAAAAACTATTTTACAAGGTGTGTGTTGAAAAATGTTATTTAATGAGTCAATTTCTTCATCTTACCTCAACTTTCATTCAAAAAAGGATTTTTGTTTAAAAGTTTATCGAACCTAAGTTTAAATGCTTTTTGTTTTAGATGGTTCGCATGATTCGCACCGCTCGCAAGTCCACAGGAGGGAAAGTTCCCGTAGTTGCCCTTGCCGAAAGAGAGGAGAGCCGTCCGGTGACGTACCTTTCCTACGGATTGGCAGTAGGAGGCTTGTTGCGCCGTCTTCGACGTATGCTCGAAGCCGCCGGCAATACGGGCGAGCTAATCATCCACTATAACTCCACCAGGACCATCCGCGAGAAGAGGGAAGAATGGAGCTCAGAGATGAGGATTATACACGAAAATCTGCTGCTTAAGATCCACCGCTCTCCAGCTTGTAGAGCAACACAGGTCGATGCGGAGAAGGATGTCACCTGGGAGGCCCTCACCTGCTAGAGTCACATCTATCATCGCCACCTGGACAGGACAGGGTACATGTATGTCCTCCAGCATGAGAGTGGTACCACGGAGTACAAGTACCCGCCAGTGCAACAAGGGACTTCCCATGAGCACATGGACTTGTGCTTGGAGGATGTTGCTATGCTCAGCACTCGACTGCAGGAGTGTCAGCAAGAGCTTCAGGATGTTCAGGACACCCTGAAGGAAACGGAGGCATTGCTGCGAGCCTGCTTGAGGGCGAGAGAAAGAGGAGATGGGAATGAACTGTGTGTCACCGTGAATGATACATGGACTCCTGACTCCCCAGATCGCCGAGCGATCAGGCGTCGTCGCACTTCTCCAACAGCAGCCTCCCCACCCAAAGCAGAGTCAGAAGGCAGCCGAAATGATGAGGACGATCCCGAGGAGCCAGCTCAAGAAAACGAGTAGTGTAGAGTCCTTCCCTTAGTTAGCAAGATGTCGAATAGTCGAGTCGTTACGTTAAGTTAATGGTGTGTTAATGCTTGGTGTGTGACGTGAGTTGTGGAAGCCATGAGCAATTGTCCACAGCCTCGTCTTTAGATTGTTTTGCTTTGGTGTGTGAACCCACATGAAATAATATTGCATTTATTATTGTGTGAGAAATGAACCCTAAGAAAAGTATAACAAAGCCTCAACACTTCAAAGTACAAACAAATAAAAGTAGTAAGATGATACTAAATGCTTTCAAATTAACATTGGTTGATTCTGCCAGATGGCCGGAAGAGGAAAAGGACGTGCTGCCAACCCCGTCAACAACAACGATGAGGCATGCAACCCTCATCTTTCTAGAGGCCAGGACCGGGGTGGTCGCCGTGAAGGAGTTGATCCCCTACACCAAATGCTGGAGAATCAAAATCAGCTCATCCAGAACTTGACTCAAGTGGTGGCCAACTTGCATCAAGTTCCACCTCCACAAGCTGCACCACGCCAACCAAGGTTGAGTGAGTTTCTAGGAACTCAACCTCCAAAGTTTGCAAGTGCTGCTGAACCTCTGGAGGCCGATGATTGGCTAAAGACCATTGAAAGCAAGATGAGGATCATACAGTGCCAAGGGTATGAGAGGGTGCTGTTTGCCTCTCATCAATTGCATGGACCTGCTGCTGATTGGTGGACTGCCTACGTGGGTGCCCATCATGACCCTGAGAACATCACTTGGGAAGAGTTCAAGCGTAGCTTCCGCAACCATTACATCCCAAGAGGTGAACTCAAAAACAAGAGGAAGGAGTTTTTGGGACTGCAGCAGGGAAACATGACGGTGAGGGAATACCTCACTAAATTTACTCAACTATCCCGTTATGCCCCACGAGACATAGAGACCGATGAGCAGAAACAAGATTGTTTCGTGGAAGGGCTTACCGCCGAAATGCAGTGTGCGATGTCCTCAAATGAGTATGAAAGCTTCCAAAAGATGGTGGACAGAGCATTTGTGGTGGAAAGGAAGCTGAAGGCCTTGGAAAATGAGAACAAGAGGAAGGCCGGGTGGTCACACCAAGCCTCAGGGAGCAACACTCGCCCACGTCTGATGCAGCAACCTGCAGGGCAGACGAACCGTGCTGCGGTACCCTACTCAGCACCAAGAGGGTACAACCCGAACTACAGGCCTCCCGCAGCACCAGCACAGCCGCAACGTCAGATTGTACAGCAGCCTCGCCCCGCATATCCACCTCGACCAGCAGTGCAAGGACCTCCAAACCAACCCCAAGACAATAAAGGCCAAGCACCTAAGGTTGGGGTGCAATGTTTTAGCTGCGGTGAAGTGGGGCACTACGCCCATAAATGCCCAAAGAAGAAGCCCGCACAGCCACAACAGCAGAATGTGATGCGAGGACGGGTGAACCACATCACTATGGAGGAAGCGCAAGAGGCACCCGACGTGGTAGTTGGTAAGTTTCCTGCCAATTTACACCTTGCAACCCTGTTGTTTGATTCTGGTGCTACCCACTCGTTCATTGCTCAAGGGTTTGTTAAGAAGCATGACCTAGCAACCACACAAATGAACCATATGCTAGCCGTAAACTCTCCAGGTGGAGAAATAAGGACAAGACAAGTGTGTCCCAAAGTGAACCTAGACATTAATGGGGTGGTATTTACCGCTAACCTCATAGTGATAGATTCACCAGGGATAGATATTATCTTGGGTATGGATTGGTTGACAAAACATAAAGGAATCATCCATTGTTCGACCAGAACGGTGGAACTAACTCACCCTAGTGGCACAAGAGTAAAGTTGATAACAATACACGAGCCTAGGAGGGACATTAAATTAAATCAAGTTGAGGTGAAAGTCGAGGAAATCAGGACCATCAGGGAATATCCAGATGTTTTTCCGGAGGAGTTGCCAGGTATGCCTCCCGATCGTGAAGTGGAATTCGCAATTGAGCTAGTACCTGGAACAGCCCCGATATACAAGAGACCTTATCGGATGGACTCCAAGCAGCTAGAAGAACTCAAGGATCATTTAAGAGAATTGACGGAGAAGGGGTATATTCATCCTAGTTCCTCACCATGGGGAGCTCTGGTGATATTTGTGCCCAAGAAGGACGGAACCCAAAGGTTATGCGTGGATTACCGTGCCTTGAATGAGGTAACCATCAAGAACAAGTACCCATTACCCCGCATTGAAGACTTGTTTGATCAGTTGAGGGGAGCTTGCGTGTTCTCGAAAATTGATCTCAGGTCGGGATATCACCAACTCAAGATAAGGCAATCTGATATCCCAAGACAGCTTTCGTATCTCGGTACGGACTGTATGAATACACTGTCATGCCTTTCGGGCTAACTAATGCCCCGGCATACTTCATGTATCTCATGAACAAGGTATTCATGGAATATCTGGACAAATTTGTGGTGGTTTTCATAGATGACATTCTCGTCTTCTCCAAAGATGAAGAAGAACATGAGAAACATCTAAGGTTGGTGTTGCAGAGGCTGAGAGAACACCAACTATATGCCAAGTTGAGCAAGTGTGAGTTTTGGCTGAAGAGAGTTCCCTTCTTAGGACATATAATCTCGGAGGGAGGAAATCTCCGTGGATCCTGCCAAAATCGAGGATATACAGAAGTGGAAAACCCCTGAGAATGTCGGGGAAGTTCGAAGCTTCTTGGGATTGTCTGGATACTATCGACGGTTTATTGAGGGATTCTCCAAGATCTCGAGACCCCTCACCAAACTGTTGGAGAAGGGAATCGCATTCACATGGACGCCGCAGTGCGAGACGAGTTTTCAGGAGTTAAAGAAGAGATTGACAACAGCCCCAGTGTTGGTTATGCCAGATATGCAGAAGAATTTCACAGTGTACTGCGATGCCTCTGGAAACGGGTTGGGATGTGTTCTCATGCAAGAAGGGCATGTCGTGGCATATGCATCCCGGCAGCTTCGGAAGCACGAGAAAAACTATCCTACACATGACTTAGAACTAGCCGCAGTGGTACACGCGTTGAAAATTTGGCGGCACTATTTGATGGGGAAGAGGACCGAGATATATACGGATCATAAGAGTTTGAAGTACATTTTCACACAGCCAGATCTCAACCTCAGACAAAGGAGATGGTTAGAGCTAATCAATGACTTTGATGTGGGCATCAACTATCATCCCGGGAAAGCAAACGTCGTGGCCGATGCTTTGAGTCGGAAAGTGCAGGTCAATAAGTTGAGCTTGAAGGACATGCCTGCAGAATTGAAGGACAAGGTTATAAGGCTCAATCTATGTCTAGTGAATAGTGGTGAAGCCATCGCCATGGAAGTGGACTCCACACTAGAGCGAGACATACGCGAGGGTCAAAAGAATGATGAGAAGATACAAGAGATCAGACAACTCATCAAGGAAAATAAAGCTCCGGGTTTTAGAGAGGATGAACAAGGAACAGTGTGGCACGGGAAAAGAATCTGTGTGCCAGAAGTAAAGGAGATCCGTGAATTGATTTTGAAGGAGGCTCATGATTCTGACTATTCCATTCATCCTGGGAGTACGAAGATGTACCAGGACCTCAAAAGCAGGTATTGGTGGTATGGCATGAAGCGAGATGTCGCGGAACATGTTGCCCTATGTGACACATGTCAGTTGGTGAAAGCAGAACATCAACGACCCGCGGGGTTATTGCAACCACTCAAAGTGCCTGAATGGAAATGGGAAGAAATCAGCATGGATTTCATCGTGAGATTGCCTAGGACCCAATCAGGATATGATTCGATATGGGTCATCATTGATAGGCTAACCAAGGTAGCTCATTTCATCCCCGTGAAAGAAAGCTACAGCGGATCCAAATTGGCAGAGTTGTACATGTCAAGGATTGTGTGTTACCATGGAGTGCCAAAGAAGATTGTGTCGGATCGAGGGACACAGTTCACCTCAAGGTTCTGGCAGAAGTTGCACGAAACCATGGGAACCCATCTGAACTTTAGTTCTGCCTATCATCCCCAAACTGACGGGCAGATGGAGAGAACCAATCATATCCTTGAAGATATGCTGAGGGCATGTGCACTCAAAAACAATAGGAGTTGGGACAAGAACTTACCGTATGCGGAGTTTTCCTATAACAACAGCTATCAAGCTAGTATGAAGATGTCACCGTTTGAAGCTTTGTACTGGAGGAAGTGCAGAACTCCCCTATTTTGGAACCAAACAGAGGAAAGTAAAGTGTTTGGTCCAGAGGTACTACAAGAAGCCGAGGTGAAGGTGAGGGAAATTCGCAATAACTTGAGGATAGCACAGACACGCCAAAAGAGCTATGCCGATGTACGAAGAAGAGAGCTCATTTTCAACGTGGGGGACTATGTCTATCTCAAGGTGTCCCCTATCAGAGGACTTCGTCGGTTCAAGGTGAAAGGGAAGTTGTCACCTCGATACATCGGACCCTTTGAGGTTTTGGAGAGGAAAGGCGAAGTGGCGTATCAACTAGAATTACCGGCTCGTCTATCGGATGTGCACGATGTATTCCATGTGTCACAACTCAAGAAATGCCTGAGGACGCCTGAGGAGGTGTTACCCATGAATGAAGTGGACGTAGCTGAGGATTTGTCTTATGCCGAGCAACCATACAAGATTTTGGAGACAATGGAACGCCTCACCAGAAATAAAAGAATCTGGATGTGCAAGGTGCAGTGGAAGCATCACTCAGAAGAGGAAGCCACCTGGGAGCGGGAAGATGAGCTAAAGGCACAATTTCCGGAATTGTTTTCTTAGAACCACCAATCTCGAGGACGAGATTTCTTTTAAGGGGGGTAGAGCTGTAACACCCCAAAATTTTGTTAAGACCCTAAATCATGTTAAGAGGGGAATTTAAAATTTTTTGGACGTGTTGCATGTTTTGCAAAAATTCAAATTCAAACTGGAATTCAAATTAAACTCAAATCAGAAAAGAAATAGAAAAAGAAAAAGAGAAAACAGAAAAAAACCGGCCAGTGGGCCGCAACCCACCAGCCGGCCCACCCAGCAATCCGCGCCAGCCCGCAGCCGCGCGCGCTCCTTCCTCCCACCGACAGGCGGGGCCCGCCATCCCTTCTTCTACCTCGCGCCCGCACTGGACTCTCTCTCACCCCGAATCCAAACCGACCCGGATTTCTGCGAATCCCAGCCGAATTTCGATCGGGGGCGACGCAAACTCGATCTAAACCACCCCGCCGCCCTTCCTTGTCTATAAAAACCCCGGCCTCGTTCTGTTTTTCCCACGCGATCCGCCGATTTTACTCTGATGAGAAACCGAGCCTTCTCCGGCGAATTCTAGCCGATCTAAGCTCGGAAATTCTGATCTAACTCGCTGGTCTTGATCCACCGCCTCCGGGGAACCCTGCAGGTGCAGAAAACTCGGTGACTTGCGGTTTAAACACAGCGCCGACGAGCCTCGCCGTGGTTTCAATTCGGACCTCGTCGCCGACCGCCCTCCAGGACCTCCGAGCTCAAGAAAATCCCCGAGGTGAGATCCCCGACCTCCCCTCCACCGATCTATGCCATAAAATCACAGTTCTAGGAAGAATTCTCGAAGATCCGAAAATCTCCAGCGAGATCGCCGCTTCCCGCCGTCGTGCGCCGCCGGGCAGCGCCGCCCGCGCTCGGTTAGAGCGACGTGGCCGCTTATGCGCCGTCTATTTTAAATCGCACGGTAGACTTTAAATCCCCGCGTACCGGTTCGGCGCTATAATCTCGGCCGTCTGTTTTAAATCGGACGGTCCACGTCAGCCCCGCGTTATAAAGACTGGAAATCTTACGTGCTACCCCCTAGGGTTTTCGGGAAATAAGAGCTAGCCCTGGAAACTTCTGATCTAGCCCCTGGAACTTCAGAAAATCATGTAAATTCATTTAAAAAACAGTTTTAGCCCCTATACTTAATAAAAGTTAGGAAAAACTCCTCTGTTATGTATAGCTAGACCCCTGAAAATTGTTAAAATAATATTATAGACCCTGTAGTGGGGTGAGTTTACCTTTTTAGCCCTGTTTAATATTTAATTTAGGAAATTGAATATGTGGCTAGTGTTTAAAATTTAAAAAGTGGGACAAACATATTGTCAAAATTTAATTAAAAACTTTCTCAGTATTTAGAAAACTTTGGAGTGAGATAAAAATATATTTTGGGCTGAAATGAATCTGTTTAATTTATTATTCACATTTAGGGACACATTTTTAAGTAAAGAATAGTTCTGGAAAATAGGGAAAATAATTGTAAAATAGTTTACATCAGAGGAAAGGTCAAAAATATATTAGTAAATGTTTTAGATCAGAACCTATTCTGTTTAGATGATGTGTCTTATTATTTTCATAATAAAGTTCACATTTAGGCATAGGAAATAAATCTGAAAATATAGCAACTAGTAAATGATAAATGGAGTTCTAAAATCCAAAGAATTCAGTTTAGGGTTGGTAGAAATTCTGAAGACACATATGGAGAAGGAAAATACCTTTCATGCATACTTGGTAGCTAAAAGGTGTAGTAATTGAATATAAGGAATTTATTTAAATTGGAAACTCATATATATAGTATGTAAGTATAAATGTGAACACAAAAGTAGGAATCATATACACATGATTAAAAGTGCATGCAAGCCACAAACCAACATACATAGAGTAACCACAACACATATAATAGTGAATGACTTTCATAAATATGAATGTGTGGTTTGTATGAAGTGGAAGTGTGAACTATGTCTTATGGATTGTTGTTTTTCTTTTGCTATGTGTGATGGTATGATGTAGAACCTGCTCAAGAGCAAGTTATTCCTTTCCAAGATCAGGACTACCTATTTCAAGAGCAGCAGGAAGGAGGCAAGTGTCCTTGACCACTTTAATCCTATGCTAGGATGTGTAGCTAGAATTATTTGCATTGTCAAATGAAAATATGAAACCCATGCTAGGATGTTTCCCTAGAATTGCATTACCTTGGTTCCTTGTAGCTTGGGTTGGGATTTATTTTATCATGTCATTTATTATTATGCATATGCTTAGCCATGCTTAGAATGGGATATTTGGGATATGAGATCATCAGTTTATTCTACCATACTCTTGAATGAGATATTGTGAGTTATGTAGAGGTAGGGATCAAGGCAAGTTGGATGTTTTGGTTGTGTTCTGGGTGCACGAGACTCGGGTTTGTGTTTAGTACTTGCCTGGATCCTAAGGACCGGTTCATGGAGCATGTAACCTAGCTTTACAGTGCCAACCACGTGCTGAGATGGGGCAGCTTGGCCAATTAATTAGGTGTATCCCCGGCGTAGTATGAGTGTGTTGGATGGTGCGGGGAGTAGGTGTCAGCTGGACTACCATATGAACCGCAAGGCTCAAGAAGGGGCCACTGCAGTGGGGTTGGAGCCTCTTATATGCTGTTAGGGGTGAAACCTCAGTGGGCCCACGCTCGTCGGGAATCCCTTTGTAAAGGCTTCGTAGTGATCTCCTGGCTACACACCTGGGAAGTGTGAATGTGGTTCGTAGCCACTGGCATAATGGAGGTTCTTTTAGTCCACCCGGCAACGGGGGATGAAATCACTACATGTGGGTACAGTGGTGCAAACTCTGCAGAGTCAAAACTGTCATGACAGCCGTGCTCACGGTCAAGAGCGGCTTGGACTTATTCATGATTAGAGGAGTGATGGTGTTGGAAGTTGTGGATGTTAAGCGGTGAGCTTAACATTGGTAATGATGTTATTTGGTTATGATGATGGGATGGGAAATTGGGACCATTTCACCTGTGTAGTAATGTAGGTACTTAGTAAGCTAAAGTGATAGGTATAAATTGTGTAGTGCTTCAACCATGAGTTCAACCTCTCCTTGTTCTAGCCCTGCATGATATAATTTTCCCACACTTGCTGAGAACCATTGGTACTCAACCTTGCATATTTTGTTGGTTTATATTGCTGCTCAGGTCAAGATAATGAGGTGGTGTATAATGACCAAGACTTTGGACCTGAAGAAGGTTTCTAGGTTCATGGAGACCCCCGGGCAACTCCTGTGATGGAGCCCTCAAGAAATAATATTCCGTTGCTAGTTTATTTACTTGTAATGAACTTATTATTGTCCATCAAGACATTTGCTATGTATGACTTATTTATATTCGGCACCTGTCTTGTAATAAATGATGCTTCACTATTTGTCATCACATGTATGAGAAAATGATCCTGGCGTACATGTGATATTCACTCGGTTGTTCTTCGGAAAAACCGGGTGTGACAACAAAGAATTGAACATGGTAGCTGGATTTGCATAAGGACTCGCCTAGAGTTGATCCTTAACTTTCATATTTTAAAGCCTTGAACTGAGCAGCACCGCAACTCCACAATCAAACAAGAAATGCTTTGTCACGATGCTTCTATCACAAGGTGAAATAAACTTAATTTGCACTATCTCTAAGTCATACATGGTTGCAATACAATATAAAGCACAAGCCTTATCAATTCATAGTAATTCACTTCACTTGTTACTACGTCAAGACTCAGTGTCCAAGTATGCTCATATAACCGTGAGTGACGGTGATTCGGTCCAAGACACGCCCGGACTGCACGACACGTACACCCATCTCCGAGTTGCTGGCAGCAACCTCGACCGATGGTGTACGCAGCCACCTTTCCCAAGTTCATCCACACCGGACGCGGTCCCATCGACCTAAACATCAAGCTTTCTGAAGGTACATACCCACAGTGATATGTTCTTGATCGAGTTACCTCCTGCTGTACTGACGCCGAAAGCCTAAGCCGATCAGAAAAGTTCCAATATGGATGTGACGAGGTACATTGGTTTCCTGGGTCTCATATAGCTAGTATACGCCCGATACACAACTCAAACTTGTCCAACTGGGCCAAGTACGGACGGACCTTAATCGACACAGGCCAGGGCTATGCACGCACGGACCTCGGCCTGCTGCATCTCTATCTCCCTGCCCGGTCTCAATTTCTCATCTGTGAATTTTCCTTAATGTTATAGTCATAAGTCCGTACCGAGATCATCCCAAGCCCTAAGCTCGCAAGTAGATTCCAACTTCTCGACTTTTACCGGTCCTTCCAAAGTAACATTTAGCGTAGCCTAAATCCCTCGATGAGGTGCTAATCTACCCATTCTCTCTTAGGTTCAATTTGGTCATGCAATTGGGTATTCATATCATCTATACCTAATGCACAATATCATCTCACACCTATAGTCTATAAAATGTAAAACTTTATCAAACTTTGGGGTTTGCCTGTTTTGCAGGTGACTAGTATATAATCAGTTAGTGTTGCTGATTACTTGAGGCTTAATCACGTGCTCTTCTTGCTCCTTGATCCAACTTCACTTGGCTTCACAATTCTCCACATCGATGACTATACGATATGAAATGCACACGCATTTAATTGTAACGCTTTTGCTAACAAGGCCTAATGATAAGTTAAAAACCAGAACTCTGTTTAAGAATTTAAAATTGAACTGGGCCTAGTGGATGGAGTTGACTTTAGCCATTGGGATCAAGTGCTAATTGTTTCTTCTAATGGTTGTATTTCTACCTAAGCAAAGTACACTGAAAAGTATTGATCCAGAGCTCAACTTTAGTTGAAAATATTCAGGTGAGTTCCTGGTCACAATAAAGTATTCTGGACCAAAAATTAGCACTTTTCACTGAGTAGTTTTTCCAGAACAATTCGCTAAGCAATTAAGCAGAAAGGAATGAATTCTGAAGTACTTTGCATGTTCGTGCCAAACTAATTGAATAAAATTTTAAATATAGTTCAGATAGCATTCCTGAATTTTCCTAGAATTTTTGGAGCTAAGAATTGCCCAGAACTGGTTTTCCAAGTTTGGGACTTTTTCTGAAAAAGTTTATGTATTCATTTGAATTCAGCGGTTTGTATTCTGAATTTTCCCTACTCAAGTCAACTCCAAATGGGCTGAAAATTTAACAGAAGTTCAATACTATCCTAAGGAATATTCTGACAAAATTTGGGGATTTTTGGATGAACCAAACTCCCTTAATAATTCTTTTACTGAAACTTTTCATAGAATTATACAGTGGTAATTATTGCTTTAGTAAAAATTGGGTTGCACATTTGGATAGAGGTTTTCAATCTGAATCTAACCCAATTTGAATCACCTGATTTGGAGTTTCCTAGCAAAAGTTATGAGCTACTAAAGTTTGAAGGAAATCTGTAATTCAAATTAAATCGGGAAATGTTTAAACTCTGACGCTGGGGCCCAAGGCTACATGGCGCCTCCAGAGACAAAGGAACACGGGGCTACTGATTTTTACTGTGCAGCCACAAATGGATCCGTGGATGCAGAAAATCCCAGTTTAATTCTTCCTCTCACTGGCAGCGGGCCCGTCCACCTTCTTCAACCTCCGGCCGTTCCCGAGCGGGCCCGCGCTGCCCCTCGCCGGAGCTCGTCGGAACCCGACTACCCGGACTTCCCCAGCACTCCCACTCGCCGCCAGCCCCTATACCTACGTGAGGAACACGTTGGGGAGGTCGCCCCAAGCCGGCGACGACCCTACCATAGCTAGCGACGGTGCGGCGGCTCGGTTCTACTCCAGCGACGTCGGACGCCTCTTCTATCCCGCTAAATTCGATGATATTTGGTAATACAGTACCAGTGGAGAACGTAGGAGGTTGACGTGTATGCAAAAAGGATTGAGGGTGGCTCTAAAGGTGCTTTCACCGTGCGCCCGATGGTTCCCGCCATGATCGCCGATGAGAAAATGTGAAATGGGCCGGCTACGTGCAATTTCGTGCTAGGTTTGCAAGAATAATTGTTCCCTATCAAGTCTAGCTCGTGTGTGCACAGTTTTGTGAACCATAACCGAAGATTGAGTTAGAACTTGGCGGATTCTTACCCGCGGGTCAGTTTGCACCAGCCGGAGGAAGAACGTGAAATTCGCCGGCGATGAGCAACGGTTTGGGATGAGTTTCGGGGGAGCAGCTTGAGGTCATAGCGCGTACAGGAGGGCTGTTGCTTGGGCATGAAAGCCGATGTGTGGTGCTGTCCACGTGAGCCTCCCTCTTCGGTTGCGTTCGGCCGCCGGGAGAAGAACCAATGCTCGGTGTTGGGAGGCGGATCTCCACTCGGTTGTGGTCAAGGAAGTAGAGGGAGGATCCATGGTGCGGTTTTGCTACTTATAGGAGGTTTGTACGCACGAGTTCGTCGGTTCCCAATAAACCGAGGCGTGGAGGCGGTGGCGCTGTTCAGTTCTTGCGCGACGAGACAGCAGAGGCTCGGGTTTCCGGTTTGTGAGCGCAAGATTGCTTCGTGAGGTGATGAGAATCCCTGAGCACGTCTCCAGCGCGATGGAAGAAGCTGGAGCTGGCTCGACTGCAGCTTGGTGGCGCCCAATGCTCCTTCGGTGGCTTCGAGTGAAAAAATAGAGACTGAATACTTAGGGTGAAAGTCTAATTGTTCCAATGATGAGTGGGCCCCACTCCATTTCACCTCCTTATCCTCCCCAAAAAGATCTAAATTTTTGGCAGGTGATCAATTCAAATGTGTGGAGCTCAAATTTAAAATCCATTTGGAGAATTGACAATGCCCCCCCCCCCCAATTCAAATTTGAATTAAATTCTCATACGATTTAAAGCCCTCTTTGAAATGGTTAACAAATCACGTCCAAAATTCATCAAACTTTGCATCCCCACTATTTGTACCTGAAAAATTGAAATATGAAATCTGATTTTTAATTTATCTGCTGCAAATGGGTTTTTTACCACAACAGTTTGCATTTTTGTTGTGCTACCCCCATTTGAAATTTGAGTTGAATAAATTGAGTTCCAAAGCAGAATTTAAAACTTCCTCTTGCACATGAGAACTTCACACATGGAATTTAAATCAACTTTGGTTCCAAGCATTCAAATAAATATTTGAGCTTGTGTGGTTGGACACTCATGTGTGTCATTACGTGTAGAATGTTTTAGTAAGTCCCAATTTTCACAAACTTGAAACCAAATGGCATTCAGCTTTGTTTTATTTCATTTACATTTTTTGTACCTTTACATTCCCCCCCCCTTAAAATAATCTTGTCCCGAGATTACCAAAGAAGAATGAGACGGGAGGGTAATTTGCAAGGTATATGACAAAAGTTTCGAATAGTTCTTGTGGATGTAATCCTCGCTTTCCCACGTCACTTCTTCCATGGTATGTGTCGAAGTGTTCGCTACGACACTTTCCCCGGTCTGCTCAGAAGCAGCCCGCGGAGGTTCTTTTCTCGGTGGGGCTAGTGGAACTCGAAGGTCTGGGCACAATGGCGAGAGAGACACGAGTATTTACGTGTTTCGGGCCGCCGAAGTGTAAAACCCTACGTCCACGGGAGTGCTTGGTGTATTGCTTTCTCGCGTGTGAGAATGAGTTGGCTGGGTCATGAACTCTTTGCCCGGAGGCTGCCCCGGTCTTTATATAGCCCATGGCAGGAGCAGTTACAAGGTGGCCCGGGGCCTGACAGGTGGCCCCGCGGCTATCTGTCTCCTATACATAAGCTATAGGTATTTACAGATACATGCATTGTCACTATTGGTGGAGTTAAGGCGCGCCGCCTGACACGTCTGGTGCTTCTGACCGGGTGGCCGGTGATGAGAAGTCCCTGTCTTGTCGCCGTGTCCTCTTGCTCTGCAAGGCGGCTCAGCGCCGTTGGGAGGCACTGTTGCGCCATCATGCATCGCCGCCCTATATTTCACCCTAATGGCGAATAGACTGAGGATGGAGGCGTGCGTCGTGCTCCATGCTTACGCTGGGGCCCGCCTAAGCTGGGAAGGTGGGGCCCAGGCGCTTTTTACCCACTACGTGGGGGTACCCGGTTCACAGGGTACCAACAATATGATTACTCCACAGGACTTTGTAAAATTTTAAAGTCTGGGGCTGTTCGTCTCGAGAATCATGGCAAAGAAATATGGGGGGCTGTTCATCTCGAGAATCGTGTGTTTACACGGGATTCTCCGCACCATCGTTCCTGACCGATATGCATTATTCGTATCCAGATTTTGGTAGCAACTACATGCTTCACTGGGAACCAAGCTAATTCAGAGTTCAGCGTATCATCCGCAAACCGATGGTCAAACGGAAAGGGTGAATCAGATTCTGGAGGATATACTATGTGCATATGCCATCAATCATGGGAAGAATTGGAATGACCATCTACCGTTAGCATAATTCTCATATAATAACGGTTATCAGTCCAGCATCAAGATGGCCTGTATGAAGCTCTTTATGGCCAAAAGTGCCGCACACCACTGAATTGGTGTGAGTCCGGCGAGAGAGTAGTCTACGGGATTGATCTTGTGAATGAAGCCGAGGAACGAGTGCGAGTAATTCAAGCCAACTTAAAGGTTGCTCAATCTCGACAGAAGAGCTATGCAAACAAACGAGGTTGACCTCTTCACTTCGACATCGGGGATCACGTGTATCTTCGTGTCTCTCCGATGAAAGGGATTCGTCGTTTCGGAGTGAAGGGAAAACTATCTTCACGATTCATCGGGCCATTTTCCGTCATTGAGATATGCAGACTCGTGGCCTATCGTCTGGAGCTACTGATGTCACTTTTGGGTATTCACAATGTTTTCAACGCTTGTCAGCTGCGGAAATGTCTTAAGTACCCAACCGCAGTTCATATGGAGAACATTGAGGATCTTCAACCGGATCTCACTTATTCTGCGTATCGATCCAGATTATCGACGACAAGACTCGCGCCACAAGAAATCGGACATTGCGATTTTACAAAGTTGTAACACCCCAAAATCCTGTTAAGAGGGGAATTTAAAAAATTTTGGACGTATTGCATGTGTTGCAAAAATTCAAATTCAAACTAGAATTCAAATTAAACTCAAAACAGAAATGAAAAAGAAAAAGAAAAAGAAAAAAAATAAACCTTCCCGGCCAGTGGGCCGAAACCCACCAGCCGGCCCACCCAACCCCCGCGCCAGCCCGCAGCCGCGCGCCCGCGCCCCCTCTCGCAGACAGGCGGGACCCACCTGTCATCCCCGAGCTCCCGCTCGTCCGAACCCGGGACTGTTTCCCCGCGCGCGCACGATCTTAACAGACCGGATTTCCGCCCGAATTCTGGTTCCGGAGGACTCCAACTCGATCTAAACTAACACGCCGCCCTTCCCCGTCTATAAAAACCCCGGCATCGTCCCGTTTTTCCCCACGATCCACCATTTTTCTCTCCGGTGAGAACCCGAGCTTCTCCGGCGAATTCTGCTCGATCTTCGCTCGGAAATTCTGATCTAACTCGCTGGTCTTGATCCACCGCCTCCGGAGAACCTCGCAGGTGCAGAAAACTCGGTGGTTTGCGGTTCAAACACAGCGCCGACGAGCCTCACCGTGAATTCACCTTTCACCTCGTCGCCGATCGCTTTCCAGGACCTCCGAGCTCAAGAAAACCCCCGAGGTGAGATCCCCGACCTCCCCTCTACCGATCTATGCCATAAAATCACAGTTCTAGGAAGAATTGACGAAGATCCGAAACTCTCCGGCGAGATCGCCGCCTCCCGCCGCCGTGCGCCGCCGGGCAGCGCCGCCCGCGTTCGATCAGAGCGACGTGGCCGCTTGTGCGCCGTCTATTTTAAATCGCACGGTAGAATTTAAATCCCCGCGTACCGGTCCGATGTTATAATCTCAGCCGTCTGTTTTAAATCGGACGGTCCACGTCAGCCCCACGTTATAAAGGCCGGGATTCTTACGTGCTACCCCCTGGGGTTCTCGGAAAATAAGAGCTAGCCCCGGAAACTTCTGATCTAGCCCCTGGAACTTCAGAAATTCATGTAAATTTAATTAAAAAACAGTTTTAGCCCCTAGACTTAATAAAAATTAGCAAAATCCCTCTGTTATGTGTAGTTAGACCCCTGGAAATTCCTAAAATAATATAATAGACCCTGTAGTGGGGTAAATTTACCCTTTTAACCCTATGTGATATTAAATTTAGGAATTTGACTATGTGTTTAGTATTTAAAATTTAAAAGATGGGACAAACACATTGCAAATTCAAATTAAAAACTTTCCTAGTACTTGGAAAACTTTGGAGTGAGATAAAAATAGATTTTTGGCTGAAATGAATCTGTTTAATTAATTATTAACATTTATTAGTTATAGGGACATATTTTTAAGTAGAGAATAATTAGTATGAATAACTAGAAAATGATAAATGAAGTTTCCAAAATCCAAAGAATTCAGTTTGGGGTTGGTAGAAGGTCTGAAGACACATATGGAGTAGGAAAATACCTTTCATGCATACTTGGTAGCTAAAAGGTGTAGTAATTGAATATAAGAAATTTATTTAAATTGGAAACTCATATATAGTATGCAAACATAAATGTGAATACAAAAGTAGAAATCATATACACGTGTTTAAAAGTGCATGTAAGCCAAAAACCAACACACATAGAGTAACCACAACACATAGAATTGTGAATGGCTTTCATAAATGTGAATGTGTGGTTTGTATGAAGTGGAAGTGTGAACTATGTCTTATGACTTGTTGTTTTCTTTTGGTATGTGGGATGGTATGAGTAGAACCTGCTCTAGAGCAAGTTCTTCCTTTCCAACATCAGGACTACCCATTCCAAGAGCAGCAGGAAGGAGGCAAGTGTCCTTGACTACTTTGATCCTATACTAGGATGTGTAGATAGAATTATTGCATTGTCAATTCAAAATATGAAACCCATGCTAGGATGTTTCCCTAGAATTGCATTACCTTGTTTCCTTGTAGCTTGGGTTGAGATTCATTTTATCATGTCATTTATTATTATGCATATGCTTAGCCATGCTTAGAATGGGATATTTGGGATATGAGATCATCAGTTTATTTTACCATACTCTTGAATGAGATATTGTGAGTTATGTAGAGGTAGGGATCAAGGCAAGTTGGATGTTTTGGTTGGTGCTAGGTGCACAAGACTCGGGTTTGTGTTTAGTACTTGCCTGGATCCTACGGACCGGTTCATGGAGCATGTAACCTGGATTTACCGTGCCAACCACATGCTGAGATGGGGCAGCTTGGCCAATTAATTAGGTGTATCCCCGGCGTAGTATGGGTGTGTTGGATGGTGCGGGGAATAGGTGTCAGCTGGACTACCATATGAACCGCAAGGCTCAAGAGGGGGCCACCGCAGCGGGGTTGGAGCCTCTTGTATGCTGTTAGGGGTGAAACCTCAGTGGGCCCACGCTCGTCGGGAATCCCTTTGTAAAGGCTTCGTAGTGATCTCCTGGCTACACACCTGGGAAGTGTGAATGTGGTTCGTAGCCACTGGCATAATGGAGGTTCTTTTAGTCCACCCGACAACGGGGGATGAAATCACTACATGTGGGTACAGTGGTGCAAACACTGCAGAGTCAAAACTGTCATGACAGCCGTGCTCACGGTCAAGAGCGGCTTGGACTTATTCATGATTAGAGGATGATGGCTTTGGAAGTTGTGGGTGTTAAGCGGGGAGCTTAACATTGGAAATGATGTTATGGTTATTTGATTATGATGATGGGATGGGAGTTTGGGATCATTTCACCTGTGTAGTAATGTAGTCGCTTAATAAGCTAAGGTGATAGGTATTAATTGCGTAGTGCTTTAACCATGAGTTCAACCTCTCCTTGCTCTAGCCATGCATGACATAACTTTCCCACACTTGCTGAGTACCATCGGTACTCAACCTTGCGTATTTGTTGGTTTATATTGCTGCTCAGGTCAAGGTACTGAGGTGGTGTATAATGATCAAGACTTTGGACCCGAAGAAGGTTTCTAGGTTCATTGAGCCCCCGGGCAACGCCTGTGACGGAGCCCACGAGAATAATTATTCCGCTGCTAGTTTATTTACTTGGGATAAACTTATTATTGTCCATCGGGACATTTGCTATGTAAGACTTATTTATATTCGACACCTGGCTTGTAATAAATGATGCTTCACTATTTGTCATCACATGTATGAGAAAATGATCCTAGCATACATGTGATATTCACTTGGTTGTTCTTCGGAAAAACCGGGTGTGACAGAAGTGGTATCAGAGCCAAGGTTGCCCCTAGGAACGTGGACCTAGGTAGAAATGGACATATTTAAGGACCCTATTTTCTTAAAAACTATTTTACAAGGTGTGGGTGGAAAATTGTTATTTAATGGAGTCATTTTCTTCATCTTACCCCAACTTTCATTCAAAATAGGATTTTTGTTTAAAAGTTTATCTAACCTAAGTTTAAATGCTTTCTGTTTTAGATGGTTCGCATGATTCGCACCGCTCGCAAGTCCATAGGAGGGAGAGTTCCCGTAGTTGCCGTTGCCCAAAGAGAGGAGAGTCGTCCGGTGACGTACCTTTTCTACGGATTGGCAGTAGGAGGCTTGTTGCGCCGTCTTCGACGTATGCTCCAAGCCGCCGGCAATACGGGCAAGCTAATCATACACTATAGCTCCACCAGGACCATTCGTGAGAAGAGGGAAGAATGGAGTTCAGAGATGAGGATTATCCACGAAAATCAGCTGCTCAAGATCCACCGCTCTCCAGCTTGTCGAGCGACACAGGTCGATGCGGAGAAGGATGTTACCTGGGAGGCCATCACCTGCCAGAGTCACATCTATTGTCGACACCTGGACAAAACTGAGTACACGTATGTCCTCCAGCGCGAGAGTGGTACAACGGAGTATAAGTACCCGCTAGTGCAGCAAGGGACTTCCCATGAGCACATGGACTTGTGCTTGGAGGATGCTGCTATGCTCAGCACTCGACTGCAGGAGTGTCAGCAGGAGCTTCAGGATGTTCGGGACACCCTGAAGGAAACCGAGGCGTTGCTTCGAGCCTGCTTGAGGGCGAGAGAAAGAGGAGATGGGAATGAACTGTGTGTCACCGTGAATGATACATGGACTCCTGACTCCCCAGATCGCCGGGTAATCAGGCGTCGTCGCACTTCTCCACCAGCAGCCTCCCCACCCAAAGCTGAGTCAGAAGGCAGCCGCAATAATGAGGAAGATCCCGAGGAGCCATCTCAGTGATACGAGTAGTGTCAAATCCTTCCCTTAGTTTAGCAGGATGTCGAGTAGTCGAGTCGTTATCTTAGTTAATGGTGTGTTAATGCTTGGTGTGTGACGTGAGTTGTGGAAGCCATGAGCAATTGTCCACAGCCTCGTCTTCAGATTGTTTTGCTTTGGTGTGTGAACCCACATGAAATAATAGTACATTTATTTTTGTGTGAGACATGAACCCTCAGAAAATATAACAAAGCCTCAACACTTCAAAGTAAAAACAAGTGAAAGTAGTAAGATAATACGTAATGCTTTAAATTAACATTTGGTTGATCATGCTAGATGGCCGGAAGAGGAAAGGGTCGCGCTGCCAACCCCGCCAACAACAACGATGAGGCCTGCAACCCTCATCTTTCTGGGAGCCAAGACAGGGGTGGACGCCGTGAGGGAGTTGATCCCATCCACAAATGCTTGAAAATCAAAATCAGCTCATCAAGAACCTGACTCAAGTGGTGGCCAACTTGCATCAAGTTCCACCTCCACAAGCTGCACCACGCCAACCAAGGTTGAGTGAGTTTCTAGGAACTCAACCTCCGAAGTTTGCAAGTGCTGCTGAACCTCTGGAGGCAGATGACTGGCTAAAGACCATTGAGAGCAAGATGAGGATCATACAGTGCCAAGGGTATGAGAGGGTGCTGTTTGCCTCTCATCAATTGCATGGACCTGCTGCTGATTGGTGGACCGCTTACGTGGCCGCCCATCATGACCCTGAGAACATCACTTAGGAAGAGTTCAAGCGTAGCTTCCGTAACCATTACATACCAAGGGGAGAACTCAAAAACAAGAGGAAGGAGTTCTTGGGGCTGCAGCAAGGAAACATGACTGTGAGGGAATACCTCACTAAATTTACTCAACTCTCCCGTTATGCCCCACGGGACATAGAGACTGATGAGCAGAAACAGGATTGTTTCTTGGAAGGACTTACCGCAGAAATGCAGTGTGCAATGTCCTCCAACGAGTATGAAAGCTTCCAAAAGATGGTGGATAGAGCATTTGTGGTAGAAAGGAAGCTGAAGGCCTTGAAAAATGAGAACAAGAGGAAGGCCGGGTGGTCACACCAAGCTTCAGGGAGCAACACCCGCCCACGTCTGATGCAGCAACCCGCAGGGCAGACGAACCGTGCTGCGATGCCCTACTCAGCACCAAGAGGGTACAACCCAAACTACAGGCCTCCGGCAGCACCAGCACAGCCACAACGTCAGTTTATACAGCAGCCTCGCCCCGCATATCCACCTCGACCAGCAGTACAAGGACCTCCAAACCAACCCCAAGACAACAAAGGCCAGGCACCTAAGGTTGGGGTGCAATGTTTTAACTGTGGTGAAGTGGGGCACTACGCCCATAAGTGCCCGAAGAAGAAGCCCGCGCAGTCACAACAGCAGAATGTAATGAGAGGACAGGTGAACCACGTCATCCTGGAGGAAGCGCAAGAGGCACCTGACATGGTAGTTGGTAAGTTTACTGCCAATTTACACATTGCAACCCTGTTGTTTGATTCTGGTGCTACCCACTCGTTCATTGCCCAAGGGTTTGTTAAGAAGCATGACCTAGCAGCAACACAAATGAACCATATGCTAGCAGTAAACTCTCCAGGTGGAAAAATAAGGACAAGACAAGTGTGTCCCAAAGTGAACCTAGACATTAATGGGGTAGTATTTACTGCTAACCTCATAGTGATAGATTCACAAGAGATAGATATTATCTTGGGTATGGATTGGTTGACCAAACATAAGGGAATCATCCATTGTTCGACCAGAACGGTGGAACTAACTCACCCTAGTGGCACAAGAGTAAAGTTCATAACAATACAAGAGCCTAGGAGGGACATTAAATTAAATCAAGTGGAGGTGAAAGTGGAGGAGATCAGGACGATCATGGAATATCCAGATGTTTTTCCGGAGGAGTTGCCAGGTATGCCTCCTGATCGTGAAGTGGAATTCGCAATTGAGCTAGTGCCTGGAACAGCCCCGATATACAAGAAACCTTATCAGATGGACTCCAAGCAGCTGGGAGAACTCAAGGATCATTTGAGAGAACTGACGGAGAAGGGGTATATTCGTCCTAGTTCCTCACCATGTGGAGCTCCAGTGATATTTGTGCCCAAGAAGGACGGAACCCAAAGGTTGTGCGTAGACTACCGTGCCTTGAATGAAGTAACCATCAAGAACAAGTACCCATTACCCCGCATTGAAGATTTGTTTGATCAGTTGAGGGGAGCTTGTGTGTTCTCGAAAATTGATCTCAGGTCGGGATACCACCAACTTAAGATAAGGCAAGCCGATATTCCAAAGACAGCTTTCGTATCTCGCTACGGACTGTATGAATACACTGTCATGCCTTTCGGGCTAACTAATGCCCCGACATACTTCATGTATCTCATGAACAAGGTGTTCATGAAATATCTGGACAAATTCGTGGTGGTTTTCATAGATGACATTCTCGTTTTCTCCAAAGATGAAGAGGAACATGAGAAACATCTAAGGTTGGTGTTGCAGAGGCTGCGAGAACACCAACTATATGCCAAGTTGAGCAAGTGTGAGTTTTGGCTGAAGAGAGTTCCCTTCTTAGGACATATCATCTCGGAGGGAGGAATCTCCGTGGATCCCGCCAAAATCGAGGATATACAGAAGTGGAAGACCCCTGAAAATGTCGGGGAAGTTCGAAGCTTCTTGGGATTGGCAGGATACTATCGACGGTTTATGACACGACCCCATTGGTCCTGTCGAGCCAGGATCACGCTGAGGGGTGCTGCGTTGCACAGCACCGTATAACACACGTCAAAGGTACAAAGCGGAAGCGGAAATTTTATTACATAAACAAGTTTATGAACATGTTTACATCAAAATAAGTTCAGACTACACTCGCGGGCGTAGACTAAGCATCAAGTGCACGTTCAGCCCTTGAACGTGTCCTTGCTAGGACACACGCACACTAACTCTGCGGCGTGCACGACTCCCACTCGACGGGGTTCCCCTCCTGGGGTTCCGTCTCTTCTTCGGGAGTCCCTTCCTCATAGAACCCTGCAAAAGCTTCAAACACAAGCAGTGAGCATGAAGGCTCAGCAAGTCTGACCCGTCTCACCTAAACATGGAACTTCTACATGAGGGTACTGGGTTACAAGAGGTAAATATCATTTGCAAGGACTCGCCTAATTAGTAGAACCTTACTTTCAAGTTTTAGCAGCAGGTTGTGGAGAACCTTACGCTAAGGCACATGAGAGAGCCGCAATCAAACAAGAAACGCATTTCTCTCATGTACTTTGCCCAAAGTTGAAAAGAACTTTAGTTAGCTCTAAGCTACAGCATATCATTAACAGTCAATGTCCAGCTTTCAATCAGCAACATTTTAACATGTGACTAGCCTGTTCTTTCTACGTCGCGGTACAGTGAACAAGTGGTACTCACTGACCGCGAGGGACGGCGATTATAATCGATTTACACCTGCAGGGTTACCCGAACAACCCGTCACGTACGCCCGTACTCGATGTTGCCTACAACAACCATCACGGACGCCGTACGCAACTACCTTTCACTCGTCAGCCAAATATTGAACCGGTCCCATCGTCCCGAGCAAGAGGTCCCTGCACGCGCATCTCTGTGCCGCCAGCCGATTTACACCTCGAGCTCTCAACCTACCCTCTGAACGACGGGCAATGCCTCAATACCCAGCTACCCGAGTAACATCAGTTTCCCGGTTCCCATATAGCCGGTAGGTCTTCGGTACTGTTCTAGCTTGTTCAACAGGCCCGCACACGGCTCAGTCCTCAATCGACACAAGCGGAGCTACAGCACACAGGCCCCAAAGTCCTGCTGCCCTTACTCTCCGCTCGGTCTCATTTTCTTGCCATGTGTATCATGTGCTATCTCTACCCGAGCAATGTGCCTCTAGCCTATTCTCGCGAGTAGTTCCAACTACTCGAATTGTACCGAATCCTACTCTATCCTAGCAATGCAGTAGCTAACGGGGTTTGCAATCCTAAACCCAACCCATGGTTCTCTTGGCTATGCAGTGGGGCTTCCAAACAAGACTCTAATGCACAGAATAAAGGAAACAAGTATGTGCTCAAAACAATAAAAATTTGTAAAAAGGTTAATGCAAACCGGAGCTTGCCTTGCTGCTCTTGGTCGTAGGCTAGCTGTTCCTCCGGAGTAACGAAGTCTAGGACTTCGGGTTCCTCCTCGACCTTAGCGACTACATGATAGAAACAATGCATGTATTAATTTAACGCATTTGTATTAAGTTTGAAGTTGTGAAGTCTATAACCTTTGCTAGACAGACCTAATGACTGTGAAACTTTTATTGTGTCTTGGTTACAACCTAAACAGAGACTTGGTCAAGTTTTAGTTGCAGCAAAGCCCATTGGAGCCCTCCACAATTAACTATGTCCTTGACCTTAATTGGAACTCTTAGGGTGTTCTAAGGATTTTCATGAAACAAACTATGACTTTCTGAAAACTAGATTTTCAGAGGGTTCTAATGGATTTGGTCTCACTTAATTTGGAAGTCCCTAACTAAATATATGAGCTAAACAATTTCAGAGAAAATTCTGAAAATGTTTCTGAACATTTTCTATTTTCTCTGGAACAGTTTCACTAATCACACAATTAGGTGGATCAGATGAGCTCAAATGGATCTGCAATTTTTATGGTAGTTCAGGGATATTTTGGTGAACATCCCAGCAGAATTTCAGGATTTTCCCCCAAAGGATTTTCCAGTTAAAATTCCTAACAGTTTAAATTTTGAGGAATTAATTCTGGAGAAATAAGGAATTTCATGAAGTGAAACTTGATTTTCTGGAAAGTACTCAGAGAGCTGAATCCAGAAACATTTGGTTCACTCAATTTGGAGCTTTCTAGCCAAAGTTATGAGGATTTGAAGTTTGAAGGAAATCTGAAAATCGGGGAAAAGTTTAAACTCGCGCGTGGGCCTTGGGGACACGCGTCGCGCGCCTAGGCGATGGAACATCGCGGCCCACAAATATTTTGCGCGCCAGCACACCCGATCCCGGCCGCAGCCGGATCCCGATTCAAAATATCTCCTGCTGACAGCTGGGGCCCACCCCCTTCTTCAACCTCGCGACACCCGCGCCTCGCCGCCGAGGGATCTCGCCGGAGAGCTCGCCGCCGGCTGCTGTACAGCTCCAAACTTCTCGATTCTGGCTGCCCCTGCATACTTTTACTCGGGGAACAGGATCCGAGGGTCAGCTGCTCATGACAACGGCCGGAGCATGGTCGGCGACGAGCCGCCACCTCAGAACGACTTCGGCCATGTCGGCTGACTACCCTAGCACCTCAGCTACTTGGGAAACCGGTCGGGGAGCATCAGTGGACCTTAGAGAAGGTCGACATGAGCTCGAGGCAGCTCGGGGAAGGCCCGAAATAGGTCCTCACCGTGCGCCCGATGCCGCCCGTTCGTTCCGCCATTAGTAGACCTCAAATTACACCGGGCACAGAGGTTCTCCGGCCCAGAGTTGTGAAGGCAACTTATGCGTTACCGTGTCTAGCTCGTGTGAGAGCGGCCTGAGGCCCTCTAATCCTTTCTAGAGCACGAATTAAACAGAATCGTACCCGAAGGTCGTTCTGCACACAGAAAGGGGAAAAATGGAAATTCGCCGCTGGTGAGCAACCACTCGAGCTGTGGCTCGGGGATGAGCAGCACCGGTCACCCGCGCGTCCAAGGGTGCCTTGGCTCGGGCATGACAACGCCCTGGTTGGGCTGTCCATGAGAGCCCGAGATGCGGCGGTTCTAAGTCCCGAATTTGATCTTTCGGCACAGCCGATCTCAATCGGTTTCAACCAAATTCTAGCAACGGGGAGGACGGAGGAAGGCCTCTAGTACCTTGCTGGGGCTCTGGAGTGGAAGGAGGGAGCTGCGATCGGCGTTCTCCGATCAAGTCCGAGCTGCGGAAGTTTTCGGCCGGCGCTGAGTTCTTGCGGGGAAGAACGGTGGTGCCTCGGCCGAGGAGGGGGCAGGCACCTTAAGAAGGCTCTGCACCGCCTCATGCCCGCGCGTGGGCAAGCAGCTGGTGGCGCGGCGGCTGGCCTCGGTGGCGATCACCTCTGCGGCTTGGTGACCCGAGTGAAAAAGTCTCAGTCGGTTTGATCTGAGCAGTGGCTGACATGTGGGTCCCACCTCCAGTTTTAACCTCTCAAATTTACTCCTAATCACTGTTTGTAAACAGTGAACCCCATACTACCCTTGGCAATTCAAATTATTCACCCATGAGCCATTTGAATTGATCAAAGTTCAAATGAGGTTTGGTTTGAATGAATTTCAGCACAAGTTCAGTTTGAAATTCAAATAAAGTTTGGATTTCTCCCCCCTTAGCTCATGTCAAGATCAACTCAAAATGGAGTGAAAATTGGTGTGTGAGCTCACAAAAATGTGCTGAGTAAGAATATGCCTTCCACTTTTAAATTCATGGGATAAAAACAGTTTGAATTTGAATATGGTTTCAAACTGCCCTCTTCCTAACTATACCCAAACTGACCTCAAAAAGGTTTTGAATTTGGGTGAAACTTGGCATGGACATCCTTAGCAAAGTGTAGGAGTTTTCATATGTCCGGCCCATCTATATCACATGAGGGAAATACCACTTTTGCAATTTGTGAGTTTGTTCTCTAATGAGCATGTTGATAATTGTTACTTGCTCTTCATTTGTGTTCATCATTCTTCCTCAAATGAGGTGTGTGGTGTGGTGATGAACACTGCAAATGTGTGTCAAAAACTGAGGCCCTTACATTTATTGAGGGATTCTCTAAGATCTCGAGGCCCCTCACCAAACTGTTGGAGAAGGTAGTCACATTCACATGGACGCCGCAGTGCGAGACGAGTTTTCAGAAGTTAAAGAAAAGATTGACAACAGCCCCAGTGCTAGTTATGCCAGATATGCAGAAGAACTTTACGGTGTACTGCGATGCCTCTGGAAACGGGTTGGGATGTGTTCTCATGCAAGAAGGGCATGTCGTGGCTTATGCATCCCGGCAGCTCCAGAAGCACGAGAAGAACTATCCTACACATGACCTAGAGCTAGCCGCAGTGGTACACGCGTTGAAAATTTGGCGGCACTACTTGATGGGGAAAAGGACAGAGATATATACGGATCATAAGAGTTTAAAGTACATTTTCACACAGCCAGATCTCAACCTCAGACAAAGGAGATGGTTAGAGCTAATCAATGACTTTGATGTGGGCATCAACTATCATCCTGGGAAAGCAAACGTCGTGGCAGATGCTTTAAGTCGGAAAGTGCAGGTCAATAAGTTGAGCTTGAAGGACATGCCTGAAGAATTGAAGGACGAGGTTATAAGGCTCAATCTATGCCTTGTGAATAGTGGTGAAGCCATCGCCATGGAAGTGGACTCCACACTAGAGCGAGAAATACGTGAGGGTCAAAAGAATGACGAGAAGATACAAGAAATCAGGCAACTCATCAAGGAAAATAAAGCCCCTGGTTTCAGAGAGGATGAACAGGGAACGGTGTGGCACGGGAAAAGAATTTGTGTGCCAGAAGTAAAGAAGATCCGTGAATTGATTTTGAAGGAGGCTCACGATTCTGACTATTCCATTCATCCTGGGAGCGAGAAGATGAGCTTAAGGCACAATTTCCGGAATTGTTTTCTTAGAACCCCAATCTCGAGGACGAGATTTCTTTTAAGGGGGGTAGAGCTGTAACACCCCAAAATCCTGTTAAGAGGGGAATTTAAATTTTTTTGGATGTATTGCATGTGTTGCAAAAATTCAAATTAAAACTGGAATTCAAATTAAACTCAAAACAGAAATGAAAAAGAAAAAGAAAAAGAAAAAGAAAAGTAATAAACCTTCCCGGCCAGTGGGCCGAAACCCACCAGCCGGCCCACCCAACCCCCGCGCCAGCCCGCAGCCGCGCGCCCGCGCCCCCTCTCGCAGACAGACGGGACCCACCTGTCATCCCCGAGCTCCCGCTCGTCCGAACCCGGGACTGTTTGTGGCGGACCGGAATCCGCTCATCCAGGATCGCAGAGGGTGGTGCCACGCGATGCGACACCCGACAGCACACGTCATAAGAACACATTAGGTTACATGGGAAAAACAACTGAAACTGTACAAACAGGTACAAACTTCAGTTACAACTATTGTTTATATTACACAGCGGAAGTCTACACTATACAACTCACGCCCGCCTATCTAGCAAAAGTTGGTTGCCCAGCCCTAGGGCAACCCACACTAGCTGCACTCCTCAGATCAGCGCGGCGTGTACGGCTCCCACTCAGCCGTGGTCCCCGACGGAGGGTAACCTTCGCCGGTGGACTCGTACTCCGAGTCCGTGGGTGGCTCCTCACCTGAAAAACACTTAAGCAGCAACCATGAGCACGAAGGCTCAGCAAGGCTTAACCGACTCACCTAAGCATGAAACTCTACATGAGGTATACCAAGACATAGGTTAGTAACATTTCAGCAAAAGGACACGCCTACAAGTTCATCCTTAGTTCATCTTTTAGCAACAAGTTAACAGTTCATGAAATCTGAAATTTAGTAAGCAGTATTTGGTGGCACACATGTAGCAATACAATTATATCAACCAGCAATATTGAATCAACATGTTTCATCCATTTGTCTACGTTACGACGCAGTGAACAAGCGGTACTCGTCACCGCGAGGGACGGCGAATCGACTCGATATACACCTGCAGGGAAACCCAAAGAGCACGTCACGTACGCCCATCCGTGGAGCTGCACAGCACGCTCACTCGATGTCGTACGGGACAACCTTTCACCCAACAGCCCAAACGTCGAACCGGTCGCACCGAAACGAGCAGGAGGTTCCCCACACGGAGCATCTCTCTATGCCCGTTGGCAGATTTCCACCTTGCTGCCCTCAACCTACACCTATAAATCGGTGTGCTATGCCTCGACGCCCGGAGGTTTAGGCTACATCGGTTTATCGGGGCCCATATATCCGATATGCCTTCGGTACGTCCAATACTTGTTCAGCAGGGCCGCACACGGATCGGTCCTCAATCGACACGGACAGGGCTGCGCACACAAGACTTCCTCTTGCTGCGCCCTAGCCCCTGCCTAGTCTCATTTTCATTACTATGGTGATCTCACATCACTCAACCGAACCCGTATGTCCCAATGCCTATCTCGCGAGTAGATTCCAACTACTCGACTTGTACCGAAGTCCTATGACTCATTAAGCATAGCCTGTCTACTCGAGGTCCTTGACACTACCCTCACTCTTTTAGGAACCTTTGGTTATGCAAGTGGGGTTTCATTCATCCTATACCGAATGCACAATCATACTTCACATGACACATGTAAACAAATTAAAACTTATAAAAGGGTTAATGCAAACCGGGGCTTGCCTTGTTGCTGCTGGTCAGGAGTTAAGTCTTCGTCCGGAAGAAGGAAGTCCAGCACTTCCGGAGTCTCTTCTTCAACGGCTACACGTTAATGAAATACTACATGTTAATGTAGATGCAAATGTGAGTTTTAGAGTACGACTTCTACTTTTAGTTTTAATAACCAGCCTCTAACACCTGGAACTTTGTTTAAGAATTTAAAGATGAACTGGTGTTGGTGGTTTGGCTTGGACTTAATCACATGGTTAAATGCTAAGTGGTTTCCCCCCTCTTCCATATTAATCCCTTAAGTGGTTAAACAGAACAGGGTGATCTAGAGCTCCAATGGAGCTGAGAATTTTTGTGTGAGTTCTTTGTCACAAGAAAACTCTCTGGACCAAACATTAGCACTTTTCATGGAGTGGTTTGCTCAGAATAATTCTCTTGGCAAATCAGCAAGGAAGAATTTATTCTGAGGTAATACCCCTGTTCATGCTCAACTTAATGAACTACAATTTCAATTATAGCTCATAGATTTTGCATGAATTTTCCTAACATTTGTGGGGTTAAGATTTGCCCAGAACTGAATTTCCAAGTTTTGGAAATTCTCTGAAAATGTTTCTGTATTCAAATGAACACAGCACCTTCCAATTTGAATTGCTCTGACCAAATCAACTCCAAATGGTCTGAAACTTTTACAGGGGTTTACTAATGTCCTAAAGAACATTCTGGCAAAATTTGGGGATTTTTGGATGAACCAAACTCCCTCTAAAATTCTTTTGCTGAAAAGCTTTAAAGAATTTTCCAGAATTAATTAATGGGTTTCATACAAATTGGGTTGTATATCTGGACAGAGCTAGGCAAGATGAATCCAACCCAATTTGAATCACTAAATTTGTAGCTTCCTAGCAAAAGTTATGGGGTTCTAAAGTTTGCACTAAAACTGGAAATTCCAGAAATGTTTAAATCCTGCGGGTGGGTCCACGTACACGTGTCGACCGCTGGATCCGAGCCACACGGGGCCACAGACTCCTTCCCGCGCGGCCACACTGGATCCCCGACCACAGAGAATCCCACCCCTTTATCTCCAGCCGCTGACGCGTGGGGCCTACCCCTTCGACTTCCTCCGGCCACCCGCGCGATCCCGCCGCCGAGCTCGCCGGAGCTCTCGCCGGAGAGGGGTTCCGGCCTTCGGAGCTTGTTGATTCTCGCCGCTTGTGCCTATCCCGGCCTGGGGAACACGGTGGTGCCCTTCCCGGAGCTTGACAATGGCCGGAACAGGGCTCCCGACGGCAACAGCGGCCGGGAGCTCACCGGCGACGTCGAACTCAGCCTCACCTGCACTTTTTTTGATGCGGTTTGCTCGGGGAGCTCCGCTGACACCTGCTGATCATGGATATGGGCACCGATCCCTGTGAAAACGGCTGCAACTATGACCTCGTCGGCGACCTACGCCGGATATCGGCTGTTGCTCGAAAAACTTGGATAACCGCAACCCTAGCCCATGATTCTTGCTGGTTTTTGATCCTAGGTGGTCGTGGCAGGGTGTAGATCATGTGTTTAGCTCGGTACGCCCGGTGATAAGCCAATACTCGTGAATTTTGGGATTTGGGGGAGCTCGGCCTTAAGAACACCGAAGCGTTCCCGGAAGAAATTCTCCCCCGACGGTGCATGAAATGCCGAACGGTAAGGGCAGGCAGAACCAGCACCTTGTGGCGATCGTTTCTTGTGTTGAGCATCGGGCAGGAGGAAGCCTGTGCCGTCCGGACGCCGGCGATCAGAGGGCGGCGACTCCGGGTGAGCTGCTTCGGATGTAGGCGAGTGGAACCGAGAGGATGGGGAGCGAATTCTCGCCGACCAGGGTGCGATCACCTGTTGTGTAGCCGGCGCCCTCATCCCCCCGAGCAGGAGGTGGCGTGGTGGCTGCGTTGGGACGGGGTCGACCCCGTGCGCTGTCGGCCGCAGGGTGTTCGACCGCGCGCCCGAGTCGGTTTGCTCCCCAGGGTGGCTGACCAGTGGGCCCTCTTCTCCCCTCTAAATCTTTCTCCCCCTTTCTTTTGTAAATATCCCAGCTACTGAGAATTGAATGGGAGACTTAGCCCCCAAGTATTGGTTTGAATTTGAGTTTTCAAATTCGAACTTTGTTTGGTTAAATTTGCTTCATGTTTAAACTGAAGTTCAAATTCAGTTTTGAATTATTGCAAATTTAGCTCCCGACAAGATAAACTCCAATAGGGATGAAAATTGGTGGGCTAACTCAGAAAAATGTGTTGAGTTTGAATATGAAGCTAACTTTTGAATTTGGGTGATGAAAGTTGCTGCAATTTGAATTTACATTCAAATTGGCCTCTTTTTGAAATAACCCAAAAGTGCCTCAAAAAGTGTTGAATTTGCATGAGCTTTGGACTGAACCTTCCCAAGACACTTTAAATTCTAGGGGTGAGCTCAACCTCTCATGTTCAAGTGTAGAAATCCTACTTTGTGAAAGTGAAGGCTTTCCCCTCTAATCATTCTTTTGATGGAGGTTACTTGCTCTTCACAACATTTCCTAAGGTGTCCACAATAAAAACTGTGGTGTTGTGAGGTGAAGAAAAAGTTTTTGCAAGTCCCTTTTCTTGGGCTTTTACACTGTTTCCCCGCGCGCGCGCGATCTTAACCGACCGGATTTCCGCCCGAATTCTGGTTCCGGAGGACTCCAACTCGATCTAAACTAACACGTCGCCCTTCCCCGTCTGTAAAAACCCCGGCATCGTCCCGTTTTTCCCCACGATCCGCCGTTTTTCTCTCCGGTGAGAACCCGAGCTTCTCCGGTGAATTCTGCTCGATCTTCGCTCAGAAATTTTGATCTAACTCGCTGGTCTTGATCCACCGCCTCCGGGGAACCTCGCAGGTGCAGAAAACTCGGTGGTTTGCGGTTCAAACACAGCGCCGACGAGCCTCGCCGTGAATTCACCTCGGACCTCGTCGCTGATCGCTTTCCAGGACCTCCGAGCTCAAGAAAACCCCCGAAGTGAGATCCCCGACCTCCCTTCTACCGATCTATGCCATAAAATCACAGTTCTAGGAAGAATTGACGAAGATACAAAACTCTCCGGCGAGATCGCCACCTCCCGCCGCCGTGCGCCGCCGGGCAGCGCCGCCCGCGTTCGATCAGAGCGACGTGGCCGCTTGTGCACCGTCTATTTTAAATCGCACGGTAGAATTTAAATCCCCGCGTACCGGTTCGATGTTATAATCTCAGCGTCTGTTGTAAATCGGACGGTCCACTTCAGCCCCGCGTTATAAAGGCCGGGATTCTTACGTGCTACCCCCTGGGGTTCTCGGAAAATAAGAGCTAGCCGCGGAAACTTCTGATCTAGCCCCTGGAACTTCAGAAATTCATGTAAATTCAATTAAAAATCAGTTTTAGCCCCTGGACTTAATAAAAATTAGCAAAATCCCTCTGTTATGTGTAGTTAGACCCCTGAAAATTCCTAAAATAATATAATAGACCCTGTAGTGGGGTAAATTTACCCTTTTAACCCTATGTGATATTAAATTTAGGAATTTGACTATGTGTTTAGTATTTAAAATTTAAAAGATGGGACAAACACATTGCAAATTCAAATTAAAAACTTTCCTAGTACTTGGAAAACTTTGGAGTGAGATAAAAATAGATTTTTGGCTGAAATGAATCTGTTTAATTGATTATTAACATTTATTAGTTATAGGGACATATTTTTAAGTAGAGAATAATTCTGAAAATTAGTAAAATAAATGTAAAATAGTTCACATCAGAGGAGAAGTTCAAAAATATGTTATTATATAATTTAGACCCAAAACCTATTCTGTTTAGATGAGGTGTCTTACTATTTTTATAATAAAGTTCACATTTAGGCATAGGAAATAAATCTGAAAATATAGCAAACTAGGTATGAATAACTAGAAAATGATAAATGAAGTTTCCAAAATCCAAAGAATTCAGTTTAGGGTTGGTAGAAGGTCTGAAGACACATATGGAGTAGGAAAATACCTTTCATGCATACTTGGTAGCTAAAAGGTGTAGTAATTGAATATAAGGAATTTATTTAAATTGGAAACTCATATATAGTATGCAAACATAAATGTGAATACAAAAGTAGAAATCATATACACATGTTTAAAAGTGCATGTAAGCCAAAAACCAACACACATAGAGTAACCACAACACATAGAATTGTGAATGGCTTTCATAAATGTGAATGTGTGGTTTGTATGAAGTGGAAGTGTGAACTATGTCTTATGACTTGTTGTTTTCTTTTGCTATGTGGGATGGTATGAGTAGAACCTGCTCCAGAGCAAGTTCTTCCTTTCCAAGATCAGGACTACCCATTCCAAGAGCAGCAGGAAGGAGGCAAGTGTCCTTGACCACTTTGATCCTATACTAGGATGTGTAGATAGAATTATTTGCATTGTCAATTTAAAATATGAAACCCATGCTAGGATGTTTC
This sequence comes from Neostapfia colusana, assembly GCA_030760725.1. NCBI lineage: Eukaryota > Viridiplantae > Streptophyta > Magnoliopsida > Poales > Poaceae > Neostapfia > Neostapfia colusana. The sequence goes on from JASWHV010000016.1 coordinate 36,814,068, forward strand.
CCTAGAATTGCATTACCTTGTTTCCTTGTAGCTTGGGTTGGGATTCATTTTATCATGTCATTTATTATTATGCATATGCTTAGCCATGCTTAGAATGGGATATTTGGGATATGAGATCATCAGTTTATTTTACCATACTCTTGAATGAGATATTGTGAGTTATGTAGAGATAGGGATCAAGGCAAGTTGGATGTTTTGGTTGGTGCTGGGTGCACGAGACTCGGGTTTGTGTTTAGTACTTGCCTGGATCCTAAGGACCGGTTCATGGAGCATGTAACCTGGTTTTACCGTGCCAACCACATGCTGAGATGGGGCAGCTTGGCCAATTAATTAGGTATATCCCCGGCGTAGTATGGGTGTGTTGGATGGTGCGGGGAATAGGTGTCAGCTGGACTACCATATGAACCGCAAGGCTCAAGAGGGGGCCACTGCAGCGGGGTTGGAGCCTCTTGTATGCTGTTAGGGGTGAAACCTTAGTGGGCCCACGCTCGTCAGGAATCCCTTTGTAAAGGCTTGTAGTGATCTCCTGGCTACACACCTGGGAAGTGTGAATGTGGTTCGTAGCCACTGGCATAATGGAGGTTCTTTTAGTCCACCCGGCAACGGGGGATGAGATCACTACATGTGGGTAAAGTGGTGCAAACTCTGCAGAGTCAAAACTGTCATGACAGCCGTGCTCACGGTCAAGAGCGGCTTGGACTTATTCATGATTAGAGGATGATGGCTTTGGAAGTTGTGGGTGTTAAGCGGCGAGCTTAACATTGGAAATGATGTTATGGTTATTTGATTATGATGATGGGATGGGAGTTTGGGATCATTTCACCTGTGTAGTAATGTAGGTGCTTAATAAGCTAAGGTGATAGGTATTAATTGTGTAGTGCTTTAACCATGAGTTCAACCTCTCCTTGCTCTAGCCATGCATGACATAACTTTCCCACACTTGTTGAGTACCATCGGTACTCAACCTTGCATATTTGTTGGTTTATATTGCTGCTCAGGTCAAGATAATGAGGTGGTGTATAATGATCAAGACTTTGGACCCGAAGAAGGTTTCTAGGTTTATGGAGTCCCCCGGGCAACGCCTGTGACGGAGCCCACGAGAATAATTATTCCGCTGCTAGTTTATTTACTTGTGATAAACTTATTATTGTCCATCGAGACATTTGCTATGTAAGACTTATTTATATTCGACATCTGGCTTGTAATAAATGAAGCTTCACTATTTGTCATCACATGTATGAGAAAATGATCCTGGCATACATGTGATATTCACTTGGTTGTTCTTCGGAAAAACCGGGTGTGACAAAAGTCTTGTGAAGTAACCACACCGCTGATGAAACCACGTGGGAAAGTGAGGACTTTCTCCATTTAAATTTTCCCGGCTTGTTTGTACCATATGTCCAGCAGTCATTCTCCCTTCCTTCTTCTATTTATAATCTCGGGACGGGATTCTTTTAAGGGGGGAGGAATGTAACAGCCCTGACTTTTGTAAAGTTTGATTTCAACTTATGAAACAAAGTTAAGGCGAAGAAAGACTATAGTTGTGTCACATAAAATGATGAACACACAAATGGACATGTAAAGGAGTTAAAAAAATTCTCTAGCCCATGCTCAACACATGTTAACCTAGGGGAAAGAATTTCACTCCCAAAAATCTAACTCATGTGCACCTCCTTTATGAGTAGAGTGGAGGGAATTTAAACACAATTTGAATTCTTTTGAAAGGATTCATGTTCAGATTGCCCAAATGCATCCAAGTGAATTCACCGATGCATTCCTCATGTATTCAAGAGCCTAGGTTTCAAATTTGGAGAATTTTAGGGTTCATATACTATTTATTCCGAGGAATAAATGAGGGAGAGTTCAAATTCAAATCTGAATTTGAAAACTGAACCAAACATGCTCAATTTTGAAATTTGGGTTTAGATTCAAATTCCTCACATCATGTTCGGTCTACCGTCCAATTTTGGTGGAATTTGGACGAAGGCGGTGCGGGATATTAAAGCACAGAGGGGGGAGATATTTGGAGTGATGTGGCCCACATGTCATACACACACACACACAACACATACCGACTCTGTTTTCTCCCGGTGCAACGCGCGTGCGACAGCTCCCGGCAGCCGACCTCACCCAATAATCTCCGGTGCCACCTCCTGTTGCTGAGCCGTTGTGCGGTCTAATCATATACACAGAGCGTGCACCAAAGCCCTTTTTCTTCTTCCACTCACTCTCTCTCCTTCGGTGGTCTGCTCTCGTGAAAAACACCCGCCCTCGGCCGCTCTGTTCTTTCTGATCGCCGGCCACCAACCGAGCCTCGGTTGCTCAAGATCCCCAAAGCAAAGAGCAGCGGACACGAGTGCTCTAGTCGGCTAACATCTTCTTGCACGGTTCCGTGCTCGTTTGTGCGCGGGAATTCAGAGATACGGCCGTGCGCCCAAGTGAAACCTAAGAAGACCAAGCTCGGCCACTGTGGACAGCTCACACCGAAGGAGATCACGCCCAAGCAAGCCAACCCCTCGGTGCACCCACGACCGGAGCTGCTCACCCCAAAGCTCATCCCAAGCCGTAACTCCTCGGAGGAGAATTTTGAGAATTTCTCCCGGCTGGCACAAACCGACCCCAAGGTAGGGAATTGCAAAATTCATCGTCAACTCATGTTGTTAATGCTTCACACTTCGCACAGAGGTTCCTCACTAGCTAGCGCACATCCTCGAATCTAGGCCGAGAAATTAGGTTTAGAGCGAGAATTCCAAGTTCTTGCCACGGGAAAACTGCCGGACCCCATCGGCCGCACGGTGCTGATGGGTTTGGAGAGCTCCACGGCTCGTTTAGCCTCCATGCCCATCATATACACCTTCCCCTGGTGCTCTAGAGCAAAAAATCCGAACATTTTGTGTAGAATTCACTTTGCACAGACTCGCCGGAACCCTAATCCTTGCTGTTGCCGGTGCGCGCGTGTTTTCGGGCATTGCCGGCCGCCGGCGACTCCACCAATGTGTTCAGCGTGGTGAATAATGGGGGGGGGGGGGGGGGCGAGCAGGGGGTCAGGAGGTGGCCTGGAAGGCCCTTCCGGTGACCCTTGCCGGAGGGCACCGCCGTGGGCTCGGTTGGCGCGAGGTTGAAGAAGAGGGCTGTCAAGTGGGACCCACTGTCAGAGTTTAAACATTTCCAGGATTTTCCCATTTCAGTTAAAACTTTAAATAGCACAACTTTGTGTAGGAGTGTCCAAAATTTATCAAATAAATTTTGTTGGATTCCTCTCAGAGAGGACTATCCAGGGGTGCATTCCAACATTTATGAAAATCCCTGGATTTGGCTCATTAATTTATACATAAAGTCTGGTAGGATTTATTCCAGTAGTTCTGTGTATTGGAAAATTCCCGAATTTGGGCAGGAAATTTCAGAGGCATTGGACCTCATTTGCTTGGTCAAATGATGTGTTAATTCTTTATATCTCTGAAAAATGGGAAAATGAACAGAGCCATTTTCAGACATTTCCCTAATCCTTGTAAAATCCATATCTCCATGTAGGAAACTCCAAAAATGGTAGAACCAATTCCTATGGACTCAAGACATTTTGTACTTCACAAAAAATCTACTTTGCAGCATAGGAAAGCTTAAGATCTAGGAGGTAAGGGCAGATTAGTGAAAACCACATAAGGAATTGTTGTGTTCACCTTGAGCCATTTCATGAGCTCAATTTTTGCACACTGCGTAAATACCTTCCATAGAAGCTGTGGTTAAATTTTTAGCTTCACTGGACCTCTGGAACTTGTGCTACCATCCTTTAGGTTTAAGTGTTCATATAATGGACTTAATCACATGGTGATTAATAGTACCTCCATTTCACTTAGCATCTTTTTCTCTAAGGTCGTAGATCCAAAAACAGAAATCTTGCTGTTGTTTATCCCTCTTATGTGTGAGTTAACTTGTACAACAGCTTTGAATCATTTTCTAAATTGCTTTTGAATACATGTGCATAAATCATCTTAATTGCTCACGTGACGTCGACGTTCCACGAGGACTAAACTCCGCAGTGAGGATCTCCATCTCGTGATGAGTTTGGCGGATTCTCCAGAGGAAGACTAACTCCTAGCTTCTAACAAAACCGTTGAGCAAGGCAAGCCCCAGTTTGCATATAAGTACCACATTTAATTTTTTCTTTACTTGATATTGTGCATTATGCCTAGGATGCTTGAAACCCACTTGCATGTCTATTAAATCTCTGAGTACAAGGTTTAGTGTAGGCTCTGCCTCGTCATAGATGCTAGGCTAATGTTGTAGCTAGCTCGGTAGAAGTCGAGTAGTAAAAAGCAACTCGCGAGAAAGGTCGAATAATGGAGTTTACTCACGAGAGGTTGATGATAAGAGCACCCTCACGAAAAATGAGATGGGGACGGGGAGTTCCTGTAGGATGGAGCACTCAAGGTTGTCTCGACCTGCGATGGGTGTGACAATGCTTGAGACCACATTGGGTCTGGGCCGGGATGGTAAGGCAAATGTGGAGGTTGGGTTTAGCCCCGTCCGTATCGGTTAAGGACCGCATATATGCAGCCCTGCTGGACAAGATTAAGCTGTACCGGATATATAGTGGGGTATGAGACCCATGAAACTGATGTAATTCGATGGACCGTGATATATAAACTCATCCTTCACATGGGAATGGCGTTGAGAAGGCGGGAGGTGTAAATCCTTTAGCGAGCAACTTCGACGTGTCCGCGTAGAGGACCATCCTGATCGGTGCGAAACGTTTTTCTATGTCAGGTGTCGTGTGAAAGGTTGCTGCATACAACGTAAGAAAGAGCTCTTGTGAGAGTCTTTCGAGGCGGGTGTATGTGTCGTGTATTCTAGATTGTTATTGATTTGAATCGCTGTCGCTCATAGAAGAAGATTGAGCATACTTGCCCACTACGCCGTGATGTAGTAAGAAGAGGAACTAAGTCTCTTAACATGTTGTTTGTGGCTTAATCATTGTACTGGAACCTTGACTGAATTAGATAAGCGTTTCTTGTTTGATTGTGGACTTCCATGTTGTGAGGCGTGAGGACCACTAAAATGAAGGCAATGAGAATCTGAATATAAGGATCAAGTTTAGTCAAGCTTCATTTTGCAAAATTCATGTTCCTACTGTCTTACTACCCCTGCATGTAGAGTTACATGTTTAGGATTGATGGTTAAGACTTGCTGGGTCTTAGTGCTCACGGTTGCTTCTGAGTTGTTTTTGCAGGTAGCAAGATGCCTGCTACGAAGAAGGTTGTTCGGTGAGACGTTGAACCTCATGGTCCGTACAACTCATCGAAAACCTAGCCTTTGCCTTACTTGGTGAAGCTAGTAGGAAGCGTTCACAGGCTGAACAACTTCTCTTCAGCGTAGTTAGGGTCGAGAGTGAGTAGATGTCCAGCTTCTAAATTTCTCTGCGTGTGTACATTATGTTGTAAAACAGCTTATCTTGAGTAAACAAATGGTTCCATATGTTCTTACCGTCTTTTCTTGCATGCTGTTGGGTGCCGCATCGCACGGCACGACCCAGTGCGATCCCCGGGCGAGCGGCGCGACCCCGTCAGGGGCGGGGCGCCCTCACAGCGTGGTATTAGAGCCGCATTGGGAATAGAACGCATGAAAAGAGTCTATTTTCAAAAACTTATAGGTATACGAGTGAGGAACGTATAGTATGCCCACATAAGGATTATTATTAGCATAGTTACTTAAGGTGGCAAGCTGACCTTTTGTTACTCTTCAGTATTTCAATTCTGTAACGACGCACCTACGTGGAGGTAAGAATGGTAAGGAATGCTACCGAAAGCGGATCAATTTTGGTTAGCTCCCCCATACGAGGAAAGTAGTGTGGGATGTTCAATTGAGCAAAGGACGGGAAGTGAATATGTTTTCTAAGACTCTTCATGTCTTAGAGACATATGAATGGCACTAGCCTCCAGTGCGCAAACCCAGGGGCTAGAGGAGGAGACCCCATTGTGTGGTTTGTAACACGAAGTATGTTCTCTAGGACTCTTCATGTCCTATGAGGCTTACGAAAGCGCTGTTCCACCAGTGTGCTTTATTGCAAAGGTGTGGAACCCCTCGTCGGGTGGTGAATAACCCGATCATGTGCCTTGAGATGTGGCTTGACTCAAGGACGACCCATATGACAATGATACGGGGCGTATGTTTTTACTATGATATGAACCTGCCTGAAATGACAAACCATTGTGTGCATCACTATCGAGTGATTTTCTGCAGGTACCTTAACCACGAGTAGAACATTGCGTATAGAAAACGTTTGTGAGTGATCGTGTTAGTGCCACCACTTGAGACGTATATGCCGGTATAACGCCGGTTAGGATTTTTGATTTGGTGAGGATACGTAGTACCGTGATATGTTTTGAACTGCAAGAAAAAGGAGGTTTGCAAAGAAAAGAGTAAATTTGGAGTCTAGTATTCTATTAGGGGGTAATGAACTCCTATATTGAACTAAGTCAATTGGGAGTATAGATTGATTCACAAAGACTTAGGAATAACTTCCCCTATTTTTGACAGAATTTTTGCTGAAATTGAACATGGATTGGTTGAACCCAGTGGAGGTGTGTGATACATTTCTGGAAATATTTTGAAGTCTTCTACAACTTTTCTGTAGAAGTCCAGAAAATAATCTCCCTCCAAATGGATGAGATTCTCAGATGAGTGTGGACTGTCCAAAAACAGGGCAGACACAAAATGCTCTCTGGAAATTTCTGTATTTCGACCATAACTTCTTGTAGAAAAATTTCTAAGTTTCAAGTAATACACCGTTGGAAAGTTTAGGATATGTGCTACGACTTTGTAGTTCAAAGTTTCTCGAGATTTGGAGTTGAAATGATGAAATCTTGCGGACAAAACAGCCACTTTCAAAGGAGGTGCTGTCAAAATTGTTTCAGATTTCTGTCAACTTTGAAATATCACAACTTTTGATACAGAACTGATATGAGGGCAAATAAATACTCCTTGGAAAGATATTTAAGTTAACTATAACTTTGATATTCAAGTTGAGACATGAAATTTCCATTTTAATATTCATATTCTGAGATTAAGACCAATTGGTCATTCTGAACAGACTATTGCTTATTGCCTATGTAACTTAGGACTTGTTGTGGACAGGGATGTTTTAGACTTCTCTAGGTTCCGTAACATGTTCTTGAGTTATTTTTCAGTTTTTCCAACTGTTGGAATTAAGGGTTTGGACAAACTTGCTCAAGTTTGGTAGATTTCAGAATTATTGAAACCCTGGTTAGATTGTGTAGTGCTTCAATATCTAAGTGATACTTTTACGGTTAAGGTTTTTCAGTTCAAGTTGAGTTTAAACTTTGAATTTTAACTGTAAATTTCTCACTCTTGCAGTATGAAACACAATCATTCCAGGAGTGAGGTTGGTGAGTCGAGTCACGGTGAAAATAATTCGCCACGACAAGAAGTGCCGACATCATCAACCAGATTGGCGGAAATCTTAGGAAAGATGGCTGAGTCTCTCGATTTGTTGGTGCAACAAAGAATCCGACAGGATACCCTACAGCAAGTCCCCCCGCCAAGCACTTATTTGGATTTCTTAGCAACACAACCACCGTTTTTCTCGGAAGTGAATGAACCGTTGGAGTCGGCTCATTGGCTCCAATGTATTGAAGCCAAGTTTGATATGCTTGAGTGCGATATATATCAGAAGACTTTATTTGCCGCTCAACAACTCCATGGAGCTGCTGGAGCTTGGTGGACGGAGTACATCGCTACTCTTCCTGAAGGTCATCGTGGGACGTGGGAGGAATTCTGGAATGTTTTCCGGGCACGTCACATTTGTTTGGGAATTCTTCGAACAAAGTATCAGGACTTCCTGGAGTTAAAGCAAGGAGAAAGGAGTCCGTACGAGTACTTCAAGGAGTTTGAAGACTTGATGCAATACGCCACTCATACGGTAGACTCGGAAGCGTTGAAGTGTGAGTATTTCTTCTGAGGTTTGAATGTTGAACTTAAGGAACAAGTGGACTTGTTCAATAACAGTATTTACAATGAGTTGGTAAATGCCGCTATTATTAAAGAAGACATGCATCTCTGTTTCCAAGCGGAGCTGAAAAGGAGTATGCTGCCGGACAGTGATAGCGAAGTTCGTTCGAACTATCGAGTGTGGTATTACTCGCCAGTCAGGCAAGAAATTCAGCCTGTGGTGCAACTCCCACAACCACGGCTGGAGTTACTCACTTATGAGCTTCCACCTCAACAGCAGAGATCAGAAATTATTTGTGCAACCCTACCGCAACCAGCTATGCATGAATCCTCGTGTTAGTAGAGAGCTGAGGATTTCTGCAACATGAAATTGTTTGTATGAATTACCTCCACCTCGTGTTTGTAACTCTCACAAACACGAGTGTGGCTATTCACGGCTGGAGCTGAGCAGAGCCACAGTCGTGTGTCGTCTCATCAATGCTCAGATCAGCACCGTGAACCTTCAAGGAAGGATCTTTCAAAAGCTGGCAGGGTTAACTACACTGCTATTGGGGACATTGAAAAAGGCGAACCAGTTTTAGTGGGAACGTTCACCTTAAATAAACAACCAACTTTCGTGTTGTTTGATTCCGGAGCCACCCACAATTTTATTAGCAGAGACTATGTGCTGAAGAATTATCTTCCATTTAGCACAGTCAAGCATCCGTTTCATATCAGCTCACCCGGAGGCAAGATATCAATTAATGAAATGATCTCTCGGGTACCTTTATGTTTGGATGGAAACATCTATCCTGCGAGCCTTATCATACTCAAAGGCCAAAGGATTGATATTTATTTTGGGGATGTCATGGTTGACACATTATGGAGCTATCTTTGATATCAGCTCTCGGACTGTCCAACTGAATTCCCCAATACACGATTGCAACACATTGAATCTTGTGGATCCATCACAACGAGTTGCAGCGGTGCATCAGATTGAAGCTCCTAAGCTTGAGGATATTCCAGTGGTATGTGAATATCCAAACGTGTTTCCCAACGACTTGACAGGCATGCCGCCCGAACGTGATCTAGAGTTCAAGATTGAACTAGCACCGGGAACAACACCTATTTCTCGGCGACCATACAAAATGGCACTGAAGGAGCTAGCAGAATTAAAGGAGCAGCTGAATGACCTCATGGACAAAGGTTTTATACGCCCAAGTTCATCACCTTGGGGCTGTTCCGCTCTCTTTGTCAAGAAGAAGGACGAGACATTGAGATTATGCGTAGATTATCGTCCATTGAATGTTGTCACTATCAAGAATAAGTATCCACTACCGCGCATCGATATTTTGTTCCATCAACTAGTGGGTGCTAAGGTATTCTCCAAGATGGATCTTCGGTCCGGGTATCACCAGATAAAAATATGGGCAGAAGATGTACCTAAGACGGCGTTCTCGACGAGATATGGACTTTATGAATATCTTGTCATGTCATTTGGGTTGACCAATGCTCCGGGTCATTTTATGTATCTCATGAACTCGGTGTTCATGCCGGAGTTAGACAAGTTCATCGTGGTTTCCATCGATGACATCTTGGTCTATTCAAAGTCAGAAGAACACGCTGAACATTTGCGTATTGTACTCCAACGCTTGAGAGATCACAAGCTATATGCAAAGTTCAGTAAATATGAGTTTTGAATCAGCAAAGTGTCGTTCTTGGGCATATTATTTCATTGGAAGGCATCGCTGTGGACCCAAGTAAAATCGAGCAAGTGCTGACTTGGAAATCTCCAACATCTGTTCATGAAGTGAGGAGTTTCCTAGGTTTAGCGGGTTATTACTGGAGATTCATTCTAAACTTCTCCAAATTTGCTAAACCTATGATGAAGCTATTGAAGAAAAGCACCAAGTATGATTGGAGCAATTCATGTGAACAAGATTTTCAAACGTTAGTGAAGCATCTCACCACAGCTCCGGTTTTGGCCCAGCCGGACACAACGAAGCCTTTTGATGTTTATTGTGATGCATCAGGCATTGGTCTTGGTTGTGTGTTGATGCAAGAAGGACGTGTGGTCGCGTATGGATCCTGACAACTTAGGGGTCATGAGAAGAATTACCCGACGCACGACCTTGAACTAGCTGCAGTGGTCCTTGCATTGAAAATATGGAGACGTTATTTACTAAGCAATCTAGTACATCTCTACACTGACCACAAGAGCTTGAAGTACATCTTCACACAGAAAGAACTGAATATGAGGCAGCGAAGATGGCTGGAATTGATTAAGGACTATGAACTTGAGATTCATTACCATCCGGGCAAGGCAAATGTTGTTGCCGATGCACTTAGTCGAAAGCCCACGTTCACCATTTAGCCATGGCTGCACATGAAGAAGGAGAACCAAGCCTACGCTTAGTTACCTATGGATCGCTGTTCAACCTCACTCTTATTCCTACAATCCGAGATGAGATTGTAGAGGCTCAGAAGAGAGACAGGGGTATGTGTCACATCCGAATGAGAGTGGACAGAGGTGAGTTGAAGATGTCCCGCAAGGATGAAGAGGGTACTTTATGGTTTAACAACCGCATAGTGGTACCCCAGAATACAAAATTACGGAGGAAGATAGTGGATGAAGCTCATTCATCCAAGTACTCCATTCATCTTAGAAGCAATAAGATGTACCAGGACTTGAAATCTAAGTTCCGGTTGACACGGATGAAAAGAGAGGTTGCAAAGTACGGATCCGAGTGTGATACGTGTCGGCGGGTTAAAGCCGACCATATGAGGAAAGCCAGACCACTTCAATCGCTGAAGGTTCCAGCATGGAAGTAGGAAGACATAAGTATGAACTTCATCGTTGGTTTTGTAAAAGCCCAAGAGGTCACTTGCTAAAAGGTTCATCACCTCACCACACACAGCTAACTTAGTGGTTAGCTTTGAGAAGAGCAAGTAAACACAATCAAGAGGGCGATTAGAGGGGAAACCCATAACTGTAAAAAGTAGGAGTTCATACACATAAACATGAGAGGCTGAGTTCACCCCTAGAACTTAAATATTCTTGGGAAGGCTCAGGCCAAGTTTCATGCAAATCCAAACTCTTTTGAGCCACTTTTGGAGACATTTGAAAAAGGGGGTATTTGAATGCAAATTCAAATTTCAGCTAGTTTTCATCACTTGAATTCAAAAGTTGACATCATATTCAAACTCAGCACATTTTTCTGAGTTAGTCTACCAATTTTCATCCTCATTGGAGTCCATCTTGTCGGGAGCTAAATTCGCATGAATTCAAAACTTAATTTGAATTCCAAATTAAAACGTGAAGCAAATTTAGCCGAATCAACATCAAGTTGCAGAATTCAAATTTCATTCCATGAATTTGAGGCAAAGTCTACCATTCAATTTTGAGTGGTTGATATATTTGCAGCAGAGGGGAGGAAAAGGAGTAGAGGGGAGAAAAGGGCCCACATGTCAGTCAAGCCACTGAGTGAAGCAACACCCGCGTGCGCTCTGTTCTCCAGGTCTCTGCAGCGTTTGCCACTGAGATGCTCGGGTTTCCACCTCCTCAGCGCACGACGGGCTGGTGCACCACAGCTGCTGCTTGCTCACGAAGGCACCCCGAATGCTGCAACCCACGGACCGTGCTCTGTTTCACCGCTCGACAAGGAAAAGCCGCCGCTCGCTGCCATCTCTGAAATTTGATCGGGAGAAGACCAAACTCGTGCCTCCGAGCTCCCCGAGATGCACAAATGTCACTGAAGGATCCTCTCCTACCTTCTCCACACACCACCGGGTTAGCCAAGTTTCCCTAAACCGAGAACACAACTTCCTCCGTGGCAACCTAAACAAACCGGCAACTGGACGTCCGTGGACAGCTCTCCACAGAGGTTTTCACGCCTGAGCAAGCACGGCCACGGGAGTGCACTGCCTTGGTGATGCTTCATCCAAAACTTGGTGCAAGCCGTGAACCCTAGCAGCTGAATTTGCCGTTCTTCTCCCGAAGCACCTCCACGGACCTTTCGGTATGGAATTCCAAAATTCGCACTCAATTCTCGCTTAGATTTCATCAAATCGTGCACAAAGGAGCTAGAGTAATCGGCGACCAACTTTTCATCACAACCCTAGCCTTAATGCCATGTAGACCGATCAATTTCCATTTTTCTGAGCTCAACCATGGCGGCACCAATCGGGCGCATGGTGCGAACCCATTTAGAGGTGTTTCACGCGCCGGTTCTTACTTGCCGAGCTTCCCTAACATCCAAGGATGCTCTAGTGCCAATCACTTGCACGTTTGGCGGGTTAGAACCACCGGCCGATGGCACCGGACCTCTCCCGAGGCCGCCGCAGGTCGCCGGCACGTTTCCGGTTCCCTAGCGCCCACGCAAACCCCACCAACCGATTCCCCATAGCTGAAAACTCATAGGCGGCGAGCCTCAGGCCGAGAGGTGGCCAGAAACACCGGTCCGGCGAGCTCCGGTGGAGGTCCGGCGAGGGAGCAGCGCGGGAGCGGGAAATAACCCGAGGAGGAAGAAGACTCAGGTGGGTCCCGCGTGTCAGTGACCGATAGTTTAAATCTCGGATCGGATGTGGCTCGGGATTTTGTGTGAATACGCGGGAGACTCTGCGGACCCCGTGTGGTTTGGCTGTAGAGCTGAAATGTAGCCCCGGGACCCACCAGCTGGTTTAAACTTTTATTTGAATTTCAGAATTTGATTCAAAATTCAACTAGCTATAACTTTTGCTCGGAAGCTCGAAATTAAGTGAAACAAATTTTGTTGCATTTAGGTTTTCGAGTACTTTCCAGAAAAACAAGTTTCAGCTCATGAAACTTATTGTTTTTCCAGAATTAATTCCCTAAACTTTCAACTGTTGGGAATTTTATCTGGAGAATTCCTGGGTGGAAAATTCTGAAATTTGGCTGGGGTGTTCATTTGAAAATCCTTGAGTCACAGTAAAAGTTTCAGATCCATCCAAGTTCTTTAGTTTCCCTAATGGTGTGATTAAGTGAACTGCCCTGAGAAAATGGAAAAATGCACAGAAACATTTTTCAGATTTTCTCAAATCTTGTTTAGGCCATAACTCCCTCTAGGATTCTTCAAATGACAGGAAACCAATTCCATTAGAACCATCTCAAATTCTAGTTTCCAGAAAGTAATGATTGGAGCCATGAATATCCCTGGATATCCTTAGAAGCTCTAGTAATGACCAAATAGACTTTTATTTGTACAGAGCTCAAATGAACCTTGTTTCAGATAAAACTTGGTCAAGTCTCTGGTTAGGATCCTACCAAGCCACCATAAAAATTTCAAAGCCAAAGGGGAGGGCTAGCTAGAGTTATGGTATTTACATCGTCAGTTCCAAACTTTGCATTTAAATTGACATATCGTTAATTGCTTACGTGTAGTCGCTGAAGGCGAGGAAACCCCAGAAGTGCTGGACTTTTTCCTTCCGGACGAGGCCCTAACTTCTGACCAGCAGCAACAAGGCAAGCCCCGGTTTGCATTAACAAGTTTTATAAAGTTTTGCTTTATGTATACTTAGCATGAGTTATGTTTGTGCATTAGATGTAGGATGGATGAAACCCAAGTGCATAACCAGATTTTTCCTACAAGAGTGAGGGTAGTGTCTAAGTCCTCGAGTAGTCAGGCTGTGCTTAATGTTCATATAACTTTGGTACAAGTCGAGTAGTTGGAATCTACTCGCGAGTATAGTCTATGGGACACACGGGATTGGTTCGGGTGAGGTGAGATCACTTTAGTAAGAAAATGAGACTAGGCGGGGGCTAGGGCGCAGCAAGAGGAAGTCTTGTGGGCGCAGCCCTGTCCATGTCAATGGAGGACCGATCCGTGTGCGGCCCTGCTGAACAAGTATTGAACGTACCGAAGGCATACCGGATATATGGGCCCCGATAAACCGATGTAACCTATACCTCCGGGCGTTGAGGCATAACACACCGATTTATAGGTGTAGGTTGAGGGCAGCAAGGTGGAAATCCACTAATGGGCATAGAGAGATGCTCCGTGTAGGGAACCTCCTGTCCATTTGGATGCGACCGGTTCGACGTTTGGGCTGTTTGGTGAAAGGTTGTCCTGTACGACATCGAGTGAGCGTGCTGTGCAGCTCCACGGGTGGGCGTACGTGACGTGCTATTCGGGTATCCCTGCAGGTGTATATCGAGTCGATTCGCCATCCCTCGCGGTGATGAGTACCGCTTGTTCACTGCATTGTGACGTAGATAAATTATGGAATATTGTGATTCAATTCTGCTGATATGTATAAATTGTATTGTTACATGTGTGCCACCAAATATCGCTTACTAAATTTCAGATTCATGAACTGTTAACTTGCGGCTAAAAGATGAATTAAGGATGAACTTGTAGGCGTGTCCGTTTGCTGCAATTTACCATCCTATGTTCGTTGTGAACTGCATGTAGAGTTTCATGCATAGGTGAGTCAGTTAAGTCTTGTTGAGCCATCGTGCTCACGGTTGCTGCTATAAGTGTTTTTCAGGTAAGGACTACCCCACAGACTCAGGGTACGAGTTCACCGGCGAGGGCTATCCTCCGTCGGGGACCACGGCTGAGTGGGAGCCGTACACGCCGCGCTGAGCTGAGGAGTGGGGCTAGTGTGGGTTGTCCATAGGGCTGGACAACCGACTTTTGCTAGTTAGTTGGGTGTGAGTTGTATAAATTTAGCTTTCGCAGTTGTATACTCTGTATTTAGATGTAAACTGAAGGCTTGTACTACTTTGTACATATTCAGTTTGTTTTCTATGTAATACAATGTTGTCCTTATGCTGTGTGCTGTCGGGTGTCGCATCGTGCGGCACCACCTTCTGAGATCCTGGGCGTGCGGATTCTGGTCCGTCACAGGCTGGTATCAGAGCTGCTTAGGAGATAGCACACTAATTAAGGACTGTATTACGGGAGAACTTAGGATTATGGTGAGGATTCGCTAGTATGCCCAAGTAAGGACTATATTAGCATAGTTACTTAAAGTGGCATGACTAACATATGTGTTATAATTCTGAATTTTGATTTTGTAAAGACGCACCTACGCTCAGGTAAAAATGGTAAGGAACACCACCAAAAGCGGTTCAATTTTGGTTAGCTCTCTTGACGAGGAATGTGGTTCAGGGATAGATCTCACAGCTTGGTGTGAGACATCAATATGAAACTCTTGGACTCTTCATGTTCCTGAGTTCATATGAAACGTTGGTCCCTAGCATGCATTAGGCAAGCAAGTGGAGACTCCATCGTGTGGTCAGTAACGCGATATTCTGTTCTTCTGGAAATAGCCTAGGAGGACATACGCAGCGCTTGCCATCGGCGTGCCCTGCAGGGCAGTATGTGGTATCTGTTGGATTGATAAAATTCCCAACCATGATGACCCGTTCGCGTTCTACTCGGGTTCCCCATCGTGTGGTGTAAACACACGATCACGAACCTTCAGACGTGGTTTAACTCAAGGACGACCGTATGGCAATGATATGGGCGTATGTATTTACTTTCAAATTATGGACCTGCCTGAAATGACAACAACCTTTGAGTGCATCACTATTGAGTGTTCTTCTGCAGGTACTAACCACGTATGTCAACCGTGTAGTGTACGTGTGTGAGAGACCGTTTAGTGCCAGAATTGAGACGTATATGCCGGTATAATCCGGGTAGGATTTTTCTTTTGTGAGGAATGTAATACCGACATATAATAGGCATTTGCATTAAAGATTAACAAGGAACGAAAATAACCAAGTCTCAATATTTAGGACCCTGGTTGGGTAGAAAAATTCAACAGTTGGTTAGTTTAGCTCAAAGGGATTGAAAAACAGAGTGCTCTGTTTTGGGCAGCAAGTTGCTGAAAGTTAACAGAGCATAATTCACAGGTTACTTAGCCAATGGGGGTGTGGGATACAGTTCTGGAAAGGTGTTTAAGCTCTACAACTATGTTGTAGACTTCCACAGCAGAATCACACCATAAACTGGTTGAAATCCCAGAGGAATGTAAACTGTCCAGAACCAGGACAGGTTCAAAAACTCTCTTTTCAAGCATAACTTCCTGTAGAAAAATCTAAAATTTTCATATGATACATTTTTGGAAATGGCAGGAGATATTTCACATCTTTGTAATTCAATGTTCCTGCAATTTCAGCACGGAATTCAGTGGAATTTGGAGTTGAAAACAGCAACTTCTAAAGGAGGTGCTGTTGAAATTCTTCCAGAAATTCTGTTGAATTTGAATTATCATAACTTTTTAACCAGAGCTGATACGAGGGCAAATAAATACTCGTTAGAAGTATACTGAAGTTAACTTTAACTTTGGTATTCAGCTTGAGTCATGAAAATGGCCAGCACCAGATCAAAATCTGGGATATGTAAAAACTGGTCATTCTGGGCAGAGGGATGGACAGTTGAACACATTTGAGAGATTGTTGTACCCTAAGGGGGTTTGATTACTTCCAATGGGGTAGCACATACTCATGAGTTGTTATCTTCAACTAGTGAAAGGTTTGAGTATATTTCTGACTCAAGTTTCTTTTGCTAGAGACCATGTTTGTGTCGTATTGAAGATAAAAGGGTAGTATACGTGATGACAAAGCGATATTAATGACTCGTAGTGACCAAATCTAGTTGAGATGAACTTCCAAAGAGGAAGTCCATCAAGTTCGATTTAACTAGTTTGTATTTGGTCTGGTAATGGTGTAGCTTGTGCAAAGTTATTACATTATCTATTGCGAGATGTATCGCACGTTTATTGTCATTATGTCTTTATGCCTATTTTATTGAACTGCATGAAGTATGTTGCAGGACTGATTTTATTGTCGTATGGTTGCAGATGGTTCGTACATGGGCCACACATGAGGTTTGTGGCTCTAGCCAGCAGGGGGGTGATGACTCCCAGCCACCTGCCTACGACAGTACCCCGCAGCAACAACCACCACCGCCGCCTCCGCTTACACTAGCGGATGTGATCGCGGCACTTGTGGGTTGTGACGCCCCTGTTCCGAGAAAACCTCGGAACCGAGCTGATGCATATGTGTGCCCAGGATGTTCATCACACATACACATATAATCCACAAACTGAATTCAGAATATAACCACGAATAATAGGGTTTTATTACAACGTCTCATGAGTCTCTAACTCATTCTAGCAGCGGAAGTCTTATTCTAGCAGTGGAAGTCTTCTAAACTATTGCGGAAGCAACTAAACAGCCGCAGCGGCTCCATCATATACTCCACAGGCAAGTTGACGGTAGATCACACGCCTAATACTCCACATGATCTTCAAAGTACTCCTCTCCTGTTGCTGATGATGTATGATAATGCAAGGGTGAGTACATGTCGTACTCAGCAAGTGCGGGAAGTATGACATGTAGCTTATAACAAGGTAGGTATAAAAAGGCTCATTGCATAAAAGTAAAGTTTATTTTACAAAACATGATAAAAACAGAAACTAGCTTTAAGTGAATTAAATCCCAACATGTATCCAATTAAAACATCAACATACCTCCATCATATTTCACCTCTTTTCATGTCTCATCAGACATTCATCTTTCTCAACTTTTTCTCTTGCTCATGAATACCATCTTGTATTTATTACCATCTCATCTCATATTCAATTCCATCTCATACCTAGACCAAAGCTCATTATCACGACTTAACAGTCCCATTCTCATCACCAAGACTCAACAGTCCCAAAAAAACCAAATCCAAAGACCAAACCAATACCCAAACCAAGTACCAACCCAATAACCATCCCATCTAATCATGGAAGTTGGCCAGGCGTTTGTGACCGTAAGCACGGCTATCATGATAGTTTTACACCCTGCAGAGTTTGCACCACTTTACCCACAAGTTTGTGATTTTGTCACCCATCGGCCACTGCAGAACCTCCATTATACCAGTACACAACCGTCGGTGTATGGCCAAGAGATCACAAAATAGCCTTTACAAAGGGGCTGCTAGATGTATGGACTCACTAAGGTTTCACCAGCAGGCTCGAATCACCATTCTTCCACCTACAGGCCCCCTCTTGTGCCATGCAGTTCCCAGGGCAGTCCTCTCTCGACTCCCATTCCCTGCGCCTTCCACGGTCCATAACAATCTAGTAACTTACCAAATTAGTCAGCTAAGCCGCACCCATACTTGGCCTTGTGGTGGCATTGTGTTCCTGGCATATGCTCGCATGAACCGGTCCTTAGATCTACGGCAAGTAACCACCATCTCATTCTACCACATCCACGAGCCAAGCTTTTCTAGATCTCCCCCGATCCATGTTCATTATCATCAAGTTCTCAATTATCATTATGAGTGCAGTAGCTAGACACATCCTATCTCGCTTCCCATATCTCGTGGACTCAGCAAAGCAAAATGACCATACCCGACTCATCAACTTTCCCGGCGACAAGGGTGGTCAACAAAACTAGTAAACTCCTATAAAAGGGTTTCCCATCAAGTTGACTCAAACATACACAATTTTCGCAAACAAAACAGCTTTCAAAACATGGGATCAATATGGTCAAGGGGCACTTGCCTTGTTCCTGTGGCTTCTGTTGCTCTGGGATCTCGAAGTCTTGGTGTTGTATTCCTTCGTAGATAGCTCCCTGAGCTTGTCCTTCTACTCACGATCACGCACATACAAGATTTACATCAATCAAACATCAAGCACAATCCTTATTCAAGATGCAATGGTGCATATGCATGCTAACCCTATGGTGCTGTTTTATTAGATCAGTTTGTACGTGTTCTTGCATGTTTTAAGGGGTTTTGCATGGGGTTTTACGATGAACAAAGGTGTACAGATCAAATGTGGATGGGTGATGATCATGACTCTAGATCAAACCGATCAACACGTGATCTGTCCACGAAAAAGCTTTTGTTCGAAGGGATCGAAGAAACAGATGCAAAGAAACCGCAATGATGTCGTAAGGTGGTATTGGAGACCTACCTTACTTCCTTCGGGTCCTTCCTCCTAGCAAAAAAAGATCGTCGGCTCTCCTCCGGCGATGGCGATCGTGTCTGGGCTCGTCGGCGGTCTCTCCGGTGATCAAACTCCGGCGAAGGGGTTTAGCTCGGCGAGTTTGGGGGCTAGGGATTCTAAGTTGTCGGCTTGGGAAGATGTTACGACCAAGGGGTGTTTCGGGTTCTTTTTATAACCGGAAAAAGAAAAGTCCTTCTCTGATTTGATTTCAAACAAGAGTCCTATTTGATTTATTTTTGGATCTTAACAACTTATCTCTAATCGATTTGGTGCGGTATCAATCGTGGAAGAATCTGTGTCCGTTTCCTCAGTACCGATACTCGCGTACAGGGGAAAAACCGCTTCAGAATCGCGTCCTTCCGCCGGGATAAGCTCCGGAGGCTCCACATGTCCAGCGGGGGCCTGGTCTCCCTTTTCAGCAGAGACAAGCTCTGGTTGCGCCACATGTCAGGCGGGCGGGACCTCCCTCTCCCTCAGATGTGAGCTCCGCGTGCGCCACATGTCTGGCGGGTGGGACCTCCCTCTCCCTCAGAGGTGAGCTCCGTGTGTGCCACGTGTCTGGTGGGTCGGGACCTCCCCTCTCTCCAGAGACGAGCTCCGCGTACGCCACGTGTCAGTGCCGGACCTCCTCTCTCTTCGGAGGTAGCTCCAAATGTGCCACGTGTCAGTGTCGGACCTCCCCTCTCTTCGGAGGTAGCTCCGAATGTGCCATGTGTCAGTGCCGGACCTCCCCTCTCTTCAGAGGTGAGCTCCGAGAGTGCCACGTGTTCAGCAGTGCCGAATCTCCTTCCTGCTCAGAGATGAGCTCCGAGATCGACACGTGTCCAACAGCGTCAGACCTCCCTTCCTCTCGGAGATGAGCTCCGAGGTTGACACGTGTCCAACAGCGTCTTCTCCTCGAAGGTGAGCTCCAAGGACGACACGTGTCCAGTAGGACCGAATCTCTCGGAGGCGAGCTCCGAGGGTGACACATGTACGGCGGGGGCGGACCTCTCGGAGGCAAGCTCCGAGAGCGACACATGTCCCGTGGGTCGGACCTCTCAGAGGCAAGCTCCGAGAGCGACACGTGTCCCGCGGTTCTGGGCCTCGCTTCTCCGCAGTGACTAGCTTCGAGCCTGCCACGTAGCCAGTTAGCGGCGGACCTCACCCCTTTCGCAGGGATGAGCTCCGAAGGCGCCACGTGGCCAGCGGGCCGCGGGAAGTATCTTCGGCGCTCTCGATGAACTGGAATTAGCTCTTTTCGGCTATCCTTTTGATTCTTTTTCTGTTTCCAATTCTTTTAAAATGTTTTCTCTACATGAATTATGAATGCATGCATGAATACGAAATCGAGGGTGTTACAAACCTACCCCCCTTAAATCGAATCTCGCCCTTGAGATTCGATAGTGGAGAATAGATGAGGGAATTCTGCCTTGATGTCTTCTTCACGCTCCCATGTGGCTTCGGCTTCTGTGTGATGTCTCCATTGCACCTTGCACCAACGGATCACCTTGCGTAGCTCGGGTGGTAGCTCCCAAACCGTGAGTTGGTGACATGCTCCCTTTCGGCTCAATGCATCATCTACTACATTGGCCTTTCCGGGGTGATAGTTGATTCCAACATCATAATCCTTGATGAGATCCAACCATCAACGTTGCCTCAAATTCAAATCCGTTTGAGTGAATGTGTACTTGAGGCTTTTGTGATCTGTATAGATCTCGCATCGGTGGCCTAGGATATTATGTCTCCAAATCTTCAAGGCATGTACCACGGCTGCGAGCTCCAAATCATGTGTGGGGTAATTCAGTTCGTGTTTCTTTAGTTTCCTTGACGCATAGGCTACCACTTGTCCTTCTTTCATGAGCACACATCCAAGCCCTTGTCTTGATGTGTCACAATATATGTCGAAGCTCTTGCTTAGGTCCGGCAATACCAAAATCGGTGTTGTGGTTAGCCTTTTTTTGAGCTCCTCAAAGCTTCCTTGGCATGCTGGGGTCCACTAAAACGCTTTTCCTTTCATCAGTAACTCCGTCATAGGCTACACTATCTTGGAGAAGTCCTTGATGAAACGTTAGTAGTATCCAGCCATCCCAAGAAAACTCTGAATATCCCTCACGTTTTGCGGTTGGTTCCACTTCAGAACATCTCCTACTTTTCCGGGATCAACCGGTACTCCTCTCTCGGAGATGATGTGGCCTAGGAACGATATCTCCTTTAGCCAAAATTGACACTTGACTGAGTTTGGCATACAATTGATGCTCTCGCGGCTTCTGTAATGTCAATCTCAAGTGTTCTTCATGTTCTTCCTCGCTCTTTGAATACACCATAATATTGTCGATGAAAACCACGACGAACTTGTCCAAGTACTCCATGAAGACCTTGTTCATGAGGTACATGAAATATGCGGGTGCATTCGTTAACCC
The DNA here is from genome assembly GCA_030760725.1 of Neostapfia colusana. Lineage (NCBI taxonomy): Eukaryota > Viridiplantae > Streptophyta > Magnoliopsida > Poales > Poaceae > Neostapfia > Neostapfia colusana. The sequence goes on from JASWHV010000016.1 coordinate 36,835,388, forward strand.
AAAAGACATGACGGTATATTCATACGAACCATACCGTGTTCGAAAGGCAGTCTTGGGTATGTCGGAGGGCTTAATCTTCAGCTGGAAGTATCCCGACCAAAGATCAATCTTGGAGAAGACCCGGGCTCCTTTCATTTGGTCGAACAGGTCTTCTATACGGGGCAGGGGGTATTTATTCTTGATCGTCACCTCATTGAGAGACCTATAATCCACACACATCCTTTGGGTCCCATCCTTCTTGTCTACGAAGAGCACAGGGGCTCCCCATGGTGACGAGCTTGGTCGTATAAAACCCTTTTCTAGCTGCTCCTAAATTTGCTTCTTGAGTTCCACTAGTTCATTAACGGGCATCCTATAGGGCCTCTTTGCTATAGGTGCAGTTCCAGGTACCAAGTCAATGGCAAACTCAATGTCCCGGTCAGGTGGCATACCTGGAAGTTCTTCCGGGAACACGTCCGAAAATTCTTGAACCACCGGAATGCTTTCCAATGTTTCTCCTTCGACGTGGTTCAACGTTGCCTTCTCGGTTGCCGGTTGGGCTGACTCAAACTCAATACGGGTACCGTGCTCGTTTGTCAACTGCACGCTCCTCTCGGCACATTGGATTATTCCGTTGTGCTTGCTTAACCAATCCATTCCAAGTATTATGTCAAGCCCTTGGGAATCCAAGACAATGAGGTTGGCAAGGAAGTCTACCCCCCTTATTTTAAGGTTTATTTTCGGATATACTATATTAGTCCTCATCTCTCCACCGGGAGAATTAACCAACATAGTATATTTCAAGTGTGATATGGGTAGATTATACTTGGCAACATACTTGGATGATATGAATGAATGCGATGCTCCGGAATCAAATAAAACAACGGTTGGGTTGGAGTTGGCAAGGAACATACCAATCACGACGTCCTCAGCCTGTTGTGCTTCCTCAGCGGAGACATGATTCACGTTTCCCCGAGCATAGTTTTGCTGCCCATGGTTGTCTTGATTTGCTCCTCCGTTCGGCCGTGGGTTCTGCTTGGGCGCGTTGCTTGGTTATCCAAGACCTTTCTTCGGGCACTGACTTGCGAAGTGCCCATCTCTCCACATGCAAAGCATGCCTTGTTGCCCAAGACAGCAGGAACGTTGGGCGGGGGTTTTGAACATAAGCGCCCATGTTGGGTCAGGGCGCAGGAGGCAAAGGCATACGAGGTGCATGCGTAACAGGACGTTGTTGTAGTGGTTGATTGGGGCGAAACGACCGATACTGTGGTGCAGCTGGGGGCATGTACCGAGGACGTATGTTGCTCCCTTGTGGCTGGTATGGAGTCTTTCTTTTGCCCTCTTGCTCGATCTCCCGGATCTTGCTCTCAACCACTATAGCTTTGTCAACTAGCTTTTGGAAGTTTGCATAGTCATTGTTGAGGAGCTGAACTTGGATCTCATTGTTCAACCCTCTCATGAACAAGTACTGCTTCCGTTGGTCCGAGTTGACGTCCTCGGGGGCATACCTTGACAGCTGCGTGAACTTGTTGAGGTACTCGTTCACGCTCTTCTTGACTTGGCGGAGACCTTCGAACTCTTGCCTCTTTAGCATAATGACTCCAACAGAGACATAATGAGAGCGGAAACTCTCCTTGAACTCAGTCCAAGTGATAGTCTCCGGGTTGTCATGAGCGTTGCATAGAGCATCCCACCAGTCAGCGGCTGCTCCCATGAGTTGGTGCGATGCGAAGAGAACTTTCTCTCGATCATTGCACCGAACTATGACAAGATTCTTCTCCATGGACTTCAACCAATCATCGGCCTCCATGGGATCATTAGCTTGTGAAAAAGTGGGTGGTCGAGTCCTTATGAACTCTCCCAATCGGTTGTGAGCCGGCGGTGGTGGCGGTGGTGGTGGTGGTGCAGGAACGGGGTTGTTGTTGTTGTTGGCTTGCAGCTGAACCAAAGTTTGGATCATGGTTTGCATGAGCTAGTTCTGCATAGCCATCAACCATTCCAAGTTGTTTGCACCAGCGCCGGGGTTATCATCCTCAGGAACTTCGACGTGGTCATCCTCTTGTGGTTCAAGGTTGCCACAGATGTTCCTCCTTGGACGGCCGGTGTTTTCTCTCACCATCTGTGAGAGAGAGTTGAGTGGAATAGAAGTTAGAAGTTTAGATTGATCTCCCTAACTATATGCATCAAGGTGGATGGACTATATATCATCCTATATGAGGATGTGAACAAGTGTCGAAGCATCTCACATCTCTCTACTATGTGTGGATATGGACAACGCTGAAACGTCCCACAACTCACACTAAGCACTCAGGCACAAACAATCATCAAAAAAGTTCAGCGCACAACTCCTATTCAAAGCTTACTCAATGGGGGTCCTATGTGGTTTGGGGTGATACCAATCTGTGACTTCGTCCTACGGTCAAGGTTCTGATGCCAATCTATGCATTTTACCTAAGCTTGTATCCTATGGTCAGCGTGGATCCTAATACCAATCTGCGACTAGGCTTGCGTCCTATGGTCAATGTGGCAGCACCAATCTTGTGAATTCTATCTAGGCTTGCGACCTACGGTCAACAGTGGCTCTGATACCAATCTGTGACGCCCCTATTCCGAGAAAACCTCGGAACCGAGCTGATGCATATGTGTGCCCAGGATGTTCATTGTCACACCCGGTTTGTCCAAAGAACAACCGAGTGAATATCACATGTATGCCAGGATCATTCTCTCATACATGTGATGACAAATAGTGAAGCATCATTTATTACAAGCCAAGTGTCCAAATATAAAATAAGTCTTACATAGCATAATGTCTCGATGGACGATAATATGTTCATAACATGTAAATAAAACAGCAGCGGAATATAAATCTTGTGGGCTCCGTCACAGGTGTCGCCCGGGGGACTCCGTGAACCTAGAATCCTTCTTCGGGTCCGAAGTCTTGGTCATCGAACACCACGTCATCCCCTTGACCTGAGCAGCAATTTAAACCAACAGAAAAGCAAGCTTGAGTACCGTTGGTACTCAGCAAGTGGGGGAAAATTATGTCATGCATGGCTAGAGCAAGGAGAGGTTGAACTCATGGTTAAAGCACTACGCCATTAATACCTATCACCTTAGCTTATTAAGCACCTACATTACTACATAGGTGAAATGGTCCCAATCTCCCAACCCATCATCAAAATCAAGTGACCATGACATCATTTCCAATGTTAAGCTCCCCGCTTAACATACTCAACTTCCAAATTCATCATCCTCTAATCATGAATAAGTCCAAGCCACTCTTGACCGTGAGCACGGCTGTCATGACAGTTTTGACTCTGCAGAGTTTGCACCACTGTACCCACATGTAGTGATTTCATCCCCCGTTGTCGGGTGGACTAAAAGAACCTCCATTATGCCAGTGGCCACGAACCACGTTCACACTTCCGAGGTGTGTAGCCAGGAGATCACTACGAGGCCTTTACAAAGGGATTCCCGACGAGCGTGGGCCCACTGAGGTTTCACCCCTAACAGCATACAAGAGGCTCCAACCCCGCTGCAGTGGCCCCCTCTTGAGCCTTGTGGTTCATATGGTAGTCCAGCTGACACCTACTCCCCGCACCATCCAAACACCCATACTACGCCGGAGATACACCTAATTAATTGGCCAAGCTGCCCCATCTCAGCATGTGGTTGGCACGGTAAAGCCAGGTTACATGCTCCATGAACCGGTCCTTAGGATCCAGGCAAGCACTAAACACAAACCCGAGTCTCGTGCACACAGCAGCAACCAAATCATCCAACTTGCCTCAATCCCTACCTCTACATAACTCATAATATCTCATTCAAGAGTAAGGTAAATAAGTTGATGATCTCATATCCCATTTATCCCATTCTAAGCATGGCTAAGCATAAGTATATAAATAAATGACATAATAAAATAAATCCCAACCCAGGCTACAAGGAAATAAGATAATGAAAATCTAGGGAAACTTCCTAGTGTGGGTATCATATTCCAAATTGACAATGCAATTAAATTCTAACTACACATCCTAGTATAGGATCAAAGTGGTCAAGGACACTTGCCTTCTTCCTGCTGCTCTGGGAATGGAAAGTCTTGATCTTGAAAGGTGAGAACCTGCTCTGGGGCTGGTTCTACTCATGCCAATACACACATAGCAAAAGAAAACAACATTCCATAAGCCATATTCCACACTTCCACTCATGCAAACCACACATACATACATATGAAAGTCATTCACATTTTTAAGTGTTGTGGTTACCCTAGATGTGTTGATTTTAGGCCTACATGCACTTTTAAACATATATATTATTTCTAACTTTTGTATTCAGATTTCTAATTGCACACTATATATGAATTTCCAATTTGAACAAATTCTCTATATTTAATTAATACACTTCTTAGCCACAAAATTTGCATGAAAGATAATTTCCTACTCCAAATAGGTTTTTAGATCTTCTACAAAATCTTAATTTGAAGTTTTTGGATTTGGAGACCTCATTTAACATTTTCTAATTATGCATACCTATTTTCCTATATTTTCAGATTTATTTTCTATGCCTAAAAGTGAACTTTAATATTAAAATAGTAAGACATATCACCTAAACAGAATAGGTTCTGATCTAAAATGTTCAATAAAATATCTTTGAACTTCCTCTCTGATGGGGATCAAATTAAATTTATTTTACCCATTTTCAGAATTATTTTCTAGCCTAAAATGAAATTCCAGAAATAATAAAAGTAAACAGCACTTAGTCAGATTTCATTTCAGCCTAAAATCAGTTCTCAACTCATTCTAAATGTTTTCCAAGTGCTAGGAAAATTTACATTTGTATTTGCACATGTGTTTACATCACCATTTGAATTTAAATTCTACTCATATGTTCAAATTTCTTAATTTAATACCCTATAGGGTCTAAAGGGCAAATCCGCCCTACTGCAGGGTCTACTTTACTATTTCCTAAATTTTCAGGGGCCTAATTACACAAAACAGAAAGGTTTTCCTAATTTTTATTAAGTCCAGGGGCTAAAACTGATTTTTAAATGAATTTACATGAATTTCTGAAGGTCCAGGGGCTAGATCAGAAGTTTCCGGGGCTAGCTCGTGTTTTCCGAGATCCCCAGGGGGTAGCGCATAAGATTCCCGGCCTTTATAATGCGGGGCTGACGTGGGCCGTTGGATTTAAAACAGACGGCTGAGATTATAACGCGAAACGGTACGGGTTAGATCTATTCGGGACCGCACGATTTAAAATGGACGGGCCTCAGGGGGCCACGTCGCCCTGGCTGTGTGCGGGCAGCGCTGCCCGGCGGCGCGCAGCGGTGGGAGGCGGCGATCTCGCCTGAGAGTTTCGGATTTTCGTCTATACTTCCTAAAACTTGGATTTCTTGGCATAGAACGGAAGAGGGGAGGTAGGGGATCTCACCTCGGAGTTTTTCTTGAGCTCGGAGGCCCTGGAAAGCGGTTGGCGACGAGGTCCGAGGGGAAAACGAGGCGGTGCTCACCGGAGCTGTGTCTAGAGCGCAAAACACCGGCTTTCCTTCACCTGCAAGACTCCTCGGCGGCGGTGGAACACAACAAGCCCGTTAGATCAGAGAATCTGGACGAGGATCGAAGGAAAACGGCGATGGGAGCTTCGGTTCTCACCGGGAACAGAGGCGGCCGATCGGGGAGGAAAAAGGGGCGGATTTCGGCGTTTAAATGGGCGAGGGAGGGCGGCAGAGGTTGGTTTAGATGTGCAGCAATGCGTGGGCTGGAGATCACGGCTCCGGAGCAAGAAAATCGGGCGTGGCAGCGGCGATCGGCGCGGAAGTAGCGTGGCGGTTGGGCGCGCGAGCGGGGAGGGAGATGGCACGCGGGCCCCGCATGTCAGGGAGAGGGGGAGGGGGGAGCGGTCGCGGGCTTTGGGCTGGCTGAGGTGGGTTTTGGCCCACTGGCCGTTTTTCTTTTTCTTTTTCCTTTTTCTTTTCTTTTCTGATTCAAATTTGAATTCCAGTTTGAATTTGAATTGTTTCACCACATGCAATACGTCCAAAAATTTTAAATTCCCCTCTTTAATAGGTTTTGGGGTGTTACAACTCTACCCCCCTTAAAAGAAATCTCGTCCTCGAGATTGGTGACTCTAGGAAAACAAATCCGGAAACTGCGCCTTGAGCTCGTCTTCTCGCTCCCATGTGGCTTCTGCTTCCGAGTGATGCTTCCACTGCACTTTGTACATTCGGATTCTTTTATTTCTTGTGAGGTGTTCCATTGTCTCCAAAATCTTGACCGGTTGCTCCGCATAAGAAAGATCCTCTCGTACGTCCACCTCATTCATGGGTAACATCTCTTCGGGTGTTTTAAACATTTCTTAAGTTGTGACACATGGAATATATCATGCACATCTTATAGGCGAGCCGGTAGTTCTAGCTGATATGCCACTTCGCCTTTCCTCTCCAGAATCTGAAAGGGTCTGATGTATCGAGGTGATAATTTCCCTTTCACCTTGAACCGACGAAGCCCTCGGATAGGGGACACCTTAAGATAAACATAGTCTCCCACATTGAAAACGAGCTCTCTTCTCCGTACATCGGCATAGCTCTTTTGTCGGGTCTGGGCTATCCTCAAGTTGTTGCGGATTTCCCTCACTTTCGCCTCGGCTTCTTGTAGTACCTCGGGTCCAAACACTTTACTTTCCCCAGTTTGGTTCCAAAATAGTGGAGTTAGGCACTTCCTCCCATACAACGCCTCAAATGGTGATATCTTCATACTATCCTGATAACTGTTGTTGTAGGAGAACTCTGCATACGGTAAGTTCTTATCCCAACTCCTATTGTTCTTGAGTGCACAAGCTCTCAGCATATCCTCAAGGATCTGATTGGTCCTTTCGGTCTGCACGTCATTCTGGGGGTGATAGGCAGAACTAAAATTCAGATGAGTTCCCATGGTTTCATGTAACTTCTGCTAGAATCTTGAGGTGAACTGTGTCCCTCGGTCTGACACTATCTTCTTTGGCACTCCATGAAAACACACGATTCTTGACATGTACAATTCTGCCAACTTGGATCCGCTGTAGCTTTCTTTCACGGGGATGAAATGAGCTACTTTAGTCAGTCTGTCGATGATGACCCATATCGAATCATATCCCGATTGGGTCCTAGGCAGTGCCACTACGAAGCCCATACCTATTTCTTCCCATTTCCATTCAGGCACTTTGAGTGGTTGCAACAGTCCTACGGGTCTTTGATGTTCTGCTTTTACTAGCTGACATGTGTCACATAGGGCGACATGTTCCGCGACATCTCGCTTCATGCCATACCACCAATATCTGCTCTTGAGGTCATGATACATCTTCGTACTCCCAGGATGAATGGAATAGTCGGAATCATGAGCCTCCTTCAAAATCAGTTCACGGATCTTCTTCACCTCAGGCACACAGATCCTTTTCCCATACCATACCGTACCATGTTCATCCTCTTTGAACCCAGGAGCTTTATTCTCTTTGATGAGTTCTCTGATTTCTTGTATCTTCTCATCATTCTTCTGACCATTGCGTATGTCTTGCTCCAATGTGGAGTCCACCTCCATGGCGATGGCCTCGCCACTATTCACCAGGCATAGATTGAGTTTTGCAATCTCTTCATTCAATTCCGTAGGCGTGTCACTTAAGCTCAACATGTTGATGTGCACCTTCCGGCTTAAAGCATTTGCCACGACGTTCGCTTTCCCAGGATGATAGTTGATGCCCACATCAAAGTCGTTGATTAGCTCTAACCATCTCCTTTGTCTGAGGTTGAGATCTGGCTGTGTGAAAATGTACTTTAAGCTCTTATGATCTGTATATATCTATGTCCTCTTTCCCATCAGGTAATGCCGCCAAATCTTCAATGCGTGGACCACTGCGGCTAGCTCTAGGTCATGCGTAGGATAGTTCTTCTCGTGTTTTCGAAGCTGCCGGGACGCATAGGCAACGACATGCCCCTCTTGCATGAGAACACATCCCAACCTGTGTCCAGATGCATCGCAGTACACCGAAAAATTCTTCTGCATATCTGGCATAACTAGCACTGGGGCTGTTGTCAATCTTTTCTTCAGTTCTTGAAAACTCGTCTGACACTCCGGTGTCCATGTGAATGTGATTCCCTTCTCTAACAATTTGGTGAGGGATCTCGAGGTCTTGGAGAAACCCTCAATGAACCGTCGATAATACCCAGCCAACCCTAAGAAGTTTCAAATTTCCCTGACATTTTCAGGGGTCTTCCACTTCTGCACATCCTCGATCTTGGCGGGATCTACGGAGATTCCTCCCTCCAAGATTATATTGTAAAAGCCCAAGAAAAGGGACTTGCAAAAACTTTTCTTCACCTCACAACACCACAGTTTTTATTGTGGACACCTTAGGAAATGTTGTGAAGAGCATGTAACCTCCATCAAAAGAATGATTAGAGGGGAAAGCCTTCACTTTCACAAAGTAGGGTTTCTACACATGAACATGAGAGGTTGATCTCACCCCTAGAATTTAAAAAGTCTTGGGAAGGTTCAGTCCAAAGCTCATGCAAATTCAACAATTTTTGAGGCACTTTTGGGTTATTTCAAAAAGAGGCCAATTTGAATGTAAATTCAAATTGCAGCAACGTTCATCATCCAAATTCAAAAGTTAGCTCCATATCTATACTCAGCACATTTTTCTGAGTAAGCTCACCAATTTTCATCCCCATTGGAGCTCATCTTGTCAAGAGCTAAATTTGCAAGAATTCAAAACTGAATTTGAATTTCAGTTTAAATATGAAGCAAATTTAACCAAACAAAGTTTGAATTTGAGAATTCAAATTCAAACGAAGACTTGGTGACTAAGTCTCACATTAAATTGTGAGTAGCTGAGGATATTTTGGCACAACAGAATTCAGAAAATTGGAAAAACAAAAGAGTTAGAGGGGAGGCCCACTGGTCAGTAGACTTAGCACAGAAGCCTCCTCAGCCGCCTTCCTCGACCGAGCGCGCTCGCCAGCTGCAGCCAGCGTCGGCGCCCGACCACCTCGGCCGGCCAGCTCCTGCTTCGGCAGAGGAGGTGGCACAGCAGGTGTCGCGCTCTCCACTGGCCTCAGGGGCCTATAAAAGGCCCGAGACCGCCGGCGAGTTACTGATTTTCGCGAGTTCCGTAACCAGCAGCCTAGTCGCCCGAGCTCCGATCGTATGCCACCCCAGCTGTGATCATCTTCCGGCTTTGACCTCCATAGCAAAGTGAAGCGCTAGCTCGTCCTCAAGACCACCGCGCAAACCGTTCCAAGGTTCGACCTTTGTGCGCGGAGAATTTTCCAGTTTAGGACGAGTAGCTCCTTTCGGGACCCGATTAGGTTTAGGAGAAATTCGGGAAGCTTAGTGGGTGGGAGGTCGAACGGAGCTGTGAGAGAGCATCTAGAGGTTCTGGCGACCCTTCTCGATCGAAAACCGGAACGAAATCACTGCCGGAACCCTAAGTTCACCCTAGGACGGTATGGCGGAGGAGGGGGTCGCCGGTGAGGTCTGGGTTGCCGGCCGTTTAGGGCCCGACAGAGCTCATGCCGAGTTTCCCGAGGTTTCCCTGAGTGTGGCGACGCGATTAGCGCACGAAGAAGATGGTCAGAAGGGCGGGAACACGTTGCCGAGGTAGCACAGAGGCATAGGGCTCGTCGCCGGCGAGCTATGGCGGTTAGCCGGCGGCGACATGGTGTCCAGCGGGTTCAGCACCCGAGATTACGTGGGGGCGGCGAGTCTCGTCGGCTCCGGTGAGCTAGATCGCCGGGAACGCTGACCTCACCGGAGCTCTGGCGGCTCGGGGCGGCAACGTCGGGAGGTAGACGAAGGGCGCGGCCCCACCTGTCAGCCCCTGTGTTAATCGCGCGCGAGCGCGCGGTTAGTTCAATTTAAACGGGCGGGCCCCGCTGTCAGCCTCTGGTTTAGCGCGGGAGGGGATTTTCCGTAGGAAAATAATTCAGGGATTAGCTCAAACTTTAGAAATCCATAACCTTGGCTAGGAAGCTCCAAATTTAGGGATTCAAATTGGGTTGGATTCATCTTGCCGAACTCTGTCCAGATATACAACCCAATTTGTATGATACCCATTAATTAATTCTGGAAAATTCTTTAAAGCTTTTCAGCAAAAGAATTTTAGAGGGAGTTTGGTTCATCCAAAAATCCCCAAATTTGGCAGAATGTTCTTTAGGACATTAGTAAACCCCTGTAAAAGTTTCAGACCATTTGGAGTTGATTGGGTCAGAGCAATTCAAATTGGAAGGTGCTGTGTTCATTTGAATACAGAAGCATTTTCAGAGAATTTCCAAAACTTGGAAATTCAGTTCTGGTCAATTCTTAACCCCAAAAATGTTAGGAAAATTCAGGCAAACTCTATGAGCTATAATTGAAATTGTAGTTCATTAAGTTGAGCATGAACAGGGGTATTACCTCAGAATAAATTCTTCCTTGCTGATTTGCCAAGAGAATTATTCTGAGCAAACCACTCCATGAAAAGTGCTAAGGTTTGGTCCAGAGGGTTTTCTTGTGACGAGGAACTCACACGAAAATTCTCAGCTCCATTGGAGCTCTAGATCACCCCTGTCCTGTTTAACCACTTAAGGGATTAAGATGGAAAAGGGGGAAAACCACTTAGCATTTAACCATGTGACTAAGTCCAAGCCAAACCACCAACACCAGTTCATCTTTAAATTCTTAAACAAAGTTACAGGTGTTAGAGGCTGGTTATTAGAACTAATAGTAGAAGTCTTACTCTAAGACTCACATTTGCATCTAAATTAACATGTAGTATTTCATTAACGTGTAGCCGTGGAAGAAGAGACTCCGGAAGTGCTGGACTTCCTTCTTCCGGACGAGGAACTAACTACTGACCAGCAGCAACAAGGCAAGCCCCGGTTTGCATTAACCTTTTTATAAGTTTTCTTTTGTTTACATGAGTCATGTGAAGTATGATTGTGCATTAGGTGTAGGATGAATGGAACCCCACTTGCATAACCAAAGGTTCCTAAAAGAGTGAGGGTAGTGTCTAAGACCTCGAGTCTACCGGCTATGCTTAATGAGTCATAGGACTTCGGTACAAGTCGAGTAGTTGGAATCTACTCGCGAGATAGGCTTGGGACACACGGGTTCTGTTGAGTGATGTGAGATCATTTTAGTAATGAAAATGAGACTAGGCAGGGGCTAGGGCGCAGCAAGAGGGAGTCTTGTGTGTGCAGCCCTGCCCGTGTCGATTGAGGACCGATCCGTGTGTGGCCCTGCTGAACAAGTATTGAACGTACCGAAGGCATATCGGATATATGGGCCCCGATAAACCGATGTAGCCTAAACCTCCGGGCGTCGAGGCATAGCACACCGATTTATAGGTGTAGGTTGAGGGCAGCAAGGTGGAAATCTGCCAACGGGCATAGAGAGATGCTCCGTGTGGGGAACCTCCTGCTCGTTTCGGTGCGACCGGTTCGACGTTTGGGCTGTTGGGTAAAAGGTTATCCCGTACGACATCGAGTGAGCGTGCTGTGCAGCTCCACGGGTGGGCGTACGTGACGTGCTCTTTGGGTTTTCCCTGCAGGTGTATATCGAGTCGATTCGCCGTCCCTCGCGGTGACGAGTACCGCTTGTTCACTGCGTCGTAACGTAGACTAATGGATGAAATATGTTGATTCAATGATGCTGATTGATATAATTGTATTGCTACATGTGTGCCACCAAATACTGTTTACTAAATTTCAGATTTCATGAACTGTTAACTTGTTGCTAAAAGATGAACTAAGGATGAACTTGTAGGCGTGTCGTTTTGCTGAAATGCTACTAACCTATGTCTTGGTATACCTCATGTAGAGTTTCATGCTTAGGTGAGTCGGTTAAGCCTTGCTGAGCCATCGTGCTCATGGTTGCTGCTTAAGTGTTTTTCAGGTGAGGAGCCACCCACGGACTCGGAGTACGAGTCCACCGGCGAGGGTTACCCTCCGTCGGGGACCACGGCTGAGTGGGAGCCGTACACGCCGCGCTGAGCTGAGGAGTGCAGCTAGTGTGGGTTGCCCTAGGGCTTGGCAACCAACTTTTGCTAAATAGGCGGGCGTGAGTTGTATAGTGTAGTCTTCCGCTGTGTAATATAAACAATAGTTGTAACTGAAGTTTGTACCTGTTTGTACAGTTTCAGTTGTTTTTCCCATGTAATATATTATGTTCTTATGACGTGTGCTGTCGGGTGTCGCATCGCGTGGCACCACCCTCTGCGATCCTGGATGAGCGGATTCCGGTCCGCCACAGCCTGGTATCAGAGCTGCAGTGGGGATAGCACAGTACTAAAGGACTGCATTATGGGAAAAACTTAGGTATACGGTGAGGATTCGGTAGTTGTCCAAGTAAGGACTATATTAGTATAGTTACTTAAAGTGGCAAAGACTAACCTATGTGTTATAATTCTGAATTTTAATTATGTAACGACGCACCTACACTCTGGTAAGTATGGTAAGGAACGCCACCGAAAGCGGTTCAATTTCGGTTAGCTCCCCCTGACGAGGAAAGTGGCTCAGGGATAGAGTCTCACAGCTTGGTGTGAGATGTCAATATGAACAAGGGACTAAAATCATTAGGTTCAACAATTAAGACCCTGGTTGGGTATAAGAATGGGATAGTGGACCAGGATAGCTAAAGGGATGAAAAACAGAGTGCTCTGTTTTGGACAGCAAGATTGCTGATCTTCAACAGGGCATAACTCACAGGTCTTTTAGCCCAGGGAGGTGTGCTATATAGTTCTGGAAAGGTGTTCAAGTCCTATACAACTTTGTTGTAGACTTCCAGAGCTGAAACTCACCGTAAGATGGCTTAAACCCCAGAGGAATGTAAACTGTCCAGAACCCGGACAGAGTTAAACATTCTCTGGACTGTTCTGTTTTTCAAACATAACTCCCAGTAGAAAAATCTAAAATTGTCATATAATACATCCTTAGAAAGAGTAGAAGATGTGTGACATCTTTGCAATTCAAAGTTTCTGAAATTTCAGCACGGATTCAGTGGAAACCAGGGTTGGAAACAGCCACTTCCAAGGGAGGTGCTGTTAAAATTCTTCCAGAAATTCTGTTGACTTTGAATTAGCCTAACTTTTTAAGCAAAGCTGATATGAGGGCAAATGAGTACTCGTTGTAAAGATACTGAAGTTAACTTTAACTTTGGTATTCAACTTGAGTCATGAAAATGCCCAGAACAAGATCAAAACTTGGAATAGGTAGCAACTGGTCATTCCGACAGAAGAATGACAGTTGAACTCATTGGAGAGGGTGTTGTACCCTAAGGGTGGTATACGTGATGACGACGTGATAGTAATGTTTCGTAGTGACCAAACCTAGTTATGTTGAGCTTCCAAAGTGGAGGTTCATCAAGTTGGATTAAACTAGCTTGTGTTTGGTCTGGTAATGGTGTAGCTTGTGCAAAGTTATTACATTATCTACTTACGAGATATATCGCATGTTTTTGTTGTCATAATATTTTTACGCCCATTGTAATGGAACTGCATGCAAGTGTTGCGGGACTGATGTTATTGTCGTATGGTTGCAGATGGTTCGCACTAGGACCACGCACGAGGTAGGTGGCTCTAGCCAAGGGGGGGCGATGACTCCCAGCCACCGGCCTACGACAGCACCCCGCAGCAGCAGCCACCACCGCCGCCTCCGCTTACTCTAGTGGATGTGATAGCGGCACTGGTGGGAGGTCGTGAGGAGCAGACCGACCTGCTCCGCACGATCGTGCAGAACACGTCCCAGGCGGGGGGACGTCAAGAGCGAGGGCCCCATGAGCCCCGTGAAGTGTCGTACTCGGATTTCATGAGTACGCACCCTCCAGTGTTCGCCGAAGCTGAAGAGCCACTGGAGGCTGACAACTGGCTGCGGACCATCGAGTCCAAGTTTGGGCTGCTCCAGTGTACGAAGCGGCAGAAGACCCTGTTCGCAGCACAGCATCTCCACGGTGCCGCTGGTGCGTGGTGGGCGAATTATGTCGCCTCACGTCCGGCTGGCCATGCCGTGGAATGGCAAGAGTTCCGGGAGGCGTTCCGCGCCTATCACATCCCTCCCGGAATAATGAAGAGGAAGTTCCAAGAATTTTTGGAACTGAAGCAGGGCGGGAGGAGTGCCCACGACTACTCCCGTGCCTTCAACCATCTGGCGCAGTATGCGTCAGACTACATCTCCACGGAGGAGAAGAAGAGGGAGAACTTCTATCGGGGGTTACACCCCGAAATGAAGACCCACCTCGTACAGTGGAACCGCGGCACATTCAACGACTTAGTCAATGCCGTGATCATGCAAGAGGATGCTCAGCGGGAGTTGGCAGCTGAGCAGCGGAAGCGCAACGCTCCATCCAGCGGTGGGAGTGGCGCTCCCCAGAAGTACCGTATGGTGTATCGGACACCATCCGGGCAGCAGTGGCGTCCACCGGCGCGACCTCATCAGTTCGGGGGACGTTCGTTCCAAGCACCCCCGTCCCGTCCGCCGATGCCACCACCAAGACAGCAGCAGCAGCAGACGGTACCCCGGGCATTTCAACCGCCACAACGCGCCCCGGGATTCCGTCCACCGATCAGCGGGGGACCGCCCCGTTTCACCTGCTTCACGTGTGGCCAGGCGGGCCACTTTGCGAAGGACTGTCCCCAGGGGCAGCAGAGCAGCGGGCAAGCCCAGCTCCAGGGCGGTGCTCGAGGCCGACCTCCGGTGAAGAAGGTTGGTCAGCGGACTGGAGGTGTCCGCAACCTCGACAATGAGGACGCCCCAGAGGGAGACAACGTGCTGGCGGGTATGTTTACTCTCAACAATCAAGCCATCGTCATATTATTTGATTCTGGTGCAACCCACAGCTTTATAAGTGCATCCTATGTGGCTAAACATCAATTGCAAGTCTTCCCAACCGACTGCACTTATATGATCTGCTCACCGGGAGGGAAGATTTCAGCTAATATGATGATTCCAAAGGCACCTCTGTGCTTAGGTGGGAAACTATATCCCACCACCTTGATAATCCTTATGGGACAAAAGATTGATGCAATCTTAGGGATGTCATGGCTGCAATACCATGGCGCTGTCCTAGAGACTCGGACACGGACGGTTCACTTAAAGTCTCCATTCCACCGTCCGCATTCCATGGTATTAGACACGCCAGTCCGGGAAGTTTTAGCAATTAATAATGCTGAAGTTCTCAAGTTAGAAGACATCCCCGTAGTCCGGGAGTATCCCGACGTGTTCCCGGACGATCTTCCGGGCATGCCACCTTAGCGGGATGTCGAGTTCAAGATCGAGCTCGCACCCGGGACTACGCCCATATCACGGAGACCATACAAGATGGCTCCAAATGAGCTGGCGGAACTGAAAGAACAGCTCAATGATCTGTTGAGCAAGGGTTTCATTAGGCCGAGTTCCTCGCCTTGGGGATCCTCGGCGCTATTTGTAAAGAAGAAGGATGAAACCCTGAGGCTGTGTGTGGATTACCGGCCGCTCAACGCCGTCACCATCAAGAATAAGTACCCACTGCCCCGTATTGACATCTTGTTTGATCAACTTGTGGGGGCAAGTGTATTCTCAAAGATGGACCTTCGCTCTGGATATCACCAGATCAAGATCCGGGCGGAGGATATCCCGAAGACGGTGTTCTCAACGAGATACGGCTTATATGAATATCTCGTCATGTCCTTTGGTCTCACAAATGCTCCAGCCCATTTCATGTATCTCATGAACTCGGTGTTCATGCCGGAGCTGGACAAGTTCGTGGTAGTGTTCATCGACGATATCTTGGTTTACTCCAAGACAGAAGCCGAGCATGCCGAACACTTACGGATCGTTCTTCAACGATTGCGAGACCACAAGCTCTACGCCAAGTTCAGCAAATGCGAATTTTGGATCAGCCAAGTGCCATTCTTGGGACATATCATCTCAGCTGAAGGCATTGCGGTTGACCCAAGTAAAATAGAGCAAGTGTTGAAATGGAAAGCTCCCACTTCAGTTCATGAAGTCAGAAGCTTCCTCGGATTAGCGGGATACTACTGGAGATTCATTCCAAGCTTCTCCAAGCTCGCTAAGCCGATGACAGAGTTGCTGAAGAAAGGGACAAAATATGTTGGGAACACGGCGTGTGAAGGAGCGTTCCGAACACTGGTGAAGCATCTCACAACAGCCCCGGTGTTAGCTCAGCCGGATACAACAAAAAAAAAGCCCTTCGACGTGTATTGTGACGCGTCCGGTATTGGGCTCGGCTGTGTGTTGATGCAGGAAGGACGTGTGGTCGCTTATGGCTCACGCCAACTTCGGAACCATGAGCAGCACTACCCGACTCACAATCTTGAACTTGCTGCCG
This sequence comes from Neostapfia colusana, assembly GCA_030760725.1. Taxonomy (NCBI): domain Eukaryota; kingdom Viridiplantae; phylum Streptophyta; class Magnoliopsida; order Poales; family Poaceae; genus Neostapfia; species Neostapfia colusana. The sequence goes on from JASWHV010000016.1 coordinate 36,851,695, forward strand.
TGGTGTTGGCGCTAAAAATGTGGAGGCACTATCTCCTGGGGAACTTGGTGCATCTCTACACCGACCACAAGAGCTTGAAATACATTTTCACCCAGAAGGAGCTGAACATGAGGCAGAGGAGGTGGTTAGAACTGATCAAAGATTATGAGATTGAAATCCATTACCACCCCGGCAAGGCGAATGTGGTTGCCGACGCGCTGAGTCGGAAATCACATGTCCATCACCTCACCATTACACCGGTGGAGGAGGAAGAACCAAGTTTATACTTGGTTCCTTATGGATCGCTGTACAACCTTGTCCTCATCCCTACTATTAGGGAGGACATCATTGCAGCTCGGAAAACGGATAAAGGCATGGCACATCTCCGAAGACGGATAGACAATGGAGAAATTAAATGTTTCCGGAAAGATGATGAGGGGACGCTGTGGTTCAATGACCGCATAGTCGTACCCCGAGATATGGAGTTGAGGAAAAAGATCCTCGATGAAGCTCACTTGTCTAAATACTCCATTCATCCGGGCAGCAACAAAATGTACCAAGATTTGAAAAAGAAATTTTGGTGGACACGGATGAAGCGGGAGGTAGCGAAGTACGTATCCGAGTGCGATACGTGCCGACGAGTGAAGGCTGATCACATGAAGAAATCAGGGCTGTTGCAACCCCTGAAGATCCCGGCATGGAAATGGGAAGATGTGAGCATGGATTTCATTGTGGGATTACCCCTAACAGCCAACAAGCATGATTCCATATGGGTAATCATTGATCGGTTAACCAAGATGGCTCACTTCATTCCGGTAAATACACGTTACAGTGCCGGCAAATATGCGGAGCTATACGCAGTGAAGATTCTATGCCTATACGGGGTACCCAAGACCATTGTCTCAGATCGAGGTGCATTATTTGTATCTCGCTTTTGGGAGCAGCTGCACGCTGCATTGGGTACTAAGTTGATCAGGAGCTCCGCTTATCACCCTCAGACAGATGGCCAGACAGAGAGGGTGAATCAAGTCCTAGAAGACATGCTGAGAGCATGTACCATCCACCATGGTAGGAACTGGGATGATCACCTACCATTGGCGGAATTCTCGTACAACAACGGTTATCAGGCAAGTATCAAGATGGCACCCTATGAAGCTCTCTACGGTCGTAAATGCCGCACCCCATTAAATTGGTGCGAGTCCGGTGAAAGGGTCACATTCGGGGTTGATGTGGTGAACGACGCCGAAGAGCGCGTTCGGACAATTCAAGCCAATTTGAAGGCCGCTCAATCCCGACAGAAGAGCTACGCTGATAAGAGGCGTAGGCTGTTGCACTTTGACGTTGGGGAACACGTGTACCTCCTCGTGTCTCCGATGAAGGGCGTGCACCGGTTCGGTGTGAAGGGGAAGCTCGCTCCCCGTTTCATTGGACCCTACGCTATCACCGAGAAGTGTGGACCAGCAGCGTATCGATTGGAGCTACCGGCATCTCTGGCTGGTGTCCATGATATTTTCCATGTTTCGCAACTGCGAAAATGCTTGAAGCATACAGCTGCTGTTCCTACCGAAGACATCGGCGAGCTGAAACCGGATTTAACATATGATGAATATCCGGTGGGAATTCTTGATGAGAAAGCCAGGACCACACGCAGCAGAACGTTGTGGTTCTACAAAATACTCTGGAGTAACCACACCGCGGAAGAAGCGACGTGGGAGAGCGAGGAGTTCCTTCGCTCAAATTACCCGGAGTTCATAGCTTCTCAACACGGGTAAGTCCCTATTACATCGCTATCTCTTCTTTTATAATCTCGGGACGAGATTCTTTTAAGGGGGGAGGGATGTAAAAGCCCAAGAAAAGGGACTTGCAAAAACTTTTCTTCACCTCACAACACCACAGTTTTTATTGTGGACACCTTAGGAAATGTTGTGAAGAGCATGTAACCTCCATCAAAAGAATGATTAGAGGGGAAAGCCTTCACTTTCACAAAGTAGGGTTTCTACACATGAACATGAGAGGTTGATCTCACCCCTAGAATTTAAAAAGTCTTGGGAAGGTTCAGTCCAAAGCTCATGCAAATTCAACAATTTTTGAGGCACTTTTGGGTTATTTCAAAAAGAGGCCAATTTGAATGTAAATTCAAATTGCAGCAACTTTCATCATCCAAATTCAAAAGTTAGCTCCATATCTATACTCAGCACATTTTTCTGAGTAAGCTCACCAATTTTCATCCCCATTGGAGCTCATCTTGTCAAGAGCTAAATTTGCAAGAATTCAAAACTGAATTTGAATTTCAGTTTAAATATGAAGCAAATTTAACCAAACAAAGTTTGAATTTGAGAATTCAAATTCAAACAAAGACTTGGTGACTAAGTCTCACATTAAATTGTGAGTAGCTGAGGATATTTTGGCACAACAGAATTCAGAAAATTGGAAAAACAAAAGAGTTAGAGGGGAGGCCCACTGGTCAGTAGACTTAGCACAGAAGCCTCCTCAGCCGCCTTCCTCGACCGAGCGCGCTCGCCAGCTGCAGCCAGCGTTGGCGCCCGACCACCTCGGCCGGCCAGCTCCTGCTTCGGCAGAGGAGGTGGCACAGCAGGTGTCGCGCTCTCCACTGGCCTCAGGGGCCTATAAAAGGCCCGAGACCGCCGGCGAGTTACTGATTTTCGCGAGTTCCGTAACCAGCAGCCTAGTCGCCCGAGCTCCGATCGTATGCCACCCCAGCTGTGATCATCTTCCGGCTTTGACCTCCATAGGAAAGTGAAGCGCTAGCTCGTCCTCAAGACCACCGCGCAAACCGTTCCAAGGTTCGACCTTTGTGCGCGGAGAATTTTCCAGTTTAGGACGAGTAGCTCCTTTCGGGACCCGATTAGGTTTAGGAGAAATTCGGGAAGCTTAGTGGGTGTGAGGTCGAACGGAGCTGTGAGAGAGCATCTAGAGGTTCTGGCGACCCTTCTCGATCGAAAACCGGAAGGAAATCACCGCCGGAACCCTAAGTTCACCCTAGGACGGTATGGCGGAGGAGGGGGTCGCCGGTGAGGTCTGGGTTGCCGGCCGTTTAGGGCCCGACAGAGCTCATGCCAAGTTTCCCGAGGTTTCCCTGAGTGTGGCGACGCGATTAGCGCACGAAGAAGATGGTCAGGAGGGCGGGAACACGTTGCCGAGGTAGCACAGAGGCATAGGGCTCGTCGCCGGCGAGCTATGGCGGTTAGCCGGCGGCGACATGGTGTCCAGCGGGTTCAGCACCCGAGATTACGTGGGGGCGGCGAGTCTCGTCGGCTCCGGTGAGCTAGATCGCCGGGAACGCTGACCTCGCCGGAGCTCCGGCGGCTCGGGGCGGCGACGTCGGGAGGTAGACGAAGGGCGCGGCCCCACCTGTCAGCCCCTGTGTTAATCGCGCGCGAGCGCGCGGTTAGTTCAATTTAAACGGGCGGGCCCCGCTGTCACCCTCTGGTTTAGCGCGGGAGGGGATTTTCTATAGGAAAATAATTCAGGGATTAGCTCAAACTTTAGAAATCCATAACCTTGGCTAGGAAGCTCCAAATTTAGGGATTCAAATTGGGTTGGATTCATCTTGCCTAACTCTGTCCAGATATACAACCCAATTTGTATGAAACCCATTAATTAATTCTGGAAAATTCTTTAAAGCTTTTCAGCAAAAGAATTTTAGAGGGAGTTTGGTTCATCCAAAAATCCCCAAATTTTGCCAGAATGTTCTTTAGGACATTAGTAAACCCCTGTAAAAGTTTCAGACCATTTGGAGTTGATTGGGTCAGAGAAATTCAAATTGGAAGGTGCTGTGTTCATTTGAATACAGAAGCATTTTCAGAGAATTTCCAAAACTTGGAAATTCAGTTCTGGGCAATTCTTAACCCCAAAAATGTTAGGAAAATTCAGGCAAACTCTATGAGCTATAATTGAAATTGTAGTACATTAAGTTGAGCATGAACAGGGGTATTACCTCAGAATAAATTCTTCCTTGCTGATTTGCCAAGAGAATTATTCTGAGCAAACCACTCCATGAAAAGTGCTAAGGTTTGGTCCAGAGGGTTTTCTTGTGACAAGGAACTCACACGAAAATTGTCAGCTCCATTGGAGCTCTAGATCACCCCTGTCCTGTTTAACCACTTAAGGGATTAAGATGGAAAAGGCGGAAAACCACTTAGCATTTAACCATGTGACTAAGTCCAAGCCAAACCACCAACACCAGTTCATCTTTAAATTCTTAAACAAAGTTCCAGGTTTTAGAGGCTGGTTATTAGAACTAATAGTAGAAGTCTTACTCTAAGACTCACATTTGCATCTAAATTAACATGTAGTATTTCATTAACGTGTAGCCGTTGAAGAAGAGACTCCGGAAGTGCTGGACTTCCTTCTTCCGGACGAGGAACTAACTACTGACCAGCAGCAACAAGGCAAGCCCCGGTTTGCATTAACCTTTTTATAAGTTTTCTTTTGTTTACATGAGTCATGTGAAGTATGATTGTGCATTAGGTGTAGGATGAATGGAACCCCACTTGCATAACCAAAGGTTCCTAAAAGAGTGAGGGTAGTGTCTAAGACCTCGAGTCTACCGGCTATGCTTAATGAGTCATAGGACTTCGGTACAAGTCGAGTAGTTGGAATCTACTCGCGAGATAGGCTTGGGACACACGGGTTCGGTTGAGTGATGTGAGATCATTTTAGTAATGAAAATGAGACTAGGCAGGGGCTAGGGCGCAGCAAGAGGGAGTCTTGTGTGCGCAGCCCTGCCCGTGTCGATTGAGGACCGATCCGTGTGCGGCCCTGCTGAACAAGTATTGAACGTACTGAAGGCATATCGGATATATGGGCCCCGATAAACCGATGTAGCCTAAACCTCCGGGCGTCGAGGCATAGCACACCGATTTATAGGTGTAGGTTGAGGGCAGCAAGGTGGAAATCTGCCAACGGGCATAGAGAGATGCTCCGTGTGGGGAACCTCCTGCTCGTTTCGGTGCGACCGGTTCGACGTTTGGGCTGTTGGGTAAAAGGTTGTCCCATACGACATCGAGTGAGTGTGCTGTGCAGCTCCACGGGTGGGCGTACGTGACGTGCTCTTTGGGTTTTCTCTGCAGGTGTATATCGAGTCGATTCGCCGTCCCTCGCGGTGACGAGTACCGCTTGTTCACTGCGTCATAACGTAGACTAATGGATGAAATATGTTGATTCAATGATGCTGATTGATATAATTGTATTGCTACATGTGTGCCACCAAATACTGCTTACTAAATTTCAGATTTCATGAACTGTTAACTTGTTGCTAAAAGATGAACTAAGGATAAACTTGTAGGCGTGTCGTTTTGCTGAAATGCTACTAACCTATGTCTTGGTATACCTCATGTAGAGTTTCATGCTTAGGTGAGTCGGTTAAGCCTTGCTGAGCCATCGTGCTCATGGTTGCTGCTTAAGTGTTTTTCAGGTGAGGAGCCACCCACGGACTCGGAGTACGAGTCCACCGGCGAGGGTTACCCTCCGTCGGGGACCACGGCTGAGTGGGAGCCGTACACGCCGCGCTGAGCTGAGGAGTGCAGCTAGTGTGGGTTGCCCTAGGGCTTGGCAACCAACTTTTGCTAAATAGGCGGGCGTGAGTTGTATAGTGTAGTCTTCCGCTGTGTAATATAAACAATAGTTGTAACTGAAGTTTGTACCTGTTTGTACAGTTTCAGTTGTTTTTCCCATGTAATATATTATGTTCTTATGACGTGTGCTGTCGGGTGTCGCATCGCGTGGCACCACCCTCTGCGATCCTGGATGAGCGGATTCCGGTCCACCACATATATGTCCTAAGAAGGGAACTCTCTTCAGCCAAAACTCACACTTGCTCAACTTGGCATATAGTTGGTGTTCTCTCAGCTTTTGCAACACCAATCTTAAATGTTCCTCATGTTCTTCTTCATCTTTGGAGAAGACGAGAATGTCATCAATGAAAACCATCACGAATTTGTCCTGATATTCCATGAATACCTTGTTCATGAGATACATGAAATACGTCGGGGCATTGGTTAGCCCGAACGGCATGACGGTGTATTCATACAGCCCGTACCGAGATACGAAAGCTATCTTTGGAATGTCAGTTTGCCTTATCTTCAGTTGGTGGTATCCTGACCTAAGATCAATTTTTGAGAACACACAAGCTCCCTCAACTGATCAAATAAGTCTTCAATGCGGGGTAATGGGTACTTGTTCTTGATGGTTACTTCATTCAATGCACGGCAGTCTATGCATAACCTTTGGGTTCCATCCTTCTTGGGCACAAATATCACTGGAGCTCCCCATGGTGAGGAACTAGGACGAATATACCCCTTCTCTGCCAATTCTCTTATATGTTCTTTGAGTTCTTCCAGCTGTTTGGAGTCCATCCGATAAGGCCTCTTGTATATTGGACTTGTACCAGGTACTAGTTCAATCGCGAATTCCACTTCACGATCTAGAGGCATACCTGGCAACTCCTCCGAAAAAACGTCTGGATATTCCCTGATAATACTTATCTCTTCCACTTCCACCTCAACTTGATTGAGTTTCATGTCCCTCCTAGGTTCTTGCACGGCTACGAACTTCACTTTTGTGCCACTAGTGTGAGTTAGTTCCACCGAATAGTGGATGATACTTTTATGTTTGGTCAATCAATCCATACCCAAAATAATATCTATCCCTTGGGAGTCTATCACTATGAGGTTTGCAGTAAATACTACCCCATTAATGTCTAGATTCACCTTGGGACACACTTGTCTTGTTCTTATTTCTCCCCCCGGAGAGTTCACTGCTAACATATGGTTCATTTGTGTTGTTGCTAGATCGTGCTTCTTAACAAACCCTTGAGCAATGAACGAGTGGGTAGCACCAGAATCGAACAGTAGGGTTGCAATGTGTAAATCTGCAGGAAACTTACCAATTACCACGTCAGGTGCCTCTTGCGCTTCCTCCATGGTTACGTGGTTCACCCGTCCTCGCATCACATTCTGCTGCTGTGGCTGCATGGGCTTCTTCTTTGGGCACTTATGAGCGTAGTGCCCCACTTCACCACAGTTGAAGCATTGCACCCCAACTTTAGGTGTCTGGCCTTTGTTATCTTGGGGTTGGTTCTGTGGCCCTTGTCCTGCTGGTTGAGGTTGATAAGTGGGGTGTGGCTGCTGCACAAACTGACGCTGCAGCTGTACTGGTGCTGATGGAGGTCTGAAGTTCGGGTTGTACCCTCTTGGTGTCGGGTAGGGTACCACAGCACGGCTCGTCTGCTCTGCCGGTTGCTGCATCAAACGTGGACGTGTGTTGCTGCTTGATGCTTGGTGTGACTATCCCATCTTTCTCTTGTTTTCATTCTCCAAGGCCTTCAGCTTCCTCTCCACGACAAACGCTCTGTCTACCATCTTTTGGAAGCTTTCATACTCGTTGGAGGACATTGAACATTGCATCTCCATGGTAAGTCCTTCCACAAAACAGTCATGTTTCTGCTCATCGGTTTCGATGTCCCATGGTGCATAACGGGATAATTGGGTGAACTTGGTGAGGTATTCCCTCACAGTCATGTTGCCTTGCTGCAGTCCCAAGAACTCCTTTCTCTTGTTCTTGAGTTCACCCCTGGGTATGTAGTGGTTGCGGAAACTGCGCTTGAACTCTTCCCAAGTGATGTTCTCGGGGTCGTGATGGGCTGCCACGTAAGCGGTCCACCAATCAGCAGCAGGTCCATGCAATTGGTGAGAGGCAAACAGCACCCTCTCATACCCTTGGCATTGTATGATCCTCATCTTGCTCTCTATGGTCTTTAGCCAGTCATCTGCCTCCAGAGGTTCAGCAGCACTTGCAAACTTTGGGGGTTGAGTTCCCAGAAACTCACTCAACCTTGGTTGACGTGGTGCAGCTTGTGGGGGTGGAGCTTGGTGCAAGTTGGCCACCACTTGAGTTAGACTCTGGATGAGCTGATTCTGATTTTCGAGCATTTGGTGGATAGGATCAGCTCCTTCACGGCGATCACCCCTGTCTTGCCCTCCAGGAAGGTGAGGATTGGCGGCATCATCGTTGTTGTTGTTGTTGGGGTTGGCACCACGACCTTTTTCTCTTCCAGCCATCTATCATGATCAACCAAATGTTAACTTTAATCATTACGTATTAACTTCCCAAATTGCTTGTTTAAACTTTTGAGGCCTTAATATCTAGACAATTTCTGAAGATTTCACATAGATCTTTGAGCGTCATGTCTCACGCGAAAATAAATGCACTATTGATTCATAGGGGTTCACACACCAAAGCAAAGCAACTTAAAGACGAGGTTGTGGACAAGTGCCTATGGCTTCCACAACTTACGTCACACACCACACTAACAAGCAAATAGAGGGGTTATTGACTCGACTACTCGATAATCATGCGGAAATAAGGGAAATAATTCTAACAACTCGTATCACTGAGCTGGCTCATCGGGGTCTTCCTCATCATTGCGGCTGCCCTCTGATTCTGCTTCAGGTGGGGAAGCTCCTGGTGTAGGAGTGCGGCGACGCTTGCTCGCCCGGCGGTCTGGGGAGTCAGGAGTCCACGTGTCATTCACGGTGACACACAGTTCATTCCCATCTCCTCTTTCTCTCGCCCTCAAGCTGGCGCGAAGCAACGCCTCAGTCTCCTTCAGGGTGTCACGAACATCCTGAAGCTCCTGCTGGCACTCCTGCAGTCGAGTGCTGAGCATAGCTGCATCCTCCAGGCACAGGTCCATGTGCTCGTGGGAAGTCCCCTGCTGCACTGGCGGGTATTTGTACTCCGCGGTGCCACTCTCACGTTGGAGGACATACATGTACTCAGTCCTGTTTAGGTGGCGACGGTTGATGTAACTCTGGCAGGTGATGGCCTCCCAAGTGACATCCTTCTTAGCATCGGCCTGAGTCGCCCGACAAGCTGGAGAGCGGTGGATCTTGAGCAGCTGGTTTTCATGGATAATCCTCATCGCTGAGCTCCATTCTTCACGCTTCTCACGGAGGGTCCTGGTGGAGCTGTAGTGTATGATCAGCTTGCCAACGTTGCCGGCGGCGTGGAACATACGCCAAAGACGGCGCAACAAGCCTCCTACTGCCAACCCGTAGGAGTGGTACGTCACCGGGCAGTTCTCCTCTCTCAAGGCAAGGGCAGCTACGGGAACTCTCCCTCCGGTGGACTTGCGAGCGGTGCGGACCATGCGAACCATCTAAAACATAAAGCATTTTAAAAAAATTAAGTTAGATAAGAATTAAATAAAGATAGTATTTTAAAAAAAAAGTTGAGACAAGATGAATAAAGTGACCCCATTAAATAACACTTTCAACCCACACCTTTGTAAAATAGTTTTTAAGAAAATATGGTCCTTAAACGTGTCCATTTCTACCTAGGTACACGTTCCTACGGGCAACCTGGCTCTGATACCACTTCTGTCACACCCGGTTTGTCCAAAGAACAACCGAGTGAATATCACATGTATGCCAGGATCATTCTCTCATACATGTGATGACAAATAGTGAAGCATCATTTATTACAAGCCAAGTGTTCGAATATAAAATAAGTCTTACATAGCATAATGTCTAGTATAGGATCAAAGTGGTCAAGGACACTTGCCTTCTTCCTGCTGCTCTGGGAATGGAAAGTCTTGATCTTGAAAGGTGAGAATCTGCTCTGGGGCTGGTTCTACTCATGCCAATACACACATAGCAAAAGAAAACAACATTCCATAAGCCATAGTCCACACTTCCACTCATGCAAACCACACATACATACATATGAAAGTCATTCACATTTTTAAGTGTTGTGGTTACCCTAGATGTGTTGATTTTAGGCCTACATGCACTTTTAAACATATATATTATTTCTAACTTTTGTATTCAGATTTCTAATTGCACACTATATATGAATTTCCAATTTGAACAAATTCTCTATATTTAATTAATACACTTCTTAGCCACAAAATTTGCATGAAAGATAATTTCCTACTCCAAATAGGTTTTCAGATCTTCTACAAAATCTTAATTTGAAGTTTTTGGATTTGGAGACCTCATTTAACATTTTCTAATTATGCATACCTATTTTCCTATATTTTCAGATTTATTTTCTATGCCTAAAAGTGAACTTTAATATTAAAATAGTAAGACATATCACCTAAACAGAATAGGTTCTTATATAAAATGTTCAATAAAATATCTTTGAACTTCCTCTCTGATGGGGATCAAATTAAATTTATTTTACCCATTTTCAGAATTATTTCTAGCCTAAAAATGAATTTCCAGAAATAATAAAAGTAAACAGCACTTAGTCAGATTTCATTTCAGCCTAAAATCAGTTCTCAACTCATTCTAAATGTTTTCCAAGTGCTAGGAAAATTTACATTTGTATTTGCACATGTGTTTACATCACCATTTGAATTTAAATTCTACTCATATGTTCAAATTTCTGAATTTAATACCCTATAGGGTCTAAAGGGCAAATCCACCCTACTGCAGGGTCTACTTTACTATTTCCTAAATTTTCAGGGGCCTAATTACACAAAACAGAGAGGTTTTCCTAATTTTTATTAAGTCCAGGGGCTAAAACTGATTTTTAAATGAATTTACATGAATTTCTGAAGGTCCAGGGGCTAGATCAGAAGTTTCCGGGCTAGCTCGTGTTTTCCGAGATCCCCAGGGGGTAGCGCGTAAGATTCCCGGCCTTTATAACGCTGGGCTGACGTGGGCCGTTGGATTTAAAACAGACGGCTGAGATTATAACGCGAAATGGTAGGGTTAGATCTATTCGGGACCGCACTATTTAAAATGGACGGGCCTCAGGGGGCCACGTCGCCCTGGCTGTGTGCGGGCAGCGCTGCCCGGCGGCGCACGGCGGCGGGAGGCGGCGATCTCGCCGGAGAGTTTCGGGTTTTCGTCTATACTTCCTAAGACTTGGATTTCTTAGCATAGAATGGAAGAGGGGAGGTAGGGGATCTCACCTCAGGGTTTTTCTTGAGCTCGGAGGCCCTGGAAAGCGGTCGGCGACGAGGTCCGAGGGGAAAACGAGGCGGTGCTCAACGGAGCTGTGTCTAGAGTGCAAAACACCGGGTTTCCTTCACCTGCAAGACACCTCGGCGGCGGTGGAACACAACAAGCCCGTTAGATCAGAGAATATGGACGAGGATCGAAGGAAAACGGCAATGGGAGCTTCGGTTCTCACCGGGAACTGAGGCGGCCGATCAGGGAGGAAAAAGGGGCGGATTTCGGCGTTTAAATGGGCGAGGGAGGGCGGCGGAGGTTGGTTTAGATGTGCAGCAATGCGTGGGCTGGAGATCACGGCTCCGGAGCAAGAAAATCGGGCGTGGCGGTGGCGATCAGCGCGGAAGTTGCGTGGCGGTTGGGCGCGCGCGCGGGGAGGGAGATGGCACGCGGGCCCCGCGTGTCATAGAGAGGGGGAGGGGGAGCGGTCGCGGGCTTTAGGCCGGCTGAGGTGGGTTTCGGCCCACTGGCCGTTTTTCTTTTTCCTTTTTCTTTTCTTTTCTGATTCAAATTTGAATTCCAGTTTGAATTTGAATTGTTTCACCACATGCAATACATCCAAAAATTTTAAATTCCCCTCTTTAACAGGTTTTGGGGTGTTACATTCATCACACATGCACATATAATCCACAAACTGAATTCAGAATATAACCACGAATAATAGGGTTTTATTACAACGTCTCATGAGTCTCTAACTCATTCTAGCAGCGGAAGTCTTATTCTAGCAGCGGAAGTCTTCTAAACTATTGCTGAAGCAACTAAGCAGCAGCAGGGGCTCCATCTCCTACTCCACAGGCAAGTTGATGGTAGATCACACGCCTAATACTCCACATGATCTTCAAAGTACTCCTCTCCTGTTGCTGGTGATGTATGATAATGCAAGGGTGAGTACATGTCGTACTCAGCAAGTGCGGGAAGTATGTCATGTTAGCTTATAACAAGGCAGGTATAAAAAGGCTCATTGCATAAAAGCAAAGTTTATTTCACAAAATATGATAAAAACAGCAAGTAGCTTTAAGTGAATTAGATCCCAACATGTATCAAATTGAAACATCAACATACCTCCATCATATTTCACCTCTTTTCATGTCTCATCAGACATTCATCTTTCTCAACTTTTTCTCATGCTCATGAATACCATCCCGTATTCATTACCATCCCATCTCATATTCAGTTCCATCTCATACCGAGACCAAAGCTCATTATCACGACTTAACAGTGCCATTCTCATCACCAAGACTCAACAGTCCCAAAAAAACCAAATCCAAAGACCAAACCAATACCCAAACCAAGTACCAACCCAATAACCACCCCATCTAATCATGGAAGTTGGCCAGGCACTTGTGACCGTAAGCACAGCTATCATGATAGTTTTACACCCTGTAGAGTTTGCACCACTTTACCCACAAGTTTGTGATTTCGTCACCCATCGGCGACTGCAGAACCTCCATTATACCAGTACACAACTGTCGGTGTCCAAGAGATCACAAAATAGCCTTTACAAAGGGGCTGCTAGATGTATGGACTCACTAAGGTTTCACCAGCAGGCTCGAATCACCATTCTCCCACCTACGGGCCCCCTCTTGTGCCCTGCAATTCCCAGGGCAGTCCTCTCTCGACTCCCATTCCCCGCGCCTTCCACGGTCCATAACAATCTAGTAACTTACCAAATTAGTCAGCTAAGCCGCACCCATACTTGGCCTTGTGGTGGCACTATGTTCCTGGCATGTGCTCACATGAACCGGTCCTTAGATCTACGGCAAGTAACCACCATCTCATTCTACCACATCCACGAACCAAGCTTGCCTAGATCTCCCCGATCCATGTTCATTATCATCAAGTTCTCAATTATCATTATGAGTGTAGTAGCTAGACACATCCTATCCCGCTTCCCATATCCCGTGGACTCAGCGAAGCAAAATGACCATACCCGACTCATCAACTTTCCCGGCGACAAGGGTGGTTAACAAAACTAGTAAACTCCTATAAAATGGTTTCTCATCAAGTTGACTCAAGCATACACAGTTTTCGCAAACAAAACAGCTTTCAAAACAAGGGATCAATATGGTCAAGGGGCACTTGCCTTGTTCCTGTAGCTTCTTTTGCTCTGGGATCTCGAAGTCTTGGTGTTGTATTCCTTCGTAGATAGCTCCCTGAGCTTGTCCTTCTACTCACGATCAGGCACATACAAGATTTACAGCAATCAAACATCATGCACAATCCTTATTCAAGATGCAATGGTGCATATGCATGCTAACCCTATGGTGTTGTTTTATTAGATCAGTTTGTACGTGTTCTTGCATGTTTTAAGGGGTTTTGCATGGGGTTTTATGATGAACAAAGATGTACGGATCAAATGTGGACGGGTGATGATCTTGACTCTAGATCAAACCGATCAACACGTGATTTGTCCACGAAAAAGCTTCTCTTCGAAGGGATCGAGGAAACAGATGCAAAGAAACCGCGATGATGTCGTAAGGTGGTATTGGAGACCTACCTTACTTCCTTCGGGTCCTTCTCCTAGCAAAAACAGATCGTCGGCTCTCCTCCGGTGATGGCGATCGTGTCTGGGCTCATCGGCGGTCTCTCCGATGGTCAAACTCCGGCGAAAGGGTTTAGCTCGGCGAGTTTGGGGGCTAGGGCTTCTAAGTTGTCAGCTTGGGAAGATGTTACGACCAAGGGGTGTTTCGGGTCCTATTTATAACCGGAAAAAGAAGAGTCCTTCTCTGATTCGATTTCAAATAAGAGTCCTATTTGATTTGTTTTTGGATCTTAACAACTTATCTCTAATCGATTTGTGCGGTATAAATCGTGGAAGAATCCGTGTCGGTTTCCTCAGTACCGGTACTCGCGTACAGAGGAAAAACAGCTTCAGAATCGCGTCCTTCCACAGGGATAAGCTCCGGAGGCTCCACGTGTCTAGCGGGGGCCTGGTCTCCCTTTTCCGCAGAGACAAGCTCCGGTTGCGCCATGTGTTCGGCGGGAGGGACCTCCCTCTACGTCAGAGGTGAGCTCCGCGTGCGCTACGCGTCTAGCGGGCGGGACCTCCCTCTCCCTCAGAGGTGAGCTCCACGTGCGCCATGTGTCTGGTGGGTTGGGACCTCCCCTCTCTCCAGAGACGAGCTCCGCGTACGCCACGTGTCAGTGTCGGACCTCTCCTCTCTTCGGAGGTAGCTCCGAATGTTCCATGTGTCAGTGCCGGACCTCCCCTCTCTTTGGAGGTGAGCTCCGAGAGTGCCACGTGTTCAGCAGTGCCGAATCTCCTTCCTGCTCAGAGATGAGCTCCGAGGTCGACACGTGTCCAACAGCGTTGGACCTCCCTTCCTCTCAGAGACGAGCTCTGAGGTTGACACGTGTCCAACAGCGTCTTCTCCTCGGAGGTGAGCTCCGAGGGTGACACGTGTCCAGTAGGACCGAACCTCCCGGAGGCGAGCTATGAGGGTGACATGTGTACGGCAGGGCCGGACCTCTCGGAGGCAAGCTCCGATAGCGACCTGTGTCCCGTGGGTCGGACCTCTCGGAGGCAAGCTCCGAGAGCGACACGTGTCCCGCAGTTCTGGGCCTCGCTTCTCCGCAGTGACTAGCTCCGAGCCTGCCACGTAGTCAGTTCGCGGCAGACCTCACCCCTTTCGCAGGGATGAGCTCCGAAGGCGCCACGTGGCCAGCGGGCCGCGGGAAGTGTCTTCAGCGCTCTCGGTGAACTGGAATTAGCTCTTTTCGGCTATCCTTTTGATTCTTTTTCTGTTTCCACTTCTTTTAAAATGTTTTATCTATATGAATTATGAATGCATGCATGAATACGAAATTGAGGGTGTTACATGGGTAATCGTGAGGAGCAGACCGATCTGCTCCGCACGATCGTGCATAATACGTCCCAGGCAGAGGGTGTCAAGAGAGGGGGCCTCGTGAGCCCCACACTACGACATACTCGGACTTCATGAGTACGAACCCTCCGGTGTTCACCGAAGCGGTAGAACCCCTGGAGGCCGACAACTGGCTGTGGATAATTGAGTCCAAGTTCGGGCTGCTCCAATGCACGGAGCGGCAAAAGACTCTCTTCGCGGCGCAGCAGCTTCACGGTGCCTCTGGTGCGTGGTGGGCGACTATGTTGCCTCACTGCCTGCTGGCCACGCCGTGGAATGGGAAGAATTCTGGGAGGCGTTCCGTGCCTACCATATCCCTCCCGGGATAATGAAGAGGAAGTTCCAAGAATTCTTGGAGCTAAAGCAGGACGGGAGGAGTGCCCACGACTACTCCAGTGTCTTCAACCATCTGGCACAGTATGCGTCGGATTATGTCTCCACCGAGGAGAAGAAGCGGGAGCAGTTCTATCGGGGGTTAAACCCCGAGGCCCCTCTAAACTGTTATTTTTTAAAATTGCTTGCTGCTGCAATTTACTTGTCAATTCAGCCACCGCAAAGTGCTATTTTCAGCCCCTCTTCTCTCTTCTTTTCGACAGCAACACTTTTGCTTTCTTGCTCCATAGCTTCTGAAGTTTTGGAGTTATTTCTTCCTTCTCTAAATTTTCTCATGTCTTATTTATAGATGCCGGTGACCAGGAGCACAGCGCGCATAAGAACTCGTCCACCACCACGTGGGAGTGCTCTTAACCCCATTGAGTCCGATGGACCATATTGAGAGGAAGTGAAGATGGAACCTCGTGATGAAGATGAAGTCAATAGCTATATGCATGAGGAAGAGGAACAGGAATAGGTGGAACCATTCAAAGACGATAGGGAGGATGATCCACAAGAACGGCACTGGTACGCACCTCAGGAGGAATTTCACGCGGGCTTACACCCCGTGGAGCCTCATGACGCTATGACGGGAGGAGATGAACCCGAGGAGGAGCCACCCCTTGCTGAGACCAATAATGAAGGTGATGAATGGGCCAACCATTCAGTTCAAGAATTTCGGTCCGACAGAATGGAAGGAGGACACATATCCAAGGAGCTCAAAGAATTTCTGGATTGCTGCAGCTTATACCCGGAGTATCTTCTCAAGAAAGTCCCTCGTCTCGGACATGAAGAGTGGAAGGCTGAAGTAACTATCCTATCTAATGGTAGGGTTATCACTCGGCACTTTGCACCCACATGGAGAGGTACAAGGGCAGAAGCTATTGATGATGCTGCATGGGATGCACTCACCGGACTGTGCTACGCCTTCCGTGGGTAGCATGAGGACACCACTTTTGAGCTGCACCCGTATCGGAAGAGTGGTACAAGGGAGATCATTGGACCCCATGTAACAGCTCTTTCCAACCCACAAGCTGCTGACAAGTCTCAGAGGTTGCTTGTGGAGTTAGGAAACCGCTACGCAAGCACACAAGAAGAGATCCGTTTCCTCCGCAAGAAGCTGTATTTGCTAGAGAAACAAGAGGAGACTCGTGCCAACGCGGAAGCAAATGGAGCACCAGCGTCATCTAACCCTACATGGACTGCCAACTCACCATGGCATGCGCCCATGTATGGACCACCCCCGTCACACGGCGAGAACAGCACCGGTTCTCACGATTAAGTTTAGGTTTCCATTGAATAAAGCTGTAATAGGAACGTTAAGGTCGTAGCAACTTGAATAAGAGTGGTGTGCTGAACTTTTGTGATGATTGCTTGTGTTTGTGTGCTGATGCGAGTTGTGGGACGCTTCGGCGAATGTCCACATCCACATATAGTAGAGAGATGTGGGATGCTTCGGCACTTGTTCACATCCTCATATAGGCTGAAATTGTAAAGGAGTTGCATAGTTCATATACCTTGATGCATATAGTTGAGAAATCTTTTCTCTCAAATCTGAATTCTAGCTCCTACAAATATAGTATGTACGAAAGTAATCCTTAAAATAAGGGGGTAGACTTTATTGCCAACCTTATTGTCTTGGATTCCCAAGGGATTGACATAATAATTGGAATGGACTGGTTAAGCAAGCACAACGGAATGATTCAATGTGCTCAGAGGATCGTGCAGTTGACGAGTGAGCACGGTACTCGTATTGAGTTCGAGGCAACCCAACCTGCAACCGAGAAGGCAATGCTGAACCACATCGAAGAAGCGACATTGGAAAGCATTCCTGTGGTTCAAGGGTATTCAGATGTGTTCCCGGAAGAACTTCCAGGTATGCCACCTGACCGGGATATTAAATTTGCTATTGATTTAGTACCCGGAACTGCACCTATAGCGAAGAGGCCGTATAGGATGCCCGCTAATGAACTAGTGGAGCTCAAGAAGAAAATTTAGGAGCAGCTAGAAAAGGGTTTTATACGACCAAGCTTGTCACCATGGGGAGGCCCCGTGCTCTTCATAGACAAGAAGGATGGGACCCAAAGGATGTGTGTGGATTATAGGTCTCTCAATGAGGTGACGATCAAGAATAAATACCCGCTGCCCCGTATAGAGGAACTGTTCGACCAAATGAAAGGTGCCCGAATTTTCTCCAAGATTGATCTTCAGTCGGGATACTTCCAGCTGAAGATTAAGCCCTCCGATATACCCAAGACTGGATTTCAAACATGGTATGGTTCGTATGAATATACCGTTATGTCTTTTGGGTTAACGAATGCACCCGCATACTTTGTGTACCTCATGAATAAGGTCTTCATGGAGTACTTGGACAAGTTCGTCGTGGTTTTCATCGACGATATCATGGTGTATTCAAAAAGTGAGGAAGAACACGAAGAACACTTGAGGTTGACGTTGCAGAAACTGCGAGAGCATCAATTGTATGCCAAGTTCAGCAAGTGTCAATTTTGGCTAAAGGAGATATCGTTCCTAGGCCACATCATCTGCGAGGGAGGAGTATCGGTTGATCCCGGAAAAGTGGGAGACGTTTTAAAGTGAAACCAACCGCAGAATGTGAGAGATATTCGGAGTTTCCTTGGGATGGATGGATACTACCGTTGGTTCATCAAGGATTCTCCAAAATACCGAAGCCTATGACTGAATTACTAATGAAGGGGAAAGCATTTCAGTGGACACAAGCGTGTCAAGAAAGCTTTGAAGAACTAAAGAAGAGATTAACAACAGCACCGGTTTTGGTATTGTCGGACGTGAGCAAGAGCTTCGACATATATTGTGACGCATCAAGACAACGGCTTGGATGTGTGCTCATGCAAGAAGGACAAGTGGTAGCCTATGCGTCGAGACAACTAAAGAAACATGAACTTAATTACCCCACACATGACTTGGAACTTGCAGCCTTGGTACATGCCTTGAAGATTTGGAGGCATTATATCCTTGGCCACCTATGTGAGATCTATACGGATCACAAAAGCCTCAAGTATATATTCACGCAAACGGATCTGAATTTGAGGCAACGTCAATGGTTGGAACTCATCAAGGATTATGATGTTGGAATCAACTATCACCCTGGAAAGGCCAATGTAGTAGCTGATGCGTTGAGTCAAAAGGGAGCATGTCACCAACTCACGGTTCGGGAGCTGCCACCCGAACTGCGTAAGGAGTTCGAACGGTTGAATCTCAGGTTCTTGAATGAGATGGAGGTGATAGAACTGAACTCCTCGCTGGAACAAGAGACACGAGATGGCCAAGCAACGGATGAAGAAATCAAGAAAATCAAGGAAAGAATCCGACAAGGCATAGAAAAGGATTTCAAGGAAGACGAGAAAGGCATGCTTTGGTTGGGGAAAAGGATTTGTGTGCCTAACGTGAAGCACATCCGCGACACAATATTAAAGGAGGCACATGACTCACCTTATTCCATACACCCCAGATGTACAAAGATGTACAAGGACCTGAAAACTTGCTATTGGTAGGACGGTATGAAAAGGGACATGGCTGAATATGTTGCCTTATGCGACACGTGCCAACGAGTGAAGGCCGAACATCAAAGACCCTCTGGATTGTTGCAACCATTGAAAGTACCCGAGTGGAAGTGGGAAGACATCAGCATGAATTTCATTGTTGGTTTGCCACGTACTCGGTCTGTCTATGTGACGTGGCCTTACGACCTCGTCGAGCCAGGATCATGCTGAGGGGTGCTGCATTGCACAGCACCGGATAACGCACATCAAAGATACAAAGCGGAAGCAAAGTTTTATTACATAAACGAGTTTATGAACATTTTTACAACAAAACATGTTCAGTCTACACTCACGGGCGTATACTATGCATCGAGTTAACGTTCAGCCCGTGAACGTGTTCTCGCTAGCACGCACACACACTAACACGGCGGCGTGCACGACTCCCATTCAACGGGGTTTCCCTCTGGGGGTTCCGTCTCCTCCTCGGGAGTCCCTTCCTCATAAACCCCTGCAAAAGCTTCAAACACAAGCAGTGAACACGATTGCTCAGCAAGTCTGACCCGTCTCTCCTATACATGAAACTTCTACATGAAGGTTTGTAGGGTACATGAGGTAAATAAGTTGCAAAGGACTCGCCTAATTATTTGAACCATACTTTCAAGTTTTAGCAGCAGGTTGTGGAGAACCTTACACTAAGGCACATGAGAGAGCCGCAATCAAACAAGAAACGCATTTCTCTCATGTACTTTGCCCAAAGTTGAAAAGAACTTTAATTAGCTCTAAACTACAACAAGACATTAACAAGCAAAGTATATATTTCAAATCAGCAACTTTTAACATATATCTATCCTGTTCTTTCTACGTCACGGTACAGTGAACAAGTGGTACTTACTGACCACGAGGGATGGCGATTATAATCGATTTACACCTGCAGGGTCACCCGAATAACCCGTCGCGTACGCCCGAACTTGATGTTGCCTACAGCAACCATAATGGACGTCGTAGGCAACCACCTTTCACCCGTCAGCCAAATATTGAACCGGTCTTATCGTCCCGAGCAAGAGGTCTCTGCACGCACATCTGCAGTGCTGCAAGCCGATTTACACCTCAAGCTCTCAACCTACCCTCTGAACGACAGGCAATGCCTCAATACCCAGCTACCCGAGTTACATCGGTTTCCCGGTTCCCATATAGCCGGTAGGTCTTCAGTACTGTTCTAGCTTGTTCAACAGGCCCGCACACGGCTCGGTCCTCAATCAACACAAGCGGAGCTATGGCACCCAGGCCCTAAAGTCCTGCTGCCCTTACTCTCCGCTCGGTCTCATTTTTCTTGCCATGTGTTTCATTTGCTATCTTTACCCGAGCAATGTGCCTCTAGCCTATTCTCGCGAGTAGTTCCAACTACTCGACTTGTACCGAATCCTACACTATCTTAGCATTGCAGTAGCTAACGAGGTTTTCAAACCTACTCCCAACCCAGTGTTTTCTTGGCTATGCATTTGGGTTTCAAACAAGACTCTAATGCAATAATTAAGTGGGTGATCAAAGTAAGTTCTCAAAACAGTAAAAATTTGTAAAAATGGTTAATGCAAACCGGAGCTTGCCTTGCTGCTCACGTTCATAGGCTAGCTGTTCCTCTGGAGTGACGAAGTCTAAGACTACATATGATAAATACAAATATGTATCAATTTAAATGCATTTGTATTGAAGTTAAACTTGTGAGAGTTATAAGTCTTGCTAGACAGACCCAATGACTCTGAAATTTTTACTGTGGTTTGTATATAACCTAAAAAGGGACATGGCCAAGTTTCATTTGCAGAAATACTCATTTGAGCTCTTCACAAATAATTATGTACTTGGCCTTAATTGGAGCTCCTAGGGTGTTCTAAGGATTTTCATGGAGAAAGCCATGACTTTATGAAAACTAGATTTTCATAGGTTTCTAATAGAGTTGGTCTCACTTAATTTGAAGGTTCCTAGCAAAATATATGATCTAAACAATTTCAGAGAATTTCTGAAAAATGTTTCTGGACATTTTTCATTTTCTCTGGAACAGTTTTATTAATCACACCATTAGGTGGATCAAATTAGCTAAAATGGATCTGAAATTTTTATGGTAGCTCCGGGATATTTTGGTGGACATCCTAGCAAATTTTCATAATTTTCCTCCAAAGGGTTCTCCAGGTAAAATTCTAAACATTTTAAAATTTGAAAAATTAATTCTGGAGAAATAAGAATTTTCATAGAGTGAAACTTGATTTGTTGGAAAGTACTCAGATAGCTGAATACAAAAAAATTAGGTTCACTTGATTTGGAGTTTCCTAGCCAAAGTTATGTGGGTTTGAAGTTTGAACTAAATCTGAAAATCGGAGAAATGTTTAAATTGATGCACGTGGGACCGGGCTACGTGTCAACTTCTCAGCGGTCAACACACGGGGCTACGGAGTCTTCCATGCGCAGCCACACCCGATCCGGTGCCACAGCTAATCCCGGGTCTTAAAATATCGGCCGCTGACACGTGGGACCGGGGGCTTTGTCTACCTCCGGCCTCCTGCATTCGACCGCCGTGAACCCTTGCCGGAGTGCTCGCCGGTGGCCTCTGCCGTGTGCCAAATTCCATGATCTTGGCCTCCTCTGCCTAATTCCGCCCGGGGAACACGATGCTGGGCTCAGCTCGTCGTGACAATAACCGGAACATGGCCGTTGACGAGCGGCGGCTTCGGAAGAACTTCGGCCGTGTCGGCCGGACGTCCTAGCACCTCAAACGATCGAGGAAAAGGTCGCAGAGCATCAGTGGACCCTAGGAAAGATCGACATGAGCTCCATGGAGCTCGGAAATGGACGTACTGGGCTGTCACCGTGCGACCTAGGTCAGAAACCGGGAATTCTCACAAAACTCGAAGAACAGTGGCTACACCCAATAGTTCTTCGAAGTTTCCGATCCTATGGACTCGCACGGACGTCTAGAAGTGTTTCTCTATGTAAGGTGATGAGCGGTGCAGCGTGTATGATGAATTTTGCGAATCAGTCCGGTTGTCTCTTTTGTACACCGTCGCAAAATCGTGAAATTCCTGCATCGGTAGCTTATGTCATGCCGCCGGAGCTTGCACTAATGAAAGAGGGATTGAAGGCGAACCTTTTTGCTATTCAGGGCCGGGAGAAAGGTGGGCTGTGGTGGCCGGACGGGTCGTTCCCATGACGGCGGCTCGGGTTGAACCGAGGAATGGAAGAATGTCACGGTGGAGCTCGAGGAGGGTTGATCAGCGTCTGGAACCGGTGCAAGAACGTCAAGGAAGGCTTGGTGCACTCGGTTGCGGTCTCAGACCGCCGTGACAGCCACAGGTTTGGCCGGGCAACGGTGGACTGAGAGCTTGGACGAGCGGCGAGGTATATCGAGGTTTCTGGTTGAGAAGACGTCGGGACAGTGGTGAGAAGCAACGGGGACGACTCGGGCGCGTAGATAAGGGGCCAGAGAGGCGGTTCAGCGGTCAGGGGCGGCAAGCAGCTGCTGGCCTCGCCGTTTTCTCACCGTGGCGGCAGCTCGGTCAGGCGCAAGAAACCGAGATCAGTTCTTCAGTCGGTTAAAATGTTTAGTGAGGCTGAAATGTGGGTCCCACTCCAGTTTTAACCTCAGAAATGTGGAGTTTTTCATATGCTCATCCCCTAGATGATGCATGTGGGAAATGTCACTTTTGCATTTTGTTAGTTTATTCTCTTATAACCATGTTGATGGTGTTTACTTTCTCTTCATGTGTTCACAAAGTTTCCTCAAATGAGGTGTGTGTGTGGTGATGCACACTTTGAATATGTGCCAAAACTTAGGCCCTTACACTACGACTCCATTTGTGTTATTGTGGATCAGTTGACGAAAAAAACCCATTTCCTTCCTGTTAGAACCACGTACCGCGTCGAACAACTAGCCGAGCTGTATATGGAGCAAATCGTGTGTCGCCATTGAGTCCCGAAGAGGTTAGTTTCAGATCGGGGTTCTCAATTTACCTCTAGGTTCTGGAAGAAGCTACATGAAGCCATAGGTACACGACTGAATTTCAGCTCTGCTTATCACCCACAAAACCGACGGGCAAACTGAGAGGACAAATCAAATTTTGGAAGACATGTTGAGAGCTTGCGCCTTGAAACATGGGCGTAGTTGGGATAGGAGCTTGCCGTACGCTGAATTCTCGTACAATAACAGCTACCAAACCAGCTTGAAGATGTCACCTTTTGAAGCATTGTATGGTAGATGGTGTAGAACGCTGCTGTTCTGGAATGAGACCGGAGAAAGCCAAGTGTTTGGACCCGAAGTGCTGCAAGACGGTGAAAAACAATTCCAAACGATACGAGAAAACTTGAAGGCTGCTCAGTCACGACAAAAAGGTTATGTGGACAATAGGCGAAGAAGATTGACCCTCGAAGTAGGAGACATCATGTATCTTAAGGTATCGCCTATCCGAGGCCATCTTACGACGTCGCCGCTGTTTCTACGCATCCGTTTTCTTCGCCCCCCTTCGGACAGAAACTTTTACGTGTGGACAGATCGTATTTTGACCGATTTTTTTGACGGTGGAATTGATCTAGATCTTGGGTCAAGATCGTCGCCACGTCCACACTTGATCCCTACACTCTTGTTCATCATAAAAACCCATGAAAGCCCATTAAAACATGCAAGAACACGTACAAACTGGTTTAATAAAACAGCACCATAGGATTTGCATCCATCTACTCCACTGCATCTTGAGTAAAGTTTGTGCATGATGATTGATTGCTGTGAATTTTTTATGTGCGTGGTTGTGAGTAGAAGGACAATCTCAAGAGGTCATCTACGAAGAACTACAGCACCAAGACTTCGAGACGCTTGAGCAACAAGAGCCACGGGAGCAAGGCAAGTGCCCCTTGACCATATTTATCCCATGTTTTGAAACTGTTATGTTTGCAAAAACGTGTATGCTTGAGTCAACTTGATGGGACACCCTTTTATAGGAGTTTACTATTTCTGTTAACCATCCTTGTCGCCAGGAAAGTTGATGAGTCGGGTATGGTCGTTTTTCCTTTTTGCTTCGCTTAACTTACGGGATACGGGAAGCTGAAATAAAACATGTCTAGATACTGCACTCATATGAATAATGATGATGAGAACTTGATGATGTTAATGAGCATGGAATCGGGGAGATCTAGGCAAGCTTGGTTAGTGGATGTTGCTGAATGAGATGGTGGTTTACTTGCCATAGATCTATGGACCGGTTCATGCCAGCACGTGCCAGAAAAACAGTGCCACCACAAGGCCAAATATGGGTGCGGCTTAGCTGACTAATTAGGTGTGTTGCTAGATTGTTATGGACCGTGGATGGCGCGGGGAATGGGGGTCAAGAGGGACTGCACTGGGAACTGCATGGCACAAGAGGGGGCCCGTGGTGTAACACCCTTAAATTCATTTCCATGAATTGCATAAATTTTTCATATAGAGAAACATTATAAAAGAAGTAGAAATGGAGGAAGGAACCATAGAAATGGAGAAAGAATCATAAAAATGGTGGGGAATGGGAAAAAGATAGCTGAAATGAGCCAATTCCAATTTGTCGAAGTGCGTTGTCGACACTTCTCCGGGCCGCTGGACACGTGGCACCTTCGGAGCTCACCCTTGCGGAAGGGGTGAGGCCCGGCCCAGCTGGACACGTGGCGCCCTCGGAGCTCACCTCTGAGGAGAATGGAGGCCCGGCCCCTCTGGACAATTGGCGCCCTTGGAGCTCACCTCTGAAAAGAAGGGAGGCCCGGCCCCGCTGGACACGTGGCACCCTCGGAGCTCCCCTCTGAGGAGAAGGGAGGCCCGGCCCTGTTGGACACGTGGCGCCCTCGGAGCTCGCCTCTGAGGAGAAGAGAGCCCAGCCCCGCTGGACACATGGCGCCCTCAGAGCTCGCCTCTAGAGAAGGGAGGCCCGGTCCCGCTGGACACGTGGCACCCTCGGAGCTCGCCTCTGAGGAGAGGGGAGGCCCGGCCCCGTTAGACACGTGGCGCCCTCGGAGCTCGCCTCTGAGGAGAAGGGAGGTCTGGCTCCGCTGGACATGTGGCGCCCTCGAGCTCGCCTCTGAAGAGAGGGGAGGCCCGGCCCCGCTGGACACGTGGCGCCCTCGGAGCTCGCCCTACGGAGGGGGCGAGGCCCTTAGGCGGGTTTTTCTCCTGTGCGCGGGGGTACCCAGTACTTAGGGTACCGACACAATTTCCTCCAAATTTTCTCCACATTTGGGGGGATAAAATCCCCAAGGCTGCTGCACCTAACTGAAAAGATAAGTTTATTTAGATCCAAAGTTAAGTTGGACTCTTATTTGAGCTCCAATTTGAGTAGGACTCCTCTTTTTTCCCTTATAAATAGAACCCAAAACCCCCCCTTGGCCGCAACCCCTTTCCTTTTTCCCCCTCCCAAGTCGGTGACTTGGATGCCCTAGCCCCCAACTCGCCGAGTTAGACCCCCCCTTGCCGGAGTTCAGTCGCCGGTGAGCCCGCCGACGAGCCCTGTCACGCCTCGCCGTCGCCAGAAAAAGAACCGACGATCTGTTCTGCCCTAATCATCCATAGAAAAACTTCCCGCTGCTTCCATCGCTAGGAGGAAGGCCCTGCCACAAAAGGAAGTGAGGTAGGTCTTCGTTACCCATCTTACAACGTCGTCGCTGTTTCTACGCATCCCCGTTTTCTTCGCTCCCTTCGAATAGAAACTTTTTCGTGTGGACAGATCACGTTTTGATCGGTTTTTGACGGTGGAATTGATCTAGATCTTGAGTCAAGATCATCACCACGTCCACACTTGATCCCTACACCCTTGTTCATCATAAAACCCCATGAAAGCCCATTAAAACATGCAAGAACACATACAAACTGGTTTAATAAAACAGCACCATAGGATTTGAATCCATCTACTCCATTGCATCTTGAGTAAAATTTGTGCATGATGATTGATTGCTGTAAATTTCCTATGTGTGTGGTCGTGAGTACAAGGACAAGCTCAAGAGGCCATCTACGAAGAACTACAGCACCAAGACTTTGAGACGCTTGAGCAACAAGAGCCACGGGAGCAAGGCAAGTGCCCCTTGACCATATTGATCCCATGTTTTGAAACCGTTTTGTTTGCGAAAAACGTGTATGCTTGAGTCAACTTGATGGGATACCCTTTTATAGGAGTTTACTAGTTTTGTTAACCATCCTTGTCGCCGGGAAAGTTGATGAGTCGGGTATGGTCATTTTTCCTTTTTGCTTCGCTTAATCTACGGGATACAGGAAGCTGAATTAAAACATGGTTAGCTACTGCCCTCATATGAATAATGATAATGAGAACTTGATGATGATAATGAGCATGGAATCAGGGGAGATCTAGGCAAGCTTCGTTTGTGGATGTTTCTGAATGAGATGGTGGTTTACTCGCCGTAGATCTAAGGACCGGTTCATGCTAGCACATGCCAGGAAAACAGTGCCACCACAAGGCCAAATATGGGTGCGGCTTAGCTGACTAATTAGGTGTGTTGCTAGCTTGTTATGGACCGTGGATGGCGCGAGGAATGGGAGTCAAGAGGGACTGCCCTGGGAACTGCATGGCACAAGAGGGGGCCCGTGGGTGGGAGAATGGTGATTCGAGCCTGCCAGTGAAACCTCAGTGAGTCCATACATCTAGTAGCCCCATTGTGAAGGCTATTTTGTGATCTCTTGTCCACACACCGACGATTGTGTACTGGTATAATGGAGGTTCTGCAGTCGCCGACGGGTGACAAAATCACAAACTTGTGGGTCAAGTGGTGCCACCTCTGCAGAGTGTAAAACTATCATGATAGCCGTGCTTACGGTCACAAGCACCTGGCCAACTCACATGATTAGAGGGAAAACTTGGGATGGTTATTCGGTATGGTTATGGTATGCTCATTGGGATTGGTTTCAAGACTGTTGAGTCATGACAATGAGTTTTGCTTTGGTTATATGAACATGAGATGCTTATGAATATTTATGAGCATGAGATGAGCTTGAGAAAGATTAATGGCTGGTTGAGACTTGATAAATAGTGAATTATGGTGAAAAAATATTGCTGTTTTACTTGGACATATATTGGGATTAAATTCGCCTAGAAATAGTTGCTGTTTTTATCATGTTTGTGAAATAAAATTTGCTTGCTGCAATGAGCCTTTTTATTTCCTACCTTATTGTAAGCTACATGTCATACTTTTCCCACACTTGCTAAGTACGACATGTACTCACCCTTGCATTATCACATAAACATCAGCAACAGGAGAAGAGTACTTCGAGGGCCATGTGGAGTACTAGGCGTGCGAACTACCATCAACATGTCTGTGGAGTTGAAGATGGAGCCACTGCTATTTAGTTATTTCTGCTGTCGTTTAGAGACTTCCGCTGCAAGAATAAGTTAGAGATTCATGAGTGATACAATTAGTCGATGTAATAAATTACTTAAACACTATTTATTCATGGTTATATTCTGAATTCAGTTTGTGGATTACATGTATATGTGTGATGAACATCCTGGGCACACATATGCATTAACTTGGTTCTGTTTTATGGAACCGGGTGTCATAGATTGGTATCAGAGCCACGTTGACCGTAGGAAACAAGCTTAGGTAGAATGGACACTCTAAAACACATAGGCACACCCCTCTAAACTGCTATTTTCGAAAATTGCTTGCTGCTTCACTTTTCTTGTCAATTCAGCCACTTGTCAGAGTGACGTTCAGGCAGATAGCCCCCGAGACACCCGTCTCCACCGGAGCCGTCTTGTGTAGTAGTGGGTGGTCCGGAGTTGTTGGGCACGTGGCAGCATCGGAGGCCTCCCATACTGGAGGTCGGATCCGGAGCTGCAGGACACGTGGCACATCCGGAGCCTTTCCCAGGGGGAAGGTACACCCGGAGTCGCTGCCCACGTGGCAGCACCGGAGGCCTCCATGCTGGAGGTCGGATCCGGAGCTGTAAGACGCGTGGCACCTCCGGAGCCCTCTCTGGCTGGGGGTGTGGCTTGGAGGTTCCGTCTATGTGGCAGTGCTGGAACCCTCCTTGGTGGAGGGTGGGGTTTGGCACTACGGACACGTTTCGGCCCCCGATCCACTCTCGGCCGGTAGTCAGGCTCAGGGCCTGAAGACACGTCGCGACCCTGAGACAGCCCATGGGGCCCAGAGCGTGTGGCTTATGCTGGGGCCCGCCTAAGCTTGGAAGGCGGGGCCTAGGAGCTTTTTACCCACTACGCGGGGGTACCCGGTTCGCAGGGTACCGACATTATGATTACTCCACAGGACTTTGTAAAATTTTAAAGTCCGGTTTCGGGTGCATCGGGTCTTCTCATCGACAATCTGCACCAGTTGCTCGGTGTATGTGAGATCTGGTTTCAACTCGTTGATGTCTTCGGTGCGGATAGCAGCGGTAAACTTGAGACACTTCCACAGCTGTGACACGTGATATATTTCTTGAATACCAACCAAATTTGCCGGTAGTTTCAGCTGATAGGCCACGGATACACACTTCTCCGTGATGGAAAATGGACCGATAAAGAAGGGAGCAAGTTTCCCCTTGACACCGAACTGATAAATATCTTTCATCAGAGACACACGAAGATAAATGTGCTCTCCGATGTCGAAATGCAGTGGTCAACGCCTCTGATCCGCGTAGCTTTTCTGACGAGATTGAGCAGCTTTCAGGTTCTCTTGTATTATCCGAACTCTGTCTTCGGCTTCGTTGACAAGATCAATTCCGAACGTTACTCGCTCACCAGACTTACACCAATTCAATGGTATACGGCACTTCCGGCGTTAGAGAGTTTCATATGATGCCATTTTTTATGCACGTTTGACAATCATTGTTGTATGAGAACTCCGCCAGCGGTAAGTGATCATCTCAGTTCTTACCATGGTGGATGGCACATGCTCTCAATACGTCCTCAGGTATTTGATTCACCCTCTCAGTTTTCCCATCAGTTTTAGGGTGATATGCGGAGCTTCGAATCAATTTGGTCCCCAAGGCTGCATGAAGCTGCTCCTAAAAATGGGCTACGAACAACGATCCTCTGTCGGTTACAATAGTACGGAGAACTCCATGTAAGCTTAAGATTTGTGCTATGTACAGCTCTGCATATTTCTTCGCATTGTATCCGGTATGCACAGGGATAAAATGTGCTGATTTGGTTAATCGGTCAATGATTACCCAAATTGAATCATGATTGTGGGAGGTCATCGGCAACCCGACGATGAAGTCCATACTCAAGTCTTTCCACTTCCATGTCGGTATTTGTAATGGTTGCAGCAGGCCTGACTTCTTCATATGGTCGGCCTTTACCCTTCAACACGTGTCACATTCCGAGACATATTTGGCTATCTCTCGTTTCATATGTGTCCACCAAAATTTCTTTCGGAGATCTTGGTGCATTTTATTGCTGCCCGGATGAATGGAAAATTTGGACAAATGAGATTCATCCAAAATTTTCTTCCATAGTCTCATATCCCGTGGTACTAATATCCGGTCGTTGAACCATAACGTACCATGTTCGTCTTTCCGGAAGCACTTCATTTCACCTTGGTCTATTCTCCGCCGTATGTGAGACATCCCCTTGTCTTTTCTTTGAGCCTACATAATCTCCTCTTGGATTGTAGGAATGAGAGCAAGATTATAAAGCGCTCCATACGGAATAACAAGGAGACTTGGTTCTTCATTATCAATTTCAGCAATGGTCAAGTGGTGGACATGTGCCTTGCGATTAAGCGCATCGGTGACCACATTCGCTTTCCCTGGATGATAATGAATTTCAATTTCATAATCTTTAATGAGCTCTAACCATCTTCGTTGCCCCATGTTTAGCTCTTTCTAAGTGAAGATGTATTTCAAGCTCTTATGGTTGGTGTAGAGGTGTACAAGATTCCCGAGCAAGTTATGCCTCCACATCTTCAAAGCAAGGACCACGGCAGCTAACTCAAGATCATGAGTTGGATAATTCCGCTCGTGGTTTCGGAGTTGACGAGATTCATATGCGACCACTCGTTCTTCTTGCATCAGCACGCAGCCACGACCGATGCCAGATGCATCGCAATAAACATTGAATGGCTTTGTCGTATCCGGCTGAGCAAGAACTGGTGCTGTTTTGAGATGCTTCACTAAAGTCTTGAAGGCTTGTTCACACGCAGCAGCCCAAACAAATTTCCTCATGTTTGGTCTCAAATTCATAATCTTTAATGAGCTCTAGCCATATTTGTTGCCTCATGTTCAGTTATTTCTGAGTGAGGATGTATCTCAAGCTCTTGTGGTCGGTGTAGAGGTGTACAAGATTTCCGAGCAAGTAATGCCTCAACATCTTCAAAGCAAGGACCACTGAAGCTAACTTAAGATCATGAGTTGGATAATGCTGCTCGTGATTTCTGAGTTGATGAGATCCATAAGCGACCACTCATCCTTCTTGCATCAGCACGCAGCCAAGACCGATGCCAGATGCATCTGAATAAACGTCGAATGGCTTCGTCGTATCCGGCTGAGCAAGAACTGGGGCTGTTGTGAGATGCTTCACTAGAGTCTTGAAGGCTTGTTCACACGCAGCACCCCACGTAAATCTGGTATTTTTCTTCAATAATTCCGTCATCGGTTTAGCAATCTTGGAGAAGCCCGGAATGAACCCCCGGTAATAACCCGCTAAACCGAGGAAGCTTCGGATTTCATGCACAGACTTTGGTGACTCAAATTTCTGTACTTGGATAATCTTACTCGGATCTACAGCGATGCCCTCCGCTGAAATAATGTGTCCGAGACAAGGTACTTGATTAATCCAGAATTCACACTTGCTGAATTTTGCATAGAGCTGATGATCTCGCAATCTTTGTAGCACAATATGCAGATGCTCAGCATGTTCTTCCTTTGACTTGGAGTACACCAAGATATCGTTGATGGAGACCACGACGAATTCATCCAACTCCGGCATGAACACTGAATTCATCAGGTACATAAAGTGTGCTGGGGCGTTGGTCAAACCAAAAGACATAACGAGATACTCATATAGTCTGTATCTCGTTGAGAATGCCGTCTTCGGAATATCTTCTGTTCAGATTTTAATCTGATGATATCCGGATCGAAGATCCATCTTTGAGAATACTTTCGCATCCACTAATTGATTGAAAAACATATCAATGCGAGGTAGTGGATACTTGTTCCTGATGGTAACGACGTTCAAAGGACGATAATCAACACAAAGCCGTAGTGTTTTGTCCTTCTTCTTGACAAACAATGCTGAACAACCCCAAGGTGACGAACTCGGTCGTATAAATCCCTTGCTCATTAGGTCATTTAGTTGTGTCTTCAATTCTGCCAGTTCATTGGGTGCCATCTTGTACGGCCTTCATGATATCGGCGTTGTTCCCGGCGTAAGTTCAATCTTGAACTCTACGTCCCGCTCGAGCGGCATGCCCGGTAAATCATCGGTAAACACATCCGGATATTCACGTACCACCAGAATGTCCTCTATCTTCACAGTTTCTGTGTGTTTCAATGTTGCAATCTTTTGCCGATTGGTGCCCAGAAATAATATATGAAGACCGTATTGTGGGAAGTTGAGCTCAACGATCCTAGAGCTGATGTTAAGAACTGCATAGTGGTAATTCAACCACGACATCCCCAAAATAACATCGATCTTCAGACCCTCAAGAATAATGAGAGTTGTGGGGTATATTCTGCCCCCCCAAACAAAGAGGTGCTGGGGAGACAACCTCACTTGAGGTACTGCTGCCCCCGGGCGAAGATATGAGGTACTGCCTCTTTGTATAAGCTGGTTGGAGCTGATGTTGAGCCACGAAAGATTGACTGATGAAGTTATGTGTGGCACCGGAATCAAAGAGAATCAAAACAGGTAGCTGATTCAAAGAGAACATCCCTGCTAATGTGGCTTCTCCTTCCGGAACATCATCCATCACTGTGTAGTGAATACTGACCCTTGTCTGCCCTCCTTTCTGCAGATTTTGGTACGGGTCGTAATGTTGTAAATATGACGACCCGCAGCCTCGAGTTTCATCCGGACAATACCTAGCATAATGGCCCATACGCCCACAAGTTAAACACGGATGTCTCTTCGGTTCTTCGTTGACTTGCGCCTAGATTCTAGGTACATATGGCTGCAGCGATGGAGCACAAACCACCGTCCGATGCTGCTGCTGTGGAGGTGGTGCAAATTGTGGTACTTGACCAGCAATCAACCTCTGAGGAGTTGATCGTACAGGTGGCCTCCATCTTTCACCAGATGGCATTCGGTACACCAAACGGTACTTTTGAGGCACATAACTTGTGCTGGCCTGCTCGATCTCACTCATTCTTCTTTTCTCAGCTTGACACTCGAGTGTCGGCTTTTCTTGTATGAGAGCGGCATCGACCATGTCGGTGTAACTGCTTTTGTTGTGCACGGCCAACTTCTCCTGTAATATGGCACTCAGGCCATGAAAGAATAAATCACATCGTGCCTCTTCTTTGGCCACATATTCGGGAGCATATTGAGCCAAAAGGTTAAACCTTCTGACATAATCAAGGACACTCATGTCCCCTTGCTTCAAGCTTAAAAATTCCTCCCGCTTTGCCTTGATAATACCTATTGGTATGTGACAAGTACGAAAGGCTTTACAGAACTCACTCCATGTTACTTGATGGCCTTCCCAAATGGTGGCCAAATGCTCAACCCACCAGTTCCCGGTGGCTCCATGAAGTTGTTGAGCGGCAAACATTGTCTTCTGAGCTTCCTCACACTCGAATACTCCGAATTTGGACTCCATGACACGAAGCCATTGATCTGCTTCCACAGGTTTGGTGGCTTCAGTAAAGATTGGCAGTTGAGTCGCCAAGAAGTCCAGATAAGTGTTCTGAGGGGGAGCAACTTGTTGCGTGTTCTGGAGTGCGCCCTGTTGTACCAAGGCTTGGAGTAAGCGTGTGTTCTCTTGCGTTGCTTCTTGGAGTAGCCTGGTGTTCTCTTGGTTAGACTCGACAACTCGAGTCATAAGATCCATCCATCCCGTGGATGGTGGTTCCGACGGTGGAATAGATTCATCACCGCCTCGTCGAGAACTCTCGGTAAGACCTTACTCTTAGAGCGAGTACAAACCATACTGCAAAATATATTTCGAGATGAGTTAAACATGAACTCTGCAGTATGTGAGACTAATGAAAACATTAATATGTCAAAACTTTATGAAAGCAGTAACAAAATCCATGTTTACACAATTCCTTAGAGCAGGCATGGCTATCCAGCCTATCTGTACAGAACAGACCCTCATGCACTAACTCCAGATTTTGATCTAGTTAAAAGTATTTTCATAACTCAATTTGCATACCAGAGTTAAATTTAACTTCAGTATATTTCCAACGAATATTCCTATGCCTTCAGATCATCTCTGGATCAAAAGTTATGATTTTTCAAAGTTGACAGAATTCCTGGATAAAATTTGCCAGCATCTCCTTTGTATGTGGCTATTTTTATCACAGTTGTATATGCAAATACAATAAGAATCTGAACAAGCTTTGAACTACAACAATGTTTCAAATTTCATAACCTTTCCAACGGTGTAACATAGGCTCCTTAGGGATTTTTATACAGAAAGTTATGGCTTAAAAACAGAAAGGTCGGGAGAGGTTTTTCTGCTGTCCTGGTTCTGGACAGTTTGCTCTCAACTGGACTTTTCTGCCCATTTAGCGTGTGATTATGCTCTGGAGGTCTGCAAAGAAGTTGTAAAGCACTTGAAAATCTTTCCAAAACTGTATCATACACCTTAATTGGGTAAAGCTACTCAGAGTTATGCTCTGTCCAATTCCAGCAAGAATTCTTGCCAAAAACAGAGCACTCTATTTTTTGAAATCTTTGAAGCCTAGTCATCCTCTAATTTGAATCTTAGCTCAAAATAAGAGTTCAGTAACTAATATTTGTTTCAAACTTCCATTTTTAGTTGAAAGTTAGTTCATGAGTCATTTCTTCATAGTGAAGAGGTTATTTAGTTTAGTACGGCGTTGATGCACCGTAAGAAACATGTTGGTACTACGTTGCCTCAACAAAAGACAATCCTAACCGGATTATACCGGCATATCCGTATCCTCAGTGGCACTAAAACAGTCACTCGCAAACATGTGCTACTCGTACTACGGTTTCGTGGTTAAACCTGCATAATTCACACACAATCATCAGGTCCGGCTGCACACCGAACCAGGTCCAAATACAGTTCATACACCCGTCCGTCATCACTCGCACAGGTGTTCTCAAGCCAAACACGACTTGAGCTACGTGTTCACGTTACTAACCACGGACGGGGTCTCCCATACTTTCCCGTAGCATGCCAGGGAAGGGCGTTGCTCGAATACCCCAAACGACATGAAGAATCGTAGAGGATACCAAAGCTGGCCGGGTTACCTGCCACCCATGAGGCTCCACCCTTCAGCTTGTGCGCACTGGTGGACAGCGCTTACATGCACCCCCCAAGAAATAGAACGTCCCGAGATGCATGATTTTCCAACATAGCAAATAAGTTAGGTTGCCACCTTCATATTAGGCTAATATGGTAGTCCTTATGCGGGCCTAGTACCGTTTCCTCACCGTATCCTAAGTTTTTGTCGTAATACGATCCTTATTCTGTGCGCTATTACCAATGCGGCTCTGATACCACGCTGTCGGGGACCCGGCACCCGTTCACAGGGCCGTGCCGCTCGCCCGGGAATCGCATTGGGTGGTGCCGTGTTATGCGGCACCCAACAGCACACTTATAAGGAAATATGTATTACATAAATCAAAAGTGAAAGCTTACAAAGGTTCTTTGTAAATAATTTACAGCAAATATCTACAGCGGAAGTCTATAAACAGCTCACATCGAATAACTACTAAGCACTCGAGAAGTGTCCAGCCCGCGGACTCTTCTCGGTAGCAACACGAAGACAACTGCAGCGGCTGGGTTCTCCATGTGTTACATGACTCAGAAGTCTCCGAGTCTCACCGGACAACCTTCTTCTTAGCATCGATGTTAATCTGCAAAACCACTCATATAGCAAGCGTGAGCACATAGGTTCAGCAAGACTGATCCGTCACTCCTAAACAAGAAACTCTACATGCACGACAGATTGAAATAGGTTAGCTAACTTTGCATAAAGGACTCGCCTATAGTTGATCCTTAACTTTCAGAATTTATGCCTCATTGTAAAGACCTTGAGCCGAACAGTATCGCAACTCCACAATCAAACAAGAAACGCTTTGTTGTGATGCTTCTTGCAAAAAGTGAAGTAAAGTTTAATGAGCACTATCTCTAATTCAGGCATGATTCCAATACAACTTAAATCACAGCCTTATCAAATTCAAAAGAAACCAGTTCAGTTCTTACTACGTCAAGATGAAGTGCACAAGTATGCTCATATGACCGCGAGCGACGGTGATTCTAATAAGTACACGCCCAGACTACACAACATGTACACCCATACTCCGAGTTTCCGATAGAAACCTCGACTGATATTGTACGCGGCCACCTTTCCCATGTTCTTCCACACAGGACGCGGTCTAACTGCCCCGAATAGCAAGCTCCCTCAAGGTACATATCCGCAGTGATATGTTCTTGAGCGAGTTACCTCCTGCTATCCTGAAGCCAAAAGCCTAAGACGTTAGAAAAGTTCCAATGTGGATCTCACAAGGTACATCGGTTTCCTGGGTCCTATATAGCCAGTTTGCGCCGGGTACACAACTCAAACTTGTCCAACAGGGCCAAGCACGGAGGGGCCTTAACCGACACAGGCAGCGCAGCCTGCTGCATCTAAACCTCCCTGCCTGGTCTCCATTTTTTAAGTGTGAACTTTCCTCAATGTTTCTATTCTTGACCCGCTCCGATAAAACGAAGCCCTAAACTCGCGAGTAGATTCCAACTACTCGACTTCTACCGGACCTTTCCTACTAACTTTTAGCGTTGCCAAATCCACTCGAGGAGGTGCTAATCTACCCTTTCTCTCTTAGGAAGTTCTGGTCATGCAACTGGGGGTTTCAATATCAACTAGACCTAATGCAATCAAACATTCAAAGCTATGATCTCCAGAAATGGAAATACTTTATAAAACTGCTCGAATGCAAACCGGGGCTTGCCTGTTTTGCAGGTGACTAATATAAACAGTTAGTGAAGATCACTTGAGACTTGATCACTTGCTTTCCTCCCTCCTTGATCTCCACTTCGGTCTCTTCACAATCTTCACGTAGATGCTACACGTTATGAATATGCACAAGTATTTAATTGTAAAGCTTTTGCTAATAAGCTCTAATGACAAGTTTAAAGATTGGAAGTCTGTTTAAGAATTTAAAATGACACTGGTGCTAATGGTTTGGGTTTGGGTTTAAGCACTTTGATCAAGTTCTAAGTGCTTTTCATCACTTGTGTGTTGATCACCTAAAGAGGTTGAACAGGACAGTGATGATCAAGAGCTCCAATGAGGGGGAGCCGGCCCGTGTCACGGGGCCGTGCCGCTCGCCCGGGAATCGCATTGGGTGGTGCCGTGTTATGCGGCACCCAACAGCACACATATAAGGAAACTGTATTACATAAATCAAAAGTGGAAGCTTACAAATGTTCTTTGTAAATAATTTACATCAAATAGCTACAGCGGAAGACTACAATCAACTCACGTCGAATAACTAATGAGCACTCGAGAAGAGATCCATCCCACGAAATTCTCTCGCTAGCAACACGAAGACATTGCAGCGGCTGGGTTCTCCATGTGTTACATGACTCGGAAGTCTCTGAGTCTCACCGGACAACCTTCTTTATAAGCGTCGATGTTAACCTGCAAAACCACTCATATAGCAATAGTGAGCACAAAGGCTCAGCAAGACTTAACCGTCTCTCCTAAAGCATGCAACTCTACATGAAGGTATCTTAAGACAATAAACAAGAAAGTTGCATAAAGACTCGCCTACACGTTCTTCCTTAACTTTCAGATTTTAGCCATCACAGTAGTGACCTTGCGCCGAGCAACATTGGAAATCCACAATCAAACAAGAAACGCTTCATTCCAATGTTACTTATCCCAAGGTGGAAAATAAATTTAATTTGCTCTATCTCTTCTTCATCCATGGTTTTCATGCAATTCCATTTATCATAACAGCAATTAAAACTTGCAAACTGTTATCAGACAACTTGCTTACTACGTCACAACACAGTGAGCAAGCGGTACTCATATCCGCGAGGGACGGTGATTTGAATCAAACACTACCCGGATTACTTGACACATACGCCTGCCTCTGAAGACCCAAATCTGGCGTCCTTCATTACGTCGTATGTGGCAACCTTTCGCAGGACACTCGACTGTAGAACCGGTCGTGCCATCTCGGGCTCATAAGTCTAACGAGACGATGTGGTATGCCTCTACAATCCAGTTAACCTGGTACATCGGTTTTCTGGGTCCCATATAGCAGTAAGCATCTGGTACACAACTCAATACTTTCTCATGGGTGCCGCACACGCATCGGTCCTTAAACGACACAGACAGATCTACTCGATCAAGACCTCATCTTGTCGCTGCCTAACCCTCCTGCCTGGTCTCATCTTTGGAAACATAAACTTTAGTTTGCCTCTTTAAACCATAACCGTGTGATCCCGAACTATAGCTCACGAGTAGATTCCAACTACTCGACTTCTACCGGATGTCATAACCTAATTAGCACGGCATTACTCTACAGCGGGGAAACACTATTCTACCCTTGACTCCAGGGTTCATTTGGTCATGCATTTGGAGTATAAAACATTCCTGACCTAATGCACATATAACTCTAAACCATAATAGTGAACAAAGTAAAAACTTTATAAAAAAAACTTAAATACAAACCGGAGCTTGCCTTGGTTTTGCAGGTGACTAAGTATATATTCAGTTAGTGAAGACCACTTGAGGCTTGATCACTCGATCACCATGTCTTTGAAATCCCACTTCACTTCCTTCACAAGTCCTCACGTATATGCTACACGTTATGAATAT
This sequence comes from Neostapfia colusana, assembly GCA_030760725.1. Classification (NCBI taxonomy): domain Eukaryota; kingdom Viridiplantae; phylum Streptophyta; class Magnoliopsida; order Poales; family Poaceae; genus Neostapfia; species Neostapfia colusana. The sequence goes on from JASWHV010000016.1 coordinate 36,889,391, forward strand.
GCACAAGTATTTAATTGTAAAGATTTTGCTATCAAGTCAATTGACAAGTTTAAAACCAGAACTCTGTTTAAGAATTTAAAATGACACTGGTGCTAGTGGTTGGGTTTGGGTTAAGTAAAGTGATCAACTGCTATGTGTGCTTCCCAATTGTTGCATTTTCCCCTAGGACTGGTGTACCACAAAGTACTGATCCAGAGCTAAAATTTATCTGAGACTTTTCCTGTGAATTCCTTGTCACACGAAGACATTCTGGACCAAAATTGAGAATTGTTCAATGAGTAGTTCATCCAGAACAATTCCCTAAGCATTAAGGAAAAAAGGAATTAATTCTGGATAAATTTGCACTTTCATGCACATTCAAGTGAACCACAAATTAAAATATAGCTCAGGGATCATGAATGATTTTTTTAGGATTTTTGGAGCTAAGAATTACCCAGAACTGAATTTTTCAAGTTTTGGAAATTCTCTGAAAAAGTTTCTGTATTCATTTGAACACAGCGACTTAAAATCTGAATTCTCCTAATCTAATCAACTTCAAATGAGCTGAAATTTCTACAGGAGTTCAATAACATCCTAAATAATATTATGGCAAAATTTGAGGATTTTTGGATGAACCGAACTCCCTCTAAAATTCTTTTGCTGAAAAGTTTTAAAGAATTTTCCAGAATTAAATAATAACTTTCATACAAATTGGGTTGCATATTTGGGTAGAGTTTTTCAACCTGAATCCAACCCAGTTTGAATCACTAAATTTGGAGTTTCCTAGCAAAAGTATGAGGTTCTAAAGTTTGAATCAAATCTGGCATTTGAATTAAAACCGGGAAAAGTTTAAAAGTCTGACAATGGGTCCCCGGGGTGACGTGTCAATCTCTCAGCACAGCCACACCACGTACACGTTGATTTCAGCTGTAGCCACACGCGATCGGGTAGCCAGAGCAGATCCCAGTTTAATTTTAACTATCACTGACCGGTGGGCCAGCCCAACCTTCTTCCTCCGTCGGTTTCCCGCACCCGCGCCCTTCCCCCTCGCTGGCAGCGGCGGCACCTCGCCGGACTCGGCTTCCTGGCCAGAAAATCACCACCTGGGGGTTTTCGGGGCCGGGGAAATCATTGGCGAGGTCGGTACGGACGCTAGAGGGCCGGAACTATGCCGGCGATGGGTGGCGACATTCGGTAAAGCTCGGCGACCCCGGCCCACTTCTCCCGACCGCAAAGCACCCGGTTCCTCGGCTCTACAGCAGCAGCGGCACCTAAGGAAGATCGAATTGGGCACAAACTAGCTCAGGAACGGCGGCTACTAGGGTTTCACTGTGCGCCAGGCCGTCCCTGCCATGGCCGCCGATCGGAAAGCTTGAAATTAGCTGCAACTACTCGGTTCTAAGCTAGGTTTGCGAAGGAAATTGGGTCGCCACCAGGTATAGCTCATTTGTGCACGATTTAGTGAACTAAGGACGAGAATTGAAGGTGAATTTTGTAATTTCCTACCGAAAGGTCCGTGGAGGTGCACCGGGAGAAAAACCCTGAATTCGGCCGCTAGAGATCACTGTTTGAGCTGAGCTTCAGGGAGAAGCACCACGGTGGTCCAGCGCACCTCTGAGCGTCTTTGCTTGAGCGTGAAACCCACTGTGGTGAGCTGTGCACGTGAGCTTGCTCGTCAGTTATTCTCAGGTTGCCGCAACACCAACTGTTCTAGGGTGGGGAACACCGGGAGCTGCTGGTCTTTTGCGCTGGGGAGGTGAAGGACAGTCGAGCCTTGCCGTTTTGCAGCTCGGGGATCCCTATGGCACAAGATTTCCCGGCTCCTGATCATGTACAGGGGCGGCGGCGTGCTCGGCTGGTTTCGGTTGCGAGGAGGAAACAAAACAGGAATGGCTCGGTTCAGAGAAGAAGATCATGCCGAGCATGAAGGAACCAACCAGGCCGGTCGCCAGTGCCGTAATTCAGCGAGGAGGTGGCTCGGCTTGCTGCTCGGTGGCGCTCTGTGAGTGAACTCGGTTGCCTTGAGTCTGAACAAAGAAACAAAGAATCGATGACTTCGCTTGCAAGGTTAAGTACCTCACTGACCAGTGGGTCCACTCCTTCCTCCTATCAAAATATCTCCAATTTTGGCACATTGCAAACTTTTGTCATGAAGAGCTCAAATTAAAAATCCATTTGGGCAAATTGACAATGTTTACCTCAGTTTTGAATTTGAATTTAAATTCCAATTAAATTTCAAAGCCCCTTTGACATACATATCAAAGTAACTCCAAACTTTCTCAAAATTTGCATTCCCACTAATTGAATATGCTATCTGATTTTTGGGTTGGCCACTGCAAATAAGAATTTTTGAACCAACAGATTGAACTCCCTTTTTGAAATGGTCACCTTATCATTGAAGTGAACAATTTAATTCAAAGACTGAATTTAAACTCCTCTTACACATGACAACAACAAATGTTTAGAAATGTTTTTACAAGTCCCATTTCTTGAATTTGAACTCAACTTTATTCACAACTCAAGTTTTCCATTCACAAGTTTTGGGGACTTTCACATCCAATGGAGCTGAAAATTTTCATGTGGGTTCCTTGTCACAAGAAAATGTTCCGGACCAGAAATTAGCACTTTTCATTGAGTGGTTTATTCAGAACAATTCTCTAAGCAATTAAGAAAAGAGGAATTATTTCTGAGGTAACACCCATGTTCAAGTTAAACTTAGTGAACTAAAATTTCAATTATAGTTCATAGAGACTGCATGAATTTTACTAGGATTTTTGGAGCTAAGAATTGCCCAGAACTGAATTTCCATGTTTTGGGAATTCTCTGAAATTGTTTCTGTATTCATTTGAACACAGCAACTTAAAATCTGCATTCTCCTAATAAAATCAACTCCAAATGAGCTGAAATTTTTACAGGAGTTCAATAACACCCTACAGAATATTCTGGTAAAATTTGAGTATTTTTGGATGAACCAAACTCCCTCTAAAATTAAATAATGACTTTCATACAAATTGGGTTGCATATTTGGATAGAGTTTTCAACCTGAATCTAACCCAATTTGAATCACTAAATTTGGAGTTTCCTAGCAAAAGTTATGCTCTTCTAAAGTTTGGGGAAAATCTGGAATTCAATTTAAACCAGGAAAAGTTCAAACCTGACTGTGGGTCTAGGGGCCACGTGTCACGCGCTGAAATGAAGACACACGGGCCACAGGGTTATTTCTCGCGTTGCCACTGCCTGATCCAGTGCAACAGAGAATCCCAGCTGTGTTTTTCTCTCACTAACAGTGGGCCTGGCCTGACCTTCTTCAACCTCGCAACTCCCGCGCCCCTGCGCCGCCGAAGCTCGCCGGAGCACCTCTGAACTCGGTCGTCCGGCCATCTCCTGTGCTGCTACTTGCTGCCAGCTCCTAAAATCGTGCGCTGAACACGATGGGAGTGTTTACCCGGACCGGCGACGGCTCTAACCTAGCTCGCACCGATGCGGCGGCTCGGTGAAGGTTCGGCGACGTTGCACCGACGTGCTAGCCCGACAAATGCCCACTCAAACGGCCCTACAGCATCAGTGATGGCTATAGAAGCTCGGTATGGTGGTGAAAAGGCCCGAGAATGGCTCTAAGTTAGGGTTCATCGTGTGCCTGAGGCGTCCCGCCACTGCCGCTGTCGGGAAAGCTCAAAATACACTGGCTACACGTGGTTTCATGCAAGGATTGCAAAGCAAACATGTGCGCTATCGAGTTTTGCTCCTGTGAGTGCAATTTCGTGGGATCTAAACAATAATCAATCGGGAATTTGGAGTTTCCTTACCCGAAGGTAGTTTTACACCGGCCGGAAGAAAACTGTAAAATTCGCGATCAATCTTTCGGCTCAAGCTTCGGAGGTGAGCAGCGTGGACTCTTGGCGCGTCCAACGGTGCCCTTGTTTGGCCGTGAAAGGCTCTCTGTAGGGCTGTCCATGAGAGCACCTTCTCTCGGCTATGGTTCGGCCGCCGCGGGACAAAGGTGTTCTCGGCGTGGGGGGGGGGGGGGGGTCTGAGCTCACTCGGGGATGGTGCGAGGAGTTTATGAGGGTAACTGTGGTGTTGTTTTGCTGCTCATCCGAGGCTTGTACGTGAGCTCGTAGGTGACCTAGCGATCGAAGGAGCAGCGGCAGCCTCTGTTCGGTTTCTTGTGCGAGGGAGAGCAGAACCGGGGGCTGTGGTGTTGTGGCAAAACGAAGCATGGCGTGGAGTGAAAGCAGCACATGAGTAGCTCGCCAGCACGAGGGAAACAACCGGGAGGTGTCCTCGGTGTGTGTCTCGGTGTCACCCGGTTAAGCTGCCTTCGGTCTGCCCGAGTGAAGCAGAGAGGAGAAACAGAGACTAACCACTGAACACTGAACATCTTTTGCCAATCTCAATTGCCTCAATGACATGTGGGTCCCACAGTCAGTCCCTCCTTATCCCTCAAAAGATCTCCAAATTTTGAAATTGAGGAAATTCAATTGTGGGAAGTTCAAAACTGAGGTGCATTTGGATAATTGGGCAAGTCTCATCCAAATTCAAATGGGTATTTGGATTCTTTGCAATTTAAAGTCCTTTTGGAAAATGAGTTGCAAAACATTTCAATAATTCATGAAACTTTGCATACCCACTAATTTGGACCTAAGGAATTCAAATATGAAATCTGATTTTAAATTTGGCTGCTGCAAATGAGATTTTTAACACAACAGTTTGATATTCCTTGTGTTGCCCTCATTTGAAATTTGAGTTCAACAAAGTTTGTTCCAAAATATGAAGTTAACTTTCTCACACATATAGGAACTTCCCACCTTGGTTTCAAATCCCCTTTTGGGTTCCAAGTTTTCAAATAAATAATTGACTTGTGTGAAGAGAGTTCTCATATGTATTATCGCATGTGAAAAAGTTTAAACAAGTCCCATTTTTCATACACATGAAACCAACTTGTGCAAACATGAGTTTCTTTGTATTCATATTTTTGGGACCTTTACACTCTGGGGCCTGCTTTTGGGCCAGCCGAGGCCGATGAGGCTCCGCCGGTACATGGCGACGAGCCCGCTCCTGCCATCGACGAGGGCGCGTCGGATGCCACGGCCCCTACCCCAGAGGGTAGCACTCCCCAGCCAGAAGCTCACCCGCCTCCTTCTGAGGGCCAAGCCAAAGCTTCCCTGGGTCCCTGCGTCTTGGTAACCATTACGATGGCCACTGACATCCCAGAGGGCGATGCCTGGGAGGCTACAGCACGTGTCGAGCGAGTTCCCTTGTCTGAGGCCGTGGCCTCGGCTCAAGCAAGCCTCCGCCGAGTTCTGTTGGCGCTGGACCAGGAGAGGGAAGCCTTTCAGCAGGAGAAGGATCGCCTCGGTGGTTGGGAAAGGTTGCTCAACTTACGGAAATTAGCTCGCTTGCGGGAGGAGCAGGAACTGACCAACCGGCAGCGGGACCTGATTGATCAGTTGGACAAGCAGTCCCATAAGCTCAGGACAGAAGCCAACAAGGCTCACCAGGCGGCCAATGTTTGCCTCACAACCCTGGAGGAGCTACGGCTAACGTTGGCTCGCCGTGAGGTCGCAGTAGGGGAGCGCGAGCGCGAGCTAGCGGAGAAGGAGGAGGAGTCTTCGTTGCACTTGCAGCGGGTGCAGGCCGAGCCGAAGTCTCGGGCCGACGACCTGGACCGTCAGCAGGCCTCTCTGAACAAGGAGTGGGAGAGGCAGATGAAGCAGCGCCAGGACCTCCTGGCTGCAGAATTCGATGCCACGTTCCGCGAGGAGGGACTGCAGCGCCGTGTCCATGAGCTTGATTCCCGGGAGGCGGCGTTGGCTGTCCAGGAGAAAAGACTCTCTAAAAGCGACGCAGAAGCCTTGGCAGTGGCACGGCATGAGCTTCAGGAGCTCCGGGCCTCATGCACGGCAGAGGTCCAGCAAGTCTGAGACTTCTTGGGCCGTGCCGAGTCAGCACTAGTGCCCTCCGGTTTCAGCCCGGTGCGCGTCGGCGAGCCTTTACAGGAGATGAGCCAATTGCTCCTGGCGCTTGACTCTGCAGCCGTGAAGATGGCAGCGTTGGAATATGTTGTCGTCGACCGGGTCGAGGCGGGGGGGGGGGGGGGGGGGGGGGGGGCAAGGCCCTGGCTAAGGAGGTGGCAACACATGTGCTGACTTGCTTCTGAAGTTGGGACCCCAGTGTTTCCCTAGAGCCGGTCTTCCAAGGCCCCATCGCTGCAAGGTAGGTGGCAGCTCGGTCTGAGGTCGAAGACTTAGGAGCCCTTGTTGCAGAGCGGTTTAGGCGTGGTGCGAGTGAGTCCTAGGCGGGCCTTGGCCTTTGTATCTTTCTCTTGTCTTTTGTGTCTTGTACTTCTTTATTGATGAAAAAGGTGGTTCTGTTGATCTCCCTTCTATCAATCGTTTGGCGGTGGATCCGGTAGGCAGAACCATTTTCAGTTTCCATGAGGCCCTCTGACCCTTGATGCCACAGAGATTGAAGGGTCCCTTATCTCGCCAAAGCAGTTGTCATTTCATAGTACGAGCTGTCGGGGTCCGAGCGACTTGCTTAGATTGACCAGTCGCGATGACCCCCTGGCAACCGGGTGCCAATGTAAGACACAAATTCCGGGACCTTTGGGAGGCGCTGACTTTTGGGGTCCGAGGGTGGCCCCCTTGGAGTTACGGACCCACAGGCCGCAGCCCTGCGGCTTGTACAGATACTAAGAGAAAAGGATACATCGTGCCGTGTAGCTGCATTTCCTCTGCTCGATGACCCTATTATGGCTTATAGTCATCTGCTAAGCTACGGAGTTAGGGTAATTCGGTGTATTGACGTCCGGACCCCAGTTACCATTCTTCCTAGGGCGGTGTGCCATACGGGCCTCCCGTACTCCGGGTGTTGTGCCGACAGAGGCACGACGCACATGCTTAGGTTGCGGGACCAGCCTAAGCAGGCTACATACCCTGGACCTCCTGCTGACCAGACACTCTGAAGGGGGAGGCGCCCTTCCAGCATTACCGGACCCGGGCTGGAAGGTAGCCAGGGGTTCCGGAGGCAATACAGGTGCCTCAGCTGTTTCCGCCTTGTAGTAGGACTTTAGCCAAGGGCGAGACAGATAAATACAATTATATACACGTCGAGGGGCACGCAAAAATATACGCAAGCTTGAAGGGAAAGTTGTATTGGTAAGGGAGCGCAAAGGTCCAGAATGATTTAGCTGGCGCAGGCAGTACTTTGCCAATTTCCCAAGCTTGCTCCTCCTGTCCCTTAGCGGCGTAAGTACCCAGGGCGCCCAGGCAGTGTCGCTATCACTCCTTCTGGGCCCTCGGCAATGTGAGGACCGAGGGGAGTTCGGCCCTTGTCTTTAGCTTGTTGTAGCCAGTGCCCTGAGTCTTGTGCTCGTTGCTGGAGCGGTTTGATGCTCTACCCGCGTGAGTTACCGAGATGGCCCCCTAGTAGGTGTGGTCACCTGGTGGGGCGCACTTACCAAGTAGACTGGATGAGGCAGGGTGTTAGCATCGGGCCTCCCGGGGGGTCCAGGTCACCTCGGACCTATTGAGACGGTCCGGGCTTGGGCGACGTGGTCATACAGGATGTGGTTGAGGCTTTTCCCAGGGGCATGTGTCACCTGGCTCCCCGACACCAAAGTCACAGCACCGGGGTGCCCAGCCATCATGCCTCGAATGGTCATGAGGGCAGGGTTATTTGCAGCTTTTGCGCCGGTGTGTGGATCTGCTTGGCGTGAACTGATATTTCTTGCATCTCTTGACCAGCTTGACGGCATCCAGGGGGGGCTATCGGCCAGTAAAAGCCCTACCGGAAGGTTTTATCGGTCAGCATGCGGAACGAAGCGGTTACCGCACTCGCCCTCATGGATCTCTATGAATAGCTCGCAGCCCTCCTCCCGGGTAATGCACCGCAATAGAACATTGCCGGCGCCACACCGTAGATATCTCCGTCTACCAGTATGAATCTTCTAGCCATACGAACGATCAGTTCAGCGGATACACGTTCATCGGGAAGGATATTGTCCTTCAAGTAGGTCCGGACCTCCGTGATCCATGCATCATACCTACTTGAGCTTTTCGGATATTGAGTGTCGGGTTACATGGAGCCCCCGATGACGCATATGATCCTTGGCGAGCGCCATGGTTGCAGGGCCGCCGGGACTGCCAGCTTCAAGGTGTTGGGCTCGCCCCCTTCGCCTGGTTTGGCAGGCCAGGCTGTATGACGCAGTAGCTTCCTTTTACAGGAGCCTTCGGGGACCGGAGTCCATGCAGAGGCTTTTATTGAAAGGTTGTCTGCCACCGCGTTGTTGGCACAGGGGATATGGCGCTACTCCAAAGCATGAAATCTCTTCTCCACTTCTTGCACGCGGATAAGGTAGGCAGCTGGCTGTGGATCAGTATAGGAATACCCTCACTTGCCTTGTTTGATTGCGAGTTGGGGCCTGCTTTTAGCTAGCATCTGTCGTATTCCTATAGAAAGGGCAGTACTCAAGCCAAATATGAGGGCTTCATACTTTGCTATGCTATAAGTAGCTTTGGAGTCAAGATGCACCATGTACTTGAACTGCTCTCCTAACTGCGAGGTGAGCAGGACCCCCGCTTTGGCACCTCGCTCGCGCGAGGGCCGTTGCAGCAGAGTGTCTAGAGGGGTCCGGTGAAAACCAGGGCTCTGGTTCCAGACCACCATCGTCTTGACCCTCTAGATGGTATGGAGACGGAATCAATTCCACCTCAAATGTGTAGGTCTAGCGCATAGGACTAGCGTGTAGGACGGCTCTGAATCATGCCATTTATAACTGCTATGCATGAGCCAACATAGATTGTAATGGAGTGCACCGGACAGGACACATTTTTTCTTATTTTTAGCTTACTTCGGGCAATAGGGGGCAACAAGTCGTGCAAGAAGGCAGCAATTCGCCCCGGGTACCGAGAGTGTCCGGACCCTTCCGGGACTTTAGCCGTTCTAAGCTCTATTCCCAGTTTCTATGTTACCCTTACAAGAAAGAGAAAAAGAAAAAATATTCTACCACTACTTGGGGGTAGACTTACAGAGGTGTCCTATGGCCTGTGGTCTGGGTAGAGGTACCCATCCCCTGCAGCAAGGTGGACGCACCTGGGTGACATGCTTGTATTGGCCAAGGGATATGCTTGTCACTCCTCCTCGAGAAAGCTCTGTCCAAGGCACCAGGTAGCCCTGCTTTGGGCCGCCTGGTTAGGAGTGGAGCGTCTTGCGTTGCTCGTTGTGGTCAGAGCCGGAGCTCTCTTATTGGTCGTAGAGGACCTTTAACGTCCGCTCAGCATCTAGGAACCCCATCTCCTGGTCGTCACCGTCCTCCGGGTCGACCTTCTATTTACCCTCCCACTGGCGGGAGAGCGCACCATCCTGGCGCTGCTGTCAGAGCTCTCGGAAACGCTCCGACCAGCCTCTGGATCTCCCGACACTTGCTGGCATTGTGCCGGTTGGTGTCGTAGACTAGGCGCCATCGTCGCTGCTGGACGGTTGTCGCGAGCGCTTGTCAGTGCGCGCCCCCCGGCCCCCTGTGGCCGCTACTGTTTCTGCAGTTTGGGCTCCGGCCAACGGCTCGTCCTTGTCGCCAGCCTTCTTCTCCGTGCCACCAGGGCCCTCCCTAGTGGACTCACCCCCCTTGTTGGGCGGTGTGTGCCAGTTACGGCCCTCTGCGGCCCTGGCACACTTGTCCGCCAAGCTGAAGAGCTCGGAAACGTCCTGCACGTCATGTGTGGCCAACTTCTCGAGCATCTTCTTTTCGCGGATGCCTTGTCGAAAGGCGAGGACGACGGATGCATTGGAGATGCGAGGATGGTGTTCCTAACCTGGGAGAAGCGCTGGATGAATGAGCGCAACGACTCTCCCGGTTGCTGTTGTATGGTGTGGAGGTCGACCTCCGAGCTAAGCCGGACATAGGAACTCCCAAAGTTGGTCGTGAACTGACGGCACAACTCTTCCTAGGAGGTCACAGACTCCTATGGCAAGTTCATGAGCCATGACCGGGCTGACCCGGTCAAGGCTACCGGGAAGTAGTTGGCCATGATGGTCTCATCCCCTCCTGCAGCTAGGATGGCAGTGGAGTAGATCTGCAGGAACTCGACAGGGTTGACCGTCCCTTCAAACTTCTCTATCAAGTGTGGCCGGAACATTCCCTCGGCCACACCACCACACGAAGGTGTGGGCCAGAGCCATGCAGCCTCCCACTGAGCCTGGGGAGACAGGGTTTTGGCCCGTGTAAACGGGGCGCATGGTACCATGGGTACCATACTCCTCCCCGAGGCTGCGATGCCACTCGCGCTGTCGCTCGATGGTGACGTGGCCATCCTCCTTCTGACTGTGATGGCGGTCTAGCTCGCCCCTGAGGTCAGTAGTGGGGAGCCTGGACGTCGCCATCGAGTGGGTTGTCACCGTCCTATAATCCCTTGTTAGATTACAGGGCGGAAGCTGTCCTATCCCTGGCCGTTGTCTCCTGTGACACGGCAAGTAGAGCACGGCGACGACCAAGTGGTCGACGTCGTTGCGCCATTGTTCAGCAGCGGACGAGGATGAGGGTTGTGCAGGAGCGTGCGGGCTGCCAACAGCGCGCTTTCCGGACTGGCTTCGGTCGGCACTTGTGATGCTGTCGATGTCGCCGCCGAGGGCTGCCAGGAGGCAATGGGCATCGTTGCCATAGGAGCCGGCACCGGTGTAGAGGGTCCCGCTCTGGGACTAGAGGACACTTTCTTCTCACTATGCCAGTGGCGGCGCGAGGGGCGGGAAGAACCTTCGAAAGACTGGATGTTCACCATCGTGGGTCACGGACAGCTTCAAGAACCAAAAGCCTCCCTTCCTGGCGCGCCAAATGTCGACGTGTTTGCTATGACACTTCCCCCGGTCTGCTCGGAAGCAGCCCGCGGAGATTCTTTTCATGGTGGGGCAAGTGGAACTCGAAGGTCTGGGCACAATGGCGTGTGAGAATGAGTTGTCTCGGTCGCGAACCCTTGCCCGAAGGCTGCCCCGGTCCTTTTATAGCCCAAGGCCGGAGCAGTTACAAGGTGTCTGGGGCCCGACAGGTGGCCCCGCGGCTATTTGTCTCCTATACATAAACTATAGGTATTTACAGATACATGCATTGTCACTGTCGGTGGAGTTAAGGCACGCCATCTGACACGTCTGGCGCTTCTGACCGGGTGGCCGGTGATGATGAAGTCCCCGTCTTGTTGCCGCGTCCTCTTGCTCTGTAGGGCGGCTCAGCGCCATTGGGAGGCACTGTTGCGCCATCACGCCTCGCTACCCTGTCTTTCACCGTAATGGTGAATAGACAGATGATGGTGGTGTGCGTCGTGCGCCATGTTTCTGGGGAAGGCGCGTGCCTTCAATGCTCGGTCTGGCAGCGCTCCTTCCTCCTTACTCCTTGGCCATCTGCCCGTTGGTCGTCGGAGTGACGTTCGGGCGGATAGCCCCCGAGACACGTATCTCCACCGGAGCCGTCTTGTGGAGTAGTGGGTGGTCCGGAGTTGTTGGGCACGTGGCAGCACCGGAGGCCTCCCGTGCTGGAGTCGAATCCGGAGCTGCAGGACAAGTGGCACATCCGGAGCCTTTCCCAGGGGGAAGGTACACCCGGAGTTGCTTCCCACGTGGCAGCACCGGAGGCCTCCATGCTGGAGGTCGGATCCAGAGCTGTAAGACGCGTGGCACCTCCGGAGCCCTCTCTGGCTGGGGGTGTGGCTCGGAGGTTCCAGGTACGTGGCAGTGTCGGAGCCCTCCTTGGTGGAGGGTGGGGTCTAGCACTAGGGGACACATGTCGGCCCCTGAGCCACTCTCAGCCGGTAGTCAGGCTCAGAGCCTGAAGACACGTCGCGACCCTCGGACAACCCATGGGGCCTAGAGCGCGTGGCTTATGCTGGGGCGCGCCTAAGCTGGGAAGGCGGGGCCCAGGTGCTTTTTACCCACTACGCGGGGGTACCCGGTTCACAGGGTACCGACACCTGCCCAGTCTCAATTTTCTCATCTGTGAATTTTCCTCAATGTTCTAGTCATAAGTCCGTGCCGAGATCATCCCAAGCACTAAGCTCGCGAGTAGATTCCAACTACTCGACTTTTGCCGGTCCTTCCAAAGTAACATTTAGCGTAGCCTAATTCCCTCGACAAGGTGCTAATCTACCAATTCTCTCTTAGGTTAAATTTGGTCATGCAATTGGGTATTCACATCATCTATACCTAATGCACAATATCATCTCACACCTATAGTCTATACAAATGTAAAACTTTATCAAACTTGCTTGAATGCAAACCAGGACTTGCCTGTTTTGCATGTGACTAGTATATAATCAGTTAGTGTTGCTGATTACTTGAGGCTGAATCATGTGCTCTTCTTGCTCCTTGATCCAACTCCACTTGGCTTCACAATTCTCCACGTCGATAACTATACGATATGAAATGCACATGCATTTAATTGTAAAGCTTTTGCTAACAAGGCCTAATACTAAGTTAAAAACCAGAACTCTATTTAATTAAGAATTTAAAATTGAACTGGGCCTAGTGGATGGAATTTGCTTAGCCATTGAGATCAAGTGCTAAGTGTTTCTTCTAATGGTCGTATTTCTACCTAAGAAAAGTACACTAAAAAGTATTGATCCAGAGCTCAACTTTAGTTGAAAATTTTCAGGTGAGTTCCTGGTCACAAGAAAGTATTCTGGACAAAAAATTAGCACTTTTCACTGAGTAGTTTTTCCAGAACAACTCCCTAAGCAATTAAGCAAAAAGGAATTAATTCTGAAGTACTTTGCATGATCATGCCAAAATAATTGAACTACAATTTCAAGTGTAGTTCATAGAGAATGACTGAATTTTCCTAGGATTTTTGGAGCTAAGAATTGCCCAAAACTTGTTTTCCAAGTTTGGAAGTTTTTCTGAAAAAAGTTTCTGTATTTATTTGAATTCAGAAGTTTGTATTCTGAATTCCCCTATACAAATCAACTCCAAATGAGCTGCAAAATTTAACAGGAGTTCAATAATATCCTAAGGAATATTCTGGCAAAAATTAAGGATATTTGGATGAACCAAACTCCCTCAATAATTCTTTTACTGAAAATCTTCAAAGAATTATCCAGAATTAATTATCTACTTACATACAAATTGGGTTACACATTTGGATAAAGTTTTTCAATCGGACTCTAACCCAATTTGAATCACTTGATTTGGAGTTTCCTAGCAAAAGTTATGAGCTACTATGAAGGAAATATGTAATTTAAATTAAATCGGGAAATGTTTAAACTCTGACGCTGGAGCCCAGTGCTACGTGGCGCCTCCAGAGACGAAGACACACGGGGCTACTGATTTAAACCGTGCAGCCACAAATAGATCAGGTGCAACAGAAAATCCCAGTTTAATTCTTCCGCTCACTGACAGCTGGCCCGCCCACCTTCTTCAACCTCCGATCGTTCCCGCGCGCCCACGCCGCCCCTCGCCGGAGCTCGTTGGGTCCCGACTTCCCGGCCTCCCCCGTGCTCCCACCGCCACCAGCCCCTATCTCGACGTGAGGAACACGTTGGGGAGGTCGCTCCAAGCCGGCGACGACCCTACCCTAGCTAGCGACGGTGCGGCGGCTCGGTTCTATTCCGGCGACGTCGGCCGCCTCTTCTAGCCCGCTAAATTCGATGACCTTTGGTCCTACAGTAACAGTGGAGTACGTAGGAGCTCGACGTGTATGCAAAAAGGATCAGGGATGGCTCTAAAGGTGCTCTCACCGTGCGCCCGACGGTTCCCGCCATGATCGCCGATGAGAAAACGTGAAATGGGCCGGCTACATTCAGTTTCGTGCTAGGTTTGCAAAGAATAATTGTTCCCTATCAAGTCTAGATCGTGTGTGCATGTGGCAGCTCGCTAGGATGTCAGAGTGCATAGTTTGGTGAACCATAACCGAAGGTTGAGTGAGAATTTTGCGGATTCTTACCCGCGGGTCAATTTGCACCGGCCGGAGGAAGAACGTGAAATTCGCCGGCGACGAGCAATGGTTTGGGATGAGTTTCAGGGAGGAGTAGCTCGAGGTCCTAGCGCGTCCAGGAGGGCTCTTGCTTGGGCGTGAAAGTCGTCGTGTGGTGCTGTCCACTTGAGCCTCCCCCTTCGCTTGCGTTCGGCCGCCGCGAGATGAACCGATGCTCGGTGTTGGGAGGTCAATCACCGCTCGGTTGTGGTCAAGGAAGTAGAGGGAGGATCCACGGTGCGGTTTCGCTACTCGTAGGAGGTTTGTACGCACGATTTCGTCGGTTCCCAATCAACCGAGGCGTGGCGGCGGTGGCGCTGCTCAGTTCTTGCGCGAGGAGACAGTAGATGTTCGGGTTTCCGGTTTGTGAGCACAAGATTGCTTCGTGAGGTGATAAGAATCCCTTAGCACGTCTCCAACACGATGGAGGAAGCTGGAGGTGGCTCGACTGCAGCTCGGTGGCGCCCGATGCTCCTTCGGTGGCTTCGAGTGGAAAAACAGAGACTCGATACTTCGGGTGAAAGTCTAATTGTTCCAATGAACAGTGGGCCCCACTCTATTTCACCTCCTTATCCTCCCCCAAAAAGATCTAAAATTCTTGGCAGGTGATCAATTCAAACGTGTGGAGCTCAAATTTTAAATTTATTTGGAGAATTGACAATGCCCCCCTCCCCCAAATTCAAATTTGAATTTAAATTCTCATGCAATTTAAAGTCCTCTTTGAAATGGTTAGCAAATCACCTCCAAAATTCATCAAACTTTGCATCCCCACTATTTTGGACCTGAAAAATTCAAATATGAAATCTGATTTTTAATTTAGCTGTTGCAAATGAGATTTTTACCACAACGGTCCAAACGATTCTCTATAAAGCCAGCTTTCTTATTTCCTTGGAGTTGAAATAGAAAGAACGCGAAGCAACAAGCAAGGGATGAGCGCTTTGTCCATGAGATGGTAAATGAAAACGATTAGCCCCACATGAGGTTTGCATTTTATTGTGCTACCCCCATTTGAAATTTGAGTTAAACAAATTGAGTTCAAAAGCTGAATTTTAAACTTCCTCTTGCACATGAGAACTTCACACATGAAATTTAAATCAACTTTGGTTCCAAACATTCAAATAAATATTTGAGCTTGTGTGGTTGGACATGTGTGTCATCACATGTAGAAAGTTTTAGTAAGTCCTAATTTTCACAAACTTGAAAGAAAATGACATTCGAACTTTATTTTACTTCGTTTACATTTTTGGAACCTTTACAGTTTTTATAAATTTTAGCTAACCTGAAATACCCTCCGACACCTTCGTTCCTGGACTGCACCATTCTCAAGGCACGCGAGCCGCGTGTGATCTCCTTCCGGCACAACGAGTTCGCCGAGATCCCCAACGTCTCCGACACGGCGGCGCTCTAGGACGGCCAGGAGCTGCTGTACTCCTGCATGTAGTTGTTTCCTATCTAAATTGTGTTGGTTGATATATCATTCTCTTTTTTTAGAGCAGAGGAATGTGCTGCAGTTTCTGCAATAAAGCGATCATAGCTTCTTATGAAGCAAAGGCTAGGATGTTTTCTCATTATCTAAAAAAAGTAAAATTTAAGAGTGAAGTAAGGAATCTAGTATCCATATGCAAATTACAAAGAGAACATGACAAAAGTCAGACATTTTTTCTAAAATTATAGAATCCATATTCATGAATTGAAGATTTATTTTGAGTCAAAAAAGTGGGTTTTGACCCAGGTTTATCCAATAAAATTATGCTTATAGTTACAATATTATAGCCATGAGAAACAACTTTCAAATATGAGTCAGTGATATCTTTTTTATCACATATTCTTGATATGGTCGAGTTTTTTGTTGGTCAAATGCCTTTAAGTTTCGTTTCATTTCTTAAATCTATCTACTAAAATCAATTACCTACTTTTGCAATAGCAGCACTAATTGTTTTTTAAATACTAGGACTGATAAAAGTAACATCTGCTATTTTTCATTAAACATAGACCATCCAGTAAACCATTACAACTGATGACAAATCCACCGGTCCATTAAACACAAACATATATGGAGTAAATTATCAGCACACACCGTGAAAATTAACATAAGCATACTAAATATCCGTACAAATTACGCATAGAAGCACATATTATATGTATATTACCCCTCCAACTCCAGCCGTCCCTCATCACCGATCAGTCATATCTCGTCCATGAGCTCTTGGAACGCGTCCATGGCGGTCGCCGGCAGCCCGAGGAGCACGTTGATGCTCTTCCTCTCGTTGCCGTGCGCGAGGAAGAGGATGACCTCCTTCTCCGGCAGCGTGACGGGGCCGGACATGACGGGCTCGCCCCAGCCGAAGTCGGCGCCGTGGAAGGCGAGCCGAGACCACGTGGTGATGAGCAGCGTGGACGCCAGCGACGGCCGCACGCGCGTCGCCTCGAAGTAGTCCACCGCCGACCGCACGTACTCGCCGGTCACCGTCCAGACGGCCTCCTGCACCAGCCCCGCCGCGCGCGACGCCGGCGCGGACAGCAGCTCGCCGGCGGTCGCCAGCGCGTTGGTCAGCACGATGCCGTTGCCGAAGTAGCCCCTGGGCAGCGGAGGCTCGAGGCGGCGCCGCCCGTCGACGGCGAACAGCAGCTTGGTGCGCTGCTCCGGGGCGAGCCCCAGCGCGGCGGTGCGCGCGCGCCAGACGAGCCCCGACAGCGCCTCGAAGGTGGTGCAGCGCTCCAGGTAGCCGCCGGAGAGCGCCATGCTGCGGACGCGCTCCAACCGGTCCGGGTCGAAGCAGAAGGAGCGGTACATCAGCTCCTGGCCGTCGTAGAGCGCCGCCGTGTCGGAGATGTCCGCGATCTCGGCGAACTCGTGGTGCTCGAACGAGATCACCGGAGGGTCGCGCGCCTTGAGGACGCTGCGGTCAAGGAACGGCGGCACGGTGAGCTCGGCCACGCCACGAGCCGTCTCGGCCCACGAGTTGACGAACTCCATGGCGCCGATGCCGTCGAACATGCAGTGGTTCATGGCCAGGCCAAGCGCGAAACCGCCACACTTGAAACGCGTCACCTGCGGTCAAATCCAACCAATGGTAACTAGTTTCTAAATGAATTATCGGGTTTTTGAAAACTTGGAACAAATCTTTGTCGAGTTGCTGGTAACACTATTGGAACAAATGAGTCAAGACCTTGACTAATTTCAGTACTCGACTGATAAAGATTAACGAACTGGTACATAATTAGAACCGAATTATTGTACAATTTGATTAAAATAAGCTGTTGAAGAGTCCCTACATGTTGCAAGATAAGAGTTGTTGTGTCCTGGTGTGAGTGTGACATGGGGCACACGGCGTCAGATGCGAATGAAACAAAAAAATGGATGGTGAAATGGTT
Organism: Neostapfia colusana; assembly: GCA_030760725.1. NCBI lineage: Eukaryota > Viridiplantae > Streptophyta > Magnoliopsida > Poales > Poaceae > Neostapfia > Neostapfia colusana. Next base: position 36,906,699 of record JASWHV010000016.1, read on the forward strand.
TGGTTGATTTTAGGTGCAGGTTGGCCATCCAACTCTGTACGAAGAAAACATACTTAGAAGCGTCTGAAGGTCCAGAAGTGCTTGAACTATCTCCGGGTCCAACATTTCATCATCATGCAAAATATAAAAACAACAACATGCTACCCCCCCCCCCCCCGGCCCACTAGAAGTTTATTTCTTAAGTTGATTAAAGTCAAACGAATCTAGTTCTAACTAAGTTTATAGAAAAAATATTAACATCTAGCACACAGAATAAGTATATTATGAGAGTGCAAGTCATTAAGAATCTAATGGTATTAATATGTTTCTATAAAAATTAATATTTTTTCTATTAACTTGGTCAAAGTTAGATTAGTTTGACAGAGGGAGTAATATTTGTATACCCGTTTTAGGCTACTATCCAAACCACAAGCCTGTTTGAAAGCTAGTAGTTTCTTGTGAAAACACTGAATCTTCAATACGAGTAGCCAAAAACCTTCCCTTAAACCATCCATCTTTCAAGTTTCAACTCCCATCTCCTGCCCACTTCCAAACCAGTAATAACTCTGCTCCCTTTGCTGCACCGCTCACGCGGCAGCAGTAAAAGTGACGGGCGCATGGATCCGTGCGCGAGGTGCTCATCTCCCTCCTTTCACCGGAACGGGAACACGCCTCGCCATTAACGCCCGGCCCGTGGTGGCAGCCCCGTCTCGATCACCGTGCACCCCGCCGGAAACATGCAGGCTAGCTAGCGGATACTATAGGAGGAGTGTTTAATGGCCGGCGTGTGTGTATCTGTACCTGCGCCGTCATGGGCGGCATCTCGAGGATGCTCTTGGCGCCGCGGACGGAGTAGACGAGCTGGCCGAGCGCGGCGGGGTCGGGCTTGGTGAGGTCGCCGACGTCGGCGAGGTCGCAAGCGGCGTCCGCCTCCACGAACACGGCGCCCTCACCGGTCAGTTCCACCGTCAGCTTCATCTCCGGGCTGATGCCCAACCGGCCGGCCAGGGGGTGGTAGTGCACCAGCGCCCGCGCCAGCGCGTCGCGGAGCGCGGCCGCCGCGTCGCCCTTGGCGCCAGCGCCGGGCCCGTAGCAGTACACCGTCTGCACGATCACGGCGATGTTCTGGTCCAGGTTGGAGAGGTAGTACCGCTCCCCCGTCGGCGTCGGCCCCGCCGGCGGCACTAGCGTCGGCTCGCCGCGCTTCACGCTGACCCGCCGCTGCGGCTTGTCGCTGCCGTTCTCCTTGATCTCCACAACCTGCATGTTAATAATTCGCCGTATCAGACGATGCTCAACACCCAGCAAGCAGATCAGAACGCCGCAGCGATTAAGCTGTGATGTAGCATTGCCCACTCACCATGGTTGACGACGAGTCGACTCGACGGAGAGAGAGGATCTTGGAGAGAGAGAGGATCTTGGAGAGAGAGAGAGGAGAGAGAGAGGGGGGGGTTAGAGGGTGGCTCGTGAATGGAAGTGGGTTTTGCAAGGTGGCGTTTATATAGGACTGGTGGTGGTCGCTTGCTCGATGGAAAGAGTAAAAGGTGATGCAAGAACCGTTGGGGTTGGAGGGGTTGCGTACTCTGTCTGGCTGCTGCAAGGAGAATCTGTACTATAGCAAACTGAATTATTTTGGTGGGTGAGAAACCCACGATAATATTTATAAAACTCACGACAATATTTATTTTTATGAGTTTTTTTGATTATTTTCGTGTGTCTCTATCTCACGAAATTAAAATGACGAAAATACACCTTTTTCGTGGGCCGTCCACAAAAATATATTTATTTTCATGGGTCACACACAGCCATGAAAATAATATTTTCATAGGCCAGGTTGGGCCCACGAAAATAACATTTTCATGGGTCTGGCTGGGCCCACGAAAATAATATTTTCATGGGCCTTGCTAGGCCCATAAAAATAATTTAGTCATATTTTCATGGTCGGGTTTGGCCCATGAAAATAATTTGACCATATTGTCATAGGCTCTTTTGAGGCCCAGGAAAATATTGTTGTCATATTGTCTAAACCATTCATTTATTGACACATTTACACTTTGACAAATATATATATATATACATATTTAATATAGTAAACATTCAACACACATTTAATATAGAAAACATTCAACACATATTTAATATAAAATATCAAACATCACAATCGTTACAAACGGTTTATTACAATCGTTTGGTACATTCATGTTTGACCATCAACACATATTAAAAATAAAGTAAATTGATCGACCGTCAACCTCTCGTCTTCAGTAACATGTAGTATTATCTCTAGCTAGACTGTAAATGTGAAAATATAAGATATTAGATAAAAATGTATCCTAATTACTCTCACAGAATAGTAATCAATTAGCCAAGATGTTTATCTCATTTAAACAACTAACCTAGTTGCTATCGCCAGGAGCAAAGTATTGATTGATAGAGTTGTATTCTCCAAATTGTCCCGCTGGAGACGGAGTTTGCAGATTTCTAAATGACATTGACGATGATCCCTTAAAATTAAAAATGAGGCATGTTACAATATTACTATCATTTTATAATAAAAAGAGAATCTGACGAGTATATATACCTGCGTTTCTGTGGTAAAAAGGGGTGTAGACATCGGTTGCGGGGGATACGCCAAAAACTGTGGAGGCGACGACAACGGTGGCATAGCGATACGCAATCCAAGTTGGGAAAAATATCCCTAAATTGTTTATACCTAAATAACAATAAAGGCACAATCTGCATCAAAAAATATACATACCACCCAGGTCGACCGACGAGGCAGAGGTGCAGGGCGTGGCCGTGGCTGAGCAGCTCAGCACCGGAGGGGCCGGAGCGGGACAGGGGCTGAGCAGCTGCGCCGGGGCACGACCGGGGCTGAGCAGCTCCGCAACGGAGGGGCCAGAGCTGATCACAGCGCCGGAGCGGGACATGGGCTGAGCAGCTGCGTCTGGCCACGGCCGGAGCGGGACAGAGGCTGAGCCGATGCGCCGGGGCAGGGGCCGGAGCTGAGCACGGCGCCGGAGCAAGACCGTGGCTGAGCAGCTGCGCTCGGGGGCGGGGCCGGACCTGAGCAGCTGCAGCCGGGCTCCGGAGGAACGGGCGGCCGCTGCGGTGTGCGTCGCACTAGGGACGGGTGGCGGCAGTCTGGGGACGGACGGCGGCGTGCTGGGGACGGGTGGCAGCCGGGCTCCGGAGGAACGGCGGCGGCTGCGACATGCACCGGGCTACGGACGGGCGGCGACAGGCTTTGGACGGGTGGCGGGCTGAGCTGAGGACGGGCAACGGCGTGCTGGGGACGGGCGGCGGGCTTGGGACGGGCTCCGGGGCTTGGGATGGGCGGCAGCCGGGCCTCGGAGGAACGGCGGCGGCTGCGGCGTGCGTCGGGCTAGGGACGGGCGGCGGGCTAAGGACGGGCGGCGGCAGGCTAGGGGCTGAGGCGGGCTAGGGACGGACGTCGGGCTAGGGACGGACGTCGGGCTGGGGACGCCCGGCGGCCTGCAAGCACTCCGATCGGCGGCGCTGGGGTAGGAGGTCGAGAGCGGAAACTGGTTATCGAGATGCGATTGTTGTGGCGTCCGGACAGTAAACTTTTTGTAATTTCGTGAGCCAATAGCAAGACGACGACAATAAACGCGATGTCGTGAGCCACGCACACGCCGATGACAAATAGGCTAGTTTTGTGTGTCGTACCCCTCGTGTTTCCATGTGCCTGCGCAAACCCACAAAAATACATGCATATATTGTCGTGTGCCGCCCGAAGCCGATGGCAACAGGCCTAGGTTTGAGTGCCGGATCCCCTTTATTTTCGTGCGCCACATGAGAACCACGACAACATGCCTAGATTTGTGTGTCGTACCTCTTTTATTTTCGTGTGCCACCCGAACCCACGAAATTATATGCAATTATTGTTGTGTGCCGCTCAAACGCACGACAACAGGCCTAGATTTGTGTGTCGTACCCCTTTTTTTTTGTGTGCCACCCAGACCCACGAAATTACACGCTATATTATCGTGTGCCGCCGAGGCCGACGAAATTACGTTCTTCATTGTCGTGTGCCGGATTCTAGCGGACAAAAATAGACAGCTATTATCTTGTGTCGGTTTCTGGCAGACGATATTACGTGCAGATAAACAGAGTCTTCCCGAGCCCAAACCTTACTTTTGCGTGTCGTGTTCTTGCCAACGAAAATACATGCAACTATTGTCATGAGTCTTCTTCTGGCCGACAGAAATTCTCACTTATTTTTATGTGTCTGGTGCTAACCCACGACATTTTATGTTATTTTCGTGTGCTTGCGCCCTAGCCCACGAAATTGTACCTTATTTTTGTGTGCTTACACTTTGGCCCACGAAATTGCATGTCATTTTTGTGAGCTAGGTTCTGACTCACGAAAATAATTTTATTTTCGTGAGAGCCCATGAAAATATATTTAGCCGACAAAAATAATACATTTTTCTATAGTGCAGAAACTATGGAGATCAAATCCAGGAGACAAGTTGACAACGAATTGACAATTTTGCTGGTACAAAGTATTATTATTCTCCTGTTTTCGAGGCCACCGCGCTAGAGATGCTCCTAAGTTCCATTGATGAACTATTCAAATTGCCATATTTTTCCTCTAAGGTGACATTTAACCACAAAAAGTCGACGTGGTCGGGTTAAACAAACACATAGAGTTATACTTTAAGGTTGTTTGTTTGCCAAACTTGTCATAGTCGAGGTGGCACCAAAACTTGAAGAAAAGAGTCGTGTTTCCTGTGGCGCACCAAAGTATTAGCATGAATCAAGCACCACCTGTGACAATGCCACATCTTTAGTAGGGGACAACCAAACAACTCTTTATGTCATTCTCACTATAAGGTTTCATTTAACGGTTTTTAATAGTGTCATGTCATATAAATATATCTAAGTTATGAATAGAATATTTTTTCTTAATGTAAAGTTTTATTTTGGGTTTTATAGGCTAACATATTATTTAAACATTATACCTAAATGAACAACGAGAGCTTAATGAAATGTGTGGAAAAACACATTATTCTCAGTAAACGTTCTATTCCAGTTTGATAGTGTAGATAACTGTGTACACCATGCTCCATCCTTCTAAACACAACTCCTCTCTCTACTATCATAAATTCCATGACACATCATTTTTTTTACTTATGTGACATGTCATTTATTGAGAATGGCCTTAATACACACAACAGAGGATTTGAAATCTTCCTATTATAAAGTAATCTTTGAAAGAAAGAAATGAAAGCTGAGCACAAGCAAAGAACAACGGAGAGGATAAGTTAGTCAGTGGGCGGCGTTCGTGCTCCCGGGTCCCCCACGGCGGGCCCGCCGTACCGGAGGATGGCGCAACAACACGCGAGTACGTCGGCGTCGGATCGCTGGCTCCGGCCGTAGCTGCTCCCGCGTTTGATGGACGCCGGTGGCCAAACTCCAGCCGACGAGATTTCTTTCAGAGTTGGTTTTAGCGTGCAAGGTCCGGTGGCCGACTGTGCGGACGCCAGCGTGCAGGTGCAGGACAACAAAACCACAGCTCGCAGGCTCCGCGTGCAGGTTCATGGAGATGCTTATGAAGATAGAAAAATTGTTGTGATACACCAAATCTTAGAAAATTTTTATTGTCATTTTAGACTTACATTTTTCCAAAAAGATAACTTCCTTGCTATGATGTCACTGCCCATGAATTAGGCTTGGGCAGCTTGCTCAACATATCAGCATTGCCAATTCAATGTCTTTTACTTGAGATAATTGCTGAAAAAAATCAGTGCATTGAATGTTACCTTTTAAGAGGGGAATCATGATCTTCCTATTTCCTTATGGGATGTCTATTACATCCTAGGTCTAGAAGGAAGGACTATAGTAAGTAGTATAAAAAGGGCGGATAAAAAATGGTTTAACTTATACCATGAAGATGATTCATCCAATTTAGGCAAATTTTAACACTCTAAGATTGTGGCTTTGGTTATACCACGCTATAACTCATGAATTTTGTTGTAGCATGTTGCAAATTCTCTTATATACAACACACTGAAAGTATGAGAAAGTGACATTTTCAACTTTTTTATCTCCTTGCATTAAAAACATTACAACTTTAAACATTGGGTAAACATATATTGTTGTATTTTCTATCTATAAATTCTTTTAGATTTTTTAATAGACAAATAACTTATATTTAAGGAAATGTTTATTTTATAAACGAAACTATGTGAATAGTTAGTTATATACGTCAAGAGGTAGCCTAATCTATAGATGCAAGCACCCCATGTTCTCTTGTAATTCATCAAGAACAATGCATGTGCTAACTCTATAATTTCCAATGCATAATTCTACAAAAATAGAAAAAGAAATAACACTAAACTCACGAATCTTGAAATAGATCTAACCTGTCTCATATGCTAAGTGAAAGGATTTTCAAATGATTAAAAATTAGCATTTATTGTGGTAATCGACATATAGTCATGATACTTAACAACAATCATAGCGAAAAGATGATATATGCTCGGGTTACCCCCATAGATTTTTCGAACCTCTACAAATCCATATTTTGAAGCCCACTCCATGGCATGGCCCGCTCTAGGCCCAGACGGAAGCGACGAACCTGTAGGGCCTAGGTCATGAGGGAGGCTATGATTACAACACTTGTGTAAGTAGGTATGTGCTATATTGAATTGCTTGGATATGTGTTGTATTGATAAAGATATTTTAGACAACATTGATCTTGATATTGTTTTTCATGATTTTGTGTCTAGAAATGTCTCACGAAATTCTTTTATGAAGCATTGTTGTCAATAAAATCATTAAAATTTATTCTTACTTTAGGTAATCGTATTAGCAGACATACTTATTTTATTTTGGTACTCTTTTCATTTTTTTATGGTAATATGATTTAAGTGTTTAATACTTACTATTAGATGTATATATGAGGACAACTAGAATGTAAACAACTCTTTGATGCAATGTCGTAAAAATCTTCCTATGTCTCACAATCTTCATCCTAAGTTATTGTATTTTTGTATTTAAAACCCTCCATCTGGGAATGGTATCGACACTTTATTTTTTCAATTTATATTGTTAGCTAGTAGGGCTTAAGTGTAAAATGCACTTTATTTTTTCAATTTATATTGTTAGCTAGATCGTTTGACCTAGCAGAGATCATATCAAATAGTTCTTTGCATTTTAGTAGTACATTATATATATTTATAAATACATTTTAGTGTAAATATATGTTAATAAATATTATGACCATTAGATCCATCACCACAAACTCATGATGGAAGTCACATATATCATTTAGGGTTGAAAGTCCCCTTACCACGACTCATCACATTTCATTTAGTTAACATATGAATCTTAAATAACCGCGATATGTAATGATAGATTTGATGGTTACATACGCAGGAGGGCCCATTTCAGCGAGAATCAGAGGAGCTCTGCCAAAAACTGGTTATTTGCTGACCTGATTTACAGTGGAATCAGGTGAATCGATTCTTCTTTTTTGTGAAGGAACCGTGAATTCAAAAAACCCACTTCACCGGTCTCAAAACAACTTTTCAACCAATCAAACACATACTTGCTATCTATTTACCCACAAATGCTATCGAACACCATCACAAACTGATTATGATTCACCAGAAGAATCACTCCACTGAAGAATTAGAAGTGAATCTAAAAGACTCAGGTTGTGGAGCTCTACCAAAGGGACCCTTAATGTGTAGCACTCATTTACCATTGCAGTCCACTTGTCCTTAGCTCTTGTTTGGCATAACGTAACACCCCAAAAATTCTTGTTAAGACCCTAAATCATGTTAAGAGGGGAATTTAAAAAATTTTGGACGTGTTGCATGTTTTGCAAAAATTCAAATTCAAACTGGAATTCAAATTAAACTCAAATCAGAAAAGAAATAGAAAAAGAAAAAAAAGAAAACAGACAAAAACCGGCCAGTGGGCCGCAACCCACCAGCCGGCCCAACCAGAACCCGCGCCAGCCCGCAGCCGCGCGCGCACCTTTCCTCCCACTGACAGGCGGGGCCCGCCAGTTCTTCGTCTACCTCGAGCCCGCGCCAGACTCTCTCACCCCGAATCCAAACCGATCCGGATTTCTGCGAATCCCAGCCGAATTTCGCTCGGGGGCGACGCGAACTCGATCTAAACCACCCCGCCGCCCTCCCCCGTCTATATAAACCCGGCCTCGTTCTGTTTTTCCCACGCGATCTGCTGTTTTTCCTTCGGTGAGAACCCGAGCCTTCTCCGGCGAATTCTGGCCTATCTACGCTCGGAAATTCCGATCTAACTCGCTGGTCTTGATCCACCGCCTCTGGGGAACCTTGCCGGTGCAGAAAACCCGGTGACTTGCGGTGTAAACACAGCGCCGACGAGCCTCGCCATGAATTCACCTCGGACCTCGTCGCCGATCACCTTCCAGGACCTCCGAGCTCAAGAAAACCCCCGAGGTGAGATCCCCGACCTCCCCTCCACCGATCTATGCCATAAAATCACAGTTCTAGGAAGAATTCTCGAAGATCCGAAAATCTCCGGCGAGATCGCCGCTTCCCGCCGCCGTGCGCCGTCGGCAGCGCCGCCCGCGCTCGATCAGAGCGACGTGGCCGCTTGTGCGTCGTTTATTTTAAATCGCACGGTAGGGTTTAAATCTCCGCGTACCGATTCGACGTTATAATCTCAGCCGTCGGTTTAAAATCGGACGGTCCACGTCAGCCCCGCGTTATAAAGACTGGAAATCTTACGTGCTACCCCCTGGGGTTCTCGGGAAATAAGAGCTAGCCCCGGAAACTTCTGATCTAGTCCCTGGAACTTCAGAAAATCATGTAAATTCATTTAAAAATCAGTTTTAGCCCCTGGACTTAATAAAAATTAGGAAAAACTCCTCTGTTATGAGTAGCTAGACCCCTGAGAATTCTTAAAATAATAGTATAGACCCTGTAGTGGGGTGAGTTTACCTTTTTAGCCCTGTTTAATATTTAATTTGGGAAATTGAATATGTGGCTAGTGTTTAAAACTTAAAAAGGGGGACAAACATATTGTCAAAATTAAATTAAAGACTTTCTCAGTATTTAGGAAACTTTGGAGTGAGATAAAAACATATTTTGGGCTGAAGTGAATCTATTTAATTTATTATTCACATTTAGGGACACATTTTTAAGTAAAGAATAGTTCTAGAAAATAGGGAAAATAATTGTGAAATAGTTTACATCAGAGGAAAAGGTCAAAAATATATTAGCAAATATTTTAGATCAGAACCTATTCTGTTTAGATGATGTGTCTTGTTATTTTTATAATAAAGTTCACACTTAGGCATAGGAAATAAATCTGAAAATATAGCAACTAATAAATGATAAATGGAGTTTCTAAAAATCCAAAGAATTCAGTTTAGAGTTGGTAGAAATTATGAAGACACATATGGAGAAGGAAAATACCTTTCATGCATACTAGGTAGCTAAAAGGTGTAGTAATTGAATATAAGGAATTTATTTAAATTGGAGACTCATATATATAGTATGTAAGTATAAATGTGAACACAGAAGTAGGAATCATATACATATGATCAAAAGTGCATGCAAGCCAAATCAACACACATAGAGTAACCACAACACATATAATTGTGAATGACTTTCATAAATGTGAATGTGTGGTTTGTATGAAGTGGAAGTGTGAACTATGTCTTATGGATTGTTGTTTTTCTTTTGCTATGTGTGATGGTATGATGTAGAACCTGCTCAAGAGCAAGTTATTCCTTTCCAAGATCAGGACTACCCATTTCAAGAGCAGCAGAAAGGAGGCAAGTGTCCTTGACCACTTTGATCCTATGCTAGGATGTGTAGATAGAATTATTTGCATTGTCAAATGAAATATGAAACCCATGCTAGGAAGTTTCCCTAGAATTGCATTACCTTGTTTTCCTTGTAGCTTGGGTTGGGATTTATTTTATCATGTCATTTATTATTATGCATATGCTTAGCCATGCTTAGAATGTGATATTTGGGACATGAGATCATCAGTTTATTTCACCATACTCTCGAATGAGATATTGTGAGTTATGTAGGGGTAGGGATCAAGGCAAGTTGGATGTTTTGGTTGTGTGCTGGGTGCACGAGACTCGGGTTTGTGTTTAGTACTTGCCTGGATCCTAAGGACCGGTTCATGGAGCATGTAACCTGGCTTTACAGTGCCAACCACATGCTGAGATGGGGCAGGTTGGTCAATTAATTAGGTGTATCCCCGGCGTAGTATGGGTGTGTTGTATGGTGCGGGGAATAGGTGTCAGCTGGATTACCATATGAACCGCAAGGCTCAAGAGGGGGGCCACTGCAGCGGAGTTGGAGCCTCTTGTATGCTGTTAGGGGTGAAACCTCAGTGGGCCCACGCTCGTCGGGAATCCCTTTGTAAAGGCTTCGTAGTGATCTCCTGGCTACACACCTGGAAATTGTGAATGTGGTTCGTGGCCACTGGCATAATGGAGGTTCTTTTAGTCCACCCGGCAACGGGGGATGAAATCACTACATGTGGGTACAGTGGTACAAACTCTGCAGAGTCAAAACTGTCATGACAACCGTGCTCACGGTCAAGAGCGGCTTGGACTTATTCATGATTAGAGGATTGATGGTTTTGGAAGTTAAGTGGGGAGCTTAACATTGAAATTGATGCTACGGTTACTGGATTATGATGATGGGATGGGAGATTGGGACCATTTCACCTGTGTAGTAATGTAGGTGCTTAATAAGATAAGATGATAGGTATTAATTGCAAAGTGCTTTAACCATGAGTTCAATCTTTCCTTGTTCTAGCCATGCATGACATAACTTTCCCACACTTGTTGAGTACCATCGGTACTCAACCTTGCACATTTTGTTGGTTTATATTGCTGCTCAGGTCAAGATATTGAGGTGGTGTATAATGACCAAGACTTTGGACCCGAGGAAGGTTTCTAGGTTCATGGAGACCCCCGGGCAATGCCTATGACGGAGCCCTAAAGAATAATATTCCGCTGCTAGTTTATTTACTTGTGATGAACTTATTATTGTCCATCGAGACATTTGCTATGTAAGACTTATTCATATTCGACACCTGGCTTGTAATAAATGATGCTCCACTATTTGTCATCACATGTATGAGAAAATGATCCTGACATACATGTGATATTCACTTGGTTGTTCTTCGGAAAAAAACCGGGTGTGACAGAAGTGGTATCAGAGCCAAGGTTGCCCGTAGGAACGTGGACCTAGGTAGAAATGGACGTATTTAAGGGCCTTATTTTCCTAAAAACTATTTTACAAGGTGTGTGTTGAAAAGTGTTATTTAATAAAGTCACTTTCTTCATCTTACCCCAACTTTCATTCAAAATAGGATTTTTATTTAAAAGTTTATCTAACTTAAGTTTAAATGCTTTCTGTTTTAGATGGTTCGCATAATTCGCACAGCTCGCAAGTCCACAGGAGGGAGAGTTCCCGTAGTTGCCCTTGCCGAAAGAGAGGAGAGCCGTCCGGTGACGTACCTTTCCTACGTATTGGCAGTAGGAGGCTTGTTGCGCCGTCTTCGACGTATGCACGAAGCCGCCGGCAATACGGGCAAGCTAATCATCCACTATAACTCCACCAGGACCATCCGTGGGAAGAGGGAAGAATGGAGTTCAGAGATGAGGATCATACACGAAAATCAGCTGCTTAAGATCCACCACTCTCCAGCTTGTCGAGCGACACAGGTCGATGCGGAGAAGGATGTCACCTGGGAGGCCATCACCTGCTAGAGTCACATCTATCGTCGCCACCTGGACAGGACTGAGTACATGTATGTCCTCCAGCGTGAGAGTGGTACAACGGAGTATAAGTACCCGCCAGTGCAGCAAAGGACTTTCCATGAGCACATGGACTTGTGCTTGGAGGATGCTGCTATGCTCAGCACTCGACTGCAGGAGTGTCAGCAAGAGCTTCAGGATGTTCGGGACACCCTGAAGGAAACGCAGGCGTTGCTGCGAGCCTGCCTGAGGGCGAGAGAAAGAGGAGATGGAAATGAACTGTGTGTCACCGTGAATGATACATGGACTCCTGACTCCCCAGATCGTCGGGCGATAAGGCGTCGTCGCACTTCTCCACCAGCAGCCTCCCCACCCAAAGCAGAGTCAGAAGGCAGCCGAAATGATGAGGAAGATCCCGAGAAGCCAGCTCAAGAAAACGAGTAGTGTAGAGTCCTTCCCTTAGTTAGCAAGATGTCGAATAGTCGAGTCGTTACGTTAAGTTAATGGTGTGTTAATGCTTGGTGTGTGACGTGAGTTGTGGAAGCCATGAGCAATTGTCCACAGCCTCCTCTTTAGATTGTTTTGCTTTGGTGTGTGAACCCACATGAAATAATAGTGCATTTATTTTTTTTGTGAGAAATGAACCCTCAGAAAAGTATAACAAAGCCTCAACACTTCAAAGTACAAATAAATGAAAGTAGTAAGATGATACTAAATGCTTTCAAATTAACATTGGTTGATTCTGCCAGATGGCCGGAAGAGGAAAAGGACGTGCTGCCAACCCCGCCAACAACAACGATGAGGCATGCAACCCTCATCTTTCTGGAGGCCAGGACCGGGGTGGTCGTCGTGAAGGAGTTGATCCCCTCCACCAAATGCTGGAGAATCAAAATCAGCTCATCCAGAACTTGACTCAAGTGGTGGCCAACTTGCATCAAGTTCCACCTCCACAAGCTGCACCACGCCAACCAAGGTTGAGTGAGTTTCTAGGAACTCAACCTCCAAAGTTTGCAAGTGCTGCTGAACCTCTGGAGGCAGATGATTGGCTAAAGACCATTGAAAGCAAGATGAGGATCATCCAGTGCCAAGGGTATGCGAGGGTGCTTTTTGCCTCTCATCAATTGCATGGACCTGCTGCTGATTGGTGGACCGCCTACGTGGCTACCCATCATGACCCTGAGAACATCACTTGGGAAGAGTTCAAGCGTAATTTCCGCAACCATTACATCCCAAGAGGTGAACTCAAAAACAAGAGGAAGGAGTTTTTGGGACTGCAGCAGGGGAACATGACGGTGAGGGAATACCTCACTAAATTTACTCAACTATCCCGTTATGCCCCACGGGACATAGAGACTGATGAGCAGAAACAAGATTGTTTCATGGAGGGACTTACCGCGGAGATGCAGTGTGCAATGTCCTCAAATGAGTATGAAAGCTTCCAAAAGATGGTGGACAGAGCGTTTGTGGTGGAAAGGAAACTGAAGGCCTTGGAAAATGAGAATAAGAGGAAGGCCGGGTGGTCACATCAAGCCTCAGGGAGCAACACCCGCCCACGTCTGATGCCGCAACCTACAGGGCAGACGAACCGTGCTGCGGTACCCTACTCAGCACCAAGAGGGTACAACCCGAACTACAGGCCTCCCGCAGCACCAGCACAGCCACAACGTCAGTTTGTACAGCAACCTCGCCCCGCATATCCACCTCGACCAGTAGTGCGAGGACCTCCAAACCAACCCCAAGACAATAAGGGCCAAGCCCCTAAGATTGGGGTGCAATGTTTTAGCTGTGGTGAAGTGGGGCACTATGCCCATAAGTGCCCAAAGAAGAAGCCCACGCAGCCACAACAGCAGAATGTAATGAGAGGACGGGTGAACCACGTCACTATGGAGGAAGCACAAGAGGCACCCGACGTGGTAGTTGGTAAGTTTCCTGCCAATTTACACATTGCAACCCTACTGTTTGATTCTGGTGCTACCCACTCATTCATTGCCCAAGGGTTTGTTAAGAAGCATGACCTAGCAACAACACAAATGAACCATATGCTAGCCGTAAACTCTCCGGGTGGAGAAATAAGGACAAGACAAGTGTGTCCCAAGGTGAACCTAGACATTAATGGGGTAGTATTTACTGCTAACCTCATAGTGATAGATTCACAAGGGATAGATATTATTTTGGGTATGGATTGATTGACCAAACATAATGGAATCATCCATTGTTTGACCAGAACGGTGGAACTAACTCACCCTAGTGGCACAAGAGTAAAGTTCATAACAATACACGAGCCTAGGAGGGACAATAAATTAAATCAAGTTGAGGTGAAAGTTGAGGAAATCAGGACCATCAGGGAATATCCAGATGTTTTTCCGGAGGAGTTGCCAGGTATGCCTCCCGATCGTGAAGTGGAATTCGCAATTGAGCTAGTACCTGGAACAGCCCCGATATACAAGAGACCTTATCGGATGGACTCCAAGCAGCTCGGAGAACTCAAGGATCATTTGAGAGAATTGACGGAGAAGGGGTATATTCGTCCTAGTTCCTCACCTTGGGGAGCTCCGGTCATATTGTGCCCAAGAAGGACGGAACCCAAAGGTTATGCGTGGATTACCGTGCCTTGAATGAGGTAACCATCAAGAACAAGTACCCATTACCCCACATTGAAGACTTGTTTGATCAGTTGAGGGGCGCTTGTGTGTTCTCGAAAATTGATCTCAGGTCGGGATACCACCAACTCAAGATAAGGCAAACTGATATTCCCAAGACAGCTTTCGTATCTCGGTACGGACTGTATGAATACACCGTCATGCCTTTCGGGCTAACTAAGCCCCGGCATACTTCATGTATCTCATGAACAAGGTATTCATGGAATATCTGGACAAATTTGTGGTGGTTTTCATAGATGACATTCTCGTCTTCTCCAAAGATGAAGAAGAACATGAGAAACATGTAAGGTTGGTGTTGCAGAGGCTGAGAGAACACCAACTATATGCCAAGCTGAGCAAGTGTGAGTTTTGGCTTAAGAGAGTTCCCTTCTTAGGACATATAATCTCGGAGGGAGGAATCTCCGTAGATCCCGCCAAAATCGAGGATATACATAAGTGGAAGACCCCTGAAAATGTCGGGGAAGTTCGAAGCTTTTTGGGATTGGCTGGATACTATCGACGATTTATTGAGGGATTCTCTAAGATCTCGAGACCCATTACCAAATTGTTGGAGAAGGGAATCACATTCACATGGACGCCACAGTGCGAAACGAGTTTTCAGGAGTTAAAGAAAAGACTGACAACAACCCCAGTGCTGGTTATGCCAGATATGCAGAAGAACTTCACGGTGTACTGCGATGCCTCTGGAAACGGGTTGGGATGTGTTCTCATGCAAGAAGGGCATGTCGTGGCTTATGCATCCCGGCAGCTTCGGAAGCACGAGAAAAACTATCCTACACATGACTTAGAACTAGCCGCAGTGGTACACGCGTTGAAAATTTGGTGGCACTATTTGATGGGGAAGAGGACCGAGATATATATGGATCATAAGAGTTTGAAGTACATATTCACACAGCCAGACCCCAACCTCAGACAAAGGAGATGGTTAGAGCTAATCAATGACTTTGATGTGGGCATCAACTATCATCCTAGGAAAGCAAACGTCGTGGCCGATGCTTTAAGTCGGAAAGTGCAGGTCAATAAGTTGAGCTTGAAGGACATGCCTGCAGAATTGAAGGACGAGGTTATGAGGCTCAATCTATGCCTGGTAAATAGTGGTGAAGTCATCGCCATGGAAGTAGACTCCACACTCGAGCGAGACATCCGCGAGGGTCAAAAGAAAGACGAGAAGATACAAGAGATCAGACAACTCATCAAGGAAAATAAAGCTCCTGGTTTTAGAGAGGATGAACAAGGAACGGTGTGGCACGGGAAAAGAATCTGTGTGCCAGAAGTAAAGGAGATCCGTGAATTGATTCTGAAGGAGGCTCATGATTCTGACTATTCCATTCATCCTGGGAGTATGAAAATGTACCAGGACCTCAAGATCAGGTATTGGTGGTATGGCATGAAGCGAGATGTTGCGGAACATGTTGCCCTATGTGACACATGTCAGTTGGTGAAAGCAGAACATCAACGACCCGCGGGATTATTGCAACCACTCAAAGTGCCTGAATGGAAATGGGAAGAAATCAGCATGGATTTCATCGTGGGATTGCCTAGGACCCAATCAGGATATGATTCGATATGGGTCATCATTGATAGGCTAACCAAGGTAGCTCATTTCATCCCCGTGAAAGAAAGCTACAGCGGATCCAAATCGGCAGAGCTGTACATGTCAAGGATCGTGTGTTACCATGGAGTGCCAAAGAAGATTGTGTCGGATCGAGGGACACAGTTCACCTCAAGGTTCTGGCAGAAGTTGCACGAAACCATGGGAACCCATCTGAACTTTAGTTCTGCCTATCATACCCAAACTGACGGGAAGACGGAGAGAACCAATCAGATCCTTGAAGATATGCTGAGGGCATGTGCACTTAAAAACAATAGAAGTTGGGACAAGAACTTACCGTATGCGGAGTTTTCCTATAACAACAGCTATCAAGCTAGTATGAAGATGTCGCCGTTTGAAGCTTTGTACGGGAGGAAGTGCAGAACTCCCCTATTTTGGAACCAAACAGGGGAAAGTAAAGTGTTTGGTCCAGAAGTACTACAAGAAGCCGAGGTGAAGGTGAGGGAAATTCGCAATAACTTGAGGATAGCACAGACACGCCAAAAGAGCTATGCCGATGTACGAAGAAGAGAGCTCGTTTTCAACGTGGGAGACTATGTCTATCTCAAGGTGTCCCCTATTAGAGGACTTCGTCGGTTCAAGGTGAAAGGGAAGTTGTCACCGCGATACATCGGACCCTTTCAAGTTTTGGAGAGGAAAGGCGAAGTGGCGTATCAACTAGAATTACCGGCTCATCTATCGGATGTGCACGATGTATTCCATGTGTCACAACTCAAGAAATGCCTGAGGACGCCTGAAGAGGTGTTACCCATGAATGAAGTGAACGTAGCGGAGGATTTGTCTTATGCCGAGCAACCATACAAGATTTTGGAGACAATGGAACGCCTCACCAGAAATAAAAGAATCCAGATGTGCAAGGTGCAGTGGAAGCATCACTCAGAAGAGGAAGCCACCTGGGAGCGGGAAGATGAGCTAAAGGCACAATTTCCGGAATTGTTTTCTTAGAACCACCAATCTCGAGGATGAGATTTCTTTTAACGGGGGTAGAGCTGTAACACCCCAAAAATTCTTGTTAAGACCCTAAATCATGTTAAGAGGGGAATTTAAAATTTTTTGGACGTGTTGCATGTTTTGCGAAAATTCAAATTCAAACTGGAATTCAAATTAAACTCAAATCAGAAAAGAAATAGAAAAAGAAAAAAAAAGAAAACAGAAAAAAACCGGCCAGTGGGCCGCAACCCACCAGCCGGCCCAACCAGAACCCGCGCCAGCCCGCAGCCGCGCGCGCCCCTTTCCTCCCACTGACAGGCGGGGCCCGCCAGTTCTTCGTCTACCTCGAGCCCGCGCCGGACTCTCTCACCCCGAATCCAAACCGATCCGGATTTCTGCGAATCCCAGCCGAATTTCGCTCGGGGGCGACGCGAACTTGATCTAAACCACCCCGCCACCCTCCCCCGTCTATAAAAACCCCGGCCTCGTTCTGTTCTTCCCACGCGATCTGCTGTTTTTCCTCCGGTGAGAACCCGAGCCTTCTCCGGCGAATTCTGGCCGATCTACGCTCGGAAATTCCGATCTAACTCGCTGGTCTTGATCCACCGCCTCCGGGGAACCTTGGAGGTGCAGAAAACCCGGTGACTTGCGGTGTAAACACAGCGCCGACGAGCCTCACCGTGAATTCACCTCGGACCTCGTCGCCGATCACCTTCCAGGACCTCCGAGCTCAAGAAAACCCCCGAGGTGAGATCCCCGACCTCCCCTCCACCGATCTATGCCATAAAATCACAGTTCTAGGAAGAATTCTCGAAGATCCGAAAATCTCCGGCGAGATCGCCGCTTCCCGCCGCCGTGCGCCGCCGGCAGCGCCGCCCGCGCTCGATCAGAGCGACGTGGCTGCTTGTGCGCCGTTTATTTTAAATCGCACGGTAGGGTTTAAATCCCCGCGTACCGGTTCGACGTTATAATCTCAGCCGTCGGTTTAAAATCGGGCGGTCCACGTCAGCCCCGCGTTATAAAGACTGGAAATCTTACGTGCTACCTCCTGGGGTTCTCGGGAAATAAGAGCTAGCCCCGGAAACTTCTGAGCTAGCCCTAGAACTTCAGAAAATCATGTAAATTCATTTAAAAATCAGTTTTAGCCCCTGGACTTAATAAAAATTAGGAAAAACTCCTCTGTTATGAGTAGCTAGACCCCTGAGAATTCTTAAAATAATAGTATAGACCCTGTAGTGGGGTGAGTTTACCTTTTTAGCCCTGTTTAATATTTAATTTGGGAAATTGAATATGTGGCTAGTGTTTAAAACTTAAAAAGGGGGACAAACATATTGTCAAAATTAAATTAAAGACTTTCTCATTATTTAGGTAACTTTGGAGTGAGATAAAAACATATTTTGGGCTGAAGTGAATCTGTTTAATTTATTATTCACATTTAGGGACACATTTTTAAGTAAAGAATAGTTCTAGAAAATAGGGAAAATAATTATGAAATAGTTTACATCAGAGGAAAAGGTCAAAAATATATTAGCAAATATTTTAGATCAGAACCTATTCTGTTTAGATGATGTGTCTTGTTATATTTATAATAAAGTTCACACTTAGGCATAGGAAATAAATCTGAAAATATAGCAACTAATAAATGATAAATTGAGTTTCTAAAATCCAAAGAATTCAGTTTAGGGTTGGTAGAAATTATGAAGACACATATGGAGAAGGAAAATACCTTTCATGCATACTAGGTAGCTAAAAGGTGTAGTAATTGAATATAAGGAATTTATTTAAATTGGAGACTCATATATATAGTATGTAAGTATAAATGTGAACACAGAAGTAGTAATCATATACATATGATCAAAAGTGCATGCAAGCCACAAATCAACACACATAGAGTAACCACAACACATATAATTGTGAATGACTTTCATAAATGTGAATGTGTGGTTTGTATGAAGTGGAAGTGTGAACTATGTCTTATGGATTGTTGTTTTTCTTTTGCTATGTGTGATGGTATGATGTAGAACCTGCTCAAGAGCAAGTTATTCCTTTCTAAGATCAGGACTACCCATTTCAAGAGCAGCAGGAAGGAGGCAAGTGTCCTTGACCACTTCGATCCCATGCTAGGATGTGTAGATAGAATTATTTGCATTGTCAAATGAAATATGAAACCCATGCTAGGAAGTTTCCCTAGAATTGCATTACCTTGTTTTCCTTGTAGCTTGGGTTGGGATTTATTTTATCATGTCATTTATTATTATGCATATGCTTAGCCATGCTTAGAATGGGATATTTGGTACATGAGATCATCAGTTTATTTTACCATACTCTTGAATGAGATATTGTGAGTTATGTAGAGGTAGGGATCAAGGCAAGTTGGATGTTTTGGTTGTGTGCTGGGTGCACGAGACTCGGGTTTGTGTTTAGTACTTGCCTGGATCCTAAGGACCGGTTCATGGAGCATGCAACCTGGCTTTACAGTGCCAACCACATGCTGAGATGGGGCAGCTTGGCCAATTAATTAGGTGTATCCCCGGCGTAGTATGGGTGTGTTGAATGGTGCGGGGAATATGTGTCAGCTGGATTACCATATGAACCGCAAGGCTCAAGAGGGGGCCACTGTAGCGGGGTTGGAGCCTCTTGTATGCTGTTAGGGGTGAAACCTCAGTGGGCCCACGCTCATCGGGAATCCCTTTGTAAATGCTTCGTAGTGATCTCCTGGCTACACACCTGGGAAGTGTGAATGTGGTTCGTGGCCACTGGCATAATGGAGGTTATTTTAGTCCACCCGACAACGGGGGATGAAATCACTACATATGGGTACAGTGGTACAAACTCTACAGAGTCAAAACTGTCATGACAGCCATGCTCACGGTCAAGAGCGGCTTGGACTTATTCATGATTAGAGGATTGATGGTTTTGGAAGTTAAGCGGTGAGCTTAACATTGAAATTGATGCTACGGTTATTGGATTATGATGATGGGATGGGAGATTGGGAACATTTCACCTGTGTAGTAATGTAGGTGCTTAAGAAGCTAAGGTGATAGATATTAATTGCAAAGTGCTTTAACCATGAGTTCAACCTTTTCTTGTTCTAGCCATGCATGACATAACTTTCCACACTTGCTGAGTACCATCGGTACTCAACCTTGCACATTTTGTTGGTTTATATTGCTGCTCAGGTCAAGATATTGAGGTGGTGTATAATGACCAAGACTTTGGACCCGAGGAAGGTTTCTAGGTTTATGGAGACCCCTGGGTAACGAGCCCTAAAGAATAATATTCCGCTGCTAGTTTATTTACTTGTGATGAACTTA
The DNA here is from genome assembly GCA_030760725.1 of Neostapfia colusana. Taxonomy (NCBI): domain Eukaryota; kingdom Viridiplantae; phylum Streptophyta; class Magnoliopsida; order Poales; family Poaceae; genus Neostapfia; species Neostapfia colusana. The sequence continues at coordinate 36,926,949 of JASWHV010000016.1, forward strand.
TTATTGTCCATCGAGACATTTGCTATGTAAGACTTATTCATATTCGACACCTGTCTTGTAATAAATTATACTTCACTATTTGTCATCACATGTATAAGAAAATGATCTTGGCATACATGTGATATTCACTTGGTTATTCTTCGGAAAAAAACCGGATGTGACACATAACTACTTAACAAGTTTTTTTTTAAAAATAAGTTGAAGTAGTGATAAACAGTCAGCTTCTTCAACCGTTTCTCGAAATGAATTAAAAGCATGATATAAGATTAAGCTGATGTTCACCCATTTTTCAGATAAGTTGATTTTTTAACAAGTTTAATATATGCCAAACAGTGACTCCTTCGAAAAGAGCTTGCCCTGCTACATGGCGCCGCCGGCCCTCGCCGCCGCCGGGCGCTCCACCGCCATCCGGCTGCTATGCACCGCCATCACTGAGACGCCATCCACGTCCCACCTCCTCGCGCTGCCGCCTGTTGCCCCATACCCTGCAGCCGACGAGCTCGCGCGCCTGCTCCTCGCCCACCACAACCCCTTCCACCCCACCGAGTCGTCGCTCCAGATCCTCTCCGGCGGCGGCGTCGCCATGTCGGGTGACCTCCTCGTGCAGGTCCTCCTCCGCCTCCGTGGCGCGTCCAAGCTGGCCCTCTCGCTTCTACACGCCGTGCGCCTCCACCCCTCCTCCGTCTCACCTCCCCCCGCCGACGCCTACGACGCCGTTATCGATGCGCTCGGCCGCGCGCGCCAGTTTGATGCGGCGTGGAAGGTCGTTGTCGAGGCGTCGGCCGACGGCGCCGCCTCACCCCGCACGTTCGCGATGCTGGCGAGGAGGTACATCGCCGCGGGATTGACGAGGCAGGCCGTGCGCGCATTGGATGACATGGAAGCGTTCGTTGGGAGGGAGCCTGACGCCGGCGAGTTTGCCACGCTGCTCGACACGCTCTCCAAGTACAAGTACCCAAGGTTTGTGAGCCTGAAACCTGTAGTTGTATGGTTGGTGATAAGATTTGTTGTTTGGTTGGTTAGTTCAGGTCTGGGACATTGCTGCTTATCTGCATGAATTTACAGTGAATTGCACATTAGGTTGGCTGACTGATTGTATAATCCTGGTGGTTCTTCTGGATAATTTCGGTAGGCCATTTATTTGCTTAGAATTGAAGCTTTCCGTTGTGTAAGCCGTTTCTATAGATTCCAGTGAAAATTCAATGCATTGGCGTAATTGCAGCTTATGGTGTGTGATTGTCATTGATTTCCCACAACTTGTTGAACCGTAAGCTGACAATATTGATGCACACAGTGCCCATCACTCTTCTGTTTTTTGTAACTTAGCTTAGGGCTTTGAACTTCACATTGTAGTTTGATGATATCTGTCATATACCGTTTGGTATGTTGAATGAACATTGTTGTTTGATGGGAGTCCATGTGCATTTATTTTTAATGGAAATTTTGGCAGCTGCTATTAGGTTGCTTCACTTTGGAATTTTTGGCTTTCCTTATTACATTTCTGATGCATGCAAGTGGTTGATCAGAGATTCATCCCCATAACATGATACGGAATTTGCACATCCCATTCTGTGGTTTGGAACTTCTAAGTTCTTTTTGATACATTTTGCTGCTTGTAATTTTTGTTGAGACTATACACAGGCTATAAGGTGTAACCATAAAGGTATTACTGTTATTGTCAGGAAAATCAATATTTAGGGTATCTTTGGCAAGTTGAATCCATTAGGGCTGCAGGAGAAATGGTTGGCCTTTGTCTAAATCTGGATACCTTGCTTGCTGGTTGTGATTGCTCAAGAATGGGTTTCATGACTTGGTGATGAGTGCTCGAATTGTTCTGTAAAAACTCTTTAGATTCTTATGAGGCTTGTCGAATTAAGATTTTTTTACATTCATTACACCTTTACCGAGAATCAGATTCAAGCCTTCTGTGGAATGTGATTTTCGTCTAATGATTGCCTTCGGGGGATTGGATGGATGTGAATATATCATATTGGACTCTAATCCCATCTCAATATACCGTGAATGATTATGCAATCTTATGATACTGTTAGGGGTATAATATATCTGATTTGGTAAGATAAATCTAGTGACCACCTCAAAAGAATAGAATCTCGTTGAGGTTGTCTTGTTACTCTGTTTTGTGAAGTTATGTGCTGGCAATGCACGTACAGCCTTCTATTACATTGCCATGAATACTAGAATTTATGAACTTCGTTTTTGGATTGTTGGAAGCCTCTGCATTTGAATTGATTATTAAACAATGCAAACTAGAATGGGCAGCTATTGTCTGAATATCTTAGTTAGCTATCACTGAAATCTGGGTTAGCTTAGACCGTCCGCACTCATGTGTTGTAAACTGAACTGTACTCGATAGATGGAGTACTGGGCGATTTTTTCTCCCGCACCGGAGTACTGGATGAGCTACGCCAACTGGGAGTTTGCTACAGCGCTACTCCGGGTCGGGCTTACGCTCGTCCCTGCTGGATGTCGGGCCTGACCGTTGCCTGCACGCGCCCGAGGAGAAGGAGAGAGTAGGCGGAGGCGGCGGCCATAGGGGCAGGTGAGGACGGCAAGCTATGCCGGCACACGGGCGGGACGGAGGGGTGGCTGCTTGATCCGGAACAAAACGCGGTCACCGGCGATGGCTCCTGCGTGCCTCCCCCGGCCCCGACCCCGGCCTAGCCACCTCCTCGCGCCGCGCCGCCCGCCTCCGCGACCGCCGCTCCGATGCCCCCATCCACCTCCGTCGCGTCGCCGGCCGCCGGTACTCCCGCATCTGAAGCCTCGACACCGCCCCCATCCAGGACCTCTGCCACCTCCCAGGCTGCGCCCCCTTCTGGGCGCCTTGCTGCTGCCGCTGCTGATCCTTGGTCGAGGACACACGTGGAACCAGCAGGGATTAAAGTGGGAACTTGGAACGGGAGCGGGAGGAAAGAAAAGAGAAGGAATGGAAGAGAGAGAGAAAAGGAAAGAAAAGAGAAGGAAGAGAGGAAAAAAGGAAAGAAAATAAAAGGAAAAGAAGAGAAAATATAAGGAAAGAAAATAAAAGGAAAGGAAGAGAGGAAAGAGGAAAGGAAAAAAAGGAAAAGAAGAGAGGAAAAAGGAAAAAAGAAAGAAAGAGAGGGATGGAAAAAATACTAAATAATGAGTGGTTATTGATATAGAGTATATGCACGTAGTGGAAAAGCAGAGAATCTTTTGGAGTGTGCTGAAAAGAGGTGGAAGTATTTGTTTGGAGTAGATTTTTATAGTATATGAGTGCGGATAGCTTTATAGTTTCCTTACTGTTTTGAGGGATTATGTGATTCATTGTGTTTGGCCAATAATTTTTAAAATAAAATTATTGGATTTCATGTCTAGCCTACCCCAATGTGCTTGGGGCAAAGGCTTTGTTGTTGTTGTTTTTGATGTGATTCATCGACTGTCAAGGGCGTTGGCGCCCAAGACAGCGGGTCCCCGGCTTCGGAGCTCGTAGCCCCGAGAGGAAGAGGCGCCGGGGGTTTTGCTCGGCGGCCCGATGGCGGAAGATGGGATCGGAAGAGGGCAGAGGAGAAGGAGAGCAGGGAGATAATACATCTTTCTTATTCCTCAATGATCCTATTGCTTCTAATATATAGGCTTATAGCCAACTAACAAGGAAACAAACTCAATCTTATCTCTAACAACTCAATCTTATCTAACTGATTATTCTCCTAAAATCTTGCCTAGCCCCTCATTGTGGGCTGTTGCGCCGATCCTTGGATCGGCGCTGGTACTTGCGGCCCCACATGACATCTCTCCCCCCACGAGAAGCAGCTCGTCCTCGAGCTGGAAATCCGGGTAGCGGTCGATGAAATTTTCGATGTCTTCCCATGTTGCCGATGCTGTTGTTTCCCCCTTCCAGTGAACCGGTAGTTGTCGGACACCCCTGGCCAAGCGAGAGCGGAGAACTCGCTCTGGTTCCGACACCGCTGCCCCATTATGGATTCGAGGAAGCGGTGGTGGCGAGCAGGGGGGGTGTACCAATGAACTTTTTCAAGAGGTCCACGTGGAACACGTCGTGGAGACGAGCTCGAGGAGGTAGCTCCAGCCTGTAGGCGACGTCGTTGATGACGTTGGTGATGCGGTACGGCCCGTAGAAGCGCGGCTTGAGCTTTCCTGATGTCGGTAGTTGAAGCGACGAGGCAGCCCGTTCGTGTAGTTGTAACCATACCCAGTCGCCTTCCTTAAATTGAACATCCCTGTGATGCTTGTCGTAGTGACGCTTGTAGATGGCTTGGGCTTGCTCGAGGCGGAGACGGACATCCGCTAGGAACTCATCTTGTTCCGCCATAGTCTTTGCTACCGCTGCCACCCGTGTTCCCCCCTTTTCATAGGATCATATGGACGGAGGGTCATGGCCATAGACCACCCGGAACGGCGTGTCACGGAGTGCATACTGATATGCGGTGTTGTAGGTGTACTCCGCCCAAGGTAGCCATCGAAGCCATTGTCGAGGGCGGTCTCCGGTGAAGCAACGTAGATACATAGTGATCACTTTGTTGGCAGCTTCTGTCTGTCCGTCGGACTGGGTATGAAAAGCCGAAGTCATGTGTAACTTGGTGCCGACGAGCCGCATCAGTTCCCTCCAGAAAATGGAGGTGAAAACGGGATTCTGATCCGAGACCATGGATTGGGGTAACCCGTGAAGGCGCACGATCTCGGCGAAGAAGACCTTTGCCACCGACTCTGCCGTGTACGGGTGTGAGATGGCGATGAAGTGACAGTACTTGTTGAATCGATCCACCACTGTGAGGATGACAAACTTCCCGCCGACACGTGGTAGTGCCTCGATGAAGTCCAACCCAATGTCCGTCCATACCGCCATGGGCACGGGTAGAGGAAGGAGCAGCCCGGCCGGATGTAGGTGGTCGGATTTGTACCGTTGGCAAGTGGAGCAGGAGCGGATGTAGTCCTGAACTGCTTGTCGGAGGCTGGGGGAGAAGAAATCACGTCGTAGTCAGTGCAGTGTACGCTGCACGCCTTCGTGACCGTCATCGTGGATAGAGGAGATGAGCTCGTGGAGAAGCGGCGAGGTAGGTGGTACATAGAGGTGGCCCTTGAACGTGATAAGGTCATCGAGTATTGCCCAGAAGTTATTTCGCTGCCCATTCGCGATCTCCTCCTTGTGACGTAGACGATCAATGAAGTCGAAGTCGGGCCCGGAGATGGCGAGGATCGTCGGCTCGTTTGTATCACGCCGGGAGAGAGCGTCGACCACCGTGTTGGCGCTTCCCGCCTTGTACTCCACCGAAAAGTCGAAGCCGAGGAGTTTGCCCACCCAATGGTGCAGTGGTATGGTACTGAGGCGCTGGTCAAGTAAGTACTTGAGACTAAAGTGATCAGTTCATACCAGGAAACGGCGACCCCTTACGGTCTCTAGTGGCGGATGGCGAGAACAAGGCCGATGAGTTCTCATTCGTAGGCTGCCAAGGATCGGTGGCGCGGAGCTACAGGCCGACTGAAGAATGCCACCGGATGTTGCCCGTGTATGAGTACGACACCGAACCCATGTGTTGATGCAACACATTCAACCACAAAGGTTTGGCCAAAGTCGGGTAGTGCGAGCACCGGTGTTGTGGTGATGGCGGTCTTGAGTGCCTTGAACGTCGCCGGGGCGTTGCACAATCCGAACAGCATGACCAGGAATTCATAGAGGTCGTCATGTGTTCAGAACGCCGTCTTGGAGATGTCCTCTTCTCGCATACGAACCTGATGATAGCCGGAGCGGAGATCCAACTTGGAGAAGAAATGCGCGCCGTGGATCTCATCGAGAAGTTCATCGACCACGGGGATCGGGTATGCGTCCTTGACCATGATGGCATTCAAAGCACGATAGTCGACGCAAAAACGCCAAGAGCCATCCGTCTTTCGTACCAGCAGCACCGGGGAGGAAAATGCCGACGAGCTCCTACGGATGAGCCCTTGCTCGAGCATGGTTGCACATTGGTGTTCCAACTCATCCTTATGTGCGGCGGGGTACCGATAGGGTCGTACTGCCACTGGTGCTGACCCCGGTAGTAGTGTGATACTGTGGTAGCGGGAATGTGGCGGTGGCATGCCCTTAGGTTCGGTGAAGACTCCCTCAAAAGCGTCGAGGAGGGCGGACAATAGATCGTCCCCGGTGCACGCTCGGATTGTCGGACTGGCCTGTCCTGCCTGGCCGTGCCAGCACACCTGGTGGTCGCCCCGCCAGAAGGACATTGTCAATGCCCCGAAGTCCCATAGGATGGGTCCCAGAGACGCTAGCCACTGTGTTCCCAGGACCATATCATAGCTGGCGAGGGGCAGGACGTAGAAGTCCGCGGAGAACGCCTCAACATTGATGCAGAATGTTGCGCCCCGGTACACGCCTGGGCATGGTACGCGGTCGCCGTTAGCCACTGTGACTTGTAGTCTCCCGCCTGACCGAAGCTTAAGTGAGGTCCGAGAGGCTGCCTCCTCGGCGATGAAGTTGTGGGTGGAGCCGGAGTCCAATAGGGCGAGGAGGGCAGTGCCGTCGATGAAGACGCACAATTGTATTTTTTCGCTGGTGCGGATCCCGGTAATTGCATGGACTGAGATGTGTGGCTCATCCGAAGTCGGCTCTTCTGCCCCACCGTCCTCATCATCGTCTTCATGCACCAAGTCGAGGAGGAAGATGCGTTAGCACACTCGATTGTGACCACGCCCGAACTTCTCATTGCAGTTGAAGCAAAGACCCAAACGGCGTCGCTCTTCCATCTCTGTCTGGGACAGTCTCCTGATCTGTCGCCCCTCGACTGTGGCCGGTGTCTGATGGGGAGGCGACTGAGAACCAGACGCCGATAGTGCGAAGCGTGACGAGGGCGTTGGTAGCAGACCCCGTTGGCTTGTATGGCGCTGTTGTGGCGTGGAGGCTCCCGCACACTGATCGCGTAGCTCCAATTTGCGCGCGAGACTCATGGCGATGGCGAGTGACGGCGGGTTATGGATCTCAACGTCCAGGCTGAGAGGTGGTTGTAGACCGGCGGTGAAAAGCTGCACTTTTTGGGTCTCAATGAGTGCGCCGGCGCAGGGAAGCAGGGCCTCAAACCGGTCCTGGTACTCGACGACCGAGCCCGTGCGCCTACACGCCATGAGTTCACCGAGAGGGTTGGAACGCAAGGGCGGCCCAAACCGGGTGTTGAGCAGTTCGGTGAAGCGTCTCCATGATGGTGTGCCTTCGTCGCGTTGAAGCTGCATGAACCACAGCTGTGCTCCTGCCTCCAAGTTGTACGATGCCATCCATACTTGTTCCTCATCCGCGATGCGTTGTGGGTAAAAGTAGGACTCACACCTATTGATGAATGCGAGGGGATCAGTTTTCCCATCAAACTTGGGAAAGTCCAGCTTCTGGAAACGCGGCGGCCTGTCGTGGTGGAGTTCGGCGCCCTGCATCCTTCTGGGTCCCGATGCCGATGACTCTGTGGTGCGTTGCTCGATCCTCTCGATCTTGGCTTCCAGGGACGCTACTGTCTCGGTCAGCTTGGTGATTAGCGCCACCAGATCGGCTGACGACGGCGCTGCCATTGGCGTTGGTTCCGACGCTGTTTGGAGTGGTGGCACGGCAGAAGCAGCCTCGTGCAGCGGCGGTGTGGTAGAGGAGGAGCACCTGGATTCCGGCGCTATTTGGAGCGGCGGCGCGGTGGAAGCAGCCTCGTGCAGCGGCGGTGTGGTAGAGGAGGAGCGCCTGGATCGTGATACCAGGTTGTCAAGGGCGTTGCGCCCAAGACAGCGGGTCCCCAGCTTCGGAGCTCGTAGCCCCGAGAGGAAGAGGTGCCGGGGGTTTTGCTCGGCGGCCCGATGGCGGAAGATGGGATCGGAAGAGGGCAGAGGAGAAGGAGAGTAGGGAGATAATACTTCTTTCTTATTCCTCAATGATCCTATTGCTTCTAATATATAGGCTTATAGCCAACTAACAAGGAAACAAACTCAATCTTATCTCTAACAACTGAATCTTATCTAACTGATTATTCTCCTAAAATCTTGCCTAGCCCCTCATTGTGGCTGTTGCGCCCGATCCTTGGATCGGCGCTGGTACTTGCGGCCCCACATGACATCGACTTCATTGGCTTTTTTGTCACCATTTCAGGTTGCTACAGAGGTATTTAATAAAAGAAAATACAAGTATGAGCCTAATGAAAAGATGTACACCATTTTAATTTATGGATGGTGCAAGGTAAATAGGAGTGACATTGCCCAGAAGTTCCTAAAAGACATGATTGATCATGGAATTGAACCGAACATAGTTACATACAACATCCTCCTAAATGGTATCTGCAGACATGCAAGTTTGCACCCTGATTACCGATTTGATAGAACAGTTCATGCAGCTGAGGATCTCCTGAAGGAGATGCGTGACAGGGGAATTGAACCGGACGTGACCAGCTACTCAATCATCCTTCATGTTTATAGTCGTGCACATAAACCCGAGTTATGTCTCTGTATGTTCCATACAATGAAAGAGAAAGGCATCTGCCCCACAGTGGCAACGTACACTTCTGTTATCAAGTGCCTTACCTCCTGCGGGAGATTGGAAGATGCTGAAACTTTGCTGGATGAGATGGCTTCTGAGGGAGTGTGTCCCTCCCCAGCTACCTACAATTGCTTCCTTAAGGAGTATAGGGGGAGAAAAGATGTGGCTGGTGCCCTAGAATTGTACAAAAAGATGAAGACACCTGGATCACTGACAGCACCAGATATTCACACATACAATATACTTCTGGGAATGTTCATCAAGTTGAATCGGCATGGGACTATTATGGAGGTTTGGAATGATATGTGTGAGAGCACTGTTGGTCCTGATCTTGATTCATATACCTTGTTAATCCACGGTTTGTGTGACAATCAGAGATGGAGGGAGGCATGCCAGTTCTTCATGGAAATGATAGAGAAAGGTTTTCTTCCCCAAAAGATCACCTTTGAGACACTGTATCGTGGTCTGATACAGGCAGACATGCTGAGGACCTGGAGAAGGCTGAAGCGAAGGGTTGATGAAGAAGCAGCAAAGTTTGGTGATGAGTTCAAACTCTATCACATCAAGCCTTACAAGAGGTGATCTGTTCATTAAGTGTAGTGGTCTTCAAACTCAGAGCGTTGTGGGAGAGGAAGTGGAGGTTGCACCTTATCACTCCTGTAACGAGAACTGGGTCATGGGTAGGGGACTGCTGAAAAGGCTATCCTGCTGTAACAGTTATTCTGTCTGTTGTGAAAAGTACAGTTGAGAATGGGCGTGTTATTAGCACCGTAACAGGATATATACTAGTCTGAGTTAGGGCAAACTTGAAGGGTAAGTTACTTCCTGTTTACTGCAATTCAGATATTCACGAAAAAGCTTTTTTTTGCAGTGCCAGCTCTGAAACGTTCCATCTGTCTTTTGCAGAAAATAAAGTTTGCTTCAGAGGCTCGAGGTTACTGACCAGGTGGAAAGATTCAATAATGCCAATTTATTTGAAATGATTCCAAAAGCTGCTGTTATGCGAGCAAATGGAACAATGTGTAAGGTGCTCTTCGGTACAATTATATATCCTTGGATATACTTGCCCAGTATGTCCCAACTCCTAAACCTTGACAAGTAGACGTGTAAGTTTTGCATATGCCCACAACCCACAAATAGAGCTGCCTTGTTCTAGTGCACCTGATACATTTGATGGTTAATGCTGGAAAAGGGGAGAGGAACCAAAACTCGTGTTTGGTAGGATTCATGGTGTTGGGAGAGATCATGTGTCTCCATAAAACAGAATTATATGGGGTATCATAGAAAATTGAGATAGGTGTACCTCAAGTATTAACAGAGCGGCAAAAGATTCCTTTGTGCCGGCAACCTTTCTGGATGAGGGGACTTCACGCTAATCGCAGGATTTGCTCTGATGCTCAGAAGTTGATGAGTTGCGGTTGTTATCCGTATCCGACAGTGGCCCCTCCTTTTTGCGCCCTGGCCACCGTCCCATATCGCGCCGAGACAGGGATCGTTTGACTTAACCTTCGGTCACTGACATATGAACTCAGTCCCTCACACGTCAGTGATCCTGTGCAGTTAAGTCAGAGGATCCCTCTCCATCGCACCGCCACGTGCAGTGCCACGGGAGCTTGCTCTAAGTCGGCCGCGTGTGCCCACGATGGTCTCAAATCCCCGAATCTGCTGCAGAGCAATATTCCTTAGACCCTGTGCTGAGAGCAGGGGCACAAGACATTGACAATGTAAATGTAGTTTATCTCTCGACTAATCCAATATAGCATTAACGCACCAAACACATCAAGATTGATCTGGGTAGATACTGGAGCAGCAGCTAGTTGAGTGGTTTGCGTTATCCATGTGTCCACTGGTATCTTTACAAAGAGGCTTTGGACATCGGTATTTACTGAAGGGACCGTCAAACAAACTGGAATGGCGGTGTGTCCACTGGTATCTTTACAAAGAGGCTTTGGACATTGGTATTTACTGAAGGGACCGTCAAACAAACTGGAATGGCGGTAAGTGCCACCCATACAGTGATCAGCCAACCAGCCCGGTTCATAAGGTTGGCTCTCCATGTTGGGTATAGAACACTGAGTGGTAAGTGTATATAAGTACATGGAAATTCCTTGATCTCACATAGTACAACGTCACGAGTTGATGGTATTTCCATTTTCAGTTTTGAGGAATCAGAAGCCGCTATGAGGTGGCTGCGGATATGATCACTGTCAATGAGGAAACTGATGATTTCAATAGGGAGATTGCTGGGCTCTACCCAGAAGTGGTGTTTCGGGTGGACACTAATGAAACATATATTCTGGCAGCCCTATCAGGAACACACAGGGCTTCAATAGATCCATGGCCGGCCTCTACTCACGTATCATCTCCTCAGGGATCAAGGGAACGATCTCAGGCAAGGAAAATTCCAGGTGTGCCTTACGAGAGAGGACATTTTATTTGATAAAGCTGTATTTCGACATGACAAACAACAAAGCTGTAGTAATGACTCCTGCCCTTTATACATGTAACCTTCACGAGTTGTTGCAGCTTATGCTTGTCCACACTTTCTTAGGCAGGCTACACCTTCCTCCTGGTACTCCTGTCTGGTAATCCAGAACTCAGGTGCATCCTGCATGTTCCGGACAGTAGCTAATTAGCAATCCAAAGTAGCGCAATATGATGCAACAGCAGTGCTGCATGACAATCTGCTACATCCCGTCCCGTGATTATTTTTTTCTCATTTCTTTACTGTCTCAAAGCTTTTCTTAGTACAACGTACCTTCATGATTCCAGCGAGTACCGCACCTCCCAGGTAGACCATGTGCTTTCTGCGAGGAGGGTCCTCTATCCGCAATCGTAATTTCTATTCAGAATTAAAGCAGATGCGTTATCATAGGAACCAGAGAGGACAGTTTATTTGATAAAGAAATTCAATGTTATGGCAAGGTTTATTTGATTGCAATAAGTCTGCAATCCTATCTCCTATTTGCAGAAAGATAGAACATAATTCTTGGGTGGGAATGTAATGCCGTAAGTCACAATCAGTAAGTACTGCAAATGTAGAACAATAACTCCAACTATTTCATATACCATAAATCAAGAATACAGATATTACCTTAAGCCCATCCTTATTTCCCTTCAAAACTACATCCAAGTAGCGATCAAGAATTTCCTTCCCCAGCCTTCAGAAAAGTATCAATTTGTGAAACTACAGCCTAGAATTATATATAGCAGTGAAAAAAACTACTGTGGGAAACATGATAAAAGAATCAGACCCAGAATCATGTGGAATTACCAAGGAGGTTAAGAAAAAAGAAGATAACTCACAGATTTGTATACGTAGTGTTCTATCAACAAATGGTTCCTATACTTTATCGTAGTAAAAATAAAGAAATGACACAATGCACGATATGCATATCTTATGATATGAACTATAGAACTATAATATTACCGGCTTGGCAGACCAGGATACATGGTACTGCCTCCACTCAGTATGATGTGTTGATAAAGCTGCAAAATGTGAACCCCTTTTGATAAGAATATAGCATGACGGAAAAAAAGTAGGTCAGAAAGATAACACTGTTAAGGGTATAACAGTCAAGGGTATTAGTGATCTCCTAGTCTTAGTGTTCCCCTCATATAGTCTATATAGGTGCCCTTGACCCTCATTGCAATCAATCATCAATACAAGTCCCATTCATAGCAAGCACAATCAATATTTCAAGCTGCAGCATGTTCTTGGACTTAAACGTTAGTGGAGAAGCATGTATGTATTAAATATGAAAACTCAAAAACACTTATTAGTTCCGTTGCACTGTAAGTGATCAAAGTAATACAGCAACACAAACAAGTAAATGCAAATACATGATAAGAAAATCTAGAAAACTATACTTGCCAAATTGCAACATTATGAGCTCTGACAAATTACTATAAAAAATAGAAATGCCTAAACTTAAATGGTTATGTTCAGGCAGACATGTCTCATGAACTACTTATTGGGCCATAGGCAATATTAACCCATCATTTCCTATAATCATTTTTTAAACACCATGGAAGAAAAACATGTGAAAACATTGGACTGGAACACATAGTATATTGCACAGGGAAGATATGCATACTGTCATCCGGTTGTCAATGTCCAATTCTTGAATGCAGCGGAATGCCATATCTGCCATCCCATCACCTTCAACATCTATCAATTCCTGTGATCATTAGAGTAAATACTACCTTCTTGCTGACCTCATCCATAGGGCTGCATACTGTACAAGTCTACAACAGGACTACTCAGGAACAGAGGGGGAACAGTCTTACAGGAGTGAAAAGGGCTTCAGGAGCTTGGAATCGTTCAGTGCCCACTTCGATTACTCTTCCATCTGGAAGCTGATTAAAATAACTGAGCTCACAAGACAAAAATGAACAGGGAAGAAACAAAAAAGTGACGGTATACTTACAGTGTAACTTTTAACAAGGATGGTGGTTTCAAGTCCTAGCTGATATTCACGTTTGTAATCATAGCTGTACAACTTTTTACTGTCATTACTAGCATACATAAAAAGAAGTTATAGACAACAATTAAGGCCATGAAAGAAAAGCTGACCTTGTATAGCATAGCTTTTCTTTTATTTCCCTCACTGTCTCAAAGTCAGCAGGTTTGTTCATAGCATATCTTCAACACGAGAAAACTATGTTAATCAGATTAATACTGAAACAACAACTGCAAAATGCAATATGTTCAGACTAGATAAGTTATTACCCTCTTCTTGAGAGTAGATCAACAAGATAGGACGTTATATGCCTTCCAGCTACATTCATTCTTTTTGTAAGATGTGGATAAGAGTATCCATCAACTACAGGCACCTGGATGCATGATACAGATGACAGGAATGTAGTTAAGGTTGCATATGGAAAGCAAGTAACTAAAAAACTGAAAACTGGAATATGCATATGGAAGTTTCTCTATGATACATTGCTGAACGAGTACTTGAAATGACTATACTAAAAACTAAGAAAACACTGAAGACTGAAATCATTTATTGAACTCAGAAGGACAGGCTAAAATTGATACTCTTAAGCACCAAGGATTCAAAAAACACCTGTACAACCTGATAGTACTAAGCATTCAATGGTCGATTGCTACATTAATGCTTATACCAACGTTTAATGATGATTACTTATTATAGTTGCCATGTTTACCATAAACTCCCGTACATGATCACACTATGTGAAGCACCATCACTCTGAAAACAGGAAGGGAAAGGAGCATGCAATCTATCAATATGTGCTATGACACTGTGGGTACAAATGTTTCTTATCACTAGTATTTGAGTCTGTGACCAAATGAATGATTAAAATGTAATGTAGCCATTTTGAAGTTAGGCACAACACATGGAAGGATATTATTGTCATACCACATGAGTGACGCCATCACCAGAATCTATGACGAGTCTGGTTCGCAAGCCTGAGAAGTATATGCAAACTTTAGTACGATCTTGTATGTGTTTGTCAGTAAGAACACAAGTGGGCATGTGACGAGAGCAAGAGTGAGGACCTTGAGCATATAGTGAAAGTACTGCTTGGATCTGGATGAAGACTCCAGCAAAGTTATATTTCTCAAACATTGTCTCGATCTGTTCATCATGGGAATCAATTTGTTAGTTCATGATCCTAATGTGGCCAAGTGTAGTGACTTGATAAACATACCATCTTTTCACGGTTTTTCACCGGGTTGAGTGGTGGATCTGTCAGAAGTATTTTACACTCAGATGGATCAACCTGACAAAATGGAACAGGGAGGTGACGCTTTAACAAGAGCTAGCTAACATAAAAGAATATGATTAAGGATATTTGATTATTGATTTCATTTTTTTGAGAAAGGTTCCAGCATTACAAGCTATAATGTGTATCAAGATGAATATAACCTTGAGCTCGCTGTAAAATGCATGATCCCATATATGGCCCATATCATCCCAACTCTGAACAATCCCGTTGGTGACAGGATATGTCATGTTCAAACAAGTTTACACCAGGCGCCATAGGGCCCGTGACGTGCGCCGAGCCAACGAACGCGCTGATGCGCGCGCGGCAAGCACGCAGGCCACGATCTCCAACCGTGGCCAGGAGGGAAAGTAGAAGATACTTTAGCTATTTTTGGTAATCAATAATTAGTGGAGTTTGTTACTCCTTTTGGGTTGAGCCGGAGGCTATAGATAGGCAGGAAATCAAACACTTGATGGATAAGAAAGTTATTACCATCTATTCCCTCTCCTCTTCTACCAAGCCGGCGGCAGGGGGAATAACCCTCCGGCGAAGAACGGCGGCAAGGGGGTATAACCCGGCCAGCCATCACGGATAGCGGCTACGAACTACGTAGCCGAGGTCCTCCGTCCCTCGGGATCGCTGCCCTTGACAACCTGGTATCTCAGTCTCGTCGATCCTCTTCCACCACCTCCATCCAGACTTCCACCGCAGCCCCACCACCATCCCAGCCGCCGCCTCCATCCCCCCCTCGACGGCCACGGCAACGCCCGCACCGTCAGTCATGGGCGATGATGATCAACCCACCATGGCCGATGTGATGAAGATGCTCAAGTCCCTAACCACCGAGATGTCAAAGATGCAGACCGACATGGCAGGCATGAAGGAAAAGGTTGGCTCGTCGATCGACTCCAGCACCAACCACGACGACGAACACCACACGGATCGCCCCCCGCGGTTCCAGAAGATGGACTTTCCGCGCTACGACGGCAAGTCCGACCCACTGATTTTCATCAATCGGTGCGAATCGTATTTCCGCCAGCAACGCACCATGCCGGAGGAGAAAGTGTGGATGGCGTCGTACAACCTGGAAGATGTGGCTCAACTCTGGTTTGTCCAGCTCCAGGAGGACGAGGGCATGCCGCCATGGGGGCGTTTCAAGGAACTTCTGAACCTGCGTTTCGGTCCGGCGCTGCGATCCACCCCCCTGTTTGAGCTCACCGAGTGCCGCCGCACGGGGACGGTCGAGGAATACTCCAACCGCTTCCAGGCACTTCTTCCTCGCGCTGGCCGGCACCAGGAAGGCCAACGAGTGCAACTCTACATCGGCGGGTTGTTGCCACCGCTCAGCCACAAGGTGCGCATCCACGGGCCGGAGTCCCTCGCGGCGGCCATGAGCCTGGCATGGGCGTTGGAACTGGTCGAGCTGGACCGTCTCAACTCCGCCCACGGCAGGGCTGCGCCGCGCGCACTCGGACCACCGCTCGCGCCGCGTCCAGGCGTCCTGGCGGTCCTCAACCGCTCAACCGGCGCCTGCGGTTCAGACGCTGCCCGCACCCTAGGCGCCGCCCCTGGCACTGCCGGCGCCACCACCACAACGCGGCGGGAGCAAGCGCCTCTCGACGGAGGAGCAGGCGGAACGGCGCCGCCTCGGCCTCTGCTATAATTGCAACGAGTCATACTCACGCGGCCACAACAGAGTCTGCCGCCGCATCTTCTACATCGCCGGCGTCGAACTGGCCGAGGACGAGCCCGTGGAGGAGGCACCCATCTATTCCCTCCACGCCGTCGCCGGCGTTCCAGTGTGCGGTACTCTCCAACTTGAGGTACAGGTGGGCGCGGCCACGTTGATCGCCCTCATCGACACGGGCTCCACCCACTGCTTCATCGGCGAGGCGGCAGCACAGCGGGCCGGCCTGCCCGTCGCGCCTCGGCCTCGACTAACAGCGACCGTGGCCAACGGCGAACGGATCACCTGCCCAGGCGTTCTGCGCCAGGCGCCCGTCGTCATCGACAACCGGCAGTTCGTGGTTGACTTGTACATCATGCCGCTGGCCGGCTATGACCTGGTGCTCGGCACACAATGGCTGGCTACATTGGGTAAGATTATCTGGAACGTGGCCGCCGGGACCATGGAGTTCACGATGGAGGACCAGCAGGTCTGCTGGCGCAGCGTCGCGTCGCCGACACCGCCGCGCATCCACTCTGCCTCGGTGACGGAACCCCTCCTCGACGAGCTGCTTGCATCCTTCGCCGATGTGTTCGCCGAGCCGACGGGCCTGCCGCCTGCGCGTGGTCGGACGCACCGCATCATCCTGAAGCCGGACACCGCGCCGGTGGCAGTGCGGCCCTACAGATATCCGGTCGCCCACAAGACGGAGCTGGAGAAGCAGTGCGAGAACATGCTCGCGAACGGCATCGTCCGACGCAGCGACTCCGCATTCTCCTCGCCGGTCCTTCTCGTCAAGAAGTCGGATGCCTCGTGGCGTTTCTGCGTCGACTACCGCGCCCTCAACGCGGTGACGGTCAAGGACGCGTTCCCGATCCCCGTCGTCGACGAGCTCTTGGATGAGCTCCATGGCGCCAAGTACTTCACCAAACTGGACTTGCGCTCGGGGTACCACCAAGTGCGCATGAGGCCGGAGGATGTTCACAAGACGGCGTTCCGTACACACGACGACCTCTATGAATTCCTGGTGATGCCGTTCGGACTCTGCAACGCCCCGGCCACATTTCAGGCGCTCATGAACGACGTCTTGCGCCCGTTCCTTCGCCGGTTTGTACTTGTTTTCTTTAACGACATCTTGATCTACAGCAAGTCATGGGCCGACCACCTGCGTCACCTTCGAGCTGTCCTTAGCGAGCTTCGTCGACACACCCTCTTCGTCAAGCGCTCCAAGTGCGCGTTCGGGGTCTCCTCAGTCGCCTACCTCGGCCACACAATCTCGGAGGCAGGGGTGGCCATGGACTCCGCCAAGGTGCAGGCCATTCACGACTGGCCGGAACCCCGCTCGGCGCGGGCGGTGCGTGGCTTCCTCGGGCTCACGGGATACTACCGCAAGTTCATCGACAACTACGGCTCCATCGCCGCGCCACTCACCGCGCTGCTCAAGAAGGAGGGCTTCGCGTGGGGTCCTGAGGCTGCCTCGGCTTTCCTCGCACTCAAGGAGGCGGTCACCTCGGCGCCGATGCTCGCTATGCCGGATTTCAACAAGCCCTTTGTCGTCGAGTGTGACGCGTCGTCCCATGGGTTTGGTGCTGTCCTCATCCAGGAGGGGCATCCGATCGCCTTCTTCAGTCGGCCGGTGGCGCCTCGACATCACGCCCTGGCAGCCTACGAGCGTGAGCTCATTGGCTTGGTCCAAGCGGTGCGCCACTGGCGGCCATACCTCTGGGGGCGCCGCTTCACCGTCAAGACGGATCACTACAGCTTGAAGTATCTGCTGGACAAGCGCTTGGCCACCATTCCACAGCACCACTGGGTTGGCAAGTTGCTGGGCTTCGACTTCTCCGTTGAGTACAAGCCGGGCGCGACGAACGCCGTTGCTGACGCGCTGTCCCGGCGCGACACCGTGGAGGGAGAGCTCCTTGCCCTCTCTGCTCCGCGCTTCGACTTCATCGACAAGCTCCGGCAGGCCCAGCTGGACCACCCAGCCCTTGTCGCACTCCGAGGTGAGATCACGACGGGCACCCGAGTGGCTCCCTGGGCGCTGGTGGACGGCCTGGTGCAATTTTCCGGGCGGCTGTACATTCCAGCCGACTCCCCGCTGCTCCAAGAGATCGTAGGGGCCATCCATGAGGACGGACACGAAGGCGTACAGCGGACGCTCCACAGGCTGCGTCGTGACTTCCATTTTCATAACATGAAACAAGTTGTGCAGGAACGCGTGCGTACGTGTGAAGTCTGCCAACGCTACAAGTCCGAGCACCTGCACCCGGCGGGTCTTCTTCCGCTGCCGACGCCCCAGGGCGTGTGGACTAATGTCGCGCTAGACTTTGTGGAGGCGCTACCAGGGGTCCGCGGCAAGTCAGTGATCCTCACTGTGGTGGATCGGTTCAGCAAGTACTGCCATTTCATCCCACTGGCACACCCGTACTCCGCTGAATCTATCGCTCAGGCCTTCTTCAACGACATTGTCCGCCTCCACGAGTTCCACAGTCCATGGTCTCCGACCGGGACACGGTGTTCACGTCGACGTTCTGGCAGGAGTTGATGCGGCTGATGGGGACCAAGCTGCAGATGACCACGGCGTTTCACCCCCAGTCCGACGGGCAGTCCGAGTCGGCCAACCGCGTCATCCTCATGTACCTGCGGTGCTTGACAGGAGACAGGCCGCGCGAGTGGCTCCGGTGGCTTCCCTGGGCGGAGTCCCTCTTCAACACGGCGTACCAGACGTCCCTACGGGACACCCCCTTCCGCGTGGTCTATGGGCGTGATCCTCCCTCCATCCGGTCCTATGAACCCGGGGACACCAGGGTGCCGGCCGTTGCCAAGAGCATGGAGGAGCGCGCGGAGTTCCTGGCCGACATCCGTCACCGCCTGGAGCAGGCACAGGAGTACCAGGAGCGCCACTACGACCGTACGCACCGCACGGTCACCTATCAGGTCGGTGATTGGGCGCTGCTTCGACTACGGCAACGCGTGGCGTCATCTCTTCCTCAGGCTGTGGGCGGCAAACTGAAGCCACGCTTCGTCGGGCCGTACCGCGTCGTCGAACTCATCAACGAGGTCGCCGTCCGGCTAGAGCTTCCACCCCGCGCCCGCATCCACAATGTGTTCCATGTGGGACTACTCAAGAAGTTTCAGGGGTCGCCACCAACAGCGCCTCCACCATTGCCGCTCATGCATCATGGCGCCATTAGCCCAGAACCTGAACGCGCGGTGCGGTACCGACTAGCTCGCGGCGTGCATCAGGTGCTCATCCAGTGGAAAGGCACGTCGGCAGCTTCAGCGACCTGGGAAGACGTCGCGCCTTTCCGCGCCAAGTTTCCCCAATTCTAGCTCGAGGACGAGCTGGCCCTCGACGGGGAGGGAGATGTCATGTTCAAACAAGTTTACACCAGGCGCCATAGGGCCCGTGACTGCGCCGAGCCAACGAACGCGCTGATGCGCGCGCGGCAAGCACGCAGGCCACGATCTCCAACCGTGGCTAGGAGGGAAAGTAGAAGATACTTTAGCTATTTCTGGTAATCAATAATTAGTGGAGTTTGTTACTCCTTTTGGGTTGAGCCGAAGGCTATAGATAGGCAGGGAATCAAACACTTGAGGGATAAGAAAGTTATTACCATCTATTCCCTCTCCTCTTCTACCAAGCCGGCGGCAGGGGGAATAACCCTCCGGCGAAGAACGGCGGCAAGGGGGTATAACCCGGCCAGCCATCACGGATAGCGGCTACGAACTCCGTAGCCGAGGTCCTCCATCCCTCGGGATCGCTGCCCTTGACAGGATATGATACGTCGAGTTGATGTCTCAAGTCAGCACAAGCCGCTCCAACCACAATATCCTTCATTAAACACAAGCACAAATTAAAAGTGTACTTGCAAAAGAGAAAGTTTCAAAAACAATAAGATTGATGTTTGACCACAGACCGTCAATTCTTGCTCCTGTAGCGAATCCTCATAGCGAAGCAATGGTCTTCCAACAACACAAGGAAACACAGAAGTCGGGAAGTTTTCGCCCGCAAAGCCGCACTTTACATACTGCAGACATGTGGCAAATCAGAACAACAAAGTCGGGAATACCACATTATATTGGCAGAAATAGGGAGCTGTTACCACACTTCATGTTCATGCCCGAACCCAGATGCGGTTAACAAGATTAAGGCAGGATATCCATGAGTACTAGTACTTTAAAGAGAAAAAAACATCTAGAACTTTGCCTGAGCTAGGTGTGGTCTAACCTTTCCAATTCGAAACTGACAGAAAATGTGGTCTCAACCGAAGGATCTAATTGGCACCGAAATATTAACGCAACACAGCAAACATCCCGGCACTACAAAATTCCTTTCAGAGAAAGAAAAACGGCACGGCGCACTGCTCCCACGCGCTGAGCCTCTCTCATCGGCAGCATCTAACGTGAGTGATCTCCTAATGTCCCCGCCCCCCGGCAACCCGGCCAGCTTCCGCGGGGCGGTTTGCATTCGGACCAAGAACAGGCCGGGAGACGGACGGCGGATCTGGGAACGGAGCGGGGCGCAGAAAAGGATTACGTGCGGATCGGAGGGAGCGGGGTGGAGGCTCACCCCGGTGCCATTGTCGCAGACCACCACGTTCCTGCTCTCCATCCGTGGCTCCCCTCCTTCCCTCCGCCACCATCCTCGGCCTCCAAGCGAGTAAGCGACGGTAGGGAAGGAGAAGTTGAGACGACGGAGACCGGGGCGCACTCACGGCACCGGCAGGGACTGCGACCGAGTCACTCTGACCGTCGGATTCATGGCGGACGGCTGTGGATAAACTGCTTTCTTTTAGGGGAAGCTGTGGATAAACTGCTTTTTATTTTTTAAGAAAAAAACTGCTTGATTAGAAAAAAACTTGGTGAGGATTTATTTCATGCTGAGGAGAAGAAAGTGAGACGCAAACGGAATCAAAGGAAATTTACGCCAAAATATAGTTAATTCCTCTTAAATTGATGATGTTTCCAGAATAGAAAACCAGGTAACGCATGATTAACTACAGTTTTCAAGAAGTGATCAAGGGGAAGGCTAAATTGCTACCGAAGCCACTGTTGCAGATGTGCATGGGTCAGCCATGGTGGATTAGACTAACCGGACAAGTTGTAGTTGGGTCTGACCTCGTCGAACATCGGCGCCAATGCGAGTTGCAGGCTGCGCCGACCCCAACCGTGACATCTAAGACTATCTGCACCGGCGTACTGGATGTGAAACGCGACTGGGCAGGTGGTGGAGCGCACGCGACAAGCCTTCGCAACGGGCTACTAGACGATACACGCTATATGCCCGTATGCTACATGGATTCGCCAATAAGGGCGTATACAAGATGATTTTCTATGGACGTTTATTGCTTTTCGCACGTGTGGCGACGAGACAACGATCGGTAATATGGTGGGAGCAGACTTGATTCATAGACCCTTCTCCTAGTGCGGTGGTGTGTCCGGCTCACCTCGTCAGTAATTCACCTACAGCAATAAAGTGACTAAGTTTATAAAAATAAGGTTACCACTCATGGTTATATAATGAAGACTATATTCCAATCTAACATAGATGTTGTAATTGGGATTTAACTAACATGAATATCACAACTAAACATAAAAATATTATCACATGCCCAAATAATCAGTATTAGCACCAATATGCTTCTGCAACAAATTAAGTTATTAACTTGCTAGTTTTATGCATCTTTCCAAACATATGCATGACGATAGAAACCGAACTGATTCTATCGAGAGCAGAAGCCGGAAGGAACTTGTGACCAGTTTGCTGCAGCTAACTTAATCGCAGAAACTAATCAAGGCAAGCCCTATTTTTTTTTATTTTCCATTTTGCTACTTTTTATTTACACATAGTTATGTTGGTTATTATTTAATGATTACATTAAGTTTAGGATTTTTGTAATACTCTACTTGCATGACCATAAATCCTCTTTAGTCAGCGGGTAGAAATCACTACCGTAATATCAAAACTAATTAGTATAGCAACTGGGGTTTACGAAACTAATTTACCTGCTGACCAAAGGTTAATGCAAGTATCCTTCCCCGAAAGAAGTGTTAATAAAGCAAGTAACAGGCTCCTTAAGGGTGCAGCTAAACTTTGTTTAGTCCAGTAATTTTCCATTCGAACTAAAGGGGGCCACGAAGCTTAGCAACCAAGGAATAGACAGAGCAGTCCTGCTTCTTGTATTGATCGCTACTGGGTGCTTAGGTCTCCATGGATGGGGTGAAAACCCAAAGTTTCGTCCAATAATGAGGGCCGTTTTATCGAGTTGGTCATACATTTTAAAAGTACATAACAATTCATTCTATATCAAAAAATTTGTGTAACTAATTGCATGAAATCATAATGATGTATACTACATTTATTTTCATAACAACATCTCTCAAATATGTCTCTAAATATTTTTAAATCACCGTTGAAAAATGAATATAATGGAGGAAAAAAATTGAAACTTCAACACTGTGATTGTAATGCATATTTCAAAAGTACACAACGATTCACTCCTTACACCAAAACTTTATGTAACTCATTGCATGAAATCATAATAATATATACTAAATTTACATCCATAACAACACTTCCTAAATATGTCTCTAAATATTTTTAAATCATTGTTGAAAACTCAATATAATGGAGTCAAAATATGGAACTCTTGTCGCACACGACTGGGTGACGTGGCCGCCACCGTGAACAAATTGTCCATACTGCGGATGATTACACGTCCACATGGACAAATCGTCTACGGTATGAACGGTTAGGTGGCCATTTCCAAAAAAATCATAGGCTATTAATATAAAATGATTGAAAAACATGCTAAAATAAAAAAATCTCGACCAAGCGAGCGAGAGCGCACGAACATCAGAAACGTAAGTCCATGCGGGCCTTAAGAGCCGGTTTTAAAGAAGGATTTTTTTATTTTTGACACTGTTGATAAAGAATTTAATATTAATAACATTCAACTTTTTTTACAAAACTAGCTACCCTACGTCCACGGCGTGGACGATTTGTCCATGTGGACAATCTGTCGTCTACGCTGTGGACGATTGAGCCACGTATGCATCTCTGTCGTCCACAGGACACGAAGGCTTGATTGCTCTCTGCAGCAAATATTATAAGATTAGGTTTTTAGTATTTATTTAAAAATGCTTAGAGACATTTTTACAAATTATTTTTATAGAATTTAATGTAGTATATTATGTTATGATTTTACGTAAGTTGTTTAATTTGAATTTTGTTTAATAGATTCTATATTACGTAATTTTGAATTATGTAACACGATCATAAATTTGATTATTTCTTGTTATGGAAGTAAATGTAACTAAATTTAGTAAAATAACTGGAGCACTTGATTTAAAATATTCGGATACATTACGAAATTTATTAAATTGCAAATATAGATTCTACTGAGTGCAATGGGGATATTTCCCTTGCACAATGCATCCAACCCGACATCTCTTACGCGACGTGCTCTCTCGCGTAAGCGCTCCCGTTCATCCTCTCTCGCCTGGCAAGCGATGCGTTCTTCCTCCTGAGTCTGGTAACGATACTTTTCGTCGATTCTTTGAAGTTCTTTCTGACGTTTGCGCCGACGCTCCGCCTGTTCAGCCACATCCTTCCTCTCTTGCTCAACCCACTTTTCGAACTCCATCTCGTAGTGGAACTTGTCCCAGGCAACTCTATGCATCGCTTGTACGTACTCGACATCTTCCGCTGTTTGTTCGTTGTTGATGTACCGTGTGAACTCACAACGGGGCGGTGGAGACTGCATGATTAGCTATGTGTTGTTATGAAGATTAGAGCTAAAATACAAAAACAATATTCATAGATCTGTGAAGTAAACATGTTACCTGACGTCTACCATTCAGAAAAAATGGCATGGTCCTATGCGGGGGGTCATATTTATAGTTATTGCACATCCATAGTCTCAAACCGTAAATGACTCCCAGCCTTAAATCTTTCACGAACCGACAATCAGTGCCACATAGACACATTGGCGGTTGTAATCCCTTTGGAACGTGAACTCCTTCTTTTCGATTTGGTGGTGAGTACGGTGAGTCCATATCCGTGAGAGTTGGGTCTATGAAGTGTGGTTGTGGCGAATGTCCGGAGTGCTTTTAAATAGACAATCGAAGATAGACGATTTGTCCATGAGGTGGACGAGTCGTCCAGAACGTGGATGACTAGTACATCCGTTGTATGACTTGTCCAACAGGTGGACGAGTCGTCCAGTACATGGACGACAAGTCCATCAGCGATACGGCTAGTCCATCAGTTGTACGACTCGTCCATCAGTTATACGACTCGTCCATCAAGTGCACGAGTCGTCCACCAGGTGGACAAGCTGTCCAGTAGGTGGACGACTAGTCCATCAGTTGTACGACTCGTCCATCAGGTGCACGAGTCGTCCACCAGGTGGACAAGTTGTCCAGTAAGTGGACGACTAGTCCATCACTTGTACTACTCGTCCATCAATTGTTCGACTCGTCTATTAGTTGTACGACTCGTCTATTAGGTGGACGAGTCGTCCGGTTAAAAGTCCCTATTGATTTTTGGCAAAATAGATAATTTGTATTTCGAACCACCAATAACGGTTTATTTCACTTTAGTGCGAACATCATAGAACAATAGTAGTTACTCTCATTCATATTTATTAAAATTCGAAGTAGAAGGTCATACATTACAAGGATACATTGTGAGCATACATGTTGCTCCACATTAGTGAAACCTAGTTCTAACGGTTATGTTTTGGCTTGTGGTGAGGACATTCGCAATCCCTGTTGTTGCAGACAGGCCTAGCACCTATGTACTCGAATAGCTGTGACTCTATTTCAGCTAGTTCACCAACCATCTCTCGGTTTCAATCTTGTAAATATTTAATGTAATCTTCAGTTGGCTTGATTGACGGTGGGTCAACCCAGAGTGTGTATCCGCAGTTATCATCATTGAAGTAGCACTAGTTAAAAAGTAAAAAGGGTTAAAAAATGAGAATATTGCACTAAAAAATAATAAGTATTTTGAACTTACTCCACCATTAGGACAACGAAAGAATCGACGACTGTTGCCCTCCCTTCCATCCTTCATTTGCACAACACAATCAAGGCGACAACGACATTTGGGCCATTTTTTTTGTGCTATCATATGGACGAAGAGGATTGAACACACCAAAATCAGTCTTGCTTAGAACCGGGAATCTGTCTACCGGTGGTTCATACCAATTAGGACCACCGACCAAGTAGTCGGGACACACCGATCTAATGTTTTCCACTCCTGTCCAACCATGACCTTTGCTCGCTATTATTTTAGTACTCTCTTCGCTCACTCTCAGTTCGTAATGGTGACTTTTCAAGGCGCTACGACTTTTATAGAGCTAATGTCGTCCACCCCGTGGATGACTCGTCTACTATATGGACGAGTCGTCCACATCGTGGATGACTCGTTTATTATATGGAAGAGTCGTCCACGTCGTGGACGACTCGTTTATTATATGGAAGAGTCGTCCACGTCGTGGACGATTTTGAATCCGTTATTAGGAACACTTTGTTTATTTGTAGTTGGGTGTTTTGGTATTAAAAGAGTTATTATTAATGACATAAAGTAAAATGCAAAAAGTAGAGCTATAAATTAGTTATCGTAAAAGATACGATACATAGAGTGAAACAAAAACCATAAATAAATTACACAATACATCAATGCCTAGCACGCTTTCCACGTGCACCCCTACCAGCCCTACGCGCCGCTCGTACGTCGTCTGCATCGTAAGTCAGCGGATCAGGTGGGTTCTTGAGCCTAGGAGGCGTTGGCGGGGTCGCGTTGTCCATCGGCTGCGTCAGCTCCGGAGCTCCTTTCATCTAAGGAAGCGTGTCCGCCATACCATCGGTGACATACGCTTCCCAGTCGAAGGGGACTCCCAAATCCTGCTGCGTCGCATCGGAACCGTAAGACGGGTCCTCAAAACCTAAAAAAATTTTATTTGTGAGATTTTTGAATATCTATTAACATTAATAATATCAATTAAACTGACACGTACCGCTGCACCAGTTGGATGTCCCAACAATGTCAACGGGACACGTAGGACGAATGAAAAACGTCGAAGGCACTGCACATAATACAATATTAATTACTCCGTTGAACCTATTTGTATAAATCAGTAGTCTATCTATGTCGTACGTGGCGGTGAAACAGTCGTCGCTGTGCGAAGAACGACTGCTGTCCGGAGGAGTCTTGACGACAAGACTCCGTGCATGAGAGAGACATATGCTTCATGGCGTTGGCGATGTACTTATGCATTTTCTTCCACGCCGTTGCGTTCTCTTATGCCAGGATGTGTAAGCTCTGATCCGCCCTTTGGACCATAGCCCTTGCATCGATCTCGGCACTCCTAAGCATCTGAAATTGTAAACGAAAAAATGTAAGTAATACAAATTATAAGAAAACTTACGCAACTCAGAAAATAGTAATACGAAACTTACTGCTAGTAAAGTGTTACGATCTCTTTGTCGAGAGTACATGTGTGTAGTCGACGCGACGTGTGCCTCCGGCTCTACCGGGACGTATGATACTCACATACGTGTCGAGAGATGTACCAACATAGGTACTCATCATACGACTCCGCGCTAAATGGGAACGCATCCACGATTACGTCCTGAGGTGACTCTGCCCTGACGCCGAAAGCCTAAGGTAGTTAGAAAAGTTCCAATGTGGATCTCCCAAGATACATCGGTTTCCTGGGTCCCATATAGCCAGTATGTGCCCGGTACACAACTCAAACTTGTCCAACAGGGCCAAGCACGGACGGACCTTAACCGACACAGGCAGGGCTACGCACGCACGGTCCGCAGCCTGCTGCATCTAAACCTCCTTGCCCGGTCTCCATTTCTTATGTGTGAACTTTCCTCATCATTTCTATTTTGACCCATTCTGATTAAACCAGCCCTAAACTCGCGAGTAGATTCCAACTACTCGACTTCTACCGGAACTTTCTCTCTTGGTATTTCTGGTCATGTAACTGGTGTATTCAATATCAACTAGACTTAATGCAATCAAATAATTCAAAATATGATCTCTAAAAAAGGAACTGCTTTATAAAACTGTTCAAATGCAAACCAGGGCTTGCTTGTTTTGCAGGTGACTAAGAATACAATCATTTAGTGATGATCACTTGGAGCTTGATCACTCGCTTTCCTCCCTCCTTGATCTTCACTCCAATCCCTTCACACGTTCTCACGTAGATGCTACACGATATGATCATGCACATGTATTTAATTGAAAGCTTTTGGCTAGTAAGGTCTAATGAGAGTTTAAAAACTGAAACTCTATTTAAGAATTTAAAATGACACTGGTGCTAAGTGGTTTAGGTTGGGTTTATGCACTAGAATCAAGTGGTGAGTGCTATCTCCACTTGTGTGTTGATCACCTTAAGAGGTTACACAAGACAGTGGTAATCCAGAGCACCAATGGAGCTGAAAATTTTCATGTGAGTTCTTGGTCACAAGAAAGTCATCTGGACCAAAAATTAGCACTTTTCATTGAGTGGTTTATTCAGAACAATTCTCTAAGTAATTAAGCAAAGAGAAATTAATTCTGAGGTAACACCCATGTTCATGTCAAACATAGGGAACTACAATTTCAATTATAGTTCATAGAGCCTACATGAATTGTCCTAGGAGTTTTGGAGCTAAAATTGCCCAGAACTGAATTTCTAAGTTTTGGAAATTCGCTGAAAATGTTTCTGTATTCATTTGAAAACAGCAACTTACAATCTGAATTCCCCTGATCAAATCAACTCCAAATGAGCTGAAACTTTTACAGGAGTCTAGTAACACCCTAAAGAATATTCTAGCAAAATTGGAGGATTTTTGGATGAACCAAACTCCCTCAAATTTTTTTTTTGAAAAGATTTAAAGAATTTTTCAGAACTAAATAATGACTTTCATACAAATTGGGTTGCATATATGATAGAGTTTGTCAATCTGAATCTAACTCAATTTGAATCACTAAATTTGGAGTTTCTAGCAAAAGTTATAATCTTCTAAAGTTTGGGGAAAAATCTGGAATTTGAATTAATCGGGGAAAAGTTTAAATCTGACTGTGGGACCAAGGGGCACGTGTCACTCGCTGGAACCGGCGACACACGGGCAACAGATTCATTTCCCGTGTTGACACAAACGATCCGACGTTACAGAGGATCCGGCCTTCCCCCTCAGAGCCACTAACATGCGGGCCCAGCGAGATCGTCTTCAACCTCACGCTCCCGCGCGCCCGCGCCACCGGAGTTCACCGGAGATCCTCTGAAATCGGTCATCCGGTCATCTCCAACGCTCAAACTCGCCGCTAAGCCCTAGTTTCGTGCGAGGAACACGCTGGTGCTGTCTTCCCGAGCCGGCAGAGCCTCCAAAGTGGCTCGCAACGGCGCAACAGCTCGGTGGAAGTCCGGCGATGTCGCCTTGACGCCCTAAGCCCTCCAAGCTTTGGTTTCCAAGCTCTTAAGCACCGGCGGACGCTAGGGAAAGTCGACATGGGGATGAAATGGCTTGGGAATGGCTCTAACCTAGCTTTCATCGTGCGCCCGATGCTTCCTATTGCGGCTGCCATCAGAAAAACTCGGAGTAGGCCTTCTACCTTGGGTTTCATGCCAAGGTTTGTAAAGAATAAAGATTGCTAAGCAAGTCTAGCTTCTATGTGTGAATTTTCATGGACTCTAAACAAGTATTGATCACGAATTTGAAACTTCCTTACCCGCAGGTCCGTTTACACCGACCGGAAGAAATTTGCAAAATTCGCCGTCGACGATCCGCGGTTGGTCCTGAGCTTCGGTGGTGAGCTGCGTGGACGTCATGCGTGTCCAGAGGTGGCCTAGCTCGGCCGTTACAAGCCTCGGTTGAGGCTGTCCACGAGAGCACCTTCTCTCGGTTCTATGGCGACTGCTGCGGGAGAAGGTGTTCTTGGCGTAGGGAGGACTGAGCTCACTTGGTGAGAGTGTGAGGAGGTCGTGGAGGATGCTAGGGTGCGGTTTTGCTGCTTAGTCGAAGTTTTCATGCGAGCTTGGCCGTGGCCGAGTGATCGACGAGCGGCGGCAGCGCTCTGGTGGGTCCTTGCGCGAGGGAGGAGAAAACAGAGCCGATTCTCGGTTTGGTGAGGTGCACACCCTCGGTGGGAGCTGATAAGGGCGAGGGAAAACGCCAGCAGCTGCTTGGGAGCTGTCGTCGGTTGCCTCGGTGTCGCTCTGCGCTGCTCACTCGCGTGAACCGACTGAAACAAGCAAACCAGAGACTGCCCTCTATACTGAAGATCTTTTGCAAATTTCTCTCCCTCAAGGACAGGTGGGTCCCACCACAGCTCCCTCTTATCCTATAAAATATCTCCCAAATTCTGAATCTGATGGAATTCAATTGTGGGAATTCAAATCTGATGTGCATTTGGACAATTGGGCAAGTTTCATCCAAATTCAAATGGGCATTTGAATTCCTTATAATTTAAAGTCCATTTTAGAAAATGAGTTGCAAAACATTTCAACAGATCACGAAACTTTGCATACCCACTAAATTGGACCTAAGGAATTCAAAATCTGATTTTTAATTTGGCTGCTGCAAATGAGATTTTTAGCAAAACAGTTTTGAAATTCATAGTGTTGCTCTCATTTGAATTTTGAGTTGGACAAATTTGTTCTAAATTTGAATTTATCTTTCTCACACATATGGGAACTTCCCATCTTGGTTTTAGACCCTCCTTGGGTTCCAAGTTTTCAAATAAACATTTGAACTTGTGTGGAGAGAGCTCTCATGTGAGCTATCACATGTGGAAAAAGTTTTAACAAGTCCCAAATTTCATACATATGAAACCAACTTTTGCAAACAAGAGTTCCTTTGTATTCACATTTTTGGGACATTTACATTCCCCCCCTTAAAGGAATCTCATCCCCGAGATTACAAAAGAAGAACGAGAAGGGAGGGAAATTACAAAGTCTACGACAAAAGTTCTGGATAATTCTTGTGGATGTATTCTTCGCTTTCCCATGTCGCCTCTCCCGGGGTATGATTACTCCACAGGAATTTGTAAAATTTCAAAGTCCGGTTTTGGGTGATCCAGGTCTTTTCGTCGATAATCTGAATAGGTTGCTTGACATAGGTGAGATTCGGCTTCAACTCGTCGATGTCTTCGGTGCAGACAGCATCGGTAAACTTGAGACATTACGCAGCTGGGACACGTGGAATATGTCGTGGATACCAGCAAGGCTTCCCGATAGTTCCAGCCAGTAGGCTACAGTCCCACACTTCCCCGTAATGGCAAACGGACCGATGAATCGGGGAGCAAGTTTCCCCTTGACACCGAACCGATGAATGCAGCGAAGATACACGAAGATAAACGTGTTCTCCGACGTCGAAATGCAGCGGTCGACACTTCTGATCCGCATAGCTCTTTTGACAAGATTGGGCAGCTTTGAGGTTCTCTTGTATTATCCGAACTCTCTCTTCGGCTTCATTGACAAGATCAACCCCGAACGTTACTCGTTCACCGGATTCGCACCAATTCAATGGTGTACGGCACTTCCGGCTGTATAGAGCTTCATATGGTGCCATTTTGATGCTCGTCTGATATCCATTGTTGTACGAGAACTCTGCCAACGGTAAGTGATCATCCCAGCTCTTACCGTGGTGGATGGCACATGCTCTTAGCATATCTTCCAGTATCTGATTCACCCTCTCAGTTTGCCCATCGGTTTGAGGGTGATACGCGGAGCTTCTAGTCAGTTTGGTTCCCAAGAATGCGTGTAGATGCTCCCAGAAACGGGATACGAACAACGATCCTCTATCTGACACAATGGTACGGGGAACTCCATGTAAGTACAAGATCCGTGCTATGTACAACTCCGCATACTGCTTTGCGTTATATCTTTTATGCACCGGGATGAAGTGTGCTGATTTGGTTAACCGATCAACGATTACCCAAATCGAATCATGGTTGTGGGAGGTCATCGGCAACCCGATGATGAAGTCCATACTCAAGTCTTCCCACTTCCATGCCGGTACTTGCAGTGGTTGCAACAGGCCCAACTTCTTCACATGGTCGGCCTTGACTCTTCGACACGTATCTCATTCTGAAACGTACTTTGCAACTTCACGTTTCATACGTGTCCACCAAAACTTCTTCTGGAGATCTTGGAACATTTTATTGCTGCCCGGATGAATGGAAAATTTGGACAAATGAGCTTCATCCAATATTTTCTTCCGTAGTCCCATATCCCGGGGTACTACAATCCGGTCGTTGAACCAAAAAGTACCTTCATTGTCCTTCCGGAAGCATTTCATTTCCCCGTTGTCTATTATCCGCCATATGTGAGACATACCCTTGTCCTTTCGTTGAGCTTCAATGATCTCCTATCGGATGGTAGGAACGAGAGCGAGATTATAGAGAGCTCCATACGGGATGACACGAAGGCTTGGTTCTTCAACATCCATCTCAGCAATAGTTAGGTGATGGATATGCGCCTTACGACTGAGCGCATAGGCGACCACATTCGCCTTTCCGGGATGATAATGAATCTCAAGTTCATAGTCTTTGATGAGCTCTAGCCATCTTCGTTGCCTCATGTTCAATTCTTTCTGAGTGAAGATGTACTTCAAGCTCTTGTGGTCGGTGTAGAGGTGTACAAGATTTTCGAGGAAGTAATGCCTCCACATATTCAAAGCAAGTACCACAGCAGCTAACTCAAGATCATGAGTTGGATAATGCTGCTCGTGATTTCTGAGTTGACGAGATCCATAAGCGACCACTCGTCTTTCTTGCATCAGTACGCAGCCAAGACCGATGCCATATGCATCGCAATAGACGTCGAATGGCTTCGTCGTATCCAACTGAGCAAGAACTGGGGCTGTTGTGAGATGCTTCACTAAAGTCTTGAAGGCTTGTTCACAAGCACCCCACACAAATATGGTATTCTTCTTTAGTAATTCCACCATCGGCTTAGCGATTTTGGAGAAACCCGAAATGAACCTCCGGTAATAACCCGCTAAACTGAGGAAGCTACGGATTTCATTAACTGACTTTGGTGACTCCCATTTCTGTACTTGGATAATCTTACTCGGATCTACAGCGATGCCCTCCGCTGAAATAATGTGTCCGAGAAACGGTACTTGATTAATCCAGAATTCACACTTGCTGAATTTTGCATAGAGTTGATGATCTCACAATCTCTGTAGCACAATATGCAGATGTTCAACATGTTCTTCCTCTGACTTGGAGTACACCAATATATCATCGATGAAGACCACGATGAATTTATCCAACTCCGGCATGAATACTGAATTCATCAGGTACATAAAGTGTGCCGAGGCATTGGTCAAACCAAAAGACATAACGAGATACTCACACAGCCCGTATCTCGTTGAGAATGCCGTCTTCGGAATATCTTAGCCCAGATTTTAATCTGATGATATCTGGACCGAAGGTCCATCTTCAAAAATACATTCGCACCCACTAATTGATCGAAGAGCATATCAATGCGAGGTAGTGGATACTTGTTCTTTATGGTAACGGCATTATGAGCATGATAATCAACACAAAGCCGTAGTGTTTTGTCCTGCTTCTTGACAAACAATGTTGAACAACCTCAAGGTGACAAACTCGGTCGTATAAAGCACTTGCTCATTAGGTCATTCAGCTGTGTCTTCAATTCTGCTAGTTCATTGGGTGCCATCTTATACGGCCTTCGTGATATCGGTATTGTTCCTGGTATAAGTTCAATCTTGAACTCAATGTCTCGCTCGGGCGACATGCCCGGTAAATCATCGGGAAACACATCCGGATACTCACGTACCACCGGAATGTCCTCTATCTTTACAACTTCCGTATGGTTCACTGCTACAATCTGTTGCCGTTTGGCGCCTAGAATTAATATTTGAAGACCGTGTTATGGGGAGTTGAGCTCAACGGTCCTAGAGCTGATGTTAAGAACCGCCTTGTGGTAATTCAACCACGACATCCCCAAAATGATGTCGATCTTCAGACCCTCAAGAATAATGAGAGTCGTAGGGTATATTCTACCCCCCAAACAAAGAGGTGCTCGGGAGACAACCTCGCTTGCAGTACTGCTGCCCCCGGGCGAAGATATGAGGTATTGCCTCTTTGTATAAACTGTTTGGAGCTGATGTTGAGCCACAAAAGATTGGCTAATGAAGTTGTGTGTGGCACCGGAATCAAAGAGAATTAAATCGGTAGTTGATCCAGAGAAAACATCCCTGCTAAAGCGGCTTCTCCTTCCGGAACATCATCAATCATTGCATAGTGAATGTTGCCCCTTATCTGCCCTCCTTTCTGCAGACTGAGGTATGGGTCGTATTGTTGTAAATATGATGACCCGCAGCCTTGAGTTCCCTCCGGACAATACCTAGCATAATGGCCCCTACGCCTACAAGTGAAACACGGATGTCTCTCCGGTTCTTCGTTGACTTGCGGTTGGATGCTAGGTACACATGGCTGCAGCGATGGAGCACAAACCACCATCTGATACTGCTGCTGTGGAGGTGATGCAAGTTGTAGAACTTGACCAGCAATCAACCTCTGAGGAGTTGATCGTACAGGTGGCCTCCATCTTTCACCGGGTGGCGTTTGATACACCAAACGGTATTTTTGAGGCACATAACTTGTGCTGGCCTGCTCGATCTTACTCATCTTTCTCTTCTCTACTTGCCACTCAAGTGTCGGCTTCTCTTGGATGAGAGCCGCATCGACCATGTCGGTGTAACTTCCGTTATTGTGCACGGCCAACTTCTCCTGTAATATGGCACTCAAGCCATGGAAGAATAAATCACACCATGCCTCTTCTTTCACCATATATTCGGGAGCATATTGGGCCAAAAGGTTAAACCTTCTGACATACTCGAGGACACTCATGTCCCCTTGCTTCAAGCCCAAAAATTCCTCCCGCTTTGCCTTGATAATACCTAGTGGTATGTGATGAGTACGAAAGGCTTCACGAAACTCACTCCATGGCACTTGATGGTCATCCGGAATGGTGGCAAGATGGTCAACCCACCAATTTTCGGCAGCTCCATGGAGTTGTTGAGCGGCAAACTTGGTCTTCTGGTATTCATCATACTCGAATACTCTGAATTTGGACTCCATGACACGAAGCCATTGATCTGCTTCCACAGGTTTGGTGGCTTCAGTAAAGATTGTCGGTTGAGTTGCCAAGAAGTCCAGATAAGCATTCCGAGGTGGAAGGACTTGTTGCGTGTTCTGGAGTACACCCTGCTGTACCAAGGCCTGGAGTAAGCGTGTGTTTTCTTGAGTTGCTTCTTGGAGTAGCCTAGTGTTCTCCTGGTTATACTCGACGACTCGAGTCATAAGATCCATCCATCTCGTGGATGGTGGTTCCGACGGTGGAATAGAAGCATCACCGCCTCGGCGAGAACTCCCGGCCCTACTCCTAGAGCGAGTACAAACCATACTGCAAAAATGTATTCGAGATGAGTTAAACATGAACTCAGCAGTATGTGAGACTAATGAAAACATGAATATGTCAAAACTTCATGAAAGCAGTAACAAAATCCATGTTTACAAAACTCCTTAGTAGGCATGGCTATCCATTCTATCTGTACAGAACAGACCTTTATGCACTATCTCCAGATTTTGACCTAGTTAAAGCATTTCATAGCTCAAGTTGAATACCAAAGTTAAATTTAACTTCAGTATCTTTCCAACGAGTACTCATATGCCTTTAGATCATCTCTGGATTAAAAGTTATGATTTTCCAAAGTTAACAGAATTCCTGGATAAAATTTGCCAGCATCTCCTTTGTATGAGACTGATTTTATCACAGTTGTATATGCAAATACAATAAGAATCTGAACAAGCCCTGAATTACAACAATGTTTCACAATTCATAACCTTTCCAATGGTATATCATAGGCTCCTTAAGGATTTTTCTACAGAAGGTTATGGCTTAAAAACAGAAAGGTCCAGAGAGGTTTTGCTGCTGTCCTGGTTCTGGACAGTTTACCTTCCTCTGAACTTTCTACTCATTTAACTTGTGATTTTGCTCTGGAGGTCTACAAAGAAGTTGTAGATCACTTGAAAATATTTCCAGAACTGTATGATACACCTTAATTGGTTCAAGCTACTCAGAGTTATGCTCTGTTAATGTCCAGCAAGAATTCCTGCCGAAAACAGAGCACTCTGTTTTTTGAAATCTTTAAAGCCTAATCTTTCTCTCATTTGTTCTTAGCTCAAAATAAGATTTATTTCCCGCATTGACACAAACGATCTGGCGTTACAGAGGAAACGACCTTCCCCCTCAGAGCCACTGACACGCGGGCCCGGCGAGATCGTCTTCAACCTCGCGCTCCCACGCGCCCGCGCCGCCGGAGTTTGCCGGAGATCCTCTGAAATCGGTCGTCCGGCCATCTCCAATGCTCAAACTCGCCGCTAAGCCCTAGTTTCATTCGAGGAACACGCTGGTGCGGTCTTCCCGAGCCGGCAGAGCCTCCAAAGAGGCTCGCGACGGCTCGACAGCTCGGTGGAAGTCCGGCGATGTCGCCCTGACGCCCTAAGCCCTCCAAGCTTCGGTTTCCAAGCTCTAAAGCACAGGTGGACGCTAGGGAAAGTTGACATGGGGATGAAATGGCTCGGGAATGGCTCTACCCTAGCTTTCATGGTGCGCCCGATGCTTCCTATTGCGGCCGCCATCGGAAAAACTCGGAGTAGGCCTTCTACCGTGGGTTTCATGCCAAGGTTTGTGAAGAAGAAAGATTGCTAAGCAAGTCTAGCTTCTGTGTGTGAATTTTCGTGGACTCTAAACAAGTATTGATCATTAATTTGAAATTTCCTTACCCGCGGGTCCATTTACACCGGCCAGAAGAAATTTGCAAAATTCGCCGTCGACGATCCGCGGTTGGTCCTGAGCTTCGGTGATGGATATGCGCCTTACGACTGAGCGCATAGGCGACCACATTCGCCTTTCCGGGATGATAATGAATCTCAAGTTCATAGTCTTTGATGAGCTCTAGCCATCTTCGTTGCCTCATGTTCAATTCTTTCTGAGTGAAGATGTACTTCAAGCTCTTGTGGTCGGTGTAGAGGTGTACAAGATTTTCGAGGAAGTAATGCCTCCACATATTCAAAGCAAGTACCACAGCAGCTAACTCAAGATCATGAGTTGGATAATGCTGCTCGTGATTTCTGAGTTGACGAGATCCATAAGCGACCACTCGTCTTTCTTGCATCAGTACGCAGCCAAGACCGATGCCATATGCATCGCAATAGACGTCGAATGGCTTCGTCGTATCCAACTGAGCAAGAACTGGGGCTGTTGTGAGATGCTTCACTAAAGTCTTGAAGGCTTGTTCACAAGCACCCCACACAAATATGGTATTCTTCTTTAGTAATTCCACCATCGGCTTAGCGATTTTGGAGAAACCCGAAATGAACCTCCGGTAATAACCCGCTAAACTGAGGAAGCTACGGATTTCATTAACTGACTTTGGTGACTCCCATTTCTGTACTTGGATAATCTTACTCGGATCTACAGCGATGCCCTCCGCTGAAATAATGTGTCCGAGAAACGGTACTTGATTAATCCAGAATTCACACTTGCTGAATTTTGCATAGAGTTGATGATCTCACAATCTCTGTAGCACAATATGCAGATGTTCAACATGTTCTTCCTCTGACTTGGAGTACACCAATATATCATCGATGAAGACCACGATGAATTTATCCAACTCCGGCATGAATACTGAATTCATCAGGTACATAAAGTGTGCCGAGGCATTGGTCAAACCAAAAGACATAACGAGATACTCACACAGCCCGTATCTCGTTGAGAATGCCGTCTTCGGAATATCTTAGCCCAGATTTTAATCTGATGATATCTGGACCGAAGGTCCATCTTCAAAAATACCTTCGCACCCACTAATTGATCGAAGAGCATATCAATGCGAGGTAGTGGATACTTGTTCTTTATGGTAACGGCATTATGAGCATGATAATCAACACAAAGCCGTAGTGTTTTGTCCTGCTTCTTGACAAACAATGTTGAACAACCTCAAGGTGACAAACTCGGTCGTATAAAGCACTTGCTCATTAGGTCATTCAGCTGTGTCTTCAATTCTGCTAGTTCATTGGGTGCCATCTTATACGGCCTTCGTGATATCGGTATTGTTCCTGGTATAAGTTCAATCTTGAACTCAATGTCTCGCTCGGGCGACATGCCCGGTAAATCATCGGGAAACACATCCGGATACTCACGTACCACCGGAATGTCCTCTATCTTTACAACTTCCGTATGGTTCACTGCTACAATCTGTTGCCGTTTGGCGCCTAGAATTAATATTTGAAGACCGTGTTATGGGGAGTTGAGCTCAACGGTCCTAGAGCTGATGTTAAGAACCGCCTTGTGGTAATTCAACCACGACATCCCCAAAATGATGTCGATCTTCAGACCCTCAAGAATAATGAGAGTCGTAGGGTATATTCTACCCCCCAAACAAAGAGGTGCTCGGGAGACAACCTCGCTTGCAGTACTGCTGCCCCCGGGCGAAGATATGAGGTATTGCCTCTTTGTATAAACTGTTTGGAGCTGATGTTGAGCCACAAAAGATTGGCTAATGAAGTTGTGTGTGGCACCGGAATCAAAGAGAATTAAATCGGTAGTTGATCCAGAGAAAACATCCCTGCTAAAGCGGCTTCTCCTTCCGGAACATCATCAATCATTGCATAGTGAATGTTGCCCCTTATCTGCCCTCCTTTCTGCAGACTGAGGTATGGGTCGTATTGTTGTAAATATGATGACCGCCTTGAGTTCCCTCCGGACAATACCTAGCATAATGGCCCCTACGCCTACAAGTGAAACACGGATGTCTCTCCGGTTCTTCGTTGACTTGCGGTTGGATGCTAGGTACACATGGCTGCAGCGATGGAGCACAAACCACCATCTGATACTGCTGCTGTGGAGGTGATGCAAGTTGTAGAACTTGACCAGCAATCAACCTCTGAGGAGTTGATCGTACAGGTGGCCTCCATCTTTCACCGGGTGGCGTTTGATACACCAAACGGTATTTTTGAGGCACATAACTTGTGCTGGCCTGCTCGATCTTACTCATCTTTCTCTTCTCTACTTGCCACTCAAGTGTCGGCTTCTCTTGGATGAGAGCCGCATCGACCATGTCGGTGTAACTTCCGTTATTGTGCACGGCCAACTTCTCCTGTAATATGGCACTCAAGCCATGGAAGAATAAATCACACCATGCCTCTTCTTTCACCATATATTCGGGAGCATATTGGGCCAAAAGGTTAAACCTTCTGACATACTCGAGGACACTCATGTCCCCTTGCTTCAAGCCCAAAAATTCCTCCCGCTTTGCCTTGATAATACCTAGTGGTATGTGATGAGTACGAAAGGCTTCACGAAACTCACTCCATGGCACTTGATGGTCATCCGGAATGGTGGCAAGATGGTCAACCCACCAATTTTCGGCAGCTCCATGGAGTTGTTGAGCGGCAAACTTGGTCTTCTGGTATTCATCATACTCGAATACTCTGAATTTGGACTCCATGATACGAAGCCATTGATCTGCTTCCACAGGTTTGGTGGCTTCAGTAAAGATTGTCGGTTGAGTTGCCAAGAAGTCCAGATAAGCATTCCGAGGTGGAAGGACTTGTTGCGTGTTCTGGAGTACACCCTGCTGTACCAAGGCCTGGAGTAAGCGTGTGTTTTCTTGAGTTGCTTCTTGGAGTAGCCTAGTGTTCTCCTGGTTATACTCGACGACTCGAGTCATAAGATCCATCCATCTCGTGGATGGTGGTTCCGACGGTGGAATAGAAGCATCACCGCCTCGGCGAGAACTCCCGGCCCTACTCCTAGAGCGAGTACAAACCATACTGCAAAAATGTATTCGAGATGAGTTAAACATGAACTCAGCAGTATGTGAGACTAATGAAAACATGAATATGTCAAAACTTCATGAAAGCAGTA
Source organism: Neostapfia colusana (assembly GCA_030760725.1). Lineage (NCBI taxonomy): Eukaryota > Viridiplantae > Streptophyta > Magnoliopsida > Poales > Poaceae > Neostapfia > Neostapfia colusana. The sequence continues at coordinate 36,965,815 of JASWHV010000016.1, forward strand.
ACAAAATCCATGTTTACAAAACTCCTTAGTAGGCATGGCTATCCATTCTATCTGTACAGAACAGACCTTTATGCACTATCTCCAGATTTTGACCTAGTTAAAGCATTTCATAGCTCAAGTTGAATACCAAAGTTAAATTTAACTTCAGTATCTTTCCAACGAGTACTCATATGCCTTTAGATCATCTCTGGATTAAAAGTTATGATTTTCCAAAGTTAACAGAATTCCTGGATAAAATTTGCCAGCATCTCCTTTGTATGAGACTGATTTTATCACAGTTGTATATGCAAATACAATAAGAATCTGAACAAGCCCTGAATTACAACAATGTTTCACAATTCATAACCTTTCCAATGGTATATCATAGGCTCCTTAAGGATTTTTCTACAGAAGGTTATGGCTTAAAAACAGAAAGGTCCAGAGAGGTTTTGCTGCTGTCCTGGTTCTGGACAGTTTACCTTCCTCTGAACTTTCTACTCATTTAACTTGTGATTTTGCTCTGGAGGTCTACAAAGAAGTTGTAGATCACTTGAAAATATTTCCAGAACTGTATGATACACCTTAATTGGTTCAAGCTACTCAGAGTTATGCTCTGTTAATGTCCAGCAAGAATTCCTGCCGAAAACAGAGCACTCTGTTTTTTGAAATCTTTAAAGCCTAATCTTTCTCTCATTTGTTCTTAGCTCAAAATAAGATTTATTTCCCGCATTGACACAAACGATCTGGCGTTACAGAGGAAACGACCTTCCCCCTCAGAGCCACTGACACGCGGGCCCGGCGAGATCGTCTTCAACCTCGCGCTCCCACGCGCCCGCGCCGCCGGAGTTTGCCGGAGATCCTCTGAAATCGGTCGTCCGGCCATCTCCAATGCTCAAACTCGCCGCTAAGCCCTAGTTTCATTCGAGGAACACGCTGGTGCGGTCTTCCCGAGCCGGCAGAGCCTCCAAAGAGGCTCGCGACGGCTCGACAGCTCGGTGGAAGTCCGGCGATGTCGCCCTGACGCCCTAAGCCCTCCAAGCTTCGGTTTCCAAGCTCTAAAGCACAGGTGGACGCTAGGGAAAGTTGACATGGGGATGAAATGGCTCGGGAATGGCTCTACCCTAGCTTTCATGGTGCGCCCGATGCTTCCTATTGCGGCCGCCATCGGAAAAACTCGGAGTAGGCCTTCTACCGTGGGTTTCATGCCAAGGTTTGTGAAGAAGAAAGATTGCTAAGCAAGTCTAGCTTCTGTGTGTGAATTTTCGTGGACTCTAAACAAGTATTGATCATTAATTTGAAATTTCCTTACCCGCGGGTCCATTTACACCGGCCAGAAGAAATTTGCAAAATTCGCCGTCGACGATCCGCGGTTGGTCCTGAGCTTCGGTGGTGAGCTGCGTGGACGTCATGCGTGTCCAGAGGTGGCCTAGCTCGGCCGTTACAAGCCTCGGTTGAGGCTGTCCACGAGAGCACCTTCTCTCGGTTCTATGGCGACTGCTGCGGGAGAAGGTGTTCTTGGCGTAGGGAGGACTGAGCTCACTTGGTGAGAGTGTGAGGAGGTCGTGGAGGATGCTAGGGTGCGGTTTTGCTGCTTAGTCGAAGTTTTCATGCGAGCTTGGCCGTGGCCGAGTGATCGACGAGCGGCGGCAGCGCTCTGGTGGGTCCTTGCGCGAGGGAGGAGAAAACAGAGCCGGTTCTCGGTTTGGTGAGGTGCACACCCTCGATGGGAGCTGATAAGGGCGAGGGAAAACGCCAGAAACTGCTTGGGAGCTGTCGTCGGTTGCCTCGGTGTCGCTCTGCGCTGCTCACTCGCGTGAACCGACTGAAACAAGCAAACCAGAGACTGCCCTCTATACTGAAGATCTTTTGCAAATTTCTCTCCCTCAAGGACAGGTGGGTCCCACCACAGCTCCCTCTTATCCTATAAAATATCTCCCAAATTCTGAATCTGATGGAATTCAATTGTGGGAATTCAAATCTGATGTGCATTTGGACAATTGGGCAAGTTTCATCCAAATTCAAATGGGCATTTGAATTCCTTATAATTTAAAGTCCATTTTAGAAAATGAGTTGCAAAACATTTCAACAGATCACAAAACTTTGCATACCCACTAAATTGGACCTAAGGAATTCAAAATCTGATTTTTAATTTGGCTGCTGCAAATGAGATTTTTAGCAAAACAGTTTTGAAATTCATAGTGTTGCTCTCATTTGAATTTTGAGTTGGACAAATTTGTTCTAAATTTGAATTTATCTTTCTCACACATATGGGAACTTCCCATCTTGGTTTTAGACCCTCCTTGGGTTCCAAGTTTTCAAATAAACATTTGAACTTGTGTGGAGAGAGCTCTCATGTGACCTATCACATGTGGAAAAAGTTTTAACAAGTCCCAATTTTCATACATATGAAACCAACTTTTGCAAACAAGAGTTCCTTTGTATTCACATTTTTGGTACCTTTCATGGAAGCCCTAACAGGTACAACACGTCCTCAAGCATGACTGTCATCTCCCCACAAGGCATGTGGAAAGTGTGTGTCTCCGGTCTCCAACGGTCGATCAACGTAGTAAGTAGGGAACGGTCATAGTGTAGTCGCATGGACTTTTCTTTAAACCGTTCCATTACCTAGGGCTCCAACATCCTACACAGTGGTAGGAGCCCCACTGCACTCAACCTGCAATACACGATATAAAATTACTACGAAACAATCTAACATTTTTGATCTATTTAATTATAAAATTTCGTACCTGTCAATCCACCTATCGTCCAGGTGTAACAGCGTCTTCGGCACCACAGGCCGCAACGTGGTGAGTCCGACTCCTCGAACACTGCTCAAGTACGAGCGGTGTCGAGTGATGTGGACATCACTCCTGCATATATACACAAAACTCACATGGTAGACATGCAAGGTCCAATTACTAGAGCTCGAGCACGACAATTGAATTTAGAGGTGAGCTCGTTCCTGAACAATTCTTTATATGTCAATTTTGAGAGTATGTTGCTACCTAATGGATTAATTATGATTAGGAACCATGGCGAGGACATGGAGATACATGGAGAGGGGTTTGGAGGCGTGGAGGACCATAAAATACGCCAACAAGAAGTTAGAGACCGAGCCCAACTCAAACTCGAGTCCAACTCGGGCCCAGGAGCAGTCCACCTTAAAATGGATGCACAGGAGGCATACGGACTCCGTTTTTGATGTTCTACATATGCACGGAAAGCTGAGAGGATAAACTTTCCAATGGAAATGCCCCACGTCAAAATTCCGTCGGAGTCGACAGGAAACTTAGAAACAATATAAAGTTTAGAGTCTGTCAGGGTGTTGCATCACCTAGTTGGGCCATTGGGCCTTGTATCGAGTCAAAGTCCATTATGTACGTGTCTTAGGGTTAGGTCACGACCCCAGCACCCCCCTGGTCGTCCTCCACCTCCTTTATACCCCTAGCCGCCGTCACCAACAGCTGGGTTTTGCTTAGATTATTCTGTCAAGAACAGTTTCACCGTTCATCAGTTTGTGAGACCCCAACTTGAGTGCTTCATATCTTTCAGCAATTTGGTTGCATTCTTTCTTGTTCTTGCTTGTGTTCTTTGATTCGCAGTCAAGGATTAGCCTTCTTGGCGAGGTCAACCACGCAATATCGGTTGATAACCTGAGGAGACGTGGTGCTGCGATTGTAGTGTTCAGAACGTGTTGTTCGGAAGCCGGATCGATTTGTGTCAAGTCTCCATCAAATCGAGAGTTATCAGAACCTTTTGGAGGATCAGGACCCCTGTACACATCAAGTGGTAATCAGAGCTTTAGGTGCACCGTCAGGTTCGCCTTCCCCTAGTTTTGTTTATCTTGAACTCGTCCTATCGTCCACGAAAAAGCCAAAAAAATTATAGTCATAGGTTTCCCCATCCCAGACAAGGTTTAGCCTATTGCACAATTCTGTTTTGGAGTCTGTAGTGTTGAATTTGTGTTCTAGTTCGTGTTTTGTTGCTGGTTTAATCGTGTTTTGTTCCTACTTTGTTATTCCATCCGCTGCATTCCATCAAAACCCTAGCTGCCACAATCGTTATCAAATCGATCACCATAACTATTCATTGTGCTAGGGTTATCCTTGTTCTTCAGTTTTCATCACATATTACGTGAGTTTATCCTCCTTGATATATGCACACCATCCCACATGTTGTCACCATCATATCCAATTTTTTTTCTCACCACCGTTTCCAATTCAGCTCCACCAAAAACATAATCTTGTGGTGCTGTCTTAAAACAGCCATAACCTTGGCATTGGATTAAATTACATTGCCCAGATTCACTTTGGAAGATTGATTATTTGGCATCTAAAGGCTCAACAATAATCATAAAGAAACATATTGAATTTCTGTTGTCCACACCTTCTTTTTTCAAGTGAGCTGAAAATTTGTGCGACGTGTATATTAGTGCTCCTGATTTCACGGCAGATATAAAAAACAATCAAAGAAAAAAATATAGAAAAGCAAATTTATGAAGAGGAGCACAAATATCAAAAGTTGGGTGTGTTATTTTGCCTTGTGGTGCAATTGTTCCTGCTCAATTATTGTCCTTATCGTTCATACTTCTTGCTGTGTTGTTCATAACATCCGGGATAAGATACGAGTAGGCCAACAACTAGGACGAGTGTTTGGACATCTATTCAGCATTACTATCTGTTATTGAATTGTGTGCTACTCACATGTATTTGGCCATCCAAACTCCACATTCATCCTTTCGAACAGCACAAGTTTTTGACCCTTGCAATCGCCGAATCACGTCATCCAGGTATCCTTTGCCTTGTTGTGGTAAGAAACTTGTAAGAGCTTGGTAAGACTTGACCCATTGCTTTGTGAGTTCCACCATCATTGCGTAGTAGTTAATAGGGATAATCTTGTTGTTTTCCATATTATTCTTGCTAACAATGTCAGATCATGTTGATCCTACGGAGTGTGTTTTGAAAAGTGGGATGAAGGGTTACATAGAACAAATGATGAAGTCTGTCAAGGAAGCAATCGCACAAGGGGTAAAAGATTATCTTGCTGAACAGAGAATACCCCACACCCTTGAGAGGTTGGACAAACGCTTAAGCTCGCTAGTTGGAAGGATTGATGATATGGAGACCCACCTACCATTCAGCCATGATGCTACCCACCACAACAACTTTGAAGAAGAAGAAGAAGACATGTTGTGTGATGTCAATGGAGAGGTGGATACACGTGCGGCGCAGAATGTACATCTATGTCAACGCCTTCGTCAAAACACTCATGGTATGGTAGGAAACAACATGCGTGGTAACAATAACCGCCCTCTTCATGACCCTTTTGCTAAAGTTAAATTTTTCCATACCTTCATTTTCTGGTGCTTATGATGCTGAGGCATATCTTGATTGGGAAATGACGGTTGTAACACCCCAAATTCTGTAAAAGGAGGGAATTTAAAATTTTTGAACATATTGCATGTGGTGCAGAAATTCAAATTCAAACTGCAATTCAAATTCAAATCAGAACAGAAAAGAAAAGGAAAAAGAAAAAGAAACCCCCCCAACCGGCCAGTGGGCCGAAACCCGCCAGCCGGCTCACTATTCCCCCCCCCCCCCCCCCCCGCGCCAGCCCACGACCGCGCGCCCTCTCTTCCCCTCACCGACACGCGGGGCCCGCGTGTCATCTCTTACCTCCCACGCGTGCCAACCGACCGGACTCTTCCTCGCGCCCGATCGCAACGAACTCCGGAAACCCGCGCCTCGAGCCCGAATTCTGGTCCCGGACGTCTCCAACTCGATCCCAACAGACCGCCGCCCTCCCTCGTCTATATAAACGCCGGCAACGCGCTGTTCCCCCCCCCCCCCCCGATCGGCCGTTCTTCTCTCCGGTGAGAACCGAAGATTCTACAGCCAATTTCCGTCGATCCTTGCTCAAATTTACTGATCTAACGTGCTGGTCACGTTCCACCGCCGTCTGGGATCCCTGTAGGTGAAGGAAACGACGTGCCTTGCGCCCCAACAGCCACCCCGACGTGCACCGAAGTTCTTCACCGTTGAAGCTCGCCGCCGACCGACTTCCAGGACCTCCGAGTGCTGGAAAACCCCTCGGTGAGCGTCCCCTACCCCTCCGCAGCCGATCCATGCAAAAAGATGTGAGTTCTAACATGTAGCGGCAAAAGCCGAGGCTGTGCCGGCGAGATCGCCACCCCCCGACGCCGCGCGCGCGGGCTGGCTCCGGCCAGGCGACGTGGCCCCTTGAGGGCCGTCTATTTTAAATCGCACGGTAGAATTAAAACCGCGCGTACCGGTTCGGCGATCTAATCTGAGCCGTCTATTTTAAATCGGACGGTCCACATCAGCCCCGCGTTATAAAAGCCGGGATTCTTACGCGCTACCCCCTGGGGATCTCGGAAAATACGAGCTAGCCCCGGAAACTTCTGATCTAGCCTCTGGAACTTCAGAAATTCGTGTAAATTCATTTAAAAATCAGTTTTAGCCCTGGACTTAATAAAAAATTTGGAAAACCCCTCTGATATGTGTAGTTAGACCCCTGTAAATTTATGAAATAATAAATTAGACCCTGCAGTAGTGTGGATCTACCTTTTTGACCCTATATGATATTAAATTCAGAAATTTGAATATGTGACTAGGATTTAAATATAAAAGGTTAGGCAAACACATGTACAAATTCAAAATTTAAACTCTCCTAGCACTTGGAAAACTTTAGAATGAGTTAAAAATAGATTTTTAGGCTGAAATGAATCTGTCTAATTGTTGTTCATATTTATTAGTTATAGAAACACATTTTTAGGCTAGGAAATAATTCTAAAAACTGATAAAATAAATTTAAATTAGTTCAAATCAGAGGAGAAATTCAAAAATATATTACTTAATATTTTAGATCAGAACCTATTCTGTTTAGATGACATGTTCTACTATTTAATATTAAAACTCACTTTTAGGCATAGAAAATAAATCTGAAAAATATAGGAAAATAGGTATGCATAATTAGAAAATGATAAATGAAGTCTCCAAATCCAAAAACTTCAGTTTAGGATTTGGTAGAAGATCTGAAAACCTATTTGGAGTAGGAAAATACCTTTTATACAAGCTTTGTGGCTAAGAAGTGTAATAATTAAATATAAAGAATTTGTTCAAATTGGAACTTCGTATATAGTGTGCAAATAGAAATCTGAACATAGAAGTTAGAAATAATATATGTATGTTTAAAAGTGCATGTAGGCCAAAAATCAACACATGTAGAGTAACAACAACACTTAGAAATGAGAATTACTTTCATATGTATGTATGTATGTTTTGCATGAGTGAAAGTGTGAACTATGGCTTATGGATTGTTGTTTTTCTATGTGTATGGCAGAGTAGAACCTGCCCCAGAGCAAATTCTCCCCTTCCAAGACCAGGACTTTCCATTCCCAGAGCAGCAGGAAGAAGGCAAGTGCCCTTGACCACTTTGATACTATGCTAGGATGTGTAGATAGAATTATTTGCATTGTCAATTGAAATTGAAACCCATGCTAGGAAGTTTCCCTAGAATTGCATTATCTTGTTTCCTTGTAGCTTGGGTTGGTATTTGTTTTATTATGTCATTCATTCATATTACTCATGCTTAGCCATGCTTAGAATGGGATAATTGGGATATGAGATCATCAATTTATTTACCTTACTCTTGAATGAGATATTATGAGTTATGTAGAGGTAGGGATCGAGGCAAGTTGGATGATTTGGTTGGTACTGGGTGCACGAGACTTGGGTTTGTGTTTAGTACTTGCCTGGATCCTAAGGACCGGTTCATGGAGCATGTAATCTGGCTTTACCGTGCCAACCACATGCTGAGATGGGGCGGCTTGGCCAATTAATTAGGTGTATCCCCGGCGTAGTATGGGTGTGTTGGATGGTGCGGGGAATAGGTGTGAGCTGGACTACCATATACACCACAAGGCTCAAGAGGGGGCCACTGCAGCGGGGTTGGAGCCTCTAGTATGCTGTTAGGGGTGAAACCTCCGTGGGCCCACGCTCGTCGGGAATCCCTTTGTAAAGGCTTCGTAGTGATCTCCTGGCTACACACCTGGGAAGTGTGAATGTGGTTCGCGACCACTGGCATAACGGAGGTTCTTTTATTCCACCCGGCAACGGGGGATGAAATCACTACATGTGGGTACAGTGGTGCAAACTCTGCAGAGTCAAAACTATCATGAAAGCCGCGCTCACGGTTAAGAGCGGCTTGGACTTATTCATGATTAGAGGATGATGGATTGGGAAGTTGAGGATGTTAAGCGGGAAGCTTAACATTGGAAATGAGACTATGCTTACTTGATATTGATGATGGGTTAAGGGATTTGGACCATTTCACCTGTGTAGTAATGTAGGTGCTTAATAAGCTAAGGTGATAGGTATTAATTGCATAGTGCTTTAACCATAAGTTTAACCTCTCCTTGCTCTGGCCATGCATGACATAACTTTCCCACACTTGTTGAGTACCAACTGTACTCAAACTTGCATATTTGTTGGTTTAAATTGCTGCTCAGGTCAAGGGGATGATGTGGTGTTTAATGACCAAGACTTCAAACATGAAGAAGGATTCTAGGTTCATGGAGTCCCCCGGGCAACGCCTGTGACGGAGCCCCACAAGATTTATATTCCGCTGCTGTTTTATTTACATGTTCTAAACTTATTGTCGTCCATCGAGACGTATGCTATGTAAGAGTTATTTATATTTGACACCTGGCTTGTAATAAATGATGCTTCACTATTTGTCATCACATGTATGAGAAAATGATCCTGGCATACATGTGATATTCACTCGGTTGTTCTTCGGAGAAACCGGGTGTGACAGAAGTGGTATCAGAGCCAAGGTTGCCCGTAGGAACGTGGACCTAGGTAGAAATGGATGTATTTAAGGACCCTATTTTATTAAAAACTATTTTACAAAGGTGTGGGTTGAAAAGTGTTATTTAATGGGGTCACTTTATTCATCTTACCCCAACTTTTATTCAAAATACAATTTTTGTTTAACTCTTATCTAACTTAATTTTAAATGCTTTATGTTTTAGATGGTTCGCATGATCCGCACCGCCCGCAAGTCCACCGGAGGGAGAGTTCCTGTAGTGGCCCTTGCTCTGAGAGAGGAGAATCGTCCGGTGACGTACCACTCCTACGGATTGGCAGTAGGAGGCTTGTTGCGCCGTCTACGGCGTATGCTCCACGCTGCCGGCAATACGGGCAAGCTAATCATACACTACAGCTCCACCCGGACCATCCGTGAGAAGCGGGAAGAATGGAGTTCAGAAATGAGGATTATCCATGAAAATCAGCTGCTCAAGATCCACCGCTCTCCAGCTTGTCGAGCGACACAGGTCGATGCCGAGAAGGATGTCACCTGGGAGGCCATCACCTGCCAGAGTTACATCTACCATCGCCATCTGGACAGGACTGAGTACATGTATGTCCTCCAGCGTGAGAGTGGTACCGTGGAGTACAAGTACCCGCCAGTGCAGAAGGGGACTTCCCATGAGCACATGGACCTGTGCTTGGAGGATGCTGCTATGCTCAGCACTCGACTGCAGGAGTGTCAGCAGGAGCTTCAGGATGTTCGTGACACCCTGAAGGAGACTGAGGCATTGCTTCGTGCCAGCTTGAGGGCGAGAGAAAGAGGAGATGGGAATGAACTGTGTGTCACCATGAATGACACATGGACTCCTGACTCCCTAGACCGCCGGGCGAGCAGGCGTCGCCGCACTTCTCCACCAGCAGCTTCCCCACCCAAAGCGGAGTCAGAGGGCAGCCGCAATAATGAGGAAGACCCCGAGGAGCCAGCTCAGTGATACGAGTCATGTAGAGTCCTTTCCCTTAGTTCAGCAGGTTATCGAGTAGTCGAGTCAATACCTTAGTTAATGGTGTGTTAATGTTTGGTGTGTGACGTGAGTTGTGGAAGCCATGGGCATTTGTCCACAACCTCGTCTTTAGGTTGTTTTGCTTTGATGTGTGAACCCCTATGAATTAAGAGTGCATTTATTTTCTCGTGAGACGTGAAACCCTCATAAAGTGTTAATATAATAAGGCCTCAAAAGTTTAAGTTTAAACAAGCAAATTTGGGAAGTTAATACATAATGCTTTAATAACATTTGGTTGATCATGATAGATGGCCGGAAGAGGAAAGGGTCGTGGTGCCAACCCCGCCAACAACAATGATGAGGCCGGCAACCCTCATCTTTCTGGAGGACAAGACAGGGGTGGTCGCCGTGAAGGAGCTGATCCCATCCACCAAATGCTTGAAAATCAGAATCAGCTCATACAGAGCCTAACTCAAGTAGTGGCCAACTTGCACCAAGCTCCACCCCCACAAGCTGCACCACGTCAACCAAGGTTGAGTGAGTTTCTGGGAACTCAACCCCCAAAGTTTGCAAGTGCTGCTGAACCTCTGGAGGCAGATGACTAGTTAAAGACCACAGAGAGCAAGATGAGGATCATACAATGCCAAGGGTATGAGAGGGTGCTGTTTGCCTCTCACCAATTGCATGGACCATCTGCTGATTGGTGGACCGCTTACGTGGCAGCCCACCATGACCATGAGAACATTACTTGGGAAGAGTTCAAGCGCAGTTTCCGCAACCATTACATACCAAGGGGTGAACTCAAAAACAAGAGGAAGGAGTTCTTGGGACTGCAGCAAGGAAACTTGACTGTGAGGGAATACCTCACTAAGTTCACCCAACTATCCCGTTATGCACCACGGGACATCGAAACTGATGAGCAGAAACAGGACTGCTTTGTGGAAGGACTTACTGCGGAAATGCAGTGTGCAATGTCCTCCAACGAGTATGAAAGCTTCCAAAAGATGGTAGACAGAGCATTTGTCATGGAGAGGAAGCTGAAGGCCTTGGAGAATGAAAACAAGAGGAAGGCAGGATGGTCACACCAAGCCTCGGTTAGCAACACACGCCCACGTCTGATGCAGCAACCCGCAGGGCAGACGAGCCGTGCTGTGGTACCCTACTCATCACCCAGAGGGTACAACCCAAATTTCAAGCCTCCATCAGCACCAGCACAGCCGCAGCGTCAGTTTGTACAGCAGCCTCGTCCCACATATCAACCTCGACCAGCAGTGCAAGGACCACAGAACCAACCCCAAGACAACAAAGGCCAGGCACCTAAGGTTGGGGTGCAATGCTTTAACTGTGGTGAAGTGGGGCACTACGCCCATAAGTGCCCAAAGAAGAAGCCCATGCAACCACAACAGCAGAATGTGATGCGAGGACGGGTGAACCATGTGACCATGGAGGAAGCGCAAGAGGCACCTGACGTGGTAATTGGTAAGTTTCCTGCCAATTTACACATTGCAACCCTGTTGTTTGATTCTGGCGCTACCCACTCGTTCATTGCTCAAGGGTTTGTTAAGAAGCATGATCTAGCAACAACACAAATGAACCATATGCTAGCAGTGAACTCTCCAGGGGGAGAAATAAGGACAAGACAAGTGTGTCCCAAGGTGAATCTAGACATTAATGGGGTAGCATTTACTACAAACCTCATAGTGATAGACTCACAAGGGATAGATATTATTTTGGGTATGGATTGGTTGACCAAACACAAGGGAATCATCCATTGTTCGACAAGAATGGTGGAACTAACTCACCCTAGTGGCACAAGAGTGAAGTTCATAACTGCACAAGAACCTAGGAGGGACCTTAAACTCAACCATGTTGAGGTGGAAGTGGAGGAGATCAGGATCATTAGGGAATATCCAGATGTTTTTCCAGAGGAGTTACCAGGTATGCCCCTCGATCGTGAAGTGGAATTCGCGATTGAGCTAGTGCCTGGAACAACTCCAATATACAAGAGACCCTATCGGATGGACTCCAAACAGCTGGAAGAACTCAAGGAACATTTAAGGGAATTGACAGAGAAGGGGTACATTCGTCCTAGTTCCTCACCATGGGGAGCTCCAGTGATATTTGTGCCCAAGAAGGACGGGACCCAAAGGTTATGCGTAGACTACCGTGCATTGAATGAAGTAACCATCAAGAATAAGTACCCATTAGCCCGCATTGAAGACTTGTTTGATCAGTTGAGGGGAGCTTGTGTGTTCTCAAAAATTGATCTCAGGTCGGGATACCACCAACTTAAGATAAGGCAAACTGATATTCCAAAGACAGCTTCAGTATCTCGGTACGGACTGTATGAATACACCGTCATGCCTTTCGGGCTAACTAATGCCCCGGCATACTTCATGTATCTCATGAACAAGGTATTCATGGAATATCGGGACAAATTTGTGGTGGTTTTCATTGATGACATTCTCGTATTTTCCAAAGATGAAGAAGAGCATGAGAGGCATTTAAGGTTGGTGTTGCAAAAACTGAGGGAACACCAACTATATGCCAAGCTGAGCAAGTGTGAATTTTGGTTGAAGAGAGTTCCCTTCTTAGGACATATAATCTCGGAGGGAGGAATCTCCGTAGATCCCGGCAAGATCGAGGATGTACAGAAGTGGAAGACCCCTGAGAATGTCGGGGAAGTTCGAAGCTTCTTAGGATTGGCTGGGTATTATCGACGGTTTATCGAGGGTTTCTCCAAGATTTCGAGACCCCTCACCAAATTGTTGGAGAAGGGAATCACATTCACATGGACACCGCAGTGCGAGACGAGTTTTCAAGAGCTGAAGAAAAGATTGACAACAGCCCCAGTGCTAGTTATGCCAGATATGCAGAAGAACTTTTCGGTGTACTGCGATGCCTCTGGAAACGGGTTGGGATGTGTTCTCATGCAAGAAGGCCATGTCGTGGCATATGCATCCCGGCAGCTCCGGAAGCACGAGAAGAACTATCCTACGCATGACCTAGAGCTAGCCGCAGTGGTACACACGTTGAAGATTTGGCGACATTACTTGATGGGGAAGAGGACAGAGATATATACGGATCATAAGAGCTTAAAGTATATTTTCACACAGCCAGATCTCAACCTTAGACAAAGGAGATGGTTAGAGCTAATCAACGACTTTGATGTGGGCATTAACTATCATCCTGGGAAAGCGAACGTCGTAGCAGATGCCTTAAGCCGGAAGGTGTAGGTCAATAGGTTAAGCTTAAAGGACATGCCTACAGAACTGAAGGAAGAGGTTGTAAAACTCAATCTATGTCTGGTGAATAGTGGTGAGGCCATCGCCATGGAAGTGGACTCCACATTAGAGCAAGACATACGCGATGGTCAAAAGAACGATGAGAAGATACAAGAAATCAGAGAACTCATCAAGGATAATAAAGCCCCTGGTTTCAGAGAGGATGAACAAGGTACGGTTTGGCACGGGAAAAGGATCTGTGTGCCTGAAGTGAAGGAGATCCGTGAATTGATTTTGAGGGAGGCTCATGATTTCGACTATTCCATTCATCCTGGGAGTACGAAGATGTATCATGACCTCAAGAGCAGGTATTGGTGGTATGGCATCAAGCGGGATGTCGCGGAACATGTTGCCCTATGTGACACATGTCAGTTGGTGAAAGCCGAACATCAACGACCCGCGGGATTATTGCAACCACTCAAAGTGCCTGAATGGAAATGGGAAGAAATAGGTATGGACTTCATAGTGGGACTACCCAGGACCCAATCGGGATATGATTCGATATGGGTCATCATCGACAGGCTAACCAAGGTAGCTCATTTCATCCCCGTGAAAGAAAGCTACAGCGGATCCAAATTGGCAGAATTGTACATGTCAAGGATCGTGTGTTTCCATGGAGTGCCAAAGAAGATAGTGCCAAATCAAGGTACACAGTTCACCTCAAGGTTCTGGCAGAAGTTACATGAAACCATGGGAACTCATCTGAATTTTAGTTCTGCCTATCATCCCCAGACTAACGGACAGACGGAAAGAACCAATCAGACCCTTGAGGATATGCTGAGAGCATGTGCGCTCAAGAACAATAGGAGTTGGGATAAGAGCTTACCGTATGCGGAGTTCTCCTATAACAACAGCTATCAGGCTAGTATGAAGATGTCACCATTTGAGGCTTTGTATGGGAGGAAGTGCAGAACTCCACTATTTTGGAACCAAACAAGGGAAAGTAAAGTGTTTGGGCCCGAGGTACTACAAGAATCCGAGGCGAAAGTGAGGGAAATCCGCAACAACTTGAGGATAGCACAGCCACGACAAAACAGCTATGCCGATGTACAGAGAAGAGAGATCGTTTTCAAAGTGGGGGACTATGTTTATCTCAAGGTGTCCCCTATCCGAGGACTTCGTCGGTTCAAGGTGAAAGGGAATTTATCACCTCGATACATCGGACCCTTTTAGATCCTGGAGAGGAAAGGCGAAGTGGCATATCAACTTGAGTTACCGGCTCGCCTATCGGATGTGCACGATGTATTCCATGTGTCACAGCTCAAGAAATGTCTAAGGACGCCTGAAGAGATGTTACCCATGAATGAGGTTGACGTAGGAGAGGATCTGTCTTATGCCGAGCAACCGGTCAAGGTTTTGGAGACAATGGAACACCTCACAAGAAATAAAAGAATTCGGATGTGCAAGGTGCAGTGGAAGCATCACTCGAAAGAGGAAGCCACATGGGAGCGAGAAGACGAGCTTAAGGCACAGTTTCCGGAATTGTTTTCCTAGAACCACCAATCTCGAGGACGAGATTTCTTTTAAGGGGGGTAGAGCTGTAACACCCCAAAATCTGTAAAAGGAGGGAATTTAAATATTTTGGACATATTGCATGTGGTGCAGAAATTCAAATTCAAACTGGAATTCAAATTCAAATCAGAACAGAAAAGAAAAGGAAAAAGAAAAAGAAACCCCCCAACCGGCAAGTGGGCCGAAATCCGCCAGCCGGCCCACTATTCCCCCCCCCCCCGCGCCAGCCGACGACCGCGCGCCCTCTCTTCCCCTCACTGACACATGGGGCCCGCGTGTCATCTCCTACCTCCCGCGCGCGCCAACCGACCGGACTCTTCCCCGCGCCCGATCGCAACGAACTCCGGAAACCCGCGCCTCCAGCCTGAATTCTGGTCCCGGACGTCTCCAACTCGATCCCAACAGACCGCCGCCCTCCCTCGTCTATATAAATGCCGACAACGCCCTGTCCCCCCCCCCCCCGATCGGCCGTTCTTCTCTCCGGTGAGAACCGAAGATTCTACAGCCAATTTCCGTCGATCCTTGCTCAAATTTACTGATCTAACGTGCTGATCACGTTCCACCGCCGCCGGGGATCCCTGTAGGTGAAGGAAACGACGTGCCTTGCGCCCCAACAGCCACCCCGACGTGCACCGAAGATCTTCGCCGTTGAAACTCGCCTCCGACCGACTTCCAGGACCTCCGAGTGCTGGAAAACCCCTCGGTGAGCGTCCCCTACCCCTCCGCAGCCGATCCATGCAAAAAGATGCGAGTTCTAACGTGTAGCGGCAAAAGCCGAGGCTGCGCCGGCGAGATCGCCACCCCCCGCCGCCGCGCGCGCGGGCTCGCTCCGGCCAGGGCGACGTGGCCCCTTGAGGGCCGTCTATTTTAAATCGCACGGTAGAATTAAACCCGTGCGTACCGGTTCAGCGATCTAATCTGAGCCGTCTATTATAAATCAGACGGTCCACATCAGCCCCACGTTATAAAGGCCGGGATTCTTACGCGCTACTCCCTGGGGATCTCGGAAAACACGAGCTAGCCCCGGAAACTTCTGATCTAGCCTCTGGAACTTCAGAAATTCGTGTAAATTCATTTAAAAATCAGTTTTAGCCCTGGACTTAATAAAAAAATTAGGAAAACCCCTCTGATATGTGTAGTTAGACCCCTGGAAATTTATGAAATAATAAATTAGACCCTGCAGTAGTGTGGATTTACCTTTTTGACACTATATGATATTAAATTCAGAAATTTGAATATGTGACTAGGATTTAAATTTAAAAGGTAAGGCAAACACATGTACAAATTCAAAATTTAAACTCTCCTAGCACTTGGAAAACTTTAGAATGAGTTAAAAATAGATTTTTAGGCTGAAATGAATCTGTCTAATTGTTGTTCATATTTATTAGTTATAGAAACACATTTTTAGGCTAGGAAATAATTCTAAAAACTGATAAAATAAATTTAAATTAGTTCACATCGGAGGAGAAGTTCAAAAATATATTATTTAATATTTTAGATCAGAACCTATTCTGTTTAGATGACATGTTCTACTATTTAATATTAAAACTCACTTTTAGGCATAGAAAATAAATCTGAAAAATATAGGAAAATAGGTATGCATAATTAGAAAATGATAAATGAAGTCTCCAAATCCAAAAACTTCAGTTTAGTATTTGGTAGAAGATCTGAAAACCTATTTGGAGTAGGAAAATACCTTTTATACAAGCTTTGTGGCTAAGAAGTGTAATAATTAAATATAAAGAATTTGTTCAAATTGGAACTTCATATATAGTGTGCAAATAGAAATCTGAACATAGAAGTTAGAAATAATATATGTATGTTTAAAAGTGCATGTAGGCCAAAAATCAACACATGTAGAGTAACCACAACACCTAGAAATGAGAATTACTTTCATAAGTATGTATGTATGTTTTGCATGAGTGAAAGTGTGAACTATGGCTTATGGATTATTGTTTTGCAATGTGTATGGCATGAGTACAACCTGCCCCAGAGCAAATTCTCCCCTTCCAAGACCAGGACTTTCCATTCCCAGAGCAGCAGGAAGAAGGCAAGTGTCCTTGACCACTTTGATCCTATGCTAGGATGTGTAGATAGAATTATTTGCATTGTCAATTGAAATATGAAACCCATGCTAGAAAGTTTCCCTAGAATTGCATTATCTTGTTTCCTTGTAGCTTGGGTTGGGATTTGTTTTATTATGTCATTCATTCATATTACTCATGCTTAGCCATGCATAGAGTGGGATAATTGGGATATGAGATCATCAATTTATTTACCTTACTCTTGAATGAGATATTATGAGTTATGTAGAGGTAGGGATCGAGACAGGTTGGATGATTTGGTTGGTGCTGGGTGCACGAGACTTGGGTTTGTGTTTAGTACTTGCCTGGATCGTAAGGACCGGTTCATGGAGCATGTAACCTGGCTTTACCGTGCCAACCACATGCTGAGATGGGGCAGCTTGGCCAATTAATTAGGTGTATCCCCGGCGTAGTATGGGTGTGTTGGATGGTGCGGGGAATAGGTGTCAGCCGGACTACCATATGAACCGCAAGGCTCAAGAGGGGGCCACTGCAGCGGAGTTGGAGCTTCTTGTATGCTGTTAGGGGTGAAACCGCAGTGGGCCCACGCTCATCGGGAATCCCTTTGTAAAGGCTTTGTAGTGATCTCCTGGCTACACACCTGGGAAGTGTGAATGTGGTTCGCGGCCACTGGCATAACGGAGGTTCTTTTAGTCCACCCGACAACGGGGGATGAAATCACTACATGTGGGTACAGTGGTGCAAACTCTGCAGAGTCAAAACTGTCATGACAGCCGTGCTCACGGTCAAGAGCGGCTTGGACTTATTCATGATTAGAGGATGATGGATTGGGAAGTTGAGGATGTTAAGCGGGAAGCTTAACATTGGAAATGAGACTATGCTTACTTGATATTGATGATGGGTTGAGGGATTGGGACCATTTCACCTGTGTAGTAATGTAGGTGCTTAATAAGCTAAGGTGATAGGTATTAATTGCATAGTGCTTTAACCATGAGTTCAACCTCTCCTTTTTCTGGCCATGCATGACATAACTTTCCCACACTTGCTGAGTACCAACGGTACTCAAACTTGCATATTTGTTGGTTTAAATTGCTGCTCAGGTTAAGGGGATGATGTGGTGTTTAATGACCAAGACTTCGGACCCGAAGAAGGATTCTAGGTTCATGGAGTCCCCCGGGCAACGCCTGTGACGGAGCCCCACAAGATTTATATTCTGCTGCTGTTTTATTTACATGTTCTGAACTTATTGTCGTCTATCGAGACGTATGCTATGTAAGACTTATTTATATTCGACACCTGGCTTGTAATAAATGATGCTTCACTATTTATCATCACATGTATGAGAAAATGATCCTCGCATACATGTGATATTCACTCGGTTGTTCTTCGGAGAAACCGGGTGTGACAACGGTTGAGCAGAAATTTAATTCCCACCTTGTTCCTGAACAACATAGAGTTCGACAAGCCACTAGTGAGTTTAAGGATTTTGCTATAATATGGTGGAATGAACTAGGTACCACACGCTTACAACCTGATCCATGGGAACGTTTAAAAGAAGCTATGCGTAATTGTTCTGTTCCTCCATCCTACCAACGTGATTTACAAAAGAAATTGCAGCGCTTAGAGCAGGGAAATAATTCTGTCCAAGATTATTATGTGGAGCTTCAAAAGGGTATGATACGATGTGGGATAGTAGAGGACACTGAAGATAAAATTTGTCATTTATATGGGGGGTTGAGACGTGAGATACAGGATATTGTTGATTATAAGGAATTTAATACCGTAAACCAGTTGTTCCAGCTTGCTATGCTTGCAGAAAAGGAGTTACAGGGTCGTCAACAAAAGAACAAGAGCAGCAGCGGTGCCTCCTACACTCCACGCACGACAACATCTTCGGGGACGTCCAAGTCATTCCGTTTTGATGCCCTTTCACCAAAACCAGCAGCCAAGCTTCCTTCTGGCAGCAATAACGCCAGCACCGAAATCACCACCTGCACGACCTGCGGATTCGGGTAAAAATTCCATGCAGGTACCCGCCAAAAGTGCTTCATCCGTTGTTTCAACAGGATGCACTTCCGGCATTCAGTGCCACCACTGCCATGGTCCTGGTCATGTGCAAAAAGATTGTCCTAGTCAGCGGGCATACGTGGCTACAGAAGAGGGAGGATACATCAGCACCTCCGATGTCGAAGACAACAATGATGATGAAGCTGCCACGGACAATGATGAGGGACATGTTTTTGGGAGTGAAGACACATCAGCCTACATGAACATCATTGTGCAGCGGGTGCTGAACACACAGGTACAACAACTTGATAGATTACAACACCATAATTTGTTTCAGATTTTCTTTGTCATCAAGAACCGGCGAGCACGTGTCATCATTGATGGAGGAAGCTGCAACAACTTGGTGAGTTCTGAATTGGTCAAGAAGCTTAGCTTGAATACACGACCACACCCACATCCGTACTATATTCAATGGTTGAATGATTCTGGAAGAGCTAAGGTAACACAAACTTGCAGAATTCCGTTTTCCATTGGTACATATGTTGATTCCGTTGATTGTGATGTGGTACCCATGCAAGCGTGTTAACTTTTATTGGGTCGACCTTGGGAACATGATAAGGATGCTTTGCACCATGATATAAGTAATAAATATACTTTTATGCATAAAGGAAAGAAAATTACTTGGATACCTTTGACTCCTGCTGAAATTGTACAAGCTGATAGGGAGAGAGCTGGAATTTCTAGTAGTTCTAAATCAGAAAATCAACAAGTCATTAATTCTGTGTTACCACCAAATAATGAGAGATCTACACCTAGTTCTAAGACTGAGGGAATTAAATTGAAGGGTCGTGTAATGCTTGCTAGAAAATCAGACCTTGCTGAAATTTCTGATCATGATATTTGCTGTGCATTGGTGTGCAAACAAGTTTTGTTCTCCATTTATGATATTGCTAGGTCTTTGCCTCCAGCAGTTACTAACCTGTTGCAAGAGTATGAGGATATTTTTCCAGCTGAGATACCCCCGGGACTTCCACCTTTGAGAGGGATTGAACATCAAATTGATTTGATTCCAGGTGCAATTTTTGCCAAACCGTGCTGCATATAGGACCAACCCCGAGGAGACTTAGGAAATTCAGCAGCAAGTCCAATACCTTTTGGACCATGGGTATGTACGTGAAAGCCTTAGTCCTTGTGCTGTTCCTGTACTTTTGGTTCCTAAGAAAGATGGTACTTGGCGTATGTGTGTTGATTGTAGAGCCATTAACAATATTACTATAAGGTATCATCATCCTATTACTAGGCTAGACGACATGCTTGATGAGTTGTGTGGTTCTATAATTTTCACTAAGATTGACTTGCGTAGTGGTTACCACCAAATAAGAATGAAATTGCGAGATGAATGGAAAACAGCTTTCAAAACCAAATTTGGGTTGTATGAGTGGTTAGTAATGCCTTTTGGTTTAACTAATGCACCAAGTACATTCATGCGTTTGATGAATGAGGTTTTGAGAGATTTTATTGGAAAATTTGTGGTGGTTTACTTTGATGATATCTTGATTTATAGCAAGTCATTGGATGAACATATGGATCATTTACATGCTTTTTTTAATGCTTTGAGAGATGCACATTTATTTGGTAACCTTGAGAAGTGCATCTTTTGTATGAATCAAGTTTCCTTTCTTGGCTATGTTGTGACTCCACAGGGAATTGAGGTGGATGAGATGAAAATTTAAGCGATCAAGAGCTGGCCAATACCTCAAGCCATCACACAGGTAAGGAGTTTTCTTGGTCTTGCAGGTTTCTACCGACGTTTCGTCAAGGATTTTAGCACTATTGCTGCCCCATTGCATGAGTTGACTAAGAAAAGTGTGGTGTTCCATTGGGGGAAAGCACAAGAGGAGTCCTTTGACACCTTGAAGGACAAGCTTACACATGCACCATTGCTGCAACTTCCTGATTTTAGTAAGACTTTTGAACTTGAATGTGATGCTAGTGGAGTTGGCATTGGTGGTGTCTTACTACAAGGTGGTAAACCGGTTGCATACTTTAGTGAAAAACTTAATGGTCCTGTCCTGGATTACTCCACATATGATAAAGAATTTTTTGCTCTCATAAGATGCTTAGAGACATGGCGTCATTATTTATGGCCTAAAGAATTTTTTATTCATTCTGATCATGAATCGCTAAAGCATATTCGTTCTCAAAATAATCTGAATCATAGACATGCAAAATGGAGTGAACTTATTGAGTCTTTTCCTTATGTCATTAAACATAAGAAAGGGAAGGATAATTTGCGCTGATGCATTGTCTAGACGATATAATATGCTGTCCCAACTTGATTGTCGAATTTTTGGACTTGAATCAATTAAAGAACAATATGCTCTTGATGCTGATTTTAAAGATGAGTTGCTGCATTGTAGAAAATGTCATACCTGGAATAAATTTGTACTAGATGATGGATTCTTATTTAGAGCTAACCGCCTATGCATTCCAGTTGGTTCCATTCGTCTTTTGTTCTTACAGGAGGCACATGGTGGAGGTTTGATGGGCCATTTTGGCGCAAAGAAGACGGTGGATGTTCTGGCCACACATTTTTTTTGGCCAAAGATGAGGAGAGATGTAGAGCGTTTTGTGGCTCGCTGCACCACATGTCAGAAAGCTAAGTCCCGTTTGAATCTACATGGTTTATACATGCCTCTTCCCACTCCTTCCATTCCTTGGGCGGATATCTCTATGGACATTGTTTTGGGATTGCCTAGGACTAAGAGGGGGAGGGACAGCATATTTGTTTTGGTGGATCGTTTTTCTAAGATGGCACATTTTATACCGTGTCAAAAAAGTGATGATGCTGTACATATTGCCGACCTTTTTTCAAAGAGATTGTTCGCTTGCATGGTATGCCTTCTACTATTGTTTCAGATCGTGATGCTAAATTTTTGAGTCACTTTTGGCGCACCCTATGGAACAAGTTGGGTACAAAACTGTTGTTCTCTACAACATGTCACCCACAAACTGATGGGCAAACAGAAGTAGTGAACCGCACTTTGGGCATCATGTTGAGATCTGTTTTGAAGAAAAATTTAAAGATGTGGGAAGAATGTTTGCCACATGTGGAGTTTGCATATAATCGGGCAACACATTCTACCACCAAGGTAAGTCCTTTTCGGGTAGTGTATGAATTTAATCCTCGTGCTCCTATTGATATCTTGCCTTTACCTACTAGTGAGAGAACTCATAATGATGCAAATGAACGTGCTGATTTTATTTTGAAAATTCATGAGACCACTAAACACAATATTGAAAAGATGAATGAAAAATATAGAATTGCTGGTAGTAAAGGTAGGCAGGAAGTTAGACTTGAACCGGGTGATTTAGTTTGGTTACAATTGAGAAAGGATAGATTTCCAGAACTGAGAAGTCTAAATTGATGCCTAGAGCTGATGGTCCTTTTAAAATACTTGAGAAGATTAATGATAATGCATATAAACTTGAGTTGCCTCCCGAGTTTGGGGTTAGTCCCACCTTTAACATTTCAGATTTGAGGCCATATTTGGGAGAAGAAGATGAGCTTGAGTCAAGGACGACCCCAATGCAAGAGAGGGATGATGATGTGGATATCACTCCTGCAGATATACACAACACTCACATGGTAGACATGCAAGGTCCAATTACTAGAGCTCGAGCACGACAATTGAATTTAGAGGTGAGCTCGTTCCTGAACAATTCTTTATATGTGAATTTTGAGAGTATGTTGCTATCTAATGGATTAATTATGATTAGGAACCATGGAGAGGACATGAAGATACATGGAGAGGGGTTTGGAGGCGTGGAGGACCAGAAAATATGCCAACAAGAAGTTAGAGACCGAGCCCAACTCAAACTCGAGTCCAACTCGGGCCCAGGAGAAGTCCACCTTAAAATGGATGCACAGGAGGCATACGGACTCCGTTTTTGACGATCTACATATGCACAGAAAGCTGAGAAGATAAACTTTTCAATGGAACTGGCCCCACATCAAAATTACCTCGTAGTCGACGGGAAACTTCGAAACAATATAAAGTTTAGAGTCTGTCAGGGTGTTGCATCACCTAGTTGGGCCATTGGGCCTTGTATCGAGTCCAAGTCCATTATGTACATGTCTTAGGGTTAGGTCACGACCCCAGCACCCCCCTGGTCGTCCTCCACCTCCTTTATACCCCCTAGCCGCCATCACAAACAGCTGGGTTTTGCTTAGATTATTCTGTCAAGAACAGTTTCGCCCGTTCATCGGTTTGTGAGACCCCAACTTGAGTGCTTCATATCTTTCAGCAATTTGGTTGCATTCTTTCTTGTTCTTGCTTGTGTTCTTCGATTCGCAGGCAAGGATTAGCCTTCTTAGCGAGGTCAACCGCGCAATATCGGTTGATAACCTGAGGAGACGTGGTGCTGCGATTGCAGGGTTCAGAACGTGTTGTTCGGAAGCCGGATCGATTTGTGTCAAGTCTTCACCAAATCGAGAGTTATCAGAACCTTTTGGAAGATCGGGACCCCTGTACACATCAAGAATCCTCCTGTAAAGGGGTGAAATTCGCAGTACAGGTGAAACTATCCAGAGTATCAAAGTCTGTGCATAGTTTCTATACTGATTTGGATTTTGCTTATGACTTCCTGGATAAGAATTGTAAAAGGTGAATTCTTACAATTCTAGAAATCTTATGAATCGTTTTTCAACTTTGTAAGTATGAGTTTGATCCATACATGTTTATAACTTATGAAAAGGTTGACCCAAAGTGAGCACTTACAGGGGAGGTGCTGCTGAAATTCTTCTAGAATTTCTGTCAACTCTAGAAGCTCATAACTTTTGATCTACAACTTGGTTGAATGCAAATAAACAATTGTTGGAAATATATGGAAATCTTATCCAACTTTTGTGTTCACTCCTACAACAGTTTCAAACATTGAATTAGGATTTTAAACCATCAAACAGAAGCTAGTTCAGTTTCTGTACCTTTCCGTTGCTGGATCATAACTTCAGGTATATATTTTTTACCAAAGGTTGTGTGATACAGCTCTAGAAGGCTATGGTTATGCATTATCTTCCCATAAGAATATTATGGATTAAGTTCTCAATTTCCTACATTGGAACTTAAGGGGGGAGGAGTGCATCCAAGTAAACCAAAGCATTGATCCTCACTTGGCTATAACCCAAGGTATGACGTCATCAGGAGATAAGAGGAAATTACGTTTTTATGTAATCAGAGTTCAAGTACAAGATCTGTCATCATCAAGGAAGATATATGTGACGCCCCTGTTCCAAGAAAACCTCGGAACCGAACTGATGCATATGTGTGCCCAGGATGTTCATCACACATACACATGTAATACATAAACTGAATTCAGAATATAACCACGAATAATAGGGTTTTATTACAATGTCTCATGAATATCTATCTTATTCTAGCAGCGGAAGTCTTATCTTAGCAGCGGAAGTCTTATTCTAGCAGCAGAAGTCTTCTAAACTATTGCGGAAGCAAACTAAGCAGCAGCAGCGGCTCCATCTCCTACTCCACAGGCAAGTTGACGGTAGATCACACGCCTAATACTCCACATGGTCTTCAAAGTACTCCTCTCATGTTGCTGATGATGTATGATAATGCAAGGGTGAGTACATGTCGTACTCAACAAGTGCGGGAAGTATGATATGTAGCTTACAACAAGGTAGGTATGAAAGGCTCATTGCATAAAAGCAAAGTTTATTTCACAAAACATGATAAAAACAGCAACTAGCTTTAAGTGAATTAAATCCCAACATGTATCCAATTAAAACATCCACATACCTCCATCATATTTCACCTCTTTTCATGTCTCATCAGACATTCATCTTTCTCAACTTTTTCTCATGCTCATGAATACCATCTCGTATCCATTACCATCTCATTTCATATTCAATTCCATCTCATATCGAGACCAATGCTCATTGCCATGACTCAATAGTCATGAAACCAATCTCATTTCTAGGACTCAACAGTCCCAAAATCAAATCTCAATGACCAACCCATAACCAAACAATAACCAAACCAAATATCATCCCAATAACCATCCCATCTAATCATGGAAGTTGGCCAGGCGCTTGTGACCGTAAGCACGGCTATCATGATAGTTTTATACCCTACAGAGTTTGCACCACTTCACCCACAAGTTTGTGATTTCGTCACCCGTCGGTGACTGTAGAACCTCCATTGTACCAGTACACAACCATCGGTGTATGGTCAAGAGATCACAAAATAGCCTTTACAAAGGGGCTACTAGATGTATGGACTCACTAAGGTTTCACCAGCAGGCTAGAATATCTAATTCTCCCACCTACGGGCCCCCCTCTTGTACCATGCAGTTCCCAGGGCAGTCCTCTCTCGACTCCCATTCCCCGCGCCTTCCACGATCCATAACAATCTGGCAACTTACCTAATTAGTCAGCTAAGCCGCACCCATACTTGGCCTTGTGGTGGCACTGTATTCCTGGCATGTGCTCGCATGAACCGGTCCTTAGATCTACGACAAGTAAACCACCATCTCGTTCTACCACTTCCACGAACCAAACTTGCCTAGATCTCCCCCGATTCATGTTCATTATCATCAAGTTCTCATTATTATTATGAGTGGAGTAGCTAGACACAAACTATCTCGCTTCCCATATCCCGTGGACCCAGAGAAGCAAAAAGCAAAAACGACCACACCCGACTCATCAACTTTCCTGGCTACAAGGGTGGATAACAAAACTAGTAAACTCCTATGAAAGGGTTTCCCATCAAGTTGACTCAGCACACACACATTTTCGCAAACAAAACAATTTCCAAAAACATGGGATCAATATGGTCAAGGGGCACTTGCCTTGTTCCTAGGCTTCTGTTGCTCTGGGATCTCGAAGTCTTGGTGCTGTATTCCTTCGTAGATAGCTCCCTGAGCTTGTCCTTCTACTCATGATCATGCACATACAAGATTTACAGCAATGAAACATCATGCACAATCCTTATTCAAGATGCAGTGGTGCATATGCATGCTAATCCTGTGGTACTGTTTTCATTAGATCAGTTTGTATGTGCTCTTGCATGTTTTAATAGGCTTGCATGGGGTTTTACGATGAACAAAGATGTAGGGATCAAATGTGGACGTGGCGATGATCTTGACTCTAGATCAAACCGATCAACACGTGATCTGTCCACATGAAAACCTCTGTTCGAAGGGATCGAAGGAAACAGATTCAAAGAAAACCGCGATCTCGTCGTAAGGTGGTAATGGAGACCTACCTTACTTCCTTCGGGTCCTTTTTCCTAGAAATGGCAGCAAAACAGATCATCGGCTCTCCTCCAGCGATCATGTCGGGGCTCGTCAGCGATCTCACCGGTGGTCGAACTCCGGCGAAGGGCTTTATCTCGGCGAGTTTGGTGGCTAGGGCTTCTAAGTTGTCGGCTTGAGAAGATGTTACAACCAAGGGGTGTTTCAGGTTCTATTTATAACCGGAAAAAGAAGAGTCCTTCTCCAATTTGATTTCAAATAAGAGTCCTATTTGATTTGTTTTTGGATTTTAACAACTTATCTCTAATCGATTTAGTGCGGTATCAATCGTGGAAGAATCCGTGTCGGTTTCCTCACTACCGGTACTTGCATACAGGGGAAAACCCGGTTCAGAATCGCGTCCTTCTGCAGGGTTAAGCTCCGGAGGCTCCACGTGTTCAGCGGGGACCTGGGCTTCCTTTTTCCTCAGGGGCGAGCTCTGGTTGTGCCGCGTGTCAGGCGGGCGGGACCTCCCTCTTCCTTGAAGGCGAGCTTCGCGTGCGCCACACGTCTGGCGGGCGGGATCTCCCTCTCCCTCAGAGGTGAGCTCCGCGTGCGCCACGTGTCTGGTGGGTCGGGACCTCCAACTACTCGATTTGTACCGAAGTTCTATGAATCATTAAGCATAGCCTGTCTACTCGAGGACTTAGACATTACCCTCACTCTTATAGGAAATCTGGTTATGCACTTGGGTTTCATCCATTCTACACCTAATGCACATCCATACCACATACTAAGTATACATAAAGCAAAACTTTGTAAATTTAGTTAATGCAAACCGGGGCTTGCCTTGTTGCTGCTGGTCAGTTGTTAGGGCTTCGTCTGGAAGAAGAAAGTCAAGTACTTCCGGGGTCTCCTTGCCTTCAGCGACTACACGTCAACGGGATACTATATGTCAATTCAAATGCAATGTTTAGAACTGAATAAGTAATTACTATAACTCTAGCTAGCCCTCCCCTTTGGTTCTGAAATTTTTATGGACGCTTGGTAGGGTCCTAACCAGAGTCTTGACCAAGTTTCATTTTAAACAAAGTTCATTTGAGCTTTGTACAAATAAAAGCCTATTTGGTCAGTATTGGAGCCTCTAAGGAATTCTAGGGGTTTTCATGGCTCCAACCATTACTTTATGGAAACTAGAATTTGAGATGATTCTAATGGAATTGTTTTCATGTCATTTGAAGAATTCTAGAGGGAGTTATTCGCTAAACATGATTTGAGAAAATCCAAAAATGTTTCTGTACATTTTTCTATTTTCTCAGGGTAGTTCACTTAATTACACCATTAGAGGGAATAATGAACTTGGATGGGTCTGAAAATTTTACTGTGACTCTAGGATTTTCCAATGAACCTCCCAGCCAAATTTCAGAGTTTTTCATAAAGTAATTCTCCAGATAAAATTCCTAACAGTTTAAACTTTAGGGAATTAATTATGGAAAACTATTAAGTTTCATGAGCTGAAATTTGTGTTGCTGGAAAGTACTAAAAAAATCTGAGTTCAGCAAAATTTGACTCACTGAATTTGGAGCTTCCTAGCAGAAGTTATGTGCATTTGAAGTTTGAACCAAATCTGAAAATTCAAATAAAGTTTAAACCAGCTGGTGGGGTCCCTGGGCTACGTGTCAGCACCGCAGCCAAACCACACGGGGGTCCGCAGAGTCTCCTACACAATCGCACGAGATCCCGGCCACAACCGATCTGCTGTTTAAACTATTGGTCGCTGACATGCGGGACCCACCGAGTCTTCTTCCTCCTCGGTTTATTTCCCGCCCCCGCGCTGCTACCTCGCTGGACCTTCACCGGAGCTCGCCGGGTCGGTGTTTCCGGCCGACTCTCGGCCTGAGGCTCGCCGCCTCTGGGTTTTCATCCACGAGGAACTATTTGGTGGTGTCTGCGTGGGTGCTAGGGAACCGGAAACATGCCGGCGACATGTGGCGGCCTCGGGAGCGGTCCGGCGCTGTCGGCCAGTGGGTCTAGCCCACGAACAACCCGAGTGATCGGCCCTTGAGCACCCTTGTATGCTAGGAAAACTCGGCAGGCAAGAATCGGTGCATGAAAATACCTCCAAATAGGTTCTCACCGTACGCCCCATTGATGCAGCATTGGTTGAGCTCGGAAAAACATAAATTGGTCGGTCTACCTGGCGTTTACAGCTAGGGCCGTGAAGGAAAGTTGGTCGCCGACTACTCTAGCACCTTTGTGCACGATTAGATGAACTCTAAGCGAAGTTTGAGTGCAAATTTTTTGGATTCCCTACCGAGAGGTCCGTGGAGCTGCTCCGGGAGAAGAACGGCAAATTCAGCCGCTAGGGTTCACGGCTTGCGCTGGGGAGGTGGCCGGTCGAGCAGCTCGGTGTCGAGCGCTGCGGAGGCCCGGAGACAGAGCTCGCCCGATAGTTTGCTTCACTCAGAAGTTCAACTGACTTGTGGGCCCTTTTCTCCCCTCTAATCCCTTCTCCCCCTTCTGCTGCAAATATCTCAACCACTAAACATTGAATGGTAGACTTTGCCACCAAGTCATTGTTTAAATTTATTTTCCTCAATTTGGAACTGGTTTGGCTAAATTTGCTGCACATTTAAACTGAAATTCAAATTCAGTTTTGAATTAATGCAAATTTAGCTCCCGACAAGATGAAGTCCAATGGGGATGAAAATTGGTGGACTAAATCAGAAAAATGTGCTGAGTTTGAATATGAAGTGAACTTTTGAATTCCAGTGATGAAAGTGGCTGCAATTTGCATTCAAATTGGCCCCTTTTTGAATTGTCTCCAGAAGTGCCTCAAAAAGTATTGGATTTGCATGAAATTTGGTCTGAGCCTTTCCAAGAATATATAAGGTCTAGGGGTGAGATCAATCTTTCATGTTTATGTGTATAAATCCTACTTTTTGGAAGTTAGGGCTTTCCCCTCTAATCACCTTTTTGATGGTGGTTACTTGCTCTTCACAAGTGTTCGTTAGATATCCATCACAAGAGGTGTGGTGTTGTGAGGTGATGAAATGAACACTTTTGCAAGTCCCTTTCTTGGGCTTTTACATCCCTCCCCCCTTAAAAGAATCTCGTCCTGAGATTACAAAAGAAGAGGCAGCGATGTAATAGAAACTCACCCGTGCTGAGACGCCATGAACTCCGGGTAGTTTGAGCGAAGAAATCCTTCGCTCTCCCACATCGCTTCTTCAGCGGTGTGGTTGCTCCACAGTATCTTGTAGAACCACAATGTTCAGCTACGTGTGCTCCGAGCCTTCTCATCAATAATTGCCACCGGATATTCATCATACATCAAATCCGATTGCAGCTCGCTGATGTCTTCGGTGGGAACAGCAGCGGTATACTTCAGACATTTTCGCAGTTGTAAAACATGGAAAACGTTGTGAACACCAACAAGAGATGCCGATAGTTCCAGTCTATACGCCACTGGTCCACAGTTCTCAGTGATGGCATAGGGTCCAATGAATTGGGGAGCGAGTTTCCCCTTCACGACGAACCGGTGCACGCCTTTCATCGGAGATACACGGAGATACACGTGTTCCCGAACGTCAAAGTGCAGCGGCCTACGCCTCTTATCAGCGTAGCTTTTCTGCCAGGATTGAGCGGCCTTTAAGTTGGCTTGAATCATCCGAACGCGCTCTTCGGCGTCGTTCACCACATCAACCCCGAATGTGACCCTTTCACCAGACTCACACCAGTTTAATTGGGTGCGGCATTTACGACCGTAGAGAGCCTCGTATGGTGCCATCTTGATACTCGCTTGATAGCCGTTATTGTACGAGAATTCCGCCAACGGTAGATGATCATCCCAGTTTCTACCGTGGTGGATGGCACACGCTCTCAACATGTCTTCTAATACTTGGTTCACCCTCTCAGTCTGTCCATCTGTCTGAGGGCGATAGGCGGAGATCCTAATCAGCTTAGTACCCAAAGCAGCGTGCAACTGCTCCCAGAAATGAGATACAAATAGTGCCCCTCGGTCTGAGACTATGGTCTTGGGTACTCCATGCAAGCACAGGATTCTTGCAATATACAACTCCGCATATCTATTGGCATGGAAATGTGTATGCACGGGAATGAAGTGAGCCGACTTGGTTAATCGGTCAACGATTACCCAAATGGAATCATGCTTGTTGGAAGTCAGGGGTAATCCCACAATGAATCCATGCTCACATCTTCCCATTTCCATGCTGGAATTTTCTCATATGATCAGCTTTCACTCGTCTGCACGTATCACACTCGGATACGTATTTAGCCACTTCCCGCTTCATCCGTGTCCACCAAAATTTCTTTTTCAAATCTTGGTACATTTTGTTGCTGCCCGGATGAATGGGGTATTTAGACAAGTGAGCTTCATCAAGAATCTTCTTCCTCAGCTCCATATTCCGGGTTACGACTATGCGGTCATTGAACCACAGCGTCCCCTCATCATCCTTCCAGAAACATTTGATTTCCCCGTTGTCTATCCGTCTCCGGAGATGTGCCATGCCCTTATCAAATTTCTGAGCTGCAATGATCTACTCCCTAATGGCAGGGATGAGGGCAAGGTTGTAGAGTGATCCATAAGGAACCAAGTATAAACTCGACTCTTCCTCCTCCAGCGGTCTAATGGTGAGGTTATGGACATGTGATTTCCGACTCAGCGCGTCGGAAACCACATTCGCCTTGCCAGGGTGGTAATGAATCTCAATCTCATAAGTTTTGATTAGTTCTAACCACCTCCTTTGCCTCATATTCAGCTCCTTCTGGGTGAAAATGTACTTCAGACTCTTGTGGTCGGTGTAGAGATGCACCAAATTCCCCAGGAGATAGTGCCTCCACATTTTCAGATAATGCTGCTCATAGTTTCGAAGTTGGCGTGAGCCATACGCGACCACACGTCCTTCTTGCATCAACACGCAGCCGAGCCCGATGCCGGACGCATCACAATATACGTCGAAGGGCTTAGTTGTATCCGGTTGAGCTAATACCGGGGCTGTGGTGAGATGCTTCACCAATGCTTGGAACGCTCCTTCACAAGCCGCGTTCCAAACATATTTTGTTCCCTTCTTCAATAACTCTGTAATCGGCTTAGCAAGCTTGGAGAAGCTTGGAATGAATCTCCGATAGCATCACGCTAAGCCGAGGAAGCTTCTGACTTCATGGACTGAAGTGGGAGCTTTCCATTTCAGCACTTGCTCAATTTTGCTTGGGTCAACCGCAATGCCTTCCGCTGAGATGATATGTCCCAAAAATGGCACTTGGCTGATCCAAAACTCACATTTTCTGAACTTGGCATATAGCTTATGGTCCCGCAATCGTTGAAGAACGATCTTCAAGTGTTCGGCGTGTTCTGCTTCTGTCTTGGAGTAAACCAAGATATCATCAATGAACACCACAACGAACTTGTCCAGCTCTGGCATGAACACCGAGTTCATGAGATACATGAAATGTGCCGGAGCATTGGTGAGACCAAAAGACATGACGAGATATTCATATAAACCATATCTCGTCGAGAAGGCCGTTCATATCCTCCACCCGGATTTTTATTTGATGATATCCAGAGCGAAGGTCCATCTTGGAGAACACATTTGCACCCAAAGCTGATCAAACAGGATGTCAATGCGGGGCAGTGGGTATTTGTTCTTGATGGTGACGGCGTTGAGCGTCCGGTAGTCCACACACAGCCTCAAGGTTTCATCCTTCTTCTTTACAAACAGCGCTGAGCATCCCCAAGGCGAGGAACTCGTCCTAATGAAACCCTTGCTCAACAGATCATTGAGCTGTTCTTTCAATTCAGCCAGCTCATTCGGAGCCATTTTGTATGGTCTCCGTGAGATGGGAGTAGCCCCGGGCGCAAGCTCAATCTTCAACTCGACATCCCGCTCAGGTGGCATGCCTGGAAGATCATCCAGAAACACGTCGGGGTACTCCCGGACTACGGAGATGTCCTCTAACTTGAGAGCTTCAGTATTATTAATTGTTGAAACCTCCTGGACAGGGTTGTCTAACACCATGGAATGCGGACGGTGGAATGGAGATTTCAAATGAACCGTCCGTGTCCGAGTGTCCAAGACAGCGCCATGATAGCGTAACCATGACATCCCTAAGATTGCATCAATCTTTTGCCCCGTAAGGATTATCAAGGTGGTGGGATATATCTTCCCACCTAAGCACAGAAGTGCTTTTGGAATCATCATATTTGCTGAAATCTTCCCTCCCGGTGAGCAGATTATATATGTGTAGTCGGTTGGGAAGACTTGCATTTGATGCTTAGCCACATAGGATGCACTTATGAAACTGTGGGTTGCACCCGAATCAAATAATATGACGATTGCTTGATCATTGAGAGTGAACGTACCCGCCAGCATGTTGTCTCCCTCTGGGGCGTCCTCATTGTCAAGGTTGTGAACGCCCCCGGTTCGCTGACCAACCTTCTTGACCGGAGGTCGGCCTCAAGCTCCGCCCTGGAACTGGCCTTGCCCGCTGCTCTGCTGCCCCTGGGAACAGTCCTTCGAGAAATGGCCCGCCTGGCCACACGTAAAGCAAGTGTAGCGAGGCGGTCCTCCGCTGATCGGCAGACAGAAACCCGGGGCACGTTGTGGCGGTGGGAACGCCCAGGGTACCATCTGCTGCTTCTGCTGTTGTTGCGGTCGCGGTGGTGGCATCGGCGGTCGGAACAGGGGTGACCGGAAAGAACGACCCCCGAACTGTTTAGGTCGCGCCGATGGATGCCACTGCTGACCGGATGGTGTCCGATACACCATGCGGTATTTCTGGGGAGCTCCACCCCGACTGCTGGGTGGAGTGCTGCACTTCCGCTGCTCAGCCGCCAATTCCCGCTGAGAATCTTCTTGCATGATCGCGGCGTTGACTAAATCATTAAACGTGCCGCGATTGCATTGGACGAGATGCGTCTTCATCTCGGGATGTAATCCCCGATAGAAGTGCTCTAGCTTCTTCTCCTCAGTGGAGACATAATCTGACGCATACTGCACCAGATGGTTGAAGGCACGGGAGTAGTCGTGGACACTCCTCCCGCCCTGCTTCAGCTCCAAGAACTCTTGGAACTTCCGCTTCATTATCCTGGGAGGGATATGGTAGGCGTGGAACACCTCCCGGAATTCTTCCCACTCCACGGCGTGGCCAGCCGGCAGTGAGGCGACATAGTTCGCCCACCACGCACCCGCGGCACCGTGAAGCTGCTGCGCCGCGAACAGAGTCTTCTGCCGCTCCGTACATTGGAGCAGCCCAAACTTGGGCTCAATTGTCCACAGCCAGTTGTCGGCCTCCAGGGGTTCTGCTGCTTCTGTGAACACCGGAGGGTGCGTACTCATGAAATACGGGTACGTCACAACATGGGGCTCATGAGGCCCCCTCTCTTGACGCACCACCGCCTGGGACGTATTCTACATGATCATGCGGAGCAGGTCGGTCTGCTCCTTACGACCACCCACCAGGGCCGCAATCACATCCGCTAGCGTAAGCGGAGGCGGCGGTGGTGGTTGTTGCTGCGGGGTGCTGTCGTAGGTAGGTGGCTGGGAGTCATCACCCCCCTGCTGGCTAGAGCCACCAATCTCATGCGTGGTCTGAGTGCGAACCATCTGCAACCATACGCCAATAAACATCAGTTCCGCAACATACTTCATGCAGTCCAATAAAATAGGCATAAAACATAATGACAGTAAGGCATGCGATACATCTCGTATACAGATAATGTAATAATTTTGCAAAGCTACACCATTACCAGACCAAATACAAGCTAGTTAAATCCAACTTGACGGACTTCCTCTTTGGAAGTTCATCTCAACTAGGTTTGGTCACTACGAGACGTTACATCGCTTTGTCATCACGTATACTACCCTTTTATCTTCAATACGACACAAACATGGTCTCTAGCAAAGGAAGCTTGAGCAGGACATCCACTCAAATCTTTAACTAGTTGAAGATAACTACTCATGAGTATGTTCTACCCAATTGGAAGTACTTAAACCCCCTAGGGTACAACAATCTCTCAAATGAGTTCAACTGTCATCCCTCTGCCAGAATGACCAGTTTCTACACATTCCAGATTTTGATCTGGTGATGGGCATTTCATGACTCAAGCTGAATACCAAATTTAAAGTTAACTTCAGTATCTTTCCAACGAATATTTATTTGCCCTCAGGTCAGCTCTGGTTAAAAAGTTATTGTAATTCAAAGTCAACAGAATTTCTGGAAGAATTTCAACAGCACCTCCTTTGGATGTTGCTGTTTTCAACTCTAATTTGAGCTCAATTCCGTGCTGCAATTGCAGAAACTTTGAATTACAAAGATGTAACACATCTCCTACCCTTTCCAAAGATGTATCATATGATAATTCTAGATTTTCCTACAGGAAGTTATGCTTGCAAAACAGAACAGTCCAGAGGGTAGTTTAAATCTGTCCTGATTCTGGACAGTTTACTTTCTTCTGGAATTTAAGCCATCTTAAGGTGTGATTCAGCTCTGGGGGTCTACAACAAAGTTGTAGAGTACTTAAACACCTTTCCATAACTATATCCCACCCCTCCATTGACTAAATAGTCTGTGAGTTATGCTCTGTCAAAGTTCAGCCAACTTGCTGCCCAAAGCAGAGCACTCTGTTTTTCAATCCCTTGGAGCTACACTGATCCACTATTGATTTTTTTCTACCCAACCAGGGTCCTAAATGTTGAAATTTAGTGATTTTAGTTCCTTGTTATCATTATCTTTCATGCACATGCCTATGATATGTCGGTACTACGTTCCTCACAAAAAGAAAATCCTAACCGGATTATACCGGCATATACGTCTCAATTGTGGCACTAAACGCCCCCTCGCACACGTTTACTACACGGAATACATACGTGGTTAGTACCTGCAGAAGACCACACAACAATGATGCACTAAAAGGTTATTTACATTTTAGGCAGGTCCATAGTTGAAAGTAAATACAAACGCCTGTATCATTGCCATACGGCCGTCCTTGAGTTAAGCCACGTCTCAAGGTACGTGATCGCGTTTTAAAACCACACGACGGGGAACCCGAGTAGAGCACGAACGGGTCGTCACTGTTGAGAATTTTATCACCCCAACAGATACCACCTACTGCCCTGTAGGGCACGCCGATGGCAAGCGCTGCGTATGCCCTCCTGGGCTATTTCTAGATGAACACACTTTGCGTTACTGACCACGCGATGGGGTCTCCACTTACTTGCCTAATGCACGCTAGGGATGAGCGTTTCATATGAATTCAGGAACATGAAGAGTCCAAGAGTTTCATATTAACGTCTCACACCAAGCTGTGAGACCTATCCCTGAACCACGTTCCTCGTCAGGGGAGCTAACCGAAATTGAACCGCTTTCGGTGGCGTTCCTTACCGATTTTACCTGAGCGTAGGTGCGTCGTTACATAATTAAAATTTAGAATTATAACACATATGTTAGTCTTGCCACTTTAAGTAACTATACTAATATAGTCCTTACTTGGGCAAACTAGCGAATCCTCACCGTAATCCTAAGTTTTCCAGTAATACAGTCCTTAACTAATGTGCTATCCCAAATGCGGCTCTGATACCAGCCTGTGGCGGACCGGAATCCACTCATCCAGGATCGCAGAGGGTGGTGCCGCACTATGCGACACCCGACAGCACACATCATAAGAACAACATTGTATTACATAGAAAACAAACTGAAATGTACAAAGTAGTACAATACTTCAGTTACAAACTAGTGTTTATATTACAAGAGCGGAAGCTAAGTTTGTACAACTCATGCCACCTATCTAGCAAAAGTCGGTTGCCCAGCCCTAGGGCAACCCACACTAGCTGCACTCTTCAGCTCAGCGCGGCATGTACGGCTCCCACTCAGCCGTGGTCCCCAACGAAGGGCAGCCCTCACCGGTGGACTCGTAGCCCGACTCCGTGGGATACCCCTCACCTAAAAAACACTTAAGCAGCAACCATAAGCACGATGGCTCAACAAGACTTAACCGACTCACCTAGGCATGAAACACTAAATGCAGTTTACCTGAACATGGGATGGTAAATTTCAGCAAATGGACACGCCTACAAGTTCATCCTTAGTTCATCTTTTAGCCACAAGTTAACAGTTCATGAATATGAAATTTAGTGAGCAATATTTGGTGGCACACATGTAGCATTACAATTATATGATAACAGCAATATTGAATCATCACATTTCATATATTAACCTACATCACGACTCAGTGACCAAGTGGTACTCTTCACCACGAGGGATGGCAAATCGACTCGATATACACCTGCAGGGATACCCGAAGAGCACGTCACGTACGCCCACCTGTGGAGCTGCACAGCACGCTCATTCGATGTCGTACGGGACAACCTTTCACCCAACAGCCCGAACGTCGAACCGGTCGCACCGAAACGGACAGGAGGTTCCCTACACGGAGCATCTCTCTATGCCCGTTAGCAGATGTGCTATAAATCGGTGTGCTATGCCTCGACGCCCGGAGGTTTAGGTTACATCGGTTTACCAGGGCCTATATATCCGATGAGCTTTTGGTACGTTCAAACTTGATCAGCGTGGGCCGCACACGGATTGGTCCTCAATCGACACGGACAGGGCTGCACACACAAGACTTACTCTTGCTGCGCCCTAGCCCCTGCCTAGTCTCATTTTCATTACTAAAGTGATCTCACATCACTCGAACCAATCCCGTGTGTCCCAAGCCTAACTCGCGAGTACAATCCAACTACTCGACTTGTACTGAAGTTCTATGAATCATTAAGCTTAGTCTGTCTACTCGAGGACTTAGACATTACCCTCACTCTTATAGGAAATCTGGTTATGCACTTGGGTTTCATCCATCCTACACCTAATGCTCATCCATACCACATACTAAGTATACATAAAGCAAAACTTTGTAAATTTAGTTAATGCAAACCGGGGCTTGCCTTGTTGCTGCTGGTCAGTTGTTAGGGCTTCGTTCGGAAGAAGAAAGTCGAGTACTTCCGGGGTCTCCTCGCCTTCAGTGACTACACGTCAACGAGATACTATATGTCAATTCAAATGCAATGTTTAGAACTGAATAAGTAATTACTATAACTCTAGCTAGCCCTCCCCTTTGGTTCTGAAATTTTTATGGTGGCTTGGTAGGGTCCTAACCAGAGTCTTGACCAAGTTTCATTTGAAACAAAGTTCATTTGAGCTTTGTACAAATAAAAGCCTATTTGGTCAGTATTGGAGCCTCTAAGGAATTCCAGGGGTTTTCATGGCTCCAACCATTACTTTATGGAAACTAGAATTTGAGATGATTCTAATGGAATTGGTTTCATGTCATTTGAAGAATTCTAGAGGGAGTTATTCCCTAAACATGATTTGAGAAAATCTGAAAAATGTTTCTGTACATTTTTCTATTTTCTCAGGGCAGTTCACTTAATTACACCATTAGGGGGACTAAATGAACTTGGATGGAACTGAAAATTTTATTGTGATTCAAGGATTTTACATTGAACCTCCCAGCCAAATTTCAGAGTTTTTTATAAAGTAATTCTCCAGATAAAATTGCTAACAGTTTAAACTTTAGGGAATTAATTCTGGAAAACTATTAAGTTTCATGAGCTGAAATTTATGTTGCTGGAAATTACTAAAAAACCTGAGTTCAGCAAAATTTGGTTAACTGAATTTGGAGCTTCCTAGCAGAAGTTATGTGCATTTGAAGTTTGAACCAAATCTGAAAATTCAAATAAAGTTTAAACCGGCTGGTGGGTCCCTGGGCTATGTGTCAGCACCGCAGCCAAACCACACGGGGGTCCGCAGAGTCTCCTGCACAGTCGCACGAGATCCCGGCCACAACCGATCTGCTGTTTAAACTA
Source organism: Neostapfia colusana (assembly GCA_030760725.1). Lineage (NCBI taxonomy): Eukaryota > Viridiplantae > Streptophyta > Magnoliopsida > Poales > Poaceae > Neostapfia > Neostapfia colusana. The sequence continues at coordinate 37,003,607 of JASWHV010000016.1, forward strand.
TTGATCGCTGATACGCGGGACCCACCGAGTCTTCTTCCTCCTCGGTTTATTTCCCGCCCCCGCGCTGCTACCTCACCGGACCTTAACCGGAGCTCGCCGGGTCGGTGTTTCCGGCCGACTCTCGGCCTGAGGCTCACCGCCTCTGGGTTTGCAGCCACGGGAAACCGTTTGGTTGTGTCTGCGTGGGCGCTAGGGAACCGGAAACATGCCGGTGATGTGTGGCGGCCTCGGGAGCGGTCCGGCGCCGTCGGCCAGTGGGTCTAGCCCACAAACAACCCGAGTGATCGGCCCATGAGCACCCTTGGATGCTAGGAAAACTCGGCAGGCAAGAATCGGTGCGTGAAAATACCTCCAAATAGGTTCTCACCGTACGCCCGATTGATGCTGCATTGGTCGAGCTCGGAAAAACAGAAATTGGTCGGTCTACCTGGCGTTTACAGCTAGGGCTGTGAAGGAAAGTTGGTCGCCGACTACTCTAGCACCTTTGTGCATGATTAGATGAACTCTAAGCGAAGTTTGAGTGTGAATTTTTGGGATTCCCTACCGAGAAGTCCGTGGAGCTGCTCCGGGAGAAGAACAGCAAATTCAGCCGCTAGGGTTCATGGCTTGCTCCAATTTTTGGATGGAAGCCGCACCAAGACAGGGCGCTCCCATGGACGTGCTGGCTCGGCCGTGAAAACCTCTGTGACGAGCTGCCCATGGACGTCCAGTCATCGGTGTGCCAAGGTCGCCGCGGACTTTGTGTTCTCGGTGTAAGGACAACCCAGCTAGCCTAGTGGTGTGTGGAGAAGATAACAGGGGATCCTTCAGTACAGTTTGTGCAGCTCGGGAAGTTCAGGGGCGCGAGCTTGATCGTCTCCCGATCAAATTTTTAGAGGGGGCGGCGAGTGACGGTGTCTGTGGTCGAGCGACGAAACAACGCACGGGTCCGGGGTATGCCGCGGTCGGAAAGCCTTCGTGAGCTGTCAAACACGCGGTGCGCCAGCCGGGTGTGCTCTGGGGAGGTGGCCGGTCGAGCAGCTCGGTGTCGAGCGCTGCGGAGGCCCGGATACAGAGCTCGCCCGATAGTTTGCTTCACTCAGAAGTTCAACTGACTTGTGGGCCCTTTTCTCCCCTCTAATCCCTTCTCCCCCTTCTGCTGCAAATATCTCAACCACTAAACATTGAATGGTAGACTTTGCCACCAAGTCATTGTTTAAATTTGTTTTCCTCAAATTGAAACTGGTTTGGCTAAATTTGCTGCACATTTGAACTGAAATTCAAATTCAGTTTTGAATTAATGCAAATTTGGCTCCCGACAAGATGAAGTCCAATGGGGATTAAAATTGGTGGACTAACTCAGAAAAATGTGCTGAGTTTGAATATGATGTCAACTTTTGAATTCCAGTGATGAAAGTGGCTGCAATTTGAATTTGCATTCAAATTGGCCCCTTTTTGAATTGTCTCCAAAAGTGCCTCAAAAAGTATTGGATTTGCATGAAATTTGGCCTGAGCTTTTCCAAGAATATATATGGTCTAGGGGTGAGCTCAACCTTTCATGTTTATGTGTATAAATCCTACTTTTGGAAGTTAGGGCTTTCCCCTCTAATCACCTTTTTGATGGTGGTTACTTGCTCTTCACAAGTGTTCATGAGATATCCATCACAAGAGGTGTGGTGTTGTGAGGTAATTAAATGAGCACTTTTGCATGTCCCTTTCTTGGGCTTTTACACTCTCTCTCTTTGCGGGGATGAGCTCCGAAGGCGCCACGTGGCCAGTGGGCCGCGGGAAGTGTCTTCGGCGCTCTCGGTGAACTGGAATTAGCTCTTTTCGGCTATCCTTTTGATTCTTTTTTCTGTTTCCACTTCTTTTAAAATGTTTTCTCTATATGAATTATGAATGCATTCAGAAATCGAAATTGAGGGTGTCACAAACCTACCCCTTTAAATTGAATCTCACCCTCGAGATTCGATAGTGGAGAATAGATGAGGGAATTCTGCCTTGAGGTCTTCCTCACGCTCGCATGTAGCTTCGACTTCTGTGTGATGTCTCCATTGTACCTTGCACCAACGGATCACTTTGTTCCTCGTGACCATTTCCTTCACGTCCAAAATTCGGACAGGGTGCTCTACATAGGTCAGATCCTCTTGAAGTTCTAGTTCATCCATTGGTACTTGTTCTTCCGGAACTCTCAAGCACTTCTTGAGCTGGGATACGTGAAACACGTCATGCACGTCAGAGAGGTGCATTGGGTGCTCTAGTTGATAGGCTACCTCTCCTAGCTTGCCCAAAACCTTAAAGGGTCCGATGTAGCGAGGTGCTAGCTTGCCTTTGGTGTTGAAACGTCGTTGGACTCGGATAGGCAATACCTTAAGGTACACGAAGTCTCCTACTTTGAAGGTCAAATTTCTTTGCCTATTGTCCGCATAGCCTTTTTTTCGTGACTGAGCAGCCCTCAAGTTCTCCCGTATCGTTTGGACTTGCTTCTCAGCTTCTTGCAGCACTTCGGGTCCAAACACTTGGTTCTCTCCAGTCTCGTTCCAAAACAACGGCGTTCTACACCATCTACCATACAATGCCACAAAAGGTGACATCTTCAAACTGGCCTGGTAGCTGTTGTTGTATGAGAACTCGGCATACGACAAGCTCCTATCCCAACTACGTCCATGTTTCAAGGCACAGGCTCTCATCATGTCTTCCAAAATTTGGTTTGTCCTCTCGATTTGTCCATTGGTTTGCGGGTGGTAAGCGGAGCTAAAATCCGGTCGTGTACCCATAGCTTCATGCAGCTTCCTCCAGAACCTAGAGGTAAACTGAGAACCCCGATCTGAAACTATCCTCTTCGGGACTCCATGACGGCACACGATTTGCTCCATATATAGCTCGGCTAGTTGTGCAACGTTGTACTTAGTTTTAACAGGAAGGAAATGGGCTGTTTTTGTCAAAAGGTCCACGATAACCCAGATGGAGTCATAACCCGATCGAGTACGTGGTAATCTAACGATGAAATCCATACTAATGTCTTCCCACCTCCACTCGGGTACTTTCAATGGTTGAAACAGTCCAGCGGGTCTTTGATGTTCGGCCTTTACCCGTTGGCATGTGTTGCATAAGGCAACATACTCTACTATGTCCCTTTTCATACCGTCCCACCAATAACAAGTCTTCAAGTCCTTGTACATCTTTGTACTGCCGGGATGTATGGAATAAGGTGAATCATGTGCCTCCTTTAGTATCGTATCAGGGATGTGCTTCACGTTAGGCATACAAATCCTTTTTCCTAACCAAAGCATACCCTTCTCGTCTTCCTTGAAGTCCTTTTCTATGCCCTGTCAGACTCTCTCTTTGATCTCCTTGATTTCCTCATCCGTTGCTTGGCCATCTCTTATCTCTTGTTCCAGCAAAGAATGAAGTTCCATCACTTCCATCTCGTTCAAGAACCTGAGATGTAACCGTTCAAACTCCTTGTGTAACTCGGGCGGTAGCTCCCGGACCGTGAGTTGGTGACATGCTCCCTTTCGGCTCAATGCATCAGCTACTACATTTGCCTTTCCGAGGTGATAGTTGATTCTAACATCATAATACTTGATGAGTTCTAACCATCGATGTTGCCTCAAATTCAAATCCGTTTGGGTGAATATGTATTTGAGGCTTTTATGATCCGTATAGATCTCACATCGGTGGCCAAGGATATAATGTCTCCGAATCTTCAATGCATGCACCACGGCTGCAAGTTCCAAATATTGTGTGGGGGTAATTCAGCTTGTGTTTCTTTAGTTGCCTTGACGCATAGGCTACCACTTGTCCTTCTTGCATGAGCACACATCCAAGCCCTTGTCTTGATGCGTCACAATATATGTCGAAGCTCTTGCTTACGTCCGGCGATACCAGAACTGGTGCTGTGGTTAGCCTTTTCTTGAGCTCCTCAAAGCTTTCTTGGCACGCTGGTGTCCATTGGAAGACTTTCCCCTTCATTAGCAATTCCGTCATAGGTTTTTCTATCTTGGAGAAGTCCTTGATGAACCGTCGGTAGTATCCAGCCATCCCAAGAAAACTCCGAATATCTCTCACATTTTGCGGTTGGTTCCACTTCAGAACATCTCCCACTTTTCTGAGTTCAACCGATACTCCTCTCTCGGAGATGATGTGGCCTAGGAACGATATCTCCTTTAGCCAGAATTGACACTTGCTGAGCTTGGCATACAATTGATGCTCTCGCAGCTTCTGCAATGTCAATCTCAAATGTTCCTCATGTTCTTCCTCGCTTTTCGAATACACCATGATATCGTCGATGAAAACCACGACGAACTTGTCCAAGTACTCCATCAAGACCTTATTCATGAGGTACATGAAATATGCGGGTGCATTCGTTAACCCAAAAGACATGACGGTATATTCATACGAACCATACCGTGTTTGAAAGGCAGTCTTGGGTATGCCGGAGGGCTTAATCTTCAGCTGGAAGTATCCCGACCGAAGATCAATCTTGGAGAACACTCGGGCTCCTTTCATTTGGTCAAATAGGTCCTCTATACGGGGCAGCGGGTATTTATTTTTGATCGTCACCTCATTGAGAGACCTATAATCCACACACATCCTTTGGGTCCCATCCTTCTTGTCTAGGAAGAGCACGGGGGCTCCCCATGGTGACGAGCTTGGGCGTATAAAACCCTTTTCTAGCTGCTCCTAAATTTGCTTCTTGAGTTCCACTAGTTCGTTAACAGGCATCCTATATGGTCTCTTTGCTATAGGTGCAGTCCCGGGTACCAAGTCAATGGAAAACTCAATGTCCCGGTCAGGTGGCATACCTGGAAGTTCTTCCGGGAACACGTCCGGGAATTCTTGAACCACCGGAATGCTTTCCAATGTTGCTCCTTCGACGTGGTTCAACGTTGCCTTCTCGATTGCCGGTTGGACTGACTCAAACTCAATACGGGTACCGTGCTCGTTTGTCAACTGCATGCATGCTCCTCTCAGCACATTGATTATTCCGTTGTGCTTGCTTAACCAATCCATTCCGAGTATTATGTCAAGCCCTTGGGAATCCAAGACAATGAGGTTGGCAAGGAAGTCTACCCCCTTATTTTAAGGTTTACTTTTGGACATACTATATTAGTCCTCATCTCTCCACCGGGAGAATTAACCAACATAGTATATTTCAAGTGTGATATGAGTAGATTATACTTGGCAACATACTTGGATGATATGAATGAATGTGATGCTCCGGAATCAAATAAAATGGTGGCTGGGTTGGAGTTGGCAAGGAACATACCAATCACGACGTCCTCAGCCTGCTGTGCTTCCTCGGAAGAAACATGATTCACGTTGCCGCGAGCATAGTTTTGCTGCCCATGGTTGCCTTGATTTGCTCCTCCATTCGGCCATGGGTTCTGCTTGGGCGCGTTGCTTGGTTGTCCAAGACCTTTCTTCAGGCACTGACTTGCAAAGTGTCCCGTCTCTCCGCATGCAAAGCATGCCTTGTTGCCCAAGACAGCAGGGACATTGGGGTGGGGGTTTTGAACATAAGTGCCCATGTTGGGTCGGGGCGCAGGAGGCAAAGGCACACGAGGTGCTTGCGTAACAGGGCGTTGCTGTGGTGGTTGATTAGGGCAAAAAGTAGGAGCGTACGAGCCATACTATGGTGCAGCTGGGGACATGTGCCGGGGGCGTACGTTGCTCCCTTGTGGCTGGTATGGCATCTTTATTTTACGCTCTTGCTCGGTCTCTCGGATCTTGCTCTCAACCACTATAGCTTTGTCAACTAGCTTCTGGAAGTTTGCATAGTCATTGTTGAGAAGTTGAACTTGGATCTCATTGTTCAACCCTCTCATGAACAAGTACTGCTTCTGTTGATCCGAGTTGACATCTTCGGGGGCATATCATGACAGTTGCATGAACTTGTTGAGGTACTTGTTCACACTCTTCTTGCCTTGGCGGAGACCTTTGAACTCTTGCCCCTTTAGCATCATGACTCCAACAAGGACATAATGAGAGCGGAAACTCTCCTTGAACTCAGTCCAAGTGATAGTCTCCGGGTTGTCATGTGTGTTGCATAGAGCATCCCACCAGTCAGCGGCTGCTCCCATAAGTTGGTGCGATGCGAAGAGAACTTTCTCTCGATCATTGCACTGAACTATGGCAAGCTTCTTCTCCATGGACTTCAACCAATCATCGGCCTCCATGGGATAATTAGCTTGTGCAAAAGTGGGTGGTCGAGTCCTCATGAACTCTCCCAATCGGTTGTGAGCCGGCGGTGGTGGCGGTGGTGGTGGCGGTTGTGCAGGAACGGGGTTGTTGTTGTTGTTGGCTTGCAGCTGACCCAAAGTTTGGATCATAGTTTGCATGAGCTGGTTCTGCATAGCCATCAACCGTTCCAAGTTGTTTGCACCAGCCCCTAGGTTATCATTCTCACGAACTTCAACGTGGTCCTCCTCTTGGTTACCATGGACGTTCCTCCTTTGACGGCCGGCGTTTTCTCTCACCATCTGTGAGAGAAAGTTGGGTAGAAGAGAAGTTAGAAGTTTAGATTGATCTCCCCAACTATATGCATCCAGGTGGATGGACTATATATCATCCTATATGAGGATGTAAATTCATGCCGAAGCATCTCACATCTCTCTACTATGTGTGGATATGGATAACGCTGAAACGTCCCACAACTCACACTAAGCACTCAAACACAAGCAATCATCACAAAGATTCCAACACACAACTCCTATCCAAGCTTACTCAATGGGGGTCCGATGTGGTTTTGGGGTGATACCAATCTGTGACGAATCTGTGACTTTGTCCTATGGTCAATGGGGTTCTAATGCCAATCTATGCATTCTACCTAGGCTTGTATCCCATGTTCAACGTGGCTCCTAATACCAATCTGTGACTAGGCTTGCGTCCTATGGTCAACGTGGCAGCACCTATCTGTGAATTCTATCTAGGCTTGCGACCTACGGTCAACCGTGGCTCTGATACCAATCTGTAACGCCCCTGTTCCAAGAAAACCTCAGAACCGGACTGATGCATATGTGTGCCCAGGATGTTCATCACACATACACATGTAATCCACAAACTGAATTCAGAATATAACCATGAATATTAGGGTTTTATTACAATGTCTCATGAATCTCTATCTTATTCTAGCAGCGGAAGTCTTATCTTAGCAGCGGAAGTCTTATTCTAGCAGCGGAAGTCTTCTAAACTATTGCGGAAGAAAACTAAGCAGCAGTAGCGGCTCCATCTCCTACTCCACAGGCAAGTTGATGGTAGATCACACTCCTAATACTCCACATGGTCTTCAATGTACTCCACTCCTGTTGCTGATGATGTATGATAATGCAAAGGTGAGTACATGTCGTACTCAGCAAGTGCGGGAAGTATGATATGTAGCTTACAACAAGGTAAGTATAAAAGGCTCATTGCATAAAAGCAAAGTTTATTTCACAAAACATGATAAAAACAGCAACTAGCTTTAAGTGAATTAAATCCCAACATGTATCCAATTAAAACATCCACATACCTCCATCATATTTCACCACTTTTCATGTCTCATCAGACATTCATCTTTCTCAATTTTTCTCATGCTCATGAATATCATCTCGTATCCATTACCATCTCATCTCATATTCAATTCCATCTCATACCGAGACCAATGCTCATTGCCATGACTCAACAGTCATGAAACTGATCTCATTTCCAGGACTCAACAGTCCCAAAACCAAATCTCAATGACCAACCCATAACCAAACTAATAACCAAACCAAATACCATCCTAATAACCATCCCATCTAATCATGGAAGTTGGCCAGACGCTTGTGACCATAAGCACGGCTATCATGATAGTTTTATACCCTGCAGAGTTTGCACCACTTTACTCACAAGTTTGTGGTTTCATCACCCGTCAGCGACTGCAGAACCTCAATTATACCAGTACACAACCGTCGGTGTATGGTCAAGAGATCACAAAATAGCCTTTACAAAGGGGCTACTAGATGTATGGACTCACTAAGGTTTCACCAGCAGGCTAGAATCTCCAATTCTCCCACCTACGGGCCCCCTCTTGTGCCATGCAGTTCCCAGGGCAGTCCTCTCTCGACTCCCATTCCCCACGCCTTCCACGGTCCATAACAATCTAGCAACTTAACTGATTAGTCAGCTAAGCCGCACCCATACTTGGCCTTGTGGTGGCACTGTATTCCTGGCATGTGCTCGCATGAACTGGTCCTTAGATCTACGACAAGTAAACCACCATCTCGTTCTACCACTTCCACGAACCAAACTTGCCTAGATCTCCCCCGATTCATGTTCATTTTCATCAAGTTCTGATTATTATTATTAGTGCAGTAGCTAGACACAAACTATCTCGCTTCCCATATCCCGTGGACTCAGCGAAGCAAAAAGCAAAAACGACCATACCCGACTCATCAACTTTCCCGGCTACAAGGGTAGTTAACAAAACTAGTAAACTCCTATGAAAGGGTTTCCCATCAAGTTGACTCAGCACACACACCTTTTCTCAAACAAAACAGTTTCCAAAAATATGGGATCAATATGGTCAAGGGGCACTTGCCTTGTTCCTGTGGCTTCTGTTGCTCTGGGATCTCGAAGTCTTGGTGCTGTATTCCTTCGTAGATAGCTCCCTGAGCTTGTCCGTCTACTCACGATCACGCACATACACGATTTACAGCAATCAAACATCATGCACAATTCTTATTCAAGATGCAGTAGTGCATATGCATGCTAATCCTATGGTGCTGTTTTCATTAGATCAGTTTGTACGTGCTCTTGCATGTTTTAATAGGCTTGCATGGGGTTTTACGATGAACAGAGGTGTAGGGATCAAATGTGGACGTTGCGATGATCTTGACTCTAGATCAAACCGATCAACACGTGATCTGTCCACATGAAAAGCTTCTGTTCAAAGGGATCGAAGGAAACAGATGCAAAGAAAACTGCGATCTCGTCGTAAGGTGGTAATGGAGACCTACCTTACTTCCTTCGGGTATTTTCTCCTAGCAATGGCAGCAAAACAGATCGTCGGCTCTCCTCCAGCGATCATGTCGGGGCTAGTCGGCGGTCTCACCGGTGGTCAAACTCCGGCGAAGGGGTTTAGCTCGGTGAGTTTGGGGGCTAGGGCTTCTAAGTTGTCGGCTTGAGAAGATGTTACGACCAAGGGGTGTTTCGGGTTGTATTTATATCCGGAAAAAGAAGAGTCTTTCTTTGATTTGATTTCAAATAAGAGTCCTATTTGATTTGTTTTTGGATCTTAACAACTTATCTCTAATCAATTTGGTGCGGTATCAATCATGGAAGAATCCGTGTCGGTTTCCTCAGTACCGGTACTCGCATACATGGGAAAAACCGCTTCAGAATCGTGTCCTTCCGCAGGGATAAGCTCCGGAGGCTCCACGTGTTCAGCGGGGGCCTGGGCTTCTCTTTTCCTCAAGGGCGAGCTCTGGTTGTGCCGCGTGTCAGGCGGGTGGGACCTCCCTCTTCCTTGGAGGCGAGCTCCGCGTGCGCCACGCGTTTGGCGGGCGGGACCTCCCTCTCCCTCAGAGGTGAGCTCCGCGTGCGCCACGTGTCTGGTGGGTCAGGACCTCCCCTCTCTCCAGAGATGAGCTCCGCGTATGCCACGTGTCAGTGCCGGACCTCCCCTCTCTTCGGAGGTAAGCTCCGAGAGTGCCACGTGTCCTAGCAGCGCCGGACTTCCTTTCTGCTCAGGGATAAGCTCCGAGGTCGACACGTGTCCATCATGTAACACCCCAAAATCTGCAAAAGGAGGGAATTTAAAATTTTTTGGACATATTGTACGTGGTGCAGAAATTCAAATTCAGACTGGAATTCAAATTCAAATCAGAACAGAAAAGAAAAGGAAAAAGAAAAAGAAAAAGAAAAAGAAAAAAAACCCCAACCGGCCAGTGGGCTGAAACCCGCCAGCCGGCCCACTATTTCCCCCACGCCAGCCCACGACCGCGCACCCTCTCTTCCCCTCACTGACACGCGGGGCCCGCGTGTCATCTCCTACCTCCCGCGCGCGCCAACCGACCGGACTCTTCCCCGCGCCCGATCGCAACGAACTCCGGAAATCCGCGCCCCAGCCCAAATTCTGGTCCCGGACGCCCCCAACTCTATCTCAACAGACCGCCGCCCTCCCTCGTCTATATAAACGCCGGCATCACCCTGTCCCCCCCCGATCGGCCGTTCTTCTCTCCGGTGAGAACCGAAGATTCTACAGCCAATTCCCGTCGATCCTTGCTCAAATTTACTAATCTAACGTGCTGATCACGTTCCACCGCCGCCGGGGATCCCTGTAGGTGAAGGAAACGACGTGCCTTGCGCCCCAACAGCCACCCCGACGTGCACCGAAGATCTTCGCCGTTGAAGCTCGCCGCCGACCGACTTCCAGGGCCTCCGAGTGCTGGAAAACCCCTCGGTGAGCATCCCCTACCCCTCCGCAGCCGATCCATGCAAAAAGATGCGAGTTCTAACGTGTAGCGGCAAAAGCCGAGGCTGCGCCAGCGAGATAGCCATCCCCCGCCGCCGCGCGCGCGGGCTGGTTCCGGCCAGGGCGACGTGGCCCCTTGAGGGCCGTTTATTTTAAATCGCACAGTAGAATTAAAACCCGCGCGTACCGGTTCGGCAATCTAATCTGAGCCGTCTATTTTAAATCGGACGGTCCACAATCGCCCCGCGTTATAAAGGCCGGGATTCTTACGCGCTACCCCGTGGGGATCTCGGAAAACACGAGCTAGCCCCGGAAACTTCTGATCTAGCCCCTGGAACTTCAGAAATTCGTGTAAATTTATTTAAAAATCAGTTTTAGCCCCTGGACTTAATAAAAATTAGGAAAACCCCTCTGTTAAGTGTATTTAGACCCCTGGAAATTTATGAAATAATAAATTAGACCCTGCAGTAGTGTGGATTTACCTTTTTGACCGTATATGATATTAAATTCAGAAATTTGAATATGTGACTAGGATTTAAGTTTAAAAGGTAAGGCAAACACATGTACAAATTCAAAATTTAAACTCTCCTAGCACTTGGAAAACTTTAGAACGAGTTAAAAATAGATTTTTAGGCTGAAATGAATCTGTCTAATTGTTGTTCATATTTATTAGTTATAGAAACACATTTTAGGCTAGGAAATAATTCTGAAAACTGATAAAATAAATTTAAATTAGTTCACATTAGAGGAGAAGTTCAAAAATATATTATTTAATATTTTAGATCAGAACCTATTCTGTTTAGATGACATGTTCTACTATTTAATATTAAAACTCACTTTTAGGCATAGAAATAAATCTGAAAAATATAGGAAAATAGGTATGCATAATTAGAAAATGATAAATGAAGTCTCCAAATCGAAAAACTTCAGTTTAGGATTTGGTAGAAGATCTGAAAACCTATTTGGAGTAGGAAAAAACCTTTTATACAAGCTTTGTGACTAAGAAGTGTAATAATTAAATATAAAGAATTTGTTCAAATTGGAACTTCACATATAGTGTGCAAATAGAAATCTAAACATAGAAGTTAGAAATAATATACATATGTTAAAGGTGAATGTAGGCCAAAAATCAACACATGTAGAGTAACCACAACACTTAGAAATGTGAATGACTTTCATAGGTATGTATGTGTGGTTTGTATGAAGTGAAAGTGTGAACTATGTCTTATGGATTGTTGTTTTCTTTTGCTATGTGTATTGGCATGAATAGAACCTGCCCCAGAGCAAGTTCTCCCCTTCCAAGACCAAGACTTTCCATTCCCAGAGCAGCAGGAAGAAGGCAAGTGTCCTTGACCACTTTGATCCTATACTAGGATGTGTAGATAGAATTATTTGCATTATCAATTGAAATATGAAACCCATGCTAGGAAGTTTCCCTAGAATTGCATTACCTTGTTTCAATGTAGCTTGGGTTGGGATTTATTTTATCATGTCATTTATTTATATGCTTATGCTTAGCCATGCTTAGAATGGGATAAGTGGGATATGAGATCATCAATTTATTTACCTTACTCTTGGATGAGATATTATGAGTTATGTAGAGGTAGGGATCGAGGCAAGTTGGATGATTTGGTTGGTGCTGGGTGCACGAGACTCGGGTTTGTGTTTAGTACTTGCTTGGATCCTAAGGACCGGTTCATGGAGCATGTAACCTGGCTTTACCGTGCCAACCACATGCTGAGATGGGGCAGCTTGGCCAATTAATTAGGTGTGTCCCCGGCGTAGTATGGGTGTGTTGGATGGTGTGGGGAGTAGGTGTCAGTTGGACTACCATATGAACCGCAAGGCTCAAGAGGGGGCCACTGCAGCGGGGTTGGAGCCTCTTGTATGCTGTTAGGGGTGAAACCTCAGTGGGCCCATGCTCGTCGGGAATCCCTTTGTAAAGGCTTCGTAGTGATCTCCTGGCTACACACCTGGGAAGTGTGAATGTGGTTCGCGGTCACTGGCATAATGGAGGTTCTTTTGGTCCACCCGACAACGGGGGATGAAATCACTACATGTGGGTACAGTGGTACAAACTCTGCAGAGTCAAAACTGTCATGACAGCCGTGCTCACGGTCAAGAGCGGCTTGGACTTATTCATGATTAGAGGATGATGAATTTGGAAGTTGAGGATGTTAAGCGGGGAGCTTAACATTGGAAATGATATTATGGTTACTTGAGTTTTGATGATGGGTTGGGAGATTGGGACCATTTCACCTGTGTAGTAATGTAGGTGCTTAATAAGCTAAGGTGATAGGTATTAATTGCGTAGTGCTTTAACCATGAGTCAACATCTCCTTGCTCTAGCCATGCATGACATAACTTTCCCACACTTGCTGAGTACCAACGGTACTCAAACTTGCATATTTGTTTGTTTAAATTGCTGCTCGGGTCAAGGGGATGATGTGGTGTTCAATGACCAAGACTTCGGACCCGAAGAAGGATTCTAGGTTTCCATGGAGTCCCCGGGCAACGCCTGTGACGGAGCCCACAAGATTTATATTCCGCTGCTGTTTTATTTACATATTATGAACTTATTATCGTCCATCGAGACGTATGCTATGTAAGACCTATTTATATTCGACACCTGGCTTGTAATAAATGATGCTTCACTATTTGTCATTACATGTATGAGAAAATGATCCTGACATACATGTGATATTCACTCGGTTGTTCTTTGGAGAAACCGGGTGTGACAGAAGTGGTATCAGAGCCAAGGTTGCCCGTAGGAACGTGGACCTCGGTAGAAATGGACGTATTTAAGGACCCTATTTTCCTAAAAACTATTTTACAAAGGTGTGGGTTGAATGTGTTAGTTAATGGGGTCACTTAATTCATCTTACCCCAACTTTTATTCAAAATACAATTTTTGTTTAACTCTTATCTAATTTAATTTTAAATGCTTTATGTTTTAGATGGTTCGCATGATCCGAACCGCCCGCAAGTCCACCGGAGGGAGAGTTCCGGTAGTTGCCCTTGCCTTGAGAGAGGAGAACCGTCCGGTGACGTACCACGCCTACGGATTGGCAGTAGGAGGCTTGTTGCGCCGTCTTCGGCGTATGCTCCACGCCGCCGGCAATACGGGCAAGCTAATCATACACTACAGCTCCACCCGGACCATCCGTGAGAAGCAGGAAGAATGGAGTTTAGAAATGAGGATTATCCATGAAAATCAGCTGCTCAAGATCTAACACTCTCTAGCTTGTCGTGCGACTCAGGTCGATGCTGAGAAGGATGTCACCTTGGAGGCCATCACCTGCCAGAGTCACATCAACCGTCGCCACCTGGACAGGACTGAGTACATGTATGTCCTCCAGCGTGAGAGTGGTACAACGGAGTACAAGTACCCGCCAGTGCAGCAGAGGACTTCCCATGAGCAAATGGACCTGTGCTTGTAGGATGCTGCTATGCTCAGCACTCGACTACAGGAGTGTCAACAGGAGCTTCAGGATGTTCGTGACACCCTGAAGGAGACTGAGGCGTTGCTTCGAGCCAGCTTGAGGGCGAGAGAAAGAGGAGATGGGAATGAACTGTGTGTCACCGTGAATGACACATGGACTCCTGACTCCCTAGACCGCCGGGCGAGCAGGCGCCACCGCACTTCTCCACCAGCAGTTTCCCCACCCAAAGTGGAATCAGAGGGCAGCCGAAATAATGAGGAAGACCCCGAGGAGCCAGCTCAGTGATACGAGTCGTGTAGAGTTCTTTCCCCTAGTTCAGCAGGTTATCAAGTAGTCGAGTCAATACCTTAGTTAATTGTGTGTTAATGTTTGGTGTGTGACGTGAGTTGTGGAAGCCATGGGCATTTGTCCACAACCTCGTCTTTAGGTTGCTTTGCTTTGATGTGTGTACCCCTATGAATTAAGAGTGCATTTATTTTCACGTGAGACGTGACGCCCAAAAGATCTATGTGAAAAACTAGAAATTGTCTAAATATTAAGGCCTTAAAAGTTTAAGTTTAAACAAGCAATTTGGGAAGTTAATACGTAATGCTTTAAGTTAACACTTGGTTGACCAAACATAAAGGAATCATCCATTGTTCGACAAGAACGGTGGAACTAACTCACCCTAGCGACACAAAAGTGAAGTTCATAGCCGTACAAGAACCTAGGAGGGACCTTAAACTCAATCAAGTTGAGGTAGAAGTGGAAGAGATAAGGATTATCCGGGAGTATCCAGATGTTTTTTCGGAGGAGCTGCCAGGTATGCCTCCCGATCGTGAAGTAGAATTCGCGATTGAACTAGTGCCTGGAACAGCCCCGATATACAAGAGGCCTTATCGGATGGACTCCAAACAGCTGGAAGAGCTCAAGGAGCATATAAGAGAATTGACAGAGAAGGGGTATATCCGTCCTAGTTCCTCACCATGGGGAGCTCCAGTGATATTTATGCCCAAGAAGGACGGAACCCAAAGGTTATGCATAGATTACCATGGGTTTAATGAAGTAACCATCAAGAACAAATACCCATTACTCCGCATTGAAGACTTATTTGATCAGTTGAGGGGAGCCTGTATGTTCTCAAAAATTGATCTCAGGTCGGGATACCACCAACTTAAGATAAGACAAACCGATATTCCAAAGACAGCTTTCGTATCTCGGTACGGGCTGTACGAATACACCGTCATGCCGTTCGGGCTAACTAATGCCCCAGCATACTTCATGTATCTCATGAACAAGGTATTCATGGAATATCTGGACAAATTTGTGGTGGTTTTCATTGATGACATTCTTATCTTCTCCAAAGATGAAGAAGAACATGAGGGACATTTAAGGTTGGTATTGCAAAAGCTGAGAGAACACCAACTATATGCCAAGCTGAGCAAGTGTGAATTTTGGTTGAAGAGAGTTCCCTTCTTAGGACATATAATCTCGGAGGGAGGAATCTCGGTAGATCCCGCCAAGATCGAGGATGTGCAGAAGTGGAAGACCCCCGAAAATGTCGGGGAAGTTCGAAGCTTCTTAGGATTGGCTGGGTATTATCGATGGTTTATCGAGGGTTTCTCCAAGATTTCGAGACCCCTCACCAAATTGTTAGAGAAGGGGTTGGAGCCTCTTGTATGCTGTTAGGGGTGAAACCTCAGTGGGCCCACGCTCGTCGGGAATCCCTTTGTAAAGGCTTCGTAGTGATCTCCTGGCTACACACCTGGGAAGTGTGAATGTGGTTCGCGGCCACTGGCATAATGGAGGTTCTTTTGGTCCACCCGGCAACGGGGGATGAAATCACTACATGTGGGTACAGTGGTACAAACTCTGCAGAGTCAAAACTGTCATGACAGCCGTGCTCACGGTCAAGAGCGGCTTGGACTTACTCATGATTAGAGGATGATAAATTTGGAAGTTGAGGATGTTAAGCAGGGACCTTAACATTGGAAATGATATTATGGTTACTTGAGTTTTGATGATGGGTGTGGAGATTGGGACCATTTCACCTGTGTAGTAATGTAGGTGCTTAATAAGCTAAGGTGATAGGTATTAATTGCGTAGTGCTTTAACTATGAGTCAACCTCTCCTTGCTCTAGCCATGCATGACATAACTTTCCCACACTTGCTGAGTACCAACGGTACTCAAACTTGCATATTTGTTGGTTTAAATTGCTGCTCAGGTGAAGGGGAGGATGTGGTGTTCAATGAACAAGACTTCGGACCCGAAGAAGGATTCTAGGTTCATGGAGTCCCCGGGCAACGCCTGTGACGGAGCCCACAAGATTTATATTCTGCTGCTGTTTTATTTACATATTATGAACTTATTATCGTCCATCGAGACGTATGCTATGTAAGACCTATTTATATTCGACACCTGGCTTGTAATAAATGATGCTTCACTATTTGTCATTACATGTATGAGAAAATGATCCTGGAATACATGTGATATTCACTCGGTTGTTCTTCAGAGAAACCGGGTGTGACACATTAGTGTCGTACCTCCTTTTTTTCTCGGAGGTAAGCTCCGAGAATGACACGTGTCTAACAGTGTCAGACCTCCCTTCTTCTCGGAGGTGGCTCCTAGGACGACACGTGTCAAGCAGGGCGGGACCTCTCGGAGGCGACCTCCGAGGCTGACGCGTGTCCTGCAGTGTCTTCTCCTCGGATATGAGCTCCGAGGATGACACGTGTCCAGTAGGACCAGACCTCTCGGAGGTGAGCTCCGAGAGTGACACGTGTCCCACGTGGCTGGTCCTCTCTTTTCCACAGTGACTAGCTCCGAAGGCGACACGTGTCCTGCGGGGCTGGCCTCACTTTTCCGCAGAGCCTAGCTCCGGAAGCAACACGTGTCACACGGGGTCGGACCTCCCCCTTTCACATAGGCAAGATCCGAGCCTGCCACATAGCCAGTTAGCGGCGGACCTCTCCCCCTTTGCGGGGATGAGCTCTGAAGGCGCCACGTGGCCAGCGGGCCCCGGGAAGTGTCTTTGGCGCTCTCGGTGAACTGGAATTAGCTCTTTTCGGCTATCCTTTTGATTCTTTTTCTGTTTCCACTACTTTTAAAATGTTTTCTCTATATGAATTATGAATGCATGCAGAAATCAAAATTGAGGGTGTCACAATGTAGTTTTAGCGTCTTCACCACGTACACACAAATGCTCGCCAGAATCACAAGACTTGAGAGAACAAGACTAGGAGCTAGAACAAGTACCTGGTTTTCACGCTAAACGGGTATTGTGAAGCATGAGGAGAAAATAGAAAGTGAAGACAACGTAAAATAAATATTGCCTAGATTAAGTTTTTATGGAGTATTTCCCAACAACCTTGTCAAATATTTGACATATTTTCCTTAAACTTGGTCACAACATGAAAGTGGCACTCCTTGGTTAGCACCTTTCCTGACCAAGTTATCTGTACTTGGCAAGGTTTGATATACTTCTTAATCATGTTTGAATTATCGTACTACCTCTTGGTCAAACTATAAAAGATGATGCACCACACATATGCACCACTTTGCATCCTACATATGCATCATTTGCACCATACCATGTGCATATGCATTGCACCATATAACATGTGAAATACCAAAATACTGAGCAAGATTGAGTACCTCCTTTCAAAACATAAAGTAGTGTCTAATAACCTTGGTCGCATCACATCCTGGAACTATTGATCAAGTTCCTTGATTCTACCTCCTTGAGTCAAGGGAAACCAATTACTCAACATCCCTTGTACCTAAGAAAGTTTTGAACTTTCATCTATGACTTGTTTATCTCCGAGTGCCGTAATTGTCAAAAGTAAACTAATTTCTCATCGCGGGGCTTACCGATTGATTGCTCAACCTCGTGACAATCCTTGAACACAATCTGAATTCTTGAGAGATCATATGGTGACTTTGACATCCTTGTGGTTACCATAGGTAGTAGGTCTTTGCTATGTTGGTAACGTAAGTGAAATTGACTTGTGGCTGCTCTTATGTTCAAGCAAATCATTCGGGTTTTGACTAAAGGGTTAAGATGCCAATTCGAGGCGAGATTACCGATTCATTGTTTAATCTCACCAAACATTTCGATTCATGTTTGGGGAAGTACTACACGAAGCTTCTAAGGACTCAGTTAATCTAGACAAGTATTAGTTATCCATATCAAGATTAGGACAGTAAAGATCCCAGCCAATCGACCCGGTTGATATGGGTCTACATAGTTTTACGGACTCACCATACCATCAAAGAGAGCACTATGGAAAAGCAAAAAGGTTGTTATATCCGATTGGTTTATTATCGTCATATCACCTATAATATTCCCTACCTTCCCTTTCTTGTTAAAATCTCAGGACGAGATTCTTTTAAGGGAGGAGGAATGTAAAAGTCCCAAAAATGTAAAGGCAATAAACAGAGGGTTGACTATAGTTATGTTTGGAATGCATGAAAATGGGACTTACAAAAACTTTATACACGTGATGATGCACATGGGTGTCGAACTAGACGAGCTCTCATGTTCATTTGAAGTGTGCTTAGCCAAGGTTGAATTAAACACCATGTGTAAAGTTCTCATGTGTAAGTGGGAGTTTAAATTCAGATTTGATCTCAAATGTTCCCCTCATGTTGCTGCCAAAAATTTGGAGAACACATGTATCCTCAAAACTTTGAGTTCGAGGAAATTCATGGTGGTCACATCCTGATTTTTAGGGTAGGCTAAAAAGGAGTGAAATATGATCATTTCCAAATTTGAGCGAAATTCAAATTTGAAAGTGAAATTAACACTGGATTTGGTTTACTCAAAAGTCAACCCATGTTTAAACTCCCAAAATATCAGATTGAGGGGATTTACATGAATGAAGATCTTTTGGAAACATTGGGAGGATAAGAAGAGGATTAAAGGGGGTAGAACCCACATGTCATTGAGCCACTTTAACTTGCTTCCGAAGACTTACCTCTGTTCAGTGTCGAGCACCACCCGAGCTCTCACAGCGCAACACCGAGCTGCAATCAGAGGCCACCTCCTCGCTGTTTCCATCGCGCTGGCGACCAGCTCGTGGGATTGAGTAGCTCCCGGCGTGATCTTTTGCTCACAAAAACAGCAACCGCCGGCATTATTTTCCCTCGCACAGGAACTGAACCGAGAGCACCGAATTTCAAAATTCGAGCACAACAGAAGGTTAACTCCCGGTAATCAAATTCAGTTTGTGGGAATTTCTGTGAATTTTGAATTTGAATTTGGGAGCCACTGTTGTTTATGGGGGGGGGGGGGCTACCGGTGGGACCCGCATGTATTGAAACAGAGCACCATCTAATTTCTCTTCTGTGCGTGCTTGCCACCGAGGGGATGCAGAGCGCCACGGAGCTGCATGTGTGCTTGCTCACCGAGGCAGTCCAGTCTTCGGCTGCACGACAGACCTCGAGGCTGCACAAACCAAACGTTGTTTTCCCTGCTCGCTAGCTCTCGCACGTTCAACCGAAGAAAACACGCTCCCTCGCGCTCACCCGAGAAACAGCACACGGTACCATCACTGCCCTCATCGCCTATCACCCTCCGATGGGTTTAGCGCCTAGCTAAGCTGACCAGAGGATGCGCCGGCCTATACTTGACGTTGTCCGAACCTCTCCAGCTCGTGTCAGTCGTCCTCCGGCCGGTGCCAAGCAAATTCTTCCCTCCCGGTTCAACACAAAGTCGCCCCCACGGTTCCTTGTCTTCCGGCCGGTCAGGCGCCTCTCCCACGCGACCAACACCACCCTAAGGTGCGCCATGATGTTTTGATCATGCTCCCATAGTCCCCTTGCTCGTTCTCACCACCGGCTCGCCGGAATTTGAATTTTTGTACCGATGCACGTGTTGAACCGATCAAGCTTCGATCGGGAAATTCCTGCAAACCACGTGATCGTTCCTTATTTGGTGCAAGCCACAGCAACCCACAAGCCTAGCGACCTCCCATACCAAAGCACGCATCAAATCGGCCATCCCACGCCCGGGCTACGAGAATTTGCCACCGGCGGCAAAAATGGCTTGGTCTACCGTCGAGCCACTACTTGCCGCCGTTTTCCGCTCGGTTAGGGTTTGGGTTCACGTTCTACATGTCCTAGGGATGCTTTTCGACAGCTTGGCTCATTGATTTGGGCTCGGGACGTGCCGTCCCTCGTCGGCGCCGCGCCTCCAACCGCCGCAGCCGGTTCCGATCGCTCTCCCGGTGTTTTCATGCGTGGAAACCTTGCCCGGCCGCTAGAGGACGGTGTGAGGATCATGTAGCACGAAACCGGAGGGAAAATGGTCGATAAATGAGGGAGAATGGGGTGCTCCATCCTGCTGTTCCAGCGCGCACGTGGGGCTCTTTCCCAAGGTAGAAGAAGGGTCTGACTGTGGGCCCCCACTGTCAGCCGGTAGATGAATTTCTCTGTGTAAAATAAATCCAGAAATTGCTACAACTTTGAGAGCCTATAACTTTGGGTAGGAAGCTCCAAAAATAGTGAAACGATTTTTGCTGGAATCCTTAGGAAGAATACTTTGCAGAGAAACACAATTCTTGCTATGAAAATGTCTAGGATTTTATGTAAAATTCTTTTTAGATAATATATTAGTAAGTAATTCCAGGAATATTCCTTTATGAAATATTCCCATTTGATCAGAAAACTCTTATCCTAGTTCCTGATCTCCAATAAAAATATTAGGATTTTTGGAGCTGATTAAGAGGGCTTAATCAGTAGGTTATCTCAGTGTTAAATAAATTAGCTAAAAATCACATAGTTAATTTCCAGAAAAATAGTTCAAACTTAAGAGGGCCATAACTTGATGTGGAGAAGTCCAAAATTTGTGAAACAAATTTTGTTGAATTCTATCAGTCAGTACTTTGCATAAATGCAGAGAATTTTGTCTGAAGATCTATGGAATTTTCTCCAAAATTCATCAAAGTTAAATTTTTGGGAATTAATTCCAGGAGATTCCTGTTTCGGAATTTTCTCAAATTTGGCCAGAAGATCCTTCATAACTCTAGTGGTCTCCTGTAAAAATTTGAGTTTCATTGGAGTAAAACTGCTAGGCTAAACTCGGATCCAAAGTTCAGCCTTCATTTGAAAATTCCAATTTTAAACAGAAACTTTTCAGCAATTTACCCTAACTTCAAAAATCCATTTCTACCTGTATACAACTCAAAAAATTATGAAACAAATTTTGTTAGAACCAGGTATACCTGATCTAATTAGATCTTCCATTGCTCGCCATGCAAAAACTGTAGATTTGAGACTAAAATTCAGAGGAGCCATATACTTGTGGGAATTTTTGGAGACCACAAGCTTTCATGAGAATTCCTCAAATTTTACTCAAATCGTCCTCAGAGAGTCTTATCCATTTGAAAAAAATCCCAAAGCTAATTAAGAAACGTTAATAGCAGTAGCTAGTAATACAGGTTTAATTCTTATAATTCACTAGCACTTATACACATTTTTTGTTGCATATCATATAGTGACCGAAGTTGAGGACACTCCGAAGCCGTTGGAAGTCCTCCCACCAGACGCTAACTTTTCCTTTGAGTCACAACCAGGCAAGCCCTGATTTGCATTTAATTACCTTTTGCAAAGTTTTCATTTGTATCCCTTATGTCTAGGGTGGAAATGATTGCATTAGAGTTAAGGTGATTGAAACCCCACTTGCATGACTTTTAAATCCTATGGAGGGTTGGGTAGTTTACAACTCGATGAGTAGAGAATGCCATGCTAATGTCTTAGGATCTCGATAGAAGTCGAGTGGTTGGAATCTACTCACGAGATAGGAATTTTGTCACATGGGTTAGAAAGAAAGAAAGAAAGAAAGAAAGAAAGAAAGAAAGAAAGAAGGAATGGCTTAAGAATGTAAAATTGGGACCCAGCAGGGGGGATAGGATGCAGTGAGTGGAGGTCTCACATGCATAGCCTTGTTGGTGTCGGTTGAGGACTGAGCCGTGTGTTGCCCTGCTGGACAAGTTTGAACAGTATCAGATGCATACTGGCATATGGGAACCATGAAACAGATGTAATTGGTTAACCTGGGTGCCGAGGTTTACCCAACCATTTTATAGGAGTGGGTTGAGGGTAGCAAGGTGTAAATCTGCCGGTGGGCACAAACACGCTCCACGTGGGGACCTCTTGCCCGTTACGAATGGACCAGTTTGGCATTTGGGTTTCCTTTGAAAGGTTGCTGCATACAACAGAGTAGGAAGGTGTGAAGCACCACACTTCTGAAAGTGGGTGTATGTGACGTGTTATCCAGGTGTCTATTGATTGCAATCGCTGTCCCTCACGGTTATTTGAGTACCGCTTGTTCACTGCACTGTGACGTAGTAATAATTGAAAGAATCCAGAAGAATATGATGCATTGAGCTAATATTGTCTTCAAACCATGTATGCTGTAGATGTAGACCTCATTAAGTTTATATTCCACTTTAGGCATAACCATATCGGAGGAAAGCGTTTCTTGTTTGATTGCATACTTCCGATGTGAGGGCTGCCTAAGGCATACTAATCTACTGCTATAAAACTGAAAGTAAGGATTAACATGTAGGCGTGTCTTTATAGCAATATATTTTTCCTATATTACTAACCCCTGCATGTAGAGTCTCATGTTTAGGAGTGTCAGTTAAGACTTGCTGAGCCATCGTGCTCACGGTTGCAATATTTGAGTTGTTGCAGGTGAGGATTATGGGGAAGGGTACGAGGACGAGGCAGTGCCCCCCATCGGGGTACACGGCCGAGTTGGAGCTTTGCACGCCGCCGTGATCTCCGGTTGTATGTTGCTAGTGTGTAGCATCACCGGGCTGGACGGCAGCACTTTTGCACAGTTAGGATGACAATGTAGTTATGAATAATACTTCCGCTGTCTAAGAAGTGTTATAAAAGACTTCCGCTGTTTTTATGTAACGTAAAAGTTTGTATGTTGTTCTTAATCTTTTCTTGTGTTCTGTTGGGTGCCGCATCGCACGATACCACCCTCTGCAATCGCGGAGTGGGAAGACCAAGGGGTGGCTTCCCACAGACGCACACAAAAAGGGAAAAGAGAAGAAAAAGGCAAACTTACAAGAAAAGTAGATTTTAGGGATTTAAATTCTCTTGTGTTGAGTTTAGCCTTTAAGTATGAGTGTGTCATAGATTCAAAGTGTTGAGAATCATCTAAGAGCTCTTAGTCCTAGTCTTGGATGAGTGGAGTGAAGATTTGAGACAGCCCTGAGACTAGGGCCGGACTTGTCCAGGCAGGAAGGTCGGAGTAGTCCGGAACATCGGACTAATCTGATGTAGGACAGACCAAGAGGTTCTGTGTGAATTCAAACTTGTTCGTTGTGGGACGGACTAGTCCATGGATAATGTGTCTAAGCTCTTCAGGAGCTAAGTCCTGAAGGACCCGACTAGTCTGCAGACTCAGACTAGTCCATTTGAAACTTGGAAATAGCTGCAGGGACTAAGTCCTGGATGGCCGAACTTCTGCACTCCTTGAGGATGGACTAGTCCGGCGGACCAGACTTGTCCGTTCTTAATCGGAACAATTGTTTCTGTGTGAGATCAGACTAGTCCGTTGTGGATCGGACTAGTCCGTAGTGTTGTGATAATTTGAATTCAAAAGGAGGCGGGTGAACGTTTAGTTGGTAGGATATGACCATTTATTAGGTGAAGAGTGATGTCAGCGGTCCCCGCAGGCCGGACTAGTCCGGGTTTAAAGGTCGGACTAGTCTGAACCTTTTCTGGTGGCAATGGCTAGCTTCCGAGACCTCTATAAAAAGGGGATGCCCGGACCTCAAAGGAAGTGACAAGAACCCTAAGGCCAAAATAGCTTTTCTAGAGCTTTTCTAGCTCCCTCTCTTCAATTCTTGGAGCCCTAAGAGCGATTCTTGAGGATTTGGGAGTTTTGGAAAGAGGAGGAAAAGGGGAGTGAGCATCATTGAGCTCTTGGTTGATTCTCTCACACTAAGTGGGCAGTGTGTTGTTGAGGGTGTTGATTTGTAAGTCCTTTGAGCTGAAATCTGGTGGGAGCCTCAAGTTGTGAGTTGCGCCACGAATTGTTGTGAAGTCTTTGTGATCTAGTGGAAGAACAAGCCAACCTTTGTGGTGGCTTGGTGAGGAAAAGGTTGAGAGCAACCTGGTCCTTTGTGGACTCCTCAACATGGACGTAGGCTTCTATGTGAAGCTGAACCATGGGATAAATCGCGTGTTCCCTTTCTTGAGCAAAATTTCTATGTGACCGGACTAGTACGCCCTCGGACCAGACTAGTCCGCACTCTGTGAACTGATCAGTTTTATTAAGCCGTATTTCAGATTTTCCGCCTATTCACCCCCTTAGGCAACTTTTTTATTGCAATCAAAAGACACCCGGTAATACACGACATGTACGCCCATACTAGAAGCTGCCATAGGAACGATCTCTTTCTGCCGTACACGGCCACCTTTCACTAGTATACTCAATCATTGAACCGATCCTACCGTCCCGAGCAGAAGGTCCCTACATGGAGCAAGCATCTTTGATAGAGTCCATTAGCGGGACCTTGCTGCCCTCAACCAACACCTTTAGGACGGCGAACAATGCCTCAACGACTGAGTTAACCAAGTTACATCAGATTTATGGGGCCCAATATATCCAGTATGCTACTGGTACTGTTCAAACTTGCTTAGCAGGGCTGCACATGGACGGTCCTTGATCGACATAAGCAGAGCTACGCACACAAGACATCCACGTCTTGCTGCACCCTACATCTCTGCCCCGTATCATTATCAATTGAGTGGGACATGTTCAGAGATCCTCCGTGTGCCCTATTCTTTCTCTCGTGAGTAGATTCCAACTACTCGACTTCTAACGAATCCTTTCTATGACTTAAGCCTAGCATTATTCTACGACAGGATACTATGCTAACCTTGAAGAAAAAGGATTATTTGGTCATACCATTGGGGTTCAATCACCTTAACCTAATGCACATCCTATGACTACTACTCATATTTTATAAAGTAAAATGTTATAAGAGCTCGTTAAATATAAACCGGGGCCTGCCTTGTTGCTGCTTTCCCAGTCAGTATCTAGAGGAATACTTGAAAGTGGCTCCCGAGTCTTCTCGAGTTTGGAAATAAACGATATGAACAAATGCAATAATTTGTATTACTTATAAGAATGAAATTCATATGTGGTATGAAATGTATTGGAAAATGGCTCCAATGACCTTTAGTTTTTATGGTAGCTAACATGGATCATCTATGATGTGCTAGACAAGTTTTATGATTTATCTTCTAAGTATGTGTTCATAATAATTCCCTAAAGCTTTAATCTTCTCTGAATTTTCAGAGAAAATTTGGGGCTTTGACATGCATCAAAGTATGATATTCATACAGTACGAGTCATGAGGAGTCCAACAACATTGGTTTCATGAATTTCTACACGTTCTACAAAAAGATATGTATTTTATAAGTTGCTAACAATTTCTGGAATTGTTTTTGGGAATTTCCAGAGACATAGGGCGGAATTTTATTATTTCCCTACTTATACATGTCCACTGGATCTCAAATTTGTCCAGGTGATCTAAAGGTATTATAAAGGAGGTTCTGGCCAAATTTGGGATCTTTCCTGTTATGGGATCTTTTGTAATTAATTCCTAATGATTTAATTTAGAGAAATTAATAAGCAAACTCCTGAGACTTTCATACCAATTAAATGGTATTGCCAGAAAGTACTGGCAACAAGGATTCTAACAAAAAAAATTTGAGAAATTTTGGACAATCCTACCGAAAGATATGAATTACCAAATTTTGCCCTCAAACTGGAATTATTTTCCTACTGAAAATCCTTTAAACAGTCGCCTGGGCCCACTTATTTAAATTGGACCAATCATAGCGAAGTAACATGGGGTCTACAGAGTAGTACCCGTGCTGGCACACCGGATCCCAGCCACAACTAATCAGAACAGTCGCTGTCATGCGGGACTCGCCGTGTTGTCTTCTACCTCCCGACGCCCGACCTCCCCCGTGGTGGTGCATGACGGCAAGCTCGCCGCCGAGGTGTTCCCAGATTCAGATACTCCAAACTCGCAGCCAGGGCCTAACTGTACACACTGAGGGACGCTTGTGACCTCATCCCACACCGACGATGGCCGGAGCTCGGCTGACCACGGCAACAGCGGCTCAAAGCTCACCAGCGACAATGTTCTAGCTCGGGAAGGCTTCTTTTCGACTGGGTTTTGCTCCTACAACATCGCCGGATCACGTGGAGCTCAAAAATGAACCAAGAAGACGATGAAAACAACCAGAACCTAGAGTTCACCGGTGAACCGAGAGCTTTTCGCCGCCGAGGGCAAAATCTCGGTGAACTTCTTGGTTTCTTGGGCAAAACTTGCTCTACTTCTTCCTACAGCTCCGTATTGATGTCTAGATCATGTCCTTAAATACACATAATCACTAAAGGATTGTGTGAGGTGAATTTCACCTTGAAAACAGTTCGTATGAAATGAACACACCGAGGGAAAAATGGAAAATATTTTGCACTCGATGCATGAAACGAAGAACGGCTTTCTTCGTGAGCCTTAGCACACGATGGCACACCTTTTTGCTTTCGGGAGCGAGGTGCAAAAGAAGCTGGATCGCCGGGGCATCGGAGGTCCGAGGCGGCGGCGAGATGAGCTCGGGTGCGGCCAATCGGGGAGAAGATAATTGTGAGTGCTTCTTCACCGTGCGCGTGGGGATTAAATAGCCAACGAGTTGAGGACCACGTCGTCTTTACTACTGCTCACCAGAAGCTGCTTCCCTGTTGAAAACCGACGGTGAATCGGCACTCGGTGGCGCGCTCGCGCGAGAGAAGAAAACGCAGCACACTTTGTACTGACATGGGGTCTTACTCCCCTCTTATCCACTTTGTAAATTCAGTTTAAAATAGTAAACCGACTAGCAAAACAGTAAAAATTTGCATGTCGGCTAAACTGAATATGAGGAATCCAATGATTCAATTAAATTTGAATTTGGATGAAGTTGAAGTCAGAATCTGATGATTTGAATTTAAATTTGGATTCCCACTTTACCTCATCCAAATAAATAGCAAACTTAATCCAAATTTAGTGAAATTTGGTAGGGACACTATTTGGACTATGGAGAACCAAATTATGAAATTTGATCCCCATGTTTGGCAATGTTGTGAGTAGAATTCAGAATTTCAGTGAGGTACTCTACTAAAAAATACTCTATTTTAAAATAAATCACTTAGCTCCAAATTTAGTAAATTTGGCAGCCTGCCTAGTTTGAACCTAATGATTTGTACTGTGGTATAACATGAAGAATTTTAGGTACTAAGTTCCTGTTTTTAGTTCCCACTCTGAGCTCACATTATTGTATTAATTTCTTTAATTCCTTCCATTTTTACTAAGTGTGTATAAGCTGAACTACATGTGTTGAAATCTTGGGATTTCAAATCCCTCCCCCCTTAAAGAATCTAGTCCCGATATTACAAAAGAAAAGGTGAATTGGGGGAAATTTCAGGAGGAAATCCGATACTAGTTCTGGATAGTTGGAGTGGAGAAAATCCTTGCTTTGCCATGTCGCTTCATCAGAGGTATGGTTCCTCCATAAAACCTTGTAGAACGACAAAGTCCGATTCCTTGTGGTTTGGGTCTTTTCATCCAGAATTTGAACCGGATATTCTTCATACGTGAGGTCCGATTGCAACCCTTCAACATCTTCAGGTCGGACAGCGATAGTGAACTTGAGACATTTCCGTAGTTGGGATACATGGAAAATGTCATGGATTCCCTCTAATGACATCGGTAGCTCCAAACGATAAGCCACGAGTCCACATCTTTCTGTGATGACAAATGGATCAACACAGCATGGAGCTAGTTTTCCCTTTACCCCAAAGCGATGAATGCCTTTCATTGGGGATACACAGAGGTACATTTGATCTCCAACTTCAAATTGCATAGGCCGATGCCTTTTGTCCGCATAATTCTTTTGTCGAGATTGAGTGGCCTTGAGATTAGCTTGAATCAGCCTTACCTGCTCTTCGACTTCATTTACGAGATCAATCCCGTAAATCACTCTCTCGCCGGATTCACACCAATTCAAGGGTATGCGGCACTTCCAACCGTGGAGAGCTTCATAAGGTGCCATCTTAATGCTTGCTTGATAATCATTGTTATAAGTGAATTCTGCCAACGGTAAATGATCATCCCAACTTTTACTGTTGTGTATGGCACATGCTCAAAGCATATCTTTGAGAACTTGATTCACCCTCTGAGAACTGCTAATCAATTTGGTCCCCAATGAGGCATGAAGCTGCTCCCAGAAATGAGCAACGAATAATGCGCCTCAGTCTAAAATGATCGTACGGGGAACCCCGTGCAAGCATAATATCCTTGCAATGTACAGCTCTGCATACTTCTTGGCATGAAACTTTGTATTTAATGGAATGAAATTTGCCGACTTAACCGATCTATGATCACCCAAATCGAATCATGCTTGTTGGCTGTGAGAGACAACCGAACAATAAAATCCATACTAATGTCCTCCCACTTCCATGCCGGAATACTAAGTGGTTGTAAAGTTCCTGCCTTCTTCATGTGGTCGGCTTTAACTCGCCGACACATGTCACATTCGGACACTACTTTGCAATCTCCCGTTTCATCCGGGTCCACCACAATTCTGTCTTCAACTCTTGGTACATGTTGTTACTACCCGAATGAATAGAAAACTTTGAAAGTGAGCTTCATCCAAAATTTTCTTCTGCAGTCCCATATCACGGGGCACAACTATCCGGTCTTTGAACCATAAGGTTCCGTCGTCATCCTCCTGGAAGCATTTCATTTCCCTGTGTTCCATCCTCCTCCTAATATGGGACATGCCCTTGTATTGGGCTTGAGCCTTCATAATCTCCTCTCTTATTGTGGGTATGAGAGCAAGATTATATAGAGCTCCATATGGAACCATGTAAAGACTTGGTTCTTGTAACACCCCAAAATCCTGTTAAGAGGGGAATTTAAATTTTTTTGGACGTATTGCATGTGTTGCAAAAATTCAAATTCAAACTGGAATTCAAATAAAACTCAAAACAGAAATGAAAAAGAAAAAGAAAAAAATAAACCTTCCCGGCCAGTGAGCCGAAATCCACCAGCCGGCCCACCCAACCCCCGCGCCAGCCCGCAGCCGCGCGCCCGCGCCCCCTCTCGCAGACAGGCGGGACCCACCTGTCATCCCTGAGCTCCCGCTCGTCCGAACCCGGGACTGTTTCCCCACGCGCATGCGATCTTAACCGACCAGATTTCCGCCCGAATTCTGGTTCCGGAGGACTCCAACTCGATCTAAACTAACACGCCACCCTCCCCCGTCTATAAAAACCCCGGCATCGTCCCGTTTTTCCCCATGATCCGCCGTTTTTCTCTCTGGTGAGAACCCGAGCTTCTCCGGCGAATTCTGCTCGATCTTCACTCGGGAATTCTGATCTAACTCGCTGGTCTTGATCCACCGCCTCCGGGGAACCTCACAGGTGTAGAAAACTCGGTGGTTTGCGGTTCAAACACAGCGCCGACGAGCCTCGCCGTGAATTCACCTCGGACCTCGTCGCCGATCGCTTTCCAGGACCTTGGAGCTCAAGAAAACCCCCGAGGTGAGATCCCCGACCTCTCCTCTACCGATCTATGCCATAAAATCACAGTTTTAGGAAGAATTGATGAAGATCCGAAACTCTCCGGCGCGATTGCCGCCTCCCGCTGCCGTGCGCCGCCGGGCAGCGCCGCCCGCGCTCGATCAGAGCGACGTGGCCGCTTGTGCGCCGTCTATTTTAAATCGCACGGTAGAATTTAAATCCCCGCATACCGGTTCGACGTTATAATCTCAGCCGTCTGTTTTAAATCGGACGGTCCACGTCAGCCCCGCGTTATAAAGGCCGGGATTCTTACGTGCGACCCCCTGGGGTTCTTGGAAAATAAGAGCTAGCCCCGGAAACTTCTGATCTAGCCCCTGGAACTTCAGAAATTCATGTAAATTCAATTAAAAATCAGTTTTAGCCCCTGGACTTAATAAAAATTAGCAAAATCCCTCTGTTATGTGTAGTTGGACCCCTGGAAATTCCTAAAATAATATAATAGACCCTGTAGTGGGGTGAATTTACCCTTTTAACCCTATGTGATATTAAATTTAGGAATTTGACTATGTGTTTAGTATTTAAAATTTAAAAGATGGGACAAACACATTGCAAATTCAAATTAAAAACTTTCCTAGTACTTGGAAAACTTTGGAGTGAGATAAAAATAGATTTTTGGCTGAAATGAATCTGTTTAATTGATTATTCACATTTATTAGTTATAGGGACATATTTTTAAGTAGAGAATAATTCTGAAAATTAGTAAAATAAATGTAAAATAGTTCACATCAGAGGAGAAGTTCAAAAATATATTATTATATATTTTAGACCCAAAACCTATTCTATTTAGATGAGGTACCTTACTATTTTTATAATAAAGTTCACATTTAGGCATAGGAAATAAATCTGAAAATATAGCAAACTAGGTATGAATAACTAGAAAATGATAAATGAAGTTTCCAAAATGCAAAAAATTCAGTTTAGGGTTGGTAGAAGGTCTGGAGACACATATGGAGTAGGAAAATACCTCTCATGCATACTTGGGGGCTAAAAGGTGTAGTAATTGAATATAAGGAATTTATTTAAATTGGAAACTCATATATAGATGCAAACATAAATGTGAATACAAAAGTAGAAATCATATACACATGTTTAAAAGTGCATGTAAGCCAAAAATCAACACACATAGAGTAACCACAACACATAGAATTGTGAATGGCTTCCATAAATGTGAATGTGTGGTTTGTATGAAGTGGAAGTGTGGACTATGTCTTATGACTTGTTGTTTTCTTTTGCTATGTGTGATGGTATGAGTAGAACCTGCTCCAGAGCAAGTTCTTCCTTTCCAAGATCAGGACTACCCATTCCAAAAGCAGCAGGAAGGACGCAAGTGTCCTTGACCACTTTGATCCTATACTAGGATGTGTAGGTAGAATTATTTGAATTGTCAATTGAAATATGAAACCCATGCTAGGATGTTTCCCTAGAATTGCACTACCTTGTTTCCTTGTAGCTTGGGTTGGGATTCATTTTATCATGTCATTTATTATTATGCATATGCTTAGCCATGCTTAGTATGGGATATTTGGGATATGATATCATCAGTTTATTTTACCATACTCTTGAATGAGATATTGTGAGTTATGCAGAGGTAGGGATCAAGGCAAGTTGGATGATTTGGTTGGTGCTGGGTGCACGAGACTCGGGTTTGTGTTTAGTACTTGCCTGGATCCTAAGGACCGGTTCATGGAGCATGTAACCTGACTTTACCATGCCAACCACATGCTGAGATGGGGCAGCTTGGCCAATTAATTAGGTGTATCCCCGGCGTAGTATGGGTGTGTTGGATGGTGCGGGGAATAGGTGTCAGCTGGACTACCTTATAAACCGCAAGGCTCAAGAGGGGGCCACTGCAGCGGGGTTGGAGCCTCTTGTATGCTGTTAGGGGTGACACCTCAGTGGGCCCACGCTCGTCAGGAATCCCTTTGTAAAGGCTTCGTAGTGATCTCCTGGCTACACACCTGGGAAGTGTGAATGTGGTTCGTAGCCACTGGCATAATGGAGGTTCTTTTAGTCCACCCGGCAACGGGGGATGAAATCACTACATGTGGGTACAGTGGTGCAAACTCTGCAGAGTCAAAACTGTCATGACAGTCGTGCTCACGGTCAAGAGCGGCTTGGACTTATTCATGATTGGAGGAGTGATGGTTTTGGAAGTTAAGAATGTTAAGCGGGGAGCTTAACCTTGGAAATGATGTTATGGTTATTTGATTATGATGATGGGATGGGAGTTTGGGATCATTTCACCTATGTAGTAATGTAGGTGCTTAATAAGATAAGGTGGTAGGCAATAATTGCGTAGTGCTTCAACCATAAGTTCAACCTCTCCTTGCTCTAGCCATGCATGACAAGATTTTCCCACACTTGCTGAGTACCATCGGTACTCAACCTTGCATATTTGTTGGTTTATATTGCTGCTCAGGTCAAGATAATGAAGTGATGTTTAATGATCAAGACTTTGGACCCGAAGAAGGTTTCTAGGTTCATAGAATCCCCCGGGCAACGCCTGTGACAGAGCCCACAAGAATAATATTCCGCTGCTAGTTTATTTATTTGTGATGAACTTATTATCGTCCATCGAGACATATGCTTTGTAAGACTTATTTATATTCGACACCTGGATTGTAATAAATGATGCTTCACTATGTGTCATCACATGTATGAGAAAATAATCCTGGCGTACATGTGATATTCACTCGGTTGTTCTTCAGAGAAACCGGGTGTGACAGTTCTTCCTCTTCTATCGGCATGATGGTTAGGTTATGAACATGAGACTTCCGGCTCAATGCATCGGCAACCACATTTGCCTTGCCCGGATGATAATGGATCTCAATCTCATATTACTTGATTAGATCTAACCATCTCCGTTGTCACATATTCAAATCTTTTTGGGTGAATATGTACTTCAAACTCTTGTGGTCAGTGTAGAGACGTACTAGGTTCCCTAGTAGGCAGTGTCTCCACATCTTCAAGTCAAGGACCACCACAGTGAGCTCAAGATTATGAGTTGGATAATGCTGCTCATGATTTCTGAGTTTTCGTGATCCATATGTGACCACACGACAGTCTTCATCAACACGCATCCCATTCCAATACCGGATGCGTCACAATATACATCGAATGGCTTCGTCTCAGAATGAATCTCTGACAATATTCATCTAAACCCAAGAAGTTGTGAAATTCGTGGACAGATTTGGGAGACTTCCATATCTGCACTTGCTCGATTTTTCTTGGATCTACAGCAATTCCTTCTGCTGAGATAATCTGCCCAAGAAATGGCACTTGCTTGATCCAAAACTCGCATTTGCTGAACTTGGCATAAAGCTTATGGTCTCTTAATTGTTGAAGCATGATATGTAAATGTTCGACATGTTCTTCCTCCGACTTGGAATAAACCAAAATGTCGTTGATGAAGACCACAACAAACTTGTCCAACTCTGGCATGAATATCGAATTCATGAGATACATGAAATGATCTAGAGCATTGGTGAGATCAAAAGACATTGACGAGAAACTCAGATAAGCCATATCTTGTAAAAAATGGCGTCTTTGGTACATCTTTGAAAGTGCATCTAGGTCCCGTGTGGGTTTTGGAGGATTGATGACAAACAATTAAAATGCTAATGAGGGATTGAGGGATGTGTGCAGATCGGTTGGATGGCAATAAGAGATTGAGGGATTTTCAAAATGGGAAATGGATAAGACGGCATGAAGCTACACAATAAAGTTAGGGTTTCTATTTTTCTTGAGTGTAGGAACGCCGCACTATTAAGAGGGACACGACACGCAGCAAAGAAAAGCATCCTCAATCCCACAAAAACAACCCTTAGTGTAGAAAAGAGTTGTTAGGTCAAAAACCTCGGACATGTCAGAGAGATTTGAAAAAGTACTCTCTGTATAGACTTGGACATGTCCGAAGGTTTTGAAGATGCACCTTCTGTTTAGAGTCGGACATATACGAAGTGTGGTTCGGACATGTCCAAAGTTTAAGAGTTTCTAAAATTCCCTAAGTCCAAAAGGTCGGACATGTCAGAGTAGTTTGGAGATGCACCTTCCGTTTAGGGTCGGACATATCCGAAGAATTTTGGACATGTCCAAAGTCTAGGGTTTCTAAAATTTCCTAAGTCCAGAAGGTCGGACATGTCAGAGGAGTTCAGAGATGCACCTTCTATTTAGGGTCGAACATATCCGAAGAATTTCGGACATGTCCGAAGTCTAGGGTTTCTGAAATTTCCTAAGGCTAGAAGGTCGAACATGTCAAAGGAGTTTGGAGATGCACCTTCTGTTTAGGGTCGTACATATCCGAAGAATTTCAGATATGTCCGAAGTCTAGGGTTTCTTAAATTTTCTAAGTCCAGAATGTCGGACATGTCAGAGGAGGTCGGAAATGCACCTTCTGTTTTGTGTCGAACATGTCCGAAGTGGAGTTGGGACATGTCCGAAGTCTGAGAATATCCGAAGACTGGTCCGGATATGTCAGCACAGACATGTACGAAATATGTCGGACATGTCTGAAGTGGAATCAATGGGACAGTCTGGATCAGTTTCAGTTGAGGACGTCATTTTATTGTTAATGGTCCCCAACCTCGGACAAGTCCGAAGTGGAGTTCGGACATGTCCGAACTTTAGTGGTTGGCAACGGTCATATTTTGGGAAGCCCTATAAAAGGAGGGATCTTGTCCCCATTTGAAGTGTGATCAACCCCAAAGCTTTCATAAGTGTTCTTGAGCATTCTTAGACCTCTCTCACACCCTCTAGCTTTCATTCTTGAATCTTGTGAGGATTTGAGGCCTTGTGAGGATATTCAAGGAGAAGAGATCCTAGGGTTGAGCTTGCTAAGTTACATACCATCAAGCTGCGTGGTTTGTTTTTATTACTCTTGGAGCTTTGTTCCTAGGTGGCTAGGTGTCGCCCGGTGACTCCCAACTTGTGGTGAGACCCGAGAAGTTTGTAATCACTTTTGAGTTGATAGTGTAACAACATAGTTTGATCTTTGTGATCACTTGGTGAGGGTTAGGGTTGAATGAGACCCAGTCCTTTGTGGACACCTCAACGGTGACGTAGATTCCTGTGTGGAATCAAACTTCGGTAAACAAATCCTCGTGTTCACTTGTGCTCATTTACTTGCTCCTTAATTTTATATCATTGTTCTTGCTTGTGATTGATCAAAACGCTAGCATTGACCTAGTGTAGTATTTAACTCATCAAGTTTGCTTAGTAGGTTGCTAGACCAGTTTAAGAGCTACTTCTAGACCATATTAACTATACACTTGACCTAGAACTGGTTAGTTTTATTTCCGCTGCGACTGACTTCGGAGAAATCTGATTTTATCAGACTTATCTGAAACATTTCGAACTTGTCCGAAATATACTCGAACTTGTCCGAACGTGACAGAGCAAGTCAGTTCATAATTGTGATTTAAATTTTAATTGGCCTATTCACCCCCTCTAGGCAACTTTCCATTGGTATCAGAGTCTAACTCTTCATTTAAGTGCTTAACCGCTTGAAGAGGTCATGGGGGAGACAAGAACCTACTACGAGGGCAAGAACCTAGGATCCCAAGGAAACGGCAAGAAGAACGAATCACATCACTCTCACACAAGTGATAGTGATGATGAAGTGAATTCCGTCACTCCTTTCATGAGCTACAAACGTGCAGGTCAAAGAAGGTGCCCCGTCTCCTCAGGTGATGAAGATAAAGAAGTGGAACGTCTTATGGCGTTGCTCAAGAAGAGAAAAGACAACAAGAAGAAAGAGAAGAAGAAGGAGGAGGAGGAGTCCAAGGACTACTCCCAATATCCTTTTAACTATGAACGTTAAATAACAATGCAAATTTTCTTTCCATCCTTGTTGCCAAGCCTCCTCATCTTGATGGTACAAACTACACGATGTGGAGGCATAACATGAAGTTACACCTTATCTCACTTAACCCCAGTCTTTGGAGTGTTGTATGTACAGGAGTAGAAATTCTGGAGGATGATGAAGAGCTCACTCCGAAGCAAGAACAACAAATTCATCGCAACGCTCAAGCTGCAGCCATCATCATATCATCATTGTCAAAAGAAGAGTTTCACAATGTGGATGGGTTGGAAATTGCCAAGGATATTTGGGACACTCTGAAGGTGGCACATGAAGGCACAAAATCCATCCGTGAGGCTAAAATTGAGATGATTGAGGGGGAGCTTAGATTTGCTATTAAAGACAATGAGAC
Source organism: Neostapfia colusana (assembly GCA_030760725.1). Classification (NCBI taxonomy): domain Eukaryota; kingdom Viridiplantae; phylum Streptophyta; class Magnoliopsida; order Poales; family Poaceae; genus Neostapfia; species Neostapfia colusana. The sequence goes on from JASWHV010000016.1 coordinate 37,039,317, forward strand.
TCTCCAAAAGATGTACAACCGGCTCAAGATCATCAACAAGAGTAGAGCTTATTGGTACAAGAAGTGGACTGACTATGAAGTGGTCAATAGGATGATAAGGGCATTCGCAGTGCGTAACCTCCCTCTTTGCACTTTGATTCGGGTGAACCCTCACTTTGAATCTATGACTCCCAATGAAGTCCTTGGGAAATTCATCAACCATGAGCTGATGGAATAAAGAGGCCAAACATGTAAATGAGCTGCACAAGATCACTTCTTCCAAAAGACACGATATTGCACTGTAACACCCCAAAATCTGTTAAGAGAGGAATTTAAAATTTTTTGGATGTACTGCATGTTGTGCAGAAATTCAAATTCAAATTGGAATTCAAATTCAAATGAAAACGGAAAAGAAAAGGAAAAAGAAAAAGAAAACCCAACCGGCCAGTGGGCCGAAACCCGCCAGCCGGCCCACTATTCCCCCGCGCCAGCCCACAACCGCGCGCCCTCTCTCCCTCTCACTGACATGCGGGGCCCGCGTGTCATCTCCTACCTCCCGCTCGCGCCAACCGACCGGACTCCCCCCCCCCCCGCGCCCGATCGCAACCAACTCCGGAAACCCGCGTCCTCATCCCGACTCCTGGTCCCGGACGACTCCAACTCGATCCAAACAGACCGCCGCCCCCCTCGCCTATATAAACGTCGACATCGCCCTATTTTCCCCCACGATCGGCTGTTTTTCCTCCCGGTGAGAACCGAAGCTTCTCCCGCCATTTTCCTTTGATCCTAGCTCGGATTCCCTGATCTAACGTGCTGATCATGTTCCACCGCCTCCGGGAAATCTCGCAGGTGAAGGAAATCCGGTGTTTTGAGCTCTAGACACAGCTCCGACGAGCACCGCTGCGTTTTCACCTCGGACCTCGCCGCCGACCGCCATCCAGGGCCTCCGAGCTAAAGAAAAACCCCGAGGTGAGATCCCCGACCTCTCCTCTACCGTTCTATGCCATGAAATCCAAGTCTTAGGAAGTATAGACAAAAATCTGAAGATCTCCGGCGAGATCACCGCCTCCCGCCGCCGCGCGCCGCCGGGCAGCGCGGGCTGGCTCCGGCCAGGGCGACGTGGCCCCTTGTGCGCCGTCTATTTTAAATCGCACGGTAGAATCAAAACCCACGCGTACCGGTTCGGCGATCTAATCTGAGCCGTCTATTTTAAATCAGACGGCTCACATCAGCCCCGCGTTATAAAGGCCGGGATTCTTACGCGCTACCCCCTGGGGATTTCGGAAAACACAAGCTAGCCCCGGAAACTTCTGATCTAGCCCCTGGAACTTCAGAAATTCATGTAAATTCATTTAAAAATCACTTTTAGCCCCTGGACTTAATAAAAATTAGGAAAACCCCTCTGTTATGTGTAGTTAGACCCCTGGAAATTCATGAAATAATAAATTAGACCCTGTAGTAGGGTGGATTTACCTTTTTGACCCTATATGATACTAAACTTAGAAATTTGAATATGTGACTAGGATTTAAATTTAAAAGGTAAGGCAAACACATGTGCAAATTTAAATTTAAACTCTCCTAGCACTTGGAAAACTTTAGAATGAACTAAAAGTAGATTTTAGGCTGAAATGAAATCTGCTTAAGTGTTGTTCATATTTATTAGTTCTAGAAACACATTTTTAGGCTAGGAAATAATTCTAAAAACTGATAAAATAAATTTAAATTAGTTCACATCAGAAGAGAAGTTCAAAAGTATATTATTTAATATTTTAGATCAGAACCTATTCTGTTTAGATGATAAGTCCTACTATATAAGATTTAAAACTCACTTTTAGGCATAGAAAATAAATCTAGAAAATATAGGAAAATAGGTATGCATAATTAGAAAATGATAAATGAAGTCTCCAAATCCAAAGACTTCAGTTTAGGATTTGGTAGAAGATCTGAAAACCTATTTGGAGTAGGAAAATACCTTTTATACAAACTTTGTGGCTAAGAAGTATAATAATTAAATATAAAGAATTTGTTCAAATTGGAACTTCATATATAGTGTGCAAACAGAAATCTGAATACAGAAGTTAGAAATCATATACATATGTTTAAAAGTGCATGAAGGCCAAAAATCAACACATGTAGAGTAACCACAACACTTAGAAATGAGAATGACTTTCATAGGTATGTATGTGTGGTTTGTATGAAGTGAAAGTGTGAACTATGTCTTATGGATTGTTGTTTTCTTTTGCTATGTGTATTGGCATGAGTAGAACCTGCCCCAGAGCAAGTTCTCCCCTTCCAAGACCAAGACTTTCTATTCCAGAGCAGCATGAAGAAGGCAAGTGTCCTTGACCACTTTGATCCTATGCTAGGATGTGTAGATAGAATTATTTGCATTGTCAATTGAAATATGAAACCCATGCTAGGAAGTTTCCCTAGGATTGCATTACCTTGTTTCCTTGTAGCTTGGGTTGGGATTTATTTTATCATGTCATTTATTTATATGCTTAGGCTTAGCCATGCTTAGAATGGGATAAGTGGGATATGAGATCATCAATTTATTTACCTTACTCTTGAATGAGATGTTGTGAGTTATGTAGAGGTAGGGATCGAGGCAAGTTGGATGATTTGGTTGGTTCTGGGTGCACGAGTGTAACACCCCAAAAATCTTGTTAAGACCCTAAATCATGTTAAGAGGGGAATTTAAAATTTTTTGGACGTGTTACATGTTTTGCAACAATTTGAATTCAAACTGGAATTCAATTTAAATTCAAAACAGAAAAGAAATAGAAAAAGAAAAAAAGAAAACAGAAAAAAACCGGCAAGTGGGCCGAAACCCACCAGCCGGCCCACCCAGCAACCGCGCCAGCCCGCAGCCGCGCGCGCTCTTTCCTCCCACTGACAGGCGGGGCCCGCCAGCCCTTCTTCTACCTCGCGCCGCGCCGGGACTCTTTCACCCCGAATCCAAACCGATCCTGATTTCTGCGAATCCCAGCCGAATTTCGCTCGGGGGCGACGCAAACTCGATCTAAACCACCCCGCCGCCCTTCCCCGTCTATAAAAACCCCGGCCTCGTTCTGTTTTTCCCACGCGATCCGTTGATTTTACTCCGGTGAGAAACCGAGCCTTCTCCAGCGAATTCCGACCGATCTAAGATCGGAAATTCCGATCTAACTCGCTGGTCTTGATCCACCGCCTCCGGGGAACACTGCAGGTGCAGAAAACTCGGTGACTTGCGGTTTAAACACAGCGCCGACGAGCCTCGCCGTGGTTTCAATTCGGACCTCGTCGCTGACCGCCTTCCAGGACCTCCGAGCTCAAGAAAACCCCCGAGGTGAGATCCCCGACCTCCCCTCCACCGATCTATGCCATAAAATCATAGTTCTCGGAAGAATTCTCAAAGATCCGAAAGTCTCCGGCGAGATCACCGCCTCCCGCCGCCGTGCGCCGCCGGGCAGCGGCGCCCGCGCTCGATCAGAGCGACGTGGCCGCTTGTGCGCCGTCTATTTTAATCGCACGGTAGACTTTAAAACCCCGCGTACCGGTTCGGCGTTATAATCTCAGCCGTTTGTTTTAAATCGGACGGTCCACGTCAGCCCCGCGTTATAAAGACTGGAAATCTTACGTGCTACCCCCTGGGGTTCTCGGGAAATAAGAGCTAGCCCCGGAAACTTCTGATCTAGCCCCTGGAACTTCAGAAAATCATGTAAATTCATTTAAAATCAGTTTTAGCCCCTCGACTTAATAAAAATTAGGAAAAACTCCTCTGTTATGTATAGCTAGACCCCTGAAAATTGTTAAAATAATATTATAGACCCTGTAGTGGGGTGAGTTTACCTTTTTAGCCCTATTTAGTATTAAATTTAGTAAATTGAATATGTGGCTAGTGTTTAAAAATTAAAAAGTGGGACAAACATATTGTCAAAATTAAATTAAAAACTTTCTCAGTATTTAGAAAACTTTGGAGTGAGATAAAAATATATTTTGGGCTGAAATGAATCTGTTTAATTTATTATTCACATTTAGGGACATATTTTTAAGTAAGGAATAGTTCTGGAAAATAGGGAAAATAATTGTAATATAGTCTACATCAGAGACAAAGGTAAAAATATGTTATTAAATTATTTAGGACCAGAACCTATTCTGTTTAGATGATGTGTCTTACTATTTTTATAATAAAGTACACATTTAGGCATAGGAAAATAAATCTGAAAATATAGCAACTAGTAAATGATAAATGGAGTTTCTAAAATCCAAAGAATTCAGTTTAGGGTTGGTGGAAATTCTGAATACACATATGGAGAAGAAAAATACCTTTCATGCATACTTGGTAACAAAAAGGTGTAGTAAATAAATATAAGGAAAATTATTTAAATTGGAAACTCATATATAAAGTATGCAAGCATAAATGTGAATACAAAAGTATGAATCATATACACATGATTAAAAGTGCATGCAAGCCACAAATCAACACACATAGAGTAACCACAACACATATAGTTGTGAATGACTTTCATAAATATGAATGTGTGGTTTGTATGAAGTGGAAGTGTGAACTATGTCTTATAGATTGTTGTTTTTCTTTTGCTATGTGTGATGGTATGATGTAGAACCTGCTCAAGAGCAAGTTATTCCTTTCCAAGATCAGGACTACCCATTTCAAGAGCAGCAGGAAGGAGGCAAGTGTCCTTGACCACTTTGATCCTATACTAGGATGTGTAGCTAGAATTATTTGCATTGTCAATTGAAATATGAAACCCATGCTAGGAAGTTTCCCTAGAATTGCATTACCTTGTTTCCTTGTAGCTTGGGTTGGGATTTATTTTATCATGTCATTTATTATTATGCATATGCTTAGCCATGCTTAGAATGGGATATTTGGGATATGAGATCATCAGTTTATTTTACCATACTCTTGAATGAGATATTGTGAGTTATGTAGAGGTAGGGATCAAGGCAAGTTGGATGTTTTGGTTGTGTGCTGGGTGCACGAGACTCGGGTTTGTGTTTAGTACTTGCCTGGATCCTAAGGACCGGTTCATTGAGCATGTAACCTGGCTTTACAGTGCCAACCACATGCTGAGATGGGGCAGCTTGGCCAAATAATTAGGTGTATCCCCGGCGTAGTATGGGTGTGTTGGATGGTGCGGGGAGTAGGTGTCAGCTGGACTACCATATGAACCGCAAGGCTCAAGAGGGGCCACTGCAGCGGGGTTGGAGCCTCTTGTATGCTGTTAGGGGTGAAACCTCAGTGGGCCCACGCTCGTCGGGAATCCCTTTGTAAAGGCTTCGTAGTGATCTCCTGGCTACACACCTGGGAAGTGTGAATGTGGTTCGTAGCCACTGGCATAATGGAGGTTCTTTTAGTCCACCCGGCAATGGGGGATGAAATCACTACATGTGGGTACAGTGGTACAAACTCTGCAGAGTCAAAACTGTCATGACAGCCGTGCTCACGGTCAAGAGCAGCTTGGACTTATTCATGATTAGAGAATTGATGGTTTTGGAAGTTGTGAATGTTAAGCAGGGAGCTTAACATTGGTAATGATGTTATGGTTATTTGGTTATGATGATGGGATGGGAAATTGGGACCATTTTCACCTGTGTAGTAATGTAGGTGCTTAATAAGCTAAGGTGATAGGTATTAATTGCGTAGTGCTTTAACCATGAGTTCGACCTCCCCTTGTTCTAGCCATGCATGACATAACTTTCCCACACTTGCTGAGTACCATCGGTACTCAACCTTGCATATTTGTTGGTTTATATTGCTGCTCAGGTCAAGATAATGAGGTGGTGTATAATGACCAAGACTTTGGACCCGAAGAAGGTTTCTAGGTTCATGGAGACCCCGGGCAACGCCTGTGACGGAGCCCTCGAGAATAATATTCCGCTGCTAGTTTATTTACTTGTGATGAACTTATTATTGTCCATCGAGACATTTGCTATGTAAGACTTATTTATATTCGACACCTGGCTTGTAATAAATGATGCTTCACTATTTGTCATCATATGTATGAGAAAATAATCCTGACATACATGTGATATTCACTTGGTTGTTCTTCGGAAAAACCGGGTGTGACAGAAGTGGTATCAGAACCAAGGTTGCCCGTAGGAACGTAGACCTAGGTAGAAATGAACGTATTTAAGGGCCTTATTTTCTTAAAAACTATTTTTACAAGGTGTGTGTTGAAAAGTGTTATTTAATGAGTCACTTTCTTCATCTTACCCCAATTTTCATTCAAAATAGGATTTTTGTTTAAAATTTTATCTAACCTAAGTTTAAATGCTTTTTGTTTTAGATGGTTCGCATGATTCGCACCGCTCGCAAGTCCACAGGAGGGAGAGTTCCCATAGTTGCCCTTGCCGAAAGAGAGGAGACCGTCCGGTGACGTACCTTTTCTACGGATTGGCAGTAGGAGGCTTGTTGCGCCGTCTTCGACGTATGCTCGATGCCGCCGGCAATACGGGCAAGCTAATCATCCACTATAACTCCACCAGGACCATCCGTGAGAAGAGGGAAGAATGGAGCTCAGAGATGAGGATTATACACAAAAATCGGCTGCTTAAGATCCACCGCTCTCCAGCTTGTAGAGCGACACAGGTCGATGCGGAGAAGGATGTCACCTAGGAGGCCATCACCTGCCAGAGTCACATCTATCGTCGCCACCTGGACAGGACTGAGTACATGTATGTCCTCCAGCGTGAGAGTGGTACCACGGAGTACAAGTACCCGCCAGTGCAGCAAGGGACTTCCTATGAGCACATGGACTTGTGCTTGGAGGATGCTGCTATGCTCAGCACTCGACTGCAGGATTGTCAGCAAGAACTTCAGGATGTTCGGGACACCCTGAAGGAAACGGAGGCGTTGCTGCGAGCCTGCTTGAGGGCGAGAGAAAGAGGAGATGGGAATGAACTGTGTGTCACCGTGAACGATACATGGACTCCTGACTCCCCTGATCGCCGAGCGATCAGGCGTCGTCGCACTTCTCCACCAGCAGCCTCCCCACCCAAAGCAGAGTCAGAAGGCAGCCGAAATGATGAGGAAGATCCCGAGGAGCCAGCTCAAGAAAATGAGTAGCGTAGAGCCTTTCCCTTAAATTAGAAGGATGTCGAGTAGTCGAGTCGTTACGTTAGTTAATGGTGTTAATGCTTGGTGTGTGACGTGAGTTGTGGAAGCCTTGAGCAATTGTCAACAACCTCGTCTTTAGATTGTTTTGCTTTGGCGTGTGAACCCACATGAAATAATATTGCATTTATTTTTGTGTGAGAAATAAACCCTCAGAAAAGTATAACAAAGCCTCAACACTTCAAAGTACAAACAAATGAAAGTAGTAAGATGATACTAAATGCTTTCAAATTAACATTGGTTGATTTTGCCATATGGTCGGAAGAGGAAAAGGACGTGCTGCCAACCCCGCCAACAATAACGATGAGGCATGCAACCCTCATCTTTCTGGAGGCCAGGACCGGGGTGGTCGCCGTGAAGGAGTTGATCCCCTCCACCAAATGCTGGAGAATCAAAATCAGCTCATCCAGAACTTGACTCAAGTGGTGGCCAACTTGCATCAAGTTCCACCTCCACAAGCTGCACCACCCCAACCAAGGTTGAGTGAGTTTCTAGGAACTCAACCTCCAAAGTTTGCAAGTGCTGCTGAACCACTGGAGGCAGATGATTGGCTTAAGACCATTGAGAGCAAGATGAGGATCATACAGTGCCAAGGGTATGAGAGGGTGTTGTTTGCCTCTCATCAATTTCATGGACCTGCTGCAGATTGGTGGACCGCCTACGTGGCTGCCCATCATGACCCTGAGAACATCACTTGGGAAGAGTTCAAGCGTAGCTTCCGAAACCATTACATCCCAAGAGGCGAACTCAAAAACAATAGGAAGGAGTTTTTGGGACTGCAGCAGGGAAACATGACAGTGAGGGAATACCTCACTAAATTTACTCAACTATGCCGTTATGCCCCACGGGACATAGAGACTGATGAGCCGAAACAAGATTGTTTCGTGGAAGGACTTACCGCAGAGATGCAGTGTGCAATGTCCTCAAATGAGTATGAAAGCTTCCAAAAGATGGTGGACAGAGCATTTGTGGTAGAAAGGAAGCTAAAGGCCTTGGAAAATGAGAATAAGAGGAAGGCCGGGTGGTCACACCAAGCCTCAGGGAGCAACACCCGCCCACGTCTGATGCAGCAACCCGCAGGGCAGACGAACCGTGCTGCGGTACCCTACTCAGCACCAAGGGGGTACAACCCGAACTACAGGCCTCCGGCAGCACCAGCACAGCCGCAACGTCAGTTTGTACAGCAGCCTGGCCCCGCATATCCACCTCGACCAGCAGTGCAAGGACCCCCAAACCAACCCCAAGACAATAAAGGCCAGGCACCTAAGGTTGGGGTGCAATGTTTTAACTGTGGTGATGTGGGGCACTATGCCCATAAGTGCCCAAAGAAGAAGCCCGTGCAGCCACAACAGCAGAATGTAATGAGAGGACGGGTGAACCACGTCACTATGGAGGAAGCACAAGAGACACCCGACGTGGTAGTTGGTAAGTTTCCTGCCAATTTACACATTGCAACCCTGCTGTTTGATTCTGGTGCTACCCACTCGTTCATTGCTCAAGGGTTTGTTAAGAAGCATGACCTAGCAACCACACAAATGAACCATATGCTAGCCGTAAACTCTGCAGGTGGAGAAATAAGGACAAGACAAGTGTGTCCCAAAGTGAACCTAGACATTAATGGGGTGGTATTTACTGCTAACCTCATAGTGATCGATTCACAAGGGATAGATATTATCTTGGGTATGGATTGGTTGACAAAACATAAAGGAATCATCCATTGTTCGACCAGAACGGTGGAACTAACTCACCCTAGTGGCACAAGAGTAAAGTTCATAACAATACACGAGCCTAGGAGGGACATTAAATTAAATCAAGTTGAGGTGAAAGTGGAGGAGATCAGGACCATCAGGGAATATCCAGATGTTTTTCTGGAGGAATTGCCAGGTATGCCTCCCGATCGTGAAGTGGAATTCGCAATTGAGCTAGTGCCTGGGACAACCCCGATGTACAAGAGACGTTATCGGATGGACTCCAAGCAGCTAGAAGAACTCAAGGATCATTTGAGAGAATTGACGGAGAAGGGGTATATTCGCCCTAGTTCCTCACCTTGGGGAGCTCCGGTCATATTTGTGCCCAAGAAGAACGGAACCAAAAGGTTATGCGTGGATTACCGTGCCTTGAATGAGGTAACCATCAAGAACAAGTACCCATTACCCCGCATTGAGGACTTGTTTGATCAGTTGAGGTGAGCTTGTGTGTTCTCGAAAATTGATCTCAGGTCGGGATACCACCAACTCATGATAAGGCAATCTGATATTCCCAAGACAGCTTTCGTATCTCGGTACGGACTGTATGAATATACTGTCATGCCTTTCGGGCTAACTAATGCCCCGGCATACTTCATGTATCTCATGAACAAGGTATTCATGGAATATCTGGACAAATTTGTGGTGGTTTTCATAGATGACATTCTCGTCTTCTCTAAAGATGAAGAAGAACATGAGAAGCATCTAAGGTTGGTGTTGCAGAGGCTGAGAGAACACCAACTATATGCCAAGTTGAGCAACTGTGAGTTTTGGCTGAAGAGAGTTCCCTTCTTAGGACATATAATCTTGGAGGGAGGAATCTCCGTAGATCCCACCAAAATCGAGGATATACAGAAGTGGAAGACCCCTGAAAATGTCGGGGAAGTTCGAAGCTTTTTGGGATTGGCGGGATACTATCGACGGTTTATTGAGGGATTCTCTAAGATCTCGAGACCCATTACCAAATTGTTGGAGAAGGGAATCACATTCACATGGACGCCACAGTGCGAAACGAGTTTTCAGGAGTTAAAGAAAAGACTGACAACAGCCCCAGTGCTGGTTATGCCAGATATGCAGAAGAACTTTATGGTGTACCGCGATGCCTATGGAAACGGGTTGGGATGTGTTCTCATGCAAGAAGGGCATGTCGTGGCTTATGCATCCCGGCAGCTTCGGAAGCACGAGAAGAACTATCCTACACATGACCTAGAACTAGCCGCAGTGGTACACGCGTTGAAAATTTGGCGGCACTATTTGATGGGGAAGAGGACCGAGATATATACGGATCATAAGAGTTTGAAGTACATATTCACACAGCCAGACCTTAACCTCAGACAAAGGAGATGGTTAGAGTTAATCAATGACTTTGATGTGGGCATCAACTATCATCCTGGGAAAGCAAACGTCGTGGCCAATGCTTTAAGTCGGAAAGTGCAGGTCAATAAGTTGAGCTTGAAGAACATGCCCGCAGAATTAAAGGACGAGGTTACAAGGCTCAATCTATGTCTTGTGAATAGTGGTGAAGCCATTGCCATGGAAATGGACTCCACACTAGAGCGAGACATACGCAATGGTCAAAAGAACGACGAGAAGATACAAGAAATCAGGCAACTCATCAAGGAAAATACAGCACCTAGTTTCAGAGAGGATGAACAAGGAACAGTGTGGCACGGGAAAAGAATCTGTGTGCCAGAAGTAAAGAAGATCCGCGAATTGATTTTGAAGGAGGCTCACAATTTTGACTATTCCATTCATCCTGGGAGTACGAAGATGTACCAGGACCTCAAAAGCAGGTATTGGTGGTATGGCATGAAGCGAGATATCGCGGAACATGTTGCCCTATGTGACACATGTCAGTTGGTGAAAGCAGAACATCAACGACCCGCGGGATTATTGCAACCACTCAAAGTGCCTGAATGGAAATGGGAAGAAATCGGTATGGATTTCATAGTGGGATTGCCTAGGACCCAATCAGGATATGATTCAATATGGGTCGTCATCGACAGGTTAACCAAGATGGCTCATTTCATCCCCGTGAAAGAAAGCTACAGCGGATCCAAATTGGCGGAATTGTACATGTCAAGGATCGTGTGTTACCATGGAGTGCCAAAGAAGATTGTGTCGGATCGAGGGACACAGTTCACCTCAAGGTTCTGGCAGAAGTTGCACGAAACCATGGGAACTCATCTGAATTTCAGCTCTGCCTATCATCCCCAAACTGACGGGCAGACGGAAAGAACCAATCAGAATCTTGACGATATGCTGAGGGCATGTGCACTAAAAAACAATCGGAGTTGGGACAAGAACTTACCGTATGCGGAATTCTCCTATAACAACAGTTATCAGGCTAGTATGAAGATGTCACCGTTCGAAGCTTTGTATGGGAGGAAGTGCAGAACTCCCCTATTTTGGAACCAAACAGGGGAAAGTAAAGTGTTTGGTCCCGAGGTACTACAAGAAGCCGAGGCGAAGGTGAGGGAAATCCGCAACAACTTGAGGATAGCACAGACACGCCAAAAGAGCTATGCCGATGTACGAAGAAGAGAGCTTGTTTTCAACACGGGAGACTATGTCTATCTCAAGGTGTCCCCTATCAGAGGACTTCGTCGGTTCAAGGTGAAAGGGAAGTTGTCACCTCGATACATCGGACCCTTTCAAGTTCTGGAAAGGAAAGGTGAAGTGGCGTATCAACTAGAGTTACCGGCTCGTCTGTCAGATGTGCACGATGTATTCCATGTGTCACAACTCAAGAAATGCCTGAGGACGCCTGAAGAGGTGTTACCCATGAATGAAGTGGACGTAGCTGAGGATTTGTCTTATGCCGAGCAACCATACAAGATTTTGGAGACAATGGAACGCCTCACCAGAAATAAAAGAATCCGGATGTGCAAGGTGCAGTGGAAGCATCACTCAGAGGAGGAAGCCACCTGGGAGCGGGAAGATGAGCTCAAGGCACAATTTTCGGAATTGTTTTCTTAGAACCACGAATCTCGAGGATGAGATTTCTTTTAAGGGGGGTAGAGCTGTAACACCCCAAAAATCTTGTTAAGACCCTAAATCATGTTAAGAGGGGAATTTAAAAATTTTTGGACGTGTTGCATGTTTTGCAACAATTTAAATTCAAACTGGAATTCAATTTAAATTCAAAACAGAAAAGAAATAGAAAAAGAAAAAAAAAGAAAACAGAAAAAACCGGCCAGTGGGCCGAAACCCACCAGCCGGCCCACCCAGCAACCGCGCCAGCCCGCAGCCGCGCGCGCTCTTTCCTCCCACTGACAGGCGGGGCTCGCCAGCCCTTCTTCTACCTCGCGCCGCGCCCTGACTCTCTCACCCCGAATCCAAACCGATCCGGATTTCTGCGAATCCCAGCCGAATTTCGCTCAGGGGCGACGCAAACTCGATCTAAACCACCCCGCCGCCCTTCCCCGTCTATAAAAACCCCGGCCTCGTTCTGTTTTTCCCACGCGATCCGTCGATTTTACTCCGGTGAGAAACCGAGCCTTCTCCGGCGAATTCTGGCTGATCTAAGCTCGGAAATTCCGATCTAACTCGCTGGTCTTGATCCACCGCCTCCGGGGAACACTGCAGGTGCAGAAAACTCGGTGACTTGCGGTTTAAACACAGCGCCGACGAGCCTCGCCGTGGTTTCAATTCGGACCTCGTCGCCGACCGCCTTCCAGGACCTCCGAGCTCAAGAAAACCCCCGAGGTGAGATCCCCGACCTCCCCTCCACCGTTCTATGCCATAAAATCACAGTTCTCAGAAGAATTCTCAAAGATCCGAAAGTCTCCGGCGAGATCACCGCCTCCCGCCGCCGTGCGCCGCTGGGCAGCGCCGCCCGCGCTCGATTAGAGCGACGTGGCCGCTTGTGCGCCGTCTATTTTAAATCGCACGGTAGACTTTAAAACCCCACGTACCGGTTCGGCGTTATAATCTCAGCCGTTTGTTTTAAATCGGACGGTCCACGTCAGCCCCACGTTATAAAGACTGGAAATCTTACGTGCTACCCCCTGGGGTTCTCGGGAAATAAGAGCTAGCCCCGGAAACTTCTGATCTAGACCCTGGAACTTCAGAAAATCATGTAAATTCATTTAAAAATCAGTTTTAGCCCCTGGACTTAATAAAAATTAGGAAAAACTCCTCTGTTATGTATAGCTAGACCCCTGAAAATTGTTAAAATAATATTATAGACCCTGTAGTGGGGTGAGTTTACCTTTTTAGCCCTATTTAGTATTTAATTTAGGAAATTGAATATGTGGCTAGTGTTTAAAAATTAAAAAGTGGGACAAACATATTGTCAAAATTAAATTAAAAACTTTCTCAGTATTTAGAAAACTTTGGAGTGAGATAAAAATATATTTTGGGCTGAAATGAATCTGTTTAATTTATTATTCACATTTAGGGACATATTTTTAAGTAAGGAATAGTTCTGGAAAATAGGGAAAATAATTGTAAAATAGTCTACATCAGAGGCAAAGGTCAAAATATGTTATTAAATTATTTAGGACCAGAACCTATTCTGTTTAGATGATGTGTCTTACTATTTTTATAATAAAGTACACATTTAGGCATAGGAAAATAAATCTGAAAATATAGCAACTAGTAAATGATAAATGGAGTTTCTAAAATCCAAAGAATTCAGTTTAGGGTTGGTAGAAATTCTGAATACACATATGGAGAAGAAAAATACCTTTCATGCATACTTGGTAACAAAAAGGTGTAGTAAATAAATATAAGGAAAATTATTTAAATTGGAAACTCATATATAAAGTATGCAAGCATAAATGTGAATACAAAAGTAGGAATCATATACACATGATTAAAAGTGCATGCAAGCCACAAATCAACACACATAGAGTAACCACAACACATATAGTTGTGAATGACTTTCATAAATATGAATGTGTGGTTTGTATGAAGTGGAAGTGTGAACTATGTCTTATAGATTGTTGTTTTTCTTTTGCTATGTGTGATGGTATGATGTAGAACCTGCTCAAGAGCAAGTTATTCCTTTCCAAGATCAGGACTACCCATTTCAAGAGCAGCAGGAAGGAGGCAAGTGTCCTTGACCACTTTGATCCTATACTAGGATGTGTAGCTAGAATTATTTGCATTGTCAATTGAAATATGAAACCCATGTTAGGAAGTTTCCCTAGAATTGCATTACCTTGTTTCCTTGTAGCTTGGGTTGGGATTTATTTTATCATGTCATTTATTATTATGCATATGCTTAGCCATGCTTAGAATGGGATATTTGGGATATGAGATCATCAGTTTATTTTACCATACTCTTGAATGAGATATTGTGAGTTATGTAGAGGTAGGGATCAAGGCAAGTTGGATGTTTTGGTTGTGTGCTGGGTGCACGAGACTCGGGTTTGTGTTTAGTACTTGCCTGGATCCTAAGGACCGGTTCATGGAGCATGTAACCTGGCTTTACAGTGCCAACCACATGCTGAGATGGGGCAGCTTGGCCAAATAATTAGGTGTATCCCCGGCGTAGTATGGGTGTGTTGGATGGTGCGGGGAGTAGGTGTCAGCTGGACTACCATATGAACCGCAAGGCTCAAGAGGGGGCCACTGCAGCGGGGTTGGAGCCTCTTGTATGCTGTTAGGGGTGAAACCTCAGTGGGCCCACGCTCGTCGGGAATCCCTTTGTAAAGGCTTCGTAGTGATCTCCTGGCTACACACCTGGGAAGTGTGAATGTGGTTCGTAGCCACTGGCATAATGGAGGTTCTTTTAGTCCACCCGGCAACGGGGGATGAAATCACTACATGTGGGTACAGTGGTACAAACTCTGCAGAGTCAAAACTGTCATGACAGCCGTGCTCACGGTCAAGAGCGGCTTGGACTTATTCATGATTAGAGAATTGATGGTTTTGGAAGTTGTGAATATTAAGCGGGGAGCTTAACATTGGTAATGATGTTATGGTTATTTGGTTATGATGATGGGATGGGAAATTGGGACCATTTTCACCTGTGTAGTAATGTAGGTGCTTAATTAGCTAAGGTGATAGGTATTAATTGTGTAGTGCTTTAACCATGAGTTCGACCTCCCCTTGTTCTAGCCATGCATGACATAACTTTCCCACACTTGCTGAGTACCATCGGTACTCAACCTTGCATATTTGTTGGTTTATATTGCTGCTCAGGTCTTGGCGCAGCGGTAAAGCTGTTGCCTTGTGACCATGAGGTCACGGGTTCGAGTCCTGGAAACAGCCTCTTGCAGAAATGCAGGGAAAGGCTGCGTACAAAAGACCCAAGTGGGTCGGACCCTTCCCCGGACCCTGCGCAAGCGGGAGCTACATGCACCGGGCTGCCCTTTTTTTATATTGCTGCTCAGGTCAAGATAATGAGGTGGTGTATAATGACCAAGACTTTGGACCCGAAGAAGGTTTCTAGGTTCATGGAGACCCCGGGCAACGCCTGTGACGGAGCCCTCGAGAATAATATTCCGCTGCTAGTTTATTTACTTGTGATGAACTTATTATTGTCCATCGAGACATTTGCTATGTAAGACTTATTTATATTCGACACCTGGCTTGTAATAAATGATGCTTCATTATTTGTCATCACATGTATGAGAAAATGATCCTGGCATACATGTGATATTCACTTGGTTGTTCTTCGGAAAAACCGGGTGTGACAACGAGTCTTGGGTTTGTGTTTAGTACTTGCCTGGATCCTAAGGACCGGTTCATGGAGCATGTAACCTGGCTTTACCGTGCCAACCACATGCTGAGATGGGGCAGCTTGGCCAATTAATTAGATGTATCCCCGGTGTAGTATGGGTGTGTTGCATGGTGCGGGGAATAGGTGTCAGCTGGACTACCATATGAACCGCAAGGCTCAAGAGGGGGCCACTGCAGCGGGGTTGGAGCCTCTTGTATGCTGTTAGGGGTGAAACCTCAGTGGGCCCATGCTCGTCGGGAATCCCTTTGTAAAGGCTTTGTAGTGATCTCCTAGCTACACACCTGGGAAGTGTGAATGTGGTTCGCGGCCACTAGCATAATGGAGGTTCTTTTAGTCCACCCGGCAACGGGGGATGAAATCACTACATGTGGGTACAGTGGTGCAAACTCTGCAGAGTCAAAACTGTCATGACAGCCGTGCTCACGGTCAAGAGCGGCTTGGACTTATTCATGATTAGAGGATGATGACTTTGAAGGTTGTGGATGTTAAGCGGGGAGCTTAACATTGGAAGTGATGTTATGGTTATTTGATTTTGATGATGGGTTGGGAGATTGGGACCATTTCACCTATGTAGTAATGTAGGTGCTTAATAAGCTAAGGTGATAGGTATTAATTGTGTAGTGCTTTAACCATGAGTTCTACCTCTCCTTGCTCTAGCTATGCATGACATAACTTTCCCACACTTGCTGAGTACCAACGGTACTCAAACTTGCATATTTGTTGGTTTAAATTGCTGCTCAGGTCAAGGGGATGATGTGGTGTTCAATGACCAAGACTTCGGACCCGAAGAAGGATTCTAGGTTCATGGAGTCCCCCGGGCAACTCCTGTGATGGAGCCCACAAGAATAATATTCCGCTGCTATTTTATTTACATGTTATGAACTTATTATCATCCATCGAGACGTATGCTTTGTAAGACATATTTATATTCGACACCTGGCTTGTAATAAATGATGCTTCACTATTTGTCATCACATGTATGAGAAAATGATCCTGGCATACATGTGATATTCACTCGGTTGTTCTTCGGAGAAACCGGGTGTGACATGCACTCAAGGCATCCAAGAAGTCAAAGGGTAAAGAAGTGCAAGAAGAGAGCTCAAGTGAGGGAAGTGATGATGAGAGCTCTATGGATGATGAAGAAATGACCCTTTTCATAAGGAAATTCAAAAGAATGATAAGGAAAAAGAAGAACTCAAGCTATGAGAGAAAAACCAAGGACAAGACAAGGTCAAAGACAAAGCGAGCCTGCTAAAACTGTGGCAAATATGGCCACTACATTGCAAACTGTCTTCATGAGAAGAAGGAAGAATGAAGACAAGAAAAAGAAGAAAGAAGCTAAAGACAAGAAATTCTTCAAGAGGAAGAAATTTCATGGAGCTGTTCACATAGGAGAAGAATGGGACTCAAGTGATGAAACCTCATCGTCTGAAGATGAAGGAGTGGCAAATATTGCCATTGACAAGTCCTTAAGAAAGAAGATGCTCTTGCCCAACCGAGGTATTTGGAGGAAGGAAAAACACACTTGTCTCATGGCCAAGGAGACAAAGCGCAAGGTAACCCCAAAATCCTCCACTAAGTCTATTGCTAGTGATAGTCTCTATGATAGTAGCGGTAGTGATGTAGAATTCATGTCTAAAGGCATCAGTAAAAAGACTATTGCTAAAATGGAAAACCTCATGAATCAAGTAGTTAATATGGATACAATTCTTGATAAGCAAGAAGGATTACTTGTTGTTGAAAAGGAGAAAAACCGTGAGCTAGAGGAACTCCTAGAACTTGAAAAGAAAAATGTAGAAAGTTAGAATTAGAACTTGCATCATGCAAAGAGACTTGTTCAAGTCTCAAAAGCTCAAATGTGATGCTCCAAGACGAATTTGATAGTTTGGCAAAAACTCACAGATCACTTGAAGTAAAATTTGAGTCTCTTAAGTCTAGTACTTCATTCTCTAGAGATTCACCTAAATTATCTAAGCAATCAACTACAAAAAGCTGCAAGTGTACAAAATTGATAACCAATCTAAGGGAACAACTTAGTGCAGCCTAAGGAAAATCTCAAACTAAAAGGGAAGTGTTTGACAAAGAAAAAGTTGATTATGCTAGAAGTGCATTTTTGAACTCTATATCCCGTTTAATTAAAGATGGTATTGGATATGTTAGGGGTGGAAAAGAAAATTCTAGAACTATTGAGGACAACAAGGAACACATTACTTTTGTTAAGCAAGGATCATCTAATTATGTGCACTCAAACAATTCCTATTATGTAAATGATGTTTTAGCTACAACTATGCCATTTCATGATTTCGATGCTACTTACGTTCTTATGTGAAACAAATGTGGTAGAATTGTTGCTAAATATGTTGGGCCATGCCACAAGAAATCAAAAGCTTGTGGGTGGGTGCCCAAAACTCTTATGACTAACGTGAGAGGATCCATACAAGCTTGGGTACCTAAAACCAAGGCATAATCTGTTTTGTAGGCATACTCCTCCGGTAGATCAAAATGGGTACTTTATAATGGATGTACAAACCACATGACCGGAGAGAAGAACATGTTCATGGCATATGAAGAAAATGATGATCCAAGTGAAAGCATCTCTTGTGGAGACAATAGTCAAGGAAAAGTACTCGGTGTTGGTAAAATAGCTATCTCTTCTCAACACTCAATTTCTCAGGTCTTGCATGTCGATTCACTTGATTATACTTTATTATCCGTTTCACAACTTTGTGAAAAAGGGTACAACTGCATGTTCACCAATGAAGGTGTGACCTTCTTTAGAAGAAGCGATAACTCAATTGCATTTAAGGGTGTGCTTAAGGGAAAGCTTTATCTTATGGACTTTTCCATAGATAATGCTCAACTTGACACATGCCTAATTGCAAAAACAAACATGGGTTGGTTGTGGCATAGGAGACTAGCCCATGTTGGTATGAGGAACTTGCAAAAACTTCTAAAAGGCGATCACATCTTAGGACTAACAATGTTATGTTTGAGAAAGATAGGCCTTGTAGCTTGCCAAGCCGGTAAGCAAGTTGGAGCACCTCATCCCGCGAAGAATGTGATGACTACCACATGACCCTTGGAGCTGCTTCATATGGACCTTTTTGGTCCCATTGCTTATATAAGCATAGGTGGTAACAAATACGGTCTTGTTATAGTTGACAATTATTCTTGATTTACTTGGGTGTTCATTTTATATGAAAAGAGTGAAACACAAGGACTGTTGAAGAAATTATTAAGGAGAGCTCAAAATGAATTCTCCTTAAGAATCAAGAATATTAGAAGTGACAATGGCACCAAATTCAAGAACACACAAGTGGAGGAGTATCTCGATGAAGAAGGAATCAAGCATGAATTTTCAGCTCCATACTCTCCTCAACAAAATGGAGTCACCGAAAGGAAGAACCACACACTCATCGAGATGGCGAGAACCATGCTTGATGAATATAAGACTTTGGACCGGTTTTGGGCTGAAGCGGTTAACACCGCTTGTCATGCCACAAACCGGCTTTATCTTCATCGACTCTTGAAGAAAACGTCATATGAACTTCTAACCGTTAACAAGCCCAATGTTTCATATTTTAGAGTATTTGGTAGCAAATGTTTCATTCTTAATAAGAAACCTAGATCTTCAAAGTTTGCATCTAAATCCGATGACAGATTCTTTCTTGGTTATGACTCAAACACCTATGCATACCGTGTTTTCAACAAAAACTCCGGTTGTGTTGAAATAGCACGTGATGTAGTGTTTGATGAAACTAATGGCTCTCAAGTAGAGCAAGTTGACCAATCCATGCTAGATGAAGAGGAAGATCCTTGCATAGCACTAAGAAGGATGGCCCTTGGTGATGTACGCCCACAAGAGAAGAATCAAAGTCAAGCGGATCAATCCTCAACACAAGCTGCTCCTCCAACACAAGTACAAGATCAAGCTCAAAATGATCAACCACAAGACTCTCAAGTCCATGTTTATCAAGATCAAGATGATGACATTGATCAAGGGGGAGCCGATGATGAAGAAGAAATCAAGACCCCAGTTACCACATCCAAGGGTCTACCAAAGCGTTCAACGTGATCACCCCGTCGACAACATTCTTGGTGATATCACTAGAGGGGTAATCACTTGATCCCGTGTAGAAAACTTTTGTGAACATTACTCTTTTGTTTCTTCTTTGGAACCCCAAAGGGTGGAGGGAGCACTACAAGATCCGGATTGGGTGGTGGCCATGCAAGAAGAATTAAACAACTTCAAGAGGAACGAAGTTTAGGAATTGGTGAAGAGTCCAAATGCCAACATTGTAGGTACCAAGTGGGTGTTCCAAAACAAGCAAGATGAACATGGAGTGGTAACAAGGAACAAATCAAGACTTGTGGCCAAAGGATATTCACAAGTCGAAGGTTTGGATTTCGATGAAACCTTTGCTCCCGTAGCTAGGCTTGAGTCAATTCGTATTTTATTAGCCTATGCTACTCACCATGATTTTAATCTCTATCAAATTGATGTGAAAAGTTCCTTCCTAAATGGACCAATCAAAGAGGAAGTATATGTGGAGCAACCCCCGGGATTTGAAGATCAAGAATATCCTAACCATGTTTACAAGCTGCGCAAAGCTCTCTATGGCCTCAAACAAGCTCCTAGAGCTTGGTATGAGTGTCTTAGAGACTTTCTTATTAAAAATGGCTTTAGGATAGGAAAAGCTGATCATACAATATTCACAAATAATTTTGATGACCTATTTGTATGCCAAGTTTATGTCGATGACATCATATTTGCCTCCACTAACAAATCATTTTGTGATGAGTTTAGCAATATAATGACAGAAAGGTTCAAAATGTACATGATGGGGGAGTTAAAGTTTTTCTTGGGATTTCAAGTCAAGCAACTCAAGGACGGCACGTGCATAAGTCAAACCAAGTATACTCAAGACATACTCAATAAATTTGACATGGACAAGGCCAAACCCATTAAGACACCCATGGGAACAAATGGACACCTTGACCTTAATGAAGATGGAGCTAGCGTGGACCAAAAGGTATATCGCTCCATGATAGGCTCTTTGCTTTATCTTTGTGCATCTAGGCCCGATTTCATGCTTAGTGTGTGTATGTGTGCTAGATTTCAAGCTGCCCCTAAAGAATGTCATTTAAGAGCTGTTAAGAGAATTTTGAGATATCTAGTACACACACCAAACGTAGGACTATGGTATCCTAAAGGCTCAAAATTTAATCTAATAGGTTATTCCGATGCCGACTATGCCGAATGTAAAGTTGATAGGAAAAGCACATCCGGAACTTGTCATTTTTAGGAAGATCTCTTGTATCATGGTCCTCAAAGAAACAAAACTCCATTGCTCTTTCCACAGCGGAGGCGGAGTATGTCGCAGCCGGAAGTCGTTGTGCACAACTTCTTTGGATGAAACAAACCCTAAAAGACTATGGCTATAATATGACCCATATTCCACTTCTTTGCGACAATGAGAGTGCTATTAAAATTGCTCATAACCTCAGAGCACTCTAGGACCAAACACATAGATATACGACATCATTTCCTAAGAGATCACTCACTCAAAGGAGACATAGTTATTTCTCATGTTAGAACTGAGAAACAGCTAGCCGACATATTTACCAAGCCACTAGATGTAAAACGCTTTTGTGAACTTAGAAATGAGCTAAACATACTAGACTTTAGAAATGTGGGTTGATATATTGGATTAGGCTATGGAAAATGACAAACTTAATTAATGAAAGCTTGAAATGGAATTTCAAGTCACTTTCGGCAAACTATTGGCTTTTCTCCACAAAATGATATTTCTATGGCTAACATAGGGAAAATTTTGAACTTGATAGAAAATTAGTCAAAACTAGCAAGAGTATGTGTGAAAATCATGTTTTGATGCTTGGTGTGCTATATACAATCTTATATACCTTAGGCATATATATACATGATTACCCCCCCCCCCCCCCTAAAATGCTATTAAGGACATTTTTATGAATAACTCGGACATGTCCAAACTGAAGTCGGACATGCCCGAACCATAAAAAAGTCCGAAGTTCACACTTATCCGAATAAGTTGGACATGTCCAAAATCCAGTTCGGACATATCCGACGTTGGGATATAAAGACCCCCTAGCCGAGCCAGAACGGTTCTTTCTCTCTTTTCGCCTCCTCTCACAAACAGCCTGCCCCTCCATTGCTCCCGAGGCGATTTCGTGTTCCAACCGTCAAATCTCTCACTCCCCTGCGGGTTCTTGAAGATTTGAAGGCCGGGAACCCTTCTCCCGGACCTCTTCTCCAAATTTTGGTGCAAATTGGCTAGGGTTTCACCTCTCACAAGGTATTTTTCCCTTCTTGTGCGATTCATCGAATTCCTTGACTCTTTCTTACATCCATGCAAATGAATACCTGTTATATGATGATAGAGACCATTTTAAACAATCTTATACCCAATGCTTTCAGATTAGGCAATATAACGCGAAATAGAGTAAGGATGAATGTGAAACTAAGCATCGTCGTCCTCATCCTCGTCCTCATCCTCGTCATCATCGTCTTCTGCAGCAGGAGCAGCTGGAGAAGCACTCGTGCTCGCTCCTGTGTCGCCGAAGAAGGCTAACTCATCGGAGGTGAGCTCCGGAAACTCCAGAGGGACATCATCCTCACTGTCCTCAGAAAAAAGAGAACCAGCGGGAAGCTCGAGCTTCGCCTTGACTTCATTCATGTCCCTTCTCAGGCCCTTGATGGCTTTTTCATTTTTCTGGATCTTCTCATGAGTGCTCCTGCAGATGGTAAAGATAGAGCGGAGTACCTTGAGAAGGCCACTTGAGGAGGTAGGGGCTCTCTTGGGCTCTGCTAGAGGAGGAGCAGAGGACATTGCCGCACGAGCGTGACTAGCACGGAGCCTGTCAGAGGGGTGGAGCTGAGGTGTCGCTGCCTGGGGTTGTAGCTTCTTGTGGGCTACATTCTTCACAAATGTCTTCCCCGACACCTTCTCGATCATCTTCATGATGCAGGGTGCATAGATGCACGACCTAGAGGGAGTCTTCGATGTCGAGTATATATCCATATAGATGAAGTCAAATACATTGAATCTCTTCTCCCCTCGCATCCACTTGAGAAGATTTCTGGAGTTGGAGTTAATTCTGGTGGCATCTCTATCTTTTGGGGCCAATGTCTTCCTAGTGATCCATTTGAGGACTTGGAAGAAAGGAAGAAGAACTTGGGTATGAGGAGGGTTGAAGTAGAAGTGAGTATCATACGGAAAGTCTATCTCATTGTTCTTCAAGATGAGCTCCTCATGAATCTTATAATTGAATTCCAATGTCCTTTGGAGCCCTATGATCTTAGCAAACTCATTGTATGTGACGGTGTATTTCTCACCATCAGTCATCCAAGTGATCCTGGACTCACCCTCAGGATGGAAGAAAATAGTGGCCTAGAACTGGCAGATAACTTCTACATTCCACCCATACTCAATAGCCATAAAATCCTTGATCCCGTGGTACTCACAGGCAGCCATGACCTCCTTGAATACTTCATTGTTTCTGTTCTCCATGTACTTCCAATCAATCCACTGCATGTCGATGACTGGATGCTTTTTGCTCATGAGAACGGACCGATAGTAGTCTACATGAAAGTCACTCCAAAAGTGAGAGTCTGCTGCCATCTTCTCATATTCATAAATGTTTTCTCCCCGTTGATCCTGAGCCCCGGAGATATTGCTTCGATAATCCATGAGTGGAGTTGTCCTCCGAGGGTCTCGAATTGGCGCCGCCATGTGCAACGGTCCAATATCACCCGGATTTGCTTGCTGCGGCTCTTCCGACCCTTAACGGCTCTCGAGCATGATTCTCACGGCCCTGCCGGTCTCATCCGCAACCCTTGCCACTTTCCGGACTGTCTTCTTCCATCGGTGATAAGCATTGACGGCCGGCAGGGATTCTGCATGGTCGTTCCTCTTCTTGCTTCGAATCTCACATGGAGGAGCGTTCAACATGATGCCTAAGTAATAACAAGGTTTTGAGATGAGTAGGAAGGAATTCAGAAATGAATTGGAGTTGGCAACGATATAATTTAGTGTTCAGTCTATACAGGCGCGGATATGTCCGAAAAAATTTCGGACATGTCCGATGTCAATCTGGAAAATGTCCGAGTTCTTACAGTTTGAAAAAGTGCATGTAGGCTAATAATCAACACATCTAGAGTAACCAAAACACATAGAAATGTGAATGACTATCATATGTATGTATGTGTGGGTTGTATGAAGTGAAAGTGTGAACTATGTCTTATGGATTGTTGTTTTCTTTTGCTATGTGTGTTGGCATGAGTAGAACCTGCCCCAGAGCAAGTTCTCCCCTTCCAAGATCAGGACTATCCATTCCCAGAGCAGCAGGAAGAAGGCAAGTGTCCTTGACCACTTTGATCCTATGCTAGGATGTGTAGATAGAATTATTTGCATTGACAATTGAAATATGACACCCATGATAGGAAGTTTCCCTAGAATTGCATTATCTTGTTTCCTTGTAGCTTGGGTTGGGATTTATTCTATTATGTCATTCATTCATATTACTTATGCTTAGCCATGCTTAGAGTGGGATAAGTGGGATATGAGATCATCAACTTGTTTACCTTACTCTTGAATGAGACATTATGAGTTATGTAGAGGTAGGGATCGATGCAAGTTGGATGATTTGGTTGGTGCTGGGTGCACGAGACTCGGGTTTGTGTTTAGTACTTGCCTGGATCCTAAGGACCGGTTCATGGAGCATGTAACCTGGCTTTACCGTGCCAACCACATGCTGAGATGGGGCAGCTTGGCCAATTAATTAGGTGTATCCCCGGCGTAGAATGGGTGTGTTGGATGGTGCGGGGAGTAGGTGGCTCCCCTGGCCAATTAATTAGGTGTATCCTGGCGTTGAGGAACTCTATCATCAGCCTGGGTCAGCTGGATGAGAACGGTTCGCGCGTGGAGATCAAGGACTGAGTTATGAGGATTTGGGATCGCCATCGTCGCCTTCTTGCCAAGGTAACCAGAGGCACCAATCGACTCTACGTCCTTAACGTGCAGGTAGCACAACCCCTCTGCCTTGCTACTCGTCGGGATGACGAGGCATGGCAGTGGCACGAGCGCTTTGGGCATCTTCACTTCGGGGCCCTGAAGCGGCTCAGTGCCAAGGAGATGGTATGGGGCCTGCTGTGCCTTGACCACGTGGAGCAGTTATGCGACGTCTGCGTATTGACAAAGCAGAGGTGGCTCCCCTTTCCCCAGAGCTCGAGCTTCCGAGCCAAGGAGCGGCTCGAGCTCGTGCACGGGGACTTGTGTGGCCCGGTGACACCGACTACACCGGGAGGACGACATTACTTCCTGCTGCTTGTCGACGACCTCTCTCGCTACATTTGGGTGATGGTCCTCGGCAGCAAGGGAGAGGTTGCGAACGCCATCAGGCGCGCGCAGGCCACTGCGGAGTCGGAGTGCGACTGCAAGCTGGGCGTGATGCGCACCGACAATGGCGGCGAATTCGTGGCGGCTGAGTTCGCGTCGTACTGCGCGGATGAAGCTGAGAGACACGCGGCATGGCGTGCCGCGATGCAGTCGGAGATGTTTGCGGTTGAGAACAATCCCACCTAGGAGCTTGCTGACCTCCGTCGTGGTCACCGCGCGATCACCCTTAAGTGTGTGTTCAAGTTGAAGAGGAATGAAGCCGACGCCACCGTCAAGCACAAGGCTCGCTTGGTGGCACGCGGCTTCGTGCAACAGAAGGGGATCGACTTCGACGATGCCTTCGCGCCCGTGGCGCGGATGGATTCTGTGTGACTCCTTGTGTTGGCTGCCCAGTTAGGCTGACGGGTTCAGCACATGGACGTCAAGTCGGTGTTTATTAACGGCGATTTAAAGGAGGTCTATGTGCATCAGCTGCCGGGATTTGCGATTCTTGGCAAGGAGGGCAATGTGTTGCGGCTGCACAAGGCCCTCTATGGCTTGCGGCAGGCACCAAGGGCGTGGAATGCCAAGTTGGGCTCCACGCTCAAGGGGATGGGCTTCGAGCAAAGCTCGCTAGAGGCGGCCATCTATCGGCTGGGCAATGGAGGAAATGCCCTACTGGTGGGTGTCTACGTCGACGACTTGGTGATCACCGGCACCAAGGATGCGGAGGTGCTAGTGTTCAAGGAAGCGATGAAAGCCACTTTCCAGATGAGTGATCTGGGATCTCTCTCCTTCTACCTGGGGATCGAGGTGCACTAGGCTGACTCCGGGATCATGCTTAGACAGACTGCTTACGCCAAGCGCGTTGTTGAGCTGGCTGGAATTACAGACTGCAGCCCAGCTCTCACTTCGATGGAGGAGAGGCTGAAGCTGAGCAGCAATAGGACGACAGAGGAGGTGGACGCTACGTAGTATCGACGTCTTGTGGGGAGGCTTCGCTACCTCGCCCACACAGTCGGTTCATGCAGCGACCGACGACGGAGCACCAACAGGCTGTGAAGAGGATCATCCGCTACCTTGCGTGGACTCTCAACCACGGCCTCTACTACCCGAGGTGCCCTGGGGAGGCACACCTTGTCGGGTACAGCGACAACGACCACGCGACGACATCGACACTAGCAAGAGAACGAGTGGGATTTTCTTCTTCCTCGGCAAGTGTCTCATTAGCTGGCAATCGGTCAAGCGGCCTCTACCTCTTCGACTCAGGCGCTCTGGTTAGTTCGACTGCTTGGTGATCTCCTCGGCAAGGACACCGGAGCGGTAGAACTCAGGGTGGACAACAAGTCCGCTCTGGCTCTAGCAAAGAACCCCGTCTTTCATGAACGAAGCAAGCACAACTGGTGAGGTACCACTTTCTCCGAGGCTGCTTGGAGGAAGGGAACATCAAGGCGTGCTACATCAACACCAAGGACCAGCTTGCAGACCTGCTCACCAAGCCCCTTGGAGGATCAAGTTCCTTGAGCTTTGCTCCAGGATCGGGATGCTCCAACTCTCCCATAAGACGACGCACAAGACTTAGGGGGAGAATGATGGAATAAGTCTTGTACTCTTGGTCTTTGTGGCCCCTAGTTTGTACATCATCTTAGTCCTTGTTAGGACAACATCTTAGACCATGAGGACATCATATTAGTCCTTTGTTAGGACAACATATTAGTCCTTTGTTAGGACAACATATTAGTCTTTGATAGGACAACATCTTGGCATCTTAGACTAGCATCTAGGTATATGCTTGGCTGCCTCAGCTATAAATATGTAACCCTAACTCCTAGGTTGGGCATGTCATTGTGTGTGGAATGAACCAAGAAAAAATTTCCAACTCGTAGTGGCATCCTCTCCATGAGTGTAATAATTCAGATACTAACATATTCGACGAGGCGGCCAAGTGGGACTGGGGGGAAATAGCAGGAGAAGAGGACTACACCGCCTTCCACGTCGACTCGTTAGGTCCAGCATGTGCTAGACCTGCTGTTCCAGCACCCGGAGAGGTGCTGCAGGGTCTAGAAGGGCTGAACACCACCTCTGAAGTACCTAGGATGGGCACAAAAGGGTCTGTCCAGCCCCTAGGAGTTCCTGCGCTAGCCTCCAGACCTGCTGGAGGGGGTCCAGCACTCGCTGCGTCTAAAGGCTCCAGCAGGCACTGTGGGCTAGGACAGTCCTACACGGGGGTCAGCAGCAGCGGGGGTTTCCGGACTTGAAGATTCCAGCACCTTCGTCATGCCCGGAATTCTCCACGGCCCATCCGTGCCACATCGCTGTCGGACCCTGGTAGCAACGTCGTCGACGCCTACTATGACGATGGCGCGAAACTACGGTTTCGCACGATGCGCAACGTGCTTGGAACCCTCATCAAGCTTGGAGGAGGGCGAGCTCATGTTCACCATCGTGGAGGAGCCCACGTCCTTCGGCGATGCCGAGGAACACCCGTGCTAGAGACGGGCCATGCTTGAAGAGATGGAATCCATAGAAAAAAACAAGACTTGTCAACTTGTTGATTTTCCTGTAGGACACAAGCCCATTGGGCTCAAATGGGTGTTCAAGGTGAAGAGGGACGCCTATGGGGAGGTGGTGAAGTACAAGGCTCGGTTGGTGGCGAAAGGCTACAAGGAATAGATTTTGACGAGGTATTTGCTGTTGTAGCTCGTCTCGAATCTGTTCGCTTGCTCGTCGCAGTTGCCGCGCACAAGGGGTGGGAGGTACACCACATGGACGTGAAGACCGCCTTCCTAAATGACGACTTGATGGAGGAGGTGTACGTCTCTCAGCCCACTGGCTTCATCATCGATGGAGTCGAATACAAGGTGTATCGGCTCAAGAAGGCTTTATATGAACTTCGTTAGGTGCCCAGGAATGCCAAGCTCAACGATAGCTTGCTATCGCTTGGTTTGCAGGAGAGTACGAGTGAGCACGGGATCTATTTTTGTGGAGCTGAAGATGAGAAGCTCATTGCCGGTGTGTACGTCGACGATCTTGTGATCACAGGAGGGGGCGACCTCAAGAAGTTCAAGGGGGAGATGATGAAGAGGTTCAAGATGTGTGACTTAGGTCTCTTGTCATATTATCTTGGCCTGGAGGTGCGGCGAGCTGATGCAGGGATAAACGTTGGGCAGGCAGCATACGCTTCGAAACTTGTCTCTAAAGCTGGCCTGAAGAGATGCAACCCCTGTGCATTCCCCATGGAGCAAGGATTGAAGTTTTACAAGACAAGTGATAGTCTGTTGGTGCATGTAACGGACTATAGGAGCTTGGTGGGAGGGCTGCGATACTTGGTGAACACACGTCCCGATCTCGCCTATTCGGTCGGGTACGTGAGTCGGTTTCTGGAGGAGCCCAAGGAGAAGCACTATGTTGCAGTCAAGCGCATTATACGCTACATAGCGGGTACAATCAACTATGGAGTCTTCTATGCAAGATGAGGAGACTTGGAGCTTATTGGGTACTTGGATAGTGACTATGCGGGAGACGTGAGGTGCTGTTTTGTCTTGTAAACAACCCCGTTTTATGGTAGTCCTAGAAGCAGAAGGTGGTGGCTTTGTTCTCATGTGAAGTAGAATATATCATAGCAGCTCAAGGGGCATGTCAAGGTGTATAGATTGTACGGTTGATGGAGGACTTAGCTGAAAAATCAAAGACGTCAGTGTTGCGGGTTGATAACAAGTCAGCTATATACATGAGCAAGAACCCGGTACACCATAACAGAAGCAAGCACATCGATGTCACGTACCACTAGATACGAGAGTGTGGACAGCGGTACTATTGTGCTTGAGCAGATCTCCACCAAGACCACATGGCGGACATCTTGACCAAGGCACTTGGAAGATAGAACTTCATGGAGATGAGAAGAAGGATTAGGATCCTGGACGTGGGCCAGCGTCAGGATCAGTAGGAGAATGTGGGATGACCTACCGCTGGGCCTGGGCGAACAGAACAGGGGGGGCGAATCCTAATCCCCCCTCTTGTGTGCGCGCCCAGGTCTAGGGGGCTGGTCAGCCCCTACATGGTGCGGCTGCACATGTTTTAGGCAGAGTTATTTTCTCCAGCAATTTAGTCTTCTTAGAGATAAAATAAGAGATAGATTAGAAATTGTAATAGTTCAGGACTCTTGTGAGAGGTGTTATATAATGAAGCCAAAACACCTCAATTTATTCAGATTAATAAAGCAATTATTCCTCCACCTCAATCCTAGCCGCCACCTCTCCTCTAGGAGCAACCGTCGCCACCAGGATAGAACCCTAGCCGCCGCCGCCCTTGCTGTTCCCCTCTGTTCTGCGCCTCCACCTCCAAGAACCAGGCGGCAGCTCTCCTCTCTCCCCTTTTCTGATCGCCTGAATCAGAAGTACCTCTCTCTCTGTTTCTATTCTATTCCTGGTTTTCTTCTGTCCTAGCCTTTTTTTTCTTGCTGTAGATCAATTCTGGTCTGTCTCCTTGGAGGGCAGACTGATCTGCTAGTTCATATCAGATTATACAGCAAGGTTAGACGCCGTTTGAGCAGGAAACAGAACCGGAGTTACAACAAGGAATAGATAGAGTTTGAACTGAATCAATTGAGTTCAGATAGAGATAGGATTTATTTGTATCTCCTAGTAGTTTAAATAAGGAAGAATTCTATATGTAATAGGTCTATAAATAGCCAGGTATTTGATGAATAAAAACACACCTCTCAGTTACTCCTGATTTTTGCCGTTTTCGTGAGCCGGTTTTCCAACATCCTGGCATCAGAGCCTTAGATCGAGATCCAATCTCGTTACAAGAGCAGAGCTGACATGAGAACACACATGTACCCGTAAGGAGGGCTCGCAAGGTGATAGGCACACCATCGAGCGAATCGTGCAGGTGTGTGCTTAGAGGTTCTTGAGGTGAATCCTGTAGCCAACAGGACGGATTCGCAGCGGATTCGGCCACGTGAAGCTCGACGGCATGAATCCGGATCAACAGCATGAGCAAGGACACCGACAGCACGCGGCTTGTCGCGGCTAGGATCAACAGCTTGCGGCAGGTGGAGACTGAGCATCCGGCTTGGCACGGCTAGGATCGAGGCGGAGGGCCGCGGGGATACGGGCTGGGGGGATCCCGTTGGAGGCGATCGGATCTCGGCGGCGTACAGTGGTTGCTCGGAGGATGAAAGGTCGCGAGAGCTGAAGAAGATGAAGGGTCGGCGCGGCGCCGCCGTGCGATAACGCGGCGAGCGACGGGATCCACAACCTTGGCAGGCGGGCAGCTTTGTGGCTTCGGGGCGGATCAGGCAAGAATCGTGCAGTGGTTGATAGAAGGCAGGGAAGCAGCTTTTAGATCAAGAGGATCTAGAGCACGCGGCAGGATCTGACAGCCTTCTCCTACGATTGCTCACATGTGTGGAAGGCTTGGTGCAAAGTAGGCTTGAGACACGGGGTAGCGATGACAGGTTGTGACGACTCCATGTATCAAGGACTCGTTGGAAACGGTAGGGCACACCATGGATGATACGATCGTATGTGTCAAGATTAGGGAGAATGTTGAATGATCTCTCCCTTGCGCCAAGGTCGGACCGGAGAGGGGGTTGCCTAGAAGTGGGAGTTAGAGTCGGTTTTGATTCTGTTCATAACAATACCAGATAGAAATAGATAGAGTTTGAACTGAACCAATTAAGTTAGAGATAGGATTTGTTTCTATCTCCTAGTAGTTTAAATAAAGAAGAATTCTATCAGGCTATAAATAGCCAGGTATTTGAGGAATAAAAACACACGTCCCAGTTTTTCCTGATTTTGGCTGTTCTCGTGAGCCGCTTTTCCAATATTCTCTGTTGGCTAGCAGGTGATTTATTTTGATTACAAGTCATTTATCAAGAGATCTGGTCTACAGACGTTTGGAAATGATAAGGTATTCTACGCTCTTACCTGATAGGCTGATAATGAATTAATCATTACTGTTTTCTCTACAGCTTGTGGAAGCTACTTACTGAATCGATTAGAAGTATTTGATATGTGCATGATTATTTTGAAGGATATTGTGAGCTTGATCTAGAAATATAAATCTTTAGAACAAGCGTGGATTCTTTCTAACTTATTGGATTAGTACAACAGATTCCTGTTTTTTTTAGACTTTTAAGGGATTCATGATTAAAACTAGACAACTTGGATGGTAGGTTGACGCAATTTGTTTCTGTGCATTTACTTCAATAGTGTATGAAAAGATAGTAAAGTACTTAAAAGGTACAGGCCCTTCCCAACTTGCCATCTAGTCAACAACAACCAAGCCTTTATCCCAAGCATATTGCCATCTAGTCATGCCGATTAAACTTGCTGTCCGGTCGTGCCAGGTTTCTATTTTATGCATGAAAAGTCGTTCATATGTAAACTATGTTTTGTATAGATTTTTTGCTTCTACTTGCTTCACATCTTGCTCCCTGAAGTTAAGTTCTTCTCTGTGCAAGCCTTTGGATTTCCGTTCAAGAGACTGGGGATCAGCTCCAAGGTGGGCAGCATTTGTAGACTTCTTCCTAGCATCACGTGCCAGATACGCTGTTGTCACCGGAGCACATCGTCGTGTCGGAACAACCTATGCACAGCTAATTGCAGCATTGGCTGCGGCGAACAGATATGGTGCATATCCTGATCTTTGTACCTGTTAACTTTTTTATATTCAGTCTCAAGCTGCAATATCATAACCTGTATTTTTCTTGCATTAGGTCATGATCCCTCAGGCGCCAACTTTACATTCTTAAGCAGCATCCACAGTAACTTACTGGTCAACGGACTCTCGACACAGGTTGGTTGGGGTCATATCTGGAGCAGATATGCTGGGCCTTTAAGCTGCCCGCACCAGCTGCACCAATGTGCCTTGACCCCGCTCCTGCCTTCTGGTTGGTGGGATGGCCAGTGGCAAAGCCCCATTCCTAGGGATGTGAGGAGATTACTGGAGTATGGAGTTCGGTTATCAAACACGGGGGAGGTGGATGAAAGGCACCTTGTGTCACACTGTCGGTCAAAGAAGGATCATGTGAAAAGGTACCACCTTCTTCCACAGTACAAGAGTTCAACGTGAGCATTGGAGGTCGATGAGGAATGCATCTTTTCCAGAGCTCAGTTTTGCACTAGTCGCGTACAACTAGTGTATGTTAGATTGGTCAGCGTTTTAAATTGGCCATGTTGCTATTTCTTTGCGTGGTGCATATAACGGTTCCAGTTTTGGTATGTTGCTGCGCAGGTGTTTGTACTGAGTGTCATGCACTGTATATCACCAGTGTGCTGTGAGATGTGATCAGATAGTAGATAGCAAATCTAGAGACAGGAATGATGTATAAGCGTGAGATGCTAACATAGGTTCTGTTTGTGCTGAACAATGGGTAGCCTACCATTGTTCAGTAAGTTAGTGGTCTACTATGTCAAATTAACTGGACGGCAAAGTCATGGACAAGAGCACTGAACTGAATGTTCATCCATATTTGCAGAGTGATATGGTTTTTTATTCTTTTGCTGATACTGTTTTGTTGTTATTTTTCTCTATAGAATGCTATTCTAAGCAAATATAGAAGCGTGGGGGCTGAAATAACTCTGGAAAATTTTGAGCGTGGTTCCCACAACTATCTATGCATTCCATAATTTTCCACGGTCACTTTTATCTTCTGAAACTCCCACCGTCTTTGATTTCAACAAAATTTCTAGAAATTCTTTAGTTTGAATTTGAAGGATGTTTGTTTAAAGAAATCTTTAGTTTGACTTTGAAAGATGTTTCAACACCGTCTTTGAATTCAAATAATTTTCCACTTTTCATCTTTAATGGGCTATTCAATGATGGGAATGAGAGCACTATGGTTGAGTTGGATGACTTCTTTGATGACTCCAACAGGCGGTCCGGGCGGAGGATACAAGAGTTTGAGGTTAAGGAGGCCTTAAAAAGGATGAAAGGAGGAAAGACCCTTGGTCCTAACGATGTCGCTATTGAGGTATGGAGATGACTTATGGACGTGGCAATAGTATGGCTCACAAAACTATTCAACCATATTTTTCAGTCAAACAAGATGTCTGAAGAATAGAGAAAAAGTATATTAGTACCTATCTTCAAAAATAAAAGCGATATTCAACGTTATACTAATTATCGAGGGATTAAGCTTATGAGTCATACTATGAAGCTTTGGGAGAGAGTGATTGGACACCGACTGAGGAAAAGTGACCAATGTCACTAAAAACCAGTTTAGTTTTATGCCTGAGAGGTCTATAATGGAGGCGATTTTCTTGCTTCGTCAGCTTATGAAGAGATATAGGGAGCAGAAGGAATTGCATATGGTGTTCATTGATTTGGAGAAGGTGTATGATAAGATACCAAGGTCAGCCATGTGGTGGACATTTGAGAAACATAAAGTGCCAACAAAGTATATTACCCTTATCAAGGATATGTACAATAATGTTAGAACAAGTATGCGCGTAAGTGATAGTGAGACTGATGCATTTCCTATCACGGTAGGACTACATCAAGGATCAGCTTTGGGCCCATATATCTTTTCCTTGGTGATGGATGAGATGTCGAAGGATATACAAGGGGATATCCCTTGGTGCATGCTCTTTGCCGATGATGTAGTGCTGGTAGATGAAACTAGGGATGGTGTTGATAAGAAATTAGAGTTATAGAGACAAACCTTAGAGTCTCAGGGGTTTAGACTTAGTAGGATCAAGACCGAGTATATGAGGTGACTTTAGTGGTTTTGGTCGTGAAGAGGGAAATGTCAGTCTACAAGGACAAATAGTACCTAGAAGGGACTCTTTCTGATACTTAGGATCAATGTTACAAAGCAATGGCGATATTGATGAGGATATTTGCCACAGGATCAAGGTAGGGTGGATGAAATGACGACAAGCCTCTGGAATTCTATGTGATAGGAAGGTCCCACAAAAGCTAAAAGGGAAGTTCTATAGTCAGACCCGCGATGCTTTATAGGGCGGAATGTTGGCCAACTAAATGGTAACATGTCCAACAAATGAGTGTTGCAGAGATGTGCATGCTACGTTGGATGTGCGGGCACACGAGAAGAGACCGAATAAGGAATGAGGCGATTTGTGATAGGGTAGGGGTGCCGCCGATTAAAGAGAAGTTAGTCCAATATCGACTAAGGTGGTTTGGACATATCCAGCGAAGACCTCCAGAAGCACCGGTTAACAGTGGGATTTTAAGAGGCAGAGAAAATATTAGGAGGTAGAGGACGACCAAGGTTGACCTGGGAGGAGGCGGTAAAACGAGGTTTCAGAGATTGGAATGTATCCAGAGACTTAGCTCATGATAGGACCGCAAGGAAAGTAGCAATTCATGTGCCAGAATCTTAGTCTCGTTTTTTCTCTTTTTTTCCTTGTTATTTTTATATTTCTTCCTCTCTTTTACTTCATTGATATATATATATATATAATTATTGGGTTTCATGTCTAGCCTACCCCAACATGCTTGGGATAAAGGCTTGGATATTGTTGTTGTTGTTGTTTGTTGTTGTTGCACCTTTTATCTTCTGAAAATTCCTTATGATCATGATTCAAGATAAAAAAAATATTCAGATTTACATCCACTGTTAAAATCCTGCCCTTTTGCTTCATATTTTAGCAACTACAAAGATTTCAACGGAGTTGTCCTCTGGCTGCTCACGTCTGCGCGTGGCAAGTCGACAGTATTAGTCCCCAGCAAAACTATGTTAGCCGACAATATTATTTCTTCAACGCTAGCAAAACTATGCTAGTCCTCAGCCAGCTCTATAAGTCAACGAGATTTTGAGGCTACCAGCTATTGTATATCCAAAAAATGAAGGTGAAGTGTGAAGTGCTACCTAACACAAGGACTTCCACTACGCAACCGACGCCTTCGATAGTGCCGACTAGGGGTGAAAACGGTTCTAAACGGTCGGAAAAATAGTTAAATCGTTAGTATTATCATCATTATTTAAAATGACATACGCAAAACATAATAATAACTTCACACTAGCAAGCACGTCGGCTGTCGGGGCCTTGCCGCATCGGGGCCGAGGCGACCTGGTGATAGGGCTCAGGGCGATGCAAGCGTGATGGAATTAGGGATTTAGGGTTCAGTGCTCCACTGCTCGGTTGGCAGCTGCTTCTTATCCTTGGACTTATAATGCCTATCATAGGGTTATTTTGGTTCGGCCTCTTGGTGTCTTGGACCATTAAGCTTAAGCATTGGGCCAATACCCGTTGCTGTTTCGGCTATGAAAACGGAATATGTTCGGAAATTTCTGAATAAATATGAAATTCTGAGTATTCGGTTGGAAATCTGCACAAATTGTTTTCGTTCCGATTATCAAATTTTTGTTTCTGATTTCTGACCAATTTTCGAATACTTCCAATAAAAGCAGAAAACAGTTCAGAAATTTTTGAGGTATCAGATGATTCGGGAAATTTCCGTCCATATTTCACCCCTAACGTCTGGTGCTGCCCCAAGAGGACTCAGACTCCCTGGGCTAAGTTGTCAAAGTCTCAAAGTCGATCTTCTTAGGGCTTGTTTGGATACAACTAAATACTCTCCATTTGAAGTGGATCGAGGTGTATTGGAGTAAAAATTAGTTCATTTCTCACTCCATTGCACTCTAATCTACTTCATTTCTTATTATCCAAACAAGCCCTTAGTGAGAAGACGCGGCAGCAGGAGTAGACTCCTCTCCAACCACCTCGGACTTCTTCGGCGCGAGAAGCTCCAGCGAAGTCTCCATGGCCAAATCCGTCATCGGACGAGACGTAGGAAACTGAGGAAGCCTCCAGAAATGTTCTCGGGAAGTTCTCGGACACCGTCGGTGAGGTGGCTCCCGTATCACGAGAGTGACCAGACAACTCAATCATGGGTCCTTCGAACTCTGTCTACACTACGACGCTTGAGGGCTGGAGGAACCAACTCACGAGAAGAGCTCTACGACACAGTCCCGGTCCCATGCACGTACATCCCTGAAGGAAGGAGATGGCACCTCCTCTGGCTCGATAGACTATCGACCCGAAATTTACACCCACCAAACTCGAAGCTACATGTGTGCGGAACATGAGGTGGTTCTGCAAAACGACCTTGTCAGCCAAAATGAACTCAATCAAGAAAAGACAAGTTTCACGAAGGTTACCTTAGGGAGAGCAGGCTACATCCCGTACAGCTCCACGGAAAGAACGTGAGAGCACACGTACGTCGTTTCCATGTAAGCCTTGTACCTGTGAGAGTGTTTACTGTCTGTTTGTTCTGATGTGTGACTGTGTGTGCGTGTCAGCACGGCGACCAGTAGAAGAAGGAGCTCGTGCATGGGATTGCACGGCGAGCGCGTCGTGTGCGTCGAGGATTGCGTGGCGAGGGCGTCTGTGTGTTGAACGCGCGCAATCTTCTCGGTCAGTTGGATCGTGTGCGTGAGTATCGGAGGACCCAGCTCCCCCACGTCTGGTTTTTGCTTTTCGTTGAATATGACTGGCACCGGCGGCTGGACTTGATCAGTACGCCGCCACATCTCCTTGCATTCTCTCGAGTACACCCCGTTTCATCTTCGGAGCTGACAATTGGCATCAGAGCCAGTGAGGGAGATGGCTAGAGATGGATCGCGATCACCAGCTGCTGACGGACGTCGGGGATGTTCCCTTTCGCGCAGGCCGAGAGGACCACGTGTCGGCGGCGAGCGCCTCGTGGAGAGGATCGTTGAGAAGATGGCGCCGGTGGGGCCGGCGAACTATCCCACCCTGACGAAGACCAACTACAATGAATGATCGAAGATCAAACTTGAAGCTCGGTCGGTGTGGGAGGCAGTGAACAAAGACGACGTTGATTTCCAGCAGGACCGGATGGCATTGGATGTCATTTGCAGCGCGGCGCTGGCCGACATGATCTCCACACTGGCTGTCAAGCCCTTGGCGAAGGAGGCGTGGGACTGCATCAAGACCAGCGCATCGGCGATGATCACGTGCGCAAAGCAACTCTGCAAAAAGTCCGTCGTGAGTATGAATTACTCGCATTCCGGGAGAAGGAGTCCATCAAAGACTTCACGATGCGTCTGAACGGCCTCACAAACCAGCTCGCAACGCTCGGTGATCCGGAGCCTGAAGAAAAAGTTGTCGACAAGTACCATCGCATCGCGCGGACAAGGTACAAACAATTGGTAATCTCTATTGAGACTGCTGGATTCTGCAAGTTTATCCGTGGAAGAGATTACAGGGCATTTGAAGGCAGTCGAGGATGTCCCTGACGCTGGTGAGGCACGAGAAGATGGAAAACTTTATCTCACCGAAGAACAGGGGCTTGAAAGGTACAAACAGAAGGAGGGTACCGGATCAAACCGGTATGGAAATTCAGGATGGTCCGGCCAGGGTGATGGTACATCCAAGCAAAATCGCAACAAAATCAAGTGTCACAACTGTGGTAAAATCGGCCACTGGGCACGGGATTGTCGCAGCCAGCCAAAGAGGGAGCAAGCGAAGGAGCAAGTCCATCTTGCACATGATGAAGAGTCAAGTCTCCTGCTGATGGAAGAAACGGTGACCACGCCGAGACAGACAATGTCGCCAGCAGTTGTGAACCTAGCAACACAAACTGACACATTATTTGTTTCCCCACGGGCGAAGTCTGACAAGGCCGTTGAACTCGTAGAAGAAAGTGTGTTCAATGTCGTCGACAATGTGGAAGACCGGAGTGCCCGTCGATGGATCTTTGATACCGGTGCATCGAACCACATGACCGGGGCACGCGGTGCGTTCAACACTCTGGACACCATTGTGACTGGGACGGTGAAGTTCGGTGATGGGTCAGTTGTGCAAATTGAAGGCTGCGGAGCCATTCTCTTCAACGGCAAGAACGGAGCACACCATGCTCTGTGTAAGGTGTATTTTATACCTCGGCTCACTGCAAACATAATCAGCTGTGGACAACTAGATGAAGCAGGCTATCAGATCTTGGTGCATGGAGGCATCATGCAGGTTCGAGATGACAATCTGCAACTGATAGCCAAGGTCCAGCGCACACCAGGAAGGTTGTATGCACTTGACGTGGAGCTGGCCCGTCCGGTGTGCCTGAGCGCAGTGGCTGGTGACGATGCGTGGAGATGGCACGCACGTTTTGGACATGCAAAATTCGGGGCACTTCGGAAGATGGCACGTGAGGGACTGGTGCGTGGATTGCTGTTCTTCAAACAAGTACACCGAGTTTGTGAGGCATATTTGGCCGGGAAGCATCGACGAGCACCGTTCCCAGTACAAAGCGCTCGTCGGGCTACCAGTGCACTGGAGCTTGTACATGGTGATATCTGTGGACCGATCACACCATCAACCCCAAGTGGTAAAGCTTACTGTCTCTTACTTGTCGATGATTATACTCATTATATGTGGGTTGCACTCCTATCTACAAAATATGAAGCACCAGAGGCGATCAAGAAGATCCAAGCCGCAGCAGAACGCAAGAGTGGCAAGCAACTCGGTGCACTGCACACTGACCGAGGTGGGGAGTTTACTGCAAATCAGCTCAGTGACTACTTTGCAGAATTGGAAGTTCGTCGGGAGCTGACGGCGCCGTATGCCCCACAGCAAAATGGCGTCGTGGAGAGAAGGAACTAGACGATTGTTGGAACCGCCAGTAGCATGCTAAAGGCAAAGAATCTTCCCGGAATGTTCTGGGGAGAAGCTGTGGTGACAGCGGTTTATACACTGAATCGCACGGTGACAAAGGGGAATGGCGGGAAAACCCCACACGAATTGTGGGAACAGCCCTTGCAGTACATCATCTAGGCACTTTCGGGTGTGTCGCCCACATCAAGACCACAGGCCACCTGAAGAAACTTGATGACAGAAGCATCCCGACAATCTTTGTAGGGTATGAACCCGGATCAAAGGCTTACCGCACGTATGATCCTCGCACTAGAAGGGTGAAGATCTCAAGGGATGTTATGTTTGACGAGGACGCAACATGGAAGTGGGATGAAGAAGAACCTGTCAATGACTTCGTCATCGACTATGTGACGGTGCCACACGATGTCGTGGCAACCGCACACCCAAATGTAGCCGGGGCGTCACCGACAGGGCATCGGGTGTTCCGAACGCCAAGTCCACCTGTGGCAGCTGCACTCGAGCAAGAAGAGTGGTCGGCATTCCCTCCATCAAGTATGTTCGACGCCGACCATGATGATGCTCCACTCCGGTACCATGCCATCCGTGATATCATGGAGACCACGGACCCAGTTCACCTCGGTGGAATGGAACAAGGTGAGGATCTACTGCTTGTTAATACTGATGAACCTACTGCTTGATGAAACAAGCAATGCTTGATGAAATGACGAAATTGAGGCAAATGATACATGGGAGATGGTGGAGGTATCAACTCATCAACGCCCCATCGGACTGAAGTGGGTGTTCAAGACTAAAAGAGATACCAAAGGGGTTATCACCAAGCACAAAGAGCGTCTGGTGGCAAAGGGGTATGTGCAACAGCGAGGCATAGATTTTGAGTAGGTCTTTGCACCAGTGACATGCCTTGAAACGGTGCGGCTGCTGTTGGCATACGCTGCGCACAAGGGGTGGACAGTCCATCACATGGATGTCATATCGACTTTTCTCAATGGTGACATATATTCAAGAGGAAGTCTATGTATCTCAGCCACCTGGTTTCATAATTGTGGGGGAGGAAGACAAAGTTCTGAAGCTCAAGAAGGCGCTATACGGTCTTG
Source organism: Neostapfia colusana (assembly GCA_030760725.1). Lineage (NCBI taxonomy): Eukaryota > Viridiplantae > Streptophyta > Magnoliopsida > Poales > Poaceae > Neostapfia > Neostapfia colusana. The sequence goes on from JASWHV010000016.1 coordinate 37,078,972, forward strand.
TGACGCCCGAATTTTGTAGAACACCATGGAACCTATCTAATGCATATGTGTGCCCAGGATGTTCATCACACGTACACATGTAATCCACAAACTGAATTCAGAATAATACCACGTATAATAGGGTTTTATTACATTGTCTCATAAATTTCTAACTCATTCTAGCAACGGAAGTCTTTAATCTAGCAGCGGAAGCCTTCTAAACTATTGCGGAAGCAAACTAAACAGCAGTAACGGCTCCATCTCCTACTCCACAGGCAAGTTGACGGTAGATCACATGGCTAATACTCCACATGCTCTTCAAAGTATTCCTCTCCTGTTGCTAATGATGTATGATAATGCAAGGGTGAGTACATGTCGTACTCAGCAAGTGCGGGAAGTATGACATGTAGCTTATAACAAGGTAGACATAAACAAGCTCATTGTATAAAAGCAAGGTTTATTTCACAAAACATGATAAAAACAGCAACTAGCTTTAAGTGAATTAAATCCCAACATGTATCCAATTAAAACATCAACATACCTCCATCATATTTCACCTCTTTTCATGTCTCATCAGACATTCATCTTTCTCAACTTTTTCTCATGCTCATGAATACCATCTTGTATTCATTACCATTTCATCTCATATCGAGACCAATGCTCATAAACCATGACTCAACAGTCATGAAACCAATCTCATTACCAGGACTCAACAGTCTCAAAACCATCCCTTAGTAACCAAACTATCACCAAACCAATAACCAAATCAAATACCAGCCCAATAACCATCCCATCTAATCATGGAAGTTGGCCAGGCGCTTGTGACCAGAAGCACAGCTATCATGATAGTTTTACACCCTGCAGAGATTGCACCACTTTACCCACAAGTTTGTGATTTCGTCACCCGTCGGCGACTGCAAAACCTCCATTATACCAGTACACAACCATCGGTGTATGGTCAAGAGATCACAAAATAGCCTTTACAAAGGGGCTACTAGATGTATGGACTCACTAAGGTTTCACCAGCAGGCTAGAATCTCCAATTCTCCGACCTACGGGCCCCCTCTTGTGCCATGCAGTTCCCAGGGCAGTGCTCTCTCGACTCCCATTCCCCGCGCGTTCCACGGTCCATAACAATCTAGCAACTTACCTAATTAGTCAGCTAAGCCGAAACCACCATCTCATTCTACCACTTCCACGAAACAAGCTTGCCTAGATCTCCTCGGATTCATGTTCATTATCATCAAGTTCTCATTATCATTATGAGTGCAGTAGCTAGACACAAACTATCTCGCCTCCCATATCCTTGGACTCAGCGAAGCAAAAGGCAAAATGACCATACCCGACTCATCAACTTTCCCGGCGACACGGGTGGTTAACAAAACTAGTAAACTCCTATAAAAGGGTTTCCCATCAAGTTGACTCAAGCAAACACACCTTTTCGCAAACAAAACAGTTACAAAAACATGGGATCAATATGGTCAAGGGGCACTTGCCTTGTTCCTGTGTCTTCTGTTGTTCTGGGATCTCAATGTCTTGTTGTTGTAGTTCGTCGTAGATAGATCCCTGAGCTTGTCCTTCTATTTATGATCACACACATACAAGATTCATAGCAGTCAATCATCATGCACAAACTTTACTCAAGATGCAATGGTGCATATGCATGCTAATCCTATGATGTTGTTTTTATTAGATCGGTTTGTACGTTCTTGCATGTTTGCATGGGTTTGCATGGGGTTTTATGATGAACAGAGGGGTAAAGATCAATTGTGGACGTGGTGATGATCTTGACTCTAGATCAAACCGATCAACACGTGATCTGTCCACGAAAAAGCTTCTTTTCGAAGGGATCAAAGAAACGGATGCAAAGAAAACCGCGATGCCGTCGTAATGTGGTAATGGAAACCTACCTTACTTCCTTCAGGTCCTTCCTCCTAGCAAAAACAGATCGTCGGCTCTCCTCCGGCAATGGCGATCGTGGTCTGGCTCGTCGGCGGTCTCTCCGGTGGTCATACTCCGGCAAAGGAGGTTAACTCAACGAGTTGGGGGCTAGGGCTTCCAAGTCGTCGACTCGGGAGGTGGAAAAGAAGTACGTGGTTGCGGCCAAAGGTTCTGGGTTATATTTATAAGGGTTTAGAGAAGAGTCCTACTCTGATTGGAGTTCGAATAAGAGTCCTATTTGATTTGTTTTTGGATCTTAACAACTTATCTCCAATCGATTTGGTTGTAGTATCAACGTAGAAGAGTTTGTGTCGGTTTCCTCCGTGTCAGGCACTCGAGCATGGGAGATAAACCGCTTCAGAATTGCGTCCTTCCGCAGGGATAAGCTCCGGAGGCTCCACGTGTCCAGCGGGGGCCTGGGCTTCTCTTTTCCTCAGGGACGAGCTCTAGTTGCGCCACGTGTCAGGCGGGCGGGACCTCCCTCTCCCTTAGAGGCGAGCTCCACGTGCGCCACGCATATGGCGAAACCTCCCTCTCCCTCAGAGGTGAGCTCCGCGTGCGCCACGTGTCCGGTGGGTCGGGACCTCCCCTCTTTCCAGACGAGCTCCGTGAACGCCACTTGTCTGGTGGGTCGGGATCTCCACTCTTTCCAGAGACAAGCTCCGCGAATGCCACGTGTCAGTGCCGGACCTCCCTTCTCTTCGGAGGTGAGCTCTGAGTGTGCCACGTGTCAGTGTCAGACCTCCCCTCTCTTCGGAGGTGGCTCCGAGTGTGCCACGTGTCCTAGAAGTGTTGAATCTTCTTCCTGCTCAGTGATGAGCTCCGAGGTCGACACGTGTCCAACAGCGTCGGACCTCCCTTCCTCTCGGAGATGAGCTCCGAGGTCACACGTGTCCAACAGTGTCTTCTCCTCGGAGGTGAGCTTCGAGGATGACACGTGTTCACCGGGACGGACCTCCCGGAGGTGGGCTCCGGAAGTGACACGTGTCCAGTAGCGTCGAACCTCTCGGAGGTGAGCTCCGGAGGTGACACGTGTCCCACAGTGTCGGACCTCTTGGAGGCGGGCTCCGAGAGTGACACGTGTCTCGTGGGTCCGACCTCTCGGAGACGAGCTCCGAGGGTGACATGTGTCTAGCGGGGCCGGACCTCCCGGAGGTGAGCTCCGAGAGCGACACGTGTCCCGCGCGGCTGATCCTTTCTTCCCCGCAGTGACTAGCTCCGAAGGCGACACATGTCTTCTGGGACTGGCCTCGCTTCTCCGCAGAGGCTAGCTCCGGGGGCAACACGTGTCCCACGGGGTCGGACCTCGCCCCTTTCACAGAGGCAAGCTCAGAGCCTGCCACGTAGCTAGTTAGCGGAGGACCTCACCCCTTTCGCAGGGATGAGCTCCGAAGGCACCACGTGGCCAGCGGGCCGCGGGAGTTGTCTTCGGCGCTCCTCGTTGAACTGGAATTGGCTCTTTTTGGCTATCCTTCTGATTCCTTCTTCGTTTCTACTTCTTTTAAAATGCTTTCTCTATATAAAATATGAATGCATGCAGAAATCAAAATTGAGGGTGTCACAAACCTACCCCCCTTACATTGAATCTCGCCCTCGAGATTCGATAGTGGAGAATAGATGAGGGAATTCTGCCTTGAGGTCTTCTTCACGCTCCCATGTGGCTTCGGCTTCCGTGTGATGGCTCCATTGTACCTTGCACCAACGGATCACTTTGTTCCTCGTGGCCCTTTCCTTTACGTCCAGAATTCGGACAGGGTGCTCTACATAGGTAGATCCTCTTGAAGCTCAAGTTCATCTATCGGTACTTGTTCTTCCGGTACTCTCAAGCACTTCTTAAGCTGGGATACGTGAAACACGTCATGCACGTCGGAGAGGTGCATTGGGAGCTCTAGTTGATAGGCTACTTCTCCTCGCTTGCCCAAAATCTTAAAGGGTCCGATGTAGCGAGGTGCTAGCTTGCCTTTGATGTTGAAACGTCGTTGGCCTCGGATAGGCGATACCTTAAGGTATACGAAGTCTCCTACTTCAAAGGTTAACTTTCTTCGCCTATTGTTTGCATAGCCTTTTTGTCGTGACTGAGCAGCTCTCAAGTTCTCCCGTATCGTTTGGACTTTCTTCTCAGCTTCTTGCAGCACGTCGGGTCCTGACACTTGGTTTTCTCTGGTCTCGTTCCAAAACAACGGCATTCTACACCGTCTACCATACAATGCCTCAAATGGTGACATCTTCAAACTGGCCTGGTAGCTGTTGTTCTACGAGAACTCGGCATACGGCAAGCTCCTATCCCAACTACGTCCATGTTTCAAGGCATAAGCTCTCAACATGTCCTCCAAAATTTGGTTTGTCCTCTCGGTTTGTCCATCGGTTTGTGGGTGGTAAGCGGAGCTAAAATCCAGTCGTGTACCCATAGCTTCATGTTGCTTCCTCTAGAACCTAGAGGTAAACTGAGTACCACGATCTGAAACTATCCTCTTCGGGACTCCATGACGACACATGATTTGCTCCATGTACAGCTCGGCTAGATCTGTCACGTGGTACGTGGTTTTAACAGGAAGAAAATGAGCGGTTTTCATCAATCGGTCCACGATAACCCAGATGGAGTCATAACCCGATCGAGTACGTGGTAATCCGACGATGAAATCCATACTGATGTCTTCCCACTTCCACTCGGGTACTTTCAATGGTTGCAACAGTCCAGCAGGTCTTTTATGTTCAGCCTTCGCCCGTTGGCATGTGTCGCATAAGGAAACATACTCGGCTATGCCCCTTTTCATACCATCCCACCAATAACAAATCTTCAAGTCCTTGTACATCTTTGTACTGCCGGGATGTATGGAATAAGGTGAATCATGTGCCTCTTTTAATATCGTGTCGCGGATATGCTTCACGTTAAGCACACAAATCCTTTTTCCTAACCAAAGTGTACCCTTCTCGTCTTCCTTGAAGTCCTTCTCTATGTTTTGTCGGATTCTTTCCTTGATCTCCTTGATCTCCTCATCCGTTGCTTGGCCATCTCTTATCTCTTTTTCCAGCGAAGAATGAAGTTCCATCACTTCCATCTCGTTCAAGAACCCGAGATGTAACCGTTCGATCTCCTTGCGTAGCTCGGGTGGTAGCTCCTGAACCATGAGTTGATGACATGCTCCCTTTTGGCTCAATGCATCAGCTACTACATTGGCCTTTTCGGGGTGATAGTTGATTCCAACATCATAATCCTTAATGAGTTCCAACCATCGACGTTGCCTCAAATTCAAATCCGTTTGAGTGAATATGTAGTTGAGGCTCTTGTGATTCGTATAGATCTCACATCGGTGGCCAAGGATATAATGTCTCCAAATCTTTAATGCATGCACCACGGCTGCGAGTTCCAAGTCATGTGTGGGGTAATTCAACTCGTGCTTCTTGAGTTGTCTCGACGCGTAGGCTACCACTTGTCCTTCTTGCATGAGCACACATCCAAGCCCTTGTCTTGATGCGTCATAATATTGTCGAAGCTCTTGCTCACGTCCGGCAATACTAGAACTGGTGTTGTAGTTAGCCTTTTCTTGAGTTCCTCAAAGCTTTCTTGGCACGCTGGTGTCCATTGGTAGGCTTTTTTTTTCATTAGCAATTCCATCATAGGTTTTGCTATTTTGGAGAAGTCCTTGATGAACCGTCGGTAATATCCAGCCACCCCAAGAAAACTCCGAATGTCTCTCACGTTTTGCAGTTGGTTCCACTTCAGAACATCTCCCACTTTTCCGGGATCAATCGATACTCCTTTCTCGGAGATGATGTGGCCTAGGAATGATATCTCCTTTAGCCAAAATTGACACTTGCTGAGCTTGGCATACAATTGATGCTCCCGCAGTTTCTGCAATGTCAATCTCAAATGTTCTTCATGTTCTTCCTCGCTCTTTGAATACACCATGATATCGTCGATGAAAACCACGACGAACTTGTCCAAGTACTCCATGAAAACCTTATTCATGAGGTACATGAAATACGCGGGTGCATTCGCTAACCCAAAAGACATAACGGTATATTCATATGAACCATACCGTGTTCGAAAGGCATTCTTTGGTATGTCGGAGGGCTTAATCTTCAGCTAGAAGTATCCTGACCGAAGATCAATCTTGGAGAAGACTCGGGCTCCCTTCATTTGGTCGAACTGGTCCTCTATACGGGGCAGAGGGTATTTATTCTTGACCATCACCTCATTGAGAGACCTATAATCCATGCACATCCTTTGGGTCCCATCCTTCTTGTCTACGAAGAGCACGTGGGCTCCCCATGGTGACGAGCTTGGACGTATAAAACCCTTTTCTAGCTGCTCCAGAATTTGCTTCTTGAGTTCCACTAGTTCATTAACGGGCATCCTATATGGCCTCTTTGCTATAGGTGCAGTTCCAGGTACCAAGTCAATGGAAAACTCAATGTCCCGATCAAGTGGCATACCTGGAAGTTCGTCCAGGAACACGTCCGAGAACTCTTGAACCACCGGAATGCTTTCCAATGTTGCTGCTTCGACGTGGTTCAACGTTACCTTCTCGGTTGCTGGTTGGGCTGACTCGAACTCGATGCGAGTTCTGTGCTCGTTTGTCAACTGCACGCTCCCCTCAGCACATTGGATCACTCCATTGTGCTTGCTCAACCAATCCATTCCGAGTATTATGTCAAGCCCTGAGAATCCAAGACAATGAGGTTGGCAAGGAAGTCTACCCCCCTTATTTTAAGGTTTACTTTCGGACATACTATATTAGTCCTCATCTCTCCACCGGGAGAATTAACTAACATAGTATATTTCATGTGTGATATGGGCAGATTATACTTGGCAACATACTTGGATGATATGAATGAATGCGATGCTCCGGAATCAAATAAAACAACGGTTGGGTTGGAGTTGGCAAGGAACATACCAATCACGGCGTCCTCAGCCTGTTGCACTTCCTCAGCAGAGACATGGTTCACGTTGCCGCGAGCGTAGTTCCGATGTCCACGGTTTCTTTGCGTAGCTCCTCCGTTCGGCCGTGGGCTCTGCTTGGGCACGTTGCTTGTCTGTCCAGGACCTTTCCTTGGGCACTGACTTGCAAAGTGTCCTGTTTATTCGCATGTGACGCATGCCTTGTTTCCCAAGACAGCAGGGATGTTAGGGCGGAGGTTTTCAGCATAAGCGCCCATATTGGGTCGGGGCGCAGGAGGCCAAGGCACACGAGGTGCTTGCGTAACGGGACGTTGCTGTGGTGGCTGATTAGGGCGAAAAGTAGAAGCGATCGATCCATACTGCGGTGCAGCTGGGGGCATGTACCGAGGGCGTACGTTGCTCCCTTGTGGCTGGTATGGCATCTTTCTTTTGCCCTCTTGCTTGATCTCTCGGATCTTGCTCTCAACCACTATGGCTTTGTCAACTAGCTTCTGGAAGTTCGCATAGTCATTGTTGAGGAGCTGAACTTGGATCTCATTGTTCAACCCTCTCATGAACAAGTACTGCTTCGTTGGTCTGAGTTGACATCTTCGGGGGCGTACCGTGATAGTTGCGTGAACTTGTTGAGGTACTCATTCATGCTCTTCCTGCCTTAGAGGAGACCTTCAAACTCTTGCCTTTTTAGCATCATGACTCTAGCAGGGACATAATGAGAGCGAAAACTCTCCTTGAACTCAGTCCAAGTGATAGTCTCCTGGTTGACATGAGCGTCGCGAAGAGCGTCCCACCAGTCAGCGGCTGCTCCCATAAGTTGGTGCGATGTGAAGAGAACTTTCTCTCGATCATTGCACTGAACTATGGCAAGATTCTTCTCCATGGACTTCAACCAATCATCAGCCTCCATGGGATCATTAGCTTGAGCAAAACTGGGTGGTCGAGTCCTCATGAACTCTCCCAGTCGGTTGTGAGCCGGCGGTGGTGGAGGTGGTGGCGGGGGTGCAGGAACAGGGTTGTTGTTGTTGGCTTGCAGCTGACCCAAGGTTTGGATCATGGTTTGCATGAGCTGGTTCTGCATAGCCATCAACCGTTCCAAGTTATTTGCACCAGCCCCGGGGCCAACATTCTCAGGAACTTCATCGTGGCCCTCCTCTTGGTTACCACGGACGTTCCTCATTGGAAGGCCGACATTTTCTCTCACCATCTGTGAGAGAGTGGAGTAGAATAGAAGTTAGAAGTTTAGAGTGATCCCTCCTAACTATATGCATCAAGGTGGATGGACTATATCATCCTATATAAGGATGTGAACAAGTGCCGAAGCATCTCACATCTCTCTACTCTGTGTGGATATGGACAACGCCGAAACGTCCCATAACTCATACTAAGCACTCAAGCACAAACAATCATCACAAAAGTTCAGCACACAACTCCTACTCAAGGCTTACTCAACGGGGGTCCTATGTGGTTTGGGGTGATACCAATCTATGACCTCTACCTAGGCTTGTATCCTATGTTCAATGTGGCTCCTGATATCAATCTGCGACTAGGCTTGCGTCCTATGGTCAACGTGGCAGCACCAATCTTGTGAATTCTAGCTAGGCTTGCGACCTACGGTCAACACTGGCTTCTAATACCAATCTGTGATTTCTATCTAGGCTTGTGATCTATAGTCAACCGTGGCTCTGATACCAATCTATGACGCCCGGATTCCGTAGAACACCATGGAACCCTAGCTAATGCATATGTGTGCCCAGGATGTTCATCACACATATACATGTAATCCACAAACTGAATTCAGAATAATACCATGTATAATAGGGTTTTATTACATTGTCTCATGAATTTCTAACTCATTCTAGCAGCGGAAGTCTTTAATCTAGCAGCGGAAGTCTTCTAAACTATTGCGGAAGCAAACTAAACAGCGGCTCCATCTCCTACTCCACAGGCAAGTTGACGGTAGATCACACGCCTAATACTCTACATGCTCTTCAAAGTATTCCTCTCCTACTGCTGATGATGTATGATAATTCAAGAGTGAGTACATGTCGTACTCAGCAAGTGCGGGAAGTATGACATGTAGCTTATATCAAGGTAGACATAAACAGGGTCATTGCATAAAAGCAAAGTTTATTTCACAAAACATGATAAAAATAGCAACTAGCTTTAAGTGAATTAAATCCCAACATGTATCCAATTAAAACATCAACATACCTCCATCATATTTCACCTCTTTTCATGTCTCATCAGACATTCATCTTTCTCAACTTTTTCTCATGCTCATGAATACCATCTTGTATTCATTACCATCTCATCTCATATTCAATTCTATCTCATAACGAGACCAATGCTCATTGCCATGACTCAACAGTCATGAAACCAATCTCATTACCAGGACTCAACAGTCCAAAACCATCCCTTAATGACCAAACCATCACCAAACCAATAACCAAACCAAATACCATACCAATAACCATCCAATCTAATCATGGAAATTGGCCAGGCGCTTGTGACCGGAAGCACGGCTATCATGATAGTTTTACACCCTGCAGAGGTTGCACCACTTTACCCACAAGTTTGTGTTTTGGTAACACGTCGGCGACTGCAGAACCTCCATTATACCAGTACACAACCGTTGGTGTATGGTCAAGAGATCACAAAATAGTTTTTACAAAGGGGCTACTAGATGTACGGACTCACTAAGGTTTCACCAGCAGGCTACAATCTCCAATTCTCCCACCTACGGGCCCCCTCTTGTGCCATGCAGTTCCCAGGGCAGTCCTCTCTCGACTCCCATTCCCCGCGCCTTCCACGGTCCATAACAATCTAGCAACTTACCTGACACGACCCCTTTGGGTCCTGTCGAGCCAGGATCACGCTGAGGGGTGCTGCGTTGCACAACACCGTATAACACACGTCAAAGGTACAAAGCGGAAGCGGAAGCTTTATTACATAAACAAGTTTATCAACATGTTTACATCAAAATAAGTTTAGTCCACACTCGCGGGCGTAGACTAAGCATCAAGTGCACGTTCAGCCCTCGAACGTGTCCTTGCTAGCACACACGCACACTAACTCTGCGGCGTGCACGACTCCCACTCGACGGGGTTCCCCTCCTGGGGTTCCGTCTCCTCTTCGGGAGTCCCTTCCTCATAAAACCCTGCAAAAGCTTCAAACACAAGCAGTGAGCACGAAGGCTCAGCAAGTCTGACCCGTCTCACCTAAACATGGAACTTCTACATGAGGGTAATGGGTTACATAAGGTAAAATCATTTGCAAGGACTCGCCTAATTAGTAGGACCTTACTTTCAAGTTTTAGCAGCAGGTTGTGGAGAACCTTACGCGAAGGTACATGAGAGAGCCGCAATCAAACAAGAAACGCATTTCTCTCATGTACTTTGCCCAAAGTTGAAAAGAACTTTAGTTAGCTCTAAGCTACAGCATATCATTAACAATCAATGTCCATCTTTCAATCAGCAACATTTTAACATGTAACTAGCCTGTTCTTTCTACGTCACGGTACAGTGAACAAGTGGTACTCACTGACCGCGAGGGACGGCGATTATAATCGATTTACACCTGCAGGGTTACCCGAACAACCCGTCACGTACGCCCGTACTCGATGTTGCCTACAACAACCATCACGGACGCCGTACGCGACTACCTTTCACCCGTTAGCCAAATATTGAACCGGTCCCATCGTCCCGAGCAAGAGGTCCCTGCACGCGCATCTCTGTGCCGCCAGCTGATTTACACCTCGAGCTCTCAACCTACCCTCTGAACGACGGGCAATGCCTCAATACCCAGCTACCCGAGTTACATCAGTTTCCCGGTTCCCATATAGCCGGTAGGTCTTCGGTACTGTTCTAGCTTGTTCAACAGGCCCGCACACGGCTCGGTCCTCAATCGACACAAGCGGAGCTACAGCACACAGGCCCCAAAGTCCTGTTGCCCTTACTCTCCGCTCGGTCTCATTTTCTTGCCATGTGTATCATGTGCTATCTCTACCCGAGCGATGTGCCTCTAGCCTATTCTCGCGAGTAGTTCCAACTACTCGACTTGTACCGAATCCTACTCTATCCTAGCAATGCAGTGGCTAACGAGGTTTTCAATCCTAAACCCAACCCATGGTTTTCTTGGCTGTGCAGTTGGGTTTCCAATCAAGACTCTAATGCAAAGAACAAAGGAAACAAGTATGTGCTCAAAACAATAAAAATTTTTAAAAAGGTTAATGCAAACCGGGGCTTGCCTTGCTGCTCTTGGTCGTAGGCTAGCTGTTCCTCCGGAGTAACGAAGTCTAGGACTTCGGGTTCCTCCTCGACCTTAGCGACTACATGATAAGAACAATGTATGTATTAATTAAATGCCTTTGTATTAACTTTGAAGTTGTGAAGTCTATAACCTTTGCTAGATAGACCTAATGACTGTGAAACTTTTACTGTGGCTTGGTTACAACCTAAACAGAGACTTGGTCAAGTTTTAGTTGCAGCAAAGCTCATTTGAGCCCTCCACAAATAATTATGTCCTTGACCTTAATTAAAGGCTTTTAGGGTGTTCTAGGTAGTTTCATGAAACAAACTATGACTTTCTGAAAACTAGATTTTCAGAGGGTTCTAATGGAATTGGTCTCACTTAATTTGGAAGTCTCTAACTAAAGATATGAGCTAAACAATTTCAGAGAAAATTCTGAAAATGTTTCTGAACATTTTCTATTTTCTCTGGAACAGTTTTACTAATCACACCATTAGGTGGACTAAATGAGCTCAAATGGATCTGAAATTTTTATGGTAGCTCAATGATATTTTGGTGAACATCTCAGCAAAATTTCAGGATTTTCCGCCAAAGGATTCTCCAGTTAAAATTCCTAACAGTTTAAACATTAAGGAATTAATTCTGGAGAATTAGGGAATTTCATGAAGTGAAACTTGATTTTCTGGAAAGTACTCAGAGAGCTGAATCCAGCAAAATTTGGTTCACTCAATTTGGAGCTTTCTAGCCAAAGTTATAAGGATTTGAAGTTTGAAGGAAATCTGAAAATCGGGGAAAAGTTTAAACTCGCGCGTGGGCCCAGGGGACACGCGTCGCACGCCGAAGCGACAGCACACCGCGGCCCACAAGGCTTTTGCGCGCCAGCACACCCGATCCCGGCCGCAGCCGGATCCCGATTTAAAATATCGGCCGCTGACAGCTGGGGTCCACCCCCTTCTTCAACCTCGCGACACCCGCGCTCCGCCGCCGAGGGACCTCGCCGGAGAGCTCGCCGCTGGCTGCTGTACCGCTTCAAACTTCTTGATTCTGGCCGCCCCTGCCTACTTTTACTTGGGGAACATGATCCGAGGGTTAGCTGCTCATGACAACGGCCGGAGCATGGTCGGCGACGAGCCGCCATATCGGAACGACTTCGGCCATGTCGGCTGACGCTCCTAGTGCCTCAGCTACTTGGGAAATCGGTCGGAGAGCATCAGTGGACCTCAGAGAAGGTCGACATGAACTCGGGGCAGCTCGGGGAAGGCCCGAAATAGGTCCTCACCGTGCGCCCGATACCCCCCCGTGCGTTCCGCCATTAGTAGACCTTGAATTACGCCGGGCACAGAAGTTCTCCGGCCCAGAGTTGTGAAGGCAACTTGTGCGTCACCGTGTGTAGTTCGTGTGGGAGTGGCCTGAGGCCCTCTAATCCTTTCTAGAGCACGAATTAAACAGAATCGTACCCGAGGGTCGTTCTGCACACAGAAAGGGGAAAAGTGGAAATTCGCCGCCGGTGAGCAACCACTCGAGCTGTGGCTCGGGGATGAGCAGCACCGGTCACCTGCGCGTCCAAGGGTGCCTTGGCTTGGGCGTGATAACGCCCAGGTTGGGCTGTCCACGAGAGCCCGAAGTGCGGCGGTTTCCAGTTCCGAGTTTGATCTTTCGGCACAGCCGATATCACTCGGTTTCAATCGATCTCAAGCAATGGGGAGGATGGAGGAAGGTCTCTAGTACCTTGCTGGGACCCTGGAGTGGAGAGAGGGAGCTGCGATCGGCTTGATCAAGCAGGAACTCGAGCGGCGGCGATGGCAGTGGAAAAACAAGTCGTGTGCGTCGGCAGCTCGAGGAATGGCGACTGAAGCACACCGGGGAGGGAATAAATAGCCCGGCGGTCTGGTCTCCGGCTTGGGGCACGCAGCAGGAGCTGGCGCCGGCCGGCCCCTTCGGTGGCGCGTGCGCACAACAGCCGGGAACCGACTGAACTGTGGTTCAGTCGGTTTGCTTTGAGGCTGAGGCTGACATGTGGGTCCCACTCCTCTTTTAACCTCTGAAATTTATTCCTAACAGCTGTGGTAAACAGTGAACCCTATTCTACCCTTGGCAATTCAAATTATTCACCCAAGAGCCATTTGAATTGATCAAAGTTCAAATGAGGTTTGGTTTGAATGAATTTCAGCACAAGTGCAGTTTGAAATTCAAATAAAGTTTGAATTTCTCCCCCTTAGCTCATGTCAAGATCAACTCCAAATGGAGTGAAAATTGGTGTGTGAGCTCACAAAAATGTGCTGAGCAAGAATATGCCTTCCACTTTTAAATTCAGTGGGTGAAAACAGTTTGAATTTGAATATGGTTTCAAACTGCCCTCTTCCTAACTATACCCAAAATGACCTCAAAAAGGTTTTGAATTTGGGTGGAACTTGGCATGGACATCCTTAGCAAAGTGTAGGAGTTTTCATATGTCCAGCCCATCTATATCACATGTGGGAAGTACCACTTTTGCAATGTGTGAGTTTGTTCCCTAATGAGCATGTTGATAATTGTTACTTGCTCTTTATTTGTGTTCATCATTCTTCCTCAAATGAGGTGTGTGGTGTGGTGATGAACACTGCAAATGAGTGTCAAAAACTGAGGCCCTTACATTCCTCCCCCCCTAAAAGAATCTCGTCCCGAGATTATAAGGTGAAATGAGAGAGAGGACGGTGGAAAATTACCGAATATGCGACGTGAAAAAGTCGGGGTAGTTAGTGCGAAGGAATTCTTCGCTCTCCCATGTCGCTTCGTCCATGGAGTGATTACTCCATAGAACCTTGTAGAACCACAACGTACGGTTGCGTGTGGTTCGGGCCTTTTCATCAATAATCTGCACCGGTTCCTCCCGATAGGTGAGATCCGGTTGCAGTTCTTCAATGTCTTCCAGCTGAACGGTAGTTGATAGCTTGAGACACTTCCTCAGCTGGGAAATGTGAAAGACGTCGTGCACACCGGAAAGTGCTTCTGGTAATCTTAGCCGGTATGCCACCGATCCACATCTTTCGGTAATCTGGAATGGACCGATGAATCGGGGTGCTAACTTTCCTCTCACCCCAAATCTGTTTACGCCCTTCATTGGAGACACTCGTAGGTATACGTGATCTCCAACTTCGAATTGTAATGGGCGCCTCCTCCGGTCCGCATACTGTTTCTGTCGGGATTGAGCGGCTTTTAGGTTCGCTTGAATTAATCGAACCTTTTCTTCCGCGTTGTTGACAAGATCAGTCCCGAAGGTAACCCTCTCGCCAGATTCACACCAGTTCAGTGGTGTGCGGCATCTCCTGCCGTATAGCGCCTCGTAGGGCGCCATCTTGATGCTGGCTTGGTACCCATTGTTGTACGAGAACTCGGCTAATGGCAAGTGATCATCCCAATTCTTGCCGTGGTCGATAGCGCAAGCTCGTAGCATGTCTTCTAGGATTTGATTTACCCGCTCCGTTTGCCCATCCGTCTGCGGGTGGTAGGCTGAACTACGGATCAGCTTCGTCCCCAAGGCAGCGTGTAGCTGCTCCCAAAAACGGGACACAAATAAAGTGCCCCGGTCCGATACGATGGTACGGGGTACGCCATATAAGCATAGGATCCGTGAGATGTACAGTTCAGCGTACTTCTTGGCGTTGTAGTTGGTGTTGACCGGGATGAAATGGGCAACTTTGGTGAGCCGATCGACGATCACCCACACAGAATCATGTTTCTGTAAGGTGGTGGGTAAACCGACGACGAAATCCATGCTCACGTCCTCCCACTTCCAGGCAGGAATGCCCAGTGGTTGCAGCAGTCCCGGTTTCCGCATGTGGTCTGCCTTCACCCGTCGACATGTATCACACTCGGACACGTATTTTGCAGTCTCTCGCTTCATCCGTGTCCACCAAAACTTTCTCCTGAGTTCTTGATACATTTTGTTGCTGCCGGGGTGAATAGAAAACTTTGATAAGTGAGCCTCATCAAAGATTTTCTTCCGTAATTCCGGGTTTCGGGGTACGACGATCCGGTCCTTGAACCATAGGACGCCGTCTCCGTCCTTCCGGAAACATTTCAACTCCCCACTGTCTACACGTCTCCGCAAATGTGACATGCCCTTGTCATTCTTCTGGGCTGCCGCTATCTCTTCACGGATGGTGGGGATCAAAGTTAGGTTGTAGAGAGCTCCGCGTGGAATCACATGGAGTGGTGGTTCGCTCTCTTCCAATGGTGTGATGGTCAGATTATTGACGTGTGACTTGCGGCTCAGCGCATCTGCCACAACGTTTGCCTTGCCCGGATGATAATGGATCTCTATTTCGTAATCCTTTATCAGTTCTAACCATCTTCGTTGCCTCATGTTCAGCTCCTTCTGAGTGAATATGTACTTGAGGCTTTTGTGGTCGGTATATAAATGTACGAGGTTACCGAGTAGGTAGTGCCTCCACATTTTTAGTGCAAGTACCACGGCAGCGAGTTCCAAGTCGTGAGTTGGATAATTTTGCTCATGGTTCCTAAGCTGCCGTGATCCATACGCGACCACTCTTCGGTCTTGCATCAGCACACATCCGAGCCCAATGCCGGATGCATCGCAGTACACATCGAACGGTTTTGTTGTGTCTGGCTGCGCCAAAACCGGTGCTGATGTCAGGTGCTTGACTAAAGCCTTGAATGCTGCTTCACATGCTGGACTCCAAACATACTTGGTAGCCTTCTTCAGCAGCTCTGTCATTGGCTTGGCAATCTTCGAGAAGTTCGGAATGAACCTCCGATAATATCCCGCGAGTCCGAGGAAACTCCGTACCTCATGAACAGTTCTCGGGGATTTCCAATTCAGCACTTGCGTGATCTTGCTCGGGTCCACAACGATACCCTCCGCTGAGATGATATGCCCGAGGAAAGGCACTTGCGATATCCAAAACTCGCATTTGCTGAACTTTGCGTATAACTTGTGATCCCGCAGCCGTTGCAAGACTATATGCAGATGTTTCTTGTGATCTTCCTCCGACTTGGAATATACCAGGATGTCGTCGATGAAGACCACGACAAACTTGTCCAGCTCCGGCATGAACACCGAGTTCATTAAGTACATGAAGTGAGCTGGAGCATTGGTGAGGCCAAAGGACATGACCAGGTACTCATAAAGTCCGTACCTTGTCGAGAAGGCTGTCTTTGGAATGTCCTCCGCCCTTATCTTAATCTGATGGTACCCGGATCTTAAATCCATCTTGGAAAAGACCTTTGCTTCGACCAACTGATCAAACAACATGTCGATCCGTGGCAACGGGTACTTGTTCTTGATGGTTACGGCATTTAATGGACGGTAGTCCACGCAAAGCCGCAACGTTTCATCCTTCTTTTTGACAAATAATGCCGAACAGCCCCATGGCGAGGAGCTCGGCCTAATAAAACCCTTCTCCAGAAGGTCCGTGAGCTGAGTCTTCAGTTCAGCCAACTCCTTGGGCGCCATCTTGTACGGCCTTCGGGATATTGGCATGGTTCCCGGTGCAAGTTCAATCTTGAACTCCACCTCTCTATCGGGTGGCATCCCCGGCAAATCATCCGGGAATACATCAGGGAATTCTCGGACCACTGGAATGTCTTCCAATCTGATGGTTGTGGCTTGATAGACACTTGGAAGTTTTATTTCTGGACTGTCCAGAAATAATGAGTGAGAACCGTGCACTTCTGAGTTTAAGTGCACGACTCGAAGGACGGTGTCTAAAACAGCGCCGTGGCGGGTTAACCACGACATCCCTAGGATGACATCGACCTTCTGTCCCTCTAAGATAATGAGAGACGTGGGGTACACTCTACCCGCTAAGCATAATGGTGCTTTGGAGACCATTACGCTTGCTGAAATCTTCCCACCCGGTGAACAAATTAAATATGGACTATCGGTGGGTAGTATTGGCAAGCTGTGTTTAGCAATGAAAGCTTGGCTAATAAAATTATGCGTGGCGCCTGAATCAAATAGTACTATAGCGGGATGCTGGTGGAGTTGGAACATACCCGCAAGGATTGGCTCGCCCTCCGGCACGTCCTCAATGGCAAGCTGGTGGACAGTACCGGGCCTAGGGTTTGCCCGCCGCGCATTAGTAGGGTTCCGGGGTTGATTCCTCCCCGGGAACTGTGGTGCCACTCCGCCGCCTTGCCTCTCCGAGCAACTGCTCGCGAAGTGTCCTGGACGACCACACTTGTAACATGTGGCCGCTGCTGGTGGAGTACTTGGTGGACGAAAGCCCGGCATGCGTTGCGGAGGTGCAAACGCACGCGGCATCGCCCGCTGCTGCTGTTGTTGTTGCGGTGGTGCTGGCAGTGCCGGCCGGAATGCCGGTGAAGAATACGGCCGACCGCGGAACGGCATCGACCGCTGTGGTGGCTGCCAGCGCGGACCTGATGGTGGGCGATTCACCATCCGAAACTTCTGAGAAGGACCGCCTCCTTCTCCGCTGCTCTGCGGCGCGCTTCGCTTTCGCTCTGCCGCCGCTAACTCCTTGCCGGAGTCTTCCTGAACAATCGCAGCATCAATTATGTCGTTGAGGCTGCCGCGATTGAACATCGCCAGCTTGTCCTTCAGGAGCGGGTTAAGCCCCTGGTAAAAGTGGTCCCGCCGCTTCTCGTCCGTATCTGCGTGATACGACGCGTAGAGTGCGAGATCGTTGAACGCTCTGGAGTACTCCAGCGCGTTCCGGCTCCCTTGTTGCAGGTGTAGGAATTCCTGCGTCTTCCTCTTCATCAAACCGGGCGGTATATGATAGGCCCGGAAGGCCGTCCGGAACTCCGCCCAGGTCATCACTCGGTCGGTGGGTTGTGAAGCACAAAAGTTGGCCCACCACGCGCTCGCGGATCCTTGGAGCTGCTGGACCGCGAACTGAGTCTTGCGCTGCTCGCTGATTTGGAGCAGCCCGAACTTCATCTCTATGGCGCGGAGCCAGTTGTCCGCGTCAAGTGGTTCATCCGCCCTTGAGAATACAGGGGGATGAGTCGCCAGGAAGTCGGAGTAGGAGCTCTGTTGGCGCTCCTCACGATCTTGACGTCTCTCTGGGCGAGACGTATTCGCAATTAACGTTTGCAGCAGCTCTGTATGCTGCTGATGTGAACCCGCCATTGCCGCGACGATGTCGGCCAATGTAACCGTTGGCAGTGGCGGTGGCGGTGTTTGCTGTTGCTGTTGCTGCTGCTGTCCCGAGGAGTCCTCGGGAGGTGGTTGGGAGGTCTCTCCCCCTTGACTGGTACCTCCAACATCGGGGTTGGCACGAGTACGCGTCATTCTGAAATTCAACACAGCAGCAATTAGCACATGTCTTACTCAAATTCCATAAACAGCAGTAAGTATTGAAGCGACGCATGACTAACTTGCACAACATTCACATATATTGATAAAGCATAAACTTTATACAAGATACATTATTCTCGGACCTCCGAGAAGTCGTGCTCATGCCGTCACTACCTATACATACGCTACTGTCTACACGACATGTCACCGATTACAAAAGTTGGGTTACGCTACCCTAGCTGCCCTACTTGGCAACCGTAACCCCCTACTCGGAGTAGAACTCGACCTCCTGTGGGTCGTCCTCCTCCGGTACCTCTGCTGGTGGCTCGGGGTCTACCACCTCTTCTCCCATTCCAGGTCCTCCCATGGCGGGAAGACCCAAGACTACCGGTACGCCCAATACCGGGGGCACGAGGTCCTGCAATGCATGCACCTCGTCCATAGCCTGGTTGTAGTCCTCTTCCCAGCCTTGTCCTTCCTCAATAGCGTCGTCCCGCTCTTGAGCAAGGTCCTCATTCTGCTGGGTTAGGGTCTGCACCAGCTCTTGCAACGCCGCAATGTCAACACGGCTCTTCTTCTTTGCCTTCTTCAGACGACGCAACTGATTGTGTTGTTCATTCAGTCGCTTGATCGTCGGAAGGAGCACATTGCGGAGTGCACTGTGAGCACTCTCAAAATGATCTCCACGGCTTGTGCTCTCCTTAAGCTTGGTGGCGAGATGCTCCGTATGAACAGCTTGGCTGTCCATCACAGCGTTTCCCGCCCTCATTTGGAGGCTGAGATTTGCCTCCGCGGGGTTGTACCTTGGGCAACTCGGGTTTGTTGCCTCTAGGTACCTCTCTTCCCACACATGCTGAGCTCGTCCCTCCACCGGAACGAGTGCGTATGGAGTTCCCTCCATAGCCTGTACGTGTAGTTGGCAGAAACGTGACATAGTGTCACGGGCTGCCACTTGCCACATCCCTTCCGGTTGTCTTCCTCTCACCGTGACGGTGAATGGCACCCAACCGGGTGGCGTAGGCCCTGCAGGAACCTCGACATGGATCGTCCACGTCTTGTTCCCCTCTTCGCCTTCTTCCTTGGCGAAGTATTGCGGCATCAGGTTGTACCCGAAATATTGGAGCATTAGCCACAATGCTCCCGGGTAGCCGCTACGGTCAGAGCAGTGGGAAACTACCCACCCGTTCTCCAACCGTTTATCTGCTGCCATCTGTAAAAAAATATATTTGAGAAATGTCAAATATTTATTTAAACAGTAAACCATTGAGTTATAACATAAGATATGTCATTGAACCCTTAACACTTGGAAACATAGTTCAAATTTTTAAACAAATTTGACTGCTGATCTGCTGTTCCCATGACAGCCCTGACCAGTTTCCATATTAATCTGATTTAGGCCAGGTTAAAAGCAAAACCAGTCCTGGAGCTCAACATCAAAGTTAAAGTTAACTTCAATAGCTTTCCAGAAAGTATTTGGTTGGCCTAAGATCTGCTCCGGTTCAAAAGTTATGAGATGTCAAAGTTAACAGAATTTCTGGAAATAATTGGACAGCACCTCCCTGCCTTAGGTACTGATTTGATCCAAGAATCCCAGTTAATTCTGTTCCTAATCTGACAAAACTTTCTGTTACAAAGTTGTAACCCATCTCATAAGCTTCCCAGAACCACCTTATTTTCTATTTTTGGATTTTTATGCAGGAAGTTATGCTTAATTTACAGAGAGTCTACAGAGAGTCTTTGCTCCGTCCTGTTTCCTGGACAGTTTCAACTCAACTGCATTTTTCGAGTGGTTAAGGGATGAAACACCTCTGGAACTCAACAGAAAAGTTGTAAAGCTCCTCCAAAGCTTTCCAGAAATGTATCATACGACCCCAACCTCGAAAGAACTCAACCTCTAACCTCTGATTAACTTCAGCCTTGATTTAGCTGAAAACAGAGTGCTCTGTCCTTAACATCCTGTAAGTTGAAAACTTATTAACTTTGAATATCCTGTTCAAGGGAAGGAGTTACATCAAGTTTTACTACTTTGGATCAAAACCTTCAAGTTTTTAAATGAAGTTGTTCATTTAGTTGGGTGTGACGTCGAGGCGTCACCAGATTATGTCGGTACTACGTCCTCACAAAGGAAAAACCTATACCGGATTTAGCCGGCTTCGTTAGTTCAGTGGCACTACTCGTCACTCGCACAAGGATGCTACACGTCTACCGTTTCGTGGTAAGGCTACCTGCAGAAATTCAACCAATCATCAGACTCGGCTGCACACCGAGCCCGGAATCCATACAGTTGGTACATCCGGCCGTCATCACTCGCCCGGATGTTCTCAAGCCAAACACGCCCTGAGTTACGTGTTCACGTTTCAGACCACGTGACGGGGTCTCCCATGTTGCACCACGCACGCCAGGGACAGACGTTGCTCGAATACCCCAAACGACATGAAGAGTCGTAGAGGATATCAAAGCGGGTCGGGTTACCTGCCACCCGTGGGGCTCCACCCTTCAGCTTGTGCGCACTGGTGGACAGCGCTTACGTGCACCCCCCAAGACATGAACGTCCCGAGATGCACGATTTTCCGACATAACAAATAGGTTAATATGCCACTTTCTATATGCTAATAACATCCTTATACGGGCTACTAACTCGTTCCTCACTGGATTTTTGAAAAAGAAGACCTTTGTACTGTGTTAAACCTCAAGCGAGCTCTGATACCACGCTGACACGACCCCTTTGGGTCCTGTCGAGCCAGGATCACGCTGAGGGGTGCTGCGTTGCACAACACCGTATAACACACGTCAAAGGTACAAAGCGGAAGCGGAAGCTTTATTACATAAACAAGTTTATCAACATGTTTACATCAAAATAAGTTTAGTCCACACTCGCGGGCGTAGACTAAGCATCAAGTGCACGTTCAGCCCTCGAACGTGTCCTTGCTAGCACACACGCACACTAACTCTGCGGCGTGCACGACTCCCACTCGACGGGGTTCCCCTCCTGGGGTTCCGTCTCCTCTTCGGGAGTCCCTTCCTCATAAAACCCTGCAAAAGCTTCAAACACAAGCAGTGAGCACGAAGGCTCAGCAAGTCTGACCCGTCTCACCTAAACATGGAACTTCTACATGAGGGTAATGGGTTACATAAGGTAAAATCATTTGCAAGGACTCGCCTAATTAGTAGGACCTTACTTTCAAGTTTTAGCAGCAGGTTGTGGAGAACCTTACGCGAAGGTACATGAGAGAGCCGCAATCAAACAAGAAACGCATTTCTCTCATGTACTTTGCCCAAAGTTGAAAAGAACTTTAGTTAGCTCTAAGCTACAGCATATCATTAACAATCAATGTCCATCTTTCAATCAGCAACATTTTAACATGTAACTATCCTGTTCTTTCTACGTCACGGTACAGTGAACAAGTGGTACTCACTGACCGCGAGGGACGGCGATTATAATCGATTTACACCTGCAGGGTTACCCGAACAACCCGTCACGTACGCCCGTACTCGATGTTGCCTACAACAACCATCACGGACGCCGTACGCGACTACCTTTCACCCGTTAGCCAAATATTGAACCGGTCCCATCGTCCCGAGCAAGAGGTCCCTGCACGCGCATCTCTGTGCCGCCAGCTGATTTACACCTCGAGCTCTCAACCTACCCTCTGAACGACGGGCAATGCCTCAATACCCAGCTACCCGAGTTACATCAGTTTCCCGGTTCCCATATAGCCGGTAGGTCTTCGGTACTGTTCTAGCTTGTTCAACAGGCCCGCACACGGCTCGGTCCTCAATCGACACAAGCGGAGCTACAGCACACAGGCCCCAAAGTCCTGTTGCCCTTACTCTCCGCTCGGTCTCATTTTCTTGCCATGTGTATCATGTGCTATCTCTACCCGAGCGATGTGCCTCTAGCCTATTCTCGCGAGTAGTTCCAACTACTCGACTTGTACCGAATCCTACTCTATCCTAGCAATGCAGTGGCTAACGAGGTTTTCAATCCTAAACCCAACCCATGGTTTTCTTGGCTGTGCAGTTGGGTTTCCAATCAAGACTCTAATGCAAAGAACAAAGGAAACAAGTATGTGCTCAAAACAATAAAAATTTTTAAAAAGGTTAATGCAAACCGGGGCTTGCCTTGCTGCTCTTGGTCGTAGGCTAGCTGTTCCTCCGGAGTAACGAAGTCTAGGACTTCGGGTTCCTCCTCGACCTTAGCGACTACATGATAAGAACAATGTATGTATTAATTAAATGCCTTTGTATTAACTTTGAAGTTGTGAAGTCTATAACCTTTGCTAGATAGACCTAATGACTGTGAAACTTTTACTGTGGCTTGGTTACAACCTAAACAGAGACTTGGTCAAGTTTTAGTTGCAGCAAAGCTCATTTGAGCCCTCCACAAATAATTATGTCCTTGACCTTAATTA
Organism: Neostapfia colusana; assembly: GCA_030760725.1. NCBI lineage: Eukaryota > Viridiplantae > Streptophyta > Magnoliopsida > Poales > Poaceae > Neostapfia > Neostapfia colusana. The sequence goes on from JASWHV010000016.1 coordinate 37,101,716, forward strand.
AAGGCTTTTAGGGTGTTCTAGGTAGTTTCATGAAACAAACTATGACTTTCTGAAAACTAGATTTTCAGAGGGTTCTAATGGAATTGGTCTCACTTAATTTGGAAGTCTCTAACTAAAGATATGAGCTAAACAATTTCAGAGAAAATTCTGAAAATGTTTCTGAACATTTTCTATTTTCTCTGGAACAGTTTTACTAATCACACCATTAGGTGGACTAAATGAGCTCAAATGGATCTGAAATTTTTATGGTAGCTCAATGATATTTTGGTGAACATCTCAGCAAAATTTCAGGATTTTCCGCCAAAGGATTCTCCAGTTAAAATTCCTAACAGTTTAAACATTAAGGAATTAATTCTGGAGAATTAGGGAATTTCATGAAGTGAAACTTGATTTTCTGGAAAGTACTCAGAGAGCTGAATCCAGCAAAATTTGGTTCACTCAATTTGGAGCTTTCTAGCCAAAGTTATAAGGATTTGAAGTTTGAAGGAAATCTGAAAATCGGGGAAAAGTTTAAACTCGCGCGTGGGCCCAGGGGACACGCGTCGCACGCCGAAGCGACAGCACACCGCGGCCCACAAGGCTTTTGCGCGCCAGCACACCCGATCCCGGCCGCAGCCGGATCCCGATTTAAAATATCGGCCGCTGACAGCTGGGGTCCACCCCCTTCTTCAACCTCGCGACACCCGCGCTCCGCCGCCGAGGGACCTCGCCGGAGAGCTCGCCGCTGGCTGCTGTACCGCTTCAAACTTCTTGATTCTGGCCGCCCCTGCCTACTTTTACTTGGGGAACATGATCCGAGGGTTAGCTGCTCATGACAACGGCCGGAGCATGGTCGGCGACGAGCCGCCATATCGGAACGACTTCGGCCATGTCGGCTGACGCTCCTAGTGCCTCAGCTACTTGGGAAATCGGTCGGAGAGCATCAGTGGACCTCAGAGAAGGTCGACATGAACTCGGGGCAGCTCGGGGAAGGCCCGAAATAGGTCCTCACCGTGCGCCCGATACCCCCCCCGTGCGTTCCGCCATTAGTAGACCTTGAATTACGCCGGGCACAGAAGTTCTCCGGCCCAGAGTTGTGAAGGCAACTTGTGCGTCACCGTGTGTAGTTCGTGTGGGAGTGGCCTGAGGCCCTCTAATCCTTTCTAGAGCACGAATTAAACAGAATCGTACCCGAGGGTCGTTCTGCACACAGAAAGGGGAAAAGTGGAAATTCGCCGCCGGTGAGCAACCACTCGAGCTGTGGCTCGGGGATGAGCAGCACCGGTCACCTGCGCGTCCAAGGGTGCCTTGGCTTGGGCGTGATAACGCCCAGGTTGGGCTGTCCACGAGAGCCCGAAGTGCGGCGGTTTCCAGTTCCGAGTTTGATCTTTCGGCACAGCCGATATCACTCGGTTTCAATCGATCTCAAGCAATGGGGAGGATGGAGGAAGGTCTCTAGTACCTTGCTGGGACCCTGGAGTGGAGAGAGGGAGCTGCGATCGGCTTGATCAAGCAGGAACTCGAGCGGCGGCGATGGCAGTGGAAAAACAAGTCGTGTGCGTCGGCAGCTCGAGGAATGGCGACTGAAGCACACCGGGGAGGGAATAAATAGCCCGGCGGTCTGGTCTCCGGCTTGGGGCACGCAGCAGGAGCTGGCGCCGGCCGGCCCCTTCGGTGGCGCGTGCGCACAACAGCCGGGAACCGACTGAACTGTGGTTCAGTCGGTTTGCTTTGAGGCTGAGGCTGACATGTGGGTCCCACTCCTCTTTTAACCTCTGAAATTTATTCCTAACAGCTGTGGTAAACAGTGAACCCTATTCTACCCTTGGCAATTCAAATTATTCACCCAAGAGCCATTTGAATTGATCAAAGTTCAAATGAGGTTTGGTTTGAATGAATTTCAGCACAAGTGCAGTTTGAAATTCAAATAAAGTTTGAATTTCTCCCCCTTAGCTCATGTCAAGATCAACTCCAAATGGAGTGAAAATTGGTGTGTGAGCTCACAAAAATGTGCTGAGCAAGAATATGCCTTCCACTTTTAAATTCAGTGGGTGAAAACAGTTTGAATTTGAATATGGTTTCAAACTGCCCTCTTCCTAACTATACCCAAAATGACCTCAAAAAGGTTTTGAATTTGGGTGGAACTTGGCATGGACATCCTTAGCAAAGTGTAGGAGTTTTCATATGTCCAGCCCATCTATATCACATGTGGGAAGTACCACTTTTGCAATGTGTGAGTTTGTTCCCTAATGAGCATGTTGATAATTGTTACTTGCTCTTTATTTGTGTTCATCATTCTTCCTCAAATGAGGTGTGTGGTGTGGTGATGAACACTGCAAATGAGTGTCAAAAACTGAGGCCCTTACATTACCTAATTAGTCAGCTAAGCCTCACCCATACTTGTCCTTGTGGTGGCACTGTATTCCTGACATGTGCTCGCATGAACCGGTCCTTAGATCTACGGCAAGTAACCACCATCTCATTCTACCACTTCCACGAACAAAGCTTGCCTAGATCTCCCCAGATTCATGTTCATTATCATCAAGTTCTCATTATCATTATGAGTGCAGTAGCTAGACACAAACTATCTCGCTTCCCATATCCCGTGGACTCAGCGAAGCAAAAAGCAAAATGACCATACCCGACTCATTAACTTTCCCGGCGACAAGGGTGGTTAACAAAACTAGTAAACTCCTATAAAAGGGTTTCCCATCAAGTTGACTCAATCACACACACCTTTTCGCAAACAAAACAGTTCCAAAAACATGGGATCAATATGGTCAAGGGGCACTTGCCTTGTTCCTGTGGCTTCTGTTTTTCTAGGATCTCAAAGTCTTGTCGTTGTAGTTCGTCGTAGATAGCTCCCTGAGCTTGTCCTTTTATTTATGATCACGCACATACAATATTCATAGCAATCAATCATCATGCACAAACTTTACTCAAGATGCAATGGTGCATATGCATGCTAATCCTATGATGCTATTTTTAATCGGTTTGTACGTGTTCTTGCATGTTTGCATGGGTTTGCATGGGGTTTTACGATGAACAGAGGGATAAATATCAATTATGGACGTGGCGATGATCTTGACTCTAGATCAAACCGATCAACACGTGATCTGTCCACAAAAAAGCTTCTGTTCGAAGGGATTGAAGAAATAGATGCAAAGAAGACCGCGATGACATCGTAAGGTGGTAATGGAAACCTACCTTACTTCCTTCGGGTCCTTCCTCCTAGCAAAAACAGATCGTCGGCTCTCCTCCAGCGATGGCGATCGTGGTCTGGCTCGTCGGCGGTCTCTCCGGTGGTCAAACTCCGGTGAAGAGGGTTAACTCGACGAGTTGGGGGCTAGGGCTTCCAAGTCGTAGACTCGGGAGGTGGAAAATAAGTACGTGGTTGCGGCCAAAGGTTCTGGGTTCTATTTATAAGGGTTTAAAGAAGAGTCCTACTCTGACTGGAGTTCGAATAAGAGTCCTATTTGATTTGTTTTTGGATCTTAACAACTTATCTCCAATCGATTTGGTTGCAGTATTAACGTAGAATAGTTTGTGTCGGTTTCCTCCATGTCGGGCACTCGCGCATGGGAGAAAAACCGCTTCAGAATCACGTCCTTCCGCAGGGATAAGCTCCGGAGGCTCCACGTGTCCAGCGGGGTCCTGGTCTTCCCTTTTCTTCAGGGGCGAGCTCTGGTTGCGCCACGTGTCAGGCGGGCGGGACCTCCCTCTCCATCAGAGGCGAGCTCCGCGTGCGCCACGCGTCTGGCGGGAGGGACCTCCCTCTCGCTTAGAGGTGAGCTCTGTGTGCGCCACGTGTCTGGTGGGTCAGGACCTCCCCTCTTTCCAGAGACGGGCTCCACGAACGCCACATGTCTGGTGGGTCGGGACCTCCCCTCTTTCCTGAGGCGAGCTCCGTGAACGCCACGTGTCAGTGCCGGACCTCCCTTCTCTTCGGAGGTGAGCTCTGAGTGTGCCACGTGTCAGTGCCAGACCTCCCCTCTCTTCGGAGGTGGCTCCGAGTGTGCCACGTGTCCTAGCAGTGCCGAATCTCCTTCATGAGCTCTGAGGTCGACACATGTCCAACAGCGTCGCACCTCCCTTCCTCTCGGAGATGAGCTCCGAGGTCGGCACGTGTCCAACAGTGTCTTCTCCTCGGAGGTGAGCTCCGAGGATGACTCGTTTCCACCGGGACGGACCTCCCGGAGGTGGGCTTCGGAGGTGACACGTGTCCAGTAGTGTCGAATCTCTCGGAGGTGAGCTCCGGAGGTGACACCTGTCCCACAGTGTCGGACCTCTCAGAGGTGGGCTCTGAGAGCGACACGTGTCCCGTGGGTCGGACCTCTCAGAGATGAGCTCCGAGGGTGATATGTGTCTAGCGGGGCCGGACCTCCCGGAGGTGAGCTCCGAGAGCGACACGTGTCCCGCACGGCTGGTCCTTTATTCCCTGCAGTGACTAGCTCCGAAGGCGACATGTGTCCTGTGGGACTGGCCTCGCTTCTCCTCAGAGGCTAGCTCTAGGGGCAACACGTGTCCCACGGGGTCAGACCTCACCCCTCTTACAGAGGCAAGCTCCGAGCCTGCCACCTAGCTAGTTAGCGGCGGACATCACCCCTTTCGCAGGGATGAGCTCCGAAGGCGCCACGTGGCCAGCGGGCCGCGGGAGTTGTCTTCGGCGCTCCTCGGTGAACTGGAATTGTCTCTTTGGCTATCTTTCTGATTCTTTCTTCGTTTCTACTTCTTTTAAAATGCTTTCTCTATATAAAATATGAATGCATGCAGAAATCGAAATTGAGGGTGTCACAGGTCTCAGGCAAGCCCCGCGCGCTTGGTATGCCAAACTGGACTTATCTCTGGCCGAGCTTGGTTTCAGGCGTGGGGAGGCTGAACATGCTGTATACACCCGTGGATGTGGTGAGAAACGGCTAATTGTCGGCGTTTACGTCGATGACTTAATCATCACCAGAGGAGATGCTGTGGAGATCAAGAAGTTCGAAGGAGAGATGATGGGGGAGTTTAAGATGGCAGACTTGGGAAAACTCAGCTTCTACCTCGGGTTGGAAGTGAACCAATCAGGCCAAGGCATTGAGGTGAGCCAAGGTGCATATGCAATTAAAATTCTGAAAGCTGCTAATCTGCTCCATTGCAACCCGTGTCAGACTCCCATGGAAACCCGCTTGAAGTTAAGCAAGACCAGCAATGCTCCTGCCGTTGATCCAACAGAGTACCGAAAGCTAGTGGGAGCTATTCGGTACCTTGTGAACACAAGGCCAGACCTGGCGTATGCTGTGGGCTATGTTAGCCAGTTTATGGAAGACTCGAAGACAGAACATTTGTTGGCAGTGAGAAGAGTGCTGAGGTATGTTGCCGGTACCATACATCAAGGATGTATTTACAAGAAACAGGAGGAAGAACTCGAGCTGATCGGATACAGTGACAGTGATCTCGCCGGAGACATCGACACTCGTCGCAGCACCACCGGGGTCATGTATTTTCTTGGTGGGAACGCTGTATCCTGGCAGTCACACAAGCAGCATGTAGTGGCCTTATTGAGCTGTGAGGCGGAGTATATAGCTGCGGCAACGGCTGCATGTCAAGGAGTCTGGCTGGCACATCTTCTGTCCAAGATCAAGGGAGAACAAGCTGGTGCAGTCACACTAAAGATTGACAATGTGTCTGTAATACAGCTCATGAAAAACCCTGTGTTCCACGATAGAAGCAAACACATTGACACTCGGTTTCACTACATTCGACAATGTGTTGAAGAAGGAGTGATCAAGGTTGAGCCGGTGGGAACAGATGATCAGCTTGCGGACATTCTTACTAGGTCACTTGGACGTGATCGCTTTGTTGAAATCTGAACAAGGATTGGCGTCTGTGATGTTGTGAAGACGAACAAGGCTCAGGGGGAGATTTGTTGGATAAGCCTTGTATGTGTGAGAGTGTTTACTGTCTGTTTGTTCTGATGTGTGAGTGTGTGTGCATGTCGCACGGCGACCAGTAGAAGATGGAGCTCGTGCATGGGATTGCATGGCGAGCCCGTGTGTGCGTCAAGGATTGTGTGGCGAGCGCATCTGTGTATTGAAGCACGCAATCTTCTCGGTCAGTTGTATCGTGTGCGTGAGTAACGGAGGACCCAGCTCCCCCACGTCTGGTTTTTGCTTTTCGTTGAATATGACTGGCACCGGCGACTGGACTTGATCAGTACGCCGCCACATATCCTTGCATTCTCTCGAGTAAACCCCATTTCATCTTCAGAGCTGACATGGACATGAGCTTCAGTCTCAGCCGAGGTGAGCTCCTCATCAACTTTGTTTGTGCGTCGGGTTCTGCGGCCTCATGTATTCTCATAGATGCGGCGCATCTATTTCGAAAGGGTTGCACCCATAACTAACCAGCGTCAAATAATTCAAAACGGTGGGAGTATTAATCTAGGTCGACGTGTAAGGTCGATTATGGTGAGGCATGCCCACTTCAAAGCCACGATCTTCTTCATTAAATGTTTGGTTCCATACCTCTAGGGATGGCAATTGGTCGGGTTCGGGTCGGATGGAGCAAAAACCCACCTGAAACAAAAGTAGTTGCCGGTGAAATTTGAGACCCGTACCCGCAGGTGAGAATTCACAACCGCGCCCGTCGGGTTTAGAGTGGGTTTCGGGTATCCATAGGGTTTGACCTTTTGAATAAACATTCTACATTGTTTAATAAACAAGTATAACATGATTATCCATTTTGAATTGCAATGCACCAGAAAATACTAAGTTGCTTATAAAAATTGTGAATGTAGATTGTGATAAGTAAGATGAAACAAATAAATTACAGAAAAGAAATAAAATTTTACTTTGAAAGTACAAACACAAATTATTTCAGGTGCCCATCGGTTACCCGCTGGTGCAAAACAATACCCACACCCGCACCCGCGACAAGTCGGGTCGGGTGCGGGTTCGACCCGCGGGTGGAAAATTCCACCCGCACCTGCACCCGCACACGTCGCGTGCCAAACCCGCCGGGTACCCGCACCTGCGGGTGGGATTGCCATCCCTACATACCTCTCAATTTCAACCAACTCATTGTTTCAGCTGACACGCCTCTCAGACCCCTTGGTCGAGCAAGAATGAAGGAGGTCCTTAGAGCTAATCGCCGACTAGCTCATCACAGACGTGAAACCATTAACTCTTTCCAGCTAAGCTGCTAGCTTGAGGTACTTGACCCCCTGCCTCACATGGATCCCCGGACCTCCGCAGGCGTGAATGGGGTCATTGCACCCAGTTATTTGTTGCTAGATTGATCATGAAGAGGTGCTTCCACAACCTCTAGTGTGGATCCATCCCTAGGAAGCACTCACAAAGCATGGTGGAGTTGCGTTCCATAGAAGAAGGGAAGCCCACAAATGAACTAGCTTGTTGCCTGGAAGAGAAAGCCCTCGCTCGAGTAAGCTAGGAAGTGTGCATCACCCTATCTACCAAGAGGGACATTAGACTGTCTCCAACGACGGTAGACGAATGCATCCTTCCCTTCTCGTGAGTAAGGCCTTATTCTAAAAGTGTTTGATCAGTCTCTCAAAGGAGGATTTCTCCCATTCGGACTTCCTCTCCGAACGGAAATCCCTCCATGCAATGGTGGTGGTTGGCGATGAAACGGATGCACGGTTAACACTCTTCTTTGGTCCCATGATAAAATATTTGGCTTATTGATGATCTCTTAATTGGTGGATTTCCTCAGCGCTAGATCATTTTTGGAGTATCCTTCACTTCTATAGTGATCCTGTAGTGGGTTCATCACTTCATAGAACGCATGACATGCATAATGTAGATTATAGAAGAAGTCAAGAGCGTGTGGAGTGGAGATCGTACCTATTCACTACAAACGTCATGAGGCACGGTCAGATCATGGTCGTTTGTCCTAAAAGATGTGCAACATGATGAAGATCATGGTGGCCCTACTGCACACATGCGTGGGAACCGAGCAGACATGATTGATATTCACCAGTTTTCAAGAAACAGCAGAAGCATACATTCCCTATATATCACACATTAAACCCAGCAGGTGAACTATGGTGCAAGTTGAACTTATGAATTGATTAAGACAAAGATCATGAAAGCTCATGCAACCTATGGTTACCAGCATGACAATTACATCAAGCATACAACTCAGACTCTGCTTATCTTATTAGCATGGAAAGCGAAATCAGGTAAAAGATTGACAAATGGACTCTGGCTAGATAAGAAAAAAAGCAATCACCTTAAGATTAAGTATAGCAAGGTATAGATAGAATTCATACTGGATGTATCCACTTTATAACTGACTCGAGACTTATCTTGATATATTCAACCCATATAAAAGGCGAAAAAAGGGACACCGAGTCAAGACATCCACTTAAAGATCAAAAACCAATAAATCATTAGACATCCATATGGTCATATGCATACACAACCATTCTTATAAGTTTTATATTGAGAAGAAATTATTCAATAAGAACTAGCATATTAACTCATCACAAGAGTTTGGACTAGATAATCCTTGTCTTTTTGTTACGGAGATCACCACATGCAGGTAACTGCCGCGGCCACCCCTTCTCGGGGTCGCACGCTGTCCCGGGAATTGTATTGGGTAGTGTCGTGCAATGCGGCACCCAACAGCACACATATAAGGAACTCATATTACATAAATCAAATGTGAGAGCTTACAAGTATTCTTTGTAAATAATTTACATCAAATAAACTACAGCGGAAGACTACAGTCATATCATGTTTCATATCTAACTAAGCACTCAAGAAGATGTCCAGCCCGCGGACTCTTCTCGCTAGAAACACGAAGACATACGGCAGCGGCAGGGGTTTCCCTGTGTTAAACAACTCGGATGGCTCCGAGTCTCACCGGACAACCTCTTCATAAGCGTAGATGTTAACCTGCAAAACCACTCATATAGAAAGCGTGAGCACATAGGCTCAGCAAGACTGATCCATCTCCTCTAAACACGAAACTCTACATGCACGAATGTAACACCCCAAAATTTTGTTAAGACCCTAAATCATGTTAAGAGGGGAATTTAAAAATTTTTGGACGTGTTGCATGTTTTGCAAAAAATCAAATTCAAACTGGAATTCAAATTAAACTCAAATCAGAAAAGAAATAGAAAAAGAAAAAGAGAAAACAGAAAAAAACCGGCCAGTGGGCCGCAACCCACCAGCCGGCCCACCCAGCAATCCGCGCCAGCCCGCAGCCGTGCGCGCTCCTTCCTCCCACTGACAGGCGGGGCCCGCCAGCCCTTCTTCTACCTCGCGCCCGCGCCGGACTCTCTCTCACCCCGAATCCAAACCGACCCGGATTTCTGCGAATCCCAGCCGAATTTCGATCGGGGGCAACGCAAACTCGATCTAAACCACCCCGCCGCCCTTCCCTGTCTATAAAAACCCCGGCCTCGTTCTGTTTTTCCCACGCGATCCGCCGATTTTACTCCGGTGAGAAACCGAGCCTTCTCCGGTGAATTCTGGCCGATCTAAGCTCGGAAATTCTGATCTAACTCGCTGGTCTTGATCCACCGCCTCCGGGGAACCCTGCAGGTGCAGAAAACTCGGTGACTTGCGATTTAAACACAGCGCCGACGAGCCTCGCCGTGGTTTCAATTCGGACCTCGTCGCCGACCGCCCTCCAGGACCTCCGAGCTCAAGAAAACCCCCGAGCTGAGATTCCCGACCTCCCCTCCACCGACCTATGCCATAAAATCACAGTTCTAGGAAGAATTCTCGAAGATCCGAAAATCTCCGGCGAGATCGCCGCTTCCCGCCGCCGTGCGCCGCCGGGCAGCACCGCCCGCGCTCGGTTAGAGCGACGTGGCCGCTTGTGCGCCGTCTATTTTAAATCGCACGGTAGACTTTAAATCCCCGCGTACCGGTTCGGCGTTATAATCTCGGCCGTCTGTTTTAAATCGGACGGTCCACGTCAGCCCCGCGTTATAAAGACTGGAAATCTTACGTGCTACCCCCTGGGGTTTTTGGGAAATAAGAGCTAGCCCCGGAAACTTCTGATCTAGCCCCTGGAACTTCAGAAAATCATGTAAATTCATTTAAAAATCAGTTTTAGCCCCTAGGCTTAATAAAAGTTAGGAAAAACTCCTCTGTTATGTATAGCTAGACCCCTGAAAATTGTTAAAATAATATTATAGACCCTGTAGTGGGGTGAGTTTACCTTTTTAGCCCTGTTTAATATTTAATTTAGGAAATTGAATATGTGGCTAGTGTTTAAAATTTAAAAAGTGGGACAAACATATTGTCAAAATTTAATTAAAAACTTTCTCAGTATTTAGAAAACTTTGGAGTGAGATAAAAATATATTTTGGGCTGAAATGAATCTGTTTAATTTATTATTCACATTTAGGGACATATTTTTAAGTAAAGAATAGTTCTGGAAAATAGGGAAAATAATTGTAAAATGTTTACATCAGACGAAAGGTCAAAAATATATTAGTAAATATTTTAGATCAGAACCTATTCTGTTTAGATGATGTGTCTTATTATTTTCATAATAAAGTTCACATTTAGGCATAGGAAATAAATCTGAAAATATAGCAACTAGTAAATGATAAATGGAGTTCTAAAATCCAAAGAATTCAGTTTAGGGCTGGTAGAAATTCTGAAGACACATATGGAGAAGTAAAATACCTTTCATGCATACTTGGTAGCTAAAAGGTGTAGTAATTGAATATAAGAAATTTATTTAAATTGGAAACTCATATATATAGTATGTAAGTATAAATATGAACACAAAAGTAGGAATCATGTACACATGATTAAAAGTGGATGCAAGCCACAAATCAACACACATAGAGTAACCACAACACATATAATAGTGAATGACTTTCATAAATATGAATGTGTGGTTTGTATGAAGTGGAAGTGTGAACTATGTCTTATGGATTGTTGTTTTTCTTTTGCTATGTGTGATGGTATGATGTAGAACCTGCTCAAGAGCAAGTTATTCCTTTCCAAGATCAGGACTACCTATTTCAAGAGCAGCAGGAAGGAGGCAAGTGTCGTTGACCACTTTGATCCTATGCTAGGATGTGTAGCTAGAATTATTTGCATTGTCAAATGAAAATATGAAACCCATGCTAGGATGTTTCCCTAGAATTGCATTACCTTGTTTCCTTGTAGCTTGGGTTGGGATTTATTTTATCATGTCATTTATTATTATGCATATGCTTAGCCATGCTTAGAATAGGATATTTGGGATATGAGATCATCAGTTTATTATACCATACTCTTGAATGAGATATTGTGAGTTATGTAGAGGTAGGGATCAAGGCAAGTTGGATGTTTTGGTTGTGTGCTGGGTGCACGAGACTCGGGTTTGTGTTTAGTACTTGCCTGGATCCTAAGGACCGGTTCATGGAGCATGTAACCTGGCTTTACAGTGCCAACCACATGCTGAGATGAGGCAGCTTGGCCAATTAATTAGGTGTATCCCCGGCGTAGTATGGGTGTGTTGGATGGTGCGGGGAGTAGGTGTCAGCTGGACTACCATATGAACCGCAAGGCTCAAGAGGGGGCCACTGCAGCGGGGTTGGAGCCTCTTGTATGCTGTTAGGGGTGAAACCTCAGTGGGCCCACGCTCGTCGGGAATCCCTTTGTAAAGGCTTCGTAGTGATCTCCTGGCTACACACCTGGGAAATGTGAATGTGGTTCGTAGCCACTGGCATAATGGAGGTTCTTTTAGTCCACCCGGCAACGGGGGATGAAATCACTACATGTGGGTACAGTGGTGCAAACTCTGCAGAGTCAAAACTGTCATGACAGCCGTTCTCACGGTCAAGAGCGGCTTGGACTTATTCATGATTAGAGGAGTAATGGTGTTGGAAGTTGTGGATGTTAAGCGGGAAGCTTAACATTGGTAATGATGTTATTTGGTTATGATGATGGGATGGGAAATTGGGACCATTTCACCTGTGTAGTAATGTAGGTACTTAGTAAGCTAAAGTGATAGGTATAAATTGCGTAGTGCTTCAACCATGAGTTCAACCTCTCCTTGTTCTAGCCCTGCATGATATAATTTTCCCACACTTGCTGAGTACCATTGGTACTCAACCTTGCATATTTTGTTGGTTTATATTGCTGCTCAGGTCAAGATAATGAGGTGGTGTATAATGACCAAGACTTTGGACCTGAAGAAGGTTTCTAGGTTCAAGGAGACCCCCGGGCAACTCCTGTGATGGAGTCCTCAAGAAATAATATTCCGCTGCTAGTTTATTTACTTGTAATAAACTTATTATTGTCCATCGAGACATTTGCTATGTAAGACTTATTTATATTCGACACCTGGCTTGTAATAAATGATGCTTCACTATTTGTCATCACGTGTATGAGAAAATGATCCTGGCATACATGTGATATTCACTCGGTTGTTCTTCGGAAAAACCGGGTGTGACAGAAGTGGTATCAGAGCCAAGGTTGCCCGTAGGAACGTGGACCTAGGTACAAATGGACATATTTAAGGGCCCTATTTTCTTAAAAACTATTTTACAAGGTGTGTGTTGAAAAATGTTATTTAATGAGTCAATTTCTTCATCTTACCTCAACTTTCATTCAAAAAAGGATTTTTGTTTAAAAGTTTATCGAACCTAAGTTTAAATGCTTTTTGTTTTAGATGGTTCGCATGATTCGCACCGCTCGCAAGTCCACAGGAGGGAAAGTTCCCGTAGTTGCCCTTGCCGAAAGAGAGGAGAGCCGTCCGGTGACGTACCTTTCCTACGGATTGGCAGTAGGAGGCTTGTTGCGCCGTCTTCGACGTATGCTCGAAGCCGCCGGCAATACGGGCAAGCTAATCATTCACTATAACTCCACCAGGACCATCCGCGAGAAGAGGGAAGAATGGAGCTCAGAGATGAGGATTATACACGAAAATCTGCTGCTTAAGATCCACCGCTCTCCAGCTTGTAGAGCAACACAGGTCGATGCGGAGAAGGATGTCACCTGGGAGGCCCTCACCTGCCAGAGTCACATCTATCGTCGCCACCTGGACAGGACAGAGTACATGTATGTCCTCCAGCATGAGAGTGGTACCACGGAGTACAAGTACCCGCCAGTGCAACAAGGGACTTCCCATGAGCACATGGACTTGTGCTTGGAGGATGTTGCTATGCTCAGCACTCGACTGCAGGAGTGTCAGCAAGAGCTTCAGGATGTTCAGGACACCCTGAAGGAAACGGAGGCATTGCTGCGAGCCTGCTTGAGGGCGAGAGAAAGAGGAGATGGGAATGAACTGTGTGTCACCGTGAATGATACATGGACTCCTGACTCCCCAGATCGCCGAGCGATCAGGCGTCGTCGCACTTCTCCAACAGCAGCCTCCCCACCCAAAGCAGAGTCAGAAGGCAGCCGAAATGATGAGGACGATCCCGAGGAGCCAGCTCAAGAAAACGAGTAGTGTAGAGTCCTTCCCTTAGTTAGCAAGATGTCGAATAGTCGAGTCGTTACGTTAAGTTAATGGTGTGTTAATGCTTGGTGTGTGACGTGAGTTGTGGAAGCCATGAGCAATTGTCCACAGCCTCGTCTTTAGATTGTTTTGCTTTGGTGTGTGAACCCACAAGAAATAATATTGCATTTATTATTGTGTGAGAAATGAACCCTAAGAAAAGTATAACAAAGCCTCAACACTTCAAAGTACAAACAAATAAAAGTAGTAAGATGATACTAAATGCTTTCAAATTAACATTGGTTGATTCTGCCAGATGGCCGGAAGAGGAAAAGGACGTGCTGCCAACCCCGCCAACAACAACGATGAGGCATGCAACCCTCATCTTTCTAGAGGCCAGGACCGGGGTGGTCGCCGTGAAGGAGTTGATCCCCTCCACCAAATGCTGGAGAATCAAAATCAGCTCATCCAGAACTTGACTCAAGTGGTGGCCAACTTGCATCAAGTTCCACCTCCACAAGCTGCACCACGCCAACCAAGGTTGAGTGAGTTTCTAGGAACTCAACCTCCAAAGTTTGCAAGTGCTGCTGAACCTCTGGAGGCCGATGATTGGCTAAAGACCATTGAAAGCAAGATGAGGATCATACAGTGCCAAGGGTATGAGAGGGTGCTGTTTGCCTCTCATCAATTGCATGGACCTGCTGCTGATTGGTGGACTGCCTACGTGGGTGCCCATCATGACCCTGAGAACATCACTTGGGAAGAGTTCAAGCGTAGCTTCCGCAACCATTACATCCCAAGAGGTGAACTCAAAAACAAGAGGAAGGAGTTTTTGGGACTGCAGCAGGGAAACATGACGGTGAGGGAATACCTCACTAAATTTACTCAACTATCCCGTTATGCCCCACGAGACATAGAGACCGATGAGCAGAAACAAGATTGTTTCGTGGAAGGGCTTACCGCCGAAATGCAGTGTGTGATGTCCTCAAATGAGTATGAAAGCTTCCAAAAGATGGTGGACAGAGCATTTGTGGTGGAAAGGAAGCTGAAGGCCTTGGAAAATGAGAACAAGAGGAAGGCCGGGTGGTCAAACCAAGCCTCAGGGAGCAACACTCGCCCACGTCTGATGCAGCAACCTGCAGGGCAGACGAACCGTGCTGCGGTACCCTACTCAGCACCAAGAGGGTACAACCCGAACTACAGGCCTCCCGCAGCACCAGCACAGCCGCAACGTCAGATTGTACAGCAGCCTCGCCCCGCATATCCACCTCGACCAGCAGTGCAAGGACCTCCAAACCAACCCCAAGACAATAAAGGCCAAGCACCTAAGGTTGGGGTGCAATGTTTTAGCTGCGGTGAAGTGGGGCACTACGCCCATAAATGCCCAAAGAAGAAGCCCGCACAGCCACAACAGCAGAATGTGATGCGAGGACGGGTGAACCACATCACTATGGAGGAAGCGCAAGAGGCACCCGACGTGGTAGTTGGTAAGTTTCCTGCCAATTTACACCTTGCAACCCTGTTGTTTGATTCTGGTGCTACCCACTCGTTCATTGCTCAAGGGTTTGTTAAGAAGCATGACCTAGCAACCACACAAATGAACCATATGCTAGCCGTAAACTCTCCAGGTGGAGAAATAAGGACAAGACAAGTGTGTCCCAAAGTGAACCTAGACATTAATGGGGTGGTATTTACCGCTAACCTCATAGTGATAGATTCACCAGGGATAGATATTATCTTGGGTATGGATTGGTTGACAAAACATAAAGGAATCATCCATTGTTCGACCAGAACGGTGGAACTAACTCACCCTAGTGGCACAAGAGTAAAGTTGATAACAATACACGAGCCTAGGAGGGACATTAAATTAAATCAAGTTGAGGTGAAAGTCGAGGAAATCAGGACCATCAGGGAATATCCAGATGTTTTTCCGGAGGAGTTGCCAGGTATGCCTCCCGATCGTGAAGTGGAATTCGCAATTGAGCTAGTACTTGGAACAGCCCCGATATACAAGAGACCTTATCGGATGGACTCCAAGCAGCTAGAAGAACTCAAGGATCATTTAAGAGAATTGACGGAGAAGGGGTATATTCATCCTAGTTCCTCACCATGGGGAGCTCTGGTGATATTTGTGCCCAAGAAGGACGGAACCCAAAGGTTATGCGTGGATTACCGTGCCTTGAATGAGGTAACCATCAAGAACAAGTACCCATTACCCCGCATTGAAGACTTGTTTGATCAGTTGAGGGGAGCTTGCGTGTTCTCGAAAATTGATCTCAGGTCGGGATATCACCAACTCAAGATAAGGCAATCTGATATTCCTAAGACAGCTTTCGTATCTCGGTACGGACTGTATGAATACACTGTCATGCCTTTCGGGCTAACTAATGCCCCGGCATACTTCATGTATCTCATGAACAAGGTATTCATGGAATATCTGGACAAATTTGTGGTGGTTTTCATAGATGACATTCTCGTCTTCTCCAAAGATGAAGAAGAACATGAGAAACATCTAAGGTTGGTGTTGCAGAGGCTGAGAGAACGCCAACTATATGCCAAGTTGAGCAAGTGTGAGTTTTGGCTGAAGAGAGTTCCCTTCTTAGGACATATAATCTCGGAGGGAGGAAATCTCCGTGGATCCTGCCAAAATCGAGGATATACAGAAGTGGAAGACCCCTGAGAATGTCGGGGAAGTTCGAAGCTTCTTGGGATTGTCTGGATACTTTCGACGGTTTATTGAGGGATTCTCCAAGATCTCGAGACCCCTCACCAAACTGTTGGAGAAGGGAATCGCATTCACATGGACGCCGCAGTGCGAGACGAGTTTTCAGGAGTTAAAGAAGAGATTGACAACAGCCCCAGTGTTGGTTATGCCAGATATGCAGAAGAATTTCACAGTGTACTGCGATGCCTCTGGAAACGGGTTGGGATGTGTTCTCATGCAAGAAGGGCATGTCGTGGCATATGCATCCCGGCAGCTTCGGAAGCACGAGAAAAACTATCCTACACATGACTTAGAACTAGCCGCAGTGGTACACGCGTTGAAAATTTGGCGGCACTATTTGATGGGGAAGAGGACCGAGATATATACGGATCATAAGAGTTTGAAGTACATTTTCACACAGCCAGATCTCAACCTCAGACAAAGGAGATGGTTAGAGCTAATCAATGACTTTGATGTGGGCATCAACTATCATCCCGGGAAAGCAAACGTCGTGGCCGATGCTTTGAGTCGGAAAGTGCAGGTCAATAAGTTGAGCTTGAAGGACATGCCTGCAGAATTGAAGGACAAGGTTATAAGGCTCAATCTATGTCTAGTGAATAGTGGTGAAGCCATCGCCATGGAAGTGGACTCCATACTAGAGCGAGACATACGCGAGGGTCAAAAGAATGATGAGAAGATACAAGAGATCAGACAACTCATCAAGGAAAATAAAGCTCCGGGTTTTAGAGAGGATGAACAAGGAACAGTGTGGCACGGGAAAAGAATCTGTGTGCCAGAAGTAAAGGAGATCCGTGAATTGATTTTGAAGGAGGCTCATGATTCTGACTATTCCATTCATCCTAGGAGTACGAAGATGTACCAGGACCTCAAAAGCAGGTATTGGTGGTATGGCATGAAGCGAGATGTCGCGGAACATGTTGCTCTATGTGACACATGTCAGTTGGTGAAAGCAGAACATCAACGACCCGCGGGGTTATTGCAACCACTCAAAGTGCCTGAATGGAAATGGGAAGAAATCAGCATGGATTTCATCGTGGGATTGCCTAGGACCCAATCAGGATATGATTCGATATGGGTCATCATTGATAGGCTAACCAAGGTAGCTCATTTCATCCCCGTGAAAGAAAGCTACAGCGGATCCAAATTGGCAGAGTTGTACATGTCAAGGATTGTGTGTTACCATGGAGTGCCAAAGAAGATTGTGTCGGATCGAGGGACATAGTTCACCTCAAGGTTCTGGCAGAAGTTGCACGAAACCATGGGAACCCATCTGAACTTTAGTTCTGCCTATTATCCCCAAACTGACGGGCAGATGGAGAGAACCAATCAGATCCTTGAAGATATGCTGAGGGCATGTGCACTCAAAAACAATAGGAGTTGGGACAAGAACTTACCGTATGCGGAGTTTTCCTATAACAACAGCTATCAAGCTAGTATGAAGATGTCACCATTTGAATCTTTGTACTGGAGGAAGTGCAGAACTCCCCTATTTTGGAACCAAACAGAGGAAAGTAAAGTGTTTGGTCCAGAGGTACTACAAGAAGCCGAGGCGAAGGTGAGGGAAATTCGCAATAACTTGAGGATAGCACAGACACGCCAAAAGAGCTATGCCGATGTACGAAGAAGAGAGCTCATTTTCAACGTGGGGGACTATGTCTATCTCAAGGTGTCCCCTATCAGAGGACTTCGTCGGTTCAAGGTGAAAGGGAAGTTGTCACCTCGATACATCGGACCCTTTGAGGTTTTGGAGAGGAAAGGCGAAGTGGCGTATCAACTAGAATTACCGGCTCGTCTATCGGATGTGCACGATGTATTCCATGTGTCACAACTCAAGAAATGGCTGAGGACGCCTGAGGAGGTGTTACCCATGAATGAAGTGGACGTAGCTGAGGATTTGTCTTATGCCGAGCAACCATACAAGATTTTGGAGACAATGGAACGCCTCACCAGAAATAAAAGAATCCGGATGTGCAAGGTGCAGTGGAAGCATCACTCAGAAGAGGAAGCCACCTGGGAGCGGGAAGATGAGCTAAAGGCACAATTTCCGGAATTGTTTTCTTAGAACCACCAATCTCGAGGACGAGATTTCTTTTAAGGGGGGTAGAGCTGTAACACCCCAAAATTTTGTTAAGACCCTAAATCATGTTAAGAGGGGAATTTAAAATTTTTTGGACGTGTTGCATGTTTTGCAAAAATTCAAATTCAAACTGGAATTCAAATTAAACTCAAATCAGAAAAGAAATAGAAAAAGAAAAAGAGAAAACAGAAAAAAACCGGCCAGTGGGCCGCAACCCACCAGCCGGCCCACCCAGCAATCCGCGCCAGCCCGCAGCCACGCGCGCTCCTTCCTCCCACCGACAGGCGGGGCCCGCCATCCCTTCTTCTACCTCGCGCCCGCACCGGACTCTCTCTCACCCCGAATCCAAACCGACCCGGATTTCTGCGAATCCCAGCCGAATTTCGATCGGGGGCGACGCAAACTCGATCTAAACCACCCCGCCGCCCTTCCTTGTCTATAAAAACCCCGGCCTCGTTCTGTTTTTCCCACGCGATCCGCCGATTTTACTTTGATGAGAAACCGAGCCTTCTCCGGCGAATTCTAGCCGATCTAAGCTCGGAAATTCTGATCTAACTCGCTGGTCTTGATCCACCGCCTCCGGGGAACCCTGCAGGTGCAGAAAACTCGGTGACTTGCGGTTTAAACACAGCGCCGACGAGCCTCGCCGTGGTTTCAATTCACACCTCGTCGCCGACCGCCCTCCAGGACCTCCGAGCTCAAGAAAATCCCCGAGGTGAGATCCCCGACCTCCCCTCCACCGATCTATGCCATAAAATCACAGTTCTAGGAAGAATTCTCGAAGATCCGAAAATCTCCAGCGAGATCGCCGCTTCCCGCCGTCGTGCGCCGCCGGGCAGCGCCGCCCGCGCTCGGTTAGAGCGACGTGGCCGCTTATGCGCCGTCTATTTTAAATCGCACGGTAGACTTTAAATCCCCGCGTACCGGTTCGGCGCTATAATCTCGGCCGTCTGTTTTAAATCGGACGGTCCACGTCAGCCCCGCGTTATAAAGACTGGAAATCTTACGTGCTACCCCCTGGGGTTTTCGGGAAATAAGAGCTAGCCCTGGAAACTTCTGATCTAGCCCCTGGAACTTCAGAAAATCATGTAAATTCATTTAAAAAACAGTTTTAGCCCCTATACTTAATAAAAGTTAGGAAAAACTCCTCTGTTATGTATAGCTAGACCCCTGAAAATTGTTAAAATAATATTATAGACCCTGTAGTGGGGTGAGTTTACCTTTTTAGCCCTGTTTAATATTTAATTTAGGAAATTGAATATGTGGCTAGTGTTTAAAATTTAAAAAGTGGGACAAACATATTGTCAAAATTTAATTAAAAACTTTCTCAGTATTTAGAAAACTTTGGAGTGAGATAAAAATATATTTTGGGCTGAAATGAATCTGTTTAATTTATTATTCACATTTAGGGATACATTTTTAAGTAAAGAATAGTTCTGGAAAATAGGGAAAATAATTGTAAAATAGTTTACATCAGAGGAAAGGTCAAAAATATATTAGTAAATGTTTTAGATCAGAACCTATTCTGTTTAGATGATGTGTCTTATTATTTTCATAATAAAGTTCACATTTAGGCATAGGAAATAAATCTGAAAATATAGCAACTAGTAAATGATAAATGGAGTTCTAAAATCCAAAGAATTTAGTTTAGGGTTGGTAGAAATTCTGAAGACACATATGGAGAAGGAAAATACCTTTCATGCATACTTGGTAGCTAAAAGGTGTAGTAATTGAATATAAGGAATTTATTTAAATTGGAAACTCATATATATAGTATGTAAGTATAAATGTGAACACAAAAGTAGGAATCATATACACATGATTAAAAGTGCATGCAAGCCACAAACCAACACACATAGAGTAACCACAACACATATAATAGTGAATGACTTTCATAAATATGAATGTGTGGTTTGTATGAAGTGGAAGTGTGAACTATGTCTTATGGATTGTTGTTTTTCTTTTGCTATGTGTGATGGTATGATGTAGAACCTGCTCAAGAGCAAGTTATTCCTTTCCAAGATCAGGACTACCTATTTCAAGAGCAGCAGGAAGGAGGCAAGTGTCCTTGACCACTTTGATCCTATGCTAGGATGTGTAGCTAGAATTATTTGCATTGTCAAATGAAAATATGAAACCCATGCTAGGATGTTTCCCTAGAATTGCATTACTTTGTTTCCTTGTAGCTTGGGTTGGGATTTATTTTATCATGTCATTTATTATTATGCATATGCTTAGCCATGCTTAGAATGGGATATTTGGGATATGAGATCATCAGTTTATTCTACCATACTCTTGAATGAGATATTGTGAGTTATGTAGAGGTAGGGATCAAGGCAAGTTGGATGTTTTGGTTGTGTGCTGGGTGCACGAGACTCGGGTTTGTGTTTAGTACTTGCCTGGATCCTAAGGACCGGTTCATGGAGCATGTAACCTGGCTTTACAGTGCCAACCACGTGCTGAGATGGGGCAGCTTGGCCAATTAATTAGGTGTATCCCCGGCGTAGTATGAGTGTGTTGGATGGTGCGGGGAGTAGGTGTCAGCTGGACTACCATATGAACCGCAAGGCTCAAGAGGGGGCCACTGCAGTGGGGTTGGAGCCTCTTATATGCTGTTAGGGGTGAAACCTCAGTGGGCCCACGCTCGTCGGGAATCCCTTTGTAAAGGCTTCGTAGTGATCTCCTGGCTACACACCTGGGAAGTGTGAATGTGGTTCGTAGCCACTGGCATAATGGAGGTTCTTTTAGTCCACCCGGCAACGGGGGATGAAATCACTACATGTGGGTACAGTGGTGCAAACTCTGCAGAGTCAAAACTGTCATGACAGCCGTGCTCACGGTCAAGAGCGGCTTGGACTTATTCATGATTAGAGGAGTGATGGTGTTGGAAGTTGTGGATGTTAAGCGGTGAGCTTAACATTGGTAATGATGTTATTTGGTTATGATGATGGGATGGGAAATTGGGACCATTTCACCTGTGTAGTAATGTAGGTACTTAGTAAGCTAAAGTGATAGGTATAAATTGTGTAGTGCTTCAACCATGAGTTCAACCTCTCCTTGTTCTAGCCCTGCATGATATAATTTTCCCACACTTGCTGAGTACCATTGGTACTCAACCTTGCATATTTTGTTGGTTTATATTGCTGCTCAGGTCAAGATAATGAGGTGGTGTATAATGACCAAGACTTTGGACCTGAAGAAGGTTTCTAGGTTCATGGAGACCCCCGGGCAACTCCTGTGATGGAGCCCTCAAGAAATAATATTCCGTTGCTAGTTTATTTACTTGTAATGAACTTATTATTGTCCATCGAGACATTTGCTATGTATGACTTATTTATATTCGGCACCTGTCTTGTAATAAATGATGCTTCACTATTTGTCATCACATGTATGAGAAAATGATCCTGGCGTACATGTGATATTCACTCGGTTGTTCTTCGGAAAAACCGGGTGTGACAACAAAGAATTGAACATGGTAGCTGGATTTGCATAAGGACTCGCCTAGAGTTGATCCTTAACTTTCATATTTTAAAGCCTTGAACTGAGCAGCACCGCAACTCCACAATCAAACAAGAAATGCTTTGTCACGATGCTTCTATCACAAGGTGAAATAAACTTAATTTGCACTATCTCTAAGTCATACATGGTTGCAATACAATATAAAGCACAAGCCTTATCAATTCATAGTAATTCACTTCACTTGTTACTACGTCAAGACTCAGTGTCCAAGTATGCTCATATAACCGTGAGTGACGGTGATTCGGTCCAAGACACGCCCGGACTGCACGACACGTACACCCATCTCCGAGTTGCTGGCAGCAACCTCGACCGATGGTGTACGCAGCCACCTTTCCCAAGTTCATCCACACCGGACGCGGTCCCATCGACCTAAACATCAAGCTTTCTGAAGGTACATACCCACAGTGATATGTTCTTGATCGAGTTACCTCCTGCTGTACTGACGCCGAAAGCCTAAGCCGATCGGAAAAGTTCCAATATGGATGTGACGAGGTACATTGGTTTCCTGGGTCTCATATAGCTAGTATACGCCCGATACACAACTCAAACTTGTCCAACTGGGCCAAGTACGGACGGACCTTAATCGACACAGGCCAGGGCTATGCACGCACGGACCTCGGCCTGCTGCATCTCTATCTCCCTGCCCGGTCTCAATTTCTCATCTGTGAATTTTCCTTAATGTTATAGTCATAAGTCCGTACCGAGATCATCCCAAGCCCTAAGCTCGCAAGTAGATTCCAACTTCTCGACTTTTACCGGTCCTTCCAAAGTAACATTTAGCGTAGCCTAAATCCCTCGATGAGGTGCTAATCTACCCATTCTCTCTTAGGTTCAATTTGGTCATGCAATTGGGTATTCATATCATCTATACCTAATGCACAATATCATCTCACACCTATAGTCTATAAAATATAAAACTTTATCAAACTTTGGGGTTTGCCTGTTTTGCAGGTGACTAGTATATAATCAGTTAGTGTTGCTGATTACTTGAGGCTTAATCACGTGCTCTTCTTGCTCCTTGATCCAACTTCACTTGGCTTCACAATTCTCCACATCGATGACTATACGATATGAAATGCACACGCATTTAATTGTAACGCTTTTGCTAACAAGGCCTAATGATAAGTTAAAAACCAGAACTCTGTTTAAGAACTTAAAATTGAACTGGGCCTAGTGGATGGAGTTGACTTTAGCCATTGGGATCAAGTGCTAATTGTTTCTTCTAATGGTTGTATTTCTACCTAAGCAAAGTACACTGAAAAGTATTGATCCAGAGCTCAACTTTAGTTGAAAATATTCAGGTGAGTTCCTGGTCACAATAAAGTATTCTGGACCAAAAATTAGCACTTTTCACTGAGTAGTTTTTCCAGAACAATTCGCTAAGCAATTAAGCAGAAAGGAATGAATTCTGAAGTACTTTGCATGTTCGTGCCAAACTAATTGAATAAAATTTTAAATATAGTTCAGATAGCATTCCTGAATTTTCCTAGAATTTTTGGAGCTAAGAATTGCCCAGAACTGGTTTTCCAAGTTTGGGACTTTTTCTGAAAAAGTTTATGTATTCATTTGAATTCAGCGGTTTGTATTCTGAATTTTCCCTACTCAAGTCAACTCCAAATGGGCTGAAAATTTAACAGAAGTTCAATACTATCCTAAGGAATATTCTGACAAAATTTGGGGATTTTTGGATGAACCAAACTCCCTTAATAATTCTTTTACTGAAACTTTTCATAGAATTATACAGTGGTAATTATTGCTTTAGTAAAAATTGGGTTGCACATTTGGATAGAGGTTTTCAATCTGAATCTAACCCAATTTGAATCACCTGATTTGGAGTTTCCTAGCAAAAGTTATGAGCTACTAAAGTTTGAAGGAAATCTGTAATTCAAATTAAATCGGGAAATGTTTAAACTCTGACGCTGGGGCCCAAGGCTACATGGCGCCTCCAGAGACAAAGGAACACGGGGCTACTGATTTTTACTGTGCAGCCACAAATGGATCCGTGGATGCAGAAAATCCCAGTTTAATTCTTCCTCTCACTGGCAGCGGGCCCGTCCACCTTCTTCAACCTCCGGCCGTTCCCGAGCGGGCCCGCGCTGCCCCTCGCCGGAGCTCGTCGGAACCCGACTACCCGGACTTCCCCAGCACTCCCACTCGCCGCCAGCCCCTATACCTACGTGAGGAACACGTTGGGGAGGTCGCCCCAAGCCGGCGACGACCCTACCATAGCTAGCGACGGTGCGGCGGCTCGGTTCTACTCCAGCGACGTCGGACGCCTCTTCTATCCCGCTAAATTCGATGATCTTTGGTAATACAGTACCAGTGGAGAACGTAGGAGGTTGACGTGTATGCAAAAAGGATTGAGGGTGGCTCTAAAGGTGCTTTCACCGTGCGCCCGATGGTTCCCGCCATGATCGCCGATGAGAAAATGTGAAATGGGCCGGCTACGTGCAATTTCGTGCTAGGTTTGCAAGAATAATTGTTCCCTATCAAGTCTAGCTCGTGTGTGCACAGTTTTGTGAACCATAACCGAAGATTGAGTTAGAACTTGGCGGATTCTTACCCGCGGGTCAGTTTGCACCAGCCGGAGGAAGAACGTGAAATTCGCCGGCGATGAGCAACGGTTTGGGATGAGTTTCGGGGGAGCAGCTTGAGGTCATAGCGCGTACAGGAGGGCTGTTGCTTGGGCATGAAAGCCGATGTGTGGTGCTGTCCACGTGAGCCTCCCTCTTCGGTTGCGTTCGGCCGCCGGGAGAAGAACCAATGCTCGGTGTTGGGAGGCGGATCTCCACTCGGTTGTGGTCAAGGAAGTAGAGGGAGGATCCATGGTGCGGTTTTGCTACTTATAGGAGGTTTGTACGCACGAGTTCGTCGGTTCCCAATAAACCGAGGCGTGGAGGCGGTGGCGCTGTTCAGTTCTTGCGCGACGAGACAGCAGAGGCTCGGGTTTCCGGTTTGTGAGCGCAAGATTGCTTCGTGAGGTGATGAGAATCCCTGAGCACGTCTCCAGCGCGATGGAAGAAGCTGGAGCTGGCTCGACTGCAGCTTGGTGGCGCCCAATGCTCCTTCGGTGGCTTCGAGTGAAAAAATAGAGACTGAATACTTAGGGTGAAAGTCTAATTGTTCCAATGATGAGTGGGCCCCACTCCATTTCACCTCCTTATCCTCCCCAAAAAGATCTAAATTTTTGGCAGGTGATCAATTCAAATGTGTGGAGCTCAAATTTAAAATCCATTTGGAGAATTGACAATGCCCCCCCCCCCCAATTCAAATTTGAATTAAATTCTCATACAATTTAAAGCCCTCTTTGAAATGGTTAACAAATCACGTCCAAAATTCATCAAACTTTGCATCCCCACTATTTGTACCTGAAAAATTGAAATATGAAATCTGATTTTTAATTTATCTGCTGCAAATGGGTTTTTTACCACAACAGTTTGCATTTCTGTTGTGCTACCCCCATTTGAAATTTGAGTTGAATAAATTGAGTTCCAAAGCAGAATTTAAAACTTCCTCTTGCACATGAGAACTTCACACATGGAATTTAAATCAACTTTGGTTCCAAGCATTCAAATAAATATTTGAGCTTGTGTGGTTGGACACTTATGTGTGTCATTACGTGTAGAATGTTTTAGTAAGTCCCAATTTTCACAAACTTGAAACCAAATGGCATTCAGCTTTGTTTTATTTCATTTACATTTTTGGTACCTTTACATTCCTCCCCCCTTAAAAGAATCTTGTCCCGAGATTACCAAAGAAGAATGAGACGGGAGGGTAATTTGCAAGGTATATGACAAAAGTTTCGAATAGTTCTTGTGGATGTAATCCTCGCTTTCCCACGTCACTTCTTCCATGGTATGTGTCGAAGTGTTCGCTACGACACTTGCCCCGGTCTGCTCAGAAGCAGCCCGCGGAGGTTCTTTTCTCGGTGGGGCTAGTGGAACTCGAAGGTCTGGGCACAATGGCGAGAGAGACACGAGTATTTACGTGTTTCGGGCCGCCGAAGTGTAAAACCCTACGTCCACGGGAGTGCTTGGTGTATTGCTTTCTCGCGTGTGAGAATGAGTTGGCTGGGTCATGAACTCTTTGCCCGGAGGCTGCCCCGGTCTTTATATAGCCCATGGCAGGAGCAGTTACAAGGTGGCCCGGGGCCTGACAGGTGGCCCCACGGCTATCTGTCTCCTATACATAAGCTATAGGTATTTACAGATACATGCATTGTCACTATCGGTGGAGTTAAGGCGCGCCGCCTGACACGTCTGGTGCTTCTGACCGGGTGGCCGGTGATGAGAAGTCCCTGTCTTGTCGCCGTGTCCTCTTGCTCTGCAAGGCGGCTCAGCGCCGTTGGGAGGCACTGTTGCGCCATCATGCATCGCCGCCCTATATTTCACCCTAATGGCGAATAGACTGAGGATGGAGGCGTGCGTCGTGCTCCATGCTTACGCTGGGGCCCGCCTAAGCTGGGAAGGTGGGGCCCAGGCGCTTTTTACCCACTACGTGGGGGTACCCGGTTCACAGGGTACCAACAATATGATTACTCCACAGGACTTTGTAAAATTTTAAAGTCTGGGGCTGTTCGTCTCGAGAATCATGGCAAAGAAATATGGGGGGCTGTTCATCTCGAGAATCGTGTGTTTACACGGGATTCTCCGCACCATCGTTCCTGACCGATATGCATTATTCGTATCCAGATTTTGGTAGCAACTACATGCTTCACTGGGAACCAAGCTAATTCAGAGTTCAGCGTATCATCCGCAAACCGATGGTCAAACGGAAAGGGTGAATCAGATTCTGGAGGATATACTACGTGCATATGCCATCAATCATGGGAAGAATTGGAATGACCATCTACCGTTAGCATAATTCTCATATAATAACGGTTATCAGTCCAGCATCAAGATGGCCTGTATGAAGCTCTTTATGGCCAAAAGTGCCGCACACCACTGAATTGGTGTGAGTCCGGCGAGAGAGTAGTCTACGGGATTGATCTTGTGAATGAAGCCGAGGAACGAGTGCGAGTAATTCAAGCCAACTTAAAGGTTGCTCAATCTCGACAGAAGAGCTATGCAAACAAACGAGGTTGACCTCTTCACTTCGACATCGTGGATCACGTGTATCTTCGTGTCTCTCCGAAGAAAGGGATTCGTCGTTTCGGAGTGAAGGGAAAACTATCTTCGCGATTCATCGGGCCATTTTCCGTCATTGAGATATGCAGACTCGTGGCCTATCGTCTGGAGCTACTGATGTCACTTTTGGGTATTCACAATGTTTTCCACGCTTGTCAGCTGCGGAAATGTCTTAAGTACCCAACCGCAGTTCATATGGAGAACATTGAGGATCTTCAACCGGATCTCACTTATTCTGCGTATCGATCCAGATTATCGACGACAAGACTCGCGCCACAAGAAATCGGACATTGCGATTTTACAAAGTTGTAACACCCCAAAATCCTGTTAAGAAGGGAATTTAAAAAATTTTGGACGTATTGCATGTGTTGCAAAAATTCAAATTCAAACTAGAATTCAAATTAAACTCAAAACAGAAATGAAAAAGAAAAAGAAAAAGAAAAAAAATAAACCTTCCCGGCCAGTGGGCCGAAACCCACCAGCCGGCCCACCCAACCCCCGCGCCAGCCCGCAGCCGCGCGCCCGCGCCCCCTCTCGCAGACAGGCGGGACCCACCTGTCATCCCCGAGCTCCCGCTCGTCCGAACCCGGGACTGTTTCCCCGCGCGCGCACGATCTTAACAGACCGGATTTCCGCCCGAATTCTGGTTCCGGAGGACTCCAACTCGATCTAAACTAACACGCCGCCCTTCCCCGTCTATAAAAACCCCGGCATCGTCCCGTTTTTCCCCACGATCCACCGTTTTTCTCTCCGGTGAGAACCCGAGCTTCTCCGGCGAATTCTGCTCGATCTTCGCTCGGAAATTCTGATCTAACTCGCTGGTCTTGATCCACCGCCTCCGGAGAACCTCGCAGGTGCAGAAAACTCGATGGTTTGCGGTTCAAACACAGCGCCGACGAGCCTCGCCGTGAATTCACCTTTCACCTCGTCGCCGATCGCTTTCCAGGACCTCCGAGCTCAAGAAAACCCCCGAGGTGAGATCCCCGACCTCCCCTCTACCGATCTATGCCATAAAATCACAGTTCTAGGAAGAATTGACGAAGATCCGAAACTCTCCGGCGAGATCACCGCCTCCCGCCGCCGTGCGCCGCCGGGCAGCGCCGCCCGCGTTCGATCAGAGCGACGTGGCCGCTTGTGCGCCGTCTATTTTAAATCGCACGGTAGAATTTAAATCCCCGCGTACCGGTCCGATGTTATAATCTCAGCCGTCTGTTTTAAATCGGACGGTCCACGTCAGCCCCACGTTATAAAGGCCGGGATTCTTACGTGCTACCCCCTGGGGTTCTCGGAAAATAAGAGCTAGCCCCGGAAACTTCTGATCTAGCCCCTGGAACTTCAGAAATTCATGTAAATTCAATTAAAAAACAGTTTTAGCCCCTAGACTTAATAAAAATTAGCAAAATCCCTCTGTTATGTGTAGTTAGACCCCTGGAAATTCCTAAAATAATATAATAGACCCTGTAGTGGGGTAAATTTACCCTTTTAACCCTATGTGATATTAAATTTAGGAATTTGACTATGTGTTTAGTATTTAAAATTTAAAAGATGGGACAAACACATTGCAAATTCAAATTAAAAACTTTCCTAGTACTTGAAAAACTTTGGAGTGAGATAAAAATAGATTTTTGGCTGAAATGAATCTGTTTAATTAATTATTAACATTTATTAGTTATAGGGACATATTTTTAAGTAGAGAATAATTAGTATGAATAACTAGAAAATGATAAATGAAGTTTCCAAAATCCAAAGAATTCAGTTTGGGGTTGGTAGAAGGTCTGAAGACACATATGGAGTAGGAAAATACCTTTCATGCATACTTGGTAGCTAAAAGGTGTAGTAATTGAATATAAGAAATTTATTTAAATTGGAAACTCATATATAGTATGCAAACATAAATGTGAATACAAAAGTAGAAATCATATACACGTGTTTAAAAGTGCATGTAAGCCAAAAACCAACACACATAGAGTAACCACAACACATAGAATTGTGAATGGCTTTCATAAATGTGAATGTGTGGTTTGTATGAAGTGGAAGTGTGAACTATGTCTTATGACTTGTTGTTTTCTTTTGCTATGTGGGATGGTATGAGTAGAACCTGCTCCAGAGCAAGTTCTTCCTTTCCAACATCAGGACTACCCATTCCAAGAGCAGCAGGAAGGAGGCAAGTGTCCTTGACTACTTTGATCCTATACTAGGATGTGTA
This sequence comes from Neostapfia colusana, assembly GCA_030760725.1. Taxonomy (NCBI): domain Eukaryota; kingdom Viridiplantae; phylum Streptophyta; class Magnoliopsida; order Poales; family Poaceae; genus Neostapfia; species Neostapfia colusana. Next base: position 37,130,749 of record JASWHV010000016.1, read on the forward strand.
GATAGAATTATTGCATTGTCAATTCAAAATATGAAACCCATGCTAGGATGTTTCCCTAGAATTGCATTACCTTGTTTCCTTGTAGCTTGGGTTGAGATTCATTTTATCATGTCATTTATTATTATGCATATGCTTAGCCATGCTTAGAATGGGATATTTGGGATATGAGATCATCAGTTTATTTTACCATACTCTTGAATGAGATATTGTGAGTTATGTAGAGGTAGGGATCAAGGCAAGTTGGATGTTTTGGTTGGTGCTAGGTGCACGAGACTCGGGTTTGTGTTTAGTACTTGCCTGGATCCTAAGGACCGGTTCATGGAGCATGTAACCTGGATTTACCGTGCCAACCACATGCTGAGATGGGGCAGCTTGGCCAATTAATTAGGTGTATCCCCGACGTAGTATGGGTGTGTTGGATGGTGCGGGGAATAGGTGTCAGCTGGACTACCATATGAACCACAAGGCTCAAGAGGGGGCCACTGCAGCGGGGTTGGAGCCTCTTGTATGCTGTTAGGGGTGAAACCTCAGTGGGCCCACGCTCGTCGGGGATCCCTTTGTAAAGGCTTCGTAGTGATCTCCTGGCTACACACCTGGGAAGTGTGAATGTGGTTCGTAGCCACTGGCATAATGGAGGTTCTTTTAGTCCACCCGACAACGGGGGATGAAATCACTACATGTGGGTACAGTGGTGCAAACTCTGCGGAGTCAAAACTGTCATGACAGCCGTGCTCACGGTCAAGAGCGGCTTAGACTTATTCATGATTAGAGGATGATGGCTTTGGAAGTTGTGGGTGTTAAGCGGGGAGCTTAACATTGGAAATGATGTTATGGTTATTTGATTATGATGATGGGATGGGAGTTTGGGATCATTTCACCTGTGTAGTAATGTAGTCGCTTAATAAGCTAAGGTGATAGGTATTAATTGCGTAGTGCTTTAACCATGAGTTCAACCTCTCCTTGCTCTAGCCATGCATGACATAACTTTCCCACACTTGCTGAGTACCATCGGTACTCAACCTTGCGTATTTGTTGGTTTATATTGCTGCTCAGGTCAAGGTACTGAGGTGGTGTATAATGATCAAGACTTTGGACCCGAAGAAGGTTTCTAGGTTCATTGAGTCCCCGGGGCAACGCCTGTGACGGAGCCCACGAGAATAATTATTCCGCTGCTAGTTTATTTACTTGGGATAAACTTATTATTGTCCATCGAGACATTTGCTATGTAAGACTTATTTATATTCGACACCTGGCTTGTAATAAATGATGCTTCACTATTTGTCATCACATGTATGAGAAAATGATCCTAGCATACATGTGATATTCACTTGGTTGTTCTTCGGAAAAACCGGGTGTGACAGAAGTGGTATCAGAGCCAAGGTTGCCCCTAGGAACATGGACCTAGGTAGAAATGGACATATTTAAGGACCCTATTTTCTTAAAAACTATTTTACAAGGTGTGGGTGGAAAATTGTTATTTAATGGAGTCATTTTCTTCATCTTACCCCAACTTTCATTCAAAATAGGATTTTTGTTTAAAAGTTTATCTAACCTAAGTTTAAATGCTTTCTGTTTTAGATGGTTCGCATGATTCGCACCGCTCGCAAGTCCATAGGAGGGAGAGTTCCCGTAGTTGCCGTTGCCCAAAGAGAGGAGAGTCGTCCGGTGACGTACCTTTTCTACGGATTGGCAGTAGGAGGCTTGTTGCGCCGTCTTCGACGTATGCTCCAAGCCGCCGGCAATACGGGCAAGCTAATCATACACTATAGCTCCACCAGGACCATTCGTGAGAAGAGGGAAGAATGGAGTTCAGAGATGAGGATTATCCACGAAAATCAGCTGCTCAAGATCCACCGCTCTCCAGCTTGTCGAGCGACACAGGTCGATGCGGAGAAGGATGTTACCTGGGAGGCCATCACCTGCCAGAGTCACATCTATTGTCGACACCTGGACAAAACTGAGTACACGTATGTCCTCCAGCGCGAGAGTGGTACAACGGAGTATAAGTACCCGCTAGTGCAGCAAGGGACTTCCCATGAGCACATGGACTTGTGCTTGGAGGATGCTGCTATGCTCAGCACTCGACTGCAGGAGTGTCAGCAGGAGCTTCAGGATGTTCGGGACACCCTGAAGGAAACCGAGGCGTTGCTTCGAGCCTGCTTGAGGGCGAGAGAAAGAGGAGATGGGAATGAACTGTGTGTCACCGTGAATGATACATGGACTCCTGACTCCCCAGATCGCCGGGTAATCAGGCGTCGTCGCACTTCTCCACCAGCAGCCTCCCCACCCAAAGCTGAGTCAGAAGGCAGCCGCAATAATGAGGAAGATCCCGAGGAGCCATCTCAGTGATACGAGTAGTGTCAAATCCTTCCCTTAGTTTAGCATGATGTCGAGTAGTCGAGTCGTTATCTTAGTTAATGGTGTGTTAATGCTTGGTGTGTGACGTGAGTTGTGGAAGCCATGAGCAATTGTCCACAGCCTCGTCTTCAGATTGTTTTGCTTTGGTGTGTGAACCCACATGAAATAATAGTACATTTATTTTTGTGTGAGACATGAACCCTCAGAAAATATAACAAAGCCTCAACACTTCAAAGTAAAAACAAGTGAAAGTAGTAAGATAATACGTAATGCTTTAAATTAACATTTGGTTGATCATGCTAGATGGCCGGAAGAGGAAAGGGTCGCGCTGCCAACCCCGCCAACAACAACGATGAGGCCTGCAACCCTCATCTTTCTGGGAGCCAAGACAGGGGTGGACGCCGTGAGGGAGTTGATCCCATCCACAAATGCTTGAAAATCAAAATCAGCTCATCAAGAACCTGACTCAAGTGGTGGCCAACTTGCATCAAGTTCCACCTCCACAAGCTGCACCACGCCAACCAAGGTTGAGTGAGTTTCTAGGAACTCAACCTCCGAAGTTTGCAAGTGCTGCTGAACCTCTGGAGGCAGATGACTGGCTAAAGACCATTGAGAGCAAGATGAGGATCATACAGTGCCAAGGGTATGAGAGGGTGCTGTTTGCCTCTCATCAATTGCATGGACCTGCTGCTGATTGGTGGACCGCTTACGTGGCCGCCCATCATGACCCTGAGAACATCACTTAGGAAGAGTTCAAGCGTAGCTTCCGTAACCATTACATACCAAGGGGAGAACTCAAAAACAAGAGGAAGGAGTTCTTGGGGCTGCAGCAAGGAAACTTGACTGTGAGGGAATACCTCACTAAATTTACTCAACTCTCCCGTTATGCCCCACGGGACATAGAGACTGATGAGCAGAAACAGGATTGTTTCTTGGAAGGACTTACCGCAGAAATGCAGTGTGCAATGTCCTCCAACGAGTATGAAAGCTTCCAAAAGATGGTGGATAGAGCATTTGTGGTAGAAAGTAAGCTGAAGGCCTTGAAAAATGAGAACAAGAGGAAGGTCGGGTGGTCACACCAAGCTTCAGGGAGCAACACCCGCCCACGTCTGATGCAGCAACCCGCAGGGCAGACGAACCGTGCTGCGATGCCCTACTCAGCACCAAGAGGGTACAACCCAAACTACAGGCCTCCGGCAGCACCAGCACAGCCACAACGTCAGTTTGTACAGCAGCCTTGCCCCGCATATCCACCTCGACCAGCAGTACAAGGACCTCCAAACCAACCCCAAGACAACAAAGGCCAGGCACCTAAGGTTGGGGTGCAATGTTTTAACTGTGGTGAAGTGGGGCACTACGCCCATAAGTGCCCGAAGAAGAAGCCCGCGCAGTCACAACAGCAGAATGTAATGAGAGGACAGGTGAACCACGTCATCCTGGAGGAAGCGCAAGAGGCACCTGACATGGTAGTTGGTAAGTTTACTGCCAATTTACACATTGCAACCCTGTTGTTTGATTCTGGTGCTACCCACTCGTTCATTGCCCAAGGGTTTGTTAAGAAGCATGACCTAGCAGCAACACAAATGAACCATATGCTAGCAGTAAACTCTCCAGGTGGAAAAATAAGGACAAGACAAGTGTGTCCCAAAGTGAACCTAGACATTAATGGGGTAGTATTTACTGCTAACCTCATAGTGATAGATTCACAAGAGATAGATATTATCTTGGGTATGGATTGGTTGACCAAACATAAGGGAATCATCCATTGTTCGACCAGAACGGTGGAACTAACTCACCCTAGTGGCACAAGAGTAAAGTTCATAACAATACAAGAGCCTAGGAGGGACATTAAATTAAATCAAGTGGAGGTGAAAGTGGAGGAGATCAGGACGATCATGGAATATCCAGATGTTTTTCCGGAGGAGTTGCCAGGTATGCCTCCTGATCGTGAAGTGGAATTCGCAATTGAGCTAGTGCCTGGAACAGCCCCGATATACAAGAAACCTTATCGGATGGACTCCAAGCAGCTGGGAGAACTCAAGGATCATTTGAGAGAACTGACGGAGAAGGGGTATATTCGTCCTAGTTCCTCACCATGTGGAGCTCCAGTGATATTTGTGCCCAAGAAGGACGGAACCCAAAGGTTGTGCGTAGACTACCGTGCCTTGAATGAAGTAACCATCAAGAACAAGTACCCATTACCCCGCATTGAAGATTTGTTTGATCAGTTGAGGGGAGCTTGTGTGTTCTTGAAAATTGATCTAAGGTCGGGATACCACCAACTTAAGATAAGGCAAGCCGATATTCCAAAGACAGCTTTCGTATCTCGCTACGGACTGTATGAATACACTGTCATGCCTTTCGGGCTAACTAATGCCCCGACATACTTCATGTATCTCATGAACAAGGTGTTCATGAAATATCTGGACAAATTCGTTGTGGTTTTCATAGATGATATTCTCGTTTTCTCCAAAGATGAAGAGGAACATGAGAAACATCTAAGGTTGGTGTTGCAGAGGCTGCGAGAACACCAACTATATGCCAAGTTGAGCAAGTGTGAGTTTTGGCTGAAGAGAGTTCCCTTCTTAGGACATATCATCTCGGAGGGAGGAATCTCCGTGGATCCCGCCAAAATCGAGGATATACAGAAGTGGAAGACCCCTGAAAATGTCGGGGAAGTTCGAAGCTTCTTGGGATTGGCAGGATACTATCGACGGTTTATGACACGACCCCATTGGTCCTGTCGAGCCAGGATCACGCTGAGGGGTGCTGCGTTGCACAGCACCGTATAACACACGTCAAAGGTACAAAGCGGAAGCGGAAATTTTATTACATAAACAAGTTTATGAACATGTTTACATCAAAATAAGTTCAGACTACACTCGTGGGCGTAGACTAAGCATCAAGTGCACGTTCAGCCCTTGAACGTGTCCTTGCTAGGACACACGCACACTAACTCTGCGGCGTGCACGACTCCCACTCGACGGGGTTCCCCTCCTGGGGTTCCGTCTCCTCTTCGGGAGTCCCTTCCTCATAGAACCCTGCAAAAGCTTCAAACACAAGCAGTGAGCATGAAGGCTCAGCAAGTCTGACCCGTCTCACCTAAACATGGAACTTCTACATGAGGGTACTGGGTTACAAGAGGTAAATATCATTTGCAAGGACTCGCCTAATTAGTAGAACCTTACTTTCAAGTTTTAGCAGCAGGTTGTGGAGAACCTTACGCTAAGGCACATGAGAGAGCCGCAATCAAACAAGAAACGCATTTCTCTCATGTACTTTGCCCAAAGTTGAAAAGAACTTTAGTTAGCTCTAAGCTACAGCATATCATTAACAGTCAATGTCCAGCTTTCAATCAGCAACATTTTAACATGTGACTAGCCTGTTCTTTCTACGTCGCGGTACAGTGAACAAGTGGTACTCACTGACCGCGAGGGACGGTGATTATAATCGATTTACACCTGCAGGGTTACCCGAACAACCCGTCACGTACGCCCGTACTCGATGTTGCCTACAACAACCATCACGGACGCCGTACGCAACTACCTTTCACTCGTCAGCCAAATATTGAACCGGTCCCATCGTCCCGAGCAAGAGGTCCCTGCACGCGCATCTCTGTGCCGCCAGCCGATTTACACCTCGAGCTCTCAACCTACCCTCTCAACGACGGGCAATGCCTCAATACCCAGCTACCCGAGTAACATCAGTTTCCCGGTTCCCATATAGCCGGTAGGTCTTCGGTACTGTTCTAGCTTGTTCAACAGGCCCGCAGATGGCTCAGTCCTCAATCGACACAAGCGGAGCTACAGCACACAGGCCCCAAAGTCCTGCTGCCCTTACTCTCCGCTCGGTCTCATTTTCTTGCCATGTGTATCATGTGCTATCTCTACCCGAGCAATGTGCCTCTAGCCTATTCTCGCGAGTAGTTCCAACTACTCGAATTGTACCGAATCCTACTCTATCCTAGCAATGCAGTAGCTAACGGGGTTTGCAATCCTAAACCCAACCCATGGTTCTCTTGGCTATGCAGTGGGGCTTCCAAACAAGACTCTAATGCACAGAATAAAGGAAACAAGTATGTGCTCAAAACAATAAAAATTTGTAAAAAGGTTAATGCAAACCGGAGCTTGCCTTGCTGCTCTTGGTCGTAGGCTAGCTGTTCCTCCGGAGTAACGAAGTCTAGGACTTCGGGTTCCTCCTCGACCTTAGCGACTACATGATAGAAACAATGCATGTATTAATTTAACGCATTTGTATTAAGTTTGAAGTTGTGAAGTCTATAACCTTTGCTAGACAGACCTAATGACTGTGAAACTTTTATTGTGTCTTGGTTACAACCTAAACAGAGACTTGATCAAGTTTTAGTTGCAGCAAAGCCCATTGGAGCCCTCCACAATTAATTATGTCCTTGACCTTAATTGGAACTCTTAGGGTGTTCTATGGATTTTCATGAAACAAACTATGACTTTCTGAAAACTAGATTTTCAGAGGGTTCTAATGGATTTGGTCTCACTTAATTTGGAAGTCCCTAACTAAATATATGAGCTAAACAATTTCAGAGAAAATTCTGAAAATGTTTCTGAACATTTTCTATTTTCTCTGGAACAGTTTCACTAATCACACAATTAGGTGGATCAGATGAGCTCAAATGGATCTGCAATTTTTATGGTAGTTCAGGGATATTTTGGTGAACATCCCAGCAGAATTTCAGGATTTTCCCCCAAAGGATTTTCCAGTTAAAATTCCTAACAGTTTAAATTTTGAGGAATTAATTCTGGAGAAATAAGGAATTTCATGAAGTGAAACTTGATTTTCTGGAAAGTACTCAGAGAGCTGAATCTAGCAACATTTGCTTCACTCAATTTGGAGCTTTCTAGCCAAAGTTATGAGGATTTGAAGTTTGAAGGAAATCTGAAAATCGGGGAAAAGTTTAAACTCGCGCGTGGGCCTAGGGGACACGCGTCGCGCGCCTAGGCGATGGAACATCGCGGCCCACAAATATTTTGCGCGCCAGCACACCCGATCCCGGCCGCAGCCGGATCCCGATTCAAAATATCTCCTGCTGACAGCTGGGGCCCACCCCCTTCTTCAACCTCGCGACACCCGCGCCTCGCCGCCGAGGGATCTCGCCGGAGAGCTCGCCGCCGGCTGCTGTACAGCTCCAAACTTCTCGATTCTGGCTGCCCCTGCATACTTTTACTCGGGGAACAGGATCCGAGGGTCAGCTGCTCATGACAACGGCCGGAGCATGGTCGGCGACGAGCCGCCACCTCAGAACGACTTCGGCCATGTCGGCTGACTACCCTAGCACCTCAGCTACTTGGGAAACCGGTCGGGGAGCATCAGTGGACCTTAGAGAAGGTCGACATGAGCTCGAGGCAGCTCGGGGAAGGCCCGAAATAGGTCCTCACCGTGCGCCCGATGCCGCCCGTTCGTTCCGCCATTAGTAGACCTCAAATTACACCGGGCACAGAGGTTCTCCGGCCCAGAGTTGTGAAGGCAACTTGTGCGTTACCGTGTCTAGCTCGTGTGAGAGCGGCCTGAGGCCCTCTAATCCTTTCTAGAGCACGAATTAAACAGAATCGTACCCGAAGGTCGTTCTGCACACAGAAAGGGGAAAAATGGAAATTCGCCGCCGGTGAGCAACCACTCGAGCTGTGGCTCGGGGATGAGCAGCACCGGTCACCCGCGCGTCCAAGGGTGCCTTGGCTCGGGCATGACAACGCCCTGGTTGGGCTGTCCATGAGAGCCCGAGATGCGGCGGTTCTAAGTCCCGAATTTGATCTTTCGGCACAGCCGATCTCAATCGGTTTCAACCAAATTCTAGCAACGGGGAGGACGGAGGAAGGCCTCTAGTACCTTGCTGGGGCTCTGGAGTGGAAGGAGGGAGCTGCGATCGGCGTTCTCCGATCAAGTCCGAGCTGCGGAAGTTTTCGGCCGGCGCTGAGTTCTTGCGGGGAAGAACGGTGGTGCCTCGGCCGAGGAGGGGGCAGGCGCCTTAAGAAGGCTCTGCACCGCCTCATGCCCGCGCGTGGGCAAGCAGCTGGTGGCGCGGCGGCTGGCCTCGGTGGCGATCACCTCTGCGGCTCGGTGACCCGAGTGAAAAAGTCTCAGTCGGTTTGATCTGAGCAGTGGCTGACATGTGGGTCCCACCTCCAGTTTTAACCTCTGAAATTTACTCCTAATCACTGTTTGTAAACAGTGAACCCCATACTACCCTTGGCAATTCAAATTATTCACCCATGAGCCATTTGAATTGATCAAAGTTCAAATGAGGTTTGGTTTGAATGAATTTCAGCACAAGTTCAGTTTGAAATTCAAATAAAGTTTGGATTTCTCCCCCTTAGCTCATGTCAAGATCAACTCAAAATGGAGTGAAAATTGGTGTGTGAGCTCACAAAAATGTGCTGAGTAAGAATATGCCTTCCACTTTTAAATTCATGGGATAAAAACAGTTTGAATTTGAATATGGTTTCAAACTGCCCTCTTCCTAACTATACCCAAACTGACCTCAAAAAGGTTTTGAATTTGGGTGAAACTTGGCATGGACATCCTTAGCAAAGTGTAGGAGTTTTCATATGTCCGGCCCATCTATATCACATATGGGAAATACCACTTTTGCAATTTGTGAGTTTGTTCTCTAATGAGCATGTTGATAATTGTTACTTGCTCTTCATTTGTGTTCATCATTCTTCCTCAAATGAGGTGTGTGGTGTGGTGATGAACACTGCAAATGTGTGTCAAAAACTGAGGCCCTTACATTTATTGAGGGATTCTCTAAGATCTCGAGGCCCCTCACCAAACTGTTGGAGAAGGTAGTCACATTCACATGGACGCCGCAGTGCGAGACGAGTTTTCAGAAGTTAAAGAAAAGATTGACAACAGCCCCAGTGCTAGTTATGCCAGATATGCAGAAGAACTTTACGGTGTACTGCGATGCCTCTGGAAACGGGTTGGGATGTGTTCTCATGCAAGAAGGGCATGTCGTGGCTTATGCATCCCGGCAGCTCCAGAAGCACGAGAAGAACTATCCTACACATGACCTAGAGCTAGCCGCAGTGGTACACGCGTTGAAAATTTGGCGGCACTACTTGATGGGGAAAAGGACAGAGATATATACGGATCATAAGAGTTTAAAGTACATTTTCACACAGCCAGATCTCAACCTCAGACAAAGGAGATGGTTAGAGCTAATCAATGACTTTGATGTGGGCATCAACTATCATCCTGGGAAAGCAAACGTCGTGGCAGATGCTTTAAGTCGGAAAGTGCAGGTCAATAAGTTGAGCTTGAAGGACATGCCTGCAGAATTGAAGGACGAGGTTATAAGGCTCAATCTATGCCTTGTGAATAGTGGTGAAGCCATCGCCATGGAAGTGGACTCCACACTAGAGCGAGAAATACGTGAGGGTCAAAAGAATGACGAGAAGATACAAGAAATCAGGCAACTCATCAAGGAAAATAAAGCCCCTGGTTTCAGAGAGGATGAACAGGGAACGGTGTGGCACGGGAAAAGAATTTGTGTGCCAGAAGTAAAGAAGATCCGTGAATTGATTTTGAAGGAGGCTCACGATTCTGACTATTCCATTCATCCTGGGAGCGAGAAGATGAGCTTAAGGCACAATTTCCGGAATTGTTTTCTTAGAACCCCAATCTCGAGGACGAGATTTCTTTTAAGGGGGGTAGAGCTGTAACACCCCAAAATCCTGTTAAGAGGGGAATTTAAATTTTTTTGGATGTATTGCATGTGTTGCAAAAATTCAAATTAAAACTGGAATTCAAATTAAACTCAAAACAGAAATGAAAAAGAAAAAGAAAAAGAAAAAGAAAAATAATAAACCTTCCCGGCCAGTGGGCCGAAACCCACCAGCCGGCCCACCCAACCCCCGCGCCAGCCCGCAGCCGCGCGCCCGCGCCCCCTCTCGCAGACAGACGGGACCCACCTGTCATCCCCGAGCTCCCGCTCGTCCGAACCCGGGACTGTTTGTGGCGGACCGGAATCCGCTCATCCAGGATCGCAGAGGGTGGTGCCACGCGATGCGACACCCGACAGCACACGTCATAAGAACACATTAGGTTACATGGGAAAAACAACTGAAACTGTACAAACAGGTACAAACTTCAGTTACAACTATTGTTTATATTACACAGCGGAAGTCTACACTATACAACTCACGCCCGCCTATCTAGCAAAAGTTGGTTGCCCAGCCCTAGGGCAACCCACACTAGCTGCACTCCTCAGATCAGCGCGGCGTGTACGGCTCCCACTCAGCCGTGGTCCCCGACGGAGGGTAACCCTCGCCGGTGGACTCGTACTCCGAGTCCGTGGGTGGCTCCTCACCTGAAAAACACTTAAGCAGCAACCATGAGCACGAAGGCTCAGCAAGGCTTAACCGACTCACCTAAGCATGAAACTCTACATGAGGTATACCAAGACATAGGTTAGTAACATTTCAGCAAAAGGACACGCCTACAAGTTCATCCTTAGTTCATCTTTTAGCAACAAGTTAACAGTTCATGAAATCTGAAATTTAGTAAGCAGTATTTGGTGGCACACATGTAGCAATACAATGATATCAACCAGCAATATTGAATCAACATGTTTCATCCATTTGTTTACGTTACGACGCAGTGAACAAGCGGTACTCGTCACCGCGAGGGACGGCGAATCGACTCGATATACACCTGCAGGGAAACCCAAAGAGCACGTCACGTACGCCCATCCGTGGAGCTGCACAGCACGCTCACTCGATGTCGTACGGGACAACCTTTCACCCAACAGCCCAAACGTCGAACCGGTCGCACCGAAACGAGCAGGAGGTTCCCCACACGGAGCATCTCTCTATGCCCGTTGGCAGATTTCCACCTTGCTGCCCTCAACCTACACCTATAAATCGGTGTGCTATGCCTCGACGCCCGGAGGTTTAGGCTACATCGGTTTATCGGGGCCCATATATCCGATATGCCTTCGGTACGTTCAATACTTGTTCAGCAGGGCCGCACACGGATCGGTCCTCAATCGACACGGACAGGGCTGCGCACACAAGACTTTCTCTTGCTGCGCCCTAGCCCCTGCCTAGTCTCATTTTCATTACTATGGTGATCTCACATCACTCAACCGAACCCGTATGTCCCAATGCCTATCTCGCGAGTAGATTCCAACTACTCGACTTGTACCGAAGTCCTATGACTCATTAAGCATAGCCTGTCTACTCGAGGTCCTTGACACTACCCTCACTCTTTTAGGAACCTTTGGTTATGCAAGTGGGGTTTCATTCATCCTATACCGAATGCACAATCATACTTCACATGACACATGTAAACAAATTAAAACTTATAAAAGGGTTAATGCAAACCGGGGCTTGCCTTGTTGCTGCTGGTCAGGAGTTAAGTCTTCGTCCGGAAGAAGGAAGTCCAGCACTTCCGGAGTCTCTTCTTCAACGGCTACACGTTAATGAAATACTACATGTTAATGTAGATGCAAATGTGAGTTTTAGAGTACGACTTCTACTATTAGTTTTAATAACCAGCCTCTAACACCTGGAACTTTGTTTAAGAATTTAAAGATGAACTGGTGTTGGTGGTTTGGCTTGGACTTAATCACATGGTTAAATGCTAAGTGGTTTCCCCCCTCTTCCATATTAATCCCTTAAGTGGTTAAACAGAACAGGGTGATCTAGAGCTCCAATGGAGCTGAGAATTTTTGTGTGAGTTCTTTGTCACAAGAAAACTCTCTGGACCAAACATTAGCACTTTTCATGGAGTGGTTTGCTCAGAATAATTCTCTTGGCAAATCAGCAAGGAAGAATTTATTCTGAGGTAATACCCCTGTTCATGCTCAACTTAATGAACTACAATTTCAATTATAGCTCATAGATTTTGCATGAATTTTCCTAACATTTGTGGGGTTAAGATTTGCCCAGAACTGAATTTCCAAGTTTTGGAAATTCTCTGAAAATGTTTCTGTATTCAAATGAACACAGCACCTTCCAATTTGAATTGCTCTGACCAAATCAACTCCAAATGGTCTGAAACTTTTATAGGGGTTTACTAATGTCCTAAAGAACATTCTGGCAAAATTTGGGGATTTTTGGATGAACCAAACTCCCTCTAAAATTCTTTTGCTGAAAAGCTTTAAAGAATTTTCCAGAATTAATTAATGGGTTTCATACAAATTGGGTTGTATATCTGGACAGAGCTAGGCAAGATGAATCCAACCCAATTTGAATCACTAAATTTGTAGCTTCCTAGCAAAAGTTATGGGGTTCTAAAGTTTGCACTAAAACTGGAAATTCCAGAAATGTTTAAATCCTGCGGGTGGGTCCACGTACACGTGTCGACCGCTGGATCCGAGCCACACGGGGCCACAGACTCCTTCCCGCGCGGCCGCACTGGATCCCCGACCACAGAGAATCCCACCCCTTTATCTCCAGCCGCTGACGCGTGGGGCCTACACCTTCGACTTCCTCCGGCCACCCGCGCGATCCCGCCGCCGAGCTCGCCGGAGCTCTCGCCGGAGAGGGGTTCCGGCCTTCGGAGCTTGTTGATTCTCGCCGCTTGTGCCTATCCCGGCCTGGGGAACACGGTGGTGCCCTTCCCGGAGCTTGACAACGGCTGGAACAGGGCTCCCGACGGCAACAGCGGCCGGGAGCTCACCGGCGACGTCGAACTCAGCCTCACCTGCACTTTTTTTGATGCGGTTTGCTCGGGGAGCTCCGCTGACACCTGCTGATCATGGATATGGGCACCGATCCCTGTGAAAACGGCTGCAACTATGACCTCGTCGGCGACCTAGGCCGGATATCGGCAGTTGCTCGAAAAACTTGGATAACCGCAACCCTAGCCCATGATTCTTGCTGGTTTTTGATCCTAGGTGGTCGTGGCAGGGTGTAGATCGTGTGTTTAGCTCGGTACGCCCGGTGATAAGCCAATACTCGTGAATTTTGGGATTTGGGGGAGCTCGGCCTTAAGAACACCGAAGCGTTCCCGGAAGAAATTCTCCCCCGACGGTGCATGAAATGCCGAACGGTAAGGGCAGGCAGAACCAGCACCTTGTGGCGATCGTTTCTTGTGTTGAGAATCGGGCAGGAGGAAGCCTGTGCCGTCCGGACGCCGGCGATCAGAGGGCGGCGACTCCGGGTGAGCTGCTTCGGATGTAGGCGAGTGGAACCGAGAGGATGGGGAGCAAATTCTCGCCGACCAGGGTGCGATCACCTGTTGTGTAGCCGGCGCCCTCATCCCCCCGAGCAGGAGGTGGCGCGGTGGCTGCGTTGGGACGGGGTCGACCCCGTGCGCTGTCGGCCGCAGGGTGTTCGACCGCGCGCCCGAGTCGGTTTGCTCCCCAGGGTGGCTGACCAGTGGGCCCTCTTCTCCCCTCTAAATCTTTCTCCCCCTTTCTTTTGTAAATATCCCAGCTACTGAGAATTGAATGGGAGACTTAGCCCCCAAGTATTGGTTTGAATTTGAGTTTTCAAATTCGAACTTTGTTTGGTTAAATTTGCTTCATGTTTAAACTGAAGTTCAAATTCAGTTTTGAATTATTGCAAATTTAGCTCCCGACAAGATAAACTCCAATAGGGATGAAAATTGGTGGGCTAACTCAGAAAAATGTGTTGAGTTTGAATATGAAGCTAACTTTTGAATTTGGGTGATGAAAGTTGCTGCAATTTGAATTTACATTCAAATTGGCCTCTTTTTGAAATAACCCAAAAGTGCCTCAAAAAGTGTTGAATTTGCATGAGCTTTGGACTGAACCTTCCCAAGACACTTTAAATTCTAGGGGTGAGCTCAACCTCTCATGTTCAAGTGTAGAAATCCTACTTTGTGAAAGTGAAGGCTTTCCCCTCTAATCATTCTTTTGATGGAGGTTACTTGCTCTTCACAACATTTCCTAAGGTGTCCACAATAAAAACTGTGGTGTTGTGAGGTGAAGAAAAAGTTTTTGCAAGTCCCTTTTCTTGGGCTTTTACACTGTTTCCCCGCGCGCGCGCGATCTTAACCGACCGGATTTCCGCCCGAATTCTGGTTCCGGAGGACTCCAACTCGATCTAAACTAACACGCCGCCCTTCCCCGTCTGTAAAAACCCCGGCATCGTCCCGTTTTTCCCCACGATCCGCCGTTTTTCTCTCCGGTGAGAACCCGAGCTTCTCCGGTGAATTCTGCTCGATCTTCGCTCAGAAATTTTGATCTAACTCGCTGGTCTTGATCCACCGCCTCCGGGGAACCTCGCAGGTGCAGAAAACTCGGTGGTTTGCGGTTCAAACACAGCGCCGACGAGCCTCGCCGTGAATTCACCTCGGACCTCGTCGCTGATCGCTTTCCAGGACCTCCGAGCTCAAGAAAACCCCCGAGGTGAGATCCCCGATCTCCCTTCTACCGATCTATGCCATAAAATCACAGTTCTAGGAAGAATTGACGAAGATACAAAACTCTCCGGCGAGATCGCCGCCTCCCGCGCCGTGCGCCGCCGGGCAGCGCCGCCCGCGTTCGATCAGAGCGACGTGGCCGCTTGTGCACCGTCTATTTTAAATCGCACGGTAGAATTTAAATCCCCGCGTACCGGTTCGATGTTATAATCTCAGCGTCTGTTGTAAATCGGACGGTCCACGTCAGCCCCGCGTTATAAAGGCCGGGATTCTTACGTGCTACCCCCTGGGGTTCTCGGAAAATAAGAGCTAGCCACGGAAACTTCTGATCTAGCCCCTGGAACTTCAGAAATTCATGTAAATTCAATTAAAAATCAGTTTTAGCCCCTGGACTTAATAAAAATTAGCAAAATCCCTCTGTTATGTGTAGTTAGACCCCTGAAAATTCCTAAAATAATATAATAGACCCTGTAGTGGGGTAAATTTACCCTTTTAACCCTATGTGATATTAAATTTAGGAATTTGACTATGTGTTTAGTATTTAAAATTTAAAAGATGGGACAAACACATTGCAAATTCAAATTAAAAACTTTCCTAGTACTTGGAAAACTTTGGAGTGAGATAAAAATAGATTTTTGGCTGAAATGAATCTGTTTAATTGATTATTAACATTTATTAGTTATAGGGACATATTTTTAAGTAGAGAATAATTCTGAAAATTAGTAAAATAAATGTAAAATAGTTCACATCAGAGGAGAAGTTCAAAAATATGTTATTATATATTTTAGACCCAAAACCTATTCTGTTTAGATGAGGTGTCTTACTATTTTTATAATAAAGTTCACATTTAGGCATAGGAAATAAATCTGAAAATATAGCAAACTAGGTATGAATAACTAGAAAATGATAAATGAAGTTTCCAAAATCCAAAGAATTCAGTTTAGGGTTGGTAGAAGGTCTGAAGACACATATGGAGTAGGAAAATACCTTTCATGCATACTTGGTAGCTAAAAGGTGTAGTAATTGAATATAAGGAATTTATTTAAATTGGAAACTCATATATAGTATGCAAACATAAATGTGAATACAAAAGTAGAAATCATATACACATGTTTAAAAGTGCATGTAAGCCAAAAACCAACACACATAGAGTAACCACAACACATAGAATTGTGAATGGCTTTCATAAATGTGAATGTGTGGTTTGTATGAAGTGGAAGTGTGAACTATGTCTTATGACTTGTTGTTTTCTTTTGCTATGTGGGATGGTATGAGTAGAACCTGCTCCAGAGCAAGTTCTTCCTTTCCAAGATCAGGACTACCCATTCCAAGAGCAGCAGGAAGGAGGCAAGTGTCCTTGACCACTTTGATCCTATACTAGGATGTGTAGATAGAATTATTTGCATTGTCAATTTAAAATATGAAACCCATGCTAGGATGTTTCCCTAGAATTGCATTACCTTGTTTCCTTGTAGCTTGGGTTGGGATTCATTTTATCATGTCATTTATTATTATGCATATGCTTAGCCATGCTTAGAATGGGATATTTGGGATATGAGATCATCAGTTTATTTTACCATACTCTTGAATGAGATATTGTGAGTTATGTAGAGATAGGGATCAAGGCAAGTTGGATGTTTTGGTTGGTGCTGGGTGCACGAGACTCGGGTTTGTGCTTAGTACTTGCCTGGATCCTAAGGACCGGTTCATGGAGCATGTAACCTGGTTTTACCGTGCCAACCACATGCTGAGATGGGGCAGCTTGGCCAATTAATTAGGTGTATCCCTGGCGTAGTATGGGTGTGTTGGATGGTGCGGGGAATAGGTGTCAGCTGGACTACCATATGAACCGCAAGGCTCAAGAGGGGGCCACTGCAGCGGGGTTGGAGCCTCTTGTATGCTGTTAGGGGTGAAACCTTAGTGGGCCCACGCTCGTCAGGAATCCCTTTGTAAAGGCTTGTAGTGATCTCCTGGCTACACACCTGGGAAGTGTGAATGTGGTTCGTAGCCACTGGCATAATGGAGGTTCTTTTAGTCCACCCGGCAACGGGGGATGAGATCACTACATGTGGGTAAAGTGGTGCAAACTCTGCAGAGTCAAAACTGTCATGACAGCCGTGCTCACGGTCAAGAGCGGCTTGGACTTATTCATGATTAGAGGATGATGGCTTTGGAAGTTGTGGGTGTTAAGCGGCGAGCTTAACATTGGAAATGATGTTATGGTTATTTGATTATGATGATGGGATGGGAGTTTGGGATCATTTCACCTGTGTAGTAATGTAGGTGCTTAATAAGCTAAGGTGATAGGTATTAATTGCGTAGTGCTTTAACCATGAGTTCAACCTCTCCTTGCTCTAGCCATGCATGACATAACTTTCCCACACTTGTTGAGTACCATCGGTACTCAACCTTGCATATTTGTTGGTTTATATTGCTGCTCAGGTCAAGATAATGAGGTGGTGTATAATGATCAAGACTTTGGACCCGAAGAAGGTTTCTAGGTTCATGGAGTCCCCCGGGCAACGCCTGTGACGGAGCCCACGAGAATAATTATTCCGCTGCTAGTTTATTTACTTGTGATAAACTTATTATTGTCCATCGAGACATTTGCTATGTAAGACTTATTTATATTCGACATCTGGCTTGTAATAAATGAAGCTTCACTATTTGTCATCACATGTATGAGAAAATGATCCTGGCATACATGTGATATTCACTTGGTTGTTCTTCGGAAAAACCGGGTGTGACAAAAGTCTTGTGAAGTAACCACACCGCTGATGATACCACGTGGGAAAGCGAGGACTTTCTCCATTTAAATTTTCCCGGCTTGTTTGTACCATATGTCCAGCAGTCATTCTCCCTTCCTTCTTCTATTTATAATCTCGGGACGGGATTCTTTTAAGGGGGGAGGAATGTAACAGCCCTGACTTTTGTAAAGTTTGATTTCAACTTATGAAACAAAGTTAAGGCGAAGAAAGACTATAGTTGTGTCACATAAAATGATGAACACACAAATGGACATGTAAAGGAGTTAAAAAAATTCTCTAGCCCATGCTCAACACATGTTAACCTAGGGGAAAGAATTTCACTCCCAAAAATCTAACTCATGTGCACCTCCTTTATGAGTAGAGTGGAGGGAATTTAAACACAATTTGAATTCTTTTGAAAGGATTCATGTTCAGATTGCCCAAATGCATCCAAGTGAATTCACCGATGCATTCCTCATGTATTCAAGAGCCTAGGTTTCAAATTTGGAGAATTTTAGGGTTCATATACTATTTATTCCGAGGAATAAATGAGGGAGAGTTCAAATTCAAATCTGAATTTGAAAACTGAACCAAACATGCTCAATTTTGAAATTTGGGTTTAGATTCAAATTCCTCACATCATGTTCGGTCTACCGTCCAATTTTGGTGGAATTTGGACGAAGGCGGTGCGGGATATTAAAGCACAGAGGGGGGAGATATTTGGGGTGATGTGGCCCACATGTCATACACACACACACACAACACATACCGACTCTGTTTTCTCCCGGTCAACGCGCGTGCGACAGCTCCCGGCAGCCGACCTCACCCAATAATCTCCGGTGCCACCTCCTGTTGCTGAGCCGTTGTGCGGTCTAATCATATACACAGAGCGTGCACCAAAGCCCTTTTGCTTCTTCCACTCACTCTCTCTCCTTCGGTGGTCTGCTCTCGTGAAAAACACCCGCCCTCGGCCGCTCTGTTCTTTCTGATCGCCGGCCACCAACCGAGCCTCGGTTGCTCAAGATCCCCAAAGCAAAGAGCAGCGGACACGAGTGCTCTAGTCGGCTAACATCTTCTTGCACGGTTCCGTGCTCGTTTGTGCGCGGGAATTCAGAGATACGGCCGTGCGCCCAAGTGAAACCTATGAAGACCAAGCTCGGCCACTGTGGACAGCTCACACCGAAGGAGATCACGCCCAAGCAAGCCAACCCCTCGGTGCACCCACGACCGGAGCTGCTCACCGCAAAGCTCATCCCAAGCCGTAACTCCTCGGAGGAGAATTTTGAGAATTTCTCCCGGCTGGCACAAACCGACCCCAAGGTAGGGAATTGCAAAATTCATCGTCAACTCATGTTGTTAATGCTTCACACTTCGCACAGAGGTTCCTCACTAGCTAGCGCACATCCTCGAATCTAGGCCGAGAAATTAGGTTTAGAGCGAGAATTCCAAGTTCTTGCCACGGGAAAACTGCCGGACCCCATCGGCCGCACGGTGCTGATGGGTTTGGAGAGCTCCACGGCTCGTTTAGCCTCCATGCCCATCATATACACCTTCCCCTGGTGCTCTAGAGCAAAAAATCCGAACATTTTGTGTAGAATTCACTTTGCACAGACTCGCCGGAACCCTAATCCTTGCTGTTGCCGGTGCGCGCGTGTTTTCGGGCATTGCCGGCCGCCGGCGACTCCACCAATGTGTTCAGCGTGGTGAATAATGGGGGGGGGGGGCGAGCAGGGGGTCAGGAGGTGGCCTGGAAGGCCCTTCCGGTGTCCCTTGCCGGAGGGCACCGCCGTGGGCTCGGTTGGCGCGAGGTTGAAGAAGAGGGCTGTCAAGTGGGACCCACTGTCAGAGTTTAAACATTTCCAGGATTTTCCCATTTCAGTTAAAACTTTAAATAGCACAACTTTGTGTAGGAGTGTCCAAAATTTATCAAATAAATTTTGTTGGATTCCTCTCAGAGAGGACTATCCAGGGGTGCATTCCAACATTTATGAAAATCCCTGGATTTGGCTCATTAATTTATACATAAAGTCTGGTAGGATTTATTCCAGTAGTTCTGTGTATTGGAAAATTCCCGAATTTGGGCAGGAAATTTCAGAGGCATTGGACCTCATTTGCTTGGTCAAATGATGTGTTAATTCTTTATGTCTCTGAAAAAGGGGAAAATGAACAGAGCCATTTTCAGACATTTCCCTAATCCTTGTAAAATCCATATCTCCATGTAGGAAACTCCAAAAATGGTAGAACCAATTCCTATGGACTCAAGACATTTTGTACTTCACAAAAAATCTACTTTGCAGCATAGGAAAGCTTAAGATCTAGGAGGTAAGGGCAGATTAGTGAAAACCACATAAGGAATTGTTGTGTTCACCTTGAGCCATTTCATGAGCTCAATTTTTGCACACTGTGTAAATACCTTCCATAGAAGCTGTGGTTAAATTTTTAGCTTCACTGGACCTCTGGAACTTGTGCTACCATCCTTTAGGTTTAAGTGTTCATATAATGGACTTAATCACATGGTGATTAATAGTACCTCCATTTCACTTAGCATCTTTTTCTCTAAGGTCGTAGATCCAAAAACAGAAATCTTGCTGTTGTTTATCCCTCTTATGTGTGAGTTAACTTGTACAACAGCTTTGAATCATTTTCTAAATTGCTTTTGAATACATGTGCATAAATCATCTTAATTGCTCACGTGACGTCGACGTTCCACGAGGACTAAACTCCGCAGTGAGGATCTCCATCTCGTGATGAGTTTGGCGGATTCTCTGGAGGAAGACTAACTCCTAGCTTCTAACAAAACCGTTGAGCAAGGCAAGCCCCAGTTTGCATATAAGTACCGCATTTAATTTTTTCTTTGCTTGATATTGTGCATTATGCCTAGGATGCTTGAAACCCACTTGCATGTCTATTAAATCTCTGAGTACAAGGTTTAGTGTAGGCTCTGCCTCGTCATAGATGCTAGGCTAATGTTGTAGCTAGCTCGGTAGAAGTCGAGTAGTAAAAAGCAACTCGCGAGAAAGGTCGAATAATGGAGTTTACTCACGAGAGGTTGATGATAAGAGCACCCTCACGAAAAATGAGATGGGGACGGGGAGTTCCTGTAGGATGGAGCACTCAAGGTTGTCTCGACCTGCGATGGGTGTGACAATGCTTGAGACCACATTGGGTCTGGGCCGGGATGGTAAGGCAAATGTGGAGGTTGGGTTTAGCCCCGTCCGTATCGGTTAAGGACCGCATATATGCAGCCCTGCTGGACAAGATTAAGCTGTACCGGATATATAGTGGGGTATGAGACCCATGAAACTGATGTAATTCGATGGACCGTGATATATAAACTCATCCTTCGCGTGGGAATGGCGTTGAGAAGGCGGGAGGTGTAAATCCTTTAGCGAGCAACTTCGACGTGTCCGCGTAGAGGACCATCCTGATCGGTGCGAAACGTTTTTCTATATCAGGTGTCGTGTGAAAGGTTGCTGCACACAACGTAAGAAAGAGCTCTTGTGAGAGTCTTTCGAGGCGGGTGTATGTGTCGTGTATTCTAGATTGTTATTGATTTGAATCGCTGTCGCTCATAGAAGAAGATTGAGCATACTTGCCCACTACGCCGTGATGTAGTAAGAAGAGGAACTAAGTCTCTTAACATGTTGTTTGTGGCTTAATCATTGTACTGGAACCTTGACTGAATTAGATAAGCGTTTCTTGTTTGATTGTGGACTTCCATGTTGTGAGGCGTGAGGACCACTAAAATGAAGGCAATGAGAATCTGAATATAAGGATCAAGTTTAGTCAAGCTTCATTTTGCAAAATTCATGTTCCTACTGTCTTACTACCCCTGCATGTAGAGTTACATGTTTAGGATTGATGGTTAAGACTTGCTGGGTCTTAGTGCTCACGGTTGCTTCTGAGTTGTTTTTGCAGGTAGCAAGATGCCTGCTACGAAGAAGGTTGTTCGGTGAGACGTTGAACCTCATGGTCCGTACAACTCATCGAAAACCTAGCCTTTGCCTTACTTGGTGAAGCTAGTAGGAAGCGTTCACAGGCTGAACAACTTCTCTTCAGCGTAGTTAGGGTCGAGAGTGAGTAGATGTCCAGCTTCTAAATTTCTCTGCGTGTGTACATTATGTTGTAAAACAGCTTATCTTGAGTAAACAAATGGTTCCATATGTTCTTACCGTCTTTTCGTGCATGCTGTTGGGTGCCGCATCGCACGGCACGACCCAGTGCGATCCCCGGGCGAGCGGCGCGACCCCGTCAGGGGCGGGGCGCCCTCACAGCGTGGTATCAGAGCCGCATTGGGAATAGAACGCATGAAAAGAGTCTATTTTCAAAAACTTATAGGTATACGAGTGAGGAACGTATAGTATGCCCACATAAGGATTATTATTAGCATAGTTACTTAAGGTGGCAAGCTGACCTTTTGTTACTCTTCAGTATTTCAATTCTGTAACGACGCACCTACGTGGAGGTAAGAATGGTAAGGAATGCTACCGAAAGCGGATCAATTTTGGTTAGCTCCCCCATACGAGGAAAGTAGTGTGGGATGTTCAATTGAGCAAAGGACGGGAAGTGAATATGTTTTCTAAGACTCTTCATGTCTTAGAGACATATGAATGGCACTAGCCTCCAGTGCGCAAACCCAGGGGCTAGAGGAGGAGACCCCATTGTGTGGTTTGTAACACGAAGTATGTTCTCTAGGACTCTTCATGTCCTATGAGGCTTACGAAAGCGCTGTTCCACCAGTGTGCTTTATTGCAAAGGTGTGGAACCCCTCGTCGGGTGGTGAATAACCCGATCATGTGCCTTGAGATGTGGCTTGACTCAAGGACGACCCATATGACAATGATACGGGGCGTATGTTTTTACTATGATATGAACCTGCCTGAAATGACAAACCATTATGTGCATCACTATCGAGTGATTTTCTGCAGGTACCTTAACCACGAGTAGAACATTGCGTATAGAAAACGTTTGTGAGTGATCGTGTTAGTGCCACCACTTGAGACGTATATGCCGGTATAACGCCGGTTAGGATTTTTGATTTGGTGAGGATACGTAGTACCGTGATATGTTTTGAACTGCAAGAAAAAGGAGGTTTGCAAAGAAAAGAGTAAATTTGGAGTCTAGTATTCTATTAGGGGGTAATGAACTCCTATATTGAACTAAGTCAATTGGGAGTATAGATTGATTCACAAAGACTTAGGAATAACTTCCCCTATTTTTGACAGAATTTTTGCTGAAATTGAACATGGATTGGTTGAACCCAGTGGAGGTGTGTGATACATTTCTGGAAATATTTTGAAGTCTTCTACAACTTTTCTGTAGAAGTCCAGAAAATAATCTCCCTCCAAATGGATGAGATTCTCAGATGAGTGTGGACTGTCCAAAAACAGGGCAGACACAAAATGCTCTCTGGAAATTTCTGTATTTCGACCATAACTTCTTGTAGAAAAATTTCTAAGTTTCAAGTAATACACCGTTGGAAAGTTTAGGATATGTGCTACGACTTTGTAGTTCAAAGTTTCTCGAGATTTGGAGTTGAAATGATGAAATCTTGCGGACAAAACAGCCACTTTCAAAGGAGGTGCTGTCAAAATTGTTTCAGATTTCTGTCAACTTTGAAATATCACAACTTTTGATACAGAACTGATATGAGGGCAAATAAATACTCGTTGGAAAGATATTTAAGTTAACTATAACTTTGATATTCAAGTTGAGACATGAAATTTCCATTTTAATATTCATATTCTGAGATTAAGACCAATTGGTCATTCTGAACAGAGTATTGCTTATTGCCTATGTAACTTAGGACTTGTTGTGGACAGGGATGTTTTAGACTTCTCTAGGTTCCGTAACATGTTCTTGAGTTATTTTTCAGTTTTTCCAACTGTTGGAATTAAGGGTTTGGACAAACTTGCTCAAGTTTGGTAGATTTCAGAATTATTGAAACCCTGGTTAGATTGTGTAGTGCTGCAATATCTAAGTGATACTTTTACGGTTAAGGTTTTTCAGTTCAAGTTGAGTTTAAACTTTGAATTTTAACTGTAAATTTCTCACTCTTGCAGTATGAAACACAATCATTCCAGGAGTGAGGTTGGTGAGTCGAGTCACGGTGAAAATAATTCGCCACGACAAGAAGTGCCGACATCATCAACCAGATTGGCGGAAATCTTAGGAAAGATGGCTGAGTCTCTCGATTTGTTGGTGCAACAAAGAATCCGACAGGATACCCTACAGCAAGTCCCCCCGCCAAGCACTTATTTGGATTTCTTAGCAACACAACCACCGTTTTTCTCGGAAGTGAATGAACCGTTGGAGTCGGCTCATTGGCTCCAATGTATTGAAGCCAAGTTTGATATGCTTGAGTGCGATATATATCAGAAGACTTTATTTGCCGCTCAACAACTCCATGGAGCTGCTGGAGCTTGGTGGACGGAGTACATCGCTACTCTTCCTGAAGGTCATCGTGGGACGTGGGAGGAATTCTGGAATGTTTTCCGGGCACGTCACATTTGTTTGGGAATTCTTCGAACAAAGTATCAGGACTTCCTGGAGTTAAAGCAAGGAGAAAGGAGTCCGTACGAGTACTTCAAGGAGTTTGAAGACTTGATGCAATACGCCACTCATACGGTAGACTCGGAAGCGTTGAAGTGTGAGTATTTCTTCTGAGGTTTGAATGTTGAACTTAAGGAACAAGTGGACTTGTTCAATAACAGTATTTACAATGAGTTGGTAAATGCCGCTATTATTAAAGAAGACATGCATCTCCGTTTCCAAGCGGAGCTGAAAAGGAGTATGCCGCCGGACAGTGATAGCGAAGTTCGTTCGAACTATCGAGTGTGGTATTACTCGCCAGTCAGGCAAGAAATTCAGCCTGTGGTGCAACTCCCACAACCACGGCTGGAGTTACTCACTTATGAGCTTCCACCTCAACAGCAGAGATCAGAAATTATTTGTGCAACCCTACCGCAACCAGCTATGCATGAATCCTCGTGTTAGTAGAGATCTGAGGATTTCTGCAACATGAAATTGTTTGTATGAATTACCTCCACCTCGTGTTTGTAACTCTCACAAACACGAGTGTGGCTATTCACGGCTGGAGCTGAGCAGAGCCACAGTCGTGTGTCGTCTCATCAATGCTCAGATCAGCACCGTGAACCTTCAAGGAAGGATCTTTCAAAAGCTGGCAGGGTTAACTACACTGCTATTGGGGACATTGAAAAAGGCGAACCAGTTTTAGTGGGAACGTTCACCTTAAATAAACAACCAACTTTCGTGTTGTTTGATTCCGGAGCCACCCACAATTTTATTAGCAGAGACTATGTGCTGAAGAATTATCTTCCATTTAGCACAGTCAAGCATCCGTTTCATATCAGCTCACCCGGAGGCAAGATATCAATTAATGAAATGATCTCTCGGGTACCTTTATGTTTGGATGGAAACATCTATCCTGCGAGCCTTATCATACTCAAAGGCCAAAGGATTGATATTTATTTTGGGGATGTCATGGTTGACACATTATGGAGCTATCTTTGATATCAGCTCTTGGACTGTCCAACTGAATTCCCCAATACACGATTGCAACACATTGAATCTTGTGGATCCATCACAACGAGTTGCAGCGGTGCATCAGATTGAAGCTCCTAAGCTTGAGGATATTCCAGTGGTATGTGAATATCCAAACGTGTTTCCCAACGACTTGACAGGCATGCCGCCCGAACGTGATCTAGAGTTCAAGATTGAACTAGCACCGGGAACAACACCTATTTCTCGGCGACCATACAAAATGGCACTGAAGGAGCTAGCAGAATTAAAGGAGCAGCTGAATGACCTCATGGACAAAGGTTTTATACGCCCAAGTTCATCACCTTGGGGCTGTTCTGCTCTCTTTGTCAAGAAGAAGGACGAGACATTGAGATTATGCGTAGATTATCGTCCATTGAATGTTGTCACTATCAAGAATAAGTATCCACTACCGCGCATCGATATTTTGTTCCATCAACTAGTGGGTGCTAAGGTATTCTCCAAGATGGATCTTCGGTCCGGGTATCACCAGATAAAAATATGGGCAGAAGATGTACCTAAGACGGCGTTCTCGACGAGATATGGACTTTATGAATATCTTGTCATGTCATTTGGGTTGACCAATGCTCCGGGTCATTTTATGTATCTCATGAACTCGGTGTTCATGCCGGAGTTAGACAAGTTCATCGTGGTTTCCATCGATGACATCTTGGTCTATTCAAAGTCAGAAGAACACGCTGAACATTTGCGTATTGTACTCCAACGCTTGAGAGATCACAAGCTATATGCAAAGTTCAGTAAATATGAGTTTTGAATCAGCAAAGTGTCGTTCTTGGGCATATTATTTCATTCGAAGGCATCGCTGTGGACCCAAGTAAAATCGAGCAAGTGCTGACTTGGAAATCTCCAACATCTGTTCATGAAGTGAGGAGTTTCCTAGGTTTAGCGGGTTATTACTG
Source organism: Neostapfia colusana (assembly GCA_030760725.1). Taxonomy (NCBI): domain Eukaryota; kingdom Viridiplantae; phylum Streptophyta; class Magnoliopsida; order Poales; family Poaceae; genus Neostapfia; species Neostapfia colusana. Next base: position 37,156,700 of record JASWHV010000016.1, read on the forward strand.
GAGATTCATTCTAAACTTCTCCAAATTTGCTAAACCTATGATGAAGCTATTGAAGAAAAGCACCAAGTATGATTGGAGCAATTCATGTGAACAAGATTTTCAAACGTTAGTGAAGCATCTCACCGCAGCTCCGGTTTTGGCCCAGCCGGACACAACGAAGCCTTTTGATGTTTATTGTGATGCATCAGGCATTGGTCTTGGTTGTGTGTTGATGCAAGAAGGACGTGTGGTCGCGTATGGATCCTGACAACTTAGGGGTCATGAGAAGAATTACCCGACGCACGACCTTGAACTAGCTGCAGTGGTCCTTGCATTGAAAATATGGAGACGTTATTTACTAAGCAATCTAGTACATCTCTACACTGACCACAAGAGCTTGAAGTACATCTTCACACAGAAAGAACTGAATATGAGGCAGCGAAGATGGCTGGAATTGATTAAGGACTATGAACTTGAGATTCATTACCATCCGGGCAAGGCAAATGTTGTTGCCGACGCACTTAGTTGAAAGCCCACGTTCACCATTTAGCCATGGCTGCACATGAAGAAGGAGAACCAAGCCTACGCTTAGTTACCTATGGATCGCTGTTCAACCTCACTCTTATTCCTACAATCCGAGATGAGATTGTAGAGGCTCAGAAGAGAGACAGGGGTATGTGTCACATCCGAATGAGAGTGGACAGAGGTGAGTTGAAGATGTCCCGCAAGGATGAAGAGGGTACTTTATGGTTTAACAACCGCATAGTGGTACCCCAGAATACAAAATTACGGAGGAAGATAGTGGATGAAGCTCATTCATCCAAGTACTCCATTCATCTTAGAAGCAATAAGATGTACCAGGACTTGAAATCTAAGTTCCGGTTGACACGGATGAAAAGAGAGGTTGCAAAGTACGGATCCGAGTGTGATACGTGTCGGCGGGTTAAAGCCGACCATATGAGGAAAGCCAGACCACTTCAATCGCTGAAGGTTCCAGCATGGAAGTAGGAAGACATAAGTATGAACTTCATCGTTGGTTTTGTAAAAGCCCAAGAGGTCACTTGCTAAAAGGTTCATCACCTCACCACACACAGCTAATTTAGTGGTTAGCTTTGAGAAGAGCAAGTAAACACAATCAAGAGGGCGATTAGAGGGGAAACCCATAACTCTAAAAAGTAGGAGTTCATACACATAAACATGAGAGGCTGAGTTCACCCCTAGAACTTAAATATTCTTGGGAAGGCTCAGGCCAAGTTTCATGCAAATTCAAACTCTTTTGAGCCACTTTTGGAGACATTTGAAAAAGGGGGTATTTGAATGCAAATTCAAATTTCAGCTAGTTTTCATCACTTGAATTCAAAAGTTGACATCATATTCAAACTCAGCACATTTTTCTGAGTTAGTCTACCAATTTTCATCCTCATTGGAGTCCATCTTGTCGGGAGCTAAATTCGCATGAATTCAAAACTTAATTTGAATTCCAAATTAAAACGTGAAGCAAATTTAGCCGAATCAACATCAAGTTGCAGAATTCAAATTTCATTCCATGAATTTGAGGCAAAGTCTACCATTCAATTTTGAGTGGTTGATATATTTGCAGCAGAGGGGAGGAAAAGGAGTAGAGGGGAGAAAAGGGCCCACATGTCAGTCAAGCCACTGAGTGAAGCAACACCCGCGTGCGCTCTGTTCTCCAGGTCTCTGCAGCGTTTGCCACTGAGATGCTCGGGTTTCCACCTCCTCAGCGCACGACGGGCTGGTGCACCACAGCTGCTGCTTGCTCACGAAGGCACCCCGAATGCTGCAACCCACGGACCGTGCTCTGTTTCACCGCTCGACAAGGAAAAGCCGCCGCTCGCTGCCATCTCTGAAATTTGATCGGGAGAAGACCAAACTCGTGCCTCCGAGCTCCCCGAGATGCACAAATGTCACTGAAGGATCCTCTCCTACCTTCTCCACACACCACCGGGTTAGCCAAGTTTCCCTAAACCGAGAACACAACTTCCTCCGTGGCAACCTAAACAAACCGGCAACTGGACGTCCGTGGACAGCTCTCCACAGAGGTTTTCACGCCTGAGCAAGCACGGCCACGGGAGTGCACTGCCTTGGTGATGCTTCATCCAAAACTTGGAGCAAGCCGTGAACCCTAGCAGCTGAATTTGCCGTTCTTCTCCCGAAGCACCTCCACGGACCTTTCGGTATGGAATTCCAAAATTCGCACTCAATTCTCGCTTAGATTTCATCAAATCGTGCACAAAGGAGCTAGAGTAATCGGCGACCAACTTTTCATCACAACCCTAGCCTTAACGCCATGTAGACCGATCAATTTCCATTTTTCTGAGCTCAACCATGGCGGCACCAATCGGGCGCATGGTGCGAACCCATTTAGAGGTGTTTCACGCGCCGGTTCTTACTTGCCGAGCTTCCCTAACATCCAAGGATGCTCTAGTGCCAATCACTTGCACGTTTGGCGGGTTAGAACCACCGGCCGATGGCACCGGACCTCTCCCGAGGCCGCCGCAGGTCGCCGGCACGTTTCCGGTTCCCTAGCGCCCACGCAAACCCCACCAACCGATTCCCCATAGCTGAAAACTCATAGGCGGCGAGCCTCAGCCCGAGAGGTGGCCAGAAACACCGGTCCGGCGAGCTCCGGTGGAGGTCCGGCGAGGGAGCAGCGCGGGAGCGGGAAATAACCCGAGGAGGAAGAAGACTCAGGTGGGTCCCGCGTGTCAGTGACCGATAGTTTAAATCTCGGATCGGATGTGGCTCGGGATTTTGTGTGAATACGCGGGAGACTCTGCGGACCCCGTGTGGTTTGGCTGTAGAGCTGAAATGTAGCCCCGGGACCCACCAGCTGGTTTAAACTTTTATTTGAATTTCAGAATTTGATTCAAAATTCAACTAGCTATAACTTTTGCTCGGAAGCTCGAAATTAAGTGAAACAAATTTTGTTGCATTTAGGTTTTCGAGTACTTTCCAGAAAAACAAGTTTCAGCTCATGAAACTTATTGTTTTTCCAGAATTAATTCCCTAAACTTTGAACTGTTGGGAATTTTATCTGGAGAATTCCTGGGTGGAAAATTCTGAAATTTGGCTGGGGTGTTCATTTGAAAATCCTTGAGTCACAGTAAAAGTTTCAGATCCATCCAAGTTCTTTAGTTTCCCTAATGGTGTGATTAAGTGAACTGCCCTGAGAAAATGGAAAAATGCACAGAAACATTTTTCAGATTTTCTCAAATCTTGTTTAGGCCATAACTCCCTCTAGGATTCTTCAAATGACAGGAAACCAATTCCATTAGAACCATCTCAAATTCTAGTTTCCAGAAAGTAATGATTGGAGCCATGAATATCCCTGGATATCCTTAGAAGCTCTAGTAATGACCAAATAGACTTTTATTTGTACAGAGCTCAAATGAACCTTGTTTCAGATAAAACTTGGTCAAGTCTCTGGTTAGGATCCTACCAAGCCACCATAAAAATTTCAAAGCCAAAGGGGAGGGCTAGCTAGAGTTATGGTATTTACATCGTCAGTTCCAAACTTTGCATTTAAATTGACATATCGTTAATTGCTTACGTGTAGTCGCTGAAGGCGAGGAAACCCCAGAAGTGCTGGACTTTTTCCTTCCGGACGAGGCCCTAACTTCTGACCAGCAGCAACAAGGCAAGCCCCGGTTTGCATTAACAAGTTTTATAAAGTTTTGCTTTATGTATACTTAGCATGAGTTATGTTTGTGCATTAGATGTAGGATGGATGAAACCCAAGTGCATAACCAGATTTTTCCTACAAGAGTGAGGGTAGTGTCTAAGTCCTCGAGTAGTCAGGCTGTGCTTAATGTTCATATAACTTTGGTACAAGTCGAGTAGTTGGAATCTACTCGCGAGTATAGTCTATGGGACACACGGGATTGGTTCGAGTGAGGTGAGATCACTTTAGTAAGAAAATGAGACTAGGCGGGGGCTAGGGCGCAGCAAGAGGAAGTCTTGTGGGCGCAGCCCTGTCCATGTCAATGGAGGACCGATCCGTGTGCGGCCCTGCTGAACAAGTATTGAACGTACCGAAGGCATACCGGATATATGGGCCCCGATAAACCGATGTAACCTATACCTCCGGGCGTTGAGGCATAACACACCGATTTATAGGTGTAGGTTGAGGGCAGCAAGGTGGAAATCCACTAATGGGCATAGAGAGATGCTCCGTGTAGGGAACCTCCTGTCCATTTGGATGCGACCGGTTCGACGTTTGGGCTGTTTGGTGAAAGGTTGTCCTGTACGACATCGAGTGAGCGTGCTGTGCAGCTCCACGGGTGGGCGTACGTGACGTGCTATTCGGGTATCCCTGCAGGTGTATATCGAGTCGATTCGCCATCCCTCGCGGTGATGAGTACCGCTTGTTCACTGCATTGTGACGTAGATAAATTATGGAATATTGTGATTCAATTCTGCTGATATGTATAAATTGTATTGTTACATGTGTGCCACCAAATATCGCTTACTAAATTTCAGATTCATGAACTGTTAACTTGCGGCTAAAAGATGAATTAAGGATGAACTTGTAGGCGTGTCCGTTTGCTGCAATTTACCATCCTATGTTCGTTGTGAACTGCATGTAGAGTTTCATGCATAGGTGAGTCAGTTAAGTCTTGTTGAGCCATCGTGCTCACGGTTGCTGCTATAAGTGTTTTTCAGGTAAGGACTACCCCACAGACTCAGGGTACGAGTTCACCGGCGAGGGCTATCCTCCGTCGGGGACCACGGCTGAGTGGGAGCCGTACACGCCGCGCTGAGCTGAGGAGTGGGGCTAGTGTGGGTTGTCCATAGGGCTGGACAACCGACTTTTGCTAGTTAGTTGGGTGTGAGTTGTATAAATTTAGCTTTCGCAGTTGTATACTCTGTATTTAGATGTAAACTGAAGGCTTGTACTACTTTGTACATATTCAGTTTGTTTTCTATGTAATACAATGTTGTCCTTATGCTGTGTGCTGTCGGGTGTCGCATCGTGCGGCACCACCTTCTGAGATCCTGGGCGTGCGGATTCTGGTCCGTCACAGGCTGGTATCAGAGCTGCTTAGGAGATAGCACACTAATTAAGGACTGTATTACGGGAGAACTTAGGATTATGGTGAGGATTCGCTAGTATGCCCAAGTAAGGACTATATTAGCATAGTTACTTAAAGTGGCATGACTAACATATGTGTTATAATTCTGAATTTTGATTTTGTAACGACGCACCTACGCTCAGGTAAAAATGGTAAGGAACACCACCAAAAGCGGTTCAATTTTGGTTAGCTCCCTTGACGAGGAATGTGGTTCAGAGATAGATCTCACAGCTTGGTGTGAGACATCAATATGAAACTCTTGGACTCTTCATGTTCCTGAGTTCATATGAAACGTTGGTCCCTAGCATGCATTAGGCAAGCAAGTGGAGACTCCATCGTGTGGTCAGTAACGCGATAGTCTGTTCTTCTGGAAATAGCCTAGGAGGACATACGCAGCGCTTGCCATCGGCGTGCCCTGCAGGGCAGTATGTGGTATCTGTTGGATTGATAAAATTCCCAACCATGATGACCCGTTCGCGTTCTACTCGGGTTCCCCATCGTGTGGTGTAAACACACGATCACGAACCTTCAGACGTGGTTTAACTCAAGGACGACCGTATGGCAATGATATGGGCGTATGTATTTACTTTCAAATTATGGACCTGCCTGAAATGACAACAACCTTTGAGTGCATCACTATTGAGTGTTCTTCTGCAGGTACTAACCACGTATGTCAACCGTGTAGTGTACGTGTGTGAGAGACCGTTTAGTGCCAGAATTGAGACGTATATGCCGGTATAATCCGGGTAGGATTTTTCTTTTGTGAGGAATGTAATACCGACATATAATAGGCATTTGCATTAAAGATTAACAAGGAACGAAAATAACCAAGTCTCAATATTTAGGACCCTGGTTGGGTAGAAAAATTCAACAGTTGGTTAGTTTAGCTCAAAGGGATTGAAAAACAGAGTGCTCTGTTTTGGGCAGCAAGTTGCTGAAAGTTAACAGAGCATAATTCACAGGTTACTTAGCCAATGGGGGTGTGGGATACAGTTCTGGAAAGGTGTTTAAGCTCTACAACTATGTTGTAGACTTCCACAGCAGAATCACACCATAAACTGGTTTAAATCCCAGAGGAATGTAAACTGTCCAGAACCAGGACAGGTTCAAAAACTCTCTTTTCAAGCATAACTTCCTGTAGAAAAATCTAAAATTTTCATATGATACATTTTTGGAAATGGCAGGAGATATTTCACATCTTTGTAATTCAATGTTCCTGCAATTTCAGCACGGAATTCAGTGGAATTTGGAGTTGAAAACAGCAACTTCTAAAGGAGGTGCTGTTGAAATTCTTCCAGAAATTCTGTTGAATTTGAATTATCATAACTTTTTAACCAGAGCTGATACGAGGGCAAATAAATACTCGTTAGAAGTATACTGAAGTTAACTTTAACTTTGGTATTCAGCTTGAGTCATGAAAATGGCCAGCACCAGATCAAAATCTGGGATATGTAGAAACTGGTCATTCTGGGCAGAGGGATGGACAGTTGAACACATTTGAGAGATTGTTGTACCCTAAGGGGGTTTGATTACTTCCAATGGGGTAGCACATACTCATGAGTTGTTATCTTCAACTAGTGAAAGGTTTGAGTATATTTCTGACTCAAGTTTCTTTTGCTAGAGACCATGTTTGTGTCGTATTGAAGATAAAAGGGTAGTATACGTGATGACAAAGCGATATTAATGACTCGTAGTGACCAAATCTAGTTGAGATGAACTTCCAAAGAGGAAGTCCATCAAGTTCGATTTAACTAGTTTGTATTTGGTCTGGTAATGGTGTAGCTTGTGCAAAGTTATTACATTATCTATTGCGAGATGTATCGCACGTTTATTGTCATTATGTCTTTATGCCTATTTTATTGAACTGCATAAAGTATGTTGCAGGACTGATTTTATTGTCGTATGGTTGCAGATGGTTCGTACATGGGCCACACATGAGGTTTGTGGCTCTAGCCAGCAGGGGGGTGATGACTCCCAGCCACCTGCCTACGACAGTACCCCGCAGCAACAACCACCACCGCCGCCTCCGCTTACACTAGCGGATGTGATCGCGGCACTTGTGGGTTGTGACGCCCCTGTTCCGAGAAAACCTCGGAACCGAGCTGATGCATATGTGTGCCCAGGATGTTCATCACACATACACATATAATCCACAAACTGAATTCAGAATATAACCACGAATAATAGGGTTTTATTACAACGTCTCATGAGTCTCTAACTCATTCTAGCAGCGAAAGTCTTATTCTAGCAGTGGAAGTCTTCTAAACTATTGCGGAAGCAACTAAACAGCCGCAGCGGCTCCATCATATACTCCACAGGCAAGTTGACGGTAGATCACACGCCTAATACTCCACATGATCTTCAAAGTACTCCTCTCCTGTTGCTGATGATGTATGATAATGCAAGGGTGAGTACATGTCGTACTCAGCAAGTGCGGGAAGTATGACATGTAGCTTATAACAAGGTAGGTATAAAAAGGCTCATTGCATAAAAGTAAAGTTTATTTTACAAAACATGATAAAAACAGAAACTAGCTTTAAGTGAATTAAATCCCAACATGTATCCAATTAAAACATCAACATACCTCCATCATATTTCACCTCTTTTCATGTCTCATCAGACATTCATCTTTCTCAACTTTTTCTCTTGCTCATGAATACCATCTTGTATTTATTACCATCTCATCTCATATTCAATTCCATCTCATACCTAGACCAAAGCTCATTATCACGACTTAACAGTCCCATTCTCATCACCAAGACTCAACAGTCCCAAAAAAACCAAATCCAAAGACCAAACCAATACCCAAACCAAGTACCAACCCAATAACCATCCCATCTAATCATGGAAGTTGGCCAGGCGTTTGTGACCGTAAGCATGGCTATCATGATAGTTTTACACCCTGCAGAGTTTGCACCACTTTACCCACAAGTTTGTGATTTTGTCACCCATCGGCCACTGCAGAACCTCCATTATACCAGTACACAACCGTCGGTGTATGGCCAAGAGATCACAAAATAGCCTTTACAAAGGGGCTGCTAGATGTATGGACTCACTAAGGTTTCACCAGCAGGCTCGAATCACCATTCTTCCACCTACGGGCCCCCTCTTGTGCCATGCAGTTCCCAGGGCAGTCCTCTCTCGACTCCCATTCCCTGCGCCTTCCACGGTCCATAACAATCTAGTAACTTACCAAATTAGTCAGCTAAGCCGCACCCATACTTGGCCTTGTGGTGGCATTGTGTTCCTGGCATATGCTCGCATGAACCGGTCCTTAGATCTACGGCAAGTAACCACCATCTCATTCTACCACATCCACGAGCCAAGCTTTTCTAGATCTCCCCCGATCCATGTTCATTATCATCAAGTTCTCAATTATCATTATGAGTGCAGTAGCTAGACACATCCTATCTCGCTTCCCATATCTCGTGGACTCAGCAAAGCAAAACGACCATACCCGACTCATCAACTTTCCCGGCGACAAGGGTGGTCAACAAAACTAGTAAACTCCTATAAAAGGGTTTCCCATCAAGTTGACTCAAACATACACAATTTTCGCAAACAAAACAGCTTTCAAAACATGGGATCAATATGGTCAAGGGGCACTTGCCTTGTTCCTGTGGCTTCTGTTGCTCTGGGATCTCGAAGTCTTGGTGTTGTATTCCTTCGTAGATAGCTCCCTGATCTTGTCCTTCTACTCACGATCACGCACATACAAGATTTACATCAATCAAACATCAAGCACAATCCTTATTCAAGATGCAATGGTGCATATGCATGCTAACCCTATGGTGCTGTTTTATTAGATCAGTTTGTACGTGTTCTTGCATGTTTTAAGGGGTTTTGCATGGGGTTTTACGATGAACAAAGGTGTACGGATCAAATGTGGATGGGTGATGATCATGACTCTAGATCAAACCGATCAACATGTGATCTGTCCACGAAAAAGCTTTTGTTCGAAGGGATCGAAGAAACAGATGCAAAGAAACCGCAATGATGTCGTAAGGTGGTATTGGAGACCTACCTTACTTCCTTCGGGTCCTTCCTCCTAGCAAAAACAGATCGTCGGCTCTCCTCCGGCGATGGCGATCGTGTCTGGGCTCGTCGGCGGTCTCTCCGGTGATCAAACTCCGGCGAAGGGGTTTAGCTCGGCGAGTTTGGGGGCCAGGGATTCTAAGTTGTCGGCTTGGGAAGATGTTACGACCAAGGGTGTTTCGGGTTCTTTTTATAACCGGAAAAAGAAAAGTCCTTCTCTGATTTGATTTCAAACAAGAGTCCTATTTGATTTATTTTTGGATCTTAACAACTTATCTCTAATCGATTTGGTGCGGTATCAATCGTGGAAGAATCTGTGTCCGTTTCCTCAGTACCGATACTCGCGTACAGGGGAAAAACCGCTTCAGAATCGCGTCCTTCCGCCGGGATAAGCTCCGGAGGCTCCACATGTCCAGCGGGGGCCTGGTCTCCCTTTTCAGCAGAGACAAGCTCTGGTTGCGCCACATGTCAGGCGGGCGGGACCTCCCTCTCCCTCAGAGGTGAGCTCCGCGTGCGCCACATGTCTGGCGGGTGGGACCTCCCTCTCCCTCAGAGGTGAGCTCCGTGTGTGCCACGTGTCTGGTGGGTCGGGACCTCCCCTCTCTCCAGAGACGAGCTCCGCGTACGCCACGTGTCAGTGCCGGACCTCCTCTCTCTTCGGAGGTAGCTCCAAATGTGCCACGTGTCAGTGTCGGACCTCCCCTCTCTTCGGAGGTAGCTCCGAATGTGCCATGTGTCAGTGCCGGACCTCCCCTCTCTTCAGAGATGAGCTCCGAGAGTGCCACGTGTTCAGCAGTGTCGAATCTCCTTCCTGCTCAGAGATGAGCTCCGAGATCGACACGTGTCCAACAGCGTCAGACCTCCCTTCCTCTCGGAGATGAGCTCCGAGGTTGACACGTGTCCAACAGCGTCTTCTCCTCGAAGGTGAGCTCCGAGGACGACACATGTCCAGTAGGACCGAATCTCTCGGAGGCGAGCTCCGAGGGTGACACATGTACGGCGGGGGCGGACCTCTCGGAGGCAAGCTCCGAGAGCGACACATGTCCCGTGGGTCGGACCTCTCAGAGGCAAGCTCCGAGAGCGACACGTGTCCCGCGGTTCTGGGCCTCGCTTCTCCGCAGTGACTAGCTCCGAGCCTGCCACGTAGCCAGTTAGCGGCGGACCTCACCCCTTTCGCAGGGATGAGCTCCGAAGGCGCCACGTGGCCAGCGGGCCGCGGGAAGTATCTTCGGCGCTCTCGGTGAACTGGAATTAGCTCTTTTCGGCTATCCTTTTGATTCTTTTTCTGTTTCCAATTCTTTTAAAATGTTTTCTCTACATGAATTATGAATGCATGCATGAATACGAAATTGAGGGTGTTACAAACCTACCCCCCTTAAATCGAATCTCGCCCTTGAGATTCGATAGTGGAGAATAGATGAGGGAATTCTGCCTTGATGTCTTCTTCACGCTCCCATGTGGCTTCGGCTTCTGTGTGATGTCTCCATTGCACCTTGCACCAACGGATCACCTTGCGTAGCTCGGGTGGTAGCTCCCAAACCGTGAGTTGGTGACATGCTCCCTTTCGGCTCAATGCATCATCTACTACATTGGCCTTTCCGGGGTGATAGTTGATTCCAACATCATAATCCTTGATGAGATCCAACCATCAACGTTGCCTCAAATTCAAATCCGTTTGAGTGAATGTGTACTTGAGGCTTTTGTGATCTGTATAGATCTCGCATCGGTGGCCTAGGATATTATGTCTCCAAATCTTCAAGGCATGTACCACGGCTGCGAGCTCCAAATCATGTGTGGGGTAATTCAGTTCGTGTTTCTTTAGTTGCCTTGACGCATAGGCTACCACTTGTCCTTCTTTCATGAGCACACATCCAAGCCCTTGTCTTGATGTGTCACAATATATGTCGAAGCTCTTGCTTAGGTCCGGCAATACCAAAATCGGTGTTGTGGTTAGCCTTTTTTTGAGCTCCTCAAAGCTTCCTTGGCATGCTGGGGTCCACTAAAACGCTTTTCCTTTCATCAGTAACTCCGTCATAGGCTACACTATCTTGGAGAAGTCCTTGATGAAACGTTAGTAGTATCCAGCCATCCCAAGAAAACTCTGAATATCCCTCACGTTTTGCGGTTGGTTCCACTTCAGAACATCTCCTACTTTTCCGGGATCAACCGGTACTCCTCTCTCGGAGATGATGTGGCCTAGGAACGATATCTCCTTTAGCCAAAATTGACACTTGACTGAGTTTGGCATACAATTGATGCTCTCGCGGCTTCTGTAATGTCAATCTCAAGTGTTCTTCATGTTCTTCCTCGCTCTTTGAATACACCATAATATTGTCGATGAAAACCACGACGAACTTGTCCAAGTACTCCATGAAGACCTTGTTCATGAGGTACATGAAATATGCGGGTGCATTCGTTAACCCAAAAGACATGACGGTATATTCATACGAACCATACTGTGTTCGAAAGGCAGTCTTGGGTATGTCGGAGGGCTTAATCTTCAGCTGGAAGTATCCCGACCAAAGATCAATCTTGGAGAAGACCCGGGCTCCTTTCATTTGGTCGAACAGGTCTTCTATACGGGGCAGGGGGTATTTATTCTTGATCGTCACCTCATTGAGAGACCTATAATCCACACACATCCTTTGGGTCCCATCCTTCTTGTCTGCGAAGAGCACAGGGGCTCCCCATGGTGACGAGCTTGGTCGTATAAAACCCTTTTCTAGCTGCTCCTAAATTTGCTTCTTGAGTTCCACTAGTTCATTAACGGGCATCCTATAGGGCCTCTTTGCTATAGGTGCAGTTCCAGGTACCAAGTCAATGGCAAACTCAATGTCCCGGTCAGGTGGCATACCTGGAAGTTCTTCCGGGAACACGTCCGAAAATTCTTGAACCACCGGAATGCTTTCCAATGTTTCTCCTTCGACGTGGTTCAACGTTGCCTTCTCGATTGCCGGTTGGGCTGACTCAAACTCAATACGGGTACCGTGCTCGTTTGTCAACTGCACGCTCCTCTCGGCACATTGGATTATTCCGTTGTGCTTGCTTAACCAATCCATTCCAAGTATTATGTCAAGCCCTTGGGAATCCAAGACAATGAGGTTGGCAAGGAAGTCTACCCCCCTTATTTTAAGGTTTATTTTCGGATATACTATATTAGTCCTCATCTCTCCACCGGGAGAATTAACCAACATAGTATATTTCAAGTGTGATATGGGTAGATTATACTTGGCAACATACTTGGATGATATGAATGAATGCGATGCTCCGGAATCAAATAAAACAACGGTTGGGTTGGAGTTGGCAAGGAACATACCAATCACGACGTCCTCAGCCTGTTGTGCTTCCTCAGCGGAGACATGATTCACGTTTCCCCGAGCATAGTTTTGCTGCCCATGGTTGTCTTGATTTGCTCCTCCATTCGGCCGTGGGTTCTGCTTGGGCGCGTTGCTTGGTTATCCAAGACCTTTCTTCGGGCACTGACTTGCGAAGTGCCCATCTCTCCACATGCAAAGCATGCCTTGTTGCCCAAGACAGCAGGAACGTTGGGCGGGGGTTTTGAACATAAGCGCCCATGTTGGGTCAGGGCGCAGGAGGCAAAGGCATACGAGGTGCATGCGTAACAGGACGTTGTTGTAGTGGTTGATTGGGGCGAAACGATCGATACTGTGGTGCAGCTGGGGGCATGTACCGAGGACGTATGTTGCTCCCTTGTGGCTGGTATGGAGTCTTTCTTTTGCCCTCTTGCTCGATCTCCCGGATCTTGCTCTCAACCACTATAGCTTTGTCAACTAGCTTTTGGAAGTTTGCATAGTCATTGTTGAGGAGCTGAACTTGGATCTCATTGTTCAACCCTCTCATGAACAAGTACTGCTTCCGTTGGTCCGAGTTGACGTCCTCGGGGGCATACCTTGACAGCTGCGTGAACTTGTTGAGGTACTCGTTCACGCTCTTCTTGACTTGGCGGAGACCTTCGAACTCTTGCCTCTTTAGCATAATGACTCCAACAGAGACATAATGAGAGCGGAAACTCTCCTTGAACTCAGTCCAAGTGATAGTCTCCGGGTTGTCATGAGCGTTGCATAGAGCATCCCACCAGTCAGCGGCTGCTCCCATGAGTTGGTGCGATGCGAAGAGAACTTTCTCTCGATCATTGCACCGAACTATGACAAGATTCTTCTCCATGGACTTCAACCAATCATCGGCCTCCATGGGATCATTAGCTTGTGAAAAAGTGGGTGGTCGAGTCCTCATGAACTCTCCCAATCGGTTGTGAGCCGGCGGTGGTGGCGGTGGTGGTGGTGGTGCAGGAACGGGGTTGTTGTTGTTGTTGGCTTGCAGCTGAACCAAAGTTTGGATCATGGTTTGCATGAGCTAGTTCTGCATAGCCATCAACCATTCCAAGTTGTTTGCACCAGCGCCGGGGTTATCATCCTCAGGAACTTCGACGTGGTCATCCTCTTGTGGTTCAAGGTTGCCACAGATGTTCCTCCTTGGACGGCCGGTGTTTTCTCTCACCATCTGTGAGAGAGAGTTGAGTGGAATAGAAGTTATAAGTTTAGATTGATCTCCCTAACTATATGCATCAAGGTGGATGGACTATATATCATCCTATATGAGGATGTGAACAAGTGTCGAAGCATCTCACATCTCTCTACTATGTGTGGATATGGACAACGCTGAAACGTCCCACAACTCACACTAAGCACTCAGGCACAAACAATCATCAAAAAAGTTCAGCGCACAACTCCTATTCAAAGCTTACTCAATGGGGGTCCTATGTGGTTTGGGGTGATACCAATCTGTGACTTCGTCCTACGGTCAAGGTTCTGATGCCAATCTATGCATTTTACCTAAGCTTGTATCCTATGGTCAGCGTGGATCCTAATACCAATCTGCGACTAGGCTTGCGTCCTATGGTCAATGTGGCAGCACCAATCTTGTGAATTCTATCTAGGCTTGCGACCTACGGTCAACAGTGGCTCTGATACCAATCTGTGACGCCCCTATTCCGAGAAAACCTCGGAACCGAGCTGATGCATATGTGTGCCCAGGATGTTCATTGTCACACCCGGTTTGTCCAAAGAACAACCGAGTGAATATCACATGTATGCCAGGATCATTCTCTCATACATGTGATGACAAATAGTGAAGTATCATTTATTACAAGCCAAGTGTCCAAATATAAAATAAGTCTTACATAGCATAATGTCTCGATGGATGATAATATGTTCATAACATGTAAATAAAACAGCAGCGGAATATAAATCTTGTGGGCTCCGTCACAGGTGTCGCCCGGGGGACTCCGTGAACCTAGAATCCTTCTTCGGGTCCAAAGTCTTGGTCATCGAACACCACGTCATCCCCTTGACCTGAGCAGCAATTTAAACCAACAGAAAAGCAAGCTTGAGTACCGTTGGTACTCAGCAAGTGGGGGAAAATTATGTCATGCATGGCTAGAGCAAGGAGAGGTTGAACTCATGGTTAAAGCACTACGCCATTAATACCTATCACCTTAGCTTATTGAGCACCTACATTACTACATAGGTGAAATGGTCCCAATCTCCCAACCCATCATCAAAATCAAGTGACCATGACATCATTTCCAATGTTAAGCTCCCCGCTTAACATCCTCAACTTCCAAATTCATCATCCTCTAATCATGAATAAGTCCAAGCCACTCTTGACCGTGAGCACGGCTGTCATGACAGTTTTGACTCTGCAGAGTTTGCACCACTGTACCCACATGTAGTGATTTCATCCCCCGTTGTCGGGTGGACTAAAAGAACCTCCATTATGCCAGTGGTCACGAACCACGTTCATACTTCCGAGGTGTGTAGCCAGGAGATCACTACGAGGCCTTTACAAAGGGATTCCCGACGAGCGTGGGCCCACTGAGGTTTCACCCCTAACAGCATACAAGAGGCTCCAACCCCGCTGCAGTGGCCCCCTCTTGAGCCTTGTGGTTCATATGGTAGTCCAGCTGACACCTACTCCCCGCACCATCCAAACACCCATACTACGCCGAAGATACACCTAATTAATTGGCCAAGCTGCCCCATCTCAGCATGTGGTTGGCACGGTAAAGCCAGGTTACATGCTCCATGAACCGGTCCTTAGGATCCAGGCAAGCACTAAACACAAACCCGAGTCTCGTGCCCACAGCACCAACCAAATCATCCAACTTGCCTCGATCCCTACCTCTACATAACTCATAATATCTCATTCAAGAGTAAGGTAAATAAGTTGATGATCTCATATCCCATTTATCCCATTCTAAGCATGGCTAAGCATAAGTATATAAATAAATGACATAATAAAATAAATCCCAACCCAGGCTACAAGGAAATAAGATAATGAAAATCTAGGGAAACTTCCTAGTGTGGGTATCATATTCCAAATTGACAATGCAATTAAATTCTAACTACACATCCTAGTATAGGATCAAAGTGGTCAAGGACACTTGCCTTCTTCCTGCTGCTCTGGGAATGGAAAGTCTTGATCTTGAAAGGTGAGAACCTGCTCTGGGGCTGGTTCTACTCATGCCAATACACACATAGCAAAAGAAAACAACATTCCATAAGCCATATTCCACACTTCCACTCATGCAAACCACACATACATACATATGAAAGTCATTCACATTTTTAAGTGTTGTGGTTACCCTAGATGTGTTGATTTTAGGCCTACATGCACTTTTAAACATATATATTATTTCTAACTTTTGTATTCAGATTTCTAATTGCACACTATATATGAATTTCCAATTTGAACAAATTCTCTATATTTAATTAATACACTTCTTAGCCACAAAATTTGCATGAAAGATAATTTCCTACTCCAAATAGGTTTTTAGATCTTCTACAAAATCTTAATTTGAAGTTTTTGGATTTGGAGACCTCATTTAACATTTTCTAATTATGCATACCTATTTTCCTATATTTTTCAGATTTATTTTCTATGCCTAAAAGTGAACTTTAATATTAAAATAGTAAGACATATCACCTAAACAGAATAGGTTCTGATCTAAAATGTTCAATAAAATATCTTTGAACTTCCTCTCTGATGGGGATCAAATTAAATTTATTTTACCCATTTTCAGAATTATTTTCTAGCCTAAAAATGAAATTCCAGAAATAATAAAAGTAAACAGCACTTAGTCAGATTTCATTTCAGCCTAAAATCAGTTCTCAACTCATTCTAAATGTTTTCCAAGTGCTAGGAAAATTTACATTTGTATTTGCACATGTGTTTACATCACCATTTGAATTTAAATTCTACTCATATGTTCAAATTTCTTAATTTAATACCCTATAGGGTCTAAAGGGCAAATCCGCCCTACTGCAGGGTCTACTTTACTATTTCCTAAATTTTCAGGGGCCTAATTACACAAAACAGAGAGGTTTTCCTAATTTTTATTAAGTCCAGGGGCTAAAACTGATTTTTAAATGAATTTACATGAATTTCTGAAGGTCCAGGGGCTAGATCAGAAGTTTCCGGGGCTAGCTCGTGTTTTCCGAGATCCCCAGGGGGTAGCGCGTAAGATTCCCGGCCTTTATAATGCGGGGCTGACGTGGGCCGTTGGATTTAAAACAGACGGCTGAGATTATAACGCGAAACGGTACGGGTTAGATCTATTCGGGACCGCACGATTTAAAATGGACGGGCCTCAGGGGGCCACGTCGCCCTGGCTGTGTGCGGGCAGCGCTGCCCGGCGGCGCGCAGCGGTGGGAGGCGGCGATCTCGCCGGAGAGTTTCGGATTTTCGTCTATACTTCCTAAAACTTGGATTTCTTGGCATAGAACGGAAGAGGGGAGGTAGGGGATCTCACCTCGGAGTTTTTCTTGAGCTCGGAGGCCCTGGAAAGCGGTTGGCGACGAGGTCCGAGGGGAAAACGAGGCGGTGCTCACCGGAGCTGTGTCTAGAGCGCAAAACACCGGCTTTCCTTCACCTGCAAGACTCCTCGGCGGCGGTGGAACACAACAAGCCCGTTAGATCAGAGAATCTGGACGAGGATCGAAGGAAAACGGCGATGGGAGCTTCGGTTCTCACCGGGAACAGAGGCGGCCGATCGGGGAGGAAAAAGGGGCGGATTTCGGCGTTTAAATGGGCGAGGGAGGGCGGCAGAGGTTGGTTTAGATGTGCAGCAATGCGTGGGCTGGAGATCACGGCTCCGGAGCAAGAAAATCGGGCGTGGCAGCGGCGATCGGCGCGGAAGTAGCGTGGCGGTTGGGCGCGCGAGCGGGGAGGGAGATGGCACGCGGGCCCCGCACGTCAGGGAGAGGGGGAGGGGGGAGCGGTCGCGGGCTTTGGGCTGGCTGAGGTGGGTTTTGGCCCACTGGCCGTTTTTCTTTTTCTTTTTCCTTTTTCTTTTCTTTTCTGATTCAAATTTGAATTCCAGTTTGAATTTGAATTGTTTCACCACATGCAATACGTCCAAAAATTTTAAATTCCCCTCTTTAATAGGTTTTGGGGTGTTACAACTCTACCCCCCTTAAAAGAAATCTCATCCTCGAGATTGGTGACTCTAGGAAAACAAATCCGGAAACTGCGCCTTGAGCTCGTCTTCTCGCTCCCATGTGGCTTCTGCTTCCGAGTGATGCTTCCACTGCACTTTGTACATTCGGATTCTTTTATTTCTTGTGAGGCGTTCCATTGTCTCCAAAATCTTGACCGGTTGCTCCGCATAAGAAAGATCCTCTCGTACGTCCACCTCATTCATGGGTAACATCTCTTCGGGTGTTTTAAACATTTCTTAAGTTGTGACACATGGAATATATCATGCACATCTTATAGGCGAGCCGGTAGTTCTAGCTGATATGCCACTTCGCCTTTCCTCTCCAGAATCTGAAAGGGTCTGATGTATCGAGGTGATAATTTCCCTTTCACCTTGAACCGACGAAGCCCTCGGATAGGGGACACCTTAAGATAAACATAGTCTCCCACATTGAAAACGAGCTCTCTTCTCCGTACATCGGCATAGCTCTTTTGTCGGGTCTGGGCTATCCTCAAGTTGTTGCGGATTTCCCTCACTTTCGCCTCGGCTTCTTGTAGTACCTCGGGTCCAAACACTTTACTTTCCCCAGTTTGGTTCCAAAATAGTGGAGTTAGGCACTTCCTCCCATACAACGCCTCAAATGGTGATATCTTCATACTATCCTGATAACTGTTGTTGTAGGAGAACTCTGCATACAGTAAGTTCTTATCCCAACTCCTATTGTTCTTGAGTGCACAAGCTCTCAGCATATCCTCAAGGATCTGATTGGTCCTTTCGGTCTGCACGTCATTCTGGGGGTGATAGGCAGAACTAAAATTCAGATGAGTTCCCATGGTTTCATGTAACTTCTGCTAGAATCTTGAGGTGAACTGTGTCCCTCGGTCTGACACTATCTTCTTTGGCACTCCATGAAAACACACGATTCTTGACATGTACAATTCTGCCAACTTGGATCCGCTGTAGCTTTCTTTCACGGGGATGAAATGAGCTACTTTAGTCAGTCTGTCGATGATGACCCATATCGAATCATATCCCGATTGGGTCCTAGGCAGTGCCACTACGAAGCCCATACCTATTTCTTCCCATTTCCATTCAGGCACTTTGAGTGGTTGCAACAGTCCTACGGGTCTTTGATGTTCTGCTTTTACTAGCTGACATGTGTCACATAGGGCGACATGTTCCGCGACATCTCGCTTCATGCCATACCACCAATATCTGCTCTTGAGGTCATGATACATCTTCGTACTCCCAGGATGAATGGAATAGTCGGAATCATGAGCCTCCTTCAAAATCAGTTCACGGATCTTCTTCACCTCAGGCACACAGATCCTTTTCCCATACCATACCGTACCATGTTCATCCTCTTTGAACCCAGGAGCTTTATTCTCTTTGATGAGTTCTCTGATTTCTTGTATCTTCTCATCATTCTTCTAACCATTGCGTATGTCTTGCTCCAATGTGGAGTCCACCTCCATGGCGATGGCCTCGCCACTATTCACCAGGCATAGATTGAGTTTTGCAATCTCTTCCTTCAATTCCGTAGGCGTGTCACTTAAGCTCAACATGTTGATGTGCACCTTCCGGCTTAAAGCATTTGCCACGACGTTCGCTTTCCCAGGATGATAGTTGATGCCCACATCAAAGTCGTTGATTAGCTCTAACCATCTCCTTTGTCTGAGGTTGAGATCTGGCTGTGTGAAAATGTACTTTAAGCTCTTATGATCTGTATATATCTATGTCCTCTTTCCCATCAGGTAATGCCGCCAAATCTTCAATGCGTGGACCACTGCGGCTAGCTCTAGGTCATGCGTAGGATAGTTCTTCTCGTGTTTTCGAAGCTGCCGGGACGCATAGGCAACGACATGCCCCTCTTGCATGAGAACACATCCCAACCTGTGTCCAGATGCATCGCAGTACACCGAAAAATTCTTCTGCATATCTGGCATAACTAGCACTGGGGCTGTTGTCAATCTTTTCTTCAGTTCTTGAAAACTCGTCTGACACTCCGGTGTCCATGTGAATGTGATTCCCTTCTCTAACAATTTGGTGAGGGATCTCGAGGTCTTGGAGAAACCCTCAATGAACCGTCGATAATACCCAGCCAACCCTAAGAAGTTTCAAATTTCCCTGACATTTTCAGGGGTCTTCCAATTCTGCACATCCTCGATCTTGGCGGGATCTACGGAGATTCCTCCCTCCAAGATTATATTGTAAAAGCCCAAGAAAAGGGACTTGCAAAAACTTTTCTTCACCTCACAACACCACAGTTTTTATTGTGGACACCTTAGGAAATGTTGTGAAGAGCATGTAACCTCCATCAAAAGAATGATTAGAGGGGAAAGCCTTCACTTTCACAAAGTAGGGTTTCTACACATGAACATGAGAGGTTGATCTCACCCCTAGAATTTAAAAAGTCTTGGGAAGGTTCAGTCCAAAGCTCATGCAAATTCAACAATTTTTGAGGCACTTTTGGGTTATTTCAAAAAGAGGCCAATTTGAATGTAAATTCAAATTGCAGCAACTTTCATCATCCAAATTCAAAAGTTAGCTCCATATCTATACTCAGCACATTTTTCTGAGTAAGCTCACCAATTTTCATCCCCATTGGAGCTCATCTTGTCAAGAGCTAAATTTGCAAGAATTCAAAACTGAATTTGAATTTCAGTTTAAATATGAAGCAAATTTAACCAAACAAAGTTTGAATTTGAGAATTCAAATTCAAACGAAGACTTGGTGACTAAGTCTCACATTAAATTGTGAGTAGCTGAGGATATTTTGGCACAACAGAATTCAGAAAATTGGAAAAACAAAAGAGTTAGAGAGGAGGCCCACTGGTCAGTAGACTTAGCACAGAAGCCTCCTCAGCCGCCTTCCTCGACCGAGCGCGCTCGCCAGCTGCAGCCAGCGTCGGCGCCCGACCACCTCGGCCGGCCAGCTCCTGCTTCGGCAGAGGAGGTGGCACAGCAGGTGTCGCGCTCTCCACTGGCCTCAGGGGCCTATAAAAGGCCCGAGACCGCCGGCGAGTTACTGATTTTCGCGAGTTCCGTAACCAGCAGCCTAGTCGCCCGAGCTCCGATCGTATGCCACCCCAGCTGTGATCATCTTCCGGCTTTGACCTCCATAGGAAAGTGAAGCGCTAGCTCGTCCTCAAGACCACCGCGCAAACCGTTCCAAGGTTCGACCTTTGTGCGCGGAGAATTTTCCAGTTTAGGACGAGTAGCTCCTTTCGGGACCCGATTAGGTTTAGGAGAAATTCGGGAAGCTTAGTGGGTGGGAGGTCGAACGGAGCTGTGAGAGAGCATCTAGAGGTTCTGGCGACCCTTCTCGATCGAAAACCGGAACGAGATCACCGCCGGAACCCTAAGTTCACCCTAGGACGGTATGGCGGAGGAGGGGGTCGCCGGTGAGGTCTGGGTTGCCGGCCGTTTAGGGCCCGACAGAGCTCATGCCGAGTTTCCCGAGGTTTCCCTGAGTGTGGCGACGCGATTAGCGCACGAAGAAGATGGTCAGAAGGGCGGGAACACGTTGCCGAGGTAGCACAGAGGCATAGGGCTCGTCGCCGGCGAGCTATGGCGGTTAGCCGGCGGCGACATGGTGTCCAGCGGGTTCAGCACCCGAGATTACGTGGGGGCGGCGAGTCTCGTCGGCTCCGGTGAGCTAGATCGCCGGGAACGCTGACCTCGCCGGAGCTCCGGCGGCTCGGGGCGGCAACGTCGGGAGGTAGACGAAGGGCGCGGCCCCACCTGTCAGCCCCTGTGTTAATCGCGCGCGAGCGCGCGGTTAGTTCAATTTAAACGGGCGGGCCCCGCTGTCAGCCTCTGGTCTAGCGCGGGAGGGGATTTTCCGTAGGAAAATAATTCAGGGATTAGCTCAAACTTTAGAAATCCATAACCTTGGCTAGGAAGCTCCAAATTTAGGGATTCAAATTGGGTTGGATTCATCTTGCCGAACTCTGTCCAGATATACAACCCAATTTGTATGAAACCCATTAATTAATTCTGGAAAATTCTTTAAAGCTTTTCAGCAAAAGAATTTTAGAGGGAGTTTGGTTCATCCAAAAATCCCCAAATTTGGCAGAATGTTCTTTAGGACATTAGTAAACCCCTGTAAAAGTTTCAGACCATTTGGAGTTGATTGGGTCAGAGCAATTCAAATTGGAAGGTGCTGTGTTCATTTGAATACAGAAGCATTTTCAGAGAATTTCCAAAACTTGGAAATTCAGTTCTGGGCAATTCTTAACCCCAAAAATGTTAGGAAAATTCAGGCAAACTCTATGAGCTATAATTGAAATTGTAGTTCATTAAGTTGAGCATGAACAGGGGTATTACCTCAGAATAAATTCTTCCTTGCTGATTTGCCAAGAGAATTATTCTGAGCAAACCACTCCATGAAAAGTGCTAAGGTTTGGTCCAGAGGGTTTTCTTGTGACGAGGAACTCACACGAAAATTCTCAGCTCCATTGGAGCTCTAGATCACCCCTGTCCTGTTTAACCACTTAAGGGATTAAGATGGAAAAGGGGGAAAACCACTTAGCATTTAACCATGTGACTAAGTCCAAGCCAAACCACCAACACCAGTTCATCTTTAAATTCTTAAACAAAGTTCCAGGTGTTAGAGGCTGGTTATTAGAACTAATAGTAGAAGTCTTACTCTAAGACTCACATTTGCATCTAAATTAACATGTAGTATTTCATTAACGTGTAGCCGTGGAAGAAGAGACTCCGGAAGTGCTGGACTTCCTTCTTCCGGACGAGGAACTAACTACTGACCAGCAGCAACAAGGCAAGCCCCGGTTTGCATTAACCTTTTTATAAGTTTTCTTTTGTTTACATGAGTCATGTGAAGTATGATTGTGCATTAGGTGTAGGATGAATGGAACCCCACTTGCATAACCAAAGGTTCCTAAAAGAGTGAGGGTAGTGTCTAAGACCTCGAGTCTACCGGCTATGCTTAATGAGTCATAGGACTTCGGTACAAGTCGAGTAGTTGGAATCTACTCGCGAGATAGGCTTGGGACACACGGGTTCGGTTGAGTGATGTGAGATCATTTTAGTAATGAAAATGAGACTAGGCAGGGGCTAGGGCGCAGCAAGAGGGAGTCTTGTGTGTGCAGCCCTGCCCGTGTCGATTGAGGACCGATCCGTGTGTGGCCCTGCTGAACAAGTATTGAACGTACCGAAGGCATATCGGATATATGGGCCCCGATAAACCGATGTAGCCTAAACCTCCGGGCGTCGAGGCATAGCACACCGATTTATAGGTGTAGGTTGAGGGCAGCAAGGTGGAAATCTGCCAACGGGCATAGAGAGATGCTCCGTGTGGGGAACCTCCTGCTCGTTTCGGTGCGACCGGTTCGACGTTTGGGCTGTTGGGTAAAAGGTTATCCCGTACGACATCGAGTGAGCGTGCTGTGCAGCTCCACGGGTGGGCGTACGTGACGTGCTCTTTGGGTTTTCCCTGCAGGTGTATATCGAGTCGATTCGCCGTCCCTCGCGGTGACGAGTACCGCTTGTTCACTGCGTCGTAACGTAGACTAATGGATGAAATATGTTGATTCAATGATGCTGATTGATATAATTGTATTGCTACATGTGTGCCACCAAATACTGCTTACTAAATTTCAGATTTCATGAACTGTTAACTTGTTGCTAAAAGATGAACTAAGGATGAACTTGTAGGCGTGTCGTTTTGCTGAAATGCTACTAACCTATGTCTTGGTATACCTCATGTAGAGTTTCATGCTTAGGTGAGTCGGTTAAGCCTTGCTGAGCCATCGTGCTCATGGTTGCTGCTTAAGTGTTTTTCAGGTGAGGAGCCACCCACGGACTCGGAGTACGAGTCCACCGGCGAGGGTTACCCTCCGTCGGGGACCACGGCTGAGTGGGAGCCGTACACGCCGCGCTGAGCTGAGGAGTGCAGCTAGTGTGGGTTGCCCTAGGGCTTGGCAACCAACTTTTGCTAAATAGGCGGGCGTGAGTTGTATAGTGTAGTCTTCCGCTGTGTAATATAAACAATAGTTGTAACTGAAGTTTGTACCTGTTTGTACAGTTTCAGTTGTTTTTCCCATGTAATATATTATGTTCTTATGACGTGTGCTGTCGGGTGTCGCATCGCGTGGCACCACCCTCTGCGATCCTGGATGAGCGGATTCTGGTCCGCCACAGCCTGGTATCAGAGCTGCAGTGGGGATAGCACAGTACTAAAGGACTGCATTATGGGAAAAACTTAGGTATACGGTGAGGATTCGGTAGTTGTCCAAGTAAGGACTATATTAGTATAGTTACTTAAAGTGGCAAAGACTAACCTATGTGTTATAATTCTGAATTTTAATTATGTAACGACGCACCTACACTCTGGTAAGTATGGTAAGGAACGCCACCGAAAGCGGTTCAATTTCGGTTAGCTCCCCCTGACGAGGAAAGTGGCTCAGGGATAGAGTCTCACAGCTTGGTGTGAGATGTCAATATGAACCTCTTGGACTCTTCATGTCCCTGAGTTCATATGAAACGCTGATCCCTAGCGTGCATTAGGCAAGTAAGTGGAGACCCCATCGCGTGGTCAGTAACGCGAGAGTGTGTTCGTCTGGAAATAGCCCAGGAGGACATACGCAGCGCTTGCCATCGGCGTGCCCTGCAGGGCAGTAGGTGGTATCTGTTGGGTTGATAACATTCCCAACCGTGACGACCCGTTCATGACCTACTCGGGTTCCCCGTCGTGTGGTGTTGAAACACGATCACGTACCTTGAGACGTGACCTAACTCAAGGACGGCCGTATGACAATGATACGGGCGTTTGTATTTACTTTCAAATATGGAACTGCCTGAAATGAATAACCATTGAGTGCACCATTATTGTGTGGTCTTCTGCAGGTACTAACCACGTATGTATCCGTGTAGAAAACGTGTGCGAGAGACCGTGTAGTGCCACACTTAAGACGTATATGCCGGTATGATCCGGTTAGGATTTTCTTTGGTGAGGAACGTAGTACCGAGACATTGTAGGCATATACATGAAAATATTGAGAACAAGGGACTAAAATCATTAGGTTCAACAATTAAGACCCTGGTTGGGTATAAGAATGGGATAGTGGACCAGGATAGCTAAAGGGATGAAAAACAGAGTGCTCTGTTTTGGACAGCAAGATTGCTGATCTTCAACAGGGCATAACTCACAGGTCTTTTAGCCCAGGGAGGTGTGCTATATAGTTCTGGAAAGGTGTTCAAGTCCTCTACAACTTTGTTGTAGACTTCCAGAGCTGAAACTCACCGTAAGATGGCTTAAATCCCAGAGGAATGTAAACTGTCCAGAACCCGGACAGAGTTAAACATTCTCTGGACTGTTCTGTTTTTCAAACATAACTCCCAGTAGAAAAATCTAAAATTGTCATATAATACATACTTAGAAAGAGTAGAAGATGTGTGACATCTTTGCAATTCAAAGTTTCTGAAATTTCAGCACGGATTCAGTGGAAACCAGGGTTGGAAACAGCCACTTCCAAGGGAGGTGCTGTTAAAATTCTTCCAGAAATTCTGTTGACTTTGAATTAGCCTAACTTTTTAAGCAAAGCTGATATGAGGGCAAATGAGTACTCGTTGTAAAGATACTGAAGTTAACTTTAACTTTGGTATTCAACTTGAGTCATGAAAATGCCCAGAACCAGATCAAAACTTGGAATAGGTAGCAACTGGTCATTCCGACAGAAGAATGACAGTTGAACTCATTGGAGAGGGTGTTGTACCCTAAGGGTGGTATACGTGATGACGACGTGATAGTAATGTTTCGTAGTGACCAAACCTAGTTATGTTGAGCTTCCAAAGTGGAGGTTCATCAAGTTGGATTAAACTAGCTTGTGTTTGGTCTGGTAATGGTGTAGCTTGTGCAAAGTTATTACATTATCTACTTACGAGATATATCGCATGTTTTTGTTGTCATAATATTTTTACGCCCATTGTAATGGAACTGCATGCAAGTGTTGCGGGACTGATGTTATTGTCGTATGGTTGCAGATGGTTCGCACTAGGACCACGCACGAGGTAGGTGGCTCTAGCCAAGGGGGGGCGATGACTCCCAGCCACCGGCCTACGACAGCACCCCGCAGCAGCAGCCACCACCGCCGCCTCCGCTTACTCTAGTGGATGTGATAGCGGCACTGGTGGGAGGTCGTGAGGAGCAGACCGACCTGCTCCGCACGATCGTGCAGAACACGTCCCAGGCGGGGGGACGTCAAGAGCGAGGGCCCCATGAGCCCCGTGAAGTGTCGTACTCGGATTTCATGAGTACGCACCCTCCAGTGTTCACCGAAGCTGAAGAGCCACTGGAGGCTGACAACTGGCTGCGGACCATCGAGTCCAAGTTTGGGCTGCTCCAGTGTACGAAGCGGCAGAAGACCCTGTTCGCAGCACAGCATCTCCACGGTGCCGCTGGTGCGTGGTGGGCGAATTATGTCGCCTCACGTCCGGCTGGCCATGCCGTGGAATGGCAAGAGTTCCGGGAGGCGTTCCGCGCCTATCACATCCCTCCCGGAATAATGAAGAGGAAGTTCCAAGAATTTTTGGAACTGAAGCAGGGCGGGAGGAGTGCCCACGACTACTCCCGTGCCTTCAACCATCTGGCGCAGTATGCGTCAGACTACATCTCCACGGAGGAGAAGAAGAGGGAGCACTTCTATCGGGGGTTACACCCCGAAATGAAGACCCACCTCGTACAGTGGAACCGCGGCACATTCAACGACTTAGTCAATGCCGCGATCATGCAAGAGGATGCTCAGCGGGAGTTGGCAGCTGAGCAGCGGAAGCGCAACGCTCCATCCAGCGGTGGGAGTGGCGCTCCCCAGAAGTACCGTATGGTGTATCGGACACCATCCGGGCAGCAGTGGCGTCCACCGGCGCGACCTCATCAGTTCGGGGGACGTTCGTTCCAAGCACCCCCGTCCCGTCCGCCGATGCCACCACCAAGACAGCAGCAGCAGCAGACGGTACCCCGGGCATTTCAACCGCCACAACGCGCCCCGGGATTCCGTCCACCGATCAGCGGGGGACCGCCCCGTTTCACCTGCTTCACGTGTGGCCAGGCGGGCCACTTTGCGAAGGACTGTCCCCAGGGGCAGCAGAGCAGCGGGCAAGCCCAGCTCCAGGGCGGTGCTCGAGGCCGACCTCCGGTGAAGAAGGTTGGTCAGCGGACTGGAGGTGTCCGCAACCTCGACAATGAGGACGCCGCAGAGGGAGACAACGTGCTGGCGGGTACGTTTACTCTCAACAATCAAGCCATCGTCATATTATTTGATTCTGGTGCAACCCATAGCTTTATAAGTGCATCCTATGTGGCTAAACATCAATTGCAAGTCTTCCCAACCGACTGCACTTATATGATCTGCTCACCGGGAGGGAAGATTTCAGCTAATATGATGATTCCAAAGGCACCTCTGTGCTTAGGTGGGAAACTATATCCCACCACCTTGATAATCCTTATGGGACAAAAGATTGATGCAATCTTAGGGATGTCATGGCTGCAATACCATGGCGCTGTCCTAGAGACTCGGACACGGACGGTTCACTTAAAGTCTCCATTCCACCGTCCGCATTCCATGGTGTTAGACACACCAGTCCGGGAAGTTTTAGCAATTAATAATGCTGAAGTTCTCAAGTTAGAAGACATCCCCGTAGTCCGGGAGTATCCCGACGTGTTCCCGGACGATCTTCCGGGCATGCCACCTTAGCGGGATGTCGAGTTCAAGATCGAGCTCGCACCCGGGACTACGCCCATATCACGGAGACCATACAAGATGGCTCCAAATGAGCTGGCGGAACTGAAAGAACAGCTCAATGATCTGTTGAGCAAGGGTTTCATTAGGCCGAGTTCCTCGCCTTGGGGATCCTCGGCGCTATTTGTAAAGAAGAAGGATGAAACCCTGAGGCTGTGTGTGGATTACCGGCCGCTCAACACCGTCACCATCAAGAATAAGTACCCACTGCCCCGTATTGACATCTTGTTTGATCAACTTGTGGGGGCAAGTGTATTCTCAAAGATGGACCTTCGCTCTGGATATCACCAGATCAAGATCCGGGCGGAGGATATCCCGAAGACGGTGTTCTCAACGAGATACGGCTTATATGAATATCTCGTCATGTCCTTTGGTCTCACAAATGCTCCAGCCCATTTCATGTATCTCATGAACTCGGTGTTCATGCCGGAGCTGGACAAGTTCGTGGTAGTGTTCATCGATGATATCTTGGTTTACTCCAAGACAGAAGCCGAGCATGCCGAACACTTACGGATCGTTCTTCAACGATTGCGAGACCACAAGCTCTACGCCAAGTTCAGCAAATGCGAATTTTGGATCAGCCAAGTGCCATTCTTGGGACATATCATCTCAGCTGAAGGCATTGCGGTTGACCCAAGTAAAATAGAGCAAGTGTTGAAATGGAAAGCTCCCACTTCAGTTCATGAAGTCAGAAGCTTCCTCGGATTAGCAGGATACTACTGGAGATTCATTCCAAGCTTCTCCAAGCTCGCTAAGCCGATGACAGAGTTGCTGAAGAAAGGGACAAAATATGTTTGGAACACGGCGTGTGAAGGAGCGTTCCGAACACTGGTGAAGCATCTCACAACAGCCCCGGTGTTAGCTCAGCCGGATACAACAAAGCCCTTCGACGTGTATTGTGACGCGTCCGGTATTGGGCTCGGCTGCGTGTTGATGCAGGAAGGACGTGTGGTCGCTTATGGCTCACGCCAACTTCGGAACCATGAGCAGCACTACCCGACTCACAATCTTGAACTTGCTGCCGTGGTGTTGGCGCTAAAAATGTGGAGGCACTATCTCCTGGGGAACTTGGTGCATCTCTACACCGACCACAAGAGCTTGAAATACATTTTCACCCAGAAGGAGCTGAACATGAGGCAGAGGAGGTGGTTAGAACTGATCAAAGATTATGAGATTGAAATCCATTACCACCCCGGCAAGGCGAATGTGGTTGCCGACGCGCTGAGTCGGAAATCACATGTCCATCACCTCACCATTACACCGGTGGAGGAGGAAGAACCAAGTTTATACTTGGTTCCTTATGGATCGCTGTACAACTTTGTCCTCATCCCTACTATTAGGGAGGACATCATTGCAGCTCGGAAAACGGATAAAGGCATGGCACATCTCCGGAGACGGATAGACAATGGAGAAATTAAATGTTTCCGGAAAGATGATGAGGGGACGTTGTGGTTCAATGACCGCATAGTCGTACCCCGAGATATGGAGTTGAGGAAAAAGATCCTCGATGAAGCTCACTTGTCTAAATACTCCATTCATCCGGGCAGCAACAATATGTACCAAGATTTGAAAAAGAAATTTTGGTGGACACGGATGAAGCGGGAGGTAGCGAAGTACGTATCCGAGTGCGATACGTGCCGACGAGTGAAGGCTGATCACATGAAGAAATCAGGGCTGTTGCAACCCCTGAAGATCCCGGCATGGAAATGGGAAGATGTGAGCAAGGATTTCATTGTGGGATTACCCCTAACAGCCAACAAGCATGATTCCATATGGGTAATCATTGATCGGTTAACCAAGATGGCTCACTTCATTCCGGTAAATACACGTTACAGTGCCGGCAAATATGCGGAGCTATACACAGTGAAGATTCTATGCCTATACGGGGTACCCAAGACCATTGTCTCAGATCGAGGTGCATTATTTGTATCTCGCTTTTGGGAGCAGCTGCACGCTGCATTGGGTACTAAGTTGATCAGGAGCTCCGCTTATCACCCTCAGACAGATGGCCAGACAGAGAGGGTGAATCAAGTCCTAGAAGACATGTTGAGAGCATGTACCATCCACCATGGTAGGAACTGGGATGATCACCTACCATTGGTGGAATTCTCGTACAACAACGGTTATCAGGCAAGTATCAAGATGGCACCCTATGAAGCTCTCTACGGTCGTAAATGCCGCACCCCATTAAATTGGTGCGAGTCCGGTGAAAGGGTCACATTCGGGGTTGATGTGGTGAACGACGCCGAAGAGCGCGTTCGGACAATTCAAGCCAATTTGAAGGCCGCTCAATCCCGACAGAAGAGCTACGCTGATAAGAGGCGTAGGCTGTTGCACTTTGACGTTGGGGAACACGTGTACCTCCTCGTGTCTCCGATGAAGGGCGTGCACCGGTTCGGTGTGAAGGGGAAGCTCGCTCCCCGTTTCATTGGACCCTACGCTATCACCGAGAAGTATGGACCAGCAGCGTATCGATTGGAGCTACCGGCATCTCTGGCTGGTGTCCATGATATTTTCCATGTTTCGCAACTGCGAAAATGCTTGAAGCATACAGCTGCTGTTCCTACCGAAGACATCGGCGAGCTGAAACCGGATTTAACATATGATGAATATCCGGTGGGAATTCTTGATGAGAAAGCCAGGACCACACGCAGCAGAACGTTGTGGTTCTACAAAATACTCTGGAGTAACCACACCGCGGAAGAAGCGACGTGGGAGAGCGAGGAGTTCCTTCGCTCAAATTACCCGGAGTTCATAGCTTCTCAACACGGGTAAGTCCCTATTACATCGCTATCTCTTCTTTTATAATCTCGGGACGAGATTCTTTTAAGGGGGGAGGGATGTAAAAGCCCAAGAAAAGGGACTTGCAAAAACTTTTCTTCACCTCACAACACCACAGTTTTTATTGTGGACACCTTAGGAAATGTTGTGAAGAGCATGTAACCTCCATCAAAAGAATGATTAGAGGGGAAAGCCTTCACTTTCACAAAGTAGGGTTTCTACACATGAACATGAGAGGTTGATCTCACCCCTAGAATTTAAAAAGTCTTGGGAAGGTTCAGTCCAAAGCTCATACAAATTCAACAATTTTTGAGGCACTTTTGGGTTATTTCAAAAAGAGGCCAATTTGAATGTAAATTCAAATTGCAGCAACTTTCATCATCCAAATTCAAAAGTTAGCTCCATATCTATACTCAGCACATTTTTCTGAGTAAGCTCACCAATTTTCATCCCCATTGGAGCTCATCTTGTCAAGAGCTAAATTTGCAAGAATTCAAAACTGAATTTGAATTTCAGTTTAAATATGAAGCAAATTTAACCAAACAAAGTTTGAATTTGAGAATTCAAATTCAAACAAAGACTTGGTGACTAAGTCTCACATTAAATTGTGAGTAGCTGAGGATATTTTGGCACAACAGA
This sequence comes from Neostapfia colusana, assembly GCA_030760725.1. Lineage (NCBI taxonomy): Eukaryota > Viridiplantae > Streptophyta > Magnoliopsida > Poales > Poaceae > Neostapfia > Neostapfia colusana. Next base: position 37,187,484 of record JASWHV010000016.1, read on the forward strand.
ATTCAGAAAATTGGAAAAACAAAAGAGTTAGAGGGGAGGCCCACTGGTCAGTAGACTTAGCACAGAAGCCTCCTCAGCCGCCTTCCTCGACCGAGCGCGCTCGCCAGCTGCAGCTAGCGTCGGCGCCCGACCACCTCGGCCGGCCAGCTCCTGCTTCGGCAGAGGAGGTGGCACAGCAGGTGTCGCGCTCTCCACTGGCCTCAGGGGCCTATAAAAGGCCCGAGACCGCCGGCGAGTTACTGATTTTCACGAGTTCCGTAACCAGCAGCCTAGTCGCCCGAGCTCCGATCGTATGCCACCCCAGCTGTGATCATCTTCCGGCTTTGACCTCCATAGGAAAGTGAAGCGCTAGCTCGTCCTCAAGACCACCGCGCAAACCGTTCCAAGGTTCGACCTTTGTGCGCGGAGAATTTTCCAGTTTAGGACGAGTAGCTCCTTTCGGGACCCGATTAGGTTTAGGAGAAATTCGGGAAGCTTAGTGGGTGTGAGGTCGAACGGAGCTGTGAGAGAGCATCTAGAGGTTCTGGCGACCCTTCTCGATCGAAAACCGGAACGAAATCACCGCCGGAACCCTAAGTTCACCCTAGGACGGTATGGCGGAGGATGGGGTCGCCGGTGAGGTCTGGGTTGCCGGCCGTTTAGGGCCCGACAGAGCTCATGCCGAGTTTCCCGAGGTTTCCCTGAGTGTGGCGACGCGATTAGCGCACGAAGAAGATGGTCAGAAGGGCGGGAACACGTTGCCGAGGTAGCACAGAGGCATAGGGCTCGTCGCCGGCGAGCTATGGCGGTTAGCCGGCGGCGACATGGTGTCCAGCGGGTTCAGCACCCGAGATTACGTGGGGGCGGCGAGTCTCGTCGGCTCCGGTGAGCTAGATCGCCGGGAACGCTGACCTCGCCGGAGCTCCGGCGGCTCGGGGCGGCGACGTCGGGAGGTAGACGAAGGGCGCGGCCCCACCTGTCAGCCCCTGTGTTAATCGCGCGCGAGCGCGCGGTTAGTTCAATTTAAACGGGCGGGCCCCGCTGTCACCCTCTGGTTTAGCGCGGGAGGGGATTTTCTATAGGAAAATAATTCAGGGATTAGCTCAAACTTTAGAAATCCATAACCTTGGCTAGGAAGCTCCAAATTTAGGGATTCAAATTGGGTTGGATTCATCTTGCCTAACTCTGTCCAGATATACAACCCAATTTGTATGAAACCCATTAATTAATTCTGGAAAATTCTTTAAAGCTTTTCAGAAAAAGAATTTTAGAGGGAGTTTGGTTCATCCAAAAATCCCCAAATTTTGCCAGAATGTTCTTTAGGACATTAGTAAACCCCTGTAAAAGTTTCAGACCATTTGGAGTTGATTGGGTCAGAGCAATTCAAATTGGAAGGTGCTGTGTTCATTTGAATACAGAAGCATTTTCAGAGAATTTCCAAAACTTGGAAATTCAGTTCTGGGCAATTCTTAACCCCAAAAATGTTAGGAAAATTCAGGCAAACTCTATGAGCTATAATTGAAATTGTAGTTCATTAAGTTGAGCATGAACAGGGGTATTACCTCAGAATAAATTCTTCCTTGCTGATTTGCCAAGAGAATTATTCTGAGCAAACCACTCCATGAAAAGTGCTAAGGTTTGGTCCAGAGGGTTTTCTTGTGACAAGGAACTCACACGAAAATTGTCAGCTCCATTGGAGCTCTAGATCACCCCTGTCCTGTTTAACCACTTAAGGGATTAAGATGGAAAAGGCGGAAAACCACTTAGCATTTAACCATGTGACTAAGTCCAAGCCAAACCACCAACACCAGTTCATCTTTAAATTCTTAAACAAAGTTCCAGGTTTTAGAGGCTGGTTATTAGAACTAATAGTAGAAGTCTTACTCTAAGACTCACATTTGCATCTAAATTAACATGTAGTATTTCATTAACGTGTAGCCGTTGAAGAAGAGACTCCGGAAGTGCTGGACTTCCTTCTTCCGGACGAGGAACTAACTACTGACCAGCAGCAACAAGGCAAGCCCCGGTTTGCATTAACCTTTTTATAATTTTTCTTTTGTTTACATGAGTCATGTGAAGTATGATTGTGCATTAGGTGTAGGATGAATGGAACCCCACTTGCATAACCAAAGGTTCCTAAAAGAGTGAGGGTAGTGTCTAAGACCTCGAGTCTACCGGCTATGCTTAATGAGTCATAGGACTTCGGTACAAGTCGAGTAGTTGGAATCTACTCGCGAGATAGGCTTGGGACACACGGGTTCGGTTGAGTGATGTGAGATCATTTTAGTAATGAAAATGAGACTAGGCAGGGGCTAGGGCGCAGCAAGAGGGAGTCTTGTGTGCGCAGCCCTGCCCGTGTCGATTGAGGACCGATCCGTGTGCGGCCCTGCTGAACAAGTATTGAACGTACTGAAGGCATATCGGATATATGGGCCTAGATAAACCGATGTAGCCTAAACCTCCGGGCGTCGAGGCATAGCACACCGATTTATAGGTGTAGGTTGAGGGCAGCAAGGTGGAAATCTGCCAACGGGCATAGAGAGATGCTCCGTGTGGGGAACCTCCTGCTCGTTTCGGTGCGACCGGTTCGACGTTTGGGCTGTTGGGTAAAATGTTGTCCCATACGACATCGAGTGAGTGTGCTGTGCAGCTCCACGGGTGGGCGTACGTGACGTGCTCTTTGGGTTTTTCTCTGCAGGTGTATATCGAGTCGATTCGCCGTCCCTCGCGGTGACGAGTACCGCTTGTTCACTGCGTCATAACGTAGACTAATGGATGAAATATGTTGATTCAATGATGCTGATTGATATAATTGTATTGCTACATGTGTGCCACCAAATACTGCTTACTAAATTTCAGATTTCATGAACTGTTAACTTGTTGCTAAAAGATGAACTAAGGATAAACTTGTAGGCGTGTCGTTTTGCTGAAATGCTACTAACCTATGTCTTGGTATACCTCATGTAGAGTTTCATGCTTAGGTGAGTCGGTTAAGCCTTGCTGAGCCATCGTGCTCATGGTTGCTGCTTAAGTGTTTTTCAGGTGAGGAGCCACCCACGGACTCGGAGTACGAGTCCACCGGCGAGGGTTACCCTCCGTCGGGGACCACGGCTGAGTGGGAGCCGTACACGCCGCGCTGAGCTGAGGAGTGCAGCTAGTGTGGGTTGCCCTAGGGCTTGGCAACCAACTTTTGCTAAATAGGCGGGCGTGAGTTGTATAGTGTAGTCTTCCGCTGTGTAATATAAACAATAGTTGTAACTGAAGTTTGTACCTGTTTGTACAGTTTCAGTTGTTTTTCCCATGTAATATATTATGTTCTTATGACGTGTGCTGTCGGGTGTCGCATCGCGTGGCACCACCCTCTGCGATCCTGGATGAGCGGATTCCGGTCCACCACATATATGTCCTAAGAAGGGAACTCTCTTCAGCCAAAACTCACACTTGCTCAACTTGGCATATAGTTGGTGTTCTCTCAGCTTTTGCAACACCAATCTTAAATGTTCCTCATGTTCTTCTTCATCTTTGGAGAAGACGAGAATGTCATCAATGAAAACCACCACGAATTTGTCCAGATATTCCATGAATACCTTGTTCATGAGATACATGAAATACGTCGGGGCATTAGTTAGCCCGAACGGCATGACGGTGTATTCATACAGCCCGTACCGAGATACGAAAGCTATCTTTGGAATGTCAGTTTGCCTTATCTTCAGTTGGTGGTATCCTGACCTAAGATCAATTTTTGAGAACACACAAGCTCCCTCAACTGATCAAATAAGTCTTCAATGCGGGGTAATGGGTACTTGTTCTTGATGGTTACTTCATTCAATGCACGGCAGTCTATGCATAACCTTTGGGTTCCATCCTTCTTGGGCACAAATATCACTGGAGCTCCCCATGGTGAGGAACTAGGACGAATATACCCCTTCTCTGCCAATTCTCTTATATGTTCTTTGAGTTCTTCCAGCTGTTTGGAGTCCATCCGATAAGGCCTCTTGTATATTGGACTTGTACCAGGTACTAGTTCAATCGCGAATTCCACTTCACGATCTAGAGGCATACCTGGCAACTCCTCCGAAAAAACGTCTGGATATTCCCTGATAATACTTATCTCTTCCACTTCCACCTCAACTTGATTGAGTTTCATGTCCCTCCTAGGTTCTTGCACGGCTACGAACTTCACTTTTGTGCCACTAGTGTGAGTTAGTTCCACCGAACAGTGGATGATACTTTTATGTTTGGTCAATCAATCCATACCCAAAATAATATCTATCCCTTGGGAGTCTATCACTATGAGGTTTGCAGTAAATACTACCCCATTAATGTCTAGATTCACCTTGGGACACACTTGTCTTGTTCTTATTTCTCCCCCCGGAGAGTTCACTGCTAACATATGGTTCATTTGTGTTGTTGCTAGATCGTGCTTCTTAACAAACCCTTGAGCAATGAACGAGTGGGTAGCACCAGAATCGAACAGTAGGGTTGCAATGTGTAAATCTGCAGGAAACTTACCAATTACCACGTCAGGTGCCTCTTGCGCTTCCTCCATGGTTACGTGGTTCACCCGTCCTCGCATCACATTCTGCTGCTGTGGCTGCATGGGCTTCTTCTTTGGGCACTTATGAGCGTAGTGCCCCACTTCACCACAGTTGAAGCATTGCACCCCAACTTTAGGTGTCTGGCCTTTGTTATCTTGGGGTTGGTTCTGTGGCCCTTGTCCTGCTGGTTGAGGTTGATAAGTGGGGTGTGGCTGCTGCACAAACTGACGCTGCAGCTGTACTGGTGCTGATGGAGGTCTGAAGTTCGGGTTGTACCCTCTTGGTGTCGGGTAGGGTACCACAGCACGGCTCGTCTGCTCTGCCGGTTGCTGCATCAAACGTGGACGTGTGTTGCTGCTTGATGCTTGGTGTGACTATCCCATCTTTCTCTTGTTTTCATTCTCCAAGGCCTTCAGCTTCCCCTCCACGACAAACGCTCTGTCTACCATCTTTTGGAAGCTTTCATACTCGTTGGAGGACATTGAACATTGCATCTCCATGGTAAGTCCTTCCACAAAACAGTCATGTTTCTGCTCATCGGTTTCGATGTCCCATGGTGCATAACGGGATAATTGGGTGAACTTGGTGAGGTATTCCCTCACAGTCATGTTGCCTTGCTGCAGTCCCAAGAACTCCTTTCTCTTGTTCTTGAGTTCACCCCTGGGTATGTAGTGGTTGCGGAAACTGCGCTTGAACTCTTCCCAAGTGATGTTCTCGGGGTCGTGATGGGCTGCCACGTAAGCGGTCCACCAATCAGCAGCAGGTCCATGCAATTGGTGAGAGGCAAACAGCACCCTCTCATACCCTTGGCATTGTATGATCCTCATCTTGCTCTCTATGGTCTTTAGCCAGTCATCTGCCTCCAGAGGTTCAGCAGCACTTGCAAACTTTGGGGGTTGAGTTCCCAGAAACTCACTCAACCTTGGTTGACGTGGTGCAGCTTGTGGGGGTGGAGCTTGGTGCAAGTTGGCCACCACTTGAGTTAGACTCTAGATGAGCTGATTCTGATTTTCGAGCATTTGGTGGATAGGATCAGCTCCTTCACGGCGATCACCCCTGTCTTGCCCTCCAGGAAGGTGAGGATTGGCGGCATCATCGTTGTTGTTGTTGTTGGGGTTGGCACCACGACCTTTTTCTCTTCCAGCCATCTATCATGATCAACCAAATGTTAACTTTAATCATTACGTATTAACTTCCCAAATTGCTTGTTTAAACTTTTGAGGCCTTAATATCTAGACAATTTCTAAAGATTTCACATAGATCTTTGAGCGTCATGTCTCACGCGAAAATAAATGCACTATTGATTCATAGGGGTTCACACACCAAAGCAAAGCAACTTAAAGACGAGGTTGTGGACAAGTGCCTATGGCTTCCACAACTTACGTCACACACCACACTAACAAGCAAATAGAGGGGTTATTGACTCGACTACTCGATAATCATGCGGAAATAAGGGAAATAATTCTAACAACTCGTATCACTGAGCTGGCTCATCGGGGTCTTCCTCATCATTGCGGCTGCCCTCTGATTCTGCTTCAGGTGGGGAAGCTCCTGGTGTAGGAGTGCGGCGACGCTTGCTCGCCCGGCGGTCTGGGGAGTCAGGAGTCCACGTGTCATTCACGGTGACACACAGTTCATTCCCATCTCCTCTTTCTCTCGCCCTCAAGCTGGCGCGAAGCAACGCCTCAGTCTCCTTCAGGGTGTCACGAACATCCTGAAGCTCCTGCTGGCACTCCTGCAGTCGAGTGCTGAGCATAGCTGCATCCTCCAGGCACAGGTCCATGTGCTCGTGGGAAGTCCCCTGCTGCACTGGCGGGTATTTGTACTCCGCGGTGCCACTCTCACGTTGGAGGACATACATGTACTCAGTCCTGTTTAGGTGGCGACGGTTGATGTAACTCTGGCAGGTGATGGCCTCCCAGGTGACATCCTTCTTAGCATCGGCCTGAGTCGCCCGACAAGCTGGAGAGCAGTGGATCTTGAGCAGCTGGTTTTCATGGATAATCCTCATCGCTGAGCTCCATTCTTCACGCTTCTCACGGAGGGTCCTGGTGGAGCTGTAGTGTATGATCAGCTTGCCAACGTTGCCGGCGGCGTGGAACATACGCCAAAGACGGCGCAACAAGCCTCCTACTGCCAACCCGTAGGAGTGGTACGTCACCGGGCAGTTCTCCTCTCTCAAGGCAAGGGCAGCTACGGGAACTCTCCCTCCGGTGGACTTGCGAGCGGTGCGGACCATGCGAACCATCTAAAACATAAAGCATTTTTAAAAAATTAAGTTAGATAAGAATTAAATAAAGATAGTATTTTAAAAAAAAAGTTGTGACAAGATGAATAAAGTGACCCCATTAAATAACACTTTCAACCCACACCTTTGTAAAATAGTTTTTAAGAAAATATGGTCCTTAAACGTGTCCATTTCTACCTAGGTACACGTTCCTACGGGCAACCTGGCTCTGATACCACTTCTGTCACACCCGGTTTGTCCAAAGAACAACCGAGTGAATATCACATGTATGCCAGGATCATTCTCTCATACATGTGATGACAAATAGTGAAGCATCATTTATTACAAGCCAAGTGTTCGAATATAAAATAAGTCTTACATAGCATAATGTCTCGATGGACGATAATATGTTCATAACATGTAAATAAAACAGCAGCGGAATATAAATCTTGTGGGCTCTATCACAGGTGTCGCCCGGGGGACTCCGTGAACCTAGAATCCTTCTTCGGGTCCGAAGTCTTGGTCATCGAACACCACGTCATCCCCTTGACCTGAGCAGCAATTTAAACCAACAGAAAAGCAAGCTTGAGTACCGTTGGTACTCAGCAAGTGGGGGAAAGTTATGTCATGCATGGGTAGAGCAAGGAGAGGTTGAACTCATGGTTAAAGCACTACGCCATTAATACCTATCACCTTAGCTTATTAAGCACCTACATTACTACATAGGTGAAATGGTCCCAATCTCCCAACCCATCATCAAAATCAAGTGACCATGACATCATTTCCAATGTTAAGCTCCCCGCTTAACATCCTCAACTTCCAAATTCATCATCCTCTAATCATGAATAAGTCCAAGCCGCTCTTGACCGTGAGCACGGCTGTCATGAAAGTTTTGACTCTGCAGAGTTTGCACCACTGTACCCACATGTAGTGATTTCATCCCCCGTTGTCGGGTGGACTAAAAGAACCTCCATTATGCCAGTGGCCGCGAACCACGTTCACACTTCCGAGGTGTGTAGCCAGGAGATCACTACGAGGCCTTTACAAAGGGATTCCCGACGAGCGTGGGCCCACTGAGGTTTCACCCCTAACAGCATACAAGAGGCTCCAACCCCGCCGCAGTGGCCCCCTCTTGAGCCTTGCGGTTCATATGGTAGTCCAGCTAACACCTATTCCCCGCACCATCCAAACACCCATACTACGCTGGAGATACACCTAATTAATTGGCCAAGCTGCCCCATCTCAGCATGTGGTTGGCACGGTAAAGCCGGGTTACATGCTCCATGAACCGGTCCTTAGGATCCAAGCAAGCACTAAACACAAACCCGAGTCTCGTGCACACAGCACCAACCAAATCATCCAACTTGCCTCGATCCCTACCTCTACATAACTCATAATATCTCATTCAAGAGTAAGGTAAATAAGTTGATGATCTCATATCCCACTTATCCCATTCTAAGCATGGCTAAGCATAAGTATATAAATAAATGACATAATAAAATAAATCCCAACCCAGGCTACAAGGAAATAAGATAATGAAAATCTAGGGAAACTTCCTAATGTGGGTATCATATTCCAAATTGACAATGCAATTAAATTCTAACTACACATCCTAGTATAGGATCAAAGTGGTCAAGGACACTTGCCTTCTTCCTGCTGCTCTGGGAATGGAAAGTCTTGATCTTGAAAGGTGAGAATCTGCTCTGGGGCTGGTTCTACTCATGCCAATACACACATAGCAAAAGAAAACAACATTCCATAAGCCATAGTCCACACTTCCACTCATGCAAACCACACATACATACATATGAAAGTCATTCACATTTTTAAGTGTTGTGGTTACCCTAGATGTGTTGATTTTAGGCCTACATGCACTTTTAAACATATATATTATTTCTAACTTTTGTATTCAGATTTCTAATTGCACACTATATATGAATTTCCAATTTGAACAAATTCTCTATATTTAATTAATACACTTCTTAGCCACAAAATTTGCATGAAAGATAATTTCCTACTCCAAATAGGTTTTCAGATCTTCTACAAAATCTTAATTTGAAGTTTTTGGATTTGGAGACCTCATTTAACATTTTCTAATTATGCATACCTATTTTCCTATATTTTCAGATTTATTTTCTATGCCTAAAAGTGAACTTTAATATTAAAATAGTAAGACATATCACCTAAACAGAATAGGTTCTGATATAAAATGTTCAATAAAATATCTTTGAACTTCCTCTCTGATGGGGATCAAATTAAATTTATTTTACCCATTTTCAGAATTATTTCTAGCCTAAAAATGAATTTCCAGAAATAATAAAAGTAAACAGCACTTAGTCAGATTTCATTTCAGCCTAAAATCAGTTCTCAACTCATTCTAAATGTTTTCCAAGTGCTAGGAAAATTTACATTTGTATTTGCACATGTGTTTACATCACCATTTGAATTTAAATTCTACTCATATGTTCAAATTTCTGAATTTAATACCCTATAGGGTCTAAAGGGCAAATCCACCCTACTGCAGGGTCTACTTTACTATTTCCTAAATTTTCAGGGGCCTAATTACACAAAACAGAGAGGTTTTCCTAATTTTTATTAAGTCCAGGGGCTAAAACTGATTTTTAAATGAATTTACATGAATTTCTGAAGGTCCAGGGGCTAGATCAGAAGTTTCCGGGGCTAGCTCGTGTTTTCCGAGATCCCCAGGGGGTAGCGCGTAAGATTCCCGGCCTTTATAACGCTGGGCTGACGTGGGCCGTTGGATTTAAAACAGACGGCTGAGATTATAACGCGAAATGGTACGGGTTAGATCTATTCGGGACCGCACTATTTAAAATGGACGGGCCTCAGGGGGCCACGTCGCCCTGGCTGTGTGCGGGCAGCGCTGCCCGGCGGCGCACGGCGGCGGGAGGCGGCGATCTCGCCGGAGAGTTTCGGATTTTCGTCTATACTTCCTAAGACTTGGATTTCTTAGCATAGAATGGAAGAGGGGAGGTAGGGGATCTCACCTCAGGGTTTTTCTTGAGCTCGGAGGCCCTGGAAAGCGGTCGGCGACGAGGTCCGAGGGGAAAACGAGGCGGTGCTCAACGGAGCTGTGTCTAGAGCGCAAAACACCGGGTTTCCTTCACCTGCAAGACACCTCGGCGGCGGTGGAACACAACAAGCCCGTTAGATCAGAGAATATGGACGAGGATCGAAGGAAAACGGCAATGGGAGCTTCGGTTCTCACCGGGAACTGAGGCGGCCGATCAGGGAGGAAAAAGGGGCGGATTTCGGCGTTTAAATGGGCGAGGGAGGGCGGCGGAGGTTGGTTTAGATGTGCAGCAATGCGTGGGCTGGAGATCACGGCTCCGGAGCAAGAAAATCGGGCGTGGCAGTGGCGATCAGCGCGGAAGTTGCGTGGCGGTTGGGCGCGCGCGCGGGGAGGGAGATGGCACGCGGGCCCCGCGTGTCATAGAGAGGGGGAGGGGGAGCGGTCGCGGGCTTTAGGCCGGCTGAGGTGGGTTTCGGCCCACTGGCCGTTTTTCTTTTTCCTTTTTCTTTTCTTTTCTGATTCAAATTTGAATTCCAGTTTGAATTTGAATTGTTTCACCACATGCAATACATCCAAAAATTTTAAATTCCCCTCTTTAACAGGTTTTGGGGTGTTACATTCATCACACATGCACATATAATCCACAAACTAAATTCAGAATATAACCACGAATAATAGGGTTTTATTACAACGTCTCATGAGTCTCTAACTCATTCTAGCAGCGGAAGTCTTATTCTAGCAGCGGAAGTCTTCTAAACTATTGCGGAAGCAACTAAGCAGCAGCAGGGGCTCCATCTCCTACTTCACAGGCAAGTTGATAGTAGATCACACGCCTAATACTCCACATGATCTTCAAAGTACTCCTCTCCTGTTGCTGGTGATGTATGATAATGCAAGGGTGAGTACATGTCGTACTCAGCAAGTGCGGGAAGTATGTCATGTTAGCTTATAACAAGGCAGGTATAAAAAGGCTCATTGCATAAAAGCAAAGTTTATTTCACAAAATATGATAAAAACAGCAAGTAGCTTTAAGTGAATTAGATCCCAACATGTATCAAATTGAAACATCAACATACCTCCATCATATTTCACCTCTTTTCATGTCTCATCAGACATTCATCTTTCTCAACTTTTTCTCATGCTCATGAATACCATCCCGTATTCATTACCATCCCATCTCATATTCAGTTCCATCTCATACCGAGACCAAAGCTCATTATCACGACTTAACAGTGCCATTCTCATCACCAAGACTCAACAGTCCCAAAAAAACCAAATCCAAAGACCAAACCAATACCCAAACCAAGTACCAACCCAATAACCACCCCATCTAATCATGGAAGTTGGCCAGGCGCTTGTGACCGTAAGCACAGCTATCATGATAGTTTTACACCCTGTAGAGTTTGCACCACTTTACCCACAAGTTTGTGATTTCGTCACCCATCGGCGACTGCAGAACCTCCATTATACCAGTACACAACTGTCGGTGTATGTCCAAGAGATCACAAAATAGCCTTTACAAAGGGGCTGCTAGATGTATGGACTCACTAAGGTTTCACCAGCAGGCTCGAATCACCATTCTCCCACCTACGGGCCCCCTCTTGTGCCCTGCAATTCCCAGGGCAGTCCTCTCTCGACTCCCATTCCCCGCGCCTTCCACGGTCCATAACAATCTAGTAACTTACCAAATTAGTCAGCTAAGCCGCACCCATACTTGGCCTTGTGGTGGCACTATGTTCCTGGCATGTGCTCACATGAACCGGTCCTTAGATCTACGGCAAGTAACCACCATCTCATTCTACCACATCCACGAACCAAGCTTGCCTAGATCTCCCCGATCCATGTTCATTATCATCAAGTTCTCAATTATCATTATGAGTGTAGTAGCTAGACACATCCTATCCCGCTTCCCATATCCCGTGGACTCAGCGAAGCAAAATGACCATACCCGACTCATCAACTTTCCCGGCGACAAGGGTGGTTAACAAAACTAGTAAACTCCTATAAAATGGTTTCTCATCAAGTTGACTCAAGCATACACAGTTTTCGCAAACAAAACAGCTTTCAAAACAAGGGATCAATATGGTCAAGGGGCACTTGCCTTGTTCCTGTAGCTTCTGTTGCTCTGGGATCTCGAAGTCTTGGTGTTGTATTCCTTCGTAGATAGCTCCCTGAGCTTGTCCTTCTACTCACGATCAGGCACATACAAGATTTACAGCAATCAAACATCATGCACAATCCTTATTCAAGATGCAATGGTGCATATGCATGCTAACCCTATGGTGTTGTTTTATTAGATCAGTTTGTACGTGTTCTTGCATGTTTTAAGGGGTTTTGCATGGGGTTTTATGATGAACAAAGATGTACGGATCAAATGTGGACGGGTGATGATCTTGACTCTAGATCAAACCGATCAACACGTGATCTGTCCACGAAAAAGCTTCTCTTCGAAGGGATCGAGGAAACAGATGCAAAGAAACCGCGATGATGTCGTAAGGTGGTATTGGAGACCTACCTTACTTCCTTCGGGTCCTTCTCCTAGCAAAAACAGATCGTCGGCTCTCCTCCGGTGATGGCGATCGTGTCTGGGCTCATCGGCGGTCTCTCCGATGGTCAAACTCCGGCGAAAGGGTTTAGCTCGGCGAGTTTGGGGGCTAGGGCTTCTAAGTTGTCAGCTTGGGAAGATGTTACGACCAAGGGGTGTTTCGGGTCCTATTTATAACCGGAAAAAGGAGAGTCCTTCTCTGATTCGATTTCAAATAAGAGTCCTATTTGATTTGTTTTTGGATCTTAACAACTTATCTCTAATCGATTTGTGCGGTATAAATCGTGGAAGAATCCGTGTCGGTTTCCTCAGTACCGGTACTCGCGTACAGAGGAAAAACAGCTTCAGAATCGCGTCCTTCCACAGGGATAAGCTCCGGAGGCTCCACGTGTCTAGCGGGGGCCTGGTCTCCCTTTTCCGCAGAGACAAGCTCCGGTTGCGCCATGTGTTCGGCGGGAGGGACATCCCTCTACGTCAGAGGTGAGCTCCGCGTGCGCTACGCGTCTAGCGGGCGGGACCTCCCTCTCCCTCAGAGGTGAGCTCCACGTGCGCCATGTGTCTGGTGGGTTGGGACCTCCCCTCTCTCCAGAGACGAGCTCCGCGTACGCCACGTGTCAGTGTCGGACCTCTCCTCTCTTCGGAGGTAGCTCCGAATGTTCCATGTGTCAGTGCCGGACCTCCCCTCTCTTTGGAGGTGAGCTCCGAGAGTGCCACGTGTTCAGCAGTGCCGAATCTCCTTCCTGCTCAGAGATGAGCTCCGAGGTCGACACGTGTCCAACAGCGTTGGACCTCCCTTCCTCTCAGAGACGAGCTCTGAGGTTGACACGTGTCCAACAGCGTCTTCTCCTCGGAGGTGAGCTCCGAGGGTGACACGTGTCCAGTAGGACCGAACCTCCCGGAGGCGAGCTATGAGGGTGACACGTGTACGGCAGGGCCGGACCTCTCGGAGGCAAGCTCCGATAGCGACCTGTGTCCCGTGGGTCGGACCTCTCGGAGGCAAGCTCCGAGAGCGACACGTGTCCCGCAGTTCTGGGCCTCGCTTCTCCGCAGTGACTAGCTCCGAGCCTGCCACGTAGTCAGTTCGCGGCAGACCTCACCCCTTTCGCAGGGATGAGCTCCGAAGGCGCCACGTGGCCAGCGGGCCGTGGGAAGTGTCTTCAGCGCTCTCGGTGAACTGGAATTAGCTCTTTTCGGCTATCCTTTTGATTCTTTTTCTGTTTCCACTTCTTTTAAAATGTTTTATCTATATGAATTATGAATGCATGCATGAATACGAAATTGAGGGTGTTACATGGGTAATCGTGAGGAGCAGACCGATCTGCTCCGCACGATCGTGCATAATACGTCCTAGGCAGAGGGTGTCAAGAGAGGGGGCCTCGTGAGCCCCACACTACGACATACTCGGACTTCATGAGTACGAACCCTCCGGTGTTCACCGAAGCGGTAGAACCCCTGGAGGCCGACAACTGGCTGTGGATAATTGAGTCCAAGTTCGGGCTGCTCCAATGCACGGAGCGGCAAAAGACTCTCTTCGCGGCGCAGCAGCTTCACGGTGCCTCTGGTGCGTGGTGGGCGACTATGTTGCCTCACTGCCTGCTGGCCACGCCGTGGAATGGGAAGAATTCTGGGAGGCGTTCCGTGCCTACCATATCCCTCCCGGGATAATGAAGAGGAAGTTCCAAGAATTCTTGGAGCTAAAGCAGGACGGGAGGAGTGCCCACGACTACTCCAGTGTCTTCAACCATCTGGCACAGTATGCGTCGGATTATGTCTCCACCGAGGAGAAGAAGCGGGAGCAGTTCTATCGGGGGTTAAACCCCGAGGCCCCTCTAAACTGTTATTTTTGAAAATTGCTTGCTGCTGCAATTTACTCGTCAATTCAGCCACCGCAAAGTGCTATTTTCAGCCCCTCTTCTCTCTTCTTTTTGACAGCAACACTTTTGCTTTCTTGCTCCATAGCTTCTGAAGTTTTGGAGTTATTTCTTCCTTCTCTAAATTTTCTCATGTCTTATTTATAGATGCCGGTGACCAGGAGCACAGCGCGCATAAGAACTCGTCCACCACCACGTGGGAGTGCTCTTAACCCCATTGAGTCCGATGGACCATATTGAGAGGAAGTGAAGATGGAACCTCGTGATGAAGATGAAGTCAATAGCTATATGCATGAGGAAGAGGACCAGGAATAGGTGGAACCATTCAAAGACGATAGGGAGGATGATCCACAAGAACGGCACTGGTACGCACCTCAGGAGGAATTTCACGCGGGCTTACACCCCGTGGAGCCTCATGACGCTATGACGGGAGGAGATGAACCCGAGGAGGAGCCACCCCTTGCTGAGACCAATAATGAAGGTGATGAATGGGCCAACCATTCAGTCCAAGAATTTCGGTCCGACAGAATGGAAGGAGGACACATATCCAAGGAGCTCAAAGAATTTCTGGATTGCTGCAGCTTATACCCGGAGTATCTTCTCAAGAAAGTCCCTCGTCTCGGACATGAAGAGTGGAAGGCTGAAGTAACTATCCTATCTAATGGTAGGGTTATCACTCGGCACTTTGCACCCACATGGAGAGGTACAAGGGCAGAAGCTATTGATGATGCTGCATGGGATGCACTCACCGGACTGTGCTACGCCTTCCGTGGGTAGCTTGAGGACACCACTTTTGAGCTGCACCCGTATCGGAAGAGTGGTACAAGGGAGATCATTGGACCCCATGTAACAGCTCTTTCCAACCCACAAGCTGCTGACAAGTCTCAGAGGTTGCTTGTGGAGTTAGGAAACCGCTACGCAAGCACACAAGAAGAGATCCGTTTCCTCCGCAAGAAGCTGTATTTGCTAGAGAAACAAGAGGAGACTCGTGCCAACGCGGAAGCAAATGGAGCACCAGCGTCATCTAACCCTACATGGACTGCCAACTCACCATGGCATGCGCCCATGTATGGACCACCCCCGTCACACGGTGAGAACAGCACCGGTTCTCACGATTAAGTTTAGGTTTCCATTGAATAAAGCTGTAATAGGAACGGTAAGGTCGTAGCAACTTGAATAAGAGTGGTGTGCTGAATTTTTGTGATGATTGCTTGTGTTTGTGTGCTGATGCGAGTTGTGGGACGCTTCGGCGAATGTCCACATCCACATATAGTAGAGAGATGTGGGATGCTTCGGCACTTGTTCACATCCTCATATAGGCTGAAATTGTAAAGGAGTTGCATAGTTCATATACCTTGATGCATATAGTTGAGAAATCTTTTCTCTCAAATCTGAATTCTAGCTCCTACAAATATAGTATGTACGAAAGTAATCCTTAAAATAAGGGGGTAGACTTTATTGCCAACCTTATTGTCTTGGATTCCCAAGGGATTGACATAATAATTGGAATGGACTGGTTAAGCAAGCACAACGGAATGATTCAATGTGCTCAGAGGATCGTGCAGTTGACGAGTGAGCACGGTACTCGTATTGAGTTCGAGGCAACCCAACCTGCAACCGAGAAGGCAATGCTGAACCACATCGAAGAAGCGACATTGGAAAGCATTCCTGTGGTTCAAGGGTATTCAGATGTGTTCCCGGAAGAACTTCCAGGTATGCCACCTGACCGGGATATTAAATTTGCTATTGATTTAGTACCCGGAACTGCACCTATAGCGAAGAGGCCATATAGGATGCCCGCTAATGAACTAGTGGAGCTCAAGAAGAAAATTTAGGAGCAGCTAGAAAAGGGTTTTATACGACCAAGCTTGTCACCATGGGGAGGCCCCGTGCTCTTCATAGACAAGAAGGATGGGACCCAAAGGATGTGTGTGGATTATAGGTCTCTCAATGAGGTGACGATCAAGAATAAATACCCGCTGCCCCGTATAGAGGAACTGTTCGACCAAATGAAAGGTGCCCGAATTTTCTCCAAGATTGATCTTCAGTCGGGATACTTCCAGCTGAAGATTAAGCCCTCCGATATACCCAAGACTGGATTTCAAACATGGTATGGTTCGTATGAATATACCGTTATGTCTTTTGGGTTAACGAATGCACCCGCATACTTTGTGTACCTCATGAATAAGGTCTTCATGGAGTACTTGGACAAGTTCGTCGTGGTTTTCATCGACGATATCATGGTGTATTCAAAAAGTGAGGAAGAACACGAAGAACACTTGAGGTTGACGTTGCAGAAACTGCGAGAGCATCAATTGTATGCCAAGTTCAGCAAGTGTCAATTTTGGCTAAAGGAGATATCGTTCCTAGGCCACATCATCTGCGAGGGAGGAGTATCGGTTGATCCCGGAAAAGTGGGAGACGTTTTAAAGTGAAACCAACCGCAGAATGTGAGAGATATTCGGAGTTTCCTTGGGATGGATGGATACTACCGTTGGTTCATCAAGGATTCTCCAAAATACCGAAGCCTATGACTGAATTACTAATGAAGGGGAAAGCATTTCAGTGGACACAAGCGTGTCAAGAAAGCTTTGAAGAACTAAAGAAGAGATTAACAACAGCACCGGTTTTGGTATTGTCGGACGTGAGCAAGAGCTTCGACATATATTGTGACGCATCAAGACAACGGCTTGGATGTGTGCTCATGCAAGAAGGACAAGTGGTAGCCTATGCGTCGAGACAACTAAAGAAACATGAACTTAATTACCCCACACATGACTTGGAACTTGCAGCCTTGGTACATGCCTTGAAGATTTGGAGGCATTATATCCTTGGCCACCTATGTGAGATCTATACGGATCACAAAAGCCTCAAGTATATATTCACGCAAACGGATCTGAATTTGAGGCAACGTCAATGGTTGGAACTCATCAAGGATTATGATGTTGGAATCAACTATCACCCTGGAAAGGCCAATGTAGTAGCTGATGCGTTGAGTCAAAAGGGAGCATGTCACCAACTCACGGTTCGGGAGCTGCCACCCGAACTGCGTAAGGAGTTCGAACGGTTGAATCTCAGGTTCTTGAATGAGATGGAGGTGATAGAACTGAACTCCTCGCTGGAACAAGAGACACGAGATGGCCAAGCAACGGATGAAGAAATCAAGAAAATCAAGGAAAGAATCCGACAAGGCATAGAAAAGGATTTCAAGGAAGACGAGAAAGGCATGCTTTGGTTGGGGAAAAGGATTTGTGTGCCTAACGTGAAGCACATCCGCGACACAATATTAAAGGAGGCACATGACTCACCTTATTCCATACACCCCGGATGTACAAAGATGTACAAGGACCTGAAAACTTGCTATTGGTAGGACGGTATGAAAAGGGACATGGCTGAATATGTTGCCTTATGCGACACGTGCCAACGAGTGAAGGCCGAACATCAAAGACCCTCTGGATTGTTGCAACCATTGAAAGTACCCGAGTGGAAGTGGGAAGACATCAGCATGAATTTCATTGTTGGTTTGCCACGTACTCGGTCTGTCTATGTGACGTGGCCTTACGACCTCGTCGAGCCAGGATCATGCTGAGGGGTGCTGCATTGCACAGCACCGGATAACGCACATCAAAGATACAAAGCGGAAGCAAAGTTTTATTACATAAACGAGTTTATGAACATTTTTACAACAAAACATGTTCAGTCTACACTCACGGGCGTATACTATGCATCGAGTTAACGTTCAGCCCGTGAACGTGTTCTCGCTAGCACGCACACACACTAACACGGCGGCGTGCACGACTCCCATTCAACGGGGTTTCCCTCTGGGGGTTCCGTCTCCTCCTCGGGAGTCCCTTCCTCATAAACCCCTGCAAAAGCTTCAAACACAAGCAGTGAACACGATTGCTCAGCAAGTCTGACCCGTCTCTCCTATACATGAAACTTCTACATGAAGGTTTGTAGGGTACATGAGGTAAATAAGTTGCAAAGGACTCACCTAATTATTTGAACCATACTTTCAAGTTTTAGCAGCAGGTTGTGGAGAACCTTACACTAAGGCACATGAGAGAGCCGCAATCAAACAAGAAACGCATTTCTCTCATGTACTTTGCCCAAAGTTGAAAAGAACTTTAATTAGCTCTAAACTACAACAAGACATTAACAAGCAAAGTATATATTTCAAATCAGCAACTTTTAACATATATCTATCCTGTTCTTTCTACGTCACGGTACAGTGAACAAGTGGTACTTACTGACCACGAGGGATGGCGATTATAATCGATTTACACCTGCAGGGTCACCCGAATAACCCGTCGCGTACGCCCGAACTTGATGTTGCCTACAGCAACCATAATGGACGTCGTAGGCAACCACCTTTCACCCGTCAGCCAAATATTGAACCGGTCTTATCGTCCCGAGCAAGAGGTCTCTGCACGCACATCTGCAGTGCTGCAAGCCGATTTACACCTCAAGCTCTCAACCTACCCTCTGAACGACAGGCAATGCCTCAATACCCAGCTACCCGAGTTACATCGGTTTCCCGGTTCCCATATAGCCGGTAGGTCTTCAGTACTGTTCTAGCTTTTTCAACAGGCCCGCACACGGCTCGGTCCTCAATCAACACAAGCGGAGCTATGGCACCCAGGCCCTAAAGTCCTGCTGCCCTTACTCTCCGCTCGGTCTCATTTTTCTTGCCATGTGTTTCATTTGCTATCTTTACCCGAGCAATGTGCCTCTAGCCTATTCTCGCGAGTAGTTCCAACTACTCGACTTGTACCGAATCCTACACTATCTTAGCATTGCAGTAGCTAACGAGGTTTTCAAACCTACTCCCAACCCAGGGTTTTCTTGGCTATGCATTTGGGTTTCAAACAAGACTCTAATGCAATAATTAAGTGGGTGATCAAAGTAAGTTCTCAAAACAGTAAAAATTTGTAAAAATGGTTAATGCAAACCGGAGCTTGCCTTGCTGCTCTCGTTCATAGGCTAGCTGTTCCTCTGGAGTGACGAAGTCTAAGACTACATATGATAAATACAAATATGTATCAATTTAAATGCATTTGTATTGAAGTTAAACTTGTGAGAGTTATAAGTCTTGCTAGACAGACCCAATGACTCTGAAATTTTTACTGTGGTTTGTATATAACCTAAAAAGGGACATGGCCAAGTTTCATTTGCAGAAATACTCATTTGAGCTCTCCACAAATAATTATGTACTTGGCCTTAATTGGAGCTCCTAGGGTGTTCTAAGGATTTTCATGGAGAAAGCCATGACTTTATGAAAACTAGATTTTCATAGGTTTCTAATAGAGTTGGTCTCACTTAATTTGAAGGTTCCTAGCAAAATATATGATCTAAACAATTTCAGAGAATTTCTGAAAAATGTTTCTGGACATTTTTCATTTTCTCTGGAACAGTTTTATTAATCACACCATTAGGTGGATCAAATTAGCTAAAATGGATCTGAACTTTTTATGGTAGCTCCGGGATATTTTGGTGGACATCCTAGCAAATTTTCATAATTTTCCTCCAAAGGGTTCTCCAGGTAAAATTCTAAACATTTTAAAATTTGAAAAATTAATTCTGGAGAAATAAGAATTTTCATAGAGTGAAACTTGATTTGTTGGAAAGTACTCAGATAGCTGAATACAAAAAAATTAGGTTCACTTGATTTGGAGTTTCCTAGCCAAAGTTATGTGGGTTTGAAGTTTGAACTAAATCTGAAAATCGGAGAAATGTTTAAATTGATGCACGTGGGACCGGGCTACGTGTCAACTTCTCAGCGGTCAACACACGGGGCTACGGAGTATTTCATGCGCAGCCACACCCGATCCGGTGCCACAGCTAATCCCGGGTCTTAAAATATCGGCCGCTGACACGTGGGACCGGGGGCTTCGTCTACCTCCGGCCTCCTGCGTTCGACCGCCGTGAACCCTTGCCGGAGTGCTCGCCGGTGGCCTCTGCCGTGTGCCAAATTCCATGATCTTGGCCTCCTCTGCCTAATTCCGCCCGGGGAACACGATGCTGGGCTCAGCTCGTCGTGACAATAACCGGAACATGGCCGTTGACGAGCGGCGGCTTCGGAAGAACTTCGGCCGTGTCGGCCGGACGTCCTAGCACCTCAAACGATCGAGGAAAAGGTCGCAGAGCATCAGTGGACCCTAGGAAAGATCGACATGAGCTCCATGGAGCTCGGAAATGGACGTACTGGGCTGTCACCGTGCGACCTAGGTCGGAAACCGGGAATTCTCACAAAACTCGAAGAACAGTGGCTACACCCAATAGTTCTTCGAAGTTTCCGATCCTATGGACTCGCACGGACGTCTAGAAGTGTTTCTCTATGTAAGGTGATGAGCGGTGCAGCGTGTATGATGAATTTTGCGAATCAGTCCGGTTGTCTCTTTTGTACACCGTCGCAAAATCGTGAAATTCCTGCATCGGTAGCTTATGTCATGCCGCCGGAGCTTGCACTAATGAAAGAGGGATTGAAGGCGAACCTTTTTGCTATTCAGGGCCGGGAGAAAGGTGGGCTGTGGTGGCCGGACGGGTCGTTCCCATGACGGCGGCTCGGGTTGAACCGAGGAATGGAAGAATGTCACGGTGGAGCTCGAGGAGGGTTGATCAGGGTCTGGAACCGGTGCAAGAACGTCAAGGAAGGCTTGGTGCACTCGGTTGCGGTCTCAGACCGCCGTGACAGCCACAGGTTTGGCCGGGCAACGGTGGACTGAGAGCTTGGACGAGCGGCGAGGTATATCGAGGTTTCTGGTTGAGAACACGTCGGGACAGTGGTGAGAAGCAACGGGGACGACTCGGGCGCGTAGATAAGGGGCCAGAGAGGCGGTTCAGCGGTCAGGGGCGGCAAGCAGCTGCTGGCCTCGCCGTTTTCTCACCGTGGCGGCAGCTCGGTCAGGCGCAAGAAACCGAGATCAGTTCTTCAGTCGGTTAAAATGTTTAGTGAGGCTGAAATGTGGGTCCCACTCCAGTTTTAACCTCAGAAATGTGGAGTTTTTCATATGCTCATCCCCTAGAATATGTGCCAAAACTTAGGCCCTTACACTACGACTCCATTTGTGTTATTGTGGATCAGTTGACGAAAAAAGCCCATTTCCTTCCTGTTAGAACCACGTACCGCGTCGAACAACTAGCCGAGCTGTATATGGAGCAAATCGTGTGTCGCCATTGAGTCCCGAAGAGGTTAGTTTCAGATCGGGGTTCTCAATTTACCTCTAGGTTCTGGAAGAAGCTACATGAAGCCATAGGTACACGACTGAATTTCAGCTCTGCTTATCACCCACAAAACCGACGGGCAAACTGAGAGGACAAATCAAATTTTGGAAGACATGTTGAGAGCTTGCGCCTTGAAACATGGGCGTAGTTGGGATAGGAGCTTGCCGTACGCTGAATTCTCGTACAATAACAGCTACCAAACCAGCTTGAAGATGTCACCTTTTGAAGCATTGTATGGTAGATGGTGTAGAACGCTGCTGTTCTGGAATGAGACCGGAGAAAGCCAAGTGTTTGGACCCGAAGTGCTGCAAGACGGTGAAAAACAATTCCAAACGATACGAGAAAACTTGAAGGCTGCTCAGTCACGACAAAAAGGTTATGTGGACAATAGGCGAAGAAGATTGACCCTCGAAGTAGGAGACATCATGTATCTTAAGGTATCGCCTATCCGAGGCCATCTTACGACGTCGCCGCTGTTTCTACGCATCCGTTTTCTTCGCCCCCCTTCGGACAGAAACTTTTACGTGTGGACAGATCGTATTTTGACCGATTTTTTTGACGGTGGAATTGATCTAGATCTTGGGTCAAGATCGTCGCCACGTCCACACTTGATCCCTACACTCTTGTTCATCATAAAAACCCATGAAAGCCCATTAAAACATGCAAGAACACGTACAAACTGGTTTAATAAAACAGCACCATAGGATTTGCATCCATCTACTCCACTGCATCTTGAGTAAAGTTTGTGCATGATGATTGATTGCTGTGAATTTTTTATGTGCGTGGTTGTGAGTAGAAGGACAAGCTCAAGAGGTCATCTACGAAGAACTACAGCACCAAGACTTCGAGACGCTTGAGCAACAAGAGCCACGGGAGCAAGGCAAGTGCCCCTTGACCATATTTATCCCATGTTTTGAAACTGTTATGTTTGCAAAAACTTGTATGCTTGAGTCAACTTGATGGGACACCCTTTTATAGGAGTTTACTATTTCTGTTAACCATCCTTGTCGCCGGGAAAGTTGATGAGTCGGGTATGGTCGTTTTTCCTTTTTGCTTCGCTTAACTTACGGGATACGGGAAGCTGAAATAAAACATGTCTAGCTACTGCACTCATATGAATAATGATGATGAGAACTTGATGATGTTAATGAGCATGGAATCGGGGAGATCTAGGCAAGCTTGGTTAGTGGATGTTGCTGAATGAGATGGTGGTTTACTTGCCATAGATCTATGGACCGGTTCATGCCAGCACGTGCCAGAAAAACAGTGCCACCAAAAGGCCAAATATGGGTGCGGCTTAGCTGACTAATTAGGTGTGTTGCTAGATTGTTATGGACCGTGGATGGCGCGGGGAATGGGGGTCAAGAGGGACTGCACTGGGAGCTGCATGGCACAAGAGGGGGCCCGTGGTGTAACACCCTTAAATTCATTTCCATGAATTGCATAAATTTTTCATATAGAGAAACATTATAAAAGAAGTAGAAATGGAGGAAGGAACCATAGAAATGGAGAAAGAATCATAAAAATGGTGGGGAATGGGAAAAAGATAGCTGAAATGAGCCAATTCCAATTTGTCGAAGTGCGTTGTCGACACTTCTCCGGGCCGCTGGACACGTGGCACCTTCGGAGCTCACCCTTGCGGAAGGGGTGAGGCCCGGCCCAGCTGGACACGTGGCGCCCTCGGAGCTCACCTCTGAGGAGAATGGAGGCCCGGCCCCTCTGGACAATTGGCGCCCTTGGAGCTCACCTCTGAAAAGAAGGGAGGCCCGGCCCCGCTGCACACGTGGCACCCTCGGAGCTCCCCTCTGAGGAGAAGGGAGGCCCGGCCCTGTTGGACACGTGGCGCCCTCGGAGCTCGCCTCTGAGGAGAAGAGAGCCCAGCCCCGCTGGACACATGGCGCCCTCAGAGCTCGCCTCTGTAGAGAAGGGAGGCCCGGTCCCGCTGGACACGTGGCACCCTCGGAGCTCGCCTCTGAGGAGAGGGGAGGCCCGGCCCCGCTAGACATGTGGCGCCCTCGGAGCTCGCCTCTGAGGAGAAGGGAGGTCTGGCTCCGCTGGACATGTGGCGCCCTCGAGCTCGCCTCTGAAGAGAGGGGAGGCCCGGCCCCGCTGGACACGTGGCGCCCTCGGAGCTCGCCCTACGGAGGGGGCGAGGCCCTTAGGCGGGTTTTTCTCCTGTGCGCGGGGGTACCCAGTACTTAGGGTACCGACACAATTTCCTCCAAATTTTCTCCACATTTGGGGGGATAAAATCCCCAAGGCTGCTGCACCTAACTGAAAAGATAAGTTTATTTAGATCCAAAGTTAAGTTGGACTCTTATTTGAGCTCCAATTTGAGTAGGACTCCTCTTTTTTCCCTTATAAATAGAACCCAAAACCCCCCCTTGGCCGCAACCCCTTTCCTTTTTCCCCCTCCCAAGTCGGTGACTTGGATGCCCTAGCCCCCAACTCGCCGAGTTAGACCCCCCCTTGCCGGAGTTCAGTCGCCGGTGAGCCCGCCGACGAGCCCTGTCACGCCTCGCCGTCGCCAGAAAAAGAACCGACGATCTGTTCTGCCCTAATCATCCATAGAAAAACTTCCCGCTGCTTCCATCGCTAGGAGGAAGGCCCTGCCACAAAAGGAAGTGATGTAGGTCTTCGTTACCCATCTTACAACGTCGTCGCTGTTTCTACGCATCCCCGTTTTCTTCGCTCCCTTCGAATAGAAACTTTTTCGTGTGGACAGATCACGTTTTGATCGGTTTTTGACGGTGGAATTGATCTAGATCTTGAGTCAAGATCATCACCACGTCCACACTTGATCCCTACACCCTTGTTCATCATAAAACCCCTTGAAAGCCCATTAAAACATGCAAGAACACATACAAACTGGTTTAATAAAACAGCACCATAGGATTTGAATCCATCTACTCCATTGCATCTTGAGTAAAATTTGTGCATGATGATTGATTGCTGTAAATTTCGTATGTGTGTGGTCGTGAGTAGAAGGACAAGCTCAAGAGGCCATCTACGAAGAACTACAGCACCAAGACTTTGAGACGCTTGAGCAACAAGAGCCACGGGAGCAAGGCAAGTGCCCCTTGACCATATTGATCCCATGTTTTGAAACTGTTTTGTTTGCGAAAAACGTGTATGCTTGAGTCAACTTGATGGGATACCCTTTTATAGGAGTTTACTAGTTTTGTTAACCATCCTTGTCGCCGGGAAAGTTGATGAGTCGGGTATGGTCATTTTTCCTTTTTGCTTCGCTTAATCTACGGGATACAGGAAGCTGAATTAAAACATGGTTAGCTACTGCCCTCATATGAATAATGATAATGAGAACTTGATGATGATAATGAGCATGGAATCAGGGGAGATCTAGGCAAGCTTCGTTTGTGGATGTTTCTGAATGAGATGGTGGTTTACTCGCCGTAGATCTAAGGACCGGTTCATGCTAGCACATGCCAGGAAAACAGTGCCACCACAAGGCCAAATATGGGTGCGGCTTAGCTGACTAATTAGGTGTGTTGCTAGCTTGTTATGGACCGTGGATGGCGCGAGGAATGGGAGTCAAGAGGGACTGCCCTGGGAACTGCATGGCACAAGAGGGGGCCCGTGGGTGGGAGAATGGTGATTCGAGCCTGCCGGTGAAACCTCAGTGAGTCCATACATCTAGTAGCCCCATTGTGAAGGCTATTTTGTGATCTCTTGTCCACACACCGACGATTGTGTACTGGTATAATGGAGGTTCTGCAGTCGCCGACGGGTGACAAAATCACAAACTTGTGGGTCAAGTGGTGCCACCTCTGCAGAGTGTAAAACTATCATGATAGCCGTGCTTACGGTCACAAGCACCTGGCCAACTCACATGATTAGAGGGAAAACTTGGGATGGTTATTCGGTATGGTTATGGTATGCTCATTGGGATTGGTTTCAAGACTGTTGAGTCATGACAATGAGTTTTGCTTTGGTTATATGAACATGAGATGCTTATGAATATTTATGAGCATGAGATGAGCTTGAGAAAGATTAATGGCTGGTTGAGACTTGATAAATAGTGAATTATGGTGAAAAAATATTGCTGTTTTACTTGGACATATATTGGGATTAAATTCGCCTAGAAATAGTTGCTGTTTTTATCATGTTTGTGAAATAAAATTTGCTTGCTGCAATGAGCCTTTTTATTTCCTACCTTATTGTAAGCTACATGTCATACTTTTCCCACACTTGCTAAGTACGACATGTACTCACCCTTGCATTATCACATAAACATCAGCAACAGGAGAAGAGTACTTCGAGGGCCATGTGGAGTACTAGGCGTGCGAACTACCATCAACATGTCTGTGGAGTTGAAGATGGAGCCACTGCTATTTAGTTATTTCTGCTGTCGTTTAGAGACTTCCGCTGCAAGAATAAGTTAGAGATTCATGAGTGATACAATTAGTCGATGTAATAAATTACTTAAACACTATTTATTCATGGTTATATTCTGAATTCAGTTTGTGGATTACATGTATATGTGTGATGAACATCCTGGGCACACATATGCATTAACTTGGTTCTGTTTTATGGAACCGGGTGTCATAGATTGGTATCAGAGCCACGTTGACCGTAGGAAACAAGCTTAGGTAGAATGGACACTCTAAAACACATAGGCACACCCCTCTAAACTGCTATTTTCGAAAATTGCTTGCTGCTTCACTTTTCTTGTCAATTCAGCCACTTGTCAGAGTGACGTTCAGGCAGATAGCCCCCGAGACACCCGTCTCCACCGGAGCCGTGTTGTGTAGTAGTGGGTGGTCCGGAGTTGTTGGGCACGTGGCAGCATCGGAGGCCTCCCATACTGGAGGTCGGATCCGGAGCTGCAGGACACGTGGCACATCCGGAGCCTTTCCCAGGGGGAAGGTACACCCGGAGTCGCTGCCCACGTGGCAGCACCGGAGGCCTCCATGCTGGAGGTCGGATCCGGAGCTGTAAGACGCGTGGCACCTCCGGAGCCCTCTCTGGCTGGGGGTGTGGCTTGGAGGTTCCGTCTATGTGGCAGTGCTGGAACCCTCCTTGGTGGAGGGTGGGGTTTGGCACTACGGGACACGTTTCGGCCCCCGATCCACTCTCGGCCGGTAGTCAGGCTCAGGGCCTGAAGACACGTCGCGACCCTGAGACACCCCATGGGGCCCAGAGCGTGTGGCTTATGCTGGGGCCCGCCTAAGCTGGGAAGGCGGGGCCTAGGAGCTTTTTACCCACTACGCGGGGGTACCCGGTTCGCAGGGTACCGACATTATGATTACTCCACAGGACTTTGTAAAATTTTAAAGTCCGGTTTCGGGTGCATCGGGTCTTCTCATCGACAATCTGCACCAGTTGCTCGGTGTATGTGAGATCTGGTTTCAACTCGTTGATGTCTTCGGTGCGGATAGCAGCGGTAAACTTGAGACACTTCCACAGCTGTGACACGTGATATATTTCTTGAATACCAACCAAATTTGCCGGTAGTTTCAGCTGATAGGCCACGGATACACACTTCTCCGTGATGGCAAATGGACCGATAAAGCAGGGAGCAAGTTTCCCCTTGACACCGAACTGATAAATATCTTTCATCAGAGACACACGAAGATAAATGTGCTCTCCGATGTCGAAATGCAGTGGTCAACGCCTCTGATCCGCGTAGCTTTTCTGACGAGATTGAGCAGCTTTCAGGTTCTCTTGTATTATCCGAACTCTGTCTTCGGCTTCGTTGACAAGATCAATTCCGAACGTTACTCGCTCACCAGACTTACACCAATTCAATGGTATACGGCACTTCCGGCGTTAGAGAGTTTCATATGATGCCATTTTTTATGCACGTTTGACAATCATTGTTGTATGAGAACTCCGCCAGCGGTAAGTGATCATCTCAGTTCTTACCATGGTGGATGGCACATGCTCTCAATACGTCCTCAGGTATTTGATTCACCCTCTCAGTTTTCCCATCAGTTTTAGGGTGATATGCGGAGCTTCGAATCAATTTGGTCCCCAAGGCTGCATGAAGCTGCTCCTAAAAATGGGCTACGAACAACGATCCTCTGTCGGTTACAATAGTACGGAGAACTCCATGTAAGCTTAGGATTTGTGCTATGTACAGCTCTGCATATTTCTTCGCATTGTATCCGGTATGCACAGGGATAAAATGTGCTGATTTGGTTAATCGGTCAACGATTACCCAAATTGAATCATGATTGTGGGAGGTCATCGGCAACCCGACGATGAAGTCCATACTCAAGTCTTTCCACTTCCATGTCGGTATTTGTAATGGTTGCAGCAGGCCTGACTTTTTCATATGGTCGGCCTTTACCCTTCGACACGTGTCACATTCCGAGACATATTTGGCTATCTCTCGTTTCATATGTGTCCACCAAAATTTCTTTCGGAGATCTTGGTGCATTTTATTGCTGCCCGGATGAATGGAAAATTTGGACAAATGAGATTCATCCAAAATTTTCTTCCATAGTCTCATATCCCGTGGTACTAATATCCGGTCGTTGAACCATAACGTACCATGTTCGTCTTTCCGGAAGCACTTCATTTCACCTTGGTCTATTCTCCGCCGTATGTGAGACATCCCCTTGTCTTTTCTTTGAGCCTACATAATCTCCTCTTGGATTGTAGGAATGAGAGCAAGATTATAAAGCGCTCCATATGGAATAACAAGGAGACTTGGTTCTTCATTATCAATTTCAGCAATGGTCAAGTGGTGGACATGTGCCTTGCGATTAAGCGCATCGGTGACCACATTTGCTTTCCCTGGATGATAATGAATTTCAATTTCATAATCTTTAATGAGCTCTAACCATCTTCGTTGCCCCATGTTTAGCTCTTTCTAAGTGAAGATGTATTTCAAGCTCTTATGGTTGGTGTAGAGGTGTACAAGATTCCCGAGCAAGTTATGCCTCCACATCTTCAAAGCAAGGACCACGGCAGCTAACTCAAGATCATGAGTTGGATAATTCCGCTCGTGGTTTCGGAGTTGACGAGATTCATATGCGACCACTCGTTCTTCTTGCATCAGCACGCAGCCACGACCGATGCCAGATGCATCGCAATAAACATTGAATGGCTTTGTCGTATCCGGCTGAGCAAGAACTGGTGCTGTTTTGAGATGCTTCACTAAAGTCTTGAAGGCTTGTTCACACGCAGCAGCCCAAACAAATTTCCTCATGTTTGGTCTCAAATTCATAATCTTTAATGAGCTCTAGCCATATTTGTTGCCTCATGTTCAGTTATTTCTGAGTGAGGATGTATCTCAAGCTCTTGTGGTCGGTGTAGAGGTGTACAAGATTTCCGAGCAAGTAATGCCTCCACATCTTCAAAGCAAGGACCACTGAAGCTAACTTAAGATCATGAGTTGGATAATGCTGCTCGTGATTTCTGAGTTGATGAGATCCATAAGCGACCACTCATCCTTCTTGCATCAGCACGCAGCCAAGACCGATGCCAGATGCATCTGAATAAACGTCGAATGGCTTCGTCGTATCCGGCTGAGCAAGAACTGGGGCTGTTGTGAGATGCTTCACTAGAGTCTTGAAGGCTTGTTCACACGCAGCACCCCACGTAAATCTGGTATTTTTCTTCAATAATTCCGTCATCGGTTTAGCAATCTTGGAGAAGCCCGGAATGAACCCCCGGTAATAACCCGCTAAACCGAGGAAGCTTCGGATTTCATGCACAGACTTTGGTGACTCAAATTTCTGTACTTGGATAATCTTACTCGGATCTACAGCGATGCCCTCCGCTGAAATAATGTGTCCGAGACAAGGTACTTGATTAATCCAGAATTCACACTTGCTGAATTTTGCATAGAGCTGATGATCTCGCAATCTTTGTAGCACAATATGCAGATGCTCAGCATGTTCTTCCTTTGACTTGGAGTACACCAAGATATCGTTGATGGAGACCACGACGAATTCATCCAACTCCGGCATGAACACTGAATTCATCAGGTACATAAAGTGTGCTGGGGCGTTGGTCAAACCAAAAGACATAACGAGATACTCATATAGTCTGTATCTCGTTGAGAATGCCGTCTTCGGAATATCTTCTGTTCAGATTTTAATCTGATGATATCCGGATCGAAGATCCATCTTTGAGAATACTTTCGCATCCACTAATTGATTGAAAAACATATCAATGCGAGGTAGTGGATACTTGTTCCTGATGGTAACGACGTTCAAAGGACGATAATCAACACAAAGCCGTAGTGTTTTGTCCTTCTTCTTGACAAACAATGCTGAACAACCCCAAGGTGACGAACTCGGTCGTATAAATCCCTTGCTCATTAGGTCATTTAGTTGTGTCTTCAATTCTGCCAGTTCATTGGGTGCCATCTTGTACGGCCTTCATGATATCGGCGTTGTTCCCGGCGTAAGTTCAATCTTGAACTCTACGTCCCGCTCGAGCGGCATGCCCGGTAAATCATCGGTAAACACATCCGGATATTCACGTACCACCAGAATGTCCTCTATCTTCACAGTTTCTGTGTGTTTCAATGTTGCAATCTTTTGCCGATTGGTGCCCAGAAATAATATATGAAGACCGTATTGTGGGAAGTTGAGCTCAACGATCCTAGAGCTGATGTTAAGAACTGCATAGTGGTAATTCAACCACGACATCCCCAAAATAACATCGATCTTCAGACCCTCAAGAATAATGAGAGTTGTGGGGTATATTCTGCCCCCCAAACAAAGAGGTGCTGGGGAGACAACCTCACTTGAGGTACTGCTGCCCCCGGGCGAAGATATGAGGTACTGCCTCTTTGTATAAGCTGGTTGGAGCTGATGTTGAGCCACGAAAGATTGACTGATGAAGTTATGTGTGGCACCGGAATCAAAGAGAATCAAAACAGGTAGCTGATTCAAAGAAAACATCCCTGCTAATGTGGCTTCTCCTTCCGGAACATCATCCATCACTGTGTAGTGAATACTGACCCTTGTCTGCCCTCCTTTCTGCAGATTTTGGTACGGGTCGTAATGTTGTAAATATGACGACCCGCAGCCTCGAGTTTCATCCGGACAATACCTAGCATAATGGCCCATACGCCCACAAGTTAAACACGGATGTCTCTTCGGTTCTTCGTTGACTTGCGCCTAGATTCTAGGTACATATGGCTGCAGCGATGGAGCACAAACCACCGTCCGATGCTGCTGCTGTGGAGGTGGTGCAAATTGTGGTACTTGACCAGCAATCAACCTCTGAGGATTTGATCGTACAGGTGGCCTCCATCTTTCACCAGATGGCATTCGGTACACCAAACGGTACTTTTGAGGCACATAACTTGTGCTGGCCTGCTCGATCTCACTCATTCTTCTTTTCTCAGCTTGACACTCGAGTGTCGGCTTTTCTTGTATGAGAGCGGCATCGACCATGTCGGTGTAACTGCTTTTGTTGTGCACGGCCAACTTCTCCTGTAATATGGCACTCAGGCCATGAAAGAATAAATCACATCGTGCCTCTTCTTTGGCCACATATTCGGGAGCATATTGAGCCAAAAGGTTAAACCTTCTGACATAATCAAGGACACTCATGTCCCCTTGCTTCAAGCTTAAAAATTCCTCCCGCTTTGCCTTGATAATACCTATTGGTATGTGACAAGTACGAAAGGCTTTACAGAACTCACTCCATGTTACTTGATGGCCTTCCCAAATGGTGGCCAAATGCTCAACCCACCAGTTCCCGGTGGCTCCATGAAGTTGTTGAGCGGCAAACATTGTCTTCTGAGCTTCCTCACACTCGAATACTCCGAATTTGGACTCCATGACACGAAGCCATTGATCTGCTTCCACAGGTTTGGTGGCTTCAGTAAAGATTGGCAGTTGAGTCGCCAAGAAGTCCAGATAAGTGTTCTGAGGGGGAGCAACTTGTTGCGTGTTCTGGAGTGCGCCCTGTTGTACCAAGGCTTGGAGTAAGCGTGTGTTCTCTTGCGTTGCTTCTTGGAGTAGCCTGGTGTTCTCTTGGTTAGACTCGACAACTCGAGTCATAAGATCCATCCATCACGTGGATGGTGGTTCCGACGGTGGAATAGATTCATCACCGCCTCGTCGAGAACTCTCGGTAAGACCTTACTCTTAGAGCGAGTACAAACCATACTGCAAAATATATTTCGAGATGAGTTAAACATGAACTCTGCAGTATGTGAGACTAATGAAAACATGAATATGTCAAAACTTTATGAAAGCAGTAACAAAATCCATGTTTACACAATTCCTTAGAGCAGGCATGGCTATCCAGCCTATCTGTACAGAACAGACCCTCATGCACTAACTCCAGATTTTGATCTAGTTAAAAGTATTTTCATAACTCAATTTGCATACCAGAGTTAAATTTAACTTCAGTATATTTCCAACGAATATTCCTATGCCTTCAGATCATCTCTGGATCAAAAGTTATGATTTTTCAAAGTTGACAGAATTCCTGGATAAAATTTGCCAGCATCTCCTTTGTATGTGGCTATTTTTATCACAGTTGTATATGCAAATACAATAAGAATCTGAACAAGCTTTGAACTACAACAATGTTTCAAATTTCATAACCTTTCCAACGGTGTAACATAGGCTCCTTAGGGATTTTTATACAGAAAGTTATGGCTTAAAAACAGAAAGGTCGGGAGAGGTTTTTCTGCTGTCCTGGTTCTGGACAGTTTGCTCTCAACTGGACTTTTCTGCCCATTTAGCGTGTGATTATGCTCTGGAGGTCTGCAAAGAAGTTGTAAAGCACTTGAAAATCTTTCCAAAACTGTATCATACACCTTAATTGGGTAAAGCTACTCAGAGTTATGCTCTGTCCAATTCCAGCAAGAATTCTTGCCAAAAACAGAGCACTCTATTTTTTGAAATCTTTGAAGCCTAGTCATCATCTAATTTGAATCTTAGCTCAAAATAAGAGTTCAGTAACTAATATTTGTTTCAAACTTCCATTTTTAGTTGAAAGTTAGTTCATGAGTCATTTCTTCATAGTGAAGAGGTTATTTAGTTTAGTACGGCGTTGATGCACCGTAAGAAACATGTTGGTACTACGTTGCCTCAACAAAAGACAATCCTAACCGGATTATACCGGCATATCCGTATCCTCAGTGGCACTAAAACAGTCACTCGCAAACATGTGCTACTCGTACTACGGTTTCGTGGTTAAACCTGCATAATTCACACACAATCATCAGGTCCGGCTGCACACCGAACCAGGTCCAAATACAGTTCATACACCCGTCCGTCATCACTCGCACAGGTGTTCTCAAGCCAAACACGACTTGAGCTACGTGTTCACGTTACTAACCACGGACGGGGTCTCCCATACTTTCCCGTAGCATGCCAGGGAAGGGCGTTGCTCGAATACCCCAAACGACATGAAGAATCGTAGAGGATACCAAAGCTGGCCGGGTTACCTGCCACCCATGAGGCTCCACCCTTCAGCTTGTGCGCACTGGTGGACAGCGCTTACATGCACCCCCCAAGAAATAGAACGTCCCGAGATGCATGATTTTCCAACATAGCAAATAAGTTAGGTTGCCACCTTCATATTAGGCTAATATGGTAGTCCTTATGCGGGCCTAGTACCGTTTCCTCACCGCATCCTAAGTTTTTGTCGTAATACGATCCTTATTCTGTGCGCTATTACCAATGCGGCTCTGATACCACGCTGTCGGGGACCCGGCACCCGTTCACAGGGCCGTGCCGCTCGCCCGGGAATCGCATTGGGTGGTGCCGTGTTATGCGGCACCCAACAGCACACTTATAAGGAAATATGTATTACATAAATCAAAAGTGAAAGCTTACAAAGGTTCTTTGTAAATAATTTACAGCAAATATCTACAGCGGAAGTCTATAAACAGCTCACGTCGAATAACTACTAAGCACTCGAGAAGTGTCCAGCCCGCGGACTCTTCTCGGTAGCAACACGAAGACAACTGCAGCGGCTGGGTTCTCCATGTGTTACATGACTCAGAAGTCTCCGAGTCTCACCGGACAACCTTCTTCTTAGCATCGATGTTAACCTGCAAAACCACTCATATAGCAAGCGTGAGCACATAGGTTCAGCAAGACTGATCCGTCACTCCTAAACAAGAAACTCTACATGCACGACAGATTGAAATAGGTTAGCTAACTTTGCATAAAGGACTCGCCTATAGTTGATCCTTAACTTTCAGAATTTATGCCTCATTGTAAAGACCTTGAGCCGAACAGTATCGCAACTCCACAATCAAACAAGAAACGCTTTGTTGTGATGCTTCTTGCAAAAAGTGAAGTAAAGTTTAATGAGCACTATCTCTAATTCAGGCATGATTCCAATACAACTTAAATCACAGCCTTATCAAATTCAAAAGAAACCAGTTCAGTTCTTACTACGTCAAGATGAAGTGCACAAGTATGCTCATATGACCGCGAGCGACGGTGATTCTAATAAGTACACGCCCAGACTACACAACATGTACACCCATACTCCGAGTTTCCGATAGAAACCTCGACTGATGTTGTACGCGGACACCTTTCCCATGTTCTTCCACACAGGACGCGGTCTAACTGCCCCGAATAGCAAGCTCCCTCAAGGTACATATCCGCAGTGATATGTTCTTGAGCGAGTTACCTCCTGCTATCCTGAAGCCAAAAGCCTAAGACGTTAGAAAAGTTCCAATGTGGATCTCACAAGGTACATCGGTTTCCTGGGTCCTATATAGCCAGTTTGCGCCGGGTACACAACTCAAACTTGTCCAACAGGGCCAAGCACGGAGGGGCCTTAACCGACACAGGCAGCGCAGCCTGCTGCATCTAAACCTCCCTGCCTGGTCTCCATTTTTTAAGTGTGAACTTTCCTCAATGTTTCTATTCTTGACCCGCTCCGATAAAACGAAGCCCTAAACTCGCGAGTAGATTCCAACTACTCGACTTCTACCGGACCTTTCCTACTAACTTTTAGCGTTGCCAAATCCACTCGAGGAGGTGCTAATCTACCCTTTCTCTCTTAGGAAGTTCTGGTCATGCAACTGGGGTTTTCAATATCAACTAGACCTAATGCAATCAAACATTCAAAGCTATGATCTCCAGAAATGGAAATACTTTATAAAACTGCTCGAATGCAAACCGGGGCTTGCCTGTTTTGCAGGTGACTAATATAAACAGTTAGTGAAGATCACTTGAGACTTGATCACTCACTTTCCTCCCTCCTTGATCTCCACTTCGGTCTCTTCACAATCTTCACGTAGATGCTACACGTTATGAATATGCACAAGTATTTAATTGTAAAGCTTTTGCTAATAAGCTCTAATGACAAGTTTAAAGATTGGAAGTCTGTTTAAGAATTTAAAATGACACTGGTGCTAATGGTTTGGGTTTGGGTTTAAGCACTTTGATCAAGTTCTAAGTGCTTTTCATCACTTGTGTGTTGATCACCTAAAGAGGTTGAACAGGACAGTGATGATCAAGAGCTCCAATGAGGGGGAGCCAGCCCGTGTCACGGGGCCGTGCCGCTCGCCCGGGAATCGCATTGGGTGGTGCCGTGTTATGCGGCACCCAACAGCACACATATAAGGAAACTGTATTACATAAATCAAAAGTGGAAGCTTACAAATGTTCTTTGTAAATAATTTACATCAAATAGCTACAGCGGAAGACTACAATCAACTCACGTCGAATAACTAATGAGCACTCGAGAAGAGATCCATCCCACGAACTTCTCTCGCTAGCAACACGAAGACATTGCAGCGGCTGGGTTCTCCATGTGTTACATGACTCGGAAGTCTCTGAGTCTCACCGGACAACCTTCTTTATAAGCGTCGATGTTAACCTGCAAAACCACTCATATAGCAATAGTGAGCACAAAGGCTCAGCAAGACTTAACCGTCTCTCCTAAAGCATGCAACTCTACATGAAGGTATCTTAAGACAATAAACAAGAAAGTTGCATAAAGACTCGCCTACACGTTCTTCCTTAACTTTCAGATTTTAGCCATCACAGTAGTGACCTTGCGCCGAGCAACATTGGAAATCCACAATCAAACAAGAAACGCTTCATTCCAATGTTACTTATCCCAAGGTGGAAAATAAATTTAATTTGCTCTATCTCTTCTTCATCCATGGTTTTCATGCAATTCCATTTATCATAACAGCAATTAAAACTTGCAAACTGTTATCAGACAACTTGCTTACTACGTCACAACACAGTGAGCAAGCGGTACTCATATCCGTGAGGGACGGTGATTTGAATCAAACACTACCCGGATTACTTGACACATACGCCTGCCTCTGAAGACCCAAATCTGGCGTCCTTCATTACATCGTATGTGGCAACCTTTCGCAGGACACTCGACTGTAGAACCGGTCGTGCCATCTCGGGCTCATAAGTCTAACGAGACGATGTGGTATGCCTCTACAATCCAGTTAACCTGGTACATCGGTTTTCTGGGTCCCATATAGCAGTAAGCATCTGGTACACAACTCAATACTTTCTCATGGGTGCCGCACACGCATCGGTCCTTAAACGACACAGACAGATCTACTCGATCAAGACCTCATCTTGTCGCTGCCTAACCCTCCTGCCTGGTCTCATCTTTGGAAACATAAACTTTAGTTTGCCTCTTTAAACCATAACCGTGTGATCCCGAACTATAGCTCGCGAGTAGATTCCAACTACTCGACTTCTACCGGATGTCATAACCTAATTAGCACGGCATTACTCTACAGCGGGGAAACACTATTCTACCCTTGACTCCAGGGTTCATTTGGTCATGCATTTGGAGTATAAAACATTCCTGACCTAATGCACATATAACTCTAAACCATAATAGTGAACAAAGTAAAAACTTTATAAAAAAAACTTAAATACAAACCGGAGCTTGCCTTGGTTTTGCAGGTGACTAAGTATATATTCAGTTAGTGAAGACCACTTGAGGCTTGATCACTCGATCACCATGTCTTTGAAATCCCACTTCACTTCCTTCACAAGTCCTCACGTATATGCTACACGTTATGAATATGCACAAGTATTTAATTGTAAAGATTTTGCTATCAAGTCAATTGACAAGTTTAAAACCAGAACTCTGTTTAATAATTTAAAATGACACTGGTGCTAGTGGTTGGGTTTGGGTTAAGTAAAGTGATCAACTGCTATGTGTGCTTCCCAATTGTTGCATTTTCCCCTAGGACTGGTGTACCACAAAGTACTGATCCAGAGCTAAAATTTATCTGAGACTTTTCCTGTGAATTCCTTGTCACACGAAGACATTCTGGACCAAAATTGAGAATTGTTCAATGAGTAGTTCATCCAGAACAATTCCCTAAGCATTAAGGAAAAAAGGAATTAATTCTGGATAAATTTGCACTTTCATGCAAATTCAAGTGAACCACAAATTAAAATATAGCTCAGGGATCATGAATGATTTTTTTTTAGGATTTTTGGAGCTAAGAATTACCCAGAACTGAATTTTTCAAGTTTTGGAAATTCTCTTAAAAAGTTTCTGTATTCATTTGAACACAGCGACTTAAAATCTGAATTCTCCTAATCTAATCAACTTCAAATGAGCTGAAATTTCTACAGGAGTTCAATAACATCCTAAATAATATTATGGCAAAATTTGAGGATTTTTGGATGAACCGAACTCCCTCTAAAATTCTTTTGCTGAAAAGTTTTAAAGAATTTTCCAGAATTAAATAATAACTTTCATACAAATTGGGTTGCATATTTGGGTAGAGTTTTTCAACCTGAATCCAACCCAGTTTGAATCACTAAATTTGGAGTTTCCTAGCAAAAGTATGAGGTTCTAAAGTTTGAATCAAATCTGGCATTTGAATTAAAACCGGGAAAAGTTTAAAAGTCTGACAATGGGTCCCCGGGGTGACGTGTCAATCTCTCAGCACAGCCACACCACGTACACATTGATTTCAGCTGTAGCCACACGCGATCGGGTAGCCAGAGCGGATCCCAGTTTAATTTTAACTATCACTGACCGGTGGGCCAGCCCAACCTTCTTCTTCCTCCGTCGGTTTCCCGCACCCGCGCCCTTCCCCCTCGCTGGCAGCGGCGGCACCTCGCCGGACTCGGCTTCCTGGCCAGAAAATCACCACCTGGGGGTTTTCGGGGCCGGGGAAATCATTGGCGAGGTCGGTACGGACGCTAGAGGGCCGGAACTATGCCGGCGATGGGTGGCGACATTCGGTAAAGCTCGGCGACCCCGGCCCACTTCTCCCGACCGCAAAGCACCCGGTTCCTCGGCTCTACAGCAGCAGCGGCACCTAAGGAAGATCGAATTGGGCACAAACTAGCTCAGGAACGGCGGCTACTAGGGTTTCACTGTGCGCCAGGCCGTCCCTGCCATGGCCGCCGATCGGAAAGCTTGAAATTAGCTGCAACTACTCGGTTCTAAGCTAGGTTTGCGAAGGAAATTGGGTCGCCACCAGGTATAGCTCATTTGTGCACGATTTAGTGAACTAAGGACGAGAATTGAAGGTGAATTTTGTAATTTCCTACCGAAAGGTCCGTGGAGGTGCACCGGGAGAAAAACCCTGAATTCGGCCGCTAGAGATCACTGTTTGAGCTGAGCTTCAGGGAGAAGCACCACGGTGGTCCAGCGCACCTCTGAGCGTCTTTGCTTGAGCGTGAAACCCACTGTGGTGAGCTGTGCACGTGAGCTTGCTCGTCAGTTATTCTCAGGTTGCCGCAACACCAACTGTTCTAGGGTGGGGAACACCGGGAGCTGCTGGTCTTTTGCGCTGGGGAGGTGAAGGACAGTCGAGCCTTGCCGTTTTGCAGCTCGGGGATCCCTATGGCACAAGATTTCCCGGCTCCTGATCATGTACAGGGGCGGCGGCGTGCTCGGCTGGTTTCGGTTGCGAGGAGGAAACAAAACAGGAATGGCTCGGTTCAGAGAAGAAGATCATGCCGAGCATGAAGGAACCAACCAGGCCGGTCGCCAGTGCCGTAATTCAGCGAGGAGGTGGCTCGGCTTGCTGCTCGGTGGCGCTCTGTGAGTGAACTCGGTTGCCTTGAGTCTGAACAAAGAAACAAAGAATCGATGACTTCGCTTGCAAGGTTAAGTACCTCACTGACCAGTGGGTCCACTCCTTCCTCCTATCAAAATATCTCCAATTTTGGCACATTGCAAACTTTTGTCATGAAGAGCTCAAATTAAAAATCCATTTGGGCAAATTGACAATGTTTACCTCAGTTTTGAATTTGAATTTAAATTCCAATTAAATTTCAAAGCCCCTTTGACATACATATCAAAGTAACTCCAAACTTTCTCAAAATTTGCATTCCCACTAATTGAATATGCTATCTGATTTTTGGGTTGGCCACTGCAAATAAGAATTTTTGAACCAACAGATTGAACTCCCTTTTTGAAATGGTCACCTTATCATTGAAGTGAACAATTTAATTCAAAGACTGAATTTAAACTCCTCTTACACATGACAACAACAAATGTTTAGAAATGTTTTTACAAGTCCCATTTCTTGAATTTGAACTCAACTTTATTCACAACTCAAGTTTTCCATTCACAAGTTTTGGGGACTTTCACATCCAATGGAGCTGAAAATTTTCATGTGGGTTCCTTGTCACAAGAAAATGTTCCGGACCAGAAATTAGCACTTTTCATTGAGTGGTTTATTTAGAACAATTCTCTAAGCAATTAAGAAAAGAGGAATTATTTCTGAGGTAACACCCATGTTCAAGTTAAACTTAGTGAACTAAAATTTCAATTATAGTTCATAGAGACTGCATGAATTTTACTAGGATTTTTGGAGCTAAGAATTGCCCAGAACTGAATTTCCATGTTTTGGGAATTCTCTGAAATTGTTTCTGTATTCATTTGAACACAGCAACTTAAAATCTGCATTCTCCTAATAAAATCAACTCCAAATGAGCTGAAATTTTTACAGGAGTTCAATAACACCCTACAGAATATTCTGGTAAAATTTGAGTATTTTTGGATGAACCAAACTCCCTCTAAAATTAAATAATGACTTTCATACAAATTGGGTTGCATATTTGGATAGAGTTTTCAACCTGAATCTAACCCAATTTGAATCACTAAATTTGGAGTTTCCTAGCAAAAGTTATGCTCTTCTAAAGTTTGGGGAAAATCTGGAATTCAATTTAAACCAGGAAAAGTTCAAACCTGACTGTGGGTCTAGGGGCCACGTGTCACGCGCTGAAATGAAGACACACGGGCCACAGGGTTATTTCTCGCGTTGCCACTGCCTGATCCAGTGCAACAGAGAATCCCAGCTGTGTTTTTCTCTCACTAACAGTGGGCCTGGCCTGACCTTCTTCAACCTCGCAACTCCCGCGCCCCTGCGCCGCCGAAGCTCGCCGGAGCACCTCTGAACTCGGTCGTCCGGCCATCTCCTGTGCTGCTACTTGCTGCCAGCTCCTAAAATCGTGCGCTGAACACGATGGGAGTGTTTACCCGGACCGGCGACGGCTCTAACCTAGCTCGCACCGATGCGGCGGCTCGGTGAAGGTTCGGCGACGTTGCACCGACGTGCTAGCCCGACAAATGCCCACTCAAACGGCCCTACAGCATCAGTGATGGCTATAGAAGCTCGGTATGGTGGTGAAAAGGCCCGAGAATGGCTCTAAGTTAGGGTTCATCGTGTGCCTGAGGCGTCCCGCCACTGCCGCTGTCGGGAAAGCTCAAAATACACTGGCTACACGTGGTTTCATGCAAGGATTGCAAAGCAAACATGTGCGCTATCGAGTTTTGCTCCTGTGAGTGCAATTTCGTGGGATCTAAACAATAATCAATCGGGAATTTGGAGTTTCCTTACCCGAAGGTA
This sequence comes from Neostapfia colusana, assembly GCA_030760725.1. Classification (NCBI taxonomy): domain Eukaryota; kingdom Viridiplantae; phylum Streptophyta; class Magnoliopsida; order Poales; family Poaceae; genus Neostapfia; species Neostapfia colusana. The sequence goes on from JASWHV010000016.1 coordinate 37,227,677, forward strand.
GTTTTACACCGGCCGGAAGAAAACTGTAAAATTCGCGATCAATCTTTCGGCTCAAGCTTCGGAGGTGAGCAGCGTGGACTCTTGGCGCGTCCAACGGTGCCCTTGTTTGGCCGTGAAAGGCTCTCTGTAGGGCTGTCCATGAGAGCACCTTCTCTCGGCTATGGTTCGGCCGCCGCGGGACAAAGGTGTTCTCGGCATGGGGGGGGGGTCTGAGCTCACTCGGGGATGGTGCGAGGAGTTTATGAGGGTAACTGTGGTGTTGTTTTGCTGCTCATCCGAGGCTTGTACGTGAGCTCGTAGGTGACCTAGCGATCGAAGGAGCAGCGGCAGCCTCTGTTCGGTTTCTTGTGCGAGGGAGAGCAGAACCGGGGGCTGTGGTGTTGTGGCAAAACGAAGCACGGCGTGGAGTGAAAGCAGCACATGAGTAGCTCGCCAGCACGAGGGAAACAACCGGGAGGTGTCCTCGGTGTGTGTCTCGGTGTCACCCGGTGAAGCTGCCTTCGGTCTGCCCAAGTGAAGCAGAGAGGAGAAACAGAGACTAACCACTGAACACTGAACATCTTTTGCCAATCTCAATTGCCTCAATGACATGTGGGTCCCACAGTCAGTCCCTCCTTATCCCTCAAAAGATCTCCAAATTTTGAAATTGAGGAAATTCAATTGTGGGAAGTTCAAAACTGAGGTGCATTTGGATAATTGGGCAAGTCTCATCCAAATTCAAATGGGTATTTGGATTCTTTGCAATTTAAAGTCCTTTTGGAAAATGAGTTGCAAAACATTTCAATAATTCATGAAACTTTGCATACCCACTAATTTGGACCTAAGGAATTCAAATATGAAATCTGATTTTAAATTTGGCTGCTGCAAATGAGATTTTTAACACAACAGTTTGATATTCCTTGTGTTGCCCTCATTTGAAATTTGAGTTCAACAAAGTTTGTTCCAAAATATGAAGTTAACTTTCTCACACATATAGGAACTTCCCACCTTGGTTTCAAATCCCCTTTTGGGTTCCAAGTTTTCAAATAAATAATTGACTTGTGTGAAGAGAGTTCTCATATGTATTATCGCATGTGAAAAAGTTTAAACAAGTCCCATTTTTCATACACATGAAACCAACTTGTGCAAACATGAGTTTCTTTGTATTCATATTTTTGGGACCTTTACACTCTGGGGCCTGCTTTTGGGCCAGCCGAGGCCGATGAGGCTCCGCCGGTACATGGCGACGAGCCCGCTCCTGCCATCGACGAGGGCACGTCGGATGCCACGGCCCCTACCCCAGAGGGTAGCACTCCCCAGCCAGAAGCTCACCCGCCTCCTTCTGAGGGCCAAGCCAAAGCTTCCCTGGGTCCCTGCGTCTTGGTAACCATTACGATGGCCACTGACATCCCAGAGGGCGATGCCTGGGAGGCTACAGCACGTGTCGAGCGAGTTCCCTTGTCTGAGGCCGTGGCCTCGGCTCAAGCAAGCCTCCGCCGAGTTCTGTTGGCGCTGGACCAGGAGAGGGAAGCCTTTCAGCAGGAGAAGGATCGCCTCGGTGGTTGGGAAAGGTTGCTCAATTTACGGAAATTGGCTCGCTTGCGGGAGGAGCAGGAACTGACCAACCGGCAGCGGGACCTGATTGATCAGTTGGACAAGCAGTCCCATAAGCTCAGGACAGAAGCCAACAAGGCTCACCAGGCGGCCAATGTTCGCCTCACAACCCTGGAGGAGCTACGGCTAACGGTGGCTCGCCGTGAGGTCGCAGTAGGGGAGCGCGAGCGCGAGCTAGCGGAGAAGGAGGAGGAGTCTTCGTTGCACTTGCAGCGGGTGCAGGCCGAGCCGAAGTCTCGGGCCGACGACCTGGACCGTCAGCAGGCCTCTCTGAACAAGGAGTGGGAGAGGCAGATGAAGCAGCGCCAGGACCTCCTGGCTGCAGAATTCGATGCCACGTTCCGCGAGGAGGGACTGCAGCGCCGTGTCCATGAGCTTGATTCCCGGGAGGCGGCGTTGGCTGTCCAGGAGAAAAGACTCTCTAAAAGCGACGCAGAAGCCTTGGCAGTGGCACGGCATGAGCTTCAGGAGCTCCGGGCCTCATGCACGGCAGAGGTCCAGCAAGTCTGAGACTTCTTGGGCTGTGCCGAGTCAGCACTAGTGCCCTCCGGTTTCAGCCCGGTGCGCGTCGGCGAGCCTTTACAGGAGATGAGCCAATTGCTCCTGGCGCTTGACTCTGCAGCCGTGAAGATGGCAGCGTTGGAATATGTTGTCGTCGACCGGGTCGAGGCGGGGGGGGGGGGGGGGGGGGGGGGGGGGCAAGGCCCTGGCTAAGGAGGTGGCAACACATGTGCTGACTTGCTTCTGAAGTTGGGACCCCAGTGTTTCCCTAGAGCCGGTCTTCCAAGGCCCCATCGCTGCAAGGTAGGTGGCAGCTCGGTCTGAGGTCGAAGACTTAGGAGCCCTTGTTGCAGAGCGGTTTAAGCGTGGTGCGAGTGAGTCCTAGGCGGGCCTTGGCCTTTGTATCTTTCTCTTGTCTTTTGTGTCTTGTACTTCTTTATTGATGAAAAAGGTGGTTCTGTTGATCTCCCTTCTATCAATCGTTTGGCGGTGGATCCGGTAGGCAGAACCATTTTCAGTTTCCATGAGGCCCTCTGACCCTTGATGCCACAGAGATTGAAGGGTCCCTTATCTCGCCAAAGCAGTTGTCATTTCATAGTACGAGCTGTCGGGGTCCGAGCGACTTGCTTAGATTGACCAGTCGCGATGACCCCCTGGCAACCGGGTGCCAATGTAAGACACAAATTCCGGGACCTTTGGGAGGCGCTGACTTTTGGGGTCCGAGGGTGGCCCCCTTGGAGTTACGGACCCACAGGCCGCAGCCCTGCGGCTTGTACAGATACTAAGAGAAAAGGATACATCATGCCGTGTAGCTGCATTTCCTCTGCTCGATGACCCTATTATGGCTTATAGTCATCTGCTAAGCTACGGAGTTAGGGTAATTCGGTGTATTGACGTCCGGACCCCCGTTACCATTCTTCCTAGGGCGGTGTGCCATACGGGCCTCCCGTACTCCGGGTGTTGTGCCGACAGAGGCACGACGCACATGCTTAGGTTGCGGGACCAGCCTAAGCAGGCTACATACCCTGGACCTCCTGCTGACCAGACACTCTGAAGGGGGAGGCGCCCTTCCAGCATTACCGGACCCGGGCTGGAAGGTAGCCAGGGGTTCCGGAGGCAATACAGGTGCCTCAGCTGTTTCCGCCTTGTAGTAGGACTTTAGCCAAGGGCGAGACAGATAAATACAATTATATACACGTCGAGGGGCACGCAAAAATATACGCAAGCTTGAAGGGAAAGTTGTATTGGTAAGGGAGCGCAAAGGTCCAGAATGATTTAGCTGGCGCAGGCAGTACTTTGCCAATTTCCCAAGCTTGCTCCTCCTGTCCCTTAGCGGCGTAAGTACCCAGGGCGCCCAGGCAGTGTCGCTATCACTCCTTCTGGGCCCTCGGCAATGTGAGGACCGAGGGGAGTTCGGCCCTTGTCTTTAGCTTGTTGTAGCCAGTGCCCTGAGTCTTGTGCTCGTTGCTGGAGCGGTTTGATGCTCTACCCGCGTGAGTTACCGAGATGGCCCCCTAGTAGGTGTGGTCACCTGGTGGGGCGCACTTACCAAGTAGACTGGATGAGGCAGGGTGTTAGCATCGGGCCTCCCGGGGGGTCCAGGTCACCTCGGACCTATTGAGACGGTCCGGGCTTGGGCGACGTGGTCATACAGGATGTGGTTGAGGCTTTTCCCAGGGGCATGTGTCACCTGGCTCCCCGACACCAAAGTCACAGCACCGGGGTGCCCAGCCATCATGCCTCGAATGGTCATGAGGGCAGGGTTATTTGCAGCTTTTGCGCCGGTGTGTGGATCTGCTTGGCGTGAACTGATATTTCTTGCATCTCTTGACCAGCTTGACGGCATCCAGGGGGGCTATCGGCCAGTAAAAGCCCTACCGGAAGGTTTTATCGGTCAGCATGCGGAACGAAGCGGTTACCGCACTCGCCCTCATGGATCTCTATGAATAGCTCGCAGCCCTCCTCCCGGGTAATGCACCGCAATAGAACATTGTCGGCGCCACACCGTAGATATCTCCGTCTACCAGTATGAATCTTCTAGCCATACGAACGATCGGTTCAGCGGATACACGTTCATCGGGAAGGATATTGTCCTTCAAGTAGGTCCGGACCTCCGTGATCCATGCATCATACCTACTTGAGCTTTTCGGATATTGAGTGTCGGGTTACATGGAGCCCCCGATGACGCATATGATCCTTGGCGAGCGCCATGGTTGCAGGGCCGCCGGGACTGCCAGCTTCAAGGTGTTGGGCTCGCCCCCTTCGCCTGGTTTGGCAGGCCAGGCTGTATGACGCAGTAGCTTCCTTTTACAGGAGCCTTCGGGGACCGGAGTCCATGCAGAGGCTTTTATTGAAAGGTTGTCTGCCACCGCGTTGTTGGCACAGGGGATATGGCGCTACTCCAAAGCATGAAATCTCTTCTCCACTTCTTGCACGCGGATAAGGTAGGCAGCTGGCTGTGGATCAGTATAGGAATACTCTCACTTGCCTTGTTTGATTGCGAGTTGGGGCCTGCTTTTAGCTAGCATCTGTCGTATTCCTATAGAAAGGGCAGTACTCAAGCCAAATATGAGGGCTTCATACTTTGCTATGCTATAAGTAGCTTTGGAGTCAAGATGCACCATGTACTTGAACTGCTCTCCTAACTGCGAGGTGAGCAGGACCCCCGCTTTGGCACCTCGCTCGCGCGAGGGCCGTTGCAGCAGAGTGTCTAGAGGGGTCCGGTGAAAACCAGGGCTCTGGTTCCAGACCACCATCGTCTTGACCCTCTAGATGGTATGGAGACGGAATCAATTCCACCTCAAATGTGTAGGTCTAGCGCATAGGACTAGCGTGTAGGACGGCTCTGAATCATGCCATTTATAACTGCTATGCATGAGCCAACATAGATTGTAATGGAGTGCACCGGACAGGACACATTTTTTCTTATTTTTAGCTTACTTCGGGCAATAGGGGGCAACAAGTCGTGCAAGAAGGCAGCAATTCGCCCCGGGTACCGAGAGTGTCCGGACCCTTCCGGGACTTTAGCCGTTCTAAGCTCTATTCCCAGTTTCTATGTTACCCTTACAAGAAAGAGAAAAAGAAAAAATATTCTACCACTACTTGGGGGTAGACTTACAGAGGTGTCCTATGGCCTGTGGTCTGGGTAGAGGTACCCATCCCCTGCAGCAAGGTGGACGCACCTGGGTGACATGCTTGTATTGGCCAAGGGATATGCTTGTCACTCCTCCTCGAGAAAGCTCTGTCCAAGGCACCAGGTAGCCCTGCTTTGGGCCGCCTGGTTAGGAGTGGAGCGTCTTGCGTTGCTCGTTGTGGTCAGAGCCGGAGCTCTCTTATTGGTCGTAGAGGACCTTTAACGTCCGCTCAGCATCTAGGAACCCCATCTCCTGGTCGTCACCGTCCTCCGGGTCGACCTTCTATTTACCCTCCCACTGGCGGGAGAGCGCACCATCCTGGCGCTGCTGTCAGAGCTCTCGGAAACGCTCCGACCAGCCTCTGGATCTCCCGGCACTTGCTGGCATTGTGCCGGTTGGTGTCGTAGACTGGGCGCCATCGTCGCTGCTGGACGGTTGTCACGAGCGCTTGTCAGTGCGCGCCCCCCGGCCCCCTGCGGCCGCTACTGTTTCTGCAGTTTGGGCTCCGGCCAACGGCTCGTCCTTGTCGCCAGCCTTCTTCTCCGTGCCACCAGGGCCCTCCCTAGTGGACTCACCCCCCTTGTTGGGCGGTGTGTGCCAGTTACGGCCCTCTGCGGCCCTGGCACACTTGTCCGCCAAGCTGAAGAGCTCGGAAACGTCCTGCACGTCATGTGTGGCCAACTTCTCGAGCATCTTCTTTTCGCGGATGCCTTGTCGAAAGGCGAGGACGACGGATGCATTGGAGATGCGAGGATGGTGTTCCTAACCTGGGAGAAGCGCTGGATGAATGAGCGCAACGACTCTCCCGGTTGCTGTTGTATGGTGTGGAGGTCGGCCTCCGAGCTAAGCCGGACATAGGAACTCCCAAAGTTGGTCGTGAACTGACGGCACAACTCTTCCTAGGAGGTCACAGACTCCTATGGCAAGTTCATGAGCCATGACCGGGCTGACCCGGTCAAGGCTACCGGGAAGTAGTTGGCCATGATGGTCTCATCCCCTCCTGCAGCTAGGATGGCAGTGGAGTAGATCTGCAGGAACTCGACAGGGTTGACCGTCCCTTCAAACTTCTCTAGCAAGTGTGGCCGGAACATTCCCTCGGCCACACCACCACACGAAGGTGTGGGCCAGAGCCATGCAGCCTCCCACTGAGCCTGGGGAGACAGGGTTTTGGCCCGTGTAAACGGGGCGCATGGTACCATGGGTACCATACTCCTCCCCGAGGCTGCGATGCCACTCGCGCTGTCGCTCGATGGTGACGTGGCCATCCTCCTTCTGACTGTGATGGCGGTCTAGCTCGCCCCTGAGGTCAGTAGTGGGGAGCCTGGACGTCGCCATCGAGTGGGTTGTCGCCGTCCTATAATCCCTTGTTAGATTACAGGGTGGCAGCTGTCCTATCCCTGGCCGTTGTCTCCTGTGACACGGCAAGTAGAGCACGGCGACGACCAAGTGGTCGACGTCGTTGCGCCATTGTTCAGCAGCGGACGAGGATGAGGGTTGTGCAGGAGCGTGCGGGCTGCCAACAGCGCGCTTTCCGGACTGGCTTCGGTCGGCACTTGTGATGCTGTCGATGTCGCCGCCGAGGGCTGCCAGGAGGCAATGGGCATCGTTGCCATAGAAGCCGGCACCGGTGTAGAGGGTCCCGCTCTGGGACTAGAGGACACTTTCTTCTCACTATGCCAGTGGCGGCGCGAGGGGCGGGAAGAACCTTCGAAAGACTGGATGTTCACCATCGTGGGTCACGGACAGCTTCAAGAACCAAAAGCCTCCCTTCCTGGCGTGCCAAATGTCGACGTGTTTGCTATGACACTTCCCCCGGTCTGCTCGGAAGCAGCCCGCGGAGATTCTTTTCATGGTGGGGCAAGTGGAACTCGAAGGTCTGGGCACAATGGCGTGTGAGAATGAGTTGTCTCGGTCGCGAACCCTTGCCCGAAGGCTGCCCCGGTCCTTTTATAGCCCAAGGCCGGAGCAGTTACAAGGTGTCTGGGGCCCGACAGGTGGCCCCGCGGCTATTTGTCTCCTATACATAAACTATAGGTATTTACAGATACATGCATTGTCACTGTCGGTGGAGTTAAGGCACGCCATCTGACACGTCTGGTGCTTCTGACCGGGTGGCCGGTGATGATGAAGTCCCCGTCTTGTTGCCGCGTCCTCTTGCTCTGTAGGGCGGCTCAGCGCCATTGGGAGGCACTGTTGCGCCATCACGCCTCGCTACCCTGTCTTTCACCGTAATGGTGAATAGACAGATGATGGTGGTGTGCGTCGTGCGCCATGTTTCTGGGGAAGGCGCGTGCCTTCAATGCTCGGTCTCGCAGCGCTCCTTCCTCCTTACTCCTTGGCCATCTGCCCGTTGGTCGTCGGAGTGACGTTCGGGCGGATAGCCCCCGAGACACGTATCTCCACCGGAGCCGTCTTGTGGAGTAGTGGGTGGTCCGGAGTTGTTGGGCACGTGGCAGCACCGGAGGCCTCCCGTGCTGGAGTCGAATCCGGAGCTGCAGGACAAGTGGCACATCCAGAGCCTTTCCCAGGGGTAAGGTACACCCGGAGTTGCTTCCCACGTGGCAGCACCGGAGGCCTCCATGCTGGAGGTCGGATCCAGAGCTGTAAGACGCGTGGCACCTCCGGAGCCCTCTCTGGCTGGGGGTGTGGCTCGGAGGTTCCAGGTACGTGGCAGTGTCGGAGCCCTCCTTGGTGGAGGGTGGGGTCTAGCACTAGGGGACACATGTCGGCCCCTGAGCCACTCTCAGCCGGTAGTCAGGCTCAGAGCCTGAAGACACGTCGCGACCCTTGGACAACCCATGGGGCCTAGAGCGCGTGGCTTATGCTGGGGCGCGCCTAAGCTGGGAAGGCGGGGCCCAGGTGCTTTTTACCCACTACGCGGGGGTACCCGGTTCACAGGGTACCGACACCTGCCCAGTCTCAATTTTCTCATCTGTGAATTTTCCTCAATGTTCTAGTCATAAGTCCGTGCCGAGATCATCCCAAGCACTAAGCTCGCGAGTAGATTCCAACTACTCGACTTTTGCCGCTCCTTCCAAAGTAACATTTAGCGTAGCCTAATTCCCTCGACAAGGTGCTAATCTACCAATTCTCTCTTAGGTTAAATTTGGTCATGCAATTGGGTATTCACATCATCTATATCTAATGCACAATATCATCTCACACCTATAGTCTATACAAATGTAAAACTTTATCAAACTTGCTTGAATGCAAACCAGTACTTGCCTGTTTTGCATGTGACTAGTATATAATCAGTTAGTGTTGCTGATTACTTGAGGCTGAATCATGTGCTCTTCTTGCTCCTTGATCCAACTCCACTTGGCTTCACAATTCTCCACGTCGATAACTATACGATATGAAATGCACATGCATTTAATTGTAAAGCTTTTGCTAACAAGGCCTAATACTAAGTTAAAAACCAGAACTCTATTTAATTAAGAATTTAAAATTGAACTGGGCCTAGTGGATGGAATTTGCTTAGCCATTGAGATCAAGTGCTAAGTGTTTCTTCTAATGGTCGTATTTCTACCTAAGAAAAGTACACTAAAAAGTATTGATCCAGAGCTCAACTTTAGTTGAAAATTTTCAGGTGAGTTCCTGGTCACAAGAAAGTATTCTGGACAAAAAATTAGCACTTTTCACTGAGTAGTTTTTCCAGAACAACTCCCTAAGCAATTAAGCAAAAAGGAATTAATTCTGAAGTACTTTGCATGATCATGCCAAAATAATTGAACTACAATTTCAAGTGTAGTTCATAGAGAATGACTGAATTTTCCTAGGATTTTTGGAGCTAAGAATTGCCCAAAACTTGTTTTCCAAGTTTGGAAGTTTTTCTGAAAAAAGTTTCTGTATTTATTTGAATTCAGAAGTTTGTATTCTGAATTCCCCTATACAAATCAACTCCAAATGAGCTGCAAAATTTAACAGGAGTTCAATAATATCCTAAGGAATATTCTGGCAAAAATTAAGGATATTTGGATGAACCAAACTCCCTCAATAATTCTTTTACTGAAAATCTTCAAAGAATTATCCAGAATTAATTATCTACTTACATACAAATTGGGTTACACATTTGGATAAAGTTTTTCAATCGGACTCTAACCCAATTTGAATCACTTGATTTGGAGTTTCCTAGCAAAAGTTATGAGCTACTATGAAGGAAATATGTAATTTAAATTAAATCGGGAAATGTTTAAACTCTGACGCTGGAGCCCAGTGCTACGTGGCGCCTCCAGAGACGAAGACACACGGGGCTACTGATTTAAACCGTGCAGCCACAAATAGATCAGGTGCAACAGAAAATCCCAGTTTAATTCTTCCGCTCACTGACAGCTGGCCCGCCCACCTTCTTCAACCTCCGATCGTTCCCGCGCGCCCACGCCGCCCCTCGCCGGAGCTCGTTGGGTCCCGACTTCCCGGCCTCCCCCGTGCTCCCACCGCCACCAGCCCCTATCTCGACGTGAGGAACACGTTGGGGAGGTCGCTCCAAGCCGGCGACGACCCTACCCTAGCTAGCGACGGTGCGGCGGCTCGGTTCTATTCCGGCGACGTCGGCCGCCTCTTCTAGCCCGCTAAATTCGATGACCTTTGGTCCTACAGTAACAGTGGAGTACGTAGGAGCTCGACGTGTATGCAAAAAGGATCAGGGATGGCTCTAAAGGTGCTCTCACCGTGCGCCCGACGGTTCCCGCCATGATCGCCGATGAGAAAACGTGAAATGGGCCGGCTACATTCAGTTTCGTGCTAGGTTTGCAAAGAATAATTGTTCCCTATCAAGTCTAGATCGTGTGTGCATGTGGCAGCTCGCTAGGATGTCAGAGTGCATAGTTTGGTGAACCATAACCGAAGGTTGAGTGAGAATTTTGCGGATTCTTACCCGCGGGTCAATTTGCACCGGCCGGAGGAAGAACGTGAAATTCGCCGGCGACGAGCAATGGTTTGGGATGAGTTTCAGGGAGGAGTAGCTCGAGGTCCTAGCGCGTCCAGGAGGGCTCTTGCTTGGGCGTGAAAGTCGTCGTGTGGTGCTGTCCACTTGAGCCTCCCCCTTCGCTTGCGTTCGGCCGCCGCGAGAAGAACCGATGCTCGGTGTTGGGAGGTCAATCACCGCTCGGTTGTGGTCAAGGAAGTAGAGGGAGGATCCACGGTGCGGTTTCGCTACTCGTAGGAGGTTTGTACGCACGATTTCGTCGGTTCCCAATCAACCGAGGCGTGGCGGCGGTGGCGCTGCTCAGTTCTTGCGCGAGGAGACAGTAGATGTTCGGGTTTCCGGTTTGTGAGCACAAGATTGCTTCGTGAGGTGATAAGAATCCCTTAGCACGTCTCCAACACGATGGAGGAAGCTGGAGGTGGCTCGACTGCAGCTCGGTGGCGCCCGATGCTCCTTCGGTGGCTTCGAGTGGAAAAACAGAGACTCGATACTTCGGGTGAAAGTCTAATTGTTCCAATGAACAGTGGGCCCCACTCTATTTCACCTCCTTATCCTCCCCCAAAAAGATCTAAAATTCTTGGCAGGTGATCAATTCAAACGTGTGGAGCTCAAATTTTAAATTTATTTGGAGAATTGACAATGCCCCCCTCCCCCAAATTCAAATTTGAATTTAAATTCTCATGCAATTTAAAGTCCTCTTTGAAATGGTTAGCAAATCACCTCCAAAATTCATCAAACTTTGCATCCCCACTATTTTGGACCTGAAAAATTCAAATATGAAATCTGATTTTTAATTTAGCTGTTGCAAATGAGATTTTTACCACAACGGTCCAAACGATTCTCTATAAAGCCAGCTTTCTTATTTCCTTGGAGTTGAAATAGAAAGAACGCGAAGCAACAAGCAAGGGATGAGCGCTTTGTCCATGAGATGGTAAATGAAAACGATTAGCCCCACATGAGGTTTGCATTTTATTGTGCTACCCCCATTTGAAATTTGAGTTAAACAAATTGAGTTCAAAAGCTGAATTTTAAACTTCCTCTTGCACATGAGAACTTCACACATGAAATTTAAATCAACTTTGGTTCCAAACATTCAAATAAATATTTGAGCTTGTGTGGTTGGACATGTGTGTCATCACATGTAGAAAGTTTTAGTAAGTCCTAATTTTCACAAACTTGAAAGAAAATGACATTCGAACTTTATTTTACTTCGTTTACATTTTTGGAACCTTTACAGTTTTTATAAATTTTAGCTAACCTGAAATACCCTCCGACACCTTCGTTCCTGGACTGCACCATTCTCAAGGCACGCGAGCCGCGTGTGATCTCCTTCCGGCACAACGAGTTCGCCGAGATCCCCAACGTCTCCGACACGGCGGCGCTCTAGGACGGCCAGGAGCTGCTGTACTCCTGCATGTAGTTGTTTCCTATCTAAATTGTGTTGGTTGATATATCATTCTCTTTTTTTAGAGCAGAGGAATGTGCTGCAGTTTCTGCAATAAAGCGATCATAGCTTCTTATGAAGCAAAGGCTAGGATGTTTTCTCATTATCTAAAAAAAGTAAAATTTAAGAGTGAAGTAAGGAATCTAGTATCCATATGCAAATTACAAAGAGAACATGACAAAAGTCAGACATTTTTTCTAAAATTATAGAATCCATATTCATGAATTGAAGATTTATTTTGAGTCAAAAAAGTGGGTTTTGACCCCAGGTTTATCCAATAAAATTATGCTTATAGTTACAATATTATAGCCATGAGAAACAACTTTCAAATATGAGTCAGTGATATCTTTTTTATCACATATTCTTGATATGGTCGAGTTTTTTGTTGGTCAAATGCCTTTAAGTTTCGTTTCATTTCTTAAATCTATCTACTAAAATCAATTACCTACTTTTGCAATAGCAGCACTAATTGTTTTTTAAATACTAGGACTGATAAAAGTAACATCTGCTATTTTTCATTAAACATAGACCATCCAGTAAACCATTACAACTGATGACAAATCCACCGGTCCATTAAACACAAACATATATGGAGTAAATTATCAGCACACACCGTGAAAATTAACATAAGCATACTAAATATCCGTACAAATTACGCATAGAAGCACATATTATATGTATATTACCCCTCCAACTCCAGCCGTCCCTCATTACCGATCAGTCATATCTCGTCCATGAGCTCTTGGAACGCGTCCATGGCGGTCGCCGGCAGCCCGAGGAGCACGTTGATGCTCTTCCTCTCGTTGCCGTGCGCGAGGAAGAGGATGACCTCCTTCTCCGGCAGCGTGACGGGGCCGGACATGACGGGCTCGCCCCAGCCGAAGTCGGCGCCGTGGAAGGCGAGCCGAGACCACGTGGTGATGAGCAGCGTGGACGCCAGCGACGGCCGCACGCGCGTCGCCTCGAAGTAGTCCACCGCCGACCGCACGTACTCGCCGGTCACCGTCCAGACGGCCTCCTGCACCAGCCCCGCCGCGCGCGACGCCGGCGCGGACAGCAGCTCGCCGGCGGTCGCCAGCGCGTTGGTCAGCACGATGCCGTTGCCGAAGTAGCCCCTGGGCAGCGGAGGCTCGAGGCGGCGCCGCCCGTCGACGGCGAACAGCAGCTTGGTGCGCTGCTCCGGGGCGAGCCCCAGCGCGGCGGTGCGCGCGCGCCAGACGAGCCCCGACAGCGCCTCGAAGGTGGTGCAGCGCTCCAGGTAGCCGCCGGAGAGCGCCATGCTGCGGACGCGCTCCAACCGGTCCGGGTCGAAGCAGAAGGAGCGGTACATCAGCTCCTGGCCGTCGTAGAGCGCCGCCGTGTCGGAGATGTCCGCGATCTCGGCGAACTCGTGGTGCTCGAACGAGATCACCGGAGGGTCGCGCGCCTTGAGGACGCTGCGGTCAAGGAACGGCGGCACGGTGAGCTCGGCCACGCCACGAGCCGTCTCGGCCCACGAGTTGACGAACTCCATGGCGCCGATGCCGTCGAACATGCAGTGGTTCATGGCCAGGCCAAGCGCGAAACCGCCACACTTGAAACGCGTCACCTGCGGTCAAATCCAACCAATGGTAACTAGTTTCTAAATGAATTATCGGGTTTTTGAAAACTTGGAACAAATCTTTGTCGAGTTGCTGGTAACACTATTGGAACAAATGAGTCAAGACCTTGACTAATTTCAGTACTCGACTGATAAAGATTAACGAACTGGTACATAATTAGAACCGAATTATTGTACAATTTGATTAAAATAAGCTGTTGAAGAGTCCCTACATGTTGCAAGATAAGAGTTGTTGTGTCCTGGTGTGAGTGTGACATGGGGCACACGGCGTCAGATGCGAATGAAACAAAAAAATGGATGGTGAAATGGTTTGGTTGATTTTAGGTGCAGGTTGGCCATCCAACTCTGTACGAAGAAAACATACTTAGAAGCGTCTGAAGGTCCAGAAGTGCTTGAACTATCTCCGGGTCCAACATTTCATCATCATGCAAAATATAAAAACAACAACATGCTACCCCCCCCCCCCGGCCCACTAGAAGTTTATTTCTTAAGTTGATTAAAGTCAAACGAATCTAGTTCTAACTAAGTTTATAGAAAAAATATTAACATCTAGCACACAGAATAAGTATATTATGAGAGTGCAAGTCATTAAGAATCTAATGGTATTAATATGTTTCTATAAAAATTAATATTTTTTCTATTAACTTGGTCAAAGTTAGATTAGTTTGACAGAGGGAGTAATATTTGTATACCCGTTTTAGGCTACTATCCAAACCACAAGCCTGTTTGAAAGCTAGTAGTTTCTTGTGAAAACACTGAATCTTCAATACGAGTAGCCAAAAACCTTCCCTTAAACCATCCATCTTTCAAGTTTCAACTCCCATCTCCTGCCCACTTCCAAACCAGTAATAACTCTGCTCCCTTTGCTGCACCGCTCACGCGGCAGCAGTAAAAGTGACGGGCGCATGGATCCGTGCGCGAGGTGCTCATCTCCCTCCTTTCACCGGAACGGGAACACGCCTCGCCATTAACGCCCGGCCCGTGGTGGCAGCCCCGTCTCGATCACCGTGCACCCCGCCGGAAACATGCAGGCTAGCTAGCGGATACTATAGGAGGAGTGTTTAATGGCCGGCGTGTGTGTATCTGTACCTGCGCCGTCATGGGCGGCATCTCGAGGATGCTCTTGGCGCCGCGGACGGAGTAGACGAGCTGGCCGAGCGCGGCGGGGTCGGGCTTGGTGAGGTCGCCGACGTCGGCGAGGTCGCAAGCGGCGTCCGCCTCCACGAACACGGCGCCCTCACCGGTCAGTTCCACCGTCAGCTTCATCTCCGGGCTGATGCCCAACCGGCCGGCCAGGGGGTGGTAGTGCACCAGCGCCCGCGCCAGCGCGTCGCGGAGCGCGGCCGCCGCGTCGCCCTTGGCGCCGGCGCCGGGCCCGTGGCAGTACACCGTCTGCACGATCACGGCGATGTTCTGGTCCAGGTTGGAGAGGTAGTACCGCTCCCCCGTCGGCGTCGGCCCCGCCGGCGGCACTAGCGTCGGCTCGCCGCGCTTCACGCTGACCCGCCGCTGCGGCTTGTCGCTGCCGTTCTCCTTGATCTCCACAACCTGCATGTTAATAATTCGCCGTATCAGACGATGCTCAACACCCAGCAAGCAGATCAGAACGCCGCAGCGATTAAGCTGTGATGTAGCATTGCCCACTCACCATGGTTGACGACGAGTCGACTCGACGGAGAGAGAGGATCTTGGAGAGAGAGAGGATCTTGGAGAGAGAGAGAGGAGAGAGAGAGGGGGGGGTTAGAGGGTGGCTCGTGAATGGAAGTGGGTTTTGCAAGGTGGCGTTTATATAGGACTGGTGGTGGTCGCTTGCTCGATGGAAAGAGTAAAAGGTGATGCAAGAACCGTTGGGGTTGGAGGGGTTGCGTACTCTGTCTGGCTGCTGCAAGGAGAATCTGTACTATAGCAAACTGAATTATTTTGGTGGGTGAGAAACCCACGATAATATTTATAAAACTCACGACAATATTTATTTTTATGAGTTTTTTGATTATTTTCGTGTGTCTCTATCTCACGAAATTAAAATGACGAAAATACACCTTTTTCGTGGGCCGTCCACAAAAATATATTTATTTTCATGGGTCACACACAGCCATGAAAATAATATTTTCATAGGCCAGGTTGGGCCCACGAAAATAACATTTTCATGGGTCTGGCTGGGTCCACGAAAATAATATTTTCATGGGCCTCGCTAGGCCCATAAAAATAATTTAGTCATATTTTCATGGTCGGGTTTGGCCCATGAAAATAATTTGACCATATTGTCATAGGCTCTTTTGAGGCCCAGGAAAATATTGTTGTCATATTGCCTAAACCATTCATTTATTGACACATTTACACTTTGACAAATATATATATATATATATATATATATATACATATTTAATATAGTAAACATTCAACACACATTTAATACAGAAAACATTCAACACATATTTAATATAAAATATCAAACATCACAATCGTTACAAACGGTTTATTACAATCGTTTGGTACATTCATGTTTGACCATCAACACATATTAAAAATAAAGTAAATTGATCGCCCGTCAACCTCTCGTCTTCAGTAACATGTAGTATTATCTCTAGCTAGACTGTAAATGTGAAAATATAAGATATTAGATAAAAATGTATCCTAATTACTCTCACGGAATAGTAATCAATTAGCCAAGATGTTTATCTCATTTAAACAATTAACCTAGTTGCTATCGCCAGGAGCAAAGTATTGATTGATAGAGTTGTATTCTCCAAATTGTCCCGCTGGAGACGGAGTTTGCAGATTTCTAACTGACATTGACGATGATCCCTTAAAATTAAAAATGAGGCATGTTACAATATTACTATCATTTTATAATAAAAAGAGAATCTGACGAGTATATATACCTGCGTTTCTGTGGTAAAAAGGGGTGTAGACATCGGTTGCGGGGGATACGCCAAAAACTGTGGAGGCGACGACAACGGTGGCATAGCGATACGTAATCCAAGTTGAGAAAAATATCCCTAAATTGTTTATACCTAAATAACAATAAAGGCACAATCTGCATCAAAAAATATACATACCACCCAGGTCGACCGACGAGGCAGAGGTGCAGGGCGTGGCCGTGGCTGAGCAGCTCAGCACCGGAGGGGCCGGAGCGGGACAGGGGCTGAGCAGCTGCGCCGGGGCACGACCGGGGCTGAGCAGCTCCGCAACGGAGGGGCCAGAGCTGATCACAGCGCCGGAGCGGGACATGGGCTGAGCAGCTGCGCCTGGCCACGGCCGGAGCGGGACAGAGGCTGAGCCGATGCGCCGGGGCAGGGGCCGGAGCTGAGCACGGTGCCGGAGCAAGACCGTGGCTGAGCAGCTGCGCTCGGGGGCGGGGCCGGACCTGAGCAGCTGCAGCCGGGCTCCGGAGGAACGGGCGGCCGCTGCGGTGTGCGTCGCACTAGGGACGGGTGGCGGCAGTCTGGGGACGGACGGCGGCGTGCTGGGGACGGGTGGCAGCCGGGCTCCGGAGGAACGGCGGCGGCTGCGACATGCACCGGGCTACGGACGGGCGGCGACAGGCTTTGGACGGGTGGCGGGCTGAGCTGGGGACGGGCAACGGCGTGCTGGGGACGGGCGGCGGGCTTGGGACGGGCTCCGGGGCTTGGGATGGGCGGCAGCCGGGCCTCGGAGGAACGGCGGCGGCTGCGGCGTGCGTCGGGCTAGGGACGGGCGGCGGGCTAAGGACGGGCGGCGGCAGGCTAGGGGCTGAGGCGGGCTAGGGACGGACGTCGGGCTGGGGACGCCCGGCGGCCTGCAAGCACTCCGATCGGCGGCGCTGGGGTAGGAGGTCGAGAGCGGAAACTGGTTATCGAGATGCGATTGTTGTGGCGTCCGGACAGTAAACTTTTTGTAATTTCGTGAGCCAGTAGCAAGATGACGACAATAAACGCGATGTTGTGAGCCACGCACACGCCGATGACAAATAGCCTAGTTTTGTGTGTCGTACCCCTCGTGTTTCCATGTGCCTGCGCAAACCCACAAAAATACATGCATATATTGTCGTGTGCCGCCCGAAGCCGATGGCAACAGGCCTAGGTTTGAGTGCCGGATCCCCTTTATTTTCGTGCGCCACATGAGAACCACGACAACATGCCTAGATTTGTGTGTCGTACCTCTTTTATTTTCGTGTGCCACGCGAACCCACGAAATTATATGCAATTATTGTTGTGTGCCGCCTCAAACGCACGACAACAGGCCTAGATTTGTGTGTCGTACCCCTTTTATTTTTGTGTGCCACCCAGACCCACGAAATTACACGCTATATTATCGTGTGCCGTCGAGGCCGACGAAAATACGTTCTTCATTGTCGTGTGCCGGATTCTAGCGGACAAAAATAGACAGCTATTATCTTGTGTCGGTTTCTGGCAGACGATATTACGTGCAGATAAACAGAGTCTTCCCGAGCCCAAACCTTACTTTTGCGTGTCGTGTTCTTGCCAACGAAAATACATGCAACTATTGTCATGAGTCTTCTTCTGGCCGACAGAAATTCTCACTTATTTTTGTGTGTCTGGTGCTAACCCACGACATTTTATGTTATTTTCGTGTGCTTGTGCCCTAGCCCACGAAATTGTACCTTATTTTCGTGTGCTTACACTTTGGCCCACGAAATTGCATGTCATTTTTGTGAGCTAGGTTCTGACTCACGAAAATAATTTTATTTTCGTGAGAGCCCATGAAAATATATTTAGCCGACAAAAATAATACATTTTTCTATAGTGCAGAAACTATGGAGATCAAATCCAGGAGACAAGTTGACAACGAATTGACAATTTTGCTGGTACAAAGTATTATTATTCTCCTGTTTTCGAGGCCACCGCGCTAGAGATGCTCCTAAGTTCCATTGATGAACTATTCAAATTGCCATATTTTTCCTCTAAGGTGACATTTAACCACAAAAAGTCGACGTGGTCGGGTTAAACAAACACATAGAGTTATACTTTAAGGGTTGTTTGTTTGCCAAACTTGTCATAGTCGAGGTGGCACCAAAACTTGAAGAAAAGAGTCGTGTTTCCTGTGGCGCACCAAAGTATTAGCATGAATCAAGCACCACCTGTGACAATGCCACATCTTTAGTAGGGGACAACCAAACAACTCTTTATGTCATTCTCACTATAAGGTTTCATTTAACGGTTTTTAATAGTGTCATGTCATATAAATATATCTAAGTTATGAATAGAATATTTTTTCTTAATGTAAAGTTTTATTTTGGGTTTTATAGGCTAACATATTATTTAAACATTATACCTAAATGAACAACGAGAGCTTAATGAAATGTGTGGAAAAACACATTATTCTCAGTAAACGTTCTATTCCAGTTTGATAGTGTAGATAACTGTGTACACCATGCTCCATCCTTCTAAACACAACTCCTCTC
Source organism: Neostapfia colusana (assembly GCA_030760725.1). NCBI lineage: Eukaryota > Viridiplantae > Streptophyta > Magnoliopsida > Poales > Poaceae > Neostapfia > Neostapfia colusana. The sequence continues at coordinate 37,246,280 of JASWHV010000016.1, forward strand.
TCTACTATCATAAATTCCATGACACATCATTTTTTTACTTATGTGACATGTCATTTATTGAGAATGGCCTTAATACACACAACAGAGGATTTGAAATCTTCCTGTTATAAAGTAATCTTTGAAAGAAAGAAATGAAAGCTGAGCACAAGCAAAGAACAACGGAGAGGATAAGTTAGTCAGTGGGCGGCGTTCGTGCTCCCGGGTCCCCCACGGCGGGCCCGCCGTACCGGAGGATGGCGCAACAACACGCGAGTACGTCGGCGTCGGATCGCTGGCTCCGGCCGTAGCTGCTCCCGCGTTTGATGGACGCCGGTGGCCAAACTCCAGCCGACGAGATTTCTTTCAGAGTTGGTTTTAGCGTGCAAGGTCCGGTGGCCGACTGTGCGGACGCCAGCGTGCAGGTGCAGGACAACAAAACCACAGCTCGCAGGCTCCGCGTGCAGGTTCATGGAGATGCTTATGAAGATAGAAAAATTGTTGTGATACACCAAATCTTAGAAAATTTTTATTGTCATTTTAGACTTACATTTTTCCAAAAAGATAACTTCCTTGCTATGATGTCACTGCCCATGAATTAGGCTTGGGCAGCTTGCTCAACATATCAGCATTGCCAATTCAATGTCTTTTACTTGAGATAATTGCTGAAAAAAATCAGTGCATTGAATGTTACCTTTTAAGAGGGGAATCATGATCTTCCTATTTCCTTATGGGATGTCTATTACATCCTAGGTCTAGAAGGAAGGACTATAGTAAGTAGTATAAAAAGGGCGGATAAAAAATGGTTTAACTTATACCATGAAGATGATTCATCCAATTTAGGCAAATTTTAACACTCTAAGATTGTGGCTTTGGTTATACCACGCTATAACTCATGAATTTTGTTGTAGCATGTTGCAAATTCTCTTATATACAACACACTGAAAGTATGAGAAAGTGATATTTTCAACTTTTTTATCTCCTTGCATTAAAAACATTACAACTTTAAACATTGGGTAAACATATATTGTTGTATTTTCTATCTATAAATTCTTTTAGATTTTTTAATAGACAAATAACTTATATTTAAGGAAATGTTTATTTTATAAACGAAACTATGTGAATAGTTAGTTATATACGTCAAGAGGTAGCCTAATCTATAGATGCAAGCACCCCATGTTCTCTTGTAATTCATCAAGAACAATGCATGTGCTAACTCTATAATTTCCAATGCATAATTCTACAAAAATAGAAAAAGAAATAACACTAAACTCACGAATCTTGAAATAGATCTAACCTGTCTCATATGCTAAGTGAAAGGATTTTCAAATGATTAAAAATTAGCATTTATTGTGGTAATCGACATATAGTCATGATACTTAACAACAATCATAGCGAAAAGATGATATATGCTCGGGTTACCCCCATAGATTTTTCGAACCTCTACAAATCCATATTTTGAAGCCCACTCCATGGCATGGCCCGCTCTAGGCCCAGACGGAAGCGACGAACCTGTAGGGCCTAGGTCATGAGGGAGGCTATGATTACAACACTTGTGTAAGTAGGTATGTGCTATATTGAATTGCTTGGATATGTGTTGTATTGATAAAGATATTTTAGACAACATTGATCTTGATATTGTTTTTCATGATTTTGTGTCTAGAAATGTCTCACGAAATTCTTTTATGAAGCATTGTTGTCAATAAAATCATTAAAATTTATTCTTACTTTAGGTAATCGTATTAGCAGACATACTTATTTTATTTTGGTACTCTTTTCATTTTTTATGGTAATATGATTTAAGTGTTTAATACTTATTATTAGATGTATATATGAGGACAACTAGAATGTAAACAACTCTTTGATGCAATGTCGTAAAAATCTTCCTATGTCTCACAATCTTCATCCTAAGTTATTGTATTTTTGTATTTAAAACCCTCCATCTGGGAATGGTATCGACACTTTATTTTTTCAATTTATATTGTTAGCTAGTAGGGCTTAAGTGTAAAATGCAGTGTAAAATGCACTTTATTTTTTCAATTTATATTGTTAGCTAGATCGTTTGACCTAGCAGAGATCATATCAAATAGTTCTTTGCATTTTAGTAGTACATTATATATATTTATAAATACATTTTAGTGTAAATATATGTTAATAAATATTATAACCATTAGATCCATCACCACAAACTCATGATGGAAGTCGCATATATCATTTAGGGTTGAAAGTCCCCTTACCACGACTCATCACATTTCATTTAGTTAACATATGAATCTTAAATAACCGCGATATGTAATGATAGATTTGATGGTTACATACGCAGGAGGGCCCATTTCAGCGAGAATCAGAGGAGCTCTGCCAAAAACTGGTTATTTGCTGACCTGATTTACAGTGGAATCAGGTGAATCGATTCTTCTTTTTTGTGAAGGAACCGTGAATTCAAAAAACCCACTTCACCGGTCTCAAAACAACTTTTCAACCAATCAAACACATACTTGCTATCTATTTACCCACAAATGCTATCGAACACCATCACAAACTGATTATGATTCACCAGAAGAATCACTCCACTGAAGAATTAGAAGTGAATCTAAAAGACTCAGGTTGTGGAGCTCTACCAAAGGGACCCTTAATGTGTAGCACTCATTTACCATTGCAGTCCACTTGTCCTTAGCTCTTGTTTGGCATAACGTAACACCCCAAAAATTCTTGTTAAGACCCTAAATCATGTTAAGAGGGGAATTTAAAAAATTTTGGACGTATTGCATGTTTTGCAAAAATTCAAATTCAAACTGGAATTCAAATTAAACTCAAATCAGAAAAGAAATAGAAAAAGAAAAAAAAAAGAAAACAGAAAAAAACCGGCCAGTGGGCCGCAACCCACCAGCCGGCCCAACCAGAACCCGCGCCAGCCCGCAGCCGCGCGCGCACCTTTCCTCCCACTGACAGGCGGGGCCCGCCAGTTCTTCGTCTACCTCGAGCCCGCGCCAGACTCTCTCACCCCGAATCCAAACCGATCCGGATTTCTGCGAATCCCAGCCGAATTTCGCTCGGGGGCGACGCGAACTCGATCTAAACCACCCCGCCGCCCTCCCCCGTCTATAAAAACCCGGCCTCGTTCTGTTTTTCCCACGCGATCTGCTGTTTTTCCTCCGGTGAGAACCCGAGCCTTCTCCGGCGAATTCTGGCCTATCTACGCTCGGAAATTCCGATCTAACTCGCTGGTCTTGATCCACCGCCTCTGGGGAACCTTGCAGGTGCAGAAAACCCGGTGACTTGCGGTGTAAACACAGCGCCGACGAGCCTCGCCATGAATTCACCTCGGACCTCGTCGCCGATCACCTTCCAGGACCTCCGAGCTCAAGAAAACCCCCGAGGTGAGATCCCCGACCTCCCCTCCACCGATCTATGCCATAAAATCACAGTTCTAGGAAGAATTCTCGAAGATCCGAAAATCTCCGGCGAGATCGCCGCTTCCCGCCGCCGTGCGCCGCCGGCAGCGCCGCCCGCGCTCGATCAGAGCGACGTGGCCGCTTGTGCGTCGTTTATTTTAAATCGCACGGTAGGGTTTAAATCTCCGCGTACCGATTCGACGTTATAATCTCAGCCGTCGGTTTAAAATCGGACGGTCCACGTCAGCCCCGCGTTATAAAGACTGGAAATCTTACGTGCTACCCCCTAGGGTTCTCGGGAAATAAGAGCTAGCCCCGGAAACTTCTGATCTAGTCCCTGGAACTTCAGAAAATCATGTAAATTCATTTAAAAATCAGTTTTAGCCCCTGGACTTAATAAAAATTAGGAAAAACTCCTCTGTTATGAGTAGCTAGACCCCTGAGAATTCTTAAAATAATAGTATAGACCCTGTAGTGGGGTGAGTTTACCTTTTTAGCCCTGTTTAATATTTAATTTGGGAAATTGAATATGTGGCTAGTGTTTAAAACTTAAAAAGGGGGACAAACATATTGTCAAAATTAAATTAAAGACTTTCTCAGTATTTAGGAAACTTTGGAGTGAGATAAAAACATATTTTGGGCTGAAGTGAATCTGTTTAATTTATTATTCACATTTAGGGACACATTTTTAAGTAAAGAATAGTTCTAGAAAATAGGAAAAATAATTGTGAAATAGTTTACATCAGAGGAAAATGTCAAAAATATATTAGCAAATATTTTAGATCAGAACCTATTCTGTTTAGATGATGTATCTTGTTATTTTTATAATAAAGTTCACACTTAGGCATAGGAAATAAATCTGAAAATATAGCAACTAATAAATGATAAATGGAGTTTCTAAAATCCAAAGAATTCAGTTTAGAGTTGGTAGAAATTATGAAGACACATATGGAGAAGGAAAATACCTTTCATGCATACTAGGTAGCTAAAAGGTGTAGTAATTGAATATAATGAATTTATTTAAATTGGAGACTCATATATATAGTATGTAAGTATAAATGTGAACACAGAAGTAGGAATCATATACATATGATCAAAAGTGCATGCAAGCCACAAATCAACACACATAGAGTAACCACAACACATATAATTGTGAATGACTTTCATAAATGTGAATGTGTGGTTTGTATGAAGTGGAAGTGTGAACTATGTCTTATGGATTGTTGTTTTTATTTTGCTATGTGTGATGGTATGATGTAGAACCTGCTCAAGAGCAAGTTATTCCTTTCCAAGATCAGGACTACCCATTTCAAGAGCAGCAGAAAGGAGGCAAGTGTCCTTGACCACTTTGATCCTATGCTAGGATGTGTAGATAGAATTATTTGCATTGTCAAATGAAATATGAAACCCATGCTAGGAAGTTTCCCTAGAATTGCATTACCTTGTTTTCCTTGTAGCTTGGGTTGGGATTTATTTTATCATGTCATTTATTATTATGCATATGCTTAGCCATGCTTAGAATGTGATATTTGGGACATGAGATCATCAGTTTATTTCACCATACTCTCGAATGAGATATTGTGAGTTATGTAGGGGTAGGGATCAAGGCAAGTTGGATGTTTTGGTTGTGTGCTGGGTGCACGAGACTCGGGTTTGTGTTTAGTACTTGCCTGGATCCTAAGGACCGGTTCATGGAGCATGTAACCTGGCTTTACAGTGCCAACCACATACTGAGATGGGGCAGGTTGGCCAATTAATTAGGTGTATCCCCGGCGTAGTATGGGTGTGTTGTATGGTGCGGGGAATAGGTGTCAGCTGGATTACCATATGAACCGCAAGGCTCAAGAGGGGGCCACTGCAGCGGAGTTGGAGCCTCTTGTATGCTGTTAGGGGTGAAACCTCAGTGGGCCCACGCTCGTCGGGAATCCCTTTGTAAAGGCTTCGTAGTGATCTCCTGGCTACACACCTGGAAAGTGTGAATGTGGTTCGTGGCCACTGGCATAATGGAGGTTCTTTTAGTCCACCCGACAACGGGGGATGAAATCACTACATGTGGGTACAGTGGTACAAACTCTGCAGAGTCAAAACTGTCATGACAACCGTGCTCACGGTCAAGAGCGGCTTGGACTTATTCATGATTAGAGGATTGATGGTTTTGGAAGTTAAGTGGGGAGCTTAACATTGAAATTGATGCTACGGTTACTGGATTATGATGATGGGATGGGAGATTGGGACCATTTCACCTGTGTAGTAATGTAGGTGCTTAATAAGATAACATGATAGGTATTAATTGCAAAGTGCTTTAACCATGAGTTCAATCTTTCCTTGTTCTAGCCATGCATGACATAACTTTCCCACACTTGCTGAGTACCATCGGTACTCAACCTTGCACATTTTGTTGGTTTATATTGCTGCTCAGGTCAAGATATTGAGGTGGTGTATAATGACCAAGACTTTGGACTCGAGGAAGGTTTCTAGGTTCATGGAGACCCCCGGGCAATGCCTATGACGGAGCCCTAAAGAATAATATTCCGCTGCTAGTTTATTTACTTGTGATGAACTTATTATTGTCCATCGAGACATTTGCTATGTAAGACTTATTCATATTCGACACCTGGCTTGTAATAAATGATGCTCCACTATTGTCATCACATGTATGAGAAAATGATCCTGACATACATGTGATATTCACTTGGTTGTTCTTCGGAAAAAAACCGGGTGTGACAGAAGTGGTATCAGAGCCAAGGTTGCCCGTAGGAACGTGGACCTAGGTAGAAATGGACGTATTTAAGGGCCTTATTTTCCTAAAAACTATTTTACAAGGTGTGTGTTGAAAAGTGTTATTTAATAAAGTCACTTTCTTCATCTTACCCCAACTTTCATTCAAAATAGGATTTTTATTTAAAAGTTTATCTAACTTAAGTTTAAATGCTTTCTGTTTTAGATGGTTCGCATGATTCGCACAGCTCGCAAGTCCACAGGAGGGAGAGTTCCCGTAGTTGCCCTTGCCGAAAGAGAGGAGAGCCGTCCGGTGACGTACCTTTCCTACGTATTGGCAGTAGGAGGCTTGTTGCGCCGTCTTCGACGTATGCACGAAGCCGCCGGCAATACGTGCAAGCTAATCATCCACTATAACTCCACCAGGACCATCCAAGGGAAGAGGGAAGAATGGAGTTCAGAGATGAGGATCATACACGAAAATCAGCTGCTTAAGATCCACCACTCTCCAGCTTGTCGAGCGACACAGGTCGATGCGGAGAAGGATGTCACCTGGGAGGCCATCACCTGCTAGAGTCACATCTATCGTCGCCACCTGGACAGGACTGAGTACATGTATGTCCTCCAGCGTGAGAGTGGTACAACGGAGTATAAGTACCCGCCAGTGCAGCAAGGGACTTTCCATGAGCACATGGACTTGTGCTTGGAGGATGCTGCTATGCTCAGCACTCGACTGCAGGAGTGTCAGCAAGAGCTTCAGGATGTTCGGGACACCCTGAAGGAAACGGAGGCGTTGCTGCGAGCCTGCCTGAGGGCGAGAGAAAGAGGAGATGGAAATGAATTGTGTGTCACCGTGAATGATACATGGACTCCTGACTCCCCAGATCGTCGGGCGATAAGGCGTCGTCGCACTTCTCCACCAGCAGCCTCCCCACCCAAAGCAGAGTCAGAAGGCAGCCGAAATGATGAGGAAGATCCCGAGAAGCCAGCTCAAGAAAACGAGTAGTGTAGAGTCCTTCCCTTAGTTAGCAAGATGTCGAATAGTCGAGTCGTTACGTTAAGTTAATGGTGTGTTAATGCTTGGTGTGTGACGTGAGTTGTGGAAGCCATGAGCAATTGTCCACAGCCTCCTCTTTAGATTGTTTTGCTTTGGTGTGTGAACCCACATGAAATAATAGTGCATTTATTTTTTTTGTGAGAAATGAACCCTCAGAAAAGTATAACAAAGCCTCAACACTTCAAAGTACAAATAAATGAAAGTAGTAAGATGATACTAAATGCTTTCAAATTAACATTGGTTGATTCTGCCAGATGGCCGGAAGAGGAAAAGGACGTGCTGCCAACCCCGCCAACAACAACGATGAGGCATGCAACCCTCATCTTTCTGGAGGCCAGGACCGGGGTGGTCGTCGTGAAGGAGTTGATCCCCTCCACCAAATGCTGGAGAATCAAAATCAGCTCATCCAGAACTTGACTCAAGTGGTGGCCAACTTGCATCAAGTTCCACCTCCACAAGCTGCACCACGCCAACCAAGGTTGAGTGAGTTTCTAGGAACTCAACCTCCAAAGTTTGCAAGTGCTGCTGAACCTCTGGAGGCAGATGATTGGCTAAAGACCATTGAAAGCAAGATGAGGATCATCCAGTGCCAAGGGTATGAGAGGGTGCTTTTTGCCTCTCATCAATTGCATGGACCTGCTGCTGATTGGTGGACCGCCTACGTGGCTACCCATCATGACCCTGAGAACATCACTTGGGAAGAGTTCAAGCGTAGTTTCCGCAACCATTACATCCCAAGAGGTGAACTCAAAAACAAGAGGAAGGAGTTTTTGGGACTGCAGCAGGGGAACATGACGGTGAGGGAATACCTCACTAAATTTACTCAACTATCCCGTTATGCCCCACGGGACATAGAGACTGATGAGCAGAAACAAGATTGTTTCATGGAGGGACTTACCGCGGAGATGCAGTGTGCAATGTCCTCAAATGAGTATGAAAGCTTCCAAAAGATGGTGGACAGAGCGTTTGTGGTGGAAAGGAAACTGAAGGCCTTGGAAAATGAGAATAAGAGGAAGGCCGGGTGGTCACATCAAGCCTCAGGGAGCAACACCCGCCCACGTCTGATGCCGCAACCTACAGGGCAGACGAACCATGCTGCGGTATCCTACTCAGCACCAAGAGGGTACAACCCGAACTACAGGCCTCCCGCAGCACCAGCACAGCCACAACGTCAGTTTGTACAGCAACCTCGCCCCGCATATCCACCTCGACCAGTAGTGCGAGGACCTCCAAACCAACCCCAAGACAATAAGGGCCAAGCCCCTAAGATTGGGGTGCAATGTTTTAGCTGTGGTGAAGTGGGGCACTATGCCCATAAGTGCCCAAAGAAGAAGCCCACGCAGCCACAACAGCAGAATGTAATGAGAGGACGGGTGAACCACGTCACTATGGAGGAAGCACAAGAGGCACCCAACGTGGTAGTTGGTAAGTTTCCTGCCAATTTACACATTGCAACCCTACTGTTTGATTCTGGTGCTACCCACTCATTCATTGCCCAAGGGTTTGTTAAGAAGCATGACCTAGCAACAACACAAATGAACCATATGCTAGCCGTAAACTCTCCGGGTGGAGAAATAAGGACAAGACAAGTGTGTCCCAAGGTGAACCTAGACATTAATGGGGTAGTATTTACTGCTAACCTCATAGTGATAGATTCACAAGGGATAGATATTATTTTGGGTATGGATTGATTGACCAAACATAATGGAATCATCCATTGTTTGACCAGAACGGTGGAACTAACTCACCCTAGTGGCACAAGAGTAAAGTTCATAACAATACACGAGCCTAGGAGGGACAATAAATTAAATCAAGTTGAGGTGAAAGTTGAGGAAATCAGGACCATCAGGGAATATCTAGATGTTTTTCCGAAGGAGTTGCCAGGTATGCCTCCCGATCGTGAAGTGGAATTCGCAATTGAGCTAGTACCTGGAACAGCCCCGATATACAAGAGACCTTATCGGATGGACTCCAAGCAGCTGGGAGAACTCAAAGATCATTTGAGAGAATTGACGGAGAAGGGGTATATTCGTCCTAGTTCCTCACCTTGGGGAGCTCCGGTCATATTGTGCCCAAGAAGGACGGAACCCAAAGGTTATGCGTGGATTACCGTGCCTTGAATGAGGTAACCATCAAGAACAAGTACCCATTACCCCACATTGAAGACTTGTTTGATCAGTTGAGGGGCGCTTGTGTGTTCTCGAAAATTGATCTTAGGTCGGGATACCACCAACTCAAGATAAGGCAAACTGATATTCCCAAGACAGCTTTCGTATCTCGGTACGGACTGTATGAATACACCGTCATGCCTTTCGGGCTAACTAAGCCCCGGCATACTTCATGTATCTCATGAACAAGGTATTCATGGAATATCTGGACAAATTTGTGGTGGTTTTCATAGATGACATTCTCGTCTTCTCCAAAGATGAAGAAGAACATGAGAAACATGTAAGGTTGGTGTTGCAGAGGCTGAGAGAACACCAACTATATGCCAAGCTGAGCAAGTGTGAGTTTTGGCTTAAGAGAGTTCCCTTCTTAGGACATATAATCTCGGAGGGAGGAATCTCCGTAGATCCCGCCAAAATCGAGGATATACATAAGTGGAAGACCCCTGAAAATGTCGGGGAAGTTCGAAGCTTTTTGGGATTGGCTGGATACTATCGACGATTTATTGAGGGATTCTCTAAGATCTCGAGACCCATTACCAAATTGTTGGAGAAGGGAATCACATTCACATGGACGCCACAGTGCGAAACGAGTTTTCAGGAGTTAAAGAAAAGACTGACAACAACCCCAGTGCTGGTTATGCCAGATATGCAGAAGAACTTCACGGTGTACTGCGATGCCTCTGGAAACGGGTTGGGATGTGTTCTCATGCAAGAAGGGCATGTCGTGGCTTATGCATCCCGGCAGCTTCGGAAGCACGAGAAAAACTATCATACACATGACTTAGAACTAGCCGCAGTGGTACACGCGTTGAAAATTTGGTGGCACTATTTGATGGGGAAGAGGACCGAGATATATATGGATCATAAGAGTTTGAAGTACATATTCACACAGCCAGACCCCAACCTCAGACAAAGGAGATGGTTAGAGCTAATCAATGACTTTGATGTGGGCATCAACTATCATCCTAGGAAAGCAAACGTCGTGGCCGATGCTTTAAGTCGGAAAGTGCAGGTCAATAAGTTGAGCTTGAAGGACATGCCTGCAGAATTGAAGGACGAGGTTATGAGGCTCAATCTATGCCTGGTAAATAGTGGTGAAGTCATCGCCATGGAAGTAGACTCCACACTCGAGCGAGACATCCGCGAGGGTCAAAAGAAAGACGAGAAGATACAAGAGATCAGACAACTCATCAAGGAAAATAAAGCTCCTGGTTTTAGAGAGGATGAACAAGGAACGGTGTGGCACGGGAAAAGAATCTGTGTGCCAGAAGTAAAGGAGATCCGTGAATTGATTCTGAAGGAGGCTCATGATTCTGACTATTCCATTCATCCTGGGAGTATGAAAATGTACCAGGACCTCAAGAGCAGGTATTGGTGGTATGGCATGAAGCGAGATGTTGCGGAACATGTTGCCCTATGTGACACATGTCAGTTGGTGAAAGCAGAACATCAACGACCCGTGGGATTATTGCAACCACTCAAAGTGCCTGAATGGAAATGGGAAGAAATCAACATGGATTTCATCGTGGGATTGCCTAGGACCCAATCAGGATATGATTCGATATGGGTCATCATTGATAGGCTAACCAAGGTAGGTCATTTCATCCCCGTGAAAGAAAGCTACAGCGGATCCAAATCGGCAGAGCTGTACATGTCAAGGATCGTGTGTTACCATGGAGTGCCAAAGAAGATTGTGTCGGATCGAGGGACACAGTTCACCTCAAGGTTCTGGCAGAAGTTGCACAAAACCATGGGAACCTATCTGAACTTTAGTTCTGCCTATCATACCCAAACTGACGGGAAGACGGAGAGAACCAATCAGATCCTTGAAGATATGCTGAGGGCATGTGCACTTAAAAACAATAGAAGTTGGGACAAGAACTTACCGTATGCGGAGTTTTCCTATAACAACAGCTATCAAGCTAGTATGAAGATGTCGCCGTTTGAAGCTTTGTACGGGAGGAAGTGCAGAACTCCCCTATTTTGGAACCAAACAGGGGAAAGTAAAGTGTTTGGTCCAGAAGTACTACAAGAAGCCGAGGCGAAGGTGAGGGAAATTCGCAATAACTTGAGGATAGCACAGACACGCCAAAAGAGCTATGCCGATGTACGAAGAAGAGAGCTCGTTTTCAACGTGGGAGACTATGTCTATCTCAAGGTGTCCCCTATTAGAGGACTTCGTCGGTTCAAGGTGAAAGGGAAGTTGTCACCGCGATACATCGGACCCTTTCAAGTTTTGGAGAGGAAAGGCGAAGTGGCGTATCAACTAGAATTACCGGCTCATCTATCGGATGTGCACGATGTATTCCATGTGTCACAACTCAAGAAATGCCTGAGGACGCCTGAAGAGGTGTTACCCATGAATGAAGTGAACGTAGCGGAGGATTTGTCTTATGCCGAGCAACCATACAAGATTTTGGAGACAATGGAACGCCTCACCAGAAATAAAAGAATCCGGATGTGCAAGGTGCAGTGGAAGCATCACTCAGAAGAGGAAGCCACCTGGGAGCGGGAAGATGAGCTAAAGGCACAATTTCCGGAATTGTTTTCTTAGAACCACCAATCTCGAGGATGAGATTTCTTTTAAGGGGGGTAGAGCTGTAACACCCCAAAAATTCTTGTTAAGACCCTAAATCATGTTAAGAGGGGAATTTAAAATTTTTTGGACGTGTTGCATGTTTTGCGAAAATTCAAATTCAAACTGGAATTCAAATTAAACTCAAATCAGAAAAGAAATAGAAAAAGAAAAAAAAAGAAAACAGAAAAAAACCGGCCAGTGGGCCGCAACCCACCAGCCGGCCCAACCAGAACCCGCGCCAGCCCGCAGCCGCGCGCGCCCCTTTCCTCCCACTGACAGGCGGGGCCCGCCAGTTCTTCGTCTACCTCGAGCCCGCGCCGGACTCTCTCACCCCGAATCCAAACCGATCCGGATTTCTGCGAATCCCAGCCGAATTTCGCTCGGGGGCGACGCGAACTTGATCTAAACCACCCCGCCACCCTCCCCCGTCTATAAAAACCCCGGCCTCGTTCTGTTTTTCCCACGCGATCTGCTGTTTTTCCTCCGGTGAGAACCCGAGCCTTCTCCGGCGAATTCTGGCCGATCTACGCTCGGAAATTCCGATCTAACTCGCTGGTCTTGATCCACCGCCTCCGGGGAACCTTGGAGGTGCAGAAAACCCGGTGACTTGCGGTGTAAACACAGCGCCGACGAGCCTCACCGTGAATTCACCTCGGACCTCGTCGCCGATCACCTTCCAGGACCTCCGAGCTCAAGAAAACCCCCGAGGTGAGATCCCCGACCTCCCCTCCACCGATCTATGCCATAAAATCACAGTTCTAGGAAGAATTCTCGAAGATCCGAAAATCTCCGTCGAGATCGCCGCTTCCCGCCGCCGTGCGCCGCCGGCAGCGCCGCCCGCGCTCGATCAGAGCGACGTGGCTGCTTGTGCGCCGTTTATTTTAAATCGCACGGTAGGGTTTAAATCCCCGCGTACCGGTTCGACGTTATAATCTCAGCCGTCGGTTTAAAATCGGGCGGTCCACGTCAGCCCCGCGTTATAAAGACTGGAAATCTTACGTGCTACCTCCTGGGGTTCTCGGGAAATAAGAGCTAGCCCCGGAAACTTCTGAGCTAGCCCTAGAACTTCAGAAAATCATGTAAATTCATTTAAAAATCAGTTTTAGCCCCTGGACTTAATAAAAATTAGGAAAAACTCCTCTGTTATGAGTAGCTAGACCCCTGAGAATTCTTAAAATAATAGTATAGACCCTGTAGTGGGGTGAGTTTACCTTTTTAGCCCTGTTTAATATTTAATTTGGGAAATTGAATATGTGGCTAGTGTTTAAAACTTAAAAAGGGGGACAAACATATTGTCAAAATTAAATCAAAGACTTTCTCATTATTTAGGAAACTTTGGAGTGAGATAAAAACATATTTTGGGCTGAAGTGAATCTGTTTAATTTATTATTCACATTTAGGGACACATTTTTAAGTAAAGAATAGTTCTAGAAAATAGGGAAAATAATTGTGAAATAGTTTACATCAGAGGAAAAGGTCAAAAATATATTAGCAAATATTTTAGATCAGAACCTATTCTGTTTAGATGATGTGTCTTGTTATATTTATAATAAAGTTCACACTTAGGCATAGGAAATAAATCTGAAAATATAGCAACTAATAAATGATAAATTGAGTTTCTAAAATCCAAAGAATTCAGTTTAGGGTTGGTAGAAATTATGAAGACACATATGGAGAAGGAAAATACCTTTCATGCATACTAGGTAGCTAAAAGGTGTAGTAATTGAATATAAGGAATTTATTTAAATTGGAGACTCATATATATAGTATGTAAGTATAAATATGAACACAGAAGTAGTAATCATATACATATGATCAAAAGTGCATGCAAGCCACAAATCAACACACATAGAGTAACCACAACACATATAATTGTGAATGACTTTCATAAATGTGAATGTGTGGTTTGTATGAAGTGGAAGTGTGAACTATGTCTTATGGATTGTTGTTTTTCTTTTGCTATGTGTGATGGTATGATGTAGAACCTGCTCAAGAGCAAGTTATTCCTTTCTAAGATCAGGACTACCCATTTCAAGAGCAGCAGGAAGGAGGCAAGTGTCCTTGACCACTTCGATCCCATGCTAGGATGTGTAGATAGAATTATTTGCATTGTCAAATGAAATATGAAACCCATGCTAGGAAGTTTCCCTAGAATTGCATTACCTTGTTTTCCTTGTAGCTTGGGTTGGGATTTATTTTATCATGTCATTTATTATTATGCATATGCTTAGCCATGCTTAGAATGGGATATTTGGTACATGAGATCATCAGTTTATTTTACCATACTCTTGAATGAGATATTGTGAGTTATGTAGAGGTAGGGATCAAGGCAAGTTGGATGTTTTGGTTGTGTGCTGGGTGCACGAGACTCGGGTTTGTGTTTAGTACTTGCCTGGATCCTAAGGACCGGTTCATGGAGCATGCAACCTGGCTTTACAGTGCCAACCACATGCTGAGATGGGGCAGCTTGGCCAATTAATTAGGTGTATCCCCGGCGTAGTATGGGTGTGTTGAATGGTGCGGGGAATATGTGTCAGCTGGATTACCATATGAACCGCAAGGCTCAAGAGGGGGCCACTGTAGCGGGGTTGGAGCCTCTTGTATGCTGTTAGGGGTGAAACCTCAGTGGGCCCACGCTCATCGGGAATCCCTTTGTAAATGCTTCGTAGTGATCTCCTGGCTACACACCTGGGAAGTGTGAATGTGGTTCGTGGCCACTGGCATAATGGAGGTTCTTTTAGTCCACCCGACAACGGGGGATGAAATCACTACATGTGGGTACAGTGGTACAAACTCTACAGAGTCAAAACTGTCATGACAGCCATGCTCACGGTCAAGAGCGGCTTGGACTTATTCATGATTAGAGGATTGATGGTTTTGGAAGTTAAGCGGTGAGCTTAACATTGAAATTGATGCTACGGTTATTGGATTATGATGATGGGATGGGAGATTGGGAACATTTCACCTGTGTAGTAATGTAGGTGCTTAATAAGCTAAGGTGATAAGTATTAATTGCAAAGTGCTTTAACCATGAGTTCAACCTTTCCTTGTTCTAGCCATGCATGACATAACTTTCCACACTTGCTGAGTACCATCGGTACTCAACCTTGCACATTTTGTTGGTTTATATTGCTGCTCAGGTCAAGATATTGAGGTGGTGTATAATGACCAAGACTTTGGACCCGAGGAAGGTTTCTAGGTTTATGGAGACCCCCGGGTAACGAGCCCTAAAGAATAATATTTCGCTGCTAGTTTATTTACTTGTGATGAACTTATTATTGTCCATCGAGACATTTGCTATGTAAGACTTATTCATATTCGACACCTGTCTTGTAATAAATGATACTTCACTATTTGTCATCACATGTATAAGAAAATGATCCTGACATACATGTGATATTCACTTGGTTATTCTTCGGAAAAAAACCGGATGTGACACATAACTACTTAACAAGTTTTTTTTTAAAAAATAAGTTGAAGTAGTGATAAACAGTCAGCTTCTTCAACCGTTTCTCGAAATGAATTAAAAGCATGATATAAGATTAAGCTGATGTTCACCCATTTTTCAGATAAGTTGATTTTTAACAAGTTTAATATATGCCAAACAGTGACTCCTTCGAAAAGAGCTTGCCCTGCTACATGGCGCCGCCGGCCCTCGCCGCCGCCGGGCGCTCCACCGCCATCCGGCTGCTATGCACCGCCATCACTGAGACGCCATCCACGTCCCACCTCCTCGCGCTGCCGCCTGTTGCCCCATACCCTGCAGCCGACGAGCTCGCGCGCCTGCTCCTCGCCCACCACAACCCCTTCCACCCCACCGAGTCGTCGCTCCAGATCCTCTCCGGCGGCGGCGTCGCCATGTCGGGTGACCTCCTCGTGCAGGTCCTCCTCCGCCTCCGTGGCGCGTCCAAGCTGGCCCTCTCGCTTCTACACGCCGTGCGCCTCCACCCCTCCTCCGTCTCACCTCCCCCCGCCGACGCCTACGACGCCGTTATCGATGCGCTCGGCCGCGCGCGCCAGTTTGATGCGGCGTGGAAGGTCGTTGTCGAGGCGTCGGCCGACGGCGCCGCCTCACCCCGCACGTTCGCGATGCTGGCGAGGAGGTACATCGCCGCGGGATTGACGAGGCAGGCCGTGCGCGCATTGGATGACATGGAAGCGTTCGTTGGGAGGGAGCCTGACGCCGGCGAGTTTGCCACGCTGCTCGACACGCTCTCCAAGTACAAGTACCCTAAGGTTTGTGAGCCTGAAACCTGTAGTTGTATGGTTGGTGATAAGATTTGTTGTTTGGTTGGTTAGTTCAGGTCTGGGACATTGCTGCTTATCTGCATGAATTTACAGTGAATTGCACATTAGGTTGGCTGACTGATTGTATAATCCTGGTGGTTCTTCTGGATAATTTCGGTAGGCCATTTATTTGCTTAGAATTGAAGCTTTCTGTTGTGTAAGCCGTTTCTATAGATTCCAGTGAAAATTCAATGCATTGGCGTAATTGCAGCTTATGGTGTGTGATTGTCATTGATTTCCCACAACTTGTTGAACCGTAAGCTGACAATATTGATGCACACAGTGCCCATCACTCTTCTGTTTTTTGTAACTTAGCTTAGGGCTTTGAACTTCACATTGTAGTTTGATGATATCTGTCATATACCGTTTGGTATGTTGAATGAACATTGTTGTTTGATGGGAGTCCATGTGCATTTATTTTTAATGGAAATTTTGGCAGCTGCTATTAGGTTGCTTCACTTTGGAATTTTTGGCTTTCCTTATTACATTTCTGATGCATGCAAGTGGTTGATCAGAGATTCATCCCCATAACATGATACGGAATTTGCACATCCCATTCTGTGGTTTGGAACTTCTAAGTTCTTTTTGATACATTTTGCTGCTTGTAATTTTTGTTGAGACTATACACAGGCTATAAGGTGTAACCATAAAGGTATTACTGTTATTGTCAGGAAAATCAATATTTAGGGTATCTTTGGCAAGTTGAATCCATTAGGGCTGCAGGAGAAATGGTTGGCCTTTGTCTAAATCTGGATACCTTGCTTGCTGGTTGTGATTGCTCAAGAATGGGTTTCATGACTTGGTGATGAGTGCTCGAATTGTTCTGTAAAAACTCTTTAGATTCTTATGAGGCTTGTCGAATTAAGATTTTTTTACATTCATTACACCTTTACCGAGAATCAGATTCAAGCCTTCTGTGGAATGTGATTTTCGTCTAATGATTGCCTTCGGGGGATTGGATGGATGTGAATATATCATATTGGACTCTAATCCCATCTCAATATACCGTGAATGATTATGCAATCTTATGATACTGTTAGGGGTATAATATATCTGATTTGGTAAGATAAATCTAGTGACCACCTCAAAAGAATAGAATCTCGTTGAGGTTGTCTTGTTACTCTGTTTTGTGAAGTTATGTGCTGGCAATGCACGTACAGCCTTCTATTACATTGCCATGAATACTAGAATTTATGAACTTCGTTTTTGGATTGTTGGAAGCCTCTGCATTTGAATTGATTATTAAACAATGCAAACTAGAATGGCCAGCTATTGTCTGAATATCTTAGTTAGCTATCACTGAAATCTGGGTTAGCTTAGACCGTCCGCACTCATGTGTTGTAAACTGAACTGTACTCGATAGATGGAGTACTGGGCGATTTTTTCTCCCGCACCGGAGTACTGGATGAGCTACGCCAACTGGGAGTCTGCTACAGCGCTACTCCGGGTCGGGCTTACGCTCGTCCCTGCTGGATGTCGGGCCTGACCGTTGCCTGCACGCGCCCGAGGAGGAGAGAGTAGGCGGAGGCGGCGGCCATAGGGGCAGGTGAGGACGGCAAGCTATGCCGGCACACGGGCGGGACGGAGGGGTGGCTGCTTGATCCGGAACAAAACGCGGTCACCGGCGATGGCTCCTGCGTGCCTCCCCCGGCCCCGACCCCGGCCTAGCCACCTCCTCGCGCCGCGCCGCCCGCCTCCGCGACCGCCGCTCCGATGCCCCCATCCACCTCCGTCGCGTCGCCGGCCGCCGGTACTCCCGCATCTGAAGCCTCGACACCGCCCCCATCCAGGACCTCTGCCACCTCCCAGGCTGCGCCCCCTTCTGGACGCCTTGCTGCTGCCGCTGCTGATCCTTGGTCGAGGACACACGTGGAACCAGCAGGGATTAAAGTGGGAACTTGGAACGGGAGCGGGAGGAAAGAAAAGAGAAGAAATGGAAGAGAGAGAGAAAAGGAAAGAAAAGAGAAGGAAGAGAGGAAAAAAGGAAAGAAAATAAAAGGAAAAGAAGAGAAAATATAAGGAAAGAAAATAAAAGGAAAGGAAGAGAGGAAAGAGGAAAGGAAAAAAAGGAAAAGAAGAGAGGAAAAAGGAAAAAAGAAAGAAAGAGAGGGATGGAAAAAATACTAAATAATGAGTGGTTATTGATATAGAGTATATGCACGTAGTGGAAAAGCAGAGAATCTTTTGGAGTGTGCTGAAAAGAGGTGGAAGTATTTGTTTGGAGTAGATTTTTATAGTATATGAGTGCGGATAGCTTTATAGTTTCCTTACTGTTTTGAGGGATTATGTGATTCATTGTGTTTGGCCAATAATTTTTAAAATAAAATTATTGGATTTCATGTCTAGCCTACCCCAATGTGCTTGGGGCAAAGGCTTTGTTGTTGTTGTTTTTGATGTGATTCATCGACTGTCAAGGGCGTTGGCGCCCAAGACAGCGAGTCCCCGGCTTCGGAGCTCGTAGCCCCGAGAGGAAGAGGCGCCGGGGGTTTTGCTCGGCGGCCCGATGGCGGAAGATGGGATCGGAAGAGGGCAGAGGAGAAGGAGAGCAGGGAGATAATACATCTTTCTTATTCCTCAATGATCCTATTGCTTCTAATATATAGGCTTATAGCCAACTAACAAGGAAACAAACTCAATCTTATCTCTAACAACTCAATCTTATCTAACTGATTATTCTCCTAAAATCTTGCCTAGCCCCTCATTGTGGGCTGTTGCGCCGATCCTTGGATCGGCGCTGGTACTTGCGGCCCCACATGACATCTCTCCCCCCACGAGAAGCAGCTCGTCCTCGAGCTGGAAATCCGGGTAGCGGTCGATGAAATTTTCGATGTCTTCCCATGTTGCCGATGCTGTTGTTTCCCCCTTCCAGTGAACCGGTAGTTGTCGGACACCCCTGGCCAAGCGAGAGCGGAGAACTCGCTCTGGTTCCGACACCGCTGCCCCATTATGGATTCGAGGAAGCGGTGGTGGCGAGCAGGGGGGGGTGTACCAATGAACTTTTTCAAGAGGTCCACGTGGAACACGTCGTGGAGACGAGCTCGAGGAGGTAGCTCCAGCCTGTAGGCGACGTCGTTGATGACGTTGGTGATGCGGTACGGCCCGTAGAAGCGCGGCTTGAGCTTTCCTGATGTCGGTAGTTGAAGCGACGAGGCAGCCCGTTCGTGTAGTTGTAACCATACCCAGTCGCCTTCCTTAAATTGAACATCCCTGTGATGCTTGTCGTAGTGACGCTTGTAGATGGCTTGGGCTTGCTCGAGGCGGAGACGGACATCCGCTAGGAACTCATCTTGTTCCGCCATAGTCTTTGCTACCGCTGCCACCCGTGTTCCCCCCTTTTCATAGGATCATATGGACGGAGGGTCATGGCCATAGACCACCCGGAACGGCGTGTCACGGAGTGCATACTGATATGCGGTGTTGTAGGTGTACTCCGCCCAAGGTAGCCATCGAAGCCATTGTCGAGGGCGGTCTCCGGTGAAGCAACGTAGATACATAGTGATCACTTTGTTGGCAGCTTCTGTCTGTCCGTCGGACTGGGTATGAAAAGCCGAAGTCATGTGTAACTTGGTGCCGACGAGCCGCATCAGTTCCCTCCAGAAAATGGAGGTGAAAACGGGATTCTGATCCGAGACCATGGATTGGGGTAACCCGTGAAGGCGCACGATCTCGGCGAAGAAGACCTTTGCCACCGACTCTGCCGTGTACGGGTGTGAGATGGCGATGAAGTGACAGTACTTGTTGAATCGATCCACCACTGTGAGGATGACAAACTTCCCGCCGACACGTGGTAGTGCCTCGATGAAGTCCAACCCAATGTCCGTCCATACCGCCGTGGGCACGGGTAGAGGAAGGAGCAGCCCGGCCGGATGTAGGTGGTCGGATTTGTACCGTTGGCAAGTGGAGCAGGAGCGGATGTAGTCCTGAACTGCTTGTCGGAGGCTGGGGGAGAAGAAATCACGTCGTAGTCGGTGCAGTGTACGCTGCACGCCTTCGTGACCGTCATCGTGGATAGAGGAGATGAGCTCGTGGAGAAGCGGCGAGGTAGGTGGTACATAGAGGTGGCCCTTGAACGTGATAAGGTCGTCGAGTATTGCCCAGAAGTTATTTCGCTGCCCATTCGCGATCTCCTCCTTGTGACGTAGACGATCAATGAAGTCGAAGTCGGGCCCGGAGATGGCGAGGATCGTCGGCTCGTTTGTATCACGCCGGGAGAGAGCGTCGACCACCGTGTTGGCGCTTCCCGCCTTGTACTCCATCGAAAAGTCGAAGCCGAGGAGTTTGCCCACCCAATGGTGCAGTGGTATGGTACTGAGGCGCTGGTCAAGTAAGTACTTGAGACTAAAGTGATCAGTTCATACCAGGAAACGGCGACCCCTTACGGTCTCTAGTGGCGGATGGCGAGAACAAGGCCGATGAGTTCTCATTCGTAGGCTGCCAAGGATCGGTGGCGCGGAGCTACAGGCCGACTGAAGAATGCCACCGGATGTTGCCCGTGTATGAGTACGACACCGAACCCATGTGTTGATGCAACACATTCAACCACAAAGGTTTGGCCGAAGTCGGGTAGTGCGAGCACCGGTGCTGTGGTGATGGCGGTCTTGAGTGCCTTGAACGTCGCCGGGGCGTTGCACAATCCGAACAGCATGACCAGGAATTCATAGAGGTCGTCATGTGTTCAGAACGCCGTCTTGGAGATGTCCTCTTCTCGCATACGAACCTGATGATAGCCGGAGCGGAGATCCAACTTGGAGAAGAAATGCGCGCCGTGGATCTCATCGAGAAGTTCATCGACCACGGGGATCGGGTATGCGTCCTTGACCATGATGGCATTCAAAGCACGATAGTCGACGCAAAAACGCCAAGAGCCATCCGTCTTTCGTACCAGCAGCACCGGGGAGGAAAATGCCGACGAGCTCCTACGGATGAGCCCTTGCTCGAGCATGGTTGCACATTGGTGTTCCAACTCATCCTTATGTGCGGCGGGGTACCGATAGGGTCGTACTGCCACTGGTGCTGACCCCGGTAGTAGTGTGATACTGTGGTAGCGGGAATGTGGCGGTGGCATGCCCTTAGGTTCGGTGAAGACTCCCTCAAAAGCGTCGAGGAGGGCGGACAATAGATCGTCCCCGGTGCACGCTCGGATTGCCGGACTGGCCTGTCCTGCCTGGCCGTGCCAGCACACCTGGTGGTCGCCCCGCCAGAAGGACATTGTCAATGCCCCGAAGTCCCATAGGATGGGTCCCAGAGACGCTAGCCACTGTGTTCCCAGGACCATATCATAGCTGGCGAGGGGCAGGACGTAGAAGTCCGCGGAGAACGCCTCAACATTGATGCAGAATGTTGCGCCCCGGTACACGCCTGGGCATGGTACGCGGTCGCCGTTAGCCACTGTGACTTGTAGTCTCCCGCCTGACCGAAGCTTAAGTGAGGTCCGAGAGGCTGCCTCCTCGGCGATGAAGTTGTGGGTGGAGCCGGAGTCCAATAGGGCGAGGAGGGCAGTGCCGTCGATGAAGACGCACAATTGTATTTTTTCGCTGGTGCGGATCCCGGTAATTGCATGGACTGAGATGTGTGGCTCATCCAAAGTCGGCTCTTCTGCCCCACCGTCCTCATCATCGTCTTCATGCACCAAGTCGAGGAGGAAGATGCGTTAGCACACTCGATTGTGACCACGCCCGAACTTCTCATTGCAGTTGAAGCAAAGACCCAAACGGCGTCGCTCTTCCATCTCTGTCTGGGACAGTCTCCTGATCTGTCGCCCCTCGACTGTGGCCGGTGTCTGATGGGGAGGCGACTGAGAACCAGACGCCGATAGTGCGAAGCGTGACGAGGGCGTTGGTAGCAGACCCCGTTGGCTTGTATGGCGCTGTTGTGGCGTGGAGGCTCCCGCACACTGATCGCGTAGCTCCAATTTGCGCGCGAGACTCATGGCGATGGCGAGTGACGGCGGGTTATGGATCTCAACGTCCAGGCTGAGAGGTGGTTGTAGACCGGCGGTGAAAAGCTGCACTTTTTGGGTCTCAATGAGTGCGCCGGCGCAGGGAAGCAGGGCCTCAAACCGGTCCTGGTACTCGACGACCGAGCCCGTGCGCCTACACGCCATGAGTTCACCGAGAGGGTTGGAACGCAAGGGCGGCCCAAACCGGGTGTTGAGCAGTTCGGTGAAGCGTCTCCATGATGGTGTGCCTTCGTCGCGTTGAAGCTGCATGAACCACAGCTGTGCTCCTGCCTCCAAGTTGTACGATGTCATCCATACTTGTTCCTCATCCGCGATGCGTTGTGGGTAAAAGTAGGACTCACACCTATTGATGAATGCGAGGGGATCAGTTTTCCCATCAAACTTGGGAAAGTCCAGCTTCTGGAAACGCGACGGCCTGTCGTGGTGGAGTTCGGCGCCCTGCATCCTTCTGGGTCCCGATGCCGATGACTCTGTGGTGCGTTGCTCGATCCTCTCGATCTTGGCTTCCAGGGACGCTACTGTCTCGGTCAGCTTGGTGATTAGCGCCACCAGATCGGCTGACGACGGCGCTGCCATTGGCGTTGGTTCCGACGCTGTTTGGAGTGGTGGCACGGCAGAAGCAGCCTCGTGCAGCGGCGGTGTGGTAGAGGAGGAGCACCTGGATTCCGGCGCTATTTGGAGCGGCGGCGCGGTGGAAGCAGCCTCGTGCAGCGGCGGTGTGGTAGAGGAGGAGCGCCTGGATCGTGATACCAGGTTGTCAAGGGCGTTGCGCCCAAGACAGCGGGTCCCCAGCTTCGGAGCTCGTAGCCCCGAGAGGAAGAGGTGCCGGGGGTTTTGCTCGGCGGCCCGATGGCGGAAGATGGGATCGGAAGAGGGCAGAGGAGAAGGAGAGTAGGGAGATAATACTTCTTTCTTATTCCTCAATGATCCTATTGCTTCTAATATATAGGCTTATAGCCAACTAACAAGGAAACAAACTCAATCTTATCTCTAACAACTGAATCTTATCTAACTGATTATTCTCCTAAAATCTTGCCTAGCCCCTCATTGTGGCTGTTGCGCCCGATCCTTGGATCGGCGCTGGTACTTGCGGCCCCACATGACATCGACTTCATTGGCTTTTTTGTCACCATTTCAGGTTGCTACAGAGGTATTTAATAAAAGAAAATACAAGTATGAGCCTAATGAAAAGATGTACACCATTTTAATTTATGGATGGTGCAAGGTAAATAGGAGTGACATTGCCCAGAAGTTCCTAAAAGACATGATTGATCATGGAATTGAACCGAACATAGTTACATACAACATCCTCCTAAATGGTATCTGCAGACATGCAAGTTTGCACCCTGATTACCGATTTGATAGAACAGTTCATGCAGCTGAGGATCTCCTGAAGGAGATGCGTGACAGGGGAATTGAACCGGACGTGGCCAGCTACTCAATCATCCTTCATGTTTATAGTCGTGCACATAAACCCGAGTTATGTCTCTGTATGTTCCATACAATGAAAGAGAAAGGCATCTGCCCCACAGTGGCAACGTACACTTCTGTTATCAAGTGCCTTACCTCCTGCGGGAGATTGGAAGATGCTGAAACTTTGCTGGATGAGATGGCTTCTGAGGGAGTGTGTCCCTCCCCAGCTACCTACAATTGCTTCCTTAAGGAGTATAGGGGGAGAAAAGATGTGGCTGGTGCCCTAGAATTGTACAAAAAGATGAAGACACCTGGATCACTGACAGCGCCAGATATTCACACATACAATATACTTCTGGGAATGTTCATCAAGTTGAATCGGCATGGGACTATTATGGAGGTTTGGAATGATATGTGTGAGAGCACTGTTGGTCCTGATCTTGATTCATATACCTTGTTAATCCACGGTTTGTGTGACAGTCAGAGATGGAGGGAGGCATGCCAGTTCTTCATGGAAATGATAGAGAAAGGTTTTCTTCCCCAAAAGATCACCTTTGAGACACTGTATCGTGGTCTGATACAGGCAGACATGCTGAGGACCTGGAGAAGGCTGAAGCGAAGGGTTGATGAAGAAGCAGCAAAGTTTGGTGATGAGTTCAAACTCTATCACATCAAGCCTTACAAGAGGTGATCTGTTCATTAAGTGTAGTGGTCTTCAAACTCAGAGCGTTGTGGGAGAGGAAGTGGAGGTTGCACCTTATCACTCCTGTAACGAGAACTGGGTCATGGGTAGGGGACTGCTGAAAAGGCTATCCTGCTGTAACAGTTATTCTGTCTGTTGTGAAAAGTACAGTTGAGAATGGGCGTGTTATTAGCACCGTAACAGGATATATACTAGTCTGAGTTAGGGCAAACTTGAAGGGTAAGTTACTTCCTGTTTACTGCAATTCAGATATTCACGAAAAAGCTTTTTTTTGCAGTGCCAGCTCTGAAACGTTCCATCTGTCTTTTGCAGAAAATAAAGTTTGCTTCAGAGGCTCGAGGTTACTGACCAGGTGGAAAGATTCAATAATGCCAATTTATTTGAAATGATTCCAAAAGCTGCTGTTATGCGAGCAAATGGAACAATGTGTAAGGTGCTCTTCGGTACAATTATATATCCTTGGATATACTTGCCCAGTATGTCCCAACTCCTAAACCTTGACAAGTAGACGTGTAAGTTTTGCATATGCCCACAACCCACAAATAGAGCTGCCTTGTTCTAGTGCACCTGATACATTTGATGGTTAATGCTGGAAAAGGGGAGAGGAACCAAAACTCGTGTTTGGTAGGATTCATGGTGTTGGGAGAGATCATGTGTCTCCATAAAACAGAATTATATGGGGTATCATAGAAAATTGAGATAGGTGTACCTCAAGTATTAACAGAGCGGCAAAAGATTCCTTTGTGCCGGCAACCTTTCTGGATGAGGGGACTTCACGCTAATCGCAGGATTTGCTCTGATGCTCAGAAGTTGATGAGTTGCGGTTGTTATCCGTATCCGACAGTGGCCCCTCCTTTTTGCGCCCTGGCCACCGTCCCATATCGCGCCGAGACAGGGATCGTTTGACTTAACCTTCGGTCACTGACATATGAACTCAGTCCCTCACACGTCAGTGATCCTGTGCAGTTAAGTCAGAGGATCCCTCTCCATCGCACCGCCACGTGCAGTGCCACGGGAGCTTGCTCTAAGTCGGCCGCGTGTGCCCACGATGGTCTCAAATCCCCGAATCTGCTGCAGAGCAATATTCCTTAGACCCTGTGCTGAGAGCAGGGGCACAAGACATTGACAATGTAAATGTAGTTTATCTCTCGACTAATCCAATATAGCATTAACGCACCAAACACATCAAGATTGATCTGGGTAGATACTGGAGCAGCAGCTAGTTGAGTGGTTTGCGTTATCCATGTGTCCACTGGTATCTTTACAAAGAGGCTTTGGACATCGGTATTTACTGAAGGGACCGTCAAACAAACTGGAATGGCGGTGTGTCCACTGGTATCTTTACAAAGAGGCTTTGGACATTGGTATTTACTGAAGGGACCGTCAAACAAACTGGAATGGCGGTAAGTGCCACCCATACAGTGATCAGCCAACCAGCCCGGTTCATAAGGTTGGCTCTCCATGTTGGGTATAGAACACTGAGTGGTAAGTGTATATAAGTACATGGAAATTCCTTGATCTCACATAGTACAACGTCACGAGTTGATGGTATTTCCATTTTCAGTTTTGAGGAATCAGAAGCCGCTATGAGGTGGCTGCGGATATGATCACTGTCAATGAGGAAACTGATGATTTCAATAGGGAGATTGCTGGGCTCTACCCAGAAGTGGTGTTTCGGGTGGACACTAATGAAACATATATTCTGGCAGCCCTATCAGGAACACACAGGGCTTCAATAGATCCATGGCCGGCCTCTACTCACGTATCATCTCCTCAGGGATCAAGGGAACGATCTCAGGCAAGGAAAATTCCAGGTGTGCCTTACGAGAGAGGACATTTTATTTGATAAAGCTGTATTTCGACATGACAAACAACAAAGCTGTAGTAATGACTCCTGCCCTTTATACATGTAACCTTCACGAGTTGTTGCAGCTTATGCTTGTCCACACTTTCTTAGGCAGGCTACACCTTCCTCCTGGTACTCCTGTCTGGTAATCCAGAACTCAGGTGCATCCTGCATGTTCCGGACAGTAGCTAATTAGCAATCCAAAGTAGCGCAATATGATGCAACAGCAGTGCTGCATGACAATCTGCTACATCCCGTCCCGTGATTATTTTTTTCTCATTTCTTTACTGTCTCAAAGCTTTTCTTAGTACAACGTACCTTCATGATTCCAGCGAGTACCGCACCTCCCAGGTAGACCATGTGCTTTCTGCGAGGAGGGTCCTCTATCCGCAATCGTAATTTCTATTCAGAATTAAAGCAGATGCGTTATCATAGGAACCAGAGAGGACAGTTTATTTGATAAAGAAATTCAATGTTATGGCAAGGTTTATTTGATTGCAATAAGTCTGCAATCCTATCTCCTATTTGCAGAAAGATAGAACATAATTCTTGGGTGGGAATGTAATGCCGTAAGTCACAATCAGTAAGTACTGCAAATGTAGAACAATAACTCCAACTATTTCATATACCATAAATCAAGAATACAGATATTACCTTAAGCCCATCCTTATTTCCCTTCAAAACTACATCCAAGTAGCGATCAAGAATTTCCTTCCCCAGCCTTCAGAAAAGTATCAATTTGTGAAACTACAGCCTAGAATTATATATAGCAGTGAAAAAAACTACTGTGGGAAACATGATAAAAGAATCAGACCCAGAATCATGTGGAATTACCAAGGAGGTTAAGAAAAAAGAAGATAACTCACAGATTTGTATACGTAATGTTCTATCAACAAATGGTTCCTATACTTTATCGTAGTAAAAATAAAGAAATGACACAATGCACGATATGCATATCTTATGATATGAACTATAGAACTATAATATTACCGGCTTGGCAGACCAGGATACATGGTACTGCCTCCACTCAGTATGATGTGTTGATAAAGCTGCAAAATGTGAACCCCTTTTGATAAGAATATAGCATGACGGAAAAAAAGTAGGTCAGAAAGATAACACTGTTAAGGGTATAACAGTCAAGGGTATTAGTGATCTCCTAGTCTTAGTGTTCCCCTCATATAGTCTATATAGGTGCCCTTGACCCTCATTGCAATCAATCATCAATACAAGTCCCATTCATAGCAAGCACAATCAATATTTCAAGCTGCAGCATGTTCTTGGACTTAAACGTTAGTGGAGAAGCATGTATGTATTAAATATGAAAACTCAAAAACACTTATTAGTTCCGTTGCACTGTAAGTGATCAAAGTAATACAGCAACACAAACAAGTAAATGCAAATACATGATAAGAAAATCTAGAAAACTATACTTGCCAAATTGCAACATTATGAGCTCTGACAAATTACTATAAAAAATAGAAATGCCTAAACTTAAATGGTTATGTTCAGGCAGACATGTCTCATGAACTACTTATTGGGCCATAGGCAATATTAACCCATCATTTTCTATAATCATTTTTTAAACACCATGGAAGAAAAACATGTGAAAACATTGGACTGGAACACATAGTATATTGCACAGGGAAGATATGCATACTGTCATCCGGTTGTCAATGTCCAATTCTTGAATGCAGCGGAATGCCATATCTGCCATCCCATCACCTTCAACATCTATCAATTCCTGTGATCATTAGAGTAAATACTACCTTCTTGCTGACCTCATCCATAGGGCTGCATACTGTACAAGTCTACAACAGGACTACTCAGGAACAGAGGGGGAACAGTCTTACAGGAGTGAAAAGGGCTTCAGGAGCTTGGAATCGTTCAGTGCCCACTTCGATTACTCTTCCATCTGGAAGCTGATTAAAATAACTGAGCTCACAAGACAAAAATGAACAGGGAAGAAACAAAAAAGTGACGGTATACTTACAGTGTAACTTTTAACAAGGATGGTGGTTTCAAGTCCTAGCTGATATTCACGTTTGTAATCATAGCTGTACAACTTTTTACTGTCATTACTAGCATACATAAAAAGAAGTTATAGACAACAATTAAGGCCATGAAAGAAAAGCTGACCTTGTATAGCATAGCTTTTCTTTTATTTCCCTCACTGTCTCAAAGTCAGCAGGTTTGTTCATAGCATATCTTCAACACGAGAAAACTATGTTAATCAGATTAATACTGAAACAACAACTGCAAAATGCAATATGTTCAGACTAGATAAGTTATTACCCTCTTCTTGAGAGTAGATCAACAAGATAGGACGTTATATGCCTTCCAGCTACATTCATTCTTTTTGTAAGATGTGGATAAGAGTATCCATCAACTACAGGCACCTGGATGCATGATACAGATGACAGGAATGTAGTTAAGGTTGCATATGGAAAGCAAGTAACTAAAAAACTGAAAACTGGAATATGCATATGGAAGTTTCTCTATGATACATTGCTGAACGAGTACTTGAAATGACTATACTAAAAACTAAGAAAACACTGAAGACTGAAATCATTTATTGAACTCAGAAGGACAGGCTAAAATTGATACTCTTAAGCACCAAGGATTCAAAAAACACCTGTACAACCTGATAGTACTAAGCATTCAATGGTCGATTGCTACATTAATGCTTATACCAACGTTTAATGATGATTACTTATTATAGTTGCCATGTTTACCATAAACTCCCGTACATGATCACACTATGTGAAGCACCATCACTCTGAAAACAGGAAGGGAAAGGAGCATGCAATCTATCAATATGTGCTATGACACTGTGGGTACAAATGTTTCTTATCACTAGTATTTGAGTCTGTGACCAAATGAATGATTAAAATGTAATGTAGCCATTTTGAAGTTAGGCACAACACATGGAAGGATATTATTGTCATACCACATGAGTGACGCCATCACCAGAATCTATGACGAGTCTGGTTCGCAAGCCTGAGAAGTATATGCAAACTTTAGTACGATCTTGTATGTGTTTGTCAGTAAGAACACAAGTGGGCATGTGACGAGAGCAAGAGTGAGGACCTTGAGCATATAGTGAAAGTACTGCTTGGATCTGGATGAAGACTCCAGCAAAGTTATATTTCTCAAACATTGTCTCGATCTGTTCATCATGGGAATCAATTTGTTAGTTCATGATCCTAATGTGGCCAAGTGTAGTGACTTGATAAACATACCATCTTTTCACGGTTTTTCACCGGGTTGAGTGGTGGATCTGTCAGAAGTATTTTACACTCAGATGGATCAACCTGACAAAATGGAACAGGGAGGTGACGCTTTAACAAGAGCTAGCTAACATAAAAGAATATGATTAAGGATATTTGATTATTGATTTCATTTTTTTGAGAAAGGTTCCAGCATTACAAGCTATAATGTGTATCAAGATGAATATAACCTTGAGCTCGCTGTAAAATGCATGATCCCATATATGGCCCATATCATCCCAACTCTGAACAATCCCGTTGGTGACAGGATATGTCATGTTCAAACAAGTTTACACCAGGCGCCATAGGGCCCGTGACGTGCGCCGAGCCAACGAACGCGCTGATGCGCGCGCGGCAAGCACGCAGGCCACGATCTCCAACCGTGGCCAGGAGGGAAAGTAGAAGATACTTTAGCTATTTTTGGTAATCAATAATTAGTGGAGTTTGTTACTCCTTTTGGGTTGAGCCGGAGGCTATAGATAGGCAGGAAATCAAACACTTGATGGATAAGAAAGTTATTACCATCTATTCCCTCTCCTCTTCTACCAAGCCGGCGGCAGGGGGAATAACCCTCCGGCGAAGAACGGCGGCAAGGGGGTATAACCCGGCCAGCCATCACGGATAGCGGCTACGAACTACGTAGCCGAGGTCCTCCGTCCCTCGGGATCGCTGCCCTTGACAACCTGGTATCTCAGTCTCGTCGATCCTCTTCCACCACCTCCATCCAGACTTCCACCGCAGCCCCACCACCATCCCAGCCGCCGCCTCCATCCCCCCCTCGACGGCCACGGCAACGCCCGCACCGTCAGTCATGGGCGATGATGATCAACCCACCATGGCCGATGTGATGAAGATGCTCAAGTCCCTAACCACCGAGATGTCAAAGATGCAGACCGACATGGCGGGCATGAAGGAAAAGGTTGGCTCGTCGATCGACTCCAGCACCAACCACGACGACGAACACCACACGGATCGCCCCCCGCGGTTCCAGAAGATGGACTTTCCGCGCTACGACGGCAAGTCCGACCCACTGATTTTCATCAATCGGTGCGAATCGTATTTCCGCCAGCAACGCACCATGCCGGAGGAGAAAGTGTGGATGGCGTCGTACAACCTGGAAGATGTGGCTCAACTCTGGTTTGTCCAGCTCCAGGAGGACGAGGGCATGCCGCCATGGGGGCGTTTCAAGGAACTTCTGAACCTGCGTTTCGGTCCGGCGCTGCGATCCACCCCCCTGTTTGAGCTCACCGAGTGCCGCCGCACGGGGACGGTCGAGGAATACTCCAACCGCTTCCAGGCACTTCTTCCTCGCGCTGGCCGGCACCAGGAAGGCCAACGAGTGCAACTCTACATCGGCGGGTTGTTGCCACCGCTCAGCCACAAGGTGCGCATCCACGGGCCGGAGTCCCTCGCGGCGGCCATGAGCCTGGCATGGGCGTTGGAACTGGTCGAGCTGGACCGTCTCAACTCCGCCCACGGCAGGGCTGCGCCGCGCGCACTCGGACCACCGCTCGCGCCGCGTCCAGGCGTCCTGGCGGTCCTCAACCGCTCAACCGGCGCCTGCGGTTCAGACGCTGCCCGCACCCTAGGCGCCGCCCCTGGCACTGCCGGCGCCACCACCACAACGCGGCGGGAGCAAGCGCCTCTCGACGGAGGAGCAGGCGGAACGGCGCCGCCTCGGCCTCTGCTATAATTGCAACGAGTCATACTCACGCGGCCACAACAGAGTCTGCCGCCGCATCTTCTACATCGCCGGCGTCGAACTGGCCGAGGACGAGCCCGTGGAGGAGGCACCCATCTATTCCCTCCACGCCTTCGCCGGCATTCCAGTGTGCGGTACTCTCCAACTTGAGGTACAGGTGGGCGCGGCCACGTTGATCGCCCTCATCGACACGGGCTCCACCCACTGCTTCATCGGCGAGGCGGCAGCACAGCGGGCCGGCCTGCCCGTCGCGCCTCGGCCTCGACTAACAGCGACCGTGGCCAACGGCGAACGGATCACCTGCCCAGGCGTTCTGCGCCAGGTGCCCGTCGTCATCGACAACCGGCAGTTCGTGGTTGACTTGTACATCATGCCGCTGGCCGGCTATGACCTGGTGCTCGGCACACAATGGCTGGCTACATTGGGTAAGATTATCTGGAACGTGGCCGCCGGGACCATGGAGTTCACGATGGAGGACCAGCAGGTCTGCTGGCGCAGCGTCGCGTCGCCGACACCGCCGCGCATCCACTCTGCCTCGGTGACGGAACCCCTCCTCGACGAGCTGCTTGCATCCTTCGCCGATGTGTTCGCCGAGCCGACGGGCCTGCCGCCTGCGCGTGGTCGGACGCACCGCATCATCCTGAAGCCGGACACCGCGCCGGTGGCAGTGCGGCCCTACAGATATCCGGCCGCCCACAAGACGGAGCTGGAGAAGCAGTGCGAGAACATGCTCGCGAACGGCATCGTCCGGCGCAGCGACTCCGCATTCTCCTCGCCGGTCCTTCTCGTCAAGAAGTCGGATGCCTCGTGGCGTTTCTGCGTCGACTACCGCGCCCTCAACGCGGTGACGGTCAAGGACGCGTTCCCGATCCCCGTCGTCGACGAGCTCTTGGATGAGCTCCATGGCGCCAAGTACTTCACCAAACTGGACTTGCGCTCGGGGTACCACCAAGTGCGCATGAGGCCGGAGGATGTTCACAAGACGGCGTTCCGTACACACGACGACCTCTATGAATTCCTGGTGATGCCGTTCGGACTCTGCAACGCCCCGGCCACATTTCAGGCGCTCATGAACGACGTCTTGCGCCCGTTCCTTCGCCGGTTTGTACTTGTTTTCTTTGACGACATCTTGATCTACAGCAAGTCATGGGCCGACCACCTGCGTCACCTTCGAGCTGTCCTTAGCGAGCTTCGTCGACACACCCTCTTCGTCAAGCGCTCCAAGTGCGCGTTCGGGGTCTCCTCAGTCGCCTACCTCGGCCACACAATCTCGGAGGCAGGGGTGGCCATGGACTCCGCCAAGGTGCAGGCCATTCACGACTGGCCGGAACCCCGCTCGGCGCGGGCGGTGCGTGGCTTCCTCGGGCTCACGAGATACTACCGCAAGTTCATCGACAACTACGGCTCCATCGCCGCGCCACTCACCGCGCTGCTCAAGAAGGAGGGCTTCGCGTGGGGTCCTGAGGCTGCCTCGACTTTCCTCGCACTCAAGGAGGCGGTCACCTCGGCGCCGATGCTCGCTATGCCGGATTTCAACAAGCCCTTTGTCGTCGAGTGTGACGCGTCGTCCCATGGGTTTGGTGCTGTCCTCATCCAGGAGGGGCATCCGATCGCCTTCTTCAGTCGGCCGGTGGCGCCTCGACATCACGCCCTGGCAGCCTACGAGCGTGAGCTCATTGGCTTGGTCCAAGCGGTGCGCCACTGGCGGCCATACCTCTGGGGGCGCCGCTTCACCGTCAAGACGGATCACTACAGCTTGAAGTATCTGCTGGACAAGCGCTTGGCCACCATTCCACAGCACCACTGGGTTGGCAAGTTGCTGGGCTTTGACTTCTCCGTTGAGTACAAGCCGGGCGCGACGAACGCCGTTGCTGGCGCGCTGTCCCGGCGCGACACCGTGGAGGGAGAGCTCCTTGCCCTCTCTGCTCCGCGCTTCGACTTCATCGACAAGCTCCGGCAGGCCCAGCTGGACCACCCAGCCCTTGTCGCACTCCGAGGTGAGATCACGACGGGCACCCGAGTGGCTCCCTGGGCGCTGGTGGACGGCCTGGTGCAATTTTCCGGGCGGCTGTACATTCCAGCCGACTCCCCGCTGCTCCAAGAGATCGTAGGGGCCATCCATGAGGACGGACACGAAGGCGTACAGCGGACGCTCCACAGGCTGCGTCGTGACTTCCATTTTCATAACATGAAACAAGTTGTGCAGGAACGCGTGCGTACGTGTGAAGTCTGCCAACGCTACAAGTCCGAGCACCTGCACCCGGCGGGTCTTCTTCCGCTGCCGACGCCCCAGGGCGTGTGGACTAATGTCGCGCTAGACTTTGTGGAGGCGCTACCACGGGTCCGCGGCAAGTCAGTGATCCTCACTGTGGTGGATCGGTTCAGCAAGTACTGCCATTTCATCCCACTGGCACACCCGTACTCCGCTGAATTTGTCGCTCAGGCCTTCTTCAACGACATTGTCCGCCTCCACGAGTTCCACAGTCCATGGTCTCCGACCGGGACACGGTGTTCACGTCGACGTTCTGGCAGGAGTTGATGCGGCTGATGGGGACCAAGCTGCAGATGACCGCGGCGTTTCACCCCCAGTCCGACGGGCAGTCCGAGTCGGCCAACCGCGTCATCCTCATGTACCTGCGGTGCTTGACAGGAGACAGGCCGCGCGAGTGGCTCCGGTGGCTTCCCTGGGCGGAGTTCCTCTTCAACACGGCGTACCAGACGTCCCTACGGGACAGCCCCTTCCGCGTGGTCTATGGGCGTGATCCTCCCTCCATCCGGTCCTATGAACCCGGGGACACCAGGGTGCCGGCCGTTGCCAAGAGCATGGAGGAGCGCGCGGAGTTCCTGGCCGACATCCGTCACCGCCTGGAGCAGGCACAGGAGTACCAGAAGCGCCACTACGACCGTACGCACCGCACGGTCACCTATCAGGTCGGTGATTGGGCGCTGCTTCGACTACGGCAACGCGTGGCGTCATCTCTTCCTCAGGCTGTGGGCGGCAAACTGAAGCCACGCTTCGTCGGGCCGTACCGCGTCGTCGAACTCATCAACGAGGTCGCCGTCCGGCTAGAGCTTCCACCCCGCGCCCGCATCCACAATGTGTTCCATGTGGGACTACTCAAGAAGTTTCAGGGGTCGCCACCAACAGCGCCTCCACCATTGCCGCTCATGCATCATGGCGCCATTAGCCCAGAACCTGAACGCGCGGTGCGGTACCGACTAGCTCGCGGCGTGCATCAGGTGCTCATCCAGTGGAAAGGCACGTCGGCAGCTTCAGCGACCTGGGAAGACGTCGCGCCTTTCCGCGCCAAGTTTCCCCAATTCCAGCTCGAGGACGAGCTGGCCCTCGACGGGGAGGGAGATGTCATGTTCAAACAAGTTTACACCAGGCGCCATAGGGCCCGTGACTGCGCCGAGCCAACGAACGCGCTGATGCGCGCGCGGCAAGCACGCAGGCCACGATCTCCAATCGTGGCCAGGAGGGAAAGTAGAAGATACTTTAGCTATTTCTGGTAATCAATAATTAGTGGAGTTTGTTACTCCTTTTGGGTTGAGCCGGAGGCTATAGATAGGCAGGGAATCAAACACTTGAGGGATAAGAAAGTTATTACCATCTATTCCCTCTCCTCTTCTACCAAGCCGGCGGCAGGGGGAATAACCCTCCGGCGAAGAACGGCGGCAAGGGGGTATAACCCGGCCAGCCATCACGGATAGCGGCTACGAACTACGTAGCCGAGGTCCTCCATCCCTCGGGATCGCTGCCCTTGACAGGATATGATACGTCGAGTTGATGTCTCAAGTCAGCACAAGCCGCTCCAACCACAATATCCTTCATTAAACACAAGCACAGATTAAAAGTGTACTTGCAAAAGAGAAAGTTTCAAAAACAATAAGATTGATGTTTGACCACAGACCGTCAATTCTTGCTCCTGTAGCGAATCCTCATAGCGAAGCAATGGTCTTCCAACAACACAAGGAAACACAGAAGTCGGGAAGTTTTCGCCCGCAAAGCCGCACTTTACATACTGCAGACATGTGGCAAATCAGAACAACAAAGTCGGGAATACCACATTATATTGGCAGAAATAGGGAGCTGTTACCACACTTCATGTTCATGCCCGAACCCAGATGCGGTTAACAAGATTAAGGCAGGATATCCATGAGTACTAGTACTTTAAAGAGAAAAAAAACATCTAGAACTTTGCCTGAGCTAGGTGTGGTCTAACCTTTCCAATTCGAAACTGACAGAAAATGTGGTCTCAACCGAAGGATCTAATTGGCACCGAAATATTAACGCAACACAGCAAACATCCCGGCACTACAAAATTCCTTTCAGAGAAAGAAAAACGGCACGGCGCACTGCTCCCACGCGCTGAGCCTCTCTCATCGGCAGCATCTAACGTGAGTGATCTCCTAATGTCCCCGCCCCCCGGCAACCCGGCCAGCTTCCGCGGGGCGGTTTGCATTCGGACCAAGAACAGGCCGGGAGACGGACGGCGGATCTGGGAACGGAGCGGGGCGCAGAAAAGGATTACGTGCGGATCGGAGGGAGCGGGGTGGAGGCTCACCCCGGTGCCATTGTCGCAGACCACCACGTTCCTGCTCTCCATCCGTGGCTCCCCTCCTTCCCTCCGCCACCATCCTCGGCCTCCAAGCGAGTAAGCGACGGTAGGGAAGGAGAAGTTGAGACGACGGAGACCGGGGCGCACTCACGGCACCGGCAGGGACTGCGACCGAGTCACTCTGACCGTCGGATTCATGGCGGACGGCTGTGGATAAACTGCTTTCTTTTAGGGGAAGCTGTGGATAAACTGCTTTTTATTTTTTAAGAAAAACTGCTTGATTAGAAAAAACTTGGTGAGGATTTATTTCATGCTGAGGAGAAGAAAGTGAGACGCAAACGGAATCAAAGGAAATTTACGCCAAAATATAGTTAATTCCTCTTAAATTGATGATGTTTCCAGAATAGAAAACCAGGTAACGCATGATTAACTACAGTTTTCAAGAAGTGATCAAGGGGAAGGCTAAATTGCTACCGAAGCCACTGTTGCAGATGTGCATGGGTCAGCCATGGTGGATTAGACTAACCGGACAAGTTGTAGTTGGGTCTGACCTCGTCGAACATCGGCGCCAAGGCGAGTTGCAGGCTGCGCCGACCCCAACCGTGACATCTAAGACTATCTGCACCGGCGTACTGGATGTGAAACGCGACTGGGCAGGTGGTGGAGCGCACGCGACAAGCCTCCGCAACGGGCTACTAGACGATACACGCTATATGCCCGTATGCTACATGGATTCGCCAATAAGGGCGTATACAAGATGATTTTCTATGGACGTTTATTGCTTTTCGCACGTGTGGCGACGAGACAACGATCGGTAATATGGTGGGAGCAGACTTGATTCATAGACCCTTCTCCTAGTGCGGTGGTGTGTCCGGCTCACCTCGTCAGTAATTCACCTACAGCAATAAAGTGACTAAGTTTATAAAAATAAGGTTACCACTCATGGTTATATAATGAAGACTATATTCCAATCTAACATAGATGTTGTAATTGGGATTTAACTAACATGAATATCACAACTAAACATAAAAATATTATCACATGCCCAAATAATCAGTATTAGCACCAATATGCTTCTGCAACAAATTAAGTTATCAACTTGCTAGTTTTATGCATCTTTCCAAACATATGCATGACGATAGAAACCGAACTGATTCTATCGAGAGCAGAAGCCGGAAGGAACTTGTGACCAGTTTGCTGCAGCTAACTTAATCGCAGAAACTAATCAAGGCAAGCCCTATTTTTTTTATTTTCCATTTTGCTACTTTTTATTTACACATAGTTATGTTGGTTATTATTTAATGATTACATTAAGTTTAGGATTTTTGTAATACTCTACTTGCATGACCATAAATCCTCTTTAGTCAGCGGGTAGAAATCACTACCGTAATATCAAAACTAATTAGTATAGCAACTGGGGTTTACGAAACTAATTTACCTGCTGACCAAAGGTTAATGCAAGTATCCTTCCCCGAAAGAAGTGTTAATAAAGCAAGTAACAGGCTCCTTAAGGGTGCAGCTAAACTTTGTTTAGTCCAGTAATTTTCCATTCGAACTAAAGGGGGCCACGAAGCTTAGCAACCAAGGAATAGACAGAGCAGTCCTGCTTCTTGTATTGATCGCTACTGGGTGCTTAGGTCTCCATGGATGGGGTGAAAACCCAAAGTTTCGTCCAATAATGAGGGCCGTTTTATCGAGTTGGTCATACATTTTAAAAGTACATAACAATTCATTCTATATCAAAAAATTTGTGTAACTAATTGCATGAAATCATAATGATGTATACTACATTTATTTTCATAACAACATCTCTCAAATATGTCTCTAAATATTTTTAAATCACCGTTGAAAAATGAATATAATGGAGGAAAAAAATTGAAACTTCAACACTGTGATTGTAATGCATATTTCAAAAGTACACAACGATTCACTCCTTACACCAAAACTTTATGTAACTCATTGCATGAAATCATAATAATATATACTAAATTTACATCCATAACAACACTTCCTAAATATGTCTCTAAATATTTTTAAATCATTGTTGAAAACTCAATATAATGGAGTCAAAATATGGAACTCTTGTCGCAGACGACTGGGTGACGTGGCCGCCACCGTGAACAAATTGTCCATACTGCGGATGATTACACGTCCACATGGACAAATCGTCTACGGTATGAACGGTTAGGTGGCCATTTCCAAAAAAAATCATAGGCTATTAATATAAAATGATTGAAAAACATGCTAAAATAAAAAATCTCGACCAAGCGAGCGAGAGCGCACGAACCATCAGAAACGTAAGTCCATGCGGGCCTTAAGAGCCGGTTTTAAAGAAGGATTTTTTTATTTTTGACACTGTTGATAAAGAATTTAATATTAATAACATTCAACTTTTTTTACAAAACTAGCTACCCTACGTCCACGGCGTGGACGATTTGTCCATGTGGACAATCTGTCGTCTACGCTGTGGACGATTGAGCCACGTATGCATCTCTGTCGTCCACAGGACACGAAGGCTTGATTGCTCTCTGCAGCAAATATTATAAGATTAGGTTTTTAGTATTTATTTAAAAATGCTTAGAGACATTTTTACAAATTATTTTTATAGAATTTAATGTAGTATATTGTGTTATGATTTTACGTAAGTTGTTTAATTTGAATTTTGTTTAATAGATTCTATATTACGTAATTTTGAATTATGTAACACGATCATAAATTTGATTATTTCTTGTTATGGAAGTAAATGTAACTAAATTTAGTAAAATAACTGGAGCACTTGATTTAAAATATTCGGATACATTACGAAATTTATTAAATTGCAAATATAGATTCTACTGAGTGCAATGGGGATATTTCCCTTGCACAATGCATCCAACCCGACATCTCTTGCGCGACGTGCTCTCTCGCGTAAGCGCTCCCGTTCATCCTCTCTCGCCTGGCAAGCGATGCGTTCTTCCTCCTGAGTCTGGTAACGATACTTTTCGTCGATTCTTTGAAGTTCTTTCTGACGTTTGCGCCGACGCTCCGCCTGTTCAGCCACATCCTTCCTCTCTTGCTCAACCCACTTTCCGAACTCCATCTCGTAGTGGAACTTGTCCCAGGCAACTCTATGCATCGCTTGTACGTACTCGACATCTTCCGCTGTTTGTTCGTTGTTGATGTACCGTGTGAACTCACAACGGGGCGGTGGAGACTGCATGATTAGCTATGTGTTGTTATGAAGATTAGAGCTAAAATACAAAAACAATATTCATAGATCTGTGAAGTAAACATGTTACCTGACGTCTACCATTCAGAAAAAATGGCATGGTCCTATGCGGGGGGTCATATTTATAGTTATTGCACATCCATAGTCTCAAACCGTAAATGACTCCTAGCCTTAAATCTTTCACGAACCGACAATCAGTGCCACATAGACACATTGGCGGTTGTAATCCCTTTGGAACGTGAACTCCTTCTTTTCGATTTGGTGGTGAGTACGGTGAGTCCATATCCGTGAGAGTTGGGTCTATGAAGTGTGGTTGTGGCGAATGTCCGGAGTGCTTTTAAATAGACAATCGAAGATAGACGATTTGTCCATGAGGTGGACGAGTCGTCCAGAACGTGGATGACTAGTACATCCGTTGTATGACTTGTCCAACAGGTGGACGAGTCGTCCAGTACATGGACGACAAGTCCATCAGCGATACGGCTAGTCCATCAGTTGTACGACTCGTCCATCAGTTATACGACTCGTCCATCAAGTGCACGAGTCGTCCACCAGGTGGACAAGCTGTCCAGTAGGTGGACGACTAGTCCATCAGTTGTACGACTCGTCCATCAGGTGCATGAGTCGTCCACCAGGTGGACAAGTTGTCCAGTAAGTGGATGACTAGTCCATCACTTGTACTACTCGTCCATCAATTGTTCGACTCGTCTATTAGTTGTACGACTCGTTTATTAGGTGGACGAGTCGTCCGGTTAAAAGTCCCTATTGATTTTTGGCAAAATAGATAATTTGTATTTCGAACCACCAATAACGGTTTATTTCACTTTAGTGCGAACATCATAGAACAATAGTAGTTACTCTCATTCATATTTATTAAAATTCGAAGTAGAAGGTCATACATTACAAGGATACATTGTGAGCATACATGTTGCTCCACATTAGTGAAACCTAGTTCTAACGGTTATGTTTTGGCTTGTGGTGAGGACATTCGCAATCCCTGTTGTTGCAGACAGGCCTAGCACCTATGTACTCGAATAGCTGTGACTCTATTTCAGCTAGTTCACCAACCACCTCTCGGTTTCAATCTTGTAAATATTTAATGTAATCTTCAGTTGGCTTGATTGACGGTGGGTCAACCCAGAGTGTGTATCCGCAGTTATCATCATTGAAGTAGCACTAGTTAAAAAGTAAAAAGGGTTAAAAAATGAGAATATTGCACTAAAAAATAATAAGTATTTTGAACTTACTCCACCATTAGGACAACGAAAGAATCGACGACTGTTGCCCTCCCTTCCATCCTTCATTTGCACAACACAATCAAGGCGACAACGACATTTGGGCCATTTTTTTTGTGCTATCATATGGACGAAGAGGATTGAACACACCAAAATCAGTCTTGCTTAGAACCGGGAATCTGTCTACCGGTGGTTCATACCAATTAGGACCACCGACCAAGTAGTCGGGACGCACCGATCTAATGTTTTCCACTCCTGTCCAACCATGACCTTTGCTCGCTATTATTTTAGTACTCTCTTCGCTCACTCTCAGTTCGTAATGGTGACTTTTCAAGGCGCTACGACTTTTATAGAGCTAATATCGTCCACCCCGTGGATGACTCGTCTACTATATGGACGAGTCGT
Source organism: Neostapfia colusana (assembly GCA_030760725.1). NCBI lineage: Eukaryota > Viridiplantae > Streptophyta > Magnoliopsida > Poales > Poaceae > Neostapfia > Neostapfia colusana. The sequence continues at coordinate 37,286,755 of JASWHV010000016.1, forward strand.
CCACATCGTGGATGACTCGTTTATTATATGGACTTCATTTATTATATGGAAGAGTCGTCCACGTCGTGGACGACTCGTTTATTATATGGAAGAGTCGTCCACGTCGTGGACGATTTTGAATCCGTTATTAGGAACACTTTGTTTATTTGTAGTTGGGTGTTTTGGTATTAAAAGAGTTATTATTAATGACATAAAGTAAAATGCAAAAAGTAGAGCTATAAATTAGTTATCGTAAAAGATACGATACATAGAGTGAAACAAAAACCATAAATAAATTACACAATACATCAATGCCTAGCACGCTTTCCACGTGCACCCCTACCAGCCCTACGCGCCGCTCGTACGTCGTCTGCATCGTAAGTCAGCGGATCAGGTGGGTTCTTGAGCCTAGGAGGCGTTGGCGGGGTCGCGTTGTTCATCGGCTGCGTCAGCTCCGGAGCTCCTTTCATCTAAGGAAGCGTGTCCGCCATACCATCGGCGACATACGCTTCCCAGTCGAAGGGGACTCCCAAATCCTGCTGCGTCGCATCGGAACCGTAAGACGGGTCCTCAAAACCTAAAAAAATTTTATTTGTGAGATTTTTGAATATCTATTAACATTAATAATATCAATTAAACTGACACGTACCGCTGCACCAGTTGGATGTCCCAACAATGTCAACGGGACACGTAGGACGAATGAAAAACGTCGAAGGCACTGCACATAATACAATATTAATTACTCCGTTGAACCTATTTGTATAAATCAGTAGTCTATCTATGTCGTACGTGGCGGTGAAACAGTCGTCGTTGGTGCGAAGAACGACTGCTGTCCGGAGGAGTCTTGACGACAAGACTCCGTGCATGAGAGAGACATATGCTTCATGGCGTTGGCGATGTACTTATGCATTTTCTTCCACGCCGTTGCGTTCTCTTATGCCAGGATGTGTAAGCTCTGATCCGCCCTTTGGACCATAGCCCTTGCATCGATCTCGGCACTCCTAAGCATCTGAAATTGTAAACGAAAAAATGTAAGTAATACAAATTATAAGAAAACTTACGCAACTCAGAAAATAGTAATACGAAACTTACTGCTAGTAAAGTGTTACGATCTCTTTGTCGAGAGTACATGTGTGTAGTCGACGCGACGTGTGCCTCCGGCTCTACCGGGACGTATGATACTCACATACGTGTCGAGAGATGTACCAACATAGGTACTCATCATACGACTCCACGCTAAATGGGAACGCATCCACGATTACGTCCTGAGGTGACTCTGCCCTGACGCCGAAAGCCTAAGGTAGTTAGAAAAGTTCCAATGTGGATCTCCCAAGATACATCGGTTTCCTGGGTCCCATATAGCCAGTATGTGCCCGGTACACAACTCAAACTTGTCCAACAGGGCCAAGCACGGACGGACCTTAACCGACACAGGCAGGGCTACGCACGCACGGTCCGCAGCCTGCTGCATCTAAACCTCCTTGCCCGGTCTCCATTTCTTATGTGTGAACTTTCCTCATCATTTCTATTTTGACCCATTCTGATTAAACCAGCCCTAAACTCGCGAGTAGATTCCAACTACTCGACTTCTACCGGAACTTTCTCTCTTGGTATTTCTGGTCATGTAACTGGTGTATTCAATATCAACTAGACTTAATGCAATCAAATAATTCAAAATATGATCTCTAAAAAAGGAAATGCTTTATAAAACTGTTCAAATGCAAACCAGGGCTTGCTTGTTTTGCAGGTGACTAAGAATACAATCATTTAGTGATGATCACTTGGAGCTTGATCACTCGCTTTCCTCCCTCCTTGATCTTCACTCCAATCCCTTCACACGTTCTCACGTAGATGCTACACGATATGATCATGCACATGTATTTAATTGAAAGCTTTTGGCTAGTAAGGTCTAATGAGAGTTTAAAAACTGAAACTCTATTTAAGAATTTAAAATGACACTGGTGCTAAGTGGTTTAGGTTGGGTTTATGCACTAGAATCAAGTGGTGAGTGCTATCTCCACTTGTGTGTTGATCACCTTAAGAGGTTACACAAGACAGTGGTAATCCAGAGCACCAATGGAGCTGAAAATTTTCATGTGAGTTCTTGGTCACAAGAAAGTCATCTGGACCAAAAATTAGCACTTTTCATTGAGTGGTTTATTCAGAACAATTCTCTAAGTAATTAAGCAAAGAGAAATTAATTCTGAGGTAACACCCATGTTCATGTCAAACATAGGGAACTACAATTTCAATTATAGTTCATAGAGCCTACATGAATTGTCCTAGGAGTTTTGGAGCTAAAATTGCCCAGAACTGAATTTCTAAGTTTTGGAAATTCGCTGAAAATGTTTCTGTATTCATTTGAAAACAGCAACTTACAATCTGAATTCTCCTGATCAAATCAACTCCAAATGAGCTGAAACTTTTACAGGAGTCTAGTAACACCCTAAAGAATATTCTAGCAAAATTGGAGGATTTTTGGATGAACCAAACTCCCTCAAATTTTTTTTTTCTGAAAAGATTTAAAGAATTTTTCAGAACTAAATAATGACTTTCATACAAATTGGGTTGCATATATGATAGAGTTTGTCAATCTGAATCTAACTCAATTTGAATCACTAAATTTGGAGTTTCTAGCAAAAGTTATAATCTTCTAAAGTTTGGGGAAAAATCTGGAATTTGAATTAATCGGGGAAAAGTTTAAATCTGACTGTGGGACCAAGGGGCACGTGTCACTCGCTGGAACCGGCGACACACGGGCAACAGATTCATTTCCCGTGTTGACACAAACGATCCGACGTTACAGAGGATCCGGCCTTCCCCCTCAGAGCCACTAACATGCGAGCCCAGCGAGATCGTCTTCAACCTGACGCTCCCGCGCGCCCGCGCCACCGGAGTTCACCGGAGATCCTCTGAAATCGGTCATCCGGTCATCTCCAACGCTCAAACTCGCCGCTAAGCCCTAGTTTCGTGCGAGGAACACGCTGGTGCTGTCTTCCCGAGCCGGCAGAGCCTCCAAAGTGGCTCGCAACGGCGCAACAGCTCGGTGGAAGTCCGGCGATGTCGCCTTGACGCCCTAAGCCCTCCAAGCTTCGGTTTCCAAGCTCTTAAGCACCGGCGGACGCTAGGGAAAGTCGACATGGGGATGAAATGGCTCTAACCTAGCTTTCATCGTGCGCCCGATGCTTCCTATTGCGGCTGCCATCAGAAAAACTCGGAGTAGGCCTTCTACCTTGGGTTTCATGCCAAGGTTTGTAAAGAATAAAGATTGCTAAGCAAGTCTAGCTTCTATGTGTGAATTTTCATGGACTCTAAACAAGTATTGATCACGAATTTGAAACTTCCTTACCCGCAGGTCCGTTTACACCGACCGGAAGAAATTTGCAAAATTCGCCGTCGACGATCCGCGGTTGGTCCTGAGCTTCGGTGGTGAGCTGCGTGGACGTCATGCGTGTCCAGAGGTGGCCTAGCTCGGCCGTTACAAGCCTCGGTTGAGGCTGTCCACGAGAGCACCTTCTCTCGGTTCTATGGCGACTGCTGCGGGAGAAGGTGTTCTTGGCGTAGGGAGGACTGAGCTCACTTGGTGAGAGTGTGAGGAGGTCGTGGAGGATGCTAGGGTGCGGTTTTGCTGCTTAGTCGAAGTTTTCATGCGAGCTTGGCCGTGGCCGAGTGATCGACGAGCGGCGGCAGCGCTCTGGTGGGTCCTTGCGCGAGGGAGGAGAAAACAGAGCCGGTTCTCGGTTTGGTGAGGTGCACACCCTCGGTGGGAGCTGATAAGGGCGAGGGAAAACGCCAGCAGCTGCTTGGGAGCTGTCGTCGGTTGCCTCGGTGTCGCTCTGCGCTGCTCACTCGCGTGAACCGACTGAAACAAGCAAACCAGAGACTGCCCTCTATACTGAAGATCTTTTGCAAATTTCTCTCCCTCAAGGACAGGTGGGTCCCACCACAGCTCCCTCTTATCCTATAAAATATCTCCCAAATTCTGAATCTGATGGAATTCAATTGTGGGAATTCAAATCTGATGTGGGCAAGTTTCATCCAAATTCAAATGGGCATTTGAATTCCTTATAATTTAAAGTCCATTTTAGAAAATGAGTTGCAAAACATTTCAACAGATCACGAAACTTTGCATACCCACTAAATTGGACCTAAGGAATTCAAAATCTGATTTTTAATTTGGCTGCTGCAAATGAGATTTTTAGCAAAACAGTTTTGAAATTCATAGTGTTGCTCTCATTTGAATTTTGAGTTGGACAAATTTGTTCTAAATTTGAATTTATCTTTCTCACACATATGGGAACTTCCCATCTTGGTTTTAGACCCTCCTTGGGTTCCAAGTTTTCAAATAAACATTTGAACTTGTGTGGAGAGAGCTCTCATTTGAGCTATCACATGTGGAAAAAGTTTTAACAAGTCCCAAATTTCATACATATGAAACCAACTTTTGCAAACAAGAGTTCCTTTGTATTCACATTTTTGGGACATTTACATTCCCCCCCTTAAAGGAATCTCATCCCCGAGATTACAAAAGAAGAACGAGAAGGGAGGGAAATTACAAAGTCTACGACAAAAGTTCTGGATAATTCTTGTGGATGTATTCTTCGCTTTCCCATGTCGCCTCTCCCGGGGTATGATTACTCCACAGGAATTTGTAAAATTTCAAAGTCCGGTTTTGGGTGATCCAGGTCTTTTCGTCGATAATCTGAATAGGTTGCTTGACATAGGTGAGATTCGGCTTCAACTCGTCGATGTCTTCGGTGCAGACAGCAGCTGTAAACTTGAGACATTACGCAGCTGGGACACGTGGAATATGTCGTGGATACCAGCAAGGCTTCCCGGTAGTTCCAGCCAGTAGGCTACAGTCCCACACTTCCCCGTAATGGCAAACGGACCGATGAATCGGGGAGCAAGTTTCCCCTTGACACCGAACCGATGAATGCAGCGAAGATACACGAAGATAAACGTGTTCTCCGACGTCGAAATGCAGCGGTCGACACTTCTGATCCGCATAGCTCTTTTGACAAGATTGGGCAGCTTTGAGGTTCTCTTGTATTATCCGAACTCTCTCTTCGGCTTCATTGACAAGATCAACCCCGAACGTTACTCGTTCACCGGATTCGCACCAATTCAATGGTGTACGGCACTTCCGGCCGTATAGAGCTTCATATGGTGCCATTTTGATGCTCGTCTGATATCCATTGTTGTACGAGAACTCTGCTAACGGTAAGTGATCATCCCAGCTCTTACCGTGGTGGATGGCACATGCTCTTAGCATATCTTCCAGTATCTGATTCACCCTCTCAGTTTGCCCGTCGGTTTGAGGGTGATACGCGGAGCTTCTAGTCAGTTTGGTTCCCAAGAATGCGTGTAGATGCTCCCAGAAACGGGATACGAACAACGATCCTCTATCTGACACAATGGTACGGGGAACTCCATGTAAGTACAAGATCCGTGCTATGTACAACTCCGCATACTGCTTTGCGTTATATCTTTTATGCACCGGGATGAAGTGTGCTGATTTGGTTAACCGATCAACGATTACCCAAATCGAATCATGGTTGTGGGAGGTCATCGGCAACCCGATGATGAAGTCCATACTCAAGTCTTCCCACTTCCATGCCGGTACTTGCAGTGGTTGCAACAGGCCCGACTTCTTCACATGGTCGGCCTTGACTCTTCGACACGTATCTCATTCTGAAACGTACTTTGCAACTTCACGTTTCATACGTGTCCACCAAAACTTCTTCTGGAGATCTTGGAACATTTTATTGCTGCCCGGATGAATGGAAAATTTGGACAAATGAGCTTCATCCAATATTTTCTTCCGTAGTCCCATATCCCGGGGTACTACAATCCGGTCGTTGAACCAAAAAGTACCTTCATTGTCCTTCCGGAAGCATTTCATTTCCCCGTTGTCTATTATCCGCCATATGTGAGACATACCCTTGTCCTTTCGTTGAGCTTCAATGATCTCCTATCGGATGGTAGGAACGAGAGCGAGATTATAGAGAGCTCCATACGGGATGACACGAAGGCTTGGTTCTTCAACATCCATCTCAGCAATAGTTAGGTGATGGATATGCGCCTTACGACTGAGCGCATAGGCGACCACATTCGCCTTTCCGGGATGATAATGAATCTCAAGTTCATAGTCTTTGATGAGCTCTAGCCATCTTCGTTGCCTCATGTTCAATTCTTTCTGAGTGAAGATGTACTTCAAGCTCTTGTGGTCGGTGTAGAGGTGTACAAGATTTCCGAGGAAGTAATGCCTCCACATATTCAAAGCAAGTACCACAGCAGCTAACTCAAGATCATGAGTTGGATAATGCTGCTCGTGATTTCTGAGTTGACGAGATCCATAAGCGACCACTCGTCTTTCTTGCATCAGTACGCAGCCAAGACCGATGCCAGATGCATCGCAATAGACGTCGAATGGCTTCGTCGTATCCAACTGAGCAAGAACTGGGGCTGTTGTGAGATGCTTCACTAAAGTCTTGAAGGCTTGTTCACAAGCACCCCACACAAATATGGTATTCTTCTTTAGTAATTCCACCATCGGCTTAGCGATTTTGGAGAAACCCGAAATGAACCTCCGGTAATAACCCGCTAAACTGAGGAAGCTACGGATTTCATTAACTGACTTTGGTGACTCCCATTTCTGTACTTGGATAATCTTACTCGGATCTACAGCGATGCCCTCCGCTGAAATAATGTGTCCGAGAAACGGTACTTGATTAATCCAGAATTCACACTTGCTGAATTTTGCATAGAGTTGATGATCTCACAATCTCTGTAGCACAATATGCAGATGTTCAACATGTTCTTCCTCTGACTTGGAGTACACCAATATATCATCGATGAAGACCACGATGAATTTATCCAACTCCGGCATGAATACTGAATTCATCAGGTACATAAAGTGTGCCGAGGCATTGGTCAAACCAAAAGACATAACGAGATACTCACACAGCCCGTATCTCGTTGAGAATGCCGTCTTCGGAATATCTTAGCCCGGATTTTAATCTGATGATATCTGGACCGAAGGTCCATCTTCAAAAATACCTTCGCACCCACTAATTGATCGAAGAGCATATCAATGCGAGGTAGTGGATACTTGTTCTTTATGGTAACGGCATTATGAGCATGATAATCAACACAAAGCCGTAGCGTTTTGTCCTGCTTCTTGACAAACAAAGTTGAACAACCTCAAGGTGACAAACTCGGTCGTATAAAGCACTTGCTCATTAGGTCATTCAGCTGTGTCTTCAATTCTGCCAGTTCATTGGGTGCCATCTTATACGGCCTTCGTGATATCGGTATTGTTCCTGGTATAAGTTCAATCTTGAACTCAATGTCTCGCTCGGGCGACATGCCCGGTAAATCATCGGGAAACACATCCGGATACTCACGTACCACCGGAATGTCCTCTATCTTTACAACTTCCGTATGGTTCACTGCTACAATCTGTTGCCGTTTGGCGCCTAGAATTAATATTTGAAGACCGTGTTATGGGGAGTTGAGCTCAACGGTCCTAGAGCTGATGTTAAGAACCGCCTTGTGGTAATTCAACCACGACATCCCCAAAATGATGTCGATCTTCAGACCCTCAAGAATAATGAGAGTCGTAGGGTATATTCTACCCCCCAAACAAAGAGGTGCTCGGGAGACAACCTCGCTTGCAGTACTGCTGCCCCCGGGCGAAGATATGAGGTATTGCCTCTTTGTATAAACTGTTTGGAGCTGATGTTGAGCCACAAAAGATTGGCTAATGAAGTTGTGTGTGGCACCGGAATCAAAGAGAATTAAATCGGTAGTTGATCCAGAGAAAACATCCCCGCTAAAGCGGCTTCTCCTTCCGGAACATCATCAATCATTGCATAGTGAATGTTGCCCCTTATCTGCCCTCCTTTCTGCAGACTGAGGTATGGGTCGTATTGTTGTAAATATGATGACCCGCAGCCTTGAGTTCCCTCCGGACAATACCTAGCATAATGGCCCCTACGCCTACAAGTGAAACACGGATGTCTCTCCGGTTCTTCGTTGACTTGCGGTTGGATGCTAGGTACACATGGCTGCAGCGATGGAGCACAAACCACCATCTGATACTGCTGCTGTGGAGGTGATGCAAGTTGTAGAACTTGACCAGCAATCAACCTCTGAGGAGTTGATCGTACAGGTGGCCTCCATCTTTCACCGGGTGGCGTTTGATACACCAAACGGTATTTTTGAGGCACATAACTTGTGCTGGCCTGCTCGATCTCACTCATCTTTCTCTTCTCTACTTGCCACTCAAGTGTCGGCTTCTCTTGGATGAGAGCCGCATCGACCATGTCGGTGTAACTGCCGTTATTGTGCACGGCCAACTTCTCCTGTAATATGGCACTCAAGCCATGGAAGAATAAATCACACCATGCCTCTTCTTTCACCATATATTCGGGAGCATATTTTGCAAAAGGTTAAACCTTCTGACATACTCGAGGACACTCATGTCCCCTTGCTTCAAGCCCAAAAATTCCTCCCGCTTTGCCTTGATAATACCTAGTGGTATGTGATGAGTACGAAAGGCTTCACGAAACTCACTCCATGGCACTTGATGGTCATCCGGAATGGTGGCAAGATGGTCAACCCACCAATTTTCAGCAGCTCCATGGAGTTGTTGAGCGGCAAACTTGGTCTTCTGGTATTCATCATACTCGAATACTCTGAATTTGGACTCCATGACACGAATCCATTGATCTGCTTCCACAGGTTTGGTGGCTTCAGTAAAGATTGTCGGTTGAGTTGCCAAGAAGTCCAGATAAGCATTCCGAGGTGGAAGGACTTGTTGCGTGTTCTGGAGTACACCCTGCTGTACCAAGGCCTGGAGTAAGCGTGTGTTTTCTTGAGTTGCTTCTTGGAGTAGCCTAGTGTTCTCCTGGTTATACTCGACGACTCGAGTCATAAGATCCATCCATCTCGTGGATGGTGGTTCCGACGGTGGAATAGAAGCATCACCGCCTCGGCGAGAACTCCCGGCCCTACTCCTAGAGCGAGTACAAACCATACTGCAAAAATGTATTCGAGATGAGTTAAACATGAACTCAGCAGTATGTGAGACTAATGAAAACATTAATATGTCAAAACTTCATGAAAGCAGTAACAAAATCCATGTTTACAAAACTCCTTAGTAGGCATGGCTATCCATTCTATCTGTACAGAACAGACCTTTATGCACTATCTCCAGATTTTGACCTAGTTAAAGCATTTCATAGCTCAAGTTGAATACCAAAGTTAAAGTTAACTTCAGTATCTTTCCAACGAGTACTCATATGCCTTTAGATCATCTCTGGATTAAAAGTTATGATTTTCCAAAGTTAACAGAATTCCTGGATAAAATTTGCCAGCATCTCCTTTGTATGAGACTGATTTTATCACAGTTGTATATGCAAATACAATAAGAATCTGAACAAGCCCTGAATTACAACAATGTTTCACAATTCATAACCTTTCCAATGGTATATCATAGGCTCCTTAAGGATTTTTCTACAGAAGGTTATGGCTTAAAAACAGAAAGGTCCAGAGAGGTTTTGCTGCTGTCCTGGTTCTGGACAGTTTACCTTCCTCTGAACTTTCTACTCATTTAACTTGTGATTTTGCTCTGGAGGTCTACAAAGAAGTTGTAGATCACTTGAAAATATTTCCAGAACTGTATGATACACCTTAATTGGGTCAAGCTACTCAGAGTTATGCTCTGTTAATGTCCAGCAAGAATTCCTGCCGAAAACAGAGCACTCTGTTTTTTGAAATCTTTAAAGCCTAATCTTTCTCTCATTTGTTCTTAGCTCAAAATAAGATTTATTTCCCGCATTGACACAAACGATCTGGCGTTACAGAGGAAACGACCTTCCCCCTCAGAGCCACTGACACGCGGGCCCGGCGAGATCGTCTTCAACCTCGCGCTCCCACGCGCCCGCGCCGCCGGAGTTTGCCGGAGATCCTCTGAAATCGGTCGTCCGGCCATCTCCAATGCTCAAACTCGCCGCTAAGCCCTAGTTTCATTCGAGGAACACGCTGGTGCGGTCTTCCCGAGCCGGCAGAGCCTCCAAAGAGGCTCGCGACGGCTCGACAGCTCGGTGGAAGTCCGGCGATGTCGCCCTGACGCCCTAAGCCCTCCAAGCTTCGGTTTCCAAGCTCTAAAGCACAGGTGGACGCTAGGGAAAGTTGACATGGGGATGAAATGGCTCGGGAATGGCTCTACCCTAGCTTTCATGGTGCGCCCGATGCTTCCTATTGCGGCCGCCATCGGAAAAACTCGGAGTAGGCCTTCTACCGTGGGTTTCATGCCAAGGTTTGTGAAGAAGAAAGATTGCTAAGCAAGTCTAGCTTCTGTGTGTGAATTTTCGTGGACTCTAAACAAGTATTGATCATTAATTTGAAATTTCCTTACCCGCGGGTCCATTTACACCGGCCAGAAGAGATTTGCAAAATTCGCCGTCGACGATCCGCGGTTGGTCCTGAGCTTCGGTGGTGAGCTGCGTGGACGTCATGCGTGTCCAGAGGTGGCCTAGCTCGGCCGTTACAAGCCTCGGTTGAGGCTGTCCACGAGAGCACCTACTCTCGGTTCTATGGCGACTGCTGCGGGAGAAGGTGTTCTTGGCGTAGGGAGGACTGAGCTCACTTGGTGAGAGTGTGAGGAGGTCGTGGAGGATGCTAGGGTGCGGTTTTGCTGCTTAGTCGAAGTTTTCATGCGAGCTTGGCCGTGGCCGAGTGATCGACGAGCGGCGGCAGCGCTCTGGTGGGTCCTTGCGCGAGGGAGGAGAAAACAGAGCCGGTTCTCGGTTTGGTGAGGTGCACACCCTCGGTGGGAGCTGATAAGGGCGAGGGAAAACGCCAGCAGCTGCTTGGGAGCTGTCGTCGGTTGCCTCGGTGTCGCTCTGCGCTGCTCACTCGCGTGAACCGACTGAAACAAGCAAACCAGAGACTGCCCTCTATACTGAAGATCTTTTGCAAATTTCTCTCCCTCAAGGACAGGTGGGTCCCACCACAGCTCCCTCTTATCCTATAAAATATCTCCCAAATTCTGAATCTGATGGAATTCAATTGTGGGAATTCAAATCTGATGTGCATTTGGACAATTGGGCAAGTTTCATCCAAATTCAAATGGGCATTTGAATTCCTTATAATTTAAAGTCCATTTTAGAAAATGAGTTGCAAAACATTTCAACAGATCACGAAACTTTGCATACCCACTAAATTGGACCTAAGGAATTCAAAATCTGATTTTTAATTTGGCTGCTGCAAATGAGATTTTTAGCAAAACAGTTTTGAAATTCATAGTGTTGCTCTCATTTGAATTTTGAGTTGGACAAATTTGTTCTAAATTTGAATTTATCTTTCTCACACATATGGGAACTTCCCATCTTGGTTTTAGACCCTCCTTGGGTTCCAAGTTTTCAAATAAACATTTGAACTTGTGTGGAGAGAGCTCTCATGTGAGCTATCACATGTGGAAAAAGTTTTAACAAGTCCCAATTTTCATACATATGAAACCAACTTTTGCAAACAAGAGTTCCTTTGTATTCACATTTTTGGTACCTTTCATGGAAGCCCTAACAGGTACAACACGTCCTCAAGCATGACTGTCATCTCCCCACAAGGCATGTGGAAAGTGTGTGTCTCCGGTCTCCAACGGTCGATCAACGTAGTAAGTAGGGAACGGTCATAGTGTAGTCGCATGGACTTTTCTTTAAACCGTTCCATTACCTAGGGCTCCAACATCCTACACAGTGGTAGGAGCCCCACCGCACTCAACCTGCAATACACGATATAAAATTACTACGAAACAATCTAACATTTTTGATCTATTTAATTATAAAATTTCGTACCTGTCAATCCACCTATCGTCCAGGTGTAACAGCGTCTTCGGCACCACAGGCCGCAACGTGGTGAGTCCGACTCCTCGAACACTGCTCAAGTACGAGCGGTGTCGAGTGATGTGGACATCACTCCTGCATATATACACAAAACTCACATGGTAGACATGCAAGGTCCAATTACTAGAGCTCGAGCACGACAATTGAATTTAGAGGTGAGCTCGTTCCTGAACAATTCTTTATATGTCAATTTTGAGAGTATGTTGCTACCTAATGGATTAATTATGATTAGGAACCATGGATAGGACATGGAGATACATGGAGAGGGGTTTGGAGGCGTGGAGGACCATAAAATACGCCAACAAGAAGTTAGAGACCGAGCCCAACTCAAACTCGAGTCCAACTCGGGCCCAGGAGCAGTCCACCTTAAAATGGATGCACAGGAGGCATACGGACTCCGTTTTTGATGTTCTACATATGCACGGAAAGCTGAGAGGATAAACTTTCCAATGGAACTGGCCCCACGTCAAAATTCCGTCGGAGTCGACAGGAAACTTAGAAACAATATAAAGTTTAGAGTCTGTCAGGGTGTTGCATCACCTAGTTGGGCCATTGGGCCTTGTATCGAGTCAAAGTCCATTATGTACGTGTCTTAGGGTTAGGTCACGACCCCAGCACCCCCCTGGTCGTCCTCCACCTCCTTTATACCCCTAGCCGCCGTCACCAACAGCTGGGTTTTGCTTAGATTATTCTGTCAAGAACAGTTTCACCGTTCATCAGTTTGTGAGACCCCAACTTGAGTGCTTCATATCTTTCAGCAATTTGGTTGCATTCTTTCTTGTTCTTGCTTGTGTTCTTTGATTCGCAGTCAAGGATTAGCCTTCTTGGCGAGGTCAACCACGCAATATCGGTTGATAACCTGAGGAGACGTGGTGCTGCGATTGTAGTGTTCAGAACGTGTTGTTCGGAAGCCGGATCGATTTGTGTCAAGTCTCCATCAAATCGAGAGTTATCAGAACCTTTTGGAAGATCGGGACCCCTGTACACATCAAGTGGTAATCAGAGCTTTAGGTGCACCGTCAGGTTCGCCTTCCCCTAGTTTTGTTTATCTTGAACTCGTCCTATCGTCCACGAAAAAGCCAAAAAAATTATAGTCATAGGTTTCCCCATCCCAGACAAGGTTTAGCCTATTGCACAATTCTGTTTTGGAGTCTGTAGTGTTGAATTTGTGTTCTAGTTCGTGTTTTGTTGCTGGTTTAATCGTGTTTTGTTCCTACTTTGTTATTCCATCCGCTGCATTCCATCAAAACCCTAGCTGCCACAATCGTTATCAAATCGATCACCATAACTATTCATTGTGCTAGGGTTATCCTTGTTCTTCAGTTTTCATCACATATTACGTGAGTTTATCCTCCTTGATATATGCACACCATCCCACATGTTGTCACCATCATATCCAATTTTTTTTTTCTCACCACCGTTTCCAATTCAGCTCCACCAAAAACATAATCTTGTGGTGCTGTCTTAAAACAGCCATAACCTTGGCATTGGATTAAATTACATTGCCCAGATTCACTTTGGAAGATTGATTATTTGGCATCTAAAGGCTCAACAATAATCATAAAGAAACATATTGAATTTCTGTTGTCCACACCTTCTTTTTTCAAGTGAGCTGAAAATTTGTGCGACGTGTATATTAGTGCTCCTGATTTCACGGCAGATATAAAAAACAATCAAAGAAAAAAATATAGAAAAGAAAATTTATGAAGAGGAGCACAAATATCAAAAGTTGGGTGTGTTATTTTGCCTTGTGGTGCAATTGTTCCTGCTCAATTATTGTCCTTATCGTTCATACTTCTTGCTGTGTTGTTCATAACATCCGGGATAAGATACGAGTAGGCCAGCAACTAGGACGAGTGTTTGGACATCTATTCAGCATTACTATCTGTTATTGAATTGTGTGCTACTCACATGTATTTGGCCATCCAAACTCCACATTCATCCTTTCGAACAGCACAAGTTTTTGACCCTTGCAATCGCCGAATCACGTCATCCAGGTATCCTTTGCCTTGTTGTGGTAAGAAACTTGTAAGAGCTTGGTAAGACTTGACCCATTGCTTTGTGAGTTCCACCATCATTGCGTAGTAGTTAATAGGGATAATCTTGTTGTTTTCCATATTATTCTTGCTAACAATGTCAGATCATGTTGATCCTACGGAGTGTGTTTTGAAAAGTGGGATGAAGGGTTACATAGAACAAATGATGAAGTCTGTCAAGGAAGCAATCGCACAAGGGGTAAAAGATTATCTTGCTGAACAGAGAATACCCCACACCATTGAGAGGTTGGACAAACGCTTAAGCTCGCTAGTTGGAAGGATTGATGATATGGAGACCCACCTACCATTCAGCCATGATGCTACCCACCACAACAACTTTGAAGAAGAAGAAGACATGTTGTGTGATGTCAATGGAGAGGTGGATACACGTGCGGCGCAGAATGTACATCTATGTCAACGCCTTCGTCAAAACACTCATGGTATGGTAGGAAACAACATGCGTGGTAACAATAACCGCCCTCTTCATGACCCATTTGCTAAAGTTAAATTTTTCCATACCTTCATTTTCTGGTGCTTATGATGCTGAGGCATATCTTGATTGGGAAATGACGGTTGTAACACCCCAAATTCTGTAAAAGGAGGGAATTTAAAATTTTTGAACATATTGCATGTGGTGCAGAAATTCAAATTCAAACTGCAATTCAAATTCAAATCAGAACAGAAAAGAAAAGGAAAAAGAAAAAGAAACCCCCCCAACCGGCCAGTGGGCCGAAACCCGCCAGCCGGCTCACTATTCCCCCCCCCCCCCCCCGCGCCAGCCCACGACCGCGCGCCCTCTCTTCCCCTCACCGACACGCGGGGCCCGCGTGTCATCTCTTACCTCCCACGCGTGCCAACCGACCGGACTCTTCCTCGCGCCCGATCGCAACGAACTCCGGAAACCCGCGCCTCGAGCCCGAATTCTGGTCCCGGACGTCTCCAACTCGATCCCAACAGACCGCCGCCCTCCCTCGTCTATATAAACGCCGGCAACGCGCTGTTCCCCTCCCCCCCCCCCCCCCCGATCGGCCGTTCTTCTCTCCGGTGAGAACCGAAGATTCTACAGCCAATTTCCGTCGATCCTTGCTCAAATTTACTGATCTAACGTGCCGGTCACGTTCCACCGCCGTCGGGGATCCCTGTAGGTGAAGGAAACGACGTGCCTTGCGCCCCAACAGCCACCCCGACGTGCACCGAAGTTCTTCACCGTTGAAGCTCGCCGCCAACCGACTTCCAGGACCTCCGAGTGCTGGAAAACCCCTCGGTGAGCGTCCCCTACCCCTCCGCAGCCGATCCATGCAAAAAGATGTGAGTTCTAACATGTAGCGGCAAAAGCCGAGGCTGTGCCGGCGAGATCGCCACCCCCCGACGCCGCGCGCGCGGGCTGGCTCCGGCCAGGCGACGTGGCCCCTTGAGGGCCGTCTATTTTAAATCGCACGGTAGAATTAAAACCGCGCGTACCGGTTCGGCGATCTAATCTGAGCCGTCTATTTTAAATCGGACGGTCCACATCAGCCCCGCGTTATAAAAGCCGGGATTCTTACGCGCTACCCCCTGGGGATCTCGGAAAATACGAGCTAGCCCCGGAAACTTCTGATCTAGCCTCTGGAACTTCAGAAATTCGTGTAAATTCATTTAAAAATCAGTTTTAGCCCTGGACTTAATAAAAAATTAGGAAAACCCCTCTGATATGTGTAGTTAGACCCCTGTAAATTTATGAAATAATAAATTAGACCCTGCAGTAGTGTGGATTTACCTTTTTGACCCTATATGATATTAAATTCAGAAATTTGAATATGTGACTAGGATTTAAATATAAAAGGTTAGGCAAACACATGTACAAATTCAAAATTTAAACTCTCCTAGCACTTGGAAAACTTTAGAATGAGTTAAAAATAGATTTTTAGGCTGAAATGAATCTGTCTAATTGTTGTTCATATTTATTAGTTATAGAAACACATTTTTAGGCTAGGAAATAATTCTAAAAACTGATAAAATAAATTTAAATTAGTTCAAATCAGAGGAGAAGTTCAAAAATATATTACTTAATATTTTAGATCAGAACCTATTCTGTTTAGATGACATGTTCTACTATTTAATATTAAAACTCACTTTTAGGCATAGAAAATAAATCTGAAAAATATAGGAAAATAGGTATGCATAATTAGAAAATGATAAATGAAGTCTCCAAATCCAAAAACTTCAGTTTAGGATTTGGTAGAAGATCTGAAAACCTATTTGGAGTAGGAAAATACCTTTTATACAAGCTTTGTGGCTAAGAAGTGTAATAATTAAATATAAAGAATTTGTTCAAATTGGAACTTCGTATATAGTGTGCAAATAGAAATCTGAACATAGAAGTTAGAAATAATATATGTATGTTTAAAAGTGCATGTAGGCCAAAAATCAACACATGTAGAGTAACAACAACACTTAGAAATGAGAATTACTTTCATATGTATGTATGTATGTTTTGCATGAGTGAAAGTGTGAACTATGGCTTATGGATTGTTATTTTTCTATGTGTATGGCAGAGTAGAACCTGCCCCAGAGCAAATTCTCCCCTTCCAAGACCAGGACTTTCCATTCCCAGAGCAGCAGGAAGAAGGCAAGTGTCCTTGACCACTTTGATACTATGCTAGGATGTGTAGATAGAATTATTTGCATTGTCAATTGAAATTGAAACCCATGCTAGGAAGTTTCCCTAGAATTGCATTATCTTGTTTCCTTGTAGCTTGGGTTGGTATTTGTTTTATTATGTCATTCATTCATATTACTCATGCTTAGCCATGCTTAGAATGGGATAATTGGGATATGAGATCATCAATTTATTTACCTTACTCTTGAATGAGATATTATGAGTTATGTAGAGGTAGGGATCGAGGCAAGTTGGATGATTTGGTTGGTACTGGGTGCACGAGACTTGGGTTTGTGTTTAGTACTTGCCTGGATCCTAAGGACCGGTTCATGGAGCATGTAATCTGGCTTTACCGTGCCAACCACATGCTGAGATGGGGCGGCTTGGCCAATTAATTAGGTGTATCCCCGGCGTAGTATGGGTGTGTTGGATGGTGCGGGGAATAGGTGTGAGCTGGACTACCATATACACCACAAGGCTCAAGAGGGGGCCACTGCAGCGGGGTTGGAGCCTCTAGTATGCTGTTAGGGGTGAAACCTCCGTGGGCCCACACTCGTCGGAAATCCCTTTGTAAAGGCTTCGTAGTGATCTCCTGGCTACACACCTGGGAAGTGTGAATGTGGTTCGCGACCACTGGCATAACGGAGGTTCTTTTATTCCACCCGGCAACGGGGGATGAAATCACTACATGTGGGTACAGTGGTGCAAACTCTGCAGAGTCAAAACTATCATGAAAGCCGCGCTCACGGTTAAGAGCGGCTTGGACTTATTCATGATTAGAGGATGATGGATTGGGAAGTTGAGGATGTTAAGCGGGAAGCTTAACATTGGAAATGAGACTATGCTTACTTGATATTGATGATGGGTTAAGGGATTTGGACCATTTCACCTGTGTAGTAATGTAGGTGCTTAATAAGCTAAGGTGATAGGTATTAATTGCATAGTGCTTTAACCATAAGTTTAACCTCTCCTTGCTCTGGCCATGCATGACATAACTTTCCCACACTTGTTGAGTACCAACTGTACTCAAACTTGCATATTTGTTGGTTTAAATTGCTGCTCAGGTCAAGGGGATGATGTGGTGTTTAATGACCAAGACTTCAAACATGAAGAAGGATTCTAGGTTCATGGAGTCCCCCGGGCAACGCCTGTGACAGAGCCCCACAAGATTTATATTCCGCTGCTGTTTTATTTACATGTTCTAAACTTATTGTCGTCCATCGAGACGTATGCTATGTAAGAGTTATTTATATTTGACACCTGGCTTGTAATAAATGATGCTTCACTATTTGTCATCACATGTATGAGAAAATGATCCTGGCATACATGTGATATTCACTCGGTTGTTCTTCGGAGAAACCGGGTGTGACAAAAGTGGTATTAGAGCCAAGGTTGCCCGTAGGAACGTGGACCTAGGTAGAAATGGATGTATTTAAGGACCCTATTTTATTAAAAACTATTTTACAAAGGTGTGGGTTGAAAAGTGTTATTTAATGGGGTCACTTTATTCATCTTACCCCAACTTTTATTCAAAATACAATTTTTGTTTAACTCTTATCTAACTTAATTTTAAATGCTTTATGTTTTAGATGGTTCGCATGATCCGCACCGCCCGCAAGTCCACCGGAGGGAGAGTTCCTGTAGTGGCCCTTGCTCTGAGAGAGGAGAATCGTCCGGTGACGTACCACTCCTACGGATTGGCAGTAGGAGGCTTGTTGCGCCGTCTACGGCGTATGCTCCACGCTGCCGGCAATACGGGCAAGCTAATCATACACTACAGCTCCACCCAGACCATCCGTGAGAAGCGGGAAGAATGGAGTTCAGAAATGAGGATTATCCATGAAAATCAGCTGCTCAAGATCCACCGCTCTCCAGCTTGTCGAGCGACACAGGTCGATGCCGAGAAGGATGTCACCTGGGAGGCCATCACCTGCCAGAGTTACATCTACCATCGCCACCTGGACAGGACTGAGTACATGTATGTCCTCCAGCGTGAGAGTGGTACCGTGGAGTACAAGTACCCGCCAGTGCAGAAGGGGACTTCCCATGAGCACATGGACCTGTGCTTGGAGGATGCTGCTATGCTCAGCACTCGACTGCAGGAGTGTCAGCAGGAGCTTCAGGATGTTCGTGACACCCTGAAGGAGACTGAGGCATTGCTTCGTGCCAGCTTGAGGGCGAGAGAAAGAGGAGATGGGAATGAACTGTGTGTCACCATGAATGACACATGGACTCCTGACTCCCTAGACCGCCGGGCGAGCAGGCGTCGCCGCACTTCTCCACCAGCAGCTTCCCCACCCAAAGCGGAGTCAGAGGGCAGCCGCAATAATGAGGAAGACCCCGAGGAGCCAGCTCAGTGATACGAGTCATGTAGAGTCCTTTCTCTTAGTTCAGCAGGTTATCGAGTAGTCGAGTCAATACCTTAGTTAATGGTGTGTTAATGTTTAGTGTGTGACGTGAGTTGTGGAAGCCATGGGCATTTGTCCACAACCTCGTCTTTAGGTTGTTTTGCTTTGATGTGTGAACCCCTATGAATTAAGAGTGCATTTATTTTCTCGTGAGACGTGAAACCCTCATAAAGTGTTAATATAATAAGGCCTCAAAAGTTTAAGTTTAAACAAGCAAATTTGGGAAGTTAATACATAATGCTTTAATAACATTTGGTTGATCATGATAGATGGCCGGAAGAGGAAAGGGTCGTGGTGCCAACCCCGCCAACAACAATGATGAGGCCGGCAACCCTCATCTTTCTGGAGGACAAGACAGGGGTGGTCGCCGTGAAGGAGCTGATCCCATCCACCAAATGCTTGAAAATCAGAATCAGCTCATACAGAGCCTAACTCAAGTAGTGGCCAACTTGCACCAAGCTCCACCCCCACAAGCTGCACCACGTCAACCAAGGTTGAGTGAGTTTCTGGGAACTCAACCCCCAAAGTTTGCAAGTGCTGCTGAACCTCTGGAGGCAGATGACTGGTTAAAGACCACAGAGAGCAAGATGAGGATCATACAATGCCAAGGGTATGAGAGGGTGCTGTTTGCCTCTCACCAATTGCATGGACCATCTGCTGATTGGTGGACCGCTTACGTGGCAGCCCACCATGACCATGAGAACATTACTTGGGAAGAGTTCAAGCGCAGTTTCCGCAACCATTACATACCAAGGGGTGAACTCAAAAACAAGAGGAAGGAGTTCTTGGGACTGCAGCAAGGAAACTTGACTGTGAGGGAATACCTCACTAAGTTCACCCAACTATCCCGTTATGCACCACGGGACATCGAAACTGATGAGCAGAAACAGGACTGCTTTGTGGAAGGACTTACTGCGGAAATGCAGTGTGCAATGTCCTCCAACGAGTATGAAAGCTTCCAAAAGATGGTAGACAGAGCATTTGTCATGGAGAGGAAGCTGAAGGCCTTGGAGAATGAAAACAAGAGGAAGGCAGGATGGTCACACCAAGCCTCGGGTAGCAACACACGCCCACGTCTGATGCAGCAACCCGCAGGGCAGACGAGCCGTGCTGTGGTACCCTACTCATCACCCAGAGGGTACAACCCGAATTTCAAGCCTCCATCAGCACCAGCACAGCCGCAGCGTCAGTTTGTACAGCAGCCTCGTCCCACATATCAACCTCGACCAGCAGTGCAAGGACCACAGAACCAACCCCAAGACAACAAAGGCCAGGCACCTAAGGTTGGGGTGCAATGCTTTAACTGTGGTGAAGTGGGGCACTACGCCCATAAGTGCCCAAAGAAGAAGCCCATGCAACCACAACAGCAGAATGTGATGCGAGGACGGGTGAACCATGTGACCATGGAGGAAGCGCAAGAGGCACCTGACGTGGTAATTGGTAAGTTTCCTGCCAATTTACACATTGCAACCCTGTTGTTTGATTCTGGCGCTACCCACTCGTTCATTGCTCAAGGGTTTGTTAAGAAGCATGATCTAGCAACAACACAAATGAACCATATGCTAGCAGTGAACTCTCCAGGGGGAGAAATAAGGACAAGACAAGTGTGTCCCAAGGTGAATCTAGACATTAATGGGGTAGCATTTACTACAAACCTCATAGTGATAGACTCACAAGGGATAGATATTATTTTGGGTATGGATTGGTTGACCAAACACAAGGGAATCATCCATTGTTCGACAAGAACGGTGGAACTAACTCACCCTAGTGGCACAAGAGTGAAGTTCATAACTGCACAAGAACCTAGGAGGGACCTTAAACTCAACCATGTTGAGGTGGAAGTGGAGGAGATCAGGATCATTAGGGAATATCCAGATGTTTTTCCAGAGGAGTTACCAGGTATGCCCCTCGATCGTGAAGTGGAATTCGCGATTGAGCTAGTGCCTGGAACAACTCCAATATACAAGAGACCCTATCGGATGGACTCCAAACAGCTGGAAGAACTCAAGGAACATTTAAGGGAATTGACAGAGAAGGGGTACATTCGTCCTAGTTCCTCACCATGGGGAGCTCCAGTGATATTTGTGCCCAAGAAGGACGGGACCCAAAGGTTATGCGTAGACTACCGTGCATTGAATGAAGTAACCATCAAGAATAAGTACCCATTAGCCCGCATTGAAGACTTGTTTGATCAGTTGAGGGGAGCTTGTGTGTTCTCGAAAATTGATCTCAGGTCGGGATACCACCAACTTAAGATAAGGCAAACTGATATTCCAAAGACAGCTTCAGTATCTCGGTACGGACTGTATGAATACACCGTCATGCCTTTCAGGCTAACTAATGCCCCGGCATACTTCATGTATCTCATGAACAAGGTATTCATGGAATATCGGGACAAATTTGTGGTGGTTTTCATTGATGACATTCTCGTCTTTTCCAAAGATGAAGAAGAGCATGAGAGGCATTTAAGGTTGGTGTTGCAAAAACTGAGGGAACACCAACTATATGCCAAGCTGAGCAAGTGTGAATTTTGGTTGAAGAGAGTTCCCTTCTTAGGACATATAATCTCGGAGGGAGGAATCTCCGTAGATCCCGGCAAGATCGAGGATGTACAGAAGTGGAAGACCCCTGAGAATGTCGGGGAAGTTCGAAGCTTCTTAGGATTGGCTGGGTATTATCGACGGTTTATCGAGGGTTTCTCCAAGATTTCGAGACCCCTCACCAAATTGTTGGAGAAGGGAATCACATTCACATGGACACCGCAGTGCGAGACGAGTTTTCAAGAGCTGAAGAAAAGATTGACAACAGCCCCAGTGCTAGTTATGCCAGATATGCAGAAGAACTTTTCGGTGTACTGCGATGCCTCTGGAAACGGGTTGGGATGTGTTCTCATGCAAGAAGGCCATGTCGTGGCATATGCATCCCGGCAGCTCCGGAAGCACGAGAAGAACTATCCTACGCATGACCTAGAGCTAGCCGCAGTGGTACACGCGTTGAAGATTTGGCGACATTACTTGATGGGGAAGAGGACAGAGATATATACGGATCATAAGAGCTTAAAGTATATTTTCACACAGCCAGATCTCAACCTTAGACAAAGGAGATGGTTAGAGCTAATCAACGACTTTGATGTGGGCATCAACTATCATCCTGGGAAAGCGAACGTCGTAGCAGATGCCTTAAGCCGGAAGGTGCAGGTCAATAGGTTAAGCTTAAAGGACATGGCTACAGAACTGAAGGAAGAGGTTGTAAAACTCAATCTATGTCTGGTGAATAGTGGTGAGGCCATCGCCATGGAAGTGGACTCCACATTAGAGCAAGACATACGCGATGGTCAAAAGAATGATGAGAAGATACAAGAAATCAGAGAACTCATCAAGGATAATAAAGCCCCTGGTTTCAGAGAGGATGAACAAGGTACGGTTTGGCACGGGAAAAGGATCTGTGTGCCTGAAGTGAAGGAGATCCGTGAATTGATTTTGAGGGAGGCTCATGATTTCGACTATTCCATTCATCCTGGGAGTACGAAGATGTATCATGACCTCAAGAGCAGGTATTGGTGGTATGGCATCAAGCGGGATGTCGCGGAACATGTTGCCCTATGTGACACATGTCAGTTGGTGAAAGCCGAACATCAACGACCCGCGGGATTATTGCAACCACTCAAAGTGCCTGAATGGAAATGGGAAGAAATAGGTATGGACTTCATAGTGGGACTACCCAGGACCCAATCGGGATATGATTCGATATGGGTCATCATCGACAGGCTAACCAAGGTAGCTCATTTCATCCCCGTGAAAGAAAGCTACAGCGGATCCAAATTGGCAGAATTGTACATGTCAAGGATCGTGTGTTTCCATGGAGTGCCAAAGAAGATAGTGCCAGATCAAGGTACACAGTTCACCTCAAGGTTCTGGCAGAAGTTACATGAAACCATGGGAACTCATCTGAATTTTAGTTCTGCCTATCATCCCCAGACTAACGGACAGACGGAAAGAACCAATCAGACCCTTGAGGATATGCTGAGAGCATGTGCGCTCAAGAACAATAGGAGTTGGGATAAGAGCTTACCGTATGCGGAGTTCTCCTATAACAACAGCTATCAGGCTAGTATGAAGATGTCACCATTTGAGGCTTTGTATGGGAGGAAGTGCAGAACTCCACTATTTTGGAACCAAACAAGGGAAAGTAAAGTGTTTGGGCCCGAGGTACTACAAGAATCCGAGGCGAAAGTGAGGGAAATCCGCAACAACTTGAGGATAGCACAGCCACGACAAAAGAGCTATGCCGATGTACGGAGAAGAGAGATCGTTTTCAAAGTGGGGGACTATGTTTATCTCAAGGTGTCCCCTATCCGAGGACTTCGTCGGTTCAAGGTGAAAGGGAATTTATCACCTCGATACATCGGACCCTTTTAGATCCTGGAGAGGAAAGGCGAAGTGGCATATCAACTTGAGTTACCGGCTCGCCTATCGGATGTGCACGATGTATTCCATGTGTCACAGCTCAAGAAATGTCTAAGGACGCCTGAAGAGATGTTACCCATGAATGAGGTTGACGTAGGAGAGGATCTGTCTTATGCCGAGCAACCGGTCAAGGTTTTGGAGACAATGGAACACCTCACAAGAAATAAAAGAATTCGGATGTGCAAGGTGCAGTGGAAGCATCACTCGGAAGAGGAAGCCACATGGGAGCGAGAAGACGAGCTTAAGGCACAGTTTCCGGAATTGTTTTCCTAGAACCACCAATCTCGAGGACGAGATTTCTTTTAAGGGGGGTAGAGCTGTAACACCCCAAAATCTGTAAAAGGAGGGAATTTAAATATTTTGGACATATTGCATGTGGTGCAGAAATTCAAATTCAAATTGGAATTCAAATTCAAATCAGAACAGAAAAGAAAAGGAAAAAGAAAAAGAAACCCCCCAACCGGCAAGTGGGCCGAAATCCGCCAGCCGGCCCACTATTCCCCCCCCGCGCCAGCCGACGACCGCGCGCCCTCTCTTCCCCTCACTGACACATGGGGCCCGCGTGTCATCTCCTACCTCCCGCGCGCGCCAACCGACCGGACTCTTCCCCGCGCCCGATCGCAACGAACTCCGGAAACCCGCGCCTCCAGCCTGAATTCTGGTCCCGGACGTCTCCAACTCGATCCCAACAGACCGCCGCCCTCCCTCGTCTATATAAATGCCGACAACGCCCTGTCCCCCCCCCGATCGGCCGTTCTTCTCTCCGGTGAGAACCGAAGATTCTACAGCCAATTTCCGTCGATCCTTGCTCAAATTTACTGATCTAACGTGCTGATCACGTTCCACCGCCGCCGGGGATCCCTGTAGGTGAAGGAAACGACGTGCCTTGCGCCCCAACAGCCACCCCGACGTGCACCGAAGATCTTCGCCGTTGAAACTCGCCTCCGACCGACTTCCAGGACCTCCGAGTGCTGGAAAACCCCTCGGTGAGCGTCCCCTACCCCTCCGCAGCCGATCCATGCAAAAAGATGCGAGTTCTAACGTGTAGCGGCAAAAGCCGAGGCTGCGCCGGCGAGATCGCCACCCCCCGCCGCCGCGCGCGCGGGCTCGCTCCGGCCAGGGCGACGTGGCCCCTTGAGGGCCGTCTATTTTAAATCGCACGGTAGAATTAAACCCGTGCGTACCGGTTCAGCGATCTAATCTGAGCCGTCTATTATAAATCGGACGGTCCACATCAGCCCCACGTTATAAAGGCCGGGATTCTTACGCGCTACTCCCTGGGGATCTCGGAAAACACGAGCTAGCCCCGGAAACTTCTGATCTAGCCTCTGGAACTTCAGAAATTCGTGTAAATTCATTTAAAAATCAGTTTTAGCCCTGGACTTAATAAAAAAATTAGGAAAACCCCTCTGATATGTGTAGTTAGACCCCTGGAAATTTATGAAATAATAAATTAGACCCTGCAGTAGTGTGGATTTACCTTTTTGACACTATATGATATTAAATTCAGAAATTTGAATATGTGACTAGGATTTAAATTTAAAAGGTAAGGCAAACACATGTACAAATTCAAAATTTAAACTCTCCTAGCACTTGGAAAACTTTAGAATGAGTTAAAAATAGATTTTTAGGCTGAAATGAATCTGTCTAATTGTTGTTCATATTTATTAGTTATAGAAACACATTTTTAGGCTAGGAAATAATTCTAAAAACTGATAAAATAAATTTAAATTAGTTCACATCGGAGGAGAAGTTCAAAAATATATTATTTAATATTTTAGATCAGAACCTATTCTGTTTAGATGACATGTTCTACTATTTAATATTAAAACTCACTTTTAGGCATAGAAAATAAATCTGAAAAATATAGGAAAATAGGTATGCATAATTAGAAAATGATAAATGAAGTCTCCAAATCCAAAAACTTCAGTTTAGTATTTGGTAGAAGATCTGAAAACCTATTTGGAGTAGGAAAATACCTTTTATACAATTTTTGTGGCTAAGAAGTGTAATAATTAAATATAAAGAATTTGTTCAAATTGGAACTTCATATATAGTGTGCAAATAGAAATCTGAACATAGAAGTTAGAAATAATATATGTATGTTTAAAAGTGCATGTAGGCCAAAAATCAACACATGTAGAGTAACCACAACACCTAGAAATGAGAATTACTTTCATAAGTATGTATGTATGTTTTGCATGAGTGAAAGTGTGAACTATGGCTTATGGATTATTGTTTTGCAATGTGTATGGCATGAGTACAACCTGCCCCAGAGCAAATTCTCCCCTTCCAAGACCAGGACTTTCCATTCCCAGAGCAGCAGGAAGAAGGCAAGTGTCCTTGACCACTTTGATCCTATGCTAGGATGTGTAGATAGAATTATTTGCATTGTCAATTGAAATATGAAACCCAT
This sequence comes from Neostapfia colusana, assembly GCA_030760725.1. Taxonomy (NCBI): domain Eukaryota; kingdom Viridiplantae; phylum Streptophyta; class Magnoliopsida; order Poales; family Poaceae; genus Neostapfia; species Neostapfia colusana. The sequence continues at coordinate 37,312,610 of JASWHV010000016.1, forward strand.
GCTAGAAAGTTTCCCTAGAATTGCATTATCTTGTTTCCTTGTAGCTTGGGTTGGGATTTGTTTTATTATGTCATTCATTCATATTACTCATGCTTAGCCATGCTTAGAGTGGGATAATTGGGATATGAGATCATCAATTTATTTACCTTACTCTTGAATGAGATATTATGAGTTATGTAGAGGTAGGGATCGAGACAGGTTGGATGATTTTGTTGGTGCTGGGTGCACGAGATTTGGGTTTGTGTTTAGTACTTGCCTGGATCGTAAGGACCGGTTCATGGAGCATGTAACCTGGCTTTACCGTGCCAACCACATGCTGAGATGGGGCAGCTTGGCCAATTAATTAGGTGTATCCCCGGCGTAGTATGGGTGTGTTGGATGGTGCGGGGAATAGGTGTCAGCCGGACTACCATATGAACCGCAAGGCTCAAGAGGGGGCCACTGCAGCGGAGTTGGAGCTTCTTGTATGCTGTTAGGGGTGAAACCGCAGTGGGCCCACGCTCATCGGGAATCCCTTTGTAAAGGCTTCGTAGTGATCTCCTGGCTACACACCTGGGAAGTGTGAATGTGGTTCGCGGCCACTGGCATAACGGAGGTTCTTTTAGTCCACCCGACAACGGGGGATGAAATCACTACATGTGGGTACAGTGGTGCAAACTCTGCAGAGTCAAAACTGTCATGACAGCCGTGCTCACGGTCAAGAGCGGCTTGGACTTATTCATGATTAGAGGATGATGGATTGGGAAGTTGAGGATGTTAAGCGGGAAGCTTAACATTGGAAATGAGACTATGCTTACTTGATATTGATGATGGGTTGAGGGATTGGGACCATTTCACCTGTGTAGTAATGTAGGTGCTTAATAAGCTAAGGTGATAGGTATTAATTGCATAGTGCTTTAACCATGAGTTCAACCTCTCCTTTCTCTGGCCATGCATGACATAACTTTCCCACACTTGCTGAGTACCAACGGTACTCAAACTTGCATATTTGTTGGTTTAAATTGCTGCTCAGGTTAAGGGGATGATGTGGTGTTTAATGACCAAGACTTCGGACCCGAAGAAGGATTCTAGGTTCATGGAGTCCCCCGGGCAACGCCTGTGACGGAGCCCCACAAGATTTATATTCCGCTGCTGTTTTATTTACATGTTCTGAACTTATTGTCGTCTATCGAGACGTATGCTATGTAAGACTTATTTATATTCGACACCTGGCTTGTAATAAATGATGCTTCACTATTTATCATCACATGTATGAGAAAATGATCCTCGCATACATGTGATATTCACTCGGTTGTTCTTCGGAGAAACCGGGTGTGACAACGGTTGAGCAGAAATTTAATTCCCACCTTGTTCCTGAACAACATAGAGTTCGACAAGCCACTAGTGAGTTTAAGGATTTTGCTATAATATGGTGGAATGAACTAGGTACCACACGCTTACAACCTGATCCATGGGAACGTTTAAAAGAAGCTATGCGTAATCGTTCTGTTCCTCCATCCTACCAACGTGATTTACAAAAGAAATTGCAGCGCTTAGAGCAGGGAAATAATTCTGTCCAAGATTATTATGTGGAGCTTCAAAAGGGTATGATACGATGTGGGATAGTAGAGGACACTGAAGATAAAATTTGTCATTTATATGGGGGGTTGAGACGTGAGATACAGGATATTGTTGATTATAAGGAATTTAATACTGTAAACCAGTTGTTCCAGCTTGCTATGCTTGCAGAAAAGGAGTTACAGGGTCGTCAACAAAAGAACAAGAGCAGCAGCGGTGCCTCCTACACTCCACGCACGACAACATCTTCGGGGACGTCCAAGTCATTCCGTTTTGATGCCCTTTCACCAAAACCAGCAGCCAAGCTTCCTTCTGGCAGCAATAACGCCAGCACCGAAATTATCACCTGCACGACCTGCGGATTCGGGTAAAAATTCCATGCAGGTACCCGCCAAAAGTGCTTCATCCGTTGTTTCAACAGGATGCACTTCCGGCATTCAGTGCCACCACTGCCATGGTCCTGGTCATGTGCAAAAAGATTGTCCTAGTCAGCGGGCATACGTGGCTACAGAAGAGGGAGGATACATCAGCACCTCCGATGTCGAAGACAACAATGATGATGAAGCTGCCACGGACAATGATGAGGGACATGTTTTTGGGAGTGAAGACACATCAGCCTACATGAACATCATTGTGCAGCGGGTGCTGAACACACAGGTACAACAACTTGATAGATTACAACACCATAATTTGTTTCAGATTTTCTTTGTCATCAAGAACCGGCGAGCACGTGTCATCATTGATGGAGGAAGCTGCAACAACTTGGTGAGTTCTGAATTGGTCAAGAAGCTTAGCTTGAATACACGACCACACCCACATCCGTACTATATTCAATGGTTGAATGATTCTGGAAGAGCTAAGGTAACACAAACTTGCAGAATTCCGTTTTCCATTGGTACATATGTTGATTCCGTTGATTGTGATGTGGTACCCATGCAAGCGTAACTTTTATTGGGTCGACCTTGGGAACATGATAAGGATGCTTTGCACCATGATATAAGTAATAAATATACTTTTATGCATAAAGGAAAGAAAATTACTTGGATACCTTTGACTCCTGCTGAAATTGTACAAGCTGATAGGGAGAGAGCTGGAATTTCTAGTAGTTCTAAATCAGAAAATCAACAAGTCATTAATTCTGTGTTACCACCAAATAATGAGAGATCTACACCTAGTTCTAAGACTGAGGGAATTAAATTGAAGGGTCGTGTAATGCTTGCTAGAAAATCAGACCTTGCTGAAATTTCTGATCATGATATTTGCTGTGCAAACAAGTTTTGTTCTCCATTTATGATATTGCTAGGTCTTTGCCTCCAGCAGTTACTAACCTGTTGCAAGAGTATGAGGATATTTTTCCAGCTGAGATACCCCCGGGACTTCCACCTTTGAGAGGGATTGAACATCAAATTGATTTGATTCCAGGTGCAATTTTTGCCAAACCGTGCTGCATATAGGACCAACCCCGAGGAGACTTAGGAAATTCAGCAGCAAGTCCAATACCTTTTGGACCATGGGTATGTACGTGAAAGCCTTAGTCCTTGTGCTGTTCCTGTACTTTTGGTTCCTAAGAAAGATGGTACTTGGCGTATGTGTGTTGATTGTAGAGCCATTAACAATATTACTATAAGGTATCATCATCCTATTACTAGGCTAGACGACATGCTTGATGAGTTGTGTGGTTCTATAATTTTCACTAAGATTGACTTGCATAGTGGTTACCACCAAATAAGAATGAAATTGCGAGATGAATGGAAAACAGCTTTCAAAACCAAATTTGGGTTGTATGAGTGGTTAGTAATGCCTTTTGGTTTAACTAATGCACCAAGTATATTCATGCGTTTGATGAATGAGGTTTTGAGAGCTTTTATTGGAAAATTTGTGGTGGTTTACTTTGATGATATCTTGATTTATAGCAAGTCATTGGATGAACATATGGATCATTTACATGCTGTTTTTAATGCTTTGAGAGATGCACGTTTATTTGGTAACCTTGAGAAGTGCATCTTTTGTATGAATCGAGTTTCCTTTCTTGGCTATGTTGTGACTCCACAGGGAATTGAGGTGGATGAGATGAAAATTTAAGCGATCAAGAGCTGGCCAATACCTCAAGCCATCACACAGGTAAGGAGTTTTCTTGGTCTTGCAGGTTTCTACCGACGTTTCGTCAAGGATTTTAGCACTATTGCTGCCCCATTGCATGAGTTGACTAAGAAAAGTGTGGTGTTCCATTGGGGGAAAGCACAAGAGGAGTCCTTTGACACCTTGAAGGACAAGCTTACACATGCACCATTGCTGCAACTTCCTGATTTTAGTAAGACTTTTGAACTTGAATGTGATGCTAGTGGAGTTAGCATTGGTGGTGTCTTACTACAAGGTGGTAAACCGGTTGCATACTTTAGTGAAAAACTTAATGGTCCTGTCCTGGATTACTCCACATATGATAAAGAATTTTTTGCTCTCATACGATGCTTAGAGACATGGCGTCATTATTTATGGCCTAAAGAATTTTTTATTCATTCTGATCATGAATCGCTAAAGCATATTCGTTCTCAAAATAATCTGAATCATAGACATGCAAAATGGAGTGAACTTATTGAGTCTTTTCCTTATGTCATTAAACATAAGAAAGGGAAGGATAATTTGCGCTGATGCATTGTCTAGACGATATAATATGCTGTCCCAACTTGATTGTCGAATTTTTGGACTTGAATCAATTAAAGAACAATATGCTCTTGATGCTGATTTTAAAGATGAGTTGCTGCATTGTAGAAAATGTCATACCTGGAATAAATTTGTACTAGATGATGGATTCTTATTTAGAGCTAACCGCCTATGCATTCCAGTTGGTTCCATTCGTCTTTTGTTATTACAGGAGGCACATGGTGGAGGTTTGATGGGCCATTTTGGCGCAAAGAAGACGGTGGATGTTCTGGCCACACATTTTTTTTTGGCCAAAGATGAGGAGAGATGTAGAGCGTTTTGTGGCTCGCTGCACCACATGTCAGAAAGCTAAGTCCTGTTTGAATCTACATGGTTTATACATGCCTCTTCCCACTCCTTCCATTCCTTGGGCGGATATCTCTATGGACATTGTTTTGGGATTGCCTAGGACTAAGAGGGGGAGGGACAGCATATTTGTTTTGGTGGATCGTTTTTCTAAGATGGCACATTTTATACCGTGTCAAAAAAAGTGATGATGCTGTACATATTGCCGACCTTTTTTCAAAGAGATTGTTCGCTTGCATGGTATGCCTTCTACTATTGTTTCAGATCGTGATGCTAAATTTTTGAGTCACTTTTGGCGCACCCTATGGAACAAGTTGGGTACAAAACTGTTGTTCTCTACAACATGTCACCCACAAACTGATGGGCAAACAGAAGTAGTGAACCGCACTTTGGGCATCATGTTGAGATCTGTTTTGAAGAAAAATTTAAAGATGTGGGAAGAATGTTTGCCACATGTGGAGTTTGCATATAATCGGGCAACACATTCTACCACCAAGGTAAGTCCTTTTCGGGTAGTGTATGAATTCAATCCTCGTGCTCCTATTGATATCTTGCCTTTACCTACTAGTGAGAGAACTCATAATGATGCAAATGAACGTGCTGATTTTATTTTGAAAATTCATGAGACCACTAAACACAATATTGAAAAGATGAATGAAAAATATAGAATTGCTGGTAGTAAAGGTAGGCAGGAAGTTAGACTTGAACCGGGTGATTTAGTTTGGTTACACTTGAGAAAGGATAGATTTCCAGAACTGAGAAGTCTAAATTGATGCCTAGAGCTGATGGTCCTTTTAAAATACTTGAGAAGATTAATGATAATGCATATAAACTTGAGTTGTCTCCCGAGTTTGGGGTTAGTCCCACCTTTAACATTTCAGATTTGAGGCCATATTTGGGAGAAGAAGATGAGCTTGAGTCAAGGACGACCCCAATGCAAGAGGGGGATGATGATGTGGATATCACTCCTGCAGATATACACAACACTCACATGGTAGACATGCAAGGTCCAATTACTAGAGCTCGAGCACGACAATTGAATTTAGAGGTGAGCTCGTTCCTGAACAATTCTTTATATGTGAATTTTGAGAGTATGTTGCTATCTAATGGATTAATTATGATTAGGAACCATGGAGAGGACATGAAGATACATGGAGAGGGGTTTGGAGGCGTGGAGGACCAGAAAATATGCCAACAAGAAGTTAGAGACCGAGCCCAACTCAAACTCGAGTCCAACTCGGGCCCAGGAGCAGTCCACCTTAAAATGGATGCACAGGAGGCATACGGACTCCGTTTTTGACGATCTACATATGCACAGAAAGCTGAGAAGATAAACTTTTCAATGGAACTGGCCCCACATCAAAATTACCTCGTAGTCGACGGGAAACTTCGAAACAATATAAAGTTTAGAGTCTGTCAGGGTGTTGCATCACCTAGTTGGGCCATTGGGCCTTGTATCGAGTCCAAGTCCATTATGTACGTGTCTTAGGGTTAGGTCACGACCCCAGCACCCCCCTGGTCGTCCTCCACCTCCTTTATACCCCCTAGCCGCCATCACAAACAGCTGGGTTTTGCTTAGATTATTCTGTCAAGAACAGTTTCGCCCGTTCATCGGTTTGTGAGACCCCAACTTGAGTGCTTCATATCTTTCAGCAATTTGGTTGCATTCTTTCTTGTTCTTGCTTGTGTTCTTCGATTCGCAGGCAAGGATTAGCCTTCTTAGCGAGGTCAACCGCGCAATATCGGTTGATAACCTGAGGAGACGTGGTGCTGCGATTGCAGGGTTCAGAACGTGTTGTTCGGAAGCCGGATCGATTTGTGTCAAGTCTTCACCAAATCGAGAGTTATCAGAACCTTTTGGAAGATCGGGACCCCTGTACACATCAAGAATCCTCCTGTAAAGGGGTGAAATTCGCAGTACAGGTGAAACTATCCAGAGTATCAAAGTCTGTGCATAGTTTCTATACTGATTTGGATTTTGCTTATGACTTCCTGGATAAGAATTGTAAAAGGTGAATTCTTACAATTCTAGAAATCTTATGAATCGTTTTTCAACTTTGTAAGTATGAGTTTGATCCATACATGTTTATAACTTATGAAAAGGTTGACCCAAAGTGAGCACTTACAGGGGAGGTGCTGCTGAAATTCTTCTAGAATTTCTGTCAACTCTAGAAGCTCATAACTTTTGATCTACAACTTGGTTGAATGCAAATAAACAATTGTTGGAAATATATGGAAATCTTATCCAACTTTTGTGTTCACTCCTACAACAGTTTCAAACATTGAATTAGGATTTTAAACCATCAAACAGAAGCTAGTTCAGTTTCTGTACCTTTCCGTTGCTGGATCATAACTTCAGGTATATATTTTTTACCAAAGGTTGTGTGATACAGCTCTAGAAGGCTATGGTTATGCATTATCTTCCCATAAGAATATTATGGATTAAGTTCTCAATTTCCTACATTGGAACTTAAGGGGGGAGGAGTGCATCCAAGTAAACCAAAGCATTGATCCTCACTTGGCTATAACCCGAGGTATGACGTCATCAGGAGATAAGAGGAAATTACGTTTTTATGTAATCAGAGTTCAAGTACAAGATCTGTCATCATCAAGGAAGATATATGTGACGCCCCTGTTCCAAGAAAACCTCGGAACCGGACTGATGCATATGTGTGCCCAGGATGTTCATCACACATACACATGTAATACATAAACTGAATTCAGAATATAACCACGAATAATAGGGTTTTATTACAATGTCTCATGAATATCTATCTTATTCTAGCAGCGGAAGTCTTATCTTAGCAGCGGAAGTCTTATTCTAGCAGCGGAAGTCTTCTAAACTATTGCGGAAGCAAACTAAGCAGCAGCAGCGGCTCCATCTCCTACTCCACAGGCAAGTTGACGGTAGATCACACGCCTAATACTCCACATGGTCTTCAAAGTACTCCTCTCATGTTGCTGATGATGTATGATAATGCAAGGGTGATTACATGTCGTACTCAACAAGTGCGGGAAGTATGATATGTAGCTTACAACAAGTTAGGTATGAAAGGCTCATTGCATAAAAGCAAAGTTTATTTCACAAAACATGATAAAAACAGCAACTAGCTTTAAGTGAATTAAATCCCAACATGTATCCAATTAAAACATCCACATACCTCCATCATATTTCACCTCTTTTCATGTCTCATCAGACATTCATCTTTCTCAACTTTTTCTCATGCTCATGAATACCATCTCGTATCCATTACCATCTCATTTCATATTCAATTCCATCTCATATCGAGACCAATGCTCATTGCCATGACTCAATAGTCATGAAACCAATCTCATTTCCAGGACTCAACAGTCCCAAAATCAAATATCAATGACCAACCCATAACCAAACAATAACCAAACGAAATATCATCCCAATAACCATCCCATCTAATCATGGAAGTTGGCCAGGCGCTTGTGACCGTAAGCACGGCTATCATGATAGTTTTATACCCTACAGAGTTTGCACCACTTCACCCACAAGTTTGTGATTTCGTCACCCGTCGGTGACTGTAGAACCTCCATTGTACCAGTACACAACCATCGGTGTATGGTCAAGAGATCACAAAATAGCCTTTACAAAGGGGCTACTAGATGTATGGACTCACTAAGGTTTCACCAGCAGGCTAGAATATCTAATTCTCCCACCTACGGGCCCCCCTCTTGTACCATGCAGTTCCCAGGGCAGTCCTCTCTCGACTCCCATTCCCCGCGCCTTCCACGATCCATAACAATCTGGCAACTTACCTAATTAGTCAGCTAAGCCGCACCCATACTTGGCCTTGTGGTGGCACTGTATTCCTGGCATGTGCTCGCATGAACCGGTCCTTAGATCTACGACAAGTAAACCACCATCTCGTTCTACCACTTCCACGAACCAAACTTGCCTAGATCTCCCCCGATTCATGTTCATTATCATCAAGTTCTCATTATTATTATGAGTGGAGTAGCTAGACACAAACTATCTCGCTTCCCATATCCCGTGGACTCAGAGAAGCAAAAAGCAAAAACGACCACACCCGACTCATCAACTTTCCTGGCTACAAGGGTGGATAACAAAACTAGTAAACTCCTATGAAAGGGTTTCCCATCAAGTTGACTCAGCACACACACATTTTCGCAAACAAAACAATTTCCAAAAACATGGGATCAATATGGTCAAGGGGCACTTGCCTTGTTCCTAGGCTTCTGTTGCTCTGGGATCTCGAAGTCTTGGTGCTGTATTCCTTCGTAGATAGCTCCCTGAGCTTGTCCTTCTACTCATGATCATGCACATACAAGATTTACAGCAATGAAACATCATGCACAATCCTTATTCAAGATGCAGTGGTGCATATGCATGCTAATCCTGTGGTACTGTTTTCATTAGATCAGTTTGTATGTGCTCTTGCATGTTTTAATAGGCTTGCATGGGGTTTTACGATGAACAAAGATGTAGGGATCAAATGTGGACGTGGCGATGATCTTGACTCTAGATCAAACCGATCAACACGTGATCTGTCCACATGAAAACCTCTGTTCGAAGGGATCGAAGGAAACAGATTCAAAGAAAACCGCGATCTCGTCGTAAGGTGGTAATGGAGACCTACCTTACTTCCTTCGGGTCCTTTTTCCTAGAAATGGCAGCAAAACAGATCATCGGCTCTCCTCCAGCGATCATGTCGGGGCTCGTCAGCGATCTCACCGGTGGTCGAACTCCGGCGAAGGGCTTTATCTCGGCGAGTTTGGTGGCTAGGGCTTCTAAGTTGTCGGCTTGAGAAGATGTTACAACCAAGGGGTGTTTCAGGTTCTATTTATAACCGGAAAAAGAAGAGTCCTTCTCCAATTTGATTTCAAATAAGAGTCCTATTTGATTTGTTTTTGGATTTTAACAACTTATCTCTAATCGATTTAGTGCGGTATCAATCGTGGAAGAATCCGTGTCGGTTTCCTCACTACCGGTACTTGCATACAGGGGAAAACCCGGTTCAGAATCGCGTCCTTCTGCAGGGTTAAGCTCCGGAGGCTCCACGTGTTCAGCGGGGACCTGGGCTTCCTTTTTCCTCAGGGGCGAGCTCTGGTTGTGCCGCGTGTCAGGCGGGCGGGACCTCCCTCTTCCTTGGAGGCGAGCTTCGCGTGCGCCACACGTCTGGCGGGCGGGATCTCCCTCTCCCTCAGAGGTGAGCTCCGCGTGCGCCACGTGTCTGGTGGGTCGGGACCTCCAACTACTCGATTTGTACCGAAGTTCTATGAATCATTAAGCATAGCCTGTCTACTCGAGGACTTAGACATTACCCTCACTCTTATAGGAAATCTGGTTATGCACTTGGGTTTCATCCATCCTACACCTAATGCACATCCATACCACATACTAAGTATACATAAAGCAAAACTTTGTAAATTTAGTTAATGCAAACCGGGGCTTGCCTTGTTGCTGCTGGTCAGTTGTTAGGGCTTCGTCTGGAAGAAGAAAGTCAAGTACTTCCGGGGTCCCCTTGCCTTCAGCGACTACACGTCAACGGGATACTATATGTCAATTCAAATGCAATGTTTAGAACTGAATAAGTAATTACTATAACTCTAGCTAGCCCTCCCCTTTGGTTCTGAAATTTTTATGGACGCTTGGTAGGGTCCTAACCAGAGTCTTGACCAAGTTTCATTTTAAACAAAGTTCATTTGAGCTTTGTACAAATAAAAGCCTATTTGGTCAGTATTGGAGCCTCTAAGGAATTCTAGGGGTTTTCATGGCTCCAACCATTACTTTATAGAAACTAGAATTTGAGATGATTCTAATGGAATTGTTTTCATGTCATTTGAAGAATTCTAGAGGGAGTTATTCGCTAAACATGATTTGAGAAAATCCGAAAAATGTTTCTGTACATTTTTCTATTTTCTCAGGGTAGTTCACTTAATTACACCATTAGAGGGAATAGTGAACTTGGATGGGTCTGAAAATTTTACTGTGACTCTAGGATTTTCCAATGAACCTCCCAGCCAAATTTCAGAGTTTTTCATAAAGTAATTCTCCAGATAAAATTCCTAACAGTTTAAATTTTAGGGAATTAATTATGGAAAACTATTAAGTTTCATGAGCTGAAATTTGTGTTGCTGGAAAGTACTAAAAAAATCTGAGTTCAGCAAAATTTGACTCACTGAATTTGGAGCTTCCTAGCAGAAGTTATGTGCATTTGAAGTTTGAACCAAATCTGAAAATTCAAATAAAGTTTAAACCAGCTGGTGGGGTCCCTGGGCTACGTGTCAGCACCGCAGCCAAACCACACGGGGGTCCGCAGAGTCTCCTACACAATCGCACGAGATCCCGGCCACAACCGATCTGCTGTTTAAACTATTGGTCGCTGACATGCGGGACCCACCGAGTCTTCTTCCTCCTCGGTTTATTTCCCGCCCCCGCGCTGCTACCTCGCCGGACCTTCACCGGAGCTCGCCGGGTCGGTGTTTCCGGCCGACTCTCGGCCTGAGGCTCGCCGCCTCTGGGTTTTCATCCACGAGGAACTATTTGGTGGTGTCTGCGTGGGTGCTAGGGAACCGGAAACATGCCGGCGACATGTGGCGGCCTCGGGAGCGGTCCGGCGCTGTCGGCCAGTGGGTCTAGCCCACGAACAACCCGAGTGATCGGCCCTTGAGCACCCTTGTATGCTAGGAAAACTCGGCAGGCAAGAATCGGTGCATGAAAATACCTCCAAATAGGTTCTCACCGTACGCCCCATTGATGCAGCATTGGTTGAGCTCGGAAAAACATAAATTGGTCGGTCTACCTGGCGTTTACAGCTAGGGCCGTGAAGGAAAGTTGGTCGCCGACTACTCTAGCACCTTTGTGCACGATTAGATGAACTCTAAGCGAAGTTTGAGTGCAAATTTTTTGGATTCCCTACCGAGAGGTCCGTGGAGCTGCTCCGGGAGAAGAACGGCAAATTCAGCCGCTAGGGTTCACGGCTTGCTCCAATTTTTGGATGGAAGCAGCACCAAGACAGGGCGCTCCCGTGGACGTGCTAGCTCGGCTGTGAAAACCTCTGTCACGAGCTGCCCATGGACATCCAGTCGTCGGTGTGCCAAGGTCGCCGTGGAGGACTTTGTGTTCTCGGTGTAAGGACAACCCAGCTAGCCTAGTGGTGTGTGGAGAAGATAACAGGGGATCCTTCAATACCGTTTGTGCAGCTCGGGAAGTTCGGGGGCGCGAGCTTGATCGTCTCCCGATCGAATTTTTAGAGGGGGGCGGCGAGCGACAGTGTCTGTGGTCGAGCGACGAGACAACGCACGGGTCCGGGGTCTGCCGCGGTCGGAAAGCCTTCGTGAGCGGTCAAACATGCGGTGCGCCAGCCGGGCATGCGCTGGGGAGGTGGCCGGTCGAGCAGCTCGGTGTCGAGCGCTGCGGAGGCCCGGAGACAGAGCTCGCCCGATAGTTTGCTTCACTCAGAAGTTCAACTGACTTGTGGGCCCTTTTCTCCCCTCTAATCCCTTCTCCCCCTTCTGCTGCAAATATCTCAACCACTAAACATTGAATGGTAGACTTTGCCACCAAGTCATTGTTTAAATTTATTTTCCTCAATTTGGAACTTGTTTGGCTAAATTTGCTGCACATTTAAACTGAAATTCAAATTCAGTTTTGAATTAATGCAAATTTAGCTCCCGACAAGATGAAGTCCAATGGGGATGAAAATTGGTGGACTAAATCAGAAAAATGTGCTGAGTTTGAATATGAAGTGAACTTTTGAATTCCAGTGATGAAAGTGGCTGCAATTTGCATTCAAATTGGCCCCTTTTTGAATTGTCTCCAGAAGTGCCTCAAAAAGTATTGGATTTGCATGAAATTTGGTCTGAGCCTTTCCAAGAATATATAAGGTCTAGGGGTGAGATCAATCTTTCATGTTTATGTGTATAAATCCTACTTTTTGGAAGTTAGGGCTTTCCCCTCTAATCACCTTTTTGATGGTGGTTACTTGCTCTTCACAAGTGTTCGTTAGATATCCATCACAAGAGGTGTGGTGTTGTGAGGTGATGAAATGAACACTTTTGCAAGTCCCTTTCTTGGGCTTTTACATCCCTCCCCCCTTAAAAGAATCTCGTCCTGAGATTACAAAAGAAGAGGCAGCGATGTAATAGAAACTCACCCGTGCTGAGACGCCATGAACTCCGGGTAGTTTGAGCGAAGAAATCCTTCGCTCTCCCACATCGCTTCTTCAGCGGTGTGGTTGCTCCACAGTATCTTGTAGAACCACAATGTTCGGCTACGTGTGCTCCGAGCCTTCTCATCAATAATTGCCACCGGATATTCATCATACATCAAATCCGATTGCAGCTCGCCGATGTCTTCGGTGGGAACAGCAGCGGTATACTTCAGACATTTTCGCAGTTGTAAAACATGGAAAACGTTGTGAACACCAACAAGAGATGCCGATAGTTCCAGTCTATACGCCACTGGTCCACAGTTCTCAGTGATGGCATAGGGTCCAATGAATTGGGGAGCGAGTTTCCCCTTCACGACGAACCGGTGCACGCCTTTCATCGGAGATACACGGAGATACACGTGTTCCCCGACGTCAAAGTGTAGCGGCCTACGCCTCTTATCAGCGTAGCTTTTCTGCCAGGATTGAGCGGCCTTTAAGTTGGCTTGAATCATCCGAACACGCTCTTCGGCGTCGTTCACCACATCAACCCCGAATGTGACCCTTTCACCAGACTCACACCAGTTTAATTGGGTGCGGCATTTACGACCGTAGAGAGCCTCATATGGTGCCATCTTGATACTCGCTTGATAGCCGTTATTGTACGAGAATTCCGCCAACGGTAGATGATCATCCCAGTTTCTACCGTGGTGGATGGCACACGCTCTCAACATGTCTTCTAATACTTGGTTCACCCTCTCAGTCTGTCCATCTGTCTGAGGGTGATAGGCGGAGATCCTAATCAGCTTAGTACCCAAAGCAGCGTGCAACTGCTCCCAGAAATGAGATACAAATAGTGCCCCTCGGTCTGAGACTATGGTCTTGGGTACTCCATGCAAGCACAGGATTCTTGCAATATACAACTCCGCATATCTGTTGGCATGGAAATGTGTATGCACGGGAATGAAGTGAGCCGACTTGGTTAATCGGTCAACGATTACCCAAATGGAATCATGCTTGTTGGAAGTCAGGGGTAATCCCACAATGAATCCATGCTCACATCTTCCCATTTCCATGCTGGAATTTTCTCATATGATCAGCTTTCACTCGTCTGCACGTATCACACTCGGATACGTATTTAGCCACTTCCCGCTTCATCCGTGTCCACCAAAATTTCTTTTTCAAATCTTGGTACATTTTGTTGCTGCCCGGATGAATGGGGTATTTAGACAAGTGAGCTTCATCAAGAATCTTCTTCCTCAGCTCCATATTCCGGGTTACGACTATGCGGTCATTGAACCACAGCGTCCCCTCATCATCCTTCCAGAAACATTTGATTTCCCCGTTGTCTATCCGTCTCCGGAGATGTGCCATGCCCTTATCAACTTTCTGAGCTGCAATGATCTACTCCCTAATGGCAGGGATGAGGGCAAGGTTGTAGAGTGATCCATAAGGAACCAAGTATAAACTCGACTCTTCCTCCTCCAGCGGTCTAATGGTGAGGTTATGGACATGTGATTTCCGACTCAGCGCGTCGGAAACCACATTCGCCTTGCCAGGGTGGTAATGAATCTCAATCTCATAAGTTTTGATTAGTTCTAACCACCTCCTTTGCCTCATATTCAGCTCCTTCTGGGTGAAAATGTACTTCAGACTCTTGTGGTCGGTGTAGAGATGCACCAAATTCCCCAGGAGATAGTGCCTCCACAATTTCAGATAATGCTGCTCATAGTTTCGAAGTTGGCGTGAGCCATACGCGACCACACGTCCTTCTTGCATCAACACGCAGCCGAGCCCGATGCCGGACGCATCACAATATACGTCGAAGGGCTTAGTTGTATCCGGTTGAGCTAATACCGGGGCTGTGGTGAGATGCTTCACCAATGCTTGGAACGCTCCTTCACAAGCCGCGTTCCAAACATATTTTGTTCCCTTCTTCAATAACTCTGTAATCGGCTTAGCAAGCTTGGAGAAGCTTGGAATGAATCTCCGATAGCATCACGCTAAGCCGAGGAAGCTTCTGACTTCATGGACTGAAGTGGGAGCTTTCCATTTCAGCACTTGCTCAATTTTGCTTGGGTCAACCGCAATGCCTTCCGCTGAGATGATATGTCCCAAAAATGGCACTTGGCTGATCCAAAACTCACATTTTCTGAACTTGGCATATAGCTTATGGTCCCGCAATCGTTGAAGAACGATCTTCAAGTGTTCGGCGTGTTCTGCTTCTGTCTTGGAGTAAACCAAGATATCATCAATGAACACCACAACGAACTTGTCCAGCTCTGGCATGAACACCGAGTTCATGAGATACATGAAATGTGCCGGAGCATTGGTGAGACCAAAAGACATGACGAGATATTCATATAAACCATATCTCGTCGAGAAGGCCGTTCATATCCTCCACCCGGATTTTTATTTGATGATATCCAGAGCGAAGGTCCATCTTGGAGAACACATTTGCACCCAAAGCTGATCAAACAGGATGTCAATGCGGGGCAGTGGGTATTTGTTCTTGATGGTGACGGCGTTGAGCGTCCGGTAGTCCACACACAGCCTCAAGGTTTCATCCTTCTTCTTTACAAACAGCGCTGAGCATCCCCAAGGCGAGGAACTCGGCCTAATGAAACCCTTGCTCAACAGATCATTGAGCTGTTCTTTCAATTCAGCCAGCTCATTCGGAGCCATTTTGTATGGTCTCCGTGAGATGGGAGTAGCCCCGGGCGCAAGCTCAATCTTCAACGCGACATCCCGCTCAAGTGGCATGCCTGGAAGATCATCCAGAAACACGTCGGGGTACTCCCGGACTACGGAGATGTCCTCTAACTTGAGAGCTTCAGTATTATTAATTGTTGAAACCTCCTGGACAGGGTTGTCTAACACCATGGAATGCGGACGGTGGAATGGAGATTTCAAATGAACCGTCCGTGTCCGAGTGTCCAAGACAGCGCCATGGTAGCGTAACCATGACATCCCTAAGATTGCATCAATCTTTTGCCCCGTAAGGATTATCAAGGTGGTGGGATATATCTTCCCACCTAAGCACAGAAGTGCTTTTGGAATCATCATATTTGCTGAAATCTTCCCTCCCGGTGAGCAGATTATATATGTGTAGTCGGTTGGGAAGACTTGCATTTGATGCTTAGCCACATAGGATGCACTTATGAAACTGTGGGTTGCACCCGAATCAAATAATATGACGATTGCTTGATCATTGAGAGTGAACGTACCCGCCAGCATGTTGTCTCCCTCTGGGGCGTCCTCATTGTCAAGGTTGTGAACGCCCCCGGTTCGCTGACCAACCTTCTTGACCGGAGGTCGGCCTCAATCTCCGCCCTGGAACTGGCCTTGCCCGCTGCTCTGCTGCCCCTGGGAACAGTCCTTCGAGAAATGGCCCGCCTGGCCACACGTAAAGCAAGTGTAGCGAGGCGGTCCTCCGCTGATTGGCAGACAGAAACCCGGGGCACGTTGTGGCGGTGGGAACGCCCAGGGTACCATCTGCTGCTTCTGCTGTTGTTGCGGTCGCGGTGGTGGCATCGGCGGTCGGAACAGGGGTGACCGGAAAGAACGACCCCCGAACTGTTTAGGTCGCGCCGATGGATGCCACTGCTGACCGGATGGTGTCCGATACACCATGCGGTATTTCTGGGGAGCTCCACCCCGACTGCTGGGTGGAGTGCTGCACTTCCGCTGCTCAGCCGCCAATTCCCGCTGAGAATCTTCTTGCATGATCGCGGCGTTGACTAAATCATTAAACGTGCCGCGATTGCATTGGACGAGATGCGTCTTCATCTCGGGATGTAATCCCCGATAGAAGTGCTCTAGCTTCTTCTCCTCAGTGGAGACATAATCTTACGCATACTGCACCAGATGGTTGAAGGCACGGGAGTAGTCGTGGACACTCCTCCCGCCCTGCTTCAGCTCCAAGAACTCTTGGAACTTCCGCTTCATTATCCTGGGAGGGATATGGTAGGCGTGGAACACCTCCCGGAATTCTTCCCACTCCACGGCGTGGCCAGCCGGCAGTGAGGCGACATAGTTCGCCCACCACGCACCCGCGGCACCGTGAAGCTGCTGCGCCGCGAACAGAGTCTTCTGCCGCTCCGTACATTGGAGCAGCCCAAACTTGGGCTCAATTGTCCACAGCCAGTTGTCGGCCTCCAGGGGTTCTGCTGCTTCTGTGAACACCGGAGGGTGCGTACTCATGAAATACGGGTACGTCACAACATGGGGCTCATGAGGCCCCCTCTCTTGACGCCCCACCGCCTGGGACGTATTCTACATGATCATGCGGAGCAGGTCGGTCTGCTCCTTACGACCACCCACCAGGGCCGCAATCACATCCGCTAGCGTAAGCGGAGGCGGCGGTGGTGGTTGTTGCTGCGGGGTGCTGTCGTAGGTAGGTGGCTGGGAGTCATCACCCCCCTGCTGGCTAGAGCCACCAATCTCATGCGTGGTCTGAGTGCGAACCATCTGCAACCATACGCCAATAAACATCAGTTCCGCAACATACTTCATGCAGTCCAATAAAATAGGCATAAAACATAATGACAGTAAGGCATGCGATACATCTCGTATACAGATAATGTAATAATTTTGCAAAGCTACACCATTACCAGACCAAATACAAGCTAGTTAAATCCAACTTGACGGACTTCCTCTTTGGAAGTTCATCTCAACTAGGTTTGGTCACTACGAGACGTTACATCGCTTTGTCATCACGTATACTACCCTTTTATCTTCAATACGACACAAACATGGTCTCTAGCAAAGGAAGCTTGAGCAGGACATCCACTCAAATCTTTAACTAGTTGAAGATAACTACTCATGAGTATGTTCTACCCAATTGGAAGTACTTAAACCCCCTAGGGTACAACAATCTCTCAAATGAGTTCAACTGTCATCCCTCTGCCAGAATGACCAGTTTCTACACATTCCAGATTTTGATCTGGTGATGGGCATTTCATGACTCAAGATGAATACCAAAGTTAAAGTTAACTTCAGTATCTTTCCAACGAATATTTATTTGCCCTCAGGTCAGCTCTGGTTAAAAAGTTATTGTAATTCAAAGTCAACAGAATTTCTGGAAGAATTTCAACAGCACCTCCTTTGGATGTTGCTGTTTTCAACTCTAATTTCAGCTCAATTCCGTGCTGCAATTGCAGAAACTTTGAATTACAAAGATGTAACACATCTCCTACCCTTTCCAAAGATGTATCATATGATAATTCTAGATTTTCCTACAGGAAGTTATGCTTGCAAAACAGAACAGTCCAGAGGGTAGTTTAAATCTGTCCTGATTCTGGACAGTTTACTTTCTTCTGGAATTTAAGCCATCTTAAGGTGTGATTCAGCTCTGGGGGTCTACAACAAAGTTGTAGAGTACTTAAACACCTTTCCATAACTATATCCCACCCCTCCATTGACTAAATAGTCTGTGAGTTATGCTCTGTCAAAGTTCAGCCAACTTGCTGCCCAAAGCAGAGCACTCTGTTTTTCAATCCCTTGGAGCTACACTGATCCACTATTGATTTTTTTCTACCCAACCAGGGTCCTAAATGTTGAAATTTAGTGATTTTAGTTCCTTGTTATCATTATCTTTCATGCACATGCCTATGATATGTCGGTACTACGTTCCTCACAAAAAGAAAATCCTAACCGGATTATACCGGCATATACGTCTCAATTGTGGCACTAAATGCCCCCTCGCACACGTTTACTACACGGAATACATACGTGGTTAGTACCTGCAGAAGACCACACAACAATGATGCACTAAAAGGTTATTTACATTTTAGGCAGGTCCATAGTTGAAAGTAAATACAAACGCCTGTATCATTGCCATACGGCCGTCCTTGAGTTAAGCCACGTCTCAAGGTACGTGATCGCGTTTTAAAACCACACGACGGGGAACCCGAGTAGAGCACGAACGGGTCGTCACTGTTGAGAATTTTATCACCCCAACAGATACCACCTACTGCCCTGTAGGGCACGCCGATGGCAAGCGCTGCGTATGCCCTCCTGGGCTATTTCTAGACGAACACACTTTGCGTTACTGACCACGCGATGGGGTCTCCACTTACTTGCCTAATGCACGCTAGGGATGAGCGTTTCATATGAATTCAGGAACATGAAGAGTCCAAGAGTTTCATATTAACGTCTCACACCAAGCTGTGAGACCTATCCCTGAACCACGTTCCTCGTCAGGGGAGCTAACCGAAATTGAACCGCTTTCGGTGGCGTTCCTTACCGATTTTACCTGAGCGTAGGTGCGTCGTTACATAATTAAAATTTAGAATTATAACACATATGTTAGTCTTGCCACTTTAAGTAACTATACTAATATAGTCCTTACTTGGGCAAACTAGCGAATCCTCACCGTAATCCTAAGTTTTCCAGTAATACAGTCCTTAACTAATGTGCTATCCCAAATGCGGCTCTCATACCAGCCTGTGGCGGACCGGAATCCACTCATCCAGGATCGCAGAGGGTGGTGCCGCACTATGCGACACCCGACAGCACACATCATAAGAACAACATTGTATTACATAGAAAACAAACTGAAATGTACAAAGTAGTACAATACTTCAGTTACAAACTAGTGTTTATATTACAAGAGCGGAAGCTAAGTTTGTACAACTCATGCCACCTATCTAGCAAAAGTCGGTTGCCCAGCCCTAGGGCAACCCACACTAGCTGCACTCTTCATCTCAGCGCGGCGTGTACGGCTCCCACTCAGCCGTGGTCCCCAACGAAGGGCAGCCCTCACCGGTGGACTCGTAGCCCGACTCCGTGGGATACCCCTCACCTAAAAAACACTTAAGCAGCAACCATAAGCACGATGGCTCAACAAGACTTAACCGACTCACCTAGGCATGAAACACTAAATGCAGTTTACCTGAACATGGGATGGTAAATTTCAGCAAATGGACACGCCTACAAGTTCATCCTTAGTTCATCTTTTAGCCACAAGTTAACAGTTCATGAATATGAAATTTAGTGAGCAATATTTGGTGGCACACATGTAGCATTACAATTATATGATAACAGCAATATTGAATCATCACATTTCATATATTAACCTACATTACGACTCAGTGACCAAGTATGGCAAATCGACTCGATATACACCTGCAGGGATACCCGAAGAGCACGTCACGTACGCCCACCTGTGGAGCTGCACAGCACGCTCATTCGATGTCGTACGGGACAACCTTTCACCCAACAGCCCGAACGTCGAACCGGTCGCACCGAAACGGATAGGAGGTTCCCTACACGGAGCATCTCTCTATGCCCGTTAGCAGATGTGCTATAAATCGGTGTGCTATGCCTCGACGCCCGGAGGTTTAGGTTACATCGGTTTACCAGAGCCTATATATCCGATGAGCTTTTGGTACGTTCAAACTTGATCAGCGTGGGCCGCACACGGATTGGTCCTCAATCGACACGGACAGGGCTGCACACACAAGACTTACTCTTGCTGCGCCCTAGCCCCTGCCTAGTCTCATTTTCATTACTAAAGTGATCTCACATCACTCGAACCAATCCCGTGTGTCCCAAGCCTAACTCGCGAGTACAATCCAACTACTTGACTTGTACCGAAGTTCTATGAATCATTAAGCTTAGTCTGTCTACTCGAGGACTTAGACATTACCCTCACTCTTATAGGAAATCTGGTTATGCACTTGGGTTTCATCCATCCTACACCTAATGCTCATCCATACCACATACTAAGTATACATAAAGCAAAACTTTGTAAATTTAGTTAATGCAAACCGGGGCTTGCCTTGTTGCTGCTGGTCAGTTGTTAGGGCTTCGTTCGGAAGAAGAAAGTCGAGTACTTCCGGGGTCTCCTCGCCTTCAGTGACTACACGTCAACGAGATACTATATGTCAATTCAAATGCAATGTTTAGAACTGAATAAGTAATTACTATAACTCTAGCTAGCCCTCCCCTTTGGTTCTGAAATTTTTATGGTGGCTTGGTAGGGTCCTAACCAGAGTCTTGACCAAGTTTCATTTCAAACAAAGTTCATTTGAGCTTTGTACAAATAAAAGCCTATTTGGTCAGTATTGGAGCCTCTAAGGAATTCCAGGGGTTTTCATGGCTCCAACCATTACTTTATGGAAACTAGAATTTGAGATGGTTCTAATGGAATTGGTTTCATGTCATTTGAAGAATTCTAGAGGGAGTTATTCCCTAAACATGATTTGAGAAAATCTGAAAAATGTTTCTGTACATTTTTCTATTTTCTCAGGGTAGTTCACTTAATTACACCATTAGGGGGACTAAATGAACTTGGATGGAACTGAAAATTTTATTGTGATTCAAGGATTTTACAATGAACCTCCCAGCCAAATTTCAGAGTTTTTTTTAAAGTAATTCTCCAGATAAAATTGCTAACAGTTTAAACTTTAGGGAATTAATTCTGGAAAACTATTAAGTTTCATGAGCTGAAATTTATGTTGCTGGAAAGTACTAAAAAACCTGAGTTCAGCAAAATTTGGTTAACTGAATTTGGAGCTTCCTAGCAGAAGTTATGTGCATTTGAAGTTTGAACCAAATCTGAAAATTCAAATAAAGGTTAAACCGGCTGGTGGGGTCCCTGGGCTATGTGTCAGCACCGCAGCCAAACCACACGGGGGTCCGCAGAGTC
Organism: Neostapfia colusana; assembly: GCA_030760725.1. Taxonomy (NCBI): domain Eukaryota; kingdom Viridiplantae; phylum Streptophyta; class Magnoliopsida; order Poales; family Poaceae; genus Neostapfia; species Neostapfia colusana. Next base: position 37,333,967 of record JASWHV010000016.1, read on the forward strand.
TCCTGCACAGTCGCACGAGATCCCGGCCACAACCGATCTGCTGTTTAAACTATTGATCGCTGATACGCGGGACCCACCGAGTCTTCTTCCTCCTCGGTTTATTTCCCGCCCCCGCGCTGCTACCTCACCGGACCTTAACCGGAGCTCGCTGGGTCGGTGTTTCCGGCCGACTCTCGGCCTGAGGCTCACCGCCTCTGGGTTTGCAGCCACGGGAAACCGTTTGGTTGTGTCTGCGTGGGCGCTAGGGAACCGGAAACATGCCGGTGATGTGTGGCGGCCTCGGGAGCGGTCCGGCGCCGTCGGCCAGTGGGTCTAGCCCACAAACAACCCGAGTGATCGGCCCATGAGCACCCTTGGATGCTAGGAAAACTCGGCAGGCAAGAATCGGTGCGTGAAAATACCTCCAAATAGGTTCTCACCGTACGCCCGATTGATGCTGCATTGGTCGAGCTCGGAAAAACAGAAATTGGTCGGTCTACCTGGCGTTTACAGCTAGGGCTGTGAAGGAAAGTTGGTCGCCGACTACTCTAGCACCTTTGTGCATGATTAGATGAACTCTAAGCGAAGTTTGAGTGTGAATTTTTGGGATTCCCTACCGAGAAGTCCGTGGAGCTGCTCCGGGAGAAGAACAGCAAATTCAGCCGCTAGGGTTCATGGCTTGCTCCAATTTTTGGATGGAAGCCGCACCAAGACAGGGCGCTCCCATGGACGTGCTGGCTCGGCCGTGAAAACCTCTGTGACGAGCTGCCCATGGACGTCCAGTCATCGGTGTGCCAAGGTCGCCGCGGACTTTGTGTTCTCGGTGTAAGGACAACCCAGCTAGCCTAGTGGTGTGTGGAGAAGATAACAGGGGATCCTTCAGTACAGTTTGTGCAGCTCGGGAAGTTCAGGGGCGCGAGCTTGATCGTCTCCCGATCAAATTTTTAGAGGGGGCGGCGAGTGACGGTGTCTGTGGTCGACCGACGAAACAACGCACGGGTCCGGGGTATGCCGCGGTCGGAAAGCCTTCGTGAGCTGTCAAACACGCGGTGCGCCAGCCGGGTGTGCTCTGGGGAGGTGGCTGGTCGAGCAGCTCGGTGTCGAGCGCTGCGGAGGCCCGGATACAGAGCTCGCCCGATAGTTTGCTTCACTCAGAAGTTCAACTGACTTGTGGGCCCTTTTCTCCCCTCTAATCCCTTCTCCCCCTTCTGCTGCAAATATCTCAACCACTAAACATTGAATGGTAGACTTTGCCACCAAGTCATTGTTTAAATTTGTTTTCCTCAAATTGAAACTGGTTTGGCTAAATTTGCTGCACATTTGAACTGAAATTCAAATTCAGTTTTGAATTAATGCAAATTTGACTCCCGACAAGATGAAGTCCAATGGGGATTAAAATTGGTGGACTAACTCAGAAAAATGTGCTGAGTTTGAATATGATGTCAACTTTTGAATTCCAGTGATGAAAGTGGCTGCAATTTGAATTTGCATTCAAATTGGCCCCTTTTTGAATTGTCTCCAAAAGTGCCTCAAAAAGTATTGGATTTGCATGAAATTTGGCCTGAGCTTTTCCAAGAATATATATGGTCTAGGGGTGAGCTCAACCTTTCATGTTTATGTGTATAAATCCTACTTTTGGAAGTTAGGGCTTTCCCCTCTAATCACCTTTTTGATGGTGGTTACTTGCTCTTCACAAGTGTTCATGAGATATCCATCACAAGAGGTGTGGTGTTGTGAGGTAATGAAATGAACACTTTTGCATGTCCCTTTCTTGGGCTTTTACACTCTCTCTCTTTGCGGGGATGAGCTCCGAAGGCGCCACGTGGCCAGTGGGCCGCGGGAAGTGTCTTCGGCGCTCTCGGTGAACTGGAATTAGCTCTTTTCGGCTATCCTTTTGATTCTTTTTTCTGTTTCCACTTCTTTTAAAATGTTTTCTCTATATGAATTATGAATGCATTCAGAAATCGAAATTGAGGGTGTCACAAACCTACCCCTTTAAATTGAATCTCACCCTCGAGATTCGATAGTGGAGAATAGATGATGGAATTCTGCCTTGAGGTCTTCCTCACGCTCGCATGTAGCTTCGACTTCTGTGTGATGTCTCCATTGTACCTTGCACCAACGGATCACTTTGTTCCTCGTGACCATTTCCTTCACGTCCAAAATTCGGACAGGGTGCTCTACATAGGTCAGATCCTCTTGAAGTTCTAGTTCATCCATTGGTACTTGTTCTTCCGGAACTCTCAAGCACTTCTTGAGCTGGGATACGTGAAACACGTCATGCACGTCAGAGAGGTGCATTGGGTGCTCTAGTTGATAGGCTACCTCTCCTAGCTTGCCCAAAACCTTAAAGGGTCCGATGTAGCGAGGTGCTAGCTTGCCTTTGGTGTTGAAACGTCGTTGGACTCGGATAGGCAATACCTTAAGGTATACGAAGTCTCCTACTTTGAAGGTCAAATTTCTTTGCCTATTGTCCGCATAGCCTTTTTTTCGTGACTGAGCAGCCCTCAAGTTCTCCCGTATCGTTTGGACTTGCTTCTCAGCTTCTTGCAGCACTTCGGGTCCAAACACTTGGTTCTCTCCGGTCTCGTTCCAAAACAACGGCGTTCTACACCATCTACCATACAATGCCACAAAAGGTGACATCTTCAAACTGGCCTGGTAGCTGTTGTTGTATGAGAACTCGGCATACGACAAGCTCCTATCCCAACTACGTCCATGTTTCAAGGCACAGGCTCTCATCATGTCTTCCAAAATTTGGTTTGTCCTCTCGATTTGTCCATTGGTTTGCGGGTGGTAAGCGGAGCTAAAATCCGGTCGTGTACCCATAGCTTCATGCAGCTTCCTCCAGAACCTAGAGGTAAACTGAGAACCCCGATCTGAAACTATCCTCTTCGGGACTCCATGACGGCACACGATTTGCTCCATATATAGCTCGGCTAGTTGTGCAACGTTGTACTTAGTTTTAACAGGAAGGAAATGGGCTGTTTTTGTCAAAAGGTCCACGATAACCCAGATGGAGTCATAACCCGATCGAGTACGTGGTAATCTAACGATGAAATCCATACTAATGTCTTCCCACCTCCACTCGGGTACTTTCAATGGTTGAAACAGTCCAGCGGGTCTTTGATGTTCGGCCTTTACCCGTTGGCATGTGTTGCATAAGGCAACATACTCTACTATGTCCCTTTTCATACCGTCCCACCAATAACAAGTCTTCAAGTCCTTGTACATCTTTGTACTGCCGGGATGTATGGAATAAGGTGAATCATGTGCCTCCTTTAGTATCGTATCAGGGATGTGCTTCACGTTAGGCATACAAATCCTTTTTCCTAACCAAAGCATACCCTTCTCGTCTTCCTTGAAGTCCTTTTCTATGCCCTATCAGACTCTCTCTTTGATCTCCTTGATTTCCTCATCCGTTGCTTGGCCATCTCTTATCTCTTGTTCCAGCAAAGAATGAAGTTCCATCACTTCCATCTCGTTCAAGAACCTGAGATGTAACCGTTCAAACTCCTTGTGTAACTCGGGCGGTAGCTCCCGGACCGTGAGTTGGTGACATGCTCCCTTTCGGCTCAATGCATCAGCTACTACATTTGCCTTTCCGAGGTGATAGTTGATTCTAACATCATAATACTTGATGAGTTCTAACCATCGATGTTGCCTCAAATTCAAATCCGTTTGGGTGAATATGTACTTGAGGCTTTTATGATCCGTATAGATCTCACATCGGTGGCCAAGGATATAATGTCTCCGAATCTTCAATGCATGCACCACGGCTGCAAGTTCCAAATATTGTGTGGGGGTAATTCAGCTTGTGTTTCTTTAGTTGCCTTGACGCATAGGCTACCACTTGTCCTTCTTGCATGAGCACACATCCAAGCCCTTGTCTTGATGCGTCACAATATATGTCGAAGCTCTTGCTTACGTCCGGCGATACCAGAACTGGTGCTGTGGTTAGCCTTTTCTTGAGCTCCTCAAAGCTTTCTTGGCACGCTGGTGTCCATTGGAAGACTTTCCCCTTCATTAGCAATTCCGTCATAGGTTTTTCTATCTTGGAGAAGTCCTTGATGAACCGTCGGTAGTATCCATCCATCCCAAGAAAACTCCGAATATCTCTCACATTTTGCGGTTGGTTCCACTTCAGAACATCTCCCACTTTTCCGAGTTCAACCGATACTCCTCTCTCGGAGATGATGTGGCCTAGGAACGATATCTCCTTTAGCCAGAATTGACACTTGCTGAGCTTGGCATACAATTGATGCTCTCGCAGCTTCTGCAATGTCAATCTCAAATGTTCCTCATGTTCTTCCTCGCTTTTCGAATACACCATGATATCGTCGATGAAAACCACGACGAACTTGTCCAAGTACTCCATCAAGACCTTATTCATGAGGTACATGAAATATGCTGGTGCATTCGTTAACCCAAAAGACATGACGGTATATTCATACGAACCATACCGTGTTTGAAAGGCAGTCTTGGGTATGCCGGAGGGCTTAATCTTCAGCTGGAAGTATCCCGACCGAAGATCGATCTTGGAGAACACTCGGGCTCCTTTCATTTGGTCAAATAGGTCCTCTATACGGGGCAGCGGGTATTTATTTTTGATCGTCACCTCATTGAGAGACCTATAATCCACACACATCCTTTGGGTCCCATCCTTCTTGTCTAGGAAGAGCACGGGGGCTCCCCATGGTGACGAGCTTGGGCGTATAAAACCCTTTTCTAGCTGCTCCTAAATTTGCTTCTTGAGTTCCACTAGCTCGTTAACAGGCATCCTATATGGTCTCTTTGCTATAGGTGCAGTCCCGGGTACCAAGTCAATGGAAAACTCAATGTCCCGGTCAGGTGGCATACCTGGAAGTTCTTCCGGGAACACGTCCGGGAATTCTTGAACCACCGGAATACTTTCCAATGTTGCTCCTTCGACGTGGTTCAACGTTGCCTTCTCGATTGCCGGTTGGACTGACTCAAACTCAATACGGGTACCGTGCTCGTTTGTCAACTGCATGCATGCTCCTCTCAGCACATTGGATTATTCCGTTGTGCTTGCTTAACCAATCCATTCCGAGTATTATGTCAAGCCCTTGGGAATCCAAGACAATGAGGTTGGCAAGGAAGTCTACCCCCTTACTTTAAGGTTTACTTTTGGACATACTATATTAGTCCTCATCTCTCCACCGGGAGAATTAACCAACATAGTATATTTCAAGTGTGATATGAGTAGATTATACTTGGCAACATACTTGGATGATATGAATGAATGTGATGCTCCGGAATCAAATAAAATGGTGGCTGGGTTGGAGTTGGCAAGGAACATACCAATCACGACGTCCTCAGCCTGCTGTGCTTCCTCGGAAGAAACATGATTCACGTTGTCGCGAGCATAGTTTTGCTGCCCATGGTTGCCTTGATTTGCTCCTCCATTCGGCCATGGGTTCTGCTTGGGCGCGTTGCTTGGTTGTCCAAGACCTTTCTTCAGGCACTGACTTGCAAAGTGTCCCGTCTCTCTGCATGCAAAGCATGCCTTGTTGCCCAAGACAGCAGGGACATTGGGGTGGGGGTTTTGAACATAAGTGCCCATGTTGGGTCGGGGCGCAGGAGGCAAAGGCACACGAGGTGCTTGCGTAACAGGGCGTTGCTGTGGTGGTTGATTAGGGCAAAAAGTAGGAGCGTACGAGCCATACTATGGTGCAGCTGGGGACATGTGCCGGGGGCGTACGTTGCTCTCTTGTGGCTGGTATGGCATCTTTATTTTACGCTCTTGCTCGGTCTCTCGGATCTTGCTCTCAACCACTATAGCTTTGTCAACTAGCTTCTGGAAGTTTGCATAGTCATTGTTGAGAAGTTGAACTTGGATCTCATTGTTCAACCCTCTCATGAACAAGTACTGCTTCTGTTGATCCGAGTTGACATCTTCGGGGGCATATCATGACAGTTGCATGAACTCGTTGAGGTACTTGTTCACACTCTTCTTGCCTTGGCGGAGACCTTTGAACTCTTGCCCCTTTAGCATCATGACTCCAACAAGGACATAATGAGAGCGGAAACTCTCCTTGAACTCAGTCCAAGTGATGGTCTCCGGGTTGTCATGTGTGTTGCATAGAGCATCCCACCAGTCAGCGGCTGCTCCCATAAGTTGGTGCGATGCGAAGAGAACTTTCTCTCGATCATTGCACTGAACTATGGCAAGCTTCTTCTCCATGGACTTCAACCAATCATCGGCCTCCATGGGATAATTAGCTTGTGCAAAAGTGGGTGGTCGAGTCCTCATGAACTCTCCCAATCGGTTGTGAGCCGGCGGTGGTGGCGGTGGTGGTGGCGGTGGTGCAGGAACGGGGTTGTTGTTGTTGTTGGCTTGCAGCTGACCCAAAGTTTGGATCATAGTTTGCATGAGCTGGTTCTGCATAGCCATCAACCGTTCCAAGTTGTTTGCACCAGCCCCTAGGTTATCATTCTCACGAACTTCAACGTGGTCCTCCTCTTGGTTACCATGGACGTTCCTCCTTTGACGGCCGGCGTTTTCTCTCACCATCTGTGAGAGAAAGTTGGGTAGAAGAGAAGTTAGAAGTTTAGATTGATCTCCCCAACTATATGCATCCAGGTGGATGGACTATATATCATCCTATATGAGGATGTAAATTCATGCCGAAGCATCTCACATCTCTCTACTATGTGTGGATATGGATAACGCTGAAACGTCCCACAACTCACACTAAGCACTCAAACACAAGCAATCATCACAAAGATTCCAACACACAACTCCTATCCAAGCTTACTCAATGGGGGTCCGATGTGGTTTTGGGGTGATACCAATCTGTGACGAATCTGTGACTTTGTCCTATGGTCAATGGGGTTCTAATGCCAATCTATGCGTTCTACCTAGGCTTGTATCCCATGTTCAACGTGGCTCCTAATACCAATCTGTGACTAGGCTTGCGTCCTATGGTCAACGTGGCAGCACCTATCTGTGAATTCTATCTAGGCTTGCGACCTACGGTCAATCGTGGCTCTGATACCAATCTGTAACGCCCCTGTTCCAAGAAAACCTCAGAACCGGACTGATGCATATGTGTGCCCAGGATGTTCATCACACATACACATGTAATCCACAAACTGAATTCAGAATATAACCATGAATATTAGGGTTTTATTACAATGTCTCATGAATCTCTATCTTATTCTAGCAGCGGAAGTCTTATCTTAGCAGCGGAAGTCTTATTCTAGCAGCGGAAGTCTTCTAAACTATTGCGGAAGAAAACTAAGCAGCAGTAGCGGCTCCATCTCCTACTCCACAGGCAAGTTGATGGTAGATCACACTCCTAATACTCCACATGGTCTTCAATGTACTCCACTCCTGTTGCTGATGATGTATGATAATGCAAAGGTGAGTACATGTCATACTCAGCAAGTGCGGGAAGTATGATATGTAGCTTACAACAAGGTAAGTATAAAAGGCTCATTGCATAAAAGCAAAGTTTATTTCACAAAACATGATAAAAACAGCAACTAGCTTTAAGTGAATTAAATCCCAACATGTATCCAATTAAAACATCCACATACCTCCATCATATTTCACCACTTTTCATGTCTCATCAGACATTCATCTTTCTCAATTTTTCTCATGCTCATGAATATCATCTCGTATCCATTACCATCTCATCTCATATTCAATTCCATCTCATACCGAGACCAATGCTCATTGCCATGACTCAACAGTCATGAAACTGATCTCATTTCCAGGACTCAACAGTCCCAAAACCAAATCTCAATGACCAACCCATAACCAAACTAATAACCAAACCAAATACCATCCTAATAACCATCCCATCTAATCATGGAAGTTGGCCAGACGCTTGTGACCATAAGCACGGCTATCATGATAGTTTTATACCCTGCAGAGTTTGCACCACTTTACTCACAAGTTTGTGGTTTCATCACCCGTCAGCGACTGCAGAACCTCAATTATACCAGTACACAACCGTCGGTGTATGGTCAAGAGATCACAAAATAGCCTTTACAAAGGGGCTACTAGATGTATGGACTCACTAAGGTTTCACCAGCAGGCTAGAATCTCCAATTCTCCCACCTACGGGCCCCCTCTTGTGCCATGCAGTTCCCAGGGCAGTCCTCTCTCGACTCCCATTCCCCACGCCTTCCACGGTCCATAACAATCTAGCAACTTAACTGATTAGTCAGCTAAGCCGCACCCATACTTGGCCTTGTGGTGGCACTGTATTCCTGGCATGTGCTCGCATGAACTGGTCCTTAGATCTACGACAAGTAAACCACCATCTCGTTCTACCACTTCCACGAACCAAACTTGCCTAGATCTCCCCCGATTCATGTTCATTTTCATCAAGTTCTGATTATTATTATTAGTGCAGTAGCTAGACACAAACTATCTCGCTTCCCATATCCCGTGGACTCAGCGAAGCAAAAACGACCATACCCGACTCATCAACTTTCCCGGCTACAAGGGTGGTTAACAAAACTAGTAAACTCCTATGAAAGGGTTTCCCATCAAGTTGACTCAGCACACACACCTTTTCTCAAACAAAACAGTTTCCAAAAACATGGGATCAATATGGTCAAGGGGCACTTGCCTTGTTCCTGTGGCTTCTGTTGCTCTGGGATCTCGAAGTCTTGGTGCTGTATTCCTTCGTAGATAGCTCCCTGAGCTTGTCCGTCTACTCACGATCACGCACATACACGATTTACAGCAATCAAACATCATGCACAATTCTTATTCAAGATGCAGTAGTGCATATTCATGCTAATCCTATGGTGCTGTTTTCATTAGATCAGTTTGTACGTGCTCTTGCATATTTTAATAGGCTTGCATGGGGTTTTACGATGAACAGAGGTGTAGGGATCAAATGTGGACGTTGCGATGATCTTGACTCTAGATCAAACCGATCAACACGTGATCTGTCCACATGAAAAGCTTCTGTTCAAAGGGATCGAAGGAAACAGATGCAAAGAAAACTGCGATCTCGTCGTAAGGTGGTAATGGAGACCTACCTTACTTCCTTCGGGTATTTTCTCCTAGCAATGGCAGCAAAACAGATCGTCGGCTCTCCTCCAGCGATCGTGTCGGGGCTAGTCGGCGGTCTCACCGGTGGTCAAACTCCGGCGAAGGGGTTTAGCTCGGTGAGTTTGGGGGCTAGGGCTTCTAAGTTGTCGGCTTGAGAAGATGTTACGACCAAGGGGTGTTTCGGGTTGTATTTATATCCGGAAAAAGAAGAGTCTTTCTTTGATTTGATTTCAAATAAGAGTCCTATTTGATTTGTTTTTAGATCTTAACAACTTATCTCTAATCAATTTGGTGCGGTATCAATCATGGAAGAATCCGTGTCGGTTTCCTCAGTACCGGTACTCGCATACATGGGAAAAACCGCTTCAGAATCGTGTCCTTCCGCAGGGATAAGCTCCGGAGGCTCCACGTGTTCAGCGGGGGCCTGGGCTTCTCTTTTCCTCAAGGGCGAGCTCTGGTTGTGCCGCGTGTCAGGCGGGTGGGACCTCCCTCTTCCTTGGAGGCGAGCTCCGCGTGCGCCACGCGTTTGGCGGGCGGGACCTCCCTCTCCCTCAGAGGTGAGCTCCGCGTGCGCCACGTGTCTGGTGGGTCAGGACCTCCCCTCTCTCCAGAGATGAGCTCCGCGTACGCCACGTGTCAGTGCCGGACCTCCCCTCTCTTCGGAGGTAAGCTCCGAGAGTGCCACGTGTCCTAGCAGCGCCGGACTTCCTTTCTGCTCAGGGATAAGCTCCGAGGTCGACACGTGTCCATCATGTAACACCCCAAAATCTGCAAAAGGAGGGAATTTAAAATTTTTTGGACATATTGTACGTGGTGCAGAAATTCAAATTCAGACTGGAATTCAAATTCAAATCAGAACAGAAAAGAAAAGGAAAAAGAAAAAGAAAAAGAAAAAGAAAAAAAACCCCAACCGGCCAGTGGGCTGAAACCCGCCAGCCGGCCCACTATTTCCCCCACGCCAGCCCACGACCGCGCACCCTCTCTTCCCCTCACTGACACGCGGGGCCCGCGTGTCATCTCCTACCTCCCGCGCGCGCCAACCGACCGGACTCTTCCCCGCGCCCGATCGCAACGAACTCCGGAAATCCGCGCCCCAGCCCAAATTCTGGTCCCGGACGCCCCCAACTCTATCTCAACAGACCGCCACCCTCCCTCGTCTATATAAACGCCGGCATCACCCTGTCCCCCCCCGATCGGCCGTTCTTCTCTCCGGTGAGAACCGAAGATTCTACAGCCAATTCCCGTCGATCCTTGCTCAAATTTACTAATCTAACGTGCTGATCACGTTCCACCGCCGCCGGGGATCCCTGTAGATGAAGGAAACGACGTGCCTTGCGCCCCAACAGCCACCCCGACGTGCACCGAAGATCTTCACCGTTGAAGCTCGCCGCCGACCGACTTCCAGGGCCTCCGAGTGCTGGAAAACCCCTCGGTGAGCATCCCCTACCCCTCCGCAGCCGATCCATGCAAAAAGATGCGAGTTCTAACGTGTAGCGGCAAAAGCCGAGGCTGCGCCAGCGAGATAGCCATCCCCCGCCGCCGCGCGCGCGGGCTGGTTCCGGCCAGGGCGACGTGGCCCCTTGAGGGCCGTTTATTTTAAATCGCACGGTAGAATTAAAACCCGCGCGTACCGGTTCGGCAATCTAATCTGAGCCGTCTATTTTAAATCGGACGGTCCACAATCGCCCCGCATTATAAAGGCCGGGATTCTTACGCGCTACCCCGTGGGGATCTCGGAAAACACGAGCTAGCCCCGGAAACTTCTGATCTAGCCCCTGGAACTTCAGAAATTCGTGTAAATTTATTTAAAAATCAGTTTTAACCCCTGGACTTAATAAAAATTAGGAAAACCCCTCTGTTAAGTGTATTTAGACCCCTGGAAATTTATGAAATAATAAATTAGACCCTGCAGTAGTGTGGATTTACCTTTTTGACCGTATATGATATTAAATTCAGAAATTTGAATATGTGACTAGGATTTAAGTTTAAAAGGTAAGGCAAACACATGTACAAATTCAAAATTTAAACTCTCCTAGCACTTGGAAAACTTTAGAACGAGTTAAAAATAGATTTTTAGGCTGAAATGAATCTGTCTAATTGTTGTTCATATTTATTAGTTATAGAAACACATTTTTAGGCTAGGAAATAATTCTGAAAACTGATAAAATAAATTTAAATTAGTTCACATTAGAGGAGAAGTTCAAAAATATATTATTTAATATTTTAGATCAGAACCTATTCTGTTTAGATGACATGTTCTACTATTTAATATTAAAACTCACTTTTAGGCATAGAAATAAATCTGAAAAATATAGGAAAATAGGTATGCATAATTAGAAAATGATAAATGAAGTCTCCAAATCGAAAAACTTCAGTTTAGGATTTGGTAGAAGATCTGAAAACCTATTTGGAGTAGGAAAAAACCTTTTATACAAGCTTTGTGACTAAGAAGTGTAATAATTAAATATAAAGAATTTGTTCAAATTGGAACTTCATATATAGTGTGCAAATAGAAATCTAAACATAGAAGTTAGAAATAATATACATATGTTAAAGGTGAATGTAGGCCAAAAATCAACACATGTAGAGTAACCACAACACTTAGAAATGTGAATGACTTTCATAGGTATGTATGTGTGGTTTGTATGAAGTGAAAGTGTGAACTATGTCTTATGGATTGTTGTTTTCTTTTGCTATGTGTATTGGCATGAATAGAACCTGCCCCAGAGCAAGTTCTCCCCTTCCAAGACCAAGACTTTCCATTCCCAGAGCAGCAGGAAGAAGGCAAGTGTCCTTGACCACTTTGATCCTATACTAGGATGTGTAGATAGAATTATTTGCATTATCAATTGAAATATGAAACCCATGCTAGGAAGTTTCCCTAGAATTGCATTACCTTGTTTCAATGTAGCTTGGGTTGGGATTTATTTTATCATGTCATTTATTTATATGCTTATGCTTAGCCATGCTTAGAATGGGATAAGTGGGATATGAGATCATCAATTTATTTACCTTACTCTTGGATGAGATATTATGAGTTATGTAGAGGTAGGGATCGAGGCAAGTTGGATGATTTGGTTGGTGCTGGGTGCACGAGACTCGGGTTTGTGTTTAGTACTTGCTTGGATCCTAAGGACCGGTTCATGGAGCATGTAACCTGGCTTTACCGTGCCAACCACATGCTGAGATGGGGCAGCTTGGCCAATTAATTAGGTGTGTCCCCGGCGTAGTATGGGTGTGTTGGATGGTGTGGGGAGTAGGTGTCAGTTGGACTACCATATGAACCGCAAGGCTCAAGAGGGGGCCACTGCAGCGGGGTTGGAGCCTCTTGTATGCTGTTAGGGGTGAAACCTCAGTGGGCCCATGCTCGTCGGGAATCCCTTTGTAAAGGCTTCGTAGTGATCTCCTGGCTACACACCTGGGAAGTGTGAATGTGGTTCGCGGTCACTGGCATAATGGAGGTTCTTTTGGTCCACCCGACAACGGGGGATGAAATCACTACATGTGGGTACAGTGGTACAAACTCTGCAGAGTCAAAACTGTCATGACAGCCGTGCTCACGGTCAAGAGCGGCTTGGACTTATTCATGATTAGAGGATGATGAATTTGGAAGTTGAGGATGTTAAGCGGGGAGCTTAACATTGGAAATGATATTATGGTTACTTGAGTTTTGATGATGGGTTGGGAGATTGGGACCATTTCACCTGTGTAGTAATGTAGGTGCTTAATAAGCTAAGGTGATAGGTATTAATTGCGTAGTGCTTTAACCATGAGTCAACATCTCCTTGCTCTAGCCATGCATGACATAACTTTCCCACACTTGCTGAGTACCAACGGTACTCAAACTTGCATATTTGTTTGTTTAAATTGCTGCTCGGGTCAAGGGGATGATGTGGTGTTCAATGACCAAGACTTCGGACCCGAAGAAGGATTCTAGGTTTCCATGGAGTCCCCGGGCAACGCCTGTGACGGAGCCCACAAGATTTATATTCCGCTGCTGTTTTATTTACATATTATGAACTTATTATCGTCCATCGAGACGTATGCTATGTAAGACCTATTTATATTCGACACCTGGCTTGTAATAAATGATGCTTCACTATTTGTCATTACATGTATGAGAAAATGATCCTGACATACATGTGATATTCACTCGGTTGTTCTTTGGAGAATCCGGGTGTGACAGAAGTGGTATCAGAGCCAAGGTTGCCCGTAGGAACGTGGACCTCGGTAGAAATGGACGTATTTAAGGACCCTATTTTCCTAAAAACTATTTTACAAAGGTGTGGGTTGAATGTGTTAGTTAATGGGGTCACTTAATTCATCTTACCCCAACTTTTATTCAAAATACAATTTTTGTTTAACTCTTATCTAATTTAATTTTAAATGCTTTATGTTTTAGATGGTTCGCATGATCCGAACCGCCCGCAAGTCCACCGGAGGGAGAGTTCCGGTAGTTGCCCTTGCCTTGAGAGAGGAGAACCGTCCGGTGACGTACCACGCCTACGGATTGGCAGTAGGAGGCTTGTTGCGCCGTCTTCGGCGTATGCTCCACGCCGCCGGCAATACGGGCAAGCTAATCATACACTACAGCTCCACCCGGACCATCCGTGAGAAGCAGGAAGAATGGAGTTTAGAAATGAGGATTATCCATGAAAATCAGCTGCTCAAGATCTAACACTCTCTAGCTTGTCGTGCGACTCAGGTCGATGCTGAGAAGGATGTCACCTTGGAGGCCATCACCTGCCAGAGTCACATCAACCGTCGCCACCTGGACAGGACTGAGTACATGTATGTCCTCCAGCGTGAGAGTGGTACAACGGAGTACAAGTACCCGCCAGTGCAGCAGAGGACTTCCCATGAGCAAATGGACCTGTGCTTGTAGGATGCTGCTATGCTCAGCACTCGACTACAGGAGTGTCAACAGGAGCTTCAGGATGTTCGTGACACCCTGAAGGAGACTGAGGCGTTGCTTCGAGCCAGCTTGAGGGCGAGAGAAAGAGGAGATGGGAATGAACTGTGTGTCACCGTGAATGACACATGGACTCCTGACTCCCCAGACCGCCGGGCGAGCAGGCGCCACCGCACTTCTCCACCAGCAGTTTCCCCACCCAAAGCGGAATCAGAGGGCAGCCGAAATAATGAGGAAGACCCCGAGGAGCCAGCTCAGTGATACGAGTCGTGTAGAGTTCTTTCCCCTAGTTCAGCAGGTTATCAAGTAGTCGAGTCAATACCTTAGTTAATTGTGTGTTAATGTTTGGTGTGTGACGTGAGTTGTGGAAGCCATGGGCATTTGTCCACAACCTCGTCTTTAGGTTGCTTTGCTTTGATGTGTGTACCCCTATGAATTAAGAGTGCATTTATTTTCACGTGAGACGTGACGCCCAAAAGATCTATGTGAAAAACTAGAAATTGTCTAAATATTAAGGCCTTAAAAGTTTAAGTTTAAACAAGCAATTTGGGAAGTTAATACGTAATGCTTTAAGTTAACACTTGGTTGACCAAACATAAAGGAATCATCCATTGTTCGACAAGAACGGTGGAACTAACTCACCGTAGCGACACAAAAGTGAAGTTCATAGCCGTACAAGAACCTAGGAGGGACCTTAAACTCAATCAAGTTGAGGTAGAAGTGGAAGAGATAAGGATTATCCGGGAGTATCCAGATGTTTTTTCGGAGGAGCTGCCAGGTATGCCTCCCGATCGTGAAGTAGAATTCGCGATTGAACTAGTGCCTGGAACAGCCCCGATATACAAGAGGCCTTATCGGATGGACTCCAAACAGCTGGAAGAGCTCAAGGAGCATATAAGAGAATTGACAGAGAAGGGGTATATCCGTCCTAGTTCCTCACCATGGGGAGCTCCAGTGATATTTATGCCCAAGAAGGACGGAACCCAAAGGTTATGCATAGATTACCATGGGTTTAATGAAGTAACCATCAAGAACAAATACCCATTACTCCGCATTGAAGACTTATTTGATCAGTTGAGGGGAGCCTGTGTGTTCTCAAAAATTGATCTCAGGTCGGGATACCACCAACTTAAGATAAGACAAACCGATATTCCAAAGACAGCTTTCGTATCTCGGTACGGGCTGTACGAATACACCGTCATGCCGTTCGGGCTAACTAATGCCCCAGCATACTTCATGTATCTCATGAACAAGGTATTCATGGAATATCTGGACAAATTTGTGGTGGTTTTCATTGATGACATTCTTATCTTCTCCAAAGATGAAGAAGAACATGAGGGACATTTAAGGTTGGTATTGCAAAAGCTGAGAGAACACCAACTAAATGCCAAGCTGAGCAAGTGTGAATTTTGGTTGAAGAGAGTTCCCTTCTTAGGACATATAATCTCGGAGGGAGGAATCTCGGTAGATCCCGCCAAGATCGAGGATGTGCAGAAGTGGAAGACCCCTGAAAATGTCAGGGAAGTTCGAAGCTTCTTAGGATTGGCTGGGTATTATCGATGGTTTATCGAGGGTTTCTCCAAGATTTCGAGACCCCTCACCAAATTGTTAGAGAAGGGGTTGGAGCCTCTTGTATGCTGTTAGGGGTGAAACCTCAGTGGGCCCACGCTCGTCGGGAATCCCTTTGTAAAGGCTTCGTAGTGATCTCCTGGCTACACACCTGGGAAGTGTGAATGTGGTTCGCGGCCACTGGCATAATGGAGGTTCTTTTGGTCTACCCGGCAACGGGGGATGAAATCACTACATGTGGGTACAGTGGTACAAACTCTGCAGAGTCAAAACTGTCATGACAGCCGTGCTCACGGTCAAGAGCGGCTTGGACTTACTCATGATTAGAGGATGATAAATTTGGAAGTTGAGGATGTTAAGCAGGGACCTTAACATTGGAAATGATATTATGGTTACTTGAGTTTTGATGATGGGTGTGGAGATTGGGACCATTTCACCTGTGTAGTAATGTAGGTGCTTAATAAGCTAAGGTGATAGGTATTAATTGCGTAGTGCTTTAACTATGAGTCAACCTCTCCTTGCTCTAGCCATGCATGACATAACTTTCCCACACTTGCTGAGTACCAACGGTACTCAAACTTGCATATTTGTTGGTTTAAATTGCTGCTCAGGTGAAGGGGATGATGTGGTGTTTAATGAACAAGACTTCGGACCCGAAGAAGGATTCTAGGTTCATGGAGTCCCCGGGCAACGCCTGTGACGGAGCCCACAAGATTTATATTCTGCTGCTGTTTTATTTACATATTATGAACTTATTATCGTCCATCGAGACGTATGCTATGTAAGACCTATTTATATTCGACACCTGGCTTGTAATAAATGATGCTTCACTATTTGTCATTACATGTATGAGAAAATGATCCTGGAATACATGTGATATTCACTCGGTTGTTCTTCAGAGAAACCGGGTGTGACACATCAGTGTCGTACCTCCTTTTTTTCTCGGAGGTAAGCTCCGAGAATGACACGTGTCTAACAGTGTCAGACCTCCCTTCTTCTCGGAGGTGGCTCCCAGGACGACACGTGTCAAGCAGGGCGGGACCTCTCGGAGGCGAGCTCCGAGGCTGACGCGTGTCCTGCAGTGTCTTCTCCTCGGATATGAGCTCCGAGGATGACACGTGTCCAGTAGGACCAGACCTCTCGGAGGTGAGCTCCGAGAGTGACACGTGTCCCACGTGGCTGGTCCTCTCTTTTCCACAGTGACTAGCTCCGAAGGCGACACGTGTCCTGCGGGGCTGGCCTCACTTTTCCGCAGAGCCTAGCTCCGGAAGCAACACGTGTCACACGGGGTCGGACCTCCCCCTTTCACATAGGCAAGATCCGAGCCTGCCACATAGCCAGTTAGCGGCGGACCTCTCCCCCTTTGCGGGGATGAGCTCTGAAGGCGCCACGTGGCCAGCGGGCCCCGGGAAGTGTCTTTGGCGCTCTCGGTGAACTGGAATTAGCTCTTTTCGGCTATCCTTTTGATTCTTTTTCTGTTTCCACTACTTTTAAAATGTTTTCTCTATATGAATTATGAATGCATGCAGAAATCAAAATTGAGGGTGTCACAATGTAGTTTTAGCGTCTTCACCACGTACACACAAATGCTCGCCAGAATCACAAGACTTGAGAGAACAAGACTAGGAGCTAGAACAAGTACCTGGTTTTCACGCTAAACGGGTATTGTGAAGCATGAGGAGAAAATAGAAAGTGAAGACAACGTAAAATAAATATTGCCTAGATTAAGTTTTTATGGAGTATTTCCCAACAACCTTGTCAAATATTTGACATATTTTCCTTAAACTTGGTCACAACATGAAAGTGGCACTCCTTGGTTAGCACCTTTCCTGACCAAGTTATCTGTACTTGGCAAGGTTTGATATACTTCTTAATCATGTTTGAATTATCGTACTACCTCTTGCTCAAACTATAAAAGATGATGCACCACACATATGCACCACTTTGCATCCTACATATGCATCATTTGCACCATACCATGTGCATATGCATTGCACCATATAACATGTGAAATACCAAAATACTGAGCAAGATTGAGTACCTCCTTTCAAAACATAAAGTAGTGTCTAATAACCTTGGTCGCATCACATCCTGGAACTATTGATCAAGTTCCTTGATTCTACCTCCTTGAGTCAAGGGAAACCAATTACTCAACATCCCTTGTACCTAAGAAAGTTTTGAACTTTCATCTATGACTTGTTTATCTCCGAGTGCCGTAATTGTCAAAAGTAAACTAATTTCTCATCGCGGGGCTTACCGATTGATTGCTCAACCTCGTGACAATCCTTGAACACAATCTGAATTCTTGAGATATCATATGGTGACTTTGACATCCTTGTGGTTACCATAGGTAGTAGGTCTTTGCTATGTTGGTAACGTAAGTGAAATTGACTTGTGGCTGCTCTTATGTTCAAGCAAATCATTCGGGTTTTGACTAAAGGGTTAAGATGCCAATTCGAGGCGAGATTACCGATTCATTGTTTAATCTCACCAAACATTTCGATTCATGTTTGGGGAAGTACTACACTAAGCTTCTAAGGACTCAGTTAATCTAGACAAGTATTAGTTATCCATATCAAGATTAGGACAGTAAAGATCCCAGCCAATCGACCCGGTTGATATGGGTCTACATAGTTTTACGGACTCACCATACCATCAAAGAGAGCACTATGGAAAAGCAAAAAGGTTGTTATATCCGATTGGTTTATTATCGTCATATCACCTATAATATTCCCTACCTTCCCTTTCTCGTTAAAATCTCAGGACGAGATTCTTTTAAGGGAGGAGGAATGTAAAAGTCCCAAAAATGTAAAGGCAATAAACAGAGGGTTGACTATAGTTATGTTTGGAATGCATGAAAATGGGACTTACAAAAACTTTATACACGTGATGATGCACATGGGTGTCGAACTAGACGAGCTCTCATGTTCATTTGAAGTGTGCTTAGCCAAGGTTGAATTAAACACCATGTGTAAAGTTCTCATGTGTAAGTGGGAGTTTAAATTCAGATTTGATCTCAAATGTTCCCCTCATGTTGCTGCCAAAAATTTGGAGAACACATGTATCCTCAAAACTTTGAGTTCGAGGAAATTCATGGTGGCCACATCCTGATTTTTAGGGTAGGCTAAAAAGGAGTGAAATATGATCATTTCCAAATTTGAGCGAAATTCAAATTTGAAAGTGAAATTAACACTGGATTTGGTTTACTCAAAAGTCAACCCATGTTTAAACTCCCAAAATATCAGATTGAGGGGATTTACATGAATGAAGATCTTTTGGAAACATTGGGAGGATAAGAAGAGGATTAAAGGGGGTAGAACCCACATGTCATTGAGCCACTTTAACTTGCTTCCGAAGACTTACCTCTGTTCAGTGTCGAGCACCACCCGAGCTCTCACAACGCTCCACCGAGCTGCAATCAGAGGCCACCTCCTCGCTGTTTCCATCGCGCTGGCGACCAGCTCGTGGGATTGAGTAGCTCCCGGCGTGATCTTTTGCTCACAAAAACAGCAACCGCCGGCATTATTTTCCCTCGCACAGGAACTGAACCGAGAGCACCGAATTTCAAAATTCGAGCACAACAGAAGGTTAACTCCCAGTAATCAAATTCAGTTTGTGGGAATTTCTGTGAATTTTGAATTTGAATTTGGGAGCCACTGTTGTTTATGGGGGGGGGGGGCTACCGGTGGGACCCGCATGTATTGAAACAGAGCACCATCTAATTTCTCTTCTGTGCGTGCTTGCCACCGAGGGGATGCAGAGCTCCACGGAGCTGCATGTGTGCTTGCTCACCGAGGCAGTCCAGTCTTCGGCTGCACGACAGACCTCGAGGCTGCACAAACCAAACGTTGTTTTCCCTGCTCGCTAGCTCTCGCACGTTCAACCGAAGAAAACACGCTCCCTCGCGCTCACCCGAGAAACAGCACACGGTACCATCACTGCCCTCATCGCCTATCACCCTCCGATGGGTTTAGCGCCTAGCTAAGCTGACCAGAGGATGCGCCGGCCTATACTTGACGTTGTCCGAACCTCTCCAGCTCGTGTCAGTCGTCCTCCGGCCGGTGCCAAGCAAATTCTTCCCTCCCGGTTCAACACAAAGTCGCCCCCACGGTTCCTTGTCTTCCGGCCGGTCAGGCGCCTCTCCCACGCGACCAACACCACCCTAAGGTGCGCCATGATGTTTTGATCATGCTCCCATAGTCCCCTTGCTCGTTCTCACCACCGGCTCGCCGGAATTTGAATTTTTGTACCGATGCACGTGTTGAACCGATCAAGCTTCGATCGGGAAATTCCTGCAAACCACGTGATCGTTCCTTATTTGGTGCAAGCCACAGCAACCCACAAGCCTAGCGACCTCCCATACCAAAGCACGCATCAAATCGGCCATCCCACGCCCGGGCTATGAGAATTTGCCACCGGCGGCAAAAATGGCTTGGTCTACCGTCGAGCCACTACTTGCCGCCGTTTTCCGCTCGGTTAGGGTTTGGGTTCACGTTCTACATGTCCTAGGGATGCTTTTCGACAGCTTGGCTCATTGATTTGGGCTCGGGACGTGCCGTCCCTCGTCGGCGCCGCGCCTCCAACCGCCGCAGCCAGTTCCGATCGCTCTCCCGGTGTTTTCATGCGTGGAAACCTTGCCCGGCCGCTAGAGGACGGTGTGAGGATCATGTAGCACGAAACCGGAGGGAAAATGGTCGATAAATGAGGGAGAATGGGGTGCTCCATCCTGCTGTTCCAGCGCGCACGTGGGGCTCTTTCCCAAGGTAGAAGAAGGGTCTGACTGTGGGCCCCCACTGTCAGCCGGTAGATGAATTTCTCTGTGTAAAATAAATCCAGAAATTGCTACAACTTTGAGAGCCTATAACTTTGGGTAGGAAGCTCCAAAAATAGTGAAACGAATTTTGCTGGAATCCTTAGGAAGAATACTTTGCAGAGAAACACAATTCTTGCTATGAAAATATCTAGGATTTTATGTAAAATTCTTTTTAGATAATATATTAGTAAGTAATTCCAGGAATATTCCTTTATGAAATATTCCCATTTGATCAGAAAACTCTTATCCTAGTTCCTGATCTCCAATAAAAATATTAGGATTTTTGGAGCTGATTAAGAGGGCTTAATCAGTAGGTTATCTCAGTGTTAAATAAATTAGCTAAAAATCACATAGTTAATTTCCAGAAAAATAGTTCAAACTTAAGAGGGCCATAACTTGATGTGGAGAAGTCCAAAATTTGTGAAACAAATTTTGTTGAATTCTATCAGTCAGTACTTTGCATAAATGCAGAGAATTTTGTCTGAAGATCTATGGAATTTTCTCCAAAATTCATCAAAGTTAAATTTTTGGGAATTAATTCCAGGAGATTCCTGTTTCGGAATTTTCTCAAATTTGGCCAGAAGATCCTTCATAACTCTAGTGGTCTCCTGTAAAAATTTGAGTTTCATTGGAGTACAACTGCTAGGCTAAACTCGGATCCAAAGTTCAGCCTTCATTTGAAAATTCCAATTTTAAACAGAAACTTTTCAGCAATTTACCCTAACTTCAAAAATCCATTTCTACCTGTATACAACTCAAAAAATTATGAAACAAATTTTGTTAGGACCAGGTATACCTGATCTAATTAGATCTTCCATTGCTCGCCATGCAAAAACTGTAGATTTGAGACTAAAATTCAGAGGAGCCATATACTTGTGGGAATTTTTGGAGACCACAAGCTTTCATGAGAATTCCTCAAATTTTACTCAAATCGTCCTCAGAGAGTCTTATCCATTTGAAAAAAAATCCCAAAGCTAATTAAGAAACGTTAATAGCAGTAGCTAGTAATACAGGTTTTAATTCTTATAATTCACTAGCACTTATACACATTTTTTGTTGCATATCATATAGTGACCGAAGTTGAGGACACTCCGAAGCCGTTGGAAGTCCTCCCACCAGACGCTAACTTTTCCTTTGAGTCACAACCAGGCAAGCCCCGATTTGCATTTAATTACCTTTTGCAAAGTTTTCATTTGTATCCCTTATGTCTAGGGTGGAAATGATTGCATTAGAGTTAAGGTGATTGAAACCCCACTTGCATGACTTTTAAATCCTATGGAGGGTTGGGTAGTTTACAACTCGATGAGTAGAGAATGCCATGCTAATGTCTTAGGATCTCGATAGAAGTCGAGTGGTTGGAATCTACTCACGAGATAGGAATTTTGTCACATGGGTTAGAAAGAAAGAAAGAAAGAAAGAAAGAAAGAAAGAAAGAAGGAATGGCTTAAGAATGTAAAATTGGGACCCAGCAGGGGGGATAGGATGCAGTGAGTGGAGGTCTCACATGCATAGCCTTGTTGGTGTCGGTTGAGGACTGAGCCGTGTGTTGCCCTGCTGGACAAGTTTGAACAGTATCAGATGCATACTGGCATATGGGAACCATGAAACAGATGTAATTGGTTAACCTGGGTGCCGAGGTTTACCCAACCATTTTATAGGAGTGGGTTGAGGGTAGCAAGGTGTAAATCTGCCGGTGGGCACAAACACGCTCCACGTGGGGACCTCTTGCCCGTTACGAATGGACCAGTTTGGCATTTGGGTTTCCTTTGA
Organism: Neostapfia colusana; assembly: GCA_030760725.1. NCBI lineage: Eukaryota > Viridiplantae > Streptophyta > Magnoliopsida > Poales > Poaceae > Neostapfia > Neostapfia colusana. The sequence goes on from JASWHV010000016.1 coordinate 37,356,050, forward strand.
AAGGTTGCTGCATACAACAGAGTAGGAAGGTGTGAAGCACCACACTTCTGAAAGTGGGTGTATGTGACGTGTTATCCAGGTGTCTATTGATTGCAATCGCTGTCCCTCACGGTTATTTGAGTACCGCTTGTTCACTGCACTGTGACGTAGTAATAATTGAAAGAATCCAGAAGAATATGATGCATTGAGCTAATATTGTCTTCAAACCATGTATGCTGTAGATGTAGACCTCATTAAGTTTATATTCCACTTTAGGCATAACCATATCGGAGGAAAGCGTTTCTTGTTTGATTGCATACTTCCGATGTGAGGGCTGCCTAAGGCATACTAATCTACTGCTATAAAACTGAAAGTAAGGATTAACATGTAGGCGTGTCTTTATAGCAATATATTTTTCCTATATTACTAACCCCTGCATGTAGAGTCTCATGTTTAGGAGTGTCAGTTAAGACTTGCTGAGCCATCGTGCTCACGGTTGCAATATTTGAGTTGTTGCAGGTGAGGATTATGGGGAAGGGTACGAGGACGAGGCAGTGCCCCCCATCGGGGTACACGGCCGAGTTGGAGCTTTGCACGCCGCCGTGATCTCCGGTTGTATGTTGCTAGTGTGTAGCATCACCGGGCTGGACGGCAGCACTTTTGCACAGTTAGGATGACAATGTAGTTATGAATAATACTTCCGCTGTCTAAGAAGTGTTATAAAAGACTTCCGCTGTTTTTATGTAACGTAAAAGTTTGTATGTTGTTCTTAATCTTTTCTTGTGTTCTGTTGGGTGCCGCATCGCACGATACCACCCTCTGCAATCACGGAGTGGGAAGACCAAGGGGTGGCTTCCCACAGACGCACACAAAAATGGAAAAGAGAAGAAAAAGGCAAACTTACAAGAAAAGTAGATTTTAGGGATTTAAATTCTCTTGTGTTGAGTTTAGCCTTTAAGTATGAGTGTGTCATAGATTCAAAGTGTTGAGAATCATCTAAGAGCTCTTAGTCCTAGTCTTGGATGAGTGGAGTGAAGATTTGAGACAGCCCTGAGACTAGGGCCGGACTTGTCCAGGCAGGAAGGTCGGAGTAGTCCGGAACATCGGACTAATCTGATGTAGGACAGACCAAGAGGTTCTGTGTGAATTCAAACTTGTTCGTTGTGGGACGGACTAGTCCATGGATAATGTGTCTAAGCTCTTCAGGAGCTAAGTCCTGAAGGACCCGACTAGTCTGCAGACTCAGACTAGTCCATTTGAAACTTGGAAATAGCTGCAGGGACTAAGTCCTGGATGGCCGAACTTCTGCACTCCTTGAGGATGGACTAGTCCGGCGGACCAGACTTGTCCGTTCTTAATCGGAACAATTGTTTCTGTGTGAGATCAGACTAGTCCGTTGTGGATCGGACTAGTCCGTAGTGTTGTGATAATTTGAATTCAAAAGGAGGCGGGTGAACGTTTAGTTGGTAGGATATGACCATTTATTAGGTGAAGAGTGATGTCAGCGGTCCCCGCAGGCCGGACTAGTCCGGGTTTAAAGGTCGGACTAGTCCGAACCTTTTCTGGTGGCAATGGCTAGCTTCCGAGACCTCTATAAAAAGGGGATGCCCGGACCTCAAAGGAAGTGACAAGAACCCTAAGGCCAAAATAGCTTTTCTAGAGCTTTTCTAGCTCCCTCTCTTCAATTCTTGGAGCCCTAAGAGCGATTCTTGAGGGTTTGGGAGTTTTGGAAAGAGGAGGAAAAGGGGAGTGAGCATCATTGAGCTCTTGGTTGATTCTCTCACACTAAGTGGGCAGTGTGTTGTTGAGGGTGTTGATTTGTAAGTCCTTTGAGCTGAAATCTGGTGGGAGCCTCAAGTTGTGAGTTGCGCCACGAATTGTTGTGAAGTCTTTGTGATCTAGTGGAAGAACAAGCCAACCTTTGTGGTGGCTTGGTGAGGAAAAGGTTGAGAGCAACCTGGTCCTTTGTGGACTCCTCAACATGGACGTAGGCTTCTATGTGAAGCTGAACCATGGGATAAATCGCGTGTTCCCTTTCTTGAGCAAAATTTCTATGTGACCGGACTAGTACGCCCTCGGACCAGACTAGTCCGCACTCTGTGAACTGATCAGTTTTATTAAGCCGTATTTCAGATTTTCCGCCTATTCACCCCCTTAGGCAACTTTTTTATTGCAATCAAAAGACACCCGGTAATACACGACATGTACGCCCATACTAGAAGCTGCCATAGGAACGATCTCTTTCTGCCGTACACGGCCACCTTTCACTAGTATACTCAATCATTGAACCGATCCTACCGTCCCGAGCAGAAGGTCCCTACATGGAGCAAGCATCTTTGATAGAGTCCATTAGCGGGACCATGCTGCCCTCAACCAACACCTTTAGGACGGCGAACAATGCCTCAACGACTGAGTTAACCAAGTTACATCAGATTTATGGGGCCCAATATATCCAGTATGCTACTGGTACTGTTCAAACTTGCTTAGCAGGGCTGCACATGGACGGTCCTTGATCGACATAAGCAGAGCTACGCACACAAGACATCCACGTCTTGCTGCACCCTACATCTCTGCCCCGTATCATTATCAATTGAGTGGGACATGTTCAGAGATCCTCCGTGTGCCCTATTCTTTCTCTCGTGAGTAGATTCCAACTACTCGACTTCTAACGAATCCTTTCTATGACTTAAGCCTAGCATTATTCTACGACAGGATACTATGCTAACCTTGAAGAAAAAGGATTATTTGGTCATACCATTGGGGTTCAATCACCTTAACCTAATGCACATCCTATGACTACTACTCATATTTTATAAAGTAAAATGTTATAAGAGCTCGTTAAATATAAACCGGGGCCTGCCTTGTTGCTGCTTTCCCAGTCAGTATCTAGAGGAATACTTGAAAGTGGCTCCCGAGTCTTCTCGAGTTTGGAAATAAACGATATGAACAAATGCAATAATTTGTATTACTTATAAGAATGAAATTCATATGTGGTATGAAATGTATTGGAAAATGGCTCCAATGACCTTTAGTTTTTATGGTAGCTAACATGGATCATCTATGATGTGCTAGACAAGTTTTATGATTTATCTTCTAAGTATGTGTTCATAATAATTCCCTAAAGCTTTAATCTTCTCTGAATTTTCAGAGAAAATTTGGGGCTTTGACATGCATCAAAGTATGATATTCATACAGTACGAGTCATGAGGAGTCCAACAACATTGGTTTCATGAATTTCTACACGTTCTACAAAAAGATATGTATTTTATAAGTTGCTAACAATTTCTGGAATTGTTTTTGGGAATTTCCAGAGACATAGGGCGGAATTTTATTATTTCCCTACTTATACATGTCCACTGGATCTCAAATTTGTCCAGGTGATCTAAAGGTATTATAAAGGAGGTTCTGGCCAAATTTGGGATCTTTCCTGTTATGGGATCTTTTGTAATTAATTCCTAATGATTTAATTTAGAGAAATTAATAAGCAAACTCCTGAGACTTTCATACCAATTAAATGGTATTGCCAGAAAGTACTGGCAACAAGGATTCTAACAAAAAAATTTGAGAAATTTTGGACAATCCTACCGAAAGATATGAATTACCAAATTTTGCCCTCAAACTGGAATTATTTTCCTACTGAAAATCCTTTAAACAGTCGCCTGGGCCCACTTATTTAAATTGGACCAATCATAGCGAAGTAACATGGGGTCTACAGAGTAGTACCCGTGCTGGCACACCGGATCCCAGCCACAACTAATCAGAACAGTCGCTGTCATGCGGGACTCGCCGTGTTGTCTTCTACCTCCCGACGCCCGACCTCCCCCGTGGTGGTGCATGACGGCAAGCTCGCCGCCGAGGTGTTCCCAGATTCAGATACTCCAAACTCGCAGCCAGGGCCTAACTGTACACACTGAGGGACGCTTGTGACCTCATCCCACACCGACGATGGCCGGAGCTCGGCTGACCACGGCAACAGCGGCTCAAAGCTCACCAGCGACAATGTTCTAGCTCGGGAAGGCTTCTTTTCGACTGGGTTTTGCTCCTACAACATCGCCGGATCACGTGGAGCTCAAAAATGAACCAAGAAGACGATGAAAACAACCAGAACCTAGAGTTCACCGGTGAACCGAGAGCTTTTCGCCACCGAGGGCAAAATCTCGGTGAACTTCTTGGTTTCTTGGGCAAAACTTGCTCTACTTCTTCCTACAGCTCCGTATTGATGTCTAGATCATGTCCTTAAATACACATAATCACTAAAGGATTGTGTGAGGTGAATTTCACCTTGAAAACAGTTCGTATGAAATGAACACACCGAGGGAAAAATGGAAAATATTTTGCACTCGATGCATGAAACGAAGAACGGCTTTCTTCGTGAGCCTTAGCACACGATGGCACACCTTTTTGCTTTCGGGAGCGAGGTGCAAAAGAAGCTGGATCGCCGGGGCATCGGAGGTCCGAGGCGGCGGCGAGATGAGCTCGGGTGCGGCCAATCGGGGAGAAGATAATTGTGAGTGCTTCTTCACCGTGCGCGTGGGGATTAAATAGCCAACGAGTTGAGGACCACGTCGTCTTTACTACTGCTCACCAGCAGCTGCTTCCCTGTTGAAAACCGACGGTGAATCGGCACTCGGTGGCGCGCTCGCGCGAGAGAAGAAAACGCAGCACACTTTGTACTGACATGGGGTCTTACTCCCCTCTTATCCACTTTGTAAATTCAGTTTAAAATAGTAAACCGACTAGCAAAACAGTAAAAATTTGCATGTCGGCTAAACTGAATATGAGGAATCCAATGATTCAATTAAATTTGAATTTGGATGAAGTTGAAGTCAGAATCTGATGTTTTGAATTTAAATTTGGATTCCCACTTTACCTCATCCAAATAAATAGCAAACTTAATCCAAATTTAGTGAAATTTGGTAGGGACACTATTTGGACTATGGAGAACCAAATTATGAAATTTGATCCCCATGTTTGGCAATGTTGTGAGTAGAATTCAGAATTTCAGTGAGGTACTCTACTAAAAAATACTCTATTTTAAAATAAATCACTTAGCTCCAAATTTAGTAAATTTGGCAGCCTGCCTAGTTTGAACCTAATGATTTGTACTGTGGTATAACATGAAGAATTTTAGGTACTAAGTTCCTGTTTTTAGTTCCCACTCTGAGCTCACATTATTGTATTAATTTCTTTAATTCCTTCCATTTTTACTAAGTGTGTATAAGCTGAACTACATGTGCTGAAATCTTGGGATTTCAAATCCCTCCCCCCTTAAAGAATCTAGTCCCGATATTACAAAAGAAAAGGTGAATTGGGGGAAATTTCAGGAGGAAATCCGATACTAGTTCTGGATAGTTGGAGTGGAGAAAATCCTTGCTTTGCCATGTCGCTTCATCAGAGGTATGGTTCCTCCATAAAACCTTGTAGAACGACAAAGTCCGATTCCTTGTGGTTTGGGTCTTTTCATCCAGAATTTGAACCGGATATTCTTCATACGTGAGGTCCGATTGCAACCCTTCAACATCTTCAGGTCGGACAGCGATAGTGAACTTGAGACATTTCCGTAGTTGGGATACATGGAAAATGTCATGGATTCCCTCTAATGACATCGGTAGCTCCAAACGATAAGCCACGAGTCCACATCTTTCTGTGATGACAAATGGATCAACACAGCGTGGAGCTAGTTTTCCCTTTACCCCAAAGCGATGAATGCCTTTCATTGGGGATACGCAGAGGTACATTTGATCTCCAACTTCAAATTGCATAGGCCGATGCCTTTTGTCCGCATAATTCTTTTGTCGAGATTGAGTGGCCTTGAGATTAGCTTGAATCAGCCTTACCCGCTCTTCGACTTCATTTACGAGATCAATCCCGTAAATCACTCTCTCGCCGGATTCACACCAATTCAAGGGTATGCGGCACTTCCAACCGTGGAGAGCTTCATAAGGTGCCATCTTAATGCTTGCTTGATAATCATTGTTATAAGTGAATTCTGCCAACGGTAAATGATCATCCCAACTTTTACTGTGGTGTATGGCACATGCTCAAAGCATATCTTTGAGAACTTGATTCACCCTCTGAGAACTGCTAATCAATTTGGTCCCCAATGAGGCATGAAGCTGCTCCCAGAAATGAGCAACGAATAATGCGCCTCAGTCTAAAATGATCGTACGGGGAACCCCGTGCAAGCATAATATCCTTGCAATGTACAGCTCTGCATACTTCTTGGCATGAAACTTTGTATTTAATGGAATGAAATTTGCCGACTTAACCGATCTATGATCACCCAAATCGAATCATGCTTGTTGGCTGTGAGAGACAACCGAACAATAAAATCCATACTAATGTCCTCCCACTTCCATGCCGGAATACTAAGTGGTTGTAAAGTTCCTGCCTTCTTCATGTGGTCGGCTTTAACTCGCCGACACATGTCACATTCGGACACTACTTTGCAATCTCCCATTTCATCCGGGTCCACCACAATTCTGTCTTCAACTCTTGGTACATGTTGTTACTACCCGAATGAATAGAAAACTTTGAAAGTGAGCTTCATCCAAAATTTTCTTCTGCAGTCCCATATCACGGGGCACAACTATCCGGTCTTTGAACCATAAGGTTCCGTCGTCATCCTCCTGGAAGCATTTCATTTCCCTGTGTTCCATCCTCCTCCTAATATGGGACATGCCCTTGTATTGGGCTTGAGCCTTCATAATCTCCTCGCTTATTGTGGGTATGAGAGCAAGATTATATAGAGCTCGATATGGAACCATGTAAAGACTTGGTTCTTGTAACACCCCAAAATCCTGTTAAGAGGGGAATTTAAAATTTTTTGGATGTATTGCATGTGTTGCAAAAATTCAAATTCAAACTGGAATTCAAATAAAACTCAAAACAGAAATGAAAAAGAAAAAGAAAAAAAATAAACCTTCCCGGCCAGTGGGCCGAAATCCACCAGCCGGCCCACCCAACCCCCGCGCCAGCCCGCAGCCGCGCGCCCGCGCCCCCTCTCGCAGACAGGCGGGACCCACCTGTCATCCCTGAGCTCCCGCTCGTCCAAACCCGGGACTGTTTCCCCACGCGCATGCGATCTTAACCGACCAGATTTCCGCCCGAATTCTGGTTCCGGAGGACTCCAACTCGATCTAAACTAACACGCCACCCTCCCCCGTCTATAAAAACCCCGGCATCGTCCCGTTTTTCCCCATGATCCGCCGTTTTTCTCTCTGGTGAGAACCCGAGCTTCTCCGGCGAATTCTGCTCGATCTTCACTCGGGAATTCTGATCTAACTCGCTGGTCTTGATCCACCGCCTCCGGGGAACCTCACAGGTGTAGAAAACTCGGTGGTTTGCGGTTCAAACACAGCGCCGACGAGCCTCGCCGTGAATTCACCTCGGACCTCGTCGCCGATCGCTTTCCAGGACCTTCGAGCTCAAGAAAACCCCCGAGGTGAGATCCCCGACCTCTCCTCTACCGATCTATGCCATAAAATCACAGTTTTAGGAAGAATTGATGAAGATCCGAAACTCTCCGGCGCGATTGCCGCCTCCCGCTGCCGTGCGCCGCCGGGCAGCGCCGCCCGCGCTCGATCAGAGCGACGTGGCCGCTTGTGCGCCGTCTATTTTAAATCGCACGGTAGAATTTAAATCCCCGCATACCGGTTCGACGTTATAATCTCAGCCGTCTGTTTTAAATCGGACGGTCCACGTCAGCCCCGCGTTATAAAGGCCGGGATTCTTACGTGCTACCCCCTGGGGTTCTTGGAAAATAAGAGCTAGCCCCGGAAACTTCTGATCTAGCCCCTGGAACTTCAGAAATTCATGTAAATTCAATTAAAAATCAGTTTTAGCCCCTGGACTTAATAAAAATTAGCAAAATCCCTCTGTTATGTGTAGTTGGACCCCTGGAAATTCCTAAAATAATATAATAGACCCTGTAGTGGGGTGAATTTACCCTTTTAACCCTATGTGATATTAAATTTAGGAATTTGACTATGTGTTTAGTATTTAAAATTTAAAAGATGGGACAAACACATTGCAAATTCAAATTAAAAACTTTCCTAGTACTTGGAAAACTTTGGAGTGAGATAAAAATAGATTTTTGGCTGAAATGAATCTGTTTAATTGATTATTCACATTTATTAGTTATAGGGACATATTTTTAAGTAGAGAATAATTCTGAAAATTAGTAAAATAAATGTAAAATAGTTCACATCAGAGGAGAAGTTCAAAAATATATTATTATATATTTTAGACCCAAAACCTATTCTATTTAGATGAGGTACCTTACTATTTTTATAATAAAGTTCACATTTAGGCATAGGAAATAAATCTGAAAATATAGCAAACTAGGTATGAATAACTAGAAAATGATAAATGAAGTTTCCAAAATGCAAAAAATTCAGTTTAGGGTTGGTAGAAGGTCTGGAGACACATATGGAGTAGGAAAATACCTCTCATGCATACTTGGGGGCTAAAAGGTGTAGTAATTGAATATAAGGAATTTATTTAAATTGGAAACTCATATATAGATGCAAACATAAATGTGAATACAAAAGTAGAAATCATATACACATGTTTAAAAGTGCATGTAAGCCAAAAATCAACACACATAGAGTAACCACAACACATAGAATTGTGAATGGCTTCCATAAATGTGAATGTGTGGTTTGTATGAAGTGGAAGTGTGGACTATGTCTTATGACTTGTTGTTTTCTTTTGCTATGTGTGATGGTATGAGTAGAATCTGCTCCAGAGCAAGTTCTTCCTTTCCAAGATCAGGACTACCCATTCCAAAAGCAGCAGGAAGGACGCAAGTGTCCTTGACCACTTTGATCCTATACTAGGATGTGTAGGTAGAATTATTTGAATTGTCAATTGAAATATGAAACCCATGCTAGGATGTTTCCCTAGAATTGCACTACCTTGTTTCCTTGTAGCTTGGGTTGGGATTCATTTTATCATGTCATTTATTATTATGCATATGCTTAGCCATGCTTAGTATGGGATATTTGGGATATGATATCATCAGTTTATTTTACCATACTCTTGAATGAGATATTGTGAGTTATGCAGAGGTAGGGATCAAGGCAAGTTGGATGATTTGGTTGGTGCTGGGTGCACGAGACTCGGGTTTGTGTTTAGTACTTGCCTGGATCCTAAGGACCGGTTCATGGAGCATGTAACCTGACTTTACCATGCCAACCACATGCTGAGATGGGGCAGCTTGGCCAATTAATTAGGTGTATCCCCGGCGTAGTATGGGTGTGTTGGATGGTGCGGGGAATAGGTGTCAGCTGGACTACCTTATAAACCGCAAGGCTCAAGAGGGGGCCACTGCAGCGGGGTTGGAGCCTCTTGTATGCTGTTAGGGGTGACACCTCAGTGGGCCCACGCTCGTCAGGAATCCCTTTGTAAAGGCTTCGTAGTGATCTCCTGGCTACACACCTGGGAAGTGTGAATGTGGTTCGTAGCCACTGGCATAATGGAGGTTCTTTTAGTCCACCCGACAACGGGGGATGAAATCACTACATGTGGGTACAGTGGTGCAAACTCTGCAGAGTCAAAACTGTCATGACAGTCGTGCTCACGGTCAAGAGCGGCTTGGACTTATTCATGATTGGAGGAGTGATGGTTTTGGAAGTTAAGAATGTTAAGCGGGGAGCTTAACCTTGGAAATGATGTTATGGTTATTTGATTATGATGATGGGATGGGAGTTTGGGATCATTTCACCTATGTAGTAATGTAGGTGCTTAATAAGCTAAGGTGGTAGGCAATAATTGCGTAGTGCTTCAACCATAAGTTCAACCTCTCCTTGCTCTAGCCATACATGACAAGATTTTCCCACACTTGCTGAGTACCATCGGTACTCAACCTTGCATATTTGTTGGTTTATATTGCTGCTCAGGTCAAGATAATGAAGTGATGTTTAATGATCAAGACTTTGGACCCGAAGAAGGTTTCTAGGTTCATAGAATCCCCCGGGCAACGCCTGTGACAGAGCCCACAAGAATAATATTCCGCTGCTAGTTTATTTATTTGTGATGAACTTATTATCGTCCATCGAGACATATGCTTTGTAAGACTTATTTATATTCGACACCTGGATTGTAATAAATGATGCTTCACTATGTGTCATCACATGTATGAGAAAATAATCCTGGCGTACATGTGATATTCACTCGGTTGTTCTTCAGAGAAACTGGGTGTGACAGTTCTTCCTCTTCTATCGGCATGATGGTTAGGTTATGAACATGAGACTTCCGGCTCAATGCATCGGCAACCACATTTGCCTTGCCCGGAAGATAATGGATCTCAATCTCATATTACTTGATTAGATCTAACCATCTCCGTTGTCACATATTCAAATCTTTTTGGGTGAATATGTACTTCAAACTCTTGTGGTCAGTGTAGAGACGTACTAGGTTCCCTAGTAGGCAGTGTCTCCACATCTTCAAGTCAAGGATCACCACAGTGAGCTCAAGATTATGAGTTGGATAATGCTGCTCATGATTTCTGAGTTTTCGTGATCCATATGTGACCACATGACAGTCTTCATCAACACGCATCCCATTCCAATACCGGATGCGTCACAATATACATCGAATGGCTTCGTCTCAGAATGAATCTCTGACAATATTCATCTAAACCCAAGAAGTTGTGAAATTCGTGGACAGATTTGGGAGACTTCCATATCTGCACTTGCTCGATTTTTCTTGGATCTACAGCAATTCCTTCTGCTGAGATAATCTGCCCAAGAAATGGCACTTGCTTGATCCAAAACTCGCATTTGCTGAACTTGGCATAAAGCTTATGGTCTCTTAATTGTTGAAGCATGATATGTAAATGTTCGACATGTTCTTCCTCCGACTTGGAATAAACCAAAATGTCGTTGATGAAGACCACAACAAACTTGTCCAACTCTGGCATGAATATCGAATTCATGAGATACATGAAATGATCTGGAGCATTGGTGAGATCAAAAGACATTGACGAGAAACTCAGATAAGCCATATCTCGTAAAAAATGGCGTCTTTGGTACATCTTTGAAAGTGCATCTAGGTCCCGTGTGGGTTTTGGAGGATTGATGACAAACAATTAAAATGCTAATGAGGGATTGAGGGATGTGTGCAGATCGGTTGGATGGCAATAAGAGATTGAGGGATTTTCAAAATGGGAAATGGATAAGACGGCATGAAGCTACACAATAAAGTTAGGGTTTCTATTTTTCTTGAGTGTAGGAACGCCGCACTATTAAGAGGGACACGACACGCAGCAAAGAAAAGCATCCTCAATCCCACAAAAACAACCCTTAGTGTAGAAAAGAGTTGTTAGGTCAAAAACCTCGGACATGTCAGAGAGATTTGAAAAAGTACTCTCTGTATAGACTCGGACATATCCGAAGGTTTTGAAGATGCACCTTCTGTTTAGAGTCGGACATATACGAAGTGTGGTTCGGACATGTCCAAAGTTTAAGAGTTTCTAAAATTCCCTAAGTCCAAAAGGTCGGACATGTCAGAGGAGTTTGGAGATGCACCTTCCGTTTAGGGTCGGACATATCCGAAGAATTTTGGACATGTCCAAAGTCTAGGGTTTCTAAAATTTCCTAAGTCCAGAAGGTCGGACATGTCAGAGGAGTTCAGAGATGCACCTTCTCTTTAGGGTCGAACATATCCGAAGAATTTCGGACATGTCCAAAGTCTAGGGTTTCTGAAATTTCCTAAGGCTAGAAGGTCGAACATGTCAAAGGAGTTTGGAGATGCACCTTCTGTTTAGGGTCGTACATATCCGAAGAATTTCAGATATGTCCGAAGTCTAGGGTTTCTTAAATTTTCTAAGTCCAGAATGTCGGACATGTCAGAGGAGGTCGGAAATGCACCTTCTGTTTTGTGTCGAACATGTCCGAAGTGGAGTTGGGACATGTCCGAAGTCTGAGAATATCCGAAGACTGGTCCGGATATGTCAGCACAGACATGTACGAAATATGTCGGACATGTCTGAAGTGGAATCAATGGGACAGTCTGGATCAGTTTCAGTTGAGGACGTCATTTTATTGTTAATGGTCCCCAACCTCGGACAAGTCCGAAGTGGAGTTCGGACATGTCCGAACTTTAGTGGTTGGCAACGGTCATATTTTGGGAAGCCCTATAAAAGGAGGGATCTTGTCCCCATTTGAAGTGTGATCAACCCCAAAGCTTTCATAAGTGTTCTTGAGCATTCTTAGACCTCTCTCACACCCTCTAGCTTTCATTCTTGAATCTTGTGAGGATTTGAGGCCTTGTGAGGATATTCAAGGAGAAGAGATCCTAGGGTTGAGCTTGCTAAGTTACATACCATCAAGCTGCGTGGTTTGTTTTTATTACTCTTGGAGCTTTGTTCCTAGGTGGCTAGGTGTCGCCCGGTGACTCCCAACTTGTGGTGAGACCCGAGAAGTTTGTAATCACTTTTGAGTTGATAGTGTAACAACATAGTTTGATCTTTGTGATCACTTGGTGAGGGTTAGGGTTGAATGAGACCCAGTCCTTTGTGGACACCTCAACGGTGACGTAGATTCCTGTGTGGAATCAAACTTCGGTAAACAAATCCTCGTGTTCACTTGTGCTCATTTACTTGCTCCTTAATTTTATATCATTGTTCTTGCTTGTGATTGATCAAAACGCTAGCATTGACCTAGTGTAGTATTTAACTCATCAAGTTTGCTTAGTAGGTTGCTAGACCAGTTTAAGAGCTACTTCTAGACCATATTAACTATACACTTGACCTAGAACTGGTTAGTTTTATTTCCGCTGCGACTGACTTCGGAGAAATCTGATTTTATCAGACTTATCTGAAACATTTCGAACTTGTCCGAAATATACTCGAACTTGTCCGAACGTGACAGAGCAAGTCAGTTCATAATTGTGATTTAAATTTTAATTGGCCTATTCACCCCCTCTAGGCAACTTTCCATTGGTATCAGAGTCTAACTCTTCATTTAAGTGCTTAACCGCTTGAAGAGGTCATGGGGGAGACAAGAACCTACTACGAGGGCAAGAACCTAGGATCCCAAGGAAACGACAAGAAGAACGAATCACATCACTCTCACACAAGTGATAGTGATGATGAAGTGAATTCCGTCACTCCTTTCATGAGCTACAAACGTGCAGGTCAAAGAAGGTGCCCCGTCTCCTCAGGTGATGAAGATAAAGAAGTGGAACGTCTTATGGCGTTGCTCAAGAAGAGAAAAGACAACAAGAAGAAAGAGAAGAAGAAGGAGGAGGAGGAGTCCAAGGACTACTCCCAATATCCTTTTAACTATGAACGTTAAATAACAATGCAAATTTTCTTTCCATCCTTGTTGCCAAGCCTCCTCATCTTGATGGTACAAACTACACGATGTGGAGGCATAACATGAAGTTACACCTTATCTCACTTAACCCCAGTCTTTGGAGTGTTGTATGTACAGGAGTAGAAATTCTGGAGGATGATGAAGAGCTCACTCCGAAGCAAGAACAACAAATTCATCGCAACGCTCAAGCTGCAGCCATCATCATATCATCATTGTCAAAAGAAGAGTTTCACAATGTGGATGGGTTGGAAATTGCTAAGGATATTTGGGACACTCTGAAGGTGGCACATGAAGGCACAAAATCCATCCGTGAGGCTAAAATTGAGATGATTGAGGGGGAGCTTAGATTTGCTATTAAAGACAATGAGACTCTCCAAAAGATGTACAACCGGCTCAAGATCATCAACAAGAGTAGAGCTTATTGGTACAAGAAGTGGACTGACTATGAAGTGGTCAATAGGATGATAAGGGCATTCGCAGTGCGTAACCTCCCTCTTTGCACTTTGATTCGGGTGAACCCTCACTTTGAATCTATGACTCCCAATGAAGTCCTTGGGAAATTCATCAACCATGAGCTGATGGAATAAAGAGGCCAAACATGTAAATGAGCTGCACAAGATCACTTCTTCCAAAAGACACGATATTGCACTGTAACACCCCAAAATCTGTTAAGAGAGGAATTTAAAATTTTTTGGATGTACTGCATGTTGTGCAGAAATTCAAATTCAAATTGGAATTCAAATTCAAATGAAAACGGAAAAGAAAAGGAAAAAGAAAAAGAAAACCCAACCGGCCAGTGGGCCGAAACCCGCCAGCCGGCCCACTATTCCCCCGCGCCAGCCCACAACCGCGCGCCCTCTCTCCCTCTCACTGACATGCGGGGCCCGCGTGTCATCTCCTACCTCCCGCTCGCGCCAACCGACCGGACTCCCCCCCCCCCCCCCCGCGCCCGATCGCAACCAACTCCGGAAACCCGCGTCCTCATCCCGACTCCTGGTCCCGGACGACTCCAACTCGATCCCAACAGACCGCCGCCCCCCTCGCCTATATAAACGTCGACATCGCCCTATTTTCCCCCACGATCGGCTGTTTTCCCTCCCGGTGAGAACCGAAGCTTCTCCCGCCATTTTCCTTTGATCCTAGCTCGGATTCCCTGATCTAACGTGCTGATCATGTTCCACCGCCTCCGGGAAATCTCGCAGGTGAAGGAAATCCGGTGTTTTGAGCTCTAGACACAGCTCCGACGAGCACCGCTGCGTTTTCACCTCGGACCTCGCCGCCGACCGCCATCCAGGGCCTCCGAGCTAAAGAAAAACCCCGAGGTGAGATCCCCGACCTCTCCTCTACCGTTCTATGCCATGAAATCCAAGTCTTAGGAAGTATAGACAAAAATCTGAAGATCTCCGGCGAGATCACCGCCTCCCGCCGCCGCGCGCCGCCGGGCAGCGCGGGCTGGCTCCGGCCAGGGCGACGTGGCCCCTTGTGCGCCGTCTATTTTAAATCGCACGGTAGAATCAAAACCCACGCGTACCGGTTCGGCGATCTAATCTGAGCCGTCTATTTTAAATCAGACGGTTCACATCAGCCCCGCGTTATAAAGGCCGGAATTCTTACGCGCTACCCCCTGGGGATTTCGGAAAACACAAGCTAGCCCCGGAAACTTCTGATCTAGCCCCTGGAACTTCAGAAATTCATGTAAATTCATTTAAAAATCACTTTTAGCCCCTGGACTTAATAAAAATTAGGAAAACCCCTCTGTTATGTGTAGTTAGACCCCTGGAAATTCATGAAATAATAAATTAGACCCTGTAGTAGGGTGGATTTACCTTTTTGACCCTATATGATACTAAACTTAGAAATTTGAATATGTGACTAGGATTTAAATTTAAAAGGTAAGGCAAACACATGTGCAAATTTAAATTTAAACTCTCCTAGCACTTGGAAAACTTTAGAATGAACTAAAAGTAGATTTTAGGCTGAAATGAAATCTGCTTAAGTGTTGTTCATATTTATTAGTTCTAGAAACACATTTTTAGGCTAGGAAATAATTCTAAAAACTGATAAAATAAATTTAAATTAGTTCACATCAGAAGAGAAGTTCAAAAGTATATTATTTAATATTTTAGATCAGAACCTATTCTGTTTAGATGATAAGTCCTACTATATAAGATTTAAAACTCACTTTTAGGCATAGAAAATAAATCTAGAAAATATAGGAAAATAGGTATGCATAATTAGAAAATGATAAATGAAGTCTCCAAATCCAAAGACTTCAGTTTAGGATTTGGTAGAAGATCTGAAAACCTATTTGGAGTAGGAAAATACCTTTTATACAAACTTTGTGGCTAAGAAGTATAATAATTAAATATAAAGAATTTGTTCAAATTGGAACTTCATATATAGTGTGCAAACAGAAATCTGAATACAGAAGTTAGAAATCATATACATATGTTTAAAAGTGCATGAAGGCCAAAAATCAACACATGTAGAGTAACCACAACACTTAGAAATGAGAATGACTTTCATAGGTATGTATGTGTGGTTTGTATGAAGTGAAAGTGTGAACTATGTCTTATGGATTGTTGTTTTCTTTTGCTATGTGTATTGGCATGAGTAGAACCTGCCCCAGAGCAAGTTCTCCCCTTCCAAGACCAAGACTTTCTATTCCAGAGCAGCATGAAGAAGGCAAGTGTCCTTGACCACTTTGATCCTATGCTAGGATGTGTAGATAGAATTATTTGCATTGTCAATTGAAATATGAAACCCATGCTAGGAAGTTTCCCTAGGATTGCATTACCTTGTTTCCTTGTAGCTTGGGTTGGGATTTATTTTATCATGTCATTTATTTATATGCTTAGGCTTAGCCATGCTTAGAATGGGATAAGTGGGATATGAGATCATCAATTTATTTACCTTACTCTTGAATGAGATGTTGTGAGTTATGTAGAGGTAGGGATCGAGGCAAGTTGGATGATTTGGTTGGTTCTGGGTGCACGAGTGTAACACCCCAAAAATCTTGTTAAGACCCTAAATCATGTTAAGAGGGGAATTTAAAATTTTTTGGACGTGTTACATGTTTTGCAACAATTTGAATTCAAACTGGAATTCAATTTAAATTCAAAACAGAAAAGAAATAGAAAAAGAAAAAAGAAAACAGAAAAAAACCGGCAAGTGGGCCGAAACCCACCAGCCGGCCCACCCAGCAACCGCGCCAGCCCGCAGCCGCGCGCGCTCTTTCCTCCCACTGACAGGCGGGGCCCGCCAGCCCTTCTTCTACCTCGCGCCGCGCCGGGACTCTTTCACCCCGAATTCAAACCGATCCTGATTTCTGCGAATCCCAGCCGAATTTCGCTCGGGGGCGACGCAAACTCGATCTAAACCACCCCGCCGCCCTTCCCCGTCTATAAAAACCCCGGCCTCGTTCTGTTTTTCCCACGCGATCCGTCGATTTTACTCCGGTGAGAAACCGAGCCTTCTCCGGCGAATTCCGGCCGATCTAAGATCGGAAATTCCGATCTAACTCGCTGGTCTTGATCCACCGCCTCCGGGGAACACTGCAGGTGCAGAAAACTCGGTGACTTGCGGTTTAAACACAGCGCCGACGAGCCTCGCCGTGGTTTCAATTCGGACCTCGTCGCTGACCGCCTTCCAGGACCTCCGAGCTCAAGAAAACCCCCGAGGTGAGATCCCCGACCTCCCCTCCACCGATCTATGCCATAAAATCACAGTTCTCGGAAGAATTCTCAAAGATCCGAAAGTCTCCGGCGAGATCACCGCCTCCCGCCGCCGGGCAGCGGCGCCCGCGCTCGATCAGAGCGACGTGGCCGCTTGTGCGCCGTCTATTTTAATCGCACGGTAGACTTTAAAACCCCGCGTACCGGTTCGGCGTTATAATCTCAGCCGTTTGTTTTAAATCGGACGGTCCACGTCAGCCCCGCGTTATAAAGACTGGAAATCTTACGTGCTACCCCCTGGGGTTCTCGGGAAATAAGAGCTAGCCCCGGAAACTTCTGATCTAGCCCCTGGAACTTCGGAAAATCATGTAAATTCATTTAAAATCAGTTTTAGCCCCTCGACTTAATAAAAATTAGGAAAAACTCCTCTGTTATGTATAGCTAGACCCCTGAAAATTGTTAAAATAATATTATAGACCCTGTAGTGGGGTGAGTTTACCTTTTTAGCCCTATTTAGTATTTAATTTAGTAAATTGAATATGTGGCTAGTGTTTAAAAATTAAAAAGTGGGACAAACATATTGTCAAAATTAAATTAAAAACTTTCTCAGTATTTAGAAAACTTTGGAGTGAGATAAAAATATATTTTGGGCTGAAATGAATCTGTTTAATTTATTATTCACATTTAGGGACATATTTTTAAGTAAGGAATAGTTCTGGAAAATAGGGAAAATAATTGTAATATAGTCTACATCAGAGGCAAAGGTCAAAATATGTTATTAAATTATTTAGGACCAGAACCTATTCTGTTTAGATGATGTGTCTTACTATTTTTATAATAAAGTACACATTTAGGCATAGGAAAATAAATCTGAAAATATAGCAACTAGTAAATGATAAATGGAGTTTCTAAAATCCAAAGAATTCAGTTTAGGGTTGGTGGAAATTCTGAATACACATATGGAGAAGAAAAATACCTTTCATGCATACTTGGTAACAAAAAGGTGTAGTAAATAAATATAAGGAAAATTATTTAAATTGGAAACTCATATATAAAGTATGCAAGCATAAATGTGAATACAAAAGTATGAATCATATACACATGATTAAAAGTGCATGCAAGCCACAAATCAACACACATAGAGTAACCACAACACATATAGTTGTGAATGACTTTCATAAATATGAATGTGTGGTTTGTATGAAGTGGAAGTGTGAACTATGTCTTATAGATTGTTGTTTTTCTTTTGCTATGTGTGATGGTATGATGTAGAACCTGCTCAAGAGCAAGTTATTCCTTTCCAAGATCAGGACTACCCATTTCAAGAGCAGCAGGAAGGAGGCAAGTGTCCTTGACCACTTTGATCCTATACTAGGATGTGTAGCTAGAATTATTTGCATTGTCAATTGAAATATGAAACCCATGCTAGGAAGTTTCCCTAGAATTGCATTACCTTGTTTCCTTGTAGCTTGGGTTGGGATTTATTTTATCATGTCATTTATTATTATGCATATGCTTAGCCATGCTTAGAATGGGATATTTGGGATATGAGATCATCAGTTTATTTTACCATACTCTTGAATGAGATATTGTGAGTTATGTAGAGGTAGGGATCAAGGCAAGTTGGATGTTTTGGTTGTGTGCTGGGTGCACGAGACTCGGGTTTGTGTTTAGTACTTGCCTGGATCCTAAGGACCGGTTCATGGAGCATGTAACCTGGCTTTACAGTGCCAACCACATGCTGAGATGGGGCAGCTTGGCCAAATAATTAGGTGTATCCCCGGCGTAGTATGGGTGTGTTGGATGGTGCGGGGAGTAGGTGTCAGCTGGACTACCATATGAACCGCAAGGCTCAAGAGGGGCCACTGCAGCGGGGTTGGAGCCTCTTGTATGCTGTTAGGGGTGAAACCTCAGTGGGCCCACGCTCGTCGGGAATCCCTTTGTAAAGGCTTCGTAGTGATCCCCTGGCTACACACCTGGGAAGTGTGAATGTGGTTCGTAGCCACTGGCATAATGGAGGTTCTTTTAGTCCACCCGGCAATGGGGGATGAAATCACTACATGTGGGTACAGTGGTACAAACTCTGCAGAGTCAAAACTGTCATGACAGCCGTGCTCACGGTCAAGAGCGGCTTGGACTTATTCATGATTAGAGAATTGATGGTTTTGGAAGTTGTGAATGTTAAGCAGGGAGCTTAACATTGGTAATGATGTTATGGTTATTTGGTTATGATGATGGGATGGGAAATTGGGACCATTTTCACCTGTGTAGTAATGTAGGTGCTTAATAAGCTAAGGTGATAGGTATTAATTGCGTAGTGCTTTAACCATGAGTTCGACCTCCCCTTGTTCTAGCCATGCATGACATAACTTTCCCACACTTGCTGAGTACCATCGGTACTCAACCTTGCATATTTGTTGGTTTATATTGCTGCTCAGGTCAAGATAATGAGGTGGTGTATAATGACCAAGACTTTGGACCCGAAGAAGGTTTCTAGGTTCATGGAGACCCTGGGCAACGCCTGTGACGGAGCCCTCGAGAATAATATTCCGCTGCTAGTTTATTTACTTGTGATGAACTTATTATTGTCCATCGAGACATTTGCTATGTAAGACTTATTTATATTCGACACCTGGCTTGTAATAAATGATGCTTCACTATTTGTCATCATATGTATGAGAAAATAATCCTGACATACATGTGATATTCACTTGGTTGTTCTTCGGAAAAACCGGGTGTGACAGAAGTGGTATCAGAACCAAGGTTGCCCGTAGGAACGTAGACCTAGGTAGAAATGGACGTATTTAAGGGCCTTATTTTCTTAAAAACTATTTTTACAAGGTGTGTGTTGAAAAGTGTTATTTAATGAGTCACTTTCTTCATCTTACCCCAATTTTCATTCAAAATAGGATTTTTGTTTAAAATTTTATCTAACCTAAGTTTAAATGCTTTTTGTTTTAGATGGTTCGCATGATTCGCACCGCTCGCAAGTCCACAGGAGGGAGAGTTCCCATAGTTGCCCTTGCCGAAAGAGAGGAGACCGTCCGGTGACGTACCTTTTCTACGGATTGGCAGTAGGAGGCTTGTTGCGCCGTCTTCGACGTATGCTCGATGCCGCCGGCAATACGGGCAAGCTAATCATCCACTATAACTCCACCAGGACCATCCGTGAGAAGAGGGAAGAATGGAGCTCAGAGATGAGGATTATACACAAAAATCGGCTGCTTAAGATCCACCGCTCTCCAGCTTGTAGAGCGACACAGGTCGATGCGGAGAAGGATGTCATCTAGGAGGCCATCACCTGCCAGAGTCACATCTATCGTCGCCACCTGGACAGGACTGAGTACATGTATGTCCTCCAGCGTGAGAGTGGTACCACGGAGTACAAGTACCCGCCAGTGCAGCAAGGGACTTCCTATGAGCACATGGACTTGTGCTTGGAGGATGCTGCTATGCTCAGCACTCGACTGCAGGAGTGTCAGCAAGAACTTCAGGATGTTCGGGACACCCTGAAGGAAACGGAGGCGTTGCTGCGAGCCTGCTTGAGGGCGAGAGAAAGAGGAGATGGGAATGAACTGTGTGTCACCGTGAACGATACATGGACTCCTGACTCCCCTGATCGCCGAGCGATCAGGCGTCGTCGCACTTCTCCACCAGCAGCCTCCCCACCCAAAGCAGAGTCAGAAGGCAGCCGAAATGATGAGGAAGATCCCGAGGAGCCAGCTCAAGAAAATGAGTAGCGTAGAGCCTTTCCCTTAAATTAGAAGGATGTCGAGTAGTCGAGTCGTTACGTTAGTTAATGGTGTTAATGCTTGGTGTGTGACGTGAGTTGTGGAAGCCTTGAGCAATTGTCAACAACCTCGTCTTTAGATTGTTTTGCTTTGGCGTGTGAACCCACATGAAATAATATTGCATTTATTTTTGTGTGAGAAATAAACCCTCAGAAAAGTATAACAAAGCCTCAACACTTCAAAGTACAAACAAATGAAAGTAGTAAGATGATACTAAATGCTTTCAAATTAACATTGGTTGATTTTGCCATATGGTCGGAAGAGGAAAAGGACGTGCTGCCAACCCCGCCAACAATAACGATGAGGCATGTAACCCTCATCTTTCTGGAGGCCAGGACCGGGGTGGTCGCCGTGAAGGAGTTGATCCCCTCCACCAAATGCTGGAGAATCAAAATCAGCTCATCCAGAACTTGACTCAAGTGGTGGCCAACTTGCATCAAGTTCCACCTCCACAAGCTGCACCACCCCAACCAAGGTTGAGTGAGTTTCTAGGATCTCAACCTCCAAAGTTTGCAAGTGCTGCTGAACCACTGGAGGCAGATGATTGGCTTAAGACCATTGAGAGCAAGATGAGGATCATACAGTGCCAAGGGTATGAGAGGGTGTTGTTTGCCTCTCATCAATTCCATGGACCTGCTGCAGATTGGTGGACCGCCTACGTGGCTGCCCATCATGACCCTGAGAACATCACTTGGGAAGAGTTCAAGCGTAGCTTCCGAAACCATTACATCCCAAGAGGCGAACTCAAAAACAATAGGAAGGAGTTTTTGGGACTGCAGCAGGGAAACATGACAGTGAGGGAATACCTCACTAAATTTACTCAACTATCCCGTTATGCCCCACGGGACATAGAGACTGATGAGCCGAAACAAGATTGTTTCGTGGAGGGACTTACCGCAGAGATGCAGTGTGCAATGTCCTCAAATGAGTATGAAAGCTTCCAAAAGATGGTGGACAGAGCATTTGTGGTAGAAAGGAAGCTAAAGGCCTTGGAAAATGAGAATAAGAGGAAGGCCGGGTGGTCACACCAAGCCTCAGGGAGCAACACCCGCCCACGTCTGATGCAGCAACCCGCAGGGCAGACGAACCGTGCTGCGGTACCCTACTCAGCACCAAGGGGGTACAACCCGAACTACAGGCCTCCGGCAGCACCAGCACAGCCGCAACGTCAGTTTGTACAGCAGCCTGGCCCCGCATATCCACCTCGACCAGCAGTGCAAGGACCCCCAAACCAACCCCAAGACAATAAAGGCCAGGCACCTAAGGTTGGGGTGCAATGTTTTAACTGTGGTGATGTGGGGCACTATGCCCATAAGTGCCTAAAGAAGAAGCCCGCGCAGCCACAACAACAGAATGTAATGAGAGGACGGGTGAACCACATCACTATGGAGGAAGCACAAGAGACACCCGACGTGGTAGTTGGTAAGTTTCCTGCCAATTTACACATTGCAACCCTGCTGTTTGATTCTGGTGCTACCCACTCGTTCATTGCTCAAGGGTTTGTTAAGAAGCATGACCTAGCAACCACACAAATGAACCATATGCTAGCCGTAAACTCTCCAGGTGGAGAAATAAGGACAAGACAAGTGTGTCCCAAAGTGAACCTAGACATTAATGGGGTGGTATTTACTGCTAACCTCATAGTGATCGATTCACAAGGGATAGATATTATCTTGGGTATGGATTGGTTGACAAAACATAAAGGAATCATCCATTGTTCGACCAGAACGGTGGAACTAACTCACCCTAGTGGCACAAGAGTAAAGTTCATAACAATACACGAGCCTAGGAGGGACATTAAATTAAATCAAGTTGAGGTGAAAGTGGAGGAGATCAGGACCATCAGGGAATATTCAGATGTTTTTCTGGAGGAATTGCCAGGTATGCCTCCCGATCGTGAAGTGGAATTCGCAATTGAGCTAGTGCCTGGGACAACCCCGATGTACAAGAGACGTTATCGGATGGACTCCAAGCAGCTAGAAGAACTCAAGGATCATTTGATAGAATTGACGGAGAAGGGGTATATTCGCCCTAGTTCCTCACCTTGGGGAGCTCCGGTCATATTTGTGCCCAAGAAGAACGGAACCAAAGGGTTATGCGTGGATTACCGTGCCTTGAATGAGGTAACCATCAAGAACAAGTACCCATTACCCCGCATTGAGGACTTGTTTGATCAGTTGAGGTGAGCTTGTGTGTTCTCGAAAATTGATCTCAGGTCGGGATACCACCAACTCATGATAAGGCAATCTGATATTCCCAAGACAGCTTTCGTATCTCGGTACGGACTGTATGAATATACTGTCATGCCTTTCAGGCTAACTAATGCCCCGGCATACTTCATGTATCTCATGAACAAGGTATTCATGGAATATCTGGACAAATTTGTGGTGGTTTTCATAGATGACATTCTCGTCTTCTCTAAAGATGAAGAAGAACATGAGAAGCATCTAAGGTTGGTGTTGCAGAGGCTGAGAGAACACCAACTATATGCCAAGTTGAGCAAGTGTGAGTTTTGGCTGAAGAGAGTTCCCTTCTTAGGACATATAATCTTGGAGGGAGGAATCTCCGTAGATCCCACCAAAATCGAGGATATACAGAAGTGGAAGACCCCTGAAAATGTCGGGGAAGTTCGAAGCTTTTTGGGATTGGCGGGATACTATCGACGGTTTATTAAGGGATTCTCTAAGATCTCGAGACCCATTACCAAATTGTTGGAGAAGGGAATCACATTCACATGGACGCCACAGTGCGAAACGAGTTTTCAGGAGTTAAAGAAAAGACTGACAACAGCCCCAGTGCTGGTTATGCCAGATATGCAGAAGAACTTTACGGTGTACCGCGATGCCTATGGAAACGGGTTGGGATGTGTTCTCATGCAAGAAGGGCATGTCGTGGCTTATGCATCCCGGCAGCTTCGGAAGCACGAGAAGAACTATCCTACACATGACCTAGAACTAGCCGCAGTGGTACACGCGTTGAAAATTTGGCGGCACTATTTGATGGGGAAGAGGACCGAGATATATACGGATCATAAGAGTTTGAAGTACATATTCACACAGCCAGACCTTAACCTCAGACAAAGGAGATGGTTAGAGTTAATCAATGACTTTGATGTGGGCATCAACTATCATCCTGGGAAAGCAAACGTCGTGGCCAATGCTTTAAGTCGGAAAGTGCAGGTCAATAAGTTGAGCTTGAAGAACATGCCCGCAGAATTAAAGGACGAGGTTACAAGGCTCAATCTATGTCTTGTGAATAGTGGTGAAGCCATTGCCATGGAAATGGACTCCACACTAGAGCGAGACATACGCAATGGTCAAAAGAACGACGAGAAGATACAAGAAATCAGGCAACTCATCAAGGAAAATAAAGCACCTAGTTTCAGAGAGGATGAACAAGGAACAGTGTGGCACGGGAAAAGAATCTATGTGCCAGAAGTAAAGAAGATCCGCGAATTGATTTTGAAGGAGGCTCACAATTTTGACTATTCCATTCATCCTGGGAGTACGAAGATGTACCAGGACCTCAAAAGCAGGTATTGGTGGTATGGCATGAAGTGAGATATCGCGGAACATGTTGCCCTATGTGACACATGTCAGTTGGTGAAAGCAGAACATCAACGACCCGCGGGATTATTGCAACCACTCAAAGTGCCTGAATGGAAATGGGAAGAAATCGGTATGGATTTCATAGTGGGATTGCCTAGGACCCAATAAGGATATGATTCAATATGGGTCGTCATCGACAGGTTAACCAAGATGGCTCATTTCATCCCCGTGAAAGAAAGCTACAGCGGATCCAAATTGGCGGAATTGTACATGTCAAGGATCGTGTGTTACCATGGAGTGCCAAAGAAGATTGTGTCGGATCGAGGGACACAGTTCACCTCAAGGTTCTGGCAGAAGTTGCACGAAACCATGGGAACTCATCTGAATTTCAGCTCTGCCTATCGTCCCCAAACTGACGGGCAGATGGAAAGAACCAATCAGAATCTTGAGGATATGCTGAGGGCATGTGCACTAAAAAACAATCGGAGTTGGGACAAGAACTTACCGTATGCGGAATTCTCCTATAACAACAGTTATCAGGCTAGTATGAAGATGTCACCGTTCGAAGCTTTGTATGGGAGGAAGTGCAGAACTCCCCTATTTTGGAACCAAACAGGGGAAAGTAAAGTGTTTGGTCCTGAGGTACTACAAGAAGCCGAGGCGAAGGTGAGGGAAATCCGCAACAACTTGAGGATAGCACAGACACGCCAAAAGAGCTATGCCGATGTACGAAGAAGAGAGCTTGTTTTCAACACGGGAGACTATGTCTATCTCATGGTGTCCCCTATCAGAGGACTTCGTCGGTTCAAGGTGAAAGGGAAGTTGTCACCTCGATACATCGGACCCTTTCAAGTTCTGGAAAGGAAAGGTGAAGTGGCGTATCAACTAGAGTTACCGGCTCGTCTGTCAGATGTGCACGATGTATTCCATGTGTCACAACTCAAGAAATGCCTGAGGACGCCTGAAGAGGTGTTACCCATGAATGAAGTGGACGTAGCTGAGGATTTGTCTTATGCCGAGCAACCATACAAGATTTTGGAGACAATGGAACGCCTCACCAGAAATAAAAGAATCCGGATGTGCAAGGTGCAGTGGAAGCATCACTCAGAGGAGGAAGCCACCTGGGAGCGGGAAGATGAGCTCAAGGCACAATTTCCGGAATTGTTTTCTTAGAACCACGAATCTCGAGGACGAGATTTCTTTTAAGGGGGGTAGAGCTGTAACATCCCAAAAATCTTGTTAAGACCCTAAATCATGTTAAGAGGGGAATTTAAAAATTTTTGGACGTGTTGCATGTTTTGCAACAATTTAAATTCAAACTGGAATTCAATTTAAATTCAAAACAGAAAAGAAATAGAAAATGAAAAAAAAAAAGAAAACAGAAAAAACCGGCCAGTGGGCCGAAACCCACCAGCCGGCCCACCCAGCAACCGCGCCAGCCCGCAGCCGCGCGCGCTCTTTCCTCCCACTGACAGGCGGGGCTCGCCAGCCCTTCTTCTACCTCGCGCCGCGCCCTGACTCTCTCACCCCGAATCCAAACCGATCCGGATTTCTGCGAATCCCAGCCGAATTTCGCTCAGGGGCGACGCAAACTCAATCTAAACCACCCCGCCGCCCTTCCCCGTCTATAAAAACCCCGGCCTCGTTCTGTTTTTCCCACGCGATCCGTCGATTTTACTCCGGTGAGAAACCGAGCCTTCTCCGGCGAATTCTGGCTGATCTAAGCTCGGAAATTCCGATCTAACTCGCTGGTCTTGATCCACCGCCTCCGGGGAACACTGCAGGTGCAGAAAACTCGGTGACTTGCGGTTTAAACACAGCGCCGACGAGCCTCGCCGTGGTTTCAATTCAGACCTCGTCGCCGACCGCCTTCCAGGACCTCCGAGCTCAAGAAAACCCCCGAGGTGAGATCCCCGACCTCCCCTCCACCGTTCTATGCCATAAAATCACAGTTCTCAGAAGAATTCTCAAAGATCCGAAAGTCTCCGGCGAGATCACCGCCTCCCGCCGCCGTGCGCCGCTGGGCAGCGCCGCCCGCGCTCGATCAGAGCGACGTGGCCGCTTGTGCGCCGTCTATTTTAAATCGCACGGTAGACTTTAAAACCCCACGTACCGGTTCGGCGTTATAATCTCAGCCGTTTGTTTTAAATCGCACGGTCCACGTCAGCCCCACGTTATAAAGACTGGAAATCTTACGTGCTACCCCCTGGGGTTCTCGGGAAATAAGAGCTAGCCCCGGAAACTTCTGATCTAGACCCTGGAACTTCAGAAAATCATGTAAATTCATTTAAAAATCAGTTTTAGCCCCTGGACTTAATAAAAATTAGGAAAAACTCCTCTGTTATGTATAGCTAGACCCCTGAAAATTGTTAAAATAATATTATAGACCCTGTAGTGGGGTGAGTTTACCTTTTTAGCCCTATTTAGTATTTAATTTAGGAAATTGAATATGTGGCTAGTGTTTAAAAATTAAAAAGTGGGACAAACATATTGTCAAAATTAAATTAAAAACTTTCTCAGTATTCAGAAAACTTTGGAGTGAGATAAAAATATATTTTGGGCTGAAATGAATCTGTTTAATTTATTATTCACATTTAGGGACATATTTTTAAGTAAGGAATAGTTCTGGAAAATAGGGAAAATAATTGTAAAATAGTCTACATCAGAGGCAAAGGTCAAAATATGTTATTAAATTATTTAGGACCAGAACCTATTCTGTTTAGATGATGTGTCTTACTATTTTTATAATAAAGTACACATTTAGGCATAGGAAAATAAATCTGAAAATATAGCAACTAGTAAATGATAAATGGAGTTTCTAAAATCCAAAGAATTCAGTTTAGGGTTGGTAGAAATTCTGAATACACATATGGAGAAGAAAAATACCTTTCATGCATACTTGGTAACAAAAAGGTGTAGTAAATAAATATAAGGAAAATTATTTAAATTGGAAACTCATATATAAAGTATGCAAGCATAAATGTGAATACAAAAGTAGGAATCATATACACATGATTAAAAGTGCATGCAAGCCACAAATCAACACACATAGAGTAACCACAACACATATAGTTGTGAATGACTTTCATAAATATGAATGTGTGGTTTGTATGAAGTGGAAGTGTGAACTATGTCTTATAGATTGTTGTTTTTCTTTTGCTATGTGTGATGGTATGATGTAGAACCTGCTCAAGAGCAAGTTATTCCTTTCCAAGATCAGGACTACCCATTTCAAGAGCAGCAGGAAGGAGGCAAGTGTCCTTGACCACTTTGATCCTATACTAGGATGTGTAGCTAGAATTATTTGCATTGTCCATTGAAATATGAAACCCATGTTAGGAAGTTTTCCTAGAATTGCATTACCTTGTTTCCTTGTAGCTTGGGTTGGGATTTATTTTATCATGTCATTTATTATTATGCATATGCTTAGCCATGCTTAGAATGGGATATTTGGGATATGAGATCATCAGTTTATTTTACCATACTCTTGAATGAGATATTGTGAGTTATGTAGAGGTAGGGATCAAGGCAAGTTGGATGTTTTGGTTGTGTGCTGGGTGCACGAGACTCGGGTTTGTGTTTAGTACTTGCCTGGATCCTAAGGACCGGTTCATGGAGCATGTAACCTGGCTTTACAGTGCCAACCACATGCTGAGATGGGGCAGCTTGGCCAAATAATTAGGTGTATCCCCGGCGTAGTATGGGTGTGTTGGATGGTGCGGGGAGTAGGTGTCAGCTGGACTACCATATGAACCGCAAGGCTCAAGAGGGGGCCACTGCAGTGGGGTTGGAGCCTCTTGTATGCTGTTAGGGGTGAAACCTCAGTGGGCCCACGCTCGTCGGGAATCCCTTTGTAAAGGCTTCGTAGTGATCTCCTGGCTACACACCTGGGAAGTGTGAATCTGGTTCGTAGCCACTGGCATAATGGAGGTTCTTTTAGTCCACCCGGCAATGGGGGATGAAATCACTACATGTGGGTACAGTGGTACAAACTCTGCAGAGTCAAAACTGTCATGAGAGCCGTGCTCACGGTCAAGAGCGGCTTGGACTTATTCATGATTAGAGAATTGATGGTTTTGGAAGTTGTGAATGTTAAGCGGGGAGCTTAACATTGGTAATGATGTTATGGTTATTTGGTTATGATGATGGGATGGGAAATTGGGACCATTTTCACCTGTGTAGTAATGTAGGTGCTTAATAAGCTAAGGTGATAGGTATTAATTGTGTAGTGCTTTAACCATGAGTTCGACCTCCCCTTGTTCTAGCCATGCATGACATAACTTTCCCACACTTGCTGAGTACCATCGGTACTCAACCTTGCATATTTGTTGGTTTATATTGCTGCTCAGGTCTTGGCGCAGCGGTAAAGCTGTTGCCTTGTGACCATGAGGTCACGGGTTCGAGTCCTGGAAACAGCCTCTTGCAGAAATGCAGGGAAAGGCTGCGTACAAAAGACCCAAGTGGGTCGGACCCTTCCCCGGACCCTGCGCAAGCGGGAGCTACATGCACCGGGCTGCCCTTTTTTTATATTGCTGCTCAGGTCAAGATAATGAGGTGGTGTATAATGACCAAGACTTTGGACCCGAAGAAGGTTTCTAGGTTCATGGAGACCCCGGGCAACGCCTGTGACGGAGCCCTCGAGAATAATATTCCGCTGCTAGTTTATTTACTTGTGATGAACTTATTATTGTCCATCGAGACATTTGCTATGTAAGACTTATTTATATTCGACACCTGGCTTGTAATAAATGATGCTTCATTATTTGTCATCACATGTATGAGAAAATGATCCTGGCATACATGTGATATTCACTTGGTTGTTCTTCGGAAAAACCGGGTGTGACAACGAGTCTTGGGTTTGTGTTTAGTACTTGCCTGGATCCTAAGGACCGGTTCATGGAGCATGTAACCTGGCTTTACCGTGCCAACCACATGCTGAGATGGGGCAGCTTGGCCAATTAATTAGGTGTATCCCCGGCGTAGTATGGGTGTGTTGCATGGTGCGGGGAATAGGTGTCAGCTGGACTACCATATGAACCGCAAGGCTCAAGAGGGGGCCACTGCAGCGGGGTTGGAGCCTCTTGTATGCTGTTAGGGGTGAAACCTCAGTGGGCCCATGCTCGTCGGGAATCCCTTTGTAAAGGCTTTGTAGTGATCTCCTGGCTACACACCTGGGAAGTGTGAATGTGGTTCGCGGCCACTAGCATAATGGAGGTTCTTTTAGTCCACCCGGCAACGGGGGATGAAATCACTACATGTGGGTACAGTGGTGCAAACTCTGCAGAGTCAAAACTGTCATGACATCCGTGCTCACGGTCAAGAGCGGCTTGGACTTATTCATGATTAGAGGATGATGACTTTGAAGGTTGTGGATGTTAAGCGGGGAGCTTAACATTGGAAGTGATGTTATGGTTATTTGATTTTGATGATGGGTTGGGAGATTGGGACCATTTCACCTATGTAGTAATGTAGGTGCTTAATAAGCTAAGGTGATAGGTATTAATTGTGTAGTGCTTTAACCATGAGTTCAACCTCTCCTTGCTCTAGCTATGCATGACATAACTTTCCCACACTTGCTGAGTACCAACGGTACTCAAACTTGCATATTTGTTGGTTTAAATTGCTGCTCAGGTCAAGGGGATGATGTGGTGTTCAATGACCAAGACTTCGGACCCGAAGAAGGATTCTAGGTTCATGGAGTCCCCCGGGCAACTCCTGTGATGGAGCCCACAAGAATAATATTCCGCTGCTATTTTATTTACATGTTATGAACTTATTATCGTCCATCGAGACGTATGCTTTGTAAGACATATTTATATTCGACACCTGGCTTGTAATAAATGATGCTTCACTATTTGTCATCACATGTATGAGAAAATGATCCTGGCATACATGTGATATTCACTCGGTTGTTCTTCGGAGAAACCGGGTGTGACATGCACTCAAGGCATCCAAGAAGTCAAAGGGTAAAGAAGTGCAAGAAGAGAGCTCAAGTGAGGGAAGTGATGATGAGAGCTCTATGGATGATGAAGAAATGACCCTTTTCATAAGGAAATTCAAAAGAATGATAAGGAAAAAGAAGAACTCAAGCTATGAGAGAAAAACCAAGGACAAGACAAGGTCAAAGACAAAGCGAGCCTGCTAAAACTGTGGCAAATATGGCCACTACATTGCAAACTGTCTTCATGAGAAGAAGGAAGAATGAAGACAAGAAAAAGAAGAAAGAAGCTAAAGACAAGAAATTCTTCAAGAAGAAGAAATTTCATGGAGCTGTTCACATAGGAGAAGAATGGGACTCAAGTGATGAAACCTCATCGTCTGAAGATGAAGGAGTGGCAAATATTGCCATTGACAAGTCCTTAAGAAAGAAGATGCTCTTGCCCAACCGAGGTGTTTGGAGGAAGGAAAAACACACTTGTCTCATGGCCAAGGAGACAAAGCGCAAGGTAACCCCAAAATCCTCCACTAAGTCTATTGCTAGTGATAGTCTCTATGATAGTAGCGGTAGTGATGTAGAATTCATGTCTAAAGGCATCAGTAAAAAGACTATTGCTAAAATGGAAAACCTCATGAATCAAGTAGTTAATATGGATACAATTCTTGATAAGCAAGAAGGATTACTTGTTGTTGAAAAGGAGAAAAACCGTGAGCTAGAGGAACTCCTAGAACTTGAAAATAAAAATGTAGAAAGTTAGAATTAGAACTTGCATCATGCAAAGAGACTTGTTCAAGTCTCAAAAGCTCAAATGTGATGCTTCAAGACGAATTTGATAGTTTGGCAAAAACTCACAGATCACTTGAAGTAAAATTTGAGTCTCTTAAGTCTAGTACTTCATTCTCTAGAGATTCACCTAAATTATCTAAGCAATCAACTACAAAAAGCTGCAAGTGTACAAAATTGATAACCAATCTAAGGGAACAACTTAGTGCAGCCTAAGGAAAATCTCAAACTAAAAGGGAAGTGTTTGACAAAGAAAAAGTTGATTATGCTAGAAGTGCATTTTTGAACTCTATATCCCGTTTAATTAAAGATGGTATTGGATATGTTAGGGGTGGAAAAGAAAATTCTAGAACTATTGAGGACAACAAGGAACACATTACTTTTGTTAAGCAAGGATCATCTAATTATGTGCACTCAAACAATTCCTATTATGTAAATGATGTTTTAGCTACAACTATGCCATTTCATGATTTCGATGCTACTTACGTTCTTATGTGAAACAAATGTGGTAGAATTGTTGCTAAATATGTTGGGCCATGCCACAAGAAATCAAAAGCTTGTGGGTGGGTGCCCAAAACTCTTATGACTAACGTGAGAGGATCCATACAAGCTTGGGTACCTAAAACCAAGGCATAATCTGTTTTGTAGGCATACTCCTCCGGTAGATCAAAATGGGTACTTTATAATGGATGTACAAACCACATGACCGGAGAGAAGAACATGTTCATGGCATATGAAGAAAATGATGATCCAAGTGAAAGCATCTCTTGTGGAGACAATAGTCAAGGAAAAGTACTCGGTGTTGGTAAAATAGCTATCTCTTCTCAACACTCAATTTCTCAGGTCTTGCATGTCGATTCACTTGATTATACTTTATTATCCGTTTCACAACTTTGTGAAAAAGGGTACAACTGCATGTTCACCAATGAAGGTGTGACCTTCTTTAGAAGAAGCGATAACTCAATTGCATTTAAGGGTGTGCTTAAGGGAAAGCTTTATCTTATGGACTTTTCCATAGATAATGCTCAACTTGACACATGCCTAATTGCAAAAACAAACATGGGTTGGTTGTGGCATAGGAGACTAGCCCATGTTGGTATGAGGAACTTGCAAAAACTTCTAAAAGGCGATCACATCTTAGGACTAACAATGTTATGTTTGAGAAAGATAGGCCTTGTAGCTTGCCAAGCCGGTAAGCAAGTTGGAGCACCTCATCCCGCGAAGAATGTGATGACTACCACATGACCCTTGGAGCTGCTTCATATGGACCTTTTTGGTCCCATTGCTTATATAAGCATAGGTGGTAACAAATACGGTCTTGTTATAGTTGACAATTATTCTTGATTTACTTGGGTGTTCATTTTATATGAAAAGAGTGAAACACAAGGACTGTTGAAGAAATTATTAAGGAGAGCTCAAAATGAATTCTCCTTAAGAATCAAGAATATTAGAAGTGACAATGGCACCAAATTCAAGAACACACAAGTGGAGGAGTATCTCGATGAAGAAGGAATCAAGCATGAATTTTCAGCTCCATACTCTCCTCAACAAAATGGAGTCACCGAAAGGAAGAACCACACACTCATCGAGATGGCGAGAACCATGCTTGATGAATACAAGACTTTGGACCGGTTTTGGGCTGAAGCGGTTAACACCGCTTGTCATGCCACAAACCGGCTTTATCTTCATCGACTCTTGAAGAAAACGTCATATGAACTTCTAACCGTTAACAAGCCCAATGTTTCATATTTTAGAGTATTTGGTAGCAAATGTTTCATTCTTAATAAGAAACCTAGATCTTCAAAGTTTGCATCTAAATCCGATGACAGATTCTTTCTTGGTTATGACTCAAACACCTATGCATACCGTGTTTTCAACAAAAACTCCGGTTGTGTTGAAATAGCACGTGATGTAGTGTTTGATGAAACTAATGGCTCTCAAGTAGAGCAAGTTGACCAATCCATGCTAGATGAAGAGGAAGATCCTTGCATAGCACTAAGAAGGATGGCCCTTGGTGATGTACGCCCACAAGAGAAGAATCAAAGTCAAGCGGATCAATCCTCAACACAAGTTGCTCCTCCAACACAAGTACAAGATCAAGCTCAAAATGATCAACCACAAGACTCTCAAGTCCATGTTTATCAAGATCAAGATGATGACATTGATCAAGGGGGAGCCGATGATGAAGAAGAAATCAAGACCCCAGTTACCACATCCAAGGGTCTACCAAAGCGTTCAACGTGATCACCCCGTCGACAACATTCTTGGTGATATCACTAGAGGGGTAATCACTTGATCCCGTGTAGAAAACTTTTGTGAACATTACTCTTTTGTTTCTTCTTTGGAACCCCTAAGGGTGGAGGGAGCACTACAAGATCCGGATTGGGTGGTGGCCATGCAAGAAGAATTAAACAACTTCAAGAGGAACGAAGTTTAGGAATTGGTGAAGAGTCCAAATGCCAACATTGTAGGTACCAAGTGGGTGTTCCAAAACAAGCAAGATGAACATGGAGTGGTAACAAGGAACAAATCAAGACTTGTGGCCAAAGGATATTCACAAGTCGAAGGTTTGGATTTCGATGAAACCTTTGCTCCCGTAGCTAGGCTTGAGTCAATTCGTATTTTATTAGCCTATGCTACTCACCATGATTTTAATCTCTATCAAATTGATGTGAAAAGTTCCTTCCTAAATGGACCAATCAAAGAGGAAGTATATGTGGAGCAACCCCCGGGATTTGAAGATCAAGAATATCCTAACCATGTTTACAAGCTGCGCAAAGCTCTCTATGGCCTCAAACAAGCTCCTAGAGCTTGGTATGAGTGTCTTAGAGACTTTCTTATTAAAAATGGCTTTAGGATAGGAAAAGCTGATCATACAATATTCACAAATAATTTTGATGACCTATTTGTATGCCAAGTTTATGTCGATGACATCATATTTGCCTCCACTAACAAATCATTTTGTGATGAGTTTAGCAATATAATGACAGAAAGGTTCAAAATGTACATGATGGGGGAGTTAAAGTTTTTCTTGGGATTTCAAGTCAAGCAACTCAAGGACGGCACGTGCATAAGTCAAACCAAGTATACTCAAGACATACTCAATAAATTTGACATGGACAAGGCCAAACCCATTAAGACACCCATGGGAACAAATGGACACCTTGACCTTAATGAAGATGGAGCTAGCGTGGACCAAAAGGTATATCGCTCCATGATAGGCTCTTTGCTTTATCTTTGTGCATCTAGGCCCGATTTCATGCTTAGTGTGTGTATGTGTGCTAGATTTCAAGCTGCCCCTAAAGAATGTCATTTAAGAGCTGTTAAGAGAATTTTGAGATATCTAGTACACACACCAAACGTAGGACTATGGTATCCTAAAGGCTCAAAATTTAATCTAATAGGTTATTCCGATGCCGACTATGCCGAATGTAAAGTTGATAGGAAAAGCACATCCGGAACTTGTCATTTTTAGGAAGATCTCTTGTATCATGGTTCTCAAAGAAACAAAACTCCATTGCTCTTTCCACAGCGGAGGCGGAGTATGTCGCAGCCGGAAGTCGTTGTGCACAACTTCTTTGGATGAAACAAACCCTAAAAGACTATGGCTATAATATGACCCATATTCCACTTCTTTGCGACAATGAGAGTGCTATTAAAATTGCTCATAACCTCAGAGCACTCTAGGACCAAACACATAGATATACGACATCATTTCCTAAGAGATCACTCACTCAAAGGAGACATAGTTATTTCTCATGTTAGAACTGAGAAACAGCTAGCCGACATATTTACCAAGCCACTAGATGTAAAACGCTTTTGTGAACTTAGAAATGAGCTAAACATACTAGACTTTAGAAATGTGGGTTGATATATTGGATTAGGCTATGGAAAATGACAAACTTAATTAATGAAAGCTTGAAATGGAATTTCAAGTCACTTTCGGCAAACTATTGGCTTTTCTCCACAAAATGATATTTCTATGGCTAACATAGGGAAAATTTTGAACTTGATAGAAAATTAGTCAAAACTAGCAAGAGTATGTGTGAAAATCATGTTTTGATGCTTGGTGTGCTATATACAATCTTATATACCTTAGGCATATATATACATGATTACCCCCCCCTAAAATGCTATTAAGGACATTTTTATGAATAACTCGGACATGTCCAAACTGAAGTCGGACATGCCCGAACCATAAAAAAGTCCGAAGTTCAAACTTATCCGAATAAGTCGGACATGTCCAAAATCCAGTTCGGACATATCCGACGTTGGGATATAAAGACCCCCTAGCCGAGCCAGAACGGTTCTTTCTCTCTTTTCGCCTCCTCTCACAAACAGCCTGCCCCTCCATTGCTCCCGAGGCGATTTCGTGTTCCAACCGTCAAATCTCTCACTCCCCTGCGGGTTCTTGAAGATTTGAAGGCCGGGAACCCTTCTCCCGGGCCTCTTCTCCAAATTTTGGTGCAAATTGGCTAGGGTTTCACCTCTCACAAGGTATTTTCCCTTCTTGTGCGATTCATCGAATTCCTTGACTCTTTCTTACATCCATGCAAATGAATACCTGTTATATGATGATAGAGACCATTTTAAACAATCTTATACCCAATGCTTTCAGATTAGGCAATATAACACGAAATAGAGTAAGGATGAAGGTGAAACTAAGCATCGTCGTCCTCATCCTCGTCCTCATCCTCGTCATCATCGTCTTCTGCAGCAGGAGCAGCTGGAGAAGCACTCGTGCTCGCTCCTGTGTCGCCGAAGAAGGCTAACTCATCGGAGGTGAGCTCCGGAAACTCCAGAGGGACATCATCCTCACTGTCCTCAGAAAAAAGAGAACCAGCGGGAAGCTCGAGCTTCGCCTTGACTTCATTCATGTCCCTTCTCAGGCCCTTGATGGCTTTTTCATTTTTCTGGATCTTCTCATGAGTGCTCCTGCAGATGGTAAAGATAGAGCGGAGTACCTTGAGAAGGCCACTGGAGGAGGTAGGGGCTCTCTTGGGCTCTGCTAGAGGAGGAGCAGAGGACATTTCCGCACGAGCGTGACTAGCACGGAGCCTGTCAGAGGGGTGGAGCTGAGGTGTCGCTGCCTGGGGTTGTAGCTTCTTGTGGGCTACATTCTTCACAAATGTCTTCCCCGACACCTTCTTGATCATCTTCATGATGCAGGGTGCATAGATGCACGACCTAGAGGGAGTCTTCGATGTCGAGTATATATCCATATAGATGAAGTCAAATACATTGAATCTCTTCTCCCCTCGCATCCACTTGAGAAGATTTCTGGAGTTGGAGTTAATTCTGGTGGCATCTCTATCTTTTGGGGCCAATGTCTTCCTAGTGATCCATTTGAGGACTTGGAAGAAAGGAAGAAGAACTTGGGTATGAGGAGGGTTGAAGTAGAAGTGAGTATCATACGGAAAGTCTATCTCATTGTTCTTCAAGATGAGCTCCTCATGAATCTTATAATTGAATTCCAATGTCCTTTGGAGCCCTATGATCTTAGCAAACTCATTGTATGTGACGGTGTATTTCTCACCATCAGTCATCCAAGTGATCCTGGACTCACCCTCAGGATGGAAGAAAATAGTGGCCTAGAACTGGCAGATAACTTCTACATTCCACCCATACTCAATAGCCATAAAATCCTTGATCCAGTGGTACTCACAGGCAGCCATGACCTCCTTGAATACTTCATTGTTTCTGTTCTCCATGTACTTCCAATCAATCCACTGCATGTCGATGACTGGATGCTTTTTGCTCATGAGAACGGACCGATAGTAGTCTACATGAAAGTCACTCCAAAAGTGAGAGTCTGCTGCCATCTTCTCATATTCGTAAATGTTTTCTCCCCGTTGATCCTGAGCCCCGGAGATATTGCTTCGATAATCCATGAGTGGAGTTGTCCTCCGAGGGTCTCGAATTGGCACCGCCATGTGCAACGGTCCAATATCACCCGGATTTGCTTGCTGCGGCTCTTCCGACCCTTAACGGCTCTCGAGCATGATTCTCACGGCCCTGCCGGTCTCATCCGCAATCCTTGCCACTTTCCGGACTGTCTTCTTCCATCGGTGATAAGCATTGACGGCCGGCAGGGATTCTGCATGGTCGTTCCTCTTCTTGCTTCGAATCTCACATGGAGGAGCGTTCAACATGATGCCTAAGTAATAACAAGGTTTTGAGATGAGTAGGAAGGAATTCAGAAATGAATTGGAGTTGGCAACGATATAATTTAGTGTTCAGTCTATACAGGCGCGGATATGTCCGAAAAAATTTCGGACATGTCCGATGTCAATCTGGAAAATGTCCGAGTTCTTACAGTTTGAAAAAGTGCATGTAGGCTAATAATCAACACATCTAGAGTAACCAAAACACATAGAAATGTGAATGACTATCATATGTATGTATGTGTGGGTTGTATGAAGTGAAAGTGTGAACTATGTCTTATGGATTGTTGTTTTCTTTTGCTATGTGTGTTGGCATGAGTAGAACCTGCCCCAGAGCAAGTTCTCCCCTTCCAAGATCAGGACTATCCATTCCCAGAGCAGCAGGAAGAAGGCAAGTGTCCTTGACCACTTTGATCCTATGCTAGGATGTGTAGATAGAATTATTTGCATTGACAATTGAAATATGACACCCATGATAGGAAGTTTCCCTAGAATTGCATTATCTTGTTTCCTTGTAGCTTGGGTTGGGATTTATTCTATTATGTCATTCATTCATATTACTTATGCTTAGCCATGCTTAGAGTGGGATAAGTGGGATATGAGATCATCAACTTGTTTACCTTACTCTTGAATGAGACATTATGAGTTATGTAGAGGTAGGGATCGATGCAAGTTGGATGATTTGGTTGGTGCTGGGTGCACGAGACTCGGGTTTGTGTTTAGTACTTGCCTGGATCCTAAGGACCGGTTCATGGAGCATGTAACCTGGCTTTACCGTGCCAACCACATGCTGAGATGGGGCAGCTTGGCCAATTAATTAGGTGTATCCCCGGCGTAGAATGGGTGTGTTGGATGGTGCGGGGAGTAGGTGGCTCCCCTGGCCAATTAATTAGGTGTATCCTGGCGTTGAGGAACTCTATCATCAGCCTGGGTCAGCTGGATGAGAACGGTTCGCGCGTGGAGATCAAGGACTGAGTTATGAGGATTTGGGATCGCCATCGTCGCCTTCTTGCCAAGGTAACCAGAGGCACCAATCGACTCTACGTCCTTAACGTGCAGGTAGCACAACCCCTCTGCCTTGCTACTCGTCGGGATGACGAGGCATGGCAGTGGCACGAGCGCTTTGGGCATCTTCACTTCGGGGCCCTGAAGCGGCTCAGTGCCAAGGAGATGGTATGGGGCCTGCTGTGCCTTGACCACGTGGAGCAGTTATGCGACGTCTGCGTATTGACAAAGCAGAGGTGGCTCCCCTTTCCCCAGAGCTCGAGCTTCCGAGCCAAGGAGCGGCTCGAGCTCGTGCACGGGGACTTGTGTGGCCCGGTGACACCGACTACACCGGGAGGACGACATTACTTCCTGCTGCTTGTCGACGACCTCTCTCGCTACATTTGGGTGATGGTCCTCGGCAGCAAGGGAGAGGTTGCGAACGCCATCAGGCGCGCGCAGGCCACTGCGGAGTCGGAGTGCGACTGCAAGCTGGGCGTGATGCGCACCGACAATGGCGGCGAATTCGTGGCGGCTGAGTTCGCGTCGTACTGCGCGGATGAAGCTGAGAGACACGCGGCATGGCGTGCCGCGATGCAGTCGGAGATGTTTGCGGTTGAGAACAATCCCACCTAGGAGCTTGCTGACCTCCGTCGTGGTCACCGCGCGATCACCCTTAAGTGTGTGTTCAAGTTGAAGAGGAATGAAGCCGACGCCACCGTCAAGCACAAGGCTCGCTTGGTGGCACGCGGCTTCGTGCAACAGAAGGGGATCGACTTCGACGATGCCTTCGCGCCCGTGGCGCGGATGGATTCTGTGTGACTCCTTGTGTTGGCTGCCCAGTTAGGCTGACGGGTTCAGCACATGGACGTCAAGTCGGTGTTTATTAACGGCGATTTAAAGGAGGTCTATGTGCATCAGCTGCCGGGATTTGCGATTCTTGGCAAGGAGGGCAATGTGTTGCGGCTGCACAAGGCCCTCTATGGCTTGCGGCAGGCACCAAGGGCGTGGAATGCCAAGTTGGGCTCCACGCTCAAGGGGATGGGCTTCGAGCAAAGCTCGCTAGAGGCGGCCATCTATCGGCTGGGCAATGGAGGAAATGCCCTACTGGTGGGTGTCTACGTCGACGACTTGGTGATCACCGGCACCAAGGATGCGGAGGTGCTAGTGTTCAAGGAAGCGATGAAAGCCACTTTCCAGATGAGTGATCTGGGATCTCTCTCCTTCTACCTGGGGATCGAGGTGCACTAGGCTGACTCCGGGATCATGCTTAGACAGACTGCTTACGCCAAGCGCGTTGTTGAGCTGGCTGGAATTACAGACTGCAGCCCAGCTCTCACTTCGATGGAGGAGAGGCTGAAGCTGAGCAGCAATAGGACGACAGAGGAGGTGGACGCTACATAGTATCGACGTCTTGTGGGGAGGCTTCGCTACCTCGCCCACAAAGTCGGTTCATGCAGCGACCGACGACGGAGCACCAACAGGCTGTGAAGAGGATCATCCGCTACCTTGCGTGGACTCTCAACCACGGCCTCTACTACCCGAGGTGCCCTGGGGAGGCACACCTTGTCGGGTACAGCGACAACGACCACGCGACGACATCGACACTAGCAAGAGAACGAGTGGGATTTTCTTCTTCCTCGGCAAGTGTCTCATTAGCTGGCAATCGGTCAAGCGGCCTCTACCTCTTCGACTCAGGCGCTCTGGTTAGTTCGACTGCTTGGTGATCTCCTCGGCAAGGACACCGGAGCGGTAGAACTCAGGGTGGACAACAAGTCCGCTCTAGCTCTAGCAAAGAACCCCGTCTTTCATGAACGAAGCAAGCACAACTGGTGAGGTACCACTTTCTCCGAGGCTGCTTGGAGGAAGGGAACATCAAGGCGTGCTACATCAACACCAAGGACCAGCTTGCAGACCTGCTCACCAAGCCCCTTGGAGGATCAAGTTCCTTGAGCTTTGCTCCAGGATCGGGATGCTCCAACTCTCCCATAAGACGACGCACAAGACTTAGGGGGAGAATGATGGAATAAGTCTTGTACTCTTGGTCTTTGTGGCCCCTAGTTTGTACATCATCTTAGTCCTTGTTAGGACAACATCTTAGACCAAGAGGACATCATATTAGTCCTTTGTTAGGACAACATATTAGTCCTTTGTTAGGACAACATATTAGTCTTTGATAGGACAACATCTTGGCATCTTAGACTAGCATCTAGGTATATGCTTGGCTGCCTCAGCTATAAATATGTAACCCTAACTCCTAGGTTGGGCATGGCATTGTGTGTGGAATGAACCAAGAAAAAATTTCCAACTCGTAGTGGCATCCTCTCCATGAGTGTAATAATTCAGATACTAACATATTCGACAAGGCGGCCAAGTGGGACTGGGGGGAAATAGCAGGAGAAGAGGACTACACCGCCTTCCACGTCGACTCGTTAGGTCCAGCATGTGCTAGACCTGCTGTTCCAGCACCCGGAGAGGTGCTGCAGGGTCTAGAAGGGCTGAACACCACCTCTGAAGTACCTAGGATGGGCACAAAAGGGTCTGTCCAGCCCCTAGGAGTTCCTGCGCTAGCCTCCAGACCTGCTGGAGGGGGTCCAGCACTCGCTGCGTCTAAAGGCTCCAGCAGGCACTGTGGGCTAGGACAGTCCTACACGGGGGTCAGCAGCAGCGGGGGTTTCCGGACTTGAAGATTCCAGCACCTTCGTCATGCCCGGAATTCTCCACGGCCCATCCGTGCCACATCGCTGTCGGACCCTGGTAGCAACGTCGTCGACGCCTACTATGACGACGGCGCGAAACTACGGTTTCGCACGATGCGCAACGTGCTTGGAACCCTCATCAAGCTTGGAGGAGGGCGAGCTCATGTTCACCATCGTGGAGGAGCCCACGTCCTTCGGCGATGCCGAGGAACACCCGTGCTAGAGACGGGCCATGCTTGAAGAGATGGAATCCATAGAAAAAAACAAGACTTGTCAACTTGTTGATTTTCCTGTAGGACACAAGCCCATTGGGCTCAAATGGGTGTTCAAGGTGAAGAGGGACGCCTATGGGGAGGTGGTGAAGTACAAGGCTCGGTTGGTGGCGAAAGGCTACAAGGAATAGATTTTGACGAGGTATTTGCTGTTGTAGCTCGTCTCGAATCTGTTCGCTTGCTCGTCGCAGTTGCCGCGCACAAGGGGTGGGAGGTACACCACATGGACGTGAAGACCGCCTTCCTAAATGACGACTTGATGGAGGAGGTGTACGTCTCTCAGCCCACTGGCTTCATCATCGATGGAGTCGAATACAAGGTGTATCGGCTCAAGAAGGCTTTATATGAACTTCGTTAGGTGCCCAGGAATGCCAAGCTCAACGATAGCTTGCTATCGCTTGGTTTGCAGGAGAGTACGAGTGAGCACGGGATCTATTTTTGTGGAGCTGAAGATGAGAAGCTCATTGCCGGTGTGTACGTCGACGATCTTGTGATCACAGGAGGGGGCGACCTCAAGAAGTTCAAGGGGGAGATGATGAAGAGGTTCAAGATGTGTGACTTAGGTCTCTTGTCATATTATCTTGGCCTGGAGGTGCGGCGAGCTGATGCAGGGATAAACGTTGGGCAGGCAGCATACGCTTCGAAACTTGTCTCTAAAGCTGGCCTGAAGAGATGCAACCCCTGTGCATTCCCCATGGAGCAAGGATTGAAGTTTTACAAGACAAGTGATAGTCTGTTGGTGCATGTAACGGACTATAGGAGCTTGGTGGGAGGGCTGCGATACTTGGTGAACACACGTCCCGATCTCGCCTATTCGGTCGGGTACGTGAGTTGGTTTCTGGAGGAGCCCAAGGAGAAGCACTATGTTGCAGTCAAGCGCATTATACACTACATAGCGGG
The DNA here is from genome assembly GCA_030760725.1 of Neostapfia colusana. Taxonomy (NCBI): domain Eukaryota; kingdom Viridiplantae; phylum Streptophyta; class Magnoliopsida; order Poales; family Poaceae; genus Neostapfia; species Neostapfia colusana. Next base: position 37,398,104 of record JASWHV010000016.1, read on the forward strand.
TACAATCAACTATGGAGTCTTCTATGCAAGATGAGGAGACTTGGAGCTTATTGGGTACTTGGATAGTGACTATGCGGGAGACGTGAGGTGCTGTTTTGTCTTGTAAACAACCCCGTTTTATGGTAGTCCTAGAAGCAGAAGGTGGTGGCTTTGTTCTCATGTGAAGTAGAATATATCATAGCAGCTCAAGGGGCATGTCAAGGTGTATAGATGGTACGGTTGATGGAGGACTTAGCTGAAAAATCAAAGACGTCAGTGTTGCGGGTTGATAACAAGTCAGCTATATACATGAGCAAGAACCCGGTACACCATAACAGAAGCAAGCACATCGATGTCACGTACCACTAGATACGAGAGTGTGGACAGCGGTACTATTGTGCTTGAGCAGATCTCCACCAAGACCACATGGCGGACATCTTGACCAAGGCACTTGGAAGATAGAACTTCGTGGAGATGAGAAGAAGGATTAGGATCCTGGACGTGGGCCAGCGTCAGGATCAGTAGGAGAATGTGGGATGACCTACCGCTGGGCCTGGGCGAACAGAACAGGGGGGGCGAATCCTAATCCCCCCTCTTGTGTGCGCGCCCAGGTCTAGGGGGCTGGTCAGCCCCTACATGGTGCGGCTGCACATGTTTTAGGCAGAGTTATTTTCTCCAGCAGTTTAGTCTTCTTAGAGATAAAATAAGAGATAGATTAGAAATTGTAATAGTTCAGGACTCTTGTGAGAGGGGTTATATAATGAAGCCAAAACACCTCAATTTATTCAGATTAATAAAGCAATTATTCCTCCACCTCAATCCTAGCCGCCACCTCTCCTCTAGGAGCAACCGTCGCCACCAGGATAGAACCCTAGCCGCCGCCGCCCTTGCTGTTCCCCTCTGTTCTGCGCCTCCACCTCCAAGAACCAGGCGGCAGCTCTCCTCTCTCCCCTGTTCTGATCGCCTGAATCAGAAGTACCTCTCTCTCTGTTTCTATTCTATTCCTGGTTTTCTTCTGTCCTAGCCTTTTTTTTCTTGCTGTAGATCAATTCTGGTCTGTCTCCTTGGAGGGCAGACTGATCTGCTAGTTCATATCAGATTATACAGCAAGGTTAGACGCCGTTTCAGCAGGAAACAGAACCGGAGTTACAACAAGGAATAGATAGAGTTTGAACTGAATCAATTGAGTTCAGATAGAGATAGGATTTATTTGTATCTCCTAGTAGTTTAAATAAGGAAGAATTCTATATGTAATAGGTCTATAAATAGCCAGGTATTTGATGAATAAAAACACACCTCTCAGTTATTCCTGATTTTTGCCGTTTTCGTGAGCCGGTTTTCCAACATCCTGGCATCAGAGCCTTAGATCGAGATCCAATCTCGTTACAAGAGCAGAGCTGACATGAGAACACACATGTACCCGTAAGGAGGGCTCGCAAGGTGATAGGCACACCATCGAGCGAATCGCGCAGGTGTGTGCTTAGAGGTTCTTGAGGTGAATCCTGTAGCCAACAGGACGGATTCGCAGCGGATTCGGCCACGTGAAGCTCGACGGCATGAATCCGGATCAACAGCATGAGCAAGGACACCGACAGCACGCGGCTTGTCGCGGCTAGGATCAACAGCTTGCGGCAGGTGGAGACTGAGCATCCGGCTTGGCACGGCTAGGATCGAGGCGGAGGGCCGCGGGGATACGGGCTGGGGGGATCCCGTTGGAGGCGATCGGATCTCGGCGGCGTACAGTGGTTGCTCGGAGGATGAAAGGTCGCGAGAGCTGAAGAAGATGAAGGGTCGGCACGGCGCCGCCGTGCGATAACGCGGCGAGCGACGGGATCCACAACCTTGGCAGGCGGGCAGCTTTGTGGCTTCGGGGCGGATCAGGCAAGAATCGTGCAGTGGTTGATAGAAGGCAGGGCAGCAGCTTTTAGATCAAGAGGATCTAGAGCACGCGGCAGGATCTGACAGCCTTCTCCTACGATTGCTCACATGTGTGGAAGGCTTGGTGCAAAGTAGGCTTGAGACACGGGGTAGCGATGACAGGTTGTGACGACTCCATGTATCAAGGACTCGTTGGAAACGGTAGGGCACACCATGGATGATACGATCGTATGTGTCAAGATTAGGGAGAATGTTGAATGATCTCTCCCTTGCGCCAAGGTCGGACCGGAGAGGGGGTTGCCTAGAAGTGGGAGTTAGAGTCGGTTTTGATTCTGTTCATAACAATACCAGATAGAAATAGATAGAGTTTGAACTGAACCAATTAAGTTAGAGATAGGATTTGTTTCTATCTCCTAGTAGTTTAAATAAAAAAGAATTCTATCAGGCTATAAATAGCCAGGTATTTGAGGAATAAAAACACACCTCCCAGTTTTCCCTGATTTTGGCTGTTCTCGTGAGCCGCTTTTCCAATATTCTCTGTTGGCTAGCAGGTGATTTATTTTTATTACAAGTCATTTATCAAGAGATCTGGTCTACAGACGTTTGGAAATGATAAGGTATTCTACGCTCTTACCTGATAGGCTGATAATGAATTAATCATTACTGTTTTCTCTACAGCTTGTGGAAGCTACTTACTGAATCGATTAGAAGTATTTGATATGTGCATGATTATTTTGAAGGATATTGTGAGCTTGATCTAGAAATATAAATCTTTAGAACAAGCGTGGATTCTTTCTAACTTATTGGATTAGTACAACAGATTCCTGTTTTTTTAGACTTTTAAGGGATTCATGATTAAAACTAGACAACTTGGATGGTAGGTTGACGCAATTTGTTTCTGTGCATTTACTTCAATAGTGTATGAAAAGATAGTAAAGTACTTAAAAGGTACAAGCCCTTCCCAACTTGCCATCTAGTCAACAACAACCAAGCCTTTATCCCAAGCATATTGCCATCTAGTCATGCCGATTAAACTTGCTGTCCGGTCGTGCCAGGTTTCTATTTTATGCATGAAAAGTCGTTCATATGTAAACTATGTTTTGTATAGATTTTTTGCTTCTACTTGCTTCACATCTTGCTCCCTGAAGTTAAGTTCTTCTCTGTGCAAGCCTTTGGATTTCCGTTCAAGAGACTGGGGATCAGCTCCAAGGTGGCCAGCATTTGTAGACTTCTTCCTAGCATCACGTGCCAGATACGCTGTTGTCACCGGAGCACATCGTCGTGTCGGAACAACCTATGCACAGCTAATTGCAGCATTGGCTGCGGCGAACAGATATGGTGCATGCATATCCTGATCTTTGTACCTGTTAACTTTTTTATATTCAGTCTCAAGCTGCAATATCATAACCTGTATTTTTCTTGCATTAGGTCATGATCCCTCAGGCGCCAACTTTACATTCTTAAGCAGCATCCACAGTAACTTACTGGTCAACGGACTCTCGACACAGGTTGGTTGGGGTCATATCTGGAGCAGATATGCTGGGCCTTTAAGCTGCCCGCACCAGCTGCACCAATGTGCCTTGACCCCGCTCCTGCCTTCTGGTTGGTGGGATGGCCAGTGGCAAAGCCCCATTCCTAGGGATGTGAGGAGATTACTGGAGTATGGAGTTCGGTTATCAAACACGGGGGAGGTGGATGAAAGGCACCTTGTGTCACACTGTCGGTCAAAGAAGGATCATGTGAAAAGGTACCACCTTCTTCCACAGTACAAGAGTTCAACGTGAGCATTGGAGGTCGATGAGGAATGCATCTTTTCCAGAGCTCAGTTTTGCACTAGTCGCGTACAACTAGTGTATGTTAGATTGGTCAGCGTTTTAAATTGGCCATGTTGCTATTTCTTTGCGTGGTGCATATAACGGTTCCAGTTTTGGTATGTTGCTGCGCAGGTGTTTGTACTGAGTGTCATGCACTGTATATCACCAGTGTGCTGTGAGATGTGATCAGATAGTAGATAGCAAATCTAGAGACAGGAATGATGTATAAGCGTGAGATGCTAACATAGGTTCTGTTTGTGCTGAACAATGGGTAGCCTACCATTGTTCAGTAAGTTAGTGGTCTACTATGTCAAATTAACTGGACGGCAAAGTCATGGACAAGAGCACTGAACTGAATGTTCATCCATATTTGCAGAGTGATATGGTTTTTTATTCTTTTGCTGATACTGTTTTGTTGTTATTTTTCTCTATAGAATGCTATTCTAAGCAAATATAGAAGCGTGGGGGCTGAAATAACTCTGGAAAATTTTGAGCGTGGTTCCCACAACTATCTATGCATTCCATAATTTTCCACGGTCACTTTATCTTCTGAAACTCCCACCGTCTTTGATTTCAACAAAATTTCTAGAAATTCTTTAGTTTGAATTTGAAGGATGTTTGTTTAAAGAAATCTTTAGTTTGAATTTGAAAGATGTTTCAACACCGTCTTTGAATTCAAATAATTTTCCACTTTTCATCTTTAATGGGCTATTCAATGATGGGAATGAGAGCACTATGGTTGATTTGGATGACTTCTTTGATGACTCCAACAGGCGGTCCGGGCGGAGGATACAAGAGTTTGAGGTTAAGGAGGCCTTAAAAAGGATGAAAGGAGGAAAGACCCTTGGTCCTGACGATGTCGCTATTGAGGTATGGAGATGACTTATGGACGTGGCAATAGTATGGCTCACAAAACTATTCAACCATATTTTTCAGTCAAACAAGATGTCTGAAGAATAGAGAAAAAGTATATTAGTACCTATCTTCAAAAATAAAAGCGATATTCAACGTTATACTAATTATCGAGGGATTAAGCTTATGAGTCATACTATGAAGCTTTGGGAGAGAGTGATTGGACACCGACTGAGGAAAAGTGACCAATGTCACTAAAAACCAGTTTAGTTTTATGCCTGAGAGGTCTATAATGGAGGCGATTTTCTTGCTTCGTCAGCTTATGAAGAGATATAGGGAGCAGAAGGAATTGCATATGGTGTTCATTGATTTGGAGAAGGTGTATGATAAGATACCAAGGTCAGTCATGTGGTGGACATTTGAGAAACATAAAGTGCCAACAAAGTATATTACCCTTATCAAGGATATGTACAATAATGTTAGAACAAGTATGCGCGTAAGTGATAGTGAGACTGATGCATTTCCTATCACGGTAGGACTACATCAAGGATCAGCTTTGGGCCCATATATCTTTTCCTTGGTGATGGATGAGATGTCGAAGGATATACAAGGGGATATCCCTTGGTGCATGCTCTTTGCCGATGATGTAGTGCTGGTAGATGAAACTAGGGATGGTGTTGATAAGAAATTAGAGTTATAGAGACAAACCTTAGAGTCTCAGGGGTTTAGACTTAGTAGGATCAAGACCGAGTATATGAGGTGACTTTAGTGGTTTTGGTCGTGAAGAGGGAAATGTCAGTCTACAAGGACAAATAGTACCTAGAAGGGACTCTTTCTGATACTTAGGATCAATGTTACAAAGCAATGGCGATATTGATGAGGATATTTGCCACAGGATCAAGGTAGGGTGGATGAAATGGAGATAAGCCTCTGGAATTCTATGTGATAGGAAGGTCCCACAAAAGCTAAAAGGGAAGTTCTATAGTCAGACCCGCGATGCTTTATAGGGCGGAATGTTGGCCAACTAAATGGCAACATGTCCAACAAATGAGTGTTGCAGAGATGTGCATGCTACGTTGGATGTGCGGGCACACGAGAAGAGACCGAATAAGGAATGAGGCGATTTGTGATAGGGTAGGGGTGCCTCCGATTAAAGAGAAGTTAGTCCAATATCGACTAAGGTGGTTTGGACATATCCAGCGAAGACCTCCAGAAGCACCGGTTAACAGTGGGATTTTAAGAGGCAGAGAAAATATTAGGAGGTAGAGGACGACCAAGGTTGACCTGGGAGGAGGCGGTAAAACGAGGTTTCAGAGATTGGAATGTATCCAGAGACTTAGCTCATGATAGGACCGCAAGGAAAGTAGCAATTCATGTGCCAGAATCTTAGTCTCGTTTTTTCTCTTTTTTTCCTTGTTATTTTTATATTTCTTCCTCTCTTTTACTTCATTGATATATATATATATATATATATATAATTATTGGGTTTCATGTCTAGCCTACCCCAACATGCTTGGGATAAAGGCTTGGATATTGTTGTTGTTGTTGTTTGTTGTTGTTGCACCTTTTATCTTCTGAAAATTCCTTATGATCATGATTCAAGATAAAAAAAATATTCAGATTTACATCCACTGTTAAAATCCTGCCCTTTTGCTTCATATTTTAGCAACTACAAAGATTTCAACGGAGTTGTCCTCTGGCTGCTCACGTCTGCGCGTGGCAAGTCGACAGTATTAGTCCCCAGCAAAACTATGTTAGCCGACAATATTATTTCTTCAACGCTAGCAAAACTATGCTAGTCCTCAGCCAGCTCTATAAGTCAACGAGATTTTGAGGCTACCAGCTATTGTATATCCAAAAAATGAAGGTGAAGTGTGAAGTGCTACCTAACACAAGGACTTCCACTACGCAACCGACGCCTTCGATAGTGCCGACTAGGGGTGAAAACGGTTCTAAACGGTCGGAAAAATAGTTAAATCATTAGTATTATCATCATTATTTAAAATGACATACGCAAAACATAAGAATAACTTCACACTAGCAAGCACGTCGGCTGTCGGGGCCTTGCCGCCTCGGGGCCGAGGCGACCTGGTGATAGGGCTCAGGGCGATGCAAGCGTGATGGAATTAGGGATTTAGGGTTCAGTGCTCCACTGCTCGGTTGGCAGCTGCTTCTTATTCTTGGACTTATAATGCCTGTCATAGGGTTATTTTGGTTCGGCCTCTTGGTGTCTTGGACCATTAAGCTTAAGCATTGGGCCAATACCCGTTGCTGTTTCGGCTATGAAAACGGAATATGTTCGGAAATTTCTGAATAAATATGAAATTCTGAGTATTCGGTTGGAAATCTGCACAAATTGTTTTCGTTCCGATTATCAAATTTTTGTTTCTGATTTCTGACCAATTTTCGAATACTTCCAATAAAAGCAGAAAACAGTTCAGAAATTTTTGAGGTATCAGATGATTCGGGAAATTTCCGTCCATATTTCACCCCTAACGTCTGGTGCTGCCCCAAGAGGACTCAGACTCCCTGGGCTAAGTTGTCAAAGTCTCAAAGTCGATCTTCTTAGGGCTTGTTTGGATACAACTAAATACTCTCTATTTGAAGTGGATCGAGGTGTATTGGAGTAAAAATTAGTTCATTTCTCACTCCATTGCACTCTAATCTACTTCATTTCTTATTATCCAAACAAGCCCTTAGTGAGAAGACGCGGCAGCAGGAGTAGACTCCTCTCCAACCACCTCGGACTTCTTCGGCGCGAGAAGCTCCAGCGAAGTCTCCATGGCCAAATCCGTCATCGGACGAGACGTAGGAAACTGAGGAAGCCTCCAGAAATGTTCTCGGGAAGTTCTCGGACACCGTCGGTGAGGTGGCTCCCGTATCACGAGAGTGACCAGACAACTCAATCATGGGTCCTTCGAACTCTGTCTACACTACGACGCTTGAGGGCTGGAGGAACCAACTCACGAGAAGAGCTCTACGACACAGTCCCGGTCCCATGCACGTACATCCCTGAAGGAAGGAGATGGCACCTCCTCTGGCTCGATAGACTATCGACCCGAAATTTACACCCACCAAACTCGAAGCTACATGTGTGCGGAACATGAGGTGGTTCTGCAAAACGACCTTGTCAGCCAAAATGAACTCAATCAAGAAAAGACAAGTTTCACGAAGGTTACCTTAGGGAGAGCAGGCTACATCCCGTACAGCTCCACGGAAAGAACGTGAGAGCACACGTACGTCGTTTCCATGTAAGCCTTGTACCTGTGAGAGTGTTTACTGTCTGTTTGTTCTGATGTGTGACTGTGTGTGCGTGTCAGCACGGCGACCAGTAGAAGAAGGAGCTCGTGCATGGGATTGCATGGCGAGCGCGTCGTGTGCGTCGAGGATTGCGTGGCGAGGGCGTCTGTGTGTTGAACGCGCGCAATCTTCTCGGTCAGTTGGATCGTGTGCGTGAGTATCGGAGGACCCAGCTCCCCCACGTCTGGTTTTTGCTTTTCGTTGAATATGACTGGCACCGGCGGCTGGACTTGATCAGTACGCCGCCACATCTCCTTGCATTCTCTCGAGTACACCCCATTTCATCTTCGGAGCTGACAATTGGCATCAGAGCCAGTGAGGGAGATGGCTAGAGATGGATCGCGATCACCAGCTGCTGACGGACGTCGGGGATGTTCCCTTTCGCGCAGGCCGAGAGGACCACGTGTCGGCGGCGAGCGCGTCGTGGAGAGGATCGTTGAGAAGATGGCGCCGGTGGGGCCGGCGAACTATCCCACCCTGACGAAGACCAACTACAATGAATGATCGAAGATCAAACTTGAAGCTCGGTCGGTGTGGGAGGCAGTGAACAAAGACGACGTTGATTTCCAGCAGGACCGGATGGCATTGGATGTCATTTGCAGCGCGGCGCTGGCCGACATGATCTCCACACTGGCTGTCAAGCCCTTGGCGAAGGAGGCGTGGGACTGCATCAAGACCAGCGCATCGGCGATGATCACGTGCGCAAAGCAACTCTGCAAAAAGTCCGTCGTGAGTATGAATTACTCGCATTCCGGGAGAAGGAGTCCATCAAAGACTTCGCGATGCGTCTGAACGGCCTCACAAACCAGCTCGCAACGCTCGGTGATCCGGAGTCTGAAGAAAAAGTTGTCGACAAGTACCATCGCATCGCGCGGACAAGGTACAAACAATTGGTAATCTCTATTGAGACTGCTGGATTCTGCAAGTTTATCCGTGGAAGAGATTACAGGGCATTTGAAGGCAGTCGAGGATGTCCCTGACGCTGGTGAGGCACGAGAAGATGGAAAACTTTATCTCACCGAAGAACAGGGGCTTGAAAGGTACAAACAGAAGGAGGGTACCGGATCAAACCGGTATGGAAATTCAGGATGGTCCGGCCAGGGTAATGGTACATCCAAGCAAAATCGCAACAAAATCAAGTGTCACAACTATGGTAAAATCGGCCACTGGGCACGGGATTGTCGCAGCCAGCCAAAGAGGGAGCAAGCGAAGGAGCAAGTCCATCTTGCACATGATGAAGAGTCAAGTCTCCTGCTGATGGAAGAAACGGTGACCACGCCGAGACAGACAATGTCGCCAGCAGTTGTGAACCTAGCAACACAAACTGACACATTATTTGTTTCCCCACGGGCGAAGTCTGACAAGGCCGTTGAACTCGTAGAAGAAAGTGTGTTCAATGTCGTCGACAATGTGGAAGACCGGAGTGCCCGTCGATGGATCTTTGATACCGGTGCATCGAACCACATGACCGGGGCACGCGGTGCGTTCAACACTCTTGACACCATTGTGACTGGGACGGTGAAGTTCGGTGATGGGTCAGTTGTGCAAATTGAAGGCTGCGGAGCCATTCTCTTCAACGGCAAGAACGGAGCACACCATGCTCTGTGTAAGGTGTATTTTATACCTCGGCTCACTGCAAACATAATCAGCTGTGGACAACTAGATGAAGCAGGCTATCAGATCTTGGTGCATGGAGGCATCATGCAGGTTCGAGATGACAATCTGCAACTGATAGCCAAGGTCCAGCGCACACCAGGAAGGTTGTATGCACTTGACGTGGAGCTGGCCCGTCCGGTGTGCCTGAGCGCAGTGGCTGGTGACGATGCGTGGAGATGGCACGCACGTTTTGGACATGCAAAATTCGGGGCACTTCGGAAGATGGCACGTGAGGGACTGGTGCGTGGATTGCTGTTCTTCAAACAAGTACACCGAGTTTGTGAGGCATATTTGGCCGGGAAGCATCGACGAGCACCGTTCCCAGTACAAAGCGCTCGTCGGGCTACCAGTGCACTGGAGCTTGTACATGGTGATATCTGTGGACCGATCACACCATCAACCCCAAGTGGTAAAGCTTACTGTCTCTTACTTGTCGATGATTATACTCATTATATGTGGGTTGCACTCCTATCTACAAAATATGAAGCACCAGAGGCGATCAAGAAGATCCAAGCCGCAGCAGAACGCAAGAGTGGCAAGCAACTCGGTGCACTGCGCACTGACCGAGGTGGGGAGTTTACTGCAAATCAGCTCAGTGACTACTTTGCAGAATTGGAAGTTCGTCGGGAGCTGACGGCGCCGTATGCCCCACAGCAAAATGGCATCGTGGAGAGAAGGAACTAGACGATTGTTGGAACCGCCAGTAGCATGCTAAAGGCAAAGAATCTTCCCGGAATGTTCTGGGGAGAAGCTGTGGTGACAGCGGTTTATACACTGAATCGCACGGTGACAAAGGGGAATGGCGGGAAAACCCCACACGAATTGTGGGAACAGCCCTTGCAGTACATCATCTAGGCACTTTCGGGTGTGTCGCCCACATCAAGACCACAGGCCACCTGAAGAAACTTGATGACAGAAGCATCCCGACAATCTTTGTAGGGTATGAACCCGGATCAAAGGCTTACCGCACGTATGATCCTCGCACTAGAAGGTGAAGATCTCAAGGGATGTTATGTTTGACGAGGACGCAACATGGAAGTGGGATGAAGAAGAACCTGTCAATGACTTCGTCATCGACTATGTGACGGTGCCACACGATGTCGTGGCAACCGCACACCCAAATGTAGCCGGGGCGTCACCGACAGGGCATCGGGTGTTCCGAACGCCAAGTCCACCTGTGGCAGCTGCACTCGAGCAAGAAGAGTGGTCGGCATTCCCTCCATCAAGTATGTTCGACGCCGACCATGATGATGCTCCACTCCGGTACCATGCCATCCGTGATATCATGGAGACCACGGACCCAGTTCACCTCGGTGGAATGGAACAAGGTGAGGATCTACTGCTTGTTAATACTGATGAACCTACTGCTTGATGAAACAAGCAATGCTTGATGAAATGACGAAATTGAGGCAAATGATACATGGGAGATGGTGGAGGTATCAACTCATCAACGCCCCATCGGACTGAAGTGGGTGTTCAAGACTAAAAGAGATACCAAAGGGGTTATCACCAAGCACAAAGCGCGTCTGGTGGCAAAGGGGTATGTGCAACAGCGAGGCATAGATTTTGAGTAGGTCTTTGCACCAGTGACATGCCTTGAAACGGTGCGGCTGCTGTTGGCATACGCTGCGCACAAGGGGTGGACAGTCCATCACATGGATGTCATATCGACTTTTCTCAATGGTGACATATATTCAAGAGGAAGTCTATGTATCTCAGCCACCTGGTTTCATAATTGTGGGGGAGGAAGACAAAGTTCTGAAGCTCAAGAAGGCGCTATACGGTCTTGTGACGCCCGAATTTTGTAGAACACCATGGAACCTATCTAATGCATATGTGTGCCCAGGACGTTCATCACACGTACACATGTAATCCACAAACTGAATTCAGAATAATACCACGTATAATAGGGTTTTATTACATTGTCTCATAAATTTCTAACTCATTCTAGCAACGGAAGTCTTTAATCTAGCAGCGGAAGCCTTCTAAACTATTGCGGAAGCAAACTAAACAGCAGTAACGGCTCCATCTCCTACTCCACAGGCAAGTTGACGGTAGATCACATGCCTAATACTCCACATGCTCTTCAAAGTATTCCTCTCCTGTTGCTAATGATGTATGATAATGCAAGGGTGAGTACATGTCGTACTCAGCAAGTGCGGGAAGTATGACATGTAGCTTATAACAAGGTAGACATAAACAAGCTCATTGTATAAAAGCAAGGTTTATTTCACAAAACATGATAAAAACAGCAACTAGCTTTAAGTGAATTAAATCCCAACATGTATCCAATTAAAACATCAACATACCTCCATCATATTTCACCTCTTTTCATGTCTCATCAGACATTCATCTTTCTCAACTTTTTCTCATGCTCATGAATACCATCTTGTATTCATTACCATTTCATCTCATATCGAGACCAATGCTCATAAGCCATGACTCAACAGTCATGAAACCAATCTCATTACCAGGACTCAACAGTCTCAAAACCATCCCTTAGTAACCAAACTATCACCAAACCAATAACCAAATCAAATACCAGCCCAATAACCATCCCATCTAATCATGGAAGTTGGCCAGGCGCTTGTGACCGGAAGCACAGCTATCATGATAGTTTTACACCCTGCAGAGATTGCACCACTTTACCCACAAGTTTGTGATTTCGTCACCCGTCGGCGACTACAAAACCTCCATTATACTAGTACACAACCATCGGTGTATGGTCAAGAGATCACAAAATAGCCTTTACAAAGGGGCTACTAGATGTATGGACTCACTAAGGTTTCACCAGCAGGCTAGAATCTCCAATTCTCCGACCTACGGGCCCCCTCTTGTGCCATGCAGTTCCCAGGGCAGTGCTCTCTCGACTCCCATTCCCCGCGCGTTCCACGGTCCATAACAATCTAGCAACTTACCTAATTAGTCAGCTAAGCCGAAACCACCATCTCATTCTACCACTTCCACGAAACAAGCTTGCCTAGATCTCCCCGGATTCATGTTCATTATCATCAAGTTCTCATTATCATTATGAGTGCAGTAGCTAGACACAAACTATCTCGCCTCCCATATCCTTGGACTCAGCGAAGCAAAAGGCAAAATGACCATACCCGACTCATCAACTTTCTCGGCGACACGGGTGGTTAACAAAACTAGTAAACTCCTATAAAAGGGTTTCCCATCAAGTTGACTCAAGCAAACACACCTTTTCACAAACAAAACAGTTACAAAAACATGGGATCAATATGGTCAAGGGGCACTTGCCTTGTTCCTGTGGCTTCTGTTGTTCTGGGATCTCAATGTCTTGTTGTTGTAGTTCGTCGTAGATAGATCCCTGAGCTTGTCCTTCTATTTATGATCACACACATACAAGATTCATAGCAGTCAATCATCATGCACAAACTTTACTCAAGATGCAATGGTGCATATGCATGCTAATCCTATGATGTTGTTTTTATTAGATCGGTTTGTACGTTCTTGCATGTTTGCATGGGTTTGCATGGGGTTTTATGATGAACAGAGGGGTAAAGATCAATTGTGGACGTGGTGATGATCTTGACTCTAGATCAAACCGATCAACACGTGATCTGTCCACGAAAAAGCTTCTTTTCGAAGGGATCAAAGAAACGGATGCAAAGAAAACCGCGATGCCGTCGTAAGGTGGTAATGGAAACCTACCTTACTTCCTTCGGGTCCTTCCTCCTAGCAAAAACAGATCGTCGGCTCTCCTCCGGCAATGGCGATCGTGGTCTGGCTCGTCGGCGGTCTCTCCGGTGGTCATACTCCGGCAAAGGAGGTTAACTCAACGAGTTGGGGGCTAGGGCTTCCAAGTCGTCGACTCGGGAGGTGGAAAAGAAGTACGTGGTTGCGGCCAAAGGTTCTGGGTTATATTTATAAGGGTTTAGAGAAGAGTCCTACTCTGATTGGAGTTCGAATAAGAGTCCTATTTGATTTGTTTTTGGATCTTAACAACTTATCTCCAATCGATTTGGTTGTAGTATCAACGTAGAAGAGTTTGTGTCGGTTTCCTCCGTGTCAGGCACTCGAGCATGGGAGATAAACCGCTTCAGAATTGCGTCCTTCCGCAGGGATAAGCTCCGGAGGCTCCACGTGTCCAGCGGGGGCCTGGGCTTCCCTTTTCCTCAGGGACGAGCTCTAGTTGCGCCACGTGTCAGGCGGGCGGGACCTCCCTCTCCCTTAGAGGCGAGCTCCACGTGCGCCACGCATCTGGCGAAACCTCCCTCTCCCTCAGAGGTGAGCTCCGCGTGCGCCACGTGTCCGGTGGGTCGGGACCTCCCCTCTTTCCAGACGAGCTCCGTGAACGCCACTTGTCTGGTGGGTCGGGATCTCCCCTCTTTCCAGAGACAAGCTCCGCGAATGCCACGTGTCAGTGCCGGACCTCCCTTCTCTTCGGAGGTGAGCTCTGAGTGTGCCACGTGTCAGTGTCAGACCTCCCCTCTCTTCGGAGGTGGCTCCGAGTGTGCCACGTGTCCTAGAAGTGTTGAATCTTCTTCCTGCTCAGTGATGAGCTCCGAGGTCGACACGTGTCCAACAGCGTCGGACCTCCCTTCCTCTCGGAGATGAGCTCCGAGGTCACACGTGTCCAACAGTGTCTTCTCCTCGGAGGTGAGCTTCGAGGATGACACGTGTTCACCGGGACGGACCTCCCGGAGGTGGGCTCCGGAGGTGACACGTGTCCAGTAGCGTCGAACCTCTCGGAGGTGAGCTCCGGAGGTGACACGTGTCCCACAGTGTCGGACCTCTTGGAGGCGGGCTCCGAGAGTGACACGTGTCTCGTGGGTCCGACCTCTCGGAGACGAGCTCCGAGGGTGACATGTGTCTAGCGGGGCCGGACCTCCCGGAGGTGAGCTCCGAGAGCGACACGTGTCCCGCGCGGCTGATCCTTTCTTCCCCGCAGTGACTAGCTCCGAAGGCGACACATGTCTTCTGGGACTGGCCTCGCTTCTCCGCAGAGGCTAGCTCCGGGGGCAACACGTGTCCCACGGGGTCGGACCTCGCCCCTTTCACAGAGGCAAGCTCAGAGCCTGCCACGTAGCTAGTTAGCGGAGGACCTCACCCCTTTCGCAGGGATGAGCTCCGAAGGCACCACGTGGCCAGCGGGCCGCGGGAGTTGTCTTCGGCGCTCCTCGTTGAACTGGAATTGGCTCTTTTTGGCTATCCTTCTGATTCCTTCTTCGTTTCTACTTCTTTTAAAATGCTTTCTCTATATAAAATATGAATGCATGCAGAAATCAAAATTGAGGGTGTCACAAACCTACCCCCCTTACATTGAATCTCGCCCTCGAGATTCGATAGTGGAGAATAGATGAGGGAATTCTGCCTTGAGGTCTTCTTCACGCTCCCATGTGGCTTCGGCTTCCGTGTGATGGCTCCATTGTACCTTGCACCAACGGATCACTTTGTTCCTCGTGACCCTTTCCTTTACGTCCAGAATTCGGACAGGGTGCTCTACATAGGTAGATCCTCTTGAAGCTCAAGTTCATCTATCGGTACTTGTTCTTCCGGTACTCTCAAGCACTTCTTAAGCTGGGATACGTGAAACACGTCATGCACGTCGGAGAGGTGCATTGGGAGCTCTAGTTGATAGGCTACTTCTCCTCGCTTGACCAAAATCTTAAAGGGTCCGATGTAGCGAGGTGCTAGCTTGCCTTTGATGTTGAAACGTCGTTGGCCTCGGATAGGCGATACCTTAAGGTATACGAAGTCTCCTACTTCAAAGGTTAACTTTCTTCGCCTATTGTTTGCATAGCCTTTTTGTCGTGACTGAGCAGCTCTCAAGTTCTCCCGTATCGTTTGGACTTTCTTCTCAGCTTCTTGCAGCACGTCGGGTCCTGACACTTGGTTTTCTCTGGTCTCGTTCCAAAACAACGGCATTCTACACCGTCTACCATACAATGCCTCAAATGGTGACATCTTCAAACTGGCCTGGTAGCTGTTGTTCTACGAGAACTCGGCATACGGCAAGCTCCTATCCCAACTATGTCCATGTTTCAAGGCATAAGCTCTCAACATGTCCTCCAAAATTTGGTTTGTCCTCTCGGTTTGTCCATCGGTTTGTGGGTGGTAAGCGGAGCTAAAATCCAGTCGTGTACCCATAGCTTCATGTTGCTTCCTCTAGAACCTAGAGGTAAACTGAGTACCACGATCTGAAACTATCCTCTTCGGGACTCCATGACGACACATGATTTGCTCCATGTACAGCTCGGCTAGATCTGTCACGTGGTACGTGGTTTTAACAGGAAGAAAATGAGCGGTTTTCATCAATCGGTCCACGATAACCCAGATGGAGTCATAACCCGATCGAGTACGTGGTAATCCGACGATGAAATCCATACTGATGTCTTCCCACTTCCACTCGGGTACTTTCAATGGTTGCAACAGTCCAGCAGGTCTTTGATGTTCAGCCTTCGCCCGTTGGCATATGTCGCATAAGGAAACATACTCGGCTATGTCCCTTTTCATACCATCCCACCAATAACAAATCTTCAAGTCCTTGTACATCTTTGTACTGCCGGGATGTATGGAATAAGGTGAATCATGTGCCTCTTTTAATATCGTGTCGCGGATATGCTTCACGTTAAGCACACAAATCCTTTTTCCTAACCAAAGTGTACCCTTCTCGTCTTCCTTGAAGTCCTTCTCTATGCTTTGTCGGATTCTTTCCTTGATCTCCTTGATCTCCTCATCCGTTGCTTGGCCATCTCTTATCTCTTGTTCCAGCGAAGAATGAAGTTCCATCACTTCCATCTCGTTCAAGAACCCGAGATGTAACCGTTCGATCTCCTTGCGTAGCTCGGGTGGTAGCTCCTGAACCATGAGTTGATGACATGCTCCCTTTCGGCTCAATGCATCAGCTACTACATTGGCCTTTTCGGGGTGATAGTTGATTCCAACATCATAATCCTTAATGAGTTCCAACCATCGACGTTGCCTCAAATTCAAATCCGTTTGAGTGAATATGTAGTTGAGGCTCTTGTGATTCGTATAGATCTCACATCGGTGGCCAAGGATATAATGTCTCCAAATCTTTAATGCATGCACCACGGCTGCGAGTTCCAAGTCATGTGTGGGGTAATTCAACTCGTGCTTCTTGAGTTGTCTCGACGCGTAGGCTACCACTTGTCCTTCTTGCATGAGCACACATCCAAGCCCTTGTCTTGATGCGTCATAATATTGTCGAAGCTCTTGCTCACGTCCGGCAATACTAGAACTGGTGTTGTGGTTAGCCTTTTCTTGAGTTCCTCAAAGCTTTCTTGGCACGCTGGTGTCCATTGGTAGGCTTTTTTTTCATTAGCAATTCCATCATAGGTTTTGCTATTTTGGAGAAGTCCTTGATGAACCGTCGGTAATATCCAGCCACCCCAAGAAAACTTCGAATGTCTCTCACGTTTTGCAGTTGGTTCCACTTCAGAACATCTCCCACTTTTCCGGGATCAATCGATACTCCTTTCTCGGAGATGATGTGGCCTAGGAATGATATCTCCTTTAGCCAAAATTGACACTTGCTGAGCTTGGCATACAATTGATGCTCCCGCAGTTTCTGCAATGTCAATCTCAAATGTTCTTCATGTTCTTCCTCGCTCTTTGAATACACCATGATATCGTCGATGAAAACCACGACGAACTTGTCCAAGTACTCCATGAAAACCTTATTCATGAGGTACATGAAATACGCGGGTGCATTCGCTAACCCAAAAGACATAACGGTATATTCATATGAACCATACCGTGTTCGAAAGGCATTCTTTGGTATGTCGGAGGGCTTAATCTTCAGCTAGAAGTATCCTGACCGAAGATCAATCTTGGAGAAGACTCGGGCTCCCTTCATTTGGTCGAACTGGTCCTCTATACGGGGCAGAGGGTATTTATTCTTGACCATCACCTCATTGAGAGACCTATAATCCATGCACATCCTTTGGGTCCCATCCTTCTTGTCTATGAAGAGCACGTGGGCTCCCCATGGTGACGAGCTTGGACGTATAAAACCCTTTTCTAGCTGCTCCAGAATTTGCTTCTTGAGTTCCACTAGTTCATTAACGGGCATCCTATATGGCCTCTTTGCTATAGGTGCAGTTCCAGGTACCAAGTCAATGGAAAACTCAATGTCCCGATCAAGTGGCATACCTGGAAGTTCGTCCAGGAACACGTCCGAGAACTCTTGAACCACCGGAATGCTTTCCAATGTTGCTGCTTCGACGTGGTTCAACGTTACCTTCTCGGTTGCTGGTTGGGCTGACTCGAACTCGATGCGAGTTCTGTGCTCGTTTGTCAACTGCACGCTCCCCTCAGCACATTGGATCACTCCATTGTGCTTGCTCAACCAATCCATTCCGAGTATTATGTCAAGCCCTGAGAATCCAAGACAATGAGGTTGGCAAGGAAGTCTACCCCCCTTATTTTAAGGTTTACTTTCGGACATACTATATTAGTCCTCATCTCTCCACCAGGAGAATTAACTAACATAGTATATTTCATGTGTGATATGGGCAGATTATACTTGGCAACATACTTGGATGATATGAATGAATGCGATGCTCCGGAATCAAATAAAACAACGGTTGGGTTGGAGTTGGCAAGGAACATACCAATCACGGCGTCCTCAGCCTGTTGCACATCCTCAGCAGAGACATGGTTCACGTTGCCGCGAGCGTAGTTCCGATGTCCACGGTTTCTTTGCGTAGCTCCTCCGTTCGGCCGTGGGCTCTGCTTGGGCACGTTGCTTGTCTGTCCAGGACCTTTCCTTGGGCACTGACTTGCAAAGTGTCCTGTTTCTCCGCATGTGACGCATGCCTTGTTTCCCAAGACAGCAGGGATGTTAGGGCGGAGGTTTTCAGCATAAGCGCCCATATTGGGTCGGGGCGCAGGAGGCCAAGGCACACGAGGTGCTTGCGTAACGGGACGTTGCTGTGGTGGCTGATTAGGGCGAAAAGTAGAAGCGATCGATCCATACTGCGGTGCAGCTGGGGGCATGTACCGAGGGCGTACGTTGCTCCCTTGTGGCTGGTATGGCATCTTTCTTTTGCCCTCTTGCTTGATCTCTCGGATCTTGCTCTCAACCACTATGGCTTTGTCAACTAGCTTCTGGAAGTTCGCATAGTCATTGTTGAGGAGCTGAACTTGGATCTCATTGTTCAACCCTCTCATGAACAAGTACTGCTTCGTTGGTCTGAGTTGACATCTTCGGGGGCGTACCGTGATAGTTGCGTGAACTTGTTGAGGTACTCATTCATGCTCTTCCTGCCTTAGAGGAGACCTTCAAACTCTTGCCTTTTTAGCATCATGACTCTAGCAGGGACATAATGAGAGCGAAAACTCTCCTTGAACTCAGTCCAAGTGATAGTCTCCTGGTTGACATGAGCGTTGCGAAGAGCGTCCCACCAGTCAGCGGCTGCTCCCATAAGTTGGTGCGATGTGAAGAGAACTTTCTCTCGATCATTGCACTGAACTATGGCAAGATTCTTCTCCATGGACTTCAACCAATCATCAGCCTCCATGGGATCATTAGCTTGAGCAAAACTGGGTGGTCGAGTCCTCATGAACTCTCCCAGTCGGTTGTGAGCCGGCGGTGGTGGAGGTGGTGGCGGGGGTGCAGGAACAGGGTTGTTGTTGTTGGCTTGCAGCTGACCCAAGGTTTGGATCATGGTTTGCATGAGCTGGTTCTGCATAGCCATCAACCGTTCCAAGTTATTTGCACCAGCCCCGGGGCCAACATTCTCAGGAACTTCATCGTGGCCCTCCTCTTGGTTACCACGGACGTTCCTCATTGGAAGGCCGACATTTTCTCTCACCATCTGTGAGAGAGTGGAGTAGAATAGAAGTTAGAAGTTTAGAGTGATCCCTCCTAACTATATGCATCAAGGTGGATGGACTATATCATCCTATATAAGGATGTGAACAAGTGCCGAAGCATCTCACATCTCTCTACTCTGTGTGGATATGGACAACGCCGAAACGTCCCATAACTCATACTAAGCACTCAAGCACAAACAATCATCACAAAAGTTCAGCACACAACTCCTATTCAAGGCTTACTCAACGGGGGTCCTATGTGGTTTGGGGTGATACCAATCTATGACCTCTACCTAGGCTTGTATCCTATGTTCAATGTGGCTCCTGATATCAATCTGCGACTAGGCTTGCGTCCTATGGTCAACGTGGCAGCACCAATCTTGTGAATTCTATCTAAGCTTGCGACCTACGGTCAACACTGGCTTCTAATACCAATCTGTGATTTCTATCTAGGCTTGTGATCTATAGTCAACCGTGGCTCTGATACCAATCTATGACGCCCGGATTCCGTAGAACACCATGGAACCCTAGCTAATGCATATGTGTGCCCAGGATGTTCATCACACATATACATGTAATCCACAAACTGAATTCAGAATAATACCATGTATAATAGGGTTTTATTACATTGTCTCATGAATTTCTAACTCATTCTAGCAGCGGAAGTCTTTAATCTAGCAGCGGAAGTCTTCTAAACTATTGCGGAAGCAAACTAAACAGCGGCTCCATCTCCTACTCCACAGGCAAGTTGACGGTAGATCACACGCCTAATACTCTACATGCTCTTCAAAGTATTCCTCTCCTACTGCTGATGATGTATGATAATGCAAGGGTGAGTACATGTCGTACTCAGCAAGTGCGGGAAGTATGACATGTAGCTTATATCAAGGTAGACATAAACAGGGTCATTGCATAAAAGCAAAGTTTATTTCACAAAACATGATAAAAATAGCAACTAGCTTTAAGTGAATTAAATCCCAACATGTATCCAATTAAAACATCAACATACCTCCATCATATTTCACCTCTTTTCATGTCTCATCAGACATTCATCTTTCTCAACTTTTTCTCATGCTCATGAATACCATCTTGTATTCATTACCATCTCATCTCATATTCAATTCTATCTCATAACGAGACCAATGCTCATTGCCATGACTCAACAGTCATGAAACCAATCTCATTACCAGGACTCAACAGTCCAAAACCATCCCTTAATGACCAAACCATCACCAAACCAATAACCAAACCAAATACCATACCAATAACCATCCAATCTAATCATGGAAATTGTCCAGGCGCTTGTGACCGGAAGCACGGCTATCATGATAGTTTTACACCCTGCAGAGGTTGCACCACTTTACCCACAAGTTTGTGTTTTGGTAACACGTCGGCGACTGCAGAACCTCCATTATACCAGTACACAACCGTCGGTGTATGGTCAAGAGATCACAAAATAGTTTTTACAAAGGGGCTACTAGATGTACGGACTCACTAAGGTTTCACCAGCAGGCTACAATCTCCAATTCTCCCACGTACGGGCCCCCTCTTGTGCCATGCAGTTCCCAGGGCAGTCCTCTCTCGACTCCCATTCCCCGCGCCTTCCACGGTCCATAACAATCTAGCAACTTAACTAATTAGTCAGCTAAGCCTCACCCATACTTGTCCTTGTGGTGGCACTGTATTCCTGGCATGTGCTCGCATGAACCGGTCCTTAGATCTACGGCAAGTAATCACCATCTCATTCTACCACTTCCACGAACAAAGCTTGCCTAGATCTCCCCAGATTCATGTTCATTATCATCAAGTTCTCATTATCATTATGAGTGCAGTAGCTAGACACAAACTATCTCGCTTCCCATATCCCGTGGACTCAGCGAAGCAAAAAGCAAAATGACCATACCCGACTCATTAACTTTCCCGGCGACAAGGGTGGTTAACAAAACTAGTAAACTCCTATAAAAGGGTTTCCCATCAAGTTGACTCAATCACACACACCTTTTCGCAAACAAAACAGTTCCAAAAACATGGGATCAATATGGTCAAGGGGCACTTGCCTTGTTCCTGTGGCTTCTGTTTTTCTAGGATCTCAAAGTCTTGTCGTTGTAGTTCGTCGTAGATAGCTCCCTGAGCTTGTCCTTTTATTTATGATCACGCACATACAATATTCATAGCAATCAATCATCATGCACAAACTTTACTCAAGATGCAATGGTGCATATGCATGCTAATCCTATGATGCTATTTTTAATCGGTTTGTACGTGTTCTTGCATGTTTGCATGGGTTTGCATGGGGTTTTACGATGAACAGAGGGATAAATATCAATTATGGACGTGGCGATGATCTTGACTCTAGATCAAACCGATCAACACGTGATTTGTCCACAAAAAAGCTTCTGTTCGAAGGGATTGAAGAAATAGATGCAAAGAAAACCGCGATGACATCGTAAGGTGGTAATGGAAACCTACCTTACTTCCTTCGGGTCCTTCCTCCTAGCAAAAACAGATCGTCGGCTCTCCTCCAGCGATGGCGATCGTGGTCTGGCTCGTCGGCGGTCTCTCCGGTGGTCAAACTCCGGTGAAGAGGGTTAACTCGACGAGTTGGGGGCTAGGGCTTCCAAGTCGTAGACTCGGGAGGTGGAAAATAAGTACGTGGTTGCGGCCAAAGGTTCTGGGTTCTATTTATAAGGGTTTAAAGAAGAGTCCTACTCTGACTGGAGTTCGAATAAGAGTCCTATTTGATTTGTTTTTGGATCTTAACAACTTATCTCCAATCGATTTGGTTGCAGTATTAACGTAGAAGAGTTTGTGTCGGTTTCCTCCATGTCGGGCACTCGCGCATGGGAGAAAAACCGCTTCAGAATCACGTCCTTCCGCAGGGATAAGCTCCGGAGGCTCCACGTGTCCAGCGGGGTCCTGGTCTTCCCTTTTCTTCAGGGGCGAGCTCTGGTTGCGCCACGTGTCAGGCGGGCGGGACCTCCCTCTCCATCAGAGGCAAGCTCCGCGTGCGCCACGCGTCTGGCGGGAGGGACCTCCCTCTCGCTTAGAGGTGAGCTCTGTGTGCGCCACGTGTCTGGTGGGTCAGGACCTCCCCTCTTTCCAGAGACGGGCTCCACGAACGCCACATGTCTGGTGGGTCGGGACCTCCCCTCTTTCCAGAGGCGAGCTCCGTGAACGCCACGTGTCAGTGCCGGACCTCCCTTCTCTTCGGAGGTGAGCTCTGAGTGTGCCACGTGTCAGTGCCGGACCTCCCCTCTCTTCGGAGGTGGCTCCGAGTGTGCCACGTGTCCTAGCAGTGCCGAATCTCCTTCATGAGCTCTGAGGTCGACACATGTCCAACAGCGTCGCACCTCCCTTCCTCTCGGAGATGAGCTCCGAGGTCGGCACGTGTCCAACAGTGTCTTCTCCTCGGAGCTGAGCTCCGAGGATGACTCGTTTCCACCGGGACGGACCTCCCGGAGGTGGGCTTCGGAGGTGACACGTGTCCAGTAGTGTCGAATCTCTCGGAGGTGAGCTCCGGAGGTGACACCTGTCCCACAGTGTCGGACCTCTCAGAGGTGGGCTCTGAGAGCGACACGTGTCCCGTGGGTCGGACCTCTCAGAGATGAGCTCCGAGGGTGATATGTGTCTAGCGGGGCCGGACCTCCCGGAGGTGAGCTCCGAGAGCGACACGTGTCCCGCACGGCTGGTCCTTTATTCCCTGCAGTGACTAGCTCCGAAGGCGACATGTGTCCTGTGGGACTGGCCTCGCTTCTCCTCAGAGGCTAGCTCTAGGGGCAACACGTGTCCCACGGGGTCAGACCTCACCCCTCTTACAGAGGCAAGCTCCGAGCCTGCCACCTAGCTAGTTAGCGGCGGACATCACCCCTTTCGCAGGGATGAGCTCCGAAGGCGCCACGTGGCCAGCGGGCCGCGGGAGTTGTCTTCGGCGCTCCTCGGTGAACTGGAATTGTCTCTTTGGCTATCTTTCTGATTCTTTCTTCGTTTCTACTTCTTTTAAAATGCTTTCTCTATATAAAATATGAATGCATGCAGAAATTGAAATTGAGGGTGTCACAGGTCTCAGGCAAGCCCCGCGCGCTTGGTATGCCAAACTGGACTTATCTCTGGCCGAGCTTGGTTTCAGGCGTGGGGAGGCTGAACATGCTGTATACACCCGTGGATGTGGTGAGAAACGGCTAATTGTCGGCGTTTACGTCGATGACTTAATCATCACCAGAGGAGATGCTGTGGAGATCAAGAAGTTCGAAGGAGAGATGATGGGGGAGTTTAAGATGGCAGACTTGGGAAAACTCAGCTTCTACCTCGGGTTGGAAGTGAACCAATCAGGCCAAGGCATTGAGGTGAGCCAAGGTGCATATGCAATTAAAATTCTGAAAGCTGCTAATCTGCTCCATTGCAACCCGTGTCAGACTCCCATGGAAACCCGCTTGAAGTTAAGCAAGACCAGCAATGCTCCTGCCGTTGATCCAACAGAGTACCGAAAGCTAGTGGGAGCTATTCGGTACCTTGTGAACACAAGGCCAGACCTGGCGTATGCTGTGGGCTATGTTAGCCAGTTTATGGAAGACTCGAAGACAGAACATTTGTTGGCAGTGAGAAGAGTGCTGAGGTATGTTGCCGGTACCATACATCAAGGATGTATTTACAAGAAACAGGAGGAAGAACTCGAGCTGATCGGATACAGTGACAGTGATCTCGCCGGAGACATCGACACTCGTCGCAGCACCACCGGGGTCATGTATTTTCTTGGTGGGAACGCTGTATCCTGGCAGTCACACAAGCAGCATGTAGTGGCCTTATTGAGCTGTGAGGCGGAGTATATAGCTGCGGCAACGGCTGCATGTCAAGGAGTCTGGCTGGCACATCTTCTGTCCAAGATCAAGGGAGAACAAGCTGGTGCAGTCACACTAAAGATTGACAATGTGTCTGTAATACAGCTCATGAAAAACCCTGTGTTCCACGATAGAAGCAAACACATTGACACTCGGTTTCACTACATTCGACAATGTGTTGAAGAAGGAGTGATCAAGGTTGAGCCGGTGGGAACAGATGATCAGCTTGCGGACATTCTTACTAGGTCACTTGGACGTGATCGCTTTGTTGAAATCCGAACAAGGATTGGCGTCTGTGATGTTGTGAAGACGAACAAGGCTCAGGGGGAGATTTGTTGGATAAGCCTTGTATGTGTGAGAGTGTTTACTGTCTGTTTGTTCTGATGTGTGAGTGTGTGTGCATGTCGCACGGCGACCAGTAGAAGATGGAGCTCGTGCATGGGATTGCATGGCGAGCCCGTGTGTGCGTCAAGGATTGCGTGGCGAGCGCATCTGTGTATTGAAGCACGCAATCTTCTCGGTCAGTTGTATCGTGTGCGTGAGTAACGGAGGACCCAGCTCCCCCACGTCTGGTTTTTGCTTTTCGTTGAATATGACTGGCACCGGCGACTGGACTTGATCAGTACGCCGCCACATATCCTTGCATTCTCTCGAGTAAACCCCATTTCATCTTCAGAGCTGACATGGACATGAGCTTCAGTCTCAGCCGAGGTGAGCTCCTCATCAACTTTGTTTGTGCGTCGGGTTCTGCGGCCTCATGTATTCTCATAGATGCGGCGCATCTATTTCGAAAGGGTTGCACCCATAACTAACCAGCGTCAAATAATTCAAAACGGTGGGAGTATTAATCTAGGTCGACGTGTAAGGTCGATTATGGTGAGGCATGCCCACTTCAAAGCCACGATCTTCTTCATTAAATGTTTGGTTCCATACCTCTAGGGATGGCAATTGGTCGGGTTCGGGTCGGATGGAGCAAAAACCCACCTGAAACAAAAGTAGTTGCCGGTGAAATTTGAGACCCGTACCCGCAGGTGAGAATTCACAACCGCACCCGTCGGGTTTAGAGTGGGTTTCGGGTATCCATAGGGTTTGACCTTTTGAATAAACATTCTACATTGTTTAATAAACAAGTATAACATGATTATCCATTTTGAATTGCAATGCACCAGAAAATACTAAGTTGCTTATAAAAATTGTGAATGTAGGTTGTGATAAGTAAGATGAAACAAATAAATTACAGAAAAGAAATAAAATTTTACTTTGAAAGTACAAACACAAATTATTTCAGGTGCCCATCGGTTACCCGCTGGTGCAAAACAATACCCACACCCGCACCCGCGACAAGTCGGGTCGGGTGCGGGTTCGACCCGCGGGTGGAAAATTCCACCCGCACCTGCACCCGCACACGTCGCGTGCCAAACCCGCCGGGTACCCGCACCTGCGGGTGGGATTGCCATCCCTACATACCTCTCAATTTCAACCAACTCATTGTTTCAGCTGACACGCCTCTCAGGCCCCTTGGTCGAGCAAGAATGAAGGAGGTCCTTAGAGCTAATCGCCGACTAGCTCATCACAGACGTGAAACCATTAACTCTTTCCAGCTAAGCTGCTAGCTTGAGGTACTTGACCCCCTGCCTCACATGGATCCCCGGACCTCCGCAGGCGTGAATGGGGTCATTGCACCCAGTTATTTGTTGCTAGATTGATCATGAAGAGGTGCTTCCACAACCTCTAGTGTGGATCCATCCCTAGGAAGCACTCACAAAGCATGGTGGAGTTGCGTTCCATAGAAGAAGGGAAGCCCACAAATGAACTAGCTTGTTGCCTGGAAGAGAAAGCCCTCGCTCGAGTAAGCTAGGAAGTGTGCATCACCCTATCTACCAAGAGGGACATTAGACTGTCTCCAACGACGGTAGACGAATGCATCCTTCCCTTCTCGTGAGTAAGGCCTTATTCTAAAAGTGTTTGATCAGTCTCTCAAAGGAGGATTTCTCCCATTCGGACTTCCTCTCCGAACGGAAATCCCTCCATGCAATGGTGGTGGTTGGCGATGAAACGGATGCACGGTTAACACTCTTCTTTGGTCCCATGATAAAATATTTGGCTTATTGATGATCTCTTAATTGGTGGATTTCCTCAGCGCTAGATCATTTTTGGAGTATCCTTCACTTCTATAGTGATCCTGTAGTGGGTTCATCACTTCATAGAACGCATGACATGCATAATGTAGATTATAGAAGAAGTCAAGAGCGTGTGGAGTGGAGATCGTACCTATTCACTACAAACGTCATGAGGCACGGTCAGATCATGGTCGTTTGTCCTAAAAGATGTGCAACATGATGAAGATCATGGTGGCCCTACTGCACACATGCGAGGGAACCGAGCAGACATGATTGATATTCACCAGTTTTCAAGAAACAGCAGAAGCATACATTCCCTATATATCACACATTAAACCCAGCAGGTGAACTATGGTGCAAGTTGAACTTATGAATTGATTAAGACAAAGATCATGAAAGCTCATGCAACCTATGGTTACCAGCATGACAATTACATCAAGCATACAACTCAGACTCTGCTTATCTTATTAGCATGGAAAGCGAAATCAGGTAAAAGATTGACAAATGGACTCTGGCTAGATAAGAAAAAAAGCAATCACCTTAAGATTAAGTATAGCAAGGTATAGATAGAATTCATACTGGATGTATCCACTTTATAACTGACTCGAGACTTATCTTGATATATTCAACCCATATAAAAGGCGAAAAAAGGGACACCGAGTCAAGACATCCACTTAAAGATCAAAAACCAATAAATCATTAGACATCCATATGGTCATATGCATACACAACCATTCTTATAAGTTTTATATTGAGAAGAAATTATTCAATAAGAACTAGCATATTAACTCATCACAAGAGTTTGGACTAGATAATCCTTGTCTTTTTGTTACGGAGATCACCACATGCAGGTAACTGCCGCGGCCACCCCTTCTCGGGGTCGCACGCTGTCCCGGGAATTGTATTGGGTAGTGTCGTGCAATGCGGCACCCAACAGCACACATATAAGGAACTCATATTACATAAATCAAATGTGAGAGCTTACAAGTATTCTTTGTAAATAATTTACATCAAATAAACTACAGCGGAAGACTACAGTCGTATCATGTTTCATATCTAACTAAGCACTCAAGAAGATGTCCAGCCCGCGGACTCTTCTCGCTAGAAACACGAAGACATACGGCAGCGGCAGGGGTTTCCCTGTGTTAAACAACTCGGATGGCTCCGAGTCTCACCGGACAACCTCTTCATAAGCGTAGATGTTAACCTGCAAAACCACTCATATAGAAAGTGTGAGCACATAGGCTCATCAAGACTGATCCATCTCCTCTAAACACGAAACTCTACATGCACGAATGTAACACCCCAAAATTTTGTTAAGACCCTAAATCATGTTAAGAGGGGAATTTAAAAATTTTTGGACGTGTTGCATGTTTTGCAAAAAATCAAATTCAAACTGGAATTCAAATTAAACTCAAATCAGAAAAGAAATAGAAAAAGAAAAACAGAAAACAGAAAAAAACCGGCCAGTGGGCCGCAACCCACCAGCCGGCCCACCCAGCAATCCGCGCCAGCCCGCAGCCGCGCGTGCTCCTTCCTCCCACTGACAGGCGGGGCCCGCCAGCCCTTCTTCTACCTCGCGCCCGCGCCGGACTCTCTCTCACCCCGAATCCAAACCGACCCGGATTTCTGCGAATCCCAACCGAATTTCGATCGGGGGAAACGCAAACTCGATCTAAACCACCCCGCCGCCCTTCCCTGTCTATAAAAACCCCGGCCTCGTTCTGTTTTTCCCACGCGATCGGCCGATTTTACTCCGGCGAGAAACCGAGCCTTCTCCGGTGAATTCTGGCCGATCTAAGCTCGGAAATTCCGATCTAACTCGCTGGTCTTGATCCACCGCCTCCGGGGAACCCTGCAGGTGCAGAAAACTCGGTGACTTGCGATTTAAACACAGCGCCGACGAGCCTCGCCGTGGTTTCAATTCGGACCTCGTCGCCGACCGCCCTCCAGGACCTCCGAGCTCAAGAAAACCCCCGAGCTGAGATCCCCGACCTCCCCTCCACCGATCTATGCCATAAAATCACAGTTCTAGGAAGAATTCTCGAAGATCCGAAAATCTCCGGCGAGATCGCCGCTTCCCGCCGCCGTGCGCCGCCGGGCAGCACCGCCCGCGCTCGGTTAGAGCGACGTGGCCGCTTGTGCGCCGTCTATTTTAAATCGCACGGTAGACTTTAAATCCCCGCGTACCGGTTCGGCGTTATAATCTCGGCCGTCTGTTTTAAATCGGACGGTCCACGTCAGCCCCGCGTTATAAAGACTGGAAATCTTACGTGCTACCCCCTGGGGTTTTTGGGAAATAAGAGCTAGCCCCGGAAACTTCTGATCTAGCCCCTGGAACTTCAGAAAATCATGTAAATTCATTTAAAAATCAGTTTTAGCCCCTAGGCTTAATAAAAGTTAGGAAAAACTCCTCTGTTATGTATAGCTAGACCCCTGAAAATTGTTAAAATAATATTATAGACCCTGTAGTGGGGTGAGTTTACCTTTTTAGCCCTGTTTAATATTTAATTTAGGAAATTGAATATGTGGCTAGTGTTTAAAATTTAAAAAGTGGGACAAACATATTGTCAAAATTTAATTAAAAACTTTCTCAGTATTTAGAAAACTTTGGAGTGAGATAAAAATATATTTTGGGCTGAAATGAATCTGTTTAATTTATTATTCACATTTAGGGACATATTTTTAAGTAAAGAATAGTTCTGGAAAATAGGGAAAATAATTGTAAAATGTTTACATCAGAGGAAAGGTCAAAAATATATTAGTAAATATTTTAGATCAGAACCTATTCTGTTTAGATGATGTGTCTTATTATTTTCATAATAAAGTTCACATTTAGGCATAGGAAATAAATCTGAAAATATAGCAACTAGTAAATGATAAATGGAGTTCTAAAATCCAAAGAATTCAGTTTAGGGTTGGTAGAAATTCTGAAGACACATATGGAGAAGTAAAATACCTTTCATGCATACTTGGTAGCTAAAAGGTGTAGTAATTGAATATAAGAAATTTATTTAAATTGGAAACTCATATATATAGTATGTAAGTATAAATATGAACACAAAAGTAGGAATCATGTACACATGATTAAAAGTGGATGCAAGCCACAAATCAACACACATAGAGTAACCACAACACATATAATAGTGAATGACTTTCATAAATATGAATGTGTGGTTTGTATGAAGTGGAAGTGTGAACTATGTCTTATGGATTGTTGTTTTTCTTTTGCTATGTGTGATGGTATGATGTAGAACCTGCTCAAGAGCAAGTTATTCCTTTCCAAGATCAGGACTACCTATTTCAAGAGCAGCAGGAAGGAGGCAAGTGTCGTTGACCACTTTGATCCTATGCTAGGATGTGTAGCTAGAATTATTTGCATTGTCAAATGAAAATATGAAACCCATGCTAGGATGTTTCCCTAGAATTGCATTACCTTGTTTCCTTGTAGCTTGGGTTGGGATTTATTTTATCATGTCATTTATTATTATGCATATGCTTAGCCATGGTTAGAATAGGATATTTGGGATATGAGATCATCAGTTTATTATACCATACTCTTGAATGAGATATTGTGAGTTATGTAGAGGTAGGGATCAAGGCAAGTTGGATGTTTTGGTTGTGTGCTGGGTGCACGAGACTCGGGTTTGTGTTTAGTACTTGCCTGGATCCTAAGGACCGGTTCATGGAGCATGTAACCTGGCTTTACAGTGCCAACCACATGCTGAGATGGGGCAGCTTGGCCAATTAATTAGGTGTATCCCCGGCGTAGTATGGGTGTGTTGGATGGTGCGGGGAGTAGGTGTCAGCTGGACTACCATATGAACCGCAAGGCTCAAGAGGGGGCCACTGCAGCGGGGTTGGAGCCTCTTGTATGCTGTTAGGGGTGAAACCTCAGTGGGCCCACGCTCGTCGGGAATCCCTTTGTAAAGGCTTCGTAGTGATCTCCTGGCTACACACCTGGGAAGTGTGAATGTGGTTCGTAGCCACTGGCATAATGGAGGTTCTTTTAGTCCACCCGGCAACGGGGGATGAAATCACTACATGTGGGTACAGTGGTGCAAACTCTGCAGAGTCAAAACTGTCATGACAGCCGTTCTCACGGTCAAGAGCGGCTTGGACTTATTCATGATTAGAGGAGTAATGGTGTTGGAAGTTGTGGATGTTAAGCGGGAAGCTTAACATTGGTAATGATGTTATTTGGTTATGATGATGGGATGGGAAATTGGGACCATTTCACCTGTGTAGTAATGTAGGTACTTAGTAAGCTAAAGTGATAGGTATAAATTGCGTAGTGCTTCAACCATGAGTTCAACCTCTCCTTGTTCTAGCCCTGCATGATATAATTTTCCCACACTTGCTGAGTACCATTGGTACTCAACCTTGCATATTTTGTTGGTTTATATTGCTGCTCAGGTCAAGATAATGAGGTGGTGTATAATGACCAAGACTTTGGACCTGAAGAAGGTTTCTAGGTTCAAGGAGACCCCCGGGCAACTCCTGTGATGGAGTCCTCAAGAAATAATATTCCGCTGCTAGTTTATTTACTTGTAATGAACTTATTATTGTCCATCGAGACATTTGCTATGTAAGACTTATTTATATTCGACACCTGGCTTGTAATAAATGATGCTTCACTATTTGTCATCACATGTATGAGAAAATGATCCTGGCATACATGTGATATTCACTCGGTTGTTCTTCGGAAAAACCGGGTGTGACAGAAGTGGTATCAGAGCCAAGGTTGCCCGTAGGAACGTGGACCTAGGTACAAATGGACATATTTAAGGCCCTATTTTCTTAAAAACTATTTTACAAGGTGTGTGTTGAAAAATGTTATTTAATGAGTCAATTTCTTCATCTTACCTCAACTTTCATTCAAAAAAGGATTTTTGTTTAAAAGTTTATCGAACCTAAGTTTAAATGCTTTTTGTTTTAGATGGTTCGCATGATTCGCACCGCTCGCAAGTCCACAGGAGGGAGAGTTCCCGTAGTTGCCCTTGCCGAAAGAGAGGAGAGCCGTCCGGTGACGTACCTTTCCTACGGATTGGCAGTAGGAGGCTTGTTGCGCCGTCTTCGACGTATGCTCGAAGCCGCCGGCAATATGGGCAAGCTAATCATCCACTATAACTCCACCAGGACCATCCGCGAGAAGAGGGAAGAATGGAGCTCAGAGATGAGGATTATACACGAAAATCTGCTGCTTAAGATCCACCGCTCTCCAGCTTGTAGAGCAACACAGGTCGATGCAGAGAAGGATGTCACCTGGGAGGCCCTCACCTGCCAGAGTCACATCTATCGTCGCCACCTGGACAGGACAGAGTACATGTATGTCCTCCAGCATGAGAGTGGTACCACGGAGTACAAGTACCCGCCAGTGCAACAAGGGACTTCCCATGAGCACATGGACTTGTGCTTGGAGGATGTTGCTATGCTCAGCACTCGACTGCAGGAGTGTCAGCAAGAGCTTCAGGATGTTCAGGACACCCTGAAGGAAACGGAGGCATTGCTGCGAGCCTGCTTGAGGGCGAGAGAAAGAGGAGATGGGAATAAACTGTGTGTCACCGTGAATGATACATGGACTCCTGACTCCCCAGATCGCCGAGCGATCAGGCGTCGTTGCACTTCTCCAACAGCAGCCTCCCCACCCAAAGCAGAGTCAGAAGGCAGCCAAATGATGAGGACGATCCCGAGGAGCCAGCTCAAGAAAACGAGTAGTGTAGAGTCCTTCCCTTAGTTAGCAAGATGTCGAATAGTCGAGTCGTTACGTTAAGTTAATGGTGTGTTAATGCTTGGTGTGTGACGTGAGTTGTGGAAGCCATGAGCAATTGTCCACAGCCTCGTCTTTAGATTATTTTGCTTTGGTGTGTGAACCCACATGAAATAATATTGCATTTATTATTGTGTGAGAAATGAACCCTAAGAAAAGTATAACAAAGCCTCAACACTTCAAAGGACAAACAAATAAAAGTAGTAAGATGATACTAAATGCTTTCAAATTAACATTGGTTGATTCTGCCAGATGGCCGGAAGAGGAAAAGGACGTGCTGCCAACCCCGCCAACAACAACGATGAGGCATGCAACCCTCATCTTTCTAGAGGCCAGGACCGGGGTGGTCGCCGTGAAGGAGTTGATCCCCTCCACCAAATGCTGGAGAATCAAAATCAGCTCATCCAGAACTTGACTCAAGTGGTGGCCAACTTGCATCAAGTTCCACCTCCACAAGCTGCACCACGCCAACCAAGGTTGAGTGAGTTTCTAGGAACTCAACCTCCAAAGTTTGCAAGTGCTGCTGAACCTCTGGAGGCCGATGATTGGCTAAAGACCATTGAAAGCAAGATGAGGATCATACAGTGCCAAGGGTATGAGAGGGTGCTGTTTGCCTCTCATCAATTGCATGGACCTGCTGCTGATTGGTGGACTGCCTACGTGGGTGCCCATCATGACCCTGAGAACATCACTTGGGAAGAGTTCAAGCGTAGCTTCCGCAACCATTACATCCCAAGAGGTGAGCTCAAAAACAAGAGGAAGGAGTTTTTGGGACTGCAGCAGGGAAACATGACGGTGAGGGAATACCTCACTAAATTTACTCAACTATCCCGTTATGCCCCACGAGACATAGAGACCGATGAGCAGAAACAAGATTGTTTCGTGGAAGGGCTTACCGCCGAAATGCAGTGTGCGATGTCCTCAAATGAGTATGAAAGCTTCCAAAAGATGGTGGACAGAGCATTTGTGGTGGAAAGGAAGCTGAAGGCCTTGGAAAATGAGAACAAGAGGAAGGCCGGGTGGTCACACCAAGCCTCAGGGAGCAACACTCGCCCACGTCTGATGCAGCAACCTGCAGGGCAGACGAACCGTGCTGCGGTACCCTACTCAGCACCAAGAGGGTACAACCCGAACTACAGGCCTCCCGCAGCACCAGCACAGCCGCAACGTCAGATTGTACAGCAGCCTCGCCCCGCATATCCACCTCGACCAGCAGTGCAAGGACCTCCAAACCAACCCCAAGACAATAAAGGCCAAGCACCTAAGGTTGGGGTGCAATGTTTTAGCTGCGGTGAAGTGGGGCACTACGCCCATAAATGCCCAAAGAAGAAGCCCGCACAGCCACAACAGCAGAATGTGATGCGAGGACGGGTGAACCACATCACTATGGAGGAAGCGCAAGAGGCACCCGACGTGGTAGTTGGTAAGTTTCCTGCCAATTTACACCTTGCAACCCTGTTGTTTGATTCTGGTGCTACCCACTCGTTCATTGCTCAAGGGTTTGTTAAGAAGCATGACCTAGCAACCACACAAATGAACCATATGCTAGCCGTAAACTCTCCAGGTGGAGAAATAAGGACAAGACAAGTGTGTCCCAAAGTGAACCTAGACATTAATGGGGTGGTATTTACCGCTAACCTCATAGTGATAGATTCACCAGGGATAGATATTATCTTGGGTATGGATTGGTTGACAAAACATAAAGGAATCATCCATTGTTCGACCAGAACGGTGGAACTAACTCACCCTAGTGGCACAAGAGTAAAGTTGATAACAATACACGAGCCTAGGAGGGACATTAAATTAAATCAAGTTGAGGTGAAAGTCGAGGAAATCAGGACCATCAGGGAATATCCAGATTTTTTCCGGAGGAGTTGCCAGGTATGCCTCCCGATCGTGAAGTGGAATTCGCAATTGAGCTAGTACCTGGAACAGCCCCGATATACAAGAGACCTTATCGGATGGACTCCAAGCAGCTAGAAGAACTCAAGGATCATTTAAGAGAATTGACGGAGAAGGGGTATATTCATCCTAGTTCCTCACCATGGGGAGCTCTGGTGATATTTGTGCCCAAGAAGGATGGAACCCAAAGGTTATGCGTGGATTACCGTGCCTTGAATGAGGTAACCATCAAGAACAAGTACCCATTACCCCGCATTGAAGACTTGTTTGATCAGTTGAGGGGAGCTTGCGTGTTCTCGAAAATTGATCTCAGGTCGGGATATCACCAACTCAAGATAAGGCAATCTGATATTCCCAAGACAGCTTTCGTATCTCGGTACGGACTGTATGAATACACTGTCATGCCTTTCGGGCTAACTAATGCCCCGGCATACTTCATGTATCTCATGAACAAGGTATTCATGGAATATCTGGACAAATTTGTGGTGGTTTTCATAGATGACATTCTCGTCTTCTCCAAAGATGAAGAAGAACATGAGAAACATCTAAGGTTGGTGTTGCAGAGGCTGAGAGAACACCAACTATATGCCAAGTTGAGCAAGTGTGAGTTTTGGCTGAAGAGAGTTCCCTTCTTAGGACATATAATCTCGGAGGGAGGAAATCTCCGTGGATCCTGCCAAAATCGAGGATATACAGAAGTGGAAGACCCCTGAGAATGTCGGGAAGTTCGAAGCTTCTTGGGATTGTCTGGATACTATCGACGGTTTATTGAGGGATTCTCCAAGATCTCGAGACCCCTCACCAAACTGTTGGAGAAGGGAATCGCATTCACATGGACGCCGCAGTGCGAGACGAGTTTTCAGGAGTTAAAGAAGAGATTGACAACAGCCCCAGTGTTGGTTATGCCAGATATGCAGAAGAATTTCACAGTGTACTGCGATGCCTCTGGAAACGGGTTGGGATGTGTTCTCATGCAAGAAGGGCATGTCGTGGCATATGCATCCCGGCAGCTTCGGAAGCACGAGAAAAACTATCCTACACATGACTTAGAACTAGCCGCAGTGGTACACGCGTTGAAAATTTGGCGGCACTATTTGATGGGGAAGAGGACCGAGATATATACGGATCATAAGAGTTTGAAGTACATTTTCACACAGCCAGATCTCAACCTCAGACAAAGGAGATGGTTAGAGCTAATCAATGACTTTGATGTGGGCATCAACTATCATCCCGGGAAAGCAAACGTCGTGGCCGATGCTTTGAGTCGGAAAGTGCAGGTCAATAAGTTGAGCTTGAAGGACATGCCTGCAGAATTTAAGGACAAGGTTATAAGGCTCAATCTATGTCTAGTGAATAGTGGTGAAGCCATCGCCATGGAAGTGGACTCCACACTAGAGCAAGACATACGCGAGGGTCAAAAGAATGATGAGAAGATACAAGAGATCAGACAACTCATCAAGGAAAATAAAGCTCCGGGTTTTAGAGAGGATGAACAAGGAACAGTGTGGCACGGGAAAAGAATCTGTGTGCCAGAAGTAAAGGAGATCCGTGAATTGATTTTGAAGGAGGCTCATGATTCTGACTATTCCATTCATCCTGGGAGTACGAAGATGTACCAGGACCTCAAAAGCAGGTATTGGTGGTATGGCATGAAGCGAGATGTCGCGGAACATGTTGCCCTATGTGACACATGTCAGTTGGTGAAAGCAGAACATCAACGACCCGCGGGGTTATTGCAACCACTCAAAGTGCCTGAATGGAAATGGGAAGAAATCAGCATGGATTTCATCGTGGGATTGCCTAGGACCCAATCAGGATATGATTCGATATGGGTTATCATTGATAGGCTAACCAAGGTAGCTCATTTCATCCCCGTGAAAGAAAGCTACAGCGGATCCAAATTGGCAGAGTTGTACATGTCAAGGATTGTGTGTTACCATGGAGTGCCAAAGAAGATTGTGTCGGATCGAGGGACACAGTTCACCTCAAGGTTCTGGCAGAAGTTGCACGAAACCATGGGAACCCATCTGAACTTTAGTTCTGCCTATCATCCCCAAACTGACGGGCAGATGGAGAGAACCAATCAGATCCTTGAAGATATGCTGAGGGCATGTGCACTCAAAACAATAGGAGTTGGGACAAGAACTTACCGTATGCGGAGTTTTCCTATAACAACAGCTATCAAGCTAGTATGAAGATGTCAACGTTTGAAGCTTTGTACTGGAGGAAGTGCAGAACTCCCCTATTTTGGAACCAAACAGAGGAAAGTAAAGTGTTTGGTCCAGAGGTACTACAAGAAGCCGAGGCGAAGGTGAGGGAAATTCGCAATAACTTGAGGATAGCACAGACACGCCAAAAGAGCTATGCCGATGTACGAAGAAGAGAGCTCATTTTCAACGTGGGGGACTATGTCTATCTCAAGGTGTCCCCTATCAGAGGACTTCGTCGGTTCAAGGTGAAAGGGAAGTTGTCACCTCGATACATCGGACCCTTTGAGGTTTTGGAGAGGAAAGGCGAAGTGGCGTATCAACTAGAATTACCGGCTCGTCTATCGGATGTGCACGATGTATTCCATGTGTCACAACTCAAGAAATGCCTGAGGACGCCTGAGGAGGTGTTACCCATGAATGAAGTGGACGTAGCTGAGGATTTGTCTTATGCCGAGCAACCATACAAGATTTTGGAGACAATGGAACGCCTCACCAGAAATAAAAGAATCCGGATGTGCAAGGTGCAGTGGAAGCATCACTCAGAAGAGGAAGCCACCTGGGAGCGGGAAGATGAGCTAAAGGCACAATTTCCGGAATTGTTTTCTTAGAACCACCAATCTCGAGGACGAGATTTCTTTTAAGGGGGGTAGAGCTGTAACACCCCAAAATTTTGTTAAGACCCTAAATCATGTTAAGAGGGGAATTTAAAATTTTTTGGACGTGTTGCATGTTTTGCAAAAATTCAAATTCAAACTGGAATTCAAATTAAACTCAAATCAGAAAAGAAATAGAAAAAGAAAAAGAGAAAACAGAAAAAAACCGGCCAGTGGGCCGCAACCCACCAGCCGGCCCACCCAGCAATCCGCGCCAGCCCGCAGCCGCGCGCGCTCCTTCCTCCCACCGACAGGCGGGGCCCGCCATCCCTTCTTCTACCTCGCGCCCGCACCGGACTCTCTCTCACCCCGAATCCAAACCGACCCGGATTTCTGCGAATCCCAGCCGAATTTCGATCGGGGGCGACGCAAACTCGATCTAAACCACCCCGCCGCCCTTCCTTGTCTATAAAAACCCCGACCTCGTTCTGTTTTTCCCACGCGATCCGCCGATTTTACTCTGATGAGAAACCGAGCCTTCTCCGGCGAATTCTAGCCGATCTAAGCTCGGAAATTCTGATCTAACTCGCTGGTCTTGATCCACCGCCTCCGGGGAACCCTGCAGGTGCAGAAAACTCGGTGACTTGCGGTTTAAACACAGCGCCGACGAGCCTCGCCGTGGTTTCAATTCGGACCTCGTCGCCGACCGCCCTCCAGGACCTCCGAGCTCAAGAAAATCCCCGAGGTGAGATCCCCGACCTCCCCTCCACCGATCTATGCCATAAAATCACAGTTCTAGGAAGAATTCTCGAAGATCCGAAAATCTCCAGCGAAATCGCCGCTTCCCGCCGTCGTGCGCCGCCGGGCAGCGCCGCCCGCGCTCGGTTAGAGCGACGTGGCCGCTTATGCGCCGTCTATTTTAAATCGCACGGTAGACTTTAAATCCCCGCGTACCGGTTCGGCGCTATAATCTCGGCCGTCTGTTTTAAATCGGACGGTCCACGTCAGCCCCGCGTTATAAAGACTGGAAATCTTACGTGCTACCCCCTGGGGTTTTCGGGAAATAAGAGCTAGCCCTGGAAACTTCTGATCTAGCCCCTGGAACTTCAGAAAATCATGTAAATTCATTTAAAAAACAGTTTTAGCCCCTATACTTAATAAAAGTTAGGAAAAACTCCTCTGTTATGTATAGCTAGACCCCTGAAAATTGTTAAAATAATATTATAGACCCTGTAGTGGGGTGAGTTTACCTTTTTAGCCCTGTTTAATATTTAATTTAGGAAATTGAATATGTGGCTAGTGTTTAAAATTTAAAAAGTGGGACAAACATATTGTCAAAATTTAATTAAAAACTTTCTCAGTATTTAGAAAACTTTGGAGTGAGATAAAAATATATTTTGGGCTGAAATGAATCTGTTTAATTTATTATTCACATTTAGGGACACATTTTTAAGTAAAGAATAGTTCTGGAAAATAGGGAAAATAATTGTAAAATAGTTTACATCAGAGGAAAGGTCAAAAATATATTAGTAAATGTTTTAGATCAGAACCTATTCTGTTTAGATGATGTGTCTTATTATTTTCATAATAAAGTTCACATTTAGGCATAGGAAATAAATCTGAAAATATAGCAACTAGTAAATGATAAATGGAGTTCTAAAATCCAAAGAATTCAGTTTAGGGTTGGTAGAAATTCTGAAGACACATATGGAGAAGGAAAATACCTTTCATGCATACTTGGTAGCTAAAAGGTGTAGTAATTGAATATAAGGAATTTATTTAAATTGGAAACTCATATATATAGTATGTAAGTATAAATGTGAACACAAAAGTAGGAATCATATACACATGATTAAAAGTGCATGCAAGCCACAAACCAACACACATAGAGTAACCACAACACATATAATAGTGAATGACTTTCATAAATATGAATGTGTGGTTTGTATGAAGTGGAAGTGTGAACTATGTCTTATGGATTGTTGTTTTTCTTTTGCTATGTGTGATGGTATGATGTAGAACCTGCTCAAGAGCAAGTTATTCCTTTCCAAGATCAGGACTACCTATTTCAAGAGCAGCAGGAAGGAGGCAAGTGTCCTTGACCACTTTGATCCTATGCTAGGATGTGTAGCTAGAATTATTTGCATTGTCAAATGAAAATATGAAACCCATGCTAGGATGTTTCCCTAGAATTGCATTACCTTGTTTCCTTGTAGCTTGGGTTGGGATTTATTTTATCATGTCATTTATTATTATGCATATGCTTAGCCATGCTTAGAATGGGATATTTGGGATATGAGATCATCAGTTTATTCTACCATACTCTTGAATGAGATATTGTGAGTTATGTAGAGGTAGGGATCAAGGCAAGTTGGATGTTTTGGTTGTGTGCTGGGTGCACGAGACTCGGGTTTGTGTTTAGTACTTGCCTGGATCCTAAGGACCGGTTCATGGAGCATGTAACCTGGCTTTACAGTGCCAACCACGTGCTGAGATGGGGCAGCTTGGCCAATTAATTAGGTGTATCCCCGGCGTAGTATGAGTGTGTTGGATGGTGCGGGGAGTAGGTGTCAGCTGGACTACCATATGAACCGCAAGGCTCAAGAGGGGGCCACTGCAGTGGGGTTGGAGCCTCTTATATGCTGTTAGGGGTGAAACCTCAGTGGGCCCACGCTCGTCGGGAATCCCTTTGTAAAGGCTTCGTAGTGATCTCCTGGCTACACACCTGGGAAGTGTGAATGTGGTTCGTAGCCACTGGCATAATGGAGGTTCTTTTAGTCCACCCGGCAACGGGGGATGAAATCACTACATGTGGGTACAGTGGTGCAAACTCTGCAGAGTCAAAACTGTCATGACAGCCGTGCTCACGGTCAAGAGCGGCTTGGACTTATTCATGATTAGAGGAGTGATGGTGTTGGAAGTTGTGGATGTTAAGCGGTGAGCTTAACATTGGTAATGATGTTATTTGGTTATGATGATGGGATGGGAAATTGGGACCATTTCACCTGTGTAGTAATGTAGGTACTTAATAAGCTAAAGTGATAGGTATAAATTGTGTAGTGCTTCAACCATGAGTTCAACCTCTCCTTGTTCTAGCCCTGCATGATATAATTTTCCCACACTTGCTGAGTACCATTGGTACTCAACCTTGCATATTTTGTTGGTTTATATTGCTGCTCAGGTCAAGATAATGAGGTGGTGTATAATGACCAAGACTTTGGACCTGAAGAAGGTTTCTAGGTTCATGGAGACCCCCGGGCAACTCCTGTGATGGAGCCCTCAAGAAATAATATTCCGTTGCTAGTTTATTTACTTGTAATGAACTTATTATTGTCCATCGAGACATTTGCTATGTATGACTTATTTATATTCGGCACCTGTCTTGTAATAAATGATGCTTCACTATTTGTCATCACATGTATGAGAAAATGATCCTGGCGTACATGTGATATTCACTCGGTTGTTCTTCGGAAAAACCGGGCGTGACAACAAAGAATTGAACATGGTAGCTGGATTTGCATAAGGACTCGCCTAGAGTTGATCCTTAACTTTCATATTTTAAAGCCTTGAACTGAGCAGCACCGCAACTCCACAATCAAACAAGAAATGCTTTGTCACGATGCTTCTATCACAAGGTGAAATAAACTTAATTTGCACTATCTCTAAGTCATACATGGTTGCAATACAATATAAAGCACAAGCCTTATCAATTCATAGTAATTCACTTCACTTGTTACTACGTCAAGACTCAGTGTCCAAGTATGCTCATATAACCGTGAGTGACGGTGATTCGGTCCAAGACACGCCCGGACTGCACGACACGTACACCCATCTCCGAGTTGCTGGCAGCAACCTCGACCGATGGTGTACGCAGCCACCTTTCCCAAGTTCATCCACACCGGACGCGGTCCCATCGACCTAAACATCAAGCTTTCTGAAGGTACATACCCACAGTGATATGTTCTTGATCGAGTTACCTCCTGCTGTACTGACGCCGAAAGCCTAAGCCGATCGGAAAAGTTCCAATATGGATGTGACAAGGTACATTGGTTTCCTGGGTCTCATATAGCTAGTATACGCCCGATACACAACTCAAACTTGTCCAACTGGGCCAAGTACGGACGGACCTTAATCGACACAGGCCAGGGCTATGCACGCACGGACCTCGGCCTGCTGCATCTCTATCTCCCTGCCCGGTCTCAATTTCTCATCTGTGAATTTTCCTTAATGTTATAGTCATAAGTCCGTACCGAGATCATCCCAAGCCCTAAGCTCGCAAGTAGATTCCAACTTCTCGACTTTTACCGGTCCTTCCAAAGTAACATTTAGCGTAGCCTAAATCCCTCGATGAGGTGCTAATCTACCCATTCTCTCTTAGGTTCAATTTGGTCATGCAATTGGGTATTCATATCATCTATACCTAATGCACAATATCATCTCACACCTATAGTCTATAAAATGTAAAACTTTATCAAACTTTGGGGTTTGCCTGTTTTGCAGGTGACTAGTATATAATCAGTTAGTGTTGCTGATTACTTGAGGCTTAATCACGTGCTCTTCTTGCTCCTTGATCCAACTTCACTTGGCTTCACAATTCTCCACATCGATGACTATACGATATGAAATGCACACTCATTTAATTGTAACGCTTTTGCTAACAAGGCCTAATGATAAGTTAAAAACCAGAACTCTGTTTAAGAATTTAAAATTGAACTGGGCCTAGTGGATGGAGTTGACTTTAGCCATTGGGATCAAGTGCTAATTGTTTCTTCTAATGGTTGTATTTCTACCTAAGCAAAGTACACTGAAAAGTATTGATCCAGAGCTCAACTTTAGTTGAAAATATTCAGGTGAGTTCCTGGTCACAATAAAGTATTCTGGACCAAAAATTAGCACTTTTCACTGAGTAGTTTTTCCAGAACAATTCGCTAAGCAATTAAGCAGAAAGGAATGAATTCTGAAGTACTTTGCATGTTCGTGCCAAACTAATTGAATAAAATTTTAAATATAGTTCAGATAGCATTCCTGAATTTTCCTAGAATTTTTGGAGCTAAGAATTGCCCAGAACTGGTTTTCCAAGTTTGGGACTTTTTCTGAAAAAGTTTATGTATTCATTTGAATTCAGCGGTTTGTATTCTGAATTTTCCCTACTCAAGTCAACTCCAAATGGGCTGAAAATTTAACAGAAGTTCAATACTATCCTAAGGAATATTCTGACAAAATTTGGGGATTTTTGGATGAACCAAACTCCCTTAATAATTCTTTTACTGAAACTTTTCATAGAATTATACAGTGGTAATTATTGCTTTAGTAAAAATTGGGTTGCACATTTGGATAGAGGTTTTCAATCTGAATCTAACCCAATTTGAATCACCTGATTTGGAGTTTCCTAGCAAAAGTTATGAGCTACTAAAGTTTGAAGGAAATCTGTAATTCAAATTAAATCGGGAAATGTTTAAACTCTGATGCTGGGGCCCAAGGCTACATGGCGCCTCCAGAGACAAAGGAACACGGGGCTACTGATTTTTACTGTGCAGCCACAAATGGATCCGTGGATGCAGAAAATCCCAGTTTAATTCTTCCTCTCACTGGCAGCGGGCCCGTCCACCTTCTTCAACCTCCGGCCGTTCCCGAGCGGGCCCGCGCTGCCCCTCGCCGGAGCTCGTCGGAACCCGACTACCCGGACTTCCCCAGCACTCCCACTCGCCGCCAGCCCCTATACCTACGTGAGGAACACGTTGGGGAGGTCGCCCCAAGCCGGCGACGACCCTACCATAGCTAGCGACGGTGCGGCGGCTCGGTTCTACTCCAGCGACGTCGGACGCCTCTTCTATCCCGCTAAATTCGATGATCTTTGGTACTACAGTACCAGTGGAGAACGTAGGAGGTTGACGTGTATGCAAAAAGGATTGAGGGTGGCTCTAAAGGTGCTTTCACCGTGCGCCCGATGGTTCCCGCCATGATCGCCGATGAGAAAATGTGAAATGGGCCGGCTACGTGCAATTTCGTGCTAGGTTTGCAAGAATAATTGTTCCCTATCAAGTCTAGCTCGTGTGTGCACAGTTTTGTGAACCATAACCGAAGATTGAGTTAGAACTTGGCGGATTCTTACCCGCGGGTCAGTTTGCACCAGCCGGAGGAAGAACGTGAAATTCGCCGGCGATGAGCAACGGTTTGGGATGAGTTTCGGGGGAGCAGCTTGAGGTCATAGCGCGTACAGGAGGGCTGTTGCTTGGGCATGAAAGCCGATGTGTGGTGCTGTCCACGTGGGCCTCCCTCTTCGGTTGCGTTCGGCCGCCGGGAGAAGAACCAATGCTCGGTGTTGGGAGGCGGATCTCCACTCGGTTGTGGTCAAGGAAGTAGAGGGAGGATCCATGGTGCGGTTTTGCTACTTATAGGAGGTTTGTACGCACGAGTTCGTCGGTTCCCAATAAACCGAGGCGTGGAGGCGGTGGTGCTGTTCAGTTCTTGCGCGACGAGACAGCAGGGGCTCGGGTTTCCGGTTTGTGAGCGCAAGATTGCTTCGTGAGGTGATGAGAATCCCTGAGCACGTCTCCAGCGCGATGGAAGAAGCTGGAGCTGGCTCGACTGCAGCTTGGTGGCGCCCAATGCTCCTTCGGTGGCTTCGAGTGAAAAAATAGAGACTGAATACTTAGGGTGAAAGTCTAATTGTTCCAATGATGAGTGGGCCCCACTCCATTTCACCTCCTTATCCTCCCCAAAAAGATCTAAATTTTTGGCAGGTGATCAATTCAAATGTGTGGAGCTCAAATTTAAAATCCATTTGGAG
Organism: Neostapfia colusana; assembly: GCA_030760725.1. Lineage (NCBI taxonomy): Eukaryota > Viridiplantae > Streptophyta > Magnoliopsida > Poales > Poaceae > Neostapfia > Neostapfia colusana. Next base: position 37,441,613 of record JASWHV010000016.1, read on the forward strand.
AATTGACAATGCCCCCCCCAATTCAAATTTGAATTAAATTCTCATACAATTTAAAGTCCTCTTTGAAATGGTTAACAAATCACGTCCAAAATTCATCAAACTTTACATCCCCACTATTTGTACCTGAAAAATTGAAATATGAAATCTGATTTTTAATTTATCTGCTGCAAATGGGCTTTTTACCACAACAGTTTGCATTTCTGTTGTGCTACCCCCATTTGAAATTTGAGTTGAATAAATTGAGTTCCAAAGCAGAATTTAAAACTTCCTCTTGCACATGAGAACTTCACACATGGAATTTAAATCAACTTTGGTTCCAAGCATTCAAATAAATATTTGAGCTTGTGTGGTTGGACACTCATGTGTGTCATTACGTGTAGAATGTTTTAGTAAGTCCCAATTTTCACAAACTTGAAACCAAATGGCATTCAGCTTTGTTTTATTTCATTTACATTTTTGGTACCTTTACATTCCTCCCCCCTTAAAAGAATCTCGTCCCGAGATTACCAAAGAAGAATGAGACGGGAGGGTAATTTGCAAGGTATATGACAAAAGTTTCGAATAGTTCTTGTGGATGTAATCCTCGCTTTCCCACGTCACTTCTTCCATGGTATGTGTCGAAGTGTTCGCTACGACACTTGCCCCGGTCTGCTCAGAAGCAGCCCGCGGAGGTTCTTTTCTCGGTGGGGCTAGTGGAACTTGAAGGTCTGGGCACAATGGCGAGAGAGACACGAGTATTTACGTGTTTTGGGCCGCCGAAGTGTAAAACCCTACGTCCACGGGAGTGCTTGGTGTATTGCTTTCTCGCGTGTGAGAATGAGTTGGCTGGGTCATGAACTCTTTGCCCGGAGGCTGCCCCGGTCTTTATATAGCCCATGGCAGGAGCAGTTACAAGGTGGCCCGGGGCCTGACAGGTGGCCCCGCGGCTATCTGTCTCCTATACATAAGCTATAGGTATTTACAGATACATGCATTATCACTATCGGTGGAGTTAAGGCGCGCCGCCTGACACGTCTGGTGCTTCTGACCGGGTGGCCGGTGATGAGAAGTCCCTGTCTTGTCGCCGTGTCCTCTTGCTCTGCAAGGCGGCTCAGCGCCGTTGAAAGGCACTGTTGCGCCATCATGCATCGCCGCCCTATATTTCACCCTAATGGCGAATAGACTGAGGATGGAGGCGTGCGTCGTGCTCCATGCTTACGCTGGGGCCCGCCTAAGCTGGGAAGGTGGGGCCCAGGCGCTTTTTACCCACTACGTGGGGGTACCCGGTTCACAGGGTACCAACAATATGATTACTCCACAGGACTTTGTAAAATTTTAAAGTCTGGGGCTGTTCGTCTCGAGAATCATGGCAAAGAAATATGGGGGGCTGTTCATCTCGAGAATCGTGTGTTTACACGGGATTCTCCGCACCATCGTTCCTGACCGATATGCATTATTCATATCCAGATTTTGGTAGCAACTACATGCTTCACTGGGAACCAAGCTAATTCAGAGTTCAGCGTATCATCCGCAAACCGATGGTCAAACGGAAAGGGTGAATCAGATTCTGGAGGATATACTACGTGCATATGCCATCAATCATGGGAAGAATTGGAATGACCATCTACCGTTAGCATAATTCTCATATAATAACGGTTATCAGTCCAGCATCAAGATGGCCTGTATGAAGCTCTTTATGGCCAAAAGTGCCGCACACCACTGAATTGGTGTGAGTCCGGCGAGAGAGTAGTCTACGGGATTGATCTTGTGAATGAAGCCGAGGAACGAGTGCGAGTAATTCAAGCCAACTTAAAGGTTGCTCAATCTCGACAGAAGAGCTATGCAAACAAACGAGGTTGACCTCTTCACTTCGACATCGGGGATCACGTGTATCTTCGTGTCTCTCCGATGAAAGGGATTCATCGTTTCGGAGTGAAGGGAAAACTATCTTCGCGATTCATCGGGCCATTTTCCGTCATTGAGATATGCAGACTCGTGGCCTATCGTCTGGAGCTACTGATGTCACTTTTGGGTATTCACAATGTTTTCCACGCTTGTCAGCTGCGGAAATGTCTTAAGTACCCAACCGCAGTTCATATGGAGAACATTGAGGATCTTCAACCGGATCTCACTTATTCTGCGTATCGATCCAGATTATCGACGACAAGACTCGCGCCACAAGAAATCGGACATTGCGATTTTACAAAGTTGTAACACCCCAAAATCCTGTTAAGAGGGGAATTTAAAAAATTTTGGACGTATTGCATGTGTTGCAAAAATTCAAATTCAAACTAGAATTCAAATTAAACTCAAAACAGAAATGAAAAAGAAAAAGAAAAAGAAAAAAATAAACCTTCCCGGCCAGTGGGCCGAAACCCACCAGCCGGCCCACCCAACCCCCGCGCCAGCCCGCAGCCGCGCGCCCGCGCCCCCTCTCGCAGACAGGCGGGACCCACCTGTCATCCCCGAGCTCCCGCTCGTCCGAACCCGGGACTGTTTCCCCGCGCGCGCACGATCTTAACAGACCGGATTTCCGCCTGAATTCTGGTTCCGGAGGACTCCAACTCGATCTAAACTAACACGCCGCCCTTCCCCGTCTATAAAAACCCCGGCATCGTCCCGTTTTTCCCCACGATCCACCGTTTTTCTCTCCGGTGAGAACCCGAGCTTCTCCGGCGAATTCTGCTCGATCTTCGCTCGGAAATTCTGATCTAACTCGCTGGTCTTGATCCACCGCCTCCGGAGAACCTCGCAGGTGCAGAAAACTCGGTGGTTTGCGGTTCAAACACAGCGCCGACGAGCCTCGCCGTGAATTCACCTTTCACCTCGTCGCCGATCGCTTTCCAGGACCTCCGAGCTCAAGAAAACCCCCGAGGTGAGATCCCCGACCTCCCCTCTACCGATCTATGCCATAAAATCACAGTTCTAGGAAGAATTGACGAAGATCCGAAACTCTCCGGCGAGATCGCCGCCTCCCGCCGCCGTGCGCCGCCGGGCAGCGCCGCCCGCGTTCGATCAGAGCGACGTGGCCGCTTGTGCGCCGTCTATTTTAAATCGCACGGTAGAATTTAAATCCCCGCGTACCGGTCCGATGTTATAATCTCAGCCGTCTGTTTTAAATCGGACGGTCCACGTCAGCCCCACGTTATAAAGGCCGGGATTCTTACGTGCTACCCCCTGGGGTTCTCGGAAAATAAGAGCTAGCCCCGGAAAGTTCTGATCTAGCCCCTGGAACTTCAGAAATTCATGTAAATTCAATTAAAAAACAGTTTTAGCCCCTAGACTTAATAAAAATTAGCAAAATCCCTCTGTTATGTGTAGTTAGACCCCTGGAAATTCCTAAAATAATATAATAGACCCTGTAGTGGGGTAAATTTACCCTTTTAACCCTATGTGATATTAAATTTAGGAATTTGACTATGTGTTTAGTATTTAAAATTTAAAAGATGGGACAAACACATTGCAAATTCAAATTTAAAACTTTCCTAGTACTTGGAAAACTTTGGAGTGAGATAAAAATAGATTTTTGGCTGAAATGAATCTGTTTAATTAATTATTAACATTTATTAGTTATAGGGACATATTTTTAAGTAGAGAATAATTAGTATGAATAACTAGAAAATGATAAATGAAGTTTCCAAAATCCAAAGAATTCAGTTTGGGGTTGGTAGAAGGTCTGAAGACACATATGGAGTAGGAAAATACCTTTCATGCATACTTGGTAGCTAAAAGGTGTAGTAATTGAATATAAGAAATTTATTTAAATTGGAAACTCATATATAGTATGCAAACATAAATGTGAATACAAAAGTAGAAATCATATACACGTGTTTAAAAGTGCATGTAAGCCAAAAACCAACACACATAGAGTAACCACAACACATAGAATTGTGAATGGCTTTCATAAATGTGAATGTGTGGTTTGTATGAAGTGGAAGTGTGAACTATGTCTTATGACTTGTTGTTTTCTTTTGCTATGTGGGATGGTATGAGTAGAACCTGCTCCAGAGCAAGTTCTTCCTTTCCAAGATCAGGACTACCCATTCCAAGAGCAGCAGGAAGGAGGCAAGTGTCCTTGACTACTTTGATCCTATACTAGGATGTGTAGATAGAATTATTTGCATTGTCAATTCAAAATATGAAACCCATGCTAGGATGTTTCCCTAGAATTGCATTACCTTGTTTCCTTGTAGCTTGGGTTGAGATTCATTTTATCATGTCATTTATTATTATGCATATGCTTAGCCATGCTTAGAATGGGATATTTGGGATATGAGATCATCAGTTTATTTTACCATACTCTTGAATGAGATATTGTGAGTTATGTAGAGGTAGGGATCAAGGCAAGTTGGATGTTTTGGTTGGTGCTAGGTGTACGAGACTCGGGTTTGTGTTTAGTACTTGCCTGGATCCTAAGGACCGGTTCATGGAGCATGTAACCTGGATTTACCGTGCCAACCACATGCTGAGATGGGGCAGCTTGGCCAATTAATTAGGTGTATCCCCGACGTAGTATGGGTGTGTTGGATGGTGCGGGGAATAGGTGTCAGCTGGACTACCATATGAACCGCAAGGCTCAAGAGGGGGCCACTGCAGCGGGGTTGGAGCCTCTTGTATGCTGTTAGGGGTGAAACCTCAGTGGGCCCACGCTCGTCGGGAATCCCTTTGTAAAGGCTTCGTAGTGATCTCCTGGCTACACACCTGGGAAGTGTGAATGTGGTTCGTAGCCACTGGCATAATGGAGGTTCTTTTAGTCCACCCGACAACGGGGGATGAAATCACTACATGTGGGTACAGTGGTGCAAACTCTACAGAGTCAAAACTGTCATGACAGCCGTGCTCACGGTCAAGAGCGGCTTGGACTTATTCATGATTAGAGGATGATGGCTTTGGAAGTTGTGGGTGTTAAGCGGGGAGCTTAACATTGGAAATGATGTTATGGTTATTTGATTATGATGATGGGATGGGAGTTTGGGATCATTTCACCTGTGTAGTAATGTAGTCGCTTAATAAGCTAAGGTGATAGGTATTAATTGCGTAGTGCTTTAACCATGAGTTCAACCTCTCCTTGCTCTAGCCATGCATGACATAACTTTCCCACACTTGCTGAGTACCATCGGTACTCAACCTTGCGTATTTGTTGGTTTATATTGCTGCTCAGGTCAAGGTACTGAGGTGGTATATAATGATCAAGACTTTGGACCCGAAGAAGGTTTCTAGGTTCATTGAGTCCCCCGGGCAACGCCTGTGACGGAGCCCACGAGAATAATTATTCCGCTGCTAGTTTATTTACTTGGGATAAACTTATTATTGTCCATCGAGACATTTGCTATGTAAGACTTATTTATATTCGACACCTGGCTTGTAATAAATGATGCTTCACTATTTGTCATCACATGTATGAGAAAATGATCCTAGCATACATGTGATATTCACTTGGTTGTTCTTCGGAAAAACCGGGTGTGACAGAAGTGGTATCAGAGCCAAGGTTGCCCCTAGGAACGTGGACCTAGGTAGAAATGGACATATTTAAGGACCCTATTTTCTTAAAAACTATTTTACAAGGTGTGGGTGGAAAATTGTTATTTAATGGAGTCATTTTCTTCATCTTACCCCAACTTTCATTCAAAATAGGATTTTTGTTTAAAAGTTTATCTAACCTAAGTTTAAATGCTTTCTGTTTTAGATGGTTCGCATGATTCGCACCGCTCGCAAGTCCATAGGAGGGAGAGTTCCCGTAGTTGCCGTTGCCCAAAGAGAGGAGAGTCGTCCGGTGACGTACCTTTTCTACGGATTGGCAGTAGGAGGCTTGTTGCGCCGTCTTCGACGTATGCTCCAAGCCGCCGGCAATACGGGCAAGCTAATCATACACTATAGCTCCACCAGGACCATTCGTGAGAAGAGGGAAGAATGGAGTTCAGAGATGAGGATTATCCACGAAAATCAGCTGCTCAAGATCCACCGCTCTCCAGCTTGTCGAGCGACACAGGTCGATGCGGAGAAGGATGTTACCTGGGAGGCCATCACCTGCCAGAGTCACATCTATTGTCGACACCTGGACAAAACTGAGTACACGTATGTCCTCCAGCGCGAGAGTGGTACAACGGAGTATAAGTACCCGCTAGTGCAGCAAGGGACTTCCCATGAGCACATGGACTTGTGCTTGGAGGATGCTGCTATGCTCAACACTCGACTGCAGGAGTGTCAGCAGGAGCTTCAGGATGTCCGGGACACCCTGAAGGAAACCGAGGCGTTGCTTCGAGCCTGCTTGAGGGCGAGAGAAAGAGGAGATGGGAATGAACTGTGTGTCACCGTGAATGATACATGGACTCCTGACTCCCCAGATCGCCGGGTAATCAGGCGTCGTCGCACTTCTCCACCAGCAGCCTCCCCACCCAAAGCTGAGTGAGAAGGCAGCCGCAATAATGAGGAAGATCCCGAGGAGCCATCTCAGTGATACGAGTAGTGTCAAATCCTTCCCTTAGTTTAGCAGGATGTCGAGTAGTCGAGTCGTTATCTTAGTTAATGGTGTGTTAATGCTTGGTGTGTGACGTGAGTTGTGGAAGCCATGAGCAATTGTCCACAGCCTCGTCTTCAGATTGTTTTTCTTTGGTGTGTGAACCCACATGAAATAATAGTACATTTATTTTTGTGTGAGACATGAACCCTCAGAAAATATAACAAAGCCTCAACACTTCAAAGTAAAAACAAGTGAAAGTAGTAAGATAATACGTAATGCTTTAAATTAACATTTGGTTGATCATGCTAGATGGCCGGAAGAGGAAAGGGTCGCGCTGCCAACCCCGCCAACAACAACGATGAGGCCTGCAACCCTCATCTTTCTGGGAGCCAAGACAGGGGTGGACGCCGTGAGGGAGTTGATCCCATCCACAAATGCTTGAAAATCAAAATCAGCTCATCAAGAACCTGACTCAAGTGGTGGCCAACTTGCATCAAGTTCCACCTCCACAAGCTGCACCACGCCAACCAAGGTTGAGTGAGTTTCTAGGAACTCAACCTCCGAAGTTTGCAAGTGCTGCTGAACCTCTGGAGGCAGATGACTGGCTAAAGACCATTGAGAGCAAGATGAGGATCATACAGTGCCAAGGGTATGAGAGGGTGCTGTTTGCCTCTCATCAATTGCATGGACCTGCTGCTGATTGGTGGACCGCTTACGTGGCCGCCCATCATGACCCTGAGAACATCACTTAGGAAGAGTTCAAGCGTAGCTTCCGTAACCATTACATACCAAGGGGAGAACTCAAAAACAAGAGGAAGGAGTTCTTGGGGCTGCAGCAAGGAAACATGACTGTGAGGGAATACCTCACTAAATTTACTCAACTCTCCCGTTATGCCCCACGGGACATAGAGACTGATGAGCAGAAACAGGATTGTTTCTTGGAAGGACTTACCGCAGAAATGCAGTGTGCAATGTCCTCCAACGAGTATGAAAGCTTCCAAAAGATGGTGGATAGAGCATTTGTGGTAGAAAGGAAGCTGAAGGCCTTGAAAAATGAGAACAAGAGGAAGGCCGGGTGGTCACACCAAGCTTCAGGGAGCAACACCCGCCCACGTCTGATGCAGCAACCCGCAGGGCAGACGAACCGTGCTGCGATGCCCTACTCAGCACCAAGAGGGTACAACCCAAACTACAGGCCTCCGGCAGCACCAGCACAGCCACAACGTCAGTTTGTACAGCAGCCTCGCCCCGCATATCCACCTCGACCAGCAGTACAAGGACCTCCAAACCAACCCCAAGACAACAAAGGCCAGGCACCTAAGGTTGGGGTGCAATGTTTTAACTGTGGTGAAGTGGGGCACTACGCCCATAAGTGCCCGAAGAAGAAGCCCGTGCAGTCACAACAGCAGAATGTAATGAGAGGACAGGTGAACCACGTCATCCTGGAGGAAGCGCAAGAGGCACCTGACATGGTAGTTGGTAAGTTTACTGCCAATTTACACATTGCAACCCTGTTGTTTGATTCTGGTGCTACCCACTCGTTCATTGCCCAAGGGTTTGTTAAGAAGCATGACCTAGCAGCAACACAAATGAACCATATGCTAGCAGTAAACTCTCCAGGTGGAAAAATAAGGACAAGACAAGTGTGTCCCAAAGTGAACCTAGACATTAATGGGGTAGTATTTACTGCTAACCTCATAGTGATAGATTCACAAGAGATAGATATTATCTTGGGTATGGATTGGTTGACCAAACATAAGGGAATCATCCATTGTTCGACCAGAACGGTGGAACTAACTCACCCTAGTGGCACAAGAGTAAAGTTCATAACAATACAAGAGCCTAGGAGGGACATTAAATTAAATCAAGTGGAGGTGAAAGTGGAGGAGATCAGGACGATCATGGAATATCCAGATGTTTTTCCGGAGGAGTTGCCAGGTATGCCTCCTGATCGTGAAGTGGAATTCGCAATTGAGCTAGTGCCTGGAACAGCCCCGATATACAAGAAACCTTATCGGATGGACTCCAAGCAGCCGGGAGAACTCAAGGATCATTTGAGAGAACTGACGGAGAAGGGGTATATTCGTCCTAGTTCCTCACCATGTGGAGCTCCAGTGATATTTGTGCCCAAGAAGGACGGAACCCAAAGGTTGTGTGTAGACTACCGTGCCTTGAATGAAGTAACCATCAAGAACAAGTACCCATTACCCCGCATTGAAGATTTGTTTGATCAGTTGAGGGGAGCTTGTGTGTTCTCGAAAATTGATCTCAGGTCGGGATACCACCAACTTAAGATAAGGCAAGCCGATATTCCAAAGACAGCTTTCGTATCTCGCTACGGACTGTATGAATACACTGTCATGCCTTTCGGGCTAACTAATGCCCCGACATACTTCATGTATCTCATGAACAAGGTGTTCATGGAATATCTGGACAAATTCGTGGTGGTTTTCATAGATGACATTCTCGTTTTCTCCAAAGATGAAGAGGAACATGAGAAACATCTAAGGTTGGTGTTGCAGAGGCTGCGAGAACACCAACTATATGCCAAGTTGAGCAAGTGTGAGTTTTGGCTGAAGAGAGTTCCCTTCTTAGGACATATCATCTCGGAGGGAGGAATCTCCGTGGATCCCGCCAAAATCGAGGATATACAGAAGTGGAAGACCCCTGAAAATGTCGGGGAAGTTCGAAGCTTCTTGGGATTGGCAGGATACTATCGACGGTTTATGACACGACCCCATTGGTCCTGTCGAGCCAGGATCACGCTGAGGGGTGCTGCGTTGCACAGCACCGTATAACACACGTCAAAGGTACAAAGCGGAAGCGGAAATTTTATTACATAAACAAGTTTATGAACATGTTTACATCAAAATAAGTTCAGACTACACTCGCGGGCGTAGACTAAGCATCAAGTGCACGTTCAGCCCTTGAACGTGTCCTTGCTAGGACACACGCACACTAACTCTGCGGCGTGCACGACTCCCACTCGACGGGGTTCCCCTCCTGGGGTTCCGTCTCCTCTTCGGGAGTCCCTTCCTCATAGAACCCTGCAAAAGCTTCAAACACAAGCAGTGAGCATGAAGGCTCAGCAAGTCTGACCCGTCTCACCTAAACATGGAACTTCTACATGAGGGTACTGGGTTACAAGAGGTAAATATCATTTGCAAGGACTCGCCTAATTAGTAGAACCTTACTTTCAAGTTTTAGCAGCAGGTTGTGGAGAACCTTACGCTAAGGCACATGAGAGAGCCGCAATCAAACAAGAAACGCATTTCTCTCATGTACTTTGCCCAAAGTTGAAAAGAACTTTAGTTAGCTCTAAGCTACAGCATATCATTAACAGTCAATGTCCAGCTTTCAATCAGCAACATTTTAACATGTGACTAGCCTGTTCTTTCTACGTCGCGGTACAGTGAACAAGTGGTACTCACTGACCGCGAGGGACGACGATTATAATCGATTTACACCTGCAGGGTTACCCGAACAACCCGTCACGTACGCCCGTACTCGATGTTGCCTACAACAACCATCACGGACGCCGTACGCAACTACCTTTCACTCGTCAGCCAAATATTGAACCGGTCCCATCGTCCCGAGCAAGAGGTCCCTGCACGCGCATCTCTGTGCCGCCAGCCGATTTACACCTCGAGCTCTCAACCTACCCTCTGAACGACGGGCAATGCCTCAATACCCAGCTACCCGAGTAACATCAGTTTCCCGGTTCCCATATAGCCGGTAGGTCTTCGGTACTGTTCTAGCTTGTTCAACAGGCCCGCACACGGCTCAGTCCTCAATCGACACAAGCGGAGCTACAGCACACAGGCCCCAAAGTCCTGCTGCCCTTACTCTCCGCTCGGTCTCATTTTCTTGCCATGTGTATCATGTGCTATCTCTACCCGAGCAATGTGCCTCTAGCCTATTCTCGCGAGTAGTTCCAACTACTCGAATTGTACCGAATCCTACTCTATCCTAGCAATGCAGTAGCTAACGGGGTTTGCAATCCTAAACCCAACCCATGGTTCTCTTGGCTATGCAGTGGGGCTTCCAAACAAGACTCTAATGCACAGAATAAAGGAAACAAGTATGTGCTCAAAACAATAAAAATTTGTAAAAAGGTTAATGCAAACCGGAGCTTGCCTTGCTGCTCTTGGTCGTAGGCTAGCTGTTCCTCCGGAGTAACGAAGTCTAGGACTTCGGGTTCCTCCTCGACCTTAGCGACTACATGATAGAAACAATGCATGTATTAATTTAACGCATTTGTATTAAGTTTGAAGTTGTGAAGTCTATAACCTTTGCTAGACAGACCTAATGACTGTGAAACTTTTATTGTGTCTTGGTTACAACCTAAACAGAGACTTGGTCAAGTTTTAGTTGCAGCAAAGCCCATTGGAGCCCTCCACAATTAATTATGTCCTTGACCTTAATTGGAACTCTTAGGGTGTTCTAAGGATTTTCATGAAACAAACTATGACTTTCTGAAAACTAGATTTTCAGAGGGTTCTAATGGATTTGGTCTCACTTAATTTGGAAGTCCCTAACTAAAGATATGAGCTAAACAATTTCAGAGAAAATTATGAAAATGTTTCTGAACATTTTCTATTTTCTCTGGAACAGTTTCACTAATCACACAATTAGGTGGATCAGATGAGCTCAAATGGATCTGCAATTTTTATGGTAGTTCAGGGATATTTTGGTGAACATCCCAGCAGAATTTCAGGATTTTCCCCCAAAGGATTTTCCAGTTAAAATTCCTAACAGTTTAAATTTTGAGGAATTAATTCTGGAGAAATAAGGAATTTCATGAAGTGAAACTTGATTTTCTGGAAAGTACTCAGAGAGCTGAATCCAGCAACATTTGGTTCACTCAATTTGGAGCTTTCTAGCCAAAGTTATGAGGATTTGAAGTTTGAAGGAAATCTGAAAATCGGGGAAAAGTTTAAACTCGCGCGTGGGCCTTGGGGACACGCGTCGCGCGCCTAGGCGATGGAACATCGCGGCCCACAAATATTTTGCGCGCCAGCACACCCGATCCCGGCCGCAGCCGGATCCCGATTCAAAATATCTCCCGCTGACAGCTGGGGCCCACCCCCTTCTTCAACCTCGCGACACCCGCGCCTCGCCGCCGAGGGATCTCGCCGGAGAGCTCGCCGCCGGCTGCTGTACAGCTCCAAACTTCTCGATTCTGGCTGCCCCTGCATACTTTTACTCGGGGAACAGGATCCGAGGGTCAGCTGCTCATGACAACGGCCGGAGCATGGTCGGCGACGAGCCGCCACCTCAGAACGACTTCGGCCATGTCGGCTGACTACCCTAGCACCTCAGCTACTTGGGAAACCGGTCGGGTAGCATCAGTGGACCTTAGAGAAGGTCGACATGAGCTCGAGGCAGCTCGGGGAAGGCCCGAAATAGGTCCTCACCGTGCGCCCGATGCCGCCCGTTCGTTCCGCCATTAGTAGACCTCAAATTACACCGGGCACAGAGGTTCTCCGGCCCAGAGTTGTGAAGGCAACTTGTGCGTTACCGTGTCTAGCTCGTGTGAGAGCGGCCTGAGGCCCTCTAATCCTTTCTAGAGCATGAATTAAACAGAATCGTACCCGAAGGTCGTTCTGCACACAGAAAGGGGAAAAATGGAAATTCGCCGCCGGTGAGCAACCACTCGAGCTGTGGCTCGGGGATGAGCAGCACCGGTCACCCGCGCGTCCAAGGGTGCCTTGGCTCGGGCATTACAACGCCCTGGTTGGGCTGTCCATGAGAGCCCGAGATGCGGCGGTTCTAAGTCCCGAATTTGATCTTTCGGCACAGCCGATCTCAATCGGTTTCAACCAAATTCTAGCAACGGGGAGGACGGAGGAAGGCCTCTAGTACCTTGCTGGGGCTCTGGAGTGGAAGGAGGGAGCTGCGATCGGCGTTCTCCGATCAAGTCCGAGCTACGGAAGTTTTCGGCCGGCGCTGAGTTCTTGCGGGGAAGAACGGTGGTGCCTCGGCCGAGGAGGGGGCAGGCGCCTTAAGAAGGCTCTGCACCGCCTCATGCCCGCGCGTGGGCAAGCAGCTGGTGGCGCGGCGGCTGGCCTCGGTGGCGATCACCTCTGCGGCTCGGTGACCCGAGTGAAAAAGTCTCAGTCGGTTTGATCTGAGCAGTGGCTGACATGTGGGTCCCACCTCCAGTTTTAACCTCTGAAATTTACTCCTAATCACTGTTTGTAAACAGTGAACCCCATACTACCCTTGGCAATTCAAATTATTCACCCATGAGCCATTTGAATTGATCAAAGTTCAAATGAGGTTTGGTTTGAATGAATTTCAGCACAAGTTCAGTTTGAAATTCAAATAAAGTTTGGATTTCTCCCCCTTAGCTCATGTCAAGATCAACTCAAAATGGAGTGAAAATTGGTGTGTGAGCTCACAAAAATGTGCTGAGTAAGAATATGCCTTCCACTTTTAAATTCATGGGATAAAAACAGTTTGAATTTGAATATGGTTTCAAACTGCCCTCTTCCTAACTATACCCAAACTGACCTCAAAAAGGTTTTGAATTTGGGTGAAACTTGGCATGGACATCCTTAGCAAAGTGTAGGAGTTTTCATATGTCCGGCCCATCTATATCACATGTGGGAAATACCACTTTTGCAATTTGTGAGTTTGTTCTCTAATGAGCATGTTGATAATTGTTACTTGCTCTTCATTTGTGTTCATCATTCTTCCTCAAATGAGGTGTGTGGTGTGGTGATGAACACTGCAAATGTGTGTCAAAAACTGAGGCCCTTACATTTATTGAGGGATTCTCTAAGATCTCGAGGCCCCTCACCAAACTGTTGGAGAAGGTAGTCACATTCACATGGACGCCGCAGTGCGAGACGAGTTTTCAGAAGTTAAAGAAAAGATTGACAACAGCCCCAGTGCTAGTTATGCCAGATATGCAGAAGAACTTTACGGTGTACTGCAATGCCTCTGGAAACGGGTTGGGATGTGTTCTCATGCAAGAAGGGCATGTCGTGGCTTATGCATCCCGGCAGCTCCAGAAGCACGAGAAGAACTATCCTACACATGACCTAGAGCTAGCCGCAGTGGTACACGCGTTGAAAATTTGGCGGCACTACTTGATGGGGAAAAGGACAGAGATATATACGGATCATAAGAGTTTAAAGTTTCACACAGCCAGATCTCAACCTCAGACAAAGGAGATGGTTAGAGCTAATCAATGACTTTGATGTGGGCATCAACTATCATCCTGGGAAAGCAAACGTCGTGGCAGATGCTTTAAGTCGGAAAGTGCAGGTCAATAAGTTGAGCTTGAAGGACATGCCTGCAGAATTGAAGGACGAGGTTATAAGGCTCAATCTATGCCTTGTGAATAGTGGTGAAGCCATCGCCATGGAAGTGGACTCCACACTAGAGCGAGAAATACGTGAGGGTCAAAAGAATGACGAGAAGATACAAGAAATCAGGCAACTCATCAAGGAAAATAAAGCCCCTGGTTTCAGAGAGGATGAACAGGGAACGGTGTGGCACGGGAAAAGAATTTGTGTGCCAGAAGTAAAGAAGATCCGTGAATTGATTTTGAAGGAGGCTCACGATTCTGACTATTCCATTCATCCTGGGAGCGAGAAGATGAGCTTAAGGCACAATTTCCGGAATTGTTTTCTTAGAACCCCAATCTCGAGGACGAGATTTCTTTTAAGGGGGGTAGAGCTGTAACACCCCAAAATCCTGTTAAGAGGGGAATTTAAATTTTTTTGGATGTATTGCATGTGTTGCAAAAATTCAAATTAAAACTGGAATTCAAATTAAACTCAAAACAGAAATGAAAAAGAAAAAGAAAAAGAAAAATAATAAACCTTCCCGGCCAGTGGGCCGAAACCCACCAGCTGGCCCACCCAACCCCCGCGCCAGCCCGCAGCCGCGCGCCCGCGCCCCCTCTCGCAGACAGACGGGACCCACCTGTCATCCCCGAGCTCCCGCTCGTCCGAACCCGGGACTGTTTGTGGCGGACCGGAATCCGCTCATCCAGGATCGCAGAGGGTGGTGCCACGCGATGCGACACCCGACAGCACACGTCATAAGAACACATTAGGTTACATGGGAAAAACAACTGAAACTGTACAAACAGGTACAAACTTCAGTTACAACTATTGTTTATATTACACAGCGGAAGTCTACACTATACAACTCACGCCCGCCTATCTAGCAAAAGTTGGTTGCCCAGCCCTAGGGCAACCCACACTAGCTGCACTCCTCAGATCAGCGCGGCGTGTACGGCTCCCACTCAGCCGTGGTCCCCGACGGAGGGTAACCCTCGCCGGTGGACTCGTACTCCGAGTCCGTGGGTGGCTCCTCACCTGAAAAACACTTAAGCAGCAACCATGAGCACGAAGGCTCAGCATGGCTTAACCGACTCACCTAAGCATGAAACTCTACATGAGGTATACCAAGACATAGGTTAGTAACATTTCAGCAAAAGGACACGCCTACAAGTTCATCCTTAGTTCATCTTTTAGCAACAAGTTAACAGTTCATGAAATCTGAAATTTAGTAAGCAGTATTTGGTGGCACACATGTAGCAATACAATTATATCAACCAGCAATATTGAATCAACATGTTTCATCCATTTGTCTACGTTATGACGCAGTGAACAAGCGGTACTCGTCACCGCGAGGGACGGCGAATCGACTCGATATACACCTGCAGGGAAACCCAAAGAGCACGTCACGTACGCCCATCCGTGGAGCTGCACAGCACGCTCACTCGATGTCGTACGGGACAACCTTTCACCCAACAGCCCAAACGTCGAACCGGTCGCACCGAAACGAGCAGGAGGTTCCCCACACGGAGCATCTCTCTATGCCCGTTGGCAGATTTCCACCTTGCTGCCCTCAACCTACACCTATAAATCGGTGTGCTATGCCTCGACGCCCGGAGGTTTAGGCTACATCGGTTTATCGGGGCCCATATATCCGATATGCCTTCGGTACGTTCAATACTTGTTCAGCAGGGCCGCACACGGATCGGTCCTCAATCGACACGGACAGGGCTGCGCACACAAGACTTCCTCTTGCTGCGCCCTAGCCCCTGCCTAGTCTCATTTTCATTACTATGGTGATCTCACATCACTCAACCGAACCCGTATGTCCCAATGCCTATCTCGCGAGTAGATTCCAACTACTCGACTTGTACCGAAGTCCTATGACTCATTAAGCATAGCCTGTCTACTCGAGGTCCTTGACACTACCCTCACTCTTTTAGGAACCTTTGGTTATGCAAGTGGGGTTTCATTCATCCTATACCGAATGCACAATCATACTTCACATGACACATGTAAACAAATTAAAACTTATAAAAGGGTTAATGCAAACCGGGGCTTGCCTTGTTGCTGCTGGTCAGGAGTTAAGTCTTCGTCCGGAAGAAGGAAGTCCAGCACTTCCGGAGTCTCTTCTTCAACGGCTACACGTTAATGAAATACTACATGTTAATTTAGATGCAAATGTGAGTTTTAGAGTACGACTTCTACTATTAGTTTTAATAACCAGCCTCTAACACCTGGAACTTTGTTTAAGAATTTAAAGATGAACTGGTGTTGGTGGTTTGGCTTGGACTTAATCACATGGTTAAATGCTAAGTGGTTTCCCCCCTCTTCCATATTAATCCCTTAAGTGGTTAAACAGAACAGGGTGATCTAGAGCTCCAATGGAGCTGAGAATTTTTGTGTGAGTTCTTTGTCACAAGAAAACTCTCTGGACCAAACATTAGCACTTCTCATGGAGTGGTTTGCTCAGAATAATTCTCTTGGCAAATCAGCAAGGAAGAATTTATTCTGAGGTAATACCCCTGTTCATGCTCAACTTAATGAACTACAATTTCAATTATAGTTCACAGATTTTGCATGAATTTTCCTAACATTTGTGGGGTTAAGATTTGCCCAGAACTGAATTTCCAAGTTTTGGAAATTCTCTGAAAATGTTTCTGTATTCAAATGAACACAGCACCTTCCAATTTGAATTTCTCTGACCAAATCAACTCCAAATGGTCTGAAACTTTTACAGGGTTTTACTAATGTCCTAAAGAACATTCTGGCAAAATTTGGGGATTTTTGGATGAACTAAACTCCCTCTAAAATTCTTTTGCTGAAAAGCTTTAAAGAATTTTCCAGAATTAATTAATGGGTTTCATACAAATTGGGTTGTATATCTGGACAGAGCTAGGCAAGATGAATCCAACCCAATTTGAATCACTAAATTTGTAGCTTCCTAGCAAAAGTTATGGGGTTCTAAAGTTTGCACTAAAACTGGAAATTCCAGAAATATTTAAATCCTGCGGGTGGGTCCACGTACACGTGTCGACCGCTGGATCCGAGCCACACGGGGCCACAAACTCCTTCCCGCGCGGCCGCACTGGATCCCCGACCACAGAGAATCCCACCCCTTTATCTCCAGCAGCTGACGCGTGGGGCCTACCCCTTCGACTTCCTCCGGCCACCCGCGCGATCCCGCCGCCGAGCTCGCCGGAGCTCTCGCCGGAGAGGGGTTCCGGCCTTCGGAGCTTGTTGATTCTCGCCGCTTGTGCCTATCCCGGCCTGGGGAACACGGTGGTGCCCTTCCCGGAGCTTGACAACGGCCGGAACAGGGCTCCCGACGGCAACAGCGGCCGGGAGCTCACCGGCGACGTCGAACTCAGCCTCACCTGCACTTTTTTTGATGCGGTTTGCTCGGGGAGCTCCGCTGACACCTGCTGATCATGGATATGGGCACCGATCCCTGTGAAAACGGCTGCAACTATGACCTCGTCGGCGACCTAGGCCGGATATCGGCTGTTGCTCGAAAAACTTGGATAACCGCAACCCTAGCCCATGATTCTTGCTGGTTTTTGATCCTAGGTGGTCGTGGCAGGGTGTAGATCGTGTGTTTAGCTCGGTACGCCCGGTGATAAGCCAATACTCGTGAATTTTGGGATTTGGGGGAGCTCGGCCTTAAGAACACCGAAGCGTTCCCGGAAGAAATTCTCCCCCGACGGTGCATGAAATGCCGAACGGTAAGGGCAGGCAGAACCAGCACCTTGTGGCGATCGTTTCTTGTGTTGAGCATCGGGCAGGAGGAAGCCTGTGCCGTCCGGACGCCGGCGATCAGAGGGCGGCGACTCCGGGTGAGCTGCTTCGGATGTAGGCGAGTGGAACCGAGAGGATGGGGAGCGAATTCTCGCCGACCAGGGTGCGATCACCTGTTGTGTAGCCGGCGCCCTCATCCCCCCGAGCAGGAGGTGGCGCGGTGGCTGCGTTGGGACGGGGTCGACCCCGTGCGCTGTCGGCCGCAGGGTGTTCGACCGCGCGCCCGAGTCGGTTTGCTCCCCAGGGTGGCTGACCAGTGGGCCCTCTTCTCCCCTCTAAATCTTTCTCCCCCTTTCTTTTGTAAATATCCCAGCTACTGAGAATTGAATGGGAGACTTAGCCCCCAAGTATTGGTTTGAATTTGAGTTTTCAAATTCGAACTTTGTTTGGTTAAATTTGCTTCATGTTTAAACTGAAGTTCAAATTCAGTTTTGAATTATTGCAAATTTAGCTCCCGACAAGATAAACTCCAATAGGGATGAAAATTGGTGGGCTAACTCAGAAAAATGTGTTGAGTTTGAATATGAAGCTAACTTTTGAATTTGGGTGATGAAAGTTGCTGCAATTTGAATTTACATTCAAATTGGCCTCTTTTTGAAATAACCCAAAAGTGCCTCAAAAAGTGTTGGAATTTGCATGAGCTTTGGACTGAACCTTCCCAAGACACTTTAAATTCTAGGGGTGAGCTCAACCTCTCATGTTCAAGTGTAGAAATCATACTTTGTGAAAGTGAAGGCTTTCCCCTCTAATCATTCTTTTGATGGAGGTTACTTGCTCTTCACAACATTTCCTAAGGTGTCCACAATAAAAACTGTGGTGTTGTGAGGTGAAGAAAAAGTTTTTGCAAGTCCCTTTTCTTGGGCTTTTACACTGTTTCCCCGCGCGCGCGCGATCTTAACCGACCGGATTTCCGCCCGAATTCTGGTTCCGGAGGACTCCAACTCGATCTAAACTAACACGCCGCCCTTCCCCGTCTGTAAAACCCCCGGCATCGTCCCGTTTTTCCCCACGATCCGCCGTTTTTCTCTCCGGTGAGAACCCGAGCTTCTCCGGTGAATTCTGCTCGATCTTCGCTCAGAAATTTTGATCTAACTCGCTGGTCTTGATCCACCGCCTCCGGGGAACCTCGCAGGTGCAGAAAACTCGGTGGTTTGCGGTTCAAACACAGCGCCGACGAGCCTCGCCGTGAATTCACCTCGGACCTCGTCGCTGATCGCTTTCCAGGACCTCCGAGCTCAAGAAAACCCCCGAGGTGAGATCCCCGGGCTCCCTTCTACCGATCTATGCCATAAAATCACAGTTCTAGGAAGAATTGACGAAGATACAAAACTCTCCGGCGAGATCGCCGCCTCCCGCCGCCGTGCGCCGCCGGGCAGCGCCGCCCGCGTTCGATCAGAGCGACGTGGCCGCTTGTGCACCGTCTATTTTAAATCGCACGGTAGAATTTAAATCCCCGCGTACCGGTTCGATGTTATAATCTCAGCGTCTGTTGTAAATCGGACGGTCCACGTCAGCCCCGCGTTATAAAGGCCGGGATTCTTACGTGCTACCCCCTGGGGTTCTCGGAAAATAAGAGCTAGCCGCGGAAACTTCTGATCTAGCCCCTGGAACTTCAGAAATTCATGTAAATTCAATTAAAAATCAGTTTTAGCCCCTGGACTTAATAAAAATTAGCAAAATCCCTCTGTTATGTGTAGTTAGACCCCTGAAAATTCCTAAAATAATATAATAGACCCTGTAGTGGGGTAAATTTACCCTTTTAACCCTATGTGATATTAAATTTAGGAATTTGACTATGTGTTTAGTATTTAAAATTTAAAAGATGGGACAAACACATTGCAAATTCAAATTAAAAACTTTCCTAGTACTTGGAAAACTTTGGAGTGAGATAAAAATAGATTTTATGAATCTGTTTAATTGATTATTAACATTTATTAGTTATAGGGACATATTTTTAAGTAGAGAATAATTCTGAAAATTAGTAAAATAAATGTAAAATAGTTCACATCAGAGGAGAAGTTCAAAAATATGTTATTATATATTTTAGACCCAAAACCTATTCTGTTTAGATGAGGTGTCTTACTATTTTTATAATAAAGTTCACATTTAGGCATAGGAAATAAATCTGAAAATATAGCAAACTAGGTATGAATAACTAGAAAATGATAAATGAAGTTTCCAAAATCCAAAGAATTCAGTTTAGGGTTGGTAGAAGGTCTGAAGACACATATGGAGTAGGAAAATACCTTTCATGCATACTTGGTAGCTAAAAGGTGTAGTAATTGAATATAAGGAATTTATTTAAATTGGAAACTCATATATAGTATGCAAACATAAATGTGAATACAAAAGTAGAAATCATATACACATGTTTAAAAGTGCATGTAAGCCAAAAACCAACACACATAGAGTAACCACAACACATAGAATTGTGAATGGCTTTCATAAATGTGAATGTGTGGTTTGTATGAAGTGGAAGTGTGAACTATGTCTTATGACTTGTTGTTTTCTTTTGCTATGTGGGATGGTATGAGTAGAACCTGCTCCAGAGCAAGTTCTTCCTTTCCAAGATCAGGACTACCCATTCCAAGAGCAGCAGGAAGGAGGCAAGTGTCCTTGACCACTTTGATCCTATACTAGGATGTGTAGATAGAATTATTTGCATTGTCAATTTAAAATATGAAACCCATGCTAGGATGTTTCCCTAGAATTGCATTACCTTGTTTCCTTGTAGCTTGGGTTGGGATTCATTTTATCATGTCATTTATTATTATGCATATGCTTAGCCATGCTTAGAATGGGATATTTGGGATATGAGATCATCAGTTTATTTTACCATACTCTTGAATGAGATATTGTGAGTTATGTAGAGATAGGGATCAAGGCAAGTTGGATGTTTTGGTTGGTGTTGGGTGCACGAGACTCGGGTTTGTGTTTAGTACTTGCCTGGATCCTAAGGACCGGTTCATGGAGCATGTAACCTGGTTTTACCGTGCCAACCACATGCTGAGATGGGGCAGCTTGGCCAATTAATTAGGTGTATCCCCGGCGTAGTATGGGTGTGTTGGATGGTGCGGGGAATAGGTGTCAGCTGGACTACCATATGAACCGCAAGGCTCAAGAGGGGGCCACTGCAGCGGGGTTGGAGCCTCTTGTATGCTGTTAGGGGTGAAACCTTAGTGGGCCCACGCTCGTCAAGAATCCCTTTGTAAAGGCTTGTAGTGATCTCCTGGCTACACACCTGGGAAGTGTGAATGTGGTTCGTAGCCACTGGCATAATGGAGGTTCTTTTAGTCCACCCGGCAACGGGGGATGAGATCACTACATGTGGGTAAAGTGGTGCAAACTCTGCAGAGTCAAAACTGTCATGACAGCCGTGCTCACGGTCAAGAGCGGCTTGGACTTATTCATGATTAGAGGATGATGGCTTTGGAAGTTGTGGGTGTTAAGCGGCGAGCTTAACATTGGAAATGATGTTATGGTTATTTGATTATGATGATGGGATGGGAGTTTGGGATCATTTCACCTGTGTAGTAATGAAGGCGCTTAATAAGCTAAGGTGATAGGTATTAATTGCGTAGTGCTTTAACCATGAGTTCAACCTCTCCTTGCTCTAGCCATGCATGACATAACTTTCCCACACTTGTTGAGTACCATCGGTACTCAACCTTGCATATTTGTTGGTTTATATTGCTGCTCAGGTCAAGATAATGAGGTGGTGTATAATGATCAAGACTTTGGACCCGAAGAAGGTTTCTAGGTTCATGGAGTCCCCCGGGCAACGCCTGTGACGGAGCCCACGAGAATAATTATTCCGCTGCTAGTTTATTTACTTGTGATAAACTTATTATTGTCCATCGAGACATTTGCTATGTAAGACTTATTTATATTCGACATCTGGCTTGTAATAAATGAAGCTTCACTATTTGTCATCACATGTATGAGAATATGATCCTGGCATACATGTGATATTCACTTGGTTGTTCTTCGGAAAAACCGGGTGTGACAAAAGTCTTGTGAAGTAACCACACCGCTGATGAAACCACGTGGGAAAGCGAGGACTTTCTCCATTTAAATTTTCCCGGCTTGTTTGTACCATATGTCCAGCAGTCATTCTCTCTTCCTTCTTCTATTTATAATCTCGGGACGGGATTCTTTTAAGGGGGGAGGAATGTAACAGCCCTAACTTTTGTAAAGTTTGATTTCAACTTATGAAACAAAGTTAAGGCGAAGAAAGACTATAGTTGTGTCACATAAAATGATGAACACACAAATGGACATGTAAAGGAGTTAAAAAAATTCTCTAGCCCATGCTCAACACATGTTAACCTAGGGGAAAGAATTTCACTCCCAAAAATCTAACTCATGTGCACCTCCTTTATGAGTAGAGTGGAGGGAATTTAAACACAATTTGAATTCTTTTGAAAGGATTCATGTTCAGATTGCCCAAATGCATCCAAGTGAATTCACCGATGCATTCCTCATGTATTCAAGAGCCTAGGTTTCAAATTTGGAGAATTTTAGGGTTCATATACTATTTATTCCGAGGAATAAATGAGGGAGAGTTCAAATTCAAATCTGAATTTGAAAACTGAACCAAACATGCTCAATTTTGAAATTTGGGTTTAGATTCAAATTCCTCACATCATGTTCGGTCTACCGTCCAATTTTGGTGGAATTTGGACGAAGGCGGTGCGGGATATTAAAGCACAGAGGGGGGAGATATTTGGGGTGATGTGGCCCACATGTCATACACACACACACACAACACATACCGACTCTGTTTTCTCCCGGTGCAACGCGCGTGCGACAGCTCCCGGCAGCCGACCTCACCCAATAATCTCCGGTGCCACCTCCTGTTGCTGAGCCGTTGTGCGGTCTAATCATCTACACAGAGCGTGCACCAAAGCCCTTTTGCTTCTTCCACTCACTCTCTCTCCTTCGGTGGTCTGCTCTCGTGAAAAACACCCGCCCTCGGCCGCTCTGTTCTTTCTGATCGCCGGCCACCAACCGAGCCTCGGTTGCTCAAGATCCCCAAAGCAAAGAGCAGCGGACACGAGTGCTCTAGTCGGCTAACATCTTCTTGCACGGTTCCGTGCTCGTTTGTGCGCGGGAATTCAGAGATACGGCCGTGCGCCCAAGTGAAACCTAAGAAGACCAAGCTCGGCCACTGTGGACAGCTCACACCGAAGGAGATCACGCCCAAGCAAGCCAACCCCTCGGTGCACCCACGACCGGAGCTGCTCACCCCAAAGCTCATCCCAAGCCGTAACTCCTCGGAGGAGAATTTTGAGAATTTCTCCCGGCTGGCACAAACCGACCCCAAGGTAGGGAATTGCAAAATTCATCGTCAACTCATGTTGTTAATGCTTCACACTTCGCACAGAGGTTCCTCACTAGCTAGCGCACATCCTCGAATCTAGGCCGAGAAATTAGGTTTAGAGCGAGAATTCCAAGTTCTTGCCACGGGAAAACTGCCGGACCCCATCGGCCGCACGGTGCTGATGGGTTTGGAGAGCTCCACGGCTCGTTTAGCCTCCATGCCCATCATATACACCTTCCCCTGGTGCTCTAGAGCAAAAAATCCGAACATTTTGTGTAGAATTCAATTTGCACAGACTCGCCGGAACCCTAATCCTTGCTGTTGCCGGTGCGCGCGTGTTTTCGGGCATTGCCGGCCGCCGGCGACTCCACCAATGTGTTCAGCGTGGTGAATAATGGGGGGGGGGGGCGAGCAGGGGGTCAGGAGGTGGCCTGGAAGGCCCTTCCGGTGACCCTTGCCGGAGGGCACCGCCGTGGGCTCGGTTGGCGCGAGGTTGAAGAAGAGGGCTGTCAAGTGGGACCCACTGTCAGAGTTTAAACATTTCCAGGATTTTCCCATTTCAGTTAAAACTTTAAATAGCACAACTTTGTGTAGGAGTGTCCAAAATTTATCAAATAAATTTTGTTGGATTCCTCTCAGAGAGGACTATCCAGGGGTGCATTCCAACATTTATGAAAATCCCTGGATTTGGCTCATTAATTTATACATAAAGTCTGGTAGGATTTATTCCAGTAGTTCTGTGTATTGGAAAATTCCCGAATTTGGGCAGGAAATTTCAGAGGCATTGGACCTCATTTGCTTGGTCAAATGATGTGTTAATTCTTTATGTCTCTGAAAAATGGGAAAATGAACAGAGCCATTTTCAGACATTTCCCTAATCCTTGTAAAATCCATATCTCCATGTAGGAAACTCCAAAAATGGTAGAACCAATTCCTATGGACTCAAGACATTTTGTACTTCACAAAAAATCTACTTTGCAGCATAGGAAAGCTTAAGATCTAGGAGGTAAGGGCAGATTAGTGAAAACCACATAAGGAATTGTTGTGTTCACCTTGAGCCATTTCATGAGCTCAATTTTTGCACACTGCGTAAATACCTTCCATAGAAGCTGTGGTTAAATTTTTAGCTTCACTGGACCTCTGGAACTTGTGCTACCATCCTTTAGGTTTAAGTGTTCATATAATGGACTTAATCACATGGTGATTAATAGTACCTCCATTTCACTTAGCATCTTTTTCTCTAAGGTCGTAGATCCAAAAACAGAAATCTTGCTGTTGTTTATCCCTCTTATGTGTGAGTTAACTTGTACAACAGCTTTGAATCATTTTCTAAATTGCTTTTGAATACATGTGCATAAATCATCTTAATTGCTCACGTGACGTCGACGTTCCACGAGGACTAAACTCCGCAGTGAGGATCTCCATCTCGTGATGAGTTTGGCGGATTCTCCGGAGGAAGACTAACTCCTAGCTTCTAACAAAACCGTTAAGCAAGGCAAGCCCCAGTTTGCATATAAGTACCGCATTTAATTTTTTCTTTACTTGATATTGTGCATTATGCCTAGGATGCTTGAAACCCACTTGCATGTCTATTAAATCTCTGAGTACAAGGTTTAGTGTAGGCTCTGCCTCGTCATAGATGCTAGGCTAATGTTGTAGCTAGCTCGGTAGAAGTCGAGTAGTAAAAAGCAACTCGCGAGAAAGGTCGAATAATGGAGTTTACTCACGAGAGGTTGATGATAAGAGCACCCTCACGAAAAATGAGATGGGGACGGGGAGTTCCTGTAGGATGGAGCACTCAAGGTTGTCTCGACCTGCGATGGGTGTGACAATGCTTGAGACCACATTGGGTCTGGGCCGGGATGGTAAGGCAAATGTGGAGGTTGGGTTTAGCCCCGTCCGTATCGGTTAAGGACCGCATATATGCAGCCCTGCTGGACAAGATTAAGCTGTACCGGATATATAGTGGGGTATGAGACCCATGAAACTGATGTAATTCGATGGACCGTGATATATAAACTCATCCTTCGCGTGGGAATGGCGTTGAGAAGGCGGGAGGTGTAAATCCTTTAGCGAGCAACTTCGACGTGTCCGCGTAGAGGACCATCCTGATCGGTGCGAAACGTTTTTCTATGTCAGGTGTCGTGTGAAAGGTTGCTGCATACAACGTAAGAAAGAGCTCTTGTGAGAGTCTTTCGAGGCGGGTGTATGTGTCGTGTATTCTAGATTGTTATTGATTTGAATCGCTGTCGCTCATAGAAGAAGATTGAGCATACTTGCCCACTACGCCGTGATGTAGTAAGAAGAGGAACTAAGTCTCTTAACATGTTGTTTGTGGCTTAATCATTGTACTGGAACCTTGACTGAATTAGATAAGCGTTTCTTGTTTGATTGTGGACTTCCATGTTGTGAGGCGTGAGGACCACTAAAATGAAGGCAATGAGAATCTGAATATAAGGATCAAGTTTAGTCAAGCTTCATTTTGCAAAATTCATGTTCCTACTGTCTTACTACCCCTGCATGTAGAGTTACATGTTTAGGATTGATGGTTAAGACTTGCTGGGTCTTAGTGCTCACGGTTGCTTCTGAGTTGTTTTTGCAGGTAGCAAGATGCCTGCTACGAAGAAGGTTGTTCGGTGAGACGTTGAACCTCATGGTCCGTACAACTCATCGAAAACCTAGCCTTTGCCTTACTTGGTGAAGCTAGTAGGAAGCGTTCACAGGCTGAACAACTTCTCTTCAGCGTAGTTAGGGTCGAGAGTGAGTAGATGTCCAGCTTCTAAATTTGTCTGCGTGTGTACATTATGTTGTAAAACAGCTTATCTTGAGTAAACAAATGGTTCCATATGTTCTTACCTTCTTTTCGTGCATGCTGTTGGGTGCCGCATCGCACGGCACGACCCAGTGCGATCCCCGGGCGAGCGGCGCGACCCCGTCAGGGGCGGGGCGCCCTCACAGCGTGGTATCAGAGCCGCATTGGGAATAGAACGCATGAAAAGAGTCTATTTTCAAAAACTTATAGGTATACGAGTGAGGAACGTATAATATGCCCACATAAGGATTATTATTAGCATAGTTACTTAAGGTGGCAAGCTGACCTTTTGTTACTCTTCAGTATTTCAATTCTGTAACGACGCACCTACGTGGAGGTAAGAATGGTAAGGAATGCTACCGAAAGCGGATCAATTTTGGTTAGCTCCCCCATACGAGGAAAGTAGTGTGGGATGTTCAATTGAGCAAAGGACGGGAAGTGAATATGTTTTCTAAGACTCTTCATGTCTTAGAGACATATGAATGGCACTAGCCTCCAGTGCGCAAACCCAGGGGCTAGAGGAGGAGACCCCATTGTGTGGTTTGTAACACGAAGTATGTTCTATAGGACTCTTCATGTCCTATGAGGCTTACGAAAGCGCTGTTCCACCAGTGTGCTTTATTGCAAAGGTGTGGAACCCCTCGTCGGGTGGTGAATAACCCGATCATGTGCCTTGAGATGTGGCTTGACTCAAGGACGACCCATATGACAATGATACGGGGCGTATGTTTTTACTATGATATGAACCTGCCTGAAATGACAAACCATTGTGTGCATCACTATCGAGTGATTTTCTGCAGGTACCTTAACCACGAGTAGAACATTGCGTATAGAAAACGTTTGTGAGTGATCGTGTTAGTGCCACCACTTGAGACGTATATGCCGGTATAACGCCGGTTAGGATTTTTGATTTGGTGAGGATACGTAGTACCGTGATATGTTTTGAACTGCAAGAAAAAGGAGGTTTGCAAAGAAAAGAGTAAATTTGGAGTCTAGTATTCTATTAGGGGGTAATGAACTCCTATATTGAACTAAGTCAATTGGGAGTATAGATTGATTCACAAAGACTTAGGAATAACTTCCCCTATTTTTGACAGAATTTTTGCTGAAATTGAACATGAATTGGTTGAACCCAGTGGAGGTGTGTGATACATTTCTGGAAATATTTTGAAGTCTTCTACAACTTTTCTGTAGAAGTCCAGAAAATAATCTCCCTCCAAATGGATGAGATTCTCAGATGAGTGTGGACTGTCCAAAAACAGGGCAGACACAAAATGCTCTCTGGAAATTTCTGTATTTCGACCATAACTTCTTGTAGAAAAATTTATAAGTTTCAAGTAATACACCGTTGGAAAGTTTAGGATATGTGCTACGACTTTGTAGTTCAAAGTTTCTCAAGATTTGGAGTTGAAATTGATGAAATCTTGCGGACAAAACAGCCACTTTCAAAGGAGGTGCTGTCAAAATTGTTTCAGATTTCTGTCAACTTTGAAATATCACAACTTTTGATACAGAACTGATATGAGGGCAAATAAATACTCGTTGGAAATATATTTAAGTTAACTATAACTTTGATATTCAAGTTGAGACATGAAATTTCCATTTTAATATTCATATTCTGAGATTAAGACCAATTGGTCATTCTGAACAGAGTATTGCTTATTGCCTATGTAACTTAGGACTTGTTGTGGACAGGGATGTTTTAGACTTCTCTAGGTTCCGTAACATGTTCTTGAGTTATTTTTCAGTTTTTCCAACTGTTGGAATTAAGGGTTTGGACAAACTTGCTCAAGTTTGGTAGATTTCAGAATTATTGAAACCCTGGTTAGATTGTGTAGTGCTGCAATATCTAAGTGATACTTTTACGGTTAAGGTTTTCCAGTTCAAGTTGAGTTTAAACTTTGAATTTTAACTGTAAATTTCTCACTCTTGCAGTATGAAACACAATCATTCCAGGAGTGAGGTTGGTGAGTCGAGTCACGGTGAAAATAATTCGCCACGACAAGAAGTGCCGACATCATCAACCAGATTGGCGGAAATCTTAGGAAAGATGGCTGAGTCTCTCGATTTGTTGGTGCAACAAAGAATCCGACAGGATACCCTACAGCAAGTCCCCCCGCCAAGCACTTATTTGGATTTCTTAGCAACACAACCACCGTTTTTCTCGGAAGTGAATGAACCGTTGGAGTCGGCTCATTGGCTCCAATGTATTGAAGCCAAGTTTGATATGCTTGAGTGCGATATATATCAGAAGACTTTATTTGCCGCTCAACAACTCCATGGAGCTGCTGGAGCTTGGTGGACGGAGTACATCGCTACTCTTCCTGAAGGTCATCGTGGGACGTGGGAGGAATTCTGGAATGTTTTCTGGGCACGTCACATTTGTTTGGGAATTCTTCGAACAAAGTATCAGGACTTCCTGGAGTTAAAGCAAGGAGAAAGGAGTCCGTACGAGTACTTCAAGGAGTTTGAAGACTTGATGCAATACGCCACTCATACGGTAGACTCGGAAGCGTTGAAGTGTGAGTATTTCTTCTGAGGTTTGAATGTTGAACTTAAGGAACAAGTGGACTTGTTCAATAACAGTATTTACAATGAGTTGGTAAATGCCGCTATTATTAAAGAAGACATGCATCTCCGTTTCCAAGCGGAGCTGAAAAGGAGTATGCCGCCGGACAGTGATAGCGAAGTTCGTTCGAACTATCGAGTGTGGTATTACTCGCCAGTCAGGCAAGAAATTCAGCCTGTGGTGCAACTCCCACAACCACGGCTGGAGTTACTCACTTATGAGCTTCCACCTCAACAGCAGAGATCAGAAATTATTTGTGCAACCCTACCGCAACCAGCTATGCATGAATCCTCGTGTTAGTAGAGAGCTGAGGATTTCTGCAACATGAAATTGTTTGTATGAATTACCTCCACCTCGTGTTTGTAACTCTCACAAACACGAGTGTGGCTATTCACGGCTGGAGCTGAGCAGAGCCACAGTCGTGTGTCGTCTCATCAATGCTCAGATCAGCACCGTGAACCTTCAAGGAAGGATCTTTCAAAAGCTGGCAGGGTTAACTACACTGCTATTGGGGACATTGAAAAAGGCGAACCAGTTTTAGTGGGAACGTTCACCTTAAATAAACAACCAACTTTCGTGTTGTTTGATTCCGGAGCCACCCACAATTTTATTAGCAGAGACTATGTGCTGAAGAATTATCTTCCATTTAGCACAGTCAAGCATCCGTTTCATATCAGCCACCCGGAGGCAAGATATCAATTAATGAAATGATCTCTCGGGTACCTTTATGTTTGGATGGAAACATCTATCCTGCAGCCTTATCATACTCAAAGGCCAAAGGATTGATATTTATTTTGGGGATGTCATGGTTGACACATTATGGAGCTATCTTTGATATCAGCTCTCGGACTGTCCAACTGAATTCCCCAATACACGATTGCAACACATTGAATCTTGTGGATCCATCACAACGAGTTGCAGCGGTGCATCAGATTGAAGCTCCTAAGCTTGAGGATATTCCAGTGGTATGTGAATATCCAAACGTGTTTCCCAACGACTTGACAGGCATGCCGCCCGAACGTGATCTAGAGTTCAAGATTGAACTAGCACCGGGAACAACACCTATTTCTCGGCGACCATACAAAATGGCACTGAAGGAGCTAGCAGAATTAAAGGAGCAGCTGAATGACCTCATGGACAAAGGTTTTATACGCCCAAGTTCATCACCTTGGGGCTGTTCCGCTCTCTTTGTCAAGAAGAAGGACGAGACATTGAGATTATGCGTAGATTATCGTCCATTGAATGTTGTCACTATCAAGAATAAGTATCCACTACCGCGCATCGATATTTTGTTCCATCAACTAGTGGGTGCTAAGGTATTCTCCAAGATGGATCTTCGGTCCGGGTATCACCAGATAAAAATATGGGCAGAAGATGTACCTAAGACGGCGTTCTCGACGAGATATGGACTTTATGAATATCTTGTCATGTCATTTGGGTTGACCAATGCTCCGGGTCATTTTATGTATCTCATGAACTCGGTGTTCATGCCGGAGTTAGACAAGTTCATCGTGGTTTCCATCGATGACATCTTGGTCTATTCAAAGTCAGAAGAACACGCTGAACATTTGCGTATTGTACTCCAACGCTTGAGAGATCACAAGCTATATGCAAAGTTCAGTAAATATGAGTTTTGAATCAGCAAAGTGTCGTTCTTGGGCATATTATTTCATTGGAAGGCATCGCTGTGGACCCAAGTAAAATCGAGCAAGTGCTGACTTGGAAATCTCCAACATCTGTTCATGAAGTGAGGAGTTTCCTAGGTTTAGCGGGTTATTACTGGAGATTCATTCTAAACTTCTCCAAATTTGCTAAACCTATGATGAAGCTATTGAAGAAAAGCACCAAGTATGATTGGAGCAATTCATGTGAACAAGATTTTCAAACGTTAGTGAAGCATCTCACCACAGCTCCGGTTTTGGCCCAGCCGGACACAACGAAGCCTTTTGATGTTTATTGTGATGCATCAGGCATTGGTCTTGGTTGTGTGTTGATGCAAGAAGGACGTGTGGTCGCGTATGGATCCTGACAACTTAGGGGTCATGAGAAGAATTACCCGACGCACGACCTTGAACTAGCTGCAGTGGTCCTTGCATTGAAAATATGGAGACGTTATTTACTAAGCAATCTAGTACATCTCTACACTGACCACAAGAGCTTGAAGTACATCTTCACACAGA
This sequence comes from Neostapfia colusana, assembly GCA_030760725.1. Classification (NCBI taxonomy): domain Eukaryota; kingdom Viridiplantae; phylum Streptophyta; class Magnoliopsida; order Poales; family Poaceae; genus Neostapfia; species Neostapfia colusana. Next base: position 37,472,032 of record JASWHV010000016.1, read on the forward strand.
AAGAACTGAATATGAGGCAGCGAAGATGGCTGGAATTGATTAAGGACTATGAACTTGAGATTCATTACCATCCGGGCAAGGCAAATGTTGTTGCCGACGCACTTAGTCGAAAGCCCACGTTCACCATTTAGCCATGGCTGCACATGAAGAAGGAGAACCAAGCCTACGCTTAGTTACCTATGGATCGCTGTTCAACCTCACTCTTATTCCTACAATCCGAGATGAGATTGTAGAGGCTCAGAAGAGAGACAGGGGTATGTGTCACATCCGAATGAGAGTGGACAGAGGTGAGTTGAAGATGTCCCGCAAGGATGAAGAGGGTACTTTATGGTTTAACAACCGCATAGTGGTACCCCAGAATACAAAATTACGGAGGAAGATAGTGGATGAAGCTCATTCATCCAAGTACTCCATTCATCTTAGAAGCAATAAGATGTACCAGGACTTGAAATCTAAGTTCCGGTTGACACGGATGAAAAGAGAGGTTGCAAAGTACGGATCCGAGTGTGATACGTGTCGGCGGGTTAAAGCCGACCATATGAGGAAAGCCAGACCACTTCAATCGCTGAAGGTTCCAGCATGGAAGTAGGAAGACATAAGTATGAACTTCATCGTTGGTTTTGTAAAAGCCCAAGAGGTCACTTGCTAAAAGGTTCATCACCTCACCACACACAGCTAACTTAGTGGTTAGCTTTGAGAAGAGCAAGTAAACACAATCAAGAGGGCGATTAGAGGGGAAACCCATAACTCTAAAAAGTAGGAGTTCATACACATAAACATGAGAGGCTGAGTTCACCCCTAGAACTTAAATATTCTTGGGAAGGCTCAGGCCAAGTTTCATGCAAATCCAAACTCTTTTGAGCCACTTTTGGAGACATTTGAAAAAGGGGGTATTTGAATGCAAATTCAAATTTCAGCTAGTTTTCATCACTTGAATTCAAAAGTTGACATCATATTCAAACTCAGCACATTTTTCTGAGTTAGTCTACCAATTTTCATCCTCATTGGAGTCCATCTTGTCGGGAGCTAAATTCGCATGAATTCAAAACTTAATTTGAATTCCAAATTAAAACGTGAAGCAAATTTAGCCGAATCAACATCAAGTTGCAGAATTCAAATTTCATTCCATGAATTTGAGGCAAAGTCTACCATTCAATTTTGAGTGGTTGTTATATTTGCAGCAGAGGGGAGGAAAAGGAGTAGAGGGGAGAAAAGGGCCCACATGTCAGTCAAGCCACTGAGTGAAGCAACACCCGCGTGCGCTCTGTTCTCCAGGTCTCTGCAGCGTTTGCCACTGAGATGCTCGGGTTTCCACCTCCTCAGCGCACGACGGGCTGGTGCACCACAGCTGCTGCTTGCTCACGAAGGCACCCCGAATGCTGCAACCCACGGACCGTGCTCTGTTTCACCGCTCGACAAGGAAAAGCCGCCGCTCGCTGCCATCTCTGAAATTTGATCGGGAGAAGACCAAACTCGTGCCTCCGAGCTCCCCGAGATGCACAAATGTCACTGAAGGATCCTCTCCTACCTTCTCCACACACCACCGGGTTAGCCAAGTTTCCCTAAACCGAGAACACAACTTCCTCCGTGGCAACCTAAACAAACCGGCAACTGGACGTCCGTGGACAGCTCTCCACAGAGGTTTTCACGCCTGAGCAAGCACGGCCACAGGAGTGCACTGCCTTGGTGATGCTTCATCCAAAACTTGGAGCAAGCCGTGAACCCTAGCAGCTGAATTTGCCGTTCTTCTCCCGAAGCACCTCCACGGACCTTTCGGTATGGAATTCCAAAATTCGCACTCAATTCTCGCTTAGATTTCATCAAATCGTGCACAAAGGAGCTAGAGTAATCGGCGACCAACTTTTCATCACAACCCTAGCCTTAACGCCATGTAGACCGATCAATTTCCATTTTTCTGAGCTCAACCATGGTGGCACCAATCGGGCGCATGGTGCGAACCCATTTAGAGGTGTTTCACGCGCCGGTTCTTACTTGCCGAGCTTCCCTAACATCCAAGGATGCTCTAGTGCCAATCACTTGCACGTTTGGCGGGTTAGAACCACCGGCCGATGGCACCGGACCTCTCCCGAGGCCGCCGCAGGTCACCGGCACGTTTCCGGTTCCCTAGCGCCCACGCAAACCCCACCAACCGATTCCCCATAGCTGAAAACTCATAGGCGGCGAGCCTCAGGCCGAGAGGTGGCCAGAAACACCGGTCCGGAGAGCTCCGGTGGAGGTCCGGCGAGGGAGCAGCGCGGGAGCGGGAAATAACCCGAGGAGGAAGAAGACTCAGGTGGGTCCCGCGTGTCAGTGACCGATAGTTTAAATCTCGGATCGGATGTGGCTCGGGATTTTGTGTGAATACGCGGGAGACTCTGCGGACCCCGTGTGGTTTGGCTGTAGAGCTGAAATGTAGCCCCGGGACCCACCAGCTGGTTTAAACTTTTATTTGAATTTCAGAATTTGATTCAAAATTCAACTAGCTATAACTTTTGCTCGGAAGCTCGAAATTAAGTGAAACAAATTTTGTTGCATTTAGGTTTTCGAGTACTTTCCAGAACAACAAGTTTCAGCTCATGAAACTTATTGTTTTTCCAGAATTAATTCCCTAAACTTTAAACTGTTGGGAATTTTATCTGGAGAATTCCTGGGTGGAAAATTCTGAAATTTGGCTGGGGTGTTCATTTGAAAATCCTTGAGTCACAGTAAAAGTTTCAGATCCATCCAAGTTCTTTAGTTTCCCTAATGGTGTGATTAAGTGAACTGCCCTGAGAAAATGGAAAAATGCACAGAAACATTTTTCAGATTTTCTCAAATCTTGTTTAGGCCATAACTCCCTCTAGGATTCTTCAAATGACAGGAAACCAATTCCATTAGAACCATCTCAAATTCTAGTTTCCAGAAAGTAATGATTGGAGCCATGAATATCCCTGGATATCCTTAGAAGCTCTAGTAATGACCAAATAGACTTTTATTTGTACAGAGCTCAAATGAACCTTGTTTCAGATAAAACTTGGTCAAGTCTCTGGTTAGGATCCTACCAAGCCACCATAAAAATTTCAAAGCCAAAGGGGAGGGCTAGCTAGAGTTATGGTATTTACATCGTCAGTTCCAAACTTTGCATTTAAATTGACATATCGTTAATTGCTTACGTGTAGTCGCTGAAGGCGAGGAAACCCCAGAAGTGCTGGACTTTTTCCTTCCGGACGAGGCCCTAACTTCTGACCAGCAGCAACAAGGCAAGCCCCGGTTTGCATTAACAAGTTTTATAAAGTTTTGCTTTATGTATACTTAGCATGAGTTATGTTTGTGCATTAGATGTAGGATGGATGAAACCCAAGTGCATAACCAGATTTTTCCTACAAGAGTGAGGGTAGTGTCTAAGTCCTCGAGTAGTCAGGCTGTGCTTAATGTTCATATAACTTTGGTACAAGTCGAGTAGTTGGAATCTACTCGCGAGTATAGTCTATGGGACACACGGGATTGGTTCGAGTGAGGTGAGATCACTTTAGTAAGAAAATGAGACTAGGCGGGGGCTAGGGCGCAGCAAGAGGAAGTCTTGTGGGCGCAGCCCTGTCCATGTCAATGGAGGACCGATCCGTGTGCGGCCCTGCTGAACAAGTATTGAACGTACCGAAGGCATACCGGATATATGGGCCCCGATAAACCGATGTAACCTATACCTCCGGGCGTTGAGGCATAACACACCGATTTATAGGTGTAGGTTGAGGGCAGCAAGGTGGAAATCCACTAATGGGCATAGAGAGATGCTCCGTGTAGGGAACCTCCTGTCCATTTGGATGCGACCGGTTCGACGTTTGGGCTGTTTGGTGAAAGGTTGTCCTGTACGACATTGAGTGAGCGTGCTGTGCAGCTCCACGGGTGGGCGTACGTGACGTGCTATTCGGGTATCCCTGCAGGTGTATATCGAGTCGATTCGCCATCCCTCGCGGTGATGAGTACCGCTTGTTCACTGCATTGTGACATAGATAAATTATGGAATATTGTGATTCAATTCTGCTGATATGTATAAATTGTACTGTTACATGTGTGCCACCAAATATCGCTTACTAAATTTCAGATTCATGAACTGTTAACTTGCGGCTAAAAGATGAATTAAGGATGAACTTGTAGGCGTGTCCGTTTGCTGCAATTTACCATCCTATGTTCGTTGTGAACTGCATGTAGAGTTTCATGCATAGGTGAGTCAGTTAAGTCTTGTTGAGCCATCGTGCTCACGGTTGCTGCTATAAGTGTTTTTCAGGTAAGGACTACCCCACAGACTCAGGGTACGAGTTCACCGGCGAGGGCTATCCTCCGTCGGGGACCACGGCTGAGTGGGAGCCGTACACGCCGCGCTGAGCTGAGGAGTGGGGCTAGTGTGGGTTGTCCATAGGGCTGGACAACCGACTTTTGCTAGTTAGTTGGGTGTGAGTTGTATAAATTTAGCTTTCGCAGTTGTATACTCTGTATTTAGATATAAACTGAAGGCTTGTACTACTTTGTACATATTCAGTTTGTTTTCTATGTAATACAATGTTGTCCTTATGCTGTGTGCTGTCGGGTGTCGCATCGTGCGGCACCACCTTCTGAGATCCTGGGCGTGCGGATTCTGGTCCGTCACAGGCTGGTATCAGAGCTGCTTAGGAGATAGCACACTAATTAAGGACTGTATTACGGGAGAACTTAGGATTATGGTGAGGATTCGCTAGTATGCCCAAGTAAGGACTATATTAGCATAGTTACTTAAAGTGGCATGACTAACATATGTGTTATAATTCTGAATTTTGATTTTGTAACGACGCACCTACACTCAGGTAAAAATGGTAAGGAACACCACCAAAAGCGGTTCAATTTTGGTTAGCTCCCTTGACGAGGAATGTGGTTCAGGGATAGATCTCACAGCTTGGTGTGAGACATCAATATGAAACTCTTGGACTCTTCATGTTCCTGAGTTCATATGAAACGTTGGTCCCTAGCATGCATTAGGCAAGCAAGTGGAGACTCCATCGTGTGGTCAGTAACGCGATAGTCTGTTCTTCTGGAAATAGCCTAGGAGGACATACGCAGCGCTTGCCATCGGCGTGCCCTGCAGGGCAGTATGTGGTATCTGTTAGATTGATAAAATTCCCAACCATGATGACCCGTTCGCGTTCTACTCGGGTTCCCCATCGTGTGGTGTAAACACACGATCACGAACCTTCAGACGTGGTTTAACTCAAGGACGACCGTATGGCAATGATATGGGCGTATGTATTTACTTTCAAATTATGGACCTGCCTGAAATGACAACAACCTTTGAGTGCATCACTATTGAGTGTTCTTCTGCAAGTACTAACCACGTATGTCAACCGTGTAGTGTACGTGTGTGAGAGACCGTTTAGTGCCAGAATTGAGACGTATATGCCGGTATAATCCGGGTAGGATTTTTCTTTTGTGAGGAATGTAATACCGACATATAATAGGCATTTGCATTAAAGATTAACAAGGAACGAAAATAACCAAGTCTCAATATTTAGGACCCTGGTTGGGTAGAAAAATTCAACAGTTGGTTAGTTTAGCTCAAAGGGATTGAAAAACAGAGTGCTCTGTTTTGGGCAGCAAGTTGCTGAAAGTTAACAGAGCATAATTCACAGGTTACTTAGCCAATGGGGGTGTGGGATACAGTTCTGGAAAGGTGTTTAAGCTCTACAACTATGTTGTAGACTTCCACAGCAGAATCACACCATAAACTGGTTTAAATCCCAGAGGAATGTAAACTGTCCAGAACCAGGACAGGTTCAAAAACTCTCTTTTCAAGCATAACTTCCTGTAGAAAAATATAAAATTTTCATATGATACATTTTTGGAAATGGCAGGAGATATTTCACATCTTTGTAATTCAATGTTCCTGCAATTTCAGCACGGAATTCAGTGGAATTTGGAGTTGAAAACAGCAACTTCTAAAGGAGGTGCTGTTGAAATTCTTCCAGAAATTCTGTTGAATTTGAATTATCATAACTTTTTAACCAGAGCTGATACGAGGGCAAATAAATACTCGTTAGAAGTATACTGAAGTTAACTTTAATTTTGGTATTCAGCTTGAGTCATGAAAATGGCCAGCACCAGATCAAAATCTGGGATATGTAGAAACTGGTCATTCTGGGCAGAGGGATGGACAGTTGAACACATTTGAGAGATTGTTGTACCCTAAGGGGGTTTGATTACTTCCAATGGGGTAGCACATACTCATGAGTTGTTATCTTCAACTAGTGAAAGGTTTGAGTATATTTCTGACTCAAGTTTCTTTTGCTAGAGACCATGTTTGTGTCGTATTGAAGATAAAAGGGTAGTATACGTGATGACAAAGCGATATTAATGACTCGTAGTGACCAAATCTAGTTGAGATGAACTTCCAAAGAGGAAGTCCATCAAGTTCGATTTAACTAGTTTGTATTTGGTCTGGTAATGGTGTAGCTTGTGCAAAGTTATTACATTATCTATTGCGAGATGTATCGCACGTTTATTGTCATTATGTCTTTATGCCTATTTTATTGAACTGCATGAAGTATGTTGCAGGACTGATTTTATTGTCGTATGGTTGCAGATGGTTCGTACATGGGCCACACATGAGGTTTGTGGCTCTAGCCAGCAGGGGGGTGATGACTCCCAGCCACCTGCCTACGACAGTACCCCGCAGCAACAACCACCACCGCCGCCTCCGCTTACACTAGCGGATGTGGTCGCGGCACTTGTGGGTTGTGACGCCCCTGTTCCGAGAAAACCTCGGAACCGAGCTGATGCATATGTGTGCCCAGGATGTTCATCACACATACACATATAATCCACAAACTGAATTCAGAATATAACCACGAATAATAGGGTTTTATTACAACGTCTCATGAGTCTCTAACTCATTCTAGCAGCGGAAGTCTTATTCTAGCAGTGGAAGTCTTCTAAACTATTGCGGAAGCAACTAAACAGCCGCAGCGACTCCATCATATACTCCACAGGCAAGTTGACGGTAGATCACACGCCTAATACTCCACATGATCTTCAAAGTACTCCTCTCCTGTTGCTGATGATGTATGATAATGCAAGGGTGAGTACATGTCGTACTCAGCAAGTGCGGGAAGTATGACATGTAGCTTATAACAAGGTAGGTATAAAAAGGCTCATTGCATAAAAGTAAAGTTTATTTTACAAAACATGATAAAAACAGAAACTAGCTTTAAGTGAATTAAATCCCAACATGTATCCAATTAAAACATCAACATACCTCCATCATATTTCACCTCTTTTCATGTCTCATCAGACATTCATCTTTCTCAACTTTTTCTCTTGCTCATGAATACCATCTTGTATTTATTACCATCTCATCTCATATTCAATTCCATCTCATACCTAGACCAAAGCTCATTATCACGACTTAACAGTCCCATTCTCATCACCAAGACTCAACAGTCCCAAAAAAACCAAATCCAAAGACCAAACCAATACCCAAACCAAGTACCAACCCAATAACCATCCCATCTAATCATGGAAGTTGGCCAGGCGTTTGTGACCGTAAGCACGGCTATCATGATAGTTTTACACCCTGCAGAGTTTGCACCACTTTACCCACAAGTTTGTGATTTTGTCACCCATCGGCCACTGCAGAACCTCCATTATACCAGTACACAACCGTCGGTGTATGGCCAAGAGATCACAAAATAGCCTTTACAAAGGGGCTGCTAGATGTATGGACTCACTAAGGTTTCACCAGCAGGCTCGAATCACCATTCTTCCACCTACGGGCCCCCTCTTGTGCCATGCAGTTCCCAGGGCAGTCCTCTCTCGACTCCCATTCCCTGCGCCTTCCACGGTCCATAACAATCTAGTAACTTACCAAATTAGTCAGCTAAGCCGCACCCATACTTGGCCTTGTGGTGGCATTGTGTTTCTGGCATATGCTCGCATGAACCGGTCCTTAGATCTACGGCAAGTAACCACCATCTCATTCTACCACATCCACGAGCCAAGCTTTTCTAGATCTCCCCCGATCCATGTTCATTATCATCAAGTTCTCAATTATCATTATGAGTGCAGTAGCTAGACACATCCTATCTCGCTTCCCATATCTCGTGGACTCAGCAAAGCAAAACGACCATACCCGACTCATCAACTTTCCCGGCGACAAGGGTGGTCAACAAAACTAGTAAACTCCTATAAAAGGGTTTCCCATCAAGTTGACTCAAACATACACAATTTTCGCAAACAAAACAGCTTTCAAAACATGGGATCAATATGGTCAAGGGGCACTTGCCTTGTTCCTGTGGCTTCTGTTGCTCTGGGATCTCGAAGTCTTGGTGTTGTATTCCTTCGTAGATAGCTCCCTGAGCTTGTCCTTCTACTCACGATCACGCACATACAAGATTTACATCAATCAAACATCAAGCACAATCCTTATTCAAGATGCAATGGTGCATATGCATGCTAACCTATGGTGCTGTTTTATTAGATCAGTTTGTACGTGTTCTTGCATGTTTTAAGGGGTTTTGCATGGGGTTTTACGATGAACAAAGGTGTACGGATCAAATGTGGATGGGTGATGATCATGACTCTAGATCAAACCGATCAACACGTGATCTGTCCACGAAAAAGCTTTTGTTCGAAGGGATCGAAGGAACAGATGCAAAGAAACCGCAATGATGTCGTAAGGTGGTATTGGAGACCTACCTTACTTCCTTCGGGTCCTTCCTCCTAGCAAAAACAGATCGTCGGCTCTCCTCCGGCGATGGCGATCGTGTCTGGGCTCGTCGGCGGTCTCTCCGGTGATCAAACTCCGGCGAAGGGGTTTAGCTCGGCGAGTTTGGGGGCTAGGTATTCTAAGTTGTCGGCTTGGGAAGATGTTACGACCAAGGGGTGTTTCGGGTTCTTTTTATAACCGGAAAAAGAAAAGTCCTTCTCTGATTTGATTTCAAACAAGAGTCCTATTTGATTTATTTTTGGATCTTAACAACTTATCTCTAATCGATTTGGTGCGGTATCAATCGTGGAAGAATCTGTGTCCGTTTCCTCAGTACCGATACTCGCGTACAGGGGAAAAACCGCTTCAGAATCGCGTCCTTCCGCCGGGATAAGCTCCGGAGGCTCCACATGTCCAGCGGGGGCCTGGTCTCCCTTTTCAGCAGAGACAAGCTCTGGTTGCGCCACATGTCAGGCGGGCGGGACCTCCCTCTCCCTCAGAGGTGAGCTCCGCGTGCGCCACATGTCTGGCGGGTGGGACCTCCCTCTCCCTCAGAGGTGAGCTCCGTGTGTGCCACGTGTCTGGTGGGTCGGGACCTCCCCTCTCTCCAGAGACGAGCTCCGCGTACGTCACGTGTCAGTGCCGAACCTCCTCTCTCTTCGGAGGTAGCTCCAAATGTGCCACGTGTCAGTGTCGGACCTCCCCTCTCTTCGGAGGTAGCTCCGAATGTGCCATGTGTCAGTGCCGGACCTCCCCTCTCTTCAGAGGTGAGCTCCGAGAGTGCCACGTGTTCAGCAGTGCCGAATCTCCTTCCTGCTCAGAGATGAGCTCTGAGATCGACACGTGTCCAACAGCGTCAGACCTCCCTTCCTCTCGGAGATGAGCTCCGAGGTTGACACGTGTCCAACAGCGTCTTCTCCTCGAAGGTGAGCTCCGAGGACGACACGTGTCCAGTAGGACCGAATCTCTCGGAGGCGAGCTCCGAGGGTGACACATGTACGGCGGGGGCGGACCTCTCGGAGGCAAGCTCCGAGAGCGACACATGTCCCGTGGGTCGGACCTCTCAGAGGCAAGCTCCGAGAGCGACACGTGTCCCGCGGTTCTGGGCCTCGCTTCTCCGCAGTGACTAGCTCCGAGCCTGCCACGTAGCCAGTTAGCGGCGGACCTCACCCCTTTCGCAGGGATGAGCTCCGAAGGCGCCACGTGGCCAGCGGGCCGCGGGAAGTATCTTCGGCGCTCTCGGTGAACTGGAATTAGCTCTTTTCGGCTATCCTTTTGATTCTTTTTCTGTTTCCGATTCTTTTAAAATGTTTTCTCTACATGAATTATGAATGCATGCATGAATACGAAATTGAGGGTGTTACAAACCTACCCCCCTTAAATCGAATCTCGCCCTTGAGATTCGATAGTGGAGAATAGATGAGGGAATTCTGCCTTGATGTCTTCTTCACGCTCCCATGTGGCTTCGGCTTCTGTGTGATGTCTCCATTGCACCTTGCACCAACGGATCACCTTGCGTAGCTCGGGTGGTAGCTCCCAAACCGTGAGTTGGTGACATGCTCCCTTTCGGCTCAATGCATCATCTACTACATTGGCCTTTCCGGGGTGATAGTTGATTCCAACATCATAATCCTTGATGAGATCCAACCATCAACGTTGCCTCAAATTCAAATCCGTTTGAGTGAATGTGTACTTGAGGCTTTTGTGATCTGTATAGATCTCGCATCGGTGGCCTAGGATATTATGTCTCCAAATCTTCAAGGCATGTACCACGGCTGCGAGCTCCAAATCATGTGTGGGGTAATTCAGTTCGTGTTTCTTTAGTTGCCTTGACGCATAGGCTACCACTTGTCCTTCTTTCATGAGCACACATCCAAGCCCTTGTCTTGATGTGTCACAATATATGTCGAAGCTCTTGCTTAGGTCCGGCAATACCAAAATCGGTGTTGGGGTTAGCCTTTTTTTGAGCTCCTCAAAGCTTCCTTGGCATGCTGGGGTCCACTAAAACGCTTTTCCTTTCATCAGTAACTCTGTCATAGGCTACACTATCTTGGAGAAGTCCTTGATGAAACGTTAGTAGTATCCAGCCATCCCAAGAAAACTCTGAATATCCCTCACGTTTTGCGGTTGGTTCCACTTCAGAACATCTCCTACTTTTCCGGGATCAACCGGTACTCCTCTCTCGGAGATGATGTGGCCTAGGAACGATATCTCCTTTAGCCAAAATTGACACTTGACTGAGTTTGGCATACAATTGATGCTCTCGCGGCTTCTGTAATGTCAATCTCAAGTGTTCTTCATGTTCTTCCTCGCTCTTTGAATACACCATAATATTGTCGATGAAAACCACAACGAACTTGTCCAAGTACTCCATGAAGACCTTGTTCATGAGGTACATGAAATATGCGGGTGCATTCGTTAACCCAAAAGACATGACGGTATATTCATACGAACCATACCGTGTTCGAAAGGCAGTCTTGGGTATGTCGGAGGGCTTAATCTTCAGCTGGAAGTATCCCGACCAAAGATCAATCTTGGAGAAGACCCGGGCTCCTTTCATTTGGTCGAACAGGTCTTCTATACGGGGCAGGGGGTATTTATTCTTGATCGTCACCTCATTGAGAGACCTATAATCCACACACATCCTTTGGGTCCCATCCTTCTTGTCTACGAAGAGCACAGGGGCTCCCCATGGTGACGAGCTTGGTCGTATAAGACCCTTTTCTAGCTGCTCCTAAATTTGCTTCTTGAGTTCCACTAGTTCATTAACGGGCATCCTATAGGGCCTCTTTGCTATAGGTGCCGTTCCAGGTACCAAGTCAATGGCAAACTCAATGTCCCAGTCAGGTGGCATACCTGGAAGTTCTTCCGGGAACACGTCCGAAAATTCTTGAACCACCGGAATGCTTTCCAATGTTTCTCCTTCGACGTGGTTCAACGTTGCCTTCTCGGTTGCCGGTTGGGCTGACTCAAACTCAATACGGGTACCGTGCTCGTTTGTCAACTGCACGCTCCTCTCGGCACATTGGATTATTCCGTTGTGCTTGCTTAACCAATCCATTCCAAGTATTATGTCAAGCCCTTGGGAATCCAAGACAATGAGGTTGGCAAGGAAGTCTACCCCCCTTATTTTAAGGTTTATTTTCGGATATACTATATTAGTCCTCATCTCTCCACCGGGAGAATTAACCAACATAGTATATTTCAAGTGTGATATGGGTAGATTATACTTGGCAACATACTTGGATGATATGAATGAATGCGATGCTCCGGAATCAAATAAAACAACGGTTGGGTTGGAGTTGGCAAGGAACATACCAATCACGACGTCCTCAGCCTGTTGTGCTTCCTCAGCGGAGACATGATTCACGTTTCCCCAAGCATAGTTTTGCTGCCCATGGTTGTCTTGATTTGCTCCTCCGTTCGGCCGTGGGTTCTGCTTGGGCGCGTTGCTTGGTTATCCAAGACCTTTCTTCGGGCACTGACTTGCGAAGTGCCCATCTCTCCACATGCAAAGCATGCCTTGTTGCCCAAGAGAGCAGGAACGTTGGGCGGGGGTTTTGAACATAAGCGCCCATGTTGGGTCAGGGCGCAGGAGGCAAAGGCATACGAGGTGCATGCGTAACAGGACGTTGTTGTAGTGGTTGATTGGGGCGAAACGATCGATACTGTGGTGCAGCTGGGGGCATGTACCGAGGACGTATGTTGCTCCCTTGTGGCTGGTATGGAGTCTTTCTTTTGCCCTCTTGCTCGATCTCCCGGATCTTGCTCTCAACCACTATAGCTTTGTCAACTAGCTTTTGGAAGTTTGCATAGTCATTGTTGAGGAGCTGAACTTGGATCTCATTGTTCAACCCTCTCATGAACAAGTACTGCTTCCGTTGGTCCGAGTTGACGTCCTCGGGGGCATACCTTGACAGCTGCGTGAACTTGTTGAGGTACTCGTTCACGCTCTTCTTGACTTGGCGGAGACCTTCGAACTCTTGCCTCTTTAGCATAATGACTCCAACAGAGACATAATGAGAGCGGAAACTCTCCTTGAACTCAGTCCAAGTGATAGTCTCCGGGTTGTCATGAGCGTTGCATAGAGCATCCCACCAGTCAGCGGCTGCTCCCATGAGTTGGTGCGATGCGAAGAGAACTTTCTCTCGATCATTGCACCGAACTATGACAAGATTCTTCTCCATGGACTTCAACCAATCATCGGCCTCCATGGGATCATTAGCTTGTGAAAAAGTGGGTGGTCGAGTCCTCATGAACTCTCCCAATCGGTTGTGAGCCGGCGGTGGTGGCGGTGGTGGTGGTGGTGCAGGAACGGGGTTGTTGTTGTTGTTGGCTTGCAGCTGAACCAAAGTTTGGATCATGGTTTGCATGAGCTAGTTCTGCATAGCCATCAACCATTCCAAGTTGTTTGCACCAGCGCCGGGGTTATCATCCTCAGGAACTTCGACGTGGTCATCCTCTTGTGGTTCAAGGTTGCCACAGATGTTCCTCCTTGGACGGCCGGTGTTTTCTCTCACCATCTGTGAGAGAGAGTTGAGTGGAATAGAAGTTAGAAGTTTAGATTGATCTCCCTAACTATATGCATCAAGGTGGATGGACTATATATCATCCTATATGAGGATGTGATCAAGTGTCGAAGCATCTCACATCTCTCTACTATGTGTGGATATGGACAACGCTGAAACGTCCCACAACTCACACTAAGCACTCAGGCACAAACAATCATCAAAAAAGTTCAGCGCACAACTCCTATTCAAAGCTTACTCAATGGGGGTCCTATGTGGTTTGGGGTGATACCAATCTGTGACTTCGTCCTACGGTCAAGGTTCTGATGCCAATCTATGCATTTTACCTAAGCTTGTATCCTATGGTCAGCGTGGATCCTAATACCAATCTGCGACTAGGCTTGCGTCCTATGGTCAATGTGGCAGCACCAATCTTGTGAATTCTATCTAGGCTTGCGACCTACGGTCAACAGTGGCTCTGATACCAATCTGTGATGCCCCTATTCCGAGAAAACCTCGGAACCGAGCTGATGCATATGTGTGCCCAGGATGTTCATTGTCACACCCGGTTTGTCCAAAGAACAACCGAGTGAATATCACATGTATGCCAGGATCATTCTCTCATACATGTGATGACAAATAGTGAAGCATCATTTATTACAAGCCAAGTGTCCAAATATAAAATAAGTCTTACATAGCATAATGTCTCGATGGACGATAATATGTTCATAACATGTAAATAAAACAGCAGCGGAATATAAATCTTGTGGGCTCCGTCACAGGTGTCGCCCGGGGGACTCCGTGAACCTAGAATCCTTCTTCGGGTCCGAAGTCTTGGTCATCGAACACCACGTCATCCCCTTGACCTGAGCAGCAATTTAAACCAACAGAAAAGCAAGCTTGAGTACCGTTGGTACTCAGCAAGTGGGGGAAAATTATGTCATGCATGGCTAGAGCAAGGAGAGGTTGAACTCATGGTTAAAGCACTACGCCATTAATACCTATCACCTTAGCTTATTGAGCACCTACATTAATACATAGGTGAAATGGTCCCAATCTCCCAACCCATCATCAAAATCAAGTGACCATGACATCATTTCCAATGTTAAGCTCCCCGCTTAACATCCTCAACTTCCAAATTCATCATCCTCTAATCATGAATAAGTCCAAGCCACTCTTGACCGTGAGCACGGCTGTCATGACAGTTTTGACTCTGCAGAGTTTGCACCACTGTACCCACATGTAGTGATTTCATCCCCCGTTGTCGGGTGGACTAAAAGAACCTCCATTATGCCAGTGGCCACGAACCACGTTCACACTTCCGAGGTGTGTAGCCAGGAGATCACTACGAGGCCTTTACAAAGGGATTCCCGACGAGCGTGGGCCCACTGAGGTTTCACCCCTAACAGCATACAAGAGGCTCCAACCCCGCTGCAGTGGCCCCCTCTTGAGCCTTGTGGTTCATATGGTAGTCCAGCTGACACCTACTCCCCGCACCATCCAAACACCCATACTACGCCGGAGATACACCTAATTAATTGGCCAAGCTGCCCCATCTCAGCATGTGGTTGGCACGGTAAAGCCAGGTTACATGCTCCATGAACCGGTCCTTAGGATCCAGGCAAGCACTAAACACAAACCCGAGTCTCGTGCCCACAGCACCAACCAAATCATCCAACTTGCCTCGATCCCTACCTCTACATAACTCATAATATCTCATTCAAGAGTAAGGTAAATAAGTTGATGATCTCATATCCCATTTATCCCATTCTAAGCACGGCTAAGCATAAGTATATAAATAAATGACATAATAAAATAAATCCCAACCCAGGCTACAAGGAAATAAGATAATGAAAATCTAGGGAAACTTCCTAGTGTGGGTATCATATTCCAAATTGACAATGCAATTAAATTCTAACTACACATCCTAGTATAGGATCAAAGTGGTCAAGGACACTTGCCTTCTTCCTGCTGCTCTGGGAATGGAAAGTCTTGATCTTGAAAGGTGAGAACCTGCTCTGGGGCTGGTTCTACTCATGCCAATACACACATAGCAAAAGAAAACAACATTCCATAAGCCATATTCCACACTTCCACTCATGCAAACCACACATACATACATATGAAAGTCATTCACATTTTTAAGTGTCGTGGTTACCCTAGATGTGTTGATTTTAGGCCTACATGCACTTTTAAACATATATATTATTTCTAACTTTTGTATTCAGATTTCTAATTGCACACTATATATGAATTTCCAATTTGAACAAATTCTCTATATTTAATTAATACACTTCTTAGCCACAAAATTTGCATGAAAGATAATTTCCTACTCCAAATAGGTTTTTAGATCTTCTACAAAATCTTAATTTGAAGTTTTTGGATTTGGAGACCTCATTTAACATTTTCTAATTATGCATACCTATTTTCCTATATTTTCAGATTTATTTTCTATGCCTAAAAGTGAACTTTAATATTAAAATAGTAAGACATATCACCTAAACAGAATAGGTTCTGATCTAAAATGTTCAATAAAATATCTTTGAACTTCCTCTCTGATGGGGATCAAATTAAATTTATTTTACCCATTTTCAGAATTATTTTCTAGCCTAAAAATGAAATTCCAGAAATAATAAAAGTAAACAGCACTTAGTCAGATTTCATTTCAGCCTAAAATCAGTTCTCAACTCATTCTAAATGTTTTCCAAGTGCTAGGAAAATTTACATTTGTATTTGCACATGTGTTTACATCACCATTTGAATTTAAATTCTACTCATATGTTCAAATTTCTTAATTTAATACCCTATAGGGTCTAAAGGGCAAATCCGCCCTACTGCAGGGTCTACTTTACTATTTCCTAAATTTTCAGGGGCCTAATTACACAAAACAGAGAGGTTTTCCTAATTTTTATTAAGTCCAGGGGCTAAAACTGATTTTTAAATGAATTTACATGAATTTCTGAAGGTCCAGGGGCTAGATCAGAAGTTTCCGGGGCTAGCTCGTGTTTTCCGAGATCCCCAGGGGGTAGCGCGCAAGATTCCCGGCCTTTATAATGCGGGGCTGACGTGGGCCGTTGGATTTAAAACAGACGGCTGAGATTATAACGCGAAACGGTACGGGTTAGATCTATTCGGGACCGCACGATTTAAAATGGACGGGCCTCAGGGGGCCACGTCGCCCTGGCTGTGTGCGGGCAGCGCTGCCCGGCGGCGCGCAGCGGTGGGAGGCGGCGATCTCGCCGGAGAGTTTCGGATTTTCGTCTATACTTCCTAAAACTTGGATTTCTTGGCATAGAACGGAAGAGGGGAGGTAGGGGATCTCACCTCGGAGTTTTTCTTGAGCTCGGAGGCCCTGGAAAGCGGTTGGCGACGAGGTCCGAGGGGAAAACGAGGCGGTGCTCACCGGAGCTGTGTCTAGAGCGCAAAACACCGGCTTTCCTTCACCTGCAAGACTCCTCGGCGGCGGTGGAACACAACAAGCCCGTTAGATCAGAGAATCTGGACGAGGATCGAAGGAAAACGGTGATGGGAGCTTCGGTTCTCACCGGGAACAGAGGCGGCCGATCGGGGAAGAAAAAGGGGCGGATTTCGGCGTTTAACTGGGCGAGGGAGGGCGGCAGAGGTTGGTTTAGATGTGCAGCAATGCGTGGGCTGGAGATCACGGCTCCGGAGCAAGAAAATCGGGCGTGGCAGCGGCGATCGGCGCGGAAGTAGCGTGGCGGTTGGGCGCGCGAGCGGGGAGGGAGATGGCACGCGGGCCCCCCACGTCAGGGAGAGGGGGAGGGGGGAGCGGTCGCGGGCTTTGGGCTGGCTGAGGTGGGTTTTGGCCCACTGGCCGTTTTTCTTTTTCTTTTTCCTTTTTCTTTTCTTTTCTGATTCAAATTTGAATTCCAGTTTGAATTTGAATTGTTTCACCACATGCAATACGTCCAAAAATTTTAAATTCCCCTCTTTAATAGGTTTTGGGGTGTTACAACTCTACCCCCCTTAAAAGAAATCTCGTCCTCGAGATTGGTGACTCTAGGAAAACAAATCCGGAAACTGCGCCTTGAGCTCGTCTTCTCGCTCCCATGTGGCTTCTGCTTCCGAGTGATGCTTCCACTGCACTTTGTACATTCGGATTCTTTTATTTCTTGTGAGGCGTTCCATTGTCTCCAAAATCTTGACCGGTTGCTCCGCATAAGAAAGATCCTCTCGTACGTCCACCTCATTCATGGGTAACATCTCTTCGGGTGTTTTAAACATTTCTTAAGTTGTGACACATGGAATATATCATGCACATCTTATAGGCGAGCCGGTAGTTCTAGCTGATATGCCACTTCGCCTTTCCTCTCCAGAATCTGAAAGGGTCTGATGTATCGAGGTGATAATTTCCCTTTCACCTTGAACCGACGAAGCCCTCGGATAGGGGACACCTTAAGATAAACATAGTCTCCCACATTGAAAACGAGCTCTCTTCTCCGTACATCGGCATAGCTCTTTTGTCGGGTCTGGGCTATCCTCAAGTTGTTGCGGATTTCCCTCACTTTCACCTCGGCTTCTTGTAGTACCTCGGGTCCAAACACTTTACTTTCCCCAGTTTGGTTCCAAAATAGTGGAGTTAGGCACTTCCTCCCATACAACGCCTCAAATGGTGATATCTTCATACTATCCTGATAACTGTTGTTGTAGGAGAACTCTGCATACGGTAAGTTCTTATCCCAACTCCTATTGTTCTTGAGTGCACAAGCTCTCAGCATATCCTCAAGGATCTGATTGGTCCTTTCGGTCTGCCCGTCATTCTGGGGGTGATAGGCAGAACTAAAATTCAGATGAGTTCCCATGGTTTCATGTAACTTCTGCTAGAATCTTGAGGTGAACTGTGTCCCTCGGTCTGACACTATCTTCTTTGGCACTCCATGAAAACACACGATTCTTGACATGTACAATTCTGCCAACTTGGATCCGCTGTAGCTTTCTTTCACGGGGATGAAATGAGCTACTTTAGTCAGTCTGTCGATGATGACCCATATCGAATCATATCCCGATTGGGTCCTAGGCAGTGCCACTACGAAGCCCATACCTATTTCTTCCCATTTCCATTCAGGCACTTTGAGTGGTTGCAACAGTCCTACGGGTCTTTGATGTTCTGCTTTTACTAGCTGACATGTGTCACATAGGGCGACATGTTCCGCGACATCTCGCTTCATGCCATACCACCAATATCTGCTCTTGAGGTCATGATACATCTTCGTACTCCCAGGATGAATGGAATAGTCGGAATCATGAGCCTCCTTCAAAATCAGTTCACGGATCTTCTTCACCTCAGCACACAGATCCTTTTCCCATACCATACCGTACCATGTTCATCCTCTTTGAACCCAGGAGCTTTATTCTCTTTGATGAGTTCTCTGATTTCTTGTATCTTCTCATCATTCTTCTGACCATTGCGTATGTCTTGCTCCAATGTGGAGTCCACCTCCATGGCGATGGCCTCGCCACTATTCACCAGGCATAGATTGAGTTTTGCAATCTCTTCCTTCAATTCCGTAGGCGTGTCACTTAAGCTCAACATGTTGATGTGCACCTTCTGGCTTAAAGCATTTGCCACGACGTTCGCTTTCCCAGGATGATAGTTGATGCCCACATCAAAGTCGTTGATTAGCTCTAACCATCTCCTTTGTCTGAGGTTGAGATCTGGCTGTGTGAAAATGTACTTTAAGCTCTTATGATCTGTATATATCTATGTCCTCTTTCCCATCAGGTAATGCCGCCAAATCTTCAATGCGTGGACCACTGCGGCTAGCTCTAGGTCATGCGTAGGATAGTTCTTCTCGTGTTTTCGAAGCTGCCGGGACGCATAGGCAACGACATGCCCCTCTTGCATGAGAACACATCCCAACCTGTGTCCAGATGCATCGCAGTACACCGAAAAATTCTTCTGCATATCTGGCATAACTAGCACTGGGGCTGTTGTCAATCTTTTCTTCAGTTCTTGAAAACTCGTCTGACACTCCGGTGTCCATGTGAATGTGATTCCCTTCTCTAACAATTTGGTGAGGGATCTCGAGATCTTGGAGAAACCCTCAATGAACCGTCGATAATACCCAGCCAACCCTAAGAAGTTTCAAATTTCCCTGACATTTTCAGGGGTCTTCCACTTCTGCACATCCTCGATCTTGGCGGGATCTACGGAGATTCCTCCCTCCAAGATTATATTGTAAAAGCCCAAGAAAAGGGACTTGCAAAAACTTTTCTTCACCTCACAACACCACAGTTTTTATTGTGGACACCTTAGGAAATGTTGTGAAGAGCATGTAACCTCCATCAAAAGAATGATTAGAGGGGAAAGCCTTCACTTTCACAAAGTAGGGTTTCTACACATGAACATGAGAGGTTGATCTCACCCCTAGAATTTAAAAAGTCTTGGGAAGGTTCAGTCCAAAGCTCATGCAAATTCAACAATTTTTGAGGCACTTTTGGGTTATTTCAAAAAGAGGCCAATTTGAATGTAAATTCAAATTGCAGCAACTTTCATCATCCAAATTCAAAAGTTAGCTCCATATCTATACTCAGCACATTTTTCTGAGTAAGCTCACCAATTTTCATCCCCATTGGAGCTCATCTTGTCAAGAGCTAAATTTGCAAGAATTCAAAACTGAATTTGAATTTCAGTTTAAATATGAAGCAAATTTAACCAAACAAAGTTTGAATTTGAGAATTAAAATTCAAACGAAGACTTGGTGACTAAGTCTCACATTAAATTGTGAGTAGCTGAGGATATTTTGGCACAACAGAATTCAGAAAATTGGAAAAACAAAAGAGTTAGAGGGGAGGCCCACTGGTCAGTAGACTTAGCACAGAAGCCTCCTCAGCCGCCTTCCTCGACCGAGCGCGCTCGCCAGCTGCAGCCAGCGTCGGCGCCCGACCACCTCGGCCGGCCAGCTCCTGCTTCGGCAGAGGAGGTGGCACAGCAGGTGTCGCGCTCTCCACTGGCCTCAGGGGCCTATAAAAGGCCCGAGACCGCCGGCGAGTTACTGACTTTCGCGAGTTCCGTAACCAGCAGCCTAGTCGCCCGAGCTCCGATCGTATGCCACCCCAGCTGTGATCATCTTCCGGCTTTGACCTCCATAGGAAAGTGAAGCGCTAGCTCGTCCTCAAGACCACCGCGCAAACCGTTCCAAGGTTCGACCTTTGTGCGCGGAGAATTTTCCAGTTTAGGACGAGTAGCTCCTTTCGGGACCCGATTAGGTTTAGGAGAAATTCGGGAAGCTTAGTGGGTGGGAGGTCGAACGGAGCTGTGAGAGAGCATCTAGAGGTTCTGGCGACCCTTCTCGATCGAAAACCGGAACGAAATCACCGCCGGAACCCTAAGTTCACCCTAGGACGGTATGGCGGAGGAGGGGGTCGCCGGTGAGGTCTGGGTTGCCGGCCGTTTAGGGCCCGACAGAGCTCATGCCGAGTTTCCCGAGATTTCCCTGAGTGTGGCGACGCGATTAGCGCACGAAGAAGATGGTCAGAAGGGCGGGAACACGTTGCCGAGGTAGCACAGAGGCATAGGGCTCGTCGCCGGCGAGCTATGGCGGTTAGCCGGCGGCGACATGGTGTCCAGCGGGTTCAGCACCCGAGATTACGTGGGGGCGGCGAGTTTCGTCGGCTCCGGTGAGCTAGATCGCCGGGAACGCTGACCTCGCCGGAGCTCCGGCGGCTCGGGGCGGCAACGTCGGGAGGTAGACGAAGGGCACGGCCCCACCTGTCAGCCCCTGTGTTAATCGCGCGCGAGCGCGCGGTTAGTTCAATTTAAACGGGCGGGCCCTGCTGTCAGCCTCTGGTTTAGCGCGGGAGGGGATTTTCCGTAGGAAAATAATTCAGGGATTAGCTCAAACTTTAGAAATCCATAACCTTGGCTAGGAAGCTCCAAATTTAGGGATTCAAATTGGGTTGGATTCATCTTGCCGAACTCTGTCCAGATATACAACCCAATTTGTATGAAACCCATTAATTAATTCTGGAAAATTCTTTAAAGCTTTTCAGCAAAAGAATTTTAGAGGGAGTTTGGTTCATCCAAAAATCCCCAAATTTGGCAGAATGTTCTTTAGGACATTAGTAAACCCCTGTAAAAGTTTCAGACCATTTGGAGTTGATTGGGTCAGAGCAATTCAAATTGGAAGGTGCTGTGTTCATTTGAATACAGAAGCATTTTCAGAGAATTTCCAAAACTTGGAAATTCAGTTCTGGGCAATTCTTAACCCCAAAAATGTTAGGAAAATTCAGGCAAACTCTATGAGCTATAATTGAAATTGTAGTTCATTAAGTTGAGCATGAACAGGGGTATTACCTCAGAATAAATTCTTCCTTGCAGATTTGCCAAGAGAATTATTCTGAGCAAACCACTCCATGAAAAGTGCTAAGGTTTGGTCCAGAGGGTTTTCTTGTGACGAGGAACTCACACAAAAATTCTCAGCTCCATTGGAGCTCTAGATCACCCCTGTCCTGTTTAACCACTTAAGGGATTAAGATGGAAAAGGGGGAAAACCACTTAGCATTTAACCATGTGACTAAGTCCAAGCCAAACCACCAACACCAGTTCATCTTTAAATTCTTAAACAAAGTTCCAGGTGTTAGAGGCTGGTTATTAGAACTAATAGTAGAAGTCTTACTCTAAGACTCACATTTGCATCTAAATTAACATGTAGTATTTCATTAACGTGTAGCCGTGGAAGAAGAGACTCCGGAAGTGCTGGACTTCCTTCTTCCGGACGAGGAACTAACTACTGACCAGCAGCAACAAGGCAAGCCCCGGTTTGCATTAACCTTTTTATAAGTTTTCTTTTGTTTACATGAGTCATGTGAAGTATGATTGTGCATTAGGTGTAGGATGAATGGAACCCCACTTGCATAACCAAAGGTTCCTAAAAGAGTGAGGGTAGTGTCTAAGACCTCGAGTCTACCGGCTATGCTTAATGAGTCATAGGACTTCGGTACAAGTCGAGTAGTTGGAATCTACTCGCGAGATAGGCTTGGGACACACGGGTTCGGTTGAGTGATGTGAGATCATTTTAGTAATGAAAATGAGACTAGGCAGGGGCTAGGGCGCAGCAAGAGGGAGTCTTGTGTGTGCAGCCCTGCCCGTGTCGATTGAGGACCGATCCGTGTGTGGCCCTGCTGAACAAGTATTGAACGTACCGAAGGCATATCGGATATATGGGCCCCGATAAACCGATGTAGCCTAAACCTCCGGGCGTCGAGGCATAGCACACCGATTTATAGGTGTAGGTTGAGGGCAGCAAGGTGGAAATCTGCCAACGGGCATAGAGAGATGCTCCGTGTGGGGAACCTCCTGCTCGTTTCGGTGCGACCGGTTCGACGTTTGGGCTGTTGGGTAAAAGGTTATCCCGTACGACATCGAGTGAGCGTGCTGTGCAGCTCCACGGGTGGGCGTACGTGACGTGCTCTTTGGGTTTTCCCTGCAGGTGTATATCGAGTCGATTCGCCGTCCCTCGCGGTGACGAGTACCGCTTGTTCACTGCGTCGTAACGTAGACTAATGGATGAAATATGTTGATTCAATGATGCTGATTGATATAATTGTATTGCTACATGTGTGCCACCAAATACTGCTTACTAAATTTCAGATTTCATGAACTGTTAACTTGTTGCTAAAAGATGAACTAAGGATGAACTTGTAGGCGTGTCGTTTTGCTGAAATGCTACTAACCTATGTCTTGGTATACCTCATGTAGAGTTTCATGCTTAGGTGAGTCGGTTAAGCCTTGCTGAGCCATCGTGCTCATGGTTGCTGCTTAAGTGTTTTTCAGGTGAGGAGCCACCCACGGACTCGGAGTACGAGTCCACCGGCGAGGGTTACCCTCCGTCGGGGACCACGGCTGAGTGGGAGCCGTACACGCCGCGCTGAGCTGAGGAGTGCAGCTAGTGTGGGTTGCCCTAGGGCTTGGCAACCAACTTTTGCTAAATAGGCGGGCGTGAGTTGTATAGTGTAGTCTTCCGCTGTGTAATATAAACAATAGTTGTAACTGAAGTTTGTACCTGTTTGTACAGTTTCAGTTGTTTTTCCCATGTAATATATTATGTTCTTATGACGTGTGCTGTCGGGTGTCGCATCGCGTGGCACCACCCTCTGTGATCCTGGATGAGCGGATTCCGATCCGCCACAGCCTGGTATCAGAGCTGCAGTGGGGATAGCACAGTACTAAAGGACTGCATTATGGGAAAAACTTAGGTATACGGTGAGGATTCGGTAGTTGTCCAAGTAAGGACTATATTAGTATAGTTACTTAAAGTGGCAAAGACTAACCTATGTGTTATAATTCTGAATTTTAATTATGTAACGACGCACCTACACTCTGGTAAGTATGGTAAGGAACGTCACCGAAAGCGGTTCAATTTCGGTTAGCTCCCCCTGACGAGGAAAGTGGCTCAGTGATAGAGTCTCACAGCTTGGTGTGAGATGTCAATATGAACCTCTTGGACTCTTCATGTCCCTGAGTTCATATGAAACGCTGATCCCTAGCGTGCATTAGGCAAGTAAGTGGAGACCCCATCGCGTGGTCAGTAACGCGAGAGTGTGTTCGTCTGGAAATAGCCCAGGAGGACATACGCAGCGCTTGCCATCGGCGTGCCCTGCAGGGCAGTAGGTGGTATCTGTTGGGTTGATAACATTCCCAACCGTGACGACCCGTTCATGATCTACTCGGGTTCCCCGTCGTGTGGTGTTGAAACACGATCACGTACCTTGAGACGTGACCTAACTCAAGGACGGCCGTATGACAATGATACGGGCGTTTGTATTTACTTTCAAATATGGAACTGCCTGAAATGAATAACCATTGAGTGCACCATTATTGTGTGGTCTTCTGCAGGTACTAACCACGTATGTATCCGTGTAGAAAACGTGTGCGAGAGACCGTGTAGTGCCACACTTAAGACGTATATGCCGGTATGATCCGGTTAGGATTTTCTTTGGTGAGGAACGTAGTACCGAGACATTGTAGGCATATACATGAAAATATTGAGAACAAGGGACTAAAATCATTAGGTTCAACAATTAAGACCCTGGTTGGGTATAAGAATGGGATAGTGGACCAGGATAGCTAAAGGGATGAAAAACAGAGTGCTCTGTTTTGGACAGCAAGATTGCTGATCTTCAACAGGGCATAACTCACAGGTCTTTTAGCCCAGGGAGGTGTGCTATATAGTTCTGGAAAGGTGTTCAAGTCCTCTACAACTTTGTTGTAGACTTCCAGAGCTGAAACTCACCGTAAGATGGCTTAAATCCCAGAGGAATGTAAACTGTCCAGAACCCGGACAGAGTTAAACATTCTCTGGACTGTTCTGTTTTTCAAACATAACTCCCAGTAGAAAAATCTAAAATTGTCATATAATACATCCTTAGAAAGAGTAGAAGATGTGTGACATCTTTGCAATTCAAAGTTTCTGAAATTTCAGCACGGATTCAGTGGAAACCAGGGTTGGAAACAGCCACTTCCAAGGGAGGTGCTGTTAAAATTCTTCCAGAAATTCTGTTGACTTTGAATTAGCCTAACTTTTTAAGCAAAGCTGATATGAGGGCAAATGAGTACTCGTTGTAAAGATACTGAAGTTAACTTTAACTTTGGTATTCAACTTGAGTCATGAAAATGCCAAGAACCAGATCAAAACTTGGAATAGGTAGCAACTGGTCATTCCGACAGAAGAATGACAGTTGAACTCATTGGAGAGGGTGTTGTACCCTAAGGGTGGTATACGTGATGACGACGTGATAGTAATGTTTCGTAGTGACCAAACCTAGTTATGTTGAGCTTCCAAAGTGGAGGTTCATCAAGTTGGATTAAACTAGCTTGTGTTTGGTCTGGTAATGGTGTAGCTTGTGCAAAGTTATTACATTATCTACTTACGAGATATATCGCATGTTTTTGTTGTCATAATATTTTTACGCCCATTGTAATGGAACTGCATGCAAGTGTTGCGGGACTGATGTTATTGTCGTATGGTTGCAGATGGTTCGCACTAGGACCACGCACGAGGTAGGTGGCTCTAGCCAAGGGGGGGCGATGACTCCCAGCCACCGGCCTATGACAGCACCCCGCAGCAGCAGCCACCACCGCCGCCTCCGCTTACTCTAGTGGATGTGATAGCGGCACTGGTGGGAGGTCGTGAGGAGCAGACCGACCTGCTCCGCACGATCGTGCAGAACACGTCCCAGGCGGGGGGACGTCAAGAGCGAGGGCCCCATGAGCCCCGTGAAGTGTCGTACTCGGATTTCATGAGTACGCACCCTCCAGTGTTCACCGAAGCTGAAGAGCCACTGGAGGCTGACAACTGGCTGCGGACCATCGAGTCCAAGTTTGGGCTGCTCCAGTGTACGAAGCGGCAGAAGACCCTGTTCGCAGCACAGCATCTCCACGGTGCCGCTGGTGCGTGGTGGGCGAATTATGTCGCCTCACGTCCGGCTGGCCATGCCGTGGAATGGCAAGAGTTCCGGGAGGCGTTCCGCGCCTATCACATCCCTCCCGGAATAATGAAGAGGAAGTTCCAAGAATTTTTGGAACTGAAGCAGGGCGGGAGGAGTGCCCACGACTACTCCCGTGCCTTCAACCATCTGGCGCAGTATGCGTCAGACTACATCTCCACGGAGGAGAAGAAGAGGGAGCACTTCTATCGGGGGTTACACCCCGAAATGAAGACCCACCTCGTACAGTGGAACCGCGGCACATTCAACGACTTAGTCAATGCCGCGATCATGCAAGAGGATGCTCAGCGGGAGTTGGCAGCTGAGCAGCGGAAGCGCAACGCTCCATCCAGCGGTGGGAGTGGCGCTCCCCAGAAGTACCGTATGGTGTATCGGACACCATCCGGGCAGCAGTGGCGTCCACCGGCGCGACCTCATCAGTTCGGGGGACGTTCGTTCCAAGCACCCCCGTCCCGTCCGCCGATGCCACCACCAAGACAGCAGCAGCAGCAGACGGTACCCCGGGCATTTCAACCGCCACAACGCGCCCCGGGATTCCGTCCACCGATCAGCGGGGGACCGCCCCGTTTCACCTGCTTCACGTGTGGCCAGGCGGGCCACTTTGCGAAGGACTGTCCCCAGGGGCAGCAGAGCAGCGGGCAAGCCCAGCTCCAGGGCGGTGCTCGAGGCCGACCTCCGGTGAAGAAGGTTGGTCAGCGGACTGGAGGTGTCCGCAACCTCGACAATGAGGACGCCCCAGAGGGAGACAACGTGCTGGCGGGTACGTTTACTCTCAACAATCAAGCCATCGTCATATTATTTGATTCTGGTGCAACCCACAGCTTTATAAGTGCATCCTATGTGGCTAAACATCAATTGCAAGTCTTCCCAACCGACTGCACTTATATGATCTGCTCACCGGGAGGGAAGATTTCAGCTAATATGATGATTCCAAAGGCACCTCTGTGCTTAGGTGGGAAACTATATCCCACCACCTTGATAATCCTTATGGGACAAAAGATTGATGCAATCTTAGGGATGTCATGGCTGCAATACCATGGCGCTGTCCTAGAGACTCGGACACGGACGGTTCACTTAAAGTCTCCATTCCACCGTCCGCATTCCATGGTGTTAGACACGCCAGTCCGGGAAGTTTTAGCAATTAATAATGCTGAAGTTCTCAAGTTAGAAGACATCCCCGTAGTCCGGGAGTATCCCGACGTGTTCCCGGACGATCTTCCGGGCATGCCACCTTAGCGGGATGTCGAGTTCAAGATCGAGCTCGCACCCGGTACTACGCCCATATCACGGAGACCATACAAGATGGCTCCAAATGAGCTGGCGGAACTGAAAGAACAGCTCAATGATCTGTTGAGCAAGGGTTTCATTAGGCCGAGTTCCTCGCCTTGGGGATCCTCGGCGCTATTTGTAAAGAAGAAGGATGAAACCCTGAGGCTGTGTGTGGATTACCGGCCGCTCAACGCCGTCACCATCAAGAATAAGTACCCACTGCCCCGTATTGACATCTTGTTTGATCAACTTGTGGGGGCAAGTGTATTCTCAAAGATGGACCTTCGCTCTGGATATCACCAGATCAAGATCCGGGCGGAGGATATCCCGAAGACGGTGTTCTCAACGAGATACGGCTTATATGAATATCTCGTCATGTCCTTTGGTCTCACAAATGCTCCAGCCCATTTCATGTATCTCATGAACTCGGTGTTCATGCCGGAGCTGGACAAGTTCGTGGTAGTGTTCATCGACGATATCTTGGTTTACTCCAAGACAGAAGCCGAGCATGCCGAACACTTACGGATCGTTCTTCAACGATTGCGAGACCACAAGCTCTACGCCAAGTTCAGCAAATGCGAATTTTGGATCAGCCAAGTGCCATTCTTGGGACATATCATCTCAGCTGAAGGCATTGCGGTTGACCCAAGTAAAATAGAGCAAGTGTTGAAATGGAAAGCTCCCACTTCAGTTCATGAAGTCAGAAGCTTCCTCGGATTAGCGGGATACTACTGGAGATTCATTCCAAGCTTCTCCAAGCTCGCTAAGCCGATGACAGAGTTGCTGAAGAAAGGGACAAAATATGTTTGGAACACGGCGTGTGAAGGAGCGTTCCGAACACTGGTGAAGCATCTCACAACAGCCCCGGTGTTAGCTCAGCCGGATACAACAAAGCCCTTCGACGTGTATTGTGACGCGTCCGGTATTGGGCTCGGCTGCGTGTTGATGCAGGAAGGACGTGTGGTCGCTTATGGCTCACGCCAACTTCGGAACCATGAGCAGCACTACCCGACTCACAATCTTGAACTTGCTGCCGTGGTGTTGGCGCTAAAAATGTGGAGGCACTATCTCCTGGGGAACTTGGTGCATCTCTACACCGACCACAAGAGCTTGAAATACATTTTCACCCAGAAGGAGCTGAACATGAGGCAGAGGAGGTGGTTAGAACTGATCAAAGATTATGAGATTGAAATCCATTACCACCCCGGCAAGGCGAATGTGGTTGCCGACGCGCTGAGTCGGAAATCACATGTCCATCACCTCACCATTACACCGGTGGAGGAGGAAGAACCAAGTTTATACTTGGTTCCTTATGGATCGCTGTACAACCTTGTCCTCATCCCTACTATTAGGGAGGACATCATTGCAGCTCAGAAAACGGATAAAGGCATGGCACATCTCCAGAGACGGATAGACAATGGAGAAATTAAATGTTTCCAGAAAGATGATGAGGGGACGCTGTGGTTCAATGACCGCATAGTCGTACCCCGAGATATGGAGTTGAGGAAAAAGATCCTCGATGAAGCTCACTTGTCTAAATACTCCATTCATCCGGGCAGCAACAAAATGTACCAAGATTTGAAAAAGAAATTTTGGTGGACACGGATGAAGCGGGAGGTAGCGAAGTACGTATCCGAGTGCGATACGTGCCGACGAGTGAAGGCTGATCACATGAAGAAATCAGGGCTGTTGCAACCCCTGAAGATCCCGGCATGGAAATGGGAAGATGTGAGCATGGATTTCATTGTGGGATTACCCCTAACAGCCAACAAGCATGATTCCATATGGGTAATCATTGATCGGTTAACCAAGATGGCTCACTTCATTCCGGTAAATACACGTTACAGTGCCGGCAAATATGCGGAGCTATACACAGTGAAGATTCTATGCCTATACGGGGTACCCAAGACCATTGTCTCAGATCGAGGTGCATTATTTGTATCTCGCTTTTGGGAGCAGCTGCACGCTGCATTGGGTACTAAGTTGATCAGGAGCTCCGCTTATCACCCTCAGACAGATGGCCAGACAGAGAGGGTGAATCAAGTCCTAGAAGACATGTTGAGAGCATGTACCATCCACCATGGTAGGAACTGGGATGATCACCTACCATTGGTGGAATTCTCGTACAACAACGGTTATCAGGCAAGTATCAAGATGGCACCCTATGAAGCTCTCTACGGTCGTAAATGCCGCACCCCATTAAATTGGTGCGAGTCCGGTGAAAGGGTCACATTCGGGGTTGATGTGGTGAACGACGCCGAAGAGCGCGTTCGGACAATTCAAGCCAATTTGAAGGCCGCTCAATCCCGACAGAAGAGCTACGCTGATAAGAGGCGTAGGCTGTTGCACTTTGACGTTGGGGAACACGTGTACCTCCGCGTGTCTCCGATGAAGGGCGTGCACCGGTTCGGTGTGAAGGGGAAGCTCGCTCCCCATTTCATTGGACCCTACGCTATCACCGAGAAGTGTGGACCAGCAGCGTATCGATTGGAGCTACCGGCATCTCTGGCTGGTGTCCATGATATTTTCCATGTTTCGCAACTGCGAAAATGCTTGAAGCATACAGCTGCTGTTCCTACCGAAGACATCGGCGAGCTGAAACCGGATTTAACATATGATGAATATCCGGTGGGAATTCTTGATGAGAAAGCCAGGACCACACGCAGCAGAACGTTGTGGTTCTACAAAATACTCTGGAGTAACCACACCGCGGAAGAAGCGACGTGGGAGAGCAAGGAGTTCCTTCGCTCAAATTACCCGGAGTTCATAGCTTCTCAACACGGGTAAGTCCCTATTACATCGCTATCTCTTCTTTTATAATATCGGGACGAGATTCTTTTAAGGGGGGAGGGATGTAAAAGCCCAAGAAAAGGGACTTGCAAAAACTTTTCTTCACCTCACAACACCACAGTTTTTATTGTGGACACCTTAGGAAATGTTGTGAAGAGCATGTAACCTCCATCAAAAGAATGATTAGAGGGGAAAGCCTTCACTTTCACAAAGTAGGGTTTCTACACATGAACATGAGAGGTTGATCTCACCCCTAGAATTTAAAAAGTCTTGGGAAGGTTCAGTCCAAAGCTCATGCAAATTCAACAATTTTTGAGGCACTTTTGGGTTATTTCAAAAAGAGGCCAATTTGAATGTAAATTCAAATTGCAGCAACTTTCATCATCCAAATTCAAAAGTTAGCTCCATATCTATACTCAGCACATTTTTCTGAGTAAGCTCACCAATTTTCATCCCCATTGGAGCTCATCTTGTCAAGAGCTAAATTTGCAAGAATTCAAAACTGAATTTGAATTTCAGTTTAAATATGAAGCAAATTTAACCAAACAAAGTTTGAATTTGAGAATTCAAATTCAAACAAAGACTTGGTGACTAAGTCTCACATTAAATTGTGAGTAGCTGAGGATATTTTGGCACAACAGAATTCAGAAAATTGGAAAAACAAAAGAGTTAGAGGGGAGGCCCACTGGTCAGTAGACTTAGCACAGAAGCCTCCTCAGCCGCCTTCCTCGACCGAGCGCGCTCGCCAGCTGCAGCCAGCGTCGGCGCCCGACCACCTCGGCCGGCCAGCTCCTGCTTCGGCAGAGGAGGTGGCACAGCAGGTGTCGCGCTCTCCACTGGCCTCAGGGGCCTATAAAAGGCCCGAGACCGCCGGCGAGTTACTGATTTTCGCGAGTTCCGTAACCAGCAGCCTAGTCGCCCGAGCTCCGATCGTATGCCACCCCAGCTGTGATCATCTTCCGGCTTTGACCTCCATAGGAAAGTGAAGCGCTAGCTCGTCCTCAAGACCACCGCGCAAACCGTTCCAAGGTTCGACCTTTGTGCGCGGAGAATTTTCCAGTTTAGGACGAGTAGCTCCTTTCGGGACCCGATTAGGTTTAGGAGAAATTCGGGAAGCTTAGTGGGTGTGAGGTCGAACGGAGCTGTGAGAGAGCATCTAGAGGTTCTGGCGACCCTTCTCGATCGAAAACCGGAAGGAAATCACTGCCGGAACCCTAAGTTCACCCTAGGACGGTATGGCGGAGGAGGGGGTCGCCGGTGAGGTCTGGGTTTCCGGCCGTTTAGGGCCCGACAGAGCTCATGCCGAGTTTCCCGAGGTTTCCCTGAGTGTGGCGACGCGATTAGCGCACGAAGAAGATGGTCAGAAGGGCGGGAACACGTTGCCGAGGTAGCACAGAGGCATAGGGCTCGTCGCCGGCGAGCTATGGCGGTTAGCCGGTGGCGACATGGTGTCCAGCGGGTTCAGCACCCGAGATTACGTGGGGGCGGCGAGTCTCGTCGGCTCCGTTGAGCTAGATCGCCGGGAACGCTGACCTCGCCGGAGCTCCGGCGGCTCGGGGCGGCGACGTCGGGAGGTAGACGAAGGGCGCGGCCCCACCTGTCAGCCCCTGTGTTAATCGCGCGCGAGCGCGCGGTTAGTTCAATTTAAACGGGCGGGCCCCGCTGTCACCCTCTGGTTTAGCGCGGGAGGGGATTTTCTATAGGAAAATAATTCAGGGATTAGCTCAAACTTTAGAAATCCATAACCTTGGCTAGGAAGCTCCAAATTTAGGGATTCAAATTGGGTTGGATTCATCTTGCCTAACTCTGTCCAGATATACAACCCAATTTGTATGAAACCCATTAATTAATTCTGGAAAATTCTTTAAAGCTTTTCAGCAAAAGAATTTTAGAGGGAGTTTGGTTCATCCAAAAATCCCCAAATTTTGCCAGAATGTTCTTTAGGACATTAGTAAACCCCTGTAAAAGTTTCAGACCATTTGGAGTTGATTGGGTCAGAGCAATTCAAATTGGAAGGTGCTGTGTTCATTTGAATACAGAAGCATTTTCAGAGAATTTCCAAAACTTGGAAATTCAGTTCTGGGCAATTCTTAACCCCAAAAATGTTAGGAAAATTCAGGCAAACTCTATGAGCTATAATTGAAATTGTAGTTCATTAAGTTGAGCATGAACAGGGGTATTACCTCAGAATAAATTCTTCCTTGCTGATTTGCAAAGAGAATTATTCTGAGCAAACCACTCCATGAAAAGTGCTAAGGTTTGGTCCAGAGGGTTTTCTTGTGACAAGGAACTCACACGAAAATTCTCAGCTCCATTGGAGCTCTAGATCACCCCTGTCCTGTTTAACCACTTAAGGGATTAAGATGGAAAAGGCGGAAAACCACTTAGCATTTAACCATGTGACTAAGTCCAAGCCAAACCACCAACACCAGTTCATCTTTAAATTCTTAAACAAAGTTCCAGGTTTTAGAGGCTGGTTATTATAACTAATAGTAGAAGTCTTACTCTAAGACTCACATTTGCATCTAAATTAACATGTAGTATTTCATTAACGTGTAGCCGTTGAAGAAGAGACTCCGGAAGTGCTGGACTTCCTTCTTCCGGACGAGGAACTAACTACTGACCAGCAGCAACAAGGCAAGCCCCGGTTTGCATTAACCTTTTTATAAGTTTTCTTTTGTTTACATGAGTCATGTGAAGTATGATTGTGCATTAGGTGTAGGATGAATGGAACCCCACTTGCATAACCAAAGGTTCCTAAAAGAGTGAGGGTAGTGTCTAAGACCTCGAGTCTACCGGCTATGCTTAATGAGTCATAGGACTTCGGTACAAGTCGAGTAGTTGGAATCTACTCGTGAGATAGGCTTGGGACACACGGGTTCGGTTGAGTGATGTGAGATCATTTTAGTAATGAAAATGAGACTAGGCAGGGGCTAGGGCGCAGCAAGAGGGAGTCTTGTGTGCGCAGCCCTGCCCGTGTCGATTGAGGACCGATCCGTGTGCGGCCCTGCTGAACAAGTATTGAACGTACTGAAGGCATATCGGATATATGGGCCCCGATAAACCGATGTAGCCTAAACCTCCGGGCGTCGAGGCATAGCACACCGATTTATAGGTGTAGGTTGAGGGCAGCAAGGTGGAAATCTGCCAACGGGCATAGAGAGATGCTCCGTGTGGGGAACCTCCTGCTCGTTTCGGTGCGACCGGTTCGACGTTTGGGCTGTTGGGTAAAAGGTTGTCCCATACGACATCGAGTGAGTGTGCTGTGCAGCTCCACGGGTGGGCGTACGTGACGTGCTCTTTGGGTTTTCTCTGCAGGTGTATATCGAGTCGATTCGCCGTCCCTCGCGGTGACGAGTACCGCTTGTTCACTGCGTCATAACATAGACTAATGGATGAAATATGTTGATTCAATGATGCTGATTGATATAATTGTATTGCTACATGTGTGCCACCAAATACTGCTTACTAAATTTCAGATTTCATGAACTGTTAACTTGTTGCTAAAAGATGAACTAAGGATAAACTTGTAGGCGTGTCGTTTTGCTGAAATGCTACTAACCTATGTCTTGGTATACCTCATGTAGAGTTTCATGCTTAGGTGAGTCGGTTAAGCCTTGCTGAGCCATCGTGCTCATGGTTGCTGCTTAAGTGTTTTTCAGGTGAGGAGCCACCCACGGACTCGGAGTACGAGTCCACCGGCGAGGGTTACCCTCCGTCGGGGACCACGGCTGAGTGGGAGCCGTACACGCCGCGCTGAGCTGAGGAGTGCAGCTAGTGTGGGTTGCCCTAGGGCTTGGCAACCAACTTTTGCTAAATAGGCGGGCGTGAGTTGTATAGTGTAGTCTTCCGCTGTGTAATATAAACAACAGTTGTAACTGAAGTTTGTACCTGTTTGTACAGTTTCAGTTGTTTTTCCCATGTAATATATTATGTTCTTATGACGTGTGCTGTCGGGTGTCGCATCGCGTGGCACCACCCTCTGCGATCCTGGATGAGCGGATTCCGGTCCACCACATATATGTCCTAAGAAGGGAACTCTCTTCAGCCAAAACTCACACTTGCTCAACTTGGCATATAGTTGGTGTTCTCTCAGCTTTTGCAACACCAATCTTAAATGTTCCTCATGTTCTTCTTCATCTTTGGAGAAGACGAGAATGTCATCAATGAAAACCACCACGAATTTGTCCAGATATTCCATGAATACCTTGTTCATGAGATACATGAAATACGTCGGGGCATTAGTTAGCCCGAACGGCATGACGGTGTATTCATACAGCCCGTACCGAGATACGAAAGCTATCTTTGGAATGTCAGTTTGCCTTATCTTCAGTTGGTGGTATCCTGACCTAAGATCAATTTTTGAGAACACACAAGCTCCCTCAACTGATCAAATAAGTCTTCAATGCGGTGTAATGGGTACTTGTTCTTGATGGTTACTTCATTCAATGCACGGCAGTCTATGCATAACCTTTGGGTTCCATCCTTCTTGGGCACAAATATCACTGGAGCTCCCCATGGTGAGGAACTAGGACGAATATACCCCTTCTCTGCCAATTCTCTTATATGTTCTTTGAGTTCTTCCAGCTGTTTGGAGTCCATCCGATAAGGCCTCTTGTATATTGGACTTGTACCAGGTACTAGTTCAATCGCGAATTCCACTTCACGATCTAGAGGCATACCTGGCAACTCCTCCGAAAAAACGTCTGGATATTCCCTGATAATACTTATCTCTTCCACTTCCACCTCAACTTGATTGAGTTTCATGTCCCTCCTAGGTTCTTGCACGGCTACGAACTTCACTTTTGTGCCACTAGTGTGAGTTAGTTCCACCGAACAGTGGATGATACTTTTATGTTTGGTCAATCAATCCATACCCAAAATAATATCTATCCCTTGGGAGTCTATCACTATGAGGTTTGCAGTAAATACTACCCCATTAATGTCTAGATTCACCTTGGGACACACTTGTCTTGTTCTTATTTCTCCCCCCGGAGAGTTCACTGCTAACATATGGTTCATTTGTGTTGTTGCTAGATCGTGCTTCTTAACAAACCCTTGAGCAATGAACGAGTGGGTAGCACCAGAATCGAACAGTAGGGTTGCAATGTGTAAATCTGCAGGAAACTTACCAATTACCACGTCAGGTGCCTCTTGCGCTTCCTCCATGGTTACATGGTTCACCCGTCCTCGCATCACATTCTGCTGCTGTGGCTGCATGGGCTTCTTCTTTGGGCACTTATGAGCGTAGTGCCCCACTTCACCACAGTTGAAGCATTGCACCCCAACTTTAGGTGTCTGGCCTTTGTTATCTTGGGGTTGGTTCTGTGGCCCTTGTCCTGCTGGTTGAGGTTGATAAGTGGGGTGTGGCTGCTGCACAAACTGACGCTGCAGCTGTACTGGTGCTGATGGAGGTCTGAAGTTCGGGTTGTACCCTCTTGGTGTCGGGTAGGGTACCACAGCACGGCTCGTCTGCTCTGCCGGTTGCTGCATCAAACGTGGACGTGTGTTGCTGCTTGATGCTTGGTGTGACTATCCCATCTTTCTCTTGTTTTCATTCTCCAAGGCCTTCAGCTTCCTCTCCACGACAAACGCTCTGTCTACCATCTTTTGGAAGCTTTCATACTCGTTGGAGGACATTGAACATTGCATCTCCATGGTAAGTCCTTCCACAAAACAGTCATGTTTCTGCTCATCGGTTTCGATGTCCCATGGTGCATAACGGGATAATTGGGTGAACTTGGTGAGGTATTCCCTCACAGTCATGTTGCCTTGCTGCAGTCCCAAGAACTCCTTTCTCTTGTTCTTGAGTTCACCCCTGGGTATGTAGTGGTTGCGGAAACTGCGCTTGAACTCTTCCCAAGTGATGTTCTCGGGGTCGTGATGGGCTGCCACGTAAGCGGTCCACCAATCAGCAGCAGGTCCATGCAATTGGTGAGAGGCAAACAGCACCCTCTCATACCCTTGGCATTGTATGATCCTCATCTTGCTCTCTATGGTCTTTAGCCAGTCATCTGCCTCCAGAGGTTCAGCAGCACTTGCAAACTTTGGGGGTTGAGTTCCCAGAAACTCACTCAACCTTGGTTGACGTGGTGCAGCTTGTGGGGGTGGAGCTTGGTGCAAGTTGGCCACCACTTGAGTTAGACTCTGGATGAGCTGATTCTGATTTTCGAGCATTTGGTGGATAGGATCAGCTCCTTCACGGCGATCACCCCTGTCTTGCCCTCCAGGAAGGTGAGGATTGGCGGCATCATCGTTGTTGGGGTTGGCACCACGACCTTTTTCTCTTCCAGCCATGTATCATGATCAACCAAATGTTAACTTTAATCATTACGTATTAACTTCCTAAATTTCTTGTTTAAACTTTTGAGGCCTTAATATCTAGACAATTTCTGAAGATTTCACATAGATCTTTGAGCGTCATGTCTCACGCGAAAATAAATGCACTATTGATTCATAGGGGTTCACACACCAAAGCAAAGCAACTTAAAGACGAGGTTGTGGACAAGTGCCTATGGCTTCCACAACTTACGTCACACACCACACTAACAAGCAAATAGAGGGGTTATTGACTTGACTACTCGATAATCATGCGGAAATAAGGGAAATAATTCTAACAACTCGTATCACTGAGCTGGCTCATCGGGGTCTTCCTCATCATTGCGGTTGCCCTCTGATTCTGCTTCAGGTGGGGAAGCTCCTGGTGTAGGAGTGCGGCGACGCTTGCTCGCCCGGCGGTCTGGGGAGTCAGGAGTCCACGTGTCATTCACGGTGACACACAGTTCATTCCCATCTCCTCTTTCTCTCGCCCTCAAGCTGGCGCGAAGCAACGCCTCAGTCTCCTTCAGGGTGTCACGAACATCCTGAAGCTCCTGCTGGCACTCCTGCAGTCGAGTGTTGAGCATAGCTGCATCCTCCAGGCACAGGTCCATGTGCTCGTGGGAAGTCCCCTGCTGCACTGGCGGGTATTTGTACTCCGCGGTGCCACTCTCACGTTGGAGGACATACATGTACTCAGTCCTGTTTAGGTGGCGACGGTTGATGTAACTCTGGCAGGTGATGGCCTCCCAGGTGACATCCTTCTTAGCATCGGCCTGAGTCGCCCGACAAGCTGGAGAGCGGTGGATCTTGAGCAGCTGGTTTTCATGGATAATCCTCATCGCTGAGCTCCATTCTTCACGCTTCTCACGGAGGGTCCTGGTGGAGCTGTAGTGTATGATCAGCTTGCCAACGTTGCCGGCGGCGTGGAACATACGCCAAAGACGGCGCAACAAGCCTCCTACTGCCAACCCGTAGGAGTGGTACGTCACCGGGCAGTTCTCCTCTCTCAAGGCAAGGGCAGCTACGGGAACTCTCCCTCCGGTGGACTTGCGAGCGGTGCGGACCATGCGAACCATCTAAAACATAAAGCATTTTAAAAAAATTAAGTTAGATAAGAATTAAATAAAGATAGTATTTTAAAAAAAAAGTTGAGACAAGATGAATAAAGTGACCCCATTAAATAACACTTTCAACCCACACCTTTGTAAAATAGTTTTTAAGAAAATATGGTCCTTAAACGTGTCCATTTCTACCTAGGTACACGTTCCTACGGGCAACCTGGCTCTGATACCACTTCTGTCACACCCGGTTTGTCCAAAGAACAACCGAGTGAATATCACATGTATGCCAGGATCATTCTCTCATACATGTGGTGACAAATAGTGAAGCATCATTTATTACAAGCCAAGTGTTCGAATATAAAATAAGTCTTACATAGCATAATGTCTCGATGGACGATAATATGTTCATAACATGTAAATAAAACAGCAGCGGAATATAAATCTTGTGGGCTCTATCACAGGTGTCGCCCGGGGGACTCCGTGAACCTAGAATCCTTCTTCGGGTCCGAAGTCTTGGTCATCGAACACCACGTCATCCCCTTGACCTGAGCAGCAATTTAAACCAACAGAAAAGCAAGCTTGAGTACCGTTGGTACTCAGCAAGTGGGGGAAAGTTATGTCATGCATGGGTAGAGCAAGGAGAGGTTGAACTCATGGTTAAAGCACTACGCCATTAATACCTATCACCTTAGCTTATTAAGCACCTACATTACTACATAGGTGAAATGGTCCCAATCTCCCAACCCATCATCAAAATCAAGTGACCATGACATCATTTCCAATGTTAAGCTCCCCGCTTAACATCCTCAACTTCCAAATTCATCATCCTCTAATCATGAATAAGTCCAAGCCGCTCTTGACCGTGAGCACGGCTGTCATGAAAGTTTTGACTCTGCAGAGTTTGCACCACTGTACCCACATGTAGTGATTTCATCCCCCGTTGTCAGGTGGACTAAAAGAACCTCCATTATGCCAGTGGCCGCGAACCACGTTCACACTTCCGAGGTGTGTAGCCAGGAGATCACTACGAGGCCTTTACAAAGGGATTCTCGACGAGCGTGGGCCCACTGAGGTTTCACCCCTAACAGCATACAAGAGGCTCCAACCCCGCCGCAGTGGCCCCCTCTTGAGCCTTGCGGTTCATATGGTAGTCCAGCTAACACCTATTCCCCGCACCATCCAAACACCCATACTACGCTGGAGATACACCTAATTAATTGGCCAAGCTGTCCCATCTCAGCATGTGGTTGGCACGGTAAAGCCGGGTTACATGCTCCATGAACCGGTCCTTAGGATCCAGGCAAGCACTAAACACAAACCCGAGTCTCGTGCACACAGCACCAACCAAATCATCCAACTTGCCTCGATCCCTACCTCTACATAACTCATAATATCTCATTCAAGAGTAAGGTAAATAAGTTGATGATCTCATATCCCACTTATCCCATTCTAAGCATGGCTAAGCATAAGTATATAAATAAATGACATAATAAAATAAATCCCAACCCAGGCTACAAGGAAATAAGATAATGAAAATCTAGGGAAACTTCCTAATGTGGGTATCATATTCCAAATTGACAATGCAATTAAATTCTAACTACACATCCTAGTATAGGATCAAAGTGGTCAAGGACACTTGCCTTCTTCCTGCTGCTCTGGGAATGGAAAGTCTTGATCTTGAAAGGTGAGAATCTGCTCTGGGGCTGGTTCTACTCATGCCAATACACACATAGCAAAAGAAAACAACATTCCATAAGCCATAGTCCACACTTCCACTCATGCAAACCACACATACATACATATGAAAGTCATTCACATTTTTAAGTGTTGTGGTTACCCTAGATGTGTTGATTTTAGGCCTACATGCACTTTTAAACATATATATTATTTCTAACTTTTGTATTCAGATTTCTAATTGCACACTATATATAAATTTCCAATTTGAACAAATTCTCTATATTTAATTAATACACTTCTTAGCCACAAAATTTGCATGAAAGATAATTTCCTACTCCAAATAGGTTTTCAGATCTTCTACAAAATCTTAATTTGAAGTTTTTGGATTTGGAGACCTCATTTAATATTTTCTAATTATGCATACCTATTTTCCTATATTTTCAGATTTATTTTCTATGCCTAAAAGTGAACTTTAATATTAAAATAGTAAGACATATCACCTAAACAGAATAGGTTCTGATATAAAATGTTCAATAAAATATCTTTGAACTTCCTCTCTGATGGGAATCAAATTAAATTTATTTTACCCATTTTCAGAATTATTTCTAGCCTAAAAATGAATTTCCAGAAATAATAAAAGTAAACAGCACTTAGTCAGATTTCATTTCAGCCTAAAATCAGTTCTCAACTCATTCTAAATGTTTTCCAAGTGCTAGGAAAATTTACATTTGTATTTGCACATGTGTTTACATCACCATTTGAATTTAAATTCTACTCATATGTTCAAATTTCTGAATTTAATACCCTATAGGGTCTAAAGGGCAAATCCACCCTACTGCAGGGTCTACTTTACTATTTCCTAAATTTTCAGGGGCCTAATTACACAAAACAGAGAGGTTTTCCTAATTTTTATTAAGTCCAGGGGCTAAAACTGATTTTTAAATGAATTTACATGAATTTCTGAAGGTCCAGGGGCTAGATCAGAAGTTTCCGGGGCTAGCTCGTGTTTTCCGAGATCCCCAGGGAGTAGCGCGTAAGATTCCCGGCCTTTATAACGCTGGGCTGACGTGGGCCGTTGGATTTAAAACAGACGGCTGAGATTATAACGCGAAATGGTACGGGTTAGATCTATTCGGGACCGCACTATTTAAAATGGACGGGCCTCAGGGGGCCACGTCGCCCTGGCTGTGTGCGGGCAGCGCTGCCCGGTGGCGCACGGCGGCGGGAGGCGGCGATCTCGCCGGAGAGTTT
The DNA here is from genome assembly GCA_030760725.1 of Neostapfia colusana. Lineage (NCBI taxonomy): Eukaryota > Viridiplantae > Streptophyta > Magnoliopsida > Poales > Poaceae > Neostapfia > Neostapfia colusana. The sequence continues at coordinate 37,512,084 of JASWHV010000016.1, forward strand.
CGGGTTTTCGTCTATACTTCCTAAGACTTGGATTTCTTAGCATAGAATGGAAGAGGGGAGGTAGGGGATCTCACCTCAGGGTTTTTCTTGAGCTCGGAGGCCCTGGAAAGCGGTCGGCGACGAGGTCCGAGGGGAAAACGAGGCGGTGCTCAACGGAGCTGTGTCTAGAGCGCAAAACACCGGGTTTCCTTCACCTGCAAGACACCTCGGCGGCGGTGGAACACAACAAGCCCGTTAGATCAGAGAATATGGACGAGGATCGAAGGAAAACGGCAATGGGAGCTTCGGTTCTCACCGGGAACTGAGGCGGCCGATCAGGGAGGAAAAAGGGGCGGATTTCGGCGTTTAAATGGGCGAGGGAGGGCGGCGGAGGTTGGTTTAGATGTGCAGCAATGCGTGGGCTGGAGATCACGGCTCCGGAGCAAGAAAATCGGGCGTGGCAGTGGCGATCAGCGCGGAAGTTGCGTGGCGGTTGGGCGCGCGCGCGGGGAGGGAGATGGCACGCGGGCCCCGCGTGTCATAGAGAGGGGGAGGGGGAGCGGTCGCGGGCTTTAGGCCGGCTGAGGTGGGTTTCGGCCCACTGGCCGTTTTTTCCTTTTTCTTTTCTTTTATGATTCAAATTTGAATTCCAGTTTGAATTTGAATTGTTTCACCACATGCAATACATCCAAAAATTTTAAATTCCCCTCTTTAACAGGTTTTGGGGTGTTACATTCATCACACATGCACATATAATCCACAAACTGAATTCAGAATATAACCACGAATAATAGGGTTTTATTACAACGTCTCATGAGTCTCTAACTCATTCTAGCAGCGGAAGTCTTATTCTAGCAGCGGAAGTCTTCTAAACTATTGCGGAAGCAACTAAGCAGCAGCAGGGGCTCCATCTCCTACTCCACAGGCAAGTTGATGGTAGATCACACGCCTAATACTCCACATGATCTTCAAAGTACTCCTCTCCTGTTGCTGGTGATGTATGATAATGCAAGGGTGAGTACATGTCGTACTCAGCAAGTGCGGGAAGTATGTCATGTTAGCTTATAACAAGGCAGGTATAAAAAGGCTCATTGCATAAAAGCAAAGTTTATTTCACAAAATATGATAAAAACAGCAAGTAGCTTTAAGTGAATTAGATCCCAACATGTATCAAATTGAAACATCAACATACCTCCATCATATTTCACCTCTTTTCATGTCTCATCAGACATTCATCTTTCTCAACTTTTTCTCATGCTCATGAATACCATCCCGTATTCATTACCATCCCATCTCATATTCAGTTCCATCTCATACCGAGACCAAAGCTCATTATCACGACTTAACAGTGCCATTCTCATCACCAAGACTCAACAGTCCCAAAAAAACCAAATCCAAAGACCAAACCAAGTACCAACCCAATAACCACCCCATCTAATCATGGAAGTTGGCCAGGCGCTTGTGACCGTAAGCACAGCTATCATGATAGTTTTACACCCTGTAGAGTTTGCACCACTTTACCCACAAGTTTGTGATTTCGTCACCCATCGGCGACTGCAGAACCTCCATTATACCAGTACACAACTGTCGGTGTATGTCCAAGAGATCACAAAATAGCCTTTACAAAGGGGCTGCTAGATGTATGGACTCACTAAGGTTTCACCAGCAGGCTCGAATCACCATTCTCCCACCTACGGGCCCCCTCTTGTGCCCTGCAATTCCCAGGGCAGTCCTCTCTCGACTCCCATTCCCCGCGCCTTCCACGGTCCATAACAATCTAGTAACTTACCAAATTAGTCAGCTAAGCCGCACCCATACTTGGCCTTGTGGTGGCACTATGTTCCTGGCATGTGCTCGCATGAACCGGTCCTTAGATCTACGGCAAGTAACCACCATCTCATTCTACCACATCCACGAACCAAGCTTGCCTAGATCTCCCCGATCCATGTTCATTATCATCAAGTTCTCAATTATCATTATGAGTGTAGTAGCTAGACACATCCTATCCCGCTTCCCATATCCCGTGGACTCAGCGAAGCAAAATGACCATACCCGACTCATCAACTTTCCCGGCGACAAGGGTGGTTAACAAAACTAGTAAACTCCTATAAAATGGTTTCTCATCAAGTTGACTCAAGCATACACAGTTTTCGCAAACAAAACAGCTTTCAAAACAAGGGATCAATATGGTCAAGGGGCACTTGCCTTGTTCCTGTAGCTTCTGTTGCTCTGGGATCTCGAAGTCTTGGTGTTGTATTCCTTCGTAGATAGCTCCCTGAGCTTGTCCTTCTACTCACGATCAGGCACATACAAGATTTACAGCAATCAAACATCATGCACAATCCTTATTCAAGATGCAATGGTGCATATGCATGCTAACCCTATGGTGTTGTTTTATTAGATCAGTTTGTACGTGTTCTTGCATGTTTTAAGGGGTTTTGCATGGGGTTTTATGATGAACAAAGATGTACGGATCAAATGTGGACGGGTGATGATCTTGACTCTAGATCAAACCGATCAACACGTGATCTGTCCACGAAAAAGCTTCTCTTCGAAGGGATCGAGGAAACAGATGCAAAGAAACCGCGATGATGTCGTAAGGTGGTATTGGAGACCTACCTTACTTCCTTCGGGTCCTTCTCCTAGCAAAAACAGATCGTCGGCTCTCCTCCGGTGATGGCGATCGTGTCTGGGCTCATCGGCGGTCTCTCCGATGGTCAAACTCCGGCGAAAGGGTTTAGCTCGGCGAGTTTGGGGGCTAGGGCTTCTAAGTTGTCAGCTTGGGAAGATGTTACGACCAAGGGGTGTTTCGGGTCCTATTTATAACCGGAAAAAGAAGAGTCCTTCTCTGATTCGATTTCAAATAAGAGTCCTATTTGATTTGTTTTTGGATCTTAACAACTTATCTCTAATCGATTTGTGCGGTATAAATCATGGAAGAATCCGTGTCGGTTTCCTCAGTACCGGTACTCGCGTACAGAGGAAAAACAGCTTCAGAATCGCGTCCTTCCACAGGGATAAGCTCCGGAGGCTCCACGTGTCTAGCGGGGGCCTGGTCTCCCTTTTCCGCAGAGACAAGCTCCGGTTGCGCCATGTGTTCGGCGGGAGGGACCTCCCTCTACGTCAGAGGTGAGTTCCGCGTGCGCTACGCGTCTAGCGGGCGGGACCTCCCTCTCCCTCAGAGGTGAGCTCCACGTGCGCCATGTGTCTGGTGGGTTGGGACCTCCCCTCTCTCCAGAGACGAGCTCCGCGTACGCCACGTGTCAGTGTCGGACCTCTCCTCTCTTCGGAGGTAGCTGCGAATGTTCCATGTGTCAGTGCCGGACCTCCCCTCTCTTTGGAGGTGAGCTCCGAGAGTGCCACGTGTTCAGCAGTGCCGAATCTCCTTCCTGCTCAGAGATGAGCTCCGAGGTCGACACGTGTCCAACAGCGTTGGACCTCCCTTCCTCTCAGAGACGAGCTCTGAGGTTGACACGTGTCCAACAGCGTCTTCTCCTCGGAGGTGAGCTCCGAGGGTGACACGTGTCCAGTAGGACCGAACCTCCCGGAGGCGAGCTATGAGGGTGACACGTGTACGGCAGGGCCGGACCTCTCGGAGGCAAGCTCCGATAGCGACCTGTGTCCCGTGGGTCGGACCTCTCGGAGGCAAGCTCCGAGAGCGACACGTGTCCCGCAGTTCTGGGCCTCGCTTCTCCGCAGTGACTAGCTCCGAGCCTGCCACGTAGTCAGTTCGCGGCAGACCTCACCCCTTTCGCAGGGATGAGCTCCGAAGGCGCCACGTGGCCAGCGGGCCGCGGGAAGTGTCTTCGGCGCTCTCGGTGAACTGGAATTAGCTCTTTTCGGCTATCCTTTTGATTCTTATTCTGTTTCCACTTCTTTTAAATTGTTTTATCTATATGAATTATGAATGCATGCATGAATACGAAATTGAGGGTGTTACATGGGTAATCGTGAGGAGCAGACCGATCTGCTCCGCACGATCGTGCATAATACGTCCCAGGCAGAGGGTGTCAAGAGAGGGGGCCTCGTGAGCCCCACACTGCGACATACTCGGACTTCATGAGTACGAACCCTCCGGTGTTCACCGAAGCGGTAGAACCCCTGGAGGCCGACAACTGGCTGTGGATAATTGAGTCCAAGTTCGGGCTGCTCCAATGCACGGAGCGGCAAAAGACTCTCTTCGCGGCGCAGCAGCTTCACGGTGCCTCTGGTGCGTGGTGGGCGACTATGTTGCCTCACTGCCTGCTGGCCACGCCGTGGAATGGGAAGAATTCTGGGAGGCGTTCCGTGCCTACCATATCCCTCCCGGGATAATGAAGAGGAAGTTCCAAGAATTCTTGGAGCTAAAGCAGGACGGTAGGAGTGCCCACGACTACTCCAGTGTCTTCAACCATCTGGCACAGTATGCGTCGGATTATGTCTCCACCGAGGAGAAGAAGCGGGAGCAGTTCTATCGGGGGTTAAACCCCGAGGCCCCTCTAAACTGTTATTTTTGAAAATTGCTTGCTGCTGCAATTTACTCGTCAATTCAGCCACCGCAAAGTGCTATTTTCAGCCCCTCTTCTCTCTTCTTTTCGACAGCAACACTTTTGCTTTCTTGCTCCATAGCTTCTGAAGTTTTGGAGTTATTTCTTCCTTCTCTAAATTTTCTCATGTCTTATTTATAGATGCCGGTGACCAGGAGCACAGCGCGCATAAGAACTCGTCCACCACCACGTGGGAGTGCTCTTAACCCCATTGAGTCCGATGGACCATATTGAGAGGAAGTGAAGATGGAACCTCATGATGAAGATGAAGTCAATAGCTATATGCATGAGGAAGAGGACCAGGAATAGGTGGAACCATTCAAAGACGATAGGGAGGATGATCCACAAGAACGGCACTGGTACGCACCTCAGGAGGAATTTCACGCGGGCTTACACCCCGTGGAGCCTCATGACGCTATGACGGGAGGAGATGAACCCGAGGAGGAGCCACCCCTTGCTGAGACCAATAATGAAGGTGATGAATGGGCCAACCATTCAGTTCAAGAATTTCGGTCCGACAGAATGGGAGGACACATATCCAAGGAGCTCAAAGAATTTCTGGATTGCTGCAGCTTATACCCGGAGTATCTTCTCAAGAAAGTCCCTCGTCTCGGACATGAAGAGTGGAAGGCTGAAGTAACTATCCTATCTAATGGTAGGGTTATCACTCGGCACTTTGCACCCACATGGAGAGGTACAAGGGCAGAAGCTATTGATGATGCTGCATGGGATGCACTCACCGGACTGTGCTACGCCTTCCGTGGGTAGCTTGAGGACACCACTTTTGAGCTGCACCCGTATCGGAAGAGTGGTACAAGGGAGATCATTGGACCCCATGTAACAGCTCTTTCCAACCCACAAGCTGCTGACAAGTCTCAGAGGTTGCTTGTGGAGTTAGGAAACCGCTACGCAAGCACACAAGAAGAGATCCGTTTCCTCCGCAAGAAGCTGTATTTGCTAGAGAAACAAGAGGAGACTCGTGCCAACGCGGAAGCAAATGGAGCACCAGCGTCATCTAACCCTACATGGACTGCCAACTCACCATGGCATGCGCCCATGTATGGACCACCCCCGTCACACGGCGAGAACAGCACCGGTTCTCACGATTAAGTTTAGGTTTCCATTGAATAAAGCTGTAATAGGAACGTTAAGGTCGTAGCAACTTGAATAAGAGTGGTGTGCTGAATTTTTGTGATGATTGCTTGTGTTTGTGTGCTGATGCGAGTTGTGGGACGCTTCGGCGAATGTCCACATCCACATATAGTAGAGAGATGTGGGATGCTTCGGCACTTGTTCACATCCTCATATAGGCTGAAATTGTAAAGGAGTTGCATAGTTCATATACCTTGATGCATATAGTTGAGAAATCTTTTCTCTCAAATCTGAATTCTAGCTCCTACAAATATAGTATGTACGAAAGTAATCCTTAAAATAAGGGGGTAGACTTTATTGCCAACCTTATTGTCTTGGATTCCCAAGGGATTGACATAATAATTGGAATGGACTGGTTAAGCAAGCACAACGGAATGATTCAATGTGCTCAGAGGATCGTGCAGTTGACGAGTGAGCACGGTACTCGTATTGAGTTCGAGGCAACCCAACCTGCAACCGAGAAGGCAATGCTGAACCACATCGAAGAAGCGACATTGGAAAGCATTCCTGTGGTTCAAGGGTATTCAGATGTGTTCCCGGAAGAACTTCTAGGTATGCCACCTGACCGGGATATTAAATTTGCTATTGATTTAGTACCCGGAACTGCACCTATAGCGAAGAGGCCGTATAGGATGCCCGCTAATGAACTAGTGGAGCTCAAGAAGAAAATTTAGGAGCAGCTAGAAAAGGGTTTTATACGATCAAGCTTGTCACCATGGGGAGGCCCCGTGCTCTTCATAGACAAGAAGGATGGGACCCAAAGGATGTGTGTGGATTATAGGTCTCTCAATGAGGTGACGATCAAGAATAAATACCCGCTGCCCCGTATAGAGGAACTGTTCGACCAAATGAAAGGTGCCCGAATTTTCTCCAAGATTGATCTTCAGTCGGGATACTTCCAGCTGAAGATTAAGCCCTCCGATATACCCAAGACTGGATTTCAAACATGGTATGGTTCGTATGAATATACCGTTATGTCTTTTGGGTTAACGAATGCACCCGCATACTTTGTGTACCTCATGAATAAGGTCTTCATGGAGTACTTGGACAAGTTCGTCGTGGTTTTCATCGATGATATCATGGTGTATTCAAAAAGTGAGGAAGAACACGAAGAACACTTGAGGTTGACGTTGCAGAAACTGCGAGAGCATCAATTGTATGCCAAGTTCAGCAAGTGTCAATTTTGGCTAAAGGAGATATCGTTCCTAGGCCACATCATCTGCGAGGGAGGAGTATCGGTTGATCCCGGAAAAGTGGGAGACGTTTTAAAGTGAAACCAACCGCAGAATGTGAGAGATATTCGGAGTTTCCTTGGGATGGATGGATACTACCGTTGGTTCATCAAGGATTCTCCAAAATACCGAAGCCTATGACTGAATTACTAATGAAGGGGAAAGCATTTCAGTGGACACAAGCGTGTCAAGAAAGCTTTGAAGAACTAAAGAAGAGATTAACAACAGCACCGGTTTTGGTATTGTCGGACGTGAGCAAGAGCTTCGACATATATTGTGACGCATCAAGACAACGGCTTGGATGTGTGCTCATGCAAGAAGGACAAGTGGTAGCCTATGCGTCGAGACAACTAAAGAAACATGAACTTAATTACCCCACACATGACTTGGAACTTGCAGCCTTGGTACATGCCTTGAAGATTTGGAGGCATTATATCCTTGGCCACCTATGTGAGATCTATACGGATCACAAAAGCCTCAAGTATATATTCACGCAAACGGATCTGAATTTGAGGCAACGTCAATGGTTGGAACTCATCAAGGATTATGATGTTGGAATCAACTATCACCCTGGAAAGGCCAATGTAGTAGCTGATGCGTTGAGTCAAAAGGGAGCATGTCACCAACTCACGGTTCGGGAGCTGCCACCCGAACTGCGTAAGGAGTTCGAACGGTTGAATCTCAGGTTCTTGAATGAGATGGAGGTGATAGAACTGAACTCCTCGCTGGAACAAGAGACGCGAGATGGCCAAGCAACGGATGAAGAAATCAAGAAAATCAAGGAAAGAATCCGACAAGGCATAGAAAAGGATTTCAAGGAAGACGAGAAAGGCATGCTTTGGTTGGGGAAAAGGATTTGTGTGCCTAACGTGAAGCACATCCGCGACACAATATTAAAGGAGGCACATGACTCACCTTATTCCATACACCCCGGATGTACAAAGATGTACAAGGACCTGAAAACTTGCTATTGGTAGGACGGTATGAAAAGGGACATGGCTGAATATGTTGCCTTATGCGACACGTGCCAACGAGTGAAGGCCGAACATCAAAGACCCTCTGGATTGTTGCAACCATTGAAAGTACCCGAGTGGAAGTGGCAAGACATCAGCATGAATTTCATTGTTGGTTTGCCACGTACTCGGTCTGTCTATGTGACGTGGCCTTACGACCTCGTCGAGCCAGGATCATGCTGAGGGGTGCTGCATTGCACAGCACCGGATAACGCACATCAAAGATACAAAGCGGAAGCAAAGTTTTATTACATAAACGAGTTTATGAACATTTTTACAACAAAACATGTTCAGTCTACACTCACGGGCGTATACTATGCATCGAGTTAACGTTCAGCCCGTGAACGTGTTCTCGCTAGCACGCACACACACTAACACGGCGGCGTGCACGACTCCCATTCAACGGGGTTTCCCTCTGGGGGTTCCGTCTCCTCCTCCGGAGTCCCTTCCTCATAAACCCCTGCAAAAGCTTCAAACACAAGCAGTGAACACGATTGCTCAGCAAGTCTGACCCGTCTCTCCTATACATGAAACTTCTACATGAAGGTTTGTAGGGTACATGAGGTAAATAAGTTGCAAAGGACTCGCCTAATTATTTGAACCATACTTTCAAGTTTTAGCAGCAGGTTGTGGAGAACCTTACACTAAGGCACATGAGAGAGCCGCAATCAAACAAGAAACGCATTTCTCTCATGTACTTTGCCCAAAGTTGAAAAGAACTTTAATTAGCTCTAAACTACAACAAGACATTAACAAGCAAAGTATATATTTCAAATCAGCAACTTTTAACATATATCTATCCTGTTCTTTCTACGTCACGGTACAGTGAACAAGTGGTACTTACTGACCACGAGGGATGGCGATTATAATCGATTTACACCTGCAGGGTCACCCGAATAACCCGTCGCGTACGCCCGAACTTGATGTTGCCTACAGCAACCATAATGGACGTCGTAGGCAACCACCTTTCACCCGTCAGCCAAATATTGAACCGGTCTTATCGTCCCAAGCAAGAGGTCTCTGCACGCACATCTGCAGTGCTGCAAGCCGATTTACACCTCAAGCTCTCAACCTACCCTCTGAACGACAGGCAATGCCTCAATACCCAGCTACCCGAGTTACATCGGTTTCCCGGTTCCCATATAGCCGGTAGGTCTTCAGTACTGTTCTAGCTTGTTCAACAGGCCCGCACACGGCTCGGTCCTCAATCAACACAAGCGGAGCTATGGCACCCAGGCCCTAAAGTCCTGCTGCCCTTACTCTCCGCTCGGTCTCATTTTTCTTGCCATGTGTTTCATTTGCTATCTTTACCCGAGCAATGTGCCTCTAGCCTATTCTCGCGAGTAGTTCCAACTACTCGACTTGTACCGAATCCTACACTATCTTAGCATTGCAGTAGCTAACGAGGTTTTCAAACCTACTCCCAACCCAGGGTTTTCTTGGCTATGCATTTGGGTTTCAAACAAGACTCTAATGCAATAATTAAGTGGGTGATCAAAGTAAGTTCTCAAAACAGTAAATATTTGTAAAAATGGTTAATGCAAACCGGAGCTTGCCTTGCTGCTCTCGTTCATAGGCTAGCTGTTCCTCTGGAGTGACGAAGTCTAAGACTACATATGATAAATACAAATATGTATCAATTTAAATGCATTTGTATTGAAGTTAAACTTGTGAGAGTTATAAGTCTTGCTAGACAGACCCAATGACTCTGAAATTTTTACTGTGGTTTGTATATAACCTAAAAAGGGACATGGCCAAGTTTCATTTGCAGAAATACTCATTTGAGCTCTCCACAAATAATTATGTACTTGGCCTTAATTGGAGCTCCTAGGGTGTTCTAAGGATTTTCATGGAGAAAGCCATGACTTTATGAAAACTAGATTTTCATAGATTTCTAATAGAGTTGGTCTCACTTAATTTGAAGGTTCCTAGCAAAATATATGATCTAAACAATTTCAGAGAATTTCTGAAAAATGTTTCTGGACATTTTTCATTTTCTCTGGAACAGTTTTATTAATCACACCATTAGGTGGATAAAATTAGCTAAAATGGATCTGAAATTTTTATGGTAGCTCCGGGATATTTTGGTGGACATCCTAGCAAATTTTCATAATTTTCCTCCAAAGGGTTCTCCAGGTAAAATTCTAAACATTTTAAAATTTGAAAAATTAATTCTAGAGAAATAAGAATTTTCATAGAGTGAAACTTGATTTGTTGGAAAGTACTCAGATAGCTGAATACAAAAAAATTAGGTTCACTTGATTTGGAGTTTCCTAGCCAAAGTTATGTGGGTTTGAAGTTTGAACTAAATCTGAAAATCGGAGAAATGTTTAAATTGATGCACGTGGGACCGGGCTACGTGTCAACTTCTCAGCGGTCAACACACGGGGCTACGGAGTCTTTCATGCGCAGCCACACCCGATCCGGTGCCACAACTAATCCCGGGTCTTAAAATATCGGCCGCTGACACGTGGGACCGGGGGTTTCGTCTACCTCCGGCCTCCTGCGTTCGACCGCCGTGAACCCTTGCCGGAGTGCTCGCCGGTGGCCTCTGCCGTGTGCCAAATTCCATGATCTTGGCCTCCTCTGCCTAATTCCGCCCGGGGAACACGATGCTGGGCTCAGCGCGTCGTGACAATAACCGGAACATGGCCATTGACGAGCGGCGGCTTCGGAAGAACTTCGGCCGTGTCGGCCGGACGTCCTAGCACCTCAAACGATCGAGGAAAAGGTCGCAGAGCATCAGTGGACCCTAGGAAAGATCGACATGAGCTCCATGGAGCTCGGAAATGGACGTACTGGGCTGTCACCGTGCGACCTAGGTCGGAAACCGGGAATTCTCACAAAACTCGAAGAACAGTGGCTACACCCAATAGTTCTTCGAAGTTTCCGATCCTATGGACTCGCACGGACGTCTAGAAGTGTTTCTCTATGTAAGGTGATGAGCGGTGCAGCGTGTATGATGAATTTTGTGAATCAGTCCGGTTGTCTCTTTTGTACACCGTCGCAAAATCGTGAAATTCCTGCATCGGTAGCTTATGTCATGCCGCCGGAGCTTGCACTAATGAAAGAGGGATTGAAGGCGAACCTTTTTGCTATTCAGGGCCGGGAGAAAGGTGGGCTGTGGTGGCCGGACGGGTCGTTCCCATGACGGCGGCTCGGGTTGAACCGAGAAATGGAAGAATGTCACGGTGGAGCTCGAGGAGGGTTGATCAGGGTCTGGAACCGGTGCAAGAACGTCAAGAAGGCTTGGTGCACTCGGTTGCGGTCTCAGACCGCCGTGACAGCCACAGGTTTGGCCGGGCAACGGTGGACTGAGAGCTTGGACGAGCGGCGAGGTATATCGAGGTTTCTGGTTGAGAAGACGTCGGGACAGTGGTGAGAAGCAACGAGGACGACTCGGGCGCGTAGATAAGGGGCCAGAGAGGCGGTTCAGCGGTCAGGGGCGGCAAGCAGCTGCTGGCCTCGCCGTTTTCTCACCGTGGCGGCAGCTCGGTCAGGCGCAAGAAACCGAGATCAGTTCTTCAGTCGGTTAAAATGTTTAGTGAGGCTGAAATGTGGGTCCCACTCCAGTTTTAACCTCAGAAATGTGGAGTTTTTCATATGCTCATCCCCTAGATGATGCATGTGGGAAATGTCACTTTTGCATTTTGTTAGTTTATTCTCTTATAACCATGTTGATGGTGTTTACTTTCTCTTCATGTGTTCACAAAGTTTCCTCAAATGAGGTGTGTGTGTGGTGATGCACACTTTGAATATGTGCCAAAACTTAGGCCCTTACACTACGACTCCATTTGTGTTATTGTGGATCAGTTGACGAAAAAAGCCCATTTCCTTCCTGTTAGAACCACGTACCGCGTCGAACAACTAGCCGAGCTGTATATGGAGCAAATCGTGTGTCGCCATTGAGTCCCGAAGAGGTTAGTTTCAGATCGGGGTTCTCAATTTACCTCTAGGTTCTGGAAGAAGCTACATGAAGCCATAGGTACACGACTGAATTTCAGCTCTGCTTATCACCCACAAAACCGACGGGCAAACTGAGAGGACAAATCAAATTTTGGAAGACATGTTGAGAGCTTGCGCCTTGAAACATGGGCGTAGTTGGGATAGGAGCTTGCCGTACGCTGAATTCTCGTACAATAACAGCTACCAAACCAGATTGAAGATGTCACCTTTTGAAGCATTGTATGGTAGATGGTGTAGAACGCTGCTGTTCTGGAATGAGACCGGAGAAAGCCAAGTGTTTGGACCCGAAGTGCTGCAAGACGGTGAAAAACAATTCCAAACGATACGAGAAAACTTGAAGGCTGCTCAGTCACGACAAAAAGGTTATGTGGACAATAGGCGAAGAAGATTGACCCTCGAAGTAGGAGACATCATGTATCTTAAGGTATCGCCTATCCGAGGCCATCTTACGACGTCGCCGCTGTTTCTACGCATCCGTTTTCTTCGCCCCCCTTCGGACAGAAACTTTTACGTGTGGACAGATCGTATTTTGACCGATTTTTTTGACGGTGGAATTGATCTAGATCTTGGGTCAAGATCGTCGCCACGTCCACACTTGATCCCTACACTCTTGTTCATCATAAAAACCCATGAAAGCCCATTAAAACATGCAAGAACACGTACAAACTGGTTTAATAAAACAGCACCATAGGATTTGCATCCATCTACTCCACTGCATCTTGAGTAAAGTTTGTGCATGATGATTGATTGCTGTGAATTTTTTATGTGCGTGGTTGTGAGTAGAAGGACAAGCTCAAGAGGTCATCTACGAAGAACTACAGCACCAAGACTTCGAGACGCTTGAGCAACAAGAGCCACGGGAGCAAGGCAAGTGCCCCTTGACCATATTTATCCCATGTTTTGAAACTGTTATGTTTGCAAAAACGTGTATGCTTGAGTCAACTTGATGGGACACCCTTTTATAGGAGTTTACTATTTCTGTTAACCATCCTTGTCGCCGGGAAAGTTGATGAGTCGGGTATGGTCGTTTTTCCTTTTTGCTTCGCTTAACTTACGGGATACGGGAAGCTGAAATAAAACATGTCTAGCTACTGCACTCATATGAATAATGATGATGAGAACTTGATGATGTTAATGAGCATGGAATCGGGGAGATCTAGGCAAGCTTGGTTAGTGGATATTGCTGAATGAGATGGTGGTTTACTTGCCATAGATCTATGGACCGGTTCATGCCAGCACGTGCCAGAAAAACAGTGCCACCACAAGGCCAAATATGGGTGCGGCTTAGCTGACTAATTAGGTGTGTTGCTAGATTGTTATGGACCGTGGATGGCGCGGGGAATGGGGGTCAAGAGGGACTGCACTGGGAACTGCATGGCACAAGAGGGGGCCCGTGGTGTAACACCCTTAAATTCATTTCCATGAATTGCATAAATTTTTCATATAGAGAAACATTATAAAAGAAGTAGAAATGGAGGAAGGAACCATAGAAATGGAGAAAGAATCATAAAAATGGTGGGGAATGGGAAAAAGATAGCTGAAATGAGCCAATTCCAATTTGTCGAAGTGCGTTGTCGACACTTCTCCGGGCCGCTGGACACGTGGCACCTTCGGAGCTCACCCTTGCGGAAGGGGTGAGGCCCGGCCCAGCTGGACACGTGGCGCCCTCGGAGCTCACCTCTGAAAAGAAGGGAGGCCCGGCCCCGCTGGACACGTGGCGCCCTCGGAGCTCCCCTCTGAGGAGAAGGGAGGCCCGGCCCTGTTGGACACGTGGCGCCCTCGGAGCTCGCCTCTGAGGAGAAGAGAGCCCAGCCCCGCTGGACACATGGCGCCCTCAGAGCTCGCCTCTGTAGAGAAGGGAGGCCCGGTCCCGCTGGACACGTGGCACCCTCGGAGCTCGCCTCTGAGGAGAGGGGAGGCCCGGCCCCGCTAGACACGTGGCGCCCTCGGAGCTCGCCTCTGAGGAGAAGGGAGGTCTGGCTCCGCTGGACATGTGGCGCCCTCGAGCTCGCCTCTGAAGAGAGGGGAGGCCCGGCCCCGCTGGACACGTGGCGCCCTCGGAGCTCGCCCTACGGAGGGGGCGAGGCCCTTAGGCGGGTTTTTCTCCTGTGCGCGGGGGTACCCAGTACTTAGGGTACCGACACAATTTCCTCCAAATTTTCTCCACATTTGGGGGGATAAAATCCCCAAGGCTGCTGCACCTAACTGAAAAGATAAGTTTATTTAGATCCAAAGTTAAGTTGGACTCTTATTTGAGCTCCAATTTGAGTAGGACTCCTCTTTTTTCCCTTATAAATAGAACCCAAAACCCCCCCTTGGCCGCAACCCCTTTCCTTTTTCCCCCTCCCAAGTCGGTGACTTGGATGCCCTAGCCCCCAACTCGCCGAGTTAGACCCCCCCTTGCCGGAGTTCAGTCGCCGGTGAGCCCGCCGACGAGCCCTGTCACGCCTCGCCGTCGCCAGAAAAAGAACCGACGATCTGTTCTGCCCTAATCATCCATAGAAAAACTTCCCGCTGCTTCCATCGCTAGGAGGAAGGCCCTGCCACAAAAGGAAGTGAGGTAGGTCTTCGTTACCCATCTTACAACGTCGTCGCTGTTTCTACGCATCCCCGTTTTCTTCGCTCCCTTCGAATAGAAACTTTTTCGTGTGGACAGATCACGTTTTGATCGGTTTTTGACGGTGGAATTGATCTAGATCTTGAGTCAAGATCATCACCACGTCCACACTTGATCCCTACACCCTTGTTCATCATAAAACCCCATGAAAGCCCATTAAAACATGCAAGAACACATACAAACTGGTTTAATAAAACAGCACCATAGGATTTGAATCCATCTACTCCATTGCATCTTGAGTAAAATTTGTGCATGATGATTGATTGCTGTAAATTTCGTATGTATGTGGTCGTGAGTAGAAGGACAAGCTCAAGAGGCCATCTACGAAGAACTACAGCACCAAGACTTTGAGACGCTTGAGCAACAAGAGCCACGGGAGCAAGGCAAGTGCCCCTTGACCATATTGATCCCTTGTTTTGAAACTGTTTTGTTTGCGAAAAACGTGTATGCTTGAGTCAACTTGATGGGATACCCTTTTATAGGAGTTTACTAGTTTTGTTAACCATCCTTGTCGCCGGGAAAGTTGATGAGTCGGGTATGGTCATTTTTCCTTTTTGCTTCGCTTAATCTACGGGATACAGGAAGCTGAATTAAAACATGGTTAGCTACTGCCCTCATATGAATAATGATAATGAGAACTTGATGATGATAATGAGCATGGAATCAGGGGAGATCTAGGCAAGCTTCGTTTGTGGATGTTTCTGAATGAGATGGTGGTTTACTCGCCGTAGATCTAAGGACCGGTTCATGCTAGCACATGCCAGGAAAACAGTGCCACCACAAGGCCAAATATGGGTGCGGCTTAGCTGACTAATTAGGTGTGTTGCTAGCTTGTTATGGACCGTGGATGGCGCGAGGAATGGGAGTCAAGAGGGACTGCCCTGGGAACTGCATGGCACAAGAGGGGGCCCGTGGGTGGGAGAATGGTGATTCGAGCCTGCCGGTGAAACCTCAGTGAGTCCATACATCTAGTAGCCCCATTGTGAAGGCTATTTTGTGATCTCTTGTCCACACACCGACGATTGTGTACTGGTATAATGGAGGTTCTGCAGTCGCCGACGGGTGACAAAATCACAAACTTGTGGGTCAAGTGGTGCCACCTCTGCAGAGTGTAAAACTATCATGATAGCCGTGCTTACGGTCACAAGCACCTGGCCAACTCACATGATTAGAGGGAAAACTTGGGATGGTTATTCGGTATGGTTATGGTATGCTCATTGGGATTGGTTTCAAGACTGTTGAGTCATGACAATGAGTTTTGCTTTGGTTATATGAACATGAGATGCTTATGAATATTTATGAGCATGAGATGAGCTTGAGAAAGATTAATGGCTGGTTGAGACTTGATAAATAGTGAATTATGGTGAAAAAATATTGCTGTTTTACTTGGACATATATTGGGATTAAATTCGCCTAGAAATAGTTGCTGTTTTTATCATGTTTGTGAAATAAAATTTGCTTGCTGCAATGAGCCTTTTTATTTCCTACCTTATTGTAAGCTACATGTCATACTTTTCCCACACTTGCTAAGTACGACATGTACTCACCCTTGCATTATCACATAAACATCAGCAACAGGAGAAGAGTACTTCGAGGGCCATGTGGAGTACTAGGTGTGCGAACTACCATCAACATGTCTGTGGAGTTGAAGATGGAGCCACTGCTATTTAGTTATTTCTGCTGTCGTTTAGAGACTTCCGCTGCAAGAATAAGTTAGAGATTCATGAGTGATACAATTAGTCGATGTAATAAATTACTTAAACACTATTTATTCATGGTTATATTCTGAATTCAGTTTGTGGATTACATGTATATGTGTGATGAACATCCTGGGCACACATATGCATTAACTTGGTTCTGTTTTATGGAACCGGGTGTCATAGATTGGTATCAGAGCCACGTTGACCGTAGGAAACAAGCTTAGGTAGAATGGACACTCTAAAACACATAGGCACACCCCTCTAAACTGCTATTTTCGAAAATTGCTTGCTGCTTCACTTTTCTTGTCAATTCAGCCACTTGTCAGAGTGACGTTCAGGCAGATAGCCCCCGAGACACCCGTCTCCACCGGAGCCGTCTTGTGTAGTAGTGGGTGGTCCGGAGTTGTTGGGCACGTGGCAGCATCGGAGGCCTCCCATACTGGAGGTCGGATCTGGAGCTGCAGGACACGTGGCACATCCGGAGCCTTTCCCAGGGGGAAGGTACACCCGGAGTCGCTGCCCACGTGGCAGCACCGGAGGCCTCCATGCTGGAGGTCGGATCCGGAGCTGTAAGACGCGTGGCACCTCCGGAGCCCTCTCTGGCTGGGGGTGTGGCTTGGAGGTTCCGTCTATGTGGCAGTGCTGGAACCCTCCTTGGTGGAGGGTGGGGTTTGGCACTACGGGACACGTTTCGGCCCCCGATCCACTCTCGGCCGGTAGTCAGGCTCAGGGCCTGAAGACACGTCGCGACCCTGAGACAGCCCATGGGGCCCAGAGCGTGTGGCTTATGCTGGGGCCCGCCTAAGCTGGGAAGGCGGGGCCTAGGAGCTTTTTACCCACTACGCGGGGGTACCCGGTTCGCAGGGTACCGACATTATGATTACTCCACAGGACTTTGTAAAATTTTAAAGTCCGGTTTCGGGTGCATCGGGTCTTCTCATCGACAATCTGCACCAGTTGCTCGGTGTATGTGAGATATGGTTTCAACTCGTTGATGTCTTCGGTGCGGATAGCAGCGGTAAACTTGAGACACTTCCACAGCTGTGACACGTGATATATTTCTTGAATACCAACCAAATTTGCCGGTAGTTTCAGCTGATAGGCCACGGATACACACTTCTCCGTGATGGCAAATGGACCGATAAAGCAGGGAGCAAGTTTCCCCTTGACACCGAACTGATAAATATCTTTCATCAGAGACACACGAAGATAAATGTGCTCTCCGATGTCGAAATGCAGTGGTCAACGCCTCTGATCCGCGTAGCTTTTCTGACGAGATTGAGCAGCTTTCAGGTTCTCTTGTATTATCCGAACTCTGTCTTCGGCTTCGTTGACAAGATCAATTCCGAACGTTACTCGCTCACCAGACTTACACCAATTCAATGGTATACGGCACTTCCGGCGTTAGAGAGTTTCATATGATGCCATTTTTTATGCACGTTTGACAATCATTGTTGTATGAGAACTCCGCCAACGGTAAGTGATCATCCCAGTTCTTACCGTGGTGGATGGCACATGCTCTCAATACGTCCTCAGGTATTTGATTCACCCTCTCAGTTTTCCCATCAGTTTTAGGGTGATATGCGGAGCTTCGAATCAATTTGGTCCCCAAGGCTGCATGAAGCTGCTCCTAAAAATGGGCTACGAACAACGATCCTCTGTCGGTTACAATAGTACGGAGAACTCCATGTAAGCTTAAGATTTGTGCTATGTACAGCTCTGCATATTTCTTCGCATTGTATCCGGTATGCACAGGGATAAAATGTGCTGATTTGGTTAATCGGTCAACGATTACCCAAATTGAATCATGATTGTGGGAGGTCATCGGCAACCCGACGATGAAGTCCATACTCAAGTCTTTCCACTTCCATGTCGGTATTTGTAATGGTTGCAGCAGGCCTGACTTCTTCATATGGTCGGCCTTTACCCTTCGACACGTGTCACATTCCGAGACATATTTGGCTATCTCTCGTTTCATATGTGTCCACCAAAATTTCTTTCGGAGATCTTGGTGCATTTTATTGCTGCCCGGATGAATGGAAAATTTGGACAAATGAGATTCATCCAAAATTTTCTTCCATAGTCTCATATCCCGTGGTACTAATATCCGGTCGTTGAACCATAACGTACCATGTTCGTCTTTCCGGAAGCACTTCATTTCACCTTGGTCTATTCTCCGCCGTATGTGAGACATCCCCTTGTCTTTTCTTTGAGCCTACATAATCTCCTCTTGGATTGTAGGAATGAGAGCAAGATTATAAAGCGCTCCATACGGAATAACAAGGATACTTGGTTCTTCATTATCAATTTCAGCAATGGTCAAGTGGTGGACATGTGCCTTGCGATTAAGCGCATCGGTGACCACATTCGCTTTCCCTGGATGATAATGAATTTCAATTTCATAATCTTTAATGAGCTCTAACCATCTTCGTTGCCCCATGTTTAGCTCTTTCTAAGTGAAGATGTATTTCAAGCTCTTATGGTTGGTGTAGAGGTGTACAAGATTCCCGAGCAAGTTATGCCTCCACATCTTCAAAGCAAGGACCACGGCAGCTAACTCAAGATCATGAGTTGGATAATTCCGCTCGTGGTTTCGGAGTTGACGAGATTCATATGCGACCACTCGTTCTTCTTGCATCAGCACGCAGCCACGACCGATGCCAGATGCATCGCAATAAACATTGAATGGCTTTGTCGTATCCGGCTGAGCAAGAACTGGTGCTGTTTTGAGATGCTTCACTAAAGTCTTGAAGGCTTGTTCACACGCAGCAGCCCAAACAAATTTCCTCATGTTTGGTCTCAAATTCATAATCTTTAATGAGCTCTAGCCATATGTGTTGCCTCATGTTCAGTTATTTCTGAGTGTGGATGTATCTCAAGCTCTTGTGGTCGGTGTAGAGGTGTACAAGATTTCCGAGCAAGTAATGCCTCCACATCTTCAAAGCAAGGACCACTGAAGCTAACTTAAGATCATGAGTTGGATAATGCTGCTCGTGATTTCTGAGTTGATGAGATCCATAAGCGACCACTCATCCTTCTTGCATCAGCACGCAGCCAAGACCGATGCCAGATGCATCTGAATAAACGTCGAATGGCTTCGTCGTATCCGGCTGAGCAAGAACTGGGGCTGTTGTGAGATGCTTCACTAGAGTCTTGAAGGCTTGTTCACACGCAGCACCCCACGTAAATCTGGTATTTTTCTTCAATAATTCCGTCATCGGTTTAGCAATCTTGGAGAAGCCCGGAATGAACCCCCGGTAATAACCCGCTAAACCGAGGAAGCTTCGGATTTCATGCACAGACTTTGGTGACTCAAATTTCTGTACTTGGATAATCTTACTCGGATCTACAGCGATGCCCTCCGCTGAAATAATGTGTCCGAGACAAGGTACTTGATTAATCCAGAATTCACACTTGCTGAATTTTGCATAGAGCTGATGATCTCGCAATCTTTGTAGCACAATATGCAGATGCTCAGCATGTTCTTCCTTTGACTTGGAGTACACCAAGATATCGTTGATGGAGACCACGACGAATTCATCCAACTCCGGCATGAACACTGAATTCATCAGGTACATAAAGTGTGCTGGGGCGTTGGTCAAACCAAAAGACATAACGAGATACTCATATAGTCTGTATATCGTTGAGAATGCCGTCTTCGGAATATCTTCTGTTCAGATTTTAATCTGATGATATCCGGATCGAAGATCCATCTTTGAGAATACTTTCGCATCCACTAATTGATTGAAAAACATATCAATGCGAGGTAGTGGATACTTGTTCCTGATGGTAACGACGTTCAAAGGACGATAATCAACACAAAGCCGTAGTGTTTTGTCCTTCTTCTTGACAAACAATGCTGAACAACCCCAAGGTGACGAACTCGGTCGTATAAATCCCTTGCTCATTAGGTCATTTAGTTGTGTCTTCAATTCTGCCAGTTCATTGGGTGCCATCTTGTACGGCCTTCATGATATCGGCGTTGTTCCCGGCGTAAGTTCAATCTTGAACTCTACGTCCCGCTCGAGCGGCATGCCCGGTAAATCATCGGTAAACACATCCGGATATTCACGTACCACCAGAATGTCCTCTATCTTCACAGTTTCTGTGTGTTTCAATGTTGCAATCTTTTGCCGATTGGTGCCTAGAAATAATATATGAAGACCGTATTGTGGGAAGTTGAGATCAACGATCCTAGAGCTGATGTTAAGAACTGCATAGTGGTAATTCAACCACGACATCCCCAAAATAACATCGATCTTCAGACCCTCAAGAATAATGAGAGTTGTGGGGTATATTCTGCCCCCCAAACAAAGAGGTGCTGGGGAGACAACCTCACTTGAGGTACTGCTGCCCCCGGGCGAAGATATGAGGTACTGCCTCTTTGTATAAGCTGGTTGGAGCTGATGTTGAGCCACGAAAGATTGACTGATGAAGTTATGTGTGGCACCGGAATCAAAGAGAATCAAAACAGGTAGCTGATTCAAAGAAAACATCCCTGCTAATGTGGCTTCTCCTTCCGGAACATCATCCATCACTGTGTAGTGAATACTGACCCTTGTCTGCCCTCCTTTCTGCAGATTTTGGTACGGGTCGTAATGTTGTAAATATGACGACCCGCAGCCTCGAGTTTCATCCGGACAATACCTAGCATAATGGCCCATACGCCCACAAGTTAAACACGGATGTCTCTTCGGTTCTTCGTTGACTTGCGCCTAGATTCTAGGTACATATGGCTGCAGCGATGGAGCACAAACCACCGTCCGATGCTGCTGCTGTGGAGGTGGTGCAAATTGTGGTACTTGACCAGCAATCAACCTCTGAGGAGTTGATCGTACAGGTGGCCTCCATCTTTCACCAGATGGCATTCGGTACACCAAACGGTACTTTTGAGGCACATAACTTGTGCTGCCCTGCTCGATCTCACTCATTCTTCTTTTCTCAGCTTGACACTCGAGTGTCGGCTTTTCTTGTATGAGAGCGGCATCGACCATGTCGGTGTAACTGCTTTTGTTGTGCACGGCCAACTTCTCCTGTAATATGGCACTCAGGCCATGAAAGAATAAATCACATCGTGCCTCTTCTTTGGCCACATATTCGGGAGCATATTGAGCCAAAAGGTTAAACCTTCTGACATAATCAAGGACACTCATGTCCCCTTGCTTCAAGCTTAAAAATTCCTCCCGCTTTGCCTTGATAATACCTATTGGTATGTGACAAGTACGAAAGGCTTTACAGAACTCACTCCATGTTACTTGATGGCCTTCCCAAATGGTGGCCAAATGCTCAACCCACCAGTTCCCGGTGGCTCCATGAAGTTGTTGAGCGGCAAACATTGTCTTCTGAGCTTCCTCACACTCGAATACTCCGAATTTGGACTCCATGACACGAAGCCATTGATCTGCTTCCACAGGTTTGGTGGCTTCAGTAAAGATTGGCAGTTGAGTCGCCAAGAAGTCCAGATAAGTGTTCTGAGGGGGAGCAACTTGTTGCGTGTTCTGGAGTGCGCCCTGTTGTACCAAGGCTTGGAGTAAGCGTGTGTTCTCTTGCGTTGCTTCTTGGAGTAGCCTGGTGTTCTCTTGGTTAGACTCGACAACTCGAGTCATAAGATCCATCCATCCCGTGGATGGTGGTTCCGACGGTGGAATAGATTCATCACCGCCTCGTCGAGAACTCTCGGTAAGACCTTACTCTTAGAGCGAGTACAAACCATACTGCAAAATATATTTCGAGATGAGTTAAACATGAACTCTGCAGTATGTGAGACTAATGAAAACATGAATATGTCAAAACTTTATGAAAGCAGTAACAAAATCCATGTTTACACAATTCCTTAGAGCAGGCATGGCTATCCAGCCTATCTGTACAGAACAGACCCTCATGCACTAACTCCAGATTTTGATCTAGTTAGAAGTATTTTCATAACTCAATTTGCATACCAGAGTTAAATTTAACTTCAGTATATTTCCAACGAATATTCCTATGCCTTCAGATCATCTCTGGATCAAAAGTTATGATTTTTCAAAGTTGACAGAATTCCTGGATAAAATTTGCCAGCATCTCCTTTGTATGTGGCTATTTTTATCACAGTTGTATATGCAAATACAATAAGAATCTGAACAAGCTTTGAACTACAACAATGTTTCAAATTTCATAACCTTTCCAACGGTGTAACATAGGCTCCTTAGGGATTTTTATACAGAAAGTTATGGCTTAAAAACAGAAAGGTCGGGAGAGGTTTTTCTGCTGTCCTGGTTCTGGACAGTTTGCTCTCAACTGGACTTTTCTGCCCATTTAGCGTGTGATTATGCTCTGGAGGTCTGCAAAGAAGTTGCAAAGCACTTGAAAATCTTTCCAAAACTGTATCATACACCTTAATTGGGTAAAGCTACTCAGAGTTATGCTCTGTCCAATTCCAGCAAGAATTCTTGCCAAAAACAGAGCACTCTATTTTTTGAAATCTTTGAAGCCTAGTCATCCTCTAATTTGAATCTTAGCTCAAAATAAGAGTTCAGTAACTAATATTTGTTTCAAACTTCCATTTTTAGTTGAAAGTTAGTTCATGAGTCATTTCTTCATAGTGAAGAGGTTATTTAGTTTAGTACGGCGTTGATGCACCGTAAGAAACATGTTGGTACTACGTTGCCTCAACAAAAGACAATCCTAACCGGATTATACCGGCATATCCGTATCCTCAGTGGCACTAAAACAGTCACTCGCAAACATGTGCTACTCGTACTACGGTTTCGTGGTTAAACCTGCATAATTCACACACAATCATCAGGTCCGGCTGCACACCGAACCAGGTCCAAATACAGTTCATACACCCGTCCGTCATCACTCGCACAGGTGTTCTCAAGCCAAACACGACTTGAGCTACGTGTTCACGTTACTAACCACGGACGGGGTCTCCCATACTTTCCCGTAGCATGCCAGGGAAGGGCGTTGCTCGAATACCCCAAACGACATGAAGAATCGTAGAGGATACCAAAGCTGGCCGGGTTACCTGCCACCCATGAGGCTCCACCCTTCAGCTTGTGCGCACTGGTGGACAGCGCTTACATGCACCCCCCAAGAAATAGAACGTCCCGAGATGCATGATTTTCCAACATAGCAAATAAGTTAGGTTGCCACCTTCATATTAGGCTAATATGGTAGTCCTTATGCGGGCCTAGTACCGTTTCCTCACCGTATCCTAAGTTTTTGTCGTAATACGATCCTTATTCTGTGCGCTATTACCAATGCGGCTCTGATACCACGCTGTCGGGGACCCGGCACCCGTTCACAGGGCCGTGCCGCTCGCCCGGGAATCGCATTGGGTGGTGCCGTGTTATGCGGCACCCAACAGCACACTTATAAGGAAATATGTATTACATAAATCAAAAGTGAAAGCTTACAAAGGTTCTTTGTAAATAATTTACAGCAAATATCTACAGCGGAAGTCTATAAACAGCTCACGTCGAATAACTACTAAGCACTCGAGAAGTGTCCAGCCCGCGGACTCTTCTCGGTAGCAACACGAAGACAACTGCAGCGGCTGGGTTCTCCATGTGTTACATGACTCAGAAGTCTCCGAGTCTCACCGGACAACCTTCTTCTTAGCATCGATGTTAACCTGCAAAACCACTCATATAGCAAGCGTGAGCACATAGGTTCAGCAAGACTGATCCGTCACTCCTAAACAAGAAACTCTACATGCACGACAGATTGAAATAGGTTAGCTAACTTTGCATAAAGGACTCGCCTATAGTTGATCCTTAACTTTCAGAATTTATGCCTCATTGTAAAGACCTTGAGCCGAACAGTATCGCAACTCCACAATCAAACAAGAAACGCTTTGTTGTGATGCTTCTTGCAAAAAGTGAAGTAAAGTTTAATGAGCACTATCTCTAATTCAGGCATGATTCCAATACAACTTAAATCACAGCCTTATCAAATTCAAAAGAAACCAGTTCAGTTCTTACTACGTCAAGATGAAGTGCACAAGTATGCTCATATGACCGCGAGCGACGGTGATTCTAATAAGTACACGCCCAGACTACACAACATGTACACCCATACTCCGAGTTTCCGATAGAAACCTCGACTGATGTTGTACGCGGCCACCTTTCCCATGTTCTTCCACACAGGACGCGGTCTAACTGCCCCGAATAGCAAGCTCCCTCAAGGTACATATCCGCAGTGATATGTTCTTGAGCAAGTTACCTCCTGCTATCCTGAAGCCAAAAGCCTAAGACGTTAGAAAAGTTCCAATGTGGATCTCACAAGGTACATCGGTTTCCTGGGTCCTATATAGCCAGTTTGCGCCGGGTACACAACTCAAACTTGTCCAACAGGGCCAAGCACGGAGGGGCCTTAACCGACACAGGCAGCGCAGCCTGCTGCATCTAAACCTCCCTGCCTGGTCTCCATTTTTTAAGTGTGAAATTTCCTCAATGTTTCTATTCTTGACCCGCTCCGATAAAACGAAGCCCTAAACTCGCGAGTAGATTCCAACTACTCGACTTCTACCGGACCTTTCCTACTAACTTTTAGCGTTGCCAAATCCACTCGAGGAGGTGCTAATCTACCCTTTCTCTCTTAGGAAGTTCTGGTCATGCAACTGGGGTTTTCAATATCAACTAGACCTAATGCAATCAAACATTCAAAGCTATGATCTCCAGAAATGGAAATACTTTATAAAACTGCTCGAATGCAAACCGGGGCTTGCCTGTTTTGCAGGTGACTAATATAAACAGTTAGTGAAGATCACTTGAGACTTGATCACTCGCTTTCCTCCCTCCTTGATCTCCACTTCGGTCTCTTCACAATCTTCACGTAGATGCTACACGTTATGAATATGCACAAGTATTTAATTGTAAAGCTTTTGCTAATAAGCTCTAATGACAAGTTTAAAGATTGGAAGTCTGTTTAAGAATTTAAAATGACACTGGTGCTAATGGTTTGGGTTTGGGTTTAAGCACTTTGATCAAGTTCTAAGTGCTTTTCATCACTTGTGTGTTGATCACCTAAAGAGGTTGAACAGGACAGTGATGATCAAGAGCTCCAATGAGGGGGAGCCGGCCCGTGTCACGGGGCCGTGCCGCTCGCCCGGGAATCGCATTGGGTGGTGCCGTGTTATGCGGCACCCAACAGCACACATATAAGGAAACTGTATTACATAAATCAAAAGTGGAAGCTTACAAATGTTCTTTGTAAATAATTTACATCAAATAGCTACAGCGGAAGACTACAATCAACTCACGTCGAATAACTAATGAGCACTCGAGAAGAGATCCATCCCACGAACTTCTCTCGCTAGCAACACGAAGACATTGCAGCGGCTGGGTTCTCCATGTGTTACATGACTCGGAAGTCTCTGAGTCTCACCGGACAACCTTCTTTATAAGCGTCGATGTTAACCTGCAAAACCACTCATATAGCAATAGTGAGCACAAAGGCTGAGCAAGACTTAACCGTCTCTCCTAAAGCATGCAACTCTACATGAAGGTATCTTAAGACAATAAACAAGAAAGTTGCATAAAGACTCGCCTACACGTTCTTCCTTAACTTTCAGATTTTAGCCATCACAGTAGTGACCTTGCGCCGAGCAACATTGGAAATCCACAATCAAACAAGAAACGCTTCATTCCAATGTTACTTATCCCAAGGTGGAAAATGAATTTAATTTGCTCTATCTCTTCTTCATCCATGGTTTTCATGCAATTCCATTTATCATAACAGCAATTAAAACTTGCAAACTGTTATCAGACAACTTGCTTACTACGTCACAACACAGTGAGCAAGCGGTACTCATATCCGCGAGGGACGGTGATTTGAATCAAACACTACCCGGATTACTTGACACATACGCCTGCCTCTGAAGACCCAAATCTGGCGTCCTTCATTACGTCGTATGTGGCAACCTTTCGCAGGACACTCGACTGTAGAACCGGTCGTGCCATCTCGGGCTCATAAGTCTAACGAGACGATGTGGTATGCCTCTACAATCCAGTTAACCTGGTACATCGGTTTTCTGGGTCCCATATAGCAGTAAGCATCTGGTACACAACTCAATACTTTCTCATGGGTGCCGCACACGCATCGGTCCTTAAACGACACAGACAGATCTACTCGATCAAGACCTCATCTTGTCGCTGCCTAACCCTCCTGCCTGGTCTCATCTTTGGAAACATAAACTTTAGTTTGCCTCTTTAAACCATAACCGTGTGATCCCGAACTATAGCTCGCGAGTAGATTCCAACTACTCGGCTTCTACCGGATGTCATAACCTAATTAGCACGGCATTACTCTACAGCGGGGAAACACTATTCTACCCTTGACTCCAGGGTTCATTTGGTCATGCATTTGGAGTATAAAACATTCCTGACCTAATGCACATATAACTCTAAACCATAATAGTGAACAAAGTAAAAACTTTATAAAAAAAACTTAAATACAAACCGGAGCTTGCCTTGGTTTTGCAGGTGACTAAGTATATATTCAGTTAGTGAAGACCACTTGAGGCTTGATCACTCGATCACCATGTCTTTGAAATCCCACTTCACTTCCTTCACAAGTCCTCACGTATATGCTACACGTTATGAATATGCACAAGTATTTAATTGTAAAGATTTTGCTATCAAGTCAATTGACAAGTTTAAAACCAGAACTCTGTTTAAGAATTTAAAATGACACTGGTGCTAGTGGTTGGGTTTGGGTTAAGTAAAGTGATCAAGTGCTATGCGTGCTTCCCAATTGTTGCATTTTCCCCTAGGACTGGTGTACCACAAAGTACTGATCCAGAGCTAAAATTTACCTGAGACTTTTCCTGTGAATTCCTTGTCACACGAAGACATTCTGGACCAAAATTGAGAATTGTTCAATGAGTAGTTCATCCAGAACAATTCCCTAAGCATTAAGGAAAAAAGGAATTAATTCTGGATAAATTTGCACTTTCATGCAAATTCAAGTGAACCACAAATTAAAATATAGCTCAGGGATCATGAATGATTTTTTTAGGATTTTTGGAGCTAAGAATTACCCAGAACTGAATTTTTCAAGTTTTGGAAATTCTCTGAAAAAGTTTCTGTATTCATTTGAACACAGCGACTTAAAATCTGAATTCTCCTAATCTAATCAACTTCAAATGAGCTGAAATTTCTACAGGAGTTCAATAACATCCTAAATAATATTATGGCAAAATTTGAGGATTTTTGGATGAACCGAACTCCCTCTAAAATTCTTTTGCTGAAAAGTTTTAAAGAATTTTCCAGAATTAAATAATAACTTTCATACAAATTGGGTTGCATATTTGGGTAGAGTTTTTCAACCTGAATCCAACCCAGTTTGAATCACTAAATTTGGAGTTTCCTAGCAAAAGTATGAGGTTCTAAAGTTTGAATCAAATCTGGCATTTGAATTAAAACCGGGAAAAGTTTAAAAGTCTGACAATGGGTCCCCGGGGTGACGTGTCAATCTCTCAGCACAGCCACACCATGTACACATTGATTTCAGCTGTAGCCACACGCGATCGGGTAGCCAGAGCGGATCCCAGTTTAATTTTAACTATCACTGACCGGTGGGCCAGCCCAACCTTCTTCTTCCTCCGTCGGTTTCCCGCACCCGCGCCCTTCCCCCTCGCTGGCAGCGGCGGCACCTCGCCGAACTCGGCTTCCTGGCCAGAAAATCACCACCTGGGGGTTTTCGGGGCCGGGGAAATCATTGGCGAGGTCGGTACGGACGCTAGAGAGCCGGAACTATGCCGGCGATGGGTGGCGACATTCGGTAAAGCTCGGCGACCCCGGCCCACTTCTCCCGACCGCAAAGCACCCGGTTCCTCGGCTCTACAGCAGCAGCGGCACCTAAGGAAGATCGAATTGGGCACAAACTAGCTCAGGAACGGCGGCTACTAGGGTTTCACTGTGCGCCAGGCCGTCCCTGCCATGGCCGCCGATCGGAAAGCTTGAAATTAGCTGCAACTACTCGGTTCTAAGCTAGGTTTGCGAAGGAAATTGGGTCGCCACCAGGTATAGCTCATTTGTGCACGATTTAGTGAACTAAGGACGAGAATTGAAGGTGAATTTTGTAATTTCCTACCGAAAGGTCCGTGGAGGTGCACCGGGAGAAAAACCCTGAATTCGGCCGCTAGAGATCACTGTTTGAGCTGAGCTTCAGGGAGAAGCACCACGGTGGTCCAGCGCACCTCTGAGCGTCTTTGCTTGAGCGTGAAACCCACTGTGGTGAGCTGTGCACGTGAGCTTGCTCGTCAGTTATTCTCAGGTTGCCGCAACACCAACTGTTCTAGGGTGGGGAACACCGGGAGCTGCTGGTCTTTTGCGCTGGGGAGGTGAAGGACAGTCGAGCCTTGCCGTTTTGCAGCTCGGGGATCCCTATGGCACAAGATTTCCCGGCTCCTGATCATGTACAGGGGCGGCGGCGTGCTCGGCTGGTTTCGGTTGCGAGGAGGAAACAAAACAGGAATGGCTCGGTTCAGAGAAGAAGATCATGCCGAGCATGAAGGAACCAACCAGGCCGGTCGCCAGTGCCGTAATTCAGCGAGGAGGTGGCTCGGCTTGCTGCTCGGTGGCGCTCTGTGAGTGAACTCGGTTGCCTTGAGTCTGAACAAAGAAACAAAGAATCGATGACTTCGCTTGCAAGGTTAAGTACCTCACTGACCAGTGGGTCCACTCCTTCCTCCTATCAAAATATCTCCAATTTTGGCACATTGCAAACTTTTGTCATGAAGAGCTCAAATTAAAAATCCATTTGGGCAAATTGACAATGTTTACCTCAGTTTTGAATTTGAATTTAAATTCCAATTAAATTTCAAAGCCCCTTTGACATACATATCAAAGTAACTCCAAACTTTCTCAAAATTTGCATTCCCACTAATTGAATATGCTATCTGATTTTTGGGTTGGCCACTGCAAATAAGAATTTTTGAACCAACAGATTGAACTCCCTTTTTGAAATGGTCACCTTATCATTGAAGTGAACAATTTAATTCAAAGACTGAATTTAAACTCCTCTTACACATGACAACAACAAATGTTTAGAAATGTTTTTACAAGTCCCATTTCTTGAATTTGAACTCAACTTTATTCACAACTCAAGTTTTCCATTCACAAGTTTTGGGGACTTTCACATCCAATGGAGCTGAAAATTTTCATGTGGGTTCCTTGTCACAAGAAAATGTTCCGGACCAGAAATTAGCACTTTTCATTGAGTGGTTTATTCAGAACAATTCTCTAAGCAATTAAGAAAAGAGGAATTATTTCTGAGGTAACACCCATGTTCAAGTTAAACTTAGTGAACTAAAATTTCAATTATAGTTCATAGAGACTGCATGAATTTTACTAGGATTTTTGGAGCTAAGAATTGCCCAGAACTGAATTTCCATGTTTTGGGAATTCTCTGAAATTGTTTCTGTATTCATTTGAACACAGCAACTTAAAATCTGCATTCTCCTAATAAAATCAACTCCAAATGATCTGAAATTTTTACAGGAGTTCAATAACACCCTACAGAATATTCTGGTAAAATTTGAGTATTTTTGGATGAATCAAACTCCCTCTAAAATTAAATAATGACTTTCATACAAATTGGGTTGCATATTTGGATAGAGTTTTCAACCTGAATCTAACCCAATTTGAATCACTAAATTTGGAGTTTCCTAGCAAAAGTTATGCTCTTCTAAAGTTTGGGGAAAATCTGGAATTCAATTTAAACCAGGAAAAGTTCAAACCTGACTGTGGGTCTAGGGGCCACGTGTCACGCGCTGAAATGAAGACACACGGGCCACAGGGTTATTTCTCGCGTTGCCACTGCCTGATCCAGTGCAACAGAGAATCCCAGCTGTGTTTTTCTCTCACTAACAGTGGGCCTGGCCTGACCTTCTTCAACCTCTCAACTCCCGCGCCCCTGCGCCGCCGAAGCTCGCCGGAGCACCTCTGAACTCGGTCGTCCGGCCATCTCCTGTGCTGCTACTTGCTGCCAGCTCCTAAAATCGTGCGCTGAACACGATGGGAGTGTTTACCCGGACCGGCGACGGCTCTAACCTAGCTCGCACCGATGCGGCGGCTCGGTGAAGGTTCGGCGACGTTGCACCGATGTGCTAGCCCGACAAATGCCCACTCAAACGGCCCTACAGCATCAGTGATGGCTATAGAAGCTCGGTATGGTGGTGAAAAGGCCCGAGAATGGCTCTAAGTTAGGGTTCATCGTGTGCCTGAGGCGTCCCGCCACTGCCGCTGTCGGGAAAGCTCAAAATACACTGGCTACACGTGGTTTCATGCAAGGATTGCAAAGCAAACATGTGCGCTATCGAGTTTTGCTCCTGTGAGTGCAATTTCGTGGGATCTAAACAATAATCAATCGGGAATTTGGAGTTTCCTTACCCGAAGGTAGTTTTACACCGGCTGGAAGAAAACTGTAAAATTCGCGATCAATCTTTCGGCTCAAGCTTCGGAGGTGAGCAGCGTGGACTCTTGGCGCGTCCAACGGTACCCTTGTTTGGCCGTGAAAGGCTCTCTGTAGGGCTGTCCATGAGAGCACCTTCTCTCGGCTATGGTTCGGCCGCCGCGGGACAAAGGTGTTCTCGGCGTGGGGGGGGGGGGGTCTGAGCTCACTCGGGGATGGTGCGAGGAGTTTATGAGGGTAACTGTGGTGTTGTTTTGCTGCTCATCCGAGGCTTGTACGTGAGCTCGTAGGTGACCTAGCGATCGAAGGAGCAGCGGCAGCCTCTGTTCGGTTTCTTGTGCGAGGGAGAGCAGAACCGGGGGCTGTGGTGTTGTGGCAAAACGAAGCACGGCGTGGAGTGAAAGCAGCACATGAGTAGCTCGCCAGCACGAGGGAAACAACCGGGAGGTGTCCTCGGTGTGTGTCTCGGTGTCACCCGGTGAAGCTGCCTTCGGTCTGCCCGAGTGAAGCAGAGAGGAGAAACAGAGACTAACCACTGAACACTGAACATCTTTTGCCAATCTCAATTGCCTCAATGACATGTGGGTCCCACAGTCAGTCCCTCCTTATCCCTCAAAAGATCTCCAAATTTTGAAATTGAGGAAATTCAATTGTGGGAAGTTCAAAACTGAGGTGCATTTGGATAATTGGGCAAGTCTCATCCAAATTCAAATGGGTATTTGGATTCTTTGCAATTTAAAGTCCTTTTGGAAAATGAGTTGCAAAACATTTCAATAATTCATGAAACTTTGCATACCCACTAATTTGGACCTAAGGAATTCAAATATGAAATCTGATTTTAAATTTGGCTGCTGCAAATGAGATTTTTAACACAACAGTTTGATATTCCTTGTGTTGCCCTCATTTGAAATTTGAGTTCAACAAAGTTTGTTCCAAAATATGAAGTTAACTTTCTCACACATATAGGAACTTCCCACCTTGGTTTCAAATCCCCTTTTGGGTTCCAAGTTTTCAAATAAATAATTGACTTGTGTGAAGAGAGTTCTCATATGTATTATCGCATGTGAAAAAGTTTAAACAAGTCCCATTTTTCATACACATGAAACCAACTTGTGCAAACATGAGTTTCTTTGTATTCATATTTTTGGGACCTTTACACTCTGGGGCCTGCTTTTGGGCCAGCCGAGGCCGATGAGGCTCCGCCGGTACATGGCGACGAGCCCGCTCCTGCCATCGACGAGGGCGCGTCGGATGCCACGGCCCCTACCCCAGAGGGTAGCACTCCCCAGCCAGAAGCTCACCCGCCTCCTTCTGAGGGCCAAGCCAAAGCTTCCCTGGGTCCCTGCGTCTTGGTAACCATTACGATGGCCACTGACATCCCAGAGGGCGATGCCTGGGAGGCTACAGCACGTGTCGAGCGAGTTCCCTTGTCTGAGGCCGTGGCCTCGGCTCAAGCAAGCCTCCGCCGAGTTCTGTTGGCGCTGGACCAGGAGAGGGAAGCCTTTCAGCAGGAGAAGGATCGCCTCGGTGGTTGGGAAAGGTTGCTCAACTTACGGAAATTGGCTCGCTTGCGGGAGGAGCAGGAACTGACCAACCGGCAGCGGGACCTGATTGATCAGTTGGACAAGCAGTCCCATAAGCTCAGGACAGAAGCCAACAAGGCTCACCAGGCGGCCAATGTTCGCCTCACAACCCTGGAGGAGCTACGGCTAACGTTGGCTCGCCGTGAGGTCGCAGTAGGGGAGCGCGAGCGCGAGCTAGCGGAGAAGGAGGAGGAGTCTTCGTTGCACTTGCAGCGGGTGCAGGCCGAGCCGAAGTCTCGGGCCGACGACCTGGACCGTCAGCAGGCCTCTCTGAACAAGGAGTGGGAGAGGCAGATGAAGCAGCGCCAGGACCTCCTGGCTGCAGAATTCGATGCCACGTTCCGCGAGGAGGGACTGCAGCGCCGTGTCCATGAGCTTGATTCCCGGGAGGCGGCGTTGGCTGTCCAGGAGAAAAGACTCTCTAAAAGCGACGCAGAAGCCTTGGCAGTGGCACGGCATGAGCTTCAGGAGCTCCGGGCCTCATGCACGGCAGAGGTCCAGCAAGTCTGAGACTTCTTGGGCCGTGCCGAGTCAGCACTAGTGCCCTCCGGTTTCAGCCCGGTGCGCGTCGGCGAGCCTTTACAGGAGATGAGCCAATTGCTCCTGGCGCTTGACTCTGCAGCCGTGAAGATGGCAGCGTTGGAATATGTTGTCGTCGACCGGGTCGAGGCGGGGGGGGGGGGGGGGGCAAGGCCCTGGCTAAGGAGGTGGCAACACATGTGCTGACTTGCTTCTGAAGTTGGGACCCCAGTGTTTCCCTAGAGCCGGTCTTCCAAGGCCCCATCGCTGCAAGGTAGGTGGCAGCTCGGTCTGAGGTCGAAGACTTAGGAGCCCTTGTTGCAGAGCGGTTTAGGCGTGGTGCGAGTGAGTCCTAGGCGGGCCTTGGCCTTTGTATCTTTCTCTTGTCTTTTGTGTCTTGTACTTCTTTATTGATGAAAAAGGTGGTTCTGTTGATCTCCCTTCTATCAATCGTTTGGCGGTGGATCCGGTAGGCAGAACCATTTTCAGTTTCCATGAGGCCCTCTGACCCTTGATGCCACAGAGATTGAAGGGTCCCTTATCTCGCCAAAGCAGTTGTCATTTCATAGTACGAGCTGTCGGGGTCCGAGCGACTTGCTTAGATTGACCAGTCGCGATGACCCCCTGGCAACCGGGTGCCAATGTAAGACACAAATTCCGGGACCTTTGGGAGGCGCTGACTTTTGGGGTCCGAGGGTGGCCCCCTTGGAGTTACGGACCCACAGGCCGCAGCCCTGCGGCTTGTACAGATACTAAGAGAAAAGGATACATCGTGCCGTGTAGCTGCATTTCCTCTGCTCGATGACCCTATTATGGCTTATAGTCATCTGCTAAGCTACGGAGTTAGGGTAATTCGGTGTATTGACGTCCGGACCCCAGTTACCATTCTTCCTAGGGCGGTGTGCCATACGGGCCTCCCGTACTCCGGGTGTTGTGCCGACAGAGGCACGACGCACATGCTTAGGTTGCGGGACCAGCCTAAGCAGGCTACATACCCTGGACCTCCTGCTGACCAGACACTCTGAAGGGGGAGGCGCCCTTCCAGCATTACCGGACCCGGGCTGGAAGGTAGCCAGGGGTTCCGGAGGCAATACAGGTGCCTCAGCTGTTTCCGCCTTGTAGTAGGACTTTAGCCAAGGGCGAGACAGATAAATACAATTATATACACGTCGAGGGGCACGCAAAAATATACGCAAGTTTGAAGGGAAAGTTGTATTGGTAAGGGAGCGCAAAGGTCCAGAATGATTTAGCTGGCGCAGGCAGTACTTTGCCAATTTCCCAAGCTTGCTCCTCCTGTCCCTTAGCGGCGTAAGTACCCAGGGCGCCCAGGCAGTGTCGCTATCACTCCTTCTGGGCCCTCGGCAATGTGAGGACCGAGGGGAGTTCGGCCCTTGTCTTTAGCTTGTTGTAGCCAGTGCCCTGAGTCTTGTGCTCGTTGCTGGAGCGGTTTGATGCTCTACCCGCGTGAGTTACCGAGATGGCCCCCTAGTAGGTGTGGTCACCTGGTGGGGCGCACTTACCAAGTAGACTGGATGAGGCAGGGTGTTAGCATCGGGCCTCCCGGGGGGTCCAGGTCACCTCGGACCTATTGAGACGGTCCGGGCTTGGGCGACGTGGTCATACAGGATGTGGTTGAGGCTTTTCCCAGGGGCATGTGTCACCTGGCTCCCCGACACCAAAGTCACAGCACCGGGGTGCCCAGCCATCATGCCTCGAATGGTCATGAGGGCAGGGTTATTTGCAGCTTTTGCGCCGGTGTGTGGATCTGCTTGGCGTGAACTGATATTTCTTGCATCTCTTGACCAGCTTGACGGCATCCAGGGGGGCTATCGGCCAGTAAAAGCCCTACCGGAAGGTTTTATCGGTCAGCATGCGGAACGAAGCGGTTACCGCACTCGCCCTCATGGATCTCTATGAATAGCTCGCAGCCCTCCTCCCGGGTAATGCACCGCAATAGAACATTGTCGGCGCCACACCGTAGATATCTCCGTCTACCAGTATGAATCTTCTAGCCATACGAACGATCGGTTCAGCGGATACACGTTCATCGGGAAGGATATTGTCCTTCAAGTAGGTCCGGACCTCCGTGATCCATGCATCATACCTACTTGAGCTTTTCGGATATTGAGTGTCGGGTTACATGGAGCCCCCGATGACGCATATGATCCTTGGCGAGCGCCATGGTTGCAGGGCCGCCGGGACTGCCAGCTTCAAGGTGTTGGGCTCGCCCCCTTCGCCTGGTTTGGCAGGCCAGGCTGTATGACGCAGTAGCTTCCTTTTACAGGAGCCTTCGGGGACCGGAGTCCATGCAGAGGCTTTTATTGAAAGGTTGTCTGCCACCGCGTTGTTGGCACAGGGGATATGGCGCTACTCCAAAGCATGAAATCTCTTCTCCACTTCTTGCACGCGGATAAGGTAGGCAGCTGGCTGTGGATCAGTATAGGAATACCCTCACTTGCCTTGTTTGATTGCGAGTTGGGGCCTGCTTTTAGCTAGCATCTGTCGTATTCCTATAGAAAGGGCAGTACTCAAGCCAAATATGAGGGCTTCATACTTTGCTATGCTATAAGTAGCTTTGGAGTCAAGATGCACCATGTACTTGAACTGCTCTCCTAACTGCGAGGTGAGCAGGACCCCCGCTTTGGCACCTCGCTCGCGCGAGGGCCGTTGCAGCAGAGTGTCTAGAGGGGTCCGGTGAAAACCAGGGCTCTGGTTCCAGACCACCATCGTCTTGACCCTCTAGATGGTATGGAGACGGAATCAATTCCACCTCAAATGTGTAGGTCTAGCGCATAGGACTAGCGTGTAGGACGGCTCTGAATCATGCCATTTATAACTGCTATGCATGAGCCAACATAGATTGTAATGGAGTGCACCGGACAGGACACATTTTTTCTTATTTTTAGCTTACTTCGGGCAATAGGGGGCAACAAGTCGTGCAAGAAGGCAGCAATTCGCCCCGGGTACCGAGAGTGTCCGGACCCTTCCGGGACTTTAGCCGTTCTAAGCTCTATTCCCAGTTTCTATGTTACCCTTACAAGAAAGAGAAAAAGAAAAAATATTCTACCACTACTTGGGGGTAGACTTACAGAGGTGTCCTATGGCCTGTGGTCTGGGTAGAGGTACCCATCCCCTGTAGCAAGGTGGACGCACCTGGGTGACATGCTTGTATTGGCCAAGGGATATGCTTGTCACTCCTCCTCGAGAAAGCTCTGTCCAAGGCACCAGGTAGCCCTGCTTTGGGCCGCCTGGTTAGGAGTGGAGCGTCTTGCGTTGCTCGTTGTGGTCAGAGCCGGAGCTCTCTTATTGGTCGTAGAGGACCTTTAACGTCCGCTCAGCATCTAGGAACCCCATCTCCTGGTCGTCACCGTCCTCCGGGTCGACATTCTATTTACCCTCCCACTGGCGGGAGAGCGCACCATCCTGGCGCTGCTGTCAGAGCTCTTGGAAACGCTCCGACCAGCCTCTGGATCTCCCGGCACTTGCTGGCATTGTGCCGGTTGGTGTCGTAGACTGGGCGCCATCGTCGCTGCTGGACGGTTGTCGCGAGCGCTTGTCAGTGCGCGCCCCCCGGCCCCCTGCGGCCGCTACTGTTTCTGCAGTTTGGGCTCCGGCCAACGGCTCGTCCTTGTCGCCAGCCTTCTTCTCCGTGCCACCAGGGCCCTCCCTAGTGGACTCACCCCCCTTGTTGGGCGGTGTGTGCCAGTTACGGCCCTCTGCGGCCCTGGCACACTTGTCCGCCAAGCTGAAGAGCTCGGAAACGTCCTGCACGTCATGTGTGGCCAACTTCTCGAGCATCTTCTTTTCGCGGATGCCTTGTCGAAAGGCGAGGACGACGGATGCATTGGAGATGCGAGGATGGTGTTCCTAACCTGGGAGAAGCGCTGGATGAATGAGCGCAACGACTCTCCCGGTTGCTGTTGTATGGTGTGGAGGTCGGCCTCCGAGCTAAGCCGGACATAGGAACTCCCAAAGTTGGTCGTGAACTGACGGCACAACTCTTCCTAGGAGGTCACAGACTCCTATGGCAAGTTCATGAGCCATGACCGGGCTGACCCGGTCAAGGCTACCGGGAAGTAGTTGGCCATGATGGTCTCATCCCCTCCTGCAGCTAGGATGGCAGTGGAGTAGATCTGCAGGAACTCGACAGGGTTGACCGTCCCTTCAAACTTCTCTAGCAAGTGTGGCCGGAACATTCCCTCGGCCACACCACCACACGAAGGTGTGGGCCAGAGCCATGCAGCCTCCCACTGAGCCTGGGGAGACAGGGTTTTGGCCCGTGTAAACGGGGCGCATGGTACCATGGGTACCATACTCCTCCCCGAGGCTGCGATGCCACTCGCGCTGTCGCTCGATGGTGACGTGGCCATCCTCCTTCTGACTGTGATGGCGGTCTAGCTCGCCCCTGAGGTCAGTAGTGGGGAGCCTGGACGTCGCCATCGAGTGGGTTGTCGCCGTCCTATAATCCCTTGTTAGATTACAGGGCGGCAGCTGTCCTATCCCTGGCCGTTGTCTCCTGTGACACGGCAAGTAGAGCACGGCGACGACCAAGTGGTCGACGTCGTTGCGCCATTGTTCAGCAGCGGACGAGGATGAGGGTTGTGCAGGAGCGTGCGGGCTGCCAACAGCGCGCTTTCCGGACTGGCTTCGGTCGGCACTTGTGATGCTGTCGATGTCGCCGCCGAGGGCTGCCAGGAGACAATGGGCATCGTTGCCATAGGAGCCGGCACCGGTGTAGAGGGTCCCGCTCTGGGACTAGAGGACACTTTCTTCCCACTATGCCAGTGGCGGCGCGAGGGGCGGGAAGAACCTTCGAAAGACTGGATGTTCACCATCGTGGGTCACGGACAGCTTCAAGAACCAAAAGCCTCCCTTCCTGGCGCGCCAAATGTCGACGTGTTTGCTATGACACTTCCCCCGGTCTGCTCGGAAGCAGCCCGCGGAGATTCTTTTCATGGTGGGGCAAGTGGAACTCGAAGGTCTGGGCACAATGGCGTGTGAGAATGAGTTGTCTCGGTCGCGAACCCTTGCCCGAAGGCTGCCCCGGTCCTTTTATAGCCCAAGGCCGGAGCAGTTACAAGGTGTCTGGGGCCCGACAGGTGGCCCCGCGGCTATTTGTCTCCTATACATAAACTATAGGTATTTACAGATACATGCATTGTCACTGTCGGTGGAGTTAAGGCACGCCATCTGACACGTCTGGCGCTTCTGACCGGGTGGCCGGTGATGATGAAGTCCCCGTCTTGTTGCCGCGTCCTCTTGCTCTGTAGGGCGGCTCAGCGCCATTGGGAGGCACTGTTGCGCCATCACGCCTCGCTACCCTGTCTTTCACCGTAATGGTGAATAGACAGATGATGGTGGTGTGCATCGTGCGCCATGTTTCTGGGGAAGGCGCGTGCCTTCAATGCTCGGTCTGGCAGCGCTCCTTCCTCCTTACTCCTTGGCCATCTGCCCGTTGGTCGTCGGAGTGACGTTCGGGCGGATAGCCCCCGAGACACGTATCTCCACCGGAGCCGTCTTGTGGAGTAGTGGGTGGTCCGGAGTTGTTGGGCACGTGGCAGCACCGGAGGCCTCCCGTGCTGGAGTCGAATCCGGAGCTGCAGGACAAGTGGCACATCCGGAGCCTTTCCCAGGGGGAAGGTACACCCGGAGTTGCTTCCCACGTGGCAGCACCGGAGGCCTCCATGCTGGAGGTCAGATCCAGAGCTGTAAGACGCGTGGCACCTCCGGAGCCCTCTCTGGCTGGGGGTGTGGCTCGGAGGTTCCAGGTACGTGGCAGTGTCGGAGCCCTCCTTGGTGGAGGGTGGGGTCTAGCACTAGGGGACACATGTCGGCCCCTGAGCCACTCTCAGCCGGTAGTCAGGCTCAGAGCCTGAAGACACGTCGCGACCCTCGGACAACCCATGGGGCCTAGAGCGCGTGGCTTATGCTGGGGCGCGCCTAAGCTGGGAAGGCGGGGCCCAGGTGCTTTTTACCCACTACGCGGGGGTACCCGGTTCACAGGGTACCGACACCTGCCCAGTCTCAATTTTCTCATCTGTGAATTTTCCTCAATGTTCTAGTCATAAGTCCGTGCCGAGATCATCCCAAGCACTAAGCTCGCGAGTAGATTCCAACTACTCGACTTTTGCCGGTCCTTCCAAAGTAACATTTAGCGTAGCCTAATTCCCTCGACAAGGTGCTAATCTACCAATTCTCTCTTAGGTTAAATTTGGTCATGCAATTGGGTATTCACATCATCTATACCTAATGCACAATATCATCTCACACCTATAGTCTATACAAATGTAAAACTTTATCAAACTTGCTTGAATGCAAACCAGGACTTGCCTGTTTTGCATGTGACTAGTATATAATCAGTTAGTGTTGCTGATTACTTGAGGCTGAATCATGTGCTCTTCTTGCTCCTTGATCCAACTCCACTTGGCTTCACAATTCTCCACGTCGATAACTATACGATATGAAATGCACATGCATTTAATTGTAAAGCTTTTGCTAACAAGGCCTAATACTAAGTTAAAAACCAGAACTCTGTTTAATTAAGAATTTAAAATTGAACTGGGCCTAGTGGATGGAATTTGCTTAGCCATTGAGATCAAGTGCTAAGTGTTTCTTCTAATGGTCGTATTTCTACCTAAGAAAAGTACACTAAAAAGTATTGATCCAGAGCTCAACTTTAGTTGAAAATTTTCAGGTGAGTTCCTGGTCACAAGAAAGTATTCTGGACAAAAAATTAGCACTTTTCACTGAGTAGTTTTTCCAGAACAACTCCGTAAGCAATTAAGCAAAAAGGAATTAATTCTGAAGTACTTTGCATGATCATGCCAAAATAATTGAACTACAATTTCAAGTGTAGTTCATAGAGAATGACTGAATTTTCCTAGGATTTTTGGAGCT
This sequence comes from Neostapfia colusana, assembly GCA_030760725.1. Lineage (NCBI taxonomy): Eukaryota > Viridiplantae > Streptophyta > Magnoliopsida > Poales > Poaceae > Neostapfia > Neostapfia colusana. The sequence continues at coordinate 37,551,668 of JASWHV010000016.1, forward strand.
AAGAATTGCCCAAAACTTGTTTTCCAAGTTTGGAAGTTTTTCTGAAAAAAGTTTCTGTATTTATTTGAATTCAGAAGTTTGTATTCTGAATTCCCCTATACAAATCAACTCCAAATGAGCTGCAAAATTTAACAGGAGTTCAATAATATCCTAAGGAATATTCTGGCAAAAATTAAGGATATTTGGATGAACCAAACTCCCTCAATAATTCTTTTACTGAAAATCTTCAAAGAATTATCCAGAATTAATTATCTACTTACATACAAATTGGGTTGCACATTTGGATAAAGTTTTTCAATCAGACTCTAACCCAATTTGAATCACTTGATTTGGAGTTTCCTAGCAAAAGTTATGAGCTACTATGAAGGAAATATGTAATTTAAATTAAATCGGGAAATGTTTAAACTCTGACGCTGGAGCCCAGTGCTACGTGGCGCCTCCAGAGACGAAGACACACGGGGCTACTGATTTAAACCGTGCAGCCACAAATAGATCAGGTGCAACAGAAAATCCCAGTTTAATTCTTCCGCTCACTGACAGCTGGCCCGCCCACCTTCTTCAACCTCCGATTGTTCCCGCGCGCCCACGCCGCCCCTCGCCGGAGCTCGTTGGGTCCCGACTTCCCGGCCTCCCCCGTGCTCCCACCGCCACCAGCCCCTATCTCGACGTGAGGAACACGTTGGGGAGGTCGCTCCAAGCCGGCGACGACCCTACCCTAGCTAGCGACGGTGCGGCGGCTCGGTTCTATTCCGGCGACGTCGGCCGCCTCTTCTAGCCCGCTAAATTCGATGACCTTTGGTCCTACAGTAACAGTGGAGTACGTAGGAGCTCGACGTGTATGCAAAAAGGATCAGGGATGGCTCTAAAGGTGCTCTCACCGTGCGCCCGACGGTTCCCGCCATGATCGCCGATGAGAAAACGTGAAATGGGCCGGCTACATGCAGTTTCGTGCTAGGTTTGCAAAGAATAATTGTTCCCTATCAAGTCTAGATCGTGTGTGCATGTGGCAGCTCGCTAGGATGTCAGAGTGCATAGTTTGGTGAACCATAACCGAAGGTTGAGTGAGAATTTTGCGGATTCTTACCCGCGGGTCAATTTGCACCGGCCGGAGGAAGAACGTGAAATTCGCCGGCGACGAGCAATGGTTTGGGATGAGTTTCAGGGAGGAGTAGCTCGAGGTCCTAGCGCGTCCAGGAGGGCTCTTGCTTGGGCGTGAAAGTCGTCGTGTGGTGCTGTCCACTTGAGCCTCCCCCTTCGCTTGCGTTCGGCCGCCGCGAGAAGAACCGATGCTCGGTGTTGGGAGGTCAATCACCGCTCGGTTGTGGTCAAGGAAGTAGAGGGAGGATCCACGGTGCGGTTTCGCTACTCGTAGGAGGTTTGTACGCACGATTTCGTCGGTTCCCAATCAACCGAGGCGTGGCGGCGGTGGCGCTGCTCAGTTCTTGCGCGAGGAGACAGTAGATGTTCGGGTTTCCGGTTTGTGAGCACAAGATTGCTTCGTGAGGTGATAAGAATCCCTTAGCACGTCTCCAACACGATGGAGGAAGCTGGAGGTGGCTCGACTGCAGCTCGGTGGCGCCCGATGCTCCTTCGGTGGCTTCGAGTGGAAAAACAGAGACTCGATACTTCGGGTGAAAGTCTAATTGTTCCAATGAACAGTGGGCCCCACTCTATTTCACCTCCTTATCCTCCCCCAAAAAGATCTAAAATTCTTGGCAGGTGATCAATTCAAACGTGTGGAGCTCAAATTTTAAATTTATTTGGAGAATTGACAATGCCCCCCTCCCCCAAATTCAAATTTGAATTTAAATTCTCATGCAATTTAAAGTCCTCTTTGAAATGGTTAGCAAATCACCTCCAAAATTCATCAAACTTTGCATCCCCACTATTTTGGACCTGAAAAATTCAAATATGAAATCTGATTTTTAATTTAGCTGTTGCAAATGAGATTTTTACCACAACGGTCCAAACGATTCTCTATAAAGCCAGCTTTCTTATTTCCTTGGAGTTGAAATAGAAAGAACGCGAAGCAACAAGCAAGGGATGAGCGCTTTGTCCATGAGATGGTAAATGAAAACGATTAGCCCCACACGAGGTTTGCATTTTATTGTGCTACCCCCATTTGAAATTTGAGTTAAACAAATTGAGTTCAAAAGCTGAATTTTAAACTTCCTCTTGCACATGAGAACTTCACACATGAAATTTAAATCAACTTTGGTTCCAAACATTCAAATAAATATTTGAGCTTGTGTGGTTGGACATGTGTGTCATCACATGTAGAAAGTTTTAGTAAGTCCTAATTTTCACAAACTTGAAAGAAAATGACATTCGAACTTTATTTTACTTCGTTTACATTTTTGGAACCTTTACAGTTTTTATAAATTTTAGCTAACCTGAAATACCCTCCGACACCTTCGTTCCTGGACTGCACCATTCTCAAGGCACGCGAGCCGCGTGTGATCTCCTTCCGGCACAACGAGTTCGCCGAGATCCCCAACGTCTCCGACACGGCGGCGCTCTAGGACGGCCAGGAGCTGCTGTACTCCTGCATGTAGTTGTTTCCTATCTAAATTGTGTTGGTTGATATATCATTCTCTTTTTTTAGAGCAGAGGAATGTGCTGCAGTTTCTGCAATAAAGCGATCATAGCTTCTTATGAAGCAAAGGCTAGGATGTTTTCTCATTATCTAAAAAAAGTAAAATTTAAGAGTGAAGTAAGGAATCTAGTATCCATATGCAAATTACAAAGAGAACATGACAAAAGTCAGACATTTTTTCTAAAATTATAGAATCCATATTCATGAATTGAAGATTTATTTTGAGTCAAAAAAGTGGGTTTTGACCCCAGGTTTATCCAATAAAATTATGCTTATAGTTACAATATTATAGCCATGAGAAACAACTTTCAAATATGAGTCAGTGATATCTTTTTTATCACATATTCTTGATATGGTCGAGTTTTTTGTTGGTCAAATGCCTTTAAGTTTCGTTTCATTTCTTAAATCTATCTACTAAAATCAATTACCTACTTTTGCAATAGCAGCACTAATTGTTTTTTAAATACTAGGACTGATAAAAGTAACATCTGCTATTTTTCATTAAACATAGACCATCCAGTAAACCATTACAACTGATGACAAATCCACCGGTCCATTAAACACAAACATATATGGAGTAAATTATCAGCACACACCGTGAAAATTAACATAAGCATACTAAATATCCGTACAAATTACGCATAGAAGCACATATTATATGTATATTACCCCTCCAACTCCAGCCGTCCCTCATCACCGATCAGTCATATCTCGTCCATGAGCTCTTGGAACGCGTCCATGGCGGTCGCCGGCAGCCCGAGGAGCACGTTGATGCTCTTCCTCTCGTTGCCGTGCGCGAGGAAGAGGATGACCTCCTTCTCCGGCAGCGTGACGGGGCCGGACATGACGGGCTCGCCCCAGCCGAAGTCGGCGCCGTGGAAGGCGAGCCGAGACCACGTGGTGATGAGCAGCGTGGACGCCAGCGACGGCCGCACGCGCGTCGCCTCGAAGTAGTCCACCGCCGACCGCACGTACTCGCCGGTCACCGTCCAGACGGCCTCCTGCACCAGCCCCGCCGCGCGCGACGCCGGCGCGGACAGCAGCTCGCCGGCGGTCGCCAGCGCGTTGGTCAGCACGATGCCGTTGCCGAAGTAGCCCCTGGGCAGCGGAGGCTCGAGGCGGCGCCGCCCGTCGACGGCGAACAGCAGCTTGGTGCGCTGCTCCGGGGCGAGCCCCAGCGCGGCGGTGCGCGCGCGCCAGACGAGCCCCGACAGCGCCTCGAAGGTGGTGCAGCGCTCCAGGTAGCCGCCGGAGAGCGCCATGCTGCGGACGCGCTCCAACCGGTCCGGGTCGAAGCAGAAGGAGCGGTACATCAGCTCCTGGCCGTCGTAGAGCGCCGCCGTGTCGGAGATGTCCGCGATCTCGGCGAACTCGTGGTGCTCGAACGAGATCACCGGAGGGTCGCGCGCCTTGAGGACGCTGCGGTCAAGGAACGGCGGCACGGTGAGCTCGGCCACGCCACGAGCCGTCTCGGCCCACGAGTTGACGAACTCCATGGCGCCGATGCCGTCGAACATGCAGTGGTTCATGGCCAGGCCAAGCGCGAAACCGCCACACTTGAAACGCGTCACCTGCGGTCAAATCCAACCAATGGTAACTAGTTTCTAAATGAATTATCGGGTTTTTGAAAACTTGGAACAAATCTTTGTCGAGTTGCTGGTAACACTATTGGAACAAATGAGTCAAGACCTTGACTAATTTCAGTACTCGACTGATAAAGATTAACGAACTGGTACATAATTAGAACCGAATTATTGTACAATTTGATTAAAATAAGCTGTTGAAGAGTCCCTACATGTTGCAAGATAAGAGTTGTTGTGTCCTGGTGTGAGTGTGACATGGGGCACACGGCGTCAGATGCGAATGAAACAAAAAAATGGATGGTGAAATGGTTTGGTTGATTTTAGGTGCAGGTTGGCCATCCAACTCTGTACGAAGAAAACATACTTAGAAGCGTCTGAAGGTCCAGAAGTGCTTGAACTATCTCCGGGTCCAACATTTCATCATCATGCAAAATATAAAAACAACAACATGCTACCCCCCCCCCCGGCCCACTAGAAGTTTATTTCTTAAGTTGATTAAAGTCAAACGAATCTAGTTCTAACTAAGTTTATAGAAAAAATATTAACATCTAGCACACAGAATAAGTATATTATGAGAGTGCAAGTCATTAAGAATCTAATGGTATTAATATGTTTCTATAAAAATTAATATTTTTTCTATTAACTTGGTCAAAGTTAGATTAGTTTGACAGAGGGAGTAATATTTGTATACCCGTTTTAGGCTACTATCCAAACCACAAGCCTGTTTGAAAGCTAGTAGTTTCTTGTGAAAACACTGAATCTTCAATACGAGTAGCCAAAAACCTTCCCTTAAACCATCCATCTTTCAAGTTTCAACTCCCATCTCCTGCCCACTTCCAAACCAGTAATAACTCTGCTCCCTTTGCTGCACCGCTCACGCGGCAGCAGTAAAAGTGACGGGCGCATGGATCCGTGCGCGAGGTGCTCATCTCCCTCCTTTCACCGGAACGGGAACACGCCTCGCCATTAACGCCCGGCCCGTGGTGGCAGCCCCGTCTCGATCACCGTGCACCCCGCCGGAAACATGCAGGCTAGCTAGCGGATACTATAGGAGGAGTGTTTAATGGCCGGCGTGTGTGTATCTGTACCTGCGCCGTCATGGGCGGCATCTCGAGGATGCTCTTGGCGCCGCGGACGGAGTAGACGAGCTGGCCGAGCGCGGCGGGGTCGGGCTTGGTGAGGTCGCCGACGTCGGCGAGGTCGCAAGCGGCGTCCGCCTCCACGAACACGGCGCCCTCACCGGTCAGTTCCACCGTCAGCTTCATCTCCGGGCTGATGCCCAACCGGCCGGCCAGGGGGTGGTAGTGCACCAGCGCCCGCGCCAGCGCGTCGCGGAGCGCGGCCGCCGCGTCGCCCTTGGCGCCGGCGCCGGGCCCGTAGCAGTACACCGTCTGCACGATCACGGCGATGTTCTGGTCCAGGTTGGAGAGGTAGTACCGCTCCCCCGTCGGCGTCGGCCCCGCCGGCGGCACTAGCGTCGGCTCGCCGCGCTTCACGCTGACCCGCCGCTGCGGCTTGTCGCTGCCGTTCTCCTTGATCTCCACAACCTGCATGTTAATAATTCGCCGTATCAGACGATGCTCAACACCCAGCAAGCAGATCAGAACGCCGCAGCGATTAAGCTGTGATGTAGCATTGCCCACTCACCATGGTTGACGACGAGTCGACTCGACGGAGAGAGAGGATCTTGGAGAGAGAGAGGATCTTGGAGAGAGAGAGAGAGAGGAGAGAGAGAGGGGGGGGTTTAGAGGGTGGCTCGTGAATGGAAGTGGGTTTTGCAAGGTGGCGTTTATATAGGACTGGTGGTGGTCGCTTGCTCGATGGAAAGAGTAAAAGGTGATGCAAGAACCGTTGGGGTTGGAGGGGTTGCGTACTCTGTCTGGCTGCTGCAAGGAGAATCTGTACTATAGCAAACTGAATTATTTTGGTGGGTGAGAAACCCACGATAATATTTATAAAACTCACGACAATATTTATTTTTATGAGTTTTTTGATTATTTTCGTGTGCCTCTATCTCACGAAATTAAAATAACGAAAATACATCTTTTTCATGGGCCGTCCACGAAAATATATTTATTTTCATGGGTCACACACAGCCATGAAAATAATATTTTCATAGGCCAGGTTGGGCCCACGAAAATAACATTTTCATGGGTCTGGCTGGGCCCACGAAAATAATATTTTCATGGGCCTCGCTAGGCCCATAAAAATAATTTAGTCATATTTTCATGGTCGGGTTTGGCCCATGAAAATAATTTAACCATATTGTCATAGGCTCTTTTGAGGCCCAGGAAAATATTGTTGTCATATTGCCTAAACCATTCATTTATTGACACATTTACACTTTGACAAATATATATATATATATACATATTTAATATAGTAAACATTCAACACACATTTAATATAGAAAACATTCAACACATATTTAATATAAAATATCAAACATCACAATCGTTACAAACGGTTTATTACAATCGTTTGGTACATTCATGTTTGACCATCAACACATATTAAAAATAAAGTAAATTGATCGCCCGTCAACCTCTCGTCTTCAGTAACATGTAGTATTATCTCTAGCTAGACTGTAAATGTGAAAATATAAGATATTAGATAAAAATGTATCCTAATTACTCTCACAGAATAGTAATCAATTAGCCAAGATGTTTATCTCATTTAAACAACTAACCTAGTTGCTATCGCCAGGAGCAAAGTATTGATTGATAGAGTTGTATTCTCCAAATTGTCCCGCTGGAGACGGAGTTTGCAGATTTCTAACTGACATTGACGATGATCCCTTAAAATTAAAAATGAGGCATGTTACAATATTACTATCATTTTATAATAAAAAGAGAATCTGACGAGTATATATACCTGCGTTTCTGTGGTAAAAAGGGGTGTAGACATCGGTTGCGGGGGATACGCCAAAAACTGTGGAGGCGACGACAACGGTGGCATAGCGATACGCAATCCAAGTTGAGAAAAATATCCCTAAATTGTTTCTACCTAAATAACAATAAAGGCACAATCTGCATCAAAAAATATACATACCACCCAGGTCGACCGACGAGGCAGAGGTGCAGGGCGTGGCCGTGGCTGAGCAGCTCAGCACCGGAGGGGCCGGAGCGGGACAGGGGCTGAGCAGCTGCGCCGGGGCACGACCGGGGCTGAGCAGCTCCGCAACGGAGGGGCCAGAGCTGATCACAGCGCCGGAGCGGGACATGGGCTGAGCAGCTGCGCCTGGCCACGGCCGGAGCGGGACAGAGGCTGAGCCGATGCGCCGGGGCAGGGGCCGGAGCTGAGCACGGCGCCGGAGCAAGACCGTGGCTGAGCAGCTGCGCTCGGGGGCAGGGCCGGACCTGAGCAGCTGCAGCCGGGCTCCGGAGGAACGGGCGGCCGCTGCGGTGTGCGTCGCACTAGGGACGGGTGGCGGCAGTCTGGGGACGGACGGCGGCGTGCTGGGGACGGGTGGCAGCCGGGCTCCGGAGGAACGGCGGCGGCTGCGACATGCACCGGGCTACGGACGGGCGGCGACAGGCTTTGGACGGGTGGCGGGCTGAGCTGGGGACGGGCAACGGCGTGCTGGGGACGGGCGGCGGGCTTGGGACGGGCTCCGGGGCTTGGGATGGGCGGCAGCCGGGCCTCGGAGGAACGGCGGCGGCTGCGGCGTGCGTCGGGCTAGGGACGGGCGGCGGGCTAAGGACGGGCGGCGGCAGGCTAGGGGCTGAGGCGGGCTAGGGACGGACGTCGGGCTGGGGACGCCCGGCGTCCTGCAAGCACTCCGATCGGCGGCGCTGGGGTAGGAGGTCGAGAGCGGAAACTGGTTATCGAGATGCGATTGTTGTGGCGTCCGGACAGTAAACTTTTTGTAATTTCGTGAGCCAATAGCAAGACGACGACAATAAACGCGATGTTGTGAGCCACGCACACGCCGATGACAAATAGCCTAGTTTTGTGTGTCGTACCCCTCGTGTTTCCATGTGCCTGCGCAAACCCACAAAAATACATGCATATATTGTCGTGTGCCGCCCGAAGCCGATGGCAACAGACCTAGGTTTGAGTGCCGGATCCCCTTTATTTTCGTGCGCCACATGAGAACCACGACAACATGCCTAGATTTGTGTGTCGTACCTCTTTTATTTTCGTGTGCCACCCGAACCCACGAAATTATATGCAATTATTGTTGTGTGCCGCCTCAAACGCACGACAACAGGCCTAGATTTGTGTGTCGTACCCCTTTTATTTTTGTGTGCCACCCAGACCCACGAAATTACACGCTATATTATCGTGTGCCGCCGAGGCCGACGAAAATACGTTCTTCATTGTCGTGTGTCGGATTCTAGCGGACAAAAATAGATAGCTATTATCTTGTGTCGGTTTCTGGCAGACGATATTACGTGCAGATAAACAGAGTCTTCCCGAGCCTAAACCTTACTTTTGCGTGTCGTGTTCTTGCCAACGAAAATACATGCAACTATTGTCATGAGTCTTCTTCTGGCCGACAGAAATTCTCACTTATTTTTGTGTGTCTGGTGCTAACCCACGACATTTTATGTTATTTTCGTGTGCTTGCGCCCTAGCCCACGAAATTGTACCTTATTTTCGTGTGCTTACACTTTGGCCCACGAAATTGCATGTCATTTTTGTGAGCTAGGTTCTGACTCATGAAAATAATTTTATTTTCGTGAGAGCCCATGAAAATATATTTAGCCGACAAAAATAATACATTTTTCTATAGTGCAGAAACTATGGAGATCAAATCCAGGAGACAAGTTGACAACGAATTGACAATTTTGCTGGTACAAAGTATTATTATTCTCCTGTTTTCGAGGCCACCGCGCTAGAGATGCTCCTAAGTTCCATTGATGAACTATTCAAATTGCCATATTTTTCCTCTAAGGTGACATTTAACCACAAAAAGTCGACGTGGTCGGGTTAAACAAACACATAGAGTTATACTTTAAGGGTTGTTTGTTTGCCAAACTTGTCATAGTCGAGGTGGCACCAAAACTTGAAGAAAAGAGTCGTGTTTCCTGTGGCGCACCAAAGTATTAGCATGAATCAAGCACCACCTGTGACAATGCCACATCTTTAGTAGGGGACAACCAAACAACTCTTTATGTCATTCTCACTATAAGGTTTCATTTAACGGTTTTTAATAGTGTCATGTCATATAAATATATCTAAGTTATGAATAGAATATTTTTTCTTAATGTAAAGTTTTATTTTGGGTTTTATAGGCTAACATATTATTTAAACATTATACCTAAATGAACAACGAGAGCTTAATGAAATGTGTGGAAAAACACATTATTCTCAGTAAACGTTCTATTCCAGTTTGATAGTGTAGATAACTGTGTACACCATGCTCCATCCTTCTAAACACAACTCCTCTCTCTACTATCATAAATTCCATGACACATCATTTTTTTTACTTATGTGACATGTCATTTATTGAGAATGGCCTTAATACACACAACAGAGGATTTGAAATCTTCCTATTATAAAGTAATCTTTGAAAGAAAGAAATGAAAGCTGAGCACAAGCAAAGAACAACGGAGAGGATAAGTTAGTCAGTGGGCGGCGTTCGTGCTCCCGGGTCCCCCACGGCGGGCCCGCCGTACCGGAGGATGGCGCAACAACACGCGAGTACGTCGGCGTCGGATCGCTGGCTCCGGCCGTAGCTGCTCCCGCGTTTGATGGACGCCGGTGGCCAAACTCCAGCCGACGAGATTTCTTTCAGAGTTGGTTTTAGCGTGCAAGGTCCGGTGGCCGACTGTGCGGACGCCAGCGTGCAGGTGCAGGACAACAAAACCACAGCTCGCAGGCTCCGCGTGCAGGTTCATGGAGATGCTTATGAAGATAGAAAAATTGTTGTGATACACCAAATCTTAGAAAATTTTTATTGTCATTTTAGACTTACATTTTTCCAAAAAGATAACTTCCTTGCTATGATGTCACTGCCCATGAATTAGGCTTGGGCAGCTTGCTCAACATATCAGCATTGCCAATTCAATGTCTTTTACTTGAGATAATTGCTGAAAAAAAATCAGTGCATTGAATGTTACCTTTTAAGAGGGGAATCATGATCTTCCTATTTCCTTATGGGATGTCTATTACATCCTAGGTCTAGAAGGAAGGACTATAGTAAGTAGTATAAAAAGGGCGGATAAAAAATGGTTTAACTTATACCATGAAGATGATTCATCCAATTTAGGCAAATTTTAACACTCTAAGATTGTGGCTTTGGTTATACCACGCTATAACTCATGAATTTTGTTGTAGCATGTTGCAAATTCTCTTATATACAACACACTGAAAGTATGAGAAAGTGACATTTTCAACTTTTTTATCTCCTTGCATTAAAAACATTACAACTTTAAACACTGGGTAAACATATATTGTTGTATTTTCTATCTATAAATTCTTTTAGATTTTTTAATAGACAAATAACTTATATTTAAGGAAATGTTTATTTTATAAACGAAACTATGTGAATAGTTAGTTATATACGTCAAGAGGTAGCCTAATCTATAGATGCAAGCACCCCATGTTCTCTTGTAATTCATCAAGAACAATGCATGTGCTAACTCTATAATTTCCAATGCATAATTCTACAAAAATAGAAAAAGAAATAACACTAAACTCACGAATCTTGAAATAGATCTAACCTGTCTCATATGCTAAGTGAAAGGATTTTCAAATGATTAAAAATTAGCATTTATTGTGGTAATCGACATATAGTCATGATACTTAACAACAATCATAGCGAAAAGATGATATATGCTCGGGTTACCCCCATAGATTTTTCGAACCTCTACAAATCCATATTTTGAAGCCCACTCCATGGCATGGCCCGCTCTAGGCCCAGACGGAAGCGACGAACCTGTAGGGCCTAGGTCATGAGGGAGGCTATGATTACAACACTTGTGTAAGTAGGTATGTGCTATATTGAATTGCTTGGATATGTGTTGTATTGATAAAGATATTTTAGACAACATTGATCTTGATATTGTTTTTCATGATTTTGTGTCTAGAAATGTCTCACGAAATTCTTTTATGAAGCATTGTTGTCAATAAAATCATTAAAATTTATTCTTACTTTAGGTAATCGTATTAGCAGACATACTTATTTTATTTTGGTACTCTTTTCATTTTTTTATGGTAATATGATTTAAGTGTTTAATACTTACTATTAGATGTATATATGAGGACAACTAGAATGTAAACAACTCTTTGATGCAATGTCGTAAAAATCTTCCTATGTCTCACAATCTTCATCCTAAGTTATTGTATTTTTGTATTTAAAACCCTCCATCTGGGAATGGTATCGACACTTTATTTTTTCAATTTATATTGTTAGCTAGTACGGCTTAAGTGTAAAATGCAGTGTAAAATGCACTTTATTTTTTCAATTTATATTGTTAGCTAGATCGTTTGACCTAGCAGAGATCATATCAAATAGTTCTTTGCATTTTAGTAGTACATTATATATATTTATAAATACATTTTAGTGTAAATATATGTTAATAAATATTATGACCATTAGATCCATCACCACAAACTCATGATGGAAGTCACATATATCATTTAGGGTTGAAAGTCCCCTTACCACGACTCATCACATTTCATTTAGTTAACATATGAATCTTAAATAACCGCGATATGTAATGATAGATTTGATGGTTACATACGCAGGAGGGCCCATTTCAGCGAGAATCAGAGGAGCTCTGCCAAAAACTGGTTATTTGCTGACCTGATTTACAGTGGAATCAGGTGAATCGATTCTTCTTTTTTTGAAGGAACCGTGAATTCAAAAAACCCACTTCACCGGTCTCAAAACAACTTTTCAACCAATCAAACACATACTTGCTATCTATTTACCCACAAATGCTATCGAACACCATCACAAACTGATTATGATTCACCAGAAGAATCACTCCACTGAAGAATTAGAAGTGAATCTAAAAGACTCAGGTTGTGGAGCTCTACCAAAGGGACCCTTAATGTGTAGCACTCATTTACCATTGCAGTCCACTTGTCCTTAGCTCTTGTTTGGCATAACGTAACACCCCAAAAATTCTTGTTAAGACCCTAAATCATGTTAAGAGGGGAATTTAAAAAATTTTGGACGTGTTGCATGTTTTGCAAAAATTCAAATTCAAACTGGAATTCAAATTAAACTCAAATCAGAAAAGAAATAGAAAAAGAAAAAAAAGAAAACAGACAAAAACCGGCCAGTGGGCCGCAACCCACCAGCCGGCCCAACCAGAACCCGCGCCAGCCCGCAGCCGCGCGCGCACCTTTCCTCCCACTGACAGGCGGGGCCCGCCAGTTCTTCGTCTACCTCGAGCCCGCGCCAGACTCTCTCACCCCGAATCCAAACCGATCCGGATTTCTGCGAATCCCAGCCGAATTTCGCTCGGGGGCGACGCGAACTCGATCTAAACCACCCCGCCGCCCTCCCCCGTCTATAAAAACCCGGCCTCGTTCTGTTTTTCCCACGCGATCTGCTGTTTTTCCTCCGGTGAGAACCCGAGCCTTCTCCGGCGAATTCTGGCCTATCTACGCTCGGAAATTCCGATCTAACTCGCTGGTCTTGATCCACCGCCTCTGGGGAACCTTGCAGGTGCAGAAAACCCGGTGACTTGCGGTGTAAACACAGCGCCGACGAGCCTCGCCATGAATTCACCTCGGACCTCGTCGCCGATCACCTTCCAGGACCTCCGAGCTCAAGAAAACCCCCGAGGTGAGATCCCCGACCTCCCCTCCACCGATCTATGCCATAAAATCACAGTTCTAGGAAGAATTCTCGAAGATCCGAAAATCTCCGGCGAGATCGCCGCTTCCCGCCGCTGTGCGCCGCCGGCAGCGCCGCCCGCGCTCGATCAGAGCGACGTGGCTGCTTGTGCGCCGTTTATTTTAAATCGCACGGTAGGGTTTAAATCCCCGCGTACCGGTTCGACGTTATAATCTCAGCCGTCGGTTTAAAATCGGGCGGTCCACGTCAGCCCCGCGTTATAAAGACTGGAAATCTTACGTGCTACCTCCTGGGGTTCTCGGGAAATAAGAGCTAGCCCCGGAAACTTCTGAGCTAGCCCTAGAACTTCAGAAAATCATGTAAATTCATTTAAAAATCAGTTTTAGCCCCTGGACTTAATAAAAATTAGGAAAAACTCCTCTGTTATGAGTAGCTAGACCCCTGAGAATTCTTAAAATAATAGTATAGACCCTGTAGTGGGGTGAGTTTACCTTTTTAGCCCTGTTTAATATTTAATTTGGGAAATTGAATATGTGGCTAGTGTTTAAAACTTAAAAAGGGGGACAAACATATTGTCAAAATTAAATTAAAGACTTTCTCATTATTTAGGAAACTTTGGAGTGAGATAAAAACATATTTTGGGCTGAAGTGAATCTGTTTAATTTATTATTCACATTTAGGGACACATTTTAAGTAAAGAATAGTTCTAGAAAATAGGGAAAATAATTGTGAAATAGTTTACATCAGAGGAAAAGGTCAAAAATATATTAGCAAATATTTTAGATCAGAATCTATTCTGTTTAGATGATGTGTCTTGTTATATTTATAATAAAGTTCACACTTAGGCATAGGAAATAAATCTGAAAATATAGCAACTAATAAATGATAAATTGAGTTTCTAAAATCCAAAGAATTCAGTTTAGGGTTGGTAGAAATTATGAAGACACATATGGAGAAGGAAAATACCTTTCATGCATACTAGGTAGCTAAAAGGTGTAGTAATTGAATATAAGGAATTTATTTAAATTGGAGACTCATATATATAGTATGTAAGTATAAATGTGAACACAGAAGTAGTAATCATATACATATGATCAAAAGTGCATGCAAGACACAAATCAACACACATAGAGTAACCACAACACATATAATTGTGAATGACTTTCATAAATGTGAATGTGTGGTTTGTATGAAGTGGAAGTGTGAACTATGTCTTATGGATTGTTGTTTTTCTTTTGCTATGTGTGATGGTATGATGTAGAACCTGCTCAAGAGCAAGTTATTCCTTTCTAAGATCAGGACTACCCATTTCAAGAGCAGCAGGAAGGAGGCAAGTGTCCTTGACCACTTCGATCCCATGCTAGGATGTGTAGATAGAATTATTTGCATTGTCAAATGAAATATGAAACCCATGCTAGGAAGTTTCCCTAGAATTGCATTACCTTGTTTTCCTTGTAGCTTGGGTTGGGATTTATTTTATCATGTTATTTATTATTATGCATATGCTTAGCCATGCTTAGAATGGGATATTTGGTACATGAGATCATCAGTTTATTTTACCAAACTCTTGAATGAGATATTGTGAGTTATGTAGAGGTAGGGATCAAGGCAAGTTGGATGTTTTGGTTGTGTGCTGGGTGCACGAGACTCGGGTTTGTGTTTAGTACTTGCCTGGATCCTAAGGACCGGTTCATGGAGCATGCAACCTGGCTTTACAGTGCCAACCACATGCTGAGATGGGGCAGCTTGGCCAATTAATTAGGTGTATCCCCGGCGTAGTATGGGTGTGTTGAATGGTGCGGGGAATATGTGTCAGCTGGATTACCATATGAACCGCAAGGCTCAAGAGGGGGCCACTGTAGCGGGGTTGGAGCCTCTTGTATGCTGTTAGGGGTGAAACCTCAGTGGGCCCACGCTCATCGGAAATCCCTTTGTAAATGCTTCGTAGTGATCTCCTGGCTACACACCTGGGAAGTGTGAATGTGGTTCGTGGCCACTGGCATAATGGAGGTTCTTTTAGTCCACCCGACAACGGGGGATGAAATCACTACATGTGGGTACAGTGGTACAAACTCTGCAGAGTCAAAACTGTCATGACAACCGTGCTCACGGTCAAGAGCGGCTTGGACTTATTCATGATTAGAGGATTGATGGTTTTGGAAGTTAAGCGGTGAGCTTAACATTGAAATTGATGCTACGGTTATTGGATTATGATGATGGGATGGGAGATTGGGAACATTTCACCTGTGTAGTAATGTAGGTGCTTAATAAGCTAAGGTGATAGATATTAATTGCAAAGTGCTTTAACCATGAGTTCAACCTTTCCTTGTTCTAGCCATGCATGACATAACTTTCCACACTTGCTGAGTACCATCGGTACTCAACCTTGCACATTTTGTTGGTTTATATTGCTGCTCAGGTCAAGATATTGAGGTGGTGTATAATGACCAAGACTTTGGACCCGAGGAAGGTTTCTAGGTTTATGGAGACCCCCGGGTAACGAGCCCTAAAGAATAATATTCCGCTGCTAGTTTATTTACTTGTGATGAACTTATTATTGTCCATCGAGACATTTGCTATGTAAAACTTATTCATATTCGACACCTGTCTTGTAATAAATGATACTTCACTATTTGTCATCACATGTATAAGAAAATGATCCTGACATACATGTGATATTCACTTGGTTATTCTTCGGAAAAAAACCGGATGTGACACATAACTACTTAACAAGTTTTTTTTTTAAAATAAGTTGAAGTAGTGATAAACAGTCAGCTTCTTCAACCGTTTCTCGAAATGAATTAAAAGCATGATATAAGATTAAGCTGATGTTCACCCATTTTTCAGATAAGTTGATTTTTTAACAAGTTTAATATATGCCAAACAGTGACTCCTTCGAAAAGAGCTTGCCCTGCTACATGGCGCCGCCGGCCCTCGCCGCCGCCGGGCGCTCCACCGCCATCCGGCTGCTATGCACCGCCATCACTGAGACGCCATCCACGTCCCACCTCCTCGCGCTGCCGCCTGTTGCCCCATACCCTGCAGCCGACGAGCTCGCGCGCCTGCTCCTCGCCCACCACAACCCCTTCCACCCCACCGAGTCGTCGCTCCAGATCCTCTCCGGCGGCGGCGTCGCCATGTCGGGTGACCTCCTCGTGCAGGTCCTCCTCCGCCTCCGTGGCGCGTCCAAGCTGGCCCTCTCGCTTCTACACGCCGTGCGCCTCCACCCCTCCTCCGTCTCACCTCCCCCCGCCGACGCCTACGACGCCGTTATCGATGCGCTCGGCCGCGCGCGCCAGTTTGATGCGGCGTGGAAGGTCGTTGTCGAGGCGTCGGCCGACGGCGCCGCCTCACCCCGCACGTTCGCGATGCTGGCGAGGAGGTACATCGCCGCGGGATTGACGAGGCAGGCCGTGCGCGCATTGGATGACATGGAAGCGTTCGTTGGGAGGGAGCCTGACGCCGGCGAGTTTGCCACGCTGCTCGACACGCTCTCCAAGTACAAGTACCCAAGGTTTGTGAGCCTGAAACCTGTAGTTGTATGGTTGGTGATAAGATTTGTTGTTTGGTTGGTTAGTTCAGGTCTGGGACATTGCTGCTTATCTGCATGAATTTACAGTGAATTGCACATTAGGTTGGCTGACTGATTGTATAATCCTGGTGGTTCTTCTGGATAATTTCGGTAGGCCATTTATTTGCTTAGAATTGAAGCTTTCTGTTGTGTAAGCCGTTTCTATAGATTCCAGTGAAAATTCAATGCATTGGCGTAATTGCAGCTTATGGTGTGTGATTGTCATTGATTTCCCACAACTTGTTGAACCGTAAGCTGACAATATTGATGCACACAGTGCCCATCACTCTTCTGTTTTTTGTAACTTAGCTTAGGGCTTTGAACTTCACATTGTAGTTTGATGATATCTGTCATATACCGTTTGGTATGTTGAATGAACATTGTTGTTTGATGGGAGTCCATGTGCATTTATTTTTAATGGAAATTTTGGCAGCTGCTATTAGGTTGCTTCACTTTGGAATTTTTGGCTTTCCTTATTACATTTCTGATGCATGCAAGTGGTTGATCAGAGATTCATCCCCATAACATGATACGGAATTTGCACATCCCATTCTGTGGTTTGGAACTTCTAAGTTCTTTTTGATACATTTTGCTGCTTGTAATTTTTGTTGAGACTATACACAGGCTATAAGGTGTAACCATAAAGGTATTACTGTTATTGTCAGGAAAATCAATATTTAGGGTATCTTTGGCAAGTTGAATCCATTAGGGCTGCAGGAGAAATGGTTGGCCTTTGTCTAAATCTGGATACCTTGCTTGCTGGTTGTGATTGCTCAAGAATGGGTTTCATGACTTGGTGATGAGTGCTCGAATTGTTCTGTAAAAACTCTTTAGATTCTTATGAGGCTTGTCGAATTAAGATTTTTTTACATTCATTACACCTTTACCGAGAATCAGATTCAAGCCTTCTGTGGAATGTGATTTTCGTCTAATGATTGCCTTCGGGGGATTGGATGGATGTGAATATATCATATTGGACTCTAATCCCATCTCAATATACCGTGAATGATTATGCAATCTTATGATACTGTTAGGGGTATAATATATCTGATTTGGTAAGATAAATCTAGTGACCACCTCAAAAGAATAGAATCTCGTTGAGGTTGTCTTGTTACTCTGTTTTGTGAAGTTATGTGCTGGCAATGCACGTACAGCCTTCTATTACATTGCCATGAATACTAGAATTTATGAACTTCGTTTTTGGATTGTTGGAAGCCTCTGCATTTGAATTGATTATTAAACAATGCAAACTAGAATGGCCAGCTATTGTCTGAATATCTTAGTTAGCTATCACTGAAATCTGGGTTAGCTTAGACCGTCCGCACTCATGTGTTGTAAACTGAACTGTACTCGATAGATGGAGTACTGGGCGATTTTTTCTCCCGCACCGGAGTACTGGATGAGCTACGCCAACTGGGAGTTTGCTACAGCGCTACTCCGGGTCGGGCTTACGCTCGTCCCTGCTGGATGTCGGGCCTGACCGTTGCCTGCGCGCGCCCGAGGAGAAGGAGAGAGTAGGCGGAGGCGGCGGCCATAGGGGCAGGTGAGGACGGCAAGCTATGCCGGCACACGGGCGGGACGGAGGGGTGGCTGCTTGATCCGGAACAAAACGCGGTCACCGGCGATGGCTCCTGCGTGCCTCCCCCGGCCCCGACCCCGGCCTAGCCACCTCCTCGCGCCGCGCCGCCCGCCTCCGCAACCGCCGCTCCGATGCCCCCATCCACCTCCGTCGCGTCGCCGGCCGCCGGTACTCCCGCATCTGAAGCCTCGACACCGCCCCCATCCAGGACCTCTGCCACCTCCCAGGCTGCGCCCCCTTCTGGGCGCCTTGCTGCTGCCGCTGCTGATCCTTGGTCGAGGACACACGTGGAACCAGCAGGGATTAAAGTGGGAACTTGGAACGGGAGCGGGAGGAAAGAAAAGAGAAGGAATGGAAGAGAGAGAGAAAAGGAAAGAAAAGAGAAGGAAGAGAGGAAAAAAGGAAAGAAAATAAAAGGAAAAGAAGAGAAAATATAAGGAAAGAAAATAAAAGGAAAGGAAGAGAGGAAAGAGGAAAGGAAAAAAAGGAAAAGAAGAGAGGAAAAAGGAAAAAAGAAAGAAAGAGAGGGATGGAAAAAATACTAAATAATGAGTGGTTATTGATATAGAGTATATGCACGTAGTGGAAAAGCAGAGAATCTTTTGGAGTGTGCTGAAAAGAGGTGAAAGTATTTGTTTGGAGTAGATTTTTATAGTATATGAGTGCGGATAGCTTTATAGTTTCCTTACTGTTTTGAGGGATTATGTGATTCATTGTGTTTGGCCAATAATTTTTAAAATAAAATTATTGGATTTCATGTCTAGCCTACCCCAATGTGCTTGGGGCAAAGGCTTTGTTGTTGTTGTTTTTGATGTGATTCATCGACTGTCAAGGGCGTTGGCGCCCAAGACAGCGGGTCCCCGGCTTCGGAGCTCGTAGCCCCGAGAGGAAGAGGCGCCGGGGGTTTTGCTCGGCGGCCCGATGGCGGAAGATGGGATCGGAAGAGGGCAGAGGAGAAGGAGAGCAGGGAGATAATACATCTTTCTTATTCCTCAATGATCCTATTGCTTCTAATATATAGGCTTATAGCCAACTAACAAGGAAACAAACTCAATCTTATCTCTAACAACTCAATCTTATCTAACTGATTATTCTCCTAAAATCTTGCCTAGCCCCTCATTGTGGGCTGTTGCGCCAATCCTTGGATCGGCGCTGGTACTTGCGGCCCCACATGACATCTCTCCCCCCACGAGAAGCAGCTCGTCCTCGAGCTGGAAATCCGGGTAGCGGTCGATGAAATTTTCGATGTCTTCCCATATTGCCGATGCTGTTGTTTCCCCCTTCCAGTGAACCGGTAGTTGTCGGATACCCCTGGCCAAGCGAGAGCGGAGAACTCGCTCTGGTTCCGACACCGCTGCCCCATTATGGATTCGAGGAAGCGGTGGTGGCGAGCAGGGGGGGTGTACCAATGAACTTTTTCAAGAGGTCCACGTGGAACACGTCGTGGAGACGAGCTCGAGGAGGTAGCTCCAGCCTGTAGGCGACGTCGTTGATGACGTTGGTGATGCGGTACGGCCCGTAGAAGCGCGGCTTGAGCTTTCCTGATGTCGGTAGTTGAAGCGACGAGGCAGCCCGTTCGTGTAGTTGTAACCATACCCAGTCGCCTTCCTTAAATTGAACATCCCTGTGATGCTTGTCGTAGTGACGCTTGTAGATAGCTTGGGCTTGCTCGAGGCAGAGACGGACATCCGCTAGGAACTCATCTTGTTCCGCCATAGTCTTTGCTACCGCTGCCACCCGTGTTCCCCCCTTTTCATAGGATCATATGGACGGAGGGTCATGGCCATAGACCACCCGGAACGGCGTGTCACGGAGTGCATACTGATACGCGGTGTTGTAGGTGTACTCCGCCCAAGGTAGCCATCAAAGCCATTGTCGAGGGCGGTCTCCGGTGAAGCAACGTAGATACATAGTGATCACTTTGTTGGCAGCTTCTGTCTGTCCGTCGGACTGGGTATGAAAAGCCGAAGTCATGTGTAACTTGGTGCCGACGAGCCGCATCAGTTCCCTCCAGAAAATGGAGGTGAAAACGGGATTCTGATCCGAGACCATGGATTGGGGTAACCCGTGAAGGCGCACGATCTCGGCGAAGAAGACCTTTGCCACCGACTCTGCCGTGTACGGGTGTGAGATGGCGATGAAGTGACAGTACTTGTTGAATCGATCCACCACTGTGAGGATGACAAACTTCCCGCCGACACGTGGTAGTGCCTCGATGAAGTCCAACCCAATGTCCGTCCATACCGCCGTGGGCACGGGTAGAGGAAGGAGCAGCCCGGCCGGATGTAGGTGGTCGGATTTGTACCGTTGGCAAGTGGAGCAGGAGCGGATGTAGTCCTGAACTGCTTGTCGGAGGCTGGGGGAGAAGAAATCACGTCGTAGTCGGTGCAGTGTACGCTGCACGCCTTCGTGACCGTCATCGTGGATAGAGGAGATGAGCTCGTGGAGAAGCGGCGAGGTAGGTGGTACATAGAGGTGGCCCTTGAACGTGATAAGGTCGTCGAGTATTGCCCAGAAGTTATTTCGCTGCCCATTCGCGATCTCCTTGTGACGTAGACGATCAATGAAGTCGAAGTCGGGCCCGGAGATGGCGAGGATCGTCGGCTCGTTTGTATCACGCCGGGAGAGAGCGTCGACCACCGTGTTGGCGCTTCCCGCCTTGTACTCCACCGAAAAGTCGAAGCCGAGGAGTTTGCCCACCCAATGGTGCAGTGGTATGGTACTGAGGCGCTGGTCAAGTAAGTACTTGAGACTAAAGTGATCAGTTCATACCAGGAAACGGCGACCCCTTACGGTCTCTAGTGGCGGATGGCGAGAACAAGGCCGATGAGTTCTCATTCGTAGGCTGCCAAGGATCGGTGGCGCGGAGCTACAGGCCGACTGAAGAATGCCACCGGATGTTGCCCGTGTATGAGTACGACACCGAACCCATGTGTTGATGCAACACATTCAACCACAAAGGTTTGGCCGAAGTCGGGTAGTGCGAGCACCGGTGCTGTGGTGATGGCGGTCTTGAGTGCCTTGAACGTCGCCGGGGCGTTGCACAATCCGAACAGCATGACCAGGAATTCATAGAGGTCGTCATGTGTTCGGAACGCCGTCTTGGAGATGTCCTCTTCTCGCATACGAACCTGATGATAGCCGGAGCGGAGATCCAACTTGGAGAAGAAATGCGCGCCGTGGATCTCATCGAGAAGTTCATCGACCACGGGGATCGGGTATGCGTCCTTGACCATGATGGCATTCAAAGCACGATAGTCGACGCAAAAACGCCAAGAGCCATCCGTCTTTCGTACCAGCAGCACCGGGGAGGAAAATGCCGACGAGCTCCTACGGATGAGCCCTTGCTCGAGCATGGTTGCACATTGGTGTTCCAACTCATCCTTATGTGCGGCGGGGTACCGATAGGGTCGTACTGCCACTGGTGCTGACCCCGGTAGTAGTGTGATACTGTGGTAGCGGGAATGTGGCGGTGGCATGCCCTTAGGTTCGGTGAAGACTCCCTCAAAAGCGTCGAGGAGGGCGGACAATAGATCGTCCCCGGTGCACGCTCGGATTGCCGGACTGGCCTGTCCTGCCTGGCCGTGCCAGCACACCTGGTGGTCGCCCCGCCAGAAGGACATTGTCAATGCCCCGAAGTCCCATAGGATGGGTCCCAGAGACGCTAGCCACTGTGTTCCCAGGACCATATCATAGCTGGCGAGGGGCAGGACGTAGAAGTCCGCGGAGAACGCCTCAACATTGATGCAGAATGTTGCGCCCCGGTACACACCTGGGCATGGTACGCGGTCGCCGTTAGCCACTGTGACTTGTAGTCTCCCGCCTGACCGAAGCTTAAGTGAGGTCCGAGAGGCTGCCTCCTCGGCGATGAAGTTGTGGGTGGAGCCGGAGTCCAATAGGGCGAGGAGGGCAGTGCCGTCGATGAAGACGCACAATTGTATTTTTTTCGCTGGTGCGGATCCCGGTAATTGCATGGACTGAGATGTGTGGCTCATCCGAAGTCGGCTCTTCTGCCCCACCGTCCTCATCATCGTCTTCATGCACCAAGTCGAGGAGGAAGATGCGTTAGCACACTCGATTGTGACCACGCCCGAACTTCTCATTGCAGTTGAAGCAAAGACCCAAACGGCGTCGCTCTTCCATCTCTGTCTGGGACAGTCTCCTGATCTGTCGCCCCTCGACTGTGGCCGGTGTCTGATGGGGAGGCGACTGAGAACCAGACGCCGATAGTGCGAAGCGTGACGAGGGCGTTGGTAGCAGACCCCGTTGGCTTGTATGGCGCTGTTGTGGCGTGGAGGCTCCCGCACACTGATCGCGTAGCTCCAATTTGCGCGCGAGACTCATGGCGATGGCGAGTGACGGCGGGTTATGGATCTCAACGTCCAGGCTGAGAGGTGGTTGTAGACCAGCGGTGAAAAGCTGCACTTTTTGGGTCTCAATGAGTGCGCCGGCGCAGGGAAGCAGGGCCTCAAACCGGTCCTGGTACTCGACGACCGAGCCCGTGCGCCTACACGCCATGAGTTCACCGAGAGGGTTGGAACGCAAGGGCGGCCCAAACCGGGTGTTGAGCAGTTCGGTGAAGCGTCTCCATGATGGTGTGCCTTCGTCGCGTTGAAGCTGCATGAACCACAGCTGTGCTCCTGCCTCCAAGTTGTACTACGCCATCCATACTTGTTCCTCATCCGCGATGCGTTGTGGGTAAAAGTAGGACTCACACCTATTGATGAATGCGAGGGGATCAGTTTTCCCATCAAACTTGGGAAAGTCCAGCTTCTGGAAACGCGACGGCCTGTCGTGGTGGAGTTCGGCGCCCTGCATCCTTCTGGGTCCCGATGCCGATGACTCTGTGGTGCGTTGCTCGATCCTCTCGATCTTGGCTTCCAGGGACGCTACTGTCTCGGTCAGCTTGGTGATTAGCGCCACCAGATCGGCTGACGACGGCGCTGCCATTGGCGTTGGTTCCGACGCTGTTTGGAGTGGTGGCACGGCAGAAGCAGCCTCGTGCAGCGGCGGTGTGGTAGAGGAGGAGCACCTGGATTCCGGCGCTATTTGGAGCGGCGGCGCGGTGGAAGCAGCCTCGTGCAGCGGCGGTGTGGTAGAGGAGGAGCGCCTGGATCGTGATACCAGGTTGTCAAGGGCGTTGCGCCCAAGACAGCGGGTCCCCAGCTTCGGAGCTCGTAGCCCCGAGAGGAAGAGGTGCCGGGGGTTTTGCTCGGCGGCCCGATGGCGGAAGATGGGATCGGAAGAGGGCAGAGGAGGAGAGTAGGGAGATAATACTTCTTTCTTATTCCTCAATGATCCTATTGCTTCTAATATATAGGCTTATAGCCAACTAACAAGGAAACAAACTCAATCTTATCTCTAACAACTGAATCTTATCTAACTGATTATTCTCCTAAAATCTTGCCTAGCCCCTCATTGTGGCTGTTGCGCCCGATCCTTGGATCGGCGCTGGTACTTGCGGCCCCACATGACATCGACTTCATTGGCTTTTTTGTCACCATTTCAGGTTGCTACAGAGGTATTTAATAAAAGAAAATACAAGTATGAGCCTAATGAAAAGATGTACACCATTTTAATTTATGGATGGTGCAAGGTAAATAGGAGTGACATTGCCCAGAAGTTCCTAAAAGACATGATTGATCATGGAATTGAACCGAACATAGTTACATACAACATCCTCCTAAATGGTATCTGCAGACATGCAAGTTTGCACCCTGATTACCGATTTGATAGAACAGTTCATGCAGCTGAGGATCTCCTGAAGGAGATGCGTGACAGGGGAATTGAACCGGACGTGACCAGCTACTCAATCATCCTTCATGTTTATAGTCGTGCACATAAACCCGAGTTATGTCTCTGTATGTTCCATACAATGAAAGAGAAAGGCATCTGCCCCACAGTGGCAACGTACACTTCTGTTATCAAGTGCCTTACCTCCTGCGGGAGATTGGAAGATGCTGAAACTTTGCTGGATGAGATGGCTTCTGAGGGAGTGTGTCCCTCCCCAGCTACCTACAATTGCTTCCTTAAGGAGTATAGGGGGAGAAAAGATGTGGCTGGTGCCCTAGAATTGTACAAAAAGATGAAGACACCTGGATCACTGACAGCGCCAGATATTCACACATACAATATACTTCTGGGAATGTTCATCAAGTTGAATCGGCATGGGACTATTATGGAGGTTTGGAATGATATGTGTGAGAGCACTGTTGGTCCTGATCTTGATTCATATACCTTGTTAATCCACGGTTTGTGTGACAATCAGAGATGGAGGGAGGCATGCCAGTTCTTCATGGAAATGATAGAGAAAGGTTTTCTTCCCCAAAAGATCACCTTTGAGACACTGTATCGTGGTCTGATACAGGCAGACATGCTGAGGACCTGGAGAAGGCTGAAGCGAAGGGTTGATGAAGAAGCAGCAAAGTTTGGTGATGAGTTCAAACTCTATCACATCAAGCCTTACAAGAGGTGATCTGTTCATTAAGTGTAGTGGTCTTCAAACTCAGAGCGTTGTGGGAGAGGAAGTGGAGGTTGCACCTTATCACTCCTGTAACGAGAACTGGGTCATGGGTAGGGGACTGCTGAAAAGGCTATCCTGCTGTAACAGTTATTCTGTCTGTTGTGAAAAGTACAGTTGAGAATGGGCGTGTTATTAGCACCGTAACAGGATATATACTAGTCTGAGTTAGGGCAAACTTGAAGGGTAAGTTACTTCCTGTTTACTGCAATTCAGATATTCACGAAAAAGCTTTTTTTTGCAGTGCCAGCTCTGAAACGTTCCATCTGTCTTTTGCAGAAAATAAAGTTTGCTTCAGAGGCTCGAGGTTACTGACCAGGTGGAAAGATTCAATAATGCCAATTTATTTGAAATGATTCCAAAAGCTGCTGTTATGCGAGCAAATGGAACAATGTGTAAGGTGCTCTTCGGTACAATTATATATCCTTGGATATACTTGCCCAGTATGTCCCAACTCCTAAACCTTGACAAGTAGACGTGTAAGTTTTGCATATGCCCACAACCCACAAATAGAGCTGCCTTGTTCTAGTGCACCTGATACATTTGATGGTTAATGCTGGAAAAGGGGAGAGGAACCAAAACTCGTGTTTGGTAGGATTCATGGTGTTGGGAGAGATCATGTGTCTCCATAAAACAGAATTATATGGGGTATCATAGAAAATTGAGATAGGTGTACCTCAAGTATTAACAGAGCGGCAAAAGATTCCTTTGTGCCGGCAACCTTTCTGGATGAGGGGACTTCACGCTAATCGCAGGATTTGCTCTGATGCTCAGAAGTTGATGAGTTGCGGTTGTTATCCGTATCCGACAGTGGCCCCTCCTTTTTGCGCCCTGGCCACCGTCCCATATCGCGCCGAGACAGGGATCGTTTGACTTAACCTTCGGTCACTGACATATGAACTCAGTCCCTCACACGTCAGTGATCCTGTGCAGTTAAGTCAGAGGATCCCTCTCCATCGCACCGCCACGTGCAGTGCCACGGGAGCTTGCTCTAAGTCGGCCGCGTGTGCCCACGATGGTCTCAAATCCCCGAATCTGCTGCAGAGCAATATTCCTTAGACCCTGTGCTGAGAGCAGGGGCACAAGACATTGACAATGTAAATGTAGTTTATCTCTCGACTAATCCAATATAGCATTAACGCACCAAACACATCAAGATTGATCTGGGTAGATACTGGAGCAGCAGCTAGTTGAGTGGTTTGCGTTATCCATGTGTCCACTGGTATCTTTACAAAGAGGCTTTGGACATCGGTATTTACTGAAGGGACCGTCAAACAAACTGGAATGGCGGTGTGTCCACTGGTATCTTTACAAAGAGGCTTTGGACATTGGTATTTACTGAAGGGACCGTCAAACAAACTGGAATGGCGGTAAGTGCCACCCATACAGTGATCAGCCAACCAGCCCGGTTCATAAGGTTGGCTCTCCATGTTGGGTATAGAACACTGAGTGGTAAGTGTATATAAGTACATGGAAATTCCTTGATCTCACATAGTACAACGTCACGAGTTGATGGTATTTCCATTTTCAGTTTTGAGGAATCAGAAGCCGCTATGAGGTGGCTGCGGATATGATCACTGTCAATGAGGAAACTGATGATTTCAATAGGGAGATTGCTGGGCTCTACCCAGAAGTGGTGTTTCGGGTGGACACTAATGAAACATATATTCTGGCAGCCCTATCAGGAACACACAGGGCTTCAATAGATCCATGGCCGGCCTCTACTCACGTATCATCTCCTCAGGGATCAAGGGAACGATCTCAGGCAAGGAAAATTCCAGGTGTGCCTTACGAGAGAGGACATTTTATTTGATAAAGCTGTATTTCGACATGACAAACAACAAAGCTGTAGTAATGACTCCTGCCCTTTATACATGTAACCTTCACGAGTTGTTGCAGCTTATGCTTGTCCACACTTTCTTAGGCAGGCTACACCTTCCTCCTGGTACTCCTGTCTGGTAATCCAGAACTCAGGTGCATCCTGCATGTTCCGGACAGTAGCTAATTAGCAATCCAAAGTAGCGCAATATGATGCAACAGCAGTGCTGCATGACAATCTGCTACATCCCGTCCCGTGATTATTTTTTTCTCATTTCTTTACTGTCTCAAAGCTTTTCTTAGTACAACGTACCTTCATGATTCCAGCGAGTACCGCACCTCCCAGGTAGACCATGTGCTTTCTGCGAGGAGGGTCCTCTATCCGCAATCGTAATTTCTATTCAGAATTAAAGCAGATGCGTTATCATAGGAACCAGAGAGGACAGTTTATTTGATAAAGAAATTCAATGTTATGGCAAGGTTTATTTGATTGCAATAAGTCTGCAATCCTATCTCCTATTTGCAGAAAGATAGAACATAATTCTTGGGTGGGAATGTAATGCCGTAAGTCACAATCAGTAAGTACTGCAAATGTAGAACAATAACTCCAACTATTTCATATACCATAAATCAAGAATACAGATATTACCTTAAGCCCATCCTTATTTCCCTTCAAAACTACATCCAAGTAGCGATCAAGAATTTCCTTCCCCAGCCTTCAGAAAAGTATCAATTTGTGAAACTACAGCCTAGAATTATATATAGCAGTGAAAAAAACTACTGTGGGAAACATGATAAAAGAATCAGACCCAGAATCATGTGGAATTACCAAGGAGGTTAAGAAAAAAGAAGATAACTCACAGATTTGTATACGTAATGTTCTATCAACAAATGGTTCCTATACTTTATCGTAGTAAAAATAAAGAAATGACACAATGCACGATATGCATATCTTATGATATGAACATGCTGAGAAACAGAGAGGGGGGAGACCCCTTGGTTGCGCTTAGGGCTGCGCAGGGGAGAAACCAGCAGCGAGGAGGCGTGGGGGCAGCTGCGCAGTACGTAACGTGGGGGACAAAGTAGCTGATCACGGCGGCTAGGGTTAGGGTTCGAAGCCACCGTGATCCAAGGAGAAGAACAACCCTCAACGGGGATTCTTATTTTTTTCCTGGATGCTCAAAACATGAGGGAGGGAGGCTGCTTATAAAGGGGGGACAGGACCCACCCTTTGGCCGCAGCCTACTCCTAGTCTGTTTGGGGATAATCCCCCCAAACTGACTAGGATTCTTTTCTTCCCCTTTTTTAGTCTATTTCTTTCTATCTAAACTGATTCAATCTATAACTCCATTTTATTCCTAAACATTATCTAATTAATTCTTCTAAATATCTTCCTGGTGCGGCTGCAGGGCCTGGCCGGCCTAGTTGTGGGCTTTGTGGGCCCCACGCCGACCATATTAGCGGCCCACAAATGCATCCACAACATTTCCCCCCTTCCCGACAAAGAGCTCGTCCTCGAGTTTAAAGGAGGGGTGCTTCATCCTGAAATCTTCTAGTTGCTCCCATGATGAATCAGCTTCAGAATGTCCTGCCCATTTGACGAGTAGCTCCCAGACACCTCTGTTCAAACGCGCCCTTTGTACTTTTTCAGGCGTAGGTACAACGCGTCCATGCAGAAGTGGTGGTAAAGGCACCACCTGTATGGGAGTAGGACCTTCAAATTTCTTTAACAGGGACACATGAAAGACATCATGTATCCTTGCTTGAGGAGGCAGCTGAAGTTTATATGATACAGTCCCAATGCGTTGAATGATCTGATATGGTCCAAAATATTTTGGTCCAATCTTTGAAGAAGGCGTCGTCATTACTCCAACAACTGTCCTCTGATGAAGCCGCAGCCAAACCCAATCACCGATCTGAAATTCCACCTCTCGGCGGAACTTATCTTCATAGTTTTTCATGGTGACTTGTGCTTGTACTAGCCTGTTCTTGATTTCAGCTAAGAATTCATCTCTATCCTTTAGCTGTTTATCCACTGCTGCTACTCTAGATACGCCCGGTTGGTAACCAACAAGAGCCGGAGGGTCCCTGCCATAGACCACTCTGAAGGGCGAGCATTTGAGGGCCGTCTGGTAGGAAGTGTTGTAGCAATACTCAGCCCAAGGAAGCCACTGCAACCAAGTCTTTGGTCGGTCACCAGCCAAGCAGCGAAGGTACACAGTGATGATCTTGTTGACGACCTCAGATTGGTCGTCAGACTGCGGGTGGAAGGCCGAGCTAAGCTGAAGTTGGACACCGGCTAGGCGAAACAAATCTGACCAGAAGAGGCTGGTGAAGACGGTATCACGATCACTGACGATGGAGCAGGGAAAGCCGTGTAGTCGTACAATGTCGTCGAAGAATGCCCGCGCCACTGATGCAGCACTGTAAGGGTGGCTTAGGGGAATGAAGTGGGCATACTTGGAGAAGCGATCTACCACTGTCAAGATCACTGATTTCCCACCAACTTTCGGAAAACCTTCAATGAAGTCCATGGAGATATCACGCCAGACTTCCGACGGTATAGGCAGCGGTTGTAGCAGGCCGGCTGGATGAAGATGATCAGTCTTGTTGCGTTGGCACGTAGCACACCCGCGGACATACTCACGCACCCGCCGTAGCAAGGACGGGTTGTAGAAGGAGAGGCGTAGCCGATGCACTGTCTTCTGGATGCCTTCGTGGCCCCCATCATGCGCCTCAGCTAGGAGAGAGGGCCACAAGGAGGACTTGTCGGGAACGAAGAGCTTCCCCTTGTGAAGTAGAAGGCCGTCGCGTTCGGCCCAGTCAGCAGGTGCGACTCCCTCCCGGAGTTGGGCACATAGCTGTTGCGCGTGCTGGTCTGTAGCGATCTCCGCGCGGAGCGAGTCGAAGAGTTGAAAGACTGGCGCGGATATGGCGTGAATAGCTATGTCTTCCTCGTCGCGGCGGGACAGGGCGTCAGCTGCCCCATTCAAGCGCCCCGGTCGGTACTCAACCTGCAGATCATAACCAAAAAGTTTGCTCACCCAAGCATGTTGGGGAATCGTCGTGAGTCGCTGATCCAGGATATATTTCAGGCTGAAGTGATCAGTCCGAACAGTGAAGGGACGACCCCACAAGTAAGGCCGCCAATGACGTACGGCCTTCACAAGACCGATTAGCTCACGCTCGTATGCCGGTAGCTTATGATGGTGAGTCGCTACAACGCGGCTGAAGAATGCTATGGCGCCGTCGCCCTGGTGTAGAACCGCCCCAAAGCCGGCGCCGGACGCGTCGCAGTCGACGATGAAGCGCTTGTCGAAGTCCGGCATTTGAAGTAGAGGCGCTGTCATCGACGCCTGCTTGAGTTGGGAGAAAGCGTCCTGCGCATCATCAGTCCAGCGGAATGCTTCCCGCTTTAGGAGGGCGGTGAGGGGTGCGACCACCGCACCATACCCCGCAATGAACTTGCGGTAGTAGCCGGTAAGCCCGAGGAAACCTCGCAAGGCTCGTAAGGACCGAGGTGTAGGCCAACGTTCCACGACCTCCACCTTGGTCGGATCCATTGCCACGCCGTGAGCGGATATGATGTGTCCTAAGTAGGACATAGTCTCCTGGCCGAAGAAGCACTTAGATTTCTTCAGGAACAGCTTGTTTGTTCGTAGTGTCTGGAACACCTGCTTGACGTGCTGAAGGTGTTCGACCCAAGACCTGCTATACACCAATATGTCATCAAAGAAGACAAGCACAAATTTTCTGATGTAGGGGTCGAGGACGTCGTTCATCAACGACTGGAACGTGGACGGCGCATTGGTGAGGCCGAATGGCATCACCAAGAACTCATAGTGGCCTCGATGAGTTCGGAATGCTGTCTTTTCAATGTCGTCCGAGTGCACGCGCACTTGAAAGTAGCCGCTGCGGAGGTCAAGCTTGGTGAAGAACCTTGCGCCGCGAAGCTCGTCCAGTAGCTCGTCAACCACCGGGATCGGGAACTTGTCTTTCAAAGTTCTGGCGTTGAGCTCGCGGTAGTCGATGCAGAAGCGCCACGTGCCGTCGGCTTTTCGGACCAACAGTACTGGCGAGGAAAATGCAGATGTGCATTCTCGGATGATGCCTTGGCGAAGCATCTCGGCGCATTGCTTCTCAATCTCGTCTTTAAGAAGCTGGGGGTAGCGGTACGGTCGGACAGCTACTGGAGTTGTGCCCGGCAGGCGCCTGATTTGGTGGTCGTGGCGTCGTGCAGGAGGAAGCCCGCGTGGCTCGTCGAAGAGGTCCTGGAAGCCATCCAGGAGGGCGCCCATCATATCAGTAGGTGGTGCTAGAGAGGCACATACCGGAGCTGAACTTCGCAGACCCGTCCAGATCACCTCACGTTCCCCGCGCCACAATTTCATCGTGAGGTCCTCAAGGTTCCAGAGAATGGGTCCCAAAGATCGCAGCCACTGGACTCCTAGAACAAAGTCGAAGCCGTCCAGTGGGAGTGCGTAGCATGTGACGTCGAAGCGATCCCCTGCAATCATCAAGGGTACACGTGGACAAATGCCTGTACAGGAGATAGAGTCGCCGTTGGCGACTCGGACGCCGACGCCTGATCGTGGCAACATCATCAGGCCGAGCTCCTTGATGAGTGGTTCCCTGATGAAGGTGTGAGTGGACCCTGTGTCGACCAATGCTGTCAGTAGGTTGCCGTGGACGTAGACCTGGAGCTTCATTGTGTTGGCGAGGTCGATGCCGGTCAGGGCGTGTAAGGAGATGCCCATATCAGCTACGGTCGCGTCAACGTCATCATCGTCGTCAAGCTCCAGAAGGAAGATTCCTTTGCCGGCACACTTATGGTCCGGTGTGTACCGCTCAGGGCAGTGATAGCACTCGTCGCTTGCCCGCTTAGCAGCCATCTCATCGGTTGTAAGGCGTTTGAAGCGCGGGCGAGAAGATGCCGTTGTTGACGATGTCGGGGCGGGTGCTGTAGAACTGCCACTTGAGGCCGTAGTAGAGGCGCGGGACACAATGGAAGAGCGCGTGGAGCGTTGAGAGGCGGCGCCCTTCTGTATTCCGCTATCTGTTATTGCCGCAAGTCGACGTTCAAAGGCTCTGGCCAGACTCATGGCGGTTTGTAGATTAGTGGGAAACTGCAACTCCACGTCCGTTCTAAGTGGCTCGCCGAGGCCAGCTGTGAAGAGGTTGATCTGCTGGCGTTGGCTGAGGTCCTCGCAACGACAAAGAAGGACCAGTAATTGACGCTGATATTCCTCAACCGTGCCAGTACGACGGAGATCTTTAATTTCCGCCAGGTCGTTGGAGTAGAGCGGAGGCCCGAAGCGCATGTTGACGAAGTCCGCGAACCGCTCCCAGGACACTATGCCACAGTCACGTTCTAGAGCAGTGTACCACTCGGCTGCGACACCCTCCAGGTGGAGAGACGCGAGCCACACCTTTTCTTCTGGCATCGTACGTGTCCCTCGGAAGTATGTCTCACACTTGGTGAGCCAGGGCAGCGGATCTGTTTCCCCGTCGAACTTGGGGAAATTGACCTTGTGACGACGCAGCCCGCTGTCGTCGAAGGTCGGGCGTCCCGGTGGGCGCCTGGTATTGTAGTGGTCGTCGTTGCCGCCATGGCCGCCGCTGCCACCGCCGCCGCCCTTGCCGCTGCCGCAGCTGCGGGGAAGGTTGCTGCCCTGCGGTGAGTTTTGTTGCAAGTCCTCGCCACCGGAGAGCTCCCGCTCCGGTGCCTTCTCAAAGCGCGCAAGGCGCATATCGTGGCGGTCCAAGCGCTTGTTGATGGTGTCTATCTGCCCCATCATCTTGCTCATCATGTTGCCGAGATCTTGGAGGGTGAAAGTCCCAGAATCGTCCACGGGGCCGGACATGGTCGCTGCCCCGGAGTCTCTTGATACCAAATGCTGAGAAACAGGGAGGGGGGAGACCCCTTGGTTGCGCTTAGGGCTGCGCAGGGGAGAAACCAGCAGCGAGGAGGCGTGGGGGCAGCTGCGCAGTACGTAACGTGGGGGACAAAGTAGCTGATCACGGCGGCTAGGGTTAGGGTTCGAAGCCACCGTGATCCAAGGAGAAGAACAACCCTCAACGGGGATTCTTATTTTTTTCCTGGATGCTCAAAACATGAGGGAGAGAGGCTGCTTATAAAGGGGGGACAGGACCCCCCCCTTTGGCCGCAGCCTACTCCTAGTCTGTTTGGGGATAATCCCCCCAAACTGACTAGGATTCTTTTCTTCCCCTTTTTTAGTCTATTTCTTTCTATCTAAACTGATTCAATCTATAACTCCATTTTATTCCTAAACATTATCTAATTAATTCTTCTAAATATCTTCCTGGTGCGGCTGCAGGGCCTGGCTGGCCTAGTTGTGGGCTTTGTGGGCCCCACGCCGACCATATTAGCGGCCCACAAATGCATCCACAACAGAACTATAGAACTATAATATTACCGGCTTGGCAGACCAGGATACATGGTACTGCCTCCACTCAGTATGATGTGTTGATAAAGCTGCAAAATGTGAACCCCTTTTGATAAGAATATAGCATGACGGAAAAAAAGTAGGTCAGAAAGATAACACTGTTAAGGGTATAACAGTCAAGGGTATTAGTGATCTCCTAGTCTTAGTGTTCCCCTCATATAGTCTATATAGGTGCCCTTGACCCTCATTGCAATCAATCATCAATACAAGTCCCATTCATAGCAAGCACAATCAATATTTCAAGCTGCAGCATGTTCTTGGACTTAAACGTTAGTGGAGAAGCATGTATGTATTAAATATGAAAACTCAAAAACACTTATTAGTTCCGTTGCACTGTAAGTGATCAAAGTAATACAGCAACACAAACAAGTAAATGCAAATACATGATAAGAAAATCTAGAAAACTATACTTGCCAAATTGCAACATTATGAGCTCTGACAAATTACTATAAAAAATAGAAATGCCTAAACTTAAATGGTTATGACCAAGGTTGACCTGGGAGGAGGCGGTAAAACGAGATTTGAGAGATTGGAATGTATCCAGAGACTTAGCTCATGATAGGACCGCATGGAAAGTAGCAATTCATGTGCCAGAATCGTAGTCTTGTTTTTTTATTTTTTTCTTTTTTCTTTTCTCTTTTCTTTTCCTTTTTTCTTGTTTCTTTTCTCTTTTTCCTTTTTCTTTTTTTTTCTTTTTTTTTTCTTTTTTCTCTTTTTTTCTTTTTTCCTTGTTCATATATCTCTTCCTCTCTTTTACTTTATTGATATTGGGTTTCATGTCTAGCCGACCCCAACAGGCTTGGGATAAAGGCTTGGTTGTTGTTGTTGTTGTTGCCTAAACTTAAATGGTTATGTTCAGGCAGACATGTCTCATGAACTACTTATTGGGCCATAGGCAATATTAACCCATCATTTCCTATAATCATTTTTTAAACACCATGGAAGAAAAACATGTGAAAACATTGGACTGGAACACATAGTATATTGCACAGGGAAGATATGCATACTGTCATCCGGTTGTCAATGTCCAATTCTTGAATGCAGCGGAATGCCATATCTGCCATCCCATCACCTTCAACATCTATCAATTCCTGTGATCATTAGAGTAAATACTACCTTCTTGCTGACCTCATCCATAGGGCTGCATACTGTACAAGTCTACAACAGGACTACTCAGGAACAGAGGGGGAACAGTCTTACAGGAGTGAAAAGGGCTTCAGGAGCTTGGAATCGTTCAGTGCCCACTTCGATTACTCTTCCATCTGGAAGCTGATTAAAATAACTGAGCTCACAAGACAAAAATGAACAGGGAAGAAACAAAAAAGTGACGGTATACTTACAGTGTAACTTTTAACAAGGATGGTGGTTTCAAGTCCTAGCTGATATTCACGTTTGTAATCATAGCTGTACAACTTTTTACTGTCATTACTAGCATACATAAAAAGAAGTTATAGACAACAATTAAGGCCATGAAAGAAAAGCTGACCTTGTATAGCATAGCTTTTCTTTTATTTCCCTCACTGTCTCAAAGTCAGCAGGTTTGTTCATAGCATATCTTCAACACGAGAAAACTATGTTAATCAGATTAATACTGAAACAACAACTGCAAAATGCAATATGTTCAGACTAGATAAGTTATTACCCTCTTCTTGAGAGTAGATCAACAAGATAGGACGTTATATGCCTTCCAGCTACATTCATTCTTTTTGTAAGATGTGGATAAGAGTATCCATCAACTACAGGCACCTGGATGCATGATACAGATGACAGGAATGTAGTTAAGGTTGCATATGGAAAGCAAGTAACTAAAAAACTGAAAACTGGAATATGCATATGGAAGTTTCTCTATGATACATTGCTGAACGAGTACTTGAAATGACTATACTAAAAACTAAGAAAACACTGAAGACTGAAATCATTTATTGAACTCAGAAGGACAGGCTAAAATTGATACTCTTAAGCACCAAGGATTCAAAAAACACCTGTACAACCTGATAGTACTAAGCATTCAATGGTCGATTGCTACATTAATGCTTATACCAACGTTTAATGATGATTACTTATTATAGTTGCCATGTTTACCATAAACTCCCGTACATGATCACACTATGTGAAGCACCATCACTCTGAAAACAGGAAGGGAAAGGAGCATGCAATCTATCAATATGTGCTATGACACTGTGGGTACAAATGTTTCTTATCACTAGTATTTGAGTCTGTGACCAAATGAATGATTAAAATGTAATGTAGCCATTTTGAAGTTAGGCACAACACATGGAAGGATATTATTGTCATACCACATGAGTGACGCCATCACCAGAATCTATGACGAGTCTGGTTCGCAAGCCTGAGAAGTATATGCAAACTTTAGTACGATCTTGTATGTGTTTGTCAGTAAGAACACAAGTGGGCATGTGACGAGAGCAAGAGTGAGGACCTTGAGCATATAGTGAAAGTACTGCTTGGATCTGGATGAAGACTCCAGCAAAGTTATATTTCTCAAACATTGTCTCGATCTGTTCATCATGGGAATCAATTTGTTAGTTCATGATCCTAATGTGGCCAAGTGTAGTGACTTGATAAACATACCATCTTTTCACGGTTTTTCACCGGGTTGAGTGGTGGATCTGTCAGAAGTATTTTACACTCAGATGGATCAACCTGACAAAATGGAACAGGGAGGTGACGCTTTAACAAGAGCTAGCTAACATAAAAGAATATGATTAAGGATATTTGATTATTGATTTCATTTTTTTGAGAAAGGTTCCAGCATTACAAGCTATAATGTGTATCAAGATGAATATAACCTTGAGCTCGCTGTAAAATGCATGATCCCATATATGGCCCATATCATCCCAACTCTGAACAATCCCGTTGGTGACAGGATATGTCATGTTCAAACAAGTTTACACCAGGCGCCATAGGGCCCGTGACGTGCGCCGAGCCAACGAACGCGCTGATGCGCGCGCGGCAAGCACGCAGGCCACGATCTCCAACCGTGGCCAGGAGGGAAAGTAGAAGATACTTTAGCTATTTTTGGTAATCAATAATTAGTGGAGTTTGTTACTCCTTTTGGGTTGAGCCGGAGGCTATAGATAGGCAGGAAATCAAACACTTGATGGATAAGAAAGTTATTACCATCTATTCCCTCTCCTCTTCTACCAAGCCGGCGGCAGGGGGAATAACCCTCCGGCGAAGAACGGCGGCAAGGGGGTATAACCCGGCCAGCCATCACGGATAGCGGCTACGAACTACGTAGCCGAGGTCCTCCGTCCCTCGGGATCGCTGCCCTTGACAACCTGGTATCTCAGTCTCGTCGATCCTCTTCCACCACCTCCATCCAGACTTCCACCGCAGCCCCACCACCATCCCAGCCGCCGCCTCCATCCCCCCCTCGACGGCCACGGCAACGCCCGCACCGTCAGTCATGGGCGATGATGATCAACCCACCATGGCCGATGTGATGAAGATGCTCAAGTCCCTAACCACCGAGATGTCAAAGATGCAGACCGACATGGCGGGCATGAAGGAAAAGGTTGGCTCGTCGATCGACTCCAGCACCAACCACGACGACGAACACCACACGGATCGCCCCCCGCGGTTCCAGAAGATGGACTTTCCGCGCTACGACGGCAAGTCCGACCCACTGATTTTCATCAATCGGTGCGAATCGTATTTCCGCCAGCAACGCACCATGCCGGAGGAGAAAGTGTGGATGGCGTCGTACAACCTGGAAGATGTGGCTCAACTCTGGTTTGTCCAGCTCCAGGAGGACGAGGGCATGCCGCCATGGGGGCGTTTCAAGGAACTTCTGAACCTGCGTTTCGGTCCGGCGCTGCGATCCACCCCCCTGTTTGAGCTCACCGAGTGCCGCCGCACGGGGACGGTCGAGGAATACTCCAACCGCTTCCAGGCACTTCTTCCTCGCGCTGGCCGGCACCAGGAAGGCCAACGAGTGCAACTCTACATCGGCGGGTTGTTGCCACCGCTCAGCCACAAGGTGCGCATCCACGGGCCGGAGTCCCTCGCGGCGGCCATGAGCCTGGCATGGGCGTTGGAACTGGTCGAGCTGGACCGTCTCAACTCCGCCCACGGCAGGGCTGCGCCGCGCGCACTCGGACCACCGCTCGCGCCGCGTCCAGGCGTCCTGGCGGTCCTCAACCGCTCAACCGGCGCCTGCGGTTCAGACGCTGCCCGCACCCTAGGCGCCGCCCCTGGCACTGCCGGCGCCACCACCACAACGCGGCGGGAGCAAGCGCCTCTCGACGGAGGAGCAGGCGGAACGGCGCCGCCTCGGCCTCTGCTATAATTGCAACGAGTCATACTCACGCGGCCACAACAGAGTCTGCCGCCGCATCTTCTACATCGCCGGCGTCGAACTGGCCGAGGACGAGCCCGTGGAGGAGGCACCCATCTATTCCCTCCACGCCGTCGCCGGCGTTCCAGTGTGCGGTACTCTCCAACTTGAGGTACAGGTGGGCGCGGCCACGTTGATCGCCCTCATCGACACGGGCTCCACCCACTGCTTCATCGGCGAGGCGGCAGCACAGCGGGCCGGCCTGCCCGTCGCGCCTCGGCCTCGACTAACAGCGACCGTGGCCAACGGCGAACGGATCACCTGCCCAGGCGTTCTGCGCCAGGCGCCCGTCGTCATCGACAACCGGCAGTTCGTGGTTGACTTGTACATCATGCCGCTGGCCGGCTATGACCTGGTGCTCGGCACACAATGGCTGGCTACATTGGGTAAGATTATCTGGAACGTGGCCGCCGGGACCATGGAGTTCACGATGGAGGACCAGCAGGTCTGCTGGCGCAGCGTCGCGTCGCCGACACCGCCGCGCATCCACTCTGCCTCGGTGACGGAACCCCTCCTCGACGAGCTGCTTGCATCCTTCGCCGATGTGTTCGCCGAGCCGACGGGCCTGCCGCCTGCGCGTGGTCGGACGCACCGCATCATCCTGAAGCCGGACACCGCGCCGGTGGCAGTGCGGCCCTACAGATATCCGGCCGCCCACAAGACGGAGCTGGAGAAGCAGTGCGAGAACATGCTCGCGAACGGCATCGTCCGGCGCAGCGACTCCGCATTCTCCTCGCCGGTCCTTCTCGTCAAGAAGTCGGATGCCTCGTGGCGTTTCTGCGTCGACTACCGCGCCCTCAACGCGGTGACGGTCAAGGACGCGTTCCCGATCCCCGTCGTCGACGAGCTCTTGGATGAGCTCCATGGCGCCAAGTACTTCACCAAACTGGACTTGCGCTCGGGGTACCACCAAGTGCGCATGAGGCCGGAGGATGTTCACAAGACGGCGTTCCGTACACACGACGACCTCTATGAATTCCTGGTGATGCCGTTCGGACTCTGCAACGCCCCGGCCACATTTCAGGCGCTCATGAACGACGTCTTGCGCCCGTTCCTTCGCCGGTTTGTACTTGTTTTCTTTGACGACATCTTGATCTACAGCAAGTCATGGGCCGACCACCTGCGTCACCTTCGAGCTGTCCTTAGCGAGCTTCGTCGACACACCCTCTTCGTCAAGCGCTCCAAGTGCGCGTTCGGGGTCTCCTCAGTCGCCTACCTCGGCCACACAATCTCGGAGGCAGGGGTGGCCATGGACTCCGCCAAGGTGCAGGCCATTCACGACTGGCCGGAACCCCGCTCGGCGCGGGCGGTGCGTGGCTTCCTCGGGCTCACGGGATACTACCGCAAGTTCATTGACAACTACGGCTCCATCGCCGCGCCACTCACCGCGCTGCTCAAGAAGGAGGGCTTCGCGTGGGGTCCTGAGGCTGCCTCGGCTTTCCTCGCACTCAAGGAGGCGGTCACCTCGGCGCCGATGCTCGCTATGCCGGATTTCAACAAGCCCTTTGTCGTCGAGTGCGACGCGTCGTCCCATGGGTTTGGTGCTGTCCTCATCCAGGAGGGGCATCCGATCGCCTTCTTCAGTCGGCCGGTGGCGCCTCGACATCACGCCCTGGCAGCCTACGAGCGTGAGCTCATTGGCTTGGTCCAAGCGGTGCGCCACTGGCGGCCATACCTCTGGGGGCGCCGCTTCACCGTCAAGACGGATCACTACAGCTTGAAGTATCTGCTGGACAAGCGCTTGGCCACCATTCCACAGCACCACTGGGTTGGCAAGTTGCTGGGCTTCGACTTCTCCGTTGAGTACAAGCCGGGCGCGACGAACGCCGTTGCTGACGCGCTGTCCCGGCGCGACACCGTGGAGGGAGAGCTCCTTGCCCTCTCTGCTCCGCGCTTCGACTTCATCGACAAGCTCCGGCAGGCCCAGCTGGACCACCCAGCCCTTGTCGCACTCCGAGGTGAGATCACGACGGGCACCCGAGTGGCTCCCTGGGCGCTGGTGGACGGCCTGGTGCAATTTTCCGGGCGGCTGTACATTCCAGCCGACTCCCCGCTGCTCCAAGAGATCGTAGGGGCCATCCATGAGGACGGACACGAAGGCGTACAGCGGACGCTCCACAGGCTGCGTCGTGACTTCCATTTTCATAACATGAAACAAGTTGTGCAGGAACGCGTGCGTACGTGTGAAGTCTGCCAACGCTACAAGTCCGAGCACCTGCACCCGGCGGGTCTTCTTCCGCTGCCGACGCCCCAGGGCGTGTGGACTAATGTCGCGCTAGACTTTGTGGAGGCGCTACCACGGGTCCGCGGCAAGTCAGTGATCCTCACTGTGGTGGATCGGTTCAGCAAGTACTGCCATTTCATCCCACTGGCACACCCGTACTCCGCTGAATCTGTCGCTCAGGCCTTCTTCAACGACATTGTCCGCCTCCACGAGTTCCACAGTCCATGGTCTCCGACCGGGACACGGTGTTCACGTCGACGTTCTGGCAGGAGTTGATGCGGCTGATGGGGACCAAGCTGCAGATGACCACGACGTTTCACCCCCAGTCCGACGGGCAGTCTGAGTCGGCCAACCGCGTCATCCTCATGTACCTGCGGTGCTTGACAGGAGACAGGCCGCGCGAGTGGCTCCGGTGGCTTCCCTGGGCGGAGTTCCTCTTCAACACGGCGTACCAGACGTCCCTACGGGACACCCCCTTCCGCGTGGTCTATGGGCGTGATCCTCCCTCCATCCGGTCCTATGAACCCGGGGACACCAGGGTGCCGGCCGTTGCCAAGAGCATGGAGGAGCGCGCGGAGTTCCTGGCCGACATCCGTCACCGCCTGGAGCAGGCACAGGAGTACCAGAAGCGCCACTACGACCGTACGCACCACACGGTCACCTATCAGGTCGGTGATTGGGCGCTGCTTCGACTACGGCAACGCGTGGCGTCATCTCTTCCTCAGGCTGTGGGCGGCAAACTGAAGCCACGCTTCGTCGGGCCGTACCGCGTCGTCGAACTCATCAACGAGGTCGCCGTCCGGCTAGAGCTTCCACCCCGCGCCCGCATCCACAATGTGTTCCATGTGGGACTACTCAAGAAGTTTCAGGGGTCGCCACCAACAGCGCCTCCACCATTGCCGCTCATGCATCATGGCGCCATTAGCCCAGAACCTGAACGCGCGGTGCGGTACCGACTAGCTCGCGGCGTGCATCAGGTGCTCATCCAGTGGAAAGGCACGTCGGCAGCTTCAGCGACCTGGGAAGACGTCGCGCCTTTCCGCGCCAAGTTTCCCCAATTCCAGCTCGAGGACGAGCTGGCCCTCGACGGGGAGGGAGATGTCATGTTCAAACAAGTTTACACCAGGCGCCATAGGGCCCGTGACTGCGCCGAGCCAACGAACGCGCTGATGCGCGCGCGGCAAGCACGCAGGCCACGATCTCCAACCGTGGCCAGGAGGGAAAGTAGAAGATACTTTAGCTATTTCTGGTAATCAATAATTAGTGGAGTTTGTTACTCCTTTTGGGTTGAGCCGGAGGCTATAGATAGGCAGGGAATCAAACACTTGAGGGATAAGAAAGTTATTACCATCTATTCCCTCTCCTCTTCTACCAAGCCGGCGGCAGGGGGAATAACCCTCCGGCGAAGAACGGCGGCAAGGGGGTATAACCCGGCCAGCCATCACGGATAGCGGCTACGAACTACGTAGCCGAGGTCCTCCATCCCTCGGGATCGCTGCCCTTGACAGGATATGATACGTCGAGTTGATGTCTCAAGTCAGCACAAGCCGCTCCAACCACAATATCCTTCATTAAACACAAGCACAGATTAAAAGTGTACTTGCAAAAGAGAAAGTTTCAAAAACAATAAGATTGATGTTTGACCACAGACCGTCAATTCTTGCTCCTGTAGCGAATCCTCATAGCGAAGCAATGGTCTTCCAACAACACAAGGAAACACAGAAGTCGGGAAGTTTTCGCCCGCAAAGCCGCACTTTACATACTGCAGACATGTGGCAAATCAGAACAACAAAGTCGGGAATACCACATTATATTGGCAGAAATAGGGAGCTGTTACCACACTTCATGTTCATGCCCGAACCCAGATGCGGTTAACAAGATTAAGGCAGGATATCCATGAGTACTAGTACTTTAAAGAGAAAAAAAACATCTAGAACTTTGCCTGAGCTAGGTGTGGTCTAACCTTTCCAATTCGAAACTGACAGAAAATGTGGTCTCAACCGAAGGATCTAATTGGCACCGAAATATTAACGCAACACAGCAAACATCCCGGCACTACAAAATTCCTTTCAGAGAAAGAAAAACGGCACGGCGCACTGCTCCCACGCGCTGAGCCTCTCTCATCGGCAGCATCTAACGTGAGTGATCTCCTAATGTCCCCGCCCCCCGGCAACCCGGCCAGCTTCCGCGGGGCGGTTTGCATTCGGACCAAGAACAGGCCGGGAGACGGACGGCGGATCTGGGAACGGAGCGGGGCGCAGAAAAGGATTACGTGCGGATCGGAGGGAGCGGGGTGGAGGCTCACCCCGGTGCCATTGTCGCAGACCACCACGTTCCTGCTCTCCATCCGTGGCTCCCCTCCTTCCCTCCGCCACCATCCTCGGCCTCCAAGCGAGTAAGCGACGGTAGGGAAGGAGAAGTTGAGACGACGGAGACCGGGGCGCACTCACGGCACCGGCAGGGACTGCGACCGAGTCACTCTGACCGTCGGATTCATGGCGGACGGCTGTGGATAAACTGCTTTCTTTTAGGGGAAGCTGTGGATAAACTGCTTTTTATTTTTTAAGAAAAACTGCTTGATTAGAAAAAACTTGGTGAGGATTTATTTCATGCTGAGGAGAAGAAAGTGAGACGCAAACGGAATCAAAGGAAATTTACGCCAAAATATAGTTAATTCCTCTTAAATTGATGATGTTTCCAGAATAGAAAACCAGGTAACGCATGATTAACTACAGTTTTCAAGAAGTGATCAAGGGGAAGGCTAAATTGCTACCGAAGCCACTGTTGCAGATGTGCATGGGTCAGCCATGGTGGATTAGACTAACCGGACAAGTTGTAGTTGGGTCTGACCTCGTCGAACATCGGCGCCAAGGCGAGTTGCAGGCTGCGCCGACCCCAACCGTGACATCTAAGACTATCTGCACCGGCGTACTGGATGTGAAACGCGACTGGGCAGGTGGTGGAGCGCACGCGACAAGCCTCCGCAACGGGCTACTAGACGATACACGCTATATGCCCGTATGCTACATGGATTCGCCAATAAGGGCGTATACAAGATGATTTTCTATGGACGTTTATTGCTTTTCGCACGTGTGGCGACGAGACAACGATCGGTAATATGGTGGGAGCAGACTTGATTCATAGACCCTTCTCCTAG
Organism: Neostapfia colusana; assembly: GCA_030760725.1. Taxonomy (NCBI): domain Eukaryota; kingdom Viridiplantae; phylum Streptophyta; class Magnoliopsida; order Poales; family Poaceae; genus Neostapfia; species Neostapfia colusana. Next base: position 37,594,301 of record JASWHV010000016.1, read on the forward strand.
TGCGGTGGTGTGTCCGGCTCACCTCGTCAGTAATTCACCTACAGCAATAAAGTGACTAAGTTTATAAAAATAAGGTTACCACTCATGGTTATATAATGAAGACTATATTCCAATCTAACATAGATGTTGTAATTGGGATTTAACTAACATGAATATCACAACTAAACATAAAAATATTATCACATGCCCAAATAATCAGTATTAGCACCAATATGCTTCTGCAACAAATTAAGTTATTAACTTGCTAGTTTTATGCATCTTTCCAAACATATGCATGACGATAGAAACCGAACTGATTCTATCGAGAGCAGAAGCCGGAAGGAACTTGTGACCAGTTTGCTGCAGCTAACTTAATCGCAGAAACTAATCAAGGCAAGCCCTATTTTTTTATTTTCCATTTTGCTACTTTTTATTTACACATAGTTATGTTGGTTATTATTTAATGATTACATTAAGTTTAGGATTTTTGTAATACTCTACTTGCATGACCATAAATCCTCTTTAGTCAGCGGGTAGAAATCACTACCGTAATATCAAAACTAATTAGTATAGCAACTGGGGTTTACGAAACTAATTTACCTGCTGACCAAAGGTTAATGCAAGTATCCTTCCCCGAAAGAAGTGTTAATAAAGCAAGTAACAGGCTCCTTAAGGGTGCAGCTAAACTTTGTTTAGTCCAGTAATTTTCCATTCGAACTAAAGGGGGCCACGAAGCTTAGCAACCAAGGAATAGACAGAGCAGTCCTGCTTCTTGTATTGATCGCTACTGGGTGCTTAGGTCTCCATGGATGGGGTGAAAACCCAAAGTTTCGTCCAATAATGAGGGCAGTTTTATCGAGTTGGTCATATATTTTAAAAGTACATAACAATTCATTCTATATCAAAAAATTTGTGTAACTAATTGCATGAAATCATAATGATGTATACTACATTTATTTTCATAACAACATCTCTCAAATATGTCTCTAAATATTTTTAAATCACCGTTGAAAAATGAATATAATGGAGGAAAAAAATTGAAACTTCAACACTGTGATTGTAATGCATATTTCAAAAGTACACAACGATTCACTCCTTACACCAAAACTTTATGTAACTCATTGCATGAAATCATAATAATATATACTAAATTTACATCCATAACAACACTTCCTAAATATGTCTCTAAATATTTTTAAATCATTGTTGAAAACTCAATATAATGGAGTCAAAATATGGAACTCTTGTCGCAGACGACTGGGTGACGTGGCCGCCACCGTGAACAAATTGTCCATACTGCGGATGATTACACGTCCACATGGACAAATCGTCTACGGTATGAACGGTTAGGTGGCCATTTCCAAAAAAATCATAGGCTATTAATATAAAATGATTGAAAAACATGCTAAAATAAAAAAATCTCGACCAAGCGAGCGAGAGCGCACGAACCATCAGAAACGTAAGTCCATGCGGGCCTTAAGAGCCGGTTTTAAAGAAGGATTTTTTTTTTATTTTTGACACTGTTGATAAAGAATTTAATATTAATAACATTCAACTTTTTTTTACAAAACTAGCTACCCTACGTCCACGGCGTGGACGATTTGTCCATGTGGACAATCTGTCGTCTACGCTGTGGACGATTGAGCCACGTATGCATCTCTGTCGTCCACAGGACACGAAGGCTTGATTGCTCTCTGCAGCAAATATTATAAGATTAGGTTTTTAGTATTTATTTAAAAATGCTTAGAGACATTTTTACAAATTATTTTTATAGAATTTAATGTAGTATATTGTGTTATGATTTTACGTAAGTTGTTTAATTTGAATTTTGTTTAATAGATTCTATATTACGTAATTTTGAATTATGTAACACGATCATAAATTTGATTATTTCTTGTTATGGAAGTAAATGTAACTAAATTTAGTAAAATAACTGGAGCACTTGATTTAAAATATTCGGATACATTACGAAATTTATTAAATTGCAAATATAGATTCTACTGAGTGCAATGGGGATATTTCCCTTGCACAATGCATCCAACCCGACATCTCTTGCGCGACGTGCTCTCTCGCGTAAGCGCTCCCGTTCATCCTCTCTCGCCTGGCAAGCGATGCGTTCTTCCTCCTGAGTCTGGTAACGATACTTTTCGTCGATTCTTTGAAGTTCTTTCTGACGTTTGCGCCGACGCTCCGCCTGTTCAGCCACATCCTTCCTCTCTTGCTCAACCCACTTTTCGAACTCCATCTCGTAGTGGAACTTGTCCCAGGCAACTCTATGCATCGCTTGTACGTACTCGACATCTTCCGCTGTTTGTTCGTTGTTGATGTACCGTGTGAACTCACAACGGGGCGGTGGAGACTGCATGATTAGCTATGTGTTGTTATGAAGATTAGAGCTAAAATACAAAAACAATATTCATAGATCTGTGAAGTAAACATGTTACCTGACGTCTACCATTCAGAAAAAATGGCATGGTCCTATGCGGGGGGTCATATTTATAGTTATTGCACATCCATAGTCTCAAACCGTAAATGACTCCCAGCCTTAAATCTTTCACGAACCGACAATCAGTGCCACATAGACACATTGGCGGTTGTAATCTCTTTGGAACGTGAACTCCTTCTTTTCGATTTGGTGGTGAGTACGGTGAGTCCATATCCGTGAGAGTTCGGTCTATGAAGTGTGGTTGTGGCGAATGTCCGGAGTGCTTTTAAATAGACAATCGAAGATAGACGATTTGTCCATGAGGTGGACGAGTCGTCCAGAACGTGGATGACTAGTACATCCGTTGTATGACTTGTCCAACAGGTGGACGAGTCGTCCAGTACATGGACGACAAGTCCATCAGCGATACGGCTAGTCCATCAGTTGTACGACTCGTCCATCAGTTATACGACTCGTCCATCAAGTGCACGAGTCGTCCACCAGGTGGACAAGCTGTCCAGTAGGTGGACGACTAGTCCATCAGTTGTACGACTCGTCCATCAGGTGCACGAGTCGTCCACCAGGTGGACAAGTTGTCCAGTAAGTGGACGACTAGTCCATCACTTGTACTACTCGTCCATCAATTGTTCGACTCGTCTATTAGTTGTACGACTCGTCTATTAGTTGGACGAGTCGTCCGGTTAAAAGTCCCTATTGATTTTTGGCAAAATAGATAATTTGTATTTCGAACCACCAATAACGGTTTATTTCACTTTAGTGCGAACATCATAGAACAATAGTAGTTACTCTCATTCATATTTATTAAAATTCGATGTAGAAGGTCATACATTACAAGGATACATTGTGAGCATACATGTTGCTCCACATTAGTGAAACCTAGTTCTAACGGTTATGTTTTGGCTTGTGGTGAGGACATTCGCAATCCCTGTTGTTGCAGACAGGCCTAGCACCTATGTACTCGAATAGCTGTGACTCTATTTCAGCTAGTTCACCAACCATCTCTCGGTTTCAATCTTGTAAATATTTAATGTAATCTTCAGTTGGCTTGATTGACGGTGGGTCAACCCAGAGTGTGTATCCGCAGTTATCATCATTGAAGTAGCACTAGTTAAAAAGTAAAAAGGGTTAAAAAATGAGAATATTGCACTAAAAAATAATAAGTATTTTGAACTTACTCCACCATTAGGACAACGAAAGAATCGACGACTGTTGCCCTCCCTTCCATCCTTCATTTGCACAACACAATCAAGGCGACAACGATATTTGGGCCATTTTTTTTTGTGCTATCATATGGACGAAGAGGATTGAACACACCAAAATCAGTCTTGCTTAGAACCGGGAATCTGTCTACCGGTGGTTCATACCAATTAGGACCACCGACCAAGTAGTCGGGACGCACCGATCTAATGTTTTCCACTCCTGTCCAACCATGACCTTTGCTCGCTATTATTTTAGTACTCTCTTCGCTCACTCTCAGTTCGTAATGGTGACTTTTCAAGGCGCTACGACTTTTATAGAGCTAATGTCGTCCACCCCGTGGATGACTCGTCTACTATATGGACGAGTCGTCCACATCGTGGATGACTCGTTTATTATATGGACTTCATTTATTATATGGAAGAGTCGTCCACGCCGTGGACGACTCGTTTATTATATGGAAGAGTTGTCCACGTCGTGGACGATTTTGAATCCGTTATTAGGAACACTTTGTTTATTTGTAGTTGGGTGTTTTGGTATTAAAAGAGTTATTATTAATGACATAAAGTAAAATGCAAAAAGTAGAGCTATAAATTAGTTATCGTAAAAGATACGATACATAGAGTGAAACAAAAACCATAAATAAATTACACAATACATCAATGCCTAGCACGCTTTCCACGTGCACCCCTACCAGCCCTACGCGCCGCTCGTACGTCGTCTGCATCGTAAGTCAGCGGATCAGGTGGGTTCTTGAGCCTAGGAGGCGTTGGCGGGGTTGCGTTGTCCCTCGGCTGCGTCAGCTCCGGAGCTCCTTTCATCTAAGGAAGCGTGTCCGCCATACCATCGGCGACATACGCTTCCCAGTCGAAGGGGACTCCCAAATCCTGCTGCGTCGCATCGGAACCGTAAGACGGGTCCTCAAAACCTAAAAAAATTTTATTTGTGAGATTTTTGAATATCTATTAACATTAATAATATCAATTAAACTGACACGTACCGCTGCACCAGTTGGATGTCCCAACAATGTCAACGGGACACGTAGGACGAATGAAAAACGTCGAAGGCACTGCACATAATACAATATTAATTACTCCGTTGAACCTATTTGTATAAATCAGTAGTCTATCTATGTCGTACGTGGCGGTGAAACAGTCGTCGCTGGTGCGAAGAACGACTGCTGTCCGGAGGAGTCTTGACGACAAGACTCCGTGCATGAGAGAGACATATGCTTCATTGCGTTGGCGATGTACTTATGCATTTTCTTCCACGCCATTGCGTTCTCTTATGCCAGGATGTGTAAGCTCTGATCCGCCCTTTGGACCATAGCCCTCGCATCGATCTCGGCACTCCTAAGCATCTGAAATTGTAAACGAAAAAATGTAAGTAATACAAATTATAAGAAAACTTACGCAACTCAGAAAATAGTAATACGAAACTTACTGCTAGTAAAGTGTTACGATCTCTTTGTCGAGAGTACATGTGTGTAGTCGACGCGACGTGTGCCTCCGGCTCTACCGGGACGTATGATACTCACATACGTGTCGAGAGATGTACCAACATAGGTACTCATCATACGACTCCGCGCTAAATGGGAACACATCCACAATTACGTCCTGAGGTGACTCTGCCCTGACGCCGAAAGCCTAAGGTAGTTAGAAAAGTTCCAATGTGGATCTCCCAAGATACATCGGTTTCCTGGGTCCCATATAGCCAGTATGTGCCCGGTACACAACTCAAACTTGTCCAACAGGGCCAGGCACGGACGGACCTTAACCGACACAGGCAGGGCTACGCACGCACGGTCCGCAGCCTGCTGCATCTAAACCTCCTTGCCCGGTCTCCATTTCTTATGTGTGAACTTTCCTCATCATTTCTATTTTGACCCATTCTGATTAAACCAGCCCTAAACTCGCGAGTAGATTCGAACTACTCGACTTCTACCGGAACTTTCTCTCTTGGTATTTCTGGTCATGTAACTGGTGTATTCAATATCAACTAGACTTAATGCAATCAAATAATTCAAAATATGATCTCTAAAAAAGGAAATGCTTTATAAAACTGTTCAAATGCAAACCAGGGCTTGCTTGTTTTGCAGGTGACTAAGAATACAATCATTTAGTGATGATCACTTGGAGCTTGATCACTCGCTTTCCTCCCTCCTTGATCTTCACTCCAATCCCTTCACACGTTCTCACGTAGATGCTACACGATATGATCATGCACATGTATTTAATTGAAAGCTTTTGGCTAGTAAGGTCTAATGAGAGTTTAAAAACTGAAACTCTATTTAAGAATTTAAAATGACACTGGTGCTAAGTGGTTTAGGTTGGGTTTATGCACTAGAATCAAGTGGTGAGTGCTATCTCCACTTGTGTGTTGATCACCTTAAGAGGTTACACAAGACAGTGGTAATCCAGAGCACCAATGGAGCTGAAAATTTTCATGTGAGTTCTTGGTCACAAGAAAGTCATCTGGACCAAAAATTAGCACTTTTCATTGAGTGGTTTATTCAGAACAATTCTCTAAGTAATTAAGCAAAGAGAAATTAATTCTGAGGTAACACCCATGTTCATGTCAAACATAGGGAACTACAATTTCAATTATAGTTCATAGAGCCTACATGAATTGTCCTAGGAGTTTTGGAGCTAAAATTGCCCAGAACTGAATTTCTAAGTTTTGGAAATTCGCTGAAAATGTTTCTGTATTCATTTGAAAACAGCAACTTACAATCTGAATTCTCCTGATCAAATCAACTCCAAATGAGCTGAAACTTTTACAAGAGTCTAGTAACACCCTAAAGAATATTCTAGCAAAATTGGAGGATTTTTGGATGAACCAAACTCCCTCAAATTTTTTTTTCTGAAAAGATTTAAAGAATTTTTCAGAACTAAATAATGACTTTCATACAAATTGGGTTGCATATATGATAGAGTTTGTCAATCTGAATCTAACTCAATTTGAATCACTAAATTTGGAGTTTCTAGCAAAAGTTATAATCTTCTAAAGTTTGGGGAAAAATCTGGAATTTGAATTAATCGGGGAAAAGTTTAAATCTGACTGTGGGACCAAGGGGCACGTGTCACTCGCTGGAACCGGCGACACACGGGCAACAAATTCATTTCCCGTGTTGACACAAACGATCCGACGTTACAGAGGATCCGGCCTTCCCCCTCAGAGCCACTAACATGCGGGCCCAGCGAGATCGTCTTCAACCTCACGCTCCCGCGCGCCCGTGCCACCGGAGTTCACCGGAGATCCTCTGAAATCGGTCATCCGGTCATCTCCAACGCTCAAACTCGCCGCTAAGCCCTAGTTTCGTGCGAGGAACACGCTGGTGCTGTCTTCCCGAGCCGGCAGAGCCTCCAAAGTGGCTCGCAACGGCGCAACAGCTCGGTGGAAGTCCGGCGATGTCGCCTTGACGCCCTAAGCCCTCCAAGCTTCGGTTTCCAAGCTCTTAAGCACCGGCGGACGCTAGGGAAAGTCGACATGGGGATGAAATGGCTTGGGAATGGCTCTAACCTAGCTTTCATCGTGCGCCCGATGCTTCCTATTGCGGCTGCCATCAGAAAAACTCGGAGTAGGCCTTCTACCTTGGGTTTCATGCCAAGGTTTGTAAAGAATAAAGATTGCTAAGCAAGTCTAGCTTCTATGTGTGAATTTTCATGGACTCTAAACAAGTATTGATCACGAATTTGAAACTTCCTTACCCGCAGGTCCGTTTACACCGACCGGAAGAAATTTGCAAAATTCGCCGTCGACGATCCGCGGTTGGTCCTGAGCTTCGGTGGTGAGCTGCGTGGACGTCATGCGTGTCCAGAGGTGGCCTAGCTCGGCCGTTACAAGCCTCGGTTGAGGCTGTCCACGAGAGCACCTTCTCTCGGTTCTATGGCGACTGCTGCGGGAGAAGGTGTTCTTGGCGTAGGGAGGACTGAGCTCACTTGGTGAGAGTGTGAGGGGGTCGTGGAGGATGCTAGGGTGCGGTTTTTCTGCTTAGTCGAAGTTTTCATGCGAGCTTGGCCGTGGCCGAGTGATCGACGAGCGGCGGCAGCGCTCTGGTGGGTCCTTGCGCGAGGGAGGAGAAAACAGAGCCGGTTCTCGGTTTGGTGAGGTGCACACCCTCGGTGGGAGCTGATAAGGGCGAGGGAAAACGCCAGCAGCTGCTTGGGAGCTGTCGTCGGTTGCCTCGGTGTCGCTCTGCGCTGCTCACTCGCGTGAACCGACTGAAACAAGCAAACCAGAGACTGCCCTCTATACTGAAGATCTTTTTGCAAATTTCTCTCCCTCAAGGACAGGTGGGTCCCACCACAGCTCCCTCTTATCCTATAAAATATCTCCCAAATTCTGAATCTGATGGAATTCAATTGTGGGAATTCAAATCTGATGTGCATTTGGACAATTGGGCAAGTTTCATCCAAATTCAAATGGGCATTTGAATTCCTTATAATTTAAAGTCCATTTTAGAAAATGAGTTGCAAAACATTTCAACAGATCACGAAACTTTGCATACCCACTAAATTGGACCTAAGGAATTCAAAATCTGATTTTTAATTTGGCTGCTGCAAATGAGATTTTTAGCAAAACAGTTTTGAAATTCATAGTGTTGCTCTCATTTGAATTTTGAGTTGGACAAATTTGTTCTAAATTTGAATTTATCTTTCTCACACATATGGGAACTTCCCATCTTGGTTTTAGACCCTCCTTGGGTTCCAAGTTTTCAAATAAACATTTGAACTTGTGTGGAGAGAGCTCTCATGTGAGCTATCACATGTGGAAAAAGTTTTAACAAGTCCCAAATTTCATACATATGAAACCAACTTTTGCAAACAAGAGTTCCTTTGTATTCACATTTTTGGGACATTTACATTCCCCCCCCTTAAAGGAATCTCATCCCCGAGATTACAAAAGAAGAACGAGAAGGGAGGGAAATTACAAAGTCTACGACAAAAGTTCTGGATAATTCTTGTGGATGTATTCTTCGCTTTCCCATGTCGCCTCTCCCGGGGTATGATTACTCCACAGGAATTTGTAAAATTTCAAAGTCCGGTTTTGGGTGATCCAGGTCTTTTCGTCGATAATCTGAATAGGTTGCTCGACATAGGTGAGATTCGGCTTCAACTCGTCGATGTCTTCGGTGCAGACAGCAGCGGTAAACTTGAGACACTTACGCAGCTGGGACACGTGGAATATGTCGTGGATACCAGCAAGGCTTCCCGGTAGTTCCAGCCAGTAGGCTACAGTCCCACACTTCCCCGTAATGGCAAACGGACCGATGAATCGGGGAGCAAGTTTCCCCTTGACACCGAACCGATGAATGCAGCGAAGATACACGAAGATAAACGTGTTCTCCGACGTCGAAATGCAGCGGTCGACACTTCTGATCCGCATAGCTCTTTTGACAAGATTGGGCAGCTTTGAGGTTCTCTTGTATTATCCGAACTCTCTCTTCGGCTTCATTGACAAGATCAACCCCGAACGTTACTCGTTCACCGGATTCGCACCAATTCAATGGTGTACGGCACTTCCGGCCGTATAGAGCTTCATATGGTGCCATTTTGATGCTCGTCTGATATCCATTGTTGTACGAGAACTCTGCCAACGGTAAGTGATCATCCCAGCTCTTACCGTGGTGGATGGCACATGCTCTTAGCATATCTTCCAGTATCTGATTCACCCTCTCAGTTTGCCCGTCGGTTTGAGGGTGATACGCGGAGCTTCTAGTCAGTTTGGTTCCCAAGAATGCGTGTAGATGCTCCCAGAAACGGGATACGAACAACGATCCTCTATCTGACACAATGGTACGGGGAACTCCATGTAAGTACAAGATCCGTGCTATGTACAACTCCGCATACTGCTTTGCGTTATATCTTTTATGCACCGGGATGAAGTGTGCTGATTTGGTTAACCGATCAACGATTACCCAAATCGAATCATGGTTGTGGGAGGTCATCGGCAACCCGATGATGAAGTCCATACTCAAGTCTTCCCACTTCCATGCCGGTACTTGCAGTGGTTGCAACAGGCCCGACTTCTTCACATGGTCGGCCTTGACTCTTCGACACGTATCTCATTCTGAAACGTACTTAGCAACTTCACGTTTCATACGTGTCCACCAAAACTTCTTCTGGAGATCTTGGAACATTTTATTGCTGCCCGGATGAATGGAAAATTTGGACAAATGAGCTTCATCCAATATTTTCTTCCGTAGTCCCATATCCCGGGGTACTACAATCCGGTCGTTGAACCAAAAAGTACCTTCATTGTCCTTCCGGAAGCATTTCATTTCCCTGTTGTCTATTATCCGCCATATGTGAGACATACCCTTGTCCTTTCGTTGAGCTTCAATGATCTCCTATCGGATGGTAGGAACGAGAGCGAGATTATAGAGAGCTCCATACGGGATGACACGAAGGCTTGGTTCTTCAACATCCATCTCAGCAATAGTTAGGTGATGGATATGCGCCTTACGACTGAGCGCATAGGCGACCACATTCGCCTTTCCGGGATGATAATGAATCTCAAGTTCATAGTCTTTGATGAGCTCTAGCCATCTTCGTTGCCTCATGTTCAATTCTTTCTGAGTGAAGATGTACTTCAAGCTCTTGTGGTCGGTGTAGAGGTGTACAAGATTTCCGAGGAAGTAATGCCTCCACATATTCAAAGCAAGTACCACAGCAGCTAACTCAAGATCATGAGTTGGATAATGCTGCTCGTGATTTCTGAGTTGACGAGATCCATAAGCGACCACTCGTCTTTCTTGCATCAGTACGCAGCCAAGACCGATGCCAGATGCATCGCAATAGACGTCGAATGGCTTCGTCGTATCTAACTGAGCAAGAACTGGGGCTGTTGTGAGATGCTTCACTAAAGTCTTGAAGGCTTGTTCACAAGCACCCCACACAAATATGGTATTCTTCTTTAGTAATTCCACCATCGGCTTAGCGATTTTGGAGAAACTCGAAATGAACCTCCGGTAATAACCCGCTAAACTGAGGAAGCTACGGATTTCATTAACTGACTTTGGTGACTCCCATTTCTGTACTTGGATAATCTTACTCGGATCTACAGCGATGCCCTCCGCTGAAATAATGTGTCCGAGAAACGGTACTTGATTAATCCAGAATTCACACTTGCTGAATTTTGCATAGAGTTGATGATCTCACAATCTCTGTAGCACAATATGCAGATGTTCAACATGTTCTTCCTCTGACTTGGAGTACACCAATATATCATCGATGAAGACCACGATGAATTTATCCAACTCCGGCATGAATACTGAATTCATCAGGTACATAAAGTGTGCCGAGGCATTGGTCAAACCAAAAGACATAACGAGATACTCACACAGCCCGTATCTCGTTGAGAATGCCGTCTTCGGAATATCTTAGCCCGGATTTTAATCTGATGATATCTGGACCGAAGGTCCATCTTCAAAAATACCTTCGCACCCACTAATTGATCGAAGAGCATATCAATGCGAGGTAGTGGATACTTGTTCTTTATGGTAACGGCATTATGAGCATGATAATCAACACAAAGCCGTAGTGTTTTGTCCTGCTTCTTGACAAACAATGTTGAACAACCTCAAGGTGACAAACTCGGTCGTATAAAGCACTTGCTCATTAGGTCATTCAGCTGTGTCTTCAATTCTGCCAGTTCATTGGGTGCCATCTTATACGGCCTTCGTGATATCGGTATTGTTCCTGGTATAAGTTCAATCTTGAACTCAATGTCTCGCTCGGGCGACATGCCCGGTAAATCATCGAGAAACACATCCGAATACTCACGTACCACCGGAATGTCCTCTATCTTTACAACTTCCGTATGGTTCACTGCTACAATCTGTTGCCGTTTGGCGCCTAGAATTAATATTTGAAGACCGTGTTATGGGGAGTTGAGCTCAACGGTCCTAGAGCTGATGTTAAGAACCGCCTTGTGGTAATTCAACCACGACATCCCCAAAATGATGTCGATCTTCAGACCCTCAAGAATAATGAGAGTCGTAGGGTATATTCTACCCCCCAAACAAAGAGGTGCTCGAGAGACAACCTCGCTTGCAGTACTGCTGCCCCCGGGCGAAGATATGAGGTATTGCCTCTTTGTATAAACTGTTTGGAGCTGATGTTGAGCCACAAAAGATTGGCTAATGAAGTTGTGTGTGGCACCGGAATCAAAGAGAATTAAATCGGTAGTTGATCCAGAGAAAACATCCCTGCTAAAGCGGCTTCTCCTTCCGGAACATCATCAATCATTGCATAGTGAATGTTGCCCCTTATCTGCCCTCCTTTCTGCAGACTGAGGTATGGGTCGTATTGTTGTAAATATGATGACCCGCAGCCTTGAGTTCCCTCCGGACAATACCTAGCATAATGGCCCCTACGCCTACAAGTGAAACACGGATGTCTCTCCGGTTCTTCATTGACTTGCGGTTGGATGCTAGGTACACATGGCTGCAGCGATGGAGCACAAACCACCATCTGATACTGCTGCTGTGGAGGTGATGCAAGTTGTAGAACTTGACCAGCAATCAACCTCTGAGGAGTTGATCGTACAGGTGGCCTCCATCTTTCACCGGGTGGCGTTTGATACACCAAACGGTATTTTTGAGGCACATAACTTGTGCTGGCCTGCTCGATCTCACTCATCTTTCTCTTCTCTACTTGCCACTCAAGTGTCGGCTTCTCTTGGATGAGAGCCGCATCGACCATGTCGGTGTAACTGCCGTTATTGTGCACGGCCAACTTCTCCTGTAATATGGCACTCAAGCCATGGAAGAATAAATCACACCATGCCTCTTCTCTCACCATATATTCGGGAGCATATTGGGCCAAAAGGTTAAACCTTCTGACATACTCGAGGACACTCATGTCCCCTTGCTTCAAGCCCAAAAATTCCTCCCGCTTTGCCTTGATAATACCTAGTGGTATGTGATGAGTACGAAAGGCTTCACGAAACTCACTCCATGGCACTTGATGGTCATCCGGAATGGTGGCAAGATGGTCAACCCACCAATTTTCGGCAGCTCCATGGAGTTGTTGAGCGGCAAACTTGGTCTTCTGGTATTCATCATACTCGAATACTCTGAATTTGGACTCCATGACACGAAGCCATTGATCTGCTTCCACAGGTTTGGTGGCTTCAGTAAAGATTGTCGGTTGAGTTGCCAAGAAGTCCAGATAAGCATTCCGAGGTGGAAGGACTTGTTGCGTGTTCTGGAGTACACCCTGCTGTACCAAGGCCTGGAGTAAGCGTGTGTTTTCTTGAGTTGCTTCTTGGAGTAGCCTAGTGTTCTCCTGGTTATACTCGATGACTCGAGTCATAAGATCCATCCATCTCGTGGATGGTGGTTCCGACGGTGGAATAGAAGCATCACCGCCTCGGCGAGAACTCCCGGCCCTACTCCTAGAGCGAGTACAAACCATACTGCAAAAATGTATTCGAGATGAGTTAAACATTAACTCAGCAGTATGTGAGACTAATGAAAACATGAATATGTCAAAACTTCATGAAAGCAGTAACAAAATCCATGTTTACAAAACTCCTTAGTAGGCATGGCTATCCATTCTATCTGTACAGAACAGACCTTTATGCACTATCTCCAGATTTTGACCTAGTTAAAGCATTTCATAGCTCAAGTTGAATACCAAAGTTAAAGTTAACTTCAGTATCTTTCCAACGAGTACTCATATGCCTTTAGATCATCTCTGGATTAAAAGTTATGATTTTCCAAAGTTAACAGAATTCCTGGATAAAATTTGCCAGCATCTCCTTTGTATGAGACTGATTTTATCACAGTTGTATATGCAAATACAATAAGAATCTGAACAAGCCCTGAATTACAACAATGTTTCACAATTCATAACCTTTCCAATGGTATATCATAGGCTCCTTAAGGATTTTTCTACAGAAGGTTATGGCTTAAAAACAGTATAGGTCCAGAGAGGTTTTGCTGCTGTCCTGGTTCTGGACAGTTTACCTTCCTCTGAACTTTCTACTCATTTAACTTGTGATTTTGCTCTGGAGGTCTACAAAGAAGTTGTAGATCACTTGAAAATATTTCCAGAACTGTATGATACACCTTAATTGGGTCAAGCTACTCAGAGTTATGCTCTGTTAATGTCCAGCAAGAATTCCTGCCGAAAACAGAGCACTCTGTTTTTTGAAATCTTTAAAGCCTAATCTTTCTCTCATTTGTTCTTAGCTCAAAATAAGATTTATTTCCCGCATTGACACAAACGATCTGGCGTTACAGAGGAAACGACCTTCCCCCTCAGAGCCACTGACACGCGGGCCCGGCGAGATCGTCTTCAACCTCGCGCTCCCGCGCGCCCGCGCCGCCGGAGTTTGCCGGAGATCCTCTGAAATCGGTCGTCCGGCCATCTCCAATGCTCAAACTCGCCGCTAAGCCCTAGTTTCATTCGAGGAACACGCTGGTGCGGTCTTCCCGAGCCGGCAGAGCCTCCAAAGAGGCTCGCGACGGCTCGACAGCTCGGTGGAAGTCCGGCGATGTCGCCCTGACGCCCTAAGCCCTCCAAGCTTCGGTTTCCAAGCTCTAAAGCACAGGTGGACGCTAGGGAAAGTTGACATGGGGATGAAATGGTTCGGGAATGGCTCTACCCTAGCTTTCATGGTGCGCCCGATGCTTCCTATTGCGGCCGCCATCGGAAAAACTCGGAGTAGGCCTTCTACCGTGGGTTTCATGCCAAGGTTTGTGAAGAAGAAAGATTGCTAAGCATGTCTAGCTTCTGTGTGTGAATTTTCGTGGACTCTAAACAAGTATTGATCATTAATTTGAAATTTCCTTACCCGCGGGTCCATTTACACCGGCCAGAAGAAATTTGCAAAATTCGCCGTCGACGATCCGCGGTTGGTCCTGAGCTTCGGTGGTGAGCTGCGTGGACGTCATGCGTGTCCAGAGGTGGCCTAGCTCGGCCGTTACAAGCCTCGGTTGAGGCTGTCCACGAGAGCACCTTCTCTCGGTTCTATGGCGACTGCTGCGGGAGAAGGTGTTCTTGGCGTAGGGAGGACTGAGCTCACTTGGTGAGAGTGTGAGGAGGTCGTGGAGGATGCTAGGGTGCGGTTTTGCTGCTTAGTCGAAGTTTTCATGCGAGCTTGGCCGTGGCCGAGTGATCGACGAGCGGCGGCAGCGCTCTGGTGGGTCCTTGCGCGAGGGAGGAGAAAACAGAGCCGGTTCTCGGTTTGGTGAGGTGCACACCCTCAGTGGGAGCTGATAAGGGCGAGGGAAAACGCCAGCAGCTGCTTGGGAGCTGTCGTCGGTTGCCTCGGTGTCGCTCTGCGCTGCTCACTCACGTGAACCGACTGAAACAAGCAAACCAGAGACTGCCCTCTATACTGAAGATCTTTTGCAAATTTCTCTCCTTCAAGGACAGGTGGGTCCCACCACAGCTCCCTCTTATCCTATAAAATATCTCCCAAATTCTGAATCTGATGGAATTCAATTGTGGGAATTCAAATCTGATGTGCATTTGGACAATTGGGCAAGTTTCATCCAAATTCAAATGGGCATTTGAATTCCTTATAATTTAAAGTCCATTTTAGAAAATGAGTTGCAAAACATTTCAACAGATCACGAAACTTTGCATACCCACTAAATTGGACCTAAGGAATTCAAAATCTGATTTTTAATTTGGCTGCTGCAAATGAGATTTTTAGCAAAACAGTTTTGAAATTCATAGTGTTGCTCTCATTTGAATTTTGAGTTGGACAAATTTGTTCTAAATTTGAATTTATCTTTCTCACACATATGGGAACTTCCCATCTTGGTTTTAGACCCTCCTTGGGTTCCAAGTTTTCAAATAAACATTTGAACTTGTGTGGAGAGAGCTCTCATGTGAGCTATCACATGTGGAAAAAGTTTTAACAAGTCCCAATTTTCATACATATGAAACCAACTTTTGCAAACAAGAGTTCCTTTGTATTCACATTTTTGGTACCTTTCATGGAAGCCCTAACAGGTACAACACGTCCTCAAGCATGACTGTCATCTCCCCACAAGGCATGTGGAAAGTGTGTGTCTCCGGTCTCCAACGGTCGATCAACGTAGTAAGTAGGGAACGATCATAGTGTAGTCGCATGGACTTTTCTTTAAACCGTTCCATTACCTAGGGCTCCAACATCCTACACAGTGGTAGGAGCCCCACTGCACTCAACCTGCAATACACGATATAAAATTACTACTGAACAATCTAACATTTTTGATCTATTTAATTATAAAATTTCGTACCTGTCAATCCACCTATCGTCCAGGTGTAACAGCGTCTTCGGCACCACAGGCCGCAACGTGGTGAGTCCGACTCCTCGAACACTGCTCAAGTACGAGCGGTGTCGAGTGATGTGGACATCACTCCTGCATATATACACAAAACTCACATGGTAGACATGCAAGGTCCAATTACTAGAGCTCGAGCACGACAATTGAATTTAGAGGTGAGCTCGTTCCTGAACAATTCTTTATATGTCAATTTTGAGAGTATGTTGCTACCTAATGGATTAATTATGATTAGGAACCATGGAGAGGACATGGAGATACATGGAGAGGGGTTTGGAGGCGTGGAGGACCATAAAATACGCCAACAAGAAGTTAGAGACCGAGCCCAACTCAAACTCGAGTCCAACTCGGGCCCAGGAGCAGTCCACCTTAAAATGGATGCACAGGAGGCATACGGACTCCGTTTTTGATGTTCTACATATGCACGGAAAGCTGAGAGGATAAACTTTCCAATGGAACTGGCCCCACGTCAAAATTTCCTCGGAGTCGACAGGAAACTTAGAAACAATATAAAGTTTAGAGTCTGTCAGGGTGTTGCATCACCTAGTTGGGCCATTGGGCCTTGTATCGAGTCAAAGTCCATTATGTACGTGTCTTAGGGTTAGGTCACGACCCCAGCACCCCCCTGGTCGTCCTCCACCTCCTTTATACCCCTAGCCGCCGTCACCAACAGCTGGGTTTTGCTTAGATTATTCTGTCAAGAACAGTTTCGCCGTTCATCAGTTTGTGAGACCCCAACTTGAGTGCTTCATATCTTTCAGCAATTTGGTTGCATTCTTTCTTGTTCTTGCTTGTGTTCTTTGATTCGCAGTCAAGGATTAGCCTTCTTGGCGAGGTCAACCACGCAATATCGGTTGATAACCTGAGGAGACGTGGTGCTGCGATTGTAGTGTTCAGAACGTGTTGTTCGGAAGCCGGATCGATTTGTGTCAAGTCTCCATCAAATCGAGAGTTATCAGAACCTTTTGGAAGATCGGGACCCCTGTACACATCAAGTGGTAATCAGAGCTTTAGGTGCACCGTCAGGTTCGCCTTCCCCTAGTTTTGTTTATCTTGAACTCGTCCTATCGTCCACGAAAAAGCCAAAAAAATTATAGTCATAGGTTTCCCCATCCCAGACAAGGTTTAGCCTATTGCACAATTCTGTTTTGGAGTCTGTAGTGTTGAATTTGTGTTCTAGTTCGTGTTTTGTTGCTGGTTTAATCGTGTTTTGTTCCTACTTTGTTATTCCATCCGCTGCATTCCATCAAAACCCTAGCTGCCACAATCGTTATCAAATCGATCACCATAACTATTCATTGTGCTAGGGTTATCCTTGTTCTTCAGTTTTCATCACATATTACGTGAGTTTATCCTCCTTGATATATGCACACCATCCCACATGTTGTCACCATCATATCCAATTTTTTTTCTCACCACCGTTTCCAATTCAGCTCCACCAAAAACATAATCTTGTGGTGCTGTCTTAAAACAGCCATAACCTTGGCATTGGATTAAATTACATTGCCCAGATTCACTTTGGAAGATTGATTATTTGGCATCTAAAGGCTCAACAATAATCATAAAGAAACATATTGAATTTCTGTTGTCCACACCTTCTTTTTTCAAGTGAGCTGAAAATTTGTGCGACGTGTATATTAGTGCTCCTGATTTCACGGCAGATATAAAAAACAATCAAAGAAAAAATATAGAAAAGAAAATTTATGAAGAGGAGCACAAATATCAAAAGTTGGGTGTGTTATTTTGCCTTGTGGTGCAATTGTTCCTGCTCAATTATTGTCCTTATCGTTCATACTTCTTGCTGTGTTGTTTATAACATCCGGGATAAGATACGAGTAGGCCAGCAACTAGGACGAGTGTTTGGACATCTATTCAGCATTACTATCTGTTATTGAATTGTGTGCTACTCACATGTATTTGGCCATCCAAACTCCACATTCATCCTTTCGAACAGCACAAGTTTTTGACCCTTGCAATCGCCGAATCACGTCATCCAGGTATCCTTTGCCTTGTTGTGGTAAGAAACTTGTAAGAGCTTGGTAAGACTTGACCCATTGCTTTGTGAGTTCCACCATCATTGCGTAGTAGTTAATAGGGATAATCTTGTTGTTTTCCATATTATTCTTGCTAACAATGTCAGATCATATTGATCCTACGGAGTGTGTTTTGAAAAGTGGGATGAAGGGTTACATAGAACAAATGATGAAGTCTGTCAAGGAAGCAATCGCACAAGGGGTAAAAGATTATCTTGCTGAACAGAGAATACCCCACACCCTTGAGAGGTTGGACAAACGCTTAAGCTCGCTAGTTGGAAGGATTGATGATATGGAGACCCACCTACCATTCAGCCATGATGCTACCCACCACAACAACTTTGAAGAAGAAGAAGAAGACATGTTGTGTGATGTCAATGGAGAGGTGGATACACGTGCGGCGCAGAATGTACATCTATGTCAACGCCTTCGTCAAAACACTCATGGTATGGTAGGAAACAACATGCGTGGTAACAATAACCGCCCTCTTCATGACCCTTTTGCTAAAGTTAAATTTTTCCATACCTTCATTTTCTGGTGCTTATGATGCTGAGGCATATCTTGATTGGGAAATGACGGTTGTAACACCCCAAATTCTGTAAAAGGAGGGAATTTAAAATTTTTGAACATATTGCATGTGGTGCAGAAATTCAAATTCAAACTGCAATTCAAATTCAAATTCAAATCAGAACAGAAAAGAAAAGGAAAAAGAAAAAGAAACCCCCCCAACCGGCCAGTGGGCCGAAACCCGCCAGCCGGCTCACTATTCCCCCCCCCCCCCCGCGCCAGCCCACGACCGCGCGCCCTCTCTTCCCCTCACCGACACGCGGGGCCCGCGTGTCATCTCTTACCTCCCACGCGTGCCAACCGACCGGACTCTTCCTCGCGCCCGATCGCAACGAACTCCGGAAACCCGCGCCTCGAGCCCGAATTCTGGTCCCGGACGTCTCCAACTCGATCCCAACAGACCGCCGCCCTCCCTCGTCTATATAAACGCCGGCAACGCGCTGTTCCCCTCCCCCCCCCCCCGATCGGCCGTTCTTCTCTCCGGTGAGAACCGAAGATTCTACAGCCAATTTCCGTCGATCCTTGCTCAAATTTACTGATCTAACGTGCTGGTCACGTTCCACCGCCGTCGGGGATCCCTGTAGGTGAAGGAAACGACGTGCCTTGCGCCCCAACAGCCACCCCGACGTGCACCGAAGTTCTTCGCCGTTGAAGCTCGCCGCCGACCGACTTTCAGGACCTCCGAGTGCTGGAAAACCCCTCGGTGAGCGTCCCCTACCCCTCCGCAGCCGATCCATGCAAAAAGATGTGAGTTCTAACATGTAGCGGCAAAAGCCGAGGCTGTGCCGGCGAGATCGCCACCCCCCGACGCCGCGCGCGCGGGCTGGCTCCGGCCAGGCGACGTGGCCCCTTGAGGGCCGTCTATTTTAAATCGCACGGTAGAATTAAAACCCGCGCGTACCGGTTCGGCGATCTAATCTGAGCCGTCTATTTTAAATCGGACGGTCCACATCAGCCCCGCGTTATAAAAGCCGGGATTCTTACGCGCTACCCCCTGGGGATCTCGGAAAATACGAGCTAGCCCCGGAAACTTCTGATCTAGCATCTGGAACTTCAGAAATTCGTGTAAATTCATTTAAAAATCAGTTTTAGCCCTGGACTTAATAAAAAATTAGGAAAACCCCTCTGATATGTGTAGTTAGACCCCTGTAAATTTATGAAATAATAAATTAGACCCTGCAGTAGTGTGGATTTACCTTTTTGACCCTATATGATATTAAATTCAGAAATTTGAATATGTGACTAGGATTTAAATATAAAAGGTTAGGCAAACACATGTACAAATTCAAAATTTAAACTCTCCTAGCACTTGGAAAACTTTAGAATGAGTTAAAAATAGATTTTTAGGCTGAAATGAATCTGTCTAATTGTTGTTCATATTTATTAGTTATAGAAACACATTTTTAGGCTAGGAAATAATTCTAAAAACTGATAAAATAAATTTAAATTAGTTCAAATCAGAGGAGAAGTTCAAAAATATATTACTTAATATTTTAGATCAGAACCTATTCTGTTTAGATGACATGTTCTACTATTTAATATTAAAACTCACTTTTAGGCATAGAAAATAAATCTGAAAAATATAGGAAAATAGGTATGCATAATTAGAAAATGATAAATGAAGTCTCCAAATCCAAAAAATTCAGTTTAGGATTTGGTAGAAGATCTGAAAACCTATTTGGAGTAGGAAAATACCTTTTATACAAGCTTTGTGGCTAAGAATTGTAATAATTAAATATAAAGAATTTGTTCAAATTGGAACTTCGTATATAGTGTGCAAATAGAAATCTGAACATAGAAGTTAGAAATAATATATGTATGTTTAAAAGTGCATGTAGGCCAAAAATCAACACATGTAGAGTAACAACAACACTTAGAAATGAGAATTACTTTCATATGTATGTATGTATGTTTTGCATGAGTGAAAGTGTGAACTATGGCTTATGGATTGTTGTTTTTCTATGTGTATGGCAGAGTAGAACCTGCCCCAGAGCAAATTCTCCCCTTCCAAGACCAGGACTTTCCATTCCCAGAGCAGCAGGAAGAAGGCAAGTGTCCTTGACCACTTTGATACTATGCTAGGATGTGTAGATAGAATTATTTGCATTGTCAATTGAAATTGAAACCCATGCTAGGAAGTTTCCCTAGAATTGCATTATCTTGTTTCCTTGTAGCTTGGGTTGGTATTTGTTTTATTATGTCATTCATTCATATTACTCATGCTTAGCCATGCTTAGAATGGGATAATTGGGATATGAGATCATCAATTTATTTACCTTACTCTTGAATGAGATATTATGAGTTATGTAGAGGTAGGGATCGAGGCAAGTTGGATGATTTGGTTGGTACTGGGTGCACGAGACTTGGGTTTGTGTTTAGTACTTGCCTGGATCCTAAGGACCGGTTCATGGAGCATGTAATCTGGCTTTACCGTGCCAACCACATGCTGAGATGGGGCGGCTTGGCCAATTAATTAGGTGTATCCCCGGCGTAGTATGGGTGTGTTGGATGGTGCGGGGAATAGGTGTGAGCTGGACTACCATATACACCACAAGGCTCAAGAGGGGGCCACTGCAGCGGGGTTGGAGCCTCTAGTATGCTGTTAGGGGTGAAACCTCCGTGGGCCCACGCTCGTCGGGAATCCCTTTGTAAAGGCTTCGTAGTGATCTCCTGGCTACACACCTGGGAAGTGTGAATGTGGTTCGCGACCACTGGCATAACGGAGGTTCTTTTATTCCACCCGGCAACGGGGGATGAAATCACTACATGTGGGTACAGTGGTGCAAACTCTGCAGAGTCAAAACTATCATGAAAGCCGCGCTCACGGTTAAGAGCGGCTTGGACTTATTCATGATTAGAGGATGATGGATTGGGAAGTTGAGGATGTTAAGCGGGAAGCTTAACATTGGAAATGAGACTATGCTTACTTGATATTGATGATGGGTTAAGGGATTTGGACCATTTCACCTGTGTAGTAATGTAGGTGCTTAATAAGCTAAGGTGATAGGTATTAATTGCATAGTGCTTTAACCATAAGTTTAACCTCTCCTTGCTCTGGCCATGCATGACATAACTTTCCCACACTTGTTGAGTACCAACTGTACTCAAACTTGCATATTTGTTGGTTTAAATTGCTGCTCAGGTCAAGGGGATGATGTGGTGTTTAATGACCAAGACTTCGAACATGAAGAAGGATTATAGGTTCATGGAGTCCCCCGGGCAACGCCTGTGACGGAGCCCCACAAGATTTATATTCCGCTGCTGTTTTATTTACATGTTCTAAACTTATTGTCGTCCATCGAGACGTATGCTATGTAAGAGTTATTTATATTTGACACCTGGCTTGTAATAAATGATGCTTCACTATTTGTCATCACATGTATGAGAAAATGATCCTGGCATACATGTGATATTCACTCGGTTGTTCTTCGGAGAAACCGGGTGTGACAGAAGTGGTATCAGAGCCAAGGTTGCCCGTAGGAACGTGGACCTAGGTAGAAATGGATGTATTTAAGGACCCTATTTTCTTAAAAACTATTTTACAAAGGTGTGGGTTGAAAAGTGTTATTTAATGGGGTCACTTTATTCATCTTACCCCAACTTTTATTCAAAATACAATTTTTGTTTAACTCTTATCTAACTTAATTTTAAATGCTTTATGTTTTAGATGGTTCGCATGATCCGCACCGCCCGCAAGTCCACCGGAGGGAGAGTTCCTGTAGTGGCCCTTGCTCTGAGAGAGGAGAATCGTCCGGTGACGTACCACTCCTACGGATTGGCAGTAGGAGGCTTGTTGCGCCGTCTACGGCGTATGCTCCACGCTGCCGGCAATACGGGCAAGCTAATCATACACTACAGCTCCACCCGGACCATCCGTGAGAAGCGGGAAGAATGGAGTTCAGAAATGAGGATTATCCATGAAAATCAGCTGCTCAAGATCCACCGCTCTCCAGCTTGTCGAGGGACACAGGTCGATGCCGAGAAGGATGTCACCTGGGAGGCCATCACCTGCCAGAGTTACATCTACCATCGCCACCTGGACAGGACTGAGTACATGTATGTCCTCCAGCGTGAGAGTGGTACCGTGGAGTACAAGTACCCGCCAGTGCAGAAGGGGACTTCCCATGAGCACATGGACCTGTGCTTGGAGGATGCTGCTATGCTCAGTACTCGACTGCAGGAGTGTCAGCAGGAGCTTCAGGATGTTCGTGACACCCTGAAGGAGACTGAGGCATTGCTTCGTGCCAGCTTGAGGGCGAGAGAAAGAGGAGATGGGAATGAACTGTGTGTCACCATGAATGACACATGGACTCCTGACTCCCTAGACCGCCGGGCGAGCAGGCGTCGCCGCACTTCTCCACCAGCAGCTTCCCCACCCAAAGCGGAGTCAGAGGGCAGCCGCAATAATGAGGAAGACCCCGAGGAGCCAGCTCAGTGATACGAGTCATGTAGAGTCCTTTCCCTTAGTTCAGCAGGTTATCGAGTAGTCGAGTCAATACCTTAGTTAATGGTGTGTTAATGTTTGGTGTGTGACGTGAGTTGTGGAAGCCATGGGCATTTGTCCACAACCTCGTCTTTAGGTTGTTTTGCTTTGATGTGTGAACCCCTATGAATTAAGAGTGCATTTATTTTCTCGTGAGACGTGAAACCCTCATAAAGTGTTAATATAATAAGGCCTTAAAAGTTTAAGTTTAAACAAGCAAATTTGGGAAGTTAATACATAATGCTTTAATAACATTTGGTTGATCATGATAGATGGCCGGAAGAGGAAAGGGTCGTGGTGCCAACCCCGCCAACAACAATGATGAGGCCGGCAACCCTCATCTTTCTGGAGGACAAGACAGGGGTGGTCGCCGTGAAGGAGCTGATCCCATCCACCAAATGCTTGAAAATCAGAATCAGCTCATACAGAGCCTAACTCAAGTAGTGGCCAACTTGCACCAAGCTCCACCCCCACAAGCTGCACCACGTCAACCAAGGTTGAGTGAGTTTCTGGGAACTCAACCCCCAAAGTTTGCAAGTGCTGCTGAACCTCTGGAGGCAGATGACTGGTTAAAGACCACAGAGAGCAAGATGAGGATCATACAATGCCAAGGGTATGAGAGGGTGCTGTTTGCCTCTCACCAATTGCATGGACCATCTGCTGATTGGTGGACCGCTTACGTGGCAGCCCACCATGACCATGAGAACATTACTTGGGAAGAGTTCAAGCGCAGTTTCCGCAACCATTACATACCAAGGGGTGAACTCAAAAACAAGAGGAAGGAGTTCTTGGGACTGCAGCAAGGAAACTGGACTGTGAGGGAATACCTCACTAAGTTCACCCAACTACCCCGTTATGCACCACGGGACATCGAAACTGATGAGCAGAAACAGGACTGCTTTGTGGAAGGACTTACTGCGGAAATGCAGTGTGCAATGTCCTCCAACGAGTATGAAAGCTTCCAAAAGATGGTATACAGAGCATTTGTCATGGAGAGGAAGCTGAAGGCCTTGGAGAATGAAAACAAGAGGAAGGCAGGATGGTCACACCAAGCCTCGGGTAGCAACACACGCCCACGTCTGATGCAGCAACCCGCAGGGCAGACGAGCCGTGCTGTGGTACCCTACTCATCACCCAGAGGGTACAACCCGAATTTCAAGCCTCCATCAGCACCAGCACAGCCGCAACGTCAGTTTGTACAGCAGCCTCGTCCCACATATCAACCTCGACCAGCAGTGCAAGGACCACAGAACCAACCCCAAGACAACAAAGGCCAGGCACCTAAGGTTGGGGTGCAATGCTTTAACTGTGGTGAAGTGGGGCACTACGCCCATAAGTGCCCAAAGAAGAAGCCCATGCAACCACAACAGCAGAATGTGATGCGAGGACGGGTGAACCATGTGACCATGGAGGAAGCGCAAGAGGCACCTGACGTGGTAATTGGTAAGTTTCCTGCCAATTTACACATTGCAACCCTGTTGTTTGATTCTGGCGCTACCCACTCGTTCATTGCTCAAGGGTTTGTTAAGAAGCATGATCTAGCAACAACACAAATGAACCATATGCTAGCAGTGAACTCTCCAGGGGGAGAAATAAGGACAAGACAAGTGTGTCCCAAGGTGAATCTAGACATTAATGGGGTAGCATTTACTACAAACCTCATAGTGATAGACTCACAAGGGATAGATATTATTTTGGGTATGGATTGGTTGACCAAACACAAGGGAATCATCCATTGTTCGACAAGAACGGTGGAACTAACTCACCCTAGTGGCACAAGAGTGAAGTTCATAACTGCACAAGAACCTAGGAGGGACCTTAAACTCAACCATGTTGAGGTGGAAGTGGAGGAGATCAGGATCATTAGGGAATATCCAGATGTTTTTCCAGAGGAGTTACCAGGTATGCCCCTCGATCGTGAAGTGGAATTCGCGATTGAGCTAGTGCCTGGAACAACTCCAATATACAAGAGACCCTATCGGATGGACTCCAAACAGCTGGAAGAACTCAAGGAACATTTAAGGGAATTGACAGAGAAGGGGTACATTCGTCCTAGTTCCTCACCATGGGGAGCTCCAGTGATATTTGTGCCCAAGAAGGACGGGACCCAAAGGTTATGCGTAGACTACCGTGCATTGAATGAAGTAACCATCAAGAATAAGTACCCATTAGCCCGCATTGAAGACTTGTTTGATCAGTTGAGGGGAGCTTGTGTGTTCTCGAAAATTGATCTCAGGTCGGGATACCACCAACTTAAGATAAGGCAAACTGATATTCCAAAGACAGCTTCAGTATCTCGGTACGGACTGTATGAATACACCGTCATGCCTTTCGGGCTAACTAATGCCCCGGCATACTTCATGTATCTCATGAACAAGGTATTCATGGAATATCGGGACAAATTTGTGGTGGTTTTCATTGATGACATTCTCGTCTTTTCCAAAGATGAAGAAGAGCATGAGAGGCATTTAAGGTTGGTGTTGCAAAAACTGAGGGAACACCAACTATATGCCAAGCTGAGCAAGTGTGAATTTTGGTTGAAGAGAGTTCCCTTCTTAGGACATATAATCTCGGAGGGAGGAATCTCCGTAGATCCCAGCAAGATCGAGGATGTACAGAAGTGGAAGACCCCTGAGAATGTCGGGGAAGTTCGAAGCTTCTTAGGATTGGCTGGGTATTATCGACGGTTTATCGAGGGTTTCTCCAAGATTTCGAGACCCCTCACCAAATTGTTGGAGAAGGGAATCACATTCACATGGACACCGCAGTGCGAGACGAGTTTTCAAGAGCTGAAGAAAAGATTGACAACAGCCCCAGTGCTAGTTATGCCAGATATGCAGAAGAACTTTTCGGTGTACTGCGATGCCGCTGGAAACGGGTTGGGATGTGTTCTCATGCAAGAAGGCCATGTCGTGGCATATGCATCCCGGCAGCTCCGGAAGCACGAGAAGAACTATCCTACGCATGACCTAGAGCTAGCCGCAGTGGTACACGCGTTGAAGATTTGGCGACATTACTTGATGGGGAAGAGGACAGAGATATATACGGATCATAAGAGCTTAAAGTATATTTTCACACAGCCAGATCTCAACCTTAGACAAAGGAGATGGTTAGAGCTAATCAACGACTTTGATGTGGGCATCAACTATCATCCTGGGAAAGCGAACGTCGTAGCAGATGCCTTAAGCCAGAAGGTGCAGGTCAATAGATTAAGCTTAAAGGACATGCCTACAGAACTGAAGGAAGAGGTTGTAAAACTCAATCTATGTCTGGTGAATAGTGGTGAGGCCATCGCCATGGAAGTGGACTCCACATTCGAGCAAGACATACGCGATGGTCAAAAGAATGATGAGAATATACAAGAAATCAGAGAACTCATCAAGGATAATAAAGCCCCTGGTTTCAGAGAGGATGAACAAGGTACGGTTTGGCACGGGAAAAGGATCTGTGTGCCTGAAGTGAAGGAGATCCGTGAACTGATTTTGAGGGAGGCTCATGATTTCGACTATTCCATTCATCCTGGGAGTACGAAGATGTATCATGACCTCAAGAGCAGGTATTGGTGGTATGGCATCAAGCGGGATGTCGCGGAACATGTTGCCCTATGTGACACATGTCAGTTGGTGAAAGCCGAACATCAACGACCCGCGGGATTATTGCAACCACTCAAAGTGCCTGAATGGAAATGGGAAGAAATAGGTATGGACTTCATAGTGGGACTACCCAGGACCCAATCGGGATATGATTCGATATGGGTCATCATCGACAGGCTAACCAAGGTAGCTCATTTCATCCCCGTGAAAGAAAGCTACAGCGGATCCAAATTGGCAGAATTGTACATGTCAAGGATCGTGTGTTTCCATGGAGTGCCAAAGAAGATAGTGCCAGATCAAGGTACACAGTTCACCTCAAGGTTCTGGCAGAAGTTACATGAAACCATGGGAACTCATCTAAATTTTAGTTCTGCCTATCATCCCCAGACTAACGGACAGACGGAAAGAACCAATCAGACCCTTGAGGATATGCTGAGAGCATGTGCGCTCAAGAACAATAGGAGTTGGGATAAGAGCTTACCGTATGCGGAGTTCTCCTATAACAACAGCTATCAGGCTAGTATGAAGATGTCACCATTTGAGGCTTTGTATGGGAGGAAGTGCAGAACTCCACTATTTTGGAACCAAACAAGGGAAAGTAAAGTGTTTGGGCCCGAGGTACTACAAGAATCCGAGGCGAAAGTGAGGGAAATCCGCAACAACTTGAGGATAGCACAGCCACGACAAAAGAGCTATGCCGATGTACGGAGAAGAGAGATCGTTTTCAAAGTGGGGGACTATGTTTATCTCAAGGTGTCCCCTATCCGAGGACTTCGTCGGTTCAAGGTGAAAGGGAATTTATCACCTCGATACATCGGACCCTTTTAGATCCTGGAGAGGAAAGGCGAAGTGGCATATCAACTTGAGTTACCGGCTCGCCTATTGGATGTGCACGATGTATTCCATGTGTCACAGCTCAAGAAATGTCTAAGGACGCCTGAAGAGATGTTACCCATGAATGAGGTTGACGTAGGAGAGGATCTGTCTTATGCCGAGCAACCGGTCAAGGTTTTGGAGACAATGGAACACCTCACAAGAAATAAAAGAATTCGGATGTGCAAGGTGCAGTGGAAGCATCACTCGGAAGAGGAAGCCACATGGGAGCGAGAAGACGAGCTTAAGGCACAGTTTCCGGAATTGTTTTCCTAGAACCACCAATCTCGAGGACGAGATTTCTTTTAAGGGGGGTAGAGCTGTAACACCCCAAAATCTGTAAAAGGAGGGAATTTAAATATTTTGGACATATTGCATGTGGTGCAG
Source organism: Neostapfia colusana (assembly GCA_030760725.1). Taxonomy (NCBI): domain Eukaryota; kingdom Viridiplantae; phylum Streptophyta; class Magnoliopsida; order Poales; family Poaceae; genus Neostapfia; species Neostapfia colusana. Next base: position 37,622,148 of record JASWHV010000016.1, read on the forward strand.
AAATTCAAATTCAAACTGGAATTCAAATTCAAATCAGAACAGAAAAGAAAAGGAAAAAGAAAAAGAAACCCCCCAACCGGAAAGTGGGCCGAAATCCGCCAGCTGGCCCACTATTCCCCCCCCCCCCCCGCGCCAGCCGACGACCGCGCGCCCTCTCTTCCCCTCACTGACACATGGGGCCCGCGTGTCATCTCCTACCTCCCGCGCGCGCCAACCGACCGGACTCTTCCCCGCGCCCGATCGCAATGAACTCCGGAAACCCGCGCCTCCAGCCTGAATTCTGGTCCCGGACGTCTCCAACTCGATCCCAACAGACCGCCGCCCTCCCTCGTCTATATAAATGCCGACAACGCCCTGTCCCCCCCCCGATCGGCCGTTCTTCTCTCCGGTGAGAACCGAAGATTCTACAGCCAATTTCCGTCGATCCTTGCTCAAATTTACTGATCTAACGTGCTGATCACGTTCCACCGCCGCCGGGGATCCCTGTAGGTGAAGGAAACGACGTGCCTTGCGCCCCAACAGCCACCCCGACGTGCACCAAAGATCTTCGCCGTTGAAACTCGCCTCCGACCGACTTCCAGGACCTCCGAGTGCTGGAAAACCCCTCGGTGAGCGTCCCCTACCCCTCCGCAGCCGATCCATGCAAAAAGATGTGAGTTCTAACGTGTAGCGGCAAAAGCCGAGGCTGCGCCGGCGAGATCGCCACCCCCCGCCGCCGCGCGCGCGGGCTCGCTCCGGCCAGGGCGACGTGGCCCCTTGAGGGCCGTCTATTTTGAATCGCACGGTAGAATTAAACCCGTGCGTACCGGTTCAGCGATCTAATCTGAGCCGTCTATTATAAATCGGACGGTCCACATCAGCCCCACGTTATAAAGGCCGGGATTCTTACGCGCTACTCCCTGGGGATCTCGGAAAACACGAGCTAGCCCCGGAAACTTCTGATCTAGCCTCTGGAACTTCAGAAATTCGTGTAAATTCATTTAAAAATCAGTTTTAGCCCTGGACTTAATAAAAAAATTAGGAAAACCCCTCTGATATGTGTAGTTAGAACCCTGGAAATTTATGAAATAATAAATTAGACCCTGCAGTAGTGTGGATTTACCTTTTTGACACTATATGATATTAAATTCAGAAATTTGAATATGTGACTAGGATTTAAATTTAAAAGGTAAGGCAAACACATGTACAAATTCAAAATTTAAACTCTCCTAGCACTTGGAAAACTTTAGAATGAGTTAAAAATAGATTTTTAGGCTGAAATGAATCTGTCTAATTGTTGTTCATATTTATTAGTTATAGAAACACATTTTTAGGCTAGGAAATAATTCTAAAAACTGATAAAATAAATCTAAATTAGTTCACATCGGAGGAGAAGTTCAAAAATATATTATTTAATATTTTAGATCAGAACCTATTCTGTTTAGATGACATGTTCTACTATTTAATATTAAAACTCACTTTTAGGCATAGAAAATAAATCTGAAAAATATAGGAAAATAGGTATGCATAATTAGAAAATGATAAATGAAGTCTCCAAATCCAAAAACTTCAGTTTAGTATTTGGTAGAAGATCTGAAAACCTATTTGGAGTAGGAAAATACCTTTTATACAAGCTTTGTGGCTAAGAAGTGTAATAATTAAATATAAAGAATTTGTTCAAATTGGAACTTCATATATAGTGTGCAAATAGAAATCTGAACATAGAAGTTAGAAATAATATATGTATGTTTAAAAGTGCATGTAGGCCAAAAATCAACACATGTAGAGTAACCACAACACCTAGAAATGAGAATTACTTTCATAAGTATGTATGTATGTTTTGCATGAGTGAAAGTGTGAACTATGGCTTATGGATTATTGTTTTGCAATGCGTATGGCATGAGTACAACCTGCCCCAGAGCAAATTCTCCCCTTCCAAGACCAGGACTTTCCATTCCCAGAGCAGCAGGAAGAAGGCAAGTGTCCTTGACCACTTTGATCCTATGCTAAGACGTGTAGATAGAATTATTTGCATTGTCAATTGAAATATGAAACCCATGCTAGAAAGTTTCCCTAGAATTGCATTATCTTGTTTCCTTGTAGCTTGGGTTGGGATTTGTTTTATTATGTCATTCATTCATATTACTCATGCTTAGCCATGCTTAGAGTGGGATAATTGGGATATGAGATCATCAATTTATTTACCTTACTCTTGAATGAGATATTATGAGTTATGTAGAGGTAGGGATCGAGACAGGTTGGATGATTTGGTTGGTGCTGGGTGCACGAGACTTGGGTTTGTGTTTAGTACTTGCCTGGATCGTAAGGACCGGTTCATGGAGCATGTAACCTGGCTTTACCGTGCCAACCACATGCTGAGATGGGGCAGCTTGGCCAATTAATTAGGTGTATCCCCGGCGTAGTATGGGTGTGTTGGATGGTGCGGGGAATAGGTGTCAGCCGGACTACCATATGAACCGCAAGGCTCAAGAGGGGGCCACTGCAGCGGAGTTGGAGCTTCTTGTATGCTGTTAGGGGTGAAACCGCAGTGGGCCCACGCTCATCGGGAATCCCTTTGTAAAGGCTTCGTAGTGATCTCCTGGCTACACACCTGGGAAGTGTGAATGTGGTTCGCGGCCACTGGCATAACGGAGGTTCTTTTAGTCCACCCGACAACGGGGGATGAAATCACTACATGTGGGTACAGTGGTGCAAACTATGCAGAGTCAAAACTGTCATGACAGCCGTGCTCACGGTCAAGAGCGGCTTGGACTTATTCATGATTAGAGGATGATGGATTGGGAAGTTGAGGATGTTAAGCGGGAAGCTTAACATTGGAAATGAGACTATGCTTACTTGATATTGATGATGGGTTGAGGGATTGGGACCATTTCACCTGTGTAGTAATGTAGGTGCTTAATAAGCTAAGGTGATAGGTATTAATTGCATAGTGCTTTAACCATGAGTTCAACCTCTCCTTTCTCTGGCCATGCATGACATAACTTTCCCACACTTGCTGAGTACCAACGGTACTCAAACTTGCATATTTGTTGGTTTAAATTGCTGCTCAGGTTAAGGGGATGATGTGGTGTTTAATGACCAAGACTTCGGACCCGAAGAAGGATTCTAGGTTCATGGAGTCCCCGGGCAACGCCTGTGACGGAGCCCCACAAGATTTATATTCTGCTGCTGTTTTATTTACATGTTCTGAACTTATTGTCGTCTATCGAGACGTATGCTATGTAAGACTTATTTATATTTGACACCTGGCTTGTAATAAATGATGCTTCACTATTTATCATCACATGTATGAGAAAATGATCCTCGCATACATGTGATATTCACTCGGTTGTTCTTCGGAGAAACCGGGTGTGACAACGGTTGAGCAGAAATTTAATTCCCACCTTGTTCCTGAACAACATAGAGTTCGACAAGCCACTAGTGAGTTTAAGGATTTTGCTATAATATGGTGGAATGAACTAGGTACCACACGCTTACAACCTGATCCATGGGAACGTTTAAAAGAAGCTATGCGTAATCGTTCTGTTCCTCCATCCTACCAACGTGATTTACAAAAGAAATTGCAGCGCTTAGAGCAGGGAAATAATTCTGTCCAAGATTATTATGTGGAGCTTCAAAAGGGTATGATACGATGTGGGATAGTAGAGGACACTGAAGATAAAATTTGTCATTTATATGGGGGGTTGAGACGTGAGATACAGGATATTGTTGATTATAAGGAATTTAATACTGTAAACCAGTTGTTCCAGCTTGCTATGCTTGCAGAAAAGGAGTTACAGGGTCGTCAACAAAAGAACAAGAGCAGCAGCGGTGCCTCCTACACTCCACGCACGACAACATCTTCGGGGACGTCCAAGTCATTCCGTTTTGATGCCCTTTCACCAAAACCAGCAGCCAAGCTTCCTTCTGGCAGCAATAACGCCAGCACCGAAATCACCACCTGCACGACCTGCGGATTCGGGTAAAAATTCCATGCAGGTACCCGCCAAAAGTGCTTCATCCGTTGTTTCAACAGGATGCACTTCCGGCATTCAGTGCCACCACTGCCATGGTCCTGGTCATGTGCAAAAAGATTGTCCTAGTCAGCGGGCATACGTGGCTACAGAAGAGGGAGGATACATCAGCACCTCCGATGTCGAAGACAACAATGATGATGAAGCTGCCACGGACAATGATGAGGGACATGTTTTTGGGAGTGAAGACACATCAGCCTACATGAACATCATTGTGCAGCGGGTGCTGAACACACAGGTACAACAACTTGATAGATTACAACACCATAATTTGTTTCAGATTTTCTTTGTCATCAAGAACCGGCGAGCACGTGTCATCATTGATGGAGGAAGCTGCAACAACTTGGTGAGTTCTGAATTGGTCAAGAAGCTTAGCTTGAATACACGACCACACCCACATCCGTACTATATTCAATGGTTGAATGATTCTGGAAGAGCTAAGGTAACACAAACTTGCAGAATTCCGTTTTCCATTGGTACATATGTTGATTCCGTTGATTGTGATGTGGTACCCATGCAAGCGTGTTAACTTTTATTGGGTCGACCTTGGGAACATGATAAGGATGCTTTGCACCATGATATAAGTAATAAATATACTTTTATGCATAAAGGAAAGAAAATTACTTGGATACCTTTGACTCCTGCTGAAATTGTACAAGCTGATAGGGAGAGAGCTGGAATTTCTAGTAGTTCTAAATCAGAAAATCAACAAGTCGTTAATTCTGTGTTACCACCAAATAATGAGAGATCTACACCTAGTTCTAAGACTGAGGGAATTAAATTGAAGGGTCGTGTAATGCTTGCTAGAAAATCAGACCTTGCTGAAATTTCTGATCATGATATTTGCTGTGCATTGGTGTGCAAACAAGTTTTGTTCTCCATTTATGATATTGCTAGGTCTTTGCCTCCAGCAGTTACTAACCTGTTGCAAGAGTATGAGGATATTTTTCCAGCTGAGATACCCCCGGGACTTCCACCTTTGAGAGGGATTGAACATCAAATTGATTTGATTCCAGGTGCAATTTTTGCCAAACCGTGCTGCATATAGGACCAACCCCGAGGAGACTTAGGAAATTCAGCAGCAAGTCCAATACCTTTTGGACCATGGGTATGTACGTGAAAGCCTTAGTCCTTGTGCTGTTCCTGTACTTTTGGTTCCTAAGAAAGATGGTACTTGGCGTATGTGTGTTGATTGTAGAGCCATTAACAATATTACTATAAGGTATCATCATCCTATTACTAGGCTAGACGACATGCTTGATGAGTTGTGTGGTTCTATAATTTTCACTAAGATTGACTTGCGTAGTGGTTACCACCAAATAAGAATGAAATTGCGAGATGAATGGAAAACAGCTTTCAAAACCAAATTTGGGTTGTATGAGTGGTTAGTAATGCCTTTTGGTTTAACTAATGCACCAAGTACATTCATGCGTTTGATGAATGAGGTTTTGAGAGCTTTTATTGGAAAATTTGTGGTGGTTTACTTTGATGATATCTTGATTTATAGCAAGTCATTGGATGAACATATGGATCATTTACATGCTGTTTTTAATGCTTTGAGAGATGCACGTTTATTTGGTAACCTTGAGAAGTGCATCTTTTGTATGAATCGAGTTTCCTCTTGGCTATGTTGTGACTCCACAGGGAATTGAGGTGGATGAGATGAAAATTTAAGCGATCAAGAGCTGGCCAATACCTCAAGCCATCACACAGGTAAGGAGTTTTCTTGGTCTTGCAGGTTTCTACCGACGTTTCGTCAAGGATTTTAGCACTATTGCTGCCCCATTGCATGAGTTGACTAAGAAAAGTGTGGTGTTCCATTGGGGGAAAGCACAAGAGGAGTCCTTTGACACCTTGAAGGACAAGCTTACACATGCACCATTGCTGCAACTTCCTGATTTTAGTAAGACTTTTGAACTTGAATGTGATGCTAGTGGAGTTGGCATTGGTGGTGTCTTACTACAAGGTGGTAAACCGGTTGCATACTTTAGTGAAAAACTTAATGGTCCTGTCCTGGATTACTCCACATATGATAAAGAATTTTTTGCTCTCATACGATGCTTAGAGACATGGCGTCATTATTTATGGCCTAAAGAATTTTTTATTCATTCTGATCATGAATCGCTAAAGCATATTCGTTCTCAAAATAATCTGAATCATAGACATGCAAAATGGAGTGAACTTATTGAGTCTTTTCCTTATGTCATTAAACATAAGAAAGGGAAGGATAATTTGCGCTGATGCATTGTCTAGACGATATAATATGCTGTCCCAACTTGATTGTCGAATTTTTGGACTTGAATCAATTAAAGAACAATATGCTCTTGATGCTGATTTTAAAGATGAGTTGCTGCATTGTAGAAAATGTCATACCTGGAATAAATTTGTACTAGATGATGGATTCTTATTTAGAGCTAACCGCCTATGCATTCCAGTTGGTTCCATTCGTCTTTTGTTATTACAGGAGGCACATGGTGGAGGTTTGATGGGCCATTTTGGCGCAAAGAAGACGGTGGATGTTCTGGCCACACATTTTTTTTGGCCAAAGATGAGGAGAGATGTAGAGCGTTTTGTGGCTCGCTGCACCACATGTCAGAAAGCTAAGTCCCGTTTGAATCTACATGGTTTATACATGCCTCTTCCCACTCCTTCCATTCCTTGGGCGGATATCTCTATGGACATTGTTTTGGGATTGCCTAGGACTAAGAGGGGGAGGGACAACATATTTGTTTTGGTGGATCGTTTTTCTAAGATGGCACATTTTATACCGTGTCAAAAAAAGTGATGATGCTGTACATATTGCCGACCTTTTTTCAAAGAGATTGTTCGCTTGCATGGTATGCCTTCTACTATTGTTTCAGATCGTGATGCTAAATTTTTGAGTCACTTTTGGCGCACCCTATGGAACAAGTTGGGTACAAAACTGTTGTTCTCTACAACATGTCACCCACAAACTGATGGGCAAACAGAAGTAGTGAACCGCACTTTGGGCATCATGTTGAGATCTGTTTTGAATAAAAATTTAAAGATGTGGGAAGAATGTTTGCCACATGTGGAGTTTGCATATAATCAGGCAACACATTCTACCACCAAGGTAAGTCCTTTTCGGGTAGTGTATGAATTCAATCCTCGTGCTCCTATTGATATCTTGCCTTTACCTACTAGTGAGAGAACTCATAATGATGCAAATGAACGTGCTGATTTTATTTTGAAAATTCATGAGACCACTAAACACAATATTGAAAAGATGAATGAAAAATATAGAATTGCTGGTAGTAAAGGTAGGCAGGAAGTTAGACTTGAACCGGGTGATTTAGTTTGGTTACACTTGAGAAAGGATAGATTTCCAGAACTGAGAAGTCTAAATTGATGCCTAGAGCTGATGGTCCTTTTAAAATACTTGAGAAGATTAATGATAATGCATATAAACTTGAGTTGCCTCCCGAGTTTGGGGTTAGTCCCACCTTTAACATTTCAGATTTGAGGCCATATTTGGGAGAAGAAGATGAGCTTGAGTCAAGGACGACCCCAATGCAAGAGGGGGATGATGATGTGGATATCACTCCTGCAGATATACACAACACTCACATGGTAGACATGCAAGGTCCAATTACTAGAGCTCGAGCACGACAATTGAATTTAGAGGTGAGCTCGTTCCTGAACAATTCTTTATATGTGAATTTTGAGAGTATGTTGCTATCTAATGGATTAATTATGATTAGGAACCATGGAGAGGACATGAAGATACATGGAGAGGGGTTTGGAGGCGTGGAGGACCAGAAAATATGCCAACAAGAAGTTAGAGACCGAGCCCAACTCAAACTCGAGTCCAACTCGGGCCCAGGAGCAGTCCACCTTAAAATGGATGCACAGGAGGCATACGGACTCCGTTTTTGACGATCTACATATGCACAGAAAGCTGAGAAGATAAACTTTTCAATGGAACTGGCCCCACATCAAAATTACCTCGTAGTCGACGGGAAACTTCAAAACAATATAAAGTTTAGAGTCTGTCAGGGTGTTGCATCACCTAGTTGGGCCATTGGGCCTTGTATCGAGTCCAAGTCCATTATGTACGTGTCTTAGGGTTAGGTCACGACCCCAGCACCCCCCTGGTCGTCCTCCACCTCCTTTATACCCCCTAGCCGCCATCACAAACAGCTGGGTTTTGCTTAGATTATTCTGTCAAGAACAGTTTCGCCCGTTCATCGGTTTGTGAGACCCCAACTTGAGTGCTTCATATCTTTCAGCAATTTGGTTGCATTCTTTCTTGTTCTTGCTTGTGTTCTTCGATTCGCAGGCAAGGATTAACCTTCTTAGCGAGGTCAACCGCGCAATATCGGTTGATAACCTGAGGAGACGTGGTGCTGCGATTGCAGGGTTCAGAACGTGTTGTTCGGAAGCCGGATCGATTTGTGTCAAGTCTTCACCAAATCGAGAGTTATCAGAACCTTTTGGAAGATCGGGACCCCTGTACACATCAAGAATCCTCCTGTAAAGGGGTGAAATTCGCAGTACAGGTGAAACTATCCAGAGTATCAAAGTCTGTGCATAGTTTCTATACTGATTTGGATTTTGCTTATGACTTCCTGGATAAGAATTGTAAAAGGTGAATTCTTACAATTCTAGAAATCTTATGAATCGTTTTTCAACTTTGTAAGTATGAGTTTGATCCATACATGTTTATAACTTATGAAAAGGTTGACCCAAAGTGAGCACTTACAGGGGAGGTGCTGCTGAAATTCTTCTAGAATTTCTGTCAACTCTAGAAGCTCATAACTTTTGATCTACAACTTGGTTGAATGCAAATAAACAATTGTTGGAAATATATGGAAATCTTATCCAACTTTTGTGTTCACTCCTACAACAGTTTCAAACATTGAATTAGGATTTTAAACCATCAAACAGAAGCTAGTTCAGTTTCTGTACCTTTCCGTTGCTGGATCATAACTTCAGGTATATATTTTTTACCAAAGGTTGTGTGATACAGCTCTAGAAGGCTATGGTTATGCATTATCTTCCCATAAGAATATTATGGATTAAGTTCTCAATTTCCTACATTGGAACTTAAGGGGGGAGGAGTGCATCCAAGTAAACCAAAGCATTGATCCTCACTTGGCTATAACCCGAGGTATGACGTCATCAGGAGATAAGAGGAAATTACGTTTTTATGTAATCAGAGTTCAAGTACAAGATCTGTCATCATCAAGGAAGATATATGTGACGCCCCTGTTCCAAGAAAACCTCGGAACCGGACTGATGCATATGTGTGCCCAGGATGTTCATCACACATACACATGTAATACATAAACTGAATTCAGAATATAACCACGAATAATAGGGTTTTATTACAATGTCTCATGAATATCTATCTTATTCTAGCAGCGGAAGTCTTATCTTAGCAGCGGAAGTCTTATTCTAGCAGCGGAAGTCTTCTAAACTATTGCGGAAGCAAACTAAGCAGCAGCAGCGGCTCCATCTCCTACTCCACAGGCAAGTTGACGGTAGATCACACGCCTAATACTCCACATGGTCTTCAAAGTACTCCTCTCATGTTGCTGATGATGTATGATAATGCAAGGGTGAGTACATGTCGTACTCAACAAGTGCGGGAAGTATGATATGTAGCTTACAACAAGGTAGGTATGAAAGGCTCATTGCATAAAAGCAAAGTTTATTTCACAAAACATGATAAAAACAGCAACTAGCTTTAAGTGAATTAAATCCCAACATGTATCCAATTAAAACATCCACATACCTCCATCATATTTCACCTCTTTTCATGTCTCATCAGACATTCATCTTTCTCAACTTTTTCTAATGCTCATGAATACCATCTCGTATCCATTACCATCTCATTTCATATTCAATTCCATCTCATATCGAGACCAATGCTCATTGCCATGACTCAATAGTCATGAAACCAATCTCATTTCCAGGACTCAACAGTCCCAAAATCAAATCTCAATGACCAACCCATAACCAAACAATAACCAAACCAAATATCATCCCAATAACCATCCCATCTAATCATGGAAGTTGGCCAGGCGCTTGTGACCGTAAGCACGGCTATCATGATAGTTTTATACCCTACAGAGTTTGCACCACTTCACCCACAAGTTTGTGATTTCGTCACCCGTCGGTGACTGTAGAACCTCCATTGTACCAGTACACAACCATCGGTGTATGGTCAAGAGATCACAAAATAGCCTTTACAAAGGGGCTACTAGATGTATGGACTCACTAAGGTTTCACCAGCAGGCTAGAATATCTAATTCTCCCACCTACGGGCCCCCCTCTTGTACCATGCAGTTCCCAGGGCAGTCCTCTCTCGACTCCCATTCCCCGCGCCTTCCACGATCCATAACAATCTGGCAACTTACCTAATTAGTCAGCTAAGCCGCACCCATACTTGGCCTTGTGGTGGCACTGTATTCCTGGCATGTGCTCGCATGAACCGGTCCTTAGATCTACGACAAGTAAACCACCATCTCGTTCTACCACTTCCACGAACCAAACTTGCCTAGATCTCCCCCGATTCATGTTCATTATCATCAAGTTCTCATTATTATTATGAGTGGAGTAGCTAGACACAAACTATCTCGCTTCCCATATCCCGTGGACTCAGAGAAGCAAAAAGCAAAAACGACCACACCCGACTCATCAACTTTCCTGGCTACAAGGGTGGATAACAAAACTAGTAAACTCCTATGAAAGGGTTTCCCATCAAGTTGACTCAGCACACACACATTTTCGCAAACAAAACAATTTCCAAAAACATGGGATCAATATGGTCAAGGGGCACTTGCCTTGTTCCTAGGCTTCTGTTGCTCTGGGATCTCGAAGTCTTGGTGCTGTATTCCTTCGTAGATAGCTCCCTGAGCTTGTCCTTCTACTCACGATCATGCACATACAAGATTTACAGCAATGAAACATCATGCACAATCCTTATTCAAGATGCAGTGGTGCATATGCATGCTAATCCTGTGGTACTGTTTTCATTAGATCAGTTTGTATGTGCTCTTGCATGTTTTAATAGGCTTGCATGGGGTTTTACGATGAACAAAGATGTAGGGATCAAATGTGGACGTGGCGATGATCTTGACTCTAGATCAAACCGATCAACACGTGATCTGTCCACATGAAAACCTCTGTTCGAAGGGATCGAAGGAAACAGATTCAAAGAAAACCGCGATCTCGTCGTAAGGTGGTAATGGAGACCTACCTTACTTCCTTCGGGTCCTTTTTCCTAGAAATGGCAGCAAAACAGATCATCGGCTCTCCTCCAGCGATCATGTCGGGGCTCATCAGCGATCTCACCGGTGGTCGAACTCCGGCGAAGGGCTTTATCTCGGCGAGTTTGGTGGCTAGGGCTTCTAAGTTGTCGGCTTGAGAAGATGTTACAACCAAGGGGTGTTTCAGGTTCTATTTATAACCGGAAAAAGAAGAGTCCTTCTCCAATTTGATTTCAAATAAGAGTCCTATTTGATTTGTTTTTGGATTTTAATAACTTATCTCTAATCGATTTAGTGCGGTATCAATCGTGGAAGAATCCGTGTCGGTTTCCTCACTACCGGTACTTGCATACAGGGGAAAACCCGGTTCAGAATCGCGTCCTTCTGCAGGGTTAAGCTCCGGAGGCTCCACGTGTTCAGCGGGGACCTGGGCTTCCTTTTTCCTCAGGGGCGAGCTCTGGTTGTGCCGCGTGTCAGGCGGGCGGGACCTCCCTCTTCCTTGGAGGCGAGCTTCGCGTGCGCCACACGTCTGGTGGGCGGGATCTCCCTCTCCCTCAGAGGTGAGCTCCGCGTGCGCCACGTGTCTGGTGGGTCGGGACCTCCCACTACTCGATTTGTACCGAAGTTCTATGAATCATTAAGCATAGCCTGTCTACTCGAGGACTTAGACATTACCCTCACTCTTATAGGAAATCTGGTTATGCACTTGGGTTTCATCCATCCTACACCTAATGCACATCCATACCACATACTAAGTATACATAAAGCAAAACTTTGTAAATTTAGTTAATGCAAACCGGGGCTTGCCTTGTTGCTGCTGGTCAGTTGTTAGGGCTTCGTCTGGAAGAAGAAAGTCAAGTACTTCCGGGGTCTCCTTGCCTTCAGCGACTACACGTCAACGGGATACTATATGTCAATTCAAATGCAATGTTTAGAACTGAATAAGTAATTACTATAACTCTAGCTAGCCCTCCCCTTTAGTTCTGAAATTTTTATGGACGCTTGGTAGGGTCCTAACCAGAGTCTTGACCAAGTTTCATTTTAAACAAAGTTCATTTGAGCTTTGTACAAATAAAAGCCTATTTGGTCAGTTTTGGAGCCTCTAAGGAATTCTAGGGGTTTTCATGGCTCCAACCATTACTTTATGGAAACTAGAATTTGAGATGATTCTAATGGAATTGTTTTCATGTCATTTGAAGAATTCTAGAGGGAGTTATTCGCTAAACATGATTTGAGAAAATCCGAAAAATGTTTCTGTACATTTTTCTATTTTCTCAGGGTAGTTCACTTAATTACACCATTAGAGGGAATAATGAACTTGGATGGGTCTGAAAATTTTACTGTGACTCTAGGATTTTCCAATGAACCTCCCAGCCAAATTTCAGAGTTTTTCATAAAGTAATTCTCCAGATAAAATTCCTAACAGTTTAAACTTTAGGGAATTAATTATGGAAAACTATTAAGTTTCATGAGCTGAAATTTGTGTTGCTGGAAAGTACTAAAAAAATCTGAGTTCAGCAAAATTTGACTCACTGAATTTGGAGCTTCCTAGCAGAAGTTATGTGCATTTGAAGTTTGAACCAAATCTGAAAATTCAAATAAAGTTTAAACCAGCTGGTGGGGTCCCTGGGCTACGTGTCAGCACCGCAGCCAAACCACACGGGGGTCCGCAGAGTCTCCTACACAATCGCACGAGATCCCGGCCACAACCGATCTGCTGTTTAAACTATTGGTCGCTGACATGCGGGACCCACCGAGTCTTCTTCCTCCTCGGTTTATTTCCCGCCCCCGCGCTGCTACCTCGCCGGACCTTCACCGGAGCTCGCCGGGTCGGTGTTTCCGGCCGACTCTCGGCCTGAGGCTCGCCGCCTCTGGGTTTTCATCCACGAGGAACTATTTGGTGGTGTCTGCGTGGGTGCTAGGGAACCGGAAACATGCCGGCGACATGTGGCGGCCTCGGGAGCGGTCCGGCGCTGTCGGCCAGTGGGTCTAGCCCACGAACAACCCGAGTGATCGGCCCTTGAGCACCCTTGTATGCTAGGAAAACTCGGCAGGCAAGAATCGGTGCATGAAAATACCTCCAAATAGGTTCTCACCGTACGCCCCATTGATGCAGCATTGGTTGAGCTCGGAAAAACATAAATTGGTCGGTCTACCTGGCGTTTACAGCTAGGGCCGTGAAGGAAAGTTGGTCGCCGACTACTCTAGCACCTTTGTGCACGATTAGATGAACTCTAAGCGAAGTTTGAGTGCAAATTTTTTGGATTCCCTACCGAGAGGTCCGTGGAGCTGCTCCGGGAGAAGAACGGCAAATTCAGCCGCTAGGGTTCACGGCTTGCTCCAATTTTTGGATGGAAGCAGCACCAAGACAGGGCGCTCCCGTGGACGTGCTGGCTCGGCTGTGAAAACCTCTGTCACGAGCTGCCCATGGACATCCAGTCGTCGGTGTGCCAAGGTCGCCGTGGAGGACTTTGTGTTCTCGGTGTAAGGACAACCCAGCTAGCCTAGTGGTGTGTGGAGAAGATAACAGGGGATCCTTCAATACCGTTTGTGCAGCTCGGGAAGTTCGGGGGCGCGAGCTTGATCGTCTCCCGATCGAATTTTTAGAGGGGGGCGGCGAGCGACAGTGTCTGTGGTCGAGCGACGAGACAACGTACGGGTCCGGGGTCTGCCGCGGTCGGAAAGCCTTCGTGAGCGGTCAAACATGCGGTGCGCCAGCCGGGCATGCGCTGGGGAGGTGGCCGGTCGAGCAGCTCGGTGTCGAGCGCTGCGGAGGCCCGGAGACAGAGCTCGCCCGATAGTTTGCTTCACTCAGAAGTTCAACTGACTTGTGGGCCCTTTTCTCCCCTCTAATCCCTTCTCCCCCTTCTGCTGCAAATATCTCAACCACTAAACATTGAATGGTAGACTTTGCCACCAAGTCATTGTTTAAATTTATTTTCCTCAATTTGGAACTGGTTTGGCTAAATTTGCTGCACATTTAAACTGAAATTCCAATTCAGTTTTGAATTAATGCAAATTTAGCTCCCGACAAGATGAAGTCCAATGGGGATGAAAATTGGTGGACTAAATCAGAAAAATGTGCTGAGTTTGAATATGAAGTGAACTTTTGAATTCCAGTGATGAAAGTGGCTGCAATTTGCATTCAAATTGGCCCCTTTTTGAATTGTCTCCAGAAGTGCCTCAAAAAGTATTGGATTTGCATGAAATTTGGTCTGAGCCTTTCCAAGAATATATAAGGTCTAGGGGTGAGATCAATCTTTCATGTTTATGTGTATAAATCCTACTTTTTGGAAGTTAGGGCTTTCCCCTCTAATCACCTTTTTGATGGTGGTTACTTGCTCTTCACAAGTGTTCGTTAGATATCCATCACAAGAGGTGTGGTGTTGTGAGGTGATGAAATGAACACTTTTGCAAGTCCCTTTCTTGGGCTTTTACATCCCTCCCCCCTTAAAAGAATCTCGTCCTGAGATTACAAAAGAAGAGGCAGCGATGTAATAGAAACTCACCCGTGCTGAGACGCCATGAACTCCGGGTAGTTTGAGCGAAGAAATCCTTCGCTCTCCCACATCGCTTCTTCAGCGGTGTGGTTGCTCCACAGTATCTTGTAGAACCACAATGTTCGGCTACGTGTGCTCCAAGCCTTCTCATCAATAATTGCCACCGGATATTCATCATACATCAAATCCGATTGCAGCTCGCCGATGTCTTCGGTGGGAACAGCAGCGGTATACTTCAGACATTTTCGCAGTTGTAAAACATGGAAAACGTTGTGAACACCAACAAGAGATGCCGATAGTTCCAGTCTATACGCCACTGGTCCACAGTTCTCAGTGATGGCATAGGGTCCAATGAATTGGGGAGCGAGTTTCCCCTTCACGACGAACCGGTGCACGCCTTTCATCGGAGATACACGGAGATACACGTGTTCCCCGACGTCAAAGTGCAGCGGCCTACGCCTCTTATCAGCGTAGCTTTTCTGCCAGGATTGAGCGGCCTTTAAGTTGGCTTGAATCATCCGAACGCGCTCTTCGGCGTCGTTCACCACATCAACCCCGAATGTGACCCTTTCACCAGACTCACACCAGTTTAATTGGGTGCGGCATTTACGACCGTAGAGAGCCTCATATGGTGCCATCTTGATACTCGCTTGATAGCCGTTATTGTACGAGAATTCCGCCAACGGTAGATGATCATCCCAGTTTCTACCGTGGTGGATGGCACACGCTCTCAACATGTCTTCTAATACTTGGTTCACCCTCTCAGTCTGACCATCTGTCTGAGGGTGATAGGCGGAGATCCTAATCAGCTTAGTACCCAAAGCAGCGTGCAACTGCTCCCAGAAATGAGATACAAATAGTGCCCCTCGGTCTGAGACTATGGTCTTGGGTACTCCATGCAAGCACAGGATTCTTGCAATATACAACTCCGCATATCTGTTGGCATGGAAATGTGTATGCACGGGAATGAAGTGAGCCGACTTGGTTAATCGGTCAACGATTACCCAAATGGAATCATGCTTGTTGGAAGTCAGGGGTAATCCCACAATGAATCCATGCTCACATCTTCCCATTTCCATGCTGGAATTTTCTCATATGATCAGCTTTCACTCGTCTGCACGTATCACACTCGGATACGTATTTAGCCACTTCCCGCTTCATCCGTGTCCACCAAAATTTCTTTTTCAAATCTTGGTACATTTTGTTGCTGCCCGGATGAATGGGGTATTTAGACAAGTGAGCTTCATCAAGAATCTTCTTCCTCAGCTCCATATTCCGGGTTACGACTATGCGGTCATTGAACCACAGCGTCCCCTCATCATCCTTCCAGAAACATTTGATTTCCCCGTTGTCTATCCGTCTCCGGAGATGTGCCATGCCCTTATCAACTTTCTGAGCTGCAATGATCTACTCCCTAATGGCAGGGATGAGGGCAAGGTTGTAGAGTGATCCATAAGGAACCAAGTATAAACTCGACTCTTCCTCCTCCAGCGGTCTAATGGTGAGGTTATGGACATGTGATTTCCGACTCAGCGCGTCGGAAACCACATTCGCCTTGCCGGGGTGGTAATGAATCTCAATCTCATAAGTTTTGATTAGTTCTAACCACCTCCTTTGCCTCATATTCAGCTCCTTCTGGGTGAAAATGTACTTCAGACTCTTGTGGTCGGTGTAGAGATGCACCAAATTCCCCAGGAGATAGTGCCTCCACATTTTCAGATAATGCTGCTCATAGTTTCGAAGTTGGCGTGAGCCATACGCGACCACACGTCCTTCTTGCATCAACACGCAGCCGAGCCCGATGCCGGACGCATCACAATATACGTCGAAGGGCTTAGTTGTATCCGGTTGAGCTAATACCGGGGCTGTGGTGAGATGCTTCACCAATGCTTGGAACGCTCCTTCACAAGCCGCGTTCCAAACATATTTTGTTCCCTTCTTCAATAACTCTGTAATCGGCTTAGCAAGCTTGGAGAAGCTTGGAATGAATCTCCGATAGCATCACGCTAAGCCGAGGAAGCTTCTGACTTCATGGACTGAAGTGGGAGCTTTCCATTTCAGCACTTGCTCAATTTTGCTTGGGTCAACCGCAATGCCTTCCGCTGAGATGATATGTCCCAAAAATGGCACTTGGCTGATCCAAAACTCACATTTTCTGAACTTGGCATATAGCTTATGGTCCCGCAATCGTTGAAGAACGATCTTCAAGTGTTCGGCGTGTTCTGCTTCTGTCTTGGAGTAAACCAAGATATCATCAATGAACACCACAACGAACTTGTCCAGCTCTGGCATGAACACCGAGTTCATGAGATACATGAAATGTGCCGGAGCATTGGTGAGACCAAAAGACATGACGAGATATTCATATAAACCATATCTCGTCGAGAAGGCCGTTCATATCCTCCACCCGGATTTTTATTTGATGATATCCAGAGCGAAGGTCCATCTTGGAGAACACACTTGCACCCAAAGCTGATCAAACAGGATGTCAATGCGGGGCAGTGGGTATTTGTTCTTGATGGTGACGGCGTTGAGCGTCCGGTAGTCCACACACAGCCTCAAGGTTTCATCCTTCTTCTTTACAAACAGCGCTGAGCATCCCCAAGGCGAGGAACTTGGCCTAATGAAACCCTTGCTCAACAGATCATTGAGCTGTTCTTTCAATTCAGCCAGCTCATTCGGAGCCATTTTGTATGGTCTCCGTGAGATGGGAGTAGCCCCGGGCGCAAGCTCAATCTTCAACTCGACATCCCGCTCAGGTGGCATGCCTGGAAGATCATCCAGAAACACGTCGGGGTACTCCCGGACTACGGAGATGTCCTCTAACTTGAGAGCTTCAGTATTATTAATTGTTGAAACCTCCTGGACAGGGTTGTCTAACACCATGGAATGCGGACGGTGGAATGGAGATTTCAAATGAACCGTCCGTGTCCGAGTGTCCAAGACAGCGCCATGGTAGCGTAACCATGACATCCCTAAGATTGCATCAATCTTTTGCCCCGTAAGGATTATCAAGGTGGTGGGATATATCTTCCCACCTAAGCACAGAAGTGCTTTTGGAATCATCATATTTGCTGAAATCTTCCCTCCCGGTGAGCAGATTATATATGTGTAGTCGGTTGGGAAGACTTGCATTTGATGCTTAGCCACATAGGATGCACTTATGAAACTGTGGGTTGCACCCGAATCAAATAATATGACGATTGCTTGATCATTGAGAGTGAACGTACCCGCCAGCATGTTGTCTCCCTCTGGGGCGTCCTCATTGTCAAGGTTGTGAACGCCCCCGGTTCGCTGACCAACCTTCTTGACCGGAGGTCGGCCTCAAGCTCCGCCCTGGAACTGGCCTTGCCCGCTGCTCTGCTGCCCCTGGGAACAGTCCTTCGAGAAATGGCCCGCCTGGCCACACGTAAAGCAAGTGTAGCGAGGCGGTCCTCCGCTGATCGGCAGACAGAAATCCGGGGCACGTTGTGGCGGTGGGAACGCCCAGGGTACCATCTGCTGCTTCTGCTGTTGTTGCGGTCGCGGTGGTGGCATCGGCGGTCGGAATAGGGGTGACCGGAAAGAACGACCCCCGAACTGTTTAGGTCGCGCCGATGGATGCCACTGCTGACCGGATGGTGTCCGATACACCATTCGGTATTTCTGGGGAGCTCCACCCCGACTGCTGGGTGGAGTGCTGCACTTCCGCTGCTCAGCCGCCAATTCCCGCTGAGAATCTTCTTGCATGATCGCGGCGTTGACTAAATCATTAAACGTGCCGCGATTGCATTGGACGAGATGCGTCTTCATCTCGGGATGTAATCCCCGATAGAAGTGCTCTAGCTTCTTCTCCTCAGTGGAGACATAATCTGACGCATACTGCACCAGATGGTTGAAGGCACGGGAGTAGTCGTGGACACTCCTCCCGCCCTGCTTCAGCTCCAAGAACTCTTGGAACTTCCGCTTCATTATCCTGGGAGGGATATGGTAGGCGTGGAACACCTCCCGGAATTCTTCCCACTCCACGGCGTGGCCAGCCGGCAGTGAGGCGACATAGTTCGCCCACCACGCACCCGCGGCACCGTGAAGCTGCTGCGCCGCGAACAGAGTCTTCTGCCGCTCCGTACATTGGAGCAGCCCAAACTTGGGCTCAATTGTCCACAGCCAGTTGTCGGCCTCCAGGGGTTCTGCTGCTTCTGTGAACACCGGAGGGTGCGTACTCATGAAATACGGGTACGTCACAACATGGGGCTCATGAGGCCCCCTCTCTTGACGCCCCACCGCCTGGGACGTATTCTACATGATCATGCGGAGCAGGTCGGTCTGCTCCTTACGACCACCCACCAGGGCCGCAATCACATCCGCTAGCGTAAGCGGAGGCGGCGGTGGTGGTTGTTGCTGCGGGGTGCTGTCGTAGGTAGGTGGCTGGGAGTCATCACCCCCCTGCTGGCTAGAGCCACCAATCTCATGCGTGGTCTGAGTGCGAACCATCTGCAACCATACGCCAATAAACATCAGTTCCGCAACATACTTCATGCAGTCCAATAAAATAGGCATAAAACATAATGACAGTAAGGCATGCGATACATCTCGTATACAGATAATGTAATAATTTTGCAAAGCTACACCATTACCAGACCAAATACAAGCTAGTTAAATCCAACTTGACGGACTTCCTCTTTGGAAGTTCATCTCAACTAGGTTTGGTCACTACGAGACGTTACATCGCTTTGTCATCACGTATACTACCCTTTTATCTTCAATACGACACAAACATGGTCTCTAGCAAAGGAAGCTTGAGCAGGACATCCACTCAAATCTTTAACTAGTTGAAGATAACTACTCATGAGTATGTTCTACCCAATTGGAAGTACTTAAACCCCCTAGGGTACAACAATCTCTCAAATGAGTTCAACTGTCATCCCTCTGCCAGAATGACCAGTTTCTACACATTCCAGATTTTGATCTGGTGATGGGCATTTCATGACTCAAGCTGAATACCAAAGTTAAAGTTAACTTCAGTATTTTCCAACGAATATTTATTTGCCCTCAGGTCAGCTCTGGTTAAAAAGTTATTGTAATTCAAAGTCAACAGAATTTCTGGAAGAATTTCAACAGCACCTCCTTTGGATGTTGCTGTTTTCAACTCTAATTTCAGCTCAATTCCGTGCTGCAATTGCAGAAACTTTGAATTACAAAGATGTAACACATCTCCTACCCTTTCCAAAGATGTATCATATGATAATTCTAGATTTTCCTACAGGAAGTTATGCTTGCAAAACAGAACAGTCCAGAGGGTAGTTTAAATCTGTCCTGATTCTGGACAGTTTACTTTCTTCTGGAATTTAAGCCATCTTAAGGTGTGATTCAGCTCTGGGGGTCTACAACAAAGTTGTAGAGTACTTAAACACCTTTCCATAACTATATCCCACCCCTCCATTGACTAAATAGTCTGTGAGTTATGCTCTGTCAAAGTTCAGCCAACTTGCTGCCCAAAGCAGAGCACTCTGTTTTTCAATCCCTTGGAGCTACACTGATCCACTATTGATTTTTTTCTACCCAACCAGGGTCCTAAAGGTTGAAATTTAGTGATTTTAGTTCCTTGTTATCATTATCTTTCATGCACATGCCTATGATATGTCGGTACTACGTTCCTCACAAAAAGAAAATCCTAACCGGATTATACCGGCATATACGTCTCAATTGTGGCACTAAACGCCCCCTCGCACACGTTTACTACACGGAATACATACGTGGTTAGTACCTGCAGAAGACCACACAACAATGATGCACTAAAAGGTTATTTACATTTTAGGCAGGTCCATAGTTGAAAGTAAATACAAACGCCTGTATCATTGCCATACGGCCATCCTTGAGTTAAGCCACGTCTCAAGGTACGTGATCGCGTTTTAAAACCACACGACGGGGAACCCGAGTAGAGCACGAACGGGTCGTCACTGTTGAGAATTTTATCACCCCAACAGATACCACCTACTGCCCTGTAGGGCACGCCGATGGCAAGCGCTGCGTATGCCCTCCTGGGCTATTTCTAGACGAACACACTTTGCGTTACTGACCACGCGATGGGGTCTCCACTTACTTGCCTAATGCACGCTAGGGATGAGCGTTTCATATGAATTCAGGAACATGAAGAGTCCAAGAGTTTCATATTAACGTCTCACACCAAGCTGTGAGACCTATCCCTGAACCACGTTCCTCGTCAGGGGAGCTAACCGAAATTGAACCGCTTTCGGTGGCGTTCCTTACCGATTTTACCTGAGCGTAGGTGCGTCGTTACATAATTAAAATTTAGAATTATAACACATATGTTAGTCTTGCCACTTTAAGTAACTATACTAATATAGTCCTTACTTGGGCAAACTAGCGAATCCTCACCGTAATCCTAAGTTTTCTAGTAATACAGTCCTTAACTAATGTGCTATCCCAAATGCGGCTCTGATACCAGCCTGTGGCGGACCGGAATCCACTCATCCAGGATCGCAGAGGGTGGTGCCGCACTATGCGACACCCGACAGCACACATCATAAGAACAACATTGTATTACATAGAAAACAAACTGAAATGTACAAAGTAGTACAATACTTCAGTTACAAACTAGTGTTTATATTACAAGAGCGGAAGCTAAGTTTGTACAACTCATGCCACCTATCTAGCAAAAGTCGGTTGCCCAGCCCTAGGGCAACCCACACTAGCTGCACTCTTCAGCTCAGCGCGGCGTGTACGGCTCCCACTCAGCCGTGGTCCCCAACGAAGGGCAGCCCTCACCGGTGGACTCGTAGCCCGACTCCGTGGGATACCCCTCACCTAAAAAACACTTAAGCAGCAACCATAAGCACGATGGCTCAACAAGACTTAACCGACTCACCTAGGCATGAAACACTAAATGCAGTTTACCTGAACATGGGATGGTAAATTTCAGCAAATGGACACGCCTACAAGTTCATCCTTAGTTCATCTTTTAGCCACAAGTTAACAGTTCATGAATATGAAATTTAGTGAGCAATATTTGGTGGCACACATGTAGCATTACAATTATATGATAACAGCAATATTGAATCATCACATTTCATATATTAACCTACATCACGACTCAGTGACCAAGTGGTACTCTTCACCACGAGGGATGGCAAATCGACTCGATATACACCTGCAGGGATACCCGAAGAGCACGTCACGTACGCCCACCTGTGGAGCTGCACAGCACGCTCATTCGATGTCGTACGGGACAACCTTTCACCCAACAGCCCGAACGTCGAACCGGTCGCACCAAAACGGACAGGAGGTTCCCTACACGGAGCATCTCTCTATGCCCGTTAGCAGATGTGCTATAAATCGGTGTGCTATGCCTCGACGCCCGGAGGTTTAGGTTACATCGGTTTACCAGGGCCTATATATCCGATGAGCTTTTGGTACGTTCAAACTTGATCAGCGTGGGCCGCACACGGATTGGTCCTCAATCGACACGGACAGGGCTGCACACACAAGACTTACTCTTGCTGCGCCCTAGCCCCTGCCTAGTCTCATTTTCATTACTAAAGTGATCTCACATCACTCGAACCAATCCCGTGTGTCCCAAGCCTAACTCGCGAGTACAATCCAACTACTCGATTTGTACCGAAGTTCTATGAATCATTAAGCTTAGTCTGTCTACTCGAGGACTTAGACATTACCCTCACTCTTATAGGAAATCTGGTTATGCACTTGGGTTTCATCCATCCTACACCTAATGCTCATCCATACCACATACTAAGTATACATAAAGCAAAACTTTGTAAATTTAGTTAATGCAAACCGGGGCTTGCCTTGTTGCTGCTGGTCAGTTGTTAGGGCTTTGTTCGGAAGAAGAAAGTCGAGTACTTCCGGGGTCTCCTCGCCTTCAGTGACTACACGTCAACGAGATACTATATGTCAATTCAAATGCAATGTTTAGAACTGAATAAGTAATTACTATAACTCTAGCTAGCCCTCCCCTTTGGTTCTGAAATTTTTATGGTGGCTTCGTAGGGTCCTAACCAGAGTCTTGACCAAGTTTCATTTGAAACAAAGTTCATTTGAGCTTTGTACAAATAAAAACCTATTTGGTCAGTATTGGAGCCTCTAAGGAATTCCAGGGGTTTTCATGGCTCCAACCATTACTTTATGGAAACTAGAATTTGAGATGATTCTAATGGAATTGGTTTCATGTCATTTGAAGAATTCTAGAGGGAGTTATTCCCTAAACATGATTTGAGAAAATCTGAAAAATGTTTCTGTACATTTTTCTATTTTCTCAGGGTAGTTCACTTAATTACACCATTAGGGGGACTAAATGAACTTGGATGGAACTGAAAATTTTATTGTGATTCAAGGATTTTACAATGAACCTCCCAGCCAAATTTCAGAGTTTTTTATAAAGTAATTCTCCAGATAAAATTGCTAACAGTTTAAACTTTAGGGAATTAATTCTGGAAAACTATTAAGTTTCATGAGCTGAAATTTATGTTGCTGGAAAGTACTAAAAAACCTGAGTTCAGCAAAATTTGGTTAACTGAATTTGGAGCTTCCTAGCAGAAGTTATGTGCATTTGAAGTTTGAACCAAATCTGAAAATTCAAATAAAGTTTAAACCGGCTGGTGGGGTCCCTGGGCTATGTGTCAGCACCGCAGCCAAACCACACGGGGGTCCGCAGAGTCTCCTGCACAGTCGCACGAGATCCCGGCCACAACCGATCTGCTGTTTAAACTATTGATCGCTGATACGCGGGACCCACCGAGTCTTCTTCCTCCTCGGTTTATTTCCCGCCCCCGCGCTGCTACCTCACCGGACCTTAACCGGAGCTCGCCGGGTCGGTGTTTCCGGCCGACTCTCGGCCTGAGGCTCACCGCCTCTGGGTTTGCAGCCACGGGAAACCGTTTGGTTGTGTCTGCGTGGGCGCTAGGGAACCGGAAACATGCCGGTGATGTGTGGCGGCCTCGGGAGCGGTCCGGCGCCGTCGGCCAGTGGGTCTAGCCCACAAACAACCCGAGTGATCGGCCCATGAGCACCCTTGTATGCTAGGAAAACTCGGCAGGCAAGAATCGGTGCGTGAAAATACCTCCAAATAGGTTCTCACCGTACGCCCGATTGATGCTGCATTGGTCGAGCTCGGAAAAACAGAAATTGGTCGGTCTACCTGGCGTTTACAGCTAGGGCTGTGAAGGAAAGTTGGTCGCCGACTACTCTAGCACCTTTGTGCATGATTAGATGAACTCTAAGCGAAGTTTGAGTGTGAATTTTTGGGATTCCCTACCGAGAAGTCCGTGGAGCTGCTCCGGGAGAAGAACAGCAAATTCAGCCGCTAGGGTTCATGGCTTGCTCCAATTTTTGGATGGAAGCCGCACCAAGACAGGGCGCTCCCATGGACGTGCTGGCTCGGCCGTGAAAACCTCTGTGACGAGCTGCCCATGGACGTCCAGTCATCGGTGTGCCAAGGTCGCCGCGGACTTTGTGTTCTCGGTGTAAGGACAACCCAGCTAGCCTAGTGGTGTGTGGAGAAGATAACAGGGGATCCTTCAGTACAGTTTGTGCAGCTCGGGAAGTTCAGGGGCGCGAGCTTGATCGTCTCCCGATCAAATTTTTAGAGGGGGCGGCGAGTGACGGTGTCTGTGGTCGAGCGACGAAACAACGCACGGGTCCGGGGTATGCCGCGGTCGGAAAGCCTTCGTGAGCTGTCAAACACGCGGTGCGCCAGCCGGGTGTGCTCTGGGGAGGTGGCCGGTCGAGCAGCTCGGTGTCGAGCGCTGCGGAGGCCCGGATACAGAGCTCGCCCGATAGTTTGCTTCACTCAGAAGTTCAACTGACTTGTGGGCCCTTTTCTCCCCTCTAATCCCTTCTCCCCCTTCTGCTGCAAATATCTCAACCACTAAACATTGAATGGTAGACTTTGCCACCAAGTCATTGTTTAAATTTGTTTTCCTCAAATTGAAACTGGTTTGGCTAAATTTGCTGCACATTTGAACTGAAATTCAAATTCAGTTTTGAATTAATGCAAATTTGGCTCCCGACAAGATGAAGTCCAATGGGGATTAAAATTGGTGGACTAACTCAGAAAAATGTGCTGAGTTTGAATATGATGTCAACTTTTGAATTCCAGTGATGAAAGTGGCTGCAATTTGAATTTGCATTCAAATTGGCCCCTTTTTGAATTGTCTCCAAAAGTGCCTCAAAAAGTATTGGATTTGCATGAAATTTGGCCTGAGCTTTTCCAAGAATATATATGGTCTAGGGGTGAGCTCAACCTTTCATGTTTATGTGTATAAATCCTACTTTTGGAAGTTAGGGCTTTCCCCTCTAATCACCTTTTTGATGGTGGTTACTTGCTCTTCACAAGTGTTCATGAGATATCCATCACAAGAGGTGTGGTGTTGTGAGGTAAAGAAATGAACACTTTTGCATGTCCCTTTCTTGGGCTTTTACACTCTCTCTCTTTGCGGGGATGAGCTCCGAAGGCGCCACGTGGCCAGTGGGCCGCGGGAAGTGTCTTCGGCGCTCTCGGTGAACTGGAATTAGCTCTTTTCGGCTATCCTTTTGATTCTTTTTTCTGTTTCCACTTCTTTTAAAATGTTTTCTCTATATGAATTATGAATGCATTCAGAAATCGAAATTGAGGGTGTCACAAACCTACCCCTTTAAATTGAATCTCACCCTCGAGATTCGATAGTGGAGAATAGATGAGGGAATTCTGCCTTGAGGTCTTCCTCACGCTCGCATGTAGCTTCGACTTCTGTGTGATGTCTCCATTGTACCTTGCACCAACGGATCACTTTGTTCCTCGTGACCATTTCCTTCACGTCCAAAATTCGGACAGGGTGCTCTACATAGGTCAGATCCTCTTGAAGTTCTAGTTCATCCATTGGTACTTGTTCTTCCGGAACTCTCAAGCACTTCTTGAGCTGGGATACGTGAAACACGTCATGCACGTCAGAGAGGTGCATTGGGTGCTCTAGTTGATAGGCTACCTCTCCTAGCTTGCCCAAAACCTTAAAGGGTCCGATGTAGCGAGGTGCTAGCTTGCCTTTGGTGTTGAAACGTCGTTGGACTCGGATAGGCAATACCTTAAGGTATACGAAGTCTCCTACTTTGAAGGTCAAATTTCTTTGCCTATTGTCCGCATAGCCTTTTTTTCGTGACTGAGCAGCCCTCAAGTTCTCCCGTATCGTTTGGACTTGCTTCTCAGCTTCTTGCAGCACTTCGGGTCCAAACACTTGGTTCTCTCCGGTCTCGTTCCAAAACAACGGCGTTCTACACCATCTACCATACAATGCCACAAAAGGTGACATCTTCAAACTGGCCTGGTAGCTGTTGTTGTATGAGAACTCGGCATACGACAAGCTCCTATCCCAACTACGTCCATGTTTCAAGGCACAGGCTCTCATCATGTCTTCCAAAATTTGGTTTGTCCTCTCGATTTGTCCATTGGTTTGCGGGTGGTAAGCGGAGCTAAAATCCGGTCGTGTACCCATAGCTTCATGCAGCTTCCTCCAGAACCTAGAGGTAAACTGAGAACCCCGATCTGAAACTATCCTCTTCGGGACTCCATGACGGCACACGATTTGCTCCATATATAGCTCGGCTAGTTGTGCAACGTTGTACTTGGTTTTAACAGGAAGGAAATGGGCTGTTTTTGTCAAAAGGTCCACGATAACCCAGATGGAGTCATAACCCGATCGAGTACGTGGTAATCTAACGATGAAATCCATACTAATGTCTTCCCACCTCCACTCGGGTACTTTCAATGGTTGAAACAGTCCAGCGGGTCTTTGATGTTCGGCCTTTACCCGTTGGCATGTGTTGCATAAGGCAACATACTCTACTATGTCCCTTTTCATACCGTCCCACCAATAACAAGTCTTCAAGTCCTTGTACATCTTTGTACTGCCGGGATGTATGGAATAAGGTGAATCATGTGCCTCCTTTAGTATCGTATCAGGGATGTGCTTCACGTTAGGCATACAAATCCTTTTTCCTAACCAAAGCATACCCTTCTCGTCTTCCTTGAAGTCCTTTTCTATGGCCTGTCAGACTCTCTCTTTGATCTCCTTGATTTCCTCATCCGTTGCTTGGCCATCTCTTATCTCTTGTTCCAGCAAAGAATGAAGTTCCATCACTTCCATCTCGTTCAAGAACCTGAGATGTAACCGTTCAAACTCCTTGTGTAACTCGGGCGGTAGCTCCCGGACCGTGAGTTGGTGACATGCTCCCTTTCGGCTCAATGCATCAGCTACTACATTTGCCTTTCCGAGGTGATAGTTGATTCTAACATCATAATACTTGATGAGTTCTAACCATCGATGTTGCCTCAAATTCAAATCCGTTTGGGTGAATATGTACTTGAGGCTTTTATGATCCGTATAGATCTCACATCGGTGGCCAAGGATATAATGTCTCCAAATCTTCAATGCATGCACCACGGCTGCAAGTTCCAAATATTGTGTGGGGGTAATTCAGCTTGTGTTTCTTTAGTTGCCTTGACGCATAGGCTACCACTTGTCCTTCTTGCATGAGCACACATCCAAGCCCTTGTCTTGATGCGTCACAATATATGTCGAAGCTCTTGCTTACGTCCGGCGATACCAGAACTGGTGCTGTGGTTAGCCTTTTCTTGAGCTCCTCAAAGCTTTCTTGGCACGCTGGTGTCCATTGGAAGACTTTCCCCTTCATTAGCAATTCCGTCATAGGTTTTTCTATCTTGGAGAAGTCCTTGATGAACCGTCGGTAGTATCCAGCCATCCCAAGAAAACTCCGAATATCTCTCACATTTTGCGGTTGGTTCCACTTCAGAACATCTCCCACTTTTCCGAGTTCAACCGATACTCCTCTCTCGGAGATGTGTGGCCTAGGAACGATATCTCCTTTAGCCAGAATTGACACTTGCTGAGCTTGGCATACAATTGATGCTCTCGCAGCTTCTGCAATGTCAATCTCAAATGTTCCTCATGTTCTTCCTCGCTTTTCGAATACACCATGATATCGTCGATGAAAACCACGACGAACTTGTCCAAGTACTCCATCAAGACCTTATTCATGAGGTACATGAAATATGCGGGTGCATTCGTTAACCCAAAAGACATGACGGTATATTCATACGAACCATACCGTGTTTGAAAGGCAGTCTTGGGTATGCCGGAGGGCTTAATCTTCAGCTGGAAGTATCCCGACCGAAGATCAATCTTGGAGAACACTCGGGCTCCTTTCATTTGGTCAAATAGGTCCTCTATACGGGGCAGCGGGTATTTATTTTTGATCGTCACCTCATTGAGAGACCTATAATCCACACACATCCTTTGGGTCCCATCCTTCTTGTCTAGGAAGAGCACGGGGGCTCCCCATGGTGACGAGCTTGGGCGTATAAAACCCTTTTCTAGCTGCTCCTAAATTTGCTTCTTGAGTTCCACTAGTTCGTTAACAGGCATCCTATATGGTCTCTTTGCTATAGGTGCAGTCCCGGGTACCAAGTCAATGGAAAACTCAATGTCCCGGTCAGGTGGCATACCTGGAAGTTCTTCCGGGAACACGTCCGGGAATTCTTGAACCACCGGAATACTTTCCAATGTTGCTCCTTCGACGTGGTTCAACGTTGCCTTCTCGATTGCCGGTTGGACTGACTCAAACTCAATACGGGTACCGTGCTCGTTTGTCAACTGCATGCATGCTCCTCTCAGCACATTGGATTATTCCGTTGTGCTTGCTTAACCAATCCATTCCGAGTATTATGTCAAGCCCTTGGGAATCCAAGACAATGAGGTTGGCAAGGAAGTCTACCCCCTTATTTTAAGGTTTACTTTTGGACATACTATATTAGTCCTCATCTCTCCACCGGGAGAATTAACCAACATAGTATATTTCAAGTGTGATATGAGTAGATTATACTTGGCAACATACTTGGATGATATGAATGAATGTGATGCTCCGGAATCAAATAAAATGGTGGCTGGGTTGGAGTTGGCAAGGAACATACCAATCACGACGTCCTCAGCCTGCTGTGCTTCCTCGGAAGAAACATGATTCACGTTGCCGCGAGCATAGTTTTGCTGCCCATGGTTGCCTTGATTTGCTCCTCCATTCGGCCATGGGTTCTGCTTGGGCGCGTTGCTTGGTTGTCCAAGACCTTTCTTCAGGCACTGACTTGCAAAGTGTCCCGTCTCTCCGCATGCAAAGCATGCCTTGTTGCCCAAGACAGCAGGGACATTGGGGTGGGGGTTTTGAACATAAGTGCCCATGTTGGGTCGGGGCGCAGGAGGCAAAGGCACACGAGGTGCTTGCGTAACAGGGCGTTGCTGTGGTGGTTGATTAGGGCAAAAAGTAGGAGCGTACGAGCCATACTATGGTGCAGCTGGGGACATGTGCCGGGGGCGTACGTTGCTCCCTTGTGGCTGGTATGGCATCTTTATTTTACGCTCTTGCTCGGTCTCTCGGATCTTGCTCTCAACCACTATAGCTTTGTCAACTAGCTTCTGGAAGTTTGCATAGTCATTGTTGAGAAGTTGAACTTGGATCTCATTGTTCAACCCTCTCATGAACAAGTACTGCTTCTGTTGATCCGAGTTGACATCTTCGGGGGCATATCATGACAGTTGCATGAACTCGTTGAGGTACTTGTTCACACTCTTCTTGCCTTGGCGGAGACCTTTGAACTCTTGCCCCTTTAGCATCATGACTCCAACAAGGACATAATGAGAGCGGAAACTCTCCTTGAACTCAGTCCAAGTGATAGTCTCCGGGTTGTCATGTGTGTTGCATAGAGCATCCCACCAGTCAGCGGCTGCTCCCATAAGTTGGTGCGATGCGAAGAGAACTTTCTCTCGATCATTGCACTGAACTATGGCAAGCTTCTTCTCCATGGACTTCAACCAATCATCGGCCTCCATGGGATAATTAGCTTGTGCAAAAGTGGGTGGTCGAGTCCTCATGAACTCTCCCAATCGGTTGTGAGCCGGCGGTGGTGGCGGTGGTGCAGGAACGGGGTTGTTGTTGTTGTTGGCTTGCAGCTGACCCAAAGTTTGGATCATAGTTTGCATGAGCTGGTTCTGCATAGCCATCAACCGTTCCAAGTTGTTTGCACCAGCCCCTAGGTTATCATTCTCACGAACTTCAACGTGGTCCTCCTCTTGGTTACCATGGACGTTCCTCCTTTGACGGCCGGCGTTTTCTCTCACCATCTGTGAGAGAAAGTTGGGTAGAAGAGAAGTTAGAAGTTTAGATTGATCTCCCCAACTATATGCATCCAGGTGGATGGACTATATATCATCCTATATGAGGATGTAAATTCATGCCGAAGCATCTCACATCTCTCTACTATGTGTGGATATGGATAACGCTGAAACGTCCCACAACTCACACTAAGCACTCAAACACAAGCAATCATCACAAAGATTCCAACACACAACTCCTATCCAAGCTTACTCAATGGGGGTCCGATGTGGTTTTGGGGTGATACCAATCTGTGACGAATCTGTGACTTTGTCCTATGGTCAATGGGGTTCTAATGCCAATCTATGCATTCTACCTAGGCTTGTATCCCATGTTCAACGTGGCTCCTAATACCAATCTGTGACTAGGCTTGCGTCCTATGGTCAACGTGGCAGCACCTATCTGTGAATTCTATCTAGGCTTGCGACCTACGGTCAACCGTGGCTCTGATACCAATCTGTAACGCCCCTGTTCCAAGAAAACCTCAGAACCGGACTGATGCATATGTGTGCCCAGGATGTTCATCACACATACACATGTAATCCACAAACTGAATTCAGAATATAACCATGAATATTAGGGTTTTATTACAATGTCTCATGAATCTCTATCTTATTCTAGCAGCGGAAGTCTTATCTTAGCAGCGGAAGTCTTATTCTAGCAGCGGAAGTCTTCTAAACTATTGCGGAAGAAAACTAAGCAGCAGTAGCGGCTCCATCTCCTACTCCACAGGCAAGTTGATGGTAGATCACACTCCTAATACTCCACATGGTCTTCAATGTACTCCACTCCTGTTGCTGATGATGTATGATAATGCAAAGGTGAGTACATGTCGTACTCAGCAAGTGCGGGAAGTATGATATGTAGCTTACAACAAGGTAAGTATAAAAGGCTCATTGCATAAAAGCAAAGTTTATTTCACAAAACATGATAAAAACAGCAACTAGCTTTAAGTGAATTAAATCCCAACATGTATCCAATTAAAACATCCACATACCTCCATCATATTTCACCACTTTTCATGTCTCATCAGACATTCATCTTTCTCAATTTTTCTCATGCTCATGAATATCATCTCGTATCCATTACCATCTCATCTCATATTCAATTCCATCTCATACCGAGACCAATGCTCATTGCCATGACTCAACAGTCATGAAACTGATCTCATTTCCAGGACTCAACAGTCCCAAAACCAAATCTCAATGACCAACCCATAACCAAACTAATAACCAAACCAAATACCATCCTAATAACCATCCCATCTAATCATTGAAGTTGGCCAGACGCTTGTGACCATAAGCACGGCTATCATGATAGTTTTATACCCTGCAGAGTTTGCACCACTTTACTCACAAGTTTGTGGTTTCATCACCCGTCAGCGACTGCAGAACCTCAATTATACCAGTACACAACCGTCGGTGTATGGTCAAGAGATCACAAAATAGCCTTTACAAAGGGGCTACTAGATGTATGGACTCACTAAGGTTTCACCAGCAGGCTAGAATCTCCAATTCTCCCACCTACGGGCCCCCTCTTGTGCCATGCAGTTCCCAGGGCAGTCCTCTCTCGACTCCCATTCCCCACGCCTTCCACGGTCCATAACAATCTAGCAACTTAACTGATTAGTCAGCTAAGCCGCACCCATACTTGGCCTTGTGGTGGCACTGTATTCCTGGCATGTGCTCGCATGAACTGGTCCTTAGATCTACGACAAGTAAACCACCATCTCGTTCTACCACTTCCACGAACCAAACTTGCCTAGATCTCCCCCGATTCATGTTCATTTTCATCAAGTTCTGATTATTATTATTAGTGCAGTAGCTAGACACAAACTATCTCGCTTCCCATATCCCGTGGACTCAGCGAAGCAAAAAGCAAAAACGACCATACCCGACTCATCAACTTTCCCGGCTACAAGGGTGGTTAACAAAACTAGTAAACTCCTATGAAAGGGTTTCCCATCAAGTTGACTCAGCACACACACCTTTTCTCAAACAAAACAGTTTCCAAAAACATGGGATCAATATGGTCAAGGGGCACTTGCCTTGTTCCTGTGGCTTCTGTTGCTCTGGGATCTCGAAGTCTTGGTGCTGTATTCCTTCGTAGATAGCTCCCTGAGCTTGTCCGTCTACTCACGATCACGCACATACACGATTTACAGCAATCAAACATCATGCACAATTCTTATTCAAGATGCAGTAGTGCATATGCATGCTAATCCTATGGTGCTGTTTTCATTAGATCAGTTTGTACGTGCTCTTGCATGTTTTAATAGGCTTGCATGGGGTTTTACGATGAACAGAGGTGTAGGGATCAAATGTGGACGTTGCGATGATCTTGAATCTAGATCAAACCGATCAACACGTGATCTGTCCACATGAAAAGCTTCTGTTCAAAGGGATCGAAGGAAACAGATGCAAAGAAAACTGCGATCTCGTCGTAAGGTGGTAATGGAGACCTACCTTACTTCCTTCGGGTATTTTCTCCTAGCAATGGCAGCAAAACAGATCGTCGGCTCTCCTCCAGCGATTGTGTCAGGGCTAGTCGGCGGTCTCACCGGTGGTCGAACTCCGGCGAAGGGGTTTAGCTCGGTGAGTTTGGGGGCTAGGGCTTCTAAGTTGTCGGCTTGAGAAGATGTTACGACCAAGGGGTGTTTCGGGTTGTATTTATATCCGGAAAAAGAAGAGTCTTTCTTTGATTTGATTTCAAATAAGAGTCCTATTTGATTTGTTTTTGGATCTTAACAACTTATCTCTAATCAATTTGGTGCGGTATCAATCATGGAAGAATCCGTGTCGGTTTCCTCAGTACCGGTACTCGCATACATGGGAAAAACCGCTTCAGAATCGTGTCCTTCCGCAGGGATAAGCTCCGGAGGCTCCACGTGTTCAGCGGGGGCCTGGGCTTCTCTTTTCCTCAAGGGCGAGCTCTGGTTGTGCCGCGTGTCAGGCGGGTGGGACCTCCCTCTTCCTTGGAGGCGAGCTCCGCGTGCGCCACGCGTTTGGCGGGCGGGACCTCCCTCTCCCTCAGAGGTGAGCTCCGCGTGCGCCACGTGTCTGGTGGGTCAGGACCTCCCCTCTCTCCAGAGATGAGCTCCGCGTACGCCACGTGTCAGTGCCGGACCTCCCCTCTCTTCGGAGGTAAGCTCCGAGAGTGCCACGTGTCCTAGCAGCGCCGGACTTCCTTTCTGCTCAGGGATAAGCTCCGAGGTCGACACGTGTCCATCATGTAACACCCCAAAATCTGCAAAAGGAGGGAATTTAAAATTTTTTGGACATATTGTACGTGGTGCAGAAATTCAAATTCAGACTGGAATTCAAATTCAAATCAGAACAGAAAAGAAAAGGAAAAAGAAAAAGAAAAAGAAAAAGAAAAAAAACCCCAACCGGCCAGTGGGCTGAAACCCGCCAGCCGGCCCACTATTTCCCCCACGCCAGCCCACGACCGTGCACCCTCTCTTCCCCTCACTGACACGCGGGGCCCGCGTGTCATCTCCTACCTCCCGCGCGCGCCAACCGACCGGACTCTTCCCCGCGCCCGATCGCAACGAACTCCGGAAATCCGCGCCCCAGCCCAAATTCTGGTCCCGGACGCCCCCAACTCTATCTCAACAGACCGCCGCCCTCCCTCGTCTATATAAACGCCGACATCACCCTGTCCCCCCCCCCCCCGATCGGCCGTTCTTCTCTCCGGTGAGAACCGAAGATTCTACAGCCAATTCCCGTCGATCCTTGCTCAAATTTACTAATCTAACGTGCTGATCACGTTCCACCGCCGCCGGGGATCCCTGTAGGTGAAGGAAACGACGTGCCTTGCGCCCCAACAGCCACCCCGACGTGCACCGAAGATCTTCGCCGTTGAAGCTTGCCGCCGACCGACTTCCAGGGCCTCCGAGTGCTGGAAAACCCCTCGGTGAGCATCCCCTACCCCTCCGCAGCCGATCCATGCAAAAAGATGCGAGTTCTAACGTGTAGCGGCAAAAGCCGAGGCTGCGCCAGCGAGATAGCCATCCCCCGCCGCCGCGCGCGCGGGCTGGTTCCGGCCAGGGCGACGTGGCCCCTTGAGGGCCGTTTATTTTAAATCGCACGGTAGAATTAAAACCCGCGCGTACCGGTTCGGCAATCTAATCTGAGCCGTCTATTTTAAATCGGACGGTCCACAATCGCCCCGCGTTATAAAGGCCGGGATTCTTACGCGCTACCCCGTGGGGATCTCGGAAAACACGAGCTAGCCCCGGAAACTTCTGATCTAGCCCCTGGAACTTCAGAAATTCGTGTAAATTTATTTAAAAATCAGTTTTAGCCCCTGGACTTAATAAAAATTAGGAAAACCCCTCTGTTAAGTGTATTTAGACCCCTGGAAATTTATGAAATAATAAATTAGACCCTGCAGTAGTGTGGATTTACCTTTTTGACCGTATATGATATTAAATTCAGAAATTTGAATATGTGACTAGGATTTAAGTTTAAAAGGTAAGGCAAACACATGTACAAATTCAAAATTTAAACTCTCCTAGCACTTGGAAAACTTTAGAACGAGTTAAAAATAGATTTTTAGGCTGAAATGAATCTGTCTAATTGTTGTTCATATTTATTAGTTATAGAAACACATTTTTAGGCTAGGAAATAATTCTGAAAACTGATAAAATAAATTTAAATTAGTTCACATTAGAGGAGAAGTTCAAAAATATATTATTTAATATTTTAGATCAGAACCTATTCTGTTTAGATGACATGTTCTACTATTTAATATTAAAACTCACTTTTAGGCATAGAAATAAATCTGAAAAATATAGGAAAATAGGTATGCATAATTAGAAAATGATAAATGAAGTCTCCAAATCGAAAAACTTCAGTTTAGGATTTGGTAGAAGATCTGAAAACCTATTTGGAGTAGGAAAAAACCTTTTATACAAGCTTTGTGACTAAGAAGTGTAATAATTAAATTTAAAGAATTTGTTCAAATTGGAACTTCATATATAGTGTGCAAATAGAAATCTAAACATAGAAGTTAGAAATAATATACATATGTTAAAGGTGAATGTAGGCCAAAAATCAACACATGTAGAGTAACCACAACACTTAGAAATGTGAATGACTTTCATAGGTATGTATGTGTGGTTTGTATGAAGTGAAAGTGTGAACTATGTCTTATGGATTGTTGTTTTCTTTTGCTATGTGTATTGGCATGAATAGAACCTGCCCCAGAGCAAGTTCTCCCCTTCCAAGACCAAGACTTTCCATTCCCAGAGCAGCAGGAAGAAGGCAAGTGTCCTTGACCACTTTGATCCTATACTAGGATGTGTAGATAGAATTATTTGCATTATCAATTGAAATATGAAACCCATGCTAGGAAGTTTCCCTAGAATTGCATTACCTTGTTTCAATGTAGCTTGGGTTGGGATTTATTTTATCATGTCATTTATTTATATGCTTATGCTTAGCCATGCTTAGAATGGGATAAGTGGGATATGAGATCATCAATTTATTTACCTTACTCTTGGATGAGATATTATGAGTTATGTAGAGGTAGGGATCGAGGCAAGTTGGATGATTTGGTTGGTGCTGGGTGCACGAGACTCGGGTTTGTGTTTAGTACTTGCTTGGATCCTAAGGACCGGTTCATGGAGCATGTAACCTGGCTTTACCGTGCCAACCACATGCTGAGATGGGGCAGCTTGGCCAATTAATTAGGTGTGTCCCCGGCGTAGTATGGGTGTGTTGGATGGTGTGGGGAGTAGGTGTCAGTTGGACTACCATATGAACCGCAAGGCTCAAGAGGGGGCCACTGCAGCGGGGTTGGAGCCTCTTGTATGCTGTTAGGGGTGAAACCTCAGTGGGCCCATGCTCGTCGGGAATCCCTTTGTAAAGGCTTCGTAGTGATCTCCTGGCTACACACCTGGGAAGTGTGAATGTGGTTCGCGGTCACTGGCATAATGGAGGTTCTTTTGGTCCACCCGACAACGGGGGATGAAATCACTACATGTGGGTACAGTGGTACAAACTCTACAGAGTCAAAACTGTCATGACAGCCGTGCTCACGGTCAAGAGCGGCTTGGACTTATTCATGATTAGAGGATGATGAATTTGGAAGTTGAGGATGTTAAGCGGGGAGCTTAACATTGGAAATGATATTATGGTTACTTGAGTTTTGATGATGGGTTGGGAGATTGGGACCATTTCACCTGTGTAGTAATGTAGGTGCTTAATAAGCTAAGGTGATAGGTATTAATTGCGTAGTGCTTTAACCATGAGTCAACATCTCCTTGCTCTAGCCATGCATGACATAACTTTCCCACACTTGCTGAGTACCAACGGTACTCAAACTTGCATATTTGTTTGTTTAAATTGCTGCTCGGGTCAAGGGGATGATGTGGTGTTCAATGACCAAGACTTCGGACCCGAAGAAGGATTCTAGGTTTCCATGGAGTCCCCGGGCAACGCCTGTGACGGAGCCCACAAGATTTATATCCCGCTGCTGTTTTATTTACATATTATGAACTTATTATCGTCCATCGAGACGTATGCTATGTAAGACCTATTTATATTCGACACCTGGCTTGTAATAAATGATGCTTCACTATTTGTCATTACATGTATGAGAAAATGATCCTGACATACATGTGATATTCACTCGGTTGTTCTTTGGAGAAACCGGGTGTGACAGAAGTGGTATCAGAGCCAAGGTTGCCCGTAGGAACGTGGACCTCGGTAGAAATGGACGTATTTAAGGACCCTATTTTCCTAAAAACTATTTTACAAAGGTGTGGGTTGAATGTGTTAGTTAATGGGGTCACTTAATTCATCTTACCCCAACTTTTATTCAAAATACAATTTTTGTTTAACTCTTATCTAATTTAATTTTAAATGCTTTATGTTTTAGATGGTTCGCATGATCCGAACCGCCCGCAAGTCCACCGGAGGGAGAGTTCCGGTAGTTGCCCTTGCCTTGAGAGAGGAGAACCGTCCGGTGACGTACCACGCCTACGGATTGGCAGTAGGAGGCTTGTTGCGCCGTCTTCGGCGTATGCTCCACGCCGCCGGCAATACGGGCAAGCTAATCATACACTACAGCTCCACCCGGACCATCCGTGAGAAGCAGGAAGAATGGAGTTTAGAAATGAGGATTATCCATGAAAATCAGCTGCTCAAGATCTAACACTCTCTAGCTTGTCGTGCGACTCAGGTCGATGCTGAGAAGGATGTCACCTTGGAGGCCATCACCTGCCAGAGTCACATCAACCGTCGCCACCTGGACAGGACTGAGTACATGTATGTCCTCCAGCGTGAGAGTGGTACAACGGAGTACAAGTACCCGCCAGTGCAGCAGAGGACTTCCCATGAGCAAATGGACCTGTGCTTGTAGGATGCTGCTATGCTCAGCACTCGACTACATGAGTGTCAACAGGAGCTTCAGGATGTTCGTGACACCCCGAAGGAGACTGAGGCGTTGCTTCGAGCCAGCTTGAGGGCGAGAGAAAGAGGAGATGGGAATGAACTGTGTGTCACCGTGAATGACACATGGACTCCTGACTCCCCAGACCGCCGAGCGAGCAGGCGCCACCGCACTTCTCCACCAGCAGTTTCCCCACCCAAAGCGGAATCAGAGGGCAGCCGAAATAATGAGGAAGACCCCGAGGAGCCAGCTCAGTGATACGAGTCGTGTAGAGTTCTTTCCCCTAGTTCAGCAGGTTATCAAGTAGTCGAGTCAATACCTTAGTTAATTGTGTGTTAATGTTTGGTGTGTGACGTGAGTTGTGGAAGCCATGGGCATTTGTCCACAACCTCGTCTTTAGGTTGCTTTGCTTTGATGTGTGTACCCCTATGAATTAAGAGTGCATTTATTTTCACGTGAGACGTGACGCCCAAAAGATCTATGTGAAAAACTAGAAATTGTCTAAATATTAAGGCCTTAAAAGTTTAAGTTTAAACAAGCAATTTGGGAAGTTAATACGTAATGCTTTAAGTTAACACTTGGTTGACCAAACATAAAGGAATCATCCATTGTTCGACAAGAACGGTGGAACTAACTCACCCTAGCGACACAAAAGTGAAGTTCATAGCCGTACAAGAACCTAGGAGGGACCTTAAACTCAATCAAGTTGAGTTAGAAGTGGAAGAGATAAGGATTATCCGGGAGTATCCAGATGTTTTTTCGGAGGAGCTGCCAGGTATGCCTCCCGATCGTGAAGTAGAATTCGCGATTGAACTAGTGCCTGGAACAGCCCCGATATACAAGAGGCCTTATCGGATGGACTCCAAACAGCTGGAAGAGCTCAAGGAGCATATAAGAGAATTGACAGAGAAGGGGTATATCCGTCCTAGTTCCTCACCATGGGGAGCTCCAGTGATATTTATGCCCAAGAAGGACGGAACCCAAAGGTTATGCATAGATTACCATGGGTTTAATGAAGTAACCATCAAGAACAAATACCCATTACTCCGCATTGAAGACTTATTTGATCAGTTGAGGGGAGCCTGTGTGTTCTCAAAAATTGATCTCAGGTCGGGATACCACCAACTTAAGATAAGACAAACCGATATTCCAAAGACAGCTTTCGTATCTCGGTACGGGCTGTACGAATACACCGTCATGCCGTTCGGGCTAACTAATGCCCCAGCATACTTCATGTATCTCATGAACAAGGTATTCATGGAATATCTGGACAAATTTGTGGTGGTTTTCATTGATGACATTCTTATCTTCTCCAAAGATGAAGAAGAACATGAGGGACATTTAAGGTTGGTATTGCAAAAGCTGAGAGAACACCAACTATATGCCAAGCTGAGCAAGTGTGAATTTTGGTTGAAGAGAGTTCCCTTCTTAGGACATATAATCTCGGAGGGAGGAATCTCGGTAGATCCCGCCAAGATCGAGGATGTGCAGAAGTGGAAGACCCCCGAAAATGTCGGGGAAGTTCGAAGCTTCTTAGGATTGGCTGGGTATTATCGATGGTTTATCGAGGGTTTCTCCAAGATTTCGAGACCCCTCACCAAATTGTTAGAGAAGGGGTTGGAGCCTCTTGTATGCTGTTAGGGGTGAAACCTCAGTGGGCCCACGCTCGTCGGGAATCCCTTTGTAAAGGCTTCGTAGTGATCTCCTGGCTACACACCTGGGAAGTGTGAATGTGGTTCGCGGCCACTGGCATAATGGAGGTTCTTTTGGTCCACCCGGCAACGGGGGATGAAATCACTACATGTGGGTACAGTGGTACAAACTCTGCAGAGTCAAAACTGTCATGACAGCCGTGCTCACGGTCAAGAGCGGCTTGGACTTACTCATGATTAGAGGATGATAAATTTGGAAGTTGAGGATGTTAAGCAGGGACCTTAACATTGGAAATGATATTATGGTTACTTGAGTTTTGATGATGGGTGTGGAGATTGGGACAATTTCACCTGTGTAGTAATGTAGGTGCTTAATAAGCTAAGGTGATAGGTATTAATTGCGTAGTGCTTTAACTATGAGTCAACCTCTCCTTGCTCTAGCCATGCATGACATAACTTTCCCACACTTGCTGAGTACCAACGGTACTCAAACTTGCATATTTGTTGGTTTAAATTGCTGCTCAGGTGAAGGGGATGATGTGGTGTTCAATGAACAAGACTTCGGACCCGAAGAAGGATTCTAGGTTCATGGAGTCCCCGGGCAACGCCTGTGACGGAGCCCACAAGATTTATATTCTGCTGCTGTTTTATTTACATATTATGAACTTATTATCGTCCATCGAGACGTATGCTATGTAAGACCTATTTATATTCGACACCTGGCTTGTAATAAATGATGCTTCACTATTTGTCATTACATGTATGAGAAAATGATCCTGGAATACATGTGATATTCACTCGGTTGTTCTTCAGAGAAACCGGGTGTGACACATCAGTGTCGTACCTCCTTTTTTTCTCGGAGGTAAGCTCCGAGAATGACACGTGTCTAACAGTGTCAGACCTCCCTTCTTCTCGGAGGTGGCTCCCAGGACGACACGTGTCAAGCAGGGCGGGACCTCTCGGAGGCGAGCTCCGAGGCTGACGCGTGTCCTGCAGTGTCTTCTCCTCGGATATGAGCTCCGAGGATGACACGTGTCCAGTAGGACCAGACCTCTCGGAGGTGAGCTCCGAGAGTGACACGTGTCCCACGTGGCTGGTCCTCTCTTTTCCACAGTGACTAGCTCCGAAGGCGACACGTGTCCTGCGGGGCTGGCCTCACTTTTCCGCAGAGCCTAGCTCCGGAAGCAACACGTGTCACACGGGGTCGGACCTCCCCCTTTCACATAGGCAAGATCCGAGCCTGCCACATAGCCAGTTAGCGGCGGACCTCTCCCCCTTTGCGGGGATGAGCTCTGAAGGCGCCACGTGGCCAGCGGGCCCCGGGAAGTGTCTTTGGCGCTCTCGGTGAACTGGAATTAGCTCTTTTCGGCTATCCTTTTGATTCTTTTTCTGTTTCCACTACTTTTAAAATGTTTTCTCTATATGAATTATGAATGCATGCAGAAATCAAAATTGAGGGTGTCACAATGTAGTTTTAGCGTCTTCACCACGTACACACAAATGCTCGCCAGAATCACAAGACTTGAGAGAACAAGACTAGGAGCTAGAACAAGTACCTGGTTTTCACGCTAAACGGGTATTGTGAAGCATGAGGAGAAAATAGAAAGTGAAGACAACGTAAAATAAATATTGCCTAGATTAAGTTTTTATGGAGTATTTCCCAACAACCTTGTCAAATATTTGACATATTTTCCTTAAACTTGGTCACAACATGAAAGTGGCACTCCTTGGTTAGCACCTTTCCTGACCAAGTTATCTGTACTTGGCAAGGTTTGATATACTTCTTAATCATGTTTGAATTATCGTACTACCTCTTGCTCAAACTATAAAAGATGATGCACCACACATATGCACCACTTTGCATCCTACATATGCATCATTTGCACCATACCATGTGCATATGCATTGCACCATATAACATGTGAAATACCAAAATACTGAGCAAGATTGAGTACCTCCTTTCAAAACATAAAGTAGTGTCTAATAACCTTGGTCGCATCACATCCTGGAACTATTGATCAAGTTCCTTGATTCTACCTCCTTGAGTCAAGGGAAACCAATTACTCAACATCCCTTGTACCTAAGAAAGTTTTGAACTTTCATCTATGACTTGTTTATCTCCGAGTGCCGTAATTGTCAAAAGTAAACTAATTTCTCATCGCGGGGCTTACCGATTGATTGCTCAACCTCGTGACAATCCTTGAACACAATCTGAATTCTTGAGAGATCATATGGTGACTTTGACATCCTTGTGGTTACCATAGGTAGTAGGTCTTTGCTATGTTGGTAACGTAAGTGAAATTGACTTGTGGCTGCTCTTATGTTCAAGCAAATCATTCGGGTTTTGACTAAAGGGTTAAGATGCCAATTCGAGGCGAGATTACCGATTCATTGTTTAATCTCACCAAACATTTCGATTCATGTTTGGGGAAGTACTACACTAAGCTTCTAAGGACTCAGTTAATCTAGACAAGTATTAGTTATCCATATCAAGATTAGGACAGTAAAGATCCCAGCCAATCGACCCGGTTGATATGGGTCTACATAGTTTTACGGACTCACCATACCATCAAAGAGAGCACTATGGAAAAGCAAAAAGGTTGTTATATCCGATTGGTTTATTATCGTCATATCACCTATAATATTCCCTACCTTCCCTTTCTCGTTAAAATCTCAGGACGAGATTCTTTTAAGGGAGGAGGAATGTAAAAGTCCCAAAAATGTAAAGGCAATAAACAGAGGGTTGACTATAGTTATGTTTGGAATGCATGAAAATGGGACTTACAAAAACTTTATACACGTGATGATGCACATGGGTGTCGAACTAGACGAGCTCTCATGTTCATTTGAAGTGTGCTTAGCCAAGGTTGAATTAAACACCATGTGTAAAGTTCTCATGTGTAAGTGGGAGTTTAAATTCAGATTTGATCTCAAATGTTCCCCTCATGTTGCTGCCAAAAATTTGGAGAACACATGTATCCTCAAAACTTTGAGTTCGAGGAAATTCATGGTGGCCACATCCTGATTTTTAGGGTAGGCTAAAAAGGAGTGAAATATGATCATTTCCAAATTTGAGCGAAATTCAAATTTGAAAGTGAAATTAACACTGGATTTGGTTTACTCAAAAGTCAACCCATGTTTAAACTCCCAAAATATCAGATTGAGGGGATTTACATGAATGAAGATCTTTTGGAAACATTGGGAGGATAAGAAGAGGATTAAAGGGGGTAGAACCCACATGTCATTGAGCCACTTTAACTTGCTTCCGAAGACTTACCTCTGTTCAGTGTCGAGCACCACCCGAGCTCTCACAGCGCTCCACCGATCTGCAATCAGAGGCCACCTCCTCGCTGTTTCCATCGTGCTGGCGACCAGCTCGTGGGATTGAGTAGCTCCCGGCGTGATCTTTTGCTCACAAAAACAGCAACCGCCGGCATTATTTTCCCTCGCACAGGAACTGAACCGAGAGCACCGAATTTCAAAATTCGAGCACAACAGAAGGTTAACTCCCGGTAATCAAATTCAGTTTGTGGGAATTTCTGTGAATTTTGAATTTGAATTTGGGAGCCACTGTTGTTTATGGGGGGGGGCTACCGGTGGGACCCGCATGTATTGAAACAGAGCACCATCTAATTTCTCTTCTGTGCGTGCTTGCCACCGAGGGGATGCAGAGCTCCACGGAGCTGCATGTGTGCTTGCTCACTGAGGCAGTCCAGTCTTCGGCTGCACGACAGACCTCGAGGCTGCACAAACCAAACGTTGTTTTCCCTGCTCGCTAGCTCTCGCACGTTCAACCGAAGAAAACACGCTCCCTCGCGCTCACCCGAGAAACAGCACACGGTACCATCACTGCCCTCATCGCCTATCACCCTCCGATGGGTTTAGCGCCTAGCTAAGCTGACCAGAGGATGCGCCGGCCTATACTTGACGTTGTCCGAACCTCTCCAGCTCGTGTCAGTCGTCCTCCGGCCGGTGCCAAGCAAATTCTTCCCTCCCGGTTCAACACAAAGTCGCCCCCACGGTTCCTTGTCTTCCGGCCGGTCAGGCGCCTCTCCCACGCGACCAACACCACCCTAAGGTGCGCCATGATGTTTTGATCATGCTCCCATAGTCCCCTTGCTCGTTCTCACCACCGGCTCGCCGGAATTTGAATTTTTGTACCGATGCACGTGTTGAACCGATCAAGCTTCGATCGGGAAATTCCTGCAAACCACGTGATCGTTCCTTATTTGGTGCAAGCCACAGCAACCCACAAGCCTAGCGACCTCCCATACCAAAGCACGCATCAAATCGGCCATCCCACGCCCGGGCTACGAGAATTTGCCACCGGCGGCAAAAATGGCTTGGTCTACCGTCGAGCCACTACTTGCCGCCGTTTTCCGCTCGGTTAGGGTTTGGGTTCACGTTCTACATGTCCTAGGGATGCTTTTCGACAGCTTGGCTCATTGATTTGGGCTCGGGACGTGCCGTCCCTCGTCGGCGCCGCGCCTCCAACCGCCGCAGCCGGTTCCGATCGCTCTCCCGGTGTTTTCATGCGTGGAAACCTTGCCCGGCCGCTAGAGGACGGTGTGAGGATCATGTAGCACGAAACCGGAGGGAAAATGGTCGATAAATGAGGGAGAATGGGGTGCTCCATCCTGCTGTTCCAGCGCTCACGTGGGGCTCTTTCCCAAGGTAGAAGAAGGGTCTGACTGTGGGCCCCCACTGTCAGCCGGTAGATGAATTTCTCTGTGTAAAATAAATCCAGAAATTGCTACAACTTTGAGAGCCTATAACTTTGGGTAGGAAGCTCCAAAAATAGTGAAACGAATTTTGCTGGAATCCTTAGGAAGAATACTTTGCAGAGAAACACAATTCTTGCTATGAAAATGTCTAGGATTTTATGTAAAATTCTTTTTAGATAATATATTAGTAAGTAATTCCAGGAATATTCCTTTATGAAATATTCCCATTTGATCAGAAAACTCTTATCCTAGTTCCTGATCTCCAATAAAAATATTAGGACTTTTGGAGCTGATTAAGAGGGCTTAATCAGTAGGTTATCTCAGTGTTAAATAAATTAGCTAAAAATCACATAGTTAATTTCCAGAAAAATAGTTCAAACTTAAGAGGGCCATAACTTGAT
Organism: Neostapfia colusana; assembly: GCA_030760725.1. Classification (NCBI taxonomy): domain Eukaryota; kingdom Viridiplantae; phylum Streptophyta; class Magnoliopsida; order Poales; family Poaceae; genus Neostapfia; species Neostapfia colusana. The sequence continues at coordinate 37,666,281 of JASWHV010000016.1, forward strand.
GTGGAGAAGTCCAAAATTTGTGAAACAAATTTTGTTGAATTCTATCAGTCAGTACTTTGCATAAATGCAGAGAATTTTGTCTGAAGATCTATGGAATTTTCTCCAAAATTCATCAAAGTTAAATTTTTGGGAATTAATTCCAGGAGATTCCTGTTTCGGAATTTTCTCAAATTTGGCCAGAAGATCCTTCATAACTCTAGTGGTCTCCTGTAAAAATTTGAGTTTCATTGGAGTACAACTGCTAGGCTAAACTCGGATCCAAAGTTCAGCCTTCATTTGAAAATTCCAATTTTAAACAGAAACTTTTCAGCAATTTACCCTAACTTCAAAAATCCATTTCTACCTGTATACAACTCAAAAAATTATGAAACAAATTTTGTTAGAACCAGGTATACCTGATCTAGTTAGATCTTCCATTGCTCGCCATGCAAAAACTGTAGATTTGAGACTAAAATTCAGAGGAGCCATATACTTGTGGGAATTTTTGGAGACCACAAGCTTTCATGAGAATTCCTCAAATTTTACTCAAATCGTCCTCAGAGAGTCTTATCCATTTGAAAAAAATCCCAAAGCTAATTAAGAAACGTTAATAGCAGTAGCTAGTAATACAGGTTTAATTCTTATAATTCACTAGCACTTATACACATTTTTTGTTGCATATCATATAGTGACCGAAGTTGAGGACACTCCGAAGCCGTTGGAAGTCCTCCCACCAGACGCTAACTTTTCCTTTGAGTCACAACCAGGCAAGCCCCGATTTGCATTTAATTACCTTTTGCAAAGTTTTCATTTGTATCCCTTATGTCTAGGGTGGAAATGATTGCATTAGAGTTAAGGTGATTGAAACCCCACTTGCATGACTTTTAAATCCTATGGAGGGTTGGGTAGTTTACAACTCGATGAGTAGAGAATGCCATGCTAATGTCTTAGGATCTCGATAGAAGTCGAGTGGTTGGAATCTACTCACGAGATAGGAATTTTGTCACATGGGTTAGAAAGAAAGAAAGAAAGAAAGAAAGAAAGAAGGAATGGCTTAAGAATGTAAAATTGGGACCCAGCAGGGGGGATAGGATGCAGTGAGTGGAGGTCTCACATGCATAGCCTTGTTGGTGTCGGTTGAGGACTGAGCCGTGTGTTGCCCTGCTGGACAAGTTTGAACAGTATCAGATGCATACTGGCATATGGGAACCATGAAACAGATGTAATTGGTTAACCTGGGTGCCGAGGTTTACCCAACCATTTTATAGGAGTGGGTTGAGGGTAGCAAGGTGTAAATCTGCCGGTGGGCACAAACACGCTCCACGTGGGGACCTCTTGCCCGTTACGAATGGACCAGTTTGGCATTTGGGTTTCCTTTGAAAGGTTGCTGCATACAACAGAGTAGGAAGGTGTGAAGCACCACACTTCTGAAAGTGGGTGTATGTGACGTGTTATCCAGGTGTCTATTGATTGCAATCGCTGTCCCTCACGGTTATTTGAGTACCGCTTGTTCACTGCGCTGTGACGTAGTAATAATTGAAAGAATCCAGAAGAATATGATGCATTGAGCTAATATTGTCTTCAAACCATGTATGCTGTAGATGTAGACCTCATTAAGTTTATATTCCACTTTAGGCATAACCATATCGGAGGAAAGCGTTTCTTGTTTGATTGCATACTTCCGATGTGAGGGCTGCCTAAGGCATACTAATCTACTGCTATAAAACTGAAAGTAAGGATTAACATGTAGGCGTGTCTTTATAGCAATATATTTTTCCTATATTACTAACCCCTGCATGTAGAGTCTCATGTTTAGGAGTGTCAGTTAAGACTTGCTGAGCCATCGTGCTCACGGTTGCAATATTTGAGTTGTTGCAGGTGAGGATTATGGGGAAGGGTACGAGGACGAGGCAGTGCCCCCCATCGGGGTACACGGCCGAGTTGGAGCTTTGCACGCCGCCGTGATCTCCGGTTGTATGTTGCTAGTGTGTAGCATCACCGGGCTGGACGGCAGCACTTTTGCACAGTTAGGATGACCATGTAGTTATGAATAATACTTCCGCTGTCTAAGAAGTGTTATAAAAGACTTCCGCTGTTTTTATGTAACGTAAAAGTTTGTATGTTGTTCTTAATCTTTTCTTGTGTTCTGTTGGGTGCCGCATCGCACGATACCACCCTCTGCAATCGCGGAGTGGGAAGACCAAGGGGTGGCTTCCCACAGACGCACACAAAAAGGGAAAAGAGAAGAAAAAGGCAAACTTACAAGAAAAGTAGATTTTAGGGATTTAAATTCTCTTGTGTTGAGTTTAGCCTTTAAGTATGAGTGTGTCATAGATTCAAAGTGTTGAGAATCATCTAAGAGCTCTTAGTCCTAGTCTTGGATGAGTGGAGTGAAGATTTGAGACAGCCCTGAGACTAGGGCCGGACTTGTCCAGGCAGGAAGGTCGGAGTAGTCCGGAACATCGGACTAATCTGATGTAGGACAGACCAAGAGGTTCTGTGTGAATTCAAACTTGTTCGTTGTGGGACGGACTAGTCCATGGATAATGTGTCTAAGCTCTTCAGGAGCTAAGTCCTGAAGGACCCGACTAGTCTGCAGACTCGGACTAGTCCATTTGAAACTTGGAAATAGCTGCAGGGACTAAGTCCTGGATGGCCGAACTTCTGCACTCCTTGAGGATGGACTAGTCCGGCGGACCAGACTTGTCCGTTCTTAATCGGAACAATTGTTTCTGTGTGAGATCAGACTAGTCCGTTGTGGATCGGACTAGTCCGTAGTGTTGTGATAATTTGAATTCAAAAGGAGGCGGGTGAACGTTTAGTTGGTAGGATATGACCATTTATTAGGTGAAGAGTGATGTCAGCGGTCCCCGCAGGCCGGACTAGTCCGGGTTTAAAGGTCGGACTAGTCCGAACCTTTTCTGGTGGCAACGGCTAGCTTCCGAGACCTCTATAAAAAGGGGATGCCTGGACCTCAAAGGAAGTGACAAGAACCCTAAGGCCAAAATAGCTTTTCTAGAGCTTTTCTAGCTCCCTCTCTTCAATTCTTGGAGCCCTAAGAGCGATTCTTGAGGGTTTGGGAGTTTTGGAAAGAGGAGGAAAAGGGGAGTGAGCATCATTGAGCTCTTGGTTGATTCTCTCACACTAAGTGGGCAGTGTGTTGTTGAGGGTGTTGATTTGTAAGTCCTTTGAGCTGAAATCTGGTGGGAGCCTCAAGTTGTGAGTTGCGCCACGAATTGTTGTGAAGTCTTTGTGATCTAGTGGAAGAACAAGCCAACCTTTGTGGTGGCTTGGTGAGGAAAAGGTTGAGAGCAACCTGGTCCTTTGTGGACTCCTCAACATGGACGTAGGCTTCTATGTGAAGCTGAACCATGGGATAAATCGCGTGTTCCCTTTCTTGAGCAAAATTTCTATGTGACCGGACTAGTACGCCCTCGGACCAGACTAGTCCGCACTCTGTGAACTGATCAGTTTTATTAAGCCGTATTTCAGATTTTCCGCCTATTCACCCCCTTAGGCAACTTTTTTATTGCAATCAAAAGACACCCGGTAATACACGACATGTACGCCCATACTAGAAGCTGCCATAGGAACGATCTCTTTCTGCCGTACACGGCCACCTTTCACTAGTATACTCAATCATTGAACCGATCCTACCGTCCCGAGCAGAAGGTCCCTACATGGAGCAAGCATCTTTGATAGAGTCCATTAGCGGGACCTTGCTGCCCTCAACCAACACCTTTAGGACGGCGAACAATGCCTCAACGACTGAGTTAACCAAGTTACATCAGATTTATGGGGCCCAATATATCCAGTATGCTACTGGTACTGTTCAAACTTGCTTAGCAGGGCTGCACATGGACGGTCCTTGATCGACATAAGAAGAGCTACGCACACAAGACATCCACGTCTTGCTGCACCCTACATCTCTGCCCCGTATCATTATCAATTGAGTGGGACATGTTCAGAGATCCTCCGTGTGCCCTATTCTTTCTCTCGTGAGTAGATTCCAACTACTCGACTTCTAACGAATCCTTTCTATGACTTAAGCCTAGCATTATTCTACGACAGGATACTATGCTAACCTTGAAGAAAAAGGATTATTTGGTCATACCATTGGGGTTCAATCACCTTAACCTAATGCACATCCTATGACTACTACTCATATTTTATAAAGTAAAATGTTATAAGAGCTCGTTAAATATAAACCGGGGCCTGCCTTGTTGCTGCTTTCCCAGTCAGTATCTAGAGGAATACTTGAAAGTGGCTCCCGAGTCTTCTCGAGTTTGGAAATAAACGATATGAACAAATGCAATAATTTGTATTACTTATAAGAATGAAATTCATATGTGGTATGAAATGTATTGGAAAATGGCTCCAATGACCCTTAGTTTTTATGGTAGCTAACATGGATCATCTATGATGTGCTAGACAAGTTTTATGATTTATCTTCTAAGTATGTGTTCATAATAATTCCCTAAAGCTTTAATCTTCTCTGAATTTTCAGAGAAAATTTGGGGCTTTGACATGCATCAAAGTATGATATTCATACAGTACGAGTCATGAGGAGTCCAACAACATTGGTTTCATGAATTTCTACACGTTCTACAAAAAGATATGTATTTTATAAGTTGCTAACAATTTCTGGAATTGTTTTTGGGAATTTCCAGAGACATAGGGCGGAATTTTATTATTTCCCTACTTATACATGTCCACTGGATCTCAAATTTGTCCAGGTGATCTAAAGGTATTATAAAGGAGGTTCTGGCCAAATTTGGGATCTTTCCTGTTATGGGATCTTTTGTAATTAATTCCTAATGATTTAATTTAGAGAAATTAATAAGCAAACTCCTGAGACTTTCATACCAATTAAATGGTATTGCCAGAAAGTACTGGCAACAAGGATTCTAACAAAAAAAATTTGAGAAATTTTGGACAATCCTACCGAAAGATATGAATTACCAAATTTTGCCCTCAAACTGGAATTATTTTCCTACTGAAAATCCTTTAAACAGTCGCCTGGGCCCACTTATTTAAATTGGACCAATCATAGCGAAGTAACATGGGGTCTACAGAGTAGTACCCGTGCTGGCACACCGGATCCCAGCCACAACTAATCAGAACAGTCGCTGTCATGCGGGACTCGCCGTGTTGTCTTCTACCTCCCGATGCCCGACCTCCCCCGTGGTGGTGCATGACGGCAAGCTCGCCGCCGAGGTGTTCCCAGATTCAGATACTCCAAACTCGCAGCCAGGGCCTAACTGTACACACTGAGGGACGCTTGTGACCTCATCCCACACCGACGATGGCCGGAGCTCGGCTGACCACGGCAACAGCGGCTCAAAGCTCACCAGCGACAATGTTCTAGCTCGGGAAGGCTTCTTTTCGACTGGGTTTTGCTCCTACAACATCGCCGGATCACGTGGAGCTCAAAAATGAACCAAGAAGACGATGAAAACAACCAGAACCTAGAGTTCACCGGTGAACCGAGAGCTTTTCGCCGCCGAGGGCAAAATCTCGGTGAACTTCTTGGTTTCTTGGGCAAAACTTGCTCTACTTCTTCCTACAGCTCCGTATTGATGTCTAGATCATGTCCTTAAATACACATAATCACTAAAGGATTGTGTGAGGTGAATTTCACCTTGAAAACAGTTCGTATGAAATGAACACACCGAGGGAAAAATGGAAAATATTTTGCACTCGATGCATGAAACGAAGAACGGCTTTCTTCGTGAGCCTTAGCACACGATGGCACACCTTTTTGCTTTCGGGAGCGAGGTGCAAAAGAAGCTGGATCGCCGGGGCATCGGAGGTCCGAGGCGGCGGCGAGATGAGCTCGGGTGCGGCCAATCGGGGAGAAGATAATTGTGAGTGCTTCTTCACCGTGCGCGTGGGGATTAAATAGCCAACGAGTTGAGGACCACGTCGTCTTTACTACTGCTCACCAGCAGCTGCTTCCCTGTTGAAAACCGACGGTGAATCGGCACTCGGTGGCGCGCTCGCGCGAGAGAAGAAAACGCAGCACACTTTGTACTGACATGGGGTCTTACTCCCCTCTTATCCACTTTGTAAATTCAGTTTAAAATAGTAAACCGACTAGCAAAACAGTAAAAATTTGCATGTCGGCTAAACTGAATATGAGGAATCCAATGATTCAATTAAATTTGAATTTGGATGAAGTTGAAGTCAGAATCTGATGTTTTGAATTTAAATTTGGATTCCCACTTTACCTCATCCAAATAAATAGCAAACTTAATCCAAATTTAGTGAAATTTGGTAGGGACACTATTTGGACTATGGAGAACCAAATTATGAAATTTGATCCCCATGTTTGGCAATGTTGTGAGTAGAATTCAGAATTTCAGTGAGGTACTCTACTAAAAAATACTCTATTTTAAATTAAATCACTTAGCTCCAAATTTAGTAAATTTGGCAGCCTGCCTAGTTTGAACCTAATGATTTGTACTGTGGTATAACATGAAGAATTTTAGGTACTAAGTTCCTGTTTTTAGTTCCCACTCTGAGCTCACATTATTGTATTAATTTCTTTAATTCCTTCCATTTTTACTAAGTGTGTATAAGCTGAACTACATGTGTTGAAATCTTGGGATTTCAAATCCCTCCCCCCTTAAAGAATCTAGTCCCGATATTACAAAAGAAAAGGTGAATTGGGGGAAATTTCAGGAGGAAATCCGATACTAGTTCTGGATAGTTGGAGTGGAGAAAATCCTTGCTTTGCCATGTCGCTTCATCAGAGGTATGGTTCCTCCATAAAACCTTGTAGAACGACAAAGTCCGATTCCTTGTGGTTTGGGTCTTTTCATCCAGAATTTGAACCGGATATTCTTCATACGTGAGGTCCGATTGCAACCCTTCAACATCTTCAGGTCGGACAGCGATAGTGAACTTGAGACATTTCCGTAGTTGGGATACATGGAAAATGTCATGGATTCCCTCTAATGACATCGGTAGCTCCAAACGATAAGCCACGAGTCCACATCTTTCTGTGATGACAAATGGATCAACACAGCGTGGAGCTAGTTTTCCCTTTACCCCAAAGCGATGAATGCCTTTCATTGGGGATACGCAGAGGTACATTTGATCTCCAACTTCAAATTGCATAGGCCGATGCCTTTTGTCCGCATAATTCTTTTGTCGAGATTGAGTGGCCTTGAGATTAGCTTGAATCAGCCTTACCCGCTCTTCGACTTCATTTACGAGATCAATCCCGTAAATCACTCTCTCGCCGGATTCACACCAATTCAAGGGTATGCGGCACTTCCAACCGTGGAGAGCTTCATAAGGTGCCATCTTAATGCTTGCTTGATAATCATTGTTATAAGTGAATTCTGCCAACGGTAAATGATCATCCCAACTTTTACTGTGGTGTATGGCACATGCTCAAAGCATATCTTTGAGAACTTGATTCACCCTCTGAGAACTGCTAATCAATTTGGTCCCCAATGAGGCTTGAAGCTGCTCCCAGAAATGAGCAACGAATAATGCGCCTCAGTCTAAAATGATCGTACGGGGAACCCCGTGCAAGCATAATATCCTTGCAATGTACAGCTCTGCATACTTCTTGGCATGAAACTTTGTATTTAATGGAATGAAATTTACCGACTTAACCGATCTATGATCACCCAAATCGAATCATGCTTGTTGGCTGTGAGAGACAACCGAACAATAAAATCCATACTAATGTCCTCCCACTTCCATGCCGGAATACTAAGTGGTTGTAAAGTTCCTGCCTTCTTCATGTGGTCGGCTTTAACTCGCCGACACATGTCACATTCGGACACTACTTTGCAATCTCCCGTTTCATCCGGGTCCACCACAATTCTGTCTTCAACTCTTGGTACATGTTGTTACTACCCGAATGAATAGAAAACTTTGAAAGTGAGCTTCATCCAAAATTTTCTTCTGCAGTCCCATATCACGGGGCACAACTATCCGGTCTTTGAACCATAAGGTTCCGTCGTCATCCTCCTGGAAGCATTTCATTTCCCTGTGTTCCATCCTCCTCCTAATATGGGACATGCCCTTGTATTGGGCTTGAGCCTTCATAATCTCCTCTCTTATTGTGGGTATGAGAGCAAGATTATATAGAGCTCCATATGGAACCATGTAAAGACTTGGTTCTTGTAACACCCCAAAATCCTGTTAAGAGGGGAATTTAAAATTTTTTGGACGTATTGCATGTGTTGCAAAAATTCAAATTCAAACTGGAATTCAAATAAAACTCAAAACAGAAATGAAAAAGAAAAAGAAAAAAAATAAACCTTCCCGGCCAGTGGGCCGAAATCCACCAGCCGGCCCACCCAACCCCCGCGCCAGCCCGCAGCCGCGCGCCCGCGCCTCCTCTCGCAGACAGGCGGGACCCACCTGTCATCCCTGAGCTCCCGCTCGTCCGAACCCGGGACTGTTTCCCCACGCGCATGCGATCTTAACCGACCAGATTTCCGCCCGAATTCTGGTTCCGGAGGACTCCAACTCGATCTAAACTAACACGCCACCCTCCCCCGTCTATAAAAACCCCGGCATCGTCCCGTTTTTCCCCATGATCCGCCGTTTTTCTCTCTGGTGAGAACCCGAGCTTCTCCGGCGAATTCTGCTCGATCTTCACTCGGGAATTCTGATCTAACTCGCTGGTCTTGATCCACCGCCTCCGGGGAACCTCACAGGTGTAGAAAACTCGGTGGTTTGCGGTTCAAACACAGCGCCGACGAGCCTCGCCGTGAATTCACCTCGGACCTCGTCGCCGATCGCTTTCCAGGACCTTCGAGCTCAAGAAAACCCCCGAGGTGAGATCCCCGACCTCTCCTCTACCGATCTATGCCATAAAATCACAGTTTTAGGAAGAATTGATGAAGATCCGAAACTCTCCGGCGCGATTGCCGCCTCCCGCTGCCGTGCGCCGCCGGGCAGCGCCGCCCGCGCTCGATCAGAGCGACGTGGCCGCTTGTGCGCCGTCTATTTTAAATCGCACGGTAGAATTTAAATCCCCGCATACCGGTTCGATGTTATAATCTCAGCCGTCTGTTTTAAATCGGACGGTCCACGTCAGCCCCGCGTTATAAAGGCCGGGATTCTTACGTGCTACCCCCTGGGGTTCTTGGAAAATAAGAGCTAGCCCCGGAAACTTCTGATCTAGCCCCTGGAACTTCAGAAATTCATGTAAATTCAATTAAAAATCAGTTTTAGCCCCTGGACTTAATAAAAATTAGCAAAATCCCTCTGTTATGTGTAGTTGGACCCCTGGAAATTCCTAAAATAATATAATAGACCCTGTAGTGGGGTGAATTTACCCTTTTAACCCTATGTGATATTAAATTTAGGAATTTGACTATGTGTTTAGTATTTAAAATTTAAAAGATGGGACAAACACATTGCAAATTCAAATTAAAAACTTTCCTAGTACTTGGAAAACTTTGGAGTGAGATAAAAATAGATTTTTGGCTGAAATGAATCTGTTTAATTGATTATTCACATTTATTAGTTATAGGGACATATTTTTAAGTAGAGAATAATTCTGAAAATTAGTAAAATAAATGTAAAATAGTTCACATCAGAGGAGAAGTTCAAAAATATATTATTATATATTTTAGACCCAAAACCTATTCTATTTAGATGAGGTACCTTACTATTTTTATAATAAAGTTCACATTTAGGCATAGGAAATAAATCTGAAAATATAGCAAACTAGGTATGAATAACTAGAAAATGATAAATGAAGTTTCCAAAATCCAAAAAATTCAGTTTAGGGTTGGTAGAAGGTCTGGAGACACATATGGAGTAGGAAAATACCTCTCATGCATACTTGGGGGCTAAAAGGTGTAGTAATTGAATATAAGGAATTTATTTAAATTGGAAACTCATATATAGATGCAAACATAAATGTGAATACAAAAGTAGAAATCATATACACATGTTTAAAAGTGCATGTAAGCCAAAAATCAACACACATAGAGTAACCACAACACATAGAATTGTGAATGGCTTCCATAAATGTGAATGTGTGGTTTGTATGAAGTGGAAGTGTGGACTATGTCTTATGACTTGTTGTTTTCTTTTGCTATGTGTGATGGTATGAGTAGAACCTGCTCCAGAGCAAGTTCTTCCTTTCCAAGATCAGGACTACCCATTCCAAAAGCAGCAGGAAGGAGGCAAGTGTCCTTGACCACTTTGATCCTATACTAGGATGTGTAGGTAGAATTATTTGAATTGTCAATTGAAATATGAAACCCATGCTAGGATGTTTCCCTAGAATTGCATTACCTTGTTTCCTTGTAGCTTGGGTTGGGATTCATTTTATCATGTCATTTATTATTATGCATATGCTTAGCCATGCTTAGTATGGGATATTTGGGATATGATATCATCAGTTTATTTTACCACACTCTTGAATGAGATATTGTGAGTTATGCAGAGGTAGGGATCAAGGCAAGTTGGATGATTTGGTTGGTGCTGGGTGCACGAGACTCGGGTTTGTGTTTAGTACTTGCCTGGATCCTAAGGACCGGTTCATGGAGCATGTAACCTGACTTTACCATGCCAACCACATGCTGAGATGGGGCAGCTTGGCCAATTAATTAGGTGTATCCCCGACATAGTATGGGTGTGTTGGATGGTGCGGGGAATAGGTGTCAGCTGGACTACCTTATAAACCGCAAGGCTCAAGAGGGGGCCACTGCAGCGGGGTTGGAGCCTCTTGTATGCTGTTAGGGGTGACACCTCAGTGGGCCCACGCTCGTCAGGAATCCCTTTGTAAAGGCTTCGTAGTGATCTCCTGGCTACACACCTGGGAAGTGTGAATGTGGTTCGTAGCCACTGGCATAATGGAGGTTCTTTTAGTCCACCCGGCAACGGGGGATGAAATCACTACATGTGGGTACAGTGGTGCAAACTCTGCAGAGTCAAAACTGTCATGACAGTCGTGCTCACGGTCAAGAGCGGCTTGGACTTATTCATGATTGGAGGAGTGATGGTTTTGGAAGTTAAGAATGTTAAGCGGGGAGCTTAACCTTGGAAATGATGTTATGGTTATTTGATTATGATGATGGGATGGGAGTTTGGGATCATTTCACCTATGTAGTAATGTAGGTGCTTAATAAGCTAAGGTGGTAGGCAATAATTGCGTAGTGCTTCAACCATAAGTTCAACCTCTCCTTGCTCTAGCCATGCATGACAAGATTTTCCCACACTTGCTGAGTACCATCGGTACTCAACCTTGCATATTTGTTGGTTTATATTGCTGCTCAGGTCAAGATAATGAAGTGATGTTTAATGATCAAGACTTTGGACCCGAAGAAGGTTTCTAGGTTCATAGAATCCCCCGGGCAACGCCTGTGACAGAGCCCACAAGAATAATATTCCGCTGCTAGTTTATTTATTTGTGATGAACTTATTATCGTCCATCGAGACATATGCTTTGTAAGACTTATTTATATTCGACACCTGGATTGTAATAAATGATGCTTCACTATGTGTCATCACATGTATGAGAAAATAATCCTGGCGTACATGTGATATTCACTCGGTTGTTCTTCAGAGAAACCGGGTGTGACAGTTCTTCCTCTTCTATCGGCATGATGGTTAGGTTATGAACATGAGACTTCCGGCTTAATGCATCGGCAACCACATTTGCCTTGCCCGGATGATAATGGATCTCAATCTCATATTACTTGATTAGATCTAACCATCTCCGTTGTCACATATTCAAATCTTTTTGGGTGAATATGTACTTCAAACTCTTGTGGTCAGTGTAGAGACGTACTAGGTTCCCTAGTAGGCAGTGTCTCCACATCTTCAAGTCAAGGACCACCACAGTGAGCTCAAGATTATGAGTTGGATAATGCTGCTCATGATTTCTGAGTTTTCGTGATCCATATGTGACCACACGACAGTCTTCATCAACACGCATCCCATTCCAATACTGGATGCGTCACAATATACATCGAATGGCTTCGTCTCAGAATGAATCTCTGACAATATTCATCTAAACCCAAGAAGTTGTGAAATTCGTGGACAGATTTGGGAGACTTCCATATCTGCACTTGCTCGATTTTTCTTGGATCTACAGCAATTCCTTCTGCTGAGATAATCTGCCCAAGAAATGGCACTTGCTTGATCCAAAACTCGCATTTGCTGAACTTGGCATAAAGCTTATGGTCTCTTAATTGTTGAAGCATGATATGTAAATGTTCGACATGTTCTTCCTCCGACTTGGAATAAACCAAAATGTCATTGATGAAGACCACAACAAACTTGTCCAACTCTGGCATGAATATCGAATTCATGAGATACATGAAATGATCTGGAGCATTGGTGAGATCAAAAGACATTGACGAGAAACTCAGATAAGCCATATCTCGTAAAAAATGGCGTCTTTGGTACATCTTTGAAAGTGCATCTAGGTCCCGTGTGGGTTTTGGAGGATTGATGACAAACAATTAAAATGCTAATGAGGGATTGAGGGATGTGTGCAGATCGGTTGGATGGCAATAAGAGATTGAGGGATTTTCAAAATGGGAAATGGATAAGACGGCATGAAGCTACACAATAAAGTTAGGGTTTCTATTTTTCTTGAGTGTAGGAACGCCGCACTATTAAGAGGGACACGACACGCAGCAAAGAAAAGCATCCTCAATCCCACAAAAACAACCCTTAGTGTAGAAAAGAGTTGTTAGGTCAAAAACCTCGGACATGTCAGAGAGATTTGAAAAAGTACTCTCTGTATAGACTCGGACATGTCCGAAGGTTTTGAAGATGCACCTTCTGTTTAGAGTCGGACATATACGAAGTGTGGTTCGGACATGTCCAAAGTTTAAGAGTTTCTAAAATTCCCTAAGTCCAAAAGGTCGGACATTTCAGAGGAGTTTGGAGATGCACCTTCCGTTTAGGGTCGGACATATCCGAAGAATTTTGGACATGTCCAAAGTCTAGGGTTTCTAAAATTTCCTAAGTCCAGAAGGTCGGACATGTCAGAGGAGTTCAGAGATGCACCTTCTCTTTAGGGTCGAACATATCCGAAGAATTTCGGACATGTCCGAAGTCTAGGGTTTCTGAAATTTCCTAAGGCTAGAAGGTCGAACATGTCAAAGGAGTTTGGAGATGCACCTTCTGTTTAGGGTCGTACATATCCGAAGAATTTCAGATATGTCCGAAGTCTAGGGTTTCTTAAATTTTCTAAGTCCAGAATGTCGGACATGTCAGAGGAGGTCGGAAATGCACCTTCTGTTTTGTGTCGAACATGTCAGAAGTGGAGTTGGGACATGTCCGAAGTCTGAGAATATCCGAAGACTGGTCCGGATATGTCAGCACAGACATGTACGAAATATGTCGGACATGTCTGAAGTGGAATCAATGGGACAGTCTGGATCAGTTTCAGTTGTGGACGTCATTTTATTGTTAATGGTCCCCAACCTCGGACAAGTCCGAAGTGGAGTTCGGACATGTCCGAACTTTAGTGGTTGGCAACGGTCATATTTTGGGAAGCCCTATAAAAGGAGGGATCTTGTCCCCATTTGAAGTGTGATCAACCCCAAAGCTTTCATAAGTGTTCTTGAGCATTCTTAGACCTCTCTCACACCCTCTAGCTTTCATTCTTGAATCTTGTGAGGATTTGAGGCCTTGTGAGGATATTCAAGGAGAAGAGATCCTAGGGTTGAGCTTGCTAAGTTACATACCATCAAGCTGCGTGGTTTGTTTTTATTACTCTTGGAGCTTTGTTCCTAGGTGGCTAGGTGTCGCCCGGTGACTCCCAACTTGTGGTGAGACCCGAGAAGTTTGTAATCACTTTTGAGTTGATAGTGTAACAACATAGTTTGATCTTTGTGATCACTTGGTGAGGGTTAGGGTTGAATGAGACCCAATCCTTTGTGGACACCTCAACGGTGACGTAGATTCCTGTGTGGAATCAAACTTCGGTAAACAAATCCTCGTGTTCACTTGTGCTCATTTACTTGCTCCTTAATTTTATATCATTGTTCTTGCTTGTGATTGATCAAAATGCTAGCATTGACCTAGTGTAGTATTTAACTCATCAAGTTTGCTTAGTAGGTTGCTAGACCAGTTTAAGAGCTACTTCTAGACCATATTAACTATACACTTGACCTAGAACTGGTTAGTTTTATTTCCGCTGCGACTGACTTCGGAGAAATCTGATTTTATCAGACTTATCTGAAACATTTCGAACTTGTCCGAAATATACTCGAACTTGTCCGAACGTGACAGAGCAAGTCAGTTCATAATTGTGATTTAAATTTTAATTGGCCTATTCACCCCCTCTAGGCAACTTTCCATTGGTATCAGAGTCTAACTCTTCATTTAAGTGCTTAACCGCTTGAAGAGGTCATGGGGGAGACAAGAACCTACTACGAGGACAAGAACCTAGGATCCCAAGGAAACGGCAAGAAGAACGAATCACATCACTCTCACACAAGTGATAGTGATGATGAAGTGAATTCCGTCACTCCTTTCATGAGCTACAAACGTGCAGGTCAAAGAAGGTGCCCCGTCTCCTCAGGTGATGAAGATAAAGAAGTGGAACGTCTTATGGCGTTGCTCAAGAAGAGAAAAGACAACAAGAAGAAAGAGAAGAAGAAGGAGGAGGAGGAGTCCAAGGACTACTCCCAATATCCTTTTAACTATGAACGTTAAATAACAATGCAAATTTTCTTTCCATCCTTGTTGCCAAGCCTCCTCATCTTGATGGTACAAACTACACGATGTGGAGGCATAACATGAAGTTACACCTTATCTCACTTAACCCCAGTCTTTGGAGTGTTGTATGTACAGGAGTAGAAATTCTGGAGGATGATGAAGAGCTCACTCCGAAGCAAGAACAACAAATTCATCGCAACGCTCAAGCTGCAGCCATCATCATATCATCATTGTCAAAAGAAGAGTTTCACAATGTGGATGGGTTGGAAATTGCCAAGGATATTTGGGACACTCTGAAGGTGGCACATGAAGGCACAAAATCCATCCGTGAGGCTAAAATTGAGATGATTGAGGGGGAGCTTAGATTTGCTATTAAAGACAATGAGACTCTCCAAAAGATGTACAACCGGCTCAAGATCATCAACAAGAGTAGAGCTTATTGGTACAAGAAGTGGACTGACTATGAAGTGGTCAATAGGATGATAAGGGCATTCGCAGTGCGTAACCTCCCTCTTTGCACTTTGATTCGGGTGAACCCTCACTTTGAATCTATGACTCCCAATGAAGTCCTTGGGAAATTCATCAACCATGAGCTGATGGAATAAAGAGGCCAAACATGTAAATGAGCTGCACAAGATCACTTCTTCCAAAAGACACGATATTGCACTGTAACACCCCAAAATCTGTTAAGAGAGGAATTTAAAATTTTTTGGATGTACTGCATGTTGTGCAGAAATTCAAATTCAAATTGGAATTCAAATTCAAATGAAAACGGAAAAGAAAAGGAAAAAGAAAAAGAAAACCCAACCGGCCAGTGGGCCGAAACCCGCTAGCCGGCCCACTATTCCCCCGCGCCAGCCCACAACCGCGCGCCCTCTCTCCCTCTCACTGACATGCGGGGCCCGCGTGTCATCTCCTACCTCCCGCTCGCGCCAACCGACCGGACTCCCCCCCCCCCCCCCCCCCGCGCCCGATCGCAACCAACTCCAGAAACCCGCGTCCTCATCCCGACTCCTGGTCCCGGACGACTCCAACTCGATCCCAACAGACCGTCGCCCCCCTCGCCTATATAAACGTCGACATCGCCCTATTTTCCCCCACGATCGGCTGTTTTTCCTCCCGGTGAGAACCGAAGCTTCTCCCGCCATTTTCCTTTGATCCTAGCTCGGATTCCCTGATCTAACGTGCTGATCATGTTCCACCGCCTCCGGGAAATCTCGCAGGTGAAGGAAATCCGGTGTTTTGAGCTCTAGACACAGCTCCGACGAGCACCGCTGCGTTTTCACCTCGGACCTCGCCGCCGACCGCCATCCAGGGCCTCCGAGCTAAAGAAAAACCCCGAGGTGAGATCCCCGACCTCTCCTCTACCGTTCTATGCCATGAAATCCAAGTCTTAGGAAGTATAGACAAAAATCTGAAGATCTCCGGCGAGATCACCGCCTCCCGCCGCCGCGCGCCGCCGGGCAGCGCGGGCTGGCTCCGGCCAGGGCGACGTGGCCCCTTTTGCGCCGTCTATTTTAAATCGCACGGTAGAATCAAAACCCACGCGTACCGGTTCGGCGATCTAATCTGAGCCGTCTATTTTAAATCAGACGGTTCACATCAGCCCCGCGTTATAAAGGCCGGGATTCTTACGCGCTACCCCCTGGGGATTTCGGAAAACACAAGCTAGCCCCGGAAACTTCTGATCTAGCCCCTGGAACTTCAGAAATTCATGTAAATTCATTTAAAAATCACTTTTAGCCCCTGGACTTAATAAAAATTAGGAAAACCCCTCTGTTATGTGTAGTTAGACCCCTGGAAATTCATGAAATAATAAATTAGACCCTGTAGTAGGGTGGATTTACCTTTTTGACCCTATATGATACTAAACTTAGAAATTTGAATATGTGACTAGGATTTAAATTTAAAAGGTAAGGCAAACACATGTGCAAATTTAAATTTAAACTCTCCTAGCACTTGGAAAACTTTAGAATGAACTAAAAGTAGATTTTAGGCTGAAATGAAATCTGCTTAAGTGTTGTTCATATTTATTAGTTCTAGAAACACATTTTTAGGCTAGGAAATAATTCTAAAAACTGATAAAATAAATTTAAATTAGTTCACATCAGAAGAGAAGTTCAAAAGTATATTATTTAATATTTTAGATCAGAACCTATTCTGTTTAGATGATAAGTCCTACTATATAAGATTTAAAACTCACTTTTAGGCATAGAAAATAAATCTAGAAAATATAGGAAAATAGGTATGCATAAATAGAAAATGATAAATGAAGTCTCCAAATCCAAAGACTTCAGTTTAGGATTTGGTAGAAGATCTGAAAACCTATTTGGAGTAGGAAAATACCTTTTATACAAACTTTGTGGCTAAGAAGTATAATAATTAAATATAAAGAATTTGTTCAAATTGGAACTTCATATATAGTGTGCAAACAGAAATCTGAATACAGAAGTTAGAAATCATATACATATGTTTAAAAGTGCATGAAGGCCAAAAATCAACACATGTAGAGTAACCACAACACTTAGAAATGAGAATGACTTTCATAGGTATGTATGTGTGGTTTGTATGAAGTGAAAGTGTGAACTATGTCTTATGGATTGTTGTTTTCTTTTGCTATGTGTATTGGCATGAGTAGAACCTGCCCCAGAGCAAGTTCTCCCCTTCCAAGACCAAGACTTTCTATTCCAGAGCAGCATGAAGAAGGCAAGTGTCCTTGACCACTTTGATCCTATGCTAGGATGTGTAGATAGAATTATTTGCATTGTCAATTGAAATATGAAACCCATGCTAGGAAGTTTCCCTAGGATTGCATTACCTTGTTTCCTTGTAGCTTGGGTTGGGATTTATTTTATCATGTCATTTATTTATATGCTTAGGCTTAGCCATGCTTAGAATGGGATAAGTGGGATATGAGATCATCAATTTATTTACCTTACTCTTGAATGAGATGTTGTGAGTTATGTAGAGGTAGGGATCGAGGCAAGTTGGATGATTTGGTTGGTTCTGGGTGCACGAGTGTAACACCCCAAAAATCTTGTTAAGACCCTAAATCATGTTAAGAGGGGAATTTAAAATTTTTTGGACGTGTTACATGTTTTGCAACAATTTGAATTCAAACTGGAATTCAATTTAAATTCAAAACAGAAAAGAAATAGAAAAAGAAAAAAAGAAAACAGAAAAAAACCGGCAAGTGGGCCGAAACCCACCAGCCGGCCCACCCAGCAACCGCGCCAGCCCGCAGCCGCGCGCGCTCTTTCCTCCCACTGACAGGCGGGGCCCGCCAGCCCTTCTTCTACCTCGCGCCGCGCCGGGACTCTTTCACCCCGAATCCAAACCGATCCTGATTTCTGCGAATCCCAGCCGAATTTCGCTCGGGGGCGACGCAAACTCGATCTAAACCACCCCGCCGCCCTTCCCCGTCTATAAAAACCCCGGCCTCGTTCTGTTTTTCCCACGCGATCCGTCGATTTTACTGCGGTGAGAAACCGAGCCTTCTCCGGCGAATTCCGGCCGATCTAAGATCGGAAATTCCGATCTAACTCGCTGGTCTTGATCCACCGCCTCCGGGGAACACTGCAGGTGCAGAAAACTCGGTGACCTGCGGTTTAAACACAGCGCCGACGAGCCTCGCCGTGGTTTCAATTCGGACCTTGTCGCTGACTGCCTTCCAGGACCTCCGAGCTCAAGAAAACCCCCGAGGTGAGATCCCCGACCTCCCCTCCACCGATCTATGCCATAAAATCACAGTTCTCGGAAGAATTCTCAAAGATCCGAAAGTCTCCGGCGAGATCACCGCCTCCCGCCGCCGTGCGCCGCCGGGCAGCGGCGCCCGCGCTCGATCAGAGCGACGTGGCCGCTTGTGCGCCGTCTATTTTAATCGCACGGTAGACTTTAAAACCCCGCGTACCGGTTCGGCGTTATAATCTCAGCCGTTTGTTTTAAATCGGACGGTCCACGTCAGCCCCGCGTTATAAAGACTGGAAATCTTACGTGCTACCCCCTGGGGTTCTCAGGAAATAAGAGCTAGCCCCGGAAACTTCTGATCTAGCCCCTGGAACTTCAGAAAATCATGTAAATTCATTTAAAATCAGTTTTAGCCCCTCGACTTAATAAAAATTAGGAAAAACTCCTCTGTTATGTATAGCTAGACCCCTGAAAATTGTTAAAATAATATTATAGACCCTGTAGTGGGGTGAGTTTACCTTTTTAGCCCTATTTAGTATTTAATTTAGTAAATTGAATATGTGGCTAGTGTTTAAAAATTAAAAAGTGGGACAAACATATTGTCAAAATTAAATTAAAAACTTTCTCAGTATTTAGAAAACTTTGGAGTGATATAAAAATATATTTTGGGCTGAAATGAATCTGTTTAATTTATTATTCAATTTAGGGACATATTTTTAAGTAAGGAATAGTTCTGGAAAATAGGGAAAATAATTGTAATATAGTCTACATCAGAGGCAAAGGTCAAAATATGTTATTAAATTATTTAGGACCAGAACCTATTCTGTTTAGATGATGTGTCTTACTATTTTTATAATAAAGTACACATTTAGGCATAGGAAAATAAATCTGAAAATATAGCAACTAGTAAATGATAAATGGAGTTTCTAAAATCCAAAGAATTCAGTTTAGGGTTGGTGGAAATTCTGAATACACATATGGAGAAGAAAAATACCTTTCATGCATACTTGGTAACAAAAAGGTGTAGTAAATAAATATAAGGAAAATTATTTAAATTGGAAACTCAAATATAAAGTATGCAAGCATAAATGTGAATACAAAAGTATGAATCATATACACATGATTAAAAGTGCATGCAAGCCACAAATCAACACACATAGAGTAACCACAACACATATAGTTGTGAATGACTTTCATAAATATGAATGTGTGGTTTGTATGAAGTGGAAGTGTGAACTATGTCTTATAGATTGTTGTTTTTCTTTTGCTATGTGTGATGGTATGATGTAGAACCTGCTCAAGAGCAAGTTATTCCTTTCCAAGATCAGGACTACCCATTTCAAGAGCAGCAGGAAGGAGGCAAGTGTCCTTGACCACTTTGATCCTATACTAGGATGTGTAGCTAGAATTATTTGCATTGTCAATTGAAATATGAAACCCATGCTAGGAAGTTTCCCTAGAATTGCATTACCTTGTTTCCTTGTAGCTTGGGTTGGGATTTATTTTATCATGTCATTTATTATTATGCATATGCTTAGCCATGCTTAGAATGGGATATTTGGGATATGAGATCATCAGTTTATTTTACCATACTCTTGAATGAGATATTGTGAGTTATGTAGAGGTAGGGATCAAGGCAAGTTGGATGTTTTGGTTGTGTGCTGGGTGCACGAGACTCGGGTTTGTGTTTAGTACTTGCCTGGATCCTAAGGACCGGTTCATGGAGCATGTAACCTGGCTTTACAGTGCCAACCACATGCTGAGATGGGGCAGCTTGGCCAAATAATTAGGTGTATCCCCGGCGTAGTATGGGTGTGTTGGATGGTGCGGGGAGTAGGTGTCAGCTGGACTACCATATGAACCGCAAGGCTCAAGAGGGGCCACTGCAGCGGGGTTGGAGCCTCTTGTATGCTGTTAGGGGTGAAACCTCAGTGGGCCCACGCTCGTCGGGAATCCCTTTGTAAAGGCTTCGTAGTGATCTCCTGGCTACACACCTGGGAAGTGTGAATGTGGTTCGTAGCCACTGGCATAATGGAGGTTCTTTTAGTCCACCCGGCAATGGGGAATGAAATCACTACATGTGGGTACAGTGGTACAAACTCTGCAGAGTCAAAACTGTCATGACAGCCGTGCTCACGGTCAAGAGCGGCTTGGACTTATTCATGATTAGAGAATTGATGGTTTTGGAAGTTGTGAATGTTAAGCAGGGAGCTTAACATTGGTAATGATGTTATGGTTATTTGGTTATGATGATGGGATGGGAAATTGGGACCATTTTCACCTGTGTAGTAATGTAGGTGCTTAATAAGCTAAGGTTATAGGTATTAATTGCGTAGTGCTTTAACCATGAGTTCGACCTCCCCTTGTTCTAGCCATGCATGACATAACTTTCCCACACTTGCTGAGTACCATCGGTACTCAACCTTGCATATTTGTTGGTTTATATTGCTGCTCAGGTCAAGATAATGAGGTGGTGTATAATGACCAAGACTTTGGACCCGAAGAAGGTTTCTAGGTTCATGGAGACCCCGGGCAACGCCTGTGACGGAGCCCTCGAGAATAATATTCCGCTGCTAGTTTATTTACTTGTGATGAACTTATTATTGTCCATCGAGACATTTGCTATGTAAGACTTATTTATATTCGACACCTGGCTTGTAATAAATGATGCTTCACTATTTGTCATCACATGTATGAGAAAATAATCCTGACATACATGTGATATTCACTTGGTTGTTCTTCGGAAAAACCGGGTGTGACAGAAGTGGTATCAGAACCAAGGTTGCCCGTAGGAACGTAGACCTAGGTAGAAATGGACGTATTTAAGGGCCTTATTTTCTTAAAAACTATTTTTACAATGTGTGTGTTGAAAAGTGTTATTTAATGAGTCACTTTCTTCATCTTACCCCAATTTTCATTCAAAATAGGATTTTTGTTTAAAATTTTATCTAACCTAAGTTTAAATGCTTTTTGTTTTAGATGGTTCGCATGATTCGCACCGCTCGCAAGTCCACAGGAGGGAGAGTTCCCATAGTTGCCCTTGCCGAAAGAGAGGAGACCGTCCGGTGACGTACCTTTTCTACGGATTGGCAGTAGGAGGCTTGTTGCGCCGTCTTCGACGTATGCTCGATGCCGCCGGCAATACGGGCAAGCTAATCATCCACTATAACTCCACCAGGACCATCCGTGAGAAGAGGGAAGAATGGAGCTCAGAGATGAGGATTATACACAAAAATCGGCTGCTTAAGATCCACCGCTCTCCAGCTTGTAGAGCGACACAGGTCGATGCGGAGAAGGATGTCACCTAGGAGGCCATCATCTGCCAGAGTCACATCTATCGTCGCCACCTGGACAGGACTGAGTACATGTATGTCCTCCAGCGTGAGAGTGGTACCACGGAGTACAAGTACCCGCCAGTGCAGCAAGGGACTTCCTATGAGCACATGGACTTGTGCTTGGAGGATGCTGCTATGCTCAGCACTCGACTGCAGGAGTGTCAGCAAGAACTTCAGGATGTTCGGGACACCCTAAAGGAAATGGAGGCGTTGCTGCGAGCCTGCTTGAGGGCGAGAGAAAGAGGAGATGGGAATGAACTGTGTGTCACCGTGAACGATACATGGACTCCTGACTCCCCTGATCGCCGAGCGATCAGGCGTCGTCGCACTTCTCCACCAGCAGCCTCCCCACCCAAAGCAGAGTCAGAAGGCAGCCGAAATGATGAGGAAGATCCCGAGGAGCCAGCTCAAGAAAATGAGTAGCGTAGAGCCTTTCCCTTAAATTAGAAGGATGTCGAGTAGTCGAGTCGTTACGTTAGTTAATGGTGTTAATGCTTGGTGTGTGACGTGAGTTGTGGAAGCCTTGAGCAATTGTCAACAACCTCGTCTTTAGATTGTTTTGCTTTGGCGTGTGAACCCACATGAAATAATATTGCATTTATTTTTGTGTGAGAAATAAACCCTCAGAAAAGTATAAAAAAGCCTCAACACTTCAAAGTACAAACAAATGAAAGTAGTAAGATGATACTAAATGCTTTCAAATTAACATTGGTTGATTTTGCCATATGGTCGGAAGAGGAAAAGGACGTGCTGCCAACCCCGCCAACAATAACGATGAGGCATGCAACCCTCATCTTTCTGGAGGCCAGGACCGGGGTGGTCGCCGTGAAGGAGTTGATCCCCTCCACCAAATGCTGGAGAATCAAAATCAGCTCATCCAGAACTTGACTCAAGTGGTGGCCAACTTGCATCAAGTTCCACCTCCACAAGCTGCACCACCCCAACCAAGGTTGAGTGAGTTTCTAGGAACTCAACCTCCAAAGTTTGCAAGTGCTGCTGAACCACTGGAGGCAGATGATTGGCTTAAGACCATTGAGAGCAAGATGACGATCATACAGTGCCAAGGGTATGAGAGGGTGTTGTTTGCCTCTCATCAATTCCATGGACCTGCTGCAGATTGGTGGACCGCCTACGTGGCTGCCCATCATGACCCTGAGAACATCACTTGGGAAGAGTTCAAGCGTAGCTTCCGAAACCATTACATCCCAAGAGGCGAACTCAAAAACAATAGGAAGGAGTTTTTGGGACTGCAGCAGGGAAACATGACAGTGAGGGAATACCTCACTAAATTTACTCAACTATCCCGTTATGCCCCACGGGACATAGAGACTGATGAGCCGAAACAAGATTGTTTCGTGGAGGGACTTACCGCAGAGATGCAGTGTGCAATGTCCTCAAATGAGTATGAAAGCTTCCAAAAGATGGTGGACAGAGCATTTGTGGTAGAAAGGAAGCTAAAGGCCTTGGAAAATGAGAATAAGAGGAAGGCCGGGTGGTCACACCAAGCCTCAGGGAGCAACACCCGCCCACGTCTGATGCAGCAACCCGCAGGGCAGACGAACCGTGCTGCGGTACCCTACTCAGCACCAAGGGGGTACAACCCGAACTACAGACCTCCGGCAGCACCAGCACAGCCGCAACGTCAGTTTGTACAGCAGCCTGGCCCCGCATATCCACCTCGACCAGCAGTGCAAGGACCCCCAAACCAACCCCAAGACAATAAAGGCCAGGCACCTAAGGTTGGGGTGCAATGTTTTAACTGTGGTGATGTGGGGCACTATGCCCATAAGTGCCCAAAGAAGAAGCCCGCGCAGCCACAACAGCAGAATGTAATGAGAGGACGGGTGAACCACGTCACTATGTAGGAAGCACAAGAGACACCCGACGTGGTAGTTGGTAAGTTTCCTGCCAATTTACACATTGCAACCCTGCTGTTTGATTCTGGTGCTACCCACTCGTTCATTGCTCAAGGGTTTGTTAAGAAGCATGACCTAGCAACCACACAAATGAACCATATGCTAGCCGTAAACTCTCCAGGTGGAGAAATAAGGACAAGACAAGTGTGTCCCAAAGTGAACCTAGACATTAATGGGGTGGTATTTACTGCTAACCTCATAGTGATCGATTCACAAGGGATAGATATTATCTTGGGTATGGATTGGTTGACAAAACATAAAGGAATCATCCATTGTTCGACCAGAACGGTGGAACTAACTCACCCTAGTGGCACAAGAGTAAAGTTCATAACAATACACGAGCCTAGGAGGGACATTAAATTAAATCAAGTTGAGGTGAAAGTGGAGGAGATCAGGACCATCAGGGAATATCCAGATGTTTTTCTGGAGGAATTGCCAGGTATGCCTCCCGATCGTGAAGTGGAATTCGCAATTGAGCTAGTGCCTGGGACAACCCCGATGTACAAGAGACGTTATCGGATGGACTCCAAGCAGCTAGAAGAACTCAAGGATCATTTGAGAGAATTGACGGAGAAGGGGTATATTCGCCCTAGTTCCTCACCTTGGGGAGCTCCGGTCATATTTGTGCCCAAGAAGAACGGAACCAAAAGGTTATGCGTGGATTACCGTGCCTTGAATGAGGTAACCATCAAGAACAAGTACCCATTACCCCGCATTGAGGACTTGTTTGATCAGTTGAGGTGAGCTTGTGTGTTCTCGAAAATTGATCTCAGGTCGGGATACCACCAACTCATGATAAGGCAATCTGATATTCCCAAGACAACTTTCGTATCTCGGTACGGACTGTATGAATATACTGTCATGCCTTTCGGGCTAACTAATGCCCCGGCATACTTCATGTATCTCATGAACAAGGTATTCATGGAATATCTGGACAAATTTGTGGTGGTTTTCATAGATGACATTCTCGTCTTCTCTAAAGATGAAGAAGAACATGAGAAGCATCTAAGGTTGGTGTTGCAGAGGCTGAGAGAACACCAACTGTATGCCAAGTTGAGCAAGTGTGAGTTTTGGCTGAAGAGAGTTCCCTTCTTAGGACATATAATCTTGGAGGGAGGAATCTCCGTAGATCCCACCAAAATCGAGGATATACAGAAGTGGAAGACCCCTGAAAATGTCGGGGAAGTTCGAAGCTTTTTGGGATTGGCGGGATACTATCGACGGTTTATTGAGGGATTCTCTAAGATCTCGAGACCCATTACCAAATTGTTGGAGAAGGGAATCACATTCACATGGACGCCACAGTGCGAAACGAGTTTTCAGGAGTTAAAGAAAAGACTGACAACAGCCCCAGTGCTGGTTATGCCAGATATGCAGAAGAACTTTACGGTGTACCGCGATGCCTATGGAAACGGGTTGGGATGTGTTCTCATGCAAGAAGGGCATGTCGTGGCTTATGCATCCTGGCAGCTTCGGAAGCACGAGAAGAATTATCCTACACATGACCTAGAACTAGCCGCAGTGGTACACGCGTTGAAAATTTGGCGGCACTATTTGATGGGGAAGAGGA
This sequence comes from Neostapfia colusana, assembly GCA_030760725.1. Taxonomy (NCBI): domain Eukaryota; kingdom Viridiplantae; phylum Streptophyta; class Magnoliopsida; order Poales; family Poaceae; genus Neostapfia; species Neostapfia colusana. The sequence continues at coordinate 37,691,432 of JASWHV010000016.1, forward strand.
CCGAGATATATACGGATCATAAGAGTTTGAAGTACATATTCACACAGCCAGACCTTAACCTCAGACAAAGGAGATGGTTAGAGTTAATCAATGACTTTGATGTGGGCATCAACTATCATCCTGGGAAAGCAAACGTCGTGGCCAATGCTTTAAGTCGGAAAGTGCAGGTCAATAAGTTGAGCTTGAAGAACATGCCCGCAGAATTAAAGGACGAGGTTACAAGGCTCAATCTATGTCTTGTGAATAGTGGTGAAGCCATTGCCATGGAAATGGACTCCACACTAGAGCGAGACATACGCAATGGTCAAAAGAACGACGAGAAGATACAAGAAATCAGGCAACTCATCAAGGAAAATAAAGCACCTAGTTTCAGAGAGGATGAACAAGGAACAATGTGGCACGGGAAAAGAATCTGTGTGCCAGAAGTAAAGAAGATCCACGAATTGATTTTGAAGGAGGCTCACAATTTTGACTATTCCATTCATCCTGGGAGTACGAAGATGTACCAGGACCTCAAAAGCAGGTATTGGTGGTATGGCATGAAGCGAGATATCGCGGAACATGTTGCCCTATGTGACACATGTCAGTTGGTGAAAGCAGAACATCAACGACCCGCGGGATTATTGCAACCACTCAAAGTGCCTGAATGGAAATGGGAAGAAATCGGTATGGATTTCATAGTGGGATTGCCTAGGACCCAATCAGGATATGATTCAATATGGGTCATCATCGACAGGTTAACCAAGGTGGCTCATTTCATCCCCGTGAAAGAAAGCTACAGCGGATCCAAATTGGCGGAATTGTACATGTCAAGGATCGTGTGTTACCATGGAGTGCCAAAGAAGATTGTGTCGGATCGAGGGACACAGTTCACCTCAAGGTTCTGGCAGAAGTTGCACGAAACCATGGGAACTCATCTGAATTTCAGCTCTGCCTATCATCCCCAAACTGACGGGCAGACGGAAAGAACCAATCAGAATCTTGAGGATATGCTGAGGGCATGTGCACTAAAAAACAATCGGAGTTGGGACAAGAACTTACCGTATGCGGAATTATCCTATAACAACAGTTATCAGGCTAGTATGAAGATGTCACCGTTCGAAGCTTTGTATGGGAGGAAGTGCAGAACTCCCCTATTTTGGAACCAAACAGGGGAAAGTAAAGTGTTTGGTCCCGAGGTACTACAAGAAGCCGAGGCGAAGGTGAGGGAAATCCGCAACAACTTGAGGATAGCACAGACACGCCAAAAGAGCTATGCCGATGTACGAAGAAGAGAGCTTGTTTTCAACACGGGAGACTATGTCTATCTCAAGGTGTCCCCAATCAGAGGACTTCGTCGGTTCAAGGTGAAAGGGAAGTTGTCACCTCGATACATCGGACCCTTTCAAGTTCTGGAAAGGAAAGGTGAAGTGGCGTATCAACTAGAGTTACCGGCTCGTCTGTCAGATGTGCACGATGTATTCCATGTGTCACAACTCAAGAAATGCCTGAGGACGCCTGAAGAGGTGTTACCCATGAATGAAGTGGACGTAGCTGAGGATTTGTCTTATGCCGAGCAACCATACAAGATTTTGGAGACAATGGAACGCCTCACCAGAAATAAAAGAATCCGGATGTGCAAGGTGCAGTGGAAGCATCACTCAGAGGAGGAAGCCACCTGGGAGCGGGAAGATGAGCTCAAGGCACAATTTCCGGAATTGTTTTCTTAGAACCACGAATCTCGAGGACGAGATTTCTTTTAAGGGGGGTAGAGCTGTAACACCCCAAAAATCTTGTTAAGACCCTAAATCATGTTAAGAGGGGAATTTAAAATTTTTTGGACGTGTTGCATGTTTTGCAACAATTTAAATTCAAACTGGAATTCAATTTAAATTCAAAACAGAAAAGAAATAGAAAAAGAAAAAAAAAGAAAACAGAAAAAACCGGCCAGTGGGCCGAAACCCACCAGCCGGCCCACCCAGCAACCGCGCCAGCCCGCAGCCGCGCGCGCTCTTTCCTCCCACTGACAGGCGGGGCTCGCCAGCCCTTCTTCTACCTCGCGCCGCGCCCTGACTCTCTCACCCCGAATCCAAACCGATCCGGATTTCTGCGAATCCTAGCCGAATTTCGCTCAGGGGCGACGCAAACTCGATCTAAACCACCCCGCCGCCCTTCCCCGTCTATAAAAACCCCGGCCTCGTTCTGTTTTTCCCACGCGATCCGTCGATTTTACTCCGGTGAGAAACCGAGCCTTCTCCGGCGAATTCTGGCTGATCTAAGCTCGGAAATTCCGATCTAACTCGCTGGTCTTGATCCACCGCCTCCGGGGAACACTGCAGGTGCAGAAAACTCGGTGACTTGCGGTTTAAACACAGCGCCAACGAGCCTCGCCGTGGTTTCAATTCGGACCTCGTCGCCGACCGCCTTCCAGGACCTCCGAGCTCAAGAAAACCCCCGAGGTGAGATCCCCGACCTCCCCTCCACCGTTCTATGCCATAAAATCACAGTTCTCAGAAGAATTCTCAAAGATCCGAAAGTCTCCGGCGAGATCACCGCCTCCCGCCGCCGTGCGCCGCTGGGCAGCGCCGCCCGCGCTCGATCAGAGCGACGTGGCCGCTTGTGCGCCGTCTATTTTAAATCGCACGGTAGACTTTAAAACCCCACGTACCGGTTCGGCATTGTAATCTCAGCCGTTTGTTTTAAATCGGACGGTCCACGTCAGCCCCACGTTATAAAGACTGGAAATCTTACGTGCTACCCCCTGGGGTTCTCGGGAAATAAGAGCTAGCCTCGGAAACTTCTGATCTAGACCCTGGAACTTCAGAAAATCATGTAAATTCATTTAAAAATCAGTTTTAGCCCCTGGACTTAATAAAAATTAGGAAAAACTCCTCTGTTATGTATAGCTAGACCCCTGAAAATTGTTAAAATAATATTATAGACCCTGTAGTGGGGTGAGTTTACCTTTTTAGCCCTATTTAGTATTTAATTTAGGAAATTGAATATGTGGCTAGTGTTAAAAATTAAAAAGTGGGACAAACATATTGTCAAAATTAAATTAAAAACTTTCTCAGTATTTAGAAAACTTTGGAGTGAGATAAAAATATATTTTGGGCTGAAATGAATCTGTTTAATTTATTATTCACATTTAGGGACATATTTTTAAGTAAGGAATAGTTCTGGAAAATAGGGAAAATAATTGTAAAATAGTCTACATCAGAGGCAAAGGTCAAAATATGTTATTAAATTATTTAGGACCAGAACCTATTCTGTTTAGATGATGTGTCTTACTATTTTTATAATAAAGTACACATTTAGGCATAGGAAAAAAAATCTGAAAATATAGCAACTAGTAAATGATAAATGGAGTTTCTAAAATCCAAAGAATTCAGTTTAGGGTTGGTAGAAATTCTGAATACACATATGGAGAAGAAAAATACCTTTCATGCATACTTGGTAACAAAAAGGTGTAGTAAATAAATATAAGGAAAATTATTTAAATTGGAAACTCATATATAAAGTATGCAAGCATAAATGTGAATACAAAAGTAGGAATCATATACACATGATTAAAAGTGCATGCAAGCCACAAATCAACACACATAGAGTAACCACAACACATATAGTTGTGAATGACTTTCATAAATATGAATGTGTGGTTTGTATGAAGTGAAGTGTGAACTATGTCTTATAGATTGTTGTTTTTCTTTTGCTATGTGTGATGGTATGATGTAGAACCTGCTCAAGAGCAAGTTATTCCTTTCCAAGATCAGGACTACCCATTTCAAGAGCAGCAGGAAGGAGGCAAGTGTCATTGACCACTTTGATCCTATACTAGGATGTGTAGCTAGAATTATTTGCATTGTCAATTGAAATATGAAACCCATGTTAGGAAGTTTCCCTAGAATTGCATTACCTTGTTTCCTTGTAGCTTGGGTTGGGATTTATTTTATCATGTCATTTATTATTATGCATATGCTTAGCCATGCTTAGAATGGGATATTTGGGATATGAGATCATCAGTTTATTTTACCATACTCTTGAATGAGATATTGTGAGTTATGTAGAGGTAGGGATCAAGGCAAGTTGGATGTTTTGGTTGTGTGCTGGGTGCACGAGACTCGGGTTTGTGTTTAGTACTTGCCTGGATCCTAAGGACCGGTTCATGGAGCATGTAACCTGGCTTTACAGTGCCAACCACATGCTGAGATGGGGCAGCTTGGCCAAATAATTAGGTGTATCCCCGGCGTAGTATGGGTGTGTTGGATGGTGCGGGGAGTAGGTGTCAGCTGGACTACCATATGAACCGCAAGGCTCAAGAGGGGGCCACTGCAGCGGGGTTGGAGCCTCTTGTATGCTGTTAGGGGTGAAACCTCAGTGGGCCCACGCTCGTCGGGAATCCCTTTGTAAAGGCTTCGTAGTGATCTCCTGGCTACACACCTGGGAAGTGTGAATGTGGTTCGTAGCCACTGGCATAATGGAGGTTCTTTTAGTCCACCCGGCAACGGGGGATGAAATCACTACATGTGGGTACAGTGGTACAAACTCTGCAGAGTCAAAACTGTCATGACAGCCGTGCTCACGGTCAAGAGCGGCTTGGACTTATTCATGATTAGAGAATTGATGGTTTTGGAAGTTGTGAATGTTAAGCGGGGAGCTTAACATTGGTAATGATGTTATGGTTATTTGGTTATGATGATGGGATGGGAAATTGGGACCATTTTCACCTGTGTAGTAATGTAGGTGCTTAAAAAGCTAAGGTGATAGGTATTAATTGTGTAGTGCTTTAACCATGAGTTCGACCTCCCCTTGTTCTAGCCATGCATGACATAACTTTCCCACACTTGCTGAGTACCATCGGTACTCAACCTTGCATATTTGTTGGTTTATATTGCTGCTCAGGTCTTGGCGCAGCGGTAAAGCTGTTGCCTTGTGACCATGAGGTCACGGGTTCGAGTCCTGGAAACAACCTCTTGCAGAAATGCAGGGAAAGGCTGCGTACAAAAGACCCAAGTGGGTCGGACCCTTCCCCGGACCCTGCGCAAGCGGGAGCTACATGCACCGGGCTGCCCTTTTTTTATATTGCTGCTCAGGTCAAGATAATGAGGTGGTGTATAATGACCAAGACTTTGGACCCGAAGAAGGTTTCTAGGTTCATGGAGACCCCGGGCAACGCCTGTGACGGAGCCCTCGAGAATAATATTCCGCTGCTAGTTTATTTACTTGTGATGAACTTATTATTATCCATCGAGACATTTGCTATGTAAGACTTATTTATATTCGACACCTGGCTTGTAATAAATGATGCTTCATTATTTGTCATCACATGTATGAGAAAATGATCCTGGCATACATGTGATATTCACTTGGTTGTTCTTCGGAAAAACCGGGTGTGACAACGAGTCTTGGGTTTGTGTTTAGTACTTGCCTGGATCCTAAGGACCGGTTCATGGAGCATGTAACCTGGCTTTACCGTGCCAACCACATGCTGAGATGGGCAGCTTGGCCAATTAATTAGGTGTATCCCCGGCGTAGTATGGGTGTGTTGCATGGTGCGGGGAATAGGTGTCAGCTGGACTACCATATGAACCGCAAGGCTCAAGAGGGGGCCACTGCAGCGGGGTTGGAGCCTCTTGTATGCTGTTAGGGGTGAAACCTCAGTGGGCCCATGCTCGTCGGGAATCCCTTTGTAAAGGCTTTGTAGTGATCTCCTGGCTACACACCTGGGAAGTGTGAATGTGGTTCGCGGCCACTAGCATAATGGAGGTTCTTTTAGTCCACCCGGCAACGGGGGATGAAATCACTACATGTGGGTACAGTGGTGCAAACTCTGCAGAGTCAAAACTGTCATGACAGCCGTGCTCACGGTCAAGAGCGGCTTGGACTTATTCATGATTAGAGGATGATGACTTTGAAGGTTGTGGATGTTAAGCGGGGAGCTTAACATTGGAAGTGATGTTATGGTTATTTGATTTTGATGATGGGTTGGGAGATTGGGACCATTTCACCTATGTAGTAATGTAGGTGCTTAATAAGCTAAGGTGATAGGTATTAATTGTGTAGTGCTTTAACCATGAGTTCAACCTCTCCTTGCTCTAGCTATGCATGACATAACTTTCCCACACTTGCTGAGTACCAACGGTACTCAAACTTGCATATTTGTTGGTTTAAATTGCTGCTCAGGTCAAGGGGATGATGTGGTGTTCAATGACCAAGACTTCGGACCCGAAGAAGGATTCTAGGTTCATGGAGTCCCCCGGGCAACTCCTGTGATGGAGCCCACAAGAATAATATTCCGCTGCTATTTTATTTACATGTTATGAACTTATTATCGTCCATCGAGACGTATGCTTTGTAAGACATATTTATATTCGACACCTGGCTTGTAATAAATGATGCTTCACTATTTGTCATCACATGTATGAGAAAATGATCCTGGCATACATGTGATATTCACTCGGTTGTTCTTCGGAGAAACCGGGTGTGACATGCACTCAAGGCATCCAAGAAGTCAAAGGGTAAAGAAGTGCAAGAAGAGAGCTCAAGTGAGGGAAGTGATGATGAGAGCTCTATGGATGATGAAGAAATGACCCTTTTCATAAGGAAATTCAAAAGAATGATAAGGAAAAAGAAGAACTCAAGCTATGAGAGAAAAACCAAGGACAAGACAAGGTCAAAGACAAAGCGAGCCTGCTAAAACTGTGGCAAATATGGCCACTACATTGCAAACTGTCTTCATGAGAAGAAGGAAGAATGAAGACAAGAAAAAGAAGAAAGAATCTAAAGACAAGAAATTCTTCAAGAAGAAGAAATTTCATGGAGCTGTTCACATAGGAGAAGAATGGGACTCAAGTGATGAAACCTCATCGTCTGAAGATGAAGGAGTGGCAAATATTGCCATTGACAAGTCCTTAAGAAAGAAGATGCTCTTGCCCAACCGAGGTGTTTGGAGGAAGGAAAAACACACTTGTCTCATGGCCAAGGAGACAAAGCGCAAGGTAACCCCAAAATCCTCCACTAAGTCTATTGCTAGTGATAGTCTCTATGATAGTAGCGGTAGTGATGTAGAATTCATGTCTAAAGGCATCAGTAAAAAGACTATTGCTAAAATGGAAAACCTCATGAATCAAGTAGTTAATATGGATACAATTCTTGATAAGCAAGAAGGATTACTTGTTGTTGAAAAGGAGAAAAACCGTGAGCTAGAGGAACTCCTAGAACTTGAAAAGAAAAATGTAGAAAGTTAGAATTAGAACTTGCATCATGCAAAGAGACTTGTTCAAGTCTCAAAAGCTCAAATGTGATGCTTCAAGACGAATTTGATAGTTTGGCAAAAACTCAAAGATCACTTGAAGTAAAATTTGAGTCTCTTAAGTCTAGTACTTCATTCTCTAGAGATTCACCTAAATTATCTAAGCAATCAACTACAAAAAGCTGCAAGTGTACAAAATTGATAACCAATCTAAGGGAACAACTTAGTGCAGCCTAAGGAAAATCTCAAACTAAAAGGGAAGTGTTTGACAAAGAAAAAGTTGATTATGCTAGAAGTGCATTTTTGAACTCTATATCCCGTTTAATTAAAGATGGTATTGGATATGTTAGGGGTGGAAAAGAAAATTCTAGAACTATTAAGGACAACAAGGAACACATTACTTTTGTTAAGCAAGGATCATCTAATTATGTGCACTCAAACAATTCCTATTATGTAAATGATGTTTTAGCTACAACTATGCCATTTCATGATTTCGATGCTACTTACGTTCTTATGTGAAACAAATGTGGTAGAATTGTTGCTAAATATGTTGGGCCATGCCACAAGAAATCAAAAGCTTGTGGGTGGGTGCCCAAAACTCTTATGACTAACGTGAGAGGATCCATACAAGCTTGGGTACCTAAAACCAAGGCATAATCTGTTTTGTAGGCATACTCCTCCGGTAGATCAAAATGGGTACTTTATAATGGATGTACAAACCACATGACCGGAGAGAAGAACATGTTCATGGCATATGAAGAAAATGATGATCCAAGTGAAAGCATCTCTTGTGGAGACAATAGTCAAGGAAAAGTACTCGGTGTTGGTAAAATAGCTATCTCTTCTCAACACTCAATTTCTCAGGTCTTGCATGTCGATTCACTTGATTATACTTTATTATCCGTTTCACAACTTTGTGAAAAAGGGTACAACTGCATGTTCACCAATGAAGGTGTGACCTTCTTTAGAAGAAGCGATAACTCATTTGCATTTAAGGGTGTTCTTAAGGGAAAGCTTTATCTTATGGACTTTTCCATAGATAATGCTCAACTTGACACATGCCTAATTGCAAAAACAAACATGGGTTTGTTGTGGCATAGGAGACTAGCCCATGTTGGTATGAGGAACTTGCAAAAACTTCTAAAAGGCGATCACATCTTAGGACTAACAATGTTATGTTTGAGAAAGATAGGCCTTGTAGCTTGCCAAGCCGGTAAGCAAGTTGGAGCACCTCATCCCGCGAAGAATGTGATGACTACCACATGACCCTTGGAGCTGCTTCATATGGACCTTTTTGGTCCCATTGCTTATATAAGCATAGGTGGTAACAAATACGGTCTTGTTATAGTTGACAATTATTCTTGATTTACTTGGGTGTTCATTTTATATGAAGAGAGTGAAACACAAGGACTGTTGAAGAAATTATTAAGGAGAGCTCAAAATGAATTCTCCTTAAGAATCAAGAATATTAGAAGTGACAATGGCACCAAATTCAAGAACACACAAGTGGAGGAGTATCTCGATGAAGAAGGAATCAAGCATGAATTTTCAGCTCCATACTCTCCTCAACAAAATGGAGTCACTGAAAGGAAGAACCACACACTCATCGAGATGGCGAGAACCATGCTTGATGAATACAAGACTTTGGACCGGTTTTGGGCTGAAGCGGTTAACACCGCTTGTCATGCCACAAACCGGCTTTATCTTCATCGACTCTTGAAGAAAACGTCATATGAACTTCTAACCGTTAACAAGCCCAATGTTTCATATTTTAGAGTATTTGGTAGCAAATGTTTCATTCTTAATAAGAAACCTAGATCTTCAAAGTTTGCATCTAAATCCGATGACAGATTCTTTCTTGGTTATGACTCAAACACCTATGCATACCGTGTTTTCAACAAAAACTCCGGTTGTGTTGAAATAGCACGTGATGTAGTGTTTGATGAAACTAATGGCTCTCAAGTAGAGCAAGTTGACCAATCCATGCTAGATGAAGAGGAAGATCCTTGCATAGCACTAAGAAGGATGGCCCTTGGTGATGTACGCCCACAAGAGAAGAATCAAAGTCAAGCGGATCAATCCTCAACACAAGCTGCTCCTCCAACACAAGTACAAGATCAAGCTCAAAATGATCAACCACAAGACTCTCAAGTCCATGTTTATCAAGATCAAGATGATGACATTGATCAAGGGGGAGCCGATGATGAAGAAGAAATCAAGACCCCAGTTACCACATCCAAGGGTCTACCAAAGCGTTCAACGTGATCACCCCGTCGACAACATTCTTGGTGATATCACTAGAGGGGTAATCACTTGATCCCGTGTAGAAAACTTTTGTGAACATTACTCTTTTGTTTCTTCTTTGGAACCCCTAAGGGTGGAGGGAGCACTACAAGATCCGGATTGGGTGGTGGCCATGCAAGAAGAATTAAACAACTTCAAGAGGAACGAAGTTTAGGAATTGGTGAAGAGTCCAAAGTCCAACATTGTAGGTACCAAGTGGGTGTTCCAAAACAAGCAAGATGAACATGGAGTGGTAACAAGGAACAAATCAAGACTTGTGGCCAAAGGATATTCACAAGTCGAAGGTTTGGATTTCGATGAAACCTTTGCTCCCGTAGCTAGGCTTGAGTCAATTCGTATTTTATTAGCCTATGCTACTCACCATGATTTTAATCTCTATCAAATTGATGTGAAAAGTTCCTTCCTAAATGGACCAATCAAAGAGGAAGTATATGTGGAGCAACCCCCGGGATTTGAAGATCAAGAATATCCTAACCATGTTTACAAGCTGCGCAAAGCTCTCTATGGCCTCAAACAAGCTCCTAGAGCTTGGTATGAGTGTCTTAGAGACTTTCTTATTAAAAATGGCTTTAGGATAGGAAAAGCTGATCATACAATATTCACAAATAATTTTGATGACCTATTTGTATGCCAAGTTTATGTCGATGACATCATATTTGCCTCCACTAACAAATCATTTTGTGATGAGTTTAGCAATATAATGACAGAAAGGTTCAAAATGTACATGATGGGGGAGTTAAAGTTTTTCTTGGGATTTCAAGTCAAGCAACTCAAGGACGGCACGTGCATAAGTCAAACCAAGTATACTCAAGACATACTCAATAAATTTGACATGGACAAGGCCAAACCCATTAAGACACCCATGGGAACAAATGGACACCTTGACCTTAATGAAGATGGAGCTAGCGTGGACCAAAAGGTATATCGCTCCATGATAGGCTCTTTGCTTTATCTTTGTGCATCTAGGCCCGATTTCATGCTTAGTGTGTGTATGTGTGCTAGATTTTAAGCTGCCCCTAAAGAATGTCATTTAAGAGCTGTTAAGAGAATTTTGAGATATCTAGTACACACACCAAACGTAGGACTATGGTATCCTAAAGGCTCAAAATTTAATCTAATAGGTTATTCCGATGCCGACTATGCCGAATGTAAAGTTGATAGGAAAAGCACATCCGGAACTTGTCATTTTTAGGAAGATCTCTTGTATCATGGTCCTCAAAGAAACAAAACTCCATTGCTCTTTCCACAGCGGAGGCGGAGTATGTCGCAGCCGGAAGTCGTTGTGCACAACTTCTTTGGATGAAACAAACCCTAAAAGACTATGGCTATAATATGACCCATATTCCACTTCTTTGCGACAATGAGAGTGCTATTAAAATTGCTCATAACCTCAGAGCACTCTAGGACCAAACACATAGATATACGACATCATTTCCTAAGAGATCACTCACTCAAAGGAGACATAGTTATTTCTCATGTTAGAACTGAGAAACAGCTAGCCGACATATTTACCAAGCCACTAGATGTAAAACGCTTTTGTGAACTTAGAAATGAGCTAAACATACTAGACTTTAGAAATGTGGGTTGATATATTGGATTAGGCTATGGAAAATGACAAACTTAATTAATGAAAGCTTGAAATGGAATTTCAAGTCACTTTCGGCAAACTATTGGCTTTTCTCCACAAAATGATATTTCTATGGCTAACATAGGGAAAATTTTGAACTTGATAGAAAATTAGTCAAAACTAGCAAGAGTATGTGTGAAAATCATGTTTTGATGCTTGGTGTGCTATATACAATCTTATATACCTTAGGCATATATATACATGATTACCCCCCCCTAAAATGCTATTAAGGACATTTTTATGAATAACTCGGACATGTCCAAACTGAAGTCGGACATGCCCGAACCATAAAAAAGTCCGAAGTTCACACTTATCCGAATAAGTCGGACATGTCCAAAATCCAGTTCGTACATATCCGACGTTGGGATATAAAGACCCCCTAGCCGAGCCAGAACGGTTCTTTCTCTCTTTTCGCCTCCTCTCACAAACAGCCTGCCCCTCCATTGCTCCCGAGGCGATTTCGTGTTCCAACCGTCAAATCTCTCACTCCCCTGCGGGTTCTTGAAGATTTGAAGGCCGGGAACCCTTCTCCCGGGCCTCTTCTCCAAATTTTGGTGCAAATTGGCTAGGGTTTCACCTCTCACAAGGTATTTTCCCTTCTTGTGCGATTCATCAAATTCCTTGACTCTTTCTTACATCCATGCAAATGAATACCTGTTATATGATGATAGAGACCATTTTAAACAATCTTATACCCAATGCTTTCAGATTAGGCAATATAACGCGAAATAGAGTAAGGATGAAGGTGAAACTAAGCATCGTCGTCCTCATCCTCGTCCTCATCCTCGTCATCATCGTCTTCTGCAGCAGGAGCAGCTGGAGAAGCACTCGTGCTCGCTCCTGTGTCGCCGAAGAAGGCTAACTCATCGGAGGTGAGCTCCGGAAACTTCAGAGGGACATCATCCTCACTGTCCTCAGAAAAAAGAGAACCAGCGGGAAGCTCGAGCTTCGCCTTGACTTCATTCATGTCCCTTCTCAGGCCCTTGATGGCTTTTTCATTTTTCTGGATCTTCTCATGAGTGCTCCTGCAGATGGTAAAGATAGAGCGGAGTACCTTGAGAAGGCCACTGGAGGAGGTAGGGGCTCTCTTGGGCTCTGCTAGAGGAGGAGCAGAGGACATTGCCGCACGAGCGTGACTAGCACGGAGCCTGTCAGAGGGGTGGAGCTGAGGTGTCGCTGCCTGGGGTTGTAGCTTCTTGTGGGCTACATTCTTCACAAATGTCTTCCCCGACACCTTCTCGATCATCTTCATGATGCAGGGTGCATAGATGCACGACCTAGAGGGAGTCTTCGATGTCGAGTATATATCCATATAGATGAAGTCAAATACATTGAATCTCTTCTCCCCTCGCATCCACTTGAGAAGATTTCTGGAGTTGGAGTTAATTCTGGTGGCATCTCTATCTTTTGGGGCCAATGTCTTCCTAGTGATCCATTTGAGGACTTGGAAGAAAGGAAGAAGAACTTGGGTATGAGGAGGGTTGAAGTAGAAGTGAGTATCATACGGAAAGTCTATCTCATTGTTCTTCAAGATGAGCTCCTCATGAATCTTATAATTGAATTCCAATGTCCTTTGGAGCCCTATGATCTTAGCAAACTCATTGTATGTGACGGTGTATTTCTCACCATCAGTCATCCAAGTGATCCTGGACTCACCCTCAGGATGGAAGAAAATAGTGGCCTAGAACTGGCAGATAACTTCTACATTCCACCCATACTCAATAGCCATAAAATCCTTGATCCCGTGGTACTCACAGGCAGCCATGACCTCCTTGAATACTTCATTGTTTCTGTTCTCCATGTACTTCCAATCAATCCACTGCATGTCGATGACTGGATGCTTTTTGCTCATGAGAACGGACCGATAGTAGTCTACATGAAAGTCACTCCAAAAGTGAGAGTCTGCTGCCATCTTCTCATATTCGTAAATGTTTTCTCCCCGTTGATCCTGAGCCCCGGAGATATTGCTTCGATAATCCATGAGTGGAGTTGTCCTCCGAGGGTCTCGAATTGGCGCCGCCATGTGCAACGGTCCAATATCACCCGGATTTGCTTGCTGCGGCTCTTCCGACCCTTAACGGCTCTCGAGCATGATTCTCACGGCCCTGCCGGTCTCATCCGCAATCCTTGCCACTTTCCGGACTGTCTTCTTCCATCGGTGATAAGCATTGACGGCCGGCAGGGATTCTGCATGGTCGTTCCTCTTCTTGCTTCGAATCTCACATGGAGGAGCGTTCAACATGATGCCTAAGTAATAACAAGGTTTTGAGATGAGTAGGAAGGAATTCAGAAATGAATTGGAGTTGGCAACGATATAATTTAGTGTTCAGTCTATACAGGCGCGGATATGTCCGAAAAAATTTCGGACATGTCCGATGTCAATCTGGAAAATGTCCGAGTTCTTACAGTTTGAAAAAGTGCATGTAGGCTAATAATCAACACATCTAGAGTAACCAAAACACATAGAAATGTGAATGACTATCATATGTATGTATGTGTGGGTTGTATGAAGTGAAAGTGTGAACTATGTCTTATGGATTGTTGTTTTCTTTTGCTATGTGTGTTGGCATGAGTAGAACCTGCCCCAGAGCAAGTTCTCCCCTTCCAAGATCAGGACTATCCATTCCCAGAGCAGCAGGAAGAAGGCAAGTGTCCTTGACCACTTTGATCCTATGCTAGGATGTGTAGATAGAATTATTTGCATTGACAATTGAAATATGACACCCATGATAGGAAGTTTCCCTAGAATTGCATTATCTTGTTTCCTTGTAGCTTGGGTTGGGATTTATTCTATTATGTCATTCATTCATATTACTTATGCTTAGCCATGCTTAGAGTGGGATAAGTGGGATATGAGATCATCAACTTGTTTACCTTACTCTTGAATGAGACATTATGAGTTATGTAGAGGTAGGGATCGATGCAAGTTGGATGATTTGGTTGGTGCTGGGTGCACGAGACTCGGGTTTGTGTTTAGTACTTGCCTGGATCCTAAGGACCGGTTCATGGAGCATGTAACCTGGCTTTACCGTGCCAACCACATGCTGAGATGGGGCAGCTTGGCCAATTAATTAGGTGTATCCCCGGCGTAGAATGGGTGTGTTGGATGGTGCGGGGAGTAGGTGTCAGCTGGACTACCATATGAACCGCAAGGCTCAAGAGGGGGCCACTGCAGCGGGGTTGGAGCCTCTTGTTTGCTGTTAGGGGTGAAACCTCAGTGGGCCCACGCTCGTCAGGAATCCCTTTGTAAAGGCTTCGTAGTGATCTCCTGGCTACGCACCTGGGAAGTGTGAATGTGGTTCGTAGCCACTGGCATAATGGAGGTTCTTTTAGTCCACCCGGCAACGGCGGATGAAATCACTACTTGTCGGTACAGTGGTGCAAACTCTGCAGAGTCAAAACTGTCATGACAGCCGTGCTCACGGTCAAGAGCGGCTTGGACTTATTCATGATTAGAGGAATGATGACTTTGGAAGTTGTGGATGTTAAGCGGGGAGCTTAACATTGGAAATGATGTATGGTTATTTGATTATGATGATGGGTTGGGAGATTGGGATCATTTCACCTATGTAGTAATGTAGGTGCTTAATAAGCTAAGGTGATAGGTATTAATTGCGTATTGCTTTTGTTATGAGTTCAACCTCTCCTTGTTCTAGCCATGCATGACATAACTTTCCCACACTTTCTGAGTACCAACGGTACTCAACCTTGCATATTTGTTGGTTTAAATTGCTGCTCAGGTCAAGGGGATGATGTGCTGTACAATGACCAAAACTTCGGACCCGAAGAAGGATTCTAGGTTTATGGAGTCCCCTGGGCAACACCTGTGACGGAGCCCACAAGAATAATATTCCGTTGCTATTTTATTTACTTGTTATGAACTTATTATCGTCCATCGAGACATATGCTATGTAAGACTTATTTATATTCGACACCTGGCTTGTAATAAATGATGCTTCACTATTTGTCATCACATGTATGAGAAAATGATCCTGGCATACATGTGATATTCACTCGGTTGTTCTTTGGAGAAACCGGGTGTGACAGTAGCGAATACGAGGAGGTGTTCGTGAGTAAGAACAAAGTTTGCTTAATGTTCGGGTGGAACATGGAAAGCGATGGAGGTATGTTGGTAATTTAATACATGCTGGGATTACATTCATCTAAGTTAAGTTGTTGTTTTATCATGGTTTTATAAATCTGCCTTTCTGCAAATAAGCCTTTTTATACCTACCTTGTTATGAGCTACATATCATGTTTTCCCACACTTGCTGAGTACATCATTGTACTCAAACTTGCATTATTATCTCCTCATCAGCAGCAGGAGAAGCCTACTATGAACACCAAGTGGAGCATTAAGGCGTGTGATTTGTTCTCAACCTTGCTTGTGGAGGGAGTAGGGATAGAGCCACTTCTGCTTAGAATTGCTTCTGCATTTGTTAAATTGCTTCCGCATTAGAAAAAAGACTTCTGCTGCATAGACATAAAGACTTCCGCTGTGAGCATGAGTCCAAGACTCATGAGGTATTGTAATAAACTCTGTTATTCGTGGTAATATATAATCTGAATTCAGTTTGTGGAACGTATGTGTATGTGTGATGAACATCCTGGGCACACATATGCATTAGTTCTTGGTTCCGTGGTTTCCCACAGAATTGAGGGCGTCACAGATTGGTATCAGAGCCACGGGTTGATAGTAGGTTACACGCCTAGACAGAAACCTTAGATTGATATTAGAGCCACGGGTTAACAGTAGATTACACCCTCTAAATAGGAGACACAGATTGATATTGGATATAGATTGGTAGTTAAGCTACGCTGACCGAAGGAAGCACCCTAGGACGCTTAGATTGGCCTTGAAATCACCTTGGCATAGGAAACCAGTCTTGAATAGGAGTTGTATGAGCCCTTGCAATGATTGTTTTGATTGTGTGCTTAGTGTGAGTTGTGGGACGTTTCCAAACGTTGTCCATATCTACACGTAAGTAGAAAGAGGTGTGAGATGTTTCGGCACTTGTTCACATCCTCATATGGGCTAATATATATATATATATATATATATATATATATATATATATATATATATATATAGTCCAACTCACCTTGATGCATATAGTTGAAGGGACCTACCTAACCTTCTAACATTCTATTCTATTTCGATCTCTCTCACAGATGGTGAGAGGAAACGCCGGCCGAAGGAACGTCCGTGACAACCAAGAGGATGATCATGAGGAAGTTCCTGTTAACCCCGGAGCTGGCGAGAACAATCTGGAAAGGTTGATGGCCATGCAAAACCAGCTTATGCAAACCATGATCCAAACTTTGGGTCAGTTGCAGAACAACAACAACCCTGTTCTGGCACCACCGCCACCACTACCACCGGCTCACAACAGACTGGGAGAGTTCATGAGGACTCGACCACCCACCTTTGCTCAAGCGAGTGATCCCATGGAGGCCGATGACTGGTTGAAATCCATGGAGAAGAAGCTTTCCATTGTTCAGTGCAATAACCGAGAGAAGGTTCTCTTTGCGTCGCACCAACTTATGAGAGCTGCCGCTGACTGGTGGGATGCCCTATGCAACGCCCATGTCAACCCGGAGACAATCACTTGGACTGAGTTCAAGGAGAGCTTCCGCTCTCATAACATCCCTGCTGGTGTAATGATGCTCACAAGGCAGGAGTTTGAAGGTCTCCGCCAAGGACAGAAAAGTGTGAACGAGTACCTCAACAAGTTCATACAACTGTCCCGGTATGCCCTCGAAGATGTCAACTCAGACCAGAGGAAGCAGTACCTGTTCATGAGAGGGTTGAACAATGAAATCCAGGTTCAGCTCCTCAACAATGACTACGTAAGCTTCCAGAAGCTGGTTGACAAGGCCATAGTGGTTAAAAACAAGATCCGAGAGATCGAGCGAGAGTGCAAGAGGAAGATGCCATACCAGCCTCAAGGGAGCAACGTACGACCTCGGCACATGTCCCCTGCACCGCAGTATGGATCGACTACTCCTGCATACCACCCCGGTCAGCCACCACAGCAACAATTCGTTGCACCAGCACCTCGTGTGCCCATGCCTCCTGCGCCCCGACCTAACAATGGCGCTCCTGTTCAAAACCCCCGCCCCAAAGTACCTGCTGCCGCAGGCAACAGGGCATGCTTTGCATGCGGGGAAATAGGACACTTCGCAAACCAGTGCCCGAGGAGAGGCCCTGGACAGCAAGGCAACGTGCCCAAGCAGAACCCGCGACCGAACGGAGGGGATAATCAAGGAAATCGTGGACAGCAGAACTATGCTCGCGGCAACGTGAACCATGTCTTTGCTGAGGAAGCACAACAGGCTGAGGACGTCGTAATTGGTATGTTCCTTGCCAACTCCAACCCAGCCACCATCCTGTTTGATTCTGGAGCATCACATTCCTTCATATCATCCAAATATGTTGCCAAACATTACCTACCCATATCCCACTTAAAATGTGCTATCTTAGTTAATTCTCCGGGTGGAGAAATGAGGGCTAATATAGTATGCCCGAAAGTAAGCCTTAAAATAAGGGGGGTAGACTTCCTTGCCAACCTTATTGTCTTGGACTTCCAAGGGATTGACATAATACTCGGGATGGATTGGTTAAGTAAGCACAACGGGGTAATCCAATGTGCTGAAAGAAGCGTGCAGTTGACAAATGAGCACGGCACCCGTGTCGAGTTTGAGTCAGCCCAACAAACCACTAAAAAGGCAAATTTGAACCACATCGAAGGAACAACATTGGACAGCATTCCTGTGGTTCAGGAATTTTTGGACGTGTTCCCGAAAGAGCTTCCAGGTATGCCCCTGATCGGGACATTGAGTTTGCCATTGATTTGGTACCCGGAACTGCACCCATAGCCAAGAGACCCTATAGGATGCCCGTCAATGAACTAGTAGAACTCAAGAAGCAAATTCAAGAGCAGTTGGAGAAGGGTTTCATACGTCCAAGCTCGTCACCATGGGGAGCTCCGGTGCTCTTCATGGACAAGAAGGATGGAACCCAAAGGATGTGCGTGGACTATAGATCTCTCAACGAAGTAACAATCAAGAACAAATACCCTCTGCCCCATATAGAGGACCTGTTCGACCAAATGAAAGGAGCCCAAGTGTTCTCCAAGATTGATCTTCGGTCGGGATACTTCCAGCTAAAGATTAAGCCCTCTGATATACCCAAGACAGCTTTTCGAACACGGTATGGTTCGTATGAATATACCGTCATGTCTTTTGGGTTAACAAATGCACCTGCATACTTCATGTACCTTAAGAACAAGGTTTTCATGGAGTACTTGGACAAGTTCATCGTGGTTTTCATCGACAACATTATGGTCTATTCAAAAAGTGAGGAGGAGCATGAAGAACATTTGAAATTGACCTTGCATAAATTGCGTGAGCATCAATTGTATGCCAAGCTTAACAAGTGTCAATTTTGGCTAAAGGAAATATCTTTCCTAGGCCACATTATCTCCAAGGAAGGGGTATCGGTTGATCCCGGAAAAGTGAGAGATGTTCTGAAGTGGGACCAACCGCAGAGCGTGAGGGATATTCGGAGTTTTCTTGGGATGGCTGGATACTATCGACGCTTCATTAAAGACTTCTCTAAGATAGCAAAGCCTATGACGGAGTTTCTAATGAAGGGAAAGGTCTTCCAATGGACACCAGCCTGCCAAAGAAGTTTTGAGGAGCTCAAGAAAAGGCTAACCACAGCACCGGTTCTGGTATTGCCAGACGTAAGCAAGAGCTTTGACATATATTGTGACACATCCAGACAGGGGGTTGGATGTGTGCTCATGCAAGAGGGACAAGTGGTAGCCTATGCCTCACGACAATTAAAGAAGCACGAGCTTAATTATCCTACACATGACTTGGAGCTAGCAGCAGTGGTGCATGCATTGAAGATTTGGAGACATTATATCCTTGGTCATCGATGTGAGATCTATACGGATCACAAAAGCCTCAAGTACATATTTACACAAATGGACTTGAATTTGAGACAACGTCGATGGTTGGCACTCATCAAGGATTACGATGTTGGAATCAACTACCACCCCGGGAAGGCCAATGTAGTAGCTGATGCATTGAGCCAAAAGGGAGCATGTCACTAACTCACGGTTTGGGAGCTACCACCCGAACTACGTAAGGAGTTCGAACGGTTACACCTCGGATTCTTGAACAACATGGAAATAATGGAGATCTACTCCTCATTGGAGCAAGAGATAAGAGATGGCCAAGCAACGGATGAGGAGATTAAGGAGATCAAGGAAAGAATCTGACAAGGAATAGAGAAGGATTTCAAGGAAGATGAAAAGGGTACGCTTTGGCTAGGAAAAAGGATTTGTGTGCCTAACATGAAACACCTCCACGACATGATATTGAAGGAGGCACATGATTCACCCTATTCTATACATCCCGAAAGTACCAAAATGTACAAGGACTTGAAAACTTGTTATTGGTGGGATGGTATGAAAAGGGATATAGCCGAATACGTTGCCCTATGCGACACATGCCAACGGGTGAAGGCCGAACATCAAAAACCCGCTGGATTGTTGCGACCTTTGAAGGTACCCGAATAGAAGTGGGAGAACATCAGTATGGATTTTATCGTCGGATTGCCACGTACTCAGTCGGTTACGACTCCATCTGGGTTATCATGGACCGATTAACAAAAACCGCCCATTTTCTCCCCGTAAGGGACAATTACAACGTTGCACAATTAGCCGAGTTGTACATGGAGCAGATCGTGTGCCGTCATGGAGTCCCGAGGAGTATAGTCTCAGATCGAGGTTCTCAGTTTACCTCTAGATTCTGGAGGAAGCTGCAGAAAGCCATGGGTACACGACTGGATTTCAGCTCCGCCTATCACCCACAAACTGATGGGCAAACCGAAAGGACAAACCAAATTCTGGAGGACATGTTGAGAGCTTGCGCCTTGAAACATGGGCGTAGTTGGGCTAGGAGTTTACCGTATGCTGAATTCTCCTATAACAACAGCTATCAAGCTAGCTTAAAGATGTCGCCTTTTGAAGCATTATATGGTAGACGGTTTAGAACGCCACTATTCTGGAACGAAACCGGAGAGAACCAGGTGTTTGGACCCGAAGTGCTACAAGAAGTTGAAAAGCAAGTCCAAACGGTACGGGAGAACTTAAAGGCTGCTCAGTCACGACAGAAAGGCTATGCAGACAATAGGCGAAGGAAGTTGACCTTCGAGGTAGGAGACTTCGTATACCTTAAGGTATCGCCTATCCGAGGCCAACGACGTTTCAACATCAAAGGCAAGCTAGCACCTCGCTACATCGGACCATTTAAGATTTTGGACAAGCGAGGAGAAGTAGCCTATCAACTAGAGCTCCCAACCCACCTCTCCGACGTACATGACGTGTTTCATGTATCCCAGCTCAAGAAATGCTTGAGAGCACCAGAGGAGCAAGTATCAATGGGAGAACTTGAACTTCAAGAGGATCTGACTTATGCGGAACACCCTGTCCGAATCTTGGACGTAAAGGAAAGGGTCACCCGGAACAAGGTGATTCGATGGTGCAAGGTACAATGGAGCCATCACACCAAAGCTGAGGCCACATGGGAGCGTGAAGAGGATATCAAGGCAGAATTTCCCCATCTATTCTCTACTAACAAATCTCGAGGGCGAGATTCAATTTAAGGGGGGTAGATTTGTGACACCCTCATTTCTGGTGTCAGCATATGTTCATGTTTTATGAAGAGAAAACATTTTAAGAAAAGTAGGAACAGAGAAAAATATCAAAAGGATTGCCAATAAGAGCCGAATCCAGCTCTCAGAGAGCGCCGAAGACAACTTCCGCGGCCCGCTGGCCACGTGGCATGTTCGGAGCTCATCCCTGCGAAGTGGGGAGGGGTCCGCCGCTAAGCTGGCTACGTGGCAGGCTCGGGGCTCATCTCCGCAAGGGAAGAAAGGTCCGACCCTATGGAACACGTGTCGCCACCGGAGCTTATCTCCGGGAGGTCCATCGCTGCTAGACACGTGTTAACTTCGGAGCACGTCTCTGAGGAATAAAGAGAGGAAAGGTCCGGCACTGACACGTGGCATGCGCGGAGCTCACCTCCGAGGAAGAGGGAGGTCTCGCTTGTTGGACACGCGGCACAACCGGAGCCCGTCTCTGCGGAAAAGGAGAGACCAGGCCCGATGGACACGTGGAGCTTCCGGAGCTCATCACCGCGAAGGTGACGGGTTCTGAAGCGATTTTGGAATCTGTACGCGTAGAAATACCGGAACAGAAATCGACCTGAATTCCACAATGATACCGCACCAAATCAACCAAAGATAAGATGTTAGGATCTAACGACGATCTGAATAGGACTCTTGTTCGGGATACAATCAGATTAGGACTCTTCTCTTCCCGATTATAAATAGAACCCAGAACCCCTGGCCGAAACCAAAAACTTCTTTTCCAACTCCTGAGTCGACGACTTAGAGCCCTAGTCTCAAACCGCCGAGTAAACCATTGCCGGAGCGCGGCAAAGAAGATCGTCGGAGGAAGCCCAACGATCTGAGGAGGACTTCGAGGCCAAGAAGAACGTAAGGTAGGTCTCCAATACCACCTTATGACATCGTTGTGTTGTTTTTTTCATTTGTTCTTTGATTCCTTCGAACAGAAGCCTTCTCGTGGACAAATCACTTGATGATCAGGTTGATCTAAAGACAAAGATCATCGCCACGTCCACCTTTGATCCGAACACCCCTGTTCACCATAAAATCTATGCAAGCCATGCAAGAACACGTGCAAACCAATAAAACTAATCATAGGATAGCATGCATGTGCATCATCACATCTAGTTAAAGGTTTGTGCATGATATTGATTGTTGTGAATCTTGTATGCACATGATCCTACATAGCAGGACAAGCTCAGGGAGCTGTCTACGGCGAACTGCAGCAACAAGGTTTTGAGATCCAAGAACAACCGGAACCGCAAGAACAAGGCAAGTGCTCCTTGACCATATTGATCCTATGTTTTGAGTAAAACTTTTTGTTTTGCGAAAATGTGTGTGTGCTGAGTCAAACATGATGGGAAACCTTTTTATAGGAGTTGACTAGTTTTGGTTAAACTACCCTTGTCGCCAGGGAAGTTTTATGAGTCGGGTATGGTTTTTGCTTTATGCTTCACTGAGTCCATGGGATTGGGAAGCGAGATAGATGTGTCTAGCTAACTGCACTCGTAATGATATAAGAAACTGATGAGGTTAATGAACATGGATCGGAGGGAGATCTAGGCAAGACTAGGTTTATGAATGAGGTAGCAGGAGATGGTGGTTTACTTGCCGTAGATCTAAGGACCGGTTCATGCATGCACATGCCAGGATAACGGTGCCACCACAAGGCCAAGTATGGGTGCGGCTTAGCTGAGTAATTAGGTAAGTTTCTAGAGTGTTATGGACTGTGGAAGGCGCGGAGAATGGGAGTCGAGTGAGGACTGCCCTGGGAACTGCATGCCACAAGAGGGGGCCCGTGGGTGGGAGAATTGGAGATTCTAGCCTGCCGGTGAAACCTTAGTGAGTCCATACATCTAGTAACCCCTTTGTAAAGGCTATTTTGTGATCTCTTGACCATACACCGATGGTTGTGTACTGGTATAATGGAGGTTCTGCAGTCGCCGACGGGTGACGAAATCACAAACTTGTGGGTAAAGAGGTACAAACTCTGCAGAGTCTAAAACTATCATGATAGCCGAGCTTACGGTCACGAGCGCCTGGCTAAACTGCCATGATTAGTTGGGAAGGTTATTGGGATGGTTCTTGGTTATGGTTATTGATTATGTTATGGTTTGGTTTTGGACTGTTGAGTACGGGTGATAAGATGGTTGCATGACTGTTGAGTCATGGTAACGAGATTGGTCTCAGTGTGAGACGCAGTTGTTTATGAGATAAGATGGTAGCGAATACGAGAAGGTATTCATGAGATGGTAGCAAATACGAGGAGGTATTCGTGAGTAAGAACGAAATTTGGTTAATGTTCGGGTGGAACATGGAAAGCGATGGAGGTATGTTGGTAATTTAATACATATAAGTTAAGTTGCTGTTTTATCATGGTTTTATAAATCTGCCTTTCTGCAAATAAGCCTTTTTATACCTACCTTGTTATGAGCTACATATCATGTTTCCCCGCACTTGCTGAGTACATCATTGTACTCAAACTTGCATTATTATCTCCTCATCAGCAGCAGGAGAAGCCTACTATGAAGACCAAGCGGAGCATTAAGGCGTGTGATCTGTTCTCAACCTTGCCTGTGGAGGGAGTAGGGATAGAGCCACTTCTGCTTAGAATTGCTTCCGCATCAGTTAAATTGCTTCCGCATTAGAATAAAGACTTCCGCTGCATAGACATAAAGACTTCCGCTGTGAGCATGAGTCCAAGACTCATGAGGTATTGTAATAAACTCTGTTATTCGTGGTAATATATAATCTGAATTCAGTTTGTGGAACGTATGTGTATGTGTGATGAACATCCTGGGCACACATATGCATTAGTTCTCGGTTCCGTGGTTTCCCACAGAATTGAGGGCGTCACAGCATCTAAGGCGGCCCATGATGCCCGCCTCTCCCGATCCTCAGGGACTTTGGGCAGGACGACCATGCCCCATAGCCCGTAAGGATTTAGAGAAGCCGCGCCGAGAGGAGATGGCCCGGGAGAACAGGGCTAACCGGCACTTGACCCTAAAATCGCCGGAAACAGCAAGACACCTCCTCCGGGGAAAGTTCCTCGACCGAATCCTGGCATGGATCATCTGGCCCCCTGTAGAAGTTCGGAGTGTGGGGGCAGACCAGGATAGGTAGCACCCTCTGTCGGATGAAGGTTTGAACAAGATGGGCGCCTGAAGGATCGGATCAATCATCCCCATATCCCTTCTCGGGGTCCCCCACTTCCCAGAATCTTGCTTCCGGGGAGACCTGCCCGAGAAGGGAGGAAGGGAGAGAGCGTCGTTCTTGATGTAGAACCATTGTCGCTCCCATCTGATCGTGGGAGGAGGCAGCCGCGCATAGAAGAAGTCCGATCATCCACGGCGCGGTTCGATGATGGCACCCCCACGGACATAAGTGGGCCTTGATCAGACGACAGCCGCACGTGAAAGAAGAACCTCCACAATCTGAAGTGGGGAGCCATCCCCAAGTACACCTCACACAAGACGATGAAGATCGACACTTGAAGAACGCCGTCCGGCGTCAAATGATGGAGCTCCAGCCGGTACTCATGCCACAGGCCACGAAAGAAGTGATGTGCCGGCAAGCCCAGCCCACACAAGTGGAACGCTCCCAGGGACACAACCTCGCCGGCCCACGGAATGGGAAACTACTCCTCAGGGATGCGGATGCCGCAGGCATCACTCTCCGACAACAACCCCATCTCTCGAAGAGCAGCGACACGGCCCTGCTGTAACTCCGACTTCAACCACGAAGGCATGGTGGGCTAGTGTGACACCCGGTTCCGAAAACAGAACCAAGTTAATGCATATGTGTGCCCAGGATGTTTATCACACATATACATGTAATCCACAAACTGAATTCAGAATATAACCACGAATAAATAGTGTTTAAGTACTTTATTACATCGACTAATTGTCTCACTCATGAATCTCTAACTTATTCTTGCAGCGGAAGTCTCTAAACGACAGCGGAAATAACTACATAGCACCGGCTCCATCTTCAACTCCACAGGCATGTTGACGGTAGTTCGCACGCCTAGTACTCCACATGGTCCTCGAAGTACTCTTCTCCTGTTGCTGATGTTTATGTGATAATTCAAGGGTGAGTCACTTGACGTACTCAGCAAGTGCAGAAAAAGTATGACATGTAGCTTACAACAAGGTATGGAATAAAAAGGCTCATTGCAGCAAGCAAATTTTATTTCATAAACATGGTAAAAACAGCAACTATTTCTAGGTGAATTTAATCCCAGCATATATCCAAGTAAAACAGCAACATTCCTCCATCATAATTCATGAATTATCAAGTCTTAACCAACCATTAATCTTTCTCAAGTTCATCTCATGCTCATAAATATTCATAACCATCTCATATTCATTGAACCAAAACACAACTCATTGCCAAGACTCAAACAGTCCCGAAACCAATCCCAATGACCATACCATAACCATACCGAACATCCATCCCAAGTTTTCCCTCTAATCATGTGAGTTGGCCAGGTGCTTGTGACCGTAAGCACGGCTATCATGAGAGTTTTACACTCTGCAGAGGTGGCACCACTTTACCCACAAGTTTGTGATTTCGTCACCCATCGGCGACTGCAGAACATCCATTATACCAGTACACAACCATTGGTGTATGGCCAAGAGATTACAAAATAGCCTTTACAAAGGGGCTACTAGATGTATAGACTCACTGAGGTTTCACCGGCAGGCTCAAATCACCATTCACCCACCCACAGGCTCCCTCTTGTTCCATGCAGTTCCCAGGGCAGTCTCTCTCGACTCCCATTCCCCGCGCCATCCACGGTCCATAACAAGCTAGCAACACACCTAATTAGTCATCTAAGCCGCACCCATATTTGGCCTTGTGGTGGCACTATTTTCCTGGCATGTGCTGGCATGAACCGGTCCTTAGATCTACGGCAAGTAAACCACCATCTCATTCAGCAACATCCCCAAACCAAGCTTGCCTAGATCTCCCCCGATTCCATGCTCATTATCATCATCAAGTTCTCATTATCATTATTCATATGAGTGTAGTAGCTAACCATATTTTAATTCAGCTTCCCGTATTCCTTAGACTAAGCGAAGCAAAAAGGAAAAACGACCATACCTGACTTATCAACTTTCCCGGCGGCAAGGATGGTTAACAAAACTAGTAAACTCCTAAAAAAGGGGTGTCCCATCAAGTTGACTCAAGCATACACGTTTTCGCTAACAAAACAGTTTCAAAACATGGGATCAATATGGTCAAGGGGCACTTGCCTTGCTCCCGTGGCTCTTGTTGCTCAAGCGCCTCAAAGTCTTGGTGCTGTAGTTCTTTGTAGATGGCCTGTTTAGCTTGTCCTTCTACTCACGACCACACACATACAAAATTTACAGAAATCAATCATCATGCACAAACTTTACTCAAGATGCAATGGAGTAGATGGATGCAAATCCTATGGTGCTGTTTTATTAAACCAGTTTGTACATGTTCTTGCATGTTTTAATGGGCTTTCATGGGGTTTTATGATGAATAAGGGTGTAGGGATCAAGTGTGGACGTGGTGATGATCTTGACTCAAGATCTAGATCAATTCCACCGTCAAAAACTGATCAAAACATGATCTGTCCACATGAAAAAGTTTCTGTTCAAAGGGAGCGAAGAAAATAGATGCGTAGAAACAGCGACAACATCGTAAGATGGGTAACGAAGACCTACCTCACTTCCTTTTGGTGGCAGGGTCTTCCTCCTAGCGATGGCAGCAGCGGGAAGTTTTTCTATGGATGATTAGGGCAGGACAGATCGTCGGTTCTTTTTCCGGCGACGGCGAGGCGTGACGGGGCTTGTCAGCGGGCTCACCAGCGACTGAACTCTGGCAAAGGGGGTGTCTAAATCGGCGAGTTGGGGGCTAGGGCCTCCAAGTCACAGACTTGGAGGGGGAAAAAGGGAAAGAGGTTGTGGCCAAGGGGGGGGGGGGGGGGTTGGGTTCTATTTATAAGGGGGAAAAGAGAAGTCCTACTCAAATTGGAGCTCAAATAAAAGTCCAACCCAACTTTGGATCTCAAAAAACTTATCTTTTCAGTTAGGTGCGGCAGCCTTGGGGATTTTATCCCCCCCCCCAAAATATGGGGAAAATTTGGGGGAAATTGTGTCGGTACCCTCAGTACCGGGTATCCTCAGAGGCGAGCTCCGAGGGCGCCACGTGTCCAGCGGCCGCGCCTCCCTTCTCTTCAGAGGCGAGCTCTGAGGGTGCCATGTGTCCAGCGGCCAGACCTCACCCCTTCCGCAGGGATGAGCTCCGAAGGCGCCACGTGTCCATCGGCCGGACCTCACACCTTCCGCAGGGATGAGCTCCGAAGGCACCCTGTGTCCATCGGTCGGACCTCACCCCTTCCGTAGGGATGAGCTCCAAAGGCGCCACATGTCCATCGGCCGGACCTCACCCCTTCTGCAGGGATGAGCTCCAAAGGCGCCAAGTGTCCAGCAATGCCGGACCTCACCCCCTCCGCAGGGGTGAGCTCCGAGGGCGCCAGCCGGGGGACGTGTCGACAGCGCACTTCGACAAATTTGAATTGTCTTATTTCAGCTATCTTTTCCCATTCCCCACCATTTTTATGATTCTTTCTCCATTTCTATGGTTCCTTCCTCCATTTATACGGTTCTTTTCTCCATTTCTACTTCCTTTGTAATGTTTCTCTATATGAAAAATGTATGCAATGCATGAAAATTAATTTGAGGGTGTTACAGCTAGAAGGGAGAATGTGCCACGCTAGAAGAATCAAAACTTCCTCTTTCCTCAACGGCGAAGACACCAAGAGTAAGGGGCGATGGAGGGGCAGATATGGAGAAGGAAGGAAGAAGACGGGGTGCTGCACAAGACAGAAAGGCAAAGAGGAAAGATTGGCGAACGCAAAGCAGGCGAATGCGGAGAAAATCCTGGGGGCAAGGAAAGAGAATAAGGCGGGCAGGGCAGCGTCCGTGGGCTGACAACCGCCAGATGGAAGACGACCCCTCGTGATCACCACAGCCTCATGGAAACCGCCACCATAACATGAATCAACCCCGGATTAAAAACCGAAATAATCGCAAGGGAACCGAGTCAGAGCGGCGTCTCCTCGGTTCCCCCACGGAGAAACTACCCAAAAAGCACAAGGGGACCACTGGGCTGTAACCGTTGGGCGTTATGGCAAGAAATTTGAAACACGCCACAAGATCCGAGTCGAGCGGCGCCTCCTCAACCCCGGTGAAACCAGAGGGTGCGAAGGGCGACACAACTGCGGAAGAGAGGTAAGTCACCAACCTACATTATAGGGCTTGAAGTCCCAGGTTCGAAGGCCGGCCAACGGATGGCGCAGGAGCCGCCGGGGACGAACCCGAGCGAGGGGAAGCAGTCCGCGAAAAGACAATTTTGGGTGGGATGGATTCCCTCAAAGCTTCTAAGCTTGTAGCCGAGCCCCAGCACCGCAAGCGTCGAGGTAACTGTCACACCCGGTTTTTCTGAAGAACAACCAAGTGAATATCACATGTATGCCAGGATCATTTTCTCACATATGTGATGAAAAATAGTGAAGCATCATTTATTACAAGCCAGGGGTCGAATCTAAATAAGTCTTACATCGCAAATGTCTCAATGGACAATAGTACGTTCATCACAAGTAAATAAACTAGCAGCGGAATATTATTCTTTAGTGCTCCATCACAGGCGTTGGCCGGGGGTCTTCATGAACCTAAAAACCTTCCTCGGGTCCAAAATCTTGGTCATTATACACCACCTCATTATCTTGTCCTGAGCAGCAATATAAACCAACAAATATGCAAGGTTGAGTACCAATGGTACTCAGCAAGTGTGGGAAAATTATATCATGCATGGCTAGAACAAGGAGAGGTTGAACTCATGGTTAAAGCACTATGCAATTAATACCTATCACCTTAGCTTGTTAAGCACCTACATTACTACACAGGTGAAATGGTCCCAATCTCCCATCCCATCATCATAATCCAATAACCATAACATCATTTCCAATGTTAAGCTCCCCGCTTAACTTCCAAAACCATCACTCCTCTAATCATGAATAAGTCCAAGCCGCTCTTGACCGTGAGCACGGCTGTCAATACAGTTTTGACTCTGCAGAGTTTGTACCACTGTACCCACATGTAGTGATTTCATCCCCCGTTGCCGGGTGGACTAAAAGAACCTCCATTATGCCAGTGGCTACGATCCACATTCACACTTCCCAGGTGTGCAGCCAGGAGATCACTACGAAGCCTTTACAAAGGGATTCCTGACGAGCGTGGGCCCACTGAGGTTTCACCCCTAACAGCATACAAGAGGCTCCAACCCCGCTGCAGTGGCCCCCTCTTGAGCCTTGCGGTTCATATGGTAGTCCAGCTGACACCTACTCCCCGCACCATCCAACACGCCCATACTACGCCGGGGATACACCTAATTAATTGGCCAAGCTGCCCCATCTCAGCATGTGGTTGGCACTGTAAAGCCGGGTTACATGCTCCATGAACCGGTCCTTAGGATCCAGGCAAGTACTAAACACAAACCCAAGTCTCGTGCACCCAGCACACAACCAAAACATCCAACTTGCCTTGATCCCTACCTCTACATAACTCACAATATCTCATTCAAGAGTATGGTAAAATAAACTGATGATCTCATATCCCAAATGTCCCATTCTAAGCATGGCTAAGCATATGCATGTAAATAAATGACATGACAAAATAAATCCCAACCCAAGCTACAAGGAAACAAGGTAATGCAATTCTAGGGAAACATCCTAGCATGGGTTTCATCTTTCATTTGACAATGCAAATAATTCTATCTACACATCCTAGCATAGGTTCAAAGTGGTCAAGGACACTTGCCTCCTTCTTGCTGCTCTTGAAATGGGTAGTCCTGGTCTTGGAAAGGAATAACTTGCTCTTGAGCAGGTTCTACATCACACCATCACACATAGCAAGAGAAAAACAACAATCCATAAGACATAGTTCACACTTCCACTTCATACAAACCACACATTCACATTTATAAAAGTTCTTTACCATTATATGTGTTGTGGTTACTTTATGTGTGTTGAGTTGTGGCTTGCATGCACTTTTAACCATGTGTATATGATTCCTACTTTTATGTCCACATTTATACTTACATACTATTTATATGGGTTTCCAATAAATTTCTTATATTCAACTACTACACCTTTTCACTACCAAGTGTGTATGAAAAGTATTTTTCTTCCCCATATGTGCCTTCATAATTTCTACCAACCCTAAACTGAACTCTTTGGATTTTTAAAAACTCCATTTATCATTTTCTAGTTGCTATATTCTCAGATTTATATTCCTATGCATAATTGTGTATTTTATTATGAAATTAGTAATACACATCATCTAAACAGTATAGGTTCTGGTCCTAAATAATTTAATAACATATTTTAAACTTGGCCTCTGATGTAAACTATTTCATAATTATTTTCCCTATTTTTCTATAACTATTCTTTACTTAAAAATGTGTCCCTATACTAATAAATGTGATTAATAAATGAAACAGATTCATTTTAGCCCAAAATATATTTTTATCTCACTCCAAAGTTTTCTAAGTACTGAGAAAGTTTTTAATTAATTTTGACAATTATGTTTGTCCCACTTTTTAATTTTTAAACACTAGTTACATATTCAATTTTCTAAATTAAATACTAAACAGGGCTAAAATAATGAACTCACCCCATTACAGGGTCTATAATATTATTTTCATAATTTCCAGGGGTCTAGCTACACTTATCAGAGGTGTTTTTCCTAATTTTTATTAAGTCCAGGGGCTAAAACTGATTTTTAAATGAATTTACATGATTTTCTGGAGTTCCAGGGGCTAGATCAGAAGTTTCCGGGGCTAGCTCTTATTTCCCGAGAACCCCAGGGGGTAGCACGTAAGAATTCCAGTCTTTATAATGCGGGGCTGACGTGGACCGTCCGATTTTAAACCGACGGCTGAGATTATAACATCGAACCGGTACGCGGGGTTTTAAAGTCTACCGTGCGATTTAAAATAAACGGCGCACAAGCGGCCACATCGCTCTGATCGAGCGCGGGCGGCGCTGCCGGCGGCGCACGGCGGCGGGAAGCGGCAATCTCGCCGGAAAGTTTCGGATCCTCGAGAATTCTGCCTAGAACTGTGATCTTATGGCATAGATCGGTAGAGGGGAGGTCAGGGATCTCACCTCGGGGGTTTTCTTGAGCTCGGGGGTCCTGGAAAGTGATCGGCGGCGAGGTCCGAGGCAAAACCACGGCGAAGCTCGTCGGCGCTGGGTTTACACCGTAACTCTCCGAGTTTTCTGCACCTGCAAAGCTCCCCGGAGGCGGTGGATCAAGACCAGCGAGTTAGATCAGAGTTTCCGAGCTTAGATCGGCCAGAATTCACCGGCGAAGTCTCGGTGCTCACCGGAGTAAAAATCGGCGATCGCGTGGGAAAAACCGATCGGGGCTGGGGTTTTTATAGCCGGGGGAGGGCGGTGGGTCAGTTGTGATCGAGTTTGAGTCTTCTGGGACCGGAATTCGGGCTGAGGGACGCGGTATTCCGATCGGTTAAGATCGCGCGCGCGCGGGAGAGAGTCCGGGGTCGGCGCGAGCGAGGTTGGGGATGACAGGTGGGTCCCACCTGTCTGTGTGAGAGAGCGCGGGCGCGCGCGGCTGCGGGCTGGCGCGGGGGAAACTGGGCCGGCTGGCGGGTTTCGGCCCACTGGCCGGTTTTTTTCCGTTTTCTCTTTTTCTTTTTCCATTTCTTTTCTGATTTGAGTTTAATTTGAATTCCAGTTTGAATTTGAATTTTTGCAAAACATGCAACACGTCCAAAAATTTTTAAATTCCCCTCTGAACATGATTTAGTGTTTTGAATCAAAATTTTGGGGTGTTACAGCTCTACCCCCTTTAAAAGAAATCTCGTCCTCGAGATTGGTGATTCTAAGAAAACAATTCCGGAAATTGTGCCTTGAGCTCATCTTCCCGTTCCCAGGTGGCTTCCTCTTCCGAGTGATGCTTCCACTGCACCTTGCACATCCGGATTCTTTTATTTCTGGTGAGGCGTTCCATTGTCTCCAAAATCTTGTATGGTTGTTCGGCATAAGACAAATCTTCAGCTACATCCACTTCATTCATGGGTAACACCTCTTCAGGCGTCCTCAGACATTTCTTGAGTTGTGACACATGGAATACATCGTGCACATCCGATAGATGAACCGGTAACTCTAGTTGGTACGCCACTTCGCCTTTCCTTTCCAAAACCTGAAAGGGTCCGATGTATCGAGGTGACAACTTCCCTTTTACCTTGAACCGACGAAGTCCTCTGATAGGGGACACCTTGAGATAAACATAGTCTCCCACGTTGAAAACGAGCTCTCTTCTTCGTACATCGGCATAGCTCTTCTGGCGTGTTTGTGCTACCCTCAAGTTGTTGCGAATCTCCCTCACCTTTGCCTCGGTTTCTTGTAGCACTTCTGGACCAAACACTTTACTTTCTCCTGTTTGGTTCCAAAATAGGGGAGTTCTGCACTTCCTTCCATACAAAGCTTCAAACGGTGACATCTTCATACTAGCTTGATAACTGTTGTTATAGGAAAACTCCGCATACGGTAAGTTCTTGTCCCAACTCCTATTGTTTTTGAG
The DNA here is from genome assembly GCA_030760725.1 of Neostapfia colusana. NCBI lineage: Eukaryota > Viridiplantae > Streptophyta > Magnoliopsida > Poales > Poaceae > Neostapfia > Neostapfia colusana. The sequence continues at coordinate 37,723,939 of JASWHV010000016.1, forward strand.
TGCACATGCCCTTAACATATCTTCAAGGATCTGATTGGTTCTCTCCGTCTGCCCGTCAGTTTGGGGATGATAGGCAGAGCTGAAGTTCAGATGGGTTCCCATGGTTTCATGCAACTTCTGCCAAAACCTCGAAGTGAACTGTGTCCCTCGGTCCGACACTATCTTCTTTGGCACTCCATGGTAACACACGATCCTTGACATGTACAATTCTGCCAATTTGGATCCGCTGTAGCTTTCTTTCACGGGGATGAAATGAGCTACCTTGGTTAGCCTATCAATAATGACCCATATTGAATCATACCCGGATTGGGTCCTAGGCAATCCCACGACAAAATCCATGCTGATTTCTTCCCATTTCCATTCAGGCACTTTGAGTGGTTGCAATAATCCCGCGGGTCGTTGATGTTCTGCTTTCACCAACTGACATGTGTCACATAGGGCAACATGTTCCGCGACATCTCGCTTCATGCCATACCACCAATACCTGCTCTTGAGGTCCTGGTACATCTTCGTACTCCCAGGATGAATGGAATAGTCGGAATCGTGAGCCTCCTTCAAAATTAATTCACGGATCTCTTTTACTTATGGCACACAGATCCTTTTCTCGTGCCACACCGTTCCTTGTTCATCCTCTCTAAAACCAGGAGCTTTATTTTCCTTGATGAGCTGTCTGATCTCTTGTATCTTCTCATCATTCTTTTGGCCTTCGCGTATGTCTTGCTCGATTGTGGAGTCCACTTCCATGGCGATGGCTTCACCACTATTTACTAGACATAGATTGAGTCTTATAACCCCGTCCTTCAATTCTGCAGGCATGTCCTTCAAGCTCAACTTTTTGACCTGCACTTTTCGACTCAAAGCATCGGCCACGACGTTTGCTTTCCCGGGATGATAGTTGATGCCCACATCAAAGTCATTGATTAGCTCTAACCATCTCCTTTGTCTGAGGTTGAGATCTGGCTGTGTGAATATGTACTTCAAACTCTTATGATCCGTATATATCTCTGTCCTCTTCCCCATCAAATAGTGCCGCCAAATTTTCAACGCGTGTACCACTGCAGCTAGTTCTAGGTCATGTGTAGGATAGTTCTTCTCGTGCTTCCGAAGCTGCCGGGATGCATATGCCACGACATGTCCTTCTTGCATGAGAACACATCCCAACCCATTTCCAGAGGCATCGCAGTACACTGTGAAATTCTTCTGCATATCTGGCATAACCAACACTGGGGCTGTTGTCAATCTCTTCTTTAGCTCTTGAAAGCTCGTCTCGCATTGTGGCGTCCAGGTGAATGTGATTCCCTTCTCCAACAGTTTAGTGAGAGGTCTCGAGATCTTGGAGAATCCCTCAATAAACCGTCGATAGTATCCAGCCAAGCCCAAAAAGCTTCAAACTTCCCCGACATTTTCAGGGGTCTTCCACTTCTGGATATCCTCGATTTTGGCGGGGTCTACGGAGATTCCTCCCTCCGAGATTATATGTCCTAAAAAGGGAACTCTCTTCAGCCAAAACTCACACTTGCTCAACTTGGCATATAGTTGGTGTTCTCTCAGCCTCTGTAACACCAACCTTAGATGTTTCTCATGTTCTTCTTCATCTTTGGAGAAGACGAGAATATCATCTATGAAAACCACCACAAATTTGTCCAAATATTCCATGAATACCTTGTTCATGAGGTACATGAAATATGCCGGGGCATTGGTTAGCCCGAAAGGCATGACAGTGTATTCATACAGTCCGTACCGAGATAAGAAAGCTGTCTTGGGAATATCAGATTGCCTTATCTTGAGTTGGTGGTATCCCGACCTGAGATCAATTTTCGAGAACACACAAGCTCCCCTCAACTGATCAAACAAGTCTTCAATGCGGGGTAATGGGTACTTGTTCTTGATGGTTACCTCATTCAAAGCACGGTAATCCACCCATAACCTTTGGGTTCCGTCTTTCTTGGGCACAAATATCACCGGAGCTCCCCATGGTGAGGAACTAGGGCGAATATACCCCTTCTCCGTCAATTCTCTCAAATGATCTTTGAGCTCTTCTAGCTGCTTGGAGTCCATTCGATAAGGTCTCTTGTATATCGGGGCTGTTCCCGGTACTAGCTCAATTGCGAATTCCACGTCACGGTCGGGAGGCATACCTGGCAACTCCTCCAGAAAAACATCCAGATATTCCCTGATAGTCCTGATTTCCTCAACTTTCACCTCCACTTGATTTAATTTAATGTCCCTCCTAGGCTCGTGTATCGTTATGAACTTTACTCTTGTGCCACTGGGGTGAGTTAGTTCCACCGTTCTGGTCGAACAATGGATGATTCCTTTATGTTTGGTCAACCAATCCATACCCAAAATAATATCTATCCCTTGTGAATCTATCACTATGAGGTTAGCAGTAAATACTACCCCATTAATGTCTAGGTTCACTTTGGGACACACTTGTCTTGTCCTTATTTCTCCACCTGGAGAGTTTACCGCTAGCATATGGTTCATTTGTGTGGTTGCTAGGTCATGCTTCTTAACAAACCCTTGAGCAATGAACGAGTGGGTAGCACCAGAATCAAACAGCAGAGTTGCAAGGTGTAAATTGGCAGGAAACTTACCAACTACCACGTCGGGTGCTTCTTGTGCTTCCTCCATAGTGACGTGGTTCACCCGTCCTCTCATTACATTCTGCTGCTGTGGCTGCGTGGGCTTCTTCTTTGGACACTTATGGGCGTAGTGCCCCACTTCTCCGCAACTAAAACATTGCACCCCAATCTTAGATGCCTGGCCTTTGTTGTCTTGGGGTTGGTTTGGGGGTCCTTGCACTGCTGGTCGAGGTGGATATGCGGGGCGAGGCTGCTGCACAAACTGACGTTGCGGCTGCACTGGTGCTGCGGGAGGCCTGTAGTTTGGGTTGTACCCTCTTGGTGCTGAATAGGGTGCCGCAGCACGGCTCGTCTGCCCCGTAGGTTGCTGCATCATACGTGGGCGGGTGTTGCTCCCTGAGGCTTGATGTGACCACCCGGCCTTCCTCTTATTCTCATTTTCCAGGGCCTTTAGCTTCCTTTCTACCACAAATGCTCTGTCCACCATCTTTTGGAAGCTTTCATACTCATTTGAGGACATTGCACACTGCATATCTGCGGTAAGTCCTTCCACAAAACAATCTTGTTTCTGCTCATCAGTCTCTATGTCTCGTGGAGCATAACGGGATAGTTGAGTAAATTTAGTGAGGTATTCCCTCACCGTCATGTTTCCCTGCTGCAGTCCCAAAAACTCCTTCCTCTTGTTTTTGAGTTCATCTCTTGGGATGTAATGGTTGCGGAAGCTACGCTTGAACTCTTCCCAAGTGATGTTCTCAGGGTCATGATGGGCGGCCATATAGGCGGTCCACCAATCAGCAGCAGGTCCATGCAATTGATGAGAGGCAAACAGCACCCTCTCATACCCTTGGCATTGTGTAATCCTCATCTTACTTTCAATGGTCTTCAGCCAATCATCTGCCTCCAGAGGTTCAGCAGCACTTGCAAACTTTGGAGGTTGAGTTCCTAGAAATTCACTCAACCTTGGTTGGCGTGGTGCCGCTTGTGGAGGTGGAACTTGATGCAAGTTGGCCACCACTTGAATCAAGTTCTGGATGAGCTGATTTTGATTCTCCAGCATTTGGTGGAGAGGATCAACTTCTTCACGGCGACCACCCCGGTCCTGGCCTCCAGAAAGATGAGGGTTGCATGTCTCATCGTTGTTGTTGGCGGGGTTGGCAGCACGTCCTTTTCCTCTTCCGGCCATCTGGCAGAATCAACCAATGTCAATTTGAAATCATTTAGCATCATCTTACTACTTTCATTTGTTTGTACTTTGAAGTGTTGAGGCTTTGTTATGCTTTTACGAGGGTTCATATCTCACACCAAATAAATGCACTATTATTTCCTGTGGGTTCACACACCAAAGCAAAACAATCTGAAGACGAGGCTGTGGACAATCGCTCATGGCTTCCACAACTCACGTCACACACCAAGCATTATCACACCATTAACTACGTAACGACTCGACTACTCGACCTCTTGCTAGCTAAGGGAAAGACTCTACACTACTCGTTCTCTTGAGCTGGCTCCTCGGGATCTTCCTCCTCATTTCGGCTACCTTCTGACTCTGCTTTGGGTGGGGAGGCTGCTGGTGGAGAAGTGCGATGACGCCTGATCGCTCGGCGATCCGGGGAGTCAGGAGTCCATGTATCATTCACGGTGACACACAGTTCATTCCCATCTCCTCTTTCTCTCGCCTTTAAGCAAGCTCGCAGCAACGCCTCCGTTTCCTTCAGGGTGTCTCGGACATCCTGAAGCTCTTGTTGACACTCCTGCAGTCGAGTGCTGAGCATAGCAGCATCCTCCAAGCACAAGTCCATGTGCTCATGGGAAGTCCCTTGCTGCACCGGTGGGTACTTGTACTCCGTGGTACCACTCTCACGTTGGAGGACATACATGTACTCAGTTTTGTCCAAGTGGCGACGATAGATGTGACTCTGGCAGGTGATGGCCTCCCAGGTGACATCTTTCTCCGCGTCAACTTGTGTTGCTCGACAAGCTGGAGAGTGGTGAATCTTAAGCAGCTGATTCTCGTGTATAATCCTCATCTCCGAACTCCATTCTTCCCTCTTCTCACGGATGGTCCTGGTGGAGTTATAGTGGATGATTAGCTTGCCCGTATTGCCTGCGGCTTCGAGCATACGTCGAAGACGGCGCAACAAGTCTCCTACCGCCAATCCGTAGGAAAGGTACGTCACTGGACGACTCTCCTCTCTTTCGGCAAGGGCAACTACGGGAACTCTCCCTCCTGTGGACTTGCGAGCGGTGCGAATCATGCGAACCATCTAAAACAAAATAATTTAAAATTAGGTTAGATAAACTTTTTAAACAAAAATCCCATTTTGAATGAAAATTTGGGGTAAGATGAAGAAAATGACTCCTTAAATAACACTCTTCAGCCCACACCTTGGAAAATAGTTTTTAAGAAAATAGGGCCCTTAAATACGTCCATTTCTACCTAGGTCCACGTTCCTACGGGCAACCTTGGCTCTAATACCACCTCTGTCACACCCGGTTTTTCCGAAGAACAACCAAGTGAATATCACATGTATGCCAGGATCATTTTCTCATACATGTGATGACAAATAGTGAAGCATCATTTATTACAAGCCAGGGGTCGAATATAAATAAGTCTTACATCGCAAATGTCTCAATGGACAATAGTACGTTCATCACAAGTAAATAAACTAGCAGCGGAATATTATTCTTTAGGGCTCCATCACAGGCGTTGCCCGGGGGTCTTCATGAACCTAAAAACCTTCCTCGGGTCCAAAATCTTGGTCATTATACACCACCTCATTATCTTGACCTGAGCAGCAATATAAACCAACAAATATGCAAGGTTGAGTACCAATGGTACTCAACAAGTGTGGGAAAATTATATCATGCATGGCTAGAACAAGGAGAGGTTGAACTCATGGTTAAAGCACTATGCAATTAATACCTATCACCTTAGCTTGTTAAGCACCTACATTACTACACAGGTGAAATGGTCCCAATCTCCCATCCCATCATCATAATCCAATAACCATAACATCATTTCCAATGTTAAGCTCCCCGCTTAACTTCCAAAACCATCACTCCTCTAATCATGAATAAGTCCAAGCCGCTCTTGACCGTGAGCACGGCTGTCAATACAGTTTTGACTCTGCAGAGTTTGTACCACTGTACCCACATGTAGTGATTTCATCCCCCGTTGCCGGGTGGACTAAAAGAACCTCCATTATGCCAGTGGCTACGATCCACATTCACACTTCCCAGGTGTGCAGCCAGGAGATCACTACGAAGCCTTTACAAAGGGATTCCTGACGAGCGTGGGCCCACTGAGGTTTCACCCCTAACAGCATACAAGAGGCTCCAACCCCGCTGCAGTGGCCCCCTCTTGAGCCTTGCGGTTCATATGGTAGTCCAGCTGACACCTACTCCCCGCACCATCCAACACACCCATACTACGCCGGGGATACACCTAATTAATTGGCCAAGCTGCCCCATCTCAGCATGTGGTTGGCACTGTAAAGCCGGGTTACATGCTCCATGAACCGGTCCTTAGGATCCAGGCAAGTACTAAACACAAACCCAAGTCTCGTGCACCCAGCACACAACCAAAACATCCAACTTGCCTTGATCCCTACCTCTACATAACTCACAATATCTCATTCAAGAGTATGGTAAAATAAACTGATGATCTCATATCCCAAATGTCCCATTCTAAGCATGGCTAAGCATATGCATGTAAATAAATGACATGACAAAATAAATCCCAACCCAAGCTACAAGGAAACATCCTAGCATGGGTTTCATCTTTCATTTGACAATGCAAATAATTCTATCTACACATCCTAGCATAGGTTCAAAGTGGTCAAGGACACTTGCCTCCTTCTTGCTGCTCTTGAAATGGGTAGTCCTGGTCTTGGAAAGGAATAACTTGCTCTTGAGCAGGTTCTACATCACACCATCACACATAGCAAGAGAAAAACAACAATCCATAAGACATAGTTCACACTTCCACTTCATACAAACCACACATTCACATTTATAAAAGTTCTTTACCATTATATGTGTTGTGGTTACTTTATGTGTGTTGAGTTGTGGCTTGCATGCACTTTTAACCATGTGTATATGATTCCTACTTTTATGTCCACATTTATACTTACATACTATTTATATGGGTTTCCAATAAATTTCTTATATTCAACTACTACACCTTTTCACTACCAAGTGTGTATGAAAAGTATTTTTCTTCCCCATATGTGCCTTCATAATTTCTACCAACCCTAAACTGAACTCTTTGGATTTTTAAAAACTCCATTTATCATTTACTAGTTGCTATATTCTCAGATTTATATTCCTATGCATAATTGTGTATTTTATTATGAAATTAGTAATACACATCATCTAAACAGTATAGGTTCTGGTCCTAAATAATTTAATAAAATATTTTAACCTTGGCCTCTGATGTAAACTATTTCATAATTATTTTCCCTATTTTTCTATAACTATTCTTTACTTAAAAATGTGTCCCTATACTAATAAATGTGACTAATAAATGAAACAGATTCATTTCAGCCCAAAATATATTTTTATCTCACTCCAAAGTTTTCTAAGTACTGAGAAAGTTTTTAATTAATTTTGACAATTATGTTTGTCCCACTTTTTAATTTTTAAACACTAGTTACATATTCAATTTTCTAAATTAAATACTAAACAGGGCTAAAATAATGAACTCACCCCATTACAGGGTCTATAATATTATTTTCATAATTTCCAGGGGTCTAGCTACACTTATCAGAGGTGTTTTTCCTAATTTTTATTAAGTCCAGGGGCTAAAACTGATTTTTAAATGAATTTACATGATTTTCTGGAGTTCCAGGGGCTAGATCAGAAGTTTCCGGGGCTAGCTCTTATTTCCCGAGAACCCCAGGGGGTAGCACGTAAGAATTCCAGTCTTTATAACGCGGGGCTGACGTGGACCGTCCGATTTTAAACCGACGGCTGAGATTATAACATCGAACCGGTACTCGGGGTTTTAAAGTCTACCGTGCGATTTAAAATAAACGGCGCACAACCGGCCACGTCGCTCTGATCGAGCGCGGGCGGCGCTGCCGGCGGCGCACGGCGGCGGGAAGCGGCGATCTCGCCGGAAAGTTTCGGATCCTCGAGAATTCTGCCTAGAATTGTGATCTTATGGCATAGATCGGTAGAGGGGAGGTCAGGGATCTCACCTCGGGGGTTTTCTTGAGCTCGGGGGTCCTGGAAAGTGATCGGCGGCGAGGTCCGAGGCAAAACCACGGCGAAGCTCGTCGGCGCTGGGTTTACACCGTAAGTCTCCGAGTTTTCTGCACCTGCAAAGCTCCCCGGAGGCGGTGGATCAAGACCAGCGAGTTAGATCAGAGTTTCCGAGCTTAGATCGGCCAGAGTTCACTGGCGAAGTCTCGGTGCTCACCGGAGTAAAAATCGGCGATCGCGTGGGAAAAACCGATCGGGGCTGGGGTTTTTATAGCCGGGGGAGGGCGGTGGGTCAGTTGTGATCGAGTTTGAGTCTTTTGGGACCGGAATTCGGGCTGAGGGACGCGGTATTCCGATCGGTTAAGATCACGCGCGCGCGGGAGAGAGTCCGGGGTCGGCGCGAGCGAGGTTGGGGATGACAGGTGGGTCCCACCTGTCTGTGTGAGAGAGCGCGGGCGCGCGCGGCTGCGGGCTGGCGCGGGGGAAACTGGGCCGGCTGGCGGGTTTCGGCCCACTGGCCGTTTTTTTTCTGTTTTCTTTTTTTCTTTTTCCATTTCTTTTCTGATTTGAGTTTAATTTGAATTCCAGTTTGAATTTGAATTTTTGCAAAACATGCAACACGTCCAAAAATTTTTAAATTCCCCTCTGAACATGATTTAGTGTTTTGAATCAAAATTTTGGGGTGTTACAGTAACCCCCGGACGGTTCGGCAACGAGCCGCCCGAGCCAACGAAAGAGCTCAGGAACCACGCGCAGGCCTCAAGCTTGGAATTAATGAAATGTGGGCAACAAATCCTCGACCAAAAATCCCCACGACACGAAGCAGATCCAAAGGTTCCTGCCATCCAAACGAAGAGGACGAATGGGTTTCAATCGACTCCACCTCATAGGCAGCTTACTGGGCTTGGAGGCTCGGCGTTCGAGATAAGCCCCCGGTCGACCCGACCCCTCCGAAGCACGAATGGTTCACGGATGGGGGGGGGGGGGCGAGGCAAACTCGTCCTGAACGACAACCCGGCCTCTCGAAAGAGGGACCCGGGGGCTCACCTCAGAACCACAGCGGGAATGACCAACGGTCATGACCGGCCCCTGGAGTTTCACATGTCGTGACTATGTAAATAAGCCAAGTACTAATTACTCTTTTTGTTTATTGTTTCGATTGTGCAGGAGCGAGGACAATTGAGGTTCATCCCCTGGCCGACCACGAAGGATTACTAGTCAGAAATCCCATACACCGACACATATACTCTAAAAATCTACTCCCAAAGTATATTCTCTCCTCTTTCCAGCATACTCTAAAAGATTCTCCTCTTTTCAGAACGTGTTAAGGAACTCGTCTTACTCTGAAACTATACTTATTAACTACCACTCATTCTTTAATATTACTTTCCATCCTTTTTCTTCAGTTTTTCCTTCAACCTGAACAAGTGCATATCAAATACATGCACAGATAATTTCATGATCAAATTGATATATGCTTACAGATCATTTCACATATCACAGCCACGCTACATGCAGAGGCACTCAGACATGTCTAGTAGCAAGCTCAAATCCCTGCACCGAAGTCCATCTTTCCTGAAATAAGGATTGTCATATAGAATTGGGCTTCTAATATAAGTTATGTTTCTCTTCCGGGAGGAATAATATTAAGCCAGGAATAAGCATATGATTAGCCAATTGGATCTATGTGGTTGCTTGACCAGTATATGGCATCCATCATAGTGTATCTTATAATCAATTGTAAATACAAAACAAACAGCAACGTTCCTACACAGTCAAGATTTGTTGAGGATACAATTGTTACCTACCTCCTAAGGAGGCTGTTGGTGGTTGGATCCAAGAGGGTGAAAAGCGAGATGGCGAGGTGCTCCTGTGAGATGAAGCTGCATCCCATGTTACTGGACAGCACAGCGTCCACCTCGAACACCTGCTTGCTCTCGACGGTGATGCCACAGCACTCCTCTCGCACGCGTGAGATGCCAATCCCGGACAAGAGGAACCCGCCGGGGGAGTGGTCCCCGGTGATGAGGCTGAGCAGCAGGTGGCGCTACGCCACGGAGGGTTCCCCGAGCCCCCAGGCCTCCTGCTGCGCCAGCACCACCGCCCTCCTGCCCCCTGCTGCGCCGCACCGCGCCGGCACTGCCAGCCTCCGTCCGGCGCCGCGTCCCCCGGCCAGCAGCACACCTCCATCGCTTCTTTGGCTGCGGCGTAGCCGGGGAAGCACCGACATCCTCGTCCAAGACTCCTTTCTTCCTCTTATTTTGACACGCTTGAAGGAACGACAACTGTCGTCAAGTTCATCCAGTGTGCGCTCTCGGGGGCGGATTTCTGTAGATTGCACTCTTTTCCAGCATGCGATCCAGTACTCTGGTGCGGGGCAAAAAATCGCCCGTAACGCCACTTCTCCAGTCCTGCACGGCTTACAGCTCGCCGGTGCGAGCAGTCTTATAGATTCCTTTTGAGTCAGCAGTAGATTATTACAATTAAATCACTTTAATTTGCTATGCAAATTAGCTAGATTAGACGGTAGAAATCGAGTAGTTGAAATCAACTCGCGATTCATAGGACTTCTGGTAACTACGGGTATGGTGGAAATATTTTGAATCATGTGAGGATAATTCGAGACCGAGCAAGTTTGCAGGTTGGAGCAGAAAATATGTGTTAGGCTTGCATGTATCCATTAAGGACTGTACCAATGTAGCCTTGTTGGACAAATCTGAGCTTACCGATTGCATTCTAGTGATATGTACACTAGTAAACTGATGTAATTCGGTCACCCTGATCATGAAAATCATTCCACCATCCTAGGTTTGAGTAAGGGAGTGCAGGAGGGGTAGCCGCTAACGGGTGACATCCGGGATATGCATCACGTGTAGGGACCATCTGACCTGAATGTAGCCTAGAGGGGGGTGAATAAGCTTTTTGAATTTCTGCAACACTTAATGAAACGTGTTAGATTCCAGAGACCGGACTAGTACGGGGTTAGTCAGAAAGTTGAAAAGGTAAATTTTTTTGATCTTTTTATTCATTTTTTCAGCGGAAGATAATAAACTATGCTAGTGATTCAACTACGTATGTAGGAACTCCAATTAACAAGTAGATCACAAAAGTAACTTGGATTTTAACTACGAATAATATGAAGCCCTAATCTGCAAGTATAATAAATAATCAAAAGAGAAGGGAACAAACACAAGAATTTATGCAGAGGTTCAATCCCACCCATGGATCTACATCCTCGTTAAGGAGCCCACAAAGGTCCGGGTCTTCCCAACCCTTTCCTCTCCAAGTTACCACAAAGGCCAACTTGGTTCTTCACTATCACAAGAGGGTAACTACAATGTTTTGGGGCTTTCTCACAAACTTAGGTCTCCCACAATGTTACAATCAAAGCTGAAATCAACTTCACACGAAGGATTACACAAATGACAGAAAGAGTGTGTGAGATAACAAACCAATAGCTCAATGGCGATGAGATCTTCCCTCTCCCTTTCCCAATCTCCCAAATCCCCAAGAACTAGATATTAGGGCTTTAGAATATGTGGAGAGGAGTGTTTTTTGAGCTCTTGAAGGCAGCGGCGGCGTTAGGTTTGTGAGTTGTAAAATGAGTTGGGGGTCTCCTTATTATAGAAGTCCCGACATGTCCCCGTTGGGATTTTAGAAGTCCAGACTAGTCCGTTGTCAACACTGGACTAGTTCAGTATTCTATTTCAAGTTGAGTCCCGCCACCATTTAAGTTTTGAAAGAGTTAAACCCTAATATAATGGATTAGTCCGCCGATGTCATATAGAGAGGGCTTGTTCATTTCGAAATGGACTAGTCTGTGTGTATTGGACTAGCCCGGTGTGACACCGGACTAGTGTGATGTCACTGTTGACGGTCGTTAAGTACCATTTTCGACTGTCAATATTACTCAGTTATGTGAAGGAATAAATATTTATTTCACGCATTACCCTAGGTATAAACTTCATAAACAAAGCTTTTGGTAAGAAATAACCATTGAGGTAGCATGTAGGGCCCCTAGGAATAGCCATCTCCAAAATCCTACTTTACGCTTCATGCATTGTTGGGTGGCTATTACTATGTTTCTTAGAGGTGTTATTAGGATTATTCGAGAGGATGAACTAAAGATCCAATTTGCCATGGTTAGAAAGATAAAAATTGCTCCCGTAAAGGCTATGATTTATCAGTGGTTAGAAAATTTTAAGATCACAGGTCCTATAGAGTGCACTTCATTAGTTACCCACATTGCTATAAGAATAGGAGCTTTAGAAAATACATCTATTGCTTATATCCCAACAGCTCGCTATTTTATCAATGAGGATTATCTTGTTCAAGGACACACTCTAAAACATGGACCCGATGACTCTTTATTGTTTTTCTTCCCCGGCTATGTAAATGAGATCCGGTTACCTAGGATCTACATTTATATAAGTGTTGGGAGCTAACCGTTGCTCTTCGACCTCTCGAAGCAGCCTGCAGGAGTAATGTTTCAAGCAGGATCACAAGGAGTTAATCAAGAAATGCAGCCATGACGATGCCACCATGATACACTCCTACCCATGAGTACCAAGGGGAAGTGGATCCATCGGGGGATACACCTGGATGTACCCGACCTCAACCGTATGAGGCAGGAGGATCATCGTGGCAATACACATCTAGTGGCCAATGGGCCACTAGAGGAGGATGGGAACCATACAGTTCTCACTCAAGCTCAATTAGCTTGCCTCCTTCATGAATGAGTGTTCGACATTCCTTTTCGGCTAGAGGTTATTGTGACCTTAGCCAAGGAAGGACGGATCTCACTCAGCGGATGGGAGACCTTGAAGTGAGGAATGGAGACATCCTCAACACACTTCAAGATCACATTCAAGGCACCCACGATTGGCAGCAACAAATTGATGTCCAGTTCAACAACATCAACGCCACGCTGCAACAACAACAGGTCGACCTCATGGCCTATTTCCGCCATCAAGGGTTCAACCGTTATTACGAAAGTTGATGAAGAACAAGCTTGGGGAGGACCCCCACTTGAGATAACTTGTATCACCTTGCATTTTCATTTCCTTTTCCATCTGACATTTCATTTAAAAGAAAGAAAAAAATAGTATAGGATTTGAATTGAATAAATGATGCGCGATAAGAATGTTATGCCTTTGCATGAGTTGAAATGATGAATAGTTGCTCTGTTTTATTTTTTCATAGTCCTTAGTATACAACTTAGTATTCTCCAACTATTGAGTTTAATTGTTCTAATTAACTTTATCTTGAACTTAGAATTTGTGGGTAGCATAAGTTGCATCTAATTCTAGGTTGTTGTGAGATATGTTATATCAATTGAGCTGCTAAATCCTAACTAAGGTGAAACTTAATATCCCGGGAAATATCAGTTGGTTCAAATTTGAAAGTTTCCTCACTTGAGTAGAACTTCCTACCAGAGCCATATGATATTTTCACTAGATAACACCTTATGCATATGCTATTTGCTTTCACATTGAGCCTAGTCAAACTAGTATAAACCTATGTGAGATTCTTTTCATACTTCTATGATCAAGATATCATGTGTACATGCTAAACTTGTGCACTAGAAGTTAGCAATTTGTCCATCATACCGTTCCACCACAAAAAGATACTCCGTATTTTCCATGTCAAATACTCTTAGGATTTATTGAAAAAAGGGAGTAGAAGATATGTCTACAAGAAAATGAAAATGAAAAAGAAAATGCATGCTCACAACACATGAGCATGAGAAAAAATAAGAAGAAAATAAATTAGCCATGTTTCATCCTTACAATAAAGAGAGTCCACAAAAAGGAGTTATCTTCCACCTCCACATATCATCCATCACACATCCACATCTTGATCTATAGTATGATTTGTTTTCTCCTAAGGCTTACTCTTTTGACTTGGCAAAATATGTGATGCAAAAATGCCTACTCTTGTTTCCTGCCAAGCTCCACAAAGGCCATATTTAGAGGTAGGACCAAAAGATGCATTGCCTTGGTGAGGATAATTCCACTTACAAATAAGAGTGATTGAGAGTATCATTCGAGGAAACATGAAAATTGAAAACCATTCGAAACTCTTCGAACTTTTAGCAGAACTTAGAATTTTGGTGATGCATGCTTGATTTGCTTGTTCTATCTTTCAACCACCCAAGAAGAGGAAAAGACATACACACCGTATTGACTAAGTAAAAATGGTGAGTACCATTGCCAATTTATTCAATACAAGGTAGAATATTGTAACACCCTCAAATTCATTTCCATTCATTGCATACATTTTTCATGTATAGAAACATTATAAAAGAAGTAGAAATGGAGAAAGAACTATAGAAATGGAGAAAGAACTATAGAGATGGAGAAAGAACCATAGAAATGGAGAAAAGAACCATAGAAATGCAGAAAGAACCATAGAAATAGAGGAAGGAACCATAGAAATGGAGAAAGAACCATAGAAATGGAGGAAGGAACCATAGAAATGGAGGAAAAACCACGAAATGGAGAAGGGGATATAGAAATGGAGAATGGGGCATAGAAATGGAGAAGGGCAATGTAGAAATGGAGAATGGGGCATAGAAATGGAGAGGGGAATATAGAAATGGAGAATAGGACATAGAAATGGAGAGGGAAATGTAGAAATGGAGAATGGGACATAGAAATGGAGAGGGAATGTAGAAATGGAGCAAGTGACATAGAAATGGTGAGGAATGGGAAAAAGATAGCTGAAATGAGCCATTCTCAAATTTCCCATAAAATTGCTAAATTCCCCAATTTCCCAAAAAGGGAATTTTCCCCACATTTTGGGGATAAAATCCCCAAGGCTGCCGCACCACAAGAGATAAGTTTGTTAAGATCCCAAAAAATTGAATAGGACTCTTATTTGAGCTCCAATTGGTGTAGGACTCTCCCTTTCCCCCCTTATAAATATAACCCTTACCCCCTCGCCGAAATCCTATCTATTTTGGACGTCCCCCCTGCTGCCAAGCCCCCTTCCTCTCTATTTTGGACGTCCCCCCTTGCCGGAATTTGGCCGCCCCGTCATGCCCCGCCGTCGCCGGAGAAGAAGCCCGACGATCTGTCCTGCCCTAATCCTCCATAGAAAAATTCCCCATTGCTGCCATTGCTAGGAGGAAGGCCCTGCCACCAAAAGGAAGTGAGGTAGGTCAATATTACCCATCTTACGATGTCGCCGCTGTTTCTATGCATCCGTTTTATTCGCCCCCTTCGAGCAGAAACTTTTACGTGTGGACAGATCACATTTTGATCAATTTTTAATGGTGGCAT
Source organism: Neostapfia colusana (assembly GCA_030760725.1). NCBI lineage: Eukaryota > Viridiplantae > Streptophyta > Magnoliopsida > Poales > Poaceae > Neostapfia > Neostapfia colusana. The sequence continues at coordinate 37,739,012 of JASWHV010000016.1, forward strand.
TGATCTATATCTTGAGTCAAGATCATCACCACGTCCACACTTGATCTCTACACTCTTGTCCATCATAAAACCCCATGAAAGCCCATTAAAACATGGAAGAACACGTACAAACTGGTTTAATCAAACAGCACCATAGGATTTGCATCCATCTACTCCATTGAATCTTGAGTAAAGTTGTGCATGATGATTGATTGCTGTGAATTTTATATGTGTGTGATCGTGAGTATAAGAACAAGCTCAAGAGGCCATCTACGAGGAACTACAGCACCAAGACTTTGAGACGCTTGAACAACAAGAACCACGGGAGCAAGGCAAGTGCCCCTTCACCATATTAATCCCATGTTTTGAAACTGTTTTGTTTGTGAAAACTCGTACGCTTGACTCAACTTGATGGGACACCTTTTATAGGAGTTTACTAGTTTTGTTAACCATCCTTGTCGCCAGGAAAGTTTATGAGTCGGGTATGGTCGTTTTTCTTTTTTGCTTCGCTTAATCCACGGGATACGGGAAGCTGAAATAAAACATGTCTAGCTACTGCACTCATATGAATAATGCTGATGAGAACTTGATGATGTTAATGGGCATGGAATAGGGGAGATCTAGGCAATCTTGGTTCGTGAATGTTGCTGGATGAGATGGTGGAACTTGCCGTAGATCTAAGGACCGGTCATGCGAGAATATGCCAGGAAAACAGTGCCACCACAAGGCCAAGTATGGTGCAGCTTAGCTGATTAATTAGGTGTGTTGATAGCTTGTTATGGACCGTGGATGGCGCGGGGAATGGGAGTCGAGGAGGACTGCCCTGGGAACTGCACGGCACAAGAGGGAGCCCGCGGGTGCGAGAATGGTGATTCGAGCCTGCCGGTGAAACCTCAGTGAGTCCATACATCTAGTAGCCCCTTTGTAAAGGCTATTTTTTGATCTATGTGCCATAACCCGACGGTTGAGTACTGGTATAACGGAGGTTCTGCAGTCGCTGACGGGTGACGAAATCACAAACTTGTGGGTAAAGTGGTGCCACCTCTGCAGAGTGTAAAACTATCATGATAGCCGTGCTTCCGGTCACAAGCACCTGGCCAACTTCCATGATTAGAAGGGAAAACTTTGGATGGTTATTTGGTATGGTTATGGATGGTCATTGGGATTGGTTTTGGAACTGTTTGAGTCATGACAATGAGTTTGGCTTTGGCTATATGAATATGGGATGGATATGAATATTTATGAGCATGAGATGAACTTGAGAAAGATTAATGGCTGGATGAGACTTGATAAACGGTGAATTATGATGAAAGAATGTTGCTGTTTTACTTGGTCATATTGGGATTAAACTCACCTAGACTTAGTTGCTGTTTTTATCATGTTTGTGAAATAAAATTTTCTTGCTGCAATGAGCCTTTTTTATTTCCTACCTTGTTGTGAGCTACATGTCATACTTTTCCCGCACTTGCTGAGTATGACATGTACTCACCCTTGCATTATCACAAAAACATCAGCAACAGGAGAAGAGTACTTCGAGGACCATGTGGAGTACTAGGTGTGCGAACTACCGTCAACATGCCTGTGGAGTTGAAGATGGAGCCTTCTGCTATTTAGTTATTTCCGCTGTCGTTTAGAGACTTCCGCTGCAAGAATAAGTTAGAGATTCATGAGTGAGACAATGAGTCGATGTAATAAAGTACTTAACCACTATTTATTCGTGATTATATTCTGAATTCAGTTTGTGGATTACATGTGTATGTGTGATGAACATCCTGGGCACACATATGCATTAACTTGGTTCTGTTTTCGGAACCGGGTGTCACAAATATTTTGTCGTGCACTTGGTAGTATTGAAAAGTAGAACATTGTAGAAAAAAACTCTTGATCAACAATCTAAGTCTTGACCTTTGCTTCAGGACGAGCAAAGTATAAGCTTGAGGAAGCTTTTTGATGGTCGTCAAGTACCATTTTCTACTGTCAGTATTACTCAATTTTGTGAACATAAACATTTCTTGAACGCATTACCCTTGCAAATAAACATTTCTTCCACTTGTACCTGGAAAGAAATGTGCATGTAGAGAAAATATGCAGAATTGAGGAGGATTTAGGGGAGCAAACCTAAAATATACACTTCCAGCCAATCAGAGGATGACATGTGGCAGCCCATGGACCCAATGGCCCATTTTCAGGAGTATCTGAGGGATTCCAATGGCATATCACTCGGTAAACACCTGAGTGCCCACCTGGAAGCCACCCGAAGGAAGCACACCGGGTCTGGGGCCACCCTAGGGTCGGCCGAAACAGGGGCTCGTCCGACCTGGTCCTGCCCCCAAACCCGGTGATCCTCCATGTGTCGACTCCCTATGGCTCCCTGAAGTCACTTCTGGTGGATCCACATGCATATTTTGGCAAGAACCCACCCCCCTCACTTCTCACACACACCACTTGAGTAATACTCTCTTGTATACGCACTCATTCCAAGTCTCTAGTGGAGTTTAGGCTGTAGGAAGGAGCCTCTAGTTCCTAAGTCGACTTTGGGAAAGGTATGGCTCATGTATCTTTTCCTTTTTTTATGACTTTATTATTATTGGTAATATTAGTATTCTTTTATTCATATGTTTGGATGAAGCGTTTCTTTTTTGATTGTGGAATCCATGTATGTGGTAGGTTTATATGTTATTATGATAGTATAGTAAAATTGTTATTATGTTATCATAAAGACAATAGGCCTCCACTATAGTCTAATTAGTATTATATGAATATGTTAGTATGAATAATATAGTGCTTGGCCCCACCATTGGTTCAATGATGTTTAGGTTAGTCATTGCCTTAGGATGGTAATTGTACTGTAGCTCCTAAGGTATTTACTTAGTATGCAAGCGTGGTGCTTGGATAGTTAAGTAGTGTTGGATGTCTCGTAGACCCACGGATTGTAGGGGTAGGTGGGCAGGTGGTGACAGCCCTATTTGTCCATTGTAATCCCCCACTTCCGTTTATGCCACAGGATCTTGGCGGGACTCACTCTGGTATTACCAGGGGTAAGCCCGTGCGTGATATGTTGGACCAATAAGCCCTAGTATTCACTACTAACATTTGCATGTGTATATTATATAGGCTATGCATATGTATAATAGAAGCATATTAGGAACAACCCTTATCTTAGTCTAACTCTCATTAGGACTATCTTACCCTTAGAGTAGATTGCTCAGTGTGTGTCACACTACCCCATCACTATCCTTTTTATCCATCCTCCTTGGTTTCCTACTAGAACAACCTATCCTATCCATCATCTTGCTACTCTTTACCTTCCTTTGGGAAATACTATACCCTAGGGATTACTCTTGGGTGAAATGCTACAACGGTATCTTCCGTTTGCTTGCGGAACTCATCTTGCTTTGGCCCTAGGTTAGCCTAGTTGTCATAAGTCTTGATGGCATCTGTCGAAGTGTGTGGTCGACACTTCCCCCGGACCTGCTCTGGGCAGCCCGCGGAGGTTCTTTTTCGGAGGGGCTAGTCGCTTGCGGAGAGCTTCAGCGTAAGGGACGAGTGAGGGAGAAGCTTGACACAGCGAGTTTTACGTGGTTCGGGCCGCCAGAGCATAAAACCCTACGTCCACGTTGAGCAGAGGTGCTCGATGTATTGCTTGTTGCTCAGAACCGGAGTCCTGAGCTTGAGGGTGAGTTATGTCTAGGGTGCAAGTTGCTGGAGTGCAAACCCCTGCTAACGTTGCCTATCCGAGCCTTCTATAGTCCAAGGCTCGAGCGGCTTACAAGGGGGCCCCGGGACCCGACAGGTGGTCCCGGGGAGATTGCCTGCCGACTATCGTATCTGCAGTTATGTCGGTAGTTGTCTCTAACGAAGGCTTCAGAGTCTTCGTTCTGCCGCCCCGCCCATGCCGCAAGCTAGTCGTAGTGGTTGATGACGGCGGTGGCGGCAGGGGATGTCTTGTCGCTGTGTTTATTAGCTGGCAGGTTCTGACACAGCGCGCCAGTCTGCGATGCGACTGGGCGCAACGGCACCTAACAGAGGCGTGCTCCGTGTCTTCGCGTCTTGGGAAGGCGCGGGCCTTGAATACCTTGTACGGGCAAGGTATGGTGCGTCTTTACGCCTGCTGCCTACCGCGCGGGGGCAGGCAGCGCCGCCCTGCAGGCCACGTGGTGGGGCCGGAGCTCTCCTCTGAGGAGAGGGAGGTCCGGCCCCATGGGACACGTGTAGCCTTCGGACCTCTACCCACGGAGGGGGGAGGTCCGACTTCTGTCGGCCACGCGGCGGGCCCGGAGCTCTCCTTCGAGGAGAGGGAAGTCCGGCCCCGCGGGAGACGTGGGACCCTCGGAGCTCTCCATGCGGAGGGGGGAGGTCCGGCTGCTGCTGGCCACGTGGCGGGCCCGGAGCTCTCCTCTGAGGAGAGGGAGGTCCGGCCCCGCTGGACACGTGGCGCCTTCGGAACTCTCCCTGCGGAGAAGGGCGAGATCGTTAGGCATTTTCCCCTGTGCGCGGGGGTACCCCATATCGTGGGTACCGACAGTGGCCCCCGGGCCCATCTCGGGGGAGATAGCGAGCCCGAGGTGGGACCCCCATCTCTTCTGTTCCGCGCACTTTCTATAAGTCCCGCATTGACCGCTGCCGGAGCACGACCAGTCGCGGGATCGTGGGAGCGTGCGCCCACTTGATGGTTGCTTTTACCGCGGCAGTTCCCAAGGCTGCCACTTCTGCATGTTGCGGCGCTTTCTTCGGGAACCGACGAAGCGCCTTGCCGGCTCATCTTCTTGAAAGACTGACTCCTTGACCCACCGCTTCAGCTGGACGGTTTGGGTCCACCTGTCATCGGCGCTCGGTCTTGGAGCCGAATCGGTTGCCCATGGGGTGTATTCGAAGAGTTTCAAATCGCTTTGAATCGTACCTGGAAAGTGTGAAGGGAAGCCACAACGTGGGTAGGTTGCCCTTATAAGACTTCCAGCACTTGCACCTTCCTTGAGTCTATGCGACCTTGACTTCTCCCATGGCTTCTAACCCGCCTTCGGAGGAGGATCGCGCTCGATTTCCTCCGGCTGCGGCGTCTGCACCAAGTCAGGGATCTAGGGAGCCTGCATGCCCTGCCTCTGGCGGTGGCGCCTCCAAGAGGCCTCGGGTTTATCATCCCGATGGGACTCTTCTTGAGCGACGACAGGCTGAAAGTTCCCAGGCGTTGCGTCCTCTCTCCTCAGGCGGTGCAGTCTCTGAGGAAACTGTTGATACGTCGAGGAAGGCTTCAAGCGGTGGAGTCTCCAAGGAAACTGCTGAAGTGCCGAGGAGGACTCCAGGCGGTGGAGTCTCCAAGGAAACTACTGAAGCAGCGGAGGGGGCTTCATAAGCATCCATGATGACACCGGCCCTTGCGCTGGTGGTGGCCGAGGTGATCCCCGCGCTCGGGTCAGAGGAGTCTCCAAGGAAACTGCTGAAGCGCCGAGGGGGACTCCAGGCAGTGGAGTCTCCAAGGAAACTTCTGAAGCGGCAGATGGGGCTTCAGAAGCATCCTTGATGACAGCGGCCCTTGCGCTGGTGGTGGCCGAGGTGATCCCCGCGCTCGGGTCACGGAGCGGGAGAACGCCGCCAGGGCTGAAGTCGGGGACGTGGCCGCTCTTGTAGCTTCTAGGTTCTGGACGTGCCAGGGGAATCCTAGGACTCTTCTCTTTATTATTATGTTTTTTTTGAGTCTGTAGTCCAGCTCATGGAGTCATGAATAAATAGACTCTTGTGACCTTTTGTGCCTGTTATGACTATCTTCTTCTTGGTTTCGCCTGGCCGAGCCCTTAGCTCCGCAAGGTACTCCGAGGCCTTCACCAATCTCGAAGCTCTGCACAGACACCTTCCCTGGGTCCTTATTGTGTTAATGGCCCCGGAGGTCTCTGGAGCTTGCCCCATGAGGATGGAAGGTCCGGATCTGCTGGCCACGTGGCAGGCCCGGAGCTCTCCTCTGAGAAGAGGGAGGTCTGACCCTGCGGGACATGTGGAGCCTTCGGACCTCTCCCCGCGGAGGGGGGAGGTCCGGCTTCTGTCGGCCGCGTGGCGGGTCCGGAGCTACCCGCTGAGCAGGGGGGCTCTGACCCTGCCAGGTACGTGGGGCCTCTAGGGCCCGCCCCTGCGGAGGGGGCGGGTTCCGGATCTCTCGGTCTTGCGCGGTCCGTAGCGGCCCCCTGGTAGGTGTGGCCAACTGCTTGGGTACTCCTACCATACTCCCGCGGGGAGCCAAGGCCGAAGGGTCCTGCACACAAACAAGGGAAACTTAATTCTCCTTGGGGCTCCCCCCTTTCAGATCTCATAGTCTTATTTGGCTTACGATCCCGATTCGGTGCACGGTGCTTGTGAATTTTAGTGCGCGACGTGCCGGGGGCTCGGGGCCCCCTGGCCATCGGCAGGTATCTCAAACGCGACCGCCCCAGGTTAGCAAATGCCGACTAGAGGTGAGAATGGGAAAAAGGGGACTGAGTGTATGGTGAACATACCCAGGAAGTGCGGTCATAAAAATTAATACGTAATTTGAATGAGCATAAGGGAAGAGCAAAGTAGGACAGGTTCTTTCCCTATAAATTTCCATAGGAGGAAGGAAGGCTAAACATGGAGGCAGCGACCTGCCCCATTAAAAGGGAAGCAAGACTCTACGCGCTTAGGGTCGGAACCAGGCCAAGCTAGACGTAGTCCTGGACCGTCCCCTGAGACTTAACTGCTCCGAGCGCTGTTCCTGGACTCTATGGGATCTATTAAAAAGAAGAGACTGTCCTACTATTGCTCTAAGGTTAGAACTTACGGAGGTGTTCGATGTTCCAGGGGTTCGGGAGCGGATCCCCATCCTCGGTGGAAAGGCGTACGCACCCGGGGCGGCACACTTTCGTGACTCAGAAGGGGCCTTCCCAGCTGGGGAGAGCTTGTGGGTCCCTTCACGAGAAAGTATGCACCGCAACACCAGGTTGCCTTCCTGCAGCTCCCGGACACGCACAGACCTTTAGTGATAGCGCCGGAGCGCTTTTCTGTATTGTGCGTTGCGGAGTGCTGCATGTAACCGGACCTCGTCGACGAGGTTGAGGTCTTCACGCCGGAGGTTGTCCTGCGTGGCTTTGTCGTAAGCCTGGACACGGTGAGACTTCATGGTGATCTCTGGGGGAAGCACAGCCTCGGCTCCGTACACCATGAAGAAGGGTGTCTCTCCGGTGGCCCGGCTCTGGGATGTCCGGTTAGCCCATAGTGTGCTCGGAAGCTCATCCACCCAATTGGCACCATGTTTCTTTAGGCTGGCATAGGTGTGAGTCTTGAGGCCCCGAAGGATCTCGGTGTTGGCCCTCTCGACTTGCCCATTGCTCTTTGGGTGAGCAACAGAGGCGTAGCACACCTGGATGCCGAGGTCTTCGCAGTAGTCTTGCAACGCTGCGCTGGTGAACTGGGTCCCGTTGTCGGTGATGATTCTGTTCGGGACCCCGAACCGGCAGACAATCGACTTGATAAACTTTACTGCGGATTGCTTGTTGATGGTGATGACTGGTGTGGCTTCCGGCCACTTGGTGAACTTGTCGATAGCGACATAGAGGTACCGGAATCCCCCGACGGCTTTGGGGAATGGTCCCAGGATGTCCAACCCCCATACGGCAAACGGCCATGAGGGAGGGATCATCTGTACCGCCTGAGCTGGTGTATGGATCTGCTTGGCGTGGAACTGGCATGCCTTGCAGCTCTCGACCAGCTTGACGGTATCCTGGAGTGCTGTCGGCCAGTAGAAGCCATGCCGGAAGGCTTTACCGACAAGCGTGCGTGAGGAAGAGTGACTCCCACATTCGCCTCCATGGATCTTAGCGAGCAACTCGCAGCCTTCCCCTTGGGTTATGCACCGCAATAGGACGTGGTTGGCGCCACGCCGGTGTAAAAGCCCAAGAAAAGGGACTTGCAAAAACTTTTCTGCACCTCACAACACAACAGTTTTGTTGTGGGTAGATTGAGAAATGTTGTGAAGAGTAAGTAACCTCCATCAAAAGAATGAGTAGAAGGGAAAGCCTTCACTTTCACAAAGTAGGGTTTCTGCACATGAACATGAGGGTTGAGCTCACCCTAGGATTTGAAAAGTCTTGGGAAGGTTCAGTCCAAAGCTCATGCAAATTCAACAATTTTTGAGGCACTTTTGGGTTATTTTAAAAAGAGGCCAATTTGACTGTAAATTCAAATTGCAGCAACTTTCATCACCCAAATTCAAAAGTTAGCTCCATATCTATACTCAGCACATTTTTCTGAGTAAACCCACCAAATTTCATCTCCATTGGAGCTCATCTTGTCAAGAGCTAAATTTGCAAGAATTCAAAACTGAATTTGAATTTCAGTTTGAATATGAAGCAAATTTAACCAAACAAAGTTTGAATTTGAGAATTCAAATTCAAACATAGGCTTGGTGACTAAGTCTCACATTAAATTGTGAGTAGCTGAGGATATTTTGGCACAACAGAATTCAGAAAATTGGAAAAAAAAAAGAGTTAGAGGGGAGGCCCACTGGTCAGTAGACTTAGCACCGAAGTCTCTTCAGCCGACTCCTCGACCGAGCGCGCTCGCCAGCTGCAGCCAGCGGCGGCGACCGACCACCTCGGCCGGCCAGCTCCTGCTTCGGCAGAGGAGGTGGCACAGCAGGTGTCGCGCTCTCCCCTGGCCTCAGGAGCCTATAAAAGGCCCGAGACCGCCGGCGAGTTACTGATTCTCGCGAAGTTCTGTAACCAGCAGCCTAGTCGCCCGAGCTCCGATCGTGTGCCACCCCAGCTGTGATCATCTTCCGGCTTCGACCTCCATAGGAAAGTGGAGCGCTAGATCGTCCTCAAGACCACCGCGCAAACCGTTCCAAGGTTCGACCTCTGTGCGCGGAGAATTTCTCAGTTTAGGGCGAGTAGCACCTTTTGGGACCCGATTAGGTTTAGCAGAAATTTGGGAAGCATAGTGGGTGGGAGGCCGAACGGAGCTGTGAGAGAGCATCTAGAGGTCCTGGCGACCCTTCTCGTTCGAAAACCGGAAGGAAATCACCGCCGGAGCCCTAAGTTCACCCTAGGACAGTATGGCGGAGGAGGGGGTCGCCGGTGAGGTCTGGGTTGCCGGCCGTTTAGGGCCCAACAGAGCTCATGCCGAGTTTTCCAAGGTTTCCCTGAGTGTGGCGACGCGATTAGCGCACGATGAAAACGGTCAGAAGGGCGGGAACACATTGCCGAGGTAGCACAGAGGCATAGGGCTCGTCGCCGGCGAGCTATGGCGGTTAGCCGGCGGCGACATGGTGTCCAGCGGGTTCAGCACCTGAGATTACGTGGGGGCGGCGAGTCTCGTCGGCTCCGGTGAGCTAGATCGCCGGGAACGCTGACCTCGCCGGAGCTCCGGCGGCTCGGGGCGGCGACGTCGGGAGGTAGACGAAGGGCGCGGTCCCACCTGTCAGCCCCTGTGTTAATCTCGCGCGAGCGCGCGGTTAGTTCAATTTAAACGGGCGGGCCCCGCTGTCAGCCTCTGGTTTAGCGCGGGAGGGGATTTTCGGTAGGAAAATAATTCAGGGATTAGCTTAAACTTTAGAAATCCATAACCTTGGCTAGGAAGCTCCAAATTTAGTGATTCAAATTGGGTTGGATTCATCTTGCCTAGCTCTGTCCAGAGATACAACCCAATTTGTATGAAACCCATTAATTAATTCTGGAAAATTCTTTAAAGCTTTTCAGCAAAAGAATTTTAGAGGGAGTTTGGTTCATCCAAAAATCCCCAAATTTTACCAAAATGTTCTTTAGGACATTAGTAAACCCCTGTAAACGTTTCAGACCATTTGGAGTTGATTTGGTCAGAGCAATTCAAATTGGAAGGTGCTGTGTTCATTTGAATGCAGAAACATTTTCAGAGAATTTCCAAAACTTGGAAATTCAATTCTGGGCAAACCTTGACTCCAAAAATGCTAGGAAAATTCATGCAAACTCTATGAGCTATAATAGAAATTGTAGTTCATTAAGTTGGGCATGAACAGGGGTATTACCTCAGAATTAATTCTTCCCTGCTGATTTGCCAAGAGAATTATTCTGAGCAAACCACTCCATGAAAAGTGCTAATGTTTAGTCCAGAGAGTTTTCTTGTGACAAGGAACTCACACAAAAATTCTCAGCTCCATTGGAGCTCTAGATCACCCCTGTCCTGTTTACCCACTTAAGGGATTAAGATGGAAAAGGGGGAAAACCACTTAGCACTTAACCATGTGACTAAGTCCAAGCCAAACCACCAACACCAGTTCATATTTAAATTCTTAAACAAAGTTCCAGGTGTTAGAGGCTGGTTATTAAAACCAATAGTAGAAGTTTTACTCTAAAACTCACATTTGCATCTAAATTAACGTGTAGTATTTTATTAACGTGTAGCCGTTGAAGAAGAGACTCCGGAAGTGCTGGACTTCCTCCTTCCGGACGAAGAACTAACTCCTGACCAGCAGCAACAAGGCAAGCCCCGGTTTGCATTAACCCTTTTTAAAAGTTTTACTTTGTATACATGTGTCATATGAAGTATGTATGTGCATTAGGTATAGGATGAATGAAACCCCACTTGCATAACCAAAGGTTCCTAAAAGAGTGAGGGTAGTGTCAAGGACCTCGAGTAGACAGGCTATGCTTAATGAGTCATAGGACTTCGGTACAAGTCGAGTAGTTGGAATCTACTCGCGAGATAGGCTTGGGACACACGGGTTCGGTTGAGTGATGTGAGATCACTTTAGTAATGAAAATGAGACTAGGCAGGGGCTAGGGCGCAGCAAGAGAGAGTCTTGTGTGCGCAGCCCTGCCCGTGTCGATTGAGGACCGATCCGTGTGCGGCCCTGCTGAACAAGTATTGAACGTACCGAAGGCATATCGGATATATGGGCCCCGATAAACCGATGTAGCCTAAACCTCCGGGCGTCGAGGCATAGCACACCGATTTATAGGTGTATGTTGAGGGCAGCAAGGTGGAAATCTGCCAACGGGCATAGAGAGATGCTCCGTGTGGGGAACCTCCTGCTCGTTTCGGTGCGACCGGTTCGACGTTTGGGCTGTTGGGTGAAAGGTTGTCCCGTACGACATCGAGTGAGCGTGCTGTGCAGCTCCACGGGTGGGCGTACGTGACGTGCTCTTTGGGTTTTCCCTGCAGGTGTATATCGAGTCGATTCGCCGTCCCTCGCGGTGACGAGTACTGCTTGTTCACTGCGTCGTAACGTAGACTAATGGATGAAATATGTTGATTCAATGATGCTGATTGATATAATTGTATTGCTACATGTGTGCCACCAAATACTGCTTACTAAATTTCAGATTTCATGAACTGTTAACTTGTTGCTAAAAGATGAACTAAGGATGAACTTATAGGCGTGTCGTTTTGCTGAAATGTTACTATCCTATGTCCATTGTACACCTCATGTAGAGTTTCATGCTTAGGTGAGTCGGTTAAGCCTTGCTGAGCCTTCGTGCTCACGGTTGCTGCTTAAGTGTTTTTCAGGTGAGGAGCCACCCACGGACTCGGAGTACGAGTCCACCGGCGAGGGTTACCCTCCGTCAGGGACCACGGCTGAGTGGGAGCCGTACACGCCGCGCTGAGCTGAGACGTGCAGCTAGTGTGGGTTGCCCTAGGGCTGGGCAACCGACTTTTGCTAAATAGGCGGGCGTGAGTTGTATAGTGTAGTCTTCCGCTGTGTAATAGAACAATAGTTGTAACTGAAGTTTGTACCTGTTTGTACAGTTTCAGCTGTTTTTCCCATGTAATATATTGTGTTCTTATGACGTGTGCTGTCGGGTGTCGCATCGCGCGGCACCACCCTCTGCGATCCTGGATGAGCGGATTCCGGTCCGCCACAGCCTGGTATCAGAGCTGCAGTGGGGATAGCACAGTACTTAAGGACTGCATTATGGGAAAAACTTAGGTATACGGTGAGGAATCGGTAGTTGCCCAAGTAAGGACTATATTAGCCTAGTTACTTAAAGTGGCAAAGACTAACTTATGTGTTATAATTCTGAATTTCAATTATGTAACGACGCACCTACGCTCTGGTAAGTATGGTAAGGAACGCCACCGAAAGCGGTTCAAATTCGGTTAGCTCTCCCTGACGAGGAACGTGGTTCAGGGATTGATCTCACAGCTTTGTGTGAGACGTTAATATGAACCTCTTGGACTCTTCATGTCCCTGAGTTCATATGAAACGCTGATCCCTAGCGTGCATTAGGCAAGTAAGCGGAGACCCCATCGCGTGGTCAGTAACGCGAGAGTGTGTTCGTCTGGAAATAGCCCAGGAGGACATACGCAGCGCTTGCCATCGGCGTGCCCTGCAGGGCAGTAGGTGGTATCTGTTGGGTTGATAACATTCCCAACCGTGACGACCCGTTCATGACATACTCGGGTTCCCCGTCGTGTGGTGTTGAAACACGATCACGTGCCTTGAGACGTGACTTAGCTCAAGGACGGCCGTATGACAATGATACGGGCGTTTGTATTTACTTTTAGATATGGAACTGCCTGAAATGAACAAACTTTGAGTGCACCATCATTGTGTGGTCTTCTGCAGGTACTAACCACGTATGTATCCGTGTAGAAAACGTGTGCGAGAGACCGTTTAGTGCCACATTTGAGACGTATATGCCGGTATGATCCGGGTAGGATTTTCTTTGGTGAGGAACGTAGTACCGAGGTAGTGTAGGCATAAGCATGAAAATATTGAGAACAAGGAATTAAAATCTATAGGTTCCACATTTAGGACCCTGGTTGGGTATAAGAATGGGATAGTGATGATTGTAGTTCCAAGAAGACTGAAAAACAGAGTGCTCTGTTTTGGGCAGCATGTTTGCTGATCGTCAACAGGGCATAACTCACAGGTCTTTTAGCCCAGGGAGGTGTGCTATATAGTTCTGGAAAGGTATTCAAGTACTCTACAACTTTGTTGTAGACTTCCAGAGCTGAAACTCGCCTTGAGATGGCTGAAATCCCAGAGGAATGTAAACTGTCCAGAACCAGGGCAGAGTAAAACATCCTCTGAACTGATCTGTTTTTCAAACATAACCCCCAGTAGAAAAATCTAAAATTGTCATATAATACATCCTTAGAAAGAGTAGAAGATGTGTGACACCTTTGCAATTCAACGTTCCTGAAATTGCAGCACAGAATTTAGTGGAAATCAGGGTTGAAAACAGCCACTTCCAAAGGAGGTGCTGTTAAAATTCTTCCAGAAATTCTGCTAACTTTGAATTAACATAACTTTTTAATCAAAGCTGATCTGGGGACAAATGAGTACTCGTTGGAAAGATACTGAAGTTAACTTTAACTTTGGTATTCAACTTGAGTCATGAAAATGCCCAGCACCAGATCAAAACTTGGAATAGGTAGCAACTGGTCATTCTGACAGAAGAATGACAGTTGAACTCATTGAAAAGGGTGTTGTACCCTAAGGGTGTTATATGTGATGACAACGCAATAATAATGTCTCGTAGAGACCAAACCCAGTTATGGTGAGCTTCCAAAGAGGGGGTTCATCAAGTTGGATCAAACTAACTTGTGTTTGGTCTGGTAATGGTGTAGCTTGTGCAAAGTTATTACATTATCTACTTACGAGATATTTCGCATGTTTGGTTGTCGTAATGTTTTTACGCCCAGTTCTATTGGACTGCATGCAAAATGCTGTGGGACTGATGTTTAATGTCGTATGGTTGCAGATGGTTCGTACTAGGACCACGCACGAGGTTGGTGGCTCTAGCCAAGGTGGAGGCGATGACTCCCAGCCACCGGCCTACGACAGCACCCCGCAGCAGCAGCCACCACCGCCGCCTCCGCTTACTCTAGCGGATGTGATAGCGGCATTGGTGGGAGGTCGTGAGGAGCAGACCGACCTGCTCCGCACGATCGTGCAGAATACGTCCCAGGCGGGAGGACGTCAAGAGCGAGGGCCTCGCGAGCCCCGTGAAGTGTCGTACTCGGATTTCATGAGTACGCACCCTCCAGTGTTCACCGAAGCTGAAGAACCACTGGAGGCGGACAACTGGCTGCGGACTATCGAGTCCAAGTTCGGGCTGCTCCAGTGTACGGAGCGGCAGAAGACGCTGTTCGCAGCACAGCAGCTCCACGGTGCCGCTGGTGCGTGGTGGGCGAATTATGTCGCCTCACGTCCGGCTGGCCATGCCGTGGAATGGCAAGAGTTCCGGGAGGCGTTCCGCGCCTATCACATTCCTCCCGGAATAATGAAGAGAAAGTTCCAAGAATTTTTGGAACTGAAGCAGGGCGGGAGGAGTGCCCACGACTACTCCCGTGCCTTCAACCATCTGGCGCAGTATGCGTCGGACTACATCTCCACGGAGGAGAAGAAGAGGGAGCACTTCTATCGGGGGTTACACCCTGAAATGAAGACCCACCTCGTACAATGGAACCGCGGCACATTCAACGACCTAGTCAATGCCGCCATCATGCAAGAGGACGCTCAGCGGGAGTTAGCAGCTGAGCAGAGGAAGCGCAGCGCTCCACCTAGCAGCGGTGGGAGTGGCGCTCCCCAGAAGTACCGTATGGTGTATCGGACACCATCCGGGCAGCAGTGGCAACCACCGGCGCGACCGCCACGGTTCGGGGGACGTCCCTTTCAGGCACCTCCGTTCCGTCCGCCGATGCCACCACCAAGACAGCAGCAGCAGCAGACGGTACCCCGGGCGTTTCCACCGCCACAACGCGCCCCAGGTTTCCGTCCACCGATCAGCGGGGGACCGCCCCGTTTCACCTGCTTCACGTGTGGCCAGGCGGGCCACTTTGCGAAGGACTGTCCCCAGGGGCAGCAGAGCAGCGGGCAAGCCCAGTTTCAGGGCGGTGCTCGAGGCCGACCTCCGGTGAAGAAGGTTGGTCAGCGGACTGGAGGCGTCCGCAACCTCGACAATGAGGACGCCCCAGAGGGAGACAACGTGCTGGCGGGTACGTTTACTCTCAACCATCAAGCCATCGTCATATTATTTGATTCTGGTGCAACCCACAGCTTTATAAGTGCATCCTATGTGGCTAAACATCAATTGCAAGTCTTCCCAACCGACTGCACTTATATGATATGCTCACCGGGAGGGAAGATTTCAGCTAATATGATGATTCCAAAGGCACCTCTGTGCTTAGGTGGGAAGCTATATCCCACCACCTTGATAATCCTTATGGGACAAAAGATTGATGCAATCTTAGGGATGTCATGGCTGCAATACCATGGTGCTGTCCTAGAGACTTGGACACGGACGGTTCACTTAAGTTCTCCATTTCACCGTCCGCATTCCATGGTGTTAGACACACCAGTCCGGGAAGTTTTAGCAATTAATAATGCTGAAGTTCTCAAGTTAGAAGACATCCCTGTAGTCCGGGAGTATCCCGACGTGTTCCCGGACGATCTTCCGGGCATGCCACCTGAGCGGGATGTCGAGTTCAAGATTGAACTTGCACCCGGAACTACACCCATATCACGGAGACCATACAGGATGGCTCCAAATGAGCTGGCGGAACTGAAAGAACAGCTCAATGATCTGTTGAGCAAGGGTTTCATTAGGCCGAGTTCCTCGCCTTGGGGATGCTCGGCGCTATTTGTAAAGAAGAAGGATGAAACCCTGAGGCTGTGTGTGGATTACCGGCCGCTCAACGCCGTCACCATTAAGAATAAGTACCCACTGCCCCGTATTGACATCTTGTTTGATCAACTTGTGGGGGCAAGTGTATTCTCAAAGATGGACCTTCGCTCTGGATATCACCAGATCAAGATCCGGGCGGAGGATATTCCGAAGACGGCATTCTCGACGAGATACGGCTTATACGGATATCTTGTCATGTCCTTTGGTCTCACAAATGCTCCAGCCCATTTCATGTATCTCATGAACTCGGTGTTCATGCCGGAGCTGGACAAGTTCGTGGTAGTGTTCATCGACGATATCTTGGTTTACTCCAAGACAGAAGCCGAGCATGCCGAACACTTACGTATCGTTCTTCAACGATTGCGAGACCACAAGCTCTACGCCAAGTTCAGCAAATGCGAATTTTGGATCAGCCAAGTGCCATTCTTGGGACATATCATCTCAGCTGAAGGCATTGCGGTTGACCCAAGTAAAATAGAGCAAGTGTTGAAATGGAAAGCTCCCACTTCAGTCCATGAAGTCAGAAGCTTCCTCGGGTTAGCGGGATACTATCGGAGATTCATTCCAAGTTTCTCCAAGCTCGCTAAGCCGATGACAGAGTTGCTGAAGAAAGGGACAAAATATGTTTGGGACACGGCGTGTGAAGGAGCGTTCCGAACACTGGTGAAGCATCTCACAACAGCCCCGGTCTTAGCTCAACCGGATACAACAAAGCCCTTCGACGTGTATTGCGACGCGTCCGGTATTGGGCTTGGCTGCGTGTTGATGCAGGAAGGACGTGTGGTCGCTTATGGCTCACGCCAACTTCGGAACCATGAGCAGCACTACCCGACCCACGATCTTGAACTTGCTGCCGTGGTGTTGGCGCTGAAAATGTGGAGGCACTATCTCCTGGGGAACTTGGTGCATCTCTACACCGACCACAAGAGCTTGAAATACATTTTCACCCAGAAGGAGCTGAACATGAGGCAGAGGAGGTGGTTAGAACTGATCAAAGATTATGAAATTGAGATCCATTACCACCCAGGCAAGGCGAATGTGGTTGCCGACGCGCTGAGTCGGAAATCGCATGTCCATCACCTCACCATTACACCAGTGGAGGAGGAAGAGCCAAGTTTATACTTGGTTCCTTATGGATCGCTGTACAACCTTGCCCTCATCCCTACTATTAGGGAGGACATCATTGCAGCTCAGAAAACGGATAAAGGCATGGCACATCTCCGGAGACAGATAGACAATGGAGAAATTAAATGTTTCCGGAAAGATGAGGAGGGAACGCTGTGGTTCAATGACCGCATAGCCGTACCCCGAGATATGGAGTTGAGGAAAAAGATCCTCGATGAAGATCACTTGTCCAAATACTCCATTCATCCGGGCAGCAACAAAATGTACCAAGATTTGAAAAAGAAATTTTGGTGGACACGGATGAAGCGGGAGGTAGCTAAGTACGTATCCGAGTGCGATACGTGTAGACGAGTGAAAGCTGATCACATGAAGAAATCAGGGCTGTTGCAACCCCTGAAGATCCCGGCATGGAAATGGGAAGATGTGAGCATGGATTTCATTGTGGGATTACCCCTAACAGCCAACAAGCATGATTCCATATGGGTAATCGTTGATCGGTTAACCAAGACGGCTCACTTCATTCCGGTGAATACACGTTACAATGCCGGCAAATATGCGGAGCTATACATAGCAAAGATTCTATGCCTATACGGGGTACCCAAGACCATTGTCTCAGATCGAGGTGCATTATTTGTATCTCGCTTTTGGGAGCAGCTACACGCTGCATTTGGTACTAAGTTGATCAGGAGCTCCGCCTATCACCCTCAGACAGATGGTCAGACAGAAAGGGTGAATCAAGTCCTGGGAGACATGTTGAGAGCATGTGCAATCCACCATGGTAGGAACTGGGATGATCACCTGCCATTGGCGGAATTCTCGTACAACAACGGTTATCAGGCGAGTATCAAAATGGCACCCTATGAAGCTCTCTACGGTCGTAAATGCCGCACCCCATTAAATTGGTGCGAGTCCGGTGAAAGGGTCACATTCGGGGTTGATGTGGTGAACGACGCCGAGGAGCGCGTTCGGACAATTCAAGCCAATTTGAAGGCCGCTCAATCCCGACAGAAGAGCTACGCTGATAAGAGGCGTAGGCCGTTGCACTTTGACGTTGGGGAACACGTGTACCTCCGCGTGTCTCCAATGAAGGGCGTGCACCGATTCGGTGTGAAGGGGAAGCTCGCTCCCCGTTTCATTGGACCCTACACTATCACCGAGAAGTGTGGACCAGCAGCGTATCGATTGGAGCTACCAGCATCTCTGGCTGGTGTCCATGATATTTTCCATGTTTCGCAACTGCGAAAATGCTTGAAGCATACAACTGCTGTTCCTACCGAAGACATCGGCGAGCTGAAGCCGGATTTAACATATGATGAATATCCGGTGGGAATTCTTGATGAGAAAGCCAGGACCACGCGTAGCAGAACGTTGTGGTTCTACAAAATACTCTGGAGTAACCACACCGCCGAGGAAGCAACGTGGGAGAGCGAGGAGTTCCTTCGCTCAAACTACCCGGAGTTCATGGCTTCTCAACACGGGTAAGTCCCTATTACATCGCTATCTCTTCTTTTACAATCTCGGGACGAGATTCTTTTAAGGGGGGAGGGATGTAAAAGCCCAAGAAAAGGGACTTGCAAAAACTTTTCTGCACCTCACAACACAACAGTTTTGTTGTGGGTAGATTGAGAAATGTTGTGAAGAGTAAGTAACCTCCATCAAAAGAATGAGTAGAAGGGAAAGCCTTCACTTTCACAAAGTAGGGTTTCTGCACATGAACATGAGGGTTGAGCTCACCCTAGGATTTGAAAAGTCTTGGGAAGGTTCAGTCCAAAGCTCATGCAAATTCAACAATTTTTGAGGCACTTTTGGGTTATTTTAAAAAGAGGCCAATTTGACTGTAAATTCAAATTGCAGCAACTTTCATCACCCAAATTCAAAAGTTAGCTCCATATCTATACTCAGCACATTTTTCTGAGTAAACCCACCAAATTTCATCTCCATTGGAGCTCATCTTGTCAAGAGCTAAATTTGCAAGAATTCAAAACTGAATTTGAATTTCAGTTTGAATATGAAGCAAATTTAACCAAACAAAGTTTGAATTTGAGAATTCAAATTCAAACATAGGCTTGGTGACTAAGTCTCACATTAAATTGTGAGTAGCTGAGGATATTTTGGCACAACAGAATTCAGAAAATTGGAAAAAAAAAAGAGTTAGAGGGGAGGCCCACTGGTCAGTAGACTTAGCACCGAAGTCTCTTCAGCCGACTCCTCGACCGAGCGCGCTCGCCAGCTGCAGCCAGCGGCGGCGACCGACCACCTCGGCCGGCCAGCTCCTGCTTCGGCAGAGGAGGTGGCACAGCAGGTGTCGCGCTCTCCCCTGGCCTCAGGAGCCTATAAAAGGCCCGAGACCGCCGGCGAGTTACTGATTCTCGCGAAGTTCTGTAACCAGCAGCCTAGTCGCCCGAGCTCCGATCGTGTGCCACCCCAGCTGTGATCATCTTCCGGCTTCGACCTCCATAGGAAAGTGGAGCGCTAGATCGTCCTCAAGACCACCGCGCAAACCGTTCCAAGGTTCGACCTCTGTGCGCGGAGAATTTCTCAGTTTAGGGCGAGTAGCACCTTTTGGGACCCGATTAGGTTTAGCAGAAATTTGGGAAGCATAGTGGGTGGGAGGCCGAACGGAGCTGTGAGAGAGCATCTAGAGGTCCTGGCGACCCTTCTCGTTCGAAAACCGGAAGGAAATCACCGCCGGAGCCCTAAGTTCACCCTAGGACAGTATGGCGGAGGAGGGGGTCGCCGGTGAGGTCTGGGTTGCCGGCCGTTTAGGGCCCAACAGAGCTCATGCCGAGTTTTCCAAGGTTTCCCTGAGTGTGGCGACGCGATTAGCGCACGATGAAAACGGTCAGAAGGGCGGGAACACATTGCCGAGGTAGCACAGAGGCATAGGGCTCGTCGCCGGCGAGCTATGGCGGTTAGCCGGCGGCGACATGGTGTCCAGCGGGTTCAGCACCTGAGATTACGTGGGGGCGGCGAGTCTCGTCGGCTCCGGTGAGCTAGATCGCCGGGAACGCTGACCTCGCCGGAGCTCCGGCGGCTCGGGGCGGCGACGTCGGGAGGTAGACGAAGGGCGCGGTCCCACCTGTCAGCCCCTGTGTTAATCTCGCGCGAGCGCGCGGTTAGTTCAATTTAAACGGGCGGGCCCCGCTGTCAGCCTCTGGTTTAGCGCGGGAGGGGATTTTCGGTAGGAAAATAATTCAGGGATTAGCTTAAACTTTAGAAATCCATAACCTTGGCTAGGAAGCTCCAAATTTAGTGATTCAAATTGGGTTGGATTCATCTTGCCTAGCTCTGTCCAGAGATACAACCCAATTTGTATGAAACCCATTAATTAATTCTGGAAAATTCTTTAAAGCTTTTCAGCAAAAGAATTTTAGAGGGAGTTTGGTTCATCCAAAAATCCCCAAATTTTACCAGAATGTTCTTTAGGACATTAGTAAACCCCTGTAAACGTTTCAGACCATTTGGAGTTGATTTGGTCAGAGCAATTCAAATTGGAAGGTGCTGTGTTCATTTGAATGCAGAAACATTTTCAGAGAATTTCCAAAACTTGGAAATTCAATTCTGGGCAAACCTTGACTCCAAAAATGCTAGGAAAATTCATGCAAACTCTATGAGCTATAATAGAAATTGTAGTTCATTAAGTTGGGCATGAACAGGGGTATTACCTCAGAATTAATTCTTCCCTGCTGATTTGCCAAGAGAATTATTCTGAGCAAACCACTCCATGAAAAGTGCTAATGTTTAGTCCAGAGAGTTTTCTTGTGACAAGGAACTCACACAAAAATTCTCAGCTCCATTGGAGCTCTAGATCACCCCTGTCCTGTTTACCCACTTAAGGGATTAAGATGGAAAAGGGGGAAAACCACTTAGCACTTAACCATGTGACTAAGTCCAAGCCAAACCACCAACACCAGTTCATATTTAAATTCTTAAACAAAGTTCCAGGTGTTAGAGGCTGGTTATTAAAACCAATAGTAGAAGTTTTACTCTAAAACTCACATTTGCATCTAAATTAACGTGTAGTATTTTATTAACGTGTAGCCGTTGAAGAAGAGACTCCGGAAGTGCTGGACTTCCTCCTTCCGGACGAAGAACTAACTCCTGACCAGCAGCAACAAGGCAAGCCCCGGTTTGCATTAACCCTTTTTAAAAGTTTTACTTTGTATACATGTGTCATATGAAGTATGTATGTGCATTAGGTATAGGATGAATGAAACCCCACTTGCATAACCAAAGGTTCCTAAAAGAGTGAGGGTAGTGTCAAGGACCTCGAGTAGACAGGCTATGCTTAATGAGTCATAGGACTTCGGTACAAGTCGAGTAGTTGGAATCTACTCGCGAGATAGGCTTGGGACACACGGGTTCGGTTGAGTGATGTGAGATCACTTTAGTAATGAAAATGAGACTAGGCAGGGGCTAGGGCGCAGCAAGAGAGAGTCTTGTGTGCGCAGCCCTGCCCGTGTCGATTGAGGACCGATCCGTGTGCGGCCCTGCTGAACAAGTATTGAACGTACCGAAGGCATATCGGATATATGGGCCCCGATAAACCGATGTAGCCTAAACCTCCGGGCGTCGAGGCATAGCACACCGATTTATAGGTGTAGGTTGAGGGCAGCAAGGTGGAAATCTGCCAACGGGCATAGAGAGATGCTCCGTGTGGGGAACCTCCTGCTCGTTTCGGTGCGACCGGTTCGACGTTTGGGCTGTTGGGTGAAAGGTTGTCCCGTACGACATCGAGTGAGCGTGCTGTGCAGCTCCACGGGTGGGCGTACGTGACGTGCTCTTTGGGTTTTCCCTGCAGGTGTATATCGAGTCGATTCGCCGTCCCTCGCGGTGACGAGTACTGCTTGTTCACTGCGTCGTAACGTAGACTAATGGATGAAATATGTTGATTCAATGATGCTGATTGATATAATTGTATTGCTACATGTGTGCCACCAAATACTGCTTACTAAATTTCAGATTTCATGAACTGTTAACTTGTTGCTAAAAGATGAACTAAGGATGAACTTATAGGCGTGTCGTTTTGCTGAAATGTTACTATCCTATGTCCATTGTACACCTCATGTAGAGTTTCATGCTTAGGTGAGTCGGTTAAGCCTTGCTGAGCCTTCGTGCTCACGGTTGCTGCTTAAGTGTTTTTCAGGTGAGGAGCCACCCACGGACTCGGAGTACGAGTCCACCGGCGAGGGTTACCCTCCGTCAGGGACCACGGCTGAGTGGGAGCCGTACACGCCGCGCTGAGCTGAGACGTGCAGCTAGTGTGGGTTGCCCTAGGGCTGGGCAACCGACTTTTGCTAAATAGGCGGGCGTGAGTTGTATAGTGTAGTCTTCCGCTGTGTAATAGAACAATAGTTGTAACTGAAGTTTGTACCTGTTTGTACAGTTTCAGCTGTTTTTCCCATGTAATATATTGTGTTCTTATGACGTGTGCTGTCGGGTGTCGCATCGCGCGGCACCACCCTCTGCGATCCTGGATGAGCGGATTCCGGTCCGCCACAGCCGGTAGAGATCCCCTTCTACCAGCGTGTATCTCTTAGCCATGCACACGATCCGTTCAGAGGATACACGTTCATCAGGGAGGATGTTATCTTTCAAGTAGTCCCGGATCTCCGTGATCCATGCATCGGGTCTAACTTGAGCTTCTGGATCTTGAGCGTTGGGTTGCATGGAGTCCCTAGTGACGCTTATGATCCTTGGCGGCGTCCATGGTTGCAGGGCCGCCGGGACCGCCAGCTTCGAGGTGCTGGTCCAGCCCCCTTCGTCCGGCTCGGCGGGCCAGGCTGTGGGCCACAGCAACGTCCTCTCGAAGACTCCTTCGGGCACAGGGGCCCCGGTGGAGGCCTTCGTTGAGAGGTCGTCATCTGCAGCATTGCCAGCGCGCGGTATATGGTGCAGGTCCAAGGCGAGGAAGTCTTTCTCCAGCATCTGCACGTGGAGCAGATAAGCAGCTAGCTGCGGGTCATTGCAGGAGCATTCTCCCTTAACTTGCTTGATAACCAGCTGGGAGTCGCCCTGTGCCAACAACTGCCGAGCGCCCAGAGACAGGGCTGTCTGTAGGCCAAAGATGAGTGCTTCATACTCTGCCATGTTGTTGGTTGCCTTGAAATTGCGATGCACCATGTACCCAAACTGCTCCCCCGATGGCATGAGAAGCAGTACGCCGGCACCGGCCCCCTGCTTTCGCGAGGAGCCGTCGAAGAAGAGCGTCCAGTGAGGCTCGGTGAAGACCGGAGCTCGGTGCTTTAGTTCACCGTCTTCGTGGCCCCCTGGGTCAGCCTTCGTTGGTGTCCACTCAGCCACGAAGTCAGCCAGCGCTTGGCTTTTGACTGCATGGCGAGGAAGGAAGTCCAGCTCAAACTCCGCCAGCTCCGCTGCCCATTTAGTGACGTTGCCAGTCACATGGGGGCTGTGAAGGATCGTCTTCAGCGGATACGAGGTGACTACCGAGACCCGGTGGGCCTGAAAGTAGTGGCGGAGCTTCCTGGACGCCACGAGCACTGCATACAGCAGCTTGTGGACCTCCAGGTACCTTGTCTTGGCGTCATGGAGGACTTCGCTGATGTAGTAGACAGGCCTCTGGATGGTTCGGACCCTCTCTATTAGGTCAGATAGGTGTTCATCCAATGGCTCGGGCCTGCCGGAGGTGAATGGGTCCAGGAGGCTTCTGGGAGTTGGGACTCGAAGGCTTCTAAGCCACCTTGGCCTTCCGAGAGGTCCCGCTGGTTTTCTGGGAGCTCCAAGAGGTCCCGCTGGATCTCTGGGAGGTCCCATTGGGCCCCCGGGAGGTTGTCTTGGAGGTCCGGGGGTCTGCCCCGGACCTTCGGGAGGTTGTCTTGGAGGTCCGGGAGGCCGTCTTGGACCTCCGGGGTTTCCTGGCGTCTGTCTCCTGCTACCGGGGCAGGCTGTGATGACGAGAGGTCTGGCTGCTCTGCGACGAGGACCATACTCACCACTTCGGTTGTCGCCGCGATGTAGAGCAACAAATGCTCCCCAGGCTCGGGGGCTACCATGATAGGTAGGGTCGTCAGGAGCTGCTTCAACTCCTGGAAAGCTTCTTCTGCTTTGTCAGTCCAGGCAAATGGACCGGATTTGCGCAGGAGCTTAAAGAAGGGGAGCGTCCGCTCTGCTAGCCTCGGTATAAACCGACTCAGCGCGGCTAGGCATCCCGTGAGTTTCTGGACTTCTTTGATGCGGGCAGGAGGCCGCATCAAGTCGATGGCCTTGATCTTCTCTGGGTTGGCCTCAATTTCTCAGTGAGAGACCAGGAATCCTAAAAGTTTCCCAGAGGATACGCCGAACACACATTTGTCGGGGTTCAGCTTGGTGCGCGTGGAGCGCAATTTGTCAAAGACTAAGGCTAGGTTATCTAACAAGGATGAACTCTGCCTGACCTTGACAACGATGTCATCGACATACACCTCAACTAAGTCTCTTATTAACTCTCCAAATGTTTTGTGCATTGCACGTACAAAGGTGGGGAGAGCATTCTTTAGGTCATAAGGCATAGAGACATAACAATACAGGTCATCTACTGTGATGAAGGAGGTGTGCTCTTCATCTTCTCTAGACATGGGGATCTGATGGAAACCCAAGTAGGCGTCTAGGAAGCACAGCATATCGTAGCCTGATGTCGAGTCTACTATTTGATCTATTCTGGGGAGAGGGAATGGATCTTTGGGACATGCCTTATTGAGACTGGTGTAGTTGATGCACATCCGGAGCTTCCCTCGGGCCTTCGGGACAACGACGGGGTTTGCCAACCACCGGGGGTGGTGGACTTCCTGTATGAAGCCAGCATCTAGCAGCTTCTTGACCTCTTCTCGAATGAAGTTCTGCCGCTCGATGGACTGCTTGCGAGGATTCTGTTGGACTGGCCGGGCTTTGGGGAAGATCTTCAAGTGGTGCTCAATCACCTCCCTAGGGATCCCCGGCATCTGCGATGGCTGCCATGCAAACACGTCGACATTGTGCCGGAGGAAGGTGATGAGCGCGCCTTCCTATTTACTATCCAGGCCCCCAGCTACCCGGGTGGTCTGGGCAGCTTCGGCGCTGACTTGGATGACCTTCAGGGGGACGTCGCCCTCGTCGAGGGGTGCACACGGGGTGCAGTGGCAGAGGCACGGTGGCGTGCACTCGGGCGGAGTCGGTCTGGTTCCGCACTGCCAGGGTCTGGTGCTCGTGCTGTCGCAAGTGCCTGGAGCTTCTCCAAGGCCGACACTGCAGCAGTGCGGTCTCCACGAATCCTGAGGATGCCTGTTGGTGTAGGCATCTTTAGGACGAGGTAGCCGTAGTGGGCTGCGGCCATGAACCGGTACAGGGCTGGCCTGCCGATTATGGCGTTGAAGGGGAGGTCGATCTCCGCTACGTCGAACAGAATGTACTCTGTCCGATAGCTGTCTGGTGCCCCAAAGGTCACCGGAAGGCTGATGTTACCGTAGGGGACGACTTGTCCCGGCCCTACCCCTGAGAACGGGCTCGACGGGGTGAGCTTGGCCATCGGGATCTGCAGCTTCTAGAAAGCTGTGCGGCTGATGAGGTTCAGCCCAGCTCCGCCATCTACCAAAATGTGGTACATCCTCACGTTGGCGATGGTGGGCGCTACCAAGAGCGGTAGTTGGCCGGCCCCAGCCATGTTCCTGGGGTAGTCGGTGGCATCAAAGCTGATGGGGGTTCCCATCCACTTGAGGTGCGGTGCGGCACCTGGGAGTGGAGCCACCGACGCTACCGCTCGGCGCAAAGTCTTAACCGCGCTTCGGGATGAGGGGTCGGCGGACCCACCGTATATGACGTAGAGCTTCTTTCGATGCTCATCATCGCTGGAGCTGGAGTCCTCATGGTTGCGCACCGCCTTCACGGCACGCTGAGGCTCCTGGAACTCCACTTGGTGGTCGACGTTGTCTGGGGCGTCAACCTTCTGCTTGCCCTCCCTTTGACGGAAGGGTGGGGCATCAGTCCGCAGCTGCTTCCCTTTGCGGAAGCGCTCCGCGAGCTTCTGAATCTCCCGGCACTCGGCAGCAGTATGGCGACAGCTGCCGTGCACGGGGCATATCTCGCCTTGGTCACCCTCTGGGGCTGGTGACTGTTGCTGCCTTTTGTCGGGGCGCGGCCCCCGAGCTCCACTGGGTACCGCTGCTGCGGCAACGGGAGCCACGGCCGGTGACTTCATCTTGCCACCACCCCGGTTCTTGGTCTTCTTGCTGCTTCCATAGGAAGCAGCGCCAGATCCGGGTTGCCCTCCTGACTCGGAGGCTGGCAGGGAGTGCCAGTTCCACCCTTCTGCTGCTCTGGCGCATTTGTCTGCCAGGCTGAAGAGCTCTGAGACGTCGCGGACCTCTCTGGTCGCGAGCTTCTCAAGCATCTTCTTGTCCCGGACGCCTTGCCAGAACACCACCACCACAGAAGCATTTTGGATATGTGGAATGGTGTTCCGTACCTGGGAGAACCGCTGGATGAAAGAGCGCAGCGATTCCCCAGGTTGTTGTTGGATGGCGTGGAGGTCGAGCTCCGTGCCAGGCCGGGTGTAGGAACTGCCGAAGTTAGCGGTGAACTGCCGGCAGAGCTCTCCCCAGGAAGTTATGGAACCCTGGGGGAGGTTCATGAGCCAGGACCGGGCTGGGCCGGTCAAGGCAACGGGGAAGTAGTTGGCCATGACGGCCTCATCCCCTCCTGCGGCAGGGACGACGGTGGAGTAGATCTGGAGGAACTCCACCGGGTTGACGCTGCCGTCGTACTTCTCGGGCAGGTGCGGCTGAAACTTGCGCGGCCACCTCGCGAAGCGAAGGTGGGGCACTAGGGCCGCACATCCTGCTCCTGTTGCTGCAGGCGTTGGTGCCGTGAACGCTTGGTTCGCTGCTGGCACTGTGTACCCCGATATGGGAAAGGCTGAGCCATAGACCGGGGGCGCTGTTTGCAGGGCATATGGCTGTGGCATATGCTGCGTGGCGTATGCCTGGGGCAGAGATCGCGTGGCGAAGGTCTACGCCTCAGGCAGGGTCGAGGCTGACATCATGCTGTCGCCGGCCTCTTGGTTGCGACGCCTTTCCCGACGTCACTCGAGGAACACTCGGGCATCTTGGCCCAAGTGGCATCGTTCCAGCTCTGTCCTCAGGTCCGTCGATGGGAGCCTGGTGGAGCTGGAATCCGCCGTCTGCCCGTCAACCGTTGGCGTGCGCGTCAGCGACACAGCCGGTTGGCCGGAGCGTCGTCCCCAACGAAGTCGAGGGTTTGCGGCAGCGACGACGAGACGGTCTACCTCGCGAATCCACTGCTGGGTCGCTGACTGAGGCGCGTCGCCAGCAGGTGGATTGTGCAATAGCGCTCTTGCTGCAGCTAGCGCGCCCCTGTGGGGAACACTCAGCGCTGCAGAAGATCTCACGCTAGCTGGAGCCTGCATTGCCAGAGTCGGCGTTGCCGGAGTCGGCTGCTGGCTTCCGGCTTGTGCTGACACACTCCGTCCCGAGTGTGTCGACACGTATTCCCCGCTAGTCACGGTCCGTCGTGAACGCGGGGGAGGAGAGCTTGCCGCTGAAGGAAGCTTCGTCATCTTCGTTTGCAGAAACTCGTCGTGCAAGGGAAAAGCCCCCCTACCTGGCGCGCCAAATGTCGAAGTGTGTGGTCGACACTTCCCCCGGACCTGCTCTGGGCAGCCCGCGGAGGTTCTTTTTCGGAGGGGATATACGCTTGCCGAGAGCTTCAGCATAAGGGATGAGTGAGGCAGAAGCTTGACACGGCGAGTTTTACGTGGTTTGGGCCGCCGCAGCGTAACACCCTACGTCCACGGTGAGCAGAGGTGCTCGATGTATTGCTTGTTGCTCAGAATCGGAGTCCTGAGCTTGAGGGTGAGTTATGTATAGGGTGCGAGTTGCTGGAGTGCGAACCCCTGCTAACGTTGCCTACCCGAGCCTTTTATAGTCCAAGGCTCGAGCGGCTTACAAGGGGGCCCGGGACCCGACAGGTGGTCCCGGGGAGATTGCCTGCCGACTATCGTATCTGCAGTTATGTCGGTAGTTGTCTCTAACGAAGGCTTCCGATTCTTCGTTCTGCCGCCCCGCCCATGCCGCAAGCTAGTCGTAGTGGTTGATGACGGTGGGGGCGGCAGGGGATGTCTTGTCGCTGTGTTTATTGGCTGGCAGGTTCTGACACGGCGCGCCAGTCTGTGATGCGACTGGGCGCAACGGCACCTGACAGAGGCGTGCTCCGTGTCTTCGCATCTTGGGAAGGCGCAGGCCTTGAATACCTTGTACGGGCAAGGTATGGTGCGTCTTTACGCCTGCTGCCTACCGCGCGGGGGCAGGCAACGCCGCCCTGCAGGCCACGTGGCGGGGCCGGAGCTCTCCTCTGAGGAGAGGGAGGTCCGGCCCCGTGGGACACGTGGAGCCTTCGGACCTCTCCCCACGGAGGGGGGAGGTCCGGCTTCTGTCGGCCACGCGGCGGGCCCGAAGCTCTCCTCTGAGGAGAGGGAGGTCCAGTCCCGCGGGACACGTGGCACCCTCGGAGCTCTCCCCGCGGAGGGGGGAGGTCCGACTGCTGCTGGCCACATGGCGGGCCCGGAGCTCTCCTCTGAGGAGAGGGAGGTCCGGCCCCGCTGGACACGTGGCGCCTTCGGAGCTCTCCCTGCGGAGAAGGGCGAGATCCTTAGGCATTTTCCCCTGTGCGCGGTGGTACCCCATATCGTGGGTACCGACAACATCCATTGCCAGGATGACCTGTAGACATGAAAATACCAACAATCACACAGAGAGGGATGGTTTGGAGAAAATCGAACTAGTCTATCCTGTGCTGACTAGTCCGGTATGACATCAGACTAGTCTGACGTCATATAGAGAATTCTTCTCCGTGGAATATCGGATATGTATGTGGTTACCAGACTAGTCCGATGTGGTCCGGAATAGTCTATTGTTTGGGACTTTTGCTTTTCACTCATCCTCCCTGCACGACCATTGAGCTCTTAGAGGTGTATCTCACACACACCCTAAACTTGAACAATAGGGATAATCCTCCTCCTTCAATCGGGTCTTTTCAATCATAATTTGTCTTTTCCCTTTTTGTGTTTTTCACTTTTTTGCATTGATTCCTGCTTTCAACTCAAACAATGTCATTAGAACTTTGCTTGTTTGTCATCAATGATCTAAAACCCACATGGGGTGCCTAGATGCACTTACAACCTCCCTTTTTGGTGATTGATGACAACCAACCAAAGAATATACATAAATGAACAAACGAGTTGAATTTTCATAAAGTATGCACATATGAGAGTATAATACATGAACTTGAACACTTTTTCATATATGAATTTTTTATGGTGGGGTGCCTAGAAAATAATGTGTGACTGAACAAGTAATATGATGAACAAGATTAATTTATGAGATGAACATTAAGAGTACACACATCATGATACTTAAGCATAGACATAAGGATTAATATATCATAAGTCATTCATAGCCTTAACAATACGATGTCCAAATTATTAATACATGTACATGACCAACATAATCAAAGTCTAACAGAAACGACTAGGACACGACACGACCTACTCCTCCTTTCGCATCAATATACCAAAAAGGGAAAAATAGAGGAGGACTACTCATCGTTCCATCATCCTGCTCGCTAGCTACACTCTGAGTCTTCTTGCCGTCTTCCTCCTCGTCACCATCATCATCTTCATCTCTAGCATGGCGAGGAGCTTGAGGGCGAGTGGAGGAGCCAATCCCAAAATAAGTGAGCTCGACGTTGGTCAATTGAGGAAGCTACATATAGTCCTCATCGGAGTCCTCAGAGATCTCAGGAGAACCAATGGGAGATATCTCTAGCTTCTAACTTATAGCAATGACATTCTCCTTCATGAAGTGGGCATGACGCTTCCTAGCAATACTCTGCTCATGTTGCTTCACTTCCACTTTGTGGCAAGAGGCAAAAATGTATTGGAGCATTTTCAGGATCCCCCTGGTGGAGCCTCTAGAGGAAGATGCAACCTTTGTGTCTCCATGAGGTCGAGAGGATCACCGTCTCATGGTGGAAGAAGGTGGAGGTGGAGCTTAGGGCACTTGAGGTCGGAGCCTTAGATGCTTGACATCTTTGACAAACTCCAAACCTTTGACGTGCTCAATCGTACACATGATATATGAAGCATAGCCACAAGAGCAGTTTGGAGTGTGAGAGATGTTGTAGATATCATTGTAAATATAGTCAAAGATGTTTAATTTCTCCGACCTGCTAATAAAATGCATCAAGTTGCGGAGATATCCTTGAATGCTGCCCACATCACCATTCTTAGGGGCAATGATCTTCCTCAGCACACGGTTTAACACCACAAAAAATGGCTTCATGTTGTTAGCTGATGGGGTCTTGTAGGGATAATAGCCATCATAGAGAAAATCAAGCTCATTCTTGTCTAATGGCTTAGTGTTGTGAACGGTGAGCTCATTATCCAAAGAGTCCTCCAAATCTGGACAGTTGGCAAAGTCCAAATAGGAAATTGTATACTCTTTGCCATGTGTCATCCAGGTAATGTTCATGGCATTCTGCCGTGAGAAGTAGCATGTGGAGTAGAATTGAGCAATAACTTCATTGTTCCAATTATAATTGAAGGCCATGAAATCCTTCAAACCATGGAGCTCAACAGCAGCCAAGACTCGATCAAAATCTTCAATGTGCTCCCCTTCCATGTAATCCCAATCAATACATTGATTCTTGGCCACCAGATTCTTAATCTTGAGATTCACAGTTCTGTAATAATCACAATAAAAGTCGCTCCAGAACCGTGGATCTGCTGCCATCTTCTCATATTGGTATACGTTCTCTGTCCGGTACTTCTTTGCCTTGTCACTCCCTTTTCCCTTGAATGGGTTGTTGGTGGGGCGTCGATTGCGGTCCGGGAGTGGAGGAGTCATCTCCAATGGACTAATTGGTCTAGAGGCTCCTGCAGGCGCTTTCCCTTTTCCTTTGCTTTTCTTGCTTGGGGCGGCCTTTTCGTTTCCCTTGGTGCAAGGGCTGATTTTTTCTTTGCCTTTGCTGCTCTCCGAGTGTTTGGCAATCACTTTGCGTCTAGAGGCAGCAGGAGCTTCATTTGCATAACGATCATTCCTTTTCTTAGATCTCATTTGCTGATCTCTTTCCACTTCTCGATATGCGGCTTGACAAGCCACCTCAAGTTCCAGCTCACTAAAGACACTCTCCTCGGAGTCCGATATGGTTCTGATACAAATGATGTTTAATGAGAACAGGGATATCAGAAAAGATTCAAAGAATTCATTGAAATCTACAATTGAGGGTTGAAAACTGTTAAATACTGGAATTGTTCGAGTTTTATGTGGACTGTCCGGCATACCGGACTTGTCCGTATATTCCACCGGACTAGTCTGGTGTTCTACAATTTTAATCCGAATTCTTAAAATTCATTGAGTCTCTAATGATGGTGGTTCAAATCTTAATGGAATGACAGCGTAGATGCTCCTAGATGATACAAAATCCTTATAATGCACAAGATTTGACAAAAATCATGAAAAAGTGAAGAAACTAGGGTTAGGTCAAGAGTTACCAATTATTTGCTTGATTCGTTGAGGGATGGAGTTTCCAAGTGTGGAGAAGTCCGGGGTGGACCTCCCATTGATGATGGAAACTTGAAATTCTGAGGGAATCGAGTTTTTGGTGGAGGATTTGCGAAATCACCTTGGGAGATCGAGTTTGAGGAGAGAGAACGTTGGTGAACAAGTGAGGAGGAAGAGGGGAGGCTCACGGTCGACTGGATGGTCAAGTCTTCGGACATCGGACTTGTCCGGTAGAGGCTGGACTAGTTCGGTACTGCGGATAAGGGACATACTATTCTGTACCACAGTCTTGTCCAGACTAACCACGGACTTGTCCGTGGTATGACAATAAATATCCACTAGAATCCTTGTATACAGAGGATTTAGACAATTGTTGATCATTTGGACATTTTTAGACATATATTCCTGGTGATCATGATCAATAAGTAATCAACAATCAAACTATGACCATGATTCACCAATAACTAATAATTTCAATTAATTTTTGGAGGAAATGAGCACAAGAGGTAATCTTCAGCAAAATAATGAAATTCTAAAGATTCTACTTTACTAGCAACCAAATATGCAATGTTTCAAGCCACATTTCAAGAATCAAGGATATTTAACTCATTTTTAAGTTCAAAAAATCGCTTCTCGTCTAGTGGCTTGGTGAAGATGTCGGCTAATTGTTTCTCGGTTCTAACATTTGAAATAACAATATCTTCCTTGATGGAGTTGCCTCTCAAAAAGTGGTGCTGGATGTCAATGTGTTTGGTCCTAGAATGCTCAACGGGATTATGGATGATCTTTATGGCACTCTCATTGTCACATAGGAGTGGAATATGGTTCATATTGTAACCATAATCCATTACAGTTTGTTGCATCCAAAGAAGTTGTGCACAACAACTCCCGGCTGCGATATACTCTGCGTGCGCTGTGGATAGCGCAATGGAATTTCGCTTCTTGGATGACCATGACACTAGAGACCTTCCCAAGAACTGACAGGTCCCGGAGGTACTTTTTCTATCCACCTTTCACTCGGCATAATCCACAGCGGAGTATCCGATGAGGTTAAATTTTGACCCTTTAGGATACCAAAGCCCTAGGTTAGGTGTATGAACTAAATACCACAAGATTTTCTTTATGGCTGTTAAGTGACACTTTTTTGGAGCAGCTTGAAATCTTGCACACATGCACACACTCAATATAATCTCAGGCCTAGATGCAAAAATATATAATAAAGACCCAATCATAGAAGGTATACCTTTTAGTCTACACTTGGACCATCTTCAGTGAGGTCTAGATGTTCGCTGGTTGCCATTGGAGTTTTAATGGGCTTGGCTTTGCCCATGTTGAACGTTTTGAGGATGTCTTGCATGTACATTGTTTGGCAAATAAATGTACCCTTTTTAAGTTGCTTCACTTGAAAACCTAAAATAAACTTCAATTCTCCCATCAATGACATCTCAAATCTGTCCGTCATGATTTTATTAAACTCATCAGAAAACAATTAGTAGAACCAAATATTATGTCATTGACATATAATTTGCAAATAAATAAATCATCATTAAAGTGCTTTATGAATAATGTGTAATCAGCTTTTCCTATCTTAAAACCATTTTCAATGAGAAAATCTCTAAGCCACTCATACCAAGCTCTAGGAGCTTGTTTGTGCCCATAGAGAGCCTTATGTAGCTTGTACGCATGGTTTGGAAGTTCTTGATTTTCGAACCTTGGTGGTTGCTCCACGTATACCTCCTCCTTGATTGTACCGTTGAGGAATGCACTTTTTTACATCCATTTGGTACAACTTGAAATTATGGTGGGTAGCATAGGCTAATAATATTCGAATTGATTCAAGACTAGCTACGGGAGCAAAAGTCTCATCGAAATCCAAACCTTCGACTTGTGAGTGCCCGTTGGCCACAAGTCATGCTTTATTCCTTATTACCACCCCATATTCATCTTTTTTCTTGTGGAACACCCATTTGGTGCCCACAGCATTTACGTTTGGTCGCTCCACAAGTTCCCATACTTGATTCCTCTTGAAATTATTGAGTTCCTCTTGCATTGCCATCAACCAATCCAGATCACGTAGTGCATCTTCAACCCTAAATGGTTCCAAACAAGAGACAAACGAGTAATGTTCACAAAAATTAGCAATGCGAGATTGAGTAGTTACCCCCTTGGAGATGTCTCCAAGGATATTATCGACAGGATGATCTCGTTGGACGCTTTGGCGCACTGTTGGGGTGGGGAACTTGGGGTCTTGTGTCAACTTATTCCTCTTCTTCATCTTCTCCATCACCCCCTTGATCATTGACTCCATTTTGATTTGATTACTTTGATCTTTTTGAGGTTGATCTTTCAAGTCTTGTGTTTGAACTTGGCTGGATGACTCCAGTTCTGGTGATGTTGGTTCATTTGGATCTTGAGGTTGCTCTTGAGGTCGAACATCTCCAAGTGCCATTCTTCTTAAAGACTGCCATGGAGCTACTTCTTCATTTGGCACATGACGATCAACTTGCTCCACTTGGGAGCCATTAGTGTCATCAAGCACTACATCACGCGCAACTTCAACAATCCCTGAGGTTTTGTTGAAGACATGGTAAGCGTAAGTGTTTGAATCATAACCAAGCAAGAAACCTTCATCAGATTTGAAGTGAGCTTTGATGTCCTAGGCTTCTTGTTGAGAATGTAGCATTTGCCTCCAAAAACTCTGAAGTCAAGAATATTTGGCGTGTTACTGGTAAGAATCTCAAACGAAGTCTTCTTTAGGAGTCAATTAATATATAGTCGATTTATGGCATGGCACGTGATGTTGACCACTTCTGCCCAAAATCTGTCTGGAGTCTTGTACTCATCGAGCATAGTCCTCGCCATCACAACGAGTGTTTGGTTCTTTCTTTCAGCTACCCCATTTTGTTCAGGGGAGTAGGGAGCCGAAAATTCATGCTTGATTCCTTCTTCCTCCAACAACCCATCAACTTGGGTATTTTGAATTTGGTGCCGTTGTCACTCCTTATCTTCTTAATTCTCAAGGAGAACTTGTCTTGAGCTCTCCTCAAAAATTTGTTGAGGACACCTTGTGTTTCTCCCTTATCATGCAAGAAAATACCCAAGTGAATCTAGAAAAATCATCTACAACTACTAAACAGTACTCATTACAGCTGATGCTTAGGTAGGCTATTGCACCAAAAAGATCCATATGTAGTAGCTCCAACGTTCTTGTAGTAGTCATCACATTCTTGGCGGGCTGTGGTGCTCCAACTTGCTTACCGGCTTGGCATGCTCTACATGGCCGGTCTTTCTCAAATACAACATTCTTAAACCTCGGATGTGATCCCCTTTGATGAGTGGTTTAGGCCCGGTCTTCAGAAAGGTAGGTTGATTGAAGTGGAGATCTCGACGTTGATGATCCGAGGCACTCGAGCAGACCCGAATACCCCTGCAATCACTACACCCCTGCTCAGTTGGTTATCAACCATGATTCACACGCTTGACCTTGCCAAGAAGGATATCTCTGCAGGTGCAACCGAGAACACAAGCAAGAACGATGAAGATGCAATCTGAAATTGTGAAATTAGGGTCTCACAAACCGTAGAACGGCGAAATTGTCTAATCTAAGCAAAACCCACTGAATTTAGCCGGCGGCTACATAATTTAAAGGTTAGGGTTCGGCCATAAGACCCTTAGACGTGTCCATAATGGACTCATACAGGATACAAGGCCCAAAAGCCCAATACGGTGGTGCAGCACCGGACAGAACTCTGAATTCGACTTGTTTCGACAATTCATAATGACTCCTGGCATATTTTAATGTGGGACCAGAACCATTGGAAAGTTTATCTTCTCATCATTCCATGCATATGTAGAACATCAAAAATGGAGTCCGTATGCATCCTGACCGTCCGTTTTAAGATGGACTGCTCCTGGACTCCGGGTTGAACTCGAGTCCGAGTTGGCGACTGTTTCCATCAACGTGTGGATGTCCCATCTGGTTCTCCACGTCCCCAACTCCTCCTTCCTTTACTTGTTGATCATGTCCATGGTTCCTAATAACAATTAAATCATTAAATAGCAATCCGTTCTCAAACTCACATTGGTAGGAAGTTAGGAACGAGTTCACCTGCTGATTTAGTAACCGTGCTCGTGCTCTTGTGATTGGTCCTTGTATATCAATGTGAGTATCCACTGTTGTGATGTCCTCATCATCCTCCCCCTCTTGAATCGGAGTCGTCATTGACTCAAGATCATCTTCTTCTCCCAAGTATGGTCGTAAATCTGAAATGTTAAATGTGGGACTAACCTCAAAATCGGGAGGCAACTCAAGCTTATATGCATTGTCATTGATCTTTTCAACAATCTTAAAAGGGCCAGCAGCTCGTGGCATAAGTTTAGATTTTCTCAAGTGAGTGAATCGTTCTTTTCTCAAATGTAGCCATACCAAGTGCCCTAGTTCAAGTTTTACTTCTTTTCTACCTTTACTACCAGAAATTCTATACTTCTCGTTCATCCTTTCAATATTTTTCTTTGTAGTATTATGCATCTTAATAATGAATTCAGATCGTTGTGTAGCATTAAAATTTATAGTTTCTGAAGGAGGCAAAGATAATAAATCAATAGGAGCATGGGGATTGAAACCATACACTACCTGGAATGGGCTTACCTTTGTAGTAGAGTGAACTGACCTGTTGTAAGCAAATTCTATATGTGGTAAACAATCCTTCCGACCCTTTAAATTTGTTTTTAAAACAGCCCGCAACATAGTGGGTAGAGTACGATTTACTACCTCAGTTTGTCCATCGGTTTGTGGGTGACATATGGTTGAAAACAGCAGCATGGTTCCCAATTTATACCACAAAGTTCTCCAAAAATGACTTAAAAATTTTGCATCACGATCAGAAACAATGGTATTTGGCACACCATGTAAACGAATAATTTCCATCATAAACAAATCAACAATATGTGTTGCATTATCATTCTTATGACAAGGTATAAAATGTGCCATTTTAAAGAAACGATCAACAACCACAAAAATACTATCCCCCTCTTAGTCCTTGGCAATCCCAAAACAAAATCTATGGAAATATCCTACCAAGGTACAATAGGAACAGGAAGAGGCATATAAAGACCATGTGGGTTAAGTTGAGACTTAGCTTTATTGCAAGTAGTGCATCGTGACACGAAGCGCTCGACATCACGTCTGATCTTTGGCCAAAAGAAGTGTGTGGCCAGCACATCCTCAGTTTTCTTCACTCCAAAATGTCCCATCAAACCTCCTCCATGTGCTTCCTGCAAAGTAATATGCGAACGGAACTAGCAGGAACACATAGCTTGTTAGCATGATAGAGGAGGCCCTCCCAAAGTACATATTTATTCCAAGTTCTTCCTTCTCTACAATTTTCAAAGGCATATTTGCAGTCCAAATCAGTAGGATATAATCCTTTTATTGTTTCCAAACCAAATATTTTATGATCAAGTTGGGACAGCATGGTGCAACGTCTAGATAATGCATCTGCAATAACATTCTCCTTCCTTTTCTTATGCTTAATGATGTATGGAAACGATTCTACGAACTCAATCCATTTAGCATGTCGTTTATTCAGATTGGTTTGACACTTAAGATACTTCAAAGATTCATAATCGGAATGTATGACGAACTCCTTAGACAAAAGGTAATGTTGCCAAGTTTGTAGAACTCGCACTAAGGCATACAATTCCTTATCATAAGTAGAATAATTCAAAGAAGGACCATGAAATTTTTCACTAAACAATGCAACGGGTTTACCTCCTTGTATGAGAACACCTCCAATACCAATGCCGCTTGCATCACATTCTAGATCAAATGTCTTGTCAAAATCAAGAAGTTGTAGCAATGGTGCTTGTGTAAGCTTTGATTTGAGAACATCAAAAGCTTGTTGCTGCTGTTCACCCTATCTAAACTGCACTCCCTTCTTCATCAGTTCATGGAGAGGTGCTGCAATGGTGCTGAAATCCCGCACAAAGCGTTGATAAAAACCTGCAAGACCAAGAAAACTACGCACCTGCGTGATGGTCGATGGAGTTGGCCAGCTAGTGATCGCCACAATTTTTGCCTCATCTATCTCAGTTCCCTGCGATGAAACGACATATCCAAGAAACGAAACTCGATTGGTGCAAAAGACGCACTTTTCGAGGTTACCAAACAAACGTGCATCTCTCAAGGCACTGAAAACAGCACGTAAATGATTAAGATGTTCATCATATGACTTGCTGTAAATGAGGATATCATCGAAGTAAACCACCAAAAATTTTCCAATAAAAGCACGTAAAACCTTGTTCATTAATCACATGAAAGTGCTAGGTGCATTAGTTAAACCAAAAGGCATGACTAACCACTCATAAAGTACAAACTTGGTTTTAAATGCAGTTTTCCATTCATCTCCTAGTGCCATTCTAATTTGGTGGTAACCACTACACAAGTTAATTTTTGTGAAAATAATAGCACCACTCAATTCATAAAGCATGTCATCTAAGCGAGGAATAGGATAACAATATCGAATGGTGATGTTATTAATCGCTCTACAATCAACACACATGCACCAGCTACCATCTTTCTTAGGAACCAAAAGAACAGGAACAGAACAAGGACTTTCACGAATATACCCGCAGTTCAAAAGATCTTGAACTTGTCGCTGAATTTCCCTTGTCTCTTCGGATTTGCCTTGTACGCCGCACGATTTGGCAAACTTGCCCCTGGAATCAAGTCAATCTTATGTTCAATGCCCCTCATAGGTGGTAATCCAGGGGGTATCTCGGGGGGGGGGGGGGACACATCCGCAAAATACTGCAAAAGGTTAGCAACAGCAGGGGGTAATGCAATGGACACTTCATGAAGCGAAAACATGGCTTCTTTGCATACTAAAGCATAGTACATCCCCTTGGTAATAAATAAATCAGCAAGGTCAGATTTAGTTTTGAGCAACGAAGGTGATTTTAACTTAATTAATTGCTGTTTTCAGAGTCTAGTGATTTTGTTGCCTTATCATCACGTGTTTTACTTTTCTCCAAATGCACAATTTCAGCAGGAGTCATAGGAAGCTAAGTGATTTTCTTTCCTTTATGCATCAGAGTATATTTATTTGTTCTACCATGATGAATAGAATCCGTATCAAATTGTGAGACCTATGTGTGCTGAATACATTGGCAATTAGGATAAAAGTTAGCATTAGCATTCAAAGTTTTGAATATTGCCAAAATATTCTTCTGTGGCAAGGTCCGACAAGTTCTTTGTTAGGTCCACCAAGTGTTGGCAAGGTCCGACGCAAGGTCCGGAGAGCTCCTGCAAGGTCCGGAGAGCTTCTGTGAGGTCCGGAGCTTGTTTTTAGGGAGCTCCCGTGAAGTTCAACTCGTAGAACTGCAGCGTCTTGTTTTTGCTTTTAACTCGCAATGTTTCAAACTTGCTTTATGGGAAGGTTTGCTTAGTATTAATTTGCTAGGTTTTTGGTGTGTTTTGGTGGTTATGGCTGTTATCATTTGATATGGTTTGCAACATGCTTATGTGACGTGCTCATGTAAGGTGTTGTGGTTTTCGAACTAACGTGAGTCAAGTCGAGGACTTGTGCTCGGAAGAATTGATTGTTTATTCATGTGTAGGTGTTGCTTGAGTTCAAGACATGGCTGGTGACGGGATCCTTGGACTAGTCTCAGGGAGGAGATGAGTTTCCAACAACCAAGTTCGGGAGGAGCTGTGGTTGAGTTGATCAGGAGGTCGCGCAACATGTTTGGATCAAGGGCAGTGCATATGAAGGTTACGTGTACGTCGTTGGAAGGTGTTTGCACATGTGCAAGGAGTGCATGGACGTGGCAACATTGTTCTAAGGCGTGATGAAGAGAAGTGGACGTAAAGAATTGGTCGGAAAGGTCCAACCGGCTGGATTGCGTACTCAGGCTGAGGCTGAGTCGGATATGACTCAAATATGGAAGATTTGAGTTGGTTATGATAGGATTTCATGCTAGGCACGAAGTTGAGTTGTTTTAGGAATGTTTAGGACGTTCCTAAGGTGTTTGGAAGTCTCACGATTGCTTCTATCTGCGAATAGGAGAGTCCTGAGCAGTTATGGTAAGTTAGGATACGAGTCCAATTAGGAGTAGGAGTCCTAGATTGGATTGTTTAGCCTGAGGGCTGGCTATAAAAGCAAGGGAGGCCAGAGATCTCGTGGGTAGAGAACTTTGGGCTGTTCCTCTTGTGTTTCTATTGAATAAAGTTCATAGTTTCGAGGAGCTTTTGTGACTTGTTCGTCTGATTTGTTTTTCGTCAAGTCTTTCTCGCCGAGTTTCTGGACAGACCGATGTTGCTTCGGTGTTTCGTTCATAACTCGAGTTTTACAGATCCAATTGACGTTATTCTTTTTGGGTTGTCTTCACAACTCAATTATCTATCATCTGTGAAATTTTCACGAGCTTAAAATCTGTAGTTTTTGAGATACACGAGTTTCGTTGCAGCGTTGCGGATCTGTTTTAAATCGGGTAGAACAGATTGATCTTCGTTTAATGTTTTGATCGTATCTCAAGTTTTACTTCGTGTTTTCAAGTGATTCTTGTTGCATTAGATCCATGACTTGATTCTCTACCTCTCTACTTTATTTGTCACGGTTGAACACGTTTGAAAACACTTGCACACACGGTTTCTTTAACCGATTGATTTTTTGCTGAGGGGTTTTTGTTGTTTCCGCTGCGAAAAGTTTTAATCTACCATTCACCCCCCTCTGGTAGCTTTTCACGTGCTCTTTGATCCTACAATTGGTATCAGAGCCAAGGTGCTCTAATCTTCATGATTTGCACGTGTTTTGACTAACCATCATGGAGAACTACTCCGCAAAACCTTGTGTGTTCAAT
The DNA here is from genome assembly GCA_030760725.1 of Neostapfia colusana. Taxonomy (NCBI): domain Eukaryota; kingdom Viridiplantae; phylum Streptophyta; class Magnoliopsida; order Poales; family Poaceae; genus Neostapfia; species Neostapfia colusana. The sequence goes on from JASWHV010000016.1 coordinate 37,779,135, forward strand.
GGCATTGATTTTCAGGTTTGGAAGGCGCGGATGGAGGCCTACATACAGGCGCAAGGCTTCGCCATATGGGAAAAGGTCTACCGGAACTTTGATGTACCACCCAACGATCAAGTTACGGCTGCGAACATGAGAGATGTTGACAAAAAGAACAAGGCTCGCAACTTGATCATCCAAGGATTGACTCAAAGCGACTTCGACCGTGTTGCACACCTCCGATCTGCATATGATGTTTGGAAAGCTCTTTGTGACTACCATGAAGGATCCAATACGATCAAGGAGGTAAGGCAAGATATGTTCAAGAAAGAATACATGCGTTTTGAGATGCAACCCAGTGAGTCAATTGACGACCTTTTTGCTCGCTTTAATAAAATTCTCAGCAACTTGCGTAGTGTCAATGTTAACTTTACAGATGCTGAAAATGCTAGACAATTGTTAGGAGCATTAGATATGTCACTTTGGGAGATGAAAGTTACATCTATTCGTGAATCTACTGTCATGAGTTCTCTTACTTTAGATGTGCTTTATTCTAAATTGAAAACTCATGAAATTGACATCATCTCACGTAAAAACCCCAACAAGTTTATTGCATTTGTTTCGCAACGTGACATGTCTAGTTCTAGTCAATCATCATCTATTGGTGCACTCTCTTTGCTGTCCTCTCTAACCCTTGAACAGATTGAAGAGTTTCCAGAGGAGGAGCTTGCACTCATCTCTACTCGGTTCTCAAAAGCATTGCAAAATGTGAGAACTAGAAGGACAGGAAGCTCCGGACCTCAACGATGTTTTGAATGTGGTAAGACAGGACATTTTCGTACGGAGTGCCCTAACCTTTCAGGTCCGACTTCACGTGAAGAAAAGCAAACAAGGCCGAAGAAATTGTTTGCAAAGAATAAGAAGAAGAAAGATTTGTCAATGCGCAACATAGTGCATAGTATGATCTCTGCACTTCAAGATTTCGGCTCAAGTGATGTGGACACCGGTAGTGATGAAGATGAAGAAGCTATGGCAAATATGTGCTGCATGGCGAGCAAGTCAAGTTTAAGCTCCGAGGAGGCAGAACACAACATCGACGATGAAGAGGTATGTCCCACTTGCGAAGAAATGTGTGATGCTATTTCTCGTGCCACTGTTATATTAAAAAAAGGATAAAAAACTTAGGAACAATACTGTTAAAATTGAATCACTAGAATCTGAAATTAATCGTTTAAAAACTTTGATTCCTAGTGATGATTCTTGTTCCTCATGTGATTTAATTTATGAACAATTATCCTCTTTAAGAAGTGCACACGCATCTACACTCGATAAACTTGAACTTGAAATTGAAAATAACAAAGAGCTTGCTGCACTTAATGATAAAAATTTGAAAGATGCTTGTTGTTCTACAATTGATTTGCATTGTTCTTCATGTGATGATCTGAATAAGAAACTAAATGATGCTATGAATGAGATTTATTTTTGAACAATGCTTTACGTGTGCATGAAGTTAAATATTGTTCAAATTGCAAACTAAAAGGAAAAACTTCATGTGAAAACTGCTTTGATCTGACCAATAAACTTGATGACATGCATAGGACACTAGATCAGTTTTCTAATGCAAATAAGAACCTAAACTTGCTGCTGAATTCTTCCAAGTCTTGTAATGATAAAACTGGTTTAGGTTTTAATTCTCATGCTCATGCTAAGGCACACCCACCTAAAGTTGTAAAGTCATTAGGAAGCGGTTTGATTCAAACAGCTCCTAGACAAAAAGAGGTGATTTTCAAATCTGCAGGAGTACTGTCCCATTCGGGTTCTAATAAACGTGTTGCTTGCTCATCTAGACATGATAATAAGGTTATTTTTCATTGTACCTACTGTGGTAGAGATGGTCATGTCATGGATTTTTGTTATAGACTAGCTAAACACGATAAGAAACAAAGAATACTTGCTAGATCACATAACAACCAAGCAAAATCTGCTAGACCGAATGTTTGGAGCTTGCAACCTGCTGTAATGAGTCAAAAACTTGCTCCCGGACCTACTGTTTTTTGTGCTACATATAACACATCTTCTAAGTCAGTAGTTGGGAACAAAAATTTTCGATGTTTGGCTCATAAACCTGCTGTACCTTCTCAGCTTTCGCGTGTTATTCCTGCTGGACGTCGTGTGACTCAGTACTGGATTCCTAAAAGTCTTTTAACTAACCCCAGTATTGAGTCATCGACGTATTGTGCTGCTGTGTAGGTTTCACGTTTGAGGAAGGAGAACATTTGGATTGTGGATTCAGGTTTCTCACGCTACATGACCGGTAACAAAGAATGGTTCTCCTCTCTCTCTTTTGTGTCACGTGTAGAAAATGTTACTTTCGCCGATAACTCTTCTACTCCCATAATTGCTAAAGGTTCGGTTAGAGTAAACAATCTCTACACTTTGAAAGATGTGGCACTTGTTAAAAATTTGAAATACAACTTGCTTTCGGTTTCACAATTGCTAGATGAAAATCTAGAGGTTAGCTTTGCTAAAAATTGCTGCAAGGTTGTAGATTCAAAAGGTGAGCTTTTGTTTAACATGTCTAGGTTTGGAAGAGTTTTTAAAGCTGATTTTGATTTGTCAACTTCTAAGCATCGGTGTCTAGTTGCTAATGATACAAAGGATCTATATTTTTGGCATCGTAGACTTGGTCACATAGGTTTTGATCATCTCACTCGTGTTAGTGCTTTTGATCGCATACGTGGGCTGCCGAAGCTTAAAAAGGACAATGATATTGTGTGCTCTTCTTGTAGACATGCTAAGTTTGTTGCAGGTTCACATGCTCCTCTCACAATGACCATGACAGCTGAACCGGGACAACTTTTACATCTTGACACAGTAGGTCCGGCATGTGTTCAATCCTTCGGAGGTAAATGGTATGTGCTTGTGATTGTTGATGATTATTCCAGATATTCTTGGGTTTATTTTATGGCATCTAAGAATGAATCTTTTAGTCATTTTAGAACTTTATTTCTTAGATTATCTATTGATCACCCAGGATCATTAAAAGCAATTAGAAGTGATAACGGAACTGAATTTAAAAACCAATCCTTTGATCACTTTTGTGCTGAAAATGGAATAGATCATCAATACTCTTCACCCTATGTACCACAACAAAATGGTGTCATAGAAAGAAAGAACAGGACCTTAGTTGAGATGGCTAGGACTATGCTTGATGAATATCAAACTCCTAGGAAATTTTGGGCTGATGCAATTGCAACCGCTTGTTATGTCTCAAATCATGTTTTCTTGCGTGCTAAGCTTGGAAAAACCCCATATGAGATCCGGTTTGGACATAGGCCTAGTGTTACACACTTTAGGATTTTTGGTTGCAAATGCTTTGTTAAGAAACATGGTAACCTTGATAAATTTGAAGCTAGATCTGTTGATGGCATGTTTCTTGGTTATCCATCTCATACTAGAGGCTACCGTGTGCTTTTACTTGACACTAACAAAGTTGTGGAGACTTGCGAGGTTTCTTTTGATGAAGCTAGCCCAAGTACTAGCTCCGATATTGCAGGTACGGATCCATATCCGCAGGGGGAGAGTATTTTTATTGAAGAAGATGAAGAAGTGGTGCTGCTGCCTGAAAACTCAGAAGTAAATAACGATCAAGCTGCTGATTTTGCACCACAACCAGCACCAACAGTCACTACTGCTGGTTCGGACCTTCCTCAATCAACAAGCTCTCCTAATCAAAGGTCCGAACATGAAGAAGAAGGTGCTTGTGAAGTGTCTACTCCCCTCCGAGTACTCAAAAGTCATCCTCCACAACAAATCATTGGAAGCTTGCATGAACGAGTCACTCGGTCCAGGTTTTGCAATCCAAACTCTCATGCTCATTCTGCTTTTGTTGCTTCTTTTGAACCCAAGGATATATCACACACACTCACTAATGAATCTTGGATTAATGCCATGCAAGAAGAGTTAGAAAATTTTGAAAGAAATAATGTTTGGAAACTTGTACCTCCACCTCAAGGTCACACATTAATTGGAACTAAATGGGTATTTAAAAATAAGCAAAGTGAGGATGGGGTTGTGGTTAGGAATAAAGCTAGGTTGGTTGCTCAAGGTTTCACTCAAATTGAAGGTCTAGATTTTGATGAAACATTTGCTCCTGTTGCTAGATTAGAAGCTATAAGAATTTTATTAGCATTTGCTGCATCTAAAGGTTTCAAGTTATATCAAATGGATGTTACAAGTGCTTTTCTTAATGGCTACATAGAGGAGGAGGTTTATGTTAAGCAGCCACCGGGTTTTGAAAATCCAAATTTTCCTAATCATGTTTACAAACTGTCCAAAGCCTTGTACGGTCTAAAACAAGCCCCTAGAGCATGGTATGATAGGTTAAAAACATTCTTACTTGAAAAGGGGTTTACCATGGGCAAGGTTGATAAAACTCTTTTTGTACTTAAGCATGGCAATGACTCATTATTCGTTCAAGTGTATGCGGATGATATTATCTTTGATTGTGCTTCTCATGATCTCGTGTCCAAGTTTTCAGCTATGATGAGTTCAGAATTTGGGATGAGTATGATGGGAGAACTCACATACTTTTTGGGGCTGCAAATCAAGCAAACAAAAGAAGGAACTTTTGTGCATCAAACTAAGTATACAAAGGACCTTCTTAAGCGCTTCAACATGGACAAATGCAAGCCTCTTCGGACACCAATGGGAATAGCAACAACACTTGAACTTGACGAAGATGGTGACCCGGTCGATAAAAAAGAATACAGAAGTATGATTGGATCACTTTTGTATCTCACGGCGTCAAGACCGGACATATAATTCAGCGTATGTCTTTGTGCACGTTTTCAAGCTGCTCCACGTGCTTCACATCGCCAAGCCATCAAAAGGATTCTCAGGTACCTACATGGAACTCAAGAATTTGGCATTTTTCTTCCTTCTTCCTCAACCGTTTCTTTGAATGCTTTTTCGGATGCTGATTTTGGGGGTTGTAGGATTGATAGGAATAGTACTTCGGGTGCTTGTCATTTTCTTGGTAATTCACTTGTTGCTTGGTCCTCTAGAAAACAAAGTTCAGTTGCACAATCCACGGCCAAATATGAATATGTAGCTGCGGCTAGCACTTGCTCACAAATTCTTTGGATTGTTCAAACACTTAAGGACTATGGGGTTGATTTAGATAGTGTTCCACTGTTTTGTGATAACACTAGTGCAATTTGTATTGCTAAAAACCCCGTGAAACACTCTAGAACTAAGCACATTGACATTAGGTATCACTTTCTTCGTGATAATGTTGAAAAAGGAAACATTGTGCTTCACCATGTCGATACCGAACAACAATTGGCTGATATTTTTACAAAACCTTTGGATTTCTCGTTTTTGTTTCATTCGTAGTGAAATAGGGGTTATGCATCCTCATGGCTTAAAATTGAGGGGGAGTTTTTGAAACTTTGAAAGTCTATGTGTGAATCTGAAACTAAAATAATATGAGCATAGTATTTCATACATATATGACTTTGTGATTCCTTTTACAGGCTGAAAGTTCTTACTTCATTACTCATGTTATACATTTTGTAGTTTTTGCCATGACTAGTAATTGGAATAATTACTTACACTAAATCTGGTCATGATCGAACTTTCTTGCTGTTTTAAACTTGTTGCGTGCTCAAAAGTGCTCTTAATCATAAAAAATTAATCAAGTGATCAGCTCACATGTTGAGTTTTCAAATAAAAAATTGAGAAAAGATCAAGAGAATATGCATGCATCGCACTTCTTCTTTTGAGATTGCTTATCATTGCACTAAGATATGAACTTGGAAGGAATTGTGTATGACTAAAACCATGTCCTTAAGCTTCTGATTGTCAAATGACATAGGCTTGGCTTGGTTGGTTAGAATAAGGCTGATGCGGCATATAATCTCTTGCAAATATCATATGATCAACTTTGTGCCTTAAATGATTATGAATAATAAAAATGCAGCAACAAGTGTCATGTTTTCAGGTTTTGAAATAGTTGAGTAAGGGAGATCATGACTTGCTTAAACTGAAAAATACATTTGATCTCTAGCATAGCTTACACTACTTTATGTATCTCATTGATGTGATAGTGTAAGTAACCTGATAGTATGACTTGGATGAGCTTTGTTTTGTATGTATATGTTATAATATGCTCATAACATTTAAAAATTTCTCTTTTGAACCTTGCTGAATACATTGTCAAAGGGGGAGAAATATGTATAAGGAGAGATTTTTTTACACTTTGCATATGTTATACACTTTCTTCCTTCTCTGATTTTAAAAATGGGGAGAAATTAATAAAGGGGGGGAAATGAGTTTTCAAAGCTTTTCAAAACTTTTCATAAGCCAATGTTAGGATTTTAATTGGTGTTGCCAATGCATTCATCAAGGGGGAGATTGTGAGACCTATGTGTGCTGAATACATTGGCAATTAGGATAAAAGTTAGCATTAACATTCAAAGTTTTGAATATTGCCAAAATATTCTTCTGTGGCAAGGTCCGACAAGTTCTTTGTTAGGTCCGCCAAGTGTTGGCAAGGTCCGACGCAAGGTCCGGAGAGCTCCTGCAAGGTCCGGAGAGCTTCTGTGAGGTCCGGAGCTTGTTTTTAGGGAGCTCCCGTGAAGTTCAACTCGTAGAACTGCAGCGTCTTGTTTTTGCTTTTAACTCGCAATGTTTTAAACTTTCTTTATGGGAAGGTTTGCTTAGTATTAATTTGCTAAGTTTTTGGTGTGTTTTGGTGGTTATGGCTGTTATCATTTGATATGATTTGCAACATGCTTATGTGACGTGCTCATGTAAGGTGTTGTGGTTTTCGAACTAACGTGAGTCAAGTCGAGAACTTGTGCTCGGAAGAATTGGTTGTTTATTCATGTGCAGGTGTTGCTTAAGTTAAAGACATGGCTGGTGACGGGATCCTTGGACTAGTCTCAGGGAGGAGATGAGTTTCCAACAACCAAGTTCGGGAGGAGCTGTGATTTAGTTGATCGGGAGGTCGCGCAGCATGTTTGGATCAAGGGCAGTGCATATGAAGGTTGCGTGTACGTCGTCGGAAGGTGTTTGCACGTGTGCAAGGAGTGCATGGACGTGACAACATTGTTCCAAGGCGTGATGAAGAGAAGTGGACGTAAAGAATTGGTCGGAAAGGTCCAACCGGCTGGATTGCGTACTCAGGCTGAGGCTGAGTCGGATATGGCTCAAATATGGAAGATTTGAGTTGGTTATGATAGGATTTCGTGCTAGACACGAAGTTGAGTTGTTTTAGGAATGTTTAGGATGTTTCTAAGGTGTTTGTAAGTCTCACGATTGCTTCTATTTGCGAATAGGAGAGTCCTGAGCAGTTATGGTAAATTAGGATACGAGTCCAATTAGGAGTAAGAGTCCTAGATTGGATTGTTTAGTCTGAGGGCTGGCTATAAAAGCAAGGGAGGCCAGAGCTCTCGTGGGTAGAGAACTTTGGGCTGTTCCTCTTGTGTTTCTATTGAATAAAGTTCATAGTTTCGAGGAGCTTTTGTTCCTTGTTCGTCCGTTGTTTTTCGTCAAGTCTTTCTCGCCGAGTTTCTGGACAGACCGACGTTGCTTCGGTGTTTCGTTCATAACTCGAGTTTTACAGATCCAATTGACGTGATTCTTTTTGGGTTGTCTTCACAACTCAATTATCTATCATCTGTGAAATTTTCACGAGCTTCGGATCTGTAGTTTTTGTGATACGCGAGTTTTTTTGCAGCGTTGCAGATCTGTTTCATATCGGGTAGAACAGATTGATCTTCGTTTAATGTTTTGATCGTATCTCAAGTTTTACTTCGTGTTTTCAAGTGATTCTTGTTGCATTAGATCTGTGACTTGATTCTCTACCTCTCTACTTGATTTGTCACAGTTGAACACGTTTGAAAACACTTGCACACACGGTTTCTGTAACCGATTGATTTTTTGCTGAGGGGTTTTTGTTGTTTCCGCTGCGAAAAGTTTTAATCTACCATTCACCCCCCCCTTTGGTAGCTTTTCACGTGCTCTTCGATCCTACACAAATTCCCAAGGACGTCCCAACAAAAGAGAACAAGCATCCATAGGTACAACATCAAAATCAGCAAAATCATGGTAAGAACCAATCGAAAAATGTACTCTCGCTGTTTGTGTTACCCTAACCTTACCACTGTTGTTGAACCACTGAATGTGGTATGGATGAGGTTGTGCTCTTGTTGTCAACCCAAGTTTCTTGACCACATCCGTGTTCACCAAGTTATTGCAGCTGCCACCATCAATTATAGTGTGCACACGGCAGTCCTTGACGATGAGAAACATGTGAAAAAGATTGTGTCGTTGTAGCTTCTCATCCGCCTCAACTTTGGATCTCAAAGCACGCTGCACAATTATGCTTCTATAATTTTCCGTTGCTGCAGTACCAAGTACCTCTTCATATGTGCTATAGTGGTCATCTTTTGGTCCTGCAACATTAGTAGCAGGAGAATATTCATCTTCAACATCCGAAGTACTATCAACCCGCCATCATCTCGTGCTATGTATGCTTGTTTGCTAGGACAATCTTTCATCACATGACCAACTCCCTGGCAGCGGTGACACTAAATGTCAGAAGTTCGACTCGTGGAAGGAGTGAAAGACGTAGGCTTGAATGGTGTCGTCTTGCTACCCTCCGGCACGCGAGGAAATGAAGCAGTTGGTGAAGTTTGTTGGCCACCATTGGATGGTGTAGTGGCTGTACGAAAACTCAAAGATGGTGCTGTTTTGGATGGTGTAGATGTCGAACGCGGTGTGAAGGTGCTCCTCGTGTGTTGTTGCTGCTGCTGTTGGCGGCCCTGCAATTCTTTTTTCTGCCAACATAGCCAGCTAAAATAATCTGTTAACAGTATCATATTCCTTATAATCAACAATGTCCTGAATTTCACGCCTCAACCCCCCATAAAAACAAGCTATTTTATCATCCATGTCCTCTACTATCCCACAGCGTAACATACCCTTTTGTAACTCTTGATAATACTCCTCTACGGAATATTACCTTGGTCTAAGCGCTGTAATTTTTTGCGAAGGTCTCGCTGAAAAGGAGGAGGAAAAAACCGAACACACATAGCTTCCTTTAATTTATCCCATGTTGGAGGATCAGTTCTAGTTTTAACAAGTTCATTCCACCATATGATAGCAAAATCTTTAAACTCACTAGTGGCTTGACGAACTCTATGTTGATCGAGAACAAGGTGAGCATTAAATTTCTGCTCTACTGTCATCTTCCAATCAAGATATGCCTCAGCATCATAAGTACCAGAAAAAGAGGGTTAGTAAATTTGACTTTAGCAAAAGGATCATCAAGAGGGCGATTAAAATTGTGATGATGATCATTATAATTATAATGATTATTACCTCCCATACCTCGTAGATAAAGTGGAAGTCATGGTTGATTGTTATGATCTTCCATATTATAACCACCGTCTTCACGTTCTTTAGCGAGAGGCAGCCGCGCCTCAAGAGTATCCATCTGAACAACAAGATCATCAAGTTGGCGATTGAAGGTCGTCAATGACGCCTCTGTTGATGCGTGGGTTTTGGTGAACATATCTATCATTTCCCTCATCATGTCACGCAACTCAGCATGTTGAACACATTCATCATCCCTTTTATCTTCTGCCATTGTTAGTAGTAAATTAAAGACAACAAAAAGATGTTATCCCTATCAACTACAAAGGATAGTGACAATGTGAAAAGTGGAAGGAAGGAAACAATCTCTCTCTCTCTCAAGCGTCTTACCACGTTCTTACAAGTGTTCTTACCGACACAGCAGGTGGTAAACGGTGGACGGTGAGAACCAATGAAGTGTGGAGTGATTTCAAAGGTACCTGTTCTGCTCAAGAGGAAAAGTGGAACTTGGATGGCACAATATGGTGGCTAATAAGCAAAAATCATTAACAGCAAAACAAAGTTGAATAAGTATTCAATGTAGGAACTGTTGCTGGTTAACAAGTGTTCTAGGCTTAGCACAACACAAGGCAGTAGAAAGGCAAATAGAAGATCAGGAAGATATAACAAACAAGTACAGCACAAGTGTATAGGCCAACTGTTTTCAAGTGTGTGTTGTCAATGCTTTAATATCTGTGCTCTCTTCACTATTTGTTTCTTTCTTTTTAAATATTTTTCTGATATTTTTTGTTTGCTCGAGAGCACGAAAATAGGAAGCACACAACTTTGCAACTCAATTGGATGTAAGATGTGGCCTATAGAAAATCTGTAAGATTCTTTATAATTCGGGATAAAACTTTAGAGGCCGGATAGTCTATCTTCCGAGGGGAATTTGGCCAAACAAATTTCGCCGAACACGGCAAAGCCGTGGAAAATCGGTTGCGAAATTTCGAGTAGATCAATTTGAAAAAAATTGCCCGATTTCGAGTTCGTATGCAAAAGTTATGGCTGTTTTAAGGTAGGCTACCCGAGTTACTGTTTTTTATGTTGATTCAAACTCGGTTTTGAAAAAGATCTCGCAATAGGATGTGAAAAATAATTGGAATTTAGCAACGATGACTGATGGGATGTTGTGTGATGAATCAAGGAGGACTGGCACAATTGTTTGTCACCTGTTCTAGGGCTGGCGATGCGGGAGTTCACGTAAGGCGGCTAGCTAGGGCAAACCGATGATCTTGGTGGATCGGTTTGTTGTTTAGTGATTGTGGAATAGTTGAGCAGCAGGAAAAACAAGGAAGAAAAATGATAACTACGACCCAAAAACACAAAGCTAAACCAGCAATAAGACTCGACCACACGAATGTAAACTCAAGAATGCAAACTGAAAAACGAAACTTGCAGGCACTATGGTCTAGGAATCAGTAAATATGATATGTTTTTTTGTTGCTTTTTCTGTGGACTCTAGGTATGAAAATAAAAACTAATCTAGTGGGAAATCAAAGTACCTCACGGGCAACCTGAAATCTGATACCAATTGGTGAGTGGTTTAGGCCCGGTCTTCTGAAAGGTAGGTCGATTGCAGTGGAGATCTCGACGTTGATGATCCTAGGCACTTGAGCAGATCCGAATACCTCTGCAATCTGTAGGATCGAAGTACACGTGTAAAGCTACCAGATGGGGGGTGAATGGTAGATAAAAACTTTTCAGCGGAAGCAACAAAACACCCCTCAGCAGAAAACCGATCTGTTAAAGAAACCATGTGTGCGACTAATCTAAACGTGTTCAACTGTGACAAAACTAGTCTAGATTGTAGAGAATCAAGTCACGAAGACGTCACAACAAGAATCATGAAAATCCGTTGAGAGAAACTCAAGTTACGATCGAAAGATCGAACAAAGGTCAAACTGTCCTACGTGAGAAAAACAGTTCTGGAATACTGCAAAGAAACTCGTGTAGATCAGAAATCACAAATTCAATGACCGTTAAATTTTCACAGATGATAGATAATCAAGTTGTGAAGACAACCCAAAAGGAATCACATCAATTTGATCTGTAAAACTCGAGTTATGATAAAACTACCAAAGCAAGGTACTGCTGAACAGAAACTCGACGAGAAAAACTTGTCTGAAACAAGTCAGACGAACAAGTCACAAAAGTTCCTTTAGAATACGAATTTTGTTTATAAAAACATAATAGGAACAGCCCCAAAGTCGTGTACCACGAGCTCTGGCCTTCCTTGCTTATATAACCAGCCCTAAGGCCAACCCAATTCAAACTAGGACTCCTACTCCTACTTGGATTCAAACTGTAACTTTCCAATACTGCTCAAGACTCTTCTACACGCAGATAGAAGCAATCTTAAGACTTCCAAACACCTTAGGAACGTCCCAAGCATTCCTAAAACAACTCAAATTCGTGACCCACACAAAATCTTATCATAACCAACTCAAAACTTTCCATATTTGAGTCAAACACGACTCAGCCGCAGCCTGAGTCCATAACCTAGTCGGTTGGACCTTTCTGACCAATTCTTTACGTCCACATCTCTTCATTATGCCTTGGAACCATGCAGCCACGTCCATGCACTCTTGCAAACATCTTCCAACGACGTCCAAGATACCTTTATATGCATTGTTCTTGATTCAAACATACTACGCAACCTCCCGATCAACTCAACCACAATTCCTCCCGAACTTGGTTGTTGAACCTCATCTTCTCTATAAGACTAGTTCAATGGATCCCGTCACTAGCCATGTATTAAACTCAAGCAACATCTGCACATGAATAAACAACCAATACTTCCGAGCACAAGTCCTTGACTTGACTCTCGTTAGTTCCAAAACTACAACATCTTACGTGAGCACCTCACATAAGCATGTTGTAAATTATAGCAAAATGATATCAGCCATAACCACCAAAACACACCAAAAACTTAGTAAAATAATACTAAGCAAACTTTCCATAAGAGTAAAGCAAGTTCAAAACATTGCAAGTTAAAAGCAGAACCATGGCAATCAAGCTCCAAACCTTACCAAAGCTATCCGGACCTAGCACCGAAGCTAGCAAAAACAAGTCGGACCTAGCCAAAATAAGTCAGACCTAGACAAAGCAAGTCGGACCTTATGTTGGACCTTTCCGGAGCTACCCAAAACAAGTCGGACCTATCGTCGGACCTTGCAGGAGCTCGGACCTAGAGTCGGACCTTGTTAAAAAGGTGTTTTGGTAGTATTCAAAACTTTTATCGTCAAAGCCAATGTATTCAGCACACATAGGTCTCACACAATCATTACACCCCTGCTCCGTTGGTTATCAACCGTGATTCACATGCTCGACCTCGCCAAGAAGGCTATCCCTGCAGGTGCAACCGAGAACACAATCAAGAACGATGAAGATGCAATCTGAAATTGCGAAATCGGGGTCTCACAAACCGTAGAACGGTGAAATTGTTTAATATAAGCAAAACCCACCGAATTTGGCCGGCATCTACAGTATTTAAAGGCTAGGGTTCGGCCATAAGACCCTTAGACGCGTCCCTAATAGACTCATACGGGATACAAGGCCCAAAAGCCCAATACAGTGGTGCAGCACCAGACAGAACTCTGAATTTGACTTATTTCGACAATTCCCAATAACTCCTGGCGAATTTAAATGTTCTACCAGAACCATTGGAAAGTTTATCTTCTCATATTTCCATGCATATGTAGAACGTCGAAAATAGAGTCCGTATGCATCCTGGGCGTCCGTTTTAAGATGGACTGCTCCTGGAGTCCAAGTTGAACTCGAGTCCGAGTTGGCGACTGTTTCCATCAACTTGTGGATGTCCCATCTGGTTCTCCACATCCCTAACTCCTCCTCCCTTTACTTGTTGATCATGTCCATGGTTCCTAATAACAATTAAATCATTAAATAGCAATCCATTCTCAAACTCACATGGGTAGGAAGTTGGGAACGAGTTCACCTGCTGATTTAGTAACCGTGCTCGTGCTCTTGTGATTGGTCCTTGTATATCAATGTGAGTATCCACTGTTGTGATGTCCTCATCACCCTTTTAGAAGGTTTTGTAGATTTCTCATACCAACATGAGCTAGCCGTCTATGCACAACCACCCCCATGTTGGTCTTTACAATCAAGCATGTGTCAAGTTGGGCTTTTTCCGTGGTGAAATCCACAAGGTAAAGCTTGCCCTTTAACACACCCTTGAAAGCAACCGAGTCACCGCTTCTTCTAAAAATGGTCACACATTCATTAGTGAATGAACAATTATATCCTTTGAAACATAACTGAGATATGGACAAAACATTATAATCTACAGAATCAACATGTAAAACTTGAGAAAGAGTGTGTTTGGAGGATATCGCTATTTTACCGGTCCCAAGCACCCTTCCTTGGCTAGTCTCCAAATAAATTCCTTCACTTGGATCCTCATTAGCTTCATATTCTACAAACATTTTCCTCTATCTGTTCACGTGGTTGGTGCATCCACTATCAAGCACCCATTTGGATCCGCCACAGGAGTACGCCTGCAAAACAAATTTATGCCTTGGTCTTAGGTACCCAAGATTGCTTGGGTCCTTTGATGTTAGTTACAAGACACTTGGGCACCCACACACAAGATTTTGGACTCTTGTATAGTGGTCCAACATACTTAGCATAGATATGATCAAATTTGTTCTTCATGAGTTCATAAGAAGCATTAAAATCATGAAACATAACGTTTGGTCCATTTTTAGCTTTTTCATGTGGAGAGAGAACATGTTTGTTCTTATCAATTTTATGTGAGCTTTCTTTGACAAAAAACAATCAATTCCTTGTTATTCTTGAGGTATCTAGCATTTTGCTTTTCACATCTAGAATATCCAAGGCCATCCTTAACATTTGGAGATCTAGCGACCGAATATGCACTACGTGCATACTTGATCTTCTTGTAAAAGATGCTACCTTTAGGTGAGTTATTGCTTTGTGACACTTTAAGTTCATTTTTCAAGTTAAGAATCAAACTAGCACAATTGTAGGTTTCAATTGGGATGGACTCAACATTTGACGAAGGAGAGCTCTTAGAGGAGGAAGGGGTACTTAGCTTGAGTAATTCAACCTGGACTTCAAGGGTCTTGTTAACTTTGGTCAAGTTTACAAGTTCATCCTTGAGTACAATGTTTAAATCTTCAAGATTTGAGCAAGTTTCCTTGCTCAAAGCAATCTCAAGATCAAGTGTCTCCCTTTTCTCCTTTTCAAGCTTAAGAAGATTTTCAACCTCAAGTTTTCTCTCCTTTTGAAGGATAAGCATATCTTCTTGTCGGTTAATAAGCTCTTCTTTGTCAAATTTCTCATCCTACAACTTTTTCATTTTAGCTAGTGCACTTTTACTAATGTCCTTAAGCTTGTGTTCATTCTCACTACCACTTTCAAAGTCTTCATCTATGGAGTAAAAGAGGAGGGTCTTTATTTAACCTTTTTCTTGCCTTCCTTGGCCATAAGGCAAGTGTGGTGTGATTCCTTCCATACTCCCAAGTTTAGAAAGAGAGTGTGTCTTCATTGAAGGCTTCTTGATGGCAATAGTCGTCACCCCATCTTCATCTTCAGAGGAGGAATCATCGTTTGAGTCCCACTCCTTGCCAAGGTGTGCTTGGCCAACTTGTTTCTTCTTCTTGAACATCTTCTTTTCTTGTGGCTTTGCTTCCTTCTTCTCCTTCTTGTTTTCATTGTATGGACAATTCACCATGAAGTGCCCATATTCGCCACAATTGTAGCAAGATCGTCTAATCTTGCATTTTCCTTTGTCCTTATTTTTGCCTTCATTGTCGTTGTCTCCTCTTCTCCTCCTCCTTATCCTTTTGAACTTTTTGATGAAGAGAACCATATCTTCATCATCCATGTCGGTGCTCACACCGTCACTATCTTCTTCTTACACCTCGTGGACTTCTTTTCCTCTTGGCTTGCAAGTCACCTTGAGAGGGACCTCCTTCTCCTTAGATGAAGTGAGCTTGACAAGATTCTTCACGTATTGTGCTTCTTTATCCATCATCTCATGGTTGATGATTTTGCCTAGAAGCTTATCCGGAGTCATATTATGAAAATCCGGGCTTTCTCAGATCATGGAGCACAAAGTGACATTGGGCATAAATCTCTTATCATTCTCTTGACGACTTCATGGTCAGTCCACTTTTTGCTTCCAAATGCTCTACTCTTGTTGATGAGAACCTTCATCCAAATGTACATCTCTTGAATGGTTTCACCATCCTCGATGGCAAACTTCCCTATTGTAACACCATCAAACTCATTTCCATGCATTGCATACATTTTCCATGTAGAGAAACATTATAAAAGAAGTAGAAATGGAGAAATAACTATAGAAATGGAGAAAGAACTATAGAAATGGAGAAAGAACCTTAGAAATGGAGAAAGGAACCATAGAAATGGAGAAAGAACCATAGAAACGGAGGAAGGAACCATAGAAATGGAGAAAGGCAATGTAGAAATGGAGAGTGGGACATAGAAATGGAGAGGGGGATGTAGAAATGGAGTAAGTGACATAGAAATAGTGGTAAATGGGAAAGAGATAGCTGAAATGAGCCAATTCCAATTTCCCCAAAATTTTCCCCAAATCTCCAAATTCCCCAATTCCCCAAAAAAGGGGAATTTTCCCCACATTTTGGGAATTTCTCCCCCATTGCTGCCGCACCAAATCAATTGGGGAAAAGGTTGTTAGGATTTACCCCCCCCCCCCTTGGCCGCAGCCCCCCCTCCTCTCCCCTCCCCTCCGAAGTCGGCGACTTGGAGGCCCTAGCCCACAACTCGCCGAGTTGGACACCCCCTCACCGGAGTTCAGTCGCCGGTGAGCCCCATCGGTGAGTGTCACACCTGGTTTCTCCGAAGAACAACCGAGTGAATATCACATGTATGCCAGGATCATTTTCTCATACATGTGATGACAAATAGTGAAGCATCATTTATTACAAGCCGGGTGTCAAATATAAATATGTCTTACAAAGCATACGTCTCGATGGACGATAATAAGTTCATAACATGTAAATAAAATAGCAGCGGAATATTATTCTTGTGGGCTCCGTCACAAGCGTTGCCCGGGGGACTCCGTGAACCTAGAATCCTTCCTCAGGACCAAAGTCTTGGTCATTCTCTTGACCTGAGCAGCAATATAAACCAACAGAAAAGCAAGTTTGAGTACCGTTGGTACTCAGCAAGTGTGGGAAAGTTATGTCATGCATGGCTAGAGCAAGGAGAGGTTGAACTCATGGTTAAAGCACTACGCAATTATTACCTATCACCTTAGCTTATTAAGCACCTACATTACTACACAGGTGAAATGATCCCAATCCCTCAACCCATCATCAATATCAAGTAAACATAGTCTCATCTTAAATGTTAAGCTTCCCGCTTAACATCCTCAACATCCCAATTCATCACCCTCTAATCATGAGTAAGTCCAAGGCGCTCTTGACCGTGAGCACGACTGTCATGACAGTTTTGACTCTGCAGAGTTTGCACCACTGTACCCACATGTAGTGATTTCATCCCCCGTTGCCGGGTGGACTAAAAGAACCTCCATCATGCCAGTGGCCGCGAACCACATTCACACTTCCCAGGTGTGTAGCCAGGAGATCACTACGAAGCCTTTACAAAGGGATTCCCGACGAGCGTGGGCCCACTGAGGTTTCACCCCTAATAGCATACAAGAGGCTCCAACCCCGCTGCAGTGGCCCCCTCTTGAGCCTTGCGGTTCATATGGTAGTCCAGCTGACACCTACTCCCCGCACCATCCAACACACCCATACTACGCCGGGGATACACCTAATTAATTGGCCAAGCTGCCCCATCTCAGCATGTGGATGGCACGGTAAAGCCAGGTTACATGCTCCATGAACCGGTCCTTAGGATCCAGGCAAGTACTAAACACAAACCCGAGTCTCGTGCACCCAGCACCAACCAAATCATCCAACTTGCCTCGATCCCTACCTCAACATAACTCATAATGTCTCATTCAAGAGTAAGGTAAACAAGTTGATGATCTCATATCCCACTTATCCCACTCTAAGCATGGCTAAGCATAAGTAATATGAATGAATGACATAATAAAATAAATCCCAACCCAAGCTACAAGGAAACAAGATAATGCAATTCTAGCGAAACTTCCTATCATGGGTTTCATATTTCAATTGACAATGCAAATAATTCTATCTACACATCCTAGCATAGGATCAAACTGGTCAAGGACACTTGCCTTCTTCCTGACTGCAGAGCGGTAGGGGAGCTCACCTAGGGGTTTCTCGGGCTTGGGGAGGTCGGAATTCGGCTCTGCGACGACAATGTTTGAAACCTCTCCTCGGTGCTCGTCGGAACCGATGCTAGGGCGCGAAACTTGTCGCTTCCTTCACGTGCAGGGCTCCCTTGGGGCGGTGGATTACGATCAGCGCATTAGATCAGAAAATCCGAGTAAGGATCGAATGAAAACGGTGATCGAAGCTTCGGTTCTCACCGGAGAGAAGAACGGCCGATCGGGGGGGGGGGGGAAACAGGGCGATTGTCGGCGTTTATATAGGCGAGGGAGGGCGGCGGTCTGTTGGGATCGAGTTGGAGGCGTCCGGGACCGGAAATCGGGCTGGGGCGCGGGTCTCCGGAGTTTGTTGCGATCAGGCGCGCGGGAAGTGTCCGGGTCGGTTGGCGCGCGGGAGGTAGGAGATGACACGCGGGCCCCGCGTGTAAGTGAGAGGAAGAGACGGGCGCGGGGAGATTGGGCCGGCTGGGATACACTTAATTAATTGGCTAAGCTGCCCCATCTCAGCATGTGGTTGGCACTGTAAAGCCGGGTTACATGCTCCATGAACCGGTCCTTAGGATCCAGGCAAGTACTAAACACAAACCCAAGTCTCGTGCACCCAGCACACAACCAAAACATCCAACTTGCCTTGATCCCTACCTCTACATAACTCACAATGTCTCATTCAAGAGTATGGTAATATAAACTGATGATTTCATGTCCCAAATATCCCATTCTAAGCATGGCTAAGCATATGCATGTAAATAAATGACATGGTAAAATAAATCCCAACCCAAGCTTCAAGGAAACAAGGTAATGCAATTCTAGGGAAACTTCCTAGCATGGGTTTCATATTTACCTTGACAATGCAAATAATTCTAACTACACATCCTAGCATAGGATCAAAGTGGTCAAGGACACTTGCCTCCTTCTTGCTGCTCTTGAAATAGGTATTCCTGGTCTTGGAAATGAATAACTTGTTCTTGGACAGGTTCTACTTCATACCATCACACATAGCAAAAGAAAAACAACAATCCATAAGACATAATTCACACTTACACTTCATACAAACCACACATTCATATTTATAAAAGTTCTTTACCATTATATGTGTTGTGGTTACTTTATGTGTGTTAAGTTGTGGCTTGCATGCACTTTTAACCATGTATATATATGATTCCTATTTTTGGTGTCCACATTTATACTTGCATACAATGTGCCTTCACAATTTCTATCAACCCTAAACCGAATTCTTTGTATTTTAGAAACTCCATTTATCATTTACTAGTTGCTATATTTTCCAGATTTATATTCCTATGCATAATTGTGTATTTTATTATTAAATTAGTAATACACATCACCTAAACAGATTAGGTTCTGGTCCTAAATAATTTAAAATCATATTTTGACCATGGCTTATGATGTATACTATTTCATAATTACTTTCCCTATTTTTCTTTAACTATTCTTTACTTAAAAATGTGTCCCTATACTAATAAATGTGAATAATAGATAAAACAGATTTATTTCAGCCCAAAAATATATTTTTATCTCACTCCAAAGTTTTCTAAGTACTGAGAAAGTTTTTAATAAATTTTGACAATTATGTTTGTCCCCTTTTTAATTTTTAAACACTAGTTACATATTCAATTTTCTAAATTAAATACTAAACAAGGCTAAAATAATGAATTCACCCCATTACAGGGTCTATAATATTATTTTCATAATTTCCAGGGGTCTATCTACACTTATCAGAGGTGTTTTTCCTAATTTCTATTAAGTCCAGGGGTTAAAACTGATTTTTAAATGGATTTACATGATTTTCTGGAGTTCCAGGGGCTAGATCTGAAGTTTCCGGGGCTAGCTCTCAATTCCAGAGAACCCCAGGGGGTAGCACGTAAGAATTCCAGTCTTTATAATGCGGGGCTGACATGGACCGTCCGATCTTAAACCGACGGCTGAGATTATAACATCGAACCGGTACGCGGGGTTTTAAAGTCTACCGTGCGATTTAAAATAAACGGCACACAAGCGGCCACGTCGCTCTGATCGAACGCGGGCGGCGCCGCCGGCGGCGCACGGCGGCGGGAAGCGGCGATCTCGCCGGAAAGTTTCGGATCCTCGAGAATTCTGCCTAAAACTGTGATCTTATGGCATAGATCGGTAGAGGGGAGGTCAGGGATCTCACCTCGGGGGTTTTCTCGAGCTCGGGGGTCCTGGAAAGTGATCGGCGGCGAGGTCCGAGGCAAAACCACGGCGAAGCTCGTCGGCGCTGCGTTTACACCGTAACTCTCCGAGTTTTCTGCACCTGCAAAGTTCCCCGGAGGCGGTGGATCAAAACCAGCGAGTTAGATCAGAGTTTCCGAGCTTAGATCGGCCAGAATTCACCGGCGAAGTCTTGGTGCTCACCGGAGTGAAAATCGGCGATCGCGTGGGAAAAACTGATCGGATCGGGGGTTTTTATAGCCGGGGAAGGGCGGTGGGTCTGTTGTGACCGAGTTGGAGTCCTCTGGGTCCAGAATTCGGGTGACGGGACAGGTTTCCCGATCGGTTGCGATCGCGCGCGCGGGAGAGAGTCCGGGGTCGCGGGGTTAGGGATGACATGTGGGTCCCACCCGTCGGTGAGAGGCAGCGCGGCGCGCGCGGGGGCGGGCTGGCGCGGGGGTAGCTGGGCCGGCTGGCGGTTTCGGCCCACTGGCCAGTTTTTTCCCGATTTCCTTTTTCTTTTTCCATTTCTTTTCTGTTTTGGGTATAGTTTAAATTCCAGTTTGAATTTGAATTTTTGCAAAACATGCAACACGTCCAAAAATTTTTAAATTCCCCTCTGAACAAGGTTTTGGGTTTTGAATCAAAATTTGGGGTGTTACAGCTCTACCCCCCTTAAAAGAAATCTCGTCCTCGAGATTGGTGTTTCTAAGAAAACAATTCCGGAAATTGTGCCTTGAGCTCATCTTCCCGTTCACAGGTAGCTTCCTCTTCTGAGTGATGCTTCCTCTGCACCTTGCACATCCGGATTCTCTTGTTTCTGGTGAGGCGTTCCATTGTCTCCAAAATCTTGCATGGTTGCTCGGCATAAGACAAATCTTCAGCTACATCCACTTCATTCATGGGTAACACCTCCTCAGGCGTCCTCAGACATTTCTTGAGTTGTGACACATGAAATACATCGTGCACGTCCAATAGATGAACCGGTAACTCTAGTTGATACGCCACTTCGCCTTTTCTTTCCAAAACTTGAAAGGGTCCGATGTATCGAGGTGACAACTTCCCTTTCACCTTGAACCGACGAAGTCCTCTGATAGGGGACACCTTGAGATAAACATAGTCTCCCACGTTGAAAACGAGTTCTCTTCTTCGTACATCAGCATAACTCTTCTGGCGTGTTTGTGCTATCCTCAAGTTGTTGCGAATCTCCCTCACCTTCGCCTCGGCTTCTTGTAGCACTTCTGGACCAAACACTTTGCTTTCTCCTGTCTGGTTCCAAAATAGGGGAGTTCTGCACTTCCTTCCATACAAAGCTTCAAACGGTGACATCTTCATACTAGCTTGATAACTGTTGTTATAGGAAAACTCCGCATATGGTAAGTTCTTGTCCCAACTCCTATTGTTTTTGAGTGCACATGCCCTTAACATATCTTCAAGGATTTGATTGGTTCTCTCCGTCTGCCCGTCAGTTTGAGGATGATAGGCAGAGCAGAAATTCAGATGGGTTCCCATGGTTTCATGCAACTTTTGCCAAAACCTCGAGGTGAACTGTGTCCCTCGGTCCGACACTATCTTCTTTGGCACTCCATGGTAACACACAATCCTTGACATGTACAATTCTGCCAATTTGGATCCGCTGTAGCTTTCTTTCACAGGGATGAAATGAGCTACCTTGGTTAGCCTATCAATGATGACCCATATTGAATCATACCCGGATTGGGTCCTAGGCAATCCCACGACAAAATCCATGCTGATTTCTTCCCACTTCCATTCAGGTACTTTAAGTGGTTGCAATAATCCCGCGGGTCGTTGATGTTCTGCTTTCACCAACTGACATGTGTCACATAGGGCAACATGTTCCGCGACATCTCGCTTCATGCCATACCACCAATACCTGCTCTTGAGGTCCTGGTACATCTTCGTACTCCCAGGATGAATGGAATAGTCAGAATCGTGAGCCTCCTTCAAAATTAATTCACGGATCTCCTTTACTTCTAGCACACAGATCCTTTTCCCGTGCCACACCGTTCCTTGTTCATCCTCTCTAAAACCAGGAGCTTTATTTTCCTTGATGAGCTGTCTGATCTCTTGTATCTTCTCATCATTCTTTTGGCCCTCACGTATGTCTCGCTCGAGTGTGGAGTCCACTTCCATGGCTATGGCTTCACCACTATTTACTAGACATAGATTGAGCCTTATAACCTCGTCCTTCAATTCTGCAGGCATGTCCCTCAAACTCAACTTATTGACCTGCACTTTCCGACTCAAAGCATCGGCCACGACGTTTGCTTTCCCGGGATGATAGTTGATGCCCACATCAAAGTCATTGATTAGCTCTAACCATCTCCTTTGTCTGAGGTTGAGATCTGGTTGTGTGAATATGTACTTCAAACTCTTATGATCCGTATATATCTCTGTCCTCTTCCCCATCAAATAGTGCCGCCAAATTTTCAACGCGTGTACCACTGCAGCTAGTTCTAGGTCATGTGTAGGATAGTTCTTCTCGTGCTTCCGAAGCTGCCGGGATGCATATGCCACGACATGTTCTTCTTGCATGAGAACACATCCCAACCCATTTCCAGAGGCATCGCAGTACACTGTGAAATTCTTCTGCATATCTGGCATAACCAGCACTGGGGCTGTAGTCAATCTTTTCTTTAGCTCCTGAAAGCTCGTCTTGCACTGTGGCGTCCAGGTGAATGTGATTCCCTTTTCCAACAGTCTGGTGAGAGGTCTCGAGATCTTGGAGAATCCCTCAATAAACCGTCGATAGTATCCAGCCAATCCCAAAAAGCTTCTAACTTCCCCGACATTTTCGGGGGTTTTCCACTTCTGGATATCCTCGATTTTAGCGGGATCTACAGAGATTCCTCCCTCCGAGATTATATGTCCTAAAAAGGGAACTCTCTTCAGCCAAAACTCACACTTGCTCAACTTGGCATATAGTTGGTGTTCTCTCAGCCTCTGTAACACCAACCTTAGATGTTTCTCATGTTCTTCTTCATCTTTGGAGAAGACGAGAATATCATCTATGAAAACCACCACAAATTTGTCCAGATATTCCATGAATACCTTGTTCATGAGGTACATGAAATATGCCGGGGCATTGGTTAGCCCGAAAGGCATGACAGTGTATTCATACAGTCCGTACCGAGATACGAAAGCTGTCTTGGGAATATCTGATTGCCTTATCTTGAGTTGGTGGTACCCCGACCTGAGATCAATTTTCGAGAACACACAAGCTCCCCTCAACTGATCAAACAAGTCTTCAATGCGAGGCAATGGGTACTTGTTTTTGATGGTTACCTCATTCAAGGCACGGTAATCCACGCATAACCTTTGGGTTCCGTCTTTCTTAGGCACAAATATCACCGGAGCTCCCCATGGTGAGGAACTAGGGCGAATATACCCCTTCTCCGTCAATTCTCTCAAATGATCCTTGAGCTCTTCTAGCTGCTTGGAGTCCATGCGATAAGGTCTCTTGTATATCGGGGCTGTTCCCGGTACTAGCTCAATTGCGAATTCCACATCACGGTCGGGAGGCATACCTGGCAATTCCTCCGGAAAAACATCTGGATATTCCCTGATGGTCCTGATTTCCTCAACTTTCACCTCCACTTGATTTAATTCAATGTCCCTCCTAGGCTCGTGTATCGTTAGGAACTTTACTCTTGTGCCATTGGGGTGAGTTAGTTCCACCGTTCTGGTCGAACAATGGATGATTCCTTTATGTTTGGTCAACCAATCCATACCCAAAATAATATCTATCCCTTGTGAATCTATCACTATGAGGTTAGCAGTAAATACTACCCCATTAATGTCTAGGCTCACTTTGGGACACACTTGTCTTGTCCTTATTTCTCCACCTGGAGAGTTTACGGCTAGCATATGGTTCATTTGTGTGGTTGCTAGGTCATGCTTCTTAACAAACCCTTGAGCAATGAACGAGTGGGTAGCACCAGAATCAAACAGCAGAGTTGCAAGGTGTAAATTGGCAGGAAACTTACCAACTACCACATCGGGCGCCTCTTGTGCTTCCTCCATAGTGACGTGGTTCACCCGTCCTCTCACTACATTCTGCTGTTGTGGCTGCGCGGGCTTCTTCTTAGGGCACTTATGGGCGTAGTGCCCCACTTCACCACAGCTAAAACATTGCACCCCAACCTTAGGTGCTTGGCCTTTGTTGTCTTGGGGTTGGTTCGGGGGTCCCTGCACTGCTGGTCGAGGTGGATATGCGGGGCGAGGCTGCTGCACAAACTGACGTTGCGGCTGTGCTAGTGCTGCGGGAGGCCTGTAGTTTGGGTTGTACCCTCTTGGTGCTGAATAGGGTACCGCAGCACGGCTTGTCTGCCCCGTAGGTTGCTGCATCATACGTGGGCGGGTGTTGCTTCCTGAGGCCTGATGTGACCATCCCGCCTTCCACATATTCTCATTTTCCAGGGCCTTTAGCTTCCTTTCCACCACAAACGCCCTGTCCACCATCTTTTGAAAACTTTCATACTCATTGGAGGACATGGCACACTGCATCTCTGCGGTAAGTCCTTCCACGAAACAATCTTGTTTCTGCTCATCAGTCTCTATATCTCGTGGAGCATAACGGGATAGTTGAGTAAATTTAGTGAGGTATTCCCTCACCGTCATGTTTCCCTGCTGCAGTCCCAGAAACTCCTTTCTCTTGTTTTTGAGTTCACCTCTTGGGATGTAATGGTTGCGGAAGCTACGCTTGAACTCGTCCCAAGTGATGTTCTCAGGGTCATGATGGGCGGCCACGTAGGCGGTCCACCAATCAGCAGCAGGTCCATTCAATTGATGAGAGGCAAACAGCACCCTCTCATACCCTTGGCATTGAATAATCCTCATCTTACTTTCAATGGTCTTCAGCCAATCATCTGCCTCCAGAGGTTCAGCAGCACTTGCAAACTTTGGAGGTTGAGTTCCTAGAAACTCACTCAACCTTGGTTGGCGTGGTGCAACTTGTGGAGGTGGAACTTGATGCAAGTTGGCCACCACTTGAGTCAAGTTCTGGATAAGCTGATTTTGATTCTCCAGCATTTGGTGGAGAGGATCAACTTCTTCACGGCGACCACCCCGGTCCTGGCCTTCAGAAAGATGAGGGTTGCATGCCTCATCATTGTTGTTGGCGGGGTTGGCAGCACATCCTTTTCCTCTTCCGGCCATCTGGCAGAATCAACAAATGTTAATTTGATACCATTTAGTATCGTCTTACTACTTTCATTTGTTGGTACTTTGAGGTGTTGAGGCTTTGTTAAAATTTTACGAGGGTTTTTATCTCACACCAAATAAATGCACTATTATTTCCTGTGGGTTCACACACCAAAGCAAAACAATCTGAAGACGAGGCTGTGGACAATTGCTCATAGCTTCCACAACTCACGTCACACACCAAGCATTATCACACCATTAACTACGTAACGACTCGACTACTCGACCTCTTGCTAGCTAGGGGAAAGACTCTACACTACTCGTCCTCTTGAGCTGGCTCCTCGGGATCTTCCTCCTCATTTCGGCTACCTTCTGACTCGGCTTTGGGTGGGGAGGCTGCTGGTGGAGAAGTGCGACGACGCCTGATTGCTCGGCGATCCGGGGAGTCAGGAGTCCATGGATCACTCACGGTGACACACAGTTCATTCCCATCTCCTCTTTCTCTCGCCTTTAGGCAAGCTCGCAGCAACGCCTCCGTTTCCTTCAGGGTGTCTCGGACATCCTGAAGCTCTTGTTGACACTCCTGCAGTCGAGTGCTGAGCATAGCAGCATCCTCCAAGCACAAGTCCATGTGCTCATGGGAAGTCCCTTGCTGCACCGGTGGGTACTTGTACTCCGTGGTACCACTCTCACGTTGGAGGACATACATGTACTCAGTTTTGTCCAAGTGGCGACGATAGATGTGACTCTGGCAGGTGATGGCCTCCCAGGTGACATCTTTTTCTGCGTCAACTTGTGTTGCTCGACAGGCTGGAGAATGGTGGATCTTCAGCAGCTGATTCTCGTGTATAATTCTCATCTCCGAACTCCATTCTTCCCTCTTCTCACGGATGGTCCTGGTGGAGTTATAATGGATGATTAGCTTGCCCGTATTGCCGGCGGCTTCGAGCATACGTCGAAGACGGCGCAACAAATCTCCTACTGCCAATCCGTAGGAAAGGTACGTCACTGGACGACTTTCCTCTCTTTCTGCAAGGGCCACTACGGGAACTCTCCCTCCTGTGGACTTACGAGCGGTGCGAATCATGCGAACCATCTAAAACAAAAGAATTTAAAATTAGGTTAGATAAATTCTCAAACAAAAACCCTGTTTTTGAATGAAAGTTGGGGTAAGATGAAGAAAATGACTCCTTTAATAACACTTTTCCACCCACACCTTGGAAAATAGTTTTTAAGAAAATAGGGCCCTTAAATACGTCCATTTCTACCTAGGTCCACGTTCCTACTGGCAACCTTGGCTCTGATACCACCTCTGTCACACCCGGTTTTTCCGAAGAACAACCAAGTGAATATCACATGTATGCCAGGATCATTTTCTCATACATGTGATGACAAATAGTGAAGCATCATTTATTACAAGCCAGGTGTCGAATATAAATAAGTCTTACATCGCAAATGTCTCAATAGACACTAATGCTTTATCACAAGTAAATAAACTAGCAGCGGAATATTATTCTTTAGGGCTCCATCACAGGCGTTGCCCGGGGGTCTTCATGAACCTAAAAACCTTCCTCGGGTCCAAAATCTTGGTCATTATACACCACCTCATTATCTTGACCTGAGCAGCAATATAAACCAACAAATATGCAAGGTTGAGTACCAATGGTACTCAGCAAGTGTGGAAAAATTATATCATGCATGGCTAGAGCAAGGAGAGGTTGAACTCATGGTAAAAGCACTACGCAATTAATACCTATCACCTTAGCTTATTAAGCACCTACATTACTACACAGGTGAAATGGTCCCAATCTCCCAACCCATTATCATAATCCAATAACCATAACATCATTTCCAATGTTAAGCTCCCCGCTTACCTTCCAAATCCATCAATCCTCTAATCATGAATAAGTCCAGGCCGCTCTTAACCGTGAGCACGGCTGTCAAGACAGTTTTGACTCTGCAGAGTTTGTACCACTGTACCCACAAGTAGTGATTTCATCCCCCGTTGCCGGGTGGACTAAAAGAACCTCCATTATGCCAGTGGCTACGATCCACATTCACACTTCCCAGGTGTGCGGCCAAGAGATCACTACGAAGCCTTTACAAAGGGATTCCCGACGAGCGTGGGCCCACTGAGGTTTCACCCCTAACAGCATACAAGAGGCTCCAACCCCGCTGCAGTGGCCCCCTCTTGAGCCTTGCGGTTCATATGGTAGTCCAGCTGACACCTACTCCCCGCACCATCCAACACACCCATACTACGCCGGGGATACACCTAATTAATTGGCTAAGCTGCCCCATCTCAGCATGTGGTTGGCACTGTAAAGCCGGGTTACATGCTCCATGAACCGGTCCTTAGGATCCAGGCAAGTACTAAACACAAACCCAAGTCTCGTGCACCCAGCACACAACCAAAACATCCAACTTGCCTTGATCCCTACCTCTACATAACTCACAATGTCTCATTCAAGAGTATGGTAATATAAACTGATGATTTCATGTCCCAAATATCCCATTCTAAGCATGGCTAAGCATATGCATGTAAATAAATGACATGGTAAAATAAATCCCAACCCAAGCTTCAAGGAAACAAGGTAATGCAATTCTAGGGAAACTTCCTAGCATGGGTTTCATATTTAACTTGACAATGCAAATAATTCTAACTACACATCCTAGCATAGGATCAAAGTGGTCAAGGACACTTGCCTCCTTCTTGCTGCTCTTGAAATGGGTATTCCTGGTCTTGGAAATGAATAACTTGTTCTTGGACAGGTTCTACTTCATACCATCACACATAGCAAAAGAAAAACAACAATCCATAAGACATAATTCACACTTACACTTCATACAAACCACACATTCATATTTATAAAAGTTCTTTACCATTATATGTGTTGTGGTTACTTTATGTGTGTTAAGTTGTGGCTTGCATGCACTTTTAACCATGTATATATATGATTCCTATTTTTGGTGTCCACATTTATACT
Source organism: Neostapfia colusana (assembly GCA_030760725.1). Lineage (NCBI taxonomy): Eukaryota > Viridiplantae > Streptophyta > Magnoliopsida > Poales > Poaceae > Neostapfia > Neostapfia colusana. The sequence continues at coordinate 37,807,158 of JASWHV010000016.1, forward strand.
TGCATACAATGTGCCTTCACAATTTCTATCAACCCTAAACCGAATTCTTTGTATTTTAGAAACTCCATTTATCATTTACTAGTTGCTATATTTTCCAGATTTATATTCCTATGCATAATTGTGTATTTTATTATTAAATTAGTAATACACATCACCTAAACAGATTAGGTTCTGGTCCTAAATAATTTAAAATCATATTTTGACCATGGCTTATGATGTATACTATTTCATAATTACTTTCCCTATTTTTCTTTAACTATTCTTTACTTAAAAATGTGTCCCTATACTAATAAATGTGAATAATAGATAAAACAGATTTATTTCAGCCCAAAAATATATTTTTATCTCACTTCAAAGTTTTCTAAGTACTGAGAAAGTTTTTAATAAATTTTGACAATTATGTTTGTCCCCTTTTTAATTTTTAAACACTAGTTACATATTCAATTTTCTAAATTAAATACTAAACAAGGCTAAAATAATGAATTCACCCCATTACAGGGTCTATAATATTATTTTCATAATTTCCAGGGGTCTATCTACACTTATCAGAGGTGTTTTTCCTAATTTCTATTAAGTCCAGGGGTTAAAACTGATTTTTAAATGGATTTACATGATTTTCTGGAGTTCCAGGGGCTAGATCTGAAGTTTCCGGGGCTAGCTCTCAATTCCAGAGAACCCCAGGGGGTAGCACGTAAGAATTCCAGTCTTTATAATGCGGGGCTGACATGGACCGTCCGATCTTAAACCGACGGCTGAGATTATAACATCGAACCGGTACGCGGGGTTTTAAAGTCTACCGTGCGATTTAAAATAAACGGCGCACAAGCGGCCACGTCGCTCTGATCGAACGCGGGCGGCGCCGCCGGCGGCGCACGGCGGCGGGAAGCGGCGATCTCGCCGGAAAGTTTCGGATCCTCGAGAATTCTGCCTAAAACTGTGATCTTATGGCATAGATCGGTAGAGGGGAGGTCAGGGATCTCACCTCGGGGGTTTTCTCGAGCTCGGGGGTCCTGGAAAGTGATCGGCGGCGAGGTCCGAGGCAAAACCACGGCGAAGCTCGTCGGCACTGCGTTTACACCGTAACTCTCCGAGTTTTCTGCACCTGCAAAGTTCCCCGGAGGCGGTGGATCAAAACCAGCGAGTTAGATCAGAGTTTCCGAGCTTAGATCGGCCAGAATTCACCGGCGAAGTCTCGGTGCTCACCGGAGTGAAAATCGGCGATCGCGTGGGAAAAACTGATCGGATCGGGGGTTTTTATAGCCGGGGAAGGGCGGTGGGTCTGTTGTGATCGAGTTGGAGTCCTCTGGGTCCAGAATTCGGGTGACGGGACAGGTTTCCCGATCGGTTGCGATCGCGCGCGCGGGAGAGAGTCCGGGGTCGCGGGGTTAGGGATGACATGTGGGTCCCACCCGTCGGTGAGAGGCAGCGCGGCGCGCGCGGGGGCGGGCTGGCGCGGGGGTAGCTGGGCCGGCTGGCGGTTTCGGCACACTGGCCAGTTTTTTCCCGATTTCCTTTTTCTTTTTCCATTTCTTTTCTGTTTTGGGTATAGTTTGAATTCCAGTTTGAATTTGAATTTTCGCAAAACATGCAACACGTCCAAAAATTTTTAAATTCCCCTCTGAACAAGGTTTTGGGTTTTGAATCAAAATTTGGGGTGTTACACGTCCTAGGTAGTCCCACTATGAAGTCCATACCTATTTCTTCCCATTTCCATTCAGGCACATTGAGTGGTTGCAATAGTCCCGTGGGTCGTTGATGTTCTGCTTTCACCAACTGACATGTGTCACATAGGGCAACATGTTCCGCGACATCTCGCTTCATGCCATACCACCAATATCTGCTCTTGAGGTCATGATACATCTTCGTACTTCCAGGATGAATGGAATAGTCGGAATCATGAGCCTCCTTCAAAATCAATTCACAGATTTCCTTCACCTCAGGCACACAGATTCTTTTCCCGTGCCACACCGTACCTTGTTCATCCTCTCTGAACCCAGGGGCTTTATTATCCTTGATGAGTTCTCTAATCTCTTGTATCTTCTCGTCATTCTTCTGACCGTTGTGTATGTCTTGCTCTAATGTGGAGTCCACTTCCATGGCGATGGCCTCACCGCTATTCACCAGACATAGATTGAGTTTTACAACCTCTTCCTTCAATTTTGTAGGCATGTCCTTTAAGCTCAACCTATTGACCTGCACCTTCCGGCTTAAAGCATCTTCTACGATGTTCGCTTTCCCAGGATGATAGTTGATGCCCACATCAAAGTCGTTGATTAGCTCTAACCATCTCCTTTGTCTGAGGTTGAGATCTGGTTGTGGAAAATATACTTTAAGCTCTTATGATCCGTATATATCTCTGTCCTCTTCCCCATCAGGTAATGCCGCCAAATCTTCAACGCGTGTACCACTGTGGCTAGCTCTAGGTCATGCGTAGGATAGTTCTTCTCGTGTTTCCGGAGCTGTCGGGACGCATAAGCCACGACATGCCCCTCTTGCATGAGAACACATCCCAACCCGTTTCCAGAGGCATCGCAGTACACCGAAAGGTTCTTCTGCATATCTGGCATAACTAGCACTGGGGCTGTTGTCAATCATTTCTTCAGTTCTTGAAAACTCGTCTCGCACTACGGTGTCCATGTGAATGTGATTCCCTTCTCTAACAATTTGGTGAGGGGTCTCGAGATCTTGGAGAAACCCTCGATAAACCGTCGATAATACCCAGCCAATCCTAAGAAGCTTCGAACTTCCCCGACATTTTCAGGGGTCTTCCACTTCTGCACATCCTCGATCTTGACGGGGTCCACGGAGATTCCTCCCTCCGAGATTATATGTCCTAAGAAGGGAACTCTCTTCAGCCAAAACTCAGACTTGCTCAACTTGGCATATAGTTGGTGTTCTCTCAGCTTTTGCAACACCAACCTCAAATGTCCCTCATGTTCTTCTTCATCTTTGGAGAAGACGAGAATGTCATCAATGAAGACCACCACAAACTTATCCAGATATTCCATGAATACCTTGTTCATGAGATACATGAAGTATGCCGGGGCATTAGTTAGCCCGAAAGGCATGACGGTGTATTCATACAGCCCGTACGGAGATACGAAATCTGTCTTTGGAATGTCAGTTTGCCTTATCTTAAGTTGGTGGTATCCCGACCTGAGATCAATTTTTGAGAACACACAAGCTCCCCTCAACTGATCAAATAAGTCTTCAATGCGGGGTAATGGGTACTTGTTCTTGATGGTTACTTCATTCAAGGCACTGTAGTCTATGCATAACCTTTAGGTGCCGTCCTTCTTGGGCACAAATATTACGGGAGCTCCCCATGGTGAGGAACTAGGACGAATATACCCCTTCTCCGTCAATTCCCTTATATGCTCCTTGAGCTCTTCCAGCTGTTTGGAGTCCATACGATAAGGCCTCTTGTATATTGGAGCTGTTCCAGGCACTAGCTCAATTGCGAATTCCACTTCACGATCGGGAGACATACCTGGCAACTCCTCCGGACAAACATCTGGATATTCCTTAATAATTCTTATCTTTCCCACTTCCACCTCAACTTTATTGAGTTTAATGTCCCTCCTAGGCTCTTGCACGGCTATGAACTTCACTTTCGTGCCACTAGTGTGAGTTAGTTCCACTGTTCTGGTCGAACAGTGGATGATACCTTTATGTTTGGTCAACCAATCCATACCCAAAATAATATCTATCCCTTGTGAGTCTATCACTATGAGGTTTGCAGTGAATACTACCCCATTAATGTCTAGATTCACCTTGGGACACACTTGTCTTGTCCTTATTTCTCCCCCTAGAGAGTTCACTGCTAGCATATGGTTCATTTGTGTTGTTGCTAGATCATGCTTCTTAACAAACCCTTGAGCAATGAACGAGTGGGTAGCAATAGAATCAAACAACAGGGTTGCAATGTGTGAATTGGCAGGAAACTTACCAATTACCACGTCAGGTGCCTCTTGCGCTTCCTCCATGGTCACGTGGTTCACCCGTCCTCGCATCACATTCTGCTGTTGTGGCTGCATGGGCTTATTCTTTGGGCACTTATGGGCGTAGTGCCCCACTTCACCACAGTTGAAGCATTGTACCCCAACTTTAGGTGCCTGGCCCTTGTTGTCTTGAGGTTGGTTCGGTGGTCCTTGTCCTGCTGGCCGAGGTTATATGTGGGGCGAGGCTGCTGCACAAACTGACGTTGTGGCTGTGCTGGTGCTGACGGAGGCCTGAAATTCAGGTTGTACCCTCTGGGTGCTGAGTAGGGTACCACAACACGGCTCGTCTGCCCTGCGGGTTGCTGCATCAGACGTGGGCGTGTGTTGCTACCTGAGGCTTGGTGTGACCATCCCGCCTTCCTCTTGTTTTCATTTTCCAAGGCCTTCAGCTTCCTCTCCATGACAAATGCTCTGTCTACCATCTTTTGGAAGCTTTCATACTCGTTGGAGGACATTGCACACTGCATTTCCATAGTAAGTTCTTCCACAAAACAGTCTTGTTTCTGCTCATCCGTTTCGATGTCCCGTGGTGCATAACGGGATAGTTGGGTGAATTTAGTGAGGTATTCCCTCACAGTCATGTTTCCTTGCTGCATTCCCAAGAACTCCTTTCTCTTGTTTTTGAGTTCACCCCTTGGTATGTAATGGTTGCGGAAGCTGCGCTTGAACTCTTCCCAAGTGATGTTCTCGGGGTCATGATGGGCTGCCACGTAAGCGGTCCACCAATCAGCAGCAGGTCCATGCAATTGGTGAGAGGGAAACAGCACCCTCTCATACCCTTGGCACTGTATGATCCTCATCTTGCTCTCTATGGTCTTCAACTAGTCATCTGCCTCCAGAGGTTCAGCAGCACTTGCAAACTTTGGGGGTTGAGTCCCCAGAAACTCACTCGACCTTGGTTGGCGTGGTGCAGCTTGTGGGGGTGGAGCTTGGTGCAAGTTGGCCACCTCTTGAGTCAGACTCTGGATGAGCTGATTCTGATTTTTAAGCATTTGGTGGATAGGGTCAGCTCCTTCACGGCGACCACCCCTGTCTTGCCCTCCAGAAAGATGATGGTTGCCGGCCTCATCGTTGTTGTTGGTGGGGTTGGCACCACAACCCTTTCCTCTTCCAGCCATCTATCATGATCAGTCAAATGTTAACTTAAAGCATTACGTATTGACTTCCCAAATTGCTTGTTTAAATTTAAACTTTTGAGGCCTTAATATATTAACATTTTCTGAGGGTTTCACGTAGATTTTTGGGATTCACGTCTCACGTGAAAATAAATGCACTCTTAATTCATAGGGGTTCACACATCAAAGCAAAGCAACCTAAAGACGAGTTTGTGGACAAATGCCCATGGCTTCCACAACTCACGTCACACACCAAACATTAACACACAAATAACTAAGGTATTGACTTGACTACTCGATAACCTGCTGAACTAAGGGAAAGGACTCTACACGACTCGTATCACTGAGCTGGCTCCTCGGGGTCTTCCTCACTATTGCGGCTGCCCTCTGATTCCGCTTTGGGTGGGGAAGCTGCTGGTGGAGAAGTGCGGCGACGCCTGCTCGCCCGGCGATCTGGGGAGTCAGGAGTTCATGTGTCATTCACGGTGACACACAGTTCATTCCCATCTCCTCTTTGTCTTGCTCTCAAGCTGGCTCGAAGCAACGCCTCAGTCTCCTTCAGGGTGTCACGAACATCCTGGAGCTCCTGCTGACACTCCTGCAGTCGAGTGCTGAGCATAGCAGCATCCTCCTAGCACAGGTCCATGTGCTCGTGGGAAGTCCCCTGCTGTACTGGCGGGTACTTGTACTCTGCTGTACCACTCTCACGCTGGAGGACATACATGTACTCAGTCCTGTCCAGGTGGCGACGGTAGATGTAACTCTGGCAGGTGATGGCCTCCCAGGTGACATCCTTCTCGGCATCGACCTGTGTCGCTCGACAAGCTGGAGAGTGGTGGATGTTGAGCAGCTGATTTTCATGGATAATCCTCATTTCTGAACTCCATTCTTTCAGCTTCTCACGGATGGTCCGGGTGGAGCTGTAGTGTATGATTAACTTGCCAGTATTGCCGGCAGCGTGGAGCATACGCCGTAGACGGCGCAACAAGCCTCCTACTGCCAACCCGTAGGACTGGTACGTCACCGGACGATTCTCCTCTGTCAGGGCAAGGGCAACTACAGGGACTCTCCCTCCGGTGGACTTGCGGGCGGTGCGGATCATGCGAACCATCTAAAACATAAAGCATTTAAAATTAAGTTAGATAAGAGTTAAGCAAAAATTGTATTTTGAATAAAAGTTGGGACAAGGTGAATAAAATGACCCCGTTAAATAACACTTTTCAACCCACACCTTTGTAAAATAGTTTTAAGAAAATAGAGTCCTTAAATACGTCCATTTCTACCTAGATCCACGTTCCTACGGGCAACCTTGGCTCTGATACCACTTCTGTCACACCCGGTTTCTCCGAAGAACAACCGAGTGAATATCACATGTATGCCAGGATCATTTTCTCATACATGTGATGACAAATAGTGAAGCATCATTTATTACAAGCTAGGTGTCGAATATAAATATGTCTTACAAAGCATACGTCTCGATGGACGATAATAAGTTCATAACATGTAAATAAAATAGCAGCGGAATATTATTCTTGTGGGCTCCGTCACAGGCGTTGCCCGTGGGACTCCGTGAACCTAGAATCCTTCCTCAGGACCAAAGTCTTGGTCATTAAACACCACATCATTCTCTTGACCTGAGCAGCAATATAAACCAACAGAAAATCAAGTTTGAGTACCGTTGGTACTCAGCAAGTGTGGGAAAGTTATGTCATGCATTGCTAGAGCAAGGAGAGGTTGAACTCATGGTTAAAGAACTAGCAATTATTACCTATCACCTTAGTTTATTAAGCACCTACATTACTACACAGGTGAAATGATCCCAATCCCTCAACCCATCATCAATATCAAGTAAACATAGTCTCATCTTAAATGTTAAGCTTTCCGCTTAACATCCTCAACATCCCAATTCATCACCCTCTAATCATGAATAAGTCCAAGCCGCTCTTGACCGTGAGCACGGCTGTCATGACAGTTTTGACTCTGCAGAGTTTGCACCACTGTACCCACATGTAGTGATTTCATCCCCCGTTGCCGGGTGGACTAAAAGAACCTCCATCATGCCAGTGGCCGCGAACCACATTCACACTTCCCAGGTGTGTAGCCAGGAGATCACTACGAAGCCTTTACAAAGGGATTCCCGAGGAGCGTGGGCCCACTGAGGTTTCACCCCTAACAGCATACAAGAGGCTCCAACCCCGCTGCAGTGGCCCCCTCTTGAGCCTTGCGGTTCATATGGTAGTCCAGCTGACACCTACTCCCCGCACCATTCAACACACCCATACTACGCCGGGGGTACACCTAATTAATTGGCCAAGCTGCCCCATCTCAGCATGTGGTTGGCACGGTAAAGTCAGGTTACATGCTCCATGAACCGGTCCTTAGGATCCAGGCAAGTACTAAACACAAACCTGAGTCTCGTGCACCCAGCACCATCCAAATCATCCAACTTGCATCGATCCCTACCTCTACATAACTCATAATGTCTCATTCAAGAGTAAGGTAAACAAGTTGATGGTCTCATATCCCACTTATCCCACTCTAAGCATGGCTAAGCATAAGTAATATGATGAATGACATAATAAAATAAATCCCAATCCAAGCTACAAGGAAACAAGATAATGCAATTCTAGCGAAACTTCCTTTCATGGGTTTCATATTTCAATTGACAATGCAAATAATTCTATCTACACATCCTAGCATAGGATCAAAGTGGTCAAGGACACTTGCCTTTTTCCTGCTGCTCTGGGAATGGAAAGTCTTGGTCTTGGAAAGGGAGAACTTGCTCTGGGGCAGGTTCTACTCATGCCAATACACATAGCAAAAGAAAACAACAATCCATAAGACATACTTCACACTTTCACTTCATACAAACCACACATACATACCTATGAAAGTCATTCACATTTCTAAGTGTTGTGGTTACTCTACATGTGTTGATTTTTGGCCTACATGCACTTTTAAACATATGTATATGATTTCTAACTTTTGTATTCAGATTTCTGTTTGCACACTATATATGAGTTTCTAATTTGAACAAATCCTTTATATTTGATTAATACACTTCTTAGCTACCAAGTTTGCATGAAAGACAATTTCCTACTCCAAATAGGTTTTCAGATCTTCGACCAAATCCTAAACTGAAGTTTTTGGATTTGGAGACTTCATTTATCATTTTCTAATTATGCATACCTATTTTCCTATATTTTTCAGATTTATTTTCTATGCCTAAAAGTGAGTTTTAATATTAAATAGTAGAACATATCATCTAAACAGAATAGGTTCTGATCTAAAATATTAAATAATATATTTTGAACTTCTCCCCTGATATGAATAATTTAAATTTATTTTATCAGTTTTCAGAATTATTTCCTAGCCTAAAAATGTGTTTCTAGAACTAATAAATATGAACAGCATTTAGACAGATTTCATTTCAGCCTAAAATCTATTTTTAACTCATTCTAAAGTTTTCCAAGTGCCAGGAGAGTTTAAATTTTAATTTGCACATGTGTTTGCCTTACCTTTTAAATTTAAATCCTAGTAACATATTCAAATTTCTAAATTTAATATCATATAGGGTTAAAAAGGTAAGTCCACCCTACTGCAGGGTCTAATTTGCTATTTCATAAATTTCCAGTGGTCTAACTACACATAACAGAGGGGTTTTCCTAATTTTTATTAAGTCCAGGGGCTAAAACTGATTTTAAATGAATTTACACGAATTTCTAAAGTTCCAGGGGATAGATCAGAAGTTTCCGGGGCTAGCTCGTGTTTTCCGAGATCCCCAGGGGGTACCGCGTAAGAATCCCGGCCTTTATAACGCGGGGCTGATGTGGACCGTACGATTTAAAATAGACGGCTCAGATTAGATCGCCGAACCGGTACGCGCGGGTTTTATTTCTACCGTGCGATTTAAAATAGACGGCCCTCAAGGGGCCACGTCGCCCTGGCCGGAGCCAGCCCGCGCGCGCGGTGGCACGCGGCGGCGGGGGTGCGATCTCGCCGGCGCAGCTTCGGTTCCTTGCCGCTATACGTTAAATCTTGCAGTTTTTCATATGGATCGACTGCGGAGGGGTAGGGGAGCTCACCTAGGGGTTTCTCGGGCTTGGGGAGGTCGGAATTCGGCTCTGCGACGATGATGTTTGAAATCTCTCCTCGGTGCTCATCGGAACCGATGCTAGGGCGCGAAACTTGTCGCTTCCTTCACGTGCAGGGCTCCCTGGGGGCGGTGGAGTACGATCAGCGCGTTAGATCAGAAAATCCGAGTAAGGATCGAAAGAAAACGCTGATCGAAGCTTCGGTTCTCACCGGATAGAAGAACGGCCGATCGGGGGGGAAAACAGGGTGATTGTCGGTGTTTATATAGGCGAGAGAGGGCGTTCGGGACCGGAAATCGGGCTGGGGGCACGGGTTTCCGGAGTTTGTTGCGATCGGGCGCGAGGGAAGTGTCCGGGTCGGTTGGCGCGCGGGAGGTAGGAGATGACACGCGGCCCCGCGTGTCAGTGAGAGGAAGAGAGGGGCGCGGGTTCGGGGCTGGCGCGGGGAGATTTGGCCGGCTGGTGGGTTTCGGCCCACTGGCCGGTGGGGTTTTTCTTTTTCTTTTTCTTTTTCTTTTCTGTTTTGATTTGAATTTGAATTCCAATTTCAATTTGAATTTCTGCACCCCATGCAATACGTCCAAAAATTTTTAAATTCCCCTCTTTACAGGGTTTGGGGTGTTACAGTGAGCCCCGCCGTCGAGCCCCGCCATCGAGCCCCGTCGTCGAGCCCCGCCGACGAGCCCCGTCACGCCTCGCCGTCGCCGGAAAAGAGCCGACGATCTGTCCTGCCCTAATCTTCCATAGAAAGATTCCCCGCTGCTGCCATTGCTAGGAGGAAGGCCCTGCCACCAAAGGGAAGTGAGGTAGGTCTTCGTTACCCATCTTACGACGTCATCGCTGTTTCTACGCATCCGTTTTCTTCGCCCCCTTCAAGCGGAAACTTTTACGTGTGGACAGATCACGTTTTGATCGGTTTTTGATGGTGGAATTGATCTAGATCTTGAGTCAAGATCATCACCACGTCCACACTTCATCCCAGTACCCCTGTTCATCATAAATCCCCATGAAAGCCCGTTAAAACATGCAAAAACACGTACAAACTGGATTAATAAAACAGCACCATAGGAATTGCATTCATCTACCCCATTGCATCTTGAGTAAAGTTTGTGCATGATGTTTGATCACTGTAAATTTTATACGTGTGTGATCGTGAGTAGAAGAACTAGCTCAAGAGGCCATCTACGAGGACCTACAGCACCAAGACTTCGAGACGCTTGAACAACAAGAACCACGAGAACAAGGCAAGTGCCCCTTGACCATATTGATCCCATGTTTTTGAAACTGTTTTGTTTATGAAAACTCGTACGCTTGAGTCAACTTGATGGGACACCCTTTTATAGGAGTTTACTAGTTTTGTTAACCATCCTTGTCGCCGGGAATGTTGATGAGTCAGGTATGGTTGTTTTTTCTTTTTGCTTCACTTAATCTACGGGGTACGGGAAGCTGGATTAAAACATGTTTAGCTACTGCACTCATATGAATAATGAAGATGAGAACTTGATGGCGATAATGGGCATGGAATCGGGGAGATCTAGGCAAGTTTGGTTCATGAATGTTGCTGGATGAGATGGTGGTGCTTGCCGTAGATCTAAGGACCGGTTCATGCGAGAATATGCCAGGAAAACAGTGCCACCACAAGGCCAAGTATGGGTGCGGCTTAGCTGATGAATTAGGTGTATTGCTAGCTTGTTATGGACCGTGGATGGCGCGGGGAATGGGAGTCGAGGAGAACTGCCCTGGGAACTGCATGGCACAAGAGGGGGCCTGTGGGTGGGAGAATGGTGATTCGATCCTGCTGGTGAAACCTCAGTGAGTCCATACATCTAGTAGCCCCTTTGTAAAGGCTATTTTGTGATCTCTTGGCCATACACCGATGGTTGTGTACTGGTATAATGGAGGTTCTGCAGTCGCCGACGGGTGACAAAATCACGAACTTGTGGGTAAAGTGGTGCCACCTCTTCAAAGTGTAAAACTATTTTGATAGCCGTGCTTCCGGTCACAAGCACCTGGCCAACTTCCATGATTAGAATGGAAAAATTAGGATGGTTATTCAGTATGGTTGTGGTATGGTCATTGGGATTGGTTTTGGGACTATTTTTAGTCATGATAATGAGTTTGGTTTTGGTTATATGAATATAAGATGGTTATGAATGTTTATGAGTATGAGATGAACTTGGGAAAGATTAATGGCTGAATGAGACTTGATAAGTGGTGAATTATGATGATAAAATGTTGCTGAATTACTTGGTCATGTTGGGATAAATTTCACTTAGAAATAGTTGCTGTCTTTACCATGTTTGTGAAATAAAAATTGCTTGCTGCAATGAGCCTTTTTATTCCCGACGTTGTTGTAAGCTACATGTCAAACTTTTCCCGCACTTGCTAAGTACGACATGTACTCACCCTTGCATTACCACATAAACATCAGCTACAGGAGATAAGTACTTCGAAGACCATGTGGAGTACTAGGCGTGCGAACTACTGTCAACATGCCTGTAGAGTCGAAGATGGAGCCTGCTGTCTTTATTCACTTTCCGCTGTCGTTTAGAGTCTTCCGCTGCAAGAATAAGCTAGAGATTCATGAGTGAGACAATGAGTCGATGTAATAAAGTACTTAAACACTATTTATTTGTGGTTATATTCTGAATTCAGTTTGTAGATTACATGTGTATGTGTGATGAACATCCTGGGCACACATATGCATTAACTTGGTTCTATTTTCGGAACCGGGTGTCACAGATTGGTATCAGAGCCACGTTGACCGTAGGACGCAAGCCTAGGTAGAATGGACACTCTAAAACACATAGGAACACCCCTCTAAACTGTTATTTTCGAAAATTGCTTGCTGCTGCACTTTACTTGTCAATTCAGCCACCGCAAAGTGCTATTTTCAGCCCCTCTTTTCTCTTCTTTTGGACAGCAACACTTTTTCTTTCTTGCTCCATAACTTCTGAAGTTTTAGAGTTATTTATTCCTTCTCTAAAGTTTCTCATGTCTTATTTAAAGATGCCGGTGATTAGGAGCATGGCACGCATAAGTACTCATCCAGCACCACGTGGGAGTGCACTTAACCCCATTGAGGTGTTTGATGGACCATATTGGGAGGAGGTGAAGATGGAACCTCATGATGAAGATGAAGTCAATAGCTCTATGCATGAGGAAGAGGATCCGGAAGAGGTGGAACCATTCAAAGACGACATGGAAGATGATCCACAAGAACGGCATTGGTACGCACCTCAGGAGGACTTTCACGCGGGCTTACACCCCGTGGAGCCTCATGAAGCTATGTCGGAAGGAGATGAATCCGAAGAGGAGCCACCCCCTGCTGAGGCCGAGAATGAAGGTGACGAATGGGCCAACCATTCAGTTCAAAAATTTCGGTCTGACGGAACGGAAGGAGGACACATATCCAGGGAGCTCAAAGAATTTCTGGATTGCTGCAGCCTATACCCCGAGTATCTTCTCAAGAAAGTCCCACGTCTTGGACATGAAGAGTGGAAGGCTGAGGTAACCATCCTATCTAACGGTAGGGTTGTCACTCTGCACTTCGCACCCATATGGAGAGCTACAAGGGCAGAAGCTATCGATGATGCTGCATGGGATGCACTCACCGGACTGTGCTACGCCTTCCGTGAGCAGCTTGAGAACACTACTTTTGGGCTGCACCCGTATTGGAAGAGTGGTACAAGGGAGATCATTGGACCCCATATAGGAGCTTTTTCCAACCCACAAGCTGCTGACAAGTCTCAGAGGTTGCTCGTGGAGTTAGGAGACCGCTATGCAAGTGCACAAGAAGAGATCCGTTACCTCCGCAAGAAGCTGTATTTGCTGGAGAAACAAGAGGAGACTCGTACCAACACGGGAGCGAATGGAGAACCAGCGTCATCTAACCCTACATGGACTGCCGACTCACCATGGCGTGCGCCCATGTATGGACCACCCCCGTCACACGGCGAGAACAACACCGGTTCACATGATTAAGTTTAGGATTTCCATTGAATAAGCTGTAATAGACAACATTTAAATCGTGGTAGCTTAAATAAGAGTGGTGTGTTGAACCTTTGTGATGATTGCTTGTGTTTATGAGCTGACGTGAGTTGTGGGACGCTTCGGCGAATGTCCATATCCACACATAGTAGAGATATGTGAGATGCTTTGGCACGTGTTCACATCCTCATATTGGCTGATATTAATAAAAGGAAGTTGCATAGTTCATACACCTTGATGCATATAGTTCGGAAATCTCTTCATTCAAATTTGAATTCTATAACGAGAGTAAGCATTAAAATAAGGGGGGTAGACTTTCTCGTCAACCTTATTGTCTTGGGTTCCCAAGGGATTGACATAATATTTGGAATGGACTGGTTAAACAAGGACAACAGAGTGATTCAATGTGCTTAGAGGATCGTGCAGCTGATAAGTGAGCACGGTACTCGTATTGAGTTTGAGTCAGCCCAGCGGCAACCAAGAAGGCAGCATTGAACCACGTCGAACAAGCAACATTGGAAAGCATTCCGGTAGTTAAAGAATTTTCAGATGTGTACCCGGAAGAACTCCCAGGTATGCCACCTGACGGGGACATTGAATTTGCCATTGATTTAGTACCTGGAACTGCACCTATAGCGAAAATGCCGTATAGGATGCCCGCTAATGAACTAGTAGAACTTAAGAAGCAAATTCAGCAGCAGCTAGAAAAGGGTTTTATATGCCCAAGCTCGTCACCATGGGGAGCCCCCGTGCTCTTCGTATACAAGAAGGATGGGACCCAAACGATGTGTGTGAATTATAGGTCTCTCAATGAGGTGATGATCAAGAATAAATACCCGCTGCACTGTATAGAGGACTTGTTCGACCAAATGAAAGGTGCTCAAATTTTCTCCAATATTGATCTTCGGTCAGGATACTTCCAGCTGAAGATTAAGCCCTCCGACATACCCAAGACTGCATTTAGAACACGGTATGGTTCGTATGAATATACCGTTATGTGTTTTGGGTTAACAAATGCACCCACATACTTTATGTACCTCATGAATAAGGTCTTCATGGAGTACTTGGACAAGTTCATCGTGGTTTTCATCGACGATATCATGGTGTATTCGAAAGGCAAGGAAGAACATGAAGAACACTTGAGATTGACGTTGCAGAAACTGCAAGAGCATCAATTGTATGCCAAGTTCAGCAAGTGTCAATTTTGGCTAAAGGAAATATCGTTCCTAGGCCACATCATCTCCGAGGGAGGAGTATCGGTTGATCCCGGAAAAGTGGGGGACGTTTTAAAGTGGAACCAACCGCAGAATGTGAGAGATATTCGGAGTTTCCTTGGAATGGCTGGATACTACCGCCGGTTCATCAAGGATTTCTCCAAAATAGCGAAGCCTATGACTGAATTGCTAATGAAGGGAAAAGCATTTCAGTGGACACAAGTGTGCCAAGAAAGCTTTGAGGAGCTCAAGAAAAGACTAACCACAGCGCCTGTTTTAGTATTGCCGGACGTGAGCAAGAGCTTCGACATATATTGTGACGCATTAAGACAAGGGCCTCGATGTGTTCTCATGCAAGAAGGACAAGTGGTAGCCTATGCGTCAAGGCAACTAAAGAAACACGAGCTGAATTACGCCACACATGACTTGGAACTTGCAGCCGTGGTACATGCCTTGAAGATTTGGAGGTATTATATCCTTGGCCACCTATGTTAGATCTATACCGATCACAAAAGCCTCAAGTATATATTTACACAAAAGGATCTGAATTTGAGGCAACGTCGATGGTTGGAACTCATCAAGGATTATGATGTCGGAATCAACTATCACCCGGGAAAGGCCAATGTAGTAGCTGATGCGTTGAGCCGAAAGGGAGCATGTCACCAACTCACGGTTCGGGAGCTGCCACCCGAGCTGTGCAAGGAGTTCTGTGACACCTCAATTCTATAATCACGCATGCATTAATATTTCATGAAGAGAAACATTTTAAAATAAGTCAAAACAGAGAAAGAATAAAAAAGATAGCCAAAAAGAGCCAATTCCATTTCGCCGAGGAGTGCTGTAGACACTTCCTGTGGCCCGCTGGCCACGTGGCGCGTTCGGGGCTCATCCCCACGAAGGGGGAGAGGTCCGCCGCTAAATTGGCTACGTGGCAGGCTCGGGACTCATCTCTGCGGAAGGGGGCGAGGTCCGACCCCGTGGGACACGTGTTGCCGCAAGAGCTAGCCTCTATGGAGGAGCGAGGTCAGCCCGTAGGACACATGTCGCCTTCGGAGCTAGTCACTGTGGAGAGAAAGGTCCAGCCGTGCGGGACACGTGTCGCTCTCAGAGCTCACCTCCGAGAGGTCCGGCCCCGCTAGACACGTGTCACCTCCGGAGCTCACCTCCGGGAGGTCTGACACTGATTGACACGTGTTACCTCCAGAGCTCACCTCCGGGAGGTCCGACACTTATGAACACGTGTCACCTCCGGAGCTTGCATCCGGGAGGTCCGAAACTGTTGGACACGTGTCAACCTCGGAGCTCGTCTCTGAGAAGTAAGGAAGATCGGCGCTACTTGACACGTGGCATTCTCGGAGCTCACCTCCGAAGAGAGGGGAGGTCCATAACGGACACGTGGCACTATAGGAGCTCACCTCTGAGGAGAGGGGAGGTCTGGAATTGACACATGACACACTCGGAGCCACCTCCAAAGAGAGGGGAGGTCCGGCACTGACACGTGGTGTACGCGGAGCTCGTCTCTTCAGAGAGGGGAGGTCCCGACCCACCAGACACGTGGCGCACGCGGAACTGACACGATTTCTACATTGCTTCCGCACCAAATCGATTGGAGATAAGTTGTTATGGTTCAAACACAAATCAAATAGGACTCTTATTTGAAATCCAATCGGACAAGGACTCTTTTTTCTCCTCTTATAAATAGAACCGAAACCCTCTGGCCGAAACCACGTACCTATTCTTTTCCACCTCCCGAGTCGACGACTTGGAGCCCTAGCCCCAATTTGCTGAGATAAACCCCTTCGCTGGAGTTCAGTCGTCGGAGACCGCCGATCAGAGCCCCGATGATCTGCGTTGCTAGGAGGGAGGTCCCGAAGAACGTAAGGTAGGTCTCCAATACCACCTTACGACGTCATCGCAGTTTTCTTTGCATCTGTTTCTTCTACCCCTTCGAACAGAAGCTTTTTCATGGACAGATCACGTGTTGATCTAGATCTTGAGTCAAGATCATTGCCACGTCCACATTTGATCCCTACACCTCTGTTCATTGTAAAACCCCATGCAAAACCCATGCAAGCCATGCAAGAACACGTACAAACTAAACTGCACCGTAGAATCAACATGCATATGCATCATTGCATCTTAAAGTAGAGTTTGTGCATGATGATTGATTGCTATGAATCTTGTATGTGCGTGATCGCGAATAGAAGGACAAGCTCAAGGAGCTATCTACGAAGGATATCAGAACCAAGATTTCGAGATCCAATAGCAACAGAAACCACAAGAACAAGGCATGTGCTCCTTGACCATATTGATTTCATGTTTCGGAAACTGTTTTGTTTGCGAAAACGTGTGCGTGCTTGAGTCAACTTGATGGGAAACCCTTCCATTGGAGTTTAATAGTTTTGTTAACCACCCTTGTCGCCGGGAAAGTTAATGAGTCGGGTATGGTTTTTGCTTTTTGCTTCGCCGATTCCATGGGATATGGGATGCGAGATAGGTGTGTCTAGCTAACTGCACTCGTAAGAATACTGAGAAACTAATGTTCTAAAGAACATGAATCGGAGGGAGATCTAGGCAAGCTGGGTTTGTGAATGAGGTAGAATGAGGTGGTGGTTACTTGCCGTAGATCTAAGAACTGGTTCATGTGAGCCATGCCAGGAATACAGTGCCACCACAAGGCCAAATATGGGTGTGGCTTAGCTGAGTAATTAGGTAAGTTGCTATATTGTTATGGACCGTGGAAGGCGCGGGGAATGGGAGTCGAGTGAGGACTGCCCTAGGAACTGCATGGCACAAGAGGGGGCCCGTGGGTGGGAGAATTGGAGATTCTAGCCTGTCGTGAAACCTTAATGAGTCCATACATCTAGTAACCCCTTTGTAAAGGCTATTTTGTGATCTCTTGACCATACACCGACGTTGTGTACTGGTATAATGGAGGTTTTGCAGTCGCCGACGGGTGACGAAATCACAAACTTGTGGGTAAAGTGGTGCCACCTCTGCAGAGTGTAAAACTATCATTATAGCCGTGCTTCCGGTCACAAGCACCTGGACAACCCACATGATTAGATGGGATGGTTATTGGGAGGTTATGGTTTTCGGATTGGTTATGGTTTGGTCTATGGAATTGGTTTCAGAACTGTTGAGTCTGGGTAATGCGATTGGTTTCATGACTGTTGAGTCGTGATAATGAGATTTTGTCTCGGTTATGAGACGGAATCGAATATGAGATGAGATGGTAGTGAATATGAGATGGTATTCATGAGATGGTAGTGAATACGAGATGGGATTCATGAGCATGAGAAAAGTTGAGAAATATTAATGTCTAGATTGAGACATATGGAACATGATGGAGGTATGTTGATGTTTTAATATGTTGGGATTATATTCACTTAAAAGATAGTTGCTGTTTTGTCCTGTTTTGAGAAATAAACTTTGCTTTCTGCAATGAGCCTTTTTATACCTACCTTGTTGTAAGCTACATGTCATACTTCCCGCACTTGCTGAGTACGTCATGTACTCACCCTTGTATTATCATACATCATCAGCAACAGGAGAGGAATACTTTGAAGAGCATGTGGAGTATTAGGCGTGAGATCCACCATCAACCTTGCCTGTGGAGTAGTAGATGGAGCCGCTGCTGCTGCTTAGATGCTTCCGCAATAGTTAAAAGATTTCCGCTGCTAGAATAAGACTTCCGCTGCTAGATTAAAGACTTCCGCTGTAATAGAGATTGATGTAATAAAGTACTTGAACATATTCATTCATGGTATTATATTCTAAATTCAGTTTGTGAATGATATGTGTATGTGTGATGAACATCCTGGGCACACATACGCATCAGTCCAGGTTCCGAGAGGTTCTCTCTCAGAACCAGGGTGTCACAAGTTGGTATCAGAGCCACGGTTGATCGTAGTTCACACGCCTAATCACCGAATAGCATTAGAGCCACGGTTGACTGTAGGTCACAAGACTGGATAGGTCACAGATTAGCATTAGAAGCCACACTGACCATAGTATGCAAGCCTAGGTAGGGTGCATAGATTGGCATTGGAACCACCTTAACATAATATGCAAGCCTAGGGTGAAGTCACAGATTGATATCACCGTAAAACCCTATAGGACCCCCATTGAATAGAAGCTTGAATAGGATTGGTCGAACTTTTGTGATGATTGTTGTGCTTGTGTGCTTAGTGTGAGTTGTGGGACGATTCAGCGTTGACCATATCCACACATAGAGACAGATGTGAGATGCTTTGGCACTTGTTCACATCCTCATATAGGCTAATATATATAGCCCATCCACCTTGATGCATATAGTTAGGGGGGATAGATCTAACCTTCTAACCTCTATTCTATCCAACTCTCTCTTACAGATGGTGAGAGGAAACGCCGACCGTCAAGGGAGGAACGCCCGTGGCAACCAAGAAGAGGACCACATAGAAGTTCCTGAGAATGACAACCCCGGAGCGGGTGCAAACAAACTGGAAAGGTTGATGCCTATGCAGAATCAGCTCATGCAAACCATGATCCAAACCTTGGGTCAGCTGCAAGCCAACAACAACAACCCCGTTCCTGCACCACCGCCACCACCACCACTGCCGGCTCACAACCGACTGGGAGGGTTCATGAGGACTCGACCACCCACTTTTGCTCAAGCTAATGATCCCATGGAGGCTGATGATTGGTTGAAGTCCATGGAGAAGAAGCTTGCAATAGTTCAGTGCAATGACCGAGAGAAAGTTCTCTTCGCATCGCACCAACTCATGGGAGCAGCCGCTGACTGGTGGGACGCTCTCTGCAATGCTCATGTCAACCAGGAGATGATCACTTGGGCTGAGTTCAAGGAGAGTTTCCGCTCTCATTACATTCCTGCTGGTGTCATGATGCTCAAAAGGCAAGAGTTTGAAGGTCTCCGCCAAGGCAAGAAGAGCGTGAACGAGTACCTCAACAAGTTCACGCAGCTTTCAAGGTATGCCCCCGAAGATGTCAACTCGGACTAGAGGAAGCAGTACATGTTCATGAGAAAGTTGAACCATGAGAGCCAAGTTCAGCTCCTCAATAATGACTATGCTAACTTCCAGAAACTGGTTGATAAGGCTATAGTGGTCGAAAGCAAGATCTGAGAGATCGAGCAAGAGGGCAAAAGGAAGATGCCATACCAGCCACAAGGGAGCAACGTACCCCTCAATACATGCCCCCAGCTGCACCGTAGTTTGGATCGACCGCTCCTGCATACCGCCCTAATCAGCCACCGCAGCAATGCCCTATCATGCAAGCACCTCGTGTGCCTTTGCCTTCTGCGCCCCTACCAAACACGGGCGCCTATGCTCAAAACCCCTGCCCCAACGTACCTGCTGTCATGTGCAACAAGGCATGCTTTGCATGCGGAGAGACGGGACACTTTGCAAGCCAGTGCCCGAAGAGAGGTCCTGGACAGCCAAGCAACGTGCCCATGAAGAACCCACAGCCGAACGGAGGAGCCAATCAAGGCAACCGTGGGCAGCAGAACTATGCTCGCGGTAACGTGAACCATGTCTCTGCTGAGGAAGCGCAACAGGCTGAGGACGTCGTGATTGGTATGTTCCTTACCAACTCCAACCCAGCCACCATTTTATTTGATTCCAGAGCATCACATTCCTTCATATCATCCAACTATGTTGCCAAGTACAATCTACCCATATCACACTTGAAATATACTATGTTGGTTAATTCTCTCGGTGGAGAGATGAGGACTAATATAGTATGTCCGAAAGTAAACCTTAAAATAAGGAGGGTAGACTTCCTTGCCAACCTCATTGTCTTGGATTCCCAAGGGCTTGACATAATACTTGGAATGGATTGGTTAAGTAAGCACAACGGAGTGATCCAATGTGCTGAGCGTAGCGTGCAGTTGACCAACAAGCACGGTACCCGTATCGAGTTCGAGTCAGCCAAAGCAACAACCGAGAAGGTAACATGAACCACGTCGAAGGAGCAACATTGGACAATATTCCGGTTGTTCAAGAATTCTCGGACGTGTTCCCGGAAGAACTTCCAAGTATGCCACCTGACCGGGACATTGAGTTTTCCATTTACCTCGTATCCGGAACTACACCCATAGCAAAGAGACCCTATACGATGCCCGTTAATGAACTAGTGGAGCTCAATAAGCAAATTCAGGAGCAGTTGGAGAAGGGATTTATACGCCCAAGCTCGTCACCATGGGGAGCCCCCGTGCTCTTCGTAGACAAGAAGGATGGGACCCAGAGGATGTGTGTGGACTATAGATCTCTCAATGAGGTGAAGATCAGAAACAAATACCCTATGCCCCGTATAGAGGACCTATTTGACCAGATGAAAGGAGCCCGAGTGTTCTCCAAGATTGATCTTCGGTTGGGATACATCCAGCTGAAGATTAAGCCCTCCGATATATCCAAAACTGCCTTTCGAACACGGTATGGTTCGTATGAATATACCGTCATGTCTTTTGGGTTAACAAATGCACCTGCATATTTCATGTACCTCATGAACAAGGTCTTCATGGAGTACTTCGACAAGTTCGTCGTGGTTTTCATCGACGATATTATGATGTATTCAAAAAGTGAGGAGGAACATGAGGAACACTTGAGATTGACCTTGCAGAAACTGCGAGAGCATCAATTGTATGCAAGCTCAGCAAGTGTCAATTCTGGCTAAAGGAGATATCGTTCCTAGGCCACATCATCTCCGAGGAAGGAGTATCGGTTGGTCCCGGAAAAGTGGAAGATGTTCTGAAGTGGAACCAACCGCAAAACGTGAGAGACATTCGGAGTTTTCTTGGGATGACTGGATACTACCGCCGGTTCATCAAGGATTTCTCCAAGATAGCAAATCCTATGACGGAGTTGCTAACGAAGGGAAAAGCATTCCAGTGGACCCCAGCGTGCCAAGAAAGCTTTGAGCAGCTCAAGAAAAGGCTAACCACAGCGTCGGTTTTGGTATTGCCGGACGTAAGCAAGAAATTTGACATATATTGTGATGCATCAAGACAAGGGCTCAGATGCGTGCTCATGCAAGAAGGACAAGTGGTAGCCTATGCCTCACGACAACTAAAGAAACACGAGCTGAATTACCCCACACATGACTTGGAGCTAGCAGCCGTGGTCATGCATTGAAGATTTGGAGACATTATATCCTTGGTCATCGATGTGAGATCTATACGGATCATAAAAGCCTCAAGTACATATTCACCAAAATGGATTTGAATTTGAGGCAACGTCGATGGTTGGAACTCATCAAGGATTATGATGTTGGAATCAACTATCACCCCGGAAAGGCCAATGTAGTAGCTGATGCATCGAGCCGAAAGTGAGCTTGTCACCATCTCACGGTTTTGGAGCTACCGCCTGAACTGCGCAAGGAGTTCGAACGGTTACATCTCGAGTTCTTGAACGAGATGGAAGTGATGGAACTCAGCTCTTCATTGGAACAAGAGATAAGAGATTGCCAAGCTACGGATGAGGAGATCAAGGAGATCAAAGAAAGGATCCGACAAGGCATAGAGAAGGACTTCAAGGAAGACGAGAAGGGTACACTTTGGTTGGGGAAAAGGATTTGTGTACCTAACGTGAAGCACATCCGCGACACGATATTAAAGGAGGCACATGATTCACCCTATTCCATACATCCTGGAAGTACAAAGATGTATAAGGACCTGAAGACTTGTTATTGGTGGGATGGTATGAAGAGGAACATAGCCGAGTATGTTGCCCTATGCGACACATGCCAACGGGTGAAGGCCGAACATCAAAGACCCGCTGGATTGTTGCAACCCTTAAAGGTACCCGAGTGGAAGTGGGAAGACATCAGTATGGATTTCATCGTCGGTTTACCACGTACTCGGTCGGGTTACGACTCCATCTGGGTTATCGAGGACTGATTGACAAAAATGTCTCATTTTCTTCCTGTTAAAACTGTGTACAACGTTGCACAACTAGCCGAGCTGTACATGGAGAAAATCGTGTGCCGTCATGGAGTCCCGAAGAGAATAGTTTCAGATCGGGGTTCTCAGTTTACCTCTAGGTTTTTGAGGAAACTGCATGAAGCCATGGGTACACGACTGGATTTTAGCTCCGCTTACCACCCGCGGACTGATGGACAAACCGAGAGGACAAACCAAATTTTGGAAGACATGTTGAGAGCTTGCGCCTTGAAACATGGGCGTAGATGGGATAGGAGCTTGCCATAGGCTGAATTCGCCTATAACAACAGCTATCAAGCTAGCTTGAGGATGTCACCTTTCGAGGCATTGTATGGTAGACGGTGTAGAACGCCATTGTTTTGAAATGAGACCGGAGAGAACCAAGTGTTTGGACCTGAAATGCTACAAGAGTCTGAGAAGCAAGTCCAAACAATACGGGAGAACTTGAAGGCTGCTCAGTCACGACACAAAGGCTATGCGGACAATAGGTGAAGGAAGTTGACTTTCGAAGTAGGAGACTTCATATACCTCGAGGTATCGCCTATCCGAGGCCAAAGACGTTTAAACGTCAAAGACAAGCTAGTAACTCGCTACATCGGGCCATTCAAGATTTTGGGCAAGCGAGGAGGAGTAGCCTATCAACTAGAGCTCCCGATGCACCTCTCCGACGTGCATGACGTGTTTCACGTATCCGAGCTCAAGAAGTGCTTGAGAGTACTAGAAGAGCAAGTACAAATGGAAGAGCTCGAACTTCAAGAGGATCTGACCTATGTAGAGCACCCTGTCTGAATTTTGGACGTGAAGGAAAGGGTCACAAGGAACAAAGTGATTCGATGGTGCAATGTACAATGGAGCCATCACACGGAAGCCGAAGCTACGTGGGAACGTGAAGAAGACATCAAGGAAGAATTCCCTCATCTATTCTCTACTACCTAATCTCGAGGGCGAGATTCAATTTAAGGAGGGTAGATTTGTGACACCCTCAATTTTGTAATCACGCACGCATTCATATTTCATGAAGAGAAACATTTTAAAAAAAGTTGAAACAAAGAAAGAATAAAAAATATAGCCAAAAAGAGCCAATTCCAGTTTGCCGAGGAGCGCTGTAGACACTTCCCGCGGCTCGCTGGCCACGTGGCGTGTTCGGGGCTCATCCCCGCGAAGGGGGAGAGGTCCGCCGCTAAATTTTCTACGTGGCAGGCTCATGGATCGTCCCTTTGCAAGGGGGCGAGGTCCGACCCCGTGGGACATGTGTTGCCCCTGGAGCTAGCCTCTGCGGAGGAGCAAGGTCAGCCTGCAGGACAAGTGTCGCCTTCAGAGCTAGTCACTGCGGAGAGAAAGGTCCAGCCGCACTGGGCACGTGTCGCTCTCTGTCACACCCGGTTTCTCCGAAGAACAACCGAGTGAATATCACATGTATGCCAGGATCATTTTCTCATACATGTGATGACAAATAGTGAAGCATCATCATATTACAAGCCAGGTGTTCGAATATAAATAAGTCTTACATAGCATACGTCTCGATGGACGATAATAAGTTCATAACATGTATAAAACAGCAGCGGAATATAAATCTTGTGGGCTCCATCATAGGCGTTGCCCGGTGTAACACCCCAAAAATTCTTGTTAAGACCCTAAATCATGTTAAGAGGGGAATTTAAAAATTTTTGGACGTGTTGCATGTTCTGCAAAAATTCAAATTCAAACTGGAATTCAAATTAAACTCAAATCAGAAAAGAAATAGAAAAAGAATAAAAGAAAACAGAAAAAAAACCGGCCAGTGGGCCGCAACCCACCAACCGGCCCAACCAGAACCCGCGCCAGCCCGCAGCCGCGCGTGCCTCTTTCCTCCCACTGACAGGCGGGGCCCGCCAGTTCTTCGTCTACCTCGAGCCCGTGCCAGACTCTCACCCCGAATCCAAACCGATCCGGATTTCTGCGAATCCCAGCCGAATTTCGCTTGGGGGCGACGCGAACTCGATCTAAACCACCCCGCCGCCCTTCCCCGTCTATAAAAACCCCGGCCTCGTTCTGTTTTTCCCACGCGATCTGCTGTTTTTCCTCCGGTGAGAACCGAGCCTTCTCCGGCGAATTCTGGCCGATCTATGCTCGGAAATTCCGATCTAACTCGCTGGTCTTGATCCACCGCCTCCGGGGAACCTTGCAGGTGCAGAAAACTCGGTGACTTGCGGTGTAAACACAGCGCCGGCGAGCCTCGCCGTGAATTCACCTCGGACCTCGTCGCCGATCACCTTCCAGGACCTCCGAGCTCAAGAAAACCCCCGAGGTGAGATCCCCGACCTCCCCTCCACTGATCTATGCCATAAGATCACAGTTCTAGGAAGAATTCTCGAAGATCCGAAAGTCTCCGGCGAGATCGCCGCTTCCCGCCACCGTGCGCCGCCGGCAGCGCCGCCCTCGCTCGATCAGAGCGACGTGGCCGCTTGTGCGTCGTTTATTTTAAATCGCACGGTAGAGTTTAAATCCCCGCGTACCGGTTTGACGTTATAATCTCAGCCGTCGGTTTAAAATCGGACGGTCCACGTCAGCCCCGCGTTATAAAGACTGGAAATCTTACGTGCTACCCCCTGGGGTTCTCGGGAAATAAGAGCTAGCCCCGGAAACTTCTGATCTAGCCCCTGGAACTTCAGAAAATTATGTAAATTCATTTAAAAATCAGTTTTAGCCCCTGGACTTAATAAAAATTAGGAAAAACTCCTCTGTTATGAGTAGCTAGACCCCTGAGAATTCTTAAAATAATAGTATAGACCCTGTAGTGCGGTGAGTTTACCTTTTTAGCCCTGTTTAATATTTAATTTGGGAAATTAAATATGTGGCTAGTGTTTAAAACTTAAAAGGGGGAAAACATATTGTCAAAATTAAATTAAAGACTTTCTCAGTATTTAGGAAACTTTGGAGTGAGATAAAAACATATTTTGGGCTGAAGTGAATCTGTTTAATTTATTATTCACATTTAGGGACACATTTTTAAGTAAACAATAGTTCTAGAAAATAGGGAAAATAATTGTGAAATAGTTTACATCAGAGGAAAAGGTCAAAAATATATTAGCAAATATTTTAGATCAGAACCTATTCTGTTTAGATGATGTGTCTTGTTATTTTTATAATAAAGTTCACACTTAGGCATAGGAAATAAATCTGAAAATATAGCAACTAATAAATGATAAATGGAGTTTCTAAAATCCAAAGAATTCAGTTTACGGTTGGTAGAAGTTATGAAGACACATATGGAGAAGGAAAATACCTTTCATGCATACTAGGTAGCTAAAAGGTGTAGTAATTGAATATAAGGAATTTATTTAAATTGGAGACTCATATATATAGTATGTAAGTATAAATGTGAACCCAGAAGTAGGAATCATATACATATGATCAAAAGTGCATGCAAGCCACAAATCAACACACATAGAGTAACCACAACACATATAATTGTGAATGACTTTCATAAATGGGAATGTGTGGTTTGTATGAAGTGGAAGTGTGAACTATGTCTTATGCATTGTTGTTTTTCTTTTGCTATGTGTGATGGTACGATGTAGAACCTGCTCAAGAGCAAGTTATTCCTTTCCAAGATCAGGACTACCCATTTCAAGAGCAGCAGGAAGGAGGCAAGTGTCCTTGACCACTTTGATTTTATGCTAGGATGTGTAGATAGAATTATTTGCATTGTCAAATGAAATATGAAACCCATGCTAGGAAGTTTCCCTAGAATTGCATTACCTTGTTTTCCTTGTAGCTTGGGTTGGGATTTATTTTATCATGTCATTTATTATTATGCATATGCTTAGCCATGCTTAGAATGGGATATTTGGGACATGAGATCATCAGTTTATTTTACCATACTCTTGAATGTGATATTGTGAGTTATGTAGAGGTAGGGATCAAGGCAAGTTGGATGTTTTGGTTGTGTGCTGGGTGCACGAGACTCGGGTTTGTGTTTAGTACTTGCCTGGATCCTAAGGACCGGTTCATGGAGCATGTAACCTGGCTATACAGTGCCAACCACATGCTGAGATGGGGCAGCTTGGCCAATTAATTAGGTGTATCCCCGGCGTAGTATGGGTGTGTTGGATGGTGCGGGGAATAGGTGTCAGCTGGACTACCATATGAACCGCAAGGCTCAAGAGGGGGCCACTGCAGTGGGGTTGGAGCCTCTTGTATGCTGTTAGGGGTGAAACCTCAGTGGGCCCACGCTCGTCGGGAATCCCTTTGTAAAGGCTTCGTAGTGATCTCCTGGCTACACACCTGGGAAGTGTGAATGTGGTTCGTGGCCACTGGCATAATGGAGGTTCTTTTAGTCCACCCGGCAACAGGGGATGAAATCACTACATGTGGGTACAGTGGCACAAACTCTGCAGAGTCAAAACTGTCGTGACAGTCGTGCTCACGGTCAAGAGCGGCTTGGACTTATTCATGATTAGAGTATGATGGCCTTGGCGGGTGTGAGTGTTAAGCGGGGAGCTTAACATTGAAAATGATGTTATGGTTATTTGATTATGATGATGGTATGGGAGATTGGGACCATTTCACGTGTGTAGTAATGTAGGTGCTTAATAAGCTAAGGTGATAGGTATTAATTGTGTAGTGCTTTAAACATGAATTCAACCTCTCCTTGTTCTAGCCATGCATGACATAACTTTCCCACACTTGCTGAGTACCATCGGTACTCAACCTTGCATATTTGTTGGTTTATATTGCTGCTCTGGTCAAGATAATGAGGTGGTGTATAATGATCAAGATTTTGGACCCGAAGAAGATTTC
Source organism: Neostapfia colusana (assembly GCA_030760725.1). Lineage (NCBI taxonomy): Eukaryota > Viridiplantae > Streptophyta > Magnoliopsida > Poales > Poaceae > Neostapfia > Neostapfia colusana. The sequence continues at coordinate 37,834,293 of JASWHV010000016.1, forward strand.
TAGGTTCATGGAGTCCCCCGGACAACGCCTGTGACGGAGCCCTAAAGAATAATATTCCGCTGCTAGTTTATTTACTTGTGATGAACTTATTATTGTCCACCGAGACATTTGCTATGTAAGACTTATTTATATTCGACACCTGGCTTGTAATAAATGATGCTTCACTATTTGTCATCACATGTATGAGAAAATGATCCTGGCATACATGTGATATTCACTTGGTTGTTCTTCGGAAAAACCGGGTGTGACAAGGACACTTGCCTTCTTCCTGCTGCTCTGGGAATGGAAAGTCTTGGTCTTGGAAGGGGAGAACTTGCTCTGGGGCTGGCTCTACTCATGCTAATACACATAGCAAAAGAAAAGAACAATCCATAAGCCATAGTTCACACTTTCACTCATGCAAACCACACATACATACATATTAAAGTCATTCACATTTCTAAGTGTTGGGGTCCCCTAGATGTGTTGATTTTTGACTTACATGCAACATATATATTATTTTCTAACTTTTGTATTCAGATGTCTATTTGCACATTATATATGAATTTCCAATTTGAACAAATTCTTTATATTTAATTAATACACTTCTTAGCCACAAAGTTTGCATGAAAGGTAATTCCCTACTCCAAATAGGTTTTCAGATCTTCTACAAAATCCTAAATTGAAATTTTTGGATTTGGAGACCTCATTTATTATTTTCTAATCATGCATACCTATTTTCCTATATTTTCAGATTTATTTTCTATGCCTAAAAGTGAACTTTACTATTAAAATAGTTAGACATATCACTTAAACAGAATAGGTTCTGATCTAAAATGTTCAATAAAATATTTTTTGAACTTCCTCTCTGATGTGAAGTAATTTAAATTTATTGTACTAGTTTTTAGAATTATTTCCTAGCCTAAAATGTGTCTCTAGAGATAATAAAATGAGCAACACTTAGGCAGATTTCATTTCATCCTAAAATCTATTTTTGACTCATTCTAAAGTTTTCCAAGTGCTAGGAGATTTTAAATTCGCATTTGCACATGTGTTTGCCTCACCATTTAAAATTAAATCTTAGTCACATGTTCAAATTGCTAAATTTAATATCCTATAGGGTCTAAAAGGCAAATCCACCCTACTGCAGGGTTTAATTTACTATTTCCTGAATTTTCAGGGGCTTAATTATACATAACAGAGGGGTTTTTCCTAATTTTTATTAAGTCCAGGGGCTAAAACTGAGTTTTAAATGAATTTACATAAATTTCTGAAGGTCCAGGGGCTAGATCAGAAGTTTCTGGGATTAGCTCATGTTTTTCGAGACCCCCAGGGGGTAGCGCGTAAGAATCCCGGCCTTTATAATGCGAGGCTGACGTGGGCCGTTCGATTTAAAACAGACGGCTCCGATTATATTGCCGAAGTGGTACGCGTCGATTTAATTTCTACCGTGCAATTTAAAATAGACGGCCCACAGGGGTCACGTCGCTCTGGCCGGAGCCAGCCCGCGCGCGCGGCGGCGGGGGTGGCGATCTCGCCACCGCAGCCTCGGCTTTTGCCACTACACGCTAGAACTCGCATCTTTTTGCACGGATCGGCTGCGGAGGGTTAGGGGATGCTCACCGAGGGGTTTTCCAGCACTCGGAGGCCCTGGAAGTTGGTCGGCGGCGAGCTTCAACGGCGATGATCTTCGGTGCACGTCGAAGTGGCAGTTGGGGCGCAAGACACATCGTTTCCTTCACCTGCAGGGCTCCCCGGCGGCGGTGGAACGTGATCAGCACGTTAGATCAGGCAATTTGAGCGAGGATCGAAGGAAACGGCGGTAGAAGCTTCGGTTCTCATCGGAGAGAAAAATGGCCGATCAGGGAGGAAAAAGGGGCGGATTTTGACGTTTAAATGGACGAGGGAGGGCGTCGGTCTGTTGAGATCACGCTGGGGCGTCCGGGACCGGAAATCGGGGCTGGGAGCGTGGGTTCCGGGTGTTGGTTTTGATCGGGCGAGAGAGAGAGAGAGAGAGAGAGTCCGGGGTCGGTTGGGCGCGCGGGGGAAGAAGATGACGGCGGGCCCCGCACGTCAGAGAGAGGGAGAGAGGGGGTGCGGGCTGGGCTGGCTGGTGCGGGGTCTTGGGCCGGCTGGCGGGTTGCAGCCCACTGGCCGGTTTCAGTTTTCTTTTTCTTTTCTTTTTCTTTTTTTTTCCTTTTCCTTTTTCTGGTTTGATTCAAATCTAAATTCCAGTTTGAATTTGAATTTCTGCACCACATGCAATACGTCCAAAAAATTTTAAATTCCCCTCTTTAGCAGGTTTTAGGGTGTTACAACTCTACCCCCCTTAAAAGAAATCTCGTCCTCGAGATTGGTGATTCTAGGAAAACAATTCCGGAAACTGCGCCTTAAACTCGTCTTCTCGCTCCCATGTGGCTTCCGCTTCCGAGTGATGCTTCCACTGCACCTTGCACATCCGGATTCTTTTATTTCTTGTGAGGTGTTCCATTGTCTCCAAAATCTTGACCGGTTGCTCGGCATAAGAAAGATCCTCTCGTACGTCCACCTCATTCATGGGTAACATCTCTTCGGGCGTCCTTAGACATTTCTTGAGCTGTGACACATGGAATACATCGTGCACATCCGATAGGCGAGCCGGTAGTTCTAGTTGATATGCCACCTCGCCTTTCCTCTCCAGAATCTGAAAGGGTCCGATGTATCGAGGTGGTAATTTCCCTTTCACCTTGAACCGACGAAGTCCTCGGATAGGGGACACCTTGAGATAGACATAGTCCCCCATGTTTAAAACGAGCTCTCTTCTCCGTACATCGGCATAGCTCTTTTGTCGGGTCTGTGCTATCCTCAAATTGTTGCGGATTTCCCTTACTTTCGCCTCGGCTTCTTGTAGTACCTCGGGCCCAAACACTTTACTTTCCCCTGTTTGGTTCCAAAATAGTGGAGTTCTGCACTTCCTCCCATACAAAGCCTCAAATGGTGACATCTTCATACTAGCCTGATAGCTGTTGTTATAGGAGAACTACGCATACGGTAAGTTCTTATCCCAACTCCTATTGTTCTTGAGCGCACACGCTCTCAACATATCCTCAAGGATCTGATTGGTTCTTTCCGTTTGCCCATCAGTCTGGGGTTGATAGGCAGAACTAAAATTTAGATGAGTTCCCATGGTTTCATGTAACTTCTGCCCGAACCTTGAGATGAACTGTGTCCCTCGATCTGACACTATCTTCTTTGGCACTCCATGGAAACATACGATCCTTGACATGTACAATTCCGCCAATTTGGATCCGCTGTAGCTTTCTTTCACGGGGATGAAATGAGCTACCTTGGTTAGCCTATCGATAATGACCCATATCGAATCATATCTTGATTGGGTCCTGGGTAGTCCCACTATGAAGTCCATACCTATTTCTTCCCATTTCCATTCAGGCACTTTGAGTGGTTGCAATAGTCCCGCGGGTCGTTGATGTTCTGCTTTCACCAACTGACATGTATCACATAGGGCACCATGTTCCGCGACATCTCGCTTCATGCCATGCCACCAATATCTGCTCTTGAGGTCATGATACATCTTCGTACTCCCAGGATGAATGGAATAGTCGGAATCATGAGCCTCCTTCAAAATCAATTCACGGATATCCTTCACTTCAGGCACACAGATTCTTTTCGCATGCCACACCGTACCTTGTTCATCCTCTCTGAACCTAGGGGCTTTATTTTCTTTGATGAGTTCTCTAATCTCTTGTATCTTCTCGTCATTCTTCTGACCATTGCGTATCTCTTGCTCTAATGTGGAGTCCACTTCCATGGCGATGGCTTCACCACTATTCACCAGACATAGATTGAGTTTTGCAATCTCTTCCTTCAATTCTGTAGGCATGTCCTTTGAACTCATCATGTTGACCTGCACTTTCCGGCTTAACGCATCCGCTACGACGTTCGCTTTCCCATGATGATAGTTGATGCCCACATCAAAGTCGTTGATTAGCTCTAACCATCTCCTTTATCTGAGGTTCATATCTGGCTGTGTGAAAATGTACTTTAAGCTCTTATGATCCGTATATATCTCTGTCCTTTTCCCCATCAAGTAATGCCGCCAAATCTTCAATGCATGTACCACTGCGGCTAGCTCTAGGTCATGCGTAGGATAGTTCTTCTCGTGTTTCCGGAGCTGCCGCGACGCATAAGCCATGACATGGCCCTCTTGCATGAGAACACATCCCAACCCGTGTCCAGAGGCATCGCAGTACACCGAAAAGTTCTTCTGCATATCTGGCATAACTAGCACTGGGGCTGTTGTCAATCTTTTCTTCAGTTCTTGAAAACTCGTCTGACACTGTGGTGTCCATGTGAATGTGATCCCCTTCTCTAACAATTTGGTGAGGGGTCTCGAGATCTTGGAGAAACCCTCAATAAACCGTCGATAATACCCAGCCAATCCTAAGAAGCTTCGAACTTCCCTAACATTTTCAGGAGTCTTCCACTTCTGCACATCCTCGATCTTGGCGGGATCTACGGAGATTTCTCCGTCCGAGATTATGTGTTCTATGAAGGGAACTCTCTTCAGCCAAAACTCACACTTGCTCAACTTGACATATAGTTGGTGCTCTACTTCACGATCGAGGGGCATACCTGGCAACTCCTCCGGAAAAACGTCTGGATATTCCCTGATAATCCTGATCTCTTCCACTTCCACCTCAACTTGATTGAGTTTAAGGTCCCTCCTAGGTTCTTGTACGGTTACGAACTTCACTTTTGTGCCGCTAGGGTGAGTTAGTTCCACCGTTCTTGTCGAACAATGGATGATTCCATTATGTTTGGTCAACCAATCCATACCCGAAATAATATCTATCCCTTGTGAGTCTATCACTATGAGGTTTGCAGTAAATACTACCCCATTAATGTCTAGATTCACCTTGGGACACACTTGTCTTGTCCTTATTTCTCCCCCTGGAGAGTTCACTGCTAACATATGGTCCATTTGTGTTGTTGCTAGACCGTGCTTCTTAACAAACCCTTGAGCAATGAACGAGTGGGTAGCACCAGAATCGAACAATATGGTTGCAATGTGTAAATTGGCAGGAAACTTACCAATTACCACGTCAGGTGCCTCTTGCGCTTCCTCCATGGTCACATGGTTCACCCGTCCTCGCATCACGTTCTGCTGTTGTGGCTGCATGGGCTTCTTCTTTGGGCACGTATGGGCGTAGTGCCCCACTTCACCACAGTTGAAGCATTGCACCCCAACCTTAGGTGCCTGGCCTTTGTTATCTTTGGATTGGTTCGGTGGTCCTTGTCCTGCTGGTCGAGGTTGATATGTGGGGCGAGGCTGCTGTACAAACTGACGCTGTGGCTGTGCTGGTGCTGACAGAGGCCTGAAATTCGGGTTGTACCCTCTTGGTGCTGAGTAGGGTACCACAGCACGGCTCGTCTGCCCTGCGGGTTGCTGCATCAGACGTGGACGTGTGTTGCTACCTGAGGCTTGGTGTGACCATCCCGCCTTCCTCTTGTTTTCATTTTCCAAGGCCTTCAGCTTTCTCTCCACGACAAATGCTCTGTCTACCATCTTTTGGAAGCTTTCATACTCGTTGGAGGACATTGCACATTGCATTTCCATAGTAAGTCCTTCCACAAAACAGTCCTGTTTTTGCTCATCAGTTTCGATGTCCCGTGGTGCATAACGGGATAGTTGGGTGAACTTGGTGAGGTATTCCCTCACAGTCATGTTGCCTTGCTGCAGTCCCAAGAACTCCTTTCTCTTGTTTTTGAGTTCACCCCTTGGTATATAGTGGTTGCGGAAACTGCGCTTGAACTCTTCCCAAGTGATGTTCTCGGGGTCATGATGGGCTGCCATGTAAGCGGTCCACCAATCAGCAGCAGGTCCATGCAATTGGCGAGAGGCAAACAGCACCCTCTCATACCCTTGGCATTGTATGATCCGCATCTTGCTCTCTATGGTCTTTAGCCAGTCATCTGCCTCCATAGGTTCAGCAGCACTTGCAAACTTTGGGGGTTGAGTCCCCAGAAACTCACTCAACCTTGGTTGGCGTGGTGCAGCTTGTGGGGGTGGAGCTTGGTGCAAGTTGGCCACCACTTGAGTTAGACTCTGGATGAGCTGATTCTAATTTTCAAGCATTTGGTGGATAGGATCAGCTCCTTCACGGCGACCACCCCTGTCTTGTCCTCCAGATAGATGAGGATTGCCAGCCTCATCGTTGTTGTTGGTGGGGTTGGCACCACAACCTTTTCCTCTTCCAGCCATCTATCACGATCAACCAAACGTTAACTTAAAGCATTATGTATTAACTTCCCAAATTGCTTGTTTAAACTTAAACTCTTGAGGCCTTAATATATTAAACATTTTCTGAAAATTTCACGTAGATCTTTGGGTGTCATGTCTCACGCAAAAATAAATTGCATTATTGATTCATAAGGGTTCACACATCAAAGCAAAGCAACCTAAGGACGAGGTTGTGGACAAATGCCCATGGCCTCCACAACTCACGTCACACACCAAACATTACCACACAAATAACTAAGGTATTGACTCGACTACTCGATGACCTGCTGAAATAAGGGAAAGGACTCTAAACGACTCGTATCACTGAGCTGGCTCTTCGGGGTCTTCCTCATTATTGCGGCTGCCCTCCGATTCTGCTTTAGGTGGGGAGGCTGCTGGTGGAGAAGTGCGGCGACGCCTGCTCGCCCGGCGGTCTGGGGAGTCAGGAGTCCACGTGTCATTCACGGTGACACACATTTCATTCCCATCTCCTTTTTCTCTCGCCCTCAAGCTGGCACGAAGCAACGCCTCAGTCTCCATCAGGGTGTCACGAACATCCTGAAGCTCCTGCTGGCACTCCTGCAGTCGAGTGCTGAGCATGGCAGCATCCTCCAAGCACAGGTCCATGTGCTCATGGGAAGTCCCCTGCTGCACTGGCGGGTACTTGTACTCCACGGTGCCACTCTCACCGCTGGAGGACATACATGTACTCAGTCCTGTCCAGGTGGCGACGGTTGATGTAACTCTGGCAGGTGATGGCCTCCCAGGTGACATCCTTCTCAGCATCGACCTGAGTCGCCCTACAAGCTGGAGAGCGGTGGATCTTGAGCAGCTGATTTTCATGGACAATCCTCATCTCTGATCTCCACTCTTCCCTCTTCTCACGGATGGTCCTGGTGGAGCTGTAGTGTATGATCAGCTTGCCAACATTGCCGGCGGCGTGGAGCATACTCCGAAGACGGCGCAACAAGCCTCCTACTGCCAACCCGTAGGAGTGGTACATCACCGGACGGTTCTCCTCTCTCAAGGCAAGGGCAACTACAAAAACTCTCCCTCCGGTGGACTTGCGGGCGGTGCGGATCATGGGAACCATCTAAAACATAAAGCATATAAAATTAAGTTAGATAAGAATTGTAAAAGCCCAAGAAAAAGGGACTTGCAAAAAACTTTTCTTCACCTCACACACCACAATTCTTGTGGTGGATATCTTAGGAATTATTGTGAAGAGCAAGTAACCTCCATCAAAAGAGTGATTAGAGGGGAAAGCCTTCACTTTCACAAAGTAGGATTTCTACACATGAACATGAGAGGTTGAGCTCACCCTTAGAACTTAAAAAGTCTTGGGAAGGTTCAGCCCAAGTTTCATGTAAATCCACCACTTTTTGAGGCACTTTTGAAGGTATTTGAAAAAGAGGCCAATTTGAATGCAAATTCAAATTGCAGCAACTTTCATCACTTGAATTCAAAAGTTAGCTTCATATTCAAACTCAGCACATTTTTCTGAGTTAGCCCACCAATTTCCATCCCTATTGGCGTTCATCTTGTTGGGAGCTAAATTTGCAATAATTCAAAACTGAATTTGAATTTCAGTTAAACATGAAGCAAATTTAACCCAACAAAGTTTGAATTTGATAACTCAAATTCAAACCAATGCTTGGGGGCTAAGTCTCTTATTCAATGTTCAGTAGCTGGGATATTTACAAAGGAAAGGGGGAGAAAGAATTAGAGGGGAGAAGAGGGCCCACTGGTCAGCCACCCCGGGGAGCAAACCGACTCGGGCACGCGGTCGAACACCCTACGGCCGACAGCGCACGGGGTCGACCCTGTCCCAACGCGGCCACCGCGCCACCTCCTGCTCGGGGGATGAGGGCGCCGGCTACAAAGCGTGCAGTTGCACTGCTGGGCTTTGTGAAACCCCCCGTATCCTCTCTGTTCCACCGCCCACAAACCCGGCCACACACTCGGTGCTTCGCCACCCACTGATCGTCGGCGTCCAAGCAAACCAGGCGCCCTCGTGCCCGACACTCAACACAAGAAACGACCGCCATAAGGTGCTGGTTCTGATTGTCCTTACCGTTCGGCATTTCATGCACCGTCGGGGGAGAATTTCTTCCGGGAACGCTAAGGTGTTCTTAAGGCTGAGCTCCACAAAATCCAAAAATTCACGGGTGTTGGCTTATCACCGGGCGTACCGAGCTAAACACACGATCTACACCCTGCCACGACCACCTAGGATCAAAAACCAGCAAGAACCATGGGCTAGGGTTATGGTTCTTCGAAGTTTTCTGAGAACAGCCGATATCCGGCCTAGGTCACCAGTGAGGTCATAGTTGCAGCTGTTTTCACGGGGATTGGGGCCCATGTCCGCGATCAGCAGCTGTCAGCGGAGCTCCCCGAGCAAACCGCATCGAAAAAGGTGCAGGGGATGCCGAGTTCGACGTCGCCGGTGAGCTCCCGGCCGCTGTTACCGGCGGGAGCACTGTTCCGGCCATTGTCACACTCTGGTGAGGGCCCCACAGTGTTCTCCAGGCCGAGATAGGCACAGGCAGCGAGAATCGGCAAGTTCCGAGGGCCGGAACCCCTCTCTGGCGAGAGCTCCGGCGAGCTCGGCGGCGGGATCGCGCGGGCGTCGGGAGGAGGAAGATGACTGGGGGCCCCGCATGTCAGTGGTGATATTTTGAATCGTCGGATCCGCTGCGGCCCGGGATACAGTGTGGTGACGCGGGAAGGGTCCTGTGGCCCCGTGTGGCGTGATTCCAGCAGCCGACACGTGTAGGAGGGACCCGCAGTCAGAGTTTGAATGTTTCCCGAATTAATTTGAATTTCCAGATTTAGTTCAAACTTTAGAACCCCATAACTTTTGCTAGGAATCTCCAAATTTAGTGATTCAAATTGGGTTGGATTCATCTTGCATAAATCTATCTAAATATGCAACCCAATTTGTATGAAACCTAGTATTTAATTCTGGACATTTCTTTAAAGCTTTTCAGCAAAAGAATTTTAGAGGGAGTTTGGTTCATCCAAAAATCTCCAAATTTTGCCCGAATGTTCTTTAGAATGTTAGTGAATACCTGTAAAAGTTTCAGACCATTTGGAGTTGAATTGATCAGAGAAAGTCAAATTTGAAGGTGCTGTGTTCATTTGAATACAGAAACATTTTCAGAGAATTTCTAAAACTTGGAAATTCAACTCTGGACAAACCTTAGCTCCAAAAATGCTAGGAAAATTCATGCAAACTCTATGAGCTATAATTGAAATTTTAGTTCACTAAGTTGGGCATGAACAGGGGTGTTACCTCAGAATTTATTCTCCTTTGCTTATTTGCTAAAAGACTTATTCTGAGCAAACCACTCACTGAAAAGTGCTAAATTTTGGTCCAGGGGTTTTCTTGTGACAAGGGACCCACATAAAAATTCTCAGCTCCATTCGAGCTCTGGATCACCCCTGCTCTGTTTAACCCACTTGGGGTGATCAATGTGGGAAAAGGGGATAACCACTTAGCACTTAACCATATGCTTAGGTCCAAAGCCCAAACCACTAAACCTCAGTTTCATTTTAAATTCTTAAACAGAGTTCCAGTTGTTAAAAACTTGTTATTAGACCTAGTAACAAAAGCATTACAATAAACTCATGTGCATATTCATTAACGTGTAGTCGCTGAAGGCGAGGAAGCTCCGGAGGTTCTCGACTTCCTGCTTCCAGAAGAAGAACTCACCCCTGACCAGCAGCAACAAGGCAAGCCCCGGTTTGCATTAACCTGTTTATAAGTTTTACTTTGTTTACATGTGTCATATGAAGTATGAATGCGCATTAGGTATAGGATGGATGGAACCCCACTTGCATGACCAGAAATTTTCCATAAGAGTGAGGGTAGTGTCTAAGACCTCGTGTAGATAGGCTATGCTTAATGTCTCATAGAACTTCGGTACAAGTCGAGTAGTTGGAATCTACTCGCGAGATAGGCTGGGGACACACGGGTTCGGTTGAGTGATGTGAGATGACTTTAGTAATGAAGATGAGACTAGGCAGGGGCTAGGGCGCAACAAGAGGAAGTCTTGTGTGCGCGTCCCTGTCCATGTCGATTGAGGACTGATCCATGTGCGTCCTACGCTGATCAAGTTTGAACGTACCGAAGGCATATCGGATATATGGGCCCCGATAAACCGATGTAGCCTAAACCTCCGGGCGTCGAGGCATAACGCACCGATTTATAGGTGTAGGCTGAGGGAAGCAATGTGGAAATCTGCCAACGGGCATAGAGAGATGCTCCGTGTGGGGAACCTCCTGCTCGTTTCGGTGCTACAGGTTCGACGTTTGGGCTGTTGGGTGAAAGGTTGTCCCGTACGACATCGAGTGAGCGTGCTGTGCAGCTCCACGGGTTGGCGTACGTGACGTTCTCTTTGGGTTTCCCTGCAGGTGTATATCGAGTCGATTCGCCGTCCCTCGCGGTGAAGAGTACCACTTGGTCACTGAGTCGTGACGTAGACTAATGTATGAAATCTGTTGATTCAATATTGCTGGGATGATATAATTGTATTGCTACATGTGTGCCACCAAATACTGCTTACTAAATTTCAGATTCATGAACTGTTAACCTATTGCTAAAATATGAACTAAGGATGAACTTGTAGGCGTGTCCCTTTGCTGCAACATTGCTATCCTATGTCATTGTACACCCCATGTAGAGTTTCATGCTTAGGTGAGTCGGTTAAGCCTTGCTGAGCCTTCGTGCTCACGGTTGCTGCTTAAGTGTTTTTCAGGTGAGGAGCCACCCACGGACTCGGAGTATGAGTCCACCGGCGAGGGTTACCCTCCGTCGGGGACTACGGCTTAGTGGGAGCCATACACGCCGCGCTGAGCTGAGACGTGCAGCTAGTGTGGGTTTCCCTAGGGCTGGGCAACCAACTTTTACTAGATAGGCGGGCGTGAGTTGTACAGAGTAGACTTCCGCTGTGTAAAATAAATACTAGTTTGTAACTGAAGTTTGTACCTGTTTGTACAGTTCAGTTTGTTTTTCCCATGTAATATATTGTGTCCTTATGACGTGTGCTGTCGGGTGTCGCATCGCGCGGCACCACCCTCTGCGAACTTGGATGAGCGGATTCCGGTCCGCCACAGCCTGGTATCAGAGCTGCATTAGGGATAGCACAGTACTTAAGGACTGTATTATGGGAAAACTTAGGATTACGGTGAGGAATCGGTAGTTTGCCCAAGTAAGGACTATACTAGCATAGTTACTTAAAGTGGCAAAGACTAACCTATGTGTTATAATTCTGAATTTCAATTATGTAACGACGCACCTACGCTTTGGTAAGAATGGTAAGGAACGCCACCGAAAGCGGTTCAATTTCGGTTAGCTCCCCTGACGAGGAACGTGGTTAAGGGAGTTGTCTCACAGCTTGGTGTGAGACGTCAATATGAAACTCTTGGACTCTTCATGTTCCTGAGTTCATATGAAACGCTGATCCCAAGCGTGCATTAGGCAGGTAAGTGGAGACCTCATCGCGTGGTCAGTAACGGAAGAGTGTGTTCGTCTGGAAGTAGCCCAGGGGGACATACGCAGCGCTTGCCATCGGCGTGCCCTGTAGGGCAGTAGGTGGTATCTGTTGGGTTGATAACATTCCCAACCGTGACGACCCGTTCATGACATACTCGGGTTCCCCGTCGTGTGGTGTTGAAACACGATCACGTGCCTTGAGACGTGACTTAGCTCAAGGACGGCCGTATGGCAATGATACGGGCGTTTGTATTTACTTTTAAATATGATCCTGCCTGAAATGAAACCAACCATTTAGTGTACCATTATTGTGTGGTCCTCTGCAGGTACTAACCACGTATGTATCCGTGTAGTAAACGTGTGCGAGAGACCGTTTAGTGCCACACTTGAGACGTATATGCCGGTATAATCCAGTTAGGATTTTCTTTTGTGAGGAACGTAGTACCGAGATATCATAGGCATATGCATGCAAAATAATGATAACAAGGAATTAAAAATCTCTAGGTTCAACATTTAGGACCCTGGTTGGGTATAAGAATGGGATAGTGGAGCAGGATAGCCAACGGGATGAAAAACAGAGTGCTCTGTTTTGGGCAGCAAGTTTGCTGATCTTCAACAGGGCATAACTCACAGGTCTTTTAGCCCAGGGAGGTGTGGTATGTAGTTCTGGAAAGGTATTTGAGTACTCTACAACTTTGTTGTAGACTTCCAGAGCTGAATCACACCTTAAGATGGCCTAAAACCCAGAGGGATGTAAACTGACCAGAACCAGGACAGAGTGAAACACTCTCTGGACTGCTATGTTTTTCAAACATAACTCCTAGTAGAAATATAAAAAATTTTCATATGATACATCCTTAGAAAGAGTAGAAGATGTGTGACATCTTTGCAATTCAAAGTTTCTTAAATTTCAGCACAGATTTCAGTGGAAACTCGAATGGAAAACAGCAACTTCCAAAGGAGGTGCTGTTGAAATTCTTCCAGAAATTCTGTGGACTTTGAATTACCATAAGTTTTTAACCAGAGCTGACCTGTGGGAAAATGAGTACTCGTTGGAAAGATACTGAAGTTAACTTTAACTTTGGTGTTCAGCTTGAGTCATGAAAATGCCCAGAACCAGATCAAAACTTGGAATAGGTAGAAACTGGTCATTCTAACAGAGGAGTGACAGTTGAACTCATTGGAGAGGGTGTTGTACCCTAAGGGTGGTATACGTGATGACAACGCGATAGTAATGTCTCGTAGTGACCAAACCTAGTTATGGTGAGCTTCCAAAGAGGAGGTTCATCAAGTTGGATTAAACTAGCTTGTGTTTGGCCTGGTAATGGTGTAGCTTGTGCAAAGTTATTACATTATCTACCTACGAGATGTATCGCATGTTTTATTGTCATTATGTTTTTATGCCTATTTTTATTGGACTGCATGCAATATGTTGCGGGACTGATGTTTATTGTCGTATGGTTGCAGATGGTTCGCACTAGGACCACGCACAAGGTTGGTGGCTCTAGCCAACCGGGAGGTGATGACTCCCAGCCACCGGCCTACGACAGCACCCCGCAGCAGCAGCCACCACCGCCGCCTCCGCTTACTCTAGCGGATGTGATAGCGGCACTGGCGGGTGGTCGTGAGGAGCAGACCGACCTTCTCCGCACGATCGTGCAGAATATGTCCCAGGCGGGGGGGGGGGGGGGGGGGGCGTCAAGATAGAAGGGCCTCGTGAGCCCCGGGAAGTGTCGTACTCGAATTTCATGAGTACGCACCCTCCAGTGTTCACCGAAGCTGAAGAACCACTGGAGGCTGACAACTGGCTGCGGACCATCGAGTCCAAGTTCAGGCTGCTCCAATGTACGTAGCGGCAGAAGACTCTGTTCGCAGCACAGCAACTCCACAGTGCCGCTGGTGCGTGGTGGGCGAACTATGTCGCCTCACGTTCGGCTGGCCATACCGTGGAATGGGGAGAGTTCCGGGAGGCGTTCCGCGCCTATCATAATCCTTCCGGGGTCATGAAGAGGAGGTTCCAAGAATTTTTGGAACTGAAGCAGGGCGGGAGGAGTGCCCATGACTACTCCCGTGCCTTCAACCATCTGGCGCAATACGCGTCAGACTATATCTCCACTGAGGAGAAGAAGCGGGAGCACTTCTATCGGGGGTTACACCCCGAAATGAAGACGCATCTCGTGCAATGGAATCGCGGCACCTTCAACGACGTAGTCAATCCCGCGATTATGCAAGAAGACACTCAGCGGGAGTTGGCAGCTGAGCAGAGGAAGCGCAGCGCTCCGCCCAGCAGTGGTGGTGGCGCTCCTCAGAAGTACTGTATGGTGTATCGGACACCATCCGGGCAGCAGTGGCATCCACCGGCACGACCTCAACGGTTCGGGGGACGTCCTTTTCAGTCACCTCCGTTCCGACCGCCGATGCCACCACCAAGACAGCAGCAGCAGCAGACGGTACCTCGGGTGTTTCCACCGCCACAACGCGCCCCGGGTTTCCGTCTACCGATCAGCGGGGGACCGCCCCGTTTCACCTGCTTCACGTGTGGCCAGACGGGCCACTTTGCGAAGGACTGTCCCCAGGGGCAGCAGAGCAGCGGGCAAGCCCAGTTCCAGGGTGGTGCTCGAGGCCGACCTCCGGTGAAGAAGGTTGGTCAGCGGACTGGGAGCGTCCGCAACCTCGACAATGAGGACGCCCCAGAGGGAGACAACGTTCTGGCGGGTACGTTTACTCTCAACAATCAAGCCATCATCATACTGTTTGATTCTGGTGCAACCCACAACTTCATAAGTGCATCATATGTGGTTAAGCACCAGCTGGAAGCCTTTCCAACCGAGTGTTCTTATATGATCTGCTCACCGGGAGGAAAGATTTCAGCAACGATGATGGTTTTGAAAGCTCCAGTGTGCTTAGGTGGGAAGATATATCCCACCACTATGATTATCCTTGAGGGGCAGAAGATTGATGCAATCTTGGGAATGTCATGGCTAACCTACCATGGCGCTGTCCTGGAAACTTTAACACGGACGGTTCACCTCAAATCCCCATTACACCGTCCGCAGTCCCTTCTATTAGATAATCCAGTCTGGGTGATTTCAGCGATCAACAATACTGAAGCTCTCAAATTAGAGGACATCCCCGTAGTCCGGGAGTACCCCGACGTATTCCCGGATGATCTTCCGGGAATGCCACCCGAGCGGGATGTCGAGTTCAAGATTGAACTTGCACCCAGGACTACGCCCATATCACGGAGGCCATACAAAATGGCTCCAAATGAGCTGGCTGAACTGAAAGAACAGCTCAAGGATCTGTTGAGCAAGGGTTTCATTAGGCCGAGTTCCTCGCCTTGGGAATGCTCGGCGCTGTTTGTAAAGAAGAAGGATGAAACCCTGAGGCTGTGTGTGGATTACCGGCCGCTCAACGCCGTCACCATCAAGAATAAGTATCCACTGCCCCGCATCAACATATTGTTGATCAACTTGTGAGTGCAAGTGTGTTCTCCAAGATGGACCTTCGCTCTGGATATCACCAGATAAAGATCCAAGCGGAGGATATCCCGAAGACGGCTTTTTCGACATGATACGGATTATATGAATATCTCGTCATGTCCTTTGGTCTCAAAAATGCTCCAGCCCATTTCATGCATGTCATGAACTCGGTGTTCATGCCGGAGCTGGACAAGTTCGTGGTAGTGTTCATTGACGATATCTTGGTTTACTCCAAGACAGAAGCCAAACATGCCGAACACTTGAGGATCGTTCTTCAACGATTGCGAGACCACAAGCTCTACGCCAAATTCAGCAAATGTGAGTTTTGGATCAGACAAGTGCCATTCTTAGGCCATATCATCTCAGTAGAAGGCATTGCGGTTGACCCAAGCAAAATAGAGCAAGTGCTGAAATGGAAAGCTCCCACTTCAGTCCATGAAGTCAGAAGCTTCCTCGGGTTAGCGGGATACTATCCGAGATTTATTCCAAGTTTCTCCAAGCTCGCTAAGCCGATGACAGAGTTGCTGAAGAAAGGGACGAAATATGTTTGGAACACGGCGTGTGAAGGAGCGTTCCGAGCATTGGTGAAGCATCTCACCACAGCCCCGGTCTTAGCTCAGCCGGATACAACAAAGCCCTTCGACGTGTATTGCGACGCGTCCGGTATTGGGCTCGGCTGCGTGTTGATGCAGGAAGGACGTGTGGTCGCATATGGCTCACGCCAGCTTCGGAACCATGAGCAGCATTATCCCACTCATGATCTTGAGCTTCCTGCAGTGGTTTTGGCGCTAAAAATGTGGAGGCACTATCTCCTGGGGAATCTGGTGTACCTCTACACCGACCACAAGAGCTTGAAATATATTTTCACCCAGAAGGAGCTGAATATGAGGCAAAGGAGGTGGTTAGAACTGATCAAAGATTATGAGATTGAGATCCATTACCACCCCGGAAAGGCGAATGTGGTTGCCGACGCACTAAGTTGGAAGTCACATGTCCATCACCTCACCATTACACCGGTGGAGGAGGAAGGGCCAAGTTTATACTTGGTTCCTTATGGATCGCTTTACAACCTTGCCCTCATCCCTACTATTAGGGAGGACATCATTGCAGCTCAGAAAGATGATAAAGGCATGGCACATCTCCGGAGACGGATAGACAATGGAGAGATCAAATGTTTCCGGAAAGATGATGAGGGGACGCTGTGGTTCAATGACCGCATAGTCGTACCCCTGGATGTGGAGCTGAGGAAGAAAATCCTCGATGAAGCTCACTTGTCTAAGTACTCCATTCATCCGGGTAGCAACAAAAAGTACCAGGATTTGAAAAAGAAATTTTGGTGGACACGGATAAAGCGGGAGGTAGCGAAGTGCGTATCCGAGTGTGATACGTGCCAACGAGTGAAAGCTGATCACATGAAGAAATCAGGGCTGTTGCAACCCCTGAAGATCCCGGCATGGAAATGGGAAGATGTGAGCATGGATTTCATTGTGGGATTGCCCCTAACTGCCAACAAACATGATTCCATTTGGGTGATCGTTGACCGACTGACCAAGTCAGCTCACTTCATCCCCGTACATACACATTTCCATGCCAACAGATATGCGGAGTTATATATTGCCAGGATTCTATGCTTGCACGGTGTACCCAAGACCATAGTCTCAGACCGAGGTGCTTTGTTTGTATCTCGCTTTTGGGAGCAGTTGCATGCTGCTTTGGGTACTAAACTGATTAGAAGCTCCGCTTACCACCCTCAGACAGATGGCCAGACAGAGAGGGTGAATCAGGTTCTGGAAGACATATTGAGAGCATGTGCCATCCACCATGGTAGGAACTGGGATGATCACCTACCATTGGCGGAAGTCTCGTACAACAACGGCTATCAGGCGAGTATCATAATGGCACCCTACGAAGCTCTCTATGGTCGCAAATGCCGCACCCCATTAAATTGGTGCGAGTCCGGTGAAAGGGTTACATTCGGGGTTGATGTGGTGAACGACGCCGAAGAGCACTTTCGTGCAATTGAAGCTAACTTGAAGGCCGCTCAATCCCGACAGAAGAGCTATGCTGATAAGAGGCGTAGACCGTTGCACTTTGATGTCGGTGAACACATGTACCTCCGCGTGTCACCGATGAAAGGCGTGCACCGGTTCGGTGTAAAGGGGAAGCTTGCTCCCCGTTTCATTGGACCCTATGCTATCACCGAGAAGTGTGGACCAGCGGCATATAGACTGAAGCTACCGGCACCTCTTGCTGGTGTCCATGACATTTTCCATGTCTCTCAGCTGAGAAAATGTCTGAAACATACCGCTGTTGTTACTACCGAAGACATCGCCGAGCTGAAACCGGATCTGACATATGATGAGTATCCGGTGGAAATCCTTGATGAGAAAGCCAGAACCATGCGTAGCAGAACGTTGTGGTTCTACAAAATACTCGGGAGCAACCACACCGCCGAAGAAGCGACGTGGGAGAGCGAGGAATTCCTTCGCTCAAATTACCCGGAGTTCATGGCGTCTCAGCACGGGTAAGTCCCCATTACATCGCTATCTCTTCTTTAGTAATCTCGGGACGAGATTCTTTTAAGAGGGGAGGGATGTAAAAGCCCAAGAAAAAGGGACTTGCAAAAAACTTTTCTTGACCTCACACACCACAGTTCTTGTGGTGGATATCTTAGGAAATATTGTGAAGAGCAAGTAACCTCCATCAAAAGAGTGATTAGAGGGGAAAGCCTTCACTTTCACAAAGTAGGATTTCTACACATGAACATGAGAGGTTGAGCTCACCCTTAGAACTTAAAAAATCTTGGGAAGGTTCAGCCCAAGTTTCATGTAAGTCCACCACTTTTTGAGGCACTTTTGAAGGTATTTGAAAAAGAGGCCAATTTGAATGCAAATTCAAATTGCAGCAACTTTCATCACTTAAATTCAAAAGTTAGCTTCATATTCAAACTCAGCACATTTTTCTGAGTTAGCCCACCAATTTCCATCCCTATTGGAGTTCATCTTGTCAGGAGCTAAATTTGCAATAATTCAAAACTGAATTTGAATTTCAGTTAAACATGAAGCAAATTTAAACCAACAAAGTTTGAATTTGATAACTCAAATTCAAACCAATACTTGGGGGCTAAGTCTCTTATTCAATGTTCAGTAGCTTGGATATTTACAAAGGAAAGGGGGAGAAAGAATTAGAGGGGAGAAGAGGGCCCACTGGTCAGCCACCCCGGGGAGCAAACCGACTCAGGCACGCGGTCGAACACCCTACGGCCGACAGCGCACGGGGTCGACCCCTTCCCAATGCGGCCACCGCGCCACCTCCTGCTCGGGGGATGAGGGCGCCGGCTACAAAGCGTGCGGTTACACTGCTGGGCTACGTGAAACCCCCCGTATCCTCCCTGTAACACCGCCCACAAACCCGGCCACACACTCGGTGCTTCGCCACCCACTGATCACCAGCGTCCGAGCAAACCAGGCGCCCTCGTGCCCGACGCTCAACACAAGAAACGACCGCCATAAGGTGCTGGTTCTGCTTGTCCTTACCGTTCGGCATTTCAAGCACCGTCGGGGGAGAATTTCTTCCGGGAACGGTACGGTGTTCTTAAGGCCGAGCTCCACCAAATCCAAAAATTCACGGCTGTTGGCTTATCACCGGGCGTAACGAGCTAAACACACGATCTACACCCTGCCACGACCACCTAGGATCAAAAACCAGCAAGAACCATGGGCTAGGGTTACGGTTCTTCGAAGTTTTCTGAGAACAGCCGATATCCAGCCTAGGTCACCGGTGAGGTCGTAGTTGCAGCTGTTTTCACGGGGATTGGGGCCCATGTACGTGATCAGAAGGTGTCAGCGGAGCTCCCCGAGCAAACCGCATCGAAAAAGGTGCAGGGGATGCCGAGTTCGACGTCGCCGGTGTGCTCCCGGCCGCTGTTACCGGCGGGAGCACTGTTCCGGCCGTTGTCACGCTCTGGTGAGGGCCCCACCGTGTTCCCCAGGCCGAGATAGGCACAGGCGGCGAGAATCAGCAAGTTCCGAGTGCCGGAACCCCTCTCCGGCGAGAGCTCCGTCGAGCTCGGCGGCGGGATCGCGCGGGCATCGGGAGGAGGAAGATGACTGGGGGCCCCGCATGTCAGTGGCGAAATTTTAAATCGTCCAATCCGCTGCGGCCCGGGATCCAGTGTGGTGACGCGGGAAGGTTCCTGTGGCCCCGTGTGGCGTGATTCCAGCAGCCGACACGTGTAGGAGGGACCCACAGTCAGAGTTTGAATGTTTCCCGAATTAATTTGAATTTCCAGATTTAGTTCAAATTTTAGAACCCTATAACTTTTGCTAGGAAGCTCCAAATTTAGTGATTCAAATTGGGTTGGATTCATCTTGCATAACTCTATCCTAATATGCAACCCAATTTGTACGAAACCTATTATTCAATTCTCGAAAATTCTTTAAAACTTTTCAGCAAAAGAATTTTAGAGGGAGTTTGGTTCATCCAAAAATCCCCAAATTTTGCCAGAATGTTCTTTAGAATGTTAGTGAATCTCTGTAAAAGTTTCAGACCATTTGGAGTTGAATTGATCAGAGAAATTCAAATTTGAAGGTGCTGTGTTCATTTGAATACAGAAAAATTTTCAGAGAATTTCTAAAATTTGGAAATTCATTTCTGGACAAACCTTAGCTCCACAAATGCTAGGAAAATTCATGCAAACTCTATGATCTATAATTGAAATTTAGTTCACTATGTTGGGCATGAACAGGGGTGTTACCTCAGAATTTATTCTCCTTTGCTTATTTGCTAAAAGAATTATTCTGAGCAAACCACTCACTGAAAAGTGCTAAATTTTGGTCCAGAGGGTTTTCTTGTGACAAGGGACTCACATAAAAATTCTCAGCTCCATTGTAGCTCTGGATCACCCCTGCTCTGTTTAACCCACTTTGGGTGATCAATGTGGAAAAAGGGGGATAACCACTTAGCACTTAACCATACGCTTAGGTCCAAAGCCCAAACCACTAAACCCAAGTTTCATTTTAAATTCTTAAACAGAGTTCCAGTTGTTAAAAACTTGTTATTAGAACTAGTAACAAAAGCATTACAATAAACTCATGTGCATATTCATTAACGTGTAGTCGCTGAAGGCGAGGAAGCTCCGGAGGTTCTCGACTTCCTGCTTCCAGAAGAAGAACTCACCCCTGACCAGCAGCAACAAGGCAAGCCCCAGTTTGCATTAACCTGTTTATAAGTTTTACTTTGTTTACATGTGTCATATGAAGTATGAATGTGCATTAGGTATAGGATGAATGGAACCCCACTTGCATGACCAGAAATTTTCCATAAGAGTGAGGGTAGTGTCTAAGACCTCGTGTAGATAGGCTATGCTTAATGCCTCATAGAGCTTCGGTACAAGTCGAGTAGTTGGAATCTACTCGCGAGATAGGCTGGGGACACACGGGTTCGGTTGAGTGATGTGAGATCACTTTAGTAATGAAGATGAGACTAGGCAGGGGCTAGGGCGCAACAAGAGGAAGTCTTGTGTGCGTGGCCCTGTCCATGTCGATTGAGGACCGATCCGTGTGCGGCCCACGCTGATCAAGTTTGAACGCACCGAAGGCATATCGGATATATGGGCCCCGATAAACCGATGTAGCCTAAACCTCCGGGCGTCGAGGCATAACGCACCGATTTATAGGTGTAGGCTGAGGGCAGCAAGGTGGAAATCTGCCAACGGGCATAGAGAGATGCTCCGTGTGGGGAACCTCCTGCTCTTTTCGGTGCAACCGGATCGACGTTTGGGCTGTTGGGTGAAAGGTTGTCCCGTACGACATCGAGTGAGCGTGCTGTGCAGCTCCACGGGTGGGCGTACGTGACGTGCTCTTTGGGTTTCCCTGCAGGTGTATATCGAGTCGATTCGCCGTCCCTCGCGGTGAAGAGTACCACTTGGTCACTGAGTCGTGACGTAGATTAATGTATGAAATCTGTTGATTCAATATTGCTGAGATGATATAATTGTATTGCTACATGTGTGCCACCAAATACTGCTTACTAAATTTCAGATTCCTGAACTGTTAACCTATTGCCAAAATATGAACTAAGGATGAACTTGTAGGCGTGTCCCTTTGCTGCAACATTGCTATCCTATGTCATTGTACACCCCATGTAGAGTTTTATGCTTAGGTGAGTCGGTTAAGCCTTGCTGAGCCTTCGTGCTCATGGTTGCTGGTTAAGTGTTTTTCAGATGAGGAACCGCCCACGGACTTGGAGTACGAGTCCACCGGTGAGGGTTACCCTCCGTCGGGGACCACGGCTGAGTGGGAGCCATACACGCCGCGCTGAGCTGAGACGTGCAGCTAGTGTGGGTTGCCCTAGGGCTGGGCAACCAACTTTTGCTAGATAGGCAGGCGTGAGTTGTACAGAGTAGACTTCCGCTGTGTAAAATAAATACTAGTTTGTAACTGAAGTTTGTACCTGTTTGTACAGTTCAGTTTGTTTTTCCCATGTAATATATTGTGTCCTTATGACGTGTGCTGTCGGGTGTCGCATCGCGCGGCACCACCCTCTGCGATCCTGGATGAGCGGATTCCGGTCCGCCACAAGAATTAAATAAAGATTGTATTTTGAATAAAAGTTGGGACAAGGTGAATAAAGTGACCCCATCAAATAACACTTTCAACCCACACCTTTGTAAAATAGTTTTTAATAAAATAAGGTCCTTAAATACGTCCATTTCTACCTAGGTCCACGTTCCTACGGGCAACCTTGGCTCTGATACCACTTCTGTCACACCCGGTTTCTCCGAAGAACAACCGAGTGAATATCACATGTATGCCAGGATCATTTTCTCATACATGTGATGACAAATAGTGAAGCATCATCATATTACAAGCCAGGTGTTTGAATATAAATAAGTCTTACATAGCATACGTCTCGATGGACGATAATAAGTTAATAACATGTAAATAAAACAGCAGCGGAACATAAATCTTGTGGGCTCCGTCACAGGCGTTGCCCGGGGGACTCCGTGAACCTAGAATCCTTCTTCGGGGCCAATGTCTTGGTTATTGAACACCACATCATCCCCTTGACGTGAGCAGCAATTTAAACCAACAGAAAAGCAAGTTTGAGTATCGTTGGTACTCAGCAAGTGTGGAAAAGTTATGCCATGCATGGCTAGAGCAAGGAGAGGTTGAACTCATGGTTAAAGCACTACGCAAATAATACCTATCACCTTAGCTTATTAAGCACCTACATTACTACACGGGTGAAATGGTCCCAGTCTCCCAACCCATCATCAAAATCAAGTAACCATATCATCCTTTCCAATGTTAAGCTCCCCGCTTAACATTCTCAACTTCCAAATTCATCACCCTCTAATCATGAATAAGACCAAGCCGCTCTTGACCGTGAGCACGGCTGTCATGACAGTTTTGACTCTGCAGAGTTTGCACCACTGTACCCACATGTAGTGATTTCATCCCACGTTGCCGGGTGGACTAAAAGAACCTCCATTATGCCAGTGGCCGCGAACCACATTCACACTTCCCATGTGTGTAGCCAGGAGATCACTACGAAGCCTTTACAAAGGGATTCCCGACGAGCATGGGCCCACTGAGGTTTCACCCCTAACAGCATACAAGAGGCTCCAACCCCGCTGCAGTGGCCCCCTCTTGAGCTTTGCGATTCATATGGTAGTCCAGCTGACACCTATTCCCCGCACCATCCAAAACACCCATACTACGCCGGAGATACACCTAATTAATTGGCCAAGCTGCCCCATCTCAGCATGTGGTTGTCACGGTAAAGCCAGGTTACATGCTCCATGAACCGGTCCTTAGGATCTAGGCAAGTACTAAACACAAACCCGAGTCTCGTGCACACAGCACCAACCAAATCATCCAACATGCCTCGATCCCTACCTCTACATAACTCATAATATCTCATTCAAGAGTAAGGTAAACAAGTTGATGATTTCATATCCCACTTATTCCATTCTAAGTATGGCTAAGCATAAGTACTATGAAGGGATGACATTATAAAATAAATCCCAACCCAGGCTACAAGAAAGTAAGATAATGAAAATCTAGGGAAACTTCCTAGCTTGGGTATAATATTCCAAATTGACAATGCAATTAATTAAATTCTAACTACACATCCTAGTATAGGATCAAAGTGGTCAAGGACACTTGCATTCTTCCTGCTGCTCTGGGAATGGAAAGTCTTGGTCTTGGAAGGGGAGAACTTGCTCTGGGGCAGGTTCTACTCATGCCAATACACATAGCAAAAGAAAACAACAATCCATAAGCCATAGTTCACACTTTCACTCATGCAAACCACACATACATACATATTAAAGTCATTCACATTTCTAAGTGTTGTGGTTCCCCTAGATGTGTTGATTTTTGGCTTACATGCACTTTTAAACATATATATTATTTTCTAACTTTTGTCTTCAGATGTCTATTTGCACATTATATATGAATTTCCAATTTAAACAAATTCTTTATATTTAATTAATACACTTCTTAGCCACAAAGTTGGCATGAAAGGTAATTCCCTACTCCAAATAGGCTTTAAGATCTTCTACAAAATCCTAAATTGATGTTTTTTGATTTGGAGACCTCGTTTATCATTTTCTTATCATGCATACCTATTTTCCTATATTTTCAGATTTATTTTCTATGCCTAAAAGTGAACTTTACTATTAAAATAGTTAGACATATCACTTAAAAAGAATAGGTTCTGATCTAAAATGTTCAATAAAATATTTTTTGAACTTCCTCTCTGATGTGAAGTAATTCAAATTTATTCTACTAGTTTTTAGAATTATTTCCTAGTCTAAAATGTGTCTCTAGAGATAATAAAATGAGCAACACTTAGGCAGATTTCATTTCAGCCTAAAATCTATTTTTGACTCATTCTAAAGTTTTCCAAGTGCTAGGAGAGTTTAAATTTGCATTTGCACATGTGTTTGCCTCACCATTTAAAATTAAATCTTAGTCACATGTTCAAATTGCTAAATTTAATATCCTATAGGGTCTAAAAGGCAAATCCACCCTACTGCAGGGTTTAATTTACTATTTCCTAAATTTTCAGGGGCCTAATTACACATAACAGAGGGGGTTTTCCTAATTTTTATTAAGTCCAGGGGCTAAAACTGAGTTTTAAATGAATTTACTTAAATTTCTGAAGGTCCACGGGCTAGATCAGAAGTTTCCGGGGTTAACTCTTGTTTTCCGAGATCTCTAGGGGGTAACGCGTAAGAATCCTGACCTTTATAATGCGGGGCTGACGTGGGCCGTTGGATTTAAAACATATGGTTCCAATTAGATTGCCGAAGCGGTATGCGTCGATTTAATTTCTACCGTGCGATTTAAAATAGACGGCCCTCAAGGGGCCACGTCGCCCTGGCCGGAGCCAGCCTGGGCGCGCGGCGGCGGGGGTGGCGATCTCACCGGCGTAGCCTCGGCTTTTGCCGCTACATGCTAGAACTCGCATCTTTTTGCACGGATCGGCTGCGGAGGGTTAGGGGATGCTCACCGAGGGGTTTTCCAGCACTCGGAGGCCCTGGAAGTCGGTCGGCGGCGAGCTTCAACGGTGATGGTCTTCGGTGCACGTCGAAGTGGCAGTTGGGGCGCAAGACACGTCGTTTCCTTCACCTGCAGGGCTCCCCGGCGGCGGTGGAACGTGATCAGCACCTTAGATCAGGCAATTTGAGCGAAGATCAAAGGAAATTGGTGGTAGAAGCTTCGGTTCTCACCGGATAGAAAAATGGCCGATCAGGGAGGAAAAAGGGGCGGATTTCGGCGTTTAAATGGACGAGGGAGGGCGGCGGTATGTTGAGATCACGCTGGGACGTCCGGGACCGGAAATCGGGGCTGGGAGCGTGGGTTCCGGGGGTTGGTTTTGATCGGGCGCGAGAGAGAGAGTCCGGGGTCGGTTGGGCGCGCGGGGGAAGAAGATGACGGCGGGCCCCGCACGTCAGAGAGAGGGAGAGAGGGGGCGCAGGTTTGGCTTGCTGGCTCGGGGTCTTGGGCCGGCTGGCGGGTTTCGGCCCACTGGCCGGTTTCGATTTTCTTTTTCTTTTTTTTCCTTTTCCTTTTTCTGGTTTGATTCAAATCTAAATTCCAGTTTGAATTTCAATTTCTGCACCACATGCAATACGTCTAAAAATTTTTTAAATTCCCCTCTTTAGCAGGTTTTGGGGTGTTACACTCTCGGAGCTCACCTCCGAGAGGTCCGGCCCCGCTAGACACATGTCACCTCCGGAGCTCACCTCCGGGAGGTCCAACACTGATGGACACGTGTCACCTCCGGAGCTCACCTCCGGGATGTCCGACACTGATGAACACGTGTCACCTCCGGAGCTTGCCTCCGGGAGGTCCGAACCTGTTGGACACGTGTCAACCTTGGAGCTCATCTCTAATAAGTAACGAAGATCGACGCTACTTGACAAGTGGCATTCTCGGAGCTCACCTCCGAAGAGAGGGGAGGTCCAGAACGGACACGTGGCACTATCGGAGCTCACCTCCAAGGAGAGGGGAGGTCCAGAATTGACACATGGCACACTCGGAGCCACCTCTGAAGAGAGGGGAGGTCCGGCACTGACACGTGGTGTACACAGAGCTCGTCTCTAGAGAGAGGGGAGGTCCCGACCCACCAGACACGTGGCGCACGCAGAGCTCATCTCTGAGGGAGAGGGAGGTCTCGACCCGCCAGGACATGTGGCGCACGTGGAGCTCGCCTCTGAGGAGAGGGGAGGTCCCGCCCGCCTGACACGCGGCACAACAGGAGCCTGCCTCTGTGGAAAAGGGGAGCCCAGCCTCCGCAGGACACGTGGATCCTCCGGAGCTAATCACCATGGAGGACACGAGATTTTAAGCGGTTTTTCTTCTGTACGCGTGGGAATCCCCGGTACTGAGGAAACCGACACGATTTCTATGTTGCATCCGCACCAAATCGATTGGAGATAAGTTGTTAAGATTCAAACACAAATCAAATAGGACACTTATTTGAAATCCAATTGGAGGAGGACTCTTATTTTTCCTCTTATAAATCGAACCGAAACCCTCTGGCCAAAACCACGTACCTATTCTTTTCCACCTCCCGAGTCGACGACTTGGAGCCCTAGCCCCAATTCGCTGAGATAAACCCCTTCCCCGGAGTTCAGTCGCCGGAGACTGCCGATCAGAGCCCTGATGATCTGCGTTGCTAGGAGGGAGGTCCCGAGGAATGTAAGGTAGGTCTCCAATACCACCTTACGATGTCATCGCGGTTTTCTTTGCATCTGTTTCTTTGATCTCGAACATAAGCTTTTTCATGGACAGATCACATGTTGATCTGGTTGATCTAGATCTTGAGTCAAGATCATTGCCACGTCCACATTTGATCCCTACACCTCTGTTCATCGTAAAACCCCATGCAAACCCATGCAAGCCATGCAAGAACACGTACAAACTAAACTGCACCGTAGAATCAACATGCATATGCATCATTGCATCTTAAAGTAGAGTTTGTGCATGATGATTGATTGCTATGAATCTTGTATGTGTGTGATCGCGAATAGAAGGACAAGCTCGGGGAGCTATCTACGAAGGATATCAGAACCAAGATTTTGAGATCCAAGAGCAACAGAAACAACAAGAACAAGGCAAGTGCTCCTTGACCATATTGATCCCATGTTTTGGAAACTGTTTTGTTTGCCAAAACATGTGCGTTCTTGAGTCAACTTGATGGGAAACCCTTCCATAGGAGTTTACTAGTTTTGTTAACCACCCTTGTCGCCAGGAAAGTTAATGAGTTGGGTATGGTTTTTGATTTTTGCTTCGCCGAGTCCATGGGATATGGGAAGCGAGATAGATGTGTCTAGCTAACTGCACTCGTAAGAGTAATGAGAAACAGATGTTGATAAAGAACATGAATCAGAGGGAGATCTAGGCAAGTTGGGTTTGTGAATGAGGTTGAATAAGGTGGTGGTTAGTTGCCGTAGATCTAAGGACCGGTTCATGTGAGCCATGCCAGGAGTACAGTGCCACCACAAGGCCAAATATGGGTGCGGCTTAGCTGACTAATTAGGTAAGTTGCTAGATTGTTATGGACTGTGGAAGGTGCGGGGAATGGGAGTCGAGTGAGGACTGCCCTGGGAACTACATGGTACAAGTGGGGCCCGCGGGTGGGAGAATTTGAGATTCTAGCTTGCCGGTGAAACCTTAGTGAGTCCATACATCTAGTAACCCCTTTGTAAAGGCTATTTTTTGATCTCTTGACCATACACCGACGGTTGTGTACTTGTATAATGGAGGTTCTGCAGTCGCCGACGGGTGACGAAATCACAAACTTGTGGGTAAAGTGGTGCGACCTCTACAGAGTGTAAAACTATCATGATAGCCGTGCTTTCGGTCACAAGCGCCTGGACAACCCACATGATTAGATGGGATGGTTTTTGGGAGGTTATGGTTTTCGGATTGGTTATGGTTTGGTCTATGAAATTGGTTTCGGGACTGTTGAGTCCGGGTAATGAGATTGGTTTTATGACTGTTGAGTCGTGATAATGAGCTTTGGTCTCGGTTATGAGACGGATTCGAATATGAGATGAAATGGTAGTGAATACGATATGGTATTCATGAGATGGTAGTGAATACGATATGGTATTCATGAGCATGAGAAAAGTTGAGAAAGATTAATGTCTGGATTGAGACATATGGAACATGATGGAGGTATGTTGATGTTTTAATATGTTGGGATTATATTCACTTAAAAGCTAGTTGCTGTTTTTATCATGTTTTGAGAAATAAACTTTGCTTTCTGCAATGAGCCTTTTTATACATACCTTGTTGTAAGCTACATGTCATACTTCCCGCACTTGCTGAGTACGTCATGTACTCACCCTTGCATTATCATGCATCATCAACAACAGGAGAGGAATACTTTGAAGAGCATGTGGAGTATTAGGCGTGAGATCCACCATCAACCTTGCCTGTGGAGTAGGAGATGGAGCCGCTGCTGCTGCTTAGTTGCTTCCGCAATAGTTAAAAGACTTCCGCTGCTAGAATAAAGACTTCCGCTGCTAGAATAAAACTTCCACTGCTAGATTAAAGTCTTCCGCTGCAATAGAGATTATGTAATAAAGTACTTGAACACATTCATTCATGGTATTATATTCTGAATTCAGTTTTTGGATGATATGTATATGTGTGATGAACATCCTGGGCACACATACGCATCAGTCCAGGTTCCGAGAGATTTTCTCTCAGAACCAGGGCATCACAAGTTCAAACGGTTACATCTCGGGTTCTTGAATGAGATGGAGGTGATAGAACTCAACTCCTCGCTAGAACAAGAGATACGAGATGGCCAAGCAACGGATGAGGAAATCAATGAAATCAAGGAAAGAATCCGACAAGGCATAGAAAAGGATTTCAAGGAAGACGAGAAAGGCACGGTTTGGTTAGGGAAAAGGATTTGTGTGCCTAACGTAAAGCACATCCGTGACACGATATTAAAGGAGGCACATGACTCACCTTATTCCATACATCCCGGCTGTACAAAGATGTACAAGGACCTGAAAACTTGCTATTGGTGGGATGGTATGAAAAGGGACATAGCCGAAAATGTTGCCCTATGCGATACGTGTCAACGGGTGAAGACCGAACATCAAAGACCCGTTGGACTGTTGCAGCCATTGAAAGTACCTGAGTGGAAGTGGGAGGACAGCAGCATGTATTTTATCATTGGATTGCCACGTACTCAATCGGGTTACGACTCTATTTTGGTTATCGTGGACCGATTGACAAAACAGCCCATTTCCTTCCTGTTAAAACCAAGTACAACGTTGCACAACTAACCGAGCTGTATATGGAGCAAATCGTGTGTCGCCATGGAGTTCCAAAGAGGATAGTTTCAGATCGGGGTTCTCAATTTACCTCTAGGTTCTGGAAGAAGCTGCATGAAGCCATGGGTACACGACTGAATTTCAGCTCCGCTTATCACCCGCAAACCGATGGGCAAACTGAGAGGACAAATCAAATTTTGGAAGACATGTTGAGAGCTTGCGCCTTGAAACATGGGCGTAGCTGGGATAGGAGCTTGCCGTACGCTGAATTCTCGTACAAAAACAGCTACCAAGCCAGCTTGAAGATGTCACCTTTCGAAGCATTGTATGGTAGACGGTGTAGAACGCCGCTGTTCTGGAATGAGACCAGAGAGAGCAAAGTGTTTGGACCCGAAGTGCTGCAAGACGCTGAGAAGCAAGTCCAAACGATCCGACAAAACTTGAAGGCCACTCAGTCACGACAAAAAGGTTACGCGGACAATAGGCGAAGAAAGTTGACCTTCGAAGTGGGAGACTTCGTGTATCTTAAAGTATCGCCTATCCGAGGCCAACGACAGTTCAACGTCAAGGGAAAGCTAGCACCTCGCTACATCGGACCATTCAAGATTTTGGGCAAGCGAGGAGAAGTAGCCTATCAACTAGAGCTGCCAACGCACCTCTCCGACGTACATGACGTGTCTCACGTATCCCAACTAAAGAAGTGCTTAAGAGTACCGGAAGAACAAGTACCGATAGATGAGCTCGAGCTTCAAGAGGATCTGACCTACGCGGAACACCCCGTCAAAATCTTGGCCGTGAAGGAGAGGGTCACGAGGAACAAAGTGATCCGTTGGTGCAAGGTACAATGGAGCCATCCACGGAAGCTGAAACTACATGGGAGCGTGAGGAAGACCTCAAGGCAGAATTGCCTCACCTATTCTCTACTCTATCGAATCTCGAGGGCGAGATTCAGTTTAAGGGGGGTAGGTTTGTAACACCCTCAAACTCATTTCCATGCATTCCATACATTTTTCATGTAGAGAGACATTATAAAAGAAGTAGAAATGGAGAAATAACTATAGAAATGGAGAAAGAACTATAGAAATGGAGAAAGAACCATAGAAATGGATAAAGGAACCATAGAAATGGAGAAAGAACTATAGAAATGGAGAAAGAACTATACAAATGGAGGAAGGAACCATAGAAATGGAGAAAGGCAATGTAGAAATGGAGAGTGGGACATAGAAATGGAGAGGGGAATGTAGAAATGGAGTAAGTGACATAGAAATGGTGAGGAATGGGAAAAAGATAGCTGAAATGAGCCAATTCCAATTTCCCCAAATTCCCAAATCTCCAAATTGCCCAATTCCCCAAAAAAGGGCGGTTTTCCCCACATTTGGGGAATTTCTCCCTCATTGCTGCCGCACCAAATCAATTGGGGAAAAATTTGTTAGGATTTAGCTCCAATTAGAGTAGGATTCTCCCCCCTCCCCCCTTATAAATAGAACCCAACACCCCCCCATGGCCGCAGCCCCCCTCCTCTCTCTCTCCCCCCTCCCAAGTCGGCGACTTGGAGGCCCTAGCCCCCAACTCACCGAGTTGGACCCCCCTCGCCGGAGTTCAGCCGCCTGTGAGCCCCACCAGTGAGCCCCGCCGACGAGCCCCGCCATCGATCCCTGCCGTCAAGCCCCGCCGTCGAGCCCCGTCACGCCTCGCTGTCACCGGAAAAGAGCAGACGATCTGTCCTGCCCTAATCTTCCATAGAAAGATTCCCCGCTGCTGCCATTGCTAGGAGAAAGGCCCTGCCACCAAAGGGAAGTGAGTTAGGTCTTCCTTACCCATCTTACGACGTCGTCGCTGTTTCTACGCATCTGTTTTCTTCGCCCCCTTTGAGCAGAAATTTTTACGTGTGGACAGATCACATTTTGATCGGTTTCTGACAGTGGAATTGATCTAGATCTTGAGTCAAGATCATAACCACGTCCACATTTCATCCCAGCACCCTTGTTCATCATAAAACCCCATGAAAGCCCGTTAAAAAATGCAAAAACACGTACAAACTGGTTAATAAAACAGCACCATAGGAATTGCATTCATCTACCCATTGCATCTTGAGTAAAGTTTGTGCATGATGTTTGATCGCTGTAAATTTTGTATGTGCATGATCGTGAGTAGAAGAACAAGCTCAAGAGGCCATCTACGAGGACCTACAGCACCAAGACTTCGAGACGCTTGAACAACAAGAACCACGGGAACAAGTCAAGTGCCCCTTGACCATATTGATCCCATGTTTTTGAAACTGTTTTGTTTGCGAAAACTCGTACGCTTGAGTCAACTTGATGGGACACCCTTTTATATGAGTTTACTAGTTTTATTAACCATCCTTGTCGCCGGGAAAGTTGATGAGTCGGGTATGGTCGTTTTTCCTTTTTGCTTCGCTTAATCTACGGGATAGGGGAAGCTGGATTAAAACATGTTTAGCTACTGCACTCATATGAATAATGAAGATGAAAACTTGATGATGATAATGGGAATGGAATTAGAGAGATATAGGCAAGTTTGGTTCGTGAATGTTGCTGGATGAGATGGTGGTGCTTGCCGTGGATCTAAGGACCGGTTCATGCGAGAATATGCCAGGAAAACAGTGCCATCACAAGGCCAAGTATGGGCGCGGCTTAGCTGATTAATTAGGTGTGTTGCTAGCTTGTTATGGACCGTGGATGGCGCGGGGAATGGGAGTCGAGGAGTACTGCCCTAGGAACTGCATGGCACAAGAGGGGGCCCGTGGGTGGGAGAATGGTGATTCGAGGGTGAAACCTCAGTGAGTCCATACATCTAGTAGCCCCTTTGAAAAGGCTATTTTGTGATCTCTTGGCCATACACCGACGGTTGTGTACTGGTATAATGGAGGTTCTGCAGTCGCTGACGGGTGACGGAATCACGAACTTGTGGGTAAAGTGGTGCCACCTCTGCAGAGTGTAAAACTATCATGATAGCCGTGCTTCCGGTCACAAGCACCTGGCCAACTTCCATGATTGGAAGGGAAAACTTGTGATGGTTATTCGGTATGGTTGTGGTATGGTCATTGGGATTGGTTTTGGGACTATTTTGAGTCATGATAATGAATTTGGTTTCGGTTATATGAATATGAGATGGTTATGAATGTTTATGAGTATGAGATGAACTTGGGAAAGATTAATGGCTGAATGGTACTTGATAAGTGGTGAATTATGATGAGAAAATGTTGCTGAATTACTTGGTCATGTTGGGATAAATTTCACTTAGAAATAGTTGCTGTTTTTACCATGTTTGTGAAATAAAATTGCTTGCTGCAATTAGCCTTTTTATTCCCTACCTTGTTGTAAGCTACATGTCATACTTTTCCCGCACTTGCTGAGTACGACGTGTACTCACCCTTGCATTACCACATAAACATCAGCTACAGGAGATGAGTACTTCGCAGATCATGTGGAGTACTAGGCGTGCGAACTACCGTCAACATACCTGTGGAGTCAAAGATGGAGCCTGCTGTCTTTATTTACTTTCCGCTGTCGTTTAGAGTCTTCCGCTGCAAGAATAAGTTAGAGATTCATGAGTGAGACAATGAGTCGATGTAATAAAGTACTTAAACACTATTTATTCGTGGTTATATTCTGAATTCAGTTTGTGGATTACATGTGTATGTGTGATGAACATCCTGGGCACACATATGCATTAACTTGATTCTGTTTTGGGAACCGGGTGTCACATCTATCTCCCCCTAAATCATCTCAATTTTGGCTTCTCGGACTAGGTCATTTCCTTCATGAGCTGTATTGAGGGTGTCCCATATGTATTTGGCTACTTCTAGTCCATCGACCTTGTTGATTTCCTCCTTGCTCAAGGATTAGGTGATCACCGCAACAGCTTGTGCGTTGCGGTGGATTGCTTGTGCTTGCTTTGGAGTGAGTTCCTCGTCGTTGTCCGGGATATCTCGACCTGTACACACAATATGCCAGAGACTTGGGTTTAAGGAAATGAGATGCATTTTCATATTATTATTCCACATAGTACAATCATTTCCATCAAAATGTGGAGGTTTCCCCAAGGGAATATAAAGATAGTGGTTATTGGAATTAAGACGTTCATAATTAAAAGGAGATCAGGAGTAGTCTTGATGACCACTCCCCATTGGCTTGTCTTCGCCCTTCTTCTTGTCCTTTTGATTTAGGAGCTTCTTTTTAAGCAGTGCCTTGAGTTGGCAAACCTCCTCATCATCGTCTTCAAATTCTCTCAACACGTTGAGCACCTTGTTCGTGTCTTGAGTCCACTGTCGGTGGGCTTCATCAGAATCTGAGTTTCCTTCTCATTGGCCATCGTCTCTTCGAGCGGTTAGTCTCTTGATGGAGAGTTTAACTTTGATATCAGTTGAATGTATCCTAGAGGGGGATGAATTGGCTTTTAAATTTCTGCAACACTTAACAAAACGTGTTAAATTCTAGTGAGCGGACTAGCTCGGTATGAGTGTGAACTAGTCCAGGGTTAGTCAAAAAGTTGACCGAGATAAATGTTTTTGATCTTTTTCTTTGTTTTTTGTTTTGGCGGAAGATGATAAACTATGCTAGTGATTCAATTACGTATGTAGGAACTCCAATAAACAAGTATATCACAAAAGTAACTTGGATTTCAACTATGAATATTGAAGCCCTAATTTTCAAGTATAATGAATAATCAGAAGAGAGGAGAACAAACACAATAATTTATCCCGAGGTTCAATCCCACCCAGGGATCTACGTCCTTGTTGACGAACCCAGAAAGGGTCGGGTCTTCTCCAACCCTTTCCTCTCCAAGTTACCACAAAGGCCAACTTGGTTTTTCACTATCACAAGGGGTAACTACAATGTTTTGGGGCTTTCTCACAAGTTGAGGGCTCCCACAATAATACAATCAAAGCTGAGATCTGTTCGTGGAACAGATGGTGTAGCCGCCTATTTTTTTAAAAATCTCGATGTTAGTCACTGAAACTTGGATAGATGCAAGGTTCCTGAGACAGGAACGTGGTAAGTGTGACACCCGGTCCTGAAAATAGAACCAAGTGAATGCATATGTGTGCCCAGGATGTTCATCACACATACACATGTAATCCACAAACTGAATTCAGAATATAACCACGAATAAACAGTGTTTCAGTACTTTATTACAATAACTCAAAGTCTCACTCATAAATCTCTAACTTATGCTTGCAGCGGAAGTCTCTAAATGACAGCGGAAATAACTAAACAGCAGGCTCCAACTTCAACTCCACAGGCATGTTGACGTTGGTTCGCACACCTAGTACTCCACATGGTCCTTGAAGTACTCATCTCCTGTAGCTGATGTATATGTGGTAATGCAAGGGTGAGTACATGTCGTACTTAGCAAGTGCCGGAAAAGTATGACATGTAGCTTACAACAAGGTAGGAAATAAAAAGGCTCATTGCAGCAAGCAAATTTTATTTCACAAACATGGTAAACAGCAACTAAGTCTAGATGAATTAATTCCTAATATAACCAAGTAAATCAGCAACATTCTTTCATCATAAATCACCATTTATGAAGTCTCAACCACCCAACAATCTTTTCCAAGTTCATCTCATACTCATGAATATTCATAA
This sequence comes from Neostapfia colusana, assembly GCA_030760725.1. Lineage (NCBI taxonomy): Eukaryota > Viridiplantae > Streptophyta > Magnoliopsida > Poales > Poaceae > Neostapfia > Neostapfia colusana. The sequence goes on from JASWHV010000016.1 coordinate 37,868,956, forward strand.
CCATCTCATTTTCATATAACCGAAACCAATTTCATTGTCATGACTCAAAACAGTCCCAAAACCAATCCCAATGACCATACCCAAATGTCCATCCCAAGTTTTGCCTCTAATCATAGAAGTTGGCCAGGTGCTTGTGACCGGAAGCACGGCTATCATGATAGTTTTACACTCTGCAGAGGTGGCACCACTTTACCCACAAGTTCGTGATTTCGTCACCCGTCGGTGAATAGAGAAACCTCCATTATACCAGTACACAACCATCGTTGCAAGGCCAAGAGATCATAAAATAGCCTTTACAAAAGGGCTACTAGATGTACGGACCCACTGAGGTTTTACCGGCAGGCTCGAATCTCCATTCTCCCACCCATGGGCCCCCTCTTGTGCCATGCAGTTCCCAGGGTAGTCCTTCTCAACTCCCATTCCCCGCGCTATCCAACGGTCCATAACTAGCTAGCAACACACCTAATTAATCAGCTAAGCCGCACCCATACTTGGCCTTGTGGTGGCACTGTTTTCCTGGCATATTCTCGCATGAACCGGTCCTTAGATCTACGGCAAGTAAACCACCATCTTATCCAGCAACATCCACGAACCAATCTTGCCTAGAACTCCCTGATTCCAAGCTCATTATCATCTTCAAGTTCTCATCATCATTATTCATATGAGTGCAGTAGCTAACCATGTTTTAATTCAGCTTCCTGTATCCCATAAATTAAGTGAAGCAGAAAGGAAAAACAACCATACCCGACTCATCAACTTTCCCGGCAACAAGGATGGTTAATAAAACTAGTAAACTCCTATAAAAGGGTGTCCCATCAAATTGACTCAAGCATACGAGTTTTCGCAAGCAAAACAGTTCCGAAAACATGGGATCAATATGGTCAAGGGACACTTGCCTTGCTCCCGTGGCTCTTGTTGCTCGAGCGTCTCAAAGCCTTGGTGTTGTAGTTCCTCGTAGATGGCCTCTTGAGGTTGTCCATCTACTCACGACCACGTACATACAAAATTTACAGCAATCAATCATCATGCACAAATTTTACTCAAGATGCAATGGGTAGATGAATGCAAATCCTATAGTGCAGTTTTATTAAACCAGTTTGTACGTGTTCTTGCATGTTTTAATGGGATTTCATGGGATTTTATGATGAACAAGGGTGTACGGATCAAGTGTGGTCGTGGTGAGGATCTTGACTCAAGATCTAGATCAATTCCACCGTCAAAAATCGATCAAAACGCGATCTGTCCATACGCAAAAGTTTCTGCTCGAAGGGGGCGAAGAAAACGGATGTGTATAAACAGCGGTGACATCGTAAGGTGGGTAATGGAGACCTACCTCACTTCTCCCTTGCGCCAGGGCTTTTTCTCTGAGCAACGGCAGCAGCGGGGAATTTTTCTATGAAAGATTAGGGTAGGACAGATCGTCGGCTTCTTTTCCGGTGACGGCGAGGCATGACGGGGCTCGTCGGCGGAGCTCACCGGCGACCAAACTCCAGCAGGGGGGTGGCCAAATCGGCGAATTGTATGGGGGGCTCCAACTCGGCGACTTGGGGAGGGGGAGGGCTGCGGCCAAGGGGGGGGCTGGGGGTTGTATTTATAAGGGGGAGAAAAGAGGAGTCCTACTCCAATTGGAACTCAACCAAGAGTCCTAGTCAATTTGAAACTCAACCAAAGAGTCCTAGGGACTTTTCCCCCTTTTTGGCTGCGGCAGCATTGGGGATTAAATTCCCCCAAATGTGGGGAAAATTCCCCGTTTGTGGAATTTAGAAATCTGGAAATTTTGAGGGAAATTTCGAAATGGCTCATTTTAGCTATCTATTTCCATTTCTTACCATTTCTATGTCCTTTTTTCCATTTCTATATTCCCCTCTCCATTTCTATGTCCCATTCTCCATTTCTATATTCCCTTCTCCATTTCTATGGTTCTTCCTCCATTTCTATGGTTCTTTTTCCATTTCTATGGTTCTTTCTCCATTTCTATGGTTCATTCTCCATTTCCATAGTTCTTTCTCCATTTCTACTTCTTTTACAATGCTTCTCTACATGAAAAATGTATGGAGTGCATGGTAATGAATTTGAGGGTGTTACAAACCTACCCCCCTTAAACTGAATCTCGCCCTCGAGATTCAATAGAGTGGAGAATAGATGAGTGAATTCTGCCTTGAGATATTTCTCACGTTCCCATGTAGTTTCGGCTTCCGTGTGATGGATCCATTGTACCTTGCACCAACGGATTACTTTGTTCCTCGTGACCCTTTCCTTCACATCCAAGATTTCGACGGGGTGTTCTGCGTAGGCCAGATCCTCTTGAAGCTCGAGCTCATCCATCGGTAGTTGTTCTTCCGGTACTCTTAAGCACTTCTTGAGTTGGGATACGTAAAACACGTCATGCACGTTGGAGAGGTGCGTTGGCAGCTCTAGTTGATAGGCTACCTCTCCTCGCTTTCCCAAAATCTTGAATGGCCCGATGTAGCGAGGTGCTAACTTGCCTTTGACGTTGAACCATCGTTGGCCTCAGATAGGCGATACCTTAAGATACACGAAGTCTCCCATTTCAAAGGTCAATCTTCTTCGCCTATTGTCCACATAACCTTTTTGTCGTGACTGAGCAGCCTTCAAGTTTTCTCGTATCGTTTGGACTTGTTTTTCGGCGTCTTGCAGCACTTCGGGTCCAAACACTTGGCTTTCTCCGGTCTCATTCTAGAACAGTGGTGTTCTACACCATCTACCATACAATGCTTCAAAAGGTGACATCTTCAAGCTGGCTTGGTAGCTGTTGTTGTATGAGAATTCAGCATAAGGTAAGCTCCTATCCCAACTACGCCCATGTTTCAAGGCGCAAGCTCTCAACATGTCTTCCAAAATCTGATTTCTCCTCTCAGTTTGCCCGTCAGTTTGCGGGTCATATGCGGAGCTGAAATTCAGCCGTGTACCCATGGCTTCATGCAGCTTCTTCCAGAACCTAGAGGTAAATTGAGAACCCCGATCTGAAACTATCCTCTTTGGAACTCCATGGCGACACACAATTTGCTCCATATACAGCTCGGCTAGTTGTGCGACGCTGTACTTGATTCTAACAGGAAGGAAATGGGCTGTTTTCGTCAACCAGTCCACAATAACCCAAATAGAATCGTAACCCGACTGAGTTCGTGGCAGCCCAACTGTGAAATCCATGCTGATGTCTTCCCACTTCCACTCGGGTACTTTCAATGGCTGCAACAATCCAGCGGGTCTTTGATGTTCGGCCTTCACTCATTGGCACTTGTCGCATAAGGCAACATATTCAGCTATGTCCCTTTTCATACCATCTCACCAATAGCAAGTTTTCAGGTCCTTGTACATCTTTGTACAGCCGGGATGTATGGAATAAGGTGAGTCATGTGCCTCCTTTAATATCATGTCGCGGATGCTTCCTACTATGAGCTCCACAGACAATACCACCTTGGCCTATGTTTGGGTCTCCAGCAAACCCACTCAGTGTTGTGTTGGTCTTGATGAGGTCACTCTCTCAGTATCCAAGTCTGTCAAACATGGATATGGGCATTATGTTCACCCATGCTCCCCCATCAACCAAGATACGTCCAACTAGTGTTCCACCGATGTGTCCTTGGATGTAGAGGGGTTTCATGTACTGGCCAAACTGCTCTAGCTTCTCAAAAACCATGTTCTTGGCTCCTAGATCAAGCTTGGCCACCTCAACCTCCGGGATACAAAATTCAGCTGGTAGGTGGAACACCATGTTCATCTCGACCTGATTTTCATCCTTGCCCGTGATGTCTTCTTTGGTCTCACCGTTTCCAGCTTCCTCCCGGGCAATCCTATTCTCGTTCAGGTCTTACTTGGTGGTCATTAGTCGTGCTTGGTTGAACCAATGACCCCTTTGCTCCTCCTCCCTCTTCTCAGCAAGATCCAGAGATCTCAGCCGTTGAACAAGCCTCTTCCGAGTCTTGTTAAGCCTTGTGGGACACCACTAGGGTTCTGGCTTTGTTCCCGGAGCCACTGTCTTGGTCTTGTCTTGTTTCACCCCCTCTAGCCTCACAGCCCATCTGCTTAGCCATTTTGGAGTTGTCTCGGGTTGGCCGGTCGATGTCTTGGGTTGTTCTGGTCGTGCACATTCAGCCAGCCTTTGTATCTTGTGCTTGGGTGCTGGAGTGATGCCTGGTCCGATGATGAATCTCCCTTCTAGAGAAACCAGCCAATAATGTTCGCCAGGAGGTCTTGGATCAACTCTTGTTTTCTCAGCTTTGCTTGGACCAGCACCAATCTTCATGTTAGAGCTGCCAACCTCAAGCCGTTTACCGAAACTTTGCTTTGTGAACTGGCCTTCACTCCCCGAGTTGCTAGGGGCCAATTCATCTTGGATCACACAAGGTACCAATCCAATCATCAGCACTTGGTGTCCCGAGCTCATGTTTTCCTCGGTCTAGGTCTTCTGGGCACATATCTGAGGTTGTGTTGAAGAATCAGCACTTTTTGTGGTTTTTGCTTCGGTTTCCAGGTTGCGGCGCTGCTTCCTTGCTTACCCAGGTGTTGCTTCCTTACCCGAGGTTCCTGAGCCTCTCGGTAGAGCGTTTTAACTTGGAAAATCACCGATTCTCCGAGGTACCCCTGATCTCCGAGCCGTGCACCGTGAGCCCCTTTGGGAGGCCGTTTATCTTGGAAAATCATCGGTTTCTCAAGGTTTCGATGACTCCCAAACCCGGTTTCTCAAGGCTTCTGTTGATGAAGGTCTTGGATCCGTCACACTTGCAATCTTTCAGCCTGTGGAAGACACTTTTTGCTTGCTTCTTTCTGATGTATTTGATGATCAAATACTCTGAAGTTGGTTTGAATTGGGTGGTTTTTCTTGGCTCGTTAAGCTTCCATATGGCAACTTCCAGGTTTTGAGGCTTGATCATTTTTTTCATAGGTCATTGTACACGATCACATTCTTCCCTTTGGTCATGGATGACTGATGGGTCCACACAAGGGTCTTCTTCCCTTCGAAGTTCACCATGTTGACGGGGAAAGGTTCCGTGTCAAGCTTCATTAGGTGGCTATCACCGAGTGTCAACCGGCCATCGTTTAGAGCCGATTGTACCTGCCAATGAAAGAAGTTGCACTCGTTAGTTGAATGAGAGTAAGAGTCGTGCCACTTAAATAATGTTCGTTGGCAAGCTGCTCGGGTGATGGGATAACATGACCGTTCTTGAGCTTGATCACCCGATTTTGCAAGAGCATGTCGAAGAGCTTATCACACTTTGTTACATCGAAGGTGAACTTCATCTCCTCCTTCTTCCCAGGGCTGGGCTTCAAGAATGTGCAAGCCAGGGCTTATTCTTGTAGTTTTCAACACACTAGACCACACACACCTCGATCTCATCATCACTAGCTGAGTCTTCCCCAAGCTGGTTAACATGTTGCTTCCCTCGGTCCCAGTGGTTGATCTCCTTGAACCAGTCGTGTGCCTTAGCTTCCATGGCTCGGTTCTCATGTGCCACAGGTCGCTGCAGGACCTGGTTGATGTCTCCAAACTCGACGCCATCCATCTTCTCCCTAAGGTATGGTAGGAGCCCTGCAAACACTAGATCGGCCAAATCTTTTTCCCCTATGGTTAGGCTAAAGCACTTGTTTCTAGTTTCCCTAAACCTTTTGGTGTACTCGGTCACGAGTTCATTGTGTTTTTGCTTCACTGCAGTTAGATGAAACAATCTCAGCTAGGTCTCACGAGTGAAGAAGTATTCGTGGAACTTTTGTTCTAAACACATCCAAGTTAGGATAGAGTTAGGAGCTAGCGAAGTAAACCAACTTAAATCTGTGCCGGTTAAGGACAAGGGGAACAATCTGACCCAGTGCACATCTGCGATTCCTATGTCACTGCAGTGGCTCAGGAATTGGCCTACGTGTTCTGAGTAGTTTTCGAATCCTCCCCACTAAACTTAGAGAAATCTGGCACCCTAAAGCCTCTTGGATACGAGACATTGTCATAGTGTTCGGGGTAAGGCTTTCGGTAGTTTCTAATGAATGTCATGGTTGCTACCCCGAGCTCTCTATGTGTTCTAGCCACTTGATCTCTAAGTTCATCGTGTGATGCATTGTTCTGTGGCACGGGAGGATCAAGTGGATTGCAAGGTGCAACTTGTGGAGGTGGTGGAGGGAAGTACGTGTCGGGTACTGGCCCGAGCGGTACACCACTCCCCGTGGGTGGAACGGCGGGTCCATATGCAACCGTTTGGTAGTATGGCTGCTGCACATTCATGATGGGCTGCCTATCTTGTGTGTACGTCAGTGGCATGCAGGGTGACAAAGTGCTGGCTACGTTCCCTTCTGCACTACTCATGTTGATCTCTACACGCTTACCCCCACTTTGTCTTGCACTTTTTGCATGGTAGATTGGATCTGCCGATGAAGGTTTCAATCTATTGTGTGTTCTACATTGGATTTGAATGTGTTGAAGGAATTCTTGAGCCTATCCGCTATCGAGGATGCTATCTGCTCTAGATCAGCATTGTACTTTGTAGCGACCGATACATCTACAAGTTGAACGAGTTCTTCGAGGGATAGAGGTGCCTTTACCTTGCATGTTGTCACCTTGTGTGTGTCGGCCTTCTGGATGATGCCTCCTTGCGTCTTCTGGAAACAAGCAAGCTTGGTTTGCAGACGTGCCATCTTCTCCTCCTGGATCTCTCGCTCCAACTCTTCATGTATGTGTTCACGGTCCTCTAGCGAGAGATCTTCGAGCTGGACGTCAATGATGTTGCTCACGTCGACGGCTTCACCGTCAGCCTTCCTCCGAGATGCATCTGCCATGCTCTTCCTGGCTCTGATCGGTACAAGATCATGCCGATCATCGAGTAGATGCGTTTGGTCAATGCAACTGACGTCTCTCCCCAGTGGAGTCACCAATTCTGTTCATGGAACAGATGGTGGAATCACCTATTTTGTGACAAATCTCGGCGTTAGTCACCGAAACTTAGATAGATGCAAGGTTCCTAAGACAGGAACGTGGTAAGTTTCACTTACGTGGAGAGGGATGTATGCTTTACTCGGCAAAGCAACAAAGATCTACGGAACTAAGCTAAGAACTACGAAAAATAAAAAATAAAGTAATTGATTGAAGTTTTGATTGTGTTAATGTGTGTTTTCTACGACAGAATGCTGCCTTTATATAGACTCGATACAAACTTGATGACCTCATCTTCCTAAGTTCAAACCCGGACTCTATCTTATCTCTAAGCCCTTATCATATCTCTAAACTCTTGTAGAACAATTACATGATGATAACTTAATATTTACGAAGTTTTTAGTCTTTCTGAGAATGACTAAGTCTTACCCGGCCTCTGCATCTAGTGGTTTAGCTAATTTAACTTGTGACTGCGAGGTAACTTGGCATTCTCGGGTTAGGCTCCCACTCGAGCGCTTGTATCTTTAGTTTTTCAAGGTAAAATGGCTTCCCGCAAGTGATCCTCCAGTCTTGGGTAGGTTCTCTTTCCGAGGTCGTATGCACCTTGATTCTCCAAGATAAAAGGCCCCTTTCACCTTGTTTTCTTGCTCCCACCACTACAGGAAAAAGCACAATTTATGACAGCCATGTTAATTTACGACCGTCGGAGTGTGAGCTGCGACACTCCTTCTGTACTGCTCGAAAGCAGCCCACGAGGGTTTTTTTCGGAGGGGGCTTGGCACCCTTCGCGACCTGGGCTCTAGGGAGCGGATGAACACAAGGATTTTTGTGGTTCGGGCCGCTGGAGTATAGTACCCTACGTCCACCGGTGTGCTTGTTCTATTGCTTTAGCGTGAGCGCTTGTGCGTAGTGTGATCTGGAGTGTGGGTAATCGGAACCCTTTGCAGGGTGATCACCCCGGTCCTTTTATAGTTCAAGGACGGGGTGGTTACAATGAGGCTTGGGGCCCGACAGGTGGCCCAAAAGCCTTGAGTGTCCTATACACGATCTAGGGCTTCGTCCTCTGAGTAGAGTATCCGCCTGGGGAGTTAAGTCCCTCCGTCCGGCGCGCCGAGCGCCCCTGAGCGCATGTTAGGTGATGATGGAGACGCAATCTTGTCGCCGCGTCTCTTCGCCCTGCTTGGGCGGCTTAGTGCCGTTGTGCGGCACTGTACTGCTTTCATGCCCCGCCGTCTCGTCTTGTCACCATAATGGCGAACGGGCAAGGGACGGAGGCATGCGTAGTGCGCCAAGCTTCTGGGAAAGGCACGAGCCTTGAATGCAAAGCCTGTCAGCACACTTCCTTCTTGACTTCATCGACCCATGACCCACGAGGGATCATGGGATGCGTGGCAGCTCTGGAACTCACATCGACGGGCTTGGTGTCTGGATACACGTAGCAGCTCCGGACCTCACCTCAGTGGGGAGACTCGGACCGGAGCCCAGGGCACATGTCAGTACCGGAGCTGTCCTCAGCGGGGAGGCAGCTCGGAGCGAGAGGACATGTGGCAGCTTCGAACCTCACCTCAGAGGGGAGGCTTGGACCGGAGCCCGGGACACGTGTCAGCATCGGAGCTGTCCAAAGCGGGGAGGTGGCTTGGAGCCGGGGACACGTGGCAGCTCCAGACCTCACCTCGGCGGGGAGGCTTCTGGGTGGAGCCTAGGGAACGTGTCAGATCCGGAGCTCAAGCGCACGTGGTAGCCCCAGGGCTGACCATGGGTCCTAGGGCACGTGGCTTATGCTAGGGCCCTCCTCAGCAGGGAGGCGGGGCCCCAGTCTGTCTTTTACCCACTATGTGGGAGTACCCGGTCTGCAAAGTACCGATAGTGGCCCCCCTGCCCTTCTCGGGGGAGGCACTGCGCCCGCAAGTGGGGCCCCCATCTCTCCCGCGTGGTGGTTTTGAACCTGTAATTTGGAAACCGATGTGGTGACGAGATCCTTGCATATGGGCGAGTGGTTGTACCTTGAGTTGTTGATGTAGACTTCGGACCCTTGGTGATGACGCAAAGCTCCGGAACAACTTAGCCAACATGGTAGCTCTTTGCCGATGCTCTGATCTTGGTCCTCTGGGTCCTTAGCAGCGTAAGGACCCAGGGCGCTCCGGCAGTGTAGCTACCACTCCTTCCGGATCCTCGGCGGTGCAAGGATCCGACGGAAGTTTGGCCCTTATCTTCAGCTTGTCGTAGCTGGTCCTCCGAGTCTTCTGCTTGCTGCTGCAGTGGTCCGACGTCCTGCCCGTGTGGTTCACCATGATGGACCCCTGGTAGATGCAGCCCTCGTGTTGGGGTGCACCTACCAATTGATAGGGCAGGACGTCAGCATCGGGCCCCCTGGGAGGTCTAAAACGCCAAGGACCTGTGTGGACCTGTAGTCATGGCAGAAAGAAGGAGTAGTCGTACTCTCTTGTCACTCTTCCTTGTTTGGTAGATTTGTTGTGGCTTACAGTCCTTAGTTAAGCTGCGGGGCTTGGGTAATTCGATGTGGGTCATCCGGGCTATGGTTAAAGCCTTGTATAGAGGTATGGGCCATCCGGTTCCCCGGTACCGAGCCCTAGCGCTGGAGAGGCAGGATATGCACACTAAGGGTACGGAACCAGGCATAGCAGGCTACACCCTTGGACCTCCCTCTGGCGTAAGCTTTTTGGTGGAGGGCTGTTAGGCGCCATAGGGCCCCCAGGCAATGAGACAACCAAACATCCCTTAAGTTACGGTCAAGACTTTGCTCGGTGGTATGAGCCATCCGGCTCCCTGGTACCGACCTGTAGCACTGTATAGGCAGGGTACACATGCTAAGGGTACATAACCAGGCATAGCAGGCTACGCCCCTGGACCTCCCGCTGGCGTAAGCTTTTCGGGGGAGGGACCATTCGGCGCCATAAGGCCCCCGAGCAACGAGGCAACCGCAGGATCCCCGAGTACGCCACAGGTACTTCAAGCAGACCCGCCAGTACAAGGATAGCACAGCTCTTGCTATGGTTGGACACAAGAAAAAGTGACTGGACACACGGCCGGAGCGGTATGGAAAGAAAGCATGAAAAGTATGGGGGCAATGTCTGGGGTCCGATTACTTCTCTTGCCTATAGGCGTGTTCTTTATGGCCCCCAAGTACTCAGTTGTAGCGCAAAGGAGGCAAGATGTGCACGCTAAGGGTACGGAACCAGGCATAGCAGGCTACACACCCTGGACCTCCAGCGGGTGTTAACCTTTCAGCAAGGAGACCTTCCAGTGGCACGGGACCTAGGACAAGTGTGTAGGACAGGCTCCGGACATGACGTTTAAAGTTGATATGCATGGGCTAGCACAAACTGTGAATAAAGTACGTAGGGCAGGGTAAATTTTTCTTATTTATGGCTTCCTTCAAGTGATAGGAGGTAACAGGCCGTGTAAGAAGGCAGCGACCCGTCCCGGATGACAAGAGTAGCTAGACCCTTCCGGGGCTTAGCTGTTCTAAATGTTGTTCCTAGACGCTATAACACTCTTACAAGAAATAGAAAAAGAAAAAATACCATACTATTGCACTAAGAGTAGGACTTACATGGGGGTTCAACGTCCTGTGGTCTGGGTAGAGATACCCATCGCCTGCGCCTAGGTGGGTGCACCTGAGGCGGCATACTTGTTTGGGTCGGGATGGACCCCTCCCAGCTGGGGGAGGGTTTGTCACCCTCCTCGAAAAAGTGTTAGCCGAGGCACCAGGTGGCCCTACCTTGGGATGTCTACTCTGCGCACACCATTGCCGGAGCGTTCCGTGATGTGGCGCATTTAGAGCAGCCTCTAGCAACATTGCCTCGTCGACGAGGTCGGTTTCTTCACGCGGAAGCTGGTTCTGCGTGGCTTCGTCGTATGTCTGGACGTCGGGTGAGCCCCTGGCGTGTTCTGGGGGGAAGGTGGCCTCGACCCCCTACACCAATGTAATAGGGCATTTTCCCTTGTCACACGGCGGAGGGGGGAATGCCTGGTTAGGCTTGGAGCGTCTTGTGTCGCTCGCTGTGATCGCTGGATTTGGAGTGGCTGTAGACGGCTTTCAATGCCCTCTCAGTGTCTTGATACTCCATACCCTGCTCATCATCGGCCTCAGGTTTGGCCTTTTGTTTGCCCTCTCGCTGGCGGGAGGGTGCACCGTCTTGGCGCGGCCGCTGCTGTTGCAGCTCACGGAAGCGTTCCACGGGCTTCTTGATCTCGTGACAGTCGCTAGCGTCGTGGCTGCCGGTGTTGTGCACCGGGCACCACTGACCATCGTCGCCAGCGGACGACGATCGTGATCGTTTGTCTGTGCGCGGGGCTCGGCCCCCACTGGCCGCTCCTAGAGCAGCAGTGAGTGCCCGGCCAGAGGCTTGTTCCTGCCTCTGGTCTTGTTCTTCTTGCCGCTGCGCGATGCAGCAGTCTCTCCGGCTCTCCCCGCCGTGGAGGCAGGTCGTGAGTGCCAGTTTCGGCCTTCCGCCACCCTGGCACATTTTTCGGCCAGGCTGAAGAGCTCGGAGACATCTTGCACGTCATGCATGGCTAACTTCTCGAGCATCTTCCTATCGCGGACGCCTTGCCAAAAGGCGACGACGACGGAGGCGTTGGAGATACGAGGGATGGTGTTCCTGACCTGGAAGAACCACTGGATGAAGGATCACAGTGACTTCGCATCACGCTGACACACGGCATGGAGGTTGAGATCGGTGCCGGGGCACATGTAGGAACTCCAAAAGTTGGCTGTGAATCTCCAGCACAACTCTTCCCAGGACGTGATGGATCTTGGGGGAAGGTTCATAAGCCATGATTGTGTTGTGCCAGTCAAAACCACGGGGAAGTAGTTGGCCATGACGGCCTCATCCTCTCCTGCAGCTAGGATGGAGGTGGAGTAGATCTGCAGGAACTCGGCGGGATTGACTGTCCCGTCATACTTTTCCGGAAGGTGGGGCCAGAACTTGGGTGGCCAGACAACCATACGAAGGTGCGGGGCGAGCGCCATGCAGCCTCACACCGCCCTCGGAGAGGCAGGGGAAGGGACAACGCGGCCCAACAGTATGGCACTTGGGGTGTGGTACCCTCCTTCAAGGTTACGACGCCTCTCGCGGCGCCGCTTGATGGTGGTACTATTATCTTCGCTGGTGAGGCGACGGTCCAACTCGACTCTGAGGTCGGGCGTGGCCGTCGCGCGCGGGGCTGTCACCCCATGGGGCACCATTGGCGTACGCAACTGGGCCAGCGAGGGTTCAGCCGGCTGTCTCCTGTAGGCAGGAGAGTTCATGGCGGCGGCGACGAGATGGTCGACGTCATGCCGCCACTGCTCTGCCGCCTCGGGGGTTGCACCCTCACCCGGAGGGTTGTGGAGCAGAGCGCGTGCTGCAGCCCGCACACTCTCCGGGCTCGGCCGTGGCGGTGTTGTTGCCACTGCCGGAGAAGAGGATGGCCGAGAGGAAGCGACCACTGTCGGTGTGAACACCGACGGTGCACCATCTGCGCAGTTGCCGGTCCATCCCGACCTGGGCACCACGGGCGCCTCCGGGGCTCAGCGTTCTGGCTGCCGGTTCGGCTGGATTAAGGCGCTAGGGCCACTGGTGGCACGCCGGTCGTCTGACCGCCGGCTTGACCAGACCTGCCCGCTTTGGAGCAGGATGTAGCTTCGTTGTCTCCCATTTGGAGATGATGGTGAGGTGGCCTAGAAGGCTCGCCATGAGAAGTGATGTTCATCATGGTCGCGAGGAGAGTGCGTAAAATCCCCCAACCTGGCGCGCTAATTGTCAGAGTGTGAGCTGCAACACTCCTCCCGTCCTGCTCGGAAGCAGCCCGCGAGGTTCTTTTTTCCAGAGGGGGTTTGGCACCCTTCGCAACCTGGGCTCGAGGGAGTGGATGAACACAAGGATTTATGTGGTTCGGGCCGCCGGAGCGTAATACCCTACGTCCACGGGTGTGCTTGTTCTATTGCTTTAGCATGAGCGCTTGTGCGTAGTGTGATGTGGAGTGTGGGGAATCAGAACCCTTTGCAGGGTGGTCACCCCGGTCCTTTTATAGTTCAAGTCCGGGGTGGTTACAATGAGGCTTGGGGCCGGATAGGTGGCCCCAAAGCTTTGAGTGTCCTATACACGATCTAGGGCTTTGTCCTCTAAGTACAGTGGCCGGCGGGGGAGTTAAGTCCCTCCGTATGGCACGCCGAGCGCCCCTGACCGCATGTCAGGTGATGATGAAGACGCCGTCTTATCACCGCGTCTCTTCGCTCTGCTTGGGCGTCTTAGTGCCATTGGGCGGAAATGTACTTGTGTCACGCCCCACCGTCCCGTCTTGTCACCGTAATGGTGAACGGGCAAGGGACGGAGGCGTGTGTAATGCGCCAAGCTTCTGGGGAAGGCGCGAGCCTTGAATGTGAAGCCTGACAGCACACTTCCTTCTTGACTTCGTCGATCCATGGCCCACGAGGTATCGTGGGACGCGTGACGGCTCTGGAGCTCTCATCGACGGGCTTGGCGTCTAGAGACACGTGGGGGCTCCGGACCTCACCTCAGCGGAGATACTTGGACCGGAGCCCAGGGCACGTGTCAATATCGAAGATGTCATCAGCAGGGAGACGGCTCAGAGCCGGAGGACACGTGGAAGCTCCGGACCTCACCTCAGCGGGGAGGCTTGGACCGGAGCCCGAGACACGTGTCAGCACCGGAGCTGTCCTCAGCGGGGAGGCGTCTCGGAGCCGGGGACACGAGGCAGCTCCGGACCTCACTTCAGCAGGGAGGCTTCAAGTTGGAGCCCAGGGCACGTGTCAGCTCCGGAGCTCAAGCGCATGTAGCAGCCACAGGGCTGACCATGGGGCCAATGGCACGTGGCTTATGCTGGGGCCCTCCTCAGTAGGGAGGCGGGGGCCCAGGCTGTCTTTTACCTACTACGCGGGGTACCTGGTCTGTAGAGTACCGACAACGACCAGTTAACAAAAATGGCCAGAAACCATCGTAAATAAGAGAAAAGCATCATAAAAATTTACGATGGTTTTCTCTTATTTATTACGGTTTCTAGCCATTGTAAATTGATCGGTTTCTTGTAGTGCACCTGTAAAACTCACAACCATTTTTCATCCCCAACAAGATCAACTTCACATGAAGGATTACACAAATGACAACAAGTGTGTGAGAGATCAAACCAAGGGCTCAATTGCGATGAAGTCTTCCCTCTCCCTTTCCCAATATCCCAAATCCCCAATAATTCAACCTTAGGGTTTTAGAATACTTGGAGAGGAGTGTTTTCAAGATCTTGGAGGCAATGGCGGTTCTAGGGTTTGTGAGTTGTAAAATGAGTCGGGGGGGTCTCCTTTTTATAGAAGTTCCGACATATTTCCGTTGGGATCTCAGGAGTCTGTACTAGTCCGTTGTCAACACCAGACTAGTCCGGCGTTCTGTTTCAAGTTGAGTCCCGCCGCCATTTAAGTTTTGAAAGAGGTGAACCGTAATATAATGGATTAGTCCATATGACATCGGACAAGTCCGATGTCATACAGAGTGGGCTTGTCCATTTGGAAACGGATTAGTCTGTGTGTACCGGACTAGTGCGGTGTGACATCGGACTAGTTTGATGTCACATAGATAGGGATGGTCTGGAGAAAATCGGACTAGTTAGTCAAGTGCGGACTAGTAGTCCGATGTCATACAGAGAGTTCTTTCTACATGGAATATTGAATATGTCCGTGGTTACAGTACTAGTCCCATGTGGTCCATACTAGTCTGTTGTTTAGGACTTTTTGCTTTTCACTCATCCTCCCTGCACGGCCATTGAGCTCTTAGAGGTGAGTCTCACACACACTCTAAACTTGAACAATAGGGCTAATCGTCATCCTTCAACTCAGTCTTTTCAATCATAATTTCTCATTTTGCCTTTATGTATTTTTCACCTTTTTGCATTGATTCCTGCTTTCAACTCAAACAATGTCATTAGAACTTTGCTTGTTTGTCATCAATCATCCAAAACCCATATGGGGTCCTTAGATGCACTTACATGGTCCATAGACTTTTTTACATTAGGGTGTTATGAAAGGTTGTCACGTACGACTTCATGAAAGAGCATACGTGTCGTGCACCTTAGGTTACCTCTACAGGAGTAAAACAATTTGAATCACCGTCCTTCACGGTTATTGAGTACCGCTTGTTCACTACATCATTGTGTATTAACAACTTAACTATGATTAAAATGATATGATTGAGATTGATTAATTAAACAGTCTTGCAACACTTGTATGTATTAGATATAGCTGGTAATTAAATTCATCTTTCACTGAACATATAAATGGGCACCTAAAACTGAAAAAATAAGGATCCACCTTATTAGATAACATACAGTAAGGCTATTACTTTGTAAATGGCCTTCCTGCTCTATATTTTCCAGCATGTTAGTAGTCAGTTAGCAAGTCTTGGATGGAGAAGTCTTGTTGAGTGTTAGTTGCTCAATGATTGTTAATTCATATTTTGAAGTGGTTATTATACTAATGCTCATTTGTGTCAGGGGCTGCCTAATAAGGTGCCTTGATATTCTAGTTGCTGCTAAAACGCCATATCGATGGGCAGGATACATCACTAACGCCGCACTATCTGGGTATCAAAGAGTTATAAGTTGTAGCACGTGTGACGTTTCTGCTGTTTGAAACTCTGATGTAACTTAATCAAATGATATTTTTTGTAAATATTTTGTATCCCTTTTCTGTTGTCGGGAGCCTGGTTCTCTCAAAAACCTCCTCAAAAGTGTTACCTAAGGAAACATGAAACAATATGGAAAATTGAAACTCGAAACAAAAGCCACAATCACAGTTGCGTTACACGTGGGTAATAACTGGATACTGATAAATGGCTCTCTGGTGATCTTAGTTCCGGTAATAGAAATTCTGATAAATGGCTTGAAACTTTAATAAAGGGCTCTCAGGTAAATCCAGTCACCATTATGAAACTTCAGATAAAAGACAAGTTATATTACCACATCAAAGGGCCATATGAAAGGTAAATTTTGGTTAACAATTAAGAACCATGAGAGGTAAACTTTGGTTGACAAGTTTTAAAGTGGAACCATAAGAATGAAGGAAAATATTGAAATCAGTGTGTGAACAATTTTGCCTCTCACGATTTACATTCCAAACTATATCGATACCTTTTTATGCCACGAGAGTTAAAAGAAGCCATGACTTACATGGTTCACTGTACTATTCCATGAGGACACAACGAACACGGGATGTGGTGTTGTGGCCAAGCTTGCCAGGGTCAGGGTTGGGGTGTGCTGGAGGGGCTGCGGTGTGGCGCGGTGACCTAGCTCACCGGGATCGGGGCGCACTAGTGGGGCCGCAGCGGCGGAGCTGCGGGCAGGCACGGGCGCACGGGGTCGGATGACAAGCTGGGGGAAGGGGATGCTAAATTAGGGTTCCACTTTTACTTGTGCTGGGCCAAACTTAATAGTATTATTAGGACAAATTCTGTTAGTCCCGTTAATCGGAATTCAAAACAAAAACCAAACTTTTTAATTTTCATAGTTTTTCCCATCTAGAGTCCCATGATACTACTGCCAGTCTATCACATGCATGCCGCTGCCAACATCACAGGACTTGCCACCGCCTACCACCATGCAGACTGAAGCACAATGTCATCAAACTTTTGGTCCTCATGCTGTGAAACAAGATATAACTACTCCTTATGACACAATAAAATAATCACGTAAAAACCATTTACATATAAACGATCATAGATTACACCTTCCCTTGCATCAACGCAGCGGAAGATTTGGTGAAGGGCATACAATCGATATAGTTAATGTCAAGTAAGTAGTCATATATAGCTCGACGAAGGGATAATAGGGGTATTAAGAAGAGGGGTTTCCCAAGGATCTAAAACCCCAATCCCTTTTGGGGGCCAACTACCTCCAATCTCTACTGTAGGTGCCAAAGAAGAATGATAAAAAGCCCAAAAAAAGAAAAAAACGAACATAAGCTCCGAGACTCTTAAGGGAATAGAACCATATCGAGGTCCTAATAGTACAGCTTTTGTATGATGCCCTTCCAACGTGGATTCACGTAGAACATCCTGCCACCATAGGAACATGGTATAAAGGAGAAATACTCGGCCCAAACTGATAAGTGTTGCAGCCTCCTCAAAATGAGTACATTTACATCACACTAGTGCTCCTCAGCATGTTATTCAAATTCCCATGATCAACCTTTGGTCTGGAAGAAGATGTGTAGCAGAATGAACAGGCGCAAGGCAGCAACGGCGTGCATACACACACACTCACGCGAGGAAGACTACGTCGTGTGTGACCAGCGTGAGCAGGAGTTCCTAGAAGAAGCAGTTTCTCCTATGTAGGATCAAAGGACACGAGATCAACTGCCAGGGGGGTGAATGGTAGATGGTACAAAAATTTCAGCGGAAGATTCAACCCCTCAACCAAAAATTGATCTGTCTGAAAAACACGTGTGTGCAAGTAGGTTCTCTAACCTCAAACACGATAAAAACTCTATATATTATATATAAACGAGTTAGGAAGCCAATGCAACAAGAATCAACTCAACTGATGGGGTATAACTAAAGTTACTATAAAAACGTGAGGAAAGGTCAGTCTGATCTACCCGAGCAAAGAACCAATCTGATAAGTTGTAAAAACTCGTGTATGACTTATGATCTGTAAATACCATGACTTTAAAATATTTAGATGATAGAGAATCAAGTTTTGAAGCCAACACAGAAAGAATCACATCAGCTGGATGGATAGAACTAAAGCTATGGCTCAAAACGTGATCAAAGGTTGGTAGAAAATAAACGGACGCGAGAACAGAATACGTATGAAGAAAAACAGCGACTTTTACCTCAAAACACATGAAAACCAGCTCCAAGGGATGCCTCCCTCGTAGCCAAGTCCCTTATATTTATATCCACAGCCCTCAGGCTACCAGAACCAACTAGGACACCTCCAATGGAATCCCACTCAACTAAGACACCTCCTAACCTACTTGGACTCTATCTATTGGCACATAGATAAGAGTTCTAACCTTCCAAAACTTCTTGGGCGCAGCCACGAGAGTTTATGGACACAAACAACTCAAAATCTGACCTTAACTTGGACTCTCATGGACAAACTCGCAACCAACTCTGAATCAGCTGTTTTCTAGCAAAAACAGCCTGATTTCCTAAGATAACATGCGTCTGAACCACCTGATTCGTACTACAACTCGGATTTGCATCCGAACCTACCTAAAACAAACTTTCTCATGTCTGAACATGCTAGAATCACACTACGAACTTCTGAAAACCTCCACATTTGTTCAAACACCTTCACCATGCCTTGGAACTATGTTGTCATGTGCATGCACTTCTTGCACACATGAAACACCTTGCAAACACGTTCAACCTTCACTTTCATCGTTCAAACATGTTTGAATCACATCACAACTTTGTACCATCAATACACTTGTGCCCAAGACTCCCACACATGTTTGCAACACCATTGACACGTCTCAAGTACCTTCATATGCACCATTCTTTATCCAAACATGCTGCATGACACCTTTGATTGCCTCAACAACAATTCCTCTTGAATTTGGTTGTTGAACCTCAACTTCTCCCTAAATTTAGTTTAAGGATCACTATCACTATCCATGTCTTGACCTCAAGCAACACCTGCACATGAGCAAACAACCGATCCATGCAAGCACAAGCCCACGACTTGACTCTCGTTAGTCCAAACACCACAACACCTTGTGTGAGCGCCTCACACAAGCAAGTTGTACACCTCAACCAGCCATAAAATCACAAAAACTTGGTCCATAAGAACCAAGAATACTCTCCCACACATCAAAACAAGTTTAACACTTCCCATGTCAAACCATACATCAAGCACCACGTGAATGCTCAAAACTTTACATGAACCTCACTATAATACTCCATTGCCAATGTATTCAACACTTAGGTCTTACAATCTCCCCCTTGATGAATGCATGGCAACACCAACGAGAACTGAACATTGGCTTATTCACATTTCATGAAAAGTTTTGACAAAAATAAAAATTTCTCACCCTTCGTGAAGAAATTCTCCCCCTTAACAAATTCGCCCCCTACGGATGTTACTCCCCTTGGGTAGAACGTGTAGAACACTTGTGAATGTGCAATGTATGACCATATTTCTCTCCCTTTGACAATGTATTCATCAAGATACACAAGAGAAAATTTGGATATGTTATGAGCATAATATGACGTATACATATAGAACAAAGCTCATCCAAGTCGTAATATCAAGTAACTACTACTATCACATCAACAAAATATATAAAGTAGTGTAAGCCATACTAGAGATCAAATGTATTTCAATTTAAGCAAGCCAAGATCTCACTAACTCAACTATTTTAGAACTTGAGAGCATGACACGTATTGCTGTATTTTCTTTGTCTTCATTACAAAAGCAAAAAAAATTCATGTATTCTACAAGCAATTATATGCAACATCAGCCTTATTCTAACCACCAAGCCTATGTCAATGGACAATAAAAAGTTTAAGGACATGGTTTTAGTCATATACAACTCATTTCAAGTTCATATCTAAGTGCAATAATAAGCAATCTCAAAACAATGGGTTTGATGCATGCATATTCTATTGATCATTCTAGTTTTTTTTTCACTATGATCATAAAAAAAATCAGCATGTGAGCTGTTGTATGCTTAGCTTTTTTATGATTGAAAGCATTTGTGATCATGAAACATGTTCGAAACAACAAAGAAAGTTTGATCATGACCAGATTTAGTGCAAGTATTTATTCCAATTGCTAGTCATGGAAAGAACTATAAGATGTATAAACATGAGTGAATGTAGTACGAAACTTTCAGCATGTACAATGAATCACAAAGTCATATATGTATGAAACACTATGCTCATATTATTTTAAGTTCAGGGTCACACATAGATTTCCCAAGTGTTAAAACTCCCCCCCCCCCCAATTGAAGCCATGAGGATGCATAATCCCTAGTTCACCCCGGATGCATGAAAAATGAGTGAAATCTAATGGTTTTGTGAATATATTAGCCAACTATTGTTCGTTATCTACATGGTGAAGCATACTGTTTCCTTTTTAAACATTATCACTAAGAAAGAGATACCTAATATCAATGTGCTCAGTTCTAGAGTGTTGCACAGGATTTTTAGCAATGCAAATAGAACTAGTGTTGTCACAAAACAGTGGGCACTATCTAAATCAATCCCAATGTCCTTAATTGTTTGAACAATCAAAAGAATTTTAGGACAAGCGCTAGCAACAGCTACATATTCAGATTCTGTACTGGATTGTGCAACTGAACTTTGTTTTCTAGAGGACCAAGCAACAAGTGAGTTACCCAAGAAAAGACAAGTACCCGAAGTACTTTTCCTATCAATCCTACAACCCCCAAAATCAGCACCCGAAAAATCTCTCAATGTAACGTTTGAGAAAGAAGGAAGAAAACGCCAAATTCTTGGGTTCCATGTAAGTACCTCAGTATCTTTTTGACGGCTCGAAGATGTGATGCACGTGGAGAAGCATGGAATTGTGCATATAGACATAAGCTGAATTGTATATCTGGTCTTGACGCTGTGAGGTACAAAAGCGACCGGGTCATGCTTCTATATTCTTTTTGATCCACGGGTTCACCAGATTCATCAAGCTCAAGTGTTGTTGTTACTCCCATAGATGTCCGAATAGGCTTGTTGTTTTCCATGTTGAAGCGCCTAAGGAGGTCTTTTGTATGCTTCGTTTGATGCACAAAGGTTCCTTCCTTAGTTTGCTTGATTTGCAGCGCCAAAAAGAACGTGAGCTCACCCATCATATTCATGTCAAATTTTGAGCTCATCATAGCTGAAAACTTAGACACAAGATCATGAGAT
Source organism: Neostapfia colusana (assembly GCA_030760725.1). Classification (NCBI taxonomy): domain Eukaryota; kingdom Viridiplantae; phylum Streptophyta; class Magnoliopsida; order Poales; family Poaceae; genus Neostapfia; species Neostapfia colusana. The sequence goes on from JASWHV010000016.1 coordinate 37,889,719, forward strand.
GAACACCCAAAGATAATATCATCCACATACACTTGAACGAATAGTGAGTCATTGCGATGCTTAAGTACAAAAAGAGTTTTATCTACCTTGCCCATTATAACCCCTTGTCAAGTAAGAATGTTTTAAGCATATCATAGCATACTCTAGGGGCTTCTTTGAGACCATACAAGGCTTTGGACAGTTTGTGTGGCGGACCGGAATCCGCTCTTCCAGGATCGCAGAGGGTGGTGCCGCGCGATGCGACACCCGACAGCACACATCATAAGGATACATTGTACTACATAGAAAACAAACTGAGATGTACAAAGTAGTACACTTGTTCAGTTACAAAGTAAGGTATACATTACACAGCGGAAGTTTTAATTTGTACAACTCACGCCCGCCTATCTAGCAAAAGGCGGTTGCCCAGCCCTAGGGCAACCCACACTAGCTGCACTCCTCAGCTCAGCGCGGCGTGTACGGCTCCCACTCAGCCGTGGTCCCTGACAGAGGGTAACCCTCGCCGGTGGACTCGTAACCCGAGTCCGTTGGTGTCTCCTCACCTGAAAAACACTTAAGCAGCAACCGTGAGCACGATGGCTCAACAAGACTTAACCGACTCGCCTAGGCATGAAACTCTATATGTAGTGTACAACAAACATGGGGTGGTATATTTTCAGCAAAGAGACACGCCTACAAGTTCATCCTTAATTAATCTTTTAGCCACAGTTAACAGTTCATGAATCTGAAATTTAATAAGCAATTTTTGGTGGCACACAGTAACAATACAATTATATCATACAGCAGAATTGAATCATATCATTCCATAAATTATCTACGTTACGACGCAGTGAACAAGCGGTACTCTTCACCGCGAGGGACGGCGAATCGACTCGATATACACCTGCAGGGATACCCAAAGAGCACGTCACGTACGCCCACCGGTGGAGCTGCACAGCACGCTCACTCGATGTCATACAGGACAACCTTTCACCCAACAGCCCAAACGTCGAACCGGTCGCACAGAAACGGACAGGAGGTTCCCTACACGGAGCATCTCCCTATGCCCGTTAGTAGATTTTCACCTTGCTGCCCTCAACCTACACCTATAAATCGGTGTGCTATGCCTCGACGCCCGGAGGTTTAGGTTACATCGGTTTATCGGGGCCCATATATCCGATATGCCTTCAGTACGTTCAATACTTGTTCAGCAGGGCCACACACGGATCGGTCCTCAATCGACACGGACAGGGCTGCGCACACAAGACTTCCTCTTGCTGCGCCCTAGCCCCTGCCTAGTCTCATTTTCCTTGCTAAAGTGATCTCACATCACTCGAACCAATCCCGTGTGTCCCAAGCCTAACTCGCGAGTAGATTCCAACTACTCGACTTGTACCGAAGTCCTATGAATCATTAAGCATAGCCTATCTACTCGAGGTCTTAGACACTACCCTCACTCTTATAGGAAAATTCTGGTTATACAAGTGGGGTTCCATCCATCCTACACCTAATGCACATTCATACTTCACACTAGACATGTGAACAAAGCAAAACTTTATAAAATGGTTAATGCAAACCGGGGCTTGCCTTGTTGCTGCTGGTCAGGGTTTAGGTCTTCGTCCGGAAGAAGGAAGTCGAGCACTTCCGGAGTCTCCTCGCCCTCAACGACTACACGTTTAACGAGATACTACATGTTAATTTAAATGCAATGTGTATACTTGAATATGTAATTACTATACTCTAGCTAGCCCTCCCCTTTGGCTTTGAAATTTTTATGGTGGCTTGGTAAGGTCCTAACCAGAGTCTTGACCAAGTTTCATTTGAAACAAGGTGCATTTGAGCCTTGTACAAATAAAAGCCAACGGGTTTTACCCGCGCTGCCACACTGAATCCTGGCCGCAAATGGATCCCCAGAGGCTGACCGGTGGACCCGCCCCCCCCTTCGTCTACCTCGCGCCATCCCGCGGCTCACGTTGTGGTGCCTCGCCGGAGTTCTTGCCGCCGGCCATTTTGCTGCACGACCTTCGATGGTTCTCGCCGCCTGGGCTCAACTTGGCTCGAGGAACACGCTGGTGCCCTCACCGAAGCTCGGTGATGGCCGGAACCATGCTCGCGACGGTGACAGTGGCTCTCTCTACTCCGCCGATGTCGCCCGGGCTACTCAGGGCCTTATTTTCTGATCGGTTTGCTCCTACAGCTCCGCTGTGGCATGCTGAGCACGAACATGAGCTCGGTTGGCCATGGAAACGGCCGGAGCTAGGACCTCACCATCGACCTAGGGTTAAAACTGCGGTTGCTCGAAAAACTCAAATAAAAGTGTCAAGACTCGACGGTTTTCGATGGTCTTTGATCCTAGGTGGCCGTGGGAACGTGTAGAACATGTGCTTGGCTGGGTTTACGCAGTGAAGGACCGATCATCATGAATTTCATATTCTTTGCTAGCTCGGTCTTTTGAACACCGAGGACTAAACATGGAAATACTGTCCCTACAGAGCATGAAAGTGGGTAGGATCTTCACCGTGAGTTCGAGCAGTCTCCGGCGCGCCTCTTTGCTGTTGATCTTCGGTCGTGAGAACGCCTGGATCAGCGGCGCACTGAGGAGCCGAGGAGAGCGGCCGAGAGATGAGCGTTTTCGGTCGAGAGCGCGTGAAAGCCAGCCGGTCGGCGTGTGAGTTGCGAGGGATGACTTCGTGGGCAGGTAATAGAGCGGTGCAGGCCTCCAGCACGACACTAGCTCGCCGCGGTGGCTGCGTTGGGGCGTGGTTTCACCATGCGCTGGCGACCGCAGGTGTTCGACCGAGTGACTGAGTCGGTTTGATCTCTGTGTAACTGACCAGTGGGTCCTCTTCTCCCCTCTAATTCTTTCTCCCACTTCTACTGCAAATATCCCAGCTACTAAACATTGAATGATAGACTTAAGCACAAAGCTACATTTTGAATTTGGTTCCCTCAATTGGAATTTGTTTTGGCTTAATTTGCTTCACATTTGAACTGAAATGCAAATTCAGTTTTGAATTATTGCAAATTTAGCTCCCGACAAGATAAATTCCAATGGGGGTGAAAATTGGTGGACTAACTCAGAAAAATGTGCTGAGTTTGAATATGAATCCAACTTTTGAATTTAAGTGATGAAAGTTGCTGCAATTTGAATTTACATTCAAATTGGCCTCTTTTTCAAATGCCTCCAAAAGTGCCTCAAAAAGTGTGGGATTTGCATGAAATTTGTCCTGAACCTTCCCAAGACTTTTTAAGTCCAAGCGGTGAGCTCAACCTCTCATGTTCATGTGTAGAAATCCTATTTTGTGAAAGTTATGGCTTTCCCCTCTAATCACCCTTTTTGATGGTGGTTACTTGCTCTTCACAAGTCTTCACAAGATATCCACAACAAAAGCTGTGGTGTTGTGAAGTGATGGAAAAATTTTGCATGTCCCTTTTCTTGGGATTTTACATCCCTCCCCCCTTAAAAGAATCTCGTCTCGAGATTACAAAAGAAGAGACAGCGATGTAATAGGAACTCACCCGTGCTGAGACGCCATGAACTCCGGGTAATTTGAACGAATGAATTCCTCGCCCTCCCACGTCACTTCTTCGGCGGTGTGGTTGCTCCAGAGGATCTTGTAGAACCACAACGTTCGGCTACGCGTTGTCCGGGCTTTCTCTTCAATAATTGCCACCGGATCATCATACGTCAAATCCGGTTGCAACTCACCGATGTCTTCGGTAGGAACAGTGGCTGTGTGCTTCAGACATTTTCGCAGTTGTGAAACATGGAAAACGTTGTGAACACCAACAAGGGATGCCGGTAGCTCCAGCCTATAAGCCGCTGGTCCACACTTCTCGGTGATAGCATAGGGTCCAATGAAACGGGGAGCAAGTTTCCCCTTCACGCCGAACCGGTGCACGCCCTTCATCGGAGACACACGGAGGTACACGTGCTCTCCCACGTCAAAGTGCAGCAGTCTACGCCTCTTATCAGCGTAGCTTTTCTGCTGGGATTGAGCGGCCTTCAAGTTGGCTTGAATCATCCGAACGCGCTCTTCGGCGTTGTTCACCACATCAACCTCGAATGTGACCCTTTCACTGGACTCGCACCAGTTTAATGGTGTGCGGCACTTGCGACCGTAGAGAGCTTCGTAGGGTGCCATCTTGATACTCGCCTGATAGCCGTTATTGTACGAGAATTCCGCCAACGGTAGGTGATCATCCCAGTTTCTACCATGGTGGATGGCACATGCTCTCAACATGTCCTCCAGTACTTGGTCCACCCTTTCTGTTTGGCCATCTGTCTGAGGGTGATAAGCGGAGCTTCTAATCAACTTAGTACCCAAAGCAGCGTGCAACTGCTCCCAAAAGCGAGATACAAATAATGCACCTCGGTCTGAGACTATGGTCTTGGGTACTCCATATAAACATAGAATCTTCGCTATGTACAGCTTCGCATATTTGCCGGCATTGTAACGTGTATGCACGGGGATGAAGTGAGCTGTCTTGGTGAACCGGTCAACGATCACCCAAATGGAATCGTGCTTGTTGGAAGTTAGGGGTAACCCAACAATTAAATCCATGGTCACATCTTCCCATTTCCATGCCGGGATTGTCAGGGGTTGCAGCAGCCCCGATTTCTTCATATGATCAGCTTTCACTCGTCTACACGTATCACACTCGGATACGTACTTAGCCACTTCCCTCTTCATCCGTGTCCACCAAAATTTCTTTTTCAAATCTTGGTACATTTTGTTGCTGCCCGGATGAATGGAGTATTTAGACAAGTGAGCTTCGTCAAGAATCTTTTTCCTTAGCTCCATATCTCGGGGTACGACTATGCGGTCGTTGAACCACAGCGTCCCCTCATCATCTTTCTGGAAACATTTGATCTCCCCATTGTCTATCCGTCTCCGGAGATGTGCCGTGCCCTTATCAACTTTCTGAGCTGCAATGTTGTAAAATCCCCAAAAGTGGTAGCAAGAGTTTTCAGCTCATGTACACTTAGGAAAAATGAGGGGAATTAAAACTTTGAATTATAACGGTGTAAGTTCAAAGAGAGGATTTAAACTTCCCAAAACTTCCAAACATGGAGATCTAAATTCACAACTTGGGTCTTCATATTTCAAATATTTAACTTTCCAAATTTCAGCTCTTTTGGGGGAGTTTTGATATTTGTTTGGGATTAAAAGGAGAAGCCCTCTAAATCTGAATTTCAAATTAAGTTTCAAATTCCAATTTCCTGAATTTGCAAATTTGGTTCCACAAATGTGTTCTCCGCATGCCAGAAATTGGAAACTTTGGAGCTGGTTTGCTATGTTTTTGGGGCAATACAAAATAGAGAATTCAAACTCCATTTCAAATTCAAATGATCACACTCAATTCAAACTTCACACCAGAATTCAAAACAGTTTGGATTCAACTTTTCAAACAATGACTTGGTGTGAAAGTCTAGCCTTAAATGTTGAGTTGCTGGGGTAAAATATCAGAGAAAAATTGGATTAAAAGGGAGGGAGGTGGGGCCCAGTAGTCAGCCTCACAACAGAGCCTACCGCCTCTGTTTTCATCGGCCGATCGCCGAGAGACCGCCAGCGCCTGGCAAAACCCGCTCCCTAGGACTCCACCACGCCACCTCCTGGTTTCCTCGATCGCCAGCCGCTTCATTACCACACGGTCAAAGCAAAGAACTCAGTCTTCACTTCTCTCGGTTGCTCGCCGCTCCCTCCATTCTCTCCCGCGAGAAACTGCCTCCGTGCCGCTTCTGTTTCACCCTCGCCCATGCTCACCCAAGCTCGGATGATCGAGCTCCAAGCAGTAAAAATAAGTGCAAGAGAGTGCTCCAGCTTCCACCGTCCCCCCCTAAGCTTCCTAGCTCGTGCTACGCGCAAACCAAGGATTTGCGCCGGCGTACGGAGGTGCTTGGCGGAACCACGTTCAGTTCACCGTGGGCAGCACGCTACGGCCAGTTTCACCGCCCCTTCCCTGGACAAGAAAGGTGTGTTGTTGTCTGTAGATCGTGTTACCGAAAGCCTCAGCATAATTAATCAATCGGGTAGTGAGAATTTTGGGTTTTAACAAACCCTAGTTCATAGCAACACCTCTCGGCCTACGATCAAATTCGTCGTGCTGCAATAGCTAGAGCTCATTCTAGTCTAGGAGAAGCTTTGCTAGATCCCTGTGATCCTTCTCGCTCAAACGGCGACCGAAACCATCAAGGACTGAAGGAGTTCATCGAGTTTTTGTCGTCGCCGGCGTTTTGCGGGCTCGGGTCGCCGGTGAGGTCCCCTCTCCGTTGGTTTTCATGGAGAGCGGGCTATGGGTCGATGTTGTCCATGTGACACTGGTGCTTTTGGAGCAAACCCTAGCCCGAAAGACCCGCTGTCGAGGGAAAACGAGGTCGCCGAAGTAAGGTCCCACATGGTCGCCGGTGCAAGCACCGTTCCGGCCGTTGTCAGCGGCTCCCGACCCCACCATCGTGTTCAGCGCGGTGTTGAACTCACAGGCGGCGAGTTTGAGGAAGCTCGGACCACAGAACCCTGTCCCGGCGAGCCTCGCCGGCGTGCGCCACCGCGGGAGGCGCGGGCAGCGCGAGGAAGACGAAGGGGGGCCGGGTCCCACTGGTCAGCCTCTGTATACGCGCGGGGATCGGCCTGTGGCACCGGATCCAGTGCGGCTGCGCAGGAATAACCCCATGGCCTCGGTGTTGCCGTCATCTGAGTGGATAACATCGCGGGTGGGGTCCACAGCCAGAGTTTACACATTTCTTCAATTTTCAGACTTAGTACAAGATTCAAAGGGCCATAACATTCAGTAGGAATGTCCAAAATTTGTGAAACAAATTTTGTTGGATTCCTCTCAATCAGTAATTTGCAAAAATGCAAAGAAATTGATCTGGTGATTTCTGGAAATTTCTCCAAAATTCATCAAAATTAAGTCTTTGGGAATTAATTCCAGAAGATCCCTGTTATGGAAATTCTTCAAATTTTGCTAGGAGGTTCCATATGATATTACTGATATCCAGTAAAATTTTGAGATTCATTGGAGTTCATTTGGTAGGCTAAATTGCCTCCCAAAGTTCAGCCTTTATTTGGAAATTCAAATTTAAACAGAAACTTTTCAGAACTCCTGCCCAACTTCAAAAATTCATATCTCTGGTTGGTAACTCCAAAAATGGTGAAACAAATTTTGTTAGAACCATGGAGACTTACCCTAATCAGATATACCACTGTTAGCTATGTCAAATCTTCTGAATTGGGCTCAAAATTCAGAGAAGCATTGTACTTGTAGGAATTTTAAAGACTACAGTGTGCAATGACATTTCTCCAAATTTTGCTTAGATCATCCTTAGAGGGTCTAGTATCCACTGTAAAAATCCCAAAGCCAATTAAGGATTCTAAATAGCAATAGCTATGAATAGAAGTCCAATTCTCATAAATCCTTAATACTTACACATGTATTTTATTACATTTCATAATAGTGACCGAAGTTGAAGACGCACCGGAGCCCTTGGACGTCCTTACACCTGAAGCTAACTTCCCGTTTGACTCGCAACCAAGCAAGCCCCGGTTTGCACTTAAGTACCTTTTATAAAACTCCTTATTTGTATCACTTATGTCTAGGGTGAATGTTTCCATTAGAGTTAGGGTGATTGAAGCCCCACTTGCATAACCTTTTAAATCCCATGAAGGGTTGGGTAGCTTACAGACCCGACAAGTAGACAAGGCCCTGCTAATATGCTTAGGACCTCGGTAGAAGTCGAGTAGTTAGAATCTACTCGCGAGGTAAGGTTGTATCACACGGTTTGGTCAGAATAGAAAATGGATTAAGAGTGGAGAAAATGAGACCCAGCAGGGGGGATAGGAAGCAGTGAGCGGAGGTCTCACGTGCGTAGCCCTGTTGGTGTCGATTGAGGACCGAGTCGTGTGCGGGCCTGCTGAACAGGTATCAAACAGTACCGGATGGCATACTGACATAAGCAGGAAACCGATGTAAATTGTTAACCTGGGTGCCGAGGCTTACCCAACCGTAAATAGGAGTGGGTTGAGGGTAGCAAGGTGTAAATCTGCCGGTGGGCACAGTCACGCTTCACGCGAGGACCGCCTGCCCGTTACAGATGGACCGGTTCGGTATTTGGGTTGCCTTTGAAAGGTTGTTGCATACAACAGAGTAGGAAGGGGTGTGGAATCACGCTTCTGAAAGTGGGTGTATGCAACGTGTTGTCCGGGTGTCTCCTGATTGCAATCACCGTTCCTCGCTGTTATTTGAGTACCGCCTGTTCACTGTTCCATGACGTAGTAAGAAGTAAAGTAAGCCAGTTGAATGATAATATGCTGTGATGATAGATTAATGTTTTGGAAACCATGTCTGCTGTAGAGGTAGAGCTAATTAAGTTTACTTTCCGCTTTGGGCATCACCACATCAGAGGAAAGTGTTTCTTGTTTGATTGTGGACTTCTGATGTGAGGGCTGCCTAAGGTACATGAATCTGCTGCTATAAAACTGAAAGTAAGGATCAACTTATAGGCGTGTCTTTGATGCAAAGTCCTTTTTCCTATCTTACATATCCCTGCATGTAGAGTTCCATGCCTAGGCTAGATAGTTAAGCCTTGCTGAGCCATCGTGCTCACGGTTGCAATATTTGAGTTGTGTGCAGGTGAGAGTTATGAGGAAGGTTCCGAGGATGAGGCGATGCCCCGTCGGGGTACACGGCCGAGCTGGAGCCCTGCACGCCGCCGTGATCTCCGGTTACTTGCTGCTAGTGTGTAGCGTCCCCTGGCTGGACGGATGCACTTTTACATAGTTAGGATGAGAGGCCATAAATATGTATAATACTTCCGCTGTTACTTAAGTTTTTGTAAAAGACTTCCGCTGTGTTATATCAAATAAAAGTTGTATGTTGTTCTTAATTCTTTTCGTGTGTGCTGTTGGGTTCCGCGTCGTACGATACCACCCTATGCGATCCTGGAGTGGGTGAACCACGGCGTGGTCCCCAGAAATGATGTCCTCCCTAATGGTAGGGATGAGGGCAATGTTGTAGAGCGATCCATAAGGAACCAAGTATAAACTCGGCTCTTCCTCCTCCACCGGGGTAATGGTGAGGTTATGGACATGTGATTTCCGACTCAGCGCGTCGGCAACCACATTTGCCTTGCCGGGGTGGTAGAAAATTTCAATCTCATAATCTTTGATTAGTTCTAACCACCTCCTTTGCCTCATATTCAGCTCCTTCTGGGTGAAAATGTACTTCAAGCTCTTGTGGTCGGTGTAGAGATGCAACAAATTCCCCAGGAGATAGTGCCTCCACATTTTCAACGCCAAAACCACAGCAGCAAGCTCAAGGTCATGGGTCGGATAGTTCTGCTCATGGTTCCGAAGTTGGCGTGAGCCATATGCGATCACACGTCCTTCCTGTATCAACACGCAGCCGAGCCCAATACCGGACGCGTCACAATACACGTCGAAGGGCTTGGTTGTACCTGGTTAAGCTAAGACCGGGGCTTTTGTGAGATGCTTCACTAATGCTTGGAACGCTCCTTCACACGCCGTGTTCCAAACATATTTTGTTCCCTTCTTCAGCAATTCTGTCATCGGCTTAGCAAGCTTGGAGAAGCTTGGAATGAATCTCCGATAGTATCCCGCTAAGCCGAGGAAGCTTCTGACTTCATGGACTGAAGTGGGAGCTTTCCATTTCAGCACTTGTTCGATTTTGCTTGGGTCAACCGCAATGCCTTTCGCTGAGATAATATGTCCCAGAAATGGCACTTGGCTGATCCAAAACTCACATTTGCTGAACTTGGCGTAGAGTTTGTGGTCTCGCAATCGTTGAAAAACGATTCTTAAGTGTTCGGCTTGTTCTGCTTCTGTCTTGGAGAGTTGGAGTAAACCAAGATATCATCAATGAGTACCACCATGAACTTGTCCAGCTCCGGCATGAACACCAAGTTCATGAGATACATGAAATGGGCTGGAGCATTAGTGAGACCAAAATACATGACGAGATATTCATATAAGCCGTATCTCGTCGAGAAGGCCATCTTCGGGATATCCTCTGCTCGGATCTTTATCTGATGATACCCAGAGCGAAGGTCCATCTTGGAGAACACACTTGCACCCACAAGCTGATCAAATAATATGTCAATGCGGGGCAGTGCGTACTTATTCTTGATGGTGACGGCGTTGAGCGGCCGGTAGTCCACACACAGCCTCAAGGTTTCATCCTTCTTCTTCACGAACAGCGCCGAGCATCCCCAAGGCGAGGAACTCGGCCTAATGAAACCTTTGCTCAACAGATCATTGAGCTGTTCTTTTAATTCAGCCAGCTCGTTCGGAGCCGTCTTGTATGGTCTACGTGATATGGGCATAGTCCCGGGTGCAAGTTCAGTCTTGAACTCGACATCCCGCTCAGGTGGCATGCCCGGAAGATCATCCGGGGACACGTCGGGGTACTCCAGGACTACGGGGATGTCCTCTAACTTGAGAGCTTCAGCATTATTAATTTCTGAAACTTCCCAGACTGGAGTGTCTAACACCATGGAATGCGGATGGTGGAATGGAGAATTTAAATGAACTGTCCGTGTCCGCGTCTCCAGGACAGCGCCATGGTAGTGTAACCATGACATCCCTAAGATTGCATCAATCTTTTGCCCCGTGAGTATTATCAAGGTGGTGGAATATAGCTTCCCACCTAAGCACAGAGGTGCTTTTGGAACCATCATATTTGCTGAAATCTTCCCTCCCGGTGAGCAGATCATATATATGCAGTCGGTTGGAAAGACTTGCATTTGATGCTTAGTCACATAGGATGCACTTATAAAACTGTGGGTTGCACCACAATCGAATAAAATGATGATTGCTTGGTCGTGGAGAGTGAACGTACCCGCCAGCACGTTGTCTCCCTCTGGGGCGTCCTCATTGTTGAGGTTGCGAACGCCCCCAGTCCGCTGACCAACATTCTTGACCGGAGGTCGGCCTCGAGCACTGCCCTGGAACTGGGCTTGCCCGCTGCTCTGCTGTCCCTGGGGACAGTACTTCGCGAAATGGCCCACCTGGTCACACGTGAAACAAGTGTAGCGAGGCGGTCCTCCGCTGATCGGCGGACAGAAACCCGGGGCGCGTTGTGGCGGTGGAAACACCCAGGGTGTCGTCTGCTGCTGCTGTTGCGGTCGCGGTGGTGGCATCGGTGGTCGGAACGGGGGTGCCTGGAAAGAACGACCCCCGAACTGTTGGGGTCACGCCAGTGGATGCCACTGCTGTCCGGATGGTGTCCGATACACCATGCGGTACTTCTGGGGAGCGCCACCCCACTGCTGGGTGGAGTGCTGCGCTTCCGCTGCTCAGCTGCCAACTCCCGCTGAGCGTCCTCTTGCATAATTGCGGCATTGAAGAGGTCGTTGAAGGTGCCGCGATTCCATTGAACGAGATGCGTCTTCATCTCGGGGTGTAACCCCTGATAGAAGTGCTCCCGTTTCTTCCCCTCGGTGGAGACGTAGTCCGACGCATATTGCGCTAGATGGGTAAAGGCACGGGAGTAGTCATGGGCACTCCTCCTGCCCTGCTTCAGTTCCAAGAATTCTTGGAACTTCCTCCTCATTATCCCGGGAGGGATATGATAGGCGCGGAACGCCTCCCGGAATTCTTCCCACTCCACGGCATGGCCAGCCGGACGTGAGGCGACATAGTTCGCCCACCACGCTCCAGCGGCACCATGAAGCTGCTGCACCGCGAACAGAGTCTTTTGCCACTCCGTACATTGGAGCAGCCCTACTTTGGACTCGATTGCCTGCAGCCAGTTGTCGGCCTCCAGTGGTTCGCGGCTTCTGTGAACACCGGAGGGTGCGTACTCATGAAGTCCGAGTACGTCACATCACGGGGCTCACGAGGCCCCCTCTCTTGACGCCTCCCCCCCCCCCCCCCCCCCCCCGCCTGGGACGTATTCTGCACGATCGTGCGGAGCAGGTCGGTCTGCTCCTCACGACCACCCACCAGTGCCGCTATCACATCCGCTAGTGTAAGCGGAGGCGGCGGTGGTGGTTGTTGCTGTGGGGTGCTGTCGTAGGTAGGTGGCTGGGAGTCATCACCCCCCTGCTGGCTGGAGCCACCAATCTCATGCGTGGTCCGAGTGCAAACCATTTGCAACCATACGATAATAACCATCAGTCCCGCAACATATTTCATGCAGTCCAATAAAATAGGCGTAAAACATAATGACAATAAGGCATGCGATACATCTCGTATACAGATAATGTAATAACTTTACACAAGGTACACCATTACCAGACCAAATAAAAGCTAGTTAAATACAACTTGATGAACCTCCTCTTTGGAAGCTCACCACAACTAGGTTTGGTCACTACGAGATGTTACTATCGCTTTGTCATCACGTATATCACCCTTTTATCTTCAATACGACACAAACATGGTCTCTAGCAAAAGAAACTTGAGTAAAACATATACTCAATCTTTCACTAGTTGAAGATAACAACTCATGAGTATGTTCTACCCCATTGGAAGTACTTAAACCCCCTAGGGTACAACAATCTCCCAAATGAGTTCAACTGTCATTCCTCTGTCAGAAGGACCAGTTTCTACATATCCAAGATTTTGATCTAGTTCTGGGCATTTTCCTGACTCAAGTTGGATACCAAAGTTAAAGTTAACTTCAGTATCTTTCCAACGAGTACTTATTTTCCCTAAGATCAGCTCTGGTGAAAATGTTATGGTAATTCAAAGTCAACAGAATTTCTGGAAGAATTTTAACAGCATCTCCCTTGGAAGTTGCTGTTTTCGATTCGGGTTTCCACTGAATTCCGTGCTGAAAATACAGAAACTTTGAATTACAAAGATGTAACACATCTCCTACCCTTTCCAAACATTTTTTCTACAGGAAGTTATACTTGAAAAACAGAACAGTCCAGAGAGTGTTTTAAATCTGTCCTGGTTCTGGAGAGTTTACAATCCTCCTGGATTTAATCCATCTTAAGGTGTGTTTCAGCTCTGGGAGTCTACAACAAAGTTGTAGGGTACTTACACACCTTTCCATAACTATATCCCACACCTCCATTGGCTAAATAATCCGTGAGTTGTGCCCTGTCAAAGTTTAGCAAACTTGCTGCCCAAAACAGAGCACTCTCTTTTTCAATCCTTTGGAACTACACTAATCAACTATCAAATTTTTCCTACCCAACCAGGGTCCTAAATGTTGAAACTTAGTGATTTTAATTCCTTGTTATCATTATCTTTCATGCACATGCCTATGATATGTTGGTACTACGTTCCTCACAAAAGAAAATCCTAACCGGATTATACCGGCATATACGTCTCAAGTGTGGCACTAAACGGACTCTCGCACACGTATACTACACGGGATACATACGTGGTTAGTACCTGCAGAAGACCACACAATAATGATGCACTCAAGGGTTGTTTTCATTTCAGGCAGGACCATTTTTGAAAGTAAATACAAACGCCCATATCATTGCCATACGGCCGTCCTTGAGTTAAGTCACATCTCAAGGTACGTGATCGTGTTTCAACACCACATTACGGGGAAGCCGGGTATATCATGAACGGGTCGTCACGGTTGGGAATGTTATCAACCCAATGGATACCACCTACTGCCCTGCAGGGCACGCCGATGGCAAGCGCTGCGTATGTCCTCCTGGGCTACTTCCAGAGGAACACACTCTCGCGTTACTGACCACACGATGGGGTCTCCACTTACTTGCCTAATGCACGCTAGGGATCAGTGTTTCATATGAACTCAGGAACATGAAGGGTCCAAGAGTTTCATATTGACGTCTCACACCAAGCTGTGAGACCTATCCCTGAACCATGTTCCTCGTCAGGGGAGCTAACCGAAATTGAACCGCTTTCGGTGGAGTTTCTTACCATTCTTACCAGAGCGTAGGTGCTTCGTTACTTAATTAAAATTTAGAATTATAACACATATGTTAGTCTTGCCACTTTAAGTACTATGCTATTATAGTCCTTACTTGGGCAACTAACGAATCCTCAGCGTAATCTAAGTTTTCCCGTAATACAGTCCTTAATTATTGTGTTATCTCCAATGCAGCTCTGATACCAGGCTGTGGCAGACCGGAATCCGCTCTTCCAGGATCGCAGAGGGTGGTGCCGCGCGATGGGACACCAGACATCACACATCATAAGGATACATTGTATTACATAGAAAACAAACTGAGATGTACAAAGTAGTACACTTGTTCAGTTACAAAGTAAGGTATACATTACATAGCGGAAGTTTTAATTTGTACAACTCACGCCCGCCTATCTAGCAAAAGTCGGTTGCCCAGCCCTAGGGAAACCCACACTAGCTGCACTCCTCAGCTCAACGCGGCGTGTACGGCTCCCACTCAACAGTGGTCCCCGACGGAGGGTAACCCTCGCCGGTGGACTTGTAACCCGAGTCCGTGGGTGTCTCCTCACCTGAAAAACACTTAAGCAGCAACCGTGAGCACGATGGCTCAACAAGACTTAACCGACTCGCCTAGGCATGAAACTCTATAAATAGTCTACAACAAACATGGGGTGGTATATTTTCAGCAAATGGACACACCTACAAGTTCATCCTTAGTTTATCTTTTAGCCACAGTTAACAGTTCATGAATCTCAAATTTAATAAGCAATTTTTGGTGGCACACAGGTAACAATACAATTATATCATACAGAAGAATTGAATCATATCATTCCATAAATTATCTACGTTACGACGCAGTGAACAAGCGGTACTCATCACCACGAGGGACGGTGAATCGACTCGATATACACCTGCAGGGATACCCAAAGAGCACATCACGTACGCCCACCTGTGGAGCTGCACAGCACGCTCACTCGATGTCGTATGGGACAACCTTTCACCCAATAGCCCAAACGTCGAACCGGTCGCACTGAAACGGACAGGAGGTTTCCTACACGGAGCATCTCTCTATGCCCGTTAGCAGATTTCCACCTTGCTGTCCTCAACCTACACCTATAAATCGGTGTGTATGCCTCGACGCCCGGTGGTTTAGGTTACATCGGTTTATCGGGGCCCATATATCCGATATGCCTTCGGTACGTTCAATACTTGTTCAGCAGGGCCGCACACGGATCGGTCCTCAACCGACACGGACAGGGCTGCTCACACAAGACTTCCTCTTGCTGCACCCTAGCCCCTGCCTAGTCTCATTTTCCTTACTAAAGTGATCTCACATCACTCGAACCAATCCCGTGTGTCCCAAACCTAACTCGCGAGTAGATTCCAACTACTCGACTTGTACCGAAGTCCAATGAATCATTAAGCATAGCCTGTCTACTCGAGGTCTTAGACACTACCCTCACTCTTATAGGAAAATTCTGGTTATGCAAGTGGGGTTCCATCCATCCTACACCTAATGCACATTCATACTTCACACTAGACATGTGAACAAAGCAAAACTTTATAAAAGGGTTAATGCAAACCAGGGTTTTCCTTGTTGCTGCTGGTTAGGGTTTAGGTCTTCGTCCGTAAGAAGGAAGTCAAGCACTTCCTGAGTCTCCTCGCCTTCAGCGACTACACGTTTAACGAGATACTACATGTTAATTCAAATGCAATGTGTATACTTGAATAAGTAATTACTATACTCTAGCTAGCCCTCCCCTTTGGCTTTGAAATTTTTATGGTGGCTTGGTATGGTCCTAACCAGAGTCTTGACCAAGTTTCATTTGAAACAAGGTCCATTTGAGCCTTGTACAAATAAAAGCCTATTTGGTCAATATTAGAGCCTCTAAGGAATTCCATAGGTTTTCATGGCTCCAACCATTACTTTCTGGAAACTAGAATTTGAGATGGTTCTAATGGAATTGGTTTCATATCATTTGAAGAATTCTAGAGGAAGTTATGCCCTAAACGAGATTTGAGAAAATCTGAAAAATGTTTCTGTATATTTTTCTATTTTCTCAGGGCAGTTCACTTAATCACACCATTAGGGGGACTAAATGAACTTGGATGGGTCTGAAAATTTGACTGTGACTCCAGGATTTTCCAATGAACCTCTCAGCCAAATTTCAGAATTGTCCGTAAATTAATTCTCCAGATAAAATTCCCAACAGTTTGAACTTTAGGGATTTAATTCTGGAATCTTATTAAGTTTCATGAGCTGAAATTTGTATTGCTGGAAAGTACTCAAAATTTTGAGTTCAGCAAAATTTGGTTCACTGAATTTGGAGCTTCCTAGCAAAAGTTATGTGCATTTGAAGTTTGCACTAAAACTGGAAATTCCCAAAATGTTTAAACTCTGCGGGTGGGGCCCACTCCTTAAACCGGCCCACTGAGAATGCGGCCACACCGCGGCCAACGGGGTTTTACCCACGCTGCCACACTGAATCCTGGCTGCAAATGGATCCCCGCACGAGAACAGAGGCTGACCGGTGGACCCGCCCCCCCCCCCCCCCTCGTCTACCTCGCGCCATCCCGCGGCTCCCGCGGCGGTGCCTCGCCGGAGTTCTCGCCGCCGGCCGTTTTGCTGCACGACCTTTGATGGTTCTCACCTCATGGGCCCAACTTGGCTCGAGGAACACGCTGGTGCCCTCACCAAAGCTCGGCGATGACCGGAACCATGCTCGCGACGGTGACAGTGGCTCTCTCTACTCCGGCGATGTCGCCCGGCCTACTCAGGGCCTTATTTTCTGATCGGTTTGCTCCTACAGATCCGCTGTGGCATGCTGAGCATGAAAATGAGCTCGGTTGGCCATGGAAACGGCAGGAGCTAGGACCTCACAGTCGACCTAGGGTTAAAACTGTGGTTGCTCGAAAAACTCGAATAACAGCGCCAAGACTCAACAGTTTTCGATGGTCTTTGATCCTAGGTGGCCGTGAGAACGTGTAGAACATGTGCTTGGCTGGGTTTACGCAGTGAAGGACCGATCACCACGAATTTCAGATTCTTTGCTAGCTCGGTCTTTTGAATACCGAGAACTAAACATGGAAATACTCTCCCTACAGAGCATGAAAGGGGGTAGGATCTTCACCGTGAGTTCGAGCAGTCTCCGGCGCGCCTCTTTGCTGTTGATCTTCGGTCGCGAGAACGCCTGGATCAGCGTCGCACCGAGGAGCCGAGGAGAGCGGCCGAGAGATGAGCGTTTTCGGTCAAGACCACATGAAAGCCAGCCGGTCGGCGTGTGAGCTGCGAGGGATGACTTCGTGGGCAGGTAATAGCGTGGCGCAGGGCTCCAGCACGACACCAGCTCGTCGCGGTGGCCACGTTGGGGTGGGGTTTCACCGTGCGCTGGCGACCGCAGGTGTTCGACCGAGTGACTGAGGCGGTTTGATCTCTGTGTGGCTGACCAGTGGGTCCTCTTCTCCCCTCTAGTTCTTTCTCCCCCTTCTGCTGCAAATATCCCAGCTACTAAACATTGAATGATAGACTTAAGCACCAAGCTACATTTTGAATTTGGTTCCCTCAATTGGATGTTGGTTTGGCTAAATTTGCTTCACATTTGAACTGAAATTCAAATTCAGTTTTGAATTATTGCAAATTTAGCTCCCGACAAGAGAAATTCCAATGGGGATGAAAATTAGTGGACTAACTCAGAAAAATGTTCTGAGTTTGAATATGAAGCCAACTTTTGAATTTAAGTGATGAAAGTTGCTGCAATTTGAATTTACATTCAAATTGGCCTCTTTTTCAAATGCCTCCAAAAGTGCCTCAAAAAGTGTGGATTTGCATGAAATTTGGCCTGAACCTTCCCAAGACTTTTTAAGTCCAAGGGGTGAGCTCAACCTCTCATGTTCATGTGTAGAAATCCTACTTTGTGAGAGTTATGGCTTTCCCCTCTAATCACCCTTTTTGATCGTGGTTACTTGCTCTTCACAAGTCTTCACAAGATATCCACAACAAAAGCTGTGGTGTTGTGAGGTGATGGAAAATTTTTGCAAGTCCCTTTTCTTGGGCTTTTACAGTTTGTAAATATGGTTTGGAAAATCTGGATTTTCAAATCTGGGTGGTTGCTTGAGATAAACCTCCTCATCTATGTAACCATTAAGAAAAACACTTTTAATATCCATTTGATACAACTTAAAACCTTTCCAATCTTATACATGTTAAAGGTAAGATCACCTTTTAAGTCTACAACTTTGCAACTGTTTTTAGTGAAAGTAACCTCTAGATTTTCATCTAGCAATTGTGAAACATAAAGCAAGTTGTATTTCAAGTTTTTAACAAGTGCCACATCTTTCAAAGTATAGTGATTGTTAACCGTAACAGAACACTTACCAATGACATAAGTTGAAGAATTATCGGCAAAGGTAACATCTTCTACACGTGACACATAAGTGAGGGAGGAGAACCATTCTCTGTTACCAGTCATCTGGCGTGAGCATCCTGAATCCACAAGCCAAATGTTCTCCTTTCTCAAGTGTGCGACCTACAAAGCAGCAAAACACGTCGATGACTCGATACTGGGGTTTGTAAGAAGACATTTAGGAACCCAGTACTGAGTCAACGACCTCCAGCAGGAAAAGCACACAAAAGCTGGGAAAATACAGCAGGTTTATGACCCAAACCATGAGCATTCTTGCGTCCAACTACTGACCTATAAGGTGTAGCATGTGTAGCATGAGAACCAGTATGTTTGGGATCAAAATTTGCATGTTTTTGACTTAACACAGCAGGATGTGTGCGTCTAACATTATATACAGAAAATGTAGCTTGGTTGTTATTAGATCTAGCTATCTTTTTCTCCTTTTTATGTTGTTTAGCTAGTCTATAACAAAAATCTATGACATGTCCATCTCTACCAAAGAATGTACAATGAAATTTCTTTTTATGTTCATGTCTAGATGAGCTAGCTACCTGTTTCCTAGAATCCGAATGAGACAACACCCCTGCTGACCTAAAAACCACCGCTTTTGCTCTGGAATTGTTTTATTCAATCCACTTCCTAGTGACTTTACAACCACGGGTGGATTAGCTTTAGCATGAACATGAGAATTAAAACCTAAACCAGTTTTATCATTGCTAGACTTACAGGAATTCAGAAGCAAGTTTAGGTTCTTATCTTACAACAAAATCTAGTGTGCTATGCATGTCATCAAGTTTTTTAGACAACACTAGGCAATTTTCACATGAGGTTTCTTCTTTTGATTTACAATTAGGACAAGTATGAACTTTATGTGTGTGCAAAGCATTGTTCAAGGCAAATAGTTATGTTTTAGCATTATGCAACTTGATATTAAAATCATGGTAGCTAGAACAATGCAAGTCATTGGTAGAACAGCTAGCATCAATCATACTTTTCTTAATAGATACAGCAAGATTTTTGTTCTTTTCAATCTCAAGATCTAGTTGTTTAAGTGTAGAGGCATGCATATCTCTAAGAGAGGACAGTTGATCATAAATCAGCTCACAAGAAATACAAGAGTCGTCACTAGGAATCAAAGTTTTCAAATGTTCAAATTTAGGTTCTAGTGAGTCAATTTTAGTATCGTACTTCCTAAGTTTCTTATCCTTTTCTCAAGAATAGTGCTAAGATGACAAACATCATTAGAAAGCTCTTTATAGGAGGTATTTACCTTGTCATTGTCGCTGTTCAGTCCTGCCTCCATCATGCTTGAGCTTGAGTTGCTTGCCATGAGACACAAAGTCGCTAATGTTTGCTTCGTTCTGTTGTTTTTGGGCGAAGTGTTCTCACCATCATCACTTTCAGTGTCCACATCGCTCATGTTGATCTGTTCAAGTGCAGAGAGAACACGGCAGACTACATTGCAGTTCACAAACCCTATCTTTTTCTTGCTACTGTTGTTAGAGGAGGACTTGAACCTTGCTGTCTTTTCATACCGGGAAGTAGAACCTGAAAAGTTAGGGCAATTTGCACGAAAATGACCTGCTCACCGCATTCGAAACATCTTTGAGAGCCACCCTTCCTCTCATCCTCATTCTCACGTTTTGCAACTATTTTGAGAACCGATTTGAGAGAAGTACTAGCTCTTCCTCTGGGGACTCCTCAATCTTTTCAAGGGTTAGAGAGAACAGAAAAGCAAGTGTACCACATGATGAAGATTGGATAGATCTAGGCATATCACGCCGTGAAACAAATGCAAGAGATTTCTTGTGGTTTTTACATGAGATTATGTCAAGTTCATGAGTTTTTAACTTGGAATACAGCACATCTAATATAAGTGTACTCATGACATTAGATTCACGTATAGAGGTGACTTTCATCTCCCAAATTGACATATCTATGAACTCAACTATTTCCTAGCATTCTCAGCATCTGAATAAACAACATTGACACTACGCAAGTTGCTGAGAATTTTGTTAAAGCGTGCAAAAAATTCATCAAACGACTCACTAGAGCCCATCTCGAAGCGCATGTACTCCTTCTTGTACATGTCTTGCCGCATTTCCTTGATGGTGTTGGAGCTTTCATGGTAGTCGCACAAAGCATTCCACACATTGTATGCTAACTTCAAGTGGGAAACACGATCAAACTCGCCTGTGTCAGTCCTTGGATGATCAAATTGTGTGCTTTGTAGTTGTTGTCGACTTCCTTCATGTTAGAAGCTGTTACATATTCGTTTGATGGAATAACATAGGGTATGAAGACTTTCTCCCAGATAGCAAATTCTTGAGCCTGAATGTAAGCCTCTATCTAAGCCTTCAAAACAAGAAAATCAATGCCATCGAACACACACGGTTTTGCAGAGTATCTCTCCATTGAATTGAATCTAAAAACCAGCAAAGATAGTTAGATTAATGCAACTTGGCTTTCATACCACTTGTAGGATTGAAGGCCACGAGATCAGCTACCAGTGGGGAGGTGAATCGTAGATGGTACAAAAATTTCAGTGGAAGACTCAACCCCTCAACCAAAAACTGATCTGTCTGAAAAACACATGTGTGCGAGTAGGTTATCTAACATCAAACGTTATAACAACTCTATATATTGTAGATAAACAAGTTAGAAAGCCAATGCAACAAGAATCACCTCAATTGATGGGGTATAACTCAAGTTACTATAAAAAAGTAAGCAAAGGTCAGTCTGATCTATCCGAGCGAAGAACCAATCTGATAAGTTACAAAAACTTATGTATTACTGGTGATATATAAATCCAATGACTTTAAAATCTTTAAGGATGATACATAATCAAACTGTGAATCCAACACAAAAAGAATCACGTCAATTGGACGGATAGAACTAATTATGGCTCAAAACATGATCAAAGGTCGGCTGAAATTAAACGGACGCGAGAAACAGAATACGTACGAAGAAAAACAGCGTCCGAACATAGAAAAATGAAGCTTTTGGATCACGATGCAAAAGTTTGGCACAAACAATGACTTTTACCTTAAAGCAAACGAAAACCAGCTGCAAGGGTCCCTTCTATTTATATCAACAACCCTTAGGCTACCAAAACCAACTAGAACACCTCTAAAGGAGTCCTACTCAACTAAGACACCCCCTAACCTTCAAAAACTCGTTGGGCGCAGCACAAGAGTTTATTGACACAAACACCTCAAAATCCAACCTTAACTTGGACTCTCCAGGCCGAACTCGCAACCGTTTCCTGGCCAAAACAGCCTGATTTCCTAAGATAACACGCGTCCGAACCACCTGATTCTGGCTACAACTCGTATTCACGTCCGAACCTACCTAAAACTTTCTCATGTTCGAACGTGCTGGAATCACACTACAAACTTGTGACAACGTCTACACATGTTCAAACACCTTCACCATGCCTTGGAACCAAGTTGCCACATTCATGCACTCCTTGCACACGTGAAACACCTTCCAAACACGTTCAACCTTCACTTTCATTGTCCAAACATGTTGGAATCACATCAAAACCTTGTGCCATCACTGCACTAGTACCCGTGAAATTCACACATGCTTGCAACACCACTAACATGTCTCAGGTACCTTCATATGCACTGTTCTTGATCCAAACATGCTGCATGACACCTTTGATCGCCTCAACCATAATTTCTCGTAAATTTGGTTATTGAACCTCAACTTCTCTCTAAGTAGTTCAAGGATCACTATCACCAGCCATGTCTTGACCTCAAGCAACACCTGCACATGAGCAAACAACCAATCCATGCGAGCACAAGTCCACGACTTGACTCTCGTTAGTCCAAACACCACAGCACGTTGTGTGAGCACCTCTCACAAGCATGTTGTGCAACTCAAACAGCCATACAACCTCAAAAACTCAGTCCATAAGAACCAAGAATACTCTCCCACACGTCAAAAAAAGTTTAACACTTCCCATGTCAAACTACATGTCAAGCACCACGTGAATGCTTAAAACTTTACATGAACCTCACTAAACACTCTAATGCCAATGTATTCAGCACCAAGGTCCTACATCCTAAGATTTATTCTCCTCAGTTAGGGTGAAGTGGCCGGTCATTAGTATTTATATACTAATTAAGGGGTCATTCCTCATGGGCTTTGGGAATACAACTATTCTCAGTTCATAAGTATATTCCAACTGTGTTCCACTTGCACTTGAGTTGAATGATGTTTTTATATATAATCATTTCTTGACTCAATCCAATTGATCAATTTAATTTTTCCATTATCTCTCCTTAAGTGTGTGTCTCTATAGATTCATGTAACCATCAACTATGACTCAAAAACCATTTATGATCAATAGTTAGCATTTACCTCTAGCAAGACATATAAGGTTCACGAAGGTTATCTTACATAACCTATAACAACCGTCAATACTGTGCTCTTTCGCCGCATACAACATATAGCCACGTACAAAGCAAATGAAGTATTACCCTTGTCAAGTCGGTCATATATCTCTTAGTGTATAGAATATTTCATAGACTGCCATTTATCCGAGACATGCCCATACACTTTAATTTTAACTTATGAGGGGTTGGTACGTTCTATCTTGACTTGGCGCACTCTGCGACATGTTTCAGATCATAATTGAAAGCTACCTTTATGACTACCCAGTTACAGAGTAGTGTTTGAAAACAGTAAAGTGTGACTTTTGTGATCTAGGACTCTACACCAATCTCAGGTCTAAGGGCATAATTATGCATATTATTGTGAGACCACCAAATGGAACTATATTCGGTGTCTCTAGTAGTGGATGGATCCAGTCCCATGTTGTTAACATGTGCCTACATTGTTAGTGTAATATCCAATATTGCTATGATATGTGAAACATCATCATCCATCCAACACATGCGCCACCTTATCTTTACATCACAGGTCTACATGATGAATAGAAGTCATGGATCATATTTAATATAATATCAGTTTGTATCGTGTAGTTTCATTAACAAATCACTTAGCAATAACAAAAAATGACAACCTCATGTAACATATTACTGAAGTATGCAAATCTTAAATGTTGACCTGATGTCATCATCCTATGATTACCTATAAGATATGCATTATCATAAGCCTCCACTCACACTAGAGTCAATCATGCCAGGATCTAATGGCCATTGGTCTTATGTGTGTGTCATACTTTGCTTGTGGAAGTGGCATACTCATTGAATCTGTCATGTTCAATAATGATATGTCGAATCTGGTGATAAGGTTGCAGTATATGGTTAGACATTTGGTGCGAGCTAGACTCCATTGCATGCACGACTGCACCATTATTACCAAAATAGAGTTCAATTGAACTGGATCAGCTAGGGACCATGGCTAATTTAAAACCAAACTTTTTGATCCATAGAACTTCCTTTGTAGCTTCTGAAGTCTCAATATACTTAGTTTTTGTTATTGAATAGACGATCTTTTCTTGTTCGGAACTCTTCAAGCCCATTGTTCCACCATTTAGGATGAATACATATCCCGACTGCGATTTATTATCATCCTTGTCAGTTTGGAAACTAGCATCGGTGTAACAATTTACATGGAGATCTTCTGAACCTCCATAGAATAGGAACATATCCATAGTTCTTTATAATTACTTACTATATTTTTTACTACTACCCAGAGACCATCACATGGGTTTGATTGGTATCTTCTAATAACACTTAGAGCATATGAAATATATGTACATGGAATACATGATAGAGCCAATAGACCAAGTGTACAGGGTGATGTTTACCCAGTCTTGCTCATTAGGTAACAAAACAAATCGATTCATCTTTATGGTTATGCCATATGACATAGGTATGAATTATTTCTTGGAATCATTTGTGCTGAACCTATTCAACTCCTTGTCAAGGTTCATGCTTTGGCTTAATCCGATTAAGCGATAAGATCTATATCTATAATCTTTATACCTAAAATGTAGGATGCTTCTCTAAGGTCATTCATAGAGAAGTTTTCTCGTGGTGAGGCCTTAGCATCCTTCATATATAAAAGAAATATCATTTTCAATTAGTAATATGTCATCCACGTATACAACTAGGAAGATGAGTGTGCTCCCACTAGTTTTGTTATAAATACACGACCCTTCCTCATTTTTATAGAAGCCAAATAATTTACTACCTCATCAAAATAGAGGTTCCATCTTCCAAATGCTTGCTTTGGTCTATATATAAACTTACTAAGTCTATATATATTTTTAATATTTTGTTGGTTGAAAAAACCAATTGTGCCATCTACACATCCTCACTTTGGTTTCCATTAAGTGAAGCCATTTTAACATCCATTTTCTATATCTCGTAATTATAATATGTGACAGTGGCTATAAGGATCCTAATTGACTTTCGCATAGTGACAGTCAATAAAGTTTCGGTATAATCAACATTTAATCTAATGGAAACCTTTTACTACCAGTCATGTTTTATAGATGTTAACATTTCCATCAGTGTCTACCATTTTTCTTGAAAATCTATCTACACTCAATGGCTCTCATGCCATTGGGTGGATCAACCTGATCCCAAACCTGATTTTCTCTCATGCATTCCTTGACGTAGTCACAAATTCGAATGCTAGAGGCGTTGAAGCAAGATTAAAATCTGATCTCGAATCGCATTATATCAAGTCATCGCTTAGATTTTGGTCCCATTATAGTTGTCCAACAACAAGATATAACACTTCCCAATAGTTAGTAGCATTCACTTTAAAGTTATGTGATGTGTTTGTATTGATCTTCATAGTTGAGGTTCTTTATGTTAGCACGTCACAGATTAAACTACCGGCTAGGTCACTGTGGCATTAATAGGAGACGCACCGTATTAAACGCTCATCTCCTATTAGATACCCCCCTGTTTATCCTGGTTGTCGGCTGCATCCTGGAGCTAGCCAGCCAGGATTTGGCAGCCGCATTGCCAGGGTCAGCAACATACTCATACAAAAACATATGTATAGCCAAATGGAGATCACACATTAAATTATTTGACCAATCAAATATTAACAAAGTGTCAATCGTGGTTACCAAGTAACTATTACACAAAGAATGGCTCCCTGTTATCTTGCTTACCAAGTAACTAATTACACAAATCATAACTGTTATCTAATCATGTATATTGTAATAAAATTCTCCCTTTTGATTTCAGAAAAGATGAACCTGCATAGCCTCTCTCTAATGTGATTGAGGTTAGAACCTGTTGCGTTCCTGAAGGCGGTTTCGTAGTCCTGTCACACAATAAAATGAGAATTAGCAAAAGATTAATAATAAAGTAAAATAAATGCACTTACACATACATCGCAATTTGGCTGCTCTCCCAATACAACCATGCTTAAGCAGATATAGAAGCCGCATGTGTTGCCCGGAGCTTGTTGTGGAACATAGAATGTAGTATGATGTTTAAGTTGTCGGCGTTTTCCTTTTGGGTGTCCTCCTTGCACCTTAACCACGTACACGTCAAAAGCCCTAAACAAAAACATTCACAGTTAATGTGAAATTATTGTGCAATGACGAAACAGTCAGAAACTAAAGTGAAGAAGGAACTTACTCATTAAGAACGGCCATGATATCAGTCAAATCACAGGTAAGTCGCTTGCCATATATTGAATCTATTGGCCTTACGGAGTCACAGTACCAAACTTGGTCGTACTTTGTAGAAATTGCTAGGCTTACCTAATGGTTACCCGTGTTGAACGGTACAACTAGGAGCTCCTAATCACTGTAGTGTCTTATTGCCTTGACAAAATATGCAACATCTTTTTGACTGTTGGCCATTAGAAGATTAGTTCTCGTTGATATTTGCAGGTCAAGATATGTAGGAGACTTCTTTCCCGTTCTATGATGAGTAACATGTTACATGTGCCTACACGCAAAATACCAAATTTGTTAGACACATATAACACTTATATTGAGTATATATATTGAAGAACCTAGTTTTTATGGACTTACAATGTGAAGCAGCATATTAGAGAGACATCCAACGCGTCGAGGGTGAAAAGGTCGTAGAGATCGGACCATGAAATGAGAAAGACGCCTTCACCCACCAGAAAGTGCTTTTTCTTGTATCCCACTATTAAATATTGATGTTTTTTTGTAATTTTTGATGTAGTAGTTATCAAGGAGGACACAAGATTTACCACCTTTTTCGAGTGCACTGATAGTTAACATCGGCTTCCCCATTTGAACTTTGGGTTAGCATGCGTCATAGCTGTTGGCAACTTCATGTTAGCTTCTGACTCTTTCAGTGGTTTCTTGCCATTTGTTCCGTTCGACGACATCTTCCGCTGCTGCGGGTGACTCTTGGAATGTACATTGTTCATTGCCTTTGCCTGTGGTTGATCAAGTGTAGGGAGCAGGATACTCCGAGTGCAAGGTGGAGACCGACCCAGCTGCTCTTCAAGTGGAGACTTCTGCGGCAGCTCTAGAATTGGAGATAGATGTGATTGATCTCGAATTGGAGACTTCTGCTACTTCTCTATAATCGTAGGCAACTGCTCTCGAATTGGAGACAGAACCATCTGCTCTGAATTTAGAGACGTAGGCAGACGTGCCTCAGGATACATCGAAGCAGGAGAGGTCAACGCTGTAGCTGCTGCTACTGGGTAAATAACAATAGAAGTCCGTCTCCACTGAACCCTTCTAGCAACTGCATCCCGCATAGT
The DNA here is from genome assembly GCA_030760725.1 of Neostapfia colusana. NCBI lineage: Eukaryota > Viridiplantae > Streptophyta > Magnoliopsida > Poales > Poaceae > Neostapfia > Neostapfia colusana. The sequence continues at coordinate 37,916,649 of JASWHV010000016.1, forward strand.
CAGCGTTGTATCGTCCGGTGCCACTTCGAGCTTTAGGTCTTTCGAATTGTCATGCACCATGTCCACCTTGACCACAACATAGGATGATGTGTCGACCTGAATGTCGTAAAGCATGGTCTAACAAGGATACACTAGCCCTCTCCCGACATCCATTGGAAAGCTTCCTCTGACCATTAGCATAAGGTTGCAAGTTGTTGGCTGAGCCAAGTTATCTATCGTGTCCGGCTCAATTGAAGGTTCAGATGCTGGTGTCTGAAGATCCTCATGTGGTCGTCTATCCCCAGCTGCTGTAGAGGCTAAGCTGCTTCTACGTTCCTCGTCACTTATCGACACATCAAAGTTAGGGAATTGTATACCCCAGGCCTCCAGTATAGGCTTCAAGTATTGTGGAACCTCGCTTCTCGGTTGTCTTTTCAGCTCCTCCATGTCAACCTGTGGTGTCAAGGTTGTTTTTCGCTTCCGATACATAGTTTTATGTTCCGAAAAACCCTCCTTTCATGTTAACTTACTGGAAACACCACGAACGGCCTCGTTGCTCCTTGGTTTGCAGGGCCTTGATGAGGGCATCGTTTTCCCTCTCACCATTTGAGTCTTCGCTGCTCTCCCTCAAGGCCCTCTGAGCGACCCACGGTGCTCTAGCTGTAGTAGCTGACATCGCCTGACTCTGTCAGCTTAGAACGAGCACGCATAAATTATCTCAGCCATCCATGGAAATTGTCGTATGGATTCTGAAGACCTAGCTGGGCTAATCATTCGTCCTCTTGTTGCCACCTCCTTTGTTTTCTGACATAACCTGTGTTGCCGAGGTGGTGGTCAAGCTCGTTTTGCGATCGGAGCCACTTCATATACTCACTGTTCGTAGAAAAGTTCTCTGATTCGCACTTTTCAACAAATCTCGTCCAGTCTTCTTCTGACAAATCTTTATACTTATTGAAGGGGGTGTCTTGGTTCCTCTAAATCTTCACAAGCTTACTCTTGTAGCTCCTCCAAGCATGAGATGATCTTCATAGCTAGCTTCTTCTCCTTCTGCTTTAGCTCTTCCCGATATTGAACGTATGCTTGAATAGAGTTTTCGAAGAGTTTGTCCTTTTCATTTTTGGTCAACTCATCGAATCCCTACAGAGATAGCGACACCCTTTGCCGGGTAGCTAGACCACAAACACTGGACAATCTTGTATTCACTCTCGTGTCCAGGGCTAAGCCTTCGGCATTGGCCTCACCAACACTCATAACGTATGTCGGCCACGACGTCTATGACCTTTTCTTTCATTGACCAGAGGTAGGTTCGGAATGTGAGCCAACCGATGCATCCACTTCATGAGTGTGATGACCCTGCTCCTGCTGAGTTTGCTGCTGAGCCTCTTCATTCTGTTGGTGACTGCTACTGTTGAGGAGTATGCTGTTAAGCCTCTTCAATCTCTTGCTGATGCTCCGACTAAGATATCTTCAAATTTAGTAAAATTCACTGAAATCATATAAAACATTATCAAGTTCCGTCACATTCGCACAAACAGTCACATAAGGGAGCAAATATCTTTCAACTTAATTCAATGAGAACCTTTAGTTGTGTGGCATTTGCAAAGAAGTTGAGACTAGGACTGACCAAGCTCTCTAACAGGCCAGTCATGTGTGTGTTTTTATTGTGTATGAGTTGAATGCAAAAGCATACAAGTTGTATGATCCAGTAAGGAAAAGAGTAATGGTGTCAAGAGATGTGAAGTTTGATGAAAAGAGACGCTGGAACTGGAATTCACATTCTAATTTGCACAAATAGTCAAGGGCTTAATTCATCCCATTAAAAAATCTAGGTACACACTAATGGATGGAAGGAAGAAGTTCCTCTGCTCGATGACAGTAGCGAGATTAGTAGTTGCCAGGTCACTTGTTTTCCTAGATTAGTTATTGGCATCTGTCAGCGAGGCATGAACTACACTGCTGCCTACGCATGTGCGTCTGCTGACATAGCCTGCATGTGCGCGAGCCACTTCCATTTGGGCCGGCAACAGCGAATGGCGATCAAGATTAAGAGACGCGAGGAGGATTAGAAAGGTCCACACCGCCTACGCGCACTTTCATATTTGTTCATGATTTGTTGGTTTGCGGTTTGTTGATAATTTGTTCCAGAGCTTCTGGCCTCGAAGCTGCCATTTAATAAACATACACACCGTATCTTCAAAAAATATCTTCATAAGCGTACACACTTCACCTCGGTTCCTGACGATAGGCAGCAGGCTAGCAGTTGCTGCACGAGCAATCTGTTTGCACGATTCATTTGTCCATCGATTTCGTTGGTCCGCCATGATTTGTTGCTCTTTCCCTCCTTTGCTCTGGCCCGGAATGTCCGTTTCCGTGATGCGCGTGCTTGGCTGATGGCTGGGCCACAGGGTATGCCATGGCCCACCTGGCATACACTGTAGGTCCACCCATGAGTAGCAAGCAGGAGGTGCGCCTGATGAATCCTACATCGTGCGTCCGTTGACATTCGCGTGGAGAGTTGCCATCGCGTGTAGAATTCAAAGCGATACGACCTCATAGTCTTCTGACTATGAGGATCCCTTTCCTTTCTGGACAAGGATCCTCTGACTTAGTTGCATACCTGACATGGTCACTGACGTGTGGGACTGGACCCACATGTCAGTGACCACAGTATATCAGAGGATCTCTTTCCCTTTTGTAGGCTCCACTGGACAGTTAAGCCTGCTAGAATTCTGTTAATTTCATAGCAGCAAGAAGGAGGTGCGCCTGATGAAGCCTACATCATGCGTCCATTGCCATTCGCGCGCAGAGCTGCCATCACCAGCAGAATTCGAAGCGACCTGACCTCATAGTATTCCCCGCACCATTATAACATGCACCTTCCCCTTCTCCGCACCATCACAGTCTTCCTCTTCCCTCTAGTCTTCGTCTTCCTCACCGCACCGTAGCCCTAGTGTTTCTCAATGGCACGACCGAAGTGCTCCCGACCATCCTCTCCACTCACTGTGCCTCAGTCCCCGGCTCCAACTGCACCTCCGTCGCCTTCCTAGGCAGAAGAGAGAGAGTACCTGCGGGGGAAAATCACTCACCTGAAGAGTTTGGTTGCCCTCAGGTCAGAGGGCGATGACCTGAAACTGTTGTACCGGCAGATGGCGAAGGATTTATTTAATAGTACATCTGATGCCATGTGGCTTCTGGGTCTTGGTCCCCTTGCAGAATATACTAGAATGGACACCATAGGCCATTACCTCTTCGGGTTAAGTGCAGTGGCTGGTCATCTTGACGCGATGCGGGAGACGGTCGATGAGGTGCTTAGGGTGGAAGGCCACAGGGAGTTGGTGGAGGTGATCGCTGACAAGTGTGGGGTTCCACCGTGACTGGAGGACTAGGCAATCGTCTGTTGTTTTCTTTTGTTGTTTGTAAAAATGTTATTTTTAATGAATGTTTGTTTGATGATGAATATTTGTTATCGATTCTCGATTGGTTTGTTGTCTTTTTGTTTGATGCTAAATGTGGTTGATGTATACCAGGCCGCGACGGCGTCCGTGACACTGCTCGACTCTGATGAGCTCTCCCGAGGAAAACTAACTCTAATTTTTGGTGTGGAGCATCCTGGCAACTATAGGAGAAAGAAATTGGGAGATTACCGAGAGTGACAGAATTTCAATTTTTAGAGTAGCGTATGAGATTCCCTAGGCAGGGAACATCATGAACTCCATAATCAAATAAGAAACGCTTCATCCACGATGTTACATGCCCAAGGTTGCATACGTTTAGAAATTGTAAATTTAATAATTCTAATCGGAGACGCGCGCGCAACAATTGAAGATGCGCGTATATAAAGCTCGTCTCTCATTTCCTTGTATGGGAGACGAGCCTAATATGGGTGCATCTTGCATTTATTCAGATCGGAGACGCACTATATAGTGGCTCCATAATGTGCGTCTCCTTTGTTTCAGATACAAGACATGCTTACTTAGAGCTCATCTCCCTTTTGCTTCGTTCAGGGCAAACAAGTGCCAGATTCAGTAGTGTGTGCATGTGCATCAGTTGAATATTTTTCTACGCAAAACAATATTTCTACATGTCATGAGTTTGCTTCAGATAATTAGTCTAATCAAGTCAATTCTCTAAGTGACCAAGCTAAAAGATATCTGCACATTATCATCGTACAATTCTCTTTTGGACAATAGCCTTGATGTTTTTATGCTAATGTTGTCTTCTCAAGTTTTGCTCTCGAAACATCAAGAGAAATCGAGTGATGGAAGAACTTACTTTCCAATAAGGGGCATATGCGTTTCGGCCTCTATTTTCAGTGTCAACAGTTAAGTTACCATTATTTTTGAACTTTGCACATTGTCCTGGTTTTGACCCTACTTATTGCATCGTTGCCTCAATTTTATTGAAACAAATTAAAGTTTTTTTATTGAAGTAGGGACAATTGTACAACGACTTGGTGAAAACTGAGGCAATGATGTAAAATTGAATGGATGTATGTAAATTCGTAATTATGGTACAGAGTAGGATTGCTCGTGCATCTACCCTTTCCGGTTGATGAATTGGCTAATGATACCTTGTTATTTCTCTTAATTGCCCGAACACTTTTAATGAATGATGACTAGACAAATAAGGTGAACTGGATTTATTAAGATTTTTTGAAAAAAATTAAAAAACATTCTCCACAGCACATAAATATAGCACATCACATCTATATTTTTATGTTAGAAATTACATGCTGATGTGGTGGTGAGTAGCTCCATCAAAAACAGAACACAAGACATCAAGTGGCCATATTTTTACACATTTAGCATAGTTCAGACATATGACCAATGAAAGTCAAATTTGCACTCAAATGGCCATATTTTCACACATTGAGCATATATCACACAATATTCAATGAAAGTCAAATTTTCACTCAATTGATCATATTTTCACATATTGAGCATATTTCACACAATCATTTTGCTACTTCCCGTTGCGGTATTGTTTTTTTGAAATTCTTAACTTTTTCATGGTGGCCATTGTGCAAGTAAGGAGCTTCATTGGCCGATGGTATTCTTGGCTTGATCATCGAGGTGACGAAAGGAGGAATCTCATCAAATTGATCAAACTCTTCCTCATCGACGGCATTCTCGACTCTGACGATTCGTCGTTTTCCAAGTATAACCATCTTAAATCTTTTATTTGTTGTGTTTGGAACATAGAACACTTGAGCAACGTGTTCTGCTAACACGAAAGGCTCTGACTTATATCCTTGACGGTTAAGATCAACGCTAGTGAACCCGTATTTGTCTTGTACAAAACCCTTGATTCCATCAACCCAGTTGCAAAGGAAAAGAGGAATCTTGAATCTGTGAAAGTAAAGCTCCCAGATCTCTTGTATTTGACCATAGTACATGTTTTTGTCTTGTCCTGTAGCATCATAAGCATAAACACGTACATCAATATTCTGATATGTGCTTTTCTTATCTTGTTGTACAGTGTACAACGTGTATCCATTTATGTCGTACCCTTGATATGACCACGAGCCAACTTTTTTAGATATTCATTTGTTTGAGTATCCGATGAGTGAGAAATCCGATCCCGGAGCTAGCCAATGAATTTTCTCACGTGTTCATTTGCTAACCATGATTCATTGAAGCCAGGATTGTCTCTAAGCAGAACTTCCTTGAGCTCATCGAAGTACTCGGACACACTGGACATTTGTTGCAACACGTGGAAAAGAGCACAGAAGAATAAATGTTGACCTGGAGTTATAGCCTTCTTCCCAATGGTCCCTTTTCCTGTGAGCCCCCCCTCATGATGAGACTTGAGAACACCAATAGGGTTACTCGGGTCAGCGTAGTTTAGAGCCCACTTCACAGCTTCCTCTGTATAGTATACTTGTACCATGCTGCCCTCAGGATAAGCTCGATTTCAAATGAAGGACTTCAGTATGCCGTTGAATCTCTCCGACGCATACATCTCCTTAATAATATGAGTTGTGAAATGGACGCTGATGTCAAAAAAGGCAGGTGGAAAATACATCTCGATGAGGCATAAAGTTTCATAGTGCCTTTTTTCCAATGACGCGAGGGCTGCTTCACTTAATACTTTTTGACCAATTGCATTGAAGAAAAATGAAAAGTTCACTATATCCTCCCGAACATTGACCAGTAGGATATTCTGAATTCCAACAACAACCATCTGTGTAAGCAATACATGGTAATCATGAGACTTCACACCGGGAGCTACTTTTAGATTTGGAAATAAAATAAGCCTTGAGACGTTCGTCGAGTAGCCGGATGGTACTTTCACATTTTTCAATAACCCACAAAACTCTTTCTTCTCATGTTTTGAAAGGGTGATGCATGATATGGGTAGTTCCGTTACTTTTACCGAGTCATCGAGCCACAACCCAGGGCTAATTCCCATTTTGTTTAGATCAGCTCGTGCATGTCCATGGTTCCTAGTTTTCCCATCCGTGTTACGCAATGTCCCGAGTAGGCTCTCACACACATTCTTCTCAATGTGCATCACATCAATCGAATAACGGACGTCTAAGTCTACGGTAGCTTCCAAAAAATCGATTGCTTCTTCCACATGCCATCTTCGCTAGTATTTTTGTCAGTCCTTTTCCGCTTACCAAGGACAACCTGGATATTTTTGACCATTTCATAGACTTCATGACCTATGGGATGGGGTGGAGGACGCCTCTTCTCGGTGTTACCATTGAAATTATCCTTCATACTTCGAAAAGGGTTCTTCATTGAAATATAGCGTCGATGTCCCATGTACACTTTTTTCATGACTCGCTCAAATACTGTGAGTCTGTTTCTCTGAAACAATGTGGACATCCATAACCTACTTTCTTACTCTGTCCGAACAAGTTACGTGCCGCTAGAAAATCACTAATAGTTACAAATAAAATGGCTTTGAGACCAAAGTACTCACGCTTGTGCTCATCCCATACCTGCACTCCCGCTGTACCATAACTCCTTCATATCTTCAACCAAAAGCTTGAAATAAGTGTCAATGTCATTCCTAGTTTGTTGTGGCCCCGGTATCAGTCCTGACACCATAATATATTCCCGTTCGTTGCACAACCAAGGAGGAAGGTTCAAAATCATTAGAACAGTTGGCCATGTGCTATGTGTGCTACTGTTCAAAAAAGGATGTATGCCATCGGTGGTCATTGCGGTCCTAATATTCCTTGGATCAAAGATAAGGTCTTGGTCGAGTAGCTCTGCCTGTGTCGGTTAAGGACCGATGCGTGTGCGGCACCCATGAGCAAGTATTGAGTTGTGTACCGGATGCTTACTGCTTTATGGGAACCAGGAAACCGATGTAACAGGTTAACTGGATTGTAGAGGCATACCACATCGTCTCGTTAGACCTATGAGCCCGAGACGGCGCGACCGGTTCTACAATCGAGTGTCCTGCGAAAGGTTGCAAAATACGACGTAATTAAGGACACCAGATTTGGGTCTTCAGAGGCGGGCATATGTGTCGAGTTATCCGGGTAGTGTTTGATTCGAATCACCGTCCCTCGTGGTTATTGAGTACCGCTTGCTCAGTGTGTTGTGACGTAGTAATTAAGTTATGTGAGAACAGTTTGCAAAGTTTTAATTGCTGCTATGATAATTGGAATTGCATGAAAACCTTGTTTGAAGTAGAGATAGAGCAAAGTAAAGTTAATTTCCACCTTGGGACAAGTAACATTGGAATGAAGCGTTTCTTGTTTGATTGTGGAGTTCCAATGTTGTTGGGCGCAAGGACACTACTATGATGGCTAAAATATGAAAGTTAAGAATGAACTCGTAGGCGAGTCTTTTTGCAAATTACATGTTTAAGTCTTAAGTTACTTTCATGTAGAGTTGCATGCTTAGAAGAGATGGTTAAGTCTTGCTGAGCCTTGTGCTCACTCTTGCTATATGAGTGGTTTTGCAGGTTACCTTCGACGCTTATAAAGAGGGTTGTCCGGTGAGACTCGGAAACTTCCGAGTCGGGTAACACATGGAGAACTAGCCGCTGCCATGTCTTCGTGTTGCTAGCAAGAGGAGTCCGTGGGCTGGACCTCCTCTTGAGTGCATCCTATACGCCATCTTCGCTATAGGTGCAGTTCCGGGTACTAAATCAATAGCAAATTCAATGTCCCGGTCAGGTGGCATACCTGGAAGTTCTTCCGGGAACACGTCTGAATATTCTTGAACCACCGGAATGCTTTCCAACGTCGCTTCTTCGATGTGGTTCAGCACTGCCTTCTCGGTTGCCGGTTGGCAAGAAAGACTACCCCCCTTATTTTAAAGTTTACTCTCGAAATAGAATTCAGAATTGAAAGAAGTGATTTCCCAACTATATGCATCAAGGTGTATGAAACTATATGAGGATGTGAACACGTGCCGAAGCATCTCACATCTCTATACTATGTGTAATTATGGACATTCGCCGAAGTGTCTCACAACTCACAACAAGCACACAAACAAAGCAATCATTACAAAAGTTCAGCACACCACTCTTATTCAAGCTACTACGATGTAAACGTTCCTATTACAGCTTTATTCAATGGAAACCTAAACTTAATGTTGAGAACCGGTGCTGTTCTCGCTGTGTGACGGGGGTGGCCCATAAATGGGCGCATGCCATGGTGAGTCGGCAGTCCATGTAGGGATATATGACGCTGGTGCTCTATTCGCTCCCGCGTTGGTACGAGTCTCCTCTTGTTTCTCCAGCAAATACAGCTTCTTGCGGAGGTAACGGATCTCTTCTTGTGTGCTTGCATAGCGGTTTCCTAACTCCACGAGCAACCTCTGAGACTTATCAGCAGCTTGTGGGTTGGAAAGAGCTCCTCCATGAGGTCCAATGATCACCCTTGTACCTCTCTTCCAAAATGGGTGCAGCTCAAAAGTTGTGTCCTCAAGCTGCTCATGGAAGACATAGCACAGTCCGGTGAGTGCTTCCCATGCAACATCATTGATAGCTTCTGCCCTTGTAGCTCTCCATGTGGGTGCGAAGTACCGGGTGAAAACCCTACCGTTAGATAGGATGGTTAAGTCAGCCTTCCACTCTTCATATCCAAGACGAGGGACTTTCTTGAGAAGATATTCTGGATATAAGCTGCAGCAATCCAGAAATTCTTTGAGCTCCCTAGATATGTGTCCTTCTTCCATTCCGTCGGACAGAAATTCTTGAACTGAATGGTTGGCCCACTCATCACCTTCATTATTGGTCTCGGCAAGGGGTGGCTCCTCCTCGGGTTCATCTCCTCCCGTCATAGCTTCATGAGGCTCCACGGGGTGTAAGCCCACGTGAAACTTCTCCTGAGGTGCGTACCAATGCTATTCTTGTGGATCATCCTCCATATCGTCTTCGAATGGTTCCACCTCTTCTGGGTCCTCTTCCTCATGCATAGAGCTATTAACTTCCTCTTCATCATGAGGTTCCGTCTTCACCTCCTCCCAATATGGTACATCGGACACCTCAATGGGGTTAAGTGGACTCCCAAGTGGTGGTGGACGAGTCCTTATGCGTGTGTTGTGCTCCTGATCACCGGCATCTATAAATAGGACATGAGAAACTTTAGAGAAGGAAAAAATAACTACAAAACTTCAGCAGCTATGGAGCAAGAAAGCAAAGGTGTTGCTGTCCAAAAGAAGAGAAAAAGAGGGGCTGAAAATAGCACTTTGCGGTGGCTGAATTGACAAGTAAAGTGCAGTAGCAAGCAATTTTCGAAAATAGCAGTTTATAGGGGTGTTCCTATGTGTTTTAGAGTGTCAATTCTACCTAGGCTTGCGTCCTACGGTCAACGTGGCTCTGGTACCAATCTGTGACACCCGGTTCCGAAAACAGAACCAAGTTAATGCATACGTGTGCCCAGGATGTTCATCACACATACACATGTAATCCACAAATTGAATTCAGAATATAACCATGAATAAATAGTGTTTAAGTACTTTATTACATCGACTCATTGTCTCACTCATGAAACTCTAACTTATTCTTGCAGCGGAAGTCTCTAAACGACAGCGGAAATAACTAAATAGCAGCAGACTCCATCTTCAACTCCACAGGCATGTTGACGGTAGTTCGCACGCCTAGTACTCCACATGGTCCTCGAAGTACTCATCTCCTGTAGCTGATGTTTATGTGGTAATGCAAGGGTGAGTACATGTCGTACTCAGCAAGTGCGGGAAAAGTATGACATGTAGCTTACAACAAGGTATGGAATAAAAAGGCTCATTGCAGCAAGCAAATTTTATTTCACAAACATGATAAAAACAGCAACTATTTCTAGGTGAGTTTAATCCCATCATAACCATGTTAAATCAGCAACATTCCTTCATCATAATTCACCATTTATCATGTCTCAACCACCTATTAATCTTTCTCAAGTTCATCTCATGCTCATAATTATTCATAACCATCTCATATTCATATAACCAAAAACAAACTCAATGTCATGACTCAAAACAGTCCCAAAACCAATTCAAATGACCATACCATAACCATACCGAATAACCATCCCAAATTTTCCTTCTAATCATGGAAGTTGGCTAGGTGTTTGTGACCGGAAGCACGGCTATCATGATAGTTTTACACTCTGCAGAGGTGGCACCACTTTACCCACAAGTGTGATTTTGTCACCCGTCGGCGACTGCAAAATCTCCATTTTACCAGTACACAACCATCGGTGTATGGCCAAGAGATCACAAAATAGCCTTTACAAAGGGGCTACTAGATGTATGGACTCACTGAGGTTTCACCGGCAGGATCGAATCACCATTCTCCCACCCACGGGCCCCATCTTGTGCCATGCAGTTCCCAGGGCAGTCCTCTCTCGACTCCCATTCCCCGCGCCGTCCACAGTCCATAATAAGCTAGCAACACACCTAATTAATCAGCTAAGCCGCACCCATACTTGGCCTTGTGGTGGCACTGTTTTCCTGGCATATTCTCGCATGAACCGGTCTTTAGATCTACGGCAAGTCCCACCATCTCATCCAGCAACATTCACGAACCAAGCTTGCCTAGATCTCCCCGATTCAATGCCCATTAACATCATTAAGATCTCATCATCATTATTCATATGAGTGCAGTAGCTAAACATGTTTTATTTCAGCTTCCCGTATCCCGTGAATTAAGCGAAGCAAAAACGAAAAATGACCATACCCGGCTCATCAAATTTCCCGGCGACAAGGATGGTTAACAAAACTAGTAAACTCCTAGAAAAGGGTGTCCCATCAATTTGACTCAAGCATATGAGTTTTCGCAAACAAAACAGTTTCGAAACATGGGATCAATATGGTCAAGGGGCACTTGCCTTGCTCCCTGGTTTTTTTTGTTCGAGTGTCTCGAAGTCTTGGTGCTGTAGTTCCTCGTAGATGGCCTCTTGAGCTTGTTCTTCTACTCACGATCACGCAGATACAAAATTCACAGCAATCAATCATCATGCACAAACTTTACTCAAGATGCAATGGGGTAGATGAATGCAAATCCTATGGTGCACTTTTATTAAACCAGTTTGTATGTGTTCTTGCATGTTTTAATGGGCTTTCATGGGGTTTTATGATGAACAAAGGTGCTGGGATGAAGTGTGGACGTGGTTATGATCTTGACTCAAGATCTAGATCAATTCCACCGTCAAAAACCGATCAAAACACGCTCTGTACACACGTAAAAGTTTCTGCTCGAAGGGGGCGAAGAAAACGGATGCGTAGAAACAGCGGCGACGTCGTAAGATGGGTAATGGGGACCTACCTCACTTCCTTTATGTGTCAGGGCCTTCCTCCTAGCAATGGGAGCAGTGGGAAATTTTTCTATGGAAAATTCTGGTAGGACAGATCATCAGGCTTCTTCTCCGGCGATGGCGGGGCTCGACGGGGCTCGACGGCGGCCAAATTCCGGCAAGGGGGGGGGACTTGGCGACTTGGCAGCAAGGAAGGGGGCTTGGAAGAAGGGGGGGACGACCAAAAGAGAGAGGGTCGGCCAAGGGGGTGGGGGTTATATTTATAAGGGGGAAAAGGAGAGTCCTACTCCAATTGGAGCTCAAATAAGAGTCCTATTCATTTTTTTTGGATCTTAACAAACTGATCTCTTGTGGTGCGGCAGCCTTGGGGATTTTATACCCAAAATATGGGCAAAACTCCCTTTTTAAGAATTGGGGAATTTAAAAATTTTGGGGGAAATTTGGGGAAATTTGGGAATGGCTCATTTCAGCTATCTTTTCCCATTCCTCACCATTTCTATGTCCCATTCTCCATTTCTACATTCCCCTCTCCATTTCTATGTCTCATTCTCCATTTCTACATTCTCCTCTCCATTTCTATTTACCATTCTCCATTTCTACATTGCCCTTCTCCATTTCTATGCCCCATTCTCCATTTCTATATTCCCTTCTCCATTTCTGTGATTTTCCCTCCATTTCGATGGTTCCTTCCTCCATTTCTATGGTTCTTTCTCCATTTCTATGGTTCCGTCCTCCATTTCTATGGTTCTTTCTCCATTTCTATGGTTCTTTTCTCCATTTCTATGGTTCTTTCTCCATTTCTATAGTTCTTTCTCCATTTCTATAGTTCTTTCTTCATTTCTAGGGTCCTTTCTACATTTCTACTTCTTTTATAATGCTTCTCTACATGAAAAATGTATGCAATGCATGGAAATTAATTTGAGGGTGTCACAAACCTACCCCCCTTAAACTGAATCTTGCCCTCGAGATTCGATAGAGTGGAGAATAGATGAGGGAATTCTGCCTTGAGGTCTTCCTCATGCTCCCATGTAGTTTCGGCTTCCGTGTGATGGCTCCACTTTACCTTGCACCAACGGATTACTTTGTTTCTCGTGACCCTTTCCTTAACATCCAAGTTTTTGACGGGGTGTTCCACATAGGTTAGATCACATCGGTACTTGTTCTTCCTGTACTCTTAAGCACGTCTTGAGTTGGGATACGTGAAACACGTCATGCACGTCGGAGAGGTGCGTTGGCAGCTCTAGTTGATAGGCTACTTCTCCTCGCTTGTCCAAAATCTTGAATAGCCCGATATAGCAAGGTGCTAACTTGCCTTTGATGTTGAACTGTCGTTGGCCTCGGATAGACGATACTTTAAGATACACAAAGTCTCCCACTTCAAAGGTCAATCTTCTTCGCCTGTTGTCCGCATAACCTTTTTGTCGTGACTGAGCAGCCTTCAAGTTTTCTTGTATTGTTTGGACTTGCTTTTCGGCGTCTTGTTGCACTTCTGGTCCAAACACTTGGCTCTCTCCGGTCTCATTCTAGAACAGCGGCGTTCTACACATTCTACCATACAATGCTTCGAAAGGTGACATCTTCAAGTTGGCTTGGTAGCTGTTGTTATATGACAATTCAGCGTACGACAGGCTCCTATCCCAACTACGCCCATGTTTCAAAGCGCAAGCTCTCAACATGTCTTCCAAAATTTGGTTTGTCCTCTCCGTTTGCCCGTCGGTTTGTGGATGATAAGCGGAGCTGAAATTCAGTCGTGCACCCATGGCTTCATGCAGCTTCTTCTAGAACCTAGAGGTAAATTGAGAACCCCGATCTGAAACTATCCTCTTCAGAACTCCATGGCGACACATGATTTTCTCCATATACAGCTCGGCTAGTTGTGCGACGCTGTACTTGGTTTTAACAGGAAGGAAATGGGCTGTTTTTGTCAATCGGTCCATGATAACCCAAATATAGTCGTAACCTGATTGAGTACGTGGCAATCCGACGATGAAATCCATGATGATGTATTACCACTTCCACTCAGGTACTTTTAATGGCTGCAACAACCAAGTGGGTTTTTGATACTCGGCCTTCACTCGTTGGCACGTGTCGCATAAGGCAACATATTCAGTTATGTCCCTTTTCATAATATCCCACCAATAGCAAGTTTTCAGGTCCTTGTACATCTTTGTATAGCGGGGGTGTATGGAATAAGGTGAATCATGTGCCTCCTTTAATATCGTGTCGTGGATGTGCTTCACGTTAGGCACACAAATCCTTTTCCCTAACCAAAGAATGCCTTTCTCGTCTTCCTTGAAATCCTTTTCTATGCCTTGTCGGATTCTTTCCTTGATTTCCTCGATTTCCTCATCCGTTACTTGGCCATCTCGTATCTCTTGTTCCAGGGAGGAGTTCAGTTCCATCACCTCCATCTCGTTCAAGAACCCGAGATGTAACCGTTTGAACTCCTTTCGTAGCTCGGGTGGCAGCTCCCGAACCGTGAGTTGGTGACATGCCCCCTTTCGGCTCAACGCATCAGCTACTACATTGGCCTATCCGGGGTGATAGTTGAATCCAACATCATAATCCTTGATGAGTTCCAACCATCGATCTTGCCTCAAATTCATATCCGTTTGCGTGAATATATACTTGAGGCTTTTGTGATCCGTATAGATCTCACATCGGTGGCCAAGGATATAATGTCTCCAAATCTTCAAGGCATGTACCATGGCTGCAAGTTCCAAGTCATGTGTGAGGTAATTCAGCTCATGTTTCTTTAGTCGTCTCGATGCATAGGCTACCACTTGTCCTTCTTGCATGAGCACACATCCAAGCCCTTGTCTTGATGCGTCACAATATATATCGAAGCTCTTGCTCACGTCCGGCAATATCAAAACCGGCACTGTGGTTAATCTCTTGTTTAGCTCCTCAAAGCTTTCTTGACATGCTGGTGTCCACTGAAGTGCTTTACCCTTCATTAGCAATTCAGTCATAGGCTTTGCTATTTTGGAGAAATCCTTGATGAACCGGCGGTAGTATCCAGCCATCCCAAGGAAACTTCGAATATCTCTCACATCCTGCGGTTGGTTACACTTCAGAACATCTCCCACTTTTCCGAGATCAACCGATACTCCTCCCTCGGAGATGATGTGGTCTAGGAACTATATCTCCTTTAGCCAAAATAGATACTTGCTGAACTTAGAATACAATTGATGCTCTCGCAGTTTCTGCAATGTTCACCTCAAGTGTTCTTCGTGTTCTTCCTCGCTTTTCAAATACACCATGATGTCGTTGATGAAAACCACGACGATCTTGTCCAAGTACTCCATGAAGACCTTATTCATGAGGTACATAAAGTATGCGGGTGCATTCGTTAACCCAAAAGACATAACGGTATATTCAAACGAACCATACCGTGTTCGAAATGCAGTCTTGGGTATGTCGGAGGGCTTAATCTTCAGCTGGAAGTATCCCAACCGAAGATCAATCTTGGAGAAAATTTGGGCACCTTTCATTTGGTCGAACAGGTCCTCTATACGGGCAGCGGGTATTTATTCTTGATCGTCACCTCATTGAGAGACCTATAATGCACACACATCCTTTAGGTCCCATCCTTCTTGTCTACGAAGAGCACGGGGACTCCCCATGGTGACGAGCTTGGGTGTATAAAACCCTTTTCTAGCTGCTCCTGAATTTGCTTCTTGAGCTCCACTAGTTCATTAGCGGGCATCCTATACGGCCTCTTCGCTACAGGTGCAGTTCCGGGTACTAAATCAATAGCAAATTCAATGTCCGGTCAGGTGGCATACCTGGAAGTTCTTCCGGGAACACATCTGAATATTCTTGAACCACCGGAATGCTTTCCAACGTCGCTTCTTCGATGTGGTTCAGCGCTGCCTTATCGTTGCCGGTTGGGCTGACTCGAACTCAATGCGAGTACCGTGCTCATTTGTCAACTGCACGCTCCTCTCAGCACATTGAATCACTCCGTTGTGCTTGATTAACCAATCCATTCCAAGTATTATGTCAATCCCTTGGGACTCTAAGACAATAAGGTTGGCAAGAAAGACTACCCCCCTTATTTTAAGGTTTACTCTCGAAATAGAATTCAGAATTGAAAGAAGTGATTTCCCAACTATATGCATCAAGGTGTATGAAACTATATGAGGATGTGAACACGTGCCGAAGCATCTCACATCTCTATACTATGTGCGGGTATGGACATTCGCCGAAGTGTCCCACTACTCACAACAAGCACACAAACAAAGCAATCATTACAAAAGTTCAGCACATCACTCTTATTCAAGCTACTACGATGTAAACGTTCCTATTACAGCTTTATTCAATGGAAACCTAAACTTAATGTTGAGAACTGGTGCTTTTCTTGCCGTGTGACGGGGGTGGTCCATACATGGGCGCATGCCATGGTGAGTCAGCAGTCCATGTAGGGATAGATGACGCTGGTGCTCCATTGGCTCCCGCGTTGGCACGAGACTCCTCTTGTTTCTCCAGCAAATACAGCTTCTTGCAAAGGTAACGGATCTCTTCTTGT
Source organism: Neostapfia colusana (assembly GCA_030760725.1). Lineage (NCBI taxonomy): Eukaryota > Viridiplantae > Streptophyta > Magnoliopsida > Poales > Poaceae > Neostapfia > Neostapfia colusana. The sequence goes on from JASWHV010000016.1 coordinate 37,932,881, forward strand.
GTGCTTGCATAGCGGTTTCCTAACTCTACGAGCAACCTCTGAGACTTATCAGCAGCTTGTGGGTTGGAAAGAGCTCCTCCATGAGGTCCAATGATCTCGTTGTACCACTCTTCCGATATGGGTGCAGCTCAAAAGTTGTGTCCTCAAGCTGCTTATGGAAGGCGTAGCACAGTCCGGTGAGTGCTTCCCATGCAGCATCATCGATAGCTTCTGCCCTTGTAGCTCTCCATGTGGGTGCAAAGTGCCGGGTGACAACCCTACCATTAGATAGGATGGTAATGTCAGCCTTCCACTCTTCATATCCAAGACGAGGGACTTTCTTGAGAAGATATTCTGGATATAAGCTGCAGCAATCCAGAAATTCTTTGAGCTTCCTAGATATGTGTCCTTCTTCCATTCCGTCGGACCAAAATTCTTGAACTGAATTGTTGGCCCACTCATCACCTTCATTATTGGTCTCAGCAAGGAGTATCTCATCCTCGAGTTCATCTCCTCCTGTCATAGCTTCATGAGACTCCACGGGGTGTAAGCCCGCGTGAAACTCCTCCTGAGGTGTGTACCAATGCCATTCTTATGGATCATCCTCCATATCGTCTTCGAATGGTTCCACCTCTTCCGGGTCCTCTTCCTCATGCATAGAGTTATTGACTTCATCTTCATCATGAGGTTCCGTCTTCACCTCCTCCCAATATGGTCCATCGGACACCTCAATGGGGTTAAGTGCACTCCCAAGTTGTGGTGGACGAGTCCTTATGCGTGTGTTGCGATCCTGATCAACGGCATCTATAAATAGGACATGAGAAATTTTATAGAAGGAAGAAATAACTCCAAAACTTCAGAAGCTATGGAGCAAGAAAGCAAAGGTGTTGCTGTCCAAAAGAAGAGAAAAAGAGGGGCTGAAAATAGCACTTTGCGGTGGCTGAATTGACAAGTAAAGTGCAGTAGCAAGCAATTTTCGAAAATAGCAGTTTATAGGGGTGTTCCTATGTGTTTTAGAGTGTCAATTCTACCTAGGCTTGCGTCCTACGGTCAACGTGGCTCTGGTACCAATCTGTGACACCCGGTTCCGAAAACAGAACCAAGTTAATGCATACGTGTGCCCAGGATGTTCATCACACATACACATGTAATCCACAAATTGAATTCAGAATATAACCATGAATAAATAGTGTTTAAGTATTTTATTACATTGACTCATTGTCTCACTCATGAACCTCTAACTTATTCTTGCAGCGGAAGTCTCTAAACGACAGCGGAAATATCTAAATAGCATCAGGCTCCATCTTCAACTCCACAGGCATGTTGACGGTAGTTCGCACGCTTAGTACTGCACATGGTCCTCGAAGTACTCATCTCCTGTAGCTGATGTTTATGTGGTAATGCAAGTGTGAGTACATGTCATACTCAGCAAGTCCGGAAAAAGTATGACATGTAGCTTACAACAAGGTATGGAATAAAAAGGCTCATTGCAGCAAGCAAATTTTATTTCACAAACATGATAAAAAAGCAACTATTTCTAGGTGAGTTTAATCCCATCATAACCACGTTAAATCAGCAACATTACTTCATCATAATTTACCATTTATCATGTCTCAACCACTCATTAATCTTTCTCAAGTTCATATCATGCTCATAATTATTCATAACCATCTCATATTCATATAACAAAAACCACTCAATGTTATGACTCAAAACAGTCCAAAAACCAATCCCAATGACCATACCATAACCATACTGAATAACCATCCAAATTTTCCCTCTAATTATGGAAGTTGGTCAGGTGCTTGTGACCGGAAGCACGACTATCATGATAGTTTTACACTCTGCACAGGTGGCACCACTTTACCCAAAAGTTCGTGATTTCGTCACCCGTCGGCGACTGCAAAACCTCCATTTTACCAGTACACAACCATCAGTCTATGGCCAAGAGATCACAAAATAGCCTTTACAAAGGGGCTACTAGATGTATGGACTCAATGAGGTTTCACTAGCAGGCTCGAATCACCATTCTCCCGCACACGGGCCCCATCTTGTGCCATGCAGTTCCTAGGGCAGTCCTCTATCGACTCCCATTTCCCGCGCCATCCACGGTCCATAACAAGCTAGCAACACACCTAATTAATCATCTAAGCCGCACCCGTACTTAGCCTTGTGGTGGCACTGTTTTCCTGGCATATTCTCGCATGAACCGGTCCTTAGATCTACGGCAAGTTCCACCATCTCATCCAACAACATTCATGAACCAAGCTTGCCTAGATCTCCCTGATTCCATTCCCATTAATATCATTAAGATCTGATCATCATTATTCATATGAGTGCAGTAGCTAAACATGTTTTATTTTAGCTTCCCGTATCCCGTGAATTAAGCGAAGCAAAAAGGAAAAATGACCATACCCGACTCATCAACTTTCCCGGCGACAAGGATGGTTAACAAAACTAGTAAACTCCTATAAAAGGGTGTCCCATCAATTTTACTCAAGCATACGAGTTTTCGCAAACAAAACAGTTTCGAAACATGGGATCAATATGGTCAAGGGGCACTTGCCTTGCTCCCGTGGTTCTTGTTGTTCGAGTGTCTCGAAGTCTTGGTGCTGTAGTTCCTCGTAGATGGCCTCTTGAGCTTGTTCTTCTACTCACAATCACGCACATACAAAATTCACAACAATCAATCATCATGCACAAACTTTACTCAAGATGCAATGGGGTAGATGAATGCAAATTCTATGGTGCAGTTTTATTAGACCAGTTTGTATGTGTTCTTGCATGTTTTAATGGGCTTTCATGGGGTTTTATGATGAACAAGGGTGCTGGGATGATGTGTGGACGTGGTGATGATCTTGACTCAAGATATATATCAATTCCACCGTCAAAAACCGATCAAAACACGGTCTGTCCACACGTAAAAGTTTCTGCTCGAAGGGGGCGAAGAAAACGGATGCGTAGAAACAGCGGCGACGTCATAAGATGGGTAATGGGGACCTACCTCACTTCCTTTTGGTGGCAGGGCCTTCCTCCTAGCAATGTCAGCAGTGGAAATTTTTCTATGAAAAATTTTGGTAGGACAGATCATCGGGCTTCTTCTCCGGCGACGGTGGGGCTCGACGGGGCTCGACGGCGGCCAAATTCCGGCAAGGGAGGGGGGAACTTGGCGACTTGGCAGCAAGGAAGGGGGCTTGGCAGAAGGGGAGAACGACCAAAAGAGAGAGGGGTCGGCCAAGGGGGTGGGGGTTATATTTATAAGGGGGAAAAGGAGAGTCCTACTCCAATTGGAGCTCAAATAAGAGTCGTATTCAATTTTTTGGATCTTAACGAACTGATCTCTTGTGGTGCGGCAGCCTTGGGGATTTTATCCCCAAAATGTGGGGAAAATTCCCTTTTTTTGGGATTTGGGGAATTTAGAAATTTTGGGGGAAATTTGGGAATGGCTCATTTCAACTATCTTTTCCCATTCCTCACCATTTCTATGTCACTTGCTCCATTTCTACATTCCCCTCTCCATTTCTATGTCCCATTCTCCATTTCTACATTCCCCTCTCCATTTTTATGTCCCATTCTCCATTTCTACATTCCCCTCTCAATTTTTATTTCCCATTCTCCATTTCTACATTGCCCTTCCCCATTGCTATGCCCCATTCTCCATTTCTATATCCCTTTCTCTATTTTTGTGGTTTTTTCTCCATTTTTATGGTTCCTTCCTCCATTTCTATGGTTCTTTCTCCATTTTTATGGTTCCTTCCTTCATTTCTATGGTTCTTTCTCCATTTCTATGGTTCTTTTCTCCATTTCTATGGTTCTTTCTCCATTTCTATAGTTCTTTCTCCATTTCTATAGTTCTTTCTCCATTTCTAGGGTCCTTTCTACATTTCTACTTCTTTTATAATGCTTCTCTACATGAAAAATGTATACAATGCATGGAAATGAATTTGAGGGTATTACACTGGGCGAGCGGCTCGGCCCCATGACACGGGGCGGGGTCCCCCACAATAGTTTATCAGCATTTCGTCAAACTAAAATCTGAAGAAAAACCCATAAAAGTCAAGTTTTTAGGCTTTCAAGTAGGCTGACCGGACTATTCCGCCCCTGAGCCAGACTAGTACGGCCCCTGTGTTCTAATCTCGTTTAATTAAGTCATTTCAGATAGAAGAAGAAGAAGAAGAAGAAGAAGAAGAAGAAGAAGAAGAAGAAGAAGAAGAAGAAGGATCAAGAAAGGAGTGGTCAACCGGACTACTCCCAATATCCTTTCAACTATGAGCCATTAACCTCTAACAACCATTACTTGTCTATTCCTCTTAGCAAACCTCCTCAGTTCGATGGAAATGATTACTCCATGTGGAAGCATAATATGAAGATGTATCTAATCTCCTTAAACCCTAGCTTGTGGCAAATTGTTCTAACAGGTGTCCATCTTCCAAGGAATGAAGAAGACGTTACCACAGAGCAATCCATCCTACTTTATTGCAATGCTCAAGCAGTTGGGGTCATCACCTCATCCTTGACTCGAGATGAGTTCAACCGAGTCGATGGATTGGAGGTGACCAAATACATATGGGACACACTCAAGACGGTGCATGAAGGCAACCGAGTCATTAGGGAGGCCAAGATCGAGATGATCGAAGGAGAGCTTGGGAGGTTCACCATCATGGATGGTGAGTCCCCTCAAGACATGTACAACCGTCTCAAGGTCCTCGTCAACAAGATCCGATCTTATGGACGCACCCGGTGGACGGATCATGAGGTAGTGAAGAGGATGATTCGGGCATTCATGCCTCGAGACATTGCTCTTTGCTCCTTGATCCGTGAGAGTCCGGGATATGCTCAAATGATCCCGAAGGAAGTGCTTGGAAGAATCATCAACAATGAGATGATGCAGAAGGAAGCCATGTTCTACAACGACCTCCAAAGGCTCGCCTCCTCCAAGAAGAAAGATGTTGCTTTCAAAGCAACATCCTCATCACAAGACTTTGAAGCAAGTGATGATGAGAGTCTCGACACCAATGAAGAAGAGGCGCTCTTCCTCAACAAATTCAAAAGGATGATGAGAAGGAGGAAGGGGAGCAACCACTATGAGAACAATAACAAGGAAAGGTCCAAGCCCAAGACGAAAAGAGCATGCTACAACTGTGGTGAATATGGATACTTCATTGTGGATTGTCCATATGAAGAGAGCAAGAAGAAGAGAGATGGCAAGTCCCAAGAGAAGAAGTTCTTCAAGAAGAAGAAGCAATCGGGACATGCTCACCTTGGGAAGGAATGGGACTCAAACGAAGACTCATCCTTCGAGGATGAAGAGAAAGTGGCAACACTTGCCATTGGAAGGAGCAAGCTCTTCCCCAACCTTGAAGACTTCAAGTCTACATGTCTCATGGCTATGGAGGGAAGAAGAAAGGTTAAATCTAATCCATCCTCCTCTACTTCTTCACTTGATAGCTTTGATAGTAGTAGTGAAAACGAATCCGTGCTCAAGGATCTAAGTAGGAGCACCTTGAAAAAGATGAGCTTGTTGTCGGAGGAAATCTTCGAGAAGGAGGAACTCATCAACCGTCAAGAAGACATGCTCATCCTTGAAAAGGAGAGATGTCATGAGCTTGAAGAGCTCCTTGAGGTTGAAAGGGAAAGAAGCACGACACTTGAGCGCAAACTTGCTTTGAGCAAGGAAACTTGCTCAAATCTTGAGGACACAACTATTGTGCTCAAGGATGAAATTTTTAACTTGACAAAAGTTAACAAGATTCTTGAAACACAAGTTGAGTCTATCAAGATCAATGCACCTTCCTCCTCTATGATTCCACCCTCCTCAAAGAAATCTTCCAAATCAACTCAAACTTGCAAGTGCTCAAACTTAATCCTAAAACTTAAGGATGAACTCAAATTGGCACAAAACAAGCAATCACCGAAAGGTGGGATCTTTGACAAGGAGAAATTGGCATATGCACGAAGTGCATATACCAAGGTAAGACCTCCACATGTCAAAGATGGTCTTGGCTATTCTCGGGAGTGGAAGCAACATGCTAAAACTCTCAAGAATGGGAAAGACTTGATTGTTTTGGTGAAGGAGGGTTCATCCAACAAAGAAAATGAAAATAGCATTGCAAACTCATCTAACATGCCTAAAAATGAACCTCATCCCTTGTTCCATGATTTTGAAGCTTCATATATTTTATTGAGGAACAAATTTGGAAAGACCTATGCTAGGTATGTTGGGCCACTCCGTAAGAGTCCAAAACCTTGCGTGTGGGTGCCCAAGTGCCTCTTGACTAACATGAAAGGACCCAACTCCGTTTGGGTACCTAAAGGTAAGGCATACTCCTCCGGTGGATCAAAATGGGTGCTCGAAAGTGGATGCACCAATCATATGACCGGAGAGAGAAGGATGTTTGTAGAGTATGAGGAAAATGAAGATCCATGTGAAGGAATATACTTTGGGGACAATAGCCAAAGGAAAATCCTTGGCATAGGTAAAATTTCCATTTCTCCCCATCATACTCTTTCCAATGTTTTGCATGTTGACTCCCTTGATTATAACCTTCTATCCATATCCCAACTATGTGATAAAGGTTATACATGTGTTTTCACTAACGAGGGTGTGACTGTCTTAAGAAGAAGCAATGAATCAATCGCCTTTAAAGGCGTGGTCAAGGGAAAGCTTTACCTTGTGGATTTCATCATGGATAAAGCTTAACTTGACACGTGTTTAATGGCAAAGACCAACATGGGATGGCTTTGGCATAGGCGGCTAGCCCAGGTTGGGATGAGAAACTTGCAAAAACTTCTGAAGGGAGAACACATTCAAGGTTTAAAAAATGTTGTTTTGATAAAGACAGGCCATGTAGTGCTTGTCAAGCTAGAAACAAAGTTGGAGCTCAACATCCATCCAAAAATGTCATGACAACTACAAGACCTTTGGAGCTACTTCACATGGACCTCTTCAGTCAAATCGCCTACATAAGCATCGACGGTAACAAATATGGTCTTGTAGTTGTAGCGCTTCACTTGGGTGTTCTTTTTGCATGACAAAGGCGAAACTCAAGGTGTGCTCAAGAAATTCTTGAGGAGAGCTCAAAACGAGTTCTCCTTCAAAATCAAGAACATAAGGAGCGATAATGGCACCGAGTTCAAGAACACTCAAGTGGAAGAATACTTGGATGAAGAAGGCATGAGTTTTCAGCCCCCTACTCCCCTCAACAAAATGGGGTGGCTGAAAGGAAGAATAGGACTCTTATTGAGATGGCAAGAACCATGCTTGATGAGTACAAGACGTTGGACCGGTTTTGGGCGGAAGTGGTTAACACCGCTTGCCATGCCATAAACCGGTTGTACATTCATCGACTTTTGAAGAAGACGTCTTACGAACTTCTAACCGGTAACAAACCCAACATCTCTTATTTTCGTGTTTTTGGGAGCAAGTGTTATATTCTCAACAAGAAGCCTAGGACTTCAAAGTTTTCTTCAAAGTCCGATGAAGGTTTCAACAAATCTTTCAGAATTGTTAAAATAGCGAGAGACGTAGTGTTTGATGAGACTAATGGCTCCCAAGTGGAGCAAGTTGATCAAAGTGTGCTAGATAGAGAAGAGGCTCCACAAGAAGCACTTAAAAGGATGGCACTTGGAGACATTTCCCCTCAAGAACATCCTCAAGACTCAAATGATCATCCAACAAACGAAGATACGTCTCCTTGCCATGATCAAGCTCAAGATGAGCAAGGCCAACCTCAACAAGATCAAAATGATCAAAGTCAAGAAGGAGGATTGGATAAAGGGGGAGATGAAGAAAAGAACGATGATGAAGATCAAAGAGTCCAACCACCTCATCCAAGAGTGCGCCAAAGTGTTCAACGGGATCATCCTGTCGACAACATACTAGGAGACATCTCCAAAGGGGTAACCACTCGTTCTCGAATGGCTAACTTTTGTGAACATTACTCTTTTGTTTCCTCTTTGGAGCCTCGCAAGGTAGAAGAAGCACTTCAAGATCCGGATTGTGTGGTGGCCATGCAAGAGGAACTCAACAATTTTGAAAGAAATCAAGTATGGAAACTCGTGAAGCGACCCAACACCAATGTTGTGGGAACCAAGTGGGTATTCCGCAACAAGCAAGACGAGTATGGGGTTGTAACAAGAAACAAGACAAGACTTGTTGCAAAGGGATATGCACAAGTTGAAGGTTTGGATTTCGATGAAACTTTTGCTCCCGTAGCAAGGCTTGAATCAATTCGTATCTTGCTTGCCTTTGCTACTCACCATGATTTCAAGCTATACCAAATGGATGTGAAAAGCGCTTTCCTCAACGGTCCAATCAAAGAGGAAGTGTACGTGGAGCAACCATCTGGATTTGAGGATGATAAGTATCCTAACATGTATTTAAACTTCAGAAAGCCCTCTATGGCCTGAAACAAGCTCCTAGATCTTGGTATGAGTGTCTTAGAGACCTTCTCATTAAAAATGGTTTTAGGATAGGGAAGGCCGACTATACACTCTTCACTAAGCATTTTAACGATGATTTATTTGTGTGCCAAATATATGTCGATGACATTATATTTGGTTCTACTAACAAAGCTTTTTGTGATGAGTTTTCAAAGATAATGACCAAAATGTTCGAGATGTCAATGATGGGGGAATAGAAGTTCTTCCTAGGATTTCAAGTCAAACAACTCAAGGAAGGAACATTCATAAGCCAAACCAAGTATACTCAAGACATACTCAAGAGGTTCGACATGGACAAAGCCAAACCCATCAAGACTCCAATGGGAACCAACGTACACCTTGACCTCAATGAATATGGTACAAGTGTGGACAAAAAGGTATTTCATTCCATGATAGGTTCCTTGCTTTACCTTTATGCATCTAGGCCCGACATAATGCTTAGTATGTGTATGTGTGCATGGTTCCAAGCCGCTCCTAAGGAGTGTCACTTGACAGCCGTTAAGAGGATTCTTAGATATTTGGTTCACACTCCTAACCTAGGACTTTGGTATCCCAAGGGATCCAAGTTCAATCTCATCGGATACTCCGATGCCGATTATGCCGGTTGTAAGGTAGATAGGAAGAGCACGTCCGAGACTTGCCAATTCCTTGGTAGGTCCTTGGTTTCGTGGTCTTCAAAGAAACAAAACTTCATTGCCATATCCATAGCCGAAGCGGAGTACGTCACAGCCGGAAGTTGTTGTGCACAACTACTATGGATGCGTCAAACTCTTAGGGACTATGGTTACACCTTGAGCCATATTCCACTCCTATGTGACAATGAGAGTGCCATCAAGATTGTTCAACCAAACACATTGATATCCGTCACAATTTCCTGCATGATCACTCTATTAAGGGAGATATCGTTGTCTCTCATGTTAGGAGTGAGAAGCAATTGGCGGATATCTTCACCAAACCCCTTATGAGAAACGTTTTTGTGACCTAAGGAGTGAACTAAATATCCTAGATTTTCAAAACGTTGCTTGAGCCGTGCACATCTGTTTGTTACATGTATATAAACTTCAAAAATCGCATGCTTTCAAAATTCTACCCTAATCTCTCTTACTCTATGAAAACTATGTTCAAAAGGATTCTTTGTCAAATATGGTAATTGTTTGGTTGATGTATGCTTACTGACCATGTTTGTCAAAGATATTTGTAAAACCTTGTCCAAAAAAGGATCGTATTCTTGAGCTAAAATTCAAATTATATGAAATTTCAGCCTATAGCCGGACTAGTCCGCTCCATGGGCCGGACAAGTCCGGGATGTCTAGGTCGGACTTCTCAGCGGACAAGTCCCAACCAAACTAGTCCGCCTAGGAGGTGGGACAAGTTCGGCACCGGAGAAGTCCGACTCTGGTCCATCGACCGGACTTATCTGTGCATCAGGCCAGACTAGTCCGGCCCCTGGGGACTTAACCTCCCACGGGCGGCCAGACCACCCCTCTCTCTTCACTTTGAACTCTCAACTCTCTCTCAAAGTGGGAACCGCCCCGCATTGGTGATTTTAGCTTTTCTCCACCAAAAATCTTGTCCAATCCACGGATTGGTGCCCTTAGGAGTGCGGAAATCCTTCCCTGTGCTTCGTTGCTCAAGTTTCGCCTCCGATTTCATCACATTTAGAGATTTGAAGAGGTATTCTTGACCTACCCAAATTGCTCTCCTTTTCTTCATTCTTATGTTTTTGCTAGAAACCTCTTCACAAATGTTGTTCCTCATGTCATTGCCATCATAGCTTAGAAGTATTGCGACTTGATTCGAAGTCTTTGCGAAACATTATTAGGGTTAGGGTTCTTCCTGTGTAACTCGGACTAGTCCAGTTTCTGGGCGGACAAGTCTGTTCTCGGGCGGACTAGTCCGGCCCCTTAATGGACAAGTCCGGTCTACACAGGACAAACCCCAACTTTAGCCATTTTTAGTGAATTCTTTTGCAATATTCCACTTCCTTGACCTCTTGTCTCTTGTTTCTCAGGTGATATGCCAGACTCTGACCACGGCTCCCCTCTTGCAAATCTCGAGGCCGAGGAGGCTCGACAAGCCCTCCATCGGTGCATTGCCGAAGAGAGGGCGACAAAGGAGGCTCAAGCGGCTAAGGATGTCGTCATTCGAGAGGCAAGGACAAAGAAGAGACATGATCTTGAAGAGTAGGCACAGATTGCCAAAGCCGTTGAAGAATACTTGGCGGATCAACGGAAGAAGAAAAGGGCCAAACGTGAAGCCCATAACTCCCAGGCTGCTAGTGTCGTAGAGCCCAAGAGGAAGAAGCTGGTCACTTTGGGAGAGAAAGAGCGGGACAAAGAGAAGGAGAAAGAACCCTAGGGTAGGGTTCTCCGTGACCCAAAGAAAGGCAAGGCTCCACTTCTTGAGGATCCCAAGAACAAAAAGGCAACTACCAAGGCACCGACAAAGAGGGCATGAGGCATTGTAATCAGGGAGAAGGGGCAACCGAAGCCCATCGGTACCCTGAAGATGGCTGCCCCTGCTAGAGATCCAAACCGGCAGCCCAACAATGCAGCATATGTGTTCAAAGGAAAGGGTGCTGAGAAGGCGAGAAGGCTGAGAATGGATAAAGTCTATGATTATGAGAAGCACACAACTGACCCTAGGTTTTAGTGTGATTTTCATTGCGACTACTACCGCCTAGTATACTTGAAGATGAAGACTCTAGTCGCTTAAGCTCAATGGGTGGATTGGGACTACATGGCCAAAAGGAAGCATAAAGCCTTTGATGTCATGATTGAAGCCGTAGAGCGCCATAGGATCAAGGAAATAATGAGTTTCAAGTATGGTTGGAACATTGAAGTGATTGTGCAGTTTTACACCACCGTGTACTTCTCCACCTACGGTGACCGGAAAATCACTTGGATGACTCATGGAGAGCAGTACTCAGCCACATATGAGGAGTTTGCTCAGATACTTGGCCTTGAGGAGCACCTAGACCATGAGATCATCATTTCCAACCTCAAGGCAGTGGATAGGGATCAGCTTGACTACATGTATCCTAGTCATGTTCCCTATGAGGCTGGGCTTGCTAGGAACAACAAGCCATTCTATAGCATCATCGACCGGATTCTGAGGAGAACAATTGCCCCTAAGGATGGAGATGCAGGGGTGATTCAAGGAAACTTAAGGCATCTCCTCCTGTTGATTGATGGTGAAGAGAAGTTAAACCTCGTTGAGCACATCTATGATGACATCTTCAACATCTCTCACACTCCCAACCGATCATGTGGGTATGCACCATATATCATGTGCTTAATTGAGAAGGTGTTGGAGCTTGTCTTTGTCAAGGATGTGACTCATCGACTTCTCCGTCCTCAGCTGCCCCCAATTGTACCAGAACCTTTCAGAAGGAAGAATGCTCAACCTCCTTCCAGCTCAGTGGTTCCTCCTAGCTCAGTGTCTCCTTCATCACCTCCTCCTCCGCAGTCAATGAGTGGATTCTTCAAGTGCTTCAACGCACTCTTCGCCTCCTATCAGCGTGTGCAGGTCCGGACTCGATGCATGGAGAGGAGTCAGGAGAAGTACCTCAAGGCTGTGTGCAACAAGCTTGAGGTGCCTATGTATCCTCCCGAGGAGAGTGATGGAGAGCTCACTCCTTATCCAGAGTTCACTGCTGATGAGCTAGCCCAATTCACGGAAGATGGAAGCTCTTCCAAGGCCGTGCCTCCATCCACCACCGCCGACAACGAGGAAGATGATACGGAGGCCACGGAAAGCGAATTTGAAGAAGAAGACGATGAAGATGACGAGTAGAGTTAGGCGTCTCTTCTTCCTTTTTCCTTTTTGGTGCCTTGATGCCAAAGGGGGAGAGATGGAAGAGGATATCTTTTTTATCATCTTCTAGTCTTGTATAAACCCTTGGACATGATTATCTATGTTTTATGCATTGTATCTCTTTTATGTAAGACTATGTGTGGATCTTATGGCTTAAATTTGATCTTATGGATTATATTTGATCATTGTTGCCCTTTGCTATGTTTTATTGTCTTATCACATTTTTTGAGCACAACACGTAGGCACCCCCACCATAACATGTGGATGTATGTCAACTCCCCTCTTTTACTGTTGCATACATCTAGGGGGAGTTATGCATACAAACACTTGTTATGAAAATCAAATTTTTACCTCTAATGTTGAAACTTGATGTGTTGTCATCAATCACCAAAAAGGAGGAGATTGTAAGTGCATCTAGGTATCCCCGTGGGTTTTGGATGATTGATGACGACGATTAAGAGACATGATATTTCCAAGGTGGACACCTAAACTCTCAAAAAGGAAAAGGATGAAGAACAGCGTCGAAGACTCGAAGAGTAGAATTGAGGGTTTCTTTTGAGTCTTTAATAGCCTAGCCATGTTAGAGTGAGAGTGTGTGTGTGATGGCTCTCTAGGATCATAGACTGTCCCCACATACCACCACTCGTCTTTTCTGCTCACTTTGTCCTCACTCGTGCACACCCAGGAAAACTTCCCGGTCGGTCACCCATCCCCAAATTCCTCCGGGCTTCGCACGCCTAACCCCGAAGTCCTTTGCAGGTGGGCTTCTGGAAAAGAAGGTATACCTTGGTGGTATGATCAGTCCTATTAAGCCGGGAGCTAGGATATCACACAATCCACCCCCTTAGAAGATTGATGTCCTCGTCGGTCAACGCCAAGACAGGAACGTCTCCTCTTAGCCACGTCCGTACGTTCAGTACTGGCATATGCATACCGTATGCCCGGTTAGCAGCATACGTACCATACCGTGTCTCACACAGAGGACCCATGCGTCATGCATACGTACCTGCGTCCATGACCCGTACGCTATCATATCCTTGTCACTGACCCGTACGCACCCGTGAAACTGCGAGAGTAGCTCTAATACATTTGTGATGGCTCTCTAGGATCATAGATTGTCCCCACATACCACCACTCATCTTTTCTGCGCACTTTGTCCTCACTCGTGCGCACCCAGGAAAACTTCCCGGTCGGTCATCCATCCCCAAATTCCTCCGGGCGAAGCACGCTTAACCCCAGAGTCCTTTGTAGGTGGGCTTCCGGAAAAAAAGGTATACCTTGGTGGTATGAGTACTCTATCAATCCTATTAAGCCGGGAGCTAGGATAGCACAAGAGGGGGCATGTAGGTGGGAGAATTGAAGATTCTAGCCTGCTGGTGAAACCTTAGTGAGACCATACATCTAGTAGCCCATTTGTAAAGGCTATTTTGTGATCTCTTGACCATACACCGACGGTTGTGTACTGGTATAATGGAGGTTCTGCAGTCGCCGACGGGTGACAATCACAAACTTGTGGGTAAAGTGGTGCCACCTATGCAGAGTGTAAAACTATCATGATAGCCGTGCTTCCGGTCACAAGCACCTGGCCAACTTCCATGATTAGATGGGATGGTTATTGGGATGGTTCTGGGATGGTTTTTGGACGGTTTGGTTTGGTTATGGTTTGGTCTCTGGATTTGGTTTTCGGGACTGTTGAATCCGGATAATGAGATTGGTTGCATGACTGTTGAGTCATGGCAATGAGATTGGGTCTCGGTATGAGACGGAATTGAAAATGAGATGAAATGGTAATGAATACGAGATGGTATTCATGAGATGGTAGTGAAATACAAGATGGTATTCATGAGATTGAGGAATGTTGAGAAAGATAAATGTCTAGAAGAGACATGAAAAGTGGTGAATCATGATGGAGGTATGTTGATGTTTAAATACATGTTGGGATTTCATTCACTTAAAGCTAAGTTATTGTTTTTATCGTGTTTTGAGAAATAAACTTTGCTTTCTGCAATGAGCCTTTTTATACCTACCTTGTTGTAAGCTATATGTCATACTTCCCACACTTGCTGAGTACGTCATGTACTCACCCTTGCATTATCATACATCATCAGCAAAAGGAGAAGAATACTTTGAAGAGCATGTGGAGTATTAGGCGTGAGATCCACCATCAACCTTGCCCATGGAGTAGGAGATGGAGCCGCTGCTGCTTCTTAGTTGCTTCCGCAATAGTTAGAAGACTTCCGCTGCTAGAATAAAGACTTCCACTGCTAGAATAAGACTTCCGCTGCTAGATTAAGACTTCCGCTGCTAGCATGAGTTTGAGACTCATGAGACAATGTAATAAAACCCTGTTATTCATGGTATTATTCTGAATACAGTTTGTGGATGATATGTGTATGTGTGATGAACATCCTGGGCACACATACGCATCAGTCTCGGTTCCGAGAGGTTGTCTCTCAGAACCAGGGCGTCACAGATGTAAAAGTCCCAAAACTTGTAAATAGAAAACTTGAGCTATGAATAAAGTTGAGTTTGAATACAAGAAATGGGACTTGCAAAAACTTTTGGTATTCTCATGAAAGTGTTGGTGTGTGCAATAAAACTTTGAATTCAGTTTGAAACAAAAAGGGTCACTTCAAAAAGATGAAGGCCAAGTCCAAAAGGGGAAATTCAAACTGTTGTTTAAAAAGTTGTATTTGGAATGGCCAACTAACGGATCAGAGGGCATATTTGAATTCTTCAGGTCCAAATTATGAGGTAGCCAAGTTTTGAGCAAATTTGGAGGTGCTTTGATATGAATATCAAAGGAACTTGTAAATTTCATCGAAATGTGAGTTTAAATTTGAAACTGAGGCACAATTTGTCAAATTAGCAAATGGCTTTTGAATTTGAGCTCCATATGAGTGAACTTTGCATATGCCACAAATTTGGATATTTAGGAGAGGGGATGAGTGGGACCCAAGTGTCATAGAGAGGGGGAAAACTTAACCCACAAGTTTTGCTGTCTCTGTTCAAACTCATTCGGTAGACTGAATAACAGGTTCCCTGTTTTCGCTCGAAGGATCAAACACGCGCGCGCGCCATTGAAGCAACGCGACCGCCAGCTCCCGAGCTGCTTCAACGTCAGTTCCCCCGCGCCCTTATCGGTCTCCCACCGAGTGCACACCTCACAGCACGGAGCCCACGCCCGAGCCACGCCCCCCTCCTCGCCACAGCGCCGTTTCCAGGGGCTTTTGCCGCCACCGTGGCCACACGCTCGGGCTCCCATCGTCAACCCTCTTCCCGAGCCGTGAACGCCCGGACAAGCTTGGAAGCAGCGTCGCCCACGCTCCCTGAAGCCGTCAAAGCAAGTTCCGAGGGTGCAGCGGGCTGCAATCGCCTCGGCGAGCCGGTTCTTCCCCGGCAGACCGACCTCGGCGACTTCACTTCAAATCAAGCCCCTCCGGTGTTTCACGCCCAACAAAGCCACGAATAAGGTTTGTTACCACCTCTCCTTGCTGTCCACCGAGTTCGGGATCATTTCATAGGACCACCTAGCCGGAATTTGAGTTTCACTCACTGCAGGTTCTTCGGGTCGCCGGCTCCAGACTGAGAAATTCTCCCTCGAGGTGTGAAGGCTCCCGGTTGTGTTCGGGGTCATGATCTTTAGCCTCCTACGGACCTCCTCGATCAAACAGAGCATGATTCCATCAACCCTAGCCGAAGAAAGCCCAGTTTTTCCTTTGTCGCCGCAAAAACCGCCTCGGGCGCACGGTGACGGCATAGCTAGCGGCTTCTCCAAGCAAAATTGGGCACACGTCGATGAGCTACACCTTCCACTGATGCTGTAGCGCTAATCCTCCAGGTTTTTGGTGAGCTAGAACGGCGGCGCTACGTTGCCGAAGCTCGGTTAAGCCGCCACACCGTCGCGAGCTCGGTTAGGGCCGACGTCGGGGTGGGGAAACCCTCTCCCCATGTTCAGCGCACGAAATAAGGGGCTGATGGCAAGTTTCATCACGAAAAGTGAACGGAAGACTGGGTTCCGAAGTTTCCCGGCAAGCTCCGGCGGCGGGTGTCACGCGGGAGCAAGAGGAAGACGAAGGAGGGGTCGGCCCCACTCCTCAGCGGCTGGAGATAGACATACGGGATCCTCTGTGGCCCTGGATCAAACTGTGACAATGAGGGAACGGGTCTGTGGCCCCGTGTGGCTCAGTTCCAGCGGCTGACACGTGTAGGATGGACCCACAGTCAGAGTTTGAATATTTCCCGATTAGTTTGAATTTCTAGATTTAGTTCAAACTTTAGAACCTCATAACTTTTGCTAGGAAGCTCCAAATTTAGTTATTCAAATTGGGTTGGATTCAGGATGAAAAAATATATTCAAATATGCAACTCAATTTGCATGAAAACCAATAGAAAATTTCGGAAAATTCTTTAAAACTTTTCAGCAAAAGAATTTTTGAGGGAGTTTGGTTCATCCAAAAATCCCCAAATTTTGCCAGGATATTCTTTAGGATATTAGGAGACTCCTGTAAAAGTTTCAGCTCATTTGGAGTTGATTTATTTGGGGTAATTCGGATTTCAAGTTTCTGTATTCAAATGAGTACAGAAACATTTTCAGAGAATTTCCAAAACTTGGAAATTTAGTTCTGGGCATTCCTAGCTCCAAAAATCCTAGGAAAATTCATGCATACTCCCTAAGCTATGTAGGAAATTGTAGGTCACTTGAATTGGCATGAAAGTGCAAAGTTATTCAGAATTAATTCCTTTTTGCCTAAATGCTTAGGGAATTGTTCTGGGTGATCTACTTAGTGAAATATTCTGAATTTCGGTCCAGAGGACTTTCTTGTGACAAGGAACTCACAAGAAAATTTCCAGCTCCATTGGAGCCCTGGATCAGTAGAGTTCTGTTCAACCAATTAGGTGATCACCACCCAAGTGATGAACCTCACTTCTCACTTGATGATAGTGCTTAAACACACACCCAAACCACTAGCACCAGTATCATTTTAAATTCTTAAACATAGTTCCAGTTTTAAACTTGTCTTTAGCACTTGTTAGCAAAAGTTTTATAATTAAACATGTATGCATATTCATAACGTGTAGTGATTAAACGTGGGAAAGTGAAGAAGGAGAAATTGAGCTTGGATCAAGAGGCAAGAAGGCAGTGATTCAGCTTCAAGTCAGCACCAACTAAATTCATAATCATCTGACTTTAGTCACCTGCAAAACCAAGGCAAGCCCCGGTTTGCATTTAAGTTGTTTTAAAAGTTTTCATTTTGTTTACTACTATTGGTCCAAGTTTGTATGTGCATTAGGTCAAGGATGTTTTATACTCCACTTGCATAACCAAACATGAACCCTGTGGTCAAGGGTAGAATCGTGTCATCGCTGTAGAATAAGGCCATGCTAAATAGACTAGGGCATCCGGTAGAAGACGAGTAGTTGGAATCTACTCGCGAGCTATAGTCCAGAATATCATAAGTGTGGTTGGGAAAGGAAGCAAACTAAAGTTTACATTTCTAAAGATGAGACCGGGCAGAGGGGTTAGGCAGCGACAAGACGAGGTCTTGGTCGGGTAGCTCTGCCTGTGTCAGTTAAGGACCGATGCGTGTGCCGGAGTTGTGTACCGGATGCTTACTGATATATGGGAACCAGGAAACCGATGTACCAGCTTCACTGGATTGTAGAGGCATACCACATCGTCTCATTTGACCTATGAGCCCGAGACGGCGCGACCGGTTCTACAGTTTAGTGTCCTGAGAAAGGTTGCCACATACGACGTAATGAAGGACGCCAGAGTTGGGTCTTCAGAGGTGGGCGTATGTGTCGAGTTATCCGCGAATCACCGTCCCTCGCGGTTATTGAGTACCGCTTGCTCCCATGTTCTGACGTAGTAATCAACTTGTGTGGAAACAGTTTGCAAAAGTATAATTGCTGCTATGATTATGTTAAGTTGCATGAAAACCATGTTTGAAGTAGAGATAGAGCAAACTAAAGTTATTTTCTACCTTGGGGCAAGTAACATTGGAATGAAGCGTTTCGTGTTTGATTGTGGAATTCCAATGTTGCTAGGCGCAAGGTCACCACTATTATGGCTAAAATCTGAAAGTTAAGGATGAACTCGTAGGCGAGTCTTTTCGCAAATGACAGGCTTAAGTCTTAGGTTACTTTCAGGTAGAGTTTCATGTCTTAGGAGAGACGGTAAAGTCTTGCTGAGCCTTTGTGCTCACTCTTGCTATATGAGTGGTTTTGCAGGTTAATACGACGTTATAAAGAAGGTTTCCCGGTGAGACTCGGAAACGTCCGAGTCATGTTACACATGGAGGACCTAGCCGCTGCCATGTCTTCGTGTTGCTAGCGAGAGGAGTCCGCGGGCTGGACCTCTTCTCGAGTGCTTCTTAGATATTCGACGTGAGCTGTTTATAGACTTCCGCTGTAGCTATTTTATGTAAATTATTTACAAAGAATAATTGTAAGCTTCCGCTTTTGATTTATGTAATACAGTGTTCCTTATATGTGTGCTGTTGGGTGCCGCATAACACGGCACCACCCAATGCGATCCCCGGGCGAGGCGGCACGGCCTCGTGAGGGGCCCCGTCAACAGATTGGTATTAGAGCCACGGTTGATCGTAGGTCACACGCCTAAATAGGGATCACAGATTAGTATTAGAGCCACGGTTGGTCGTAGGTCACACGCCTACTCACAGATTGGCAATAGAAGCCACGATTAACTGTAGGTCACAAAACTAGATAAGATCACAGATTGGTACAATTCACAGATTGGTATTTGAAGCCACGCTGACATAGGATGCAAGCCTAGGATGCATAGATTGGCATTGGAACCACCTTGACTGTAAGGGCCTCAGTTTTTGACACTCATTTGCAGTGTTCATCACCACACCACACACCTCATTTGAGGAAGAATGATGAACACAAATAAAGAGCAAGTAACAATTATCAACATGCTCATTAGGGAACAAACTCACACATTGCAAAAGTGGTACTTCCCACATGTGATATAGATGGGCTGGACATATGAAAACTCCTACACTTTGCTAAGGATGTCCATGCCAAGTTCCACCCAAATTCAAAACCTTTTTGAGGTCATTTTGGGTATAGTTAGGAAGAGGGCAGTTTGAAACCATATTCAAATTCAAACTGTTTTCACCCACTGAATTTAAAAGTGGAAGGCATATTCTTGCTCAGCACATTTTTGTGAGCTCACACACCAATTTTCACTCCATTTGGAGTTGATCTTGACATGAGCTAAGGGGGAGAAATTCAAACTTTATTTGAATTTCAAACTGCACTTGTGCTGAAATTCATTCAAACCAAACCTCATTTGAACTTTGATCAATTCAAATGGCTCTTGGGTGAATAATTTGAATTGCCAAGGGTAGAATAGGGTTCACTGTTTACCACAGCTGTTAGGAATAAATTTCAGAGGTTAAAAGAGGAGTGGGACCCACATGTCAGCCTCAGCCTCAAAGCAAACCGACTGAACCACAGTTCAGTCGGTTCCCGGCTGTTGTGCGCACGCGCCACCGAAGGGGCCGGCCGGCGCCAGCTCCTGCTGCGTGCCCCAAGCCGGAGACCAGACCGCCGGGCTATTTATTCCCTCCCCGGTGTGCTTCAGTCGCCATTCCTCGAGCTGCCGACGCACACGACTTGTTTTTCCACTGCCATCGCCGCCGCTCGAGTTCCTGCTTGATCAAGCCGATCGCAGCTCCCTCTTTCCATTCCAAGGTCCCAGCAAGGTACTAGCAACCATCCTCCATCCTTCCCATTGATAGAAATCGATTGAAACCGAGTGATATCGGCTGTGCCGAAAGATCAAACTCGGAACTGGAAACCGCCGCACCTCGGGCTCTCGTGGACAGCCCAACCTGGGCGTTGTCACGCCCGAGCCAAGGCACCCTTGGACGCGCAGGTGACCGGTGCTGCTCATCCCCGAGCCACAGCTCGAGTGGTTGCTCACCGGCGGCGAATTTCCACTTTTCCCCTTTCTGTGTGCAGAACGACCCTCGGGTACGATTCTGTTTAATTCGTGCTCTAGAAAGGATTAGAGGGCCTCAGGCCACTCCCACACGAACTACACACGGTGACGCACAAGTTGCCTTCACAACTCTGGGCCGGAGAACTTCTGTGCCCGGCGTAATTCAAGGTCTACTAATGGCGGAACGCACGGGGGGTATCGGGCGCACGGTGAGGACCTATTTCGGGCCTTCCCCGAGCTGCCCCGAGTTCATGTCGACCTTCTCTGAGGTCCACTGATGCTCTCCGACCGATTTCCCAAGTAGCTGAGGCACTAGGAGCGTCAGCCGACATGGCCGAAGTCGTTCCGATATGGCGGCTCGTCGCCGACCATGCTCCGGCCGTTGTCATGAGCAGCTGACCCTCGGATCATGTTCCCCAAGTAAAATTAGGCAGGGGCGGCCAGAATCAAGAAGTTTGGAGCGGTACAGCAGCCAGCGGCGAGCTCTCCGGCGAGGTCCCTCGGCGGCGGAGCGCGGGTGTCGCGAGGTTGAAGAAGGGGGTGGACCCCAGCTGTCAGCGGCCGATATTTTAAATCGGGATCCGGCTGCGGCCGGGATCGGGTGTGCTGGCGCGCAAAAGCCTTGTGGGCCGCGGTGTGCTGTCGCTTCGGCGTGCGACGCGTGTCCCCTGGGCCCACGCGCGAGTTTAAACTTTTCCCCGATTTTCAGATTTCCTTCAAACTTCAAATCCTTATAACTTTGGCTAGAAAGCTCCAAATTGAGTGAACCAAATTTTGCTGGATTCAGCTCTCTGAGTACTTTCCAGAAAATCAAGTTTCACTTCATGAAATTCCCTAATTCTCCAGAATTAATTCCTTAATGTTTAAACTGTTAGGAATTTTAACTGGAGAATCCTTTGGCGGAAAATCCTGAAATTTTGCTGAGATGTTCACCAAAATATCATTGAGCTACCATAAAAATTTCAGATCCATTTGAGCTCATTTAGTCCACCTAATGGTGTGATTAGTAAAACTGTTCCAGAGAAAATAGAAAATGTTCAGAAACATTTTCAGAATTTTCTCTGAAATTGTTTAGCTCATATCTTTAGTTAGAGACTTCCAAATTAAGTGAGACCAATTCCATTAGAACCCTCTGAAAATCTAGTTTTCAGAAAGTCATAGTTTGTTTCATGAAACTACCTAGAACACCCTAAAAGCCTTTAATTAAGGTCAAGGACATAATTATTTGTGGAGGGCTCAAATGAGCTTTGCTGCAACTAAAACTTGACCAAGTCTCTGTTTAGGTTGTAACCAAGCCACAGTAAAAGTTTCACAGTCATTAGGTCTATCTAGCAAAGGTTATAGACTTCACAACTTCAAAGTTAATACAAAGGCATTTAATTAATACATACATTGTTCTTATCATGTAGTCGCTAAGGTCGAGGAGGAACCCGAAGTCCTAGACTTCGTTACTCCGGAGGAACAGCTAGCCTACGACCAAGAGCAGCAAGGCAAGCCCCGGTTTGCATTAACCTTTTTAAAAATTTTTATTGTTTTGAGCACATACTTGTTTCCTTTGTTCTTTGCATTAGAGTCTTGATTGGAAACCCAACTGCACAGCCAAGAAAACCATGGGTTGGGTTTAGGATTGAAAACCTCGTTAGCCACTGCATTGCTAGGATAGAGTAGGATTCGGTACAAGTCGAGTAGTTGGAACTACTCGTGAGAATAGGCTAGAGGCACATCGCTCGGGTAGAGATAGCACATGATACACATGGCAAGAAAATGAGACCGAGCGGAGAGTAAGGGCAACAGGACTTTGGGGCCTGTGTGCTGTAGCTCCGCTTGTGTCGATTGAGGACCGAGCCGTGTGCGGGCCTGTTGAACAAGCTAGAACAGTACCGAAGACCTACCGGCTATATGGGAACCGGGAAACTGATGTAACTCGGGTAGCTGGGTATTGAGGCATTGCCCGTCGTTCAGAGGGTAGGTTGAGAGCTCGAGGTGTAAATCAGCTGGCGGCACAGAGATGCGCGTGCAGGGACCTCTTGCTCGGGACGATGGGACCGGTTCAATATTTGGCTAACGGGTGAAAGGTAGTCGCGTACGGCGTCCGTGATGGTTGTTGTAGGCAACATCGAGTACGGGCGTACGTGACGGGTTGTTCGGGTAACCCTGCAGGTGTAAATCGATTATAATCGCCGTCCCTCGCGGTCAGTGAGTACCACTTGTTCACTGTACCGTGACGTAGAAAGAACAGGCTAGTTACATGTTAAAATGTTGCTGATTGAAAGATGGACATTGATTGTTAATGATATGCTGTAGCTTAGAGCTAACTAAAGTTCTTTTCAACTTTGGGCAAAGTACATGAGAGAAATGCGTTTCTTGTTTGATTGCGGCTCTCTCATGTACCTTCGCGTAAGGTTCTCCACAACCTGCTGCTAAAACTTGAAAGTAAGGTCCTACTAATTAGGCGAGTCCTTGCAAATGATTTTACCTTATGTAACCCATTACCCTCATGTAGAAGTTCCATGTTTAGGTGAGACGGGTCAGACTTGCTGAGCCTTCGTGCTCACTGCTTGTGTTTGAAGCTTTTGCAGGGTTTTATGAGGAAGGGACTCCCGAAGAGGAGACGGAACCCCAGGAGGGGAACCCCGTCGAGTGGGAGTCGTGCACGCCGCAGAGTTAGTGTGCGTGTGTGCTAGCAAGGACACGTTCGAGGGCTGAACGTGCACTTGATGCTTAGTCTACGCCCGCGAGTGTGGACTAAACTTATTTTGATGTAAACATGTTGATAAACTTGTTTATGTAATAAAGCTTCCGCTTCCGCTTTGTACCTTTGACGTGTGTTATACGGTGTTGTGCAACGCAGCACCCCTCAGCGTGATCCTGGCTCGACAGGACCCAAAGGGGTCGTGTCAGCGTGGTATCAGAGCTCGCTTGAGGTTTAACACAGTACAAAGGTCTTCTTTTTCAAAAATCCAGTGAGGAACGAGTTAGTAGCCCGTATAAGGATGTTATTAGCATATAGAAAGTGGCATATTAACCTATTTGTTATGTCGGAAAATCGTGCATCTCGGGACGTTCATGTCTTGGGGGGTGCACGTAAGCGCTGTCCACCAGTGCGCACAAGCTGAAGGGTGGAGCCCCACGGGTGGCAGGTAACCCGACCCGCTTTGATATCCTCTACGACTCTTCATGTCGTTTGGGGTATTCGAGCAACGTCTGTCCCTGGCGTGCGTGGTGCAACATGGGAGACCCCGTCACGTGGTCTGAAACGTGAACACGTAACTCAGGGCGTGTTTGGCTTGAGAACATCCGGGCGAGTGATGACGGCCGGATGTACCAACTGTATGGATTCCGGGCTCGGTGTGCAGCCGAGTCTGATGATTGGTTGAATTTCTGCAGGTAGCCTTACCACGAAACGGTAGACGTGTAGCATCCGTGTGCGAGTGACGAGTAGTGCCACTGAACTAACGAAGCCGGCTAAATCCGGTATAGGTTTTTCCTTTGTGAGGACGTAGTACCGACATAATCTGGTGACGCCTCGACGTCACACCCAACTAAATGAACAACTTCATTTAAAAACTTGAAGGTTTTGATCCAAAGTAGTAAAACTTGATGTAACTCCTTCCCTTGAACAGGATATTCAAAGTTAATAAGTTTTCAACTTACAGGATGTTAAGGACAGAGCACTCTGTTTTCAGCTAAATCAAGGCTGAAGTTAATCAGAGGTTAGAGGTTGAGTTCTTTCGAGGTTGGGGTCGTATGATACATTTCTGGAAAGCTTTGGAGGAGCTTTACAACTTTTCTGTTGAGTTCCAGAGGTGTTTCATCCCTTAACCACTCGAAAAATGCAGTTGAGTTGAAACTGTCCAGGAAACAGGACGGAGCAAAGACTCTCTGTAGACTCTCTGTAAATTAAGCATAACTTCCTGCATAAAAATCCAAAAATAGAAAATAAGGTGGTTCTGGGAAGCTTATGAGATGGGTTACAACTTTGTAACAGAAAGTTTTGTCAGATTAGGAACAGAATTAACTGGGATTCTTGGATCAAATCAGTACCTAAGGCAGGGAGGTGCTGTCCAATTATTTCCAGAAATTCTGTTAACTTTGACATCTCATAACTTTTGAACCGGAGCAGATCTTAGGCCAACCAAATACTTTCTGGAAAGCTATTGAAGTTAACTTTAACTTTGATGTTGAGCTCCAGGACTGGTTTTGCTTTTAACCTGGCCTAAATCAGATTAATATGGAAACTGGTCAGGGCTGTCATGGGAACAGCAGATCAGCAGTCAAATTTGTTTAAAAATTTGAACTATGTTTCCAAGTGTTAAGGGTTCAATGACATATCTTATGTTATAACTCAATGGTTTACTGTTTAAATAAATATTTGACATTTCTCAAATATATTTTTTTACAGATGGCAGCAGATAAACGGTTGGAGAACGGGTGGGTAGTTTCCCACTGCTCTGACCGTAGCGGCTACCCGGGAGCATTGTGGCTAATGCTCCAATATTTCGGGTACAACCTGATGCCGCAATACTTCGCCAAGGAAGAAGGCGAAGAGGGGAACAAGACGTGGACGATCCATGTCGAGGTTCCTGCAGGGCCTACGCCACCCGGTTGGGTGCCATTCACCGTCACGGTGAGAGGAAGACAACCGGAAGGGATGTGGCAAGTGGCAGCCCGTGACACTATGTCACGTTTCTGCCAACTACACGTACAGGCTATGGAGGGAACTCCATACGCACTCGTTCCGGTGGAGGGACGAGCTCAGCATGTGTGGGAAGAGAGGTACCTAGAGGCAACAAACCCGAGTTGCCCAAGGTACAACCCCGCGGAGGCAAATCTCAGCCTCCAAATGAGGGCGGGAAACGCTGTGATGGACAGCCAAGCTGTTCATACGGAGCATCTCGCCACCAAGCTCAAGGAGAGCACAAGCCGTGGAGATCATTTTGAGAGTGCTCACAGTGCACTCCGCAATGTGCTCCTTCCGACGATCAAGCGACTGAATGAACAACACAATCAGTTGCGTCGTCTGAAGAAGGCAAAGAAGAAGAGCCGTGTTGACATTGCGGCGTTGCAAGAGCTGGTGCAGACCCTAACCCAGCAGAATGAGGACCTTGCTCAAGAGCGGGACGACGCTATTGAGGAAGGACAAGGCTGGGAAGAGGACTACAACCAGGCTATGGACGAGGTGCATGCATTGCAGGACCTCGTGCCCCCGGTATTGGGCGTACCGGTAGTCTTGGGTCTTCCCGCCATGGGAGGACCTGGAATGGGAGAAGAGGTGGTAGACCCCGAGCCACCAGCAGAGGTACCGGAGGAGGACGACCCACAGGAGGTCGAGTTCTACTCCGAGTAGGGGGTTACGGTTGCCAAGTAGGGCAGCTAGGGTAGCGTAACCCAACTTTTGTAATCGGTGACATGTCGTGTAGACAGTAGCGTATGTATAGGTAGTGACGGCATGAGCACGACTTCTCGGAGGTCCGAGAATAATGTATCTTGTATAAAGTTTATGCTTTATCAATATATGTGAATGTTGTGCAAGTTAGTCATGCGTCGCTTCAATACTTACTGCTGTTTATGGAATTTGAGTAAGACATGTGCTAATTGCTGCTGTGTTGAATTTCAGAATGACGCGTACTCGTGCCAACCCCGATGTTGGAGGTACCAGTCAAGGGGGAGAGACCTCCCAACCACCTCCCGAGGACTCCTCGGGACAGCAGCAGCAACAGCAACAGCAAACACCGCCACCGCCACTGCCAACGGTTACATTGGCCGACATCGTCGCGGCAATGGCGGGTTCACATCAGCAGCATACAGAGCTGCTGCAAACGTTAATTGCGAATACGTCTCGCCCAGAGAGACGTCAAGATCGTGAGGAGCGCCAACAGAGCTCCTACTCCGACTTCCTGGCGACTCATCCCCCTGTATTCTCAAGGGCGGATGAACCACTTGACGCGGACAACTGGCTCCGCGCCATAGAGATGAAGTTCGGGCTGCTCCAAATCAGCGAGCAGCGCAAGACTCAGTTCGCGGTCCAGCAGCTCCAAGGATCCGCGAGCGCGTGGTGGGCCAACTTTTGTGCTTCACAACCCACCGACCGAGTGATGACCTGGGCGGAGTTCCGGACGGCCTTCCGGGCCTATCATATACCGCCCGGTTTGATGAAGAGGAAGACGCAGGAATTCCTACACCTGCAACAAGGGAGCCGGAACGCGCTGGAGTACTCCAGAGCGTTCAACGATCTCGCACTCTACGCGTCGTATCACGCAGATACGGACGAGAAGCGGCGGGACCACTTTTACCAGGGGCTTAACCCGCTCCTGAAGGACAAGCTGGCGATGTTCAATCGCGGCAGCCTCAACGACATAATTGATGCTGCGATTGTTCAGGAAGACTCCGGCAAGGAGTTAGCGGCGGCAGAGCGAAAGCGAAGCGCGCCGCAGAGCAGCGGAGAAGGAGGCGGTCCTTCTCAGAAGTTTCGGATGGTGAATCGCCCACCATCAGGTCCGCGCTGGCAGCCACCACAGCGGTCGATGCCGTTCCGCGGTCGGCCGTATTCTTCACCGGCATTCCGGCCGGCACTGCCAGCACCACCGCAACAACAACAGCAGCAGCGGGCGATGCCGCGTGCGTTTGCACCTCCGCAACGCATGCCGGGCTTTCGTCCACCAAGTACTCCACCAGCAGCGGCCACATGTTACAAGTGTGGTCGTCCAGGACACTTCGCGAGCAGTTGCCCGGAGAGGCAAGGCGGCGGAGTGGCACCACAGTTCCCGGGGAGGAATCAACCCCGGAACCCTACTAATGCGCGGCGGGCAAACCCTAGGCCCGGTACTGTCCACCAGCTTGCCATTGAGGACGTGCCGGAGGGCGAGCCAATCCTTGCGGGTATGTTCCAACTCCACCAGCATCCCGCTATAGTACTATTTGATTCAGGCGCCACGCATAATTTTATTAGCCAAGCTTTCATTGCTAAACACAGCTTGCCAATACTACCCACCGATAGTCCATATTTAATTTGTTCACCGGGTGGGAAGATTTCAGCAAGCGTAATGGTCTCCAAAGCACCATTATGCTTAGCGGGTAGAGTGTACCCCACGTCTCTCATTATCTTAGAGGGACAGAAGGTCGATGTCATCCTAGGGATGTCGTGGTTAACCCGCCACGGCGCTGTTTTAGACACCGTCCTTCGAGTCGTGCACTTAAACTCAGAAGTGCACGGTTCTCACTCATTATTTCTGGACAGTCCAGAAATAAAACTTCCAAGTGTCTATCAAGCCACAACCATCAGATTGGAAGACATTCCAGTGGTCCGAGAATTCCCTGATGTATTCCCGGATGATTTGCCGGGGATGCCACCCGATAGAGAGGTGGAGTTCAAGATTGAACTTGCACCGGGAACCATGCCAATATCCCGAAGGCCGTACAAGATGGCGCCCAAGGAGTTGGCTGAACTGAAGACTCAGCTCACGGACCTTCTGGAGAAGGGTTTTATTAGGCCGAGCTCCTCGCCATGGGGCTGTTCGGCATTATTTGTCAAAAAGAAGGATGAAACGTTGCGGCTTTGCGTGGACTACCGTCCATTAAATGCCGTAACCATCAAGAACAAGTACCCGTTGCCACGGATCGACATGTTGTTTGATCAGTTGGTCGAAGCAAAGATCTTTTCCAAGATGGATTTAAGATCCGGGTACCATCAGATTAAGATAAGGGCGGAGGACATTCCAAAGACAGCTTTCTCGACAAGGTACGGACTTTATGAGTACCTGGTCATGTCCTTTGGCCTCACCAATGCTCCAGCTCACTTCATGTACTTAATGAACTCGGTGTTCATGCCGGAGCTGGACAAGTTTGTCGTGGTCTTCATCGACGACATCCTGGTATATTCCAAGTCGGAGGAAGATCACAAGAAACATCTGCGTATAGTCTTGCAACGGCTGCGGGATCACAAGTTATACGCAAAGTTCAGCAAATGCGAATTTTGGATATCGCAAGTGCCTTTCCTCGGGCATATCATCTCAGCGGAGGGTATCGCTGTGGACCCGAGCAAGATCACGCAAGTGCTGAATTGGAAATCCCCGAGAACTGTTCATGAGGTACGGAGTTTCCTCGGACTCGCGGGATATTATCGGAGGTTCATTCCGAACTTCTCGAAGATTGCCAAGCCAATGACAGAACTGCTGAAGAAGGCTACCAAATATGTTTGGAGTCCAGCATGTGAAGCAGCATTCAAGGCTTTAGTCAAGCACCTAACATCAGCACCGGTTTTGGCGCAGCCAGACACAACAAAACCGTTCGATGTGTACTGCGATGCATCCGGCATTGGGCTCGGATGTGTGCTGATGCAAGACCGAAGAGTGGTTGCGTATGGATCACGACAGCTTAGGAACCATGAGCAAAATTATCCAACTCACGATTTGGAGCTCGCTGCCGTGGTACTTGCACTAAAAATGTGGAGGCACTACCTACTCGGTAACCTCGTACATTTATATACCGACCACAAAAGCCTCAAGTACATATTCACTCAGAAGGAGCTGAACATGAGGCAACGAAGGTGGTTAGAACTGATAAAGGATTACGAAATAGAGATCCATTATCATCCGGGCAAGGCAAACGTTGTGGCAGATGCGCTGAGCCGCAAGTCACACGTCAATAATCTGACCATCACACCATTGGAAGAGAGCGAACCACCACTCCATGTGATTCCACGCGGAGCTCTCTACAACCTAACTTTGATCCCCACCATCCGTGAAGAGATAGCGGCAGCCCAGAAGAATGACAAGGGCATGTCACATTTGCGGAGACGTGTAGACAGTGGGGAGTTGAAATGTTTCCGGAAGGACGGAGACGGCGTCCTATGGTTCAAGGACCGGATCGTCGTACCCCGAAACCCGGAATTACGGAAGAAAATCTTTGATGAGGCTCACTTATCAAAGTTTTCTATTCACCCCGGCAGCAACAAAATGTATCAAGAACTCAGGAGAAAGTTTTGGTGGACACGGATGAAGCGAGAGACTGCAAAATACGTGTCCGAGTGTGATACATGTCGACGGGTGAAGGCAGACCACATGCGGAAACCGGGACTGCTGCAACCACTGGGCATTCCTGCCTGGAAGTGGGAGGACGTGAGCATGGATTTCGTCGTCGGTTTACCCACCACCTTACAGAAACATGATTCTGTGTGGGTGATCGTCGATCGGCTCACCAAAGTTGCCCATTTCATCCCGGTCAACACCAACTACAACGCCAAGAAGTACGCTGAACTGTACATCTCACGGATCCTATGCTTATATGGCGTACCCCGTACCATCGTATCGGACCGGGGCACTTTATTTGTGTCCCGTTTTTGGGAGCAGCTACACGCTGCCTTGGGGACGAAGCTGATCCGTAGTTCAGCCTACCACCCGCAGACGGATGGGCAAACGGAGCGGGTAAATCAAATCCTAGAAGACATGCTACGAGCTTGCGCTATCGACCACGGCAAGAATTGGGATGATCACTTGCCATTAGCCGAGTTCTCGTACAACAATGGGTACCAAGCCAGCATCAAGATGGCGCCCTACGAGGCGCTATACGGCAGGAGATGCCGCACACCACTGAACTGGTGTGAATCTGGCGAGAGGGTTACCTTCGGGACTGATCTTGTCAACAACGCGGAAGAAAAGGTTCGATTAATTCAAGCGAACCTAAAAGCCGCTCAATCCCGACAGAAACAGTATGCGGACCGGAGGAGGCGCCCATTACAATTCGAAGTTGGAGATCACGTATACCTACGAGTGTCTCCAATGAAGGGCGTAAACAGATTTGGGGTGAGAGGAAAGTTAGCACCCCGATTCATCGGTCCATTCCAGATTACCGAAAGATGTGGATCGGTGGCATACCGGCTAAGATTACCAGAAGCACTTTCCGGTGTGCACGACGTCTTTCACATTTCCCAGCTGAGGAAGTGTCTCAAGCTATCAACTACCGTTCAGCTGGAAGACATTGAAGAACTGCAACCGGATCTCACCTATCGGGAGGAACCGGTGCAGATTATTGATGAAAAGGCCCGAACCACACGCAACCGTACGTTGTGGTTCTACAAGGTTCTATGGAGTAATCACTCCATGGACGAAGCGACATGGGAGAGCGAAGAATTCCTTCGCACTAACTACCCCGACTTTTTCACGTCGCATATTCGGTAATTTTCCACCGTCCTCTCTCTCATTTCACCTTATAATCTCGGGACGAGATTCTTTTAAGGGGGGAGGAATGTAAGGGCCTCAGTTTTTGACACTCATTTGCAGTGTTCATCACCACACCACACACCTCATTTGAGGAAGAATGATGAACACAAATAAAGAGCAAGTAACAATTATCAACATGCTCATTAGGGAACAAACTCACACATTGCAAAAGTGGTACTTCCCACATGTGATATAGATGGGCTGGACATATGAAAACTCCTACACTTTGCTAAGGATGTCCATGCCAAGTTCCACCCAAATTCAAAACCTTTTTGAGGTCATTTTGGGTATAGTTAGGAAGAGGGCAGTTTGAAACCATATTCAAATTCAAACTGTTTTCACCCACTGAATTTAAAAGTGGAAGGCATATTCTTGCTCAGCACATTTTTGTGAGCTCACACACCAATTTTCACTCCATTTGGAGTTGATCTTGACATGAGCTAAGGGGGAGAAATTCAAACTTTATTTGAATTTCAAACTGCACTTGTGCTGAAATTCATTCAAACCAAACCTCATTTGAACTTTGATCAATTCAAATGGCTCTTGGGTGAATAATTTGAATTGCCAAGGGTAGAATAGGGTTCACTGTTTACCACAGCTGTTAGGAATAAATTTCAGAGGTTAAAAGAGGAGTGGGACCCACATGTCAGCCTCAGCCTCAAAGCAAACCGACTGAACCACAGTTCAGTCGGTTCCCGGCTGTTGTGCGCACGCGCCACCGAAGGGGCCGGCCGGCGCCAGCTCCTGCTGCGTGCCCCAAGCCGGAGACCAGACCGCCGGGCTATTTATTCCCTCCCCGGTGTGCTTCAGTCGCCATTCCTCGAGCTGCCGACGCACACGACTTGTTTTTCCACTGCCATCGCCGCCGCTCGAGTTCCTGCTTGATCAAGCCGATCGCAGCTCCCTCTTTCCATTCCAAGGTCCCAGCAAGGTACTAGCAACCATCCTCCATCCTTCCCATTGATAGAAATCGATTGAAACCGAGTGATATCGGCTGTGCCGAAAGATCAAACTCGGAACTGGAAACCGCCGCACCTCGGGCTCTCGTGGACAGCCCAACCTGGGCGTTGTCACGCCCGAGCCAAGGCACCCTTGGACGCGCAGGTGACCGGTGCTGCTCATCCCCGAGCCACAGCTCGAGTGGTTGCTCACCGGCGGCGAATTTCCACTTTTCCCCTTTCTGTGTGCAGAACGACCCTCGGGTACGATTCTGTTTAATTCGTGCTCTAGAAAGGATTAGAGGGCCTCAGGCCACTCCCACACGAACTACACACGGTGACGCACAAGTTGCCTTCACAACTCTGGGCCGGAGAACTTCTGTGCCCGGCGTAATTCAAGGTCTACTAATGGCGGAACGCACGGGGGGTATCGGGCGCACGGTGAGGACCTATTTCGGGCCTTCCCCGAGCTGCCCCGAGTTCATGTCGACCTTCTCTGAGGTCCACTGATGCTCTCCGACCGATTTCCCAAGTAGCTGAGGCACTAGGAGCGTCAGCCGACATGGCCGAAGTCGTTCCGATATGGCGGCTCGTCGCCGACCATGCTCCGGCCGTTGTCATGAGCAGCTGACCCTCGGATCATGTTCCCCAAGTAAAATTAGGCAGGGGCGGCCAGAATCAAGAAGTTTGGAGCGGTACAGCAGCCAGCGGCGAGCTCTCCGGCGAGGTCCCTCGGCGGCGGAGCGCGGGTGTCGCGAGGTTGAAGAAGGGGGTGGACCCCAGCTGTCAGCGGCCGATATTTTAAATCGGGATCCGGCTGCGGCCGGGATCGGGTGTGCTGGCGCGCAAAAGCCTTGTGGGCCGCGGTGTGCTGTCGCTTCGGCGTGCGACGCGTGTCCCCTGGGCCCACGCGCGAGTTTAAACTTTTCCCCGATTTTCAGATTTCCTTCAAACTTCAAATCCTTATAACTTTGGCTAGAAAGCTCCAAATTGAGTGAACCAAATTTTGCTGGATTCAGCTCTCTGAGTACTTTCCAGAAAATCAAGTTTCACTTCATGAAATTCCCTAATTCTCCAGAATTAATTCCTTAATGTTTAAACTGTTAGGAATTTTAACTGGAGAATCCTTTGGCGGAAAATCCTGAAATTTTGCTGAGATGTTCACCAAAATATCATTGAGCTACCATAAAAATTTCAGATCCATTTGAGCTCATTTAGTCCACCTAATGGTGTGATTAGTAAAACTGTTCCAGAGAAAATAGAAAATGTTCAGAAACATTTTCAGAATTTTCTCTGAAATTGTTTAGCTCATATCTTTAGTTAGAGACTTCCAAATTAAGTGAGACCAATTCCATTAGAACCCTCTGAAAATCTAGTTTTCAGAAAGTCATAGTTTGTTTCATGAAACTACCTAGAACACCCTAAAAGCCTTTAATTAAGGTCAAGGACATAATTATTTGTGGAGGGCTCAAATGAGCTTTGCTGCAACTAAAACTTGACCAAGTCTCTGTTTAGGTTGTAACCAAGCCACAGTAAAAGTTTCACAGTCATTAGGTCTATCTAGCAAAGGTTATAGACTTCACAACTTCAAAGTTAATACAAAGGCATTTAATTAATACATACATTGTTCTTATCATGTAGTCGCTAAGGTCGAGGAGGAACCCGAAGTCCTAGACTTCGTTACTCCGGAGGAACAGCTAGCCTACGACCAAGAGCAGCAAGGCAAGCCCCGGTTTGCATTAACCTTTTTAAAAATTTTTATTGTTTTGAGCACATACTTGTTTCCTTTGTTCTTTGCATTAGAGTCTTGATTGGAAACCCAACTGCACAGCCAAGAAAACCATGGGTTGGGTTTAGGATTGAAAACCTCGTTAGCCACTGCATTGCTAGGATAGAGTAGGATTCGGTACAAGTCGAGTAGTTGGAACTACTCGCGAGAATAGGCTAGAGGCACATCGCTCGGGTAGAGATAGCACATGATACACATGGCAAGAAAATGAGACCGAGCGGAGAGTAAGGGCAACAGGACTTTGGGGCCTGTGTGCTGTAGCTCCGCTTGTGTCGATTGAGGACCGAGCCGTGTGCGGGCCTGTTGAACAAGCTAGAACAGTACCGAAGACCTACCGGCTATATGGGAACCGGGAAACTGATGTAACTCGGGTAGCTGGGTATTGAGGCATTGCCCGTCGTTCAGAGGGTAGGTTGAGAGCTCGAGGTGTAAATCAGCTGGCGGCACAGAGATGCGCGTGCAGGGACCTCTTGCTCGGGACGATGGGACCGGTTCAATATTTGGCTAACGGGTGAAAGGTAGTCGCGTACGGCGTCCGTGATGGTTGTTGTAGGCAACATCGAGTACGGGCGTACGTGACGGGTTGTTCGGGTAACCCTGCAGGTGTAAATCGATTATAATCGCCGTCCCTCGCGGTCAGTGAGTACCACTTGTTCACTGTACCGTGACGTAGAAAGAACAGGCTAGTTACATGTTAAAATGTTGCTGATTGAAAGATGGACATTGATTGTTAATGATATGCTGTAGCTTAGAGCTAACTAAAGTTCTTTTCAACTTTGGGCAAAGTACATGAGAGAAATGCGTTTCTTGTTTGATTGCGGCTCTCTCATGTACCTTCGCGTAAGGTTCTCCACAACCTGCTGCTAAAACTTGAAAGTAAGGTCCTACTAATTAGGCGAGTCCTTGCAAATGATTTTACCTTATGTAACCCATTACCCTCATGTAGAAGTTCCATGTTTAGGTGAGACGGGTCAGACTTGCTGAGCCTTCGTGCTCACTGCTTGTGTTTGAAGCTTTTGCAGGGTTTTATGAGGAAGGGACTCCCGAAGAGGAGACGGAACCCCAGGAGGGGAACCCCGTCGAGTGGGAGTCGTGCACGCCGCAGAGTTAGTGTGCGTGTGTGCTAGCAAGGACACGTTCGAGGGCTGAACGTGCACTTGATGCTTAGTCTACGCCCGCGAGTGTGGACTAAACTTATTTTGATGTAAACATGTTGATAAACTTGTTTATGTAATAAAGCTTCCGCTTCCGCTTTGTACCTTTGACGTGTGTTATACGGTGTTGTGCAACGCAGCACCCCTCAGCGTGATCCTGGCTCGACAGGACCCAAAGGGGTCGTGTCATTGACATAAGATGCAAGCCTAGGTAGAAGTCACATATTGGTATCACCCCAAACCATATAGGACCCCCATTGAATAGAAGCTTGAATAGGATTGGTTGAACTTTTGTGATGATTGTTGTGCTTGTGTGCTTAGTGTGAGTTGTGGGACGTTTCACGTTGTCCATATTCATACATAAGTAGAGAGATGTGAGATGCGTTGGCACTTGTTCACATCCTCGTATAGGCTAATACATATATAGCCCATCCACCTTGATGCATATAGTTAGGGGGGATTCATCTAACCTTCTAACCTCTATTCTATCCAACTCTCTCTCACAGATGGTGAGAGGAAACGCCGGCCGTCAAGGGAGGAACATCCGTGGCAACCAAGAAGAGGACAACGTCGAAGTTCCTGAGAATGTTAGCCCCGGAGCTGGTGAAAACAACTTGGAACAGTTGATGGCTATGCAGAATCAGCTCATGCAAACAATGATCCAAACTTTGGGTCATTTGCAAGCCAACAACAACAACCCCGTTCCTGCACCCCCGCCACCACCACCGCCACCACCGCCGGCTCACAACAGACTAGGAGAGTTCATGAGGACTCGACCGCCTACTTTTGCACAAGCTAATGACCCCATGGAAGCCAATGACTGGTTGAAGTCCATGGAGAAGAAGCTTGCCATAGTTCAGTGCAATGACCGAGAGAAAGTTCTCTTAGCGTCGCACCAACTCATTGGAGCAGCTGCTGACCGGTGGGACGCTCTCTGCAACACTCATGTCAACCTGGATACTATTACTTGGACCGAGTTCAAGGAGAGTTTCCGCTCTCATTACATCCCAGCTGGTGTCATGCTGCTCAAAACGCAAGAGTTTGAAGGTCTCCGCCAGGGCAAGAAAAGCGTGAACGAGTACCTCAACAAGTTCACGCAGCTTTCAAGGTATGCCCCTGAAGATGTCAACTCAGACCGGAGGAAGCAGTACTTGTTCATGAGAGGGTTGAACAATGAGATCCAGGATCAGCTCCTCAACAATGACTATGCTAACTTCCAGAAACTTGTTGACAAAGCCGTAGTGGTTGAGAGCAAGATCCGAGAGATCGAGCAAGAGGGCAAGAGAAAGATGTCATACCAACCACAAGGGAGCAACGTATACCCTCAGTACATGCCCCCAGCTGCACCACACTATGGATCATTTCGCCCTAATCAGCCACCACAGCAACGTCCTGTCGTGCAAGCACCTCGTGTGTCTTTACCTTCGGCGCCTCGTCCCAACACGGGCGCCCCTGCTCAAAACCCCCGCCCCAACGTCCCCGCTGTCGTGGGCAATAAGGCATGCTTTGCATGCGGAGAGACGGGACACTTTGTGAGCCAGTGCCCGAAGAGAGGTCCTGGACAGCAAGGCAACATGCCCAAACAGAACCCACGGCCAAACGGAGGAGCTAATCAAGGGAACCATTTACAGCAGAACTACGTTCGTGGCAACGTGAACCATGTCTCTGCTGAGGAAGTGCAACAGGCTGAGGACGTCGTGATTGGTATGTTCCTTGCCAACTCCAACCCAGCCACCATTTTATTTGATTCTGGAGCATCACATTCTTTCATATCATCCAAGTATGTTGCCAAGTACAATCTACCCGTATCACACTTGAAATATACTATGTTGGTTAATTCTCCCGGTGGAGAGATGAGGACTAATATAGTATGTCCGAAAGTAAACCTTAAAATAAGGGGGGTAGACTTCCTTGCCAACCTCATTGTCTTGGACTCCCAAGGGCTTGACATAATACTCGGAATGGATTGGTTAAGCAAGCACAACGGAGTAATCCAATGTGCTGAGAGAAGCGTGCAGTTGACAAACGAGCACGGTACTCGTATCGAGTTCGAGTCAGCCCAACCGGCAACCGAGAAGGCAACGTTGAACCACGTCGAAGAACTAACCTTGGAAAGCATTCCGGTGGTTCAAGAATTTTCGGACGTGTTCCCGGAAGAACTTCCCGGTATGCCACCTGACCGGGACATTGAGTTTTCCATTGATCTGGTACCCGGAACTGCACCTATAGCAAATATACCATATAGGATGCCCGTTAACGAACTGGTAGAACTCAAGAAGCAAATTCAGGAGCAGTTAGAGAAGGGTTTTATACGTCCAAGCTCGTCACCATAGGGAGCCCCCGTGCTCTTTGACAAGAAGGATGGGACTCAAAGGATGGGTGTGGACTATAAGTCTCTCAATGAGATGACGATCAAGAACAAATACCCTCTGCCCCGTATAGAGGACCTATTTGACCAAATGAAAGGAGCCCGAGTGTTCTCTAAGATTGGTCTTCGGTCGGGATACTTCCAGCTGAAGATTAAGCCCTCCGATATACCCAAGACTCCCTTTTGAACACGGTATGGTTCGTATGAATATACCGTCATGTCTTTTGGATTAACGAATGCACCTGCATACTTCATGTACCTCATGAACAAGGTCTTCATGGAGTACTTGGACAAGTTCGTCGTGGTTTTCAGGGACGACATCATGGTGTATTCACAAAGATACGAGGAACATGAAGAGCATTTAAGATTGACATTGCAAAAGCTACGAGAGCATCAGCTGTATGCCAAGCTCAGCAAGTGTCAATTCTGGCTAAAGGAGATATCGTTCCTAGGCCACATCATCTCTAAGGAAGGGGTATCGGTTGATCCTGCAAAAGTGGGAGATGTTCTGAAGTGGAACCAACCGCAAAACGTGAGGGATATTCGGAGTTTTCTTGGGATGGCTGGATACTACCGACGCTTCATCAAGGATTTCTCCAAAATAGCAAAGACTATTACAGAGTTGCTAATGAAGGGAAAGGCGTTCCAGTGGACCCCAGCGTGCCAAGAAAGCTTTGAGGAGCTCAAGAAAAGGCTAACCACAGCGCCGGTTTTGGTATTACCGGACGTAAGCAAGAGCTTTGACATATATTGTGACACATCAAGACAAGTGCTCGGATGCGTGCTCATGCAAGAAGTACAAGTGGTAGCCTATGCCTCACGACAATTAAAGAAGCACGATCTGAATTACCCCACGCATGATTTGGAGCTAGCAGCCGTGGTGCATGCATTGAAGATTTGGAGACATTATATTCTTCGCCACCGATGTGAGTTCTATACGGATCATAAAAGCCTCAAGTACATATTCACCCAAACGGATTTGAATTTGAGGCAACGTCGATGGTTGGAACTCATCAAGGATCATGATGTTGGAATCAACTATCACCCCGGAAAGGCCAATGTAGTAGCTGATGCATTGAGCCGGAAGGGAGCATGTCACCAACTTACGGTTCGGGAGCTACCACCTGAGCTACGAAAGGAGTTCGAACGGTTACATCTCCGGTTCTTGAACGAGATGGAAGTGATGGAACTCCACTCTTCATTGGAACAAGAAATAAGAGATGGCCATGCAACGGATGAAGAGAACAAGGAGATCAAGGAAAGGATCCGACAGGGAATAGAGAAGGACTTCAAGGAAGACGAGAAGGGTACGCTTTGGCTAGGAAAAAGGATTTGTGTGCCTAACGTGAAGCACATCTGCGACACGATATTAAAGGAGGCACATGATTCACCACCAACAACAACAACAACAACCAGGCCTTTATCCCAAGCCTGTTGGGGTCGGCTAGACATGAAACCCAATATCAATGAAGTAAAAGAGAGGAAGAGTTATAAGAACAAGGAAAAAAATAAAAAAAATAAAAGAAAAAAGAAAAAAGAAAAAAAAGAAAAAGAGAAAAGAGAAAGGAAAAAGAAAAAAAGAAAAGAGAAAAGAGAAAAAAAACAAGACTACGATTCTGGCACATGGATTGCTACTTTCCATGCGGTCCAATCATGAGCTAAGTCTCTGGATACATTCCAATCTCTCAAATCTCGTTTTACCGCCTCCTCCCAAGTCAACCTTGGTCGTCCTCTACCCCTCCTAATATTTTCTCTACCTCTTAAAATCCCACTGTTAACTGGTGCTTCTGAAGGTCTCCGTTGGATATGTCCAAACCACCTAAGTCGATGTTGGACTAACTTCTCTTCAATCGGTGCCACCCCTACCTTATCTCGAATCACCTCATTCCTTATTCGGTCTCTTCTCGTGTGCCCGCACATCCACCGTAGCATGCGCATCTCTACGACACTCATTTGTTGGACATGTTGCCGTTTAGTTGGCCAACATTCCGCCCCATAGAGCATCACGGGTCTGATCACCGTCCTATAGAACTTCCCTTTTAGCTTTTGTGGGACTTTCCTATCAGAGGCTTGTCGCCATTTCATCCACCCTACCTTGATCCTGTGGTAAACATCCTCATCAATATCACCATTGCTTTGTAACATTGATCCTAAGTATCGGAAAGAGTCCCTTCTAGGTACTATTTGTCCTTGTAGACTAACATTTCTCTCTTCACGACCAACACGACTAAAGTCACACCTCATATACTCGGTTTTGGTCCTACTAAGTCTAAACCCCTTAGACTCTAAGGTTTGTCTCCATAACTCTAATTTCTTATCAACACCATCTCTAGTTCCATCTACCAGCACTACATCATCAGCAAAGAGCATGCACCAAGGGATATCCCCTTGTATATCCTTCGACACCTCATCCATCACCAAGGAAAAGATGTTTGGGCTAAAAGCTGATCCTTGATGTAGTCCTACCGTGATAGAAAATGCATCAGTCTCACTATCACTTACGCGCACACTTGTCCTAACATTATTGTACATATCCTTGATAAGGGTAATGTACTTTGTTGGCACTTTATGTTTCTCTAGTGCCCACCACATGACTGACCTTGGTATCTTGTCGTACGCCTTCTCCAAGTCGATGAACACTATATGCAAGTCCTTCTTTTGCTCCCTATATCTCTCCATAAGCTGACGAAGCAAGAAAATCGCCTCCATTGTAGACCTCCCAGGCATAAAACCAAACTGGTTTTTAGTGACATTGGTCACTTTCCTCAGGCGGTGTTCAATCACTCTCTCCCAAAGCTTCATAGTATGACTCATAAGCTTAATGCCTCGATAATTAGTACAACTTTGAATATCTCCTTTATTTTTGAAGATAGGTACTAATATACTTTTCCTCCATTCTTCAGGCATCTTGTTTGACCGAAAAATGTGGTTGAATAGCTTTGTGAGCCATACTATTGCCACGTCCCCAAGACATCTCCACACCTCAATAGGGACATCATCAGGGCCGAGGGCCTTTCCTCCTTTCATCCTTTTTAAGGCCTCCTTAACCTCAAACTCTTGTATCCTCCGCACGAACCGCCTGTTGGAGTCATCAAAGGAGTCATCCAACTCAACCATAGTGCTCCCATTCCCATCATTGAATAGCCCATTAAAGTAATCACGCCATCTATTCTTAATCTCTTCATCCTTCACTAGAATGCGATCAGTCTCATCTTTGATGCATTTAACTTCATTGAGATCCCTCATCTTTCTCTCACGGATTTTTGCTACCTTGTATATGTCCTTTTCACCTTCTTTTGTCTCTAGTCTCTCATATAACTTATCATAGGCCTGTCCTCTTGCCTTACTCACAGCCCGCTTTGCATTCTTCTTAGCCTCTTTGTACTTAAGCATGTTGCTTGCGCTTCTATCATTATGCCAACTCTTGTAGCACTCCTTCTTCTCCTTAATGGACTTTTGTACATCCTCATTCCACCACCAAGTGTCTTTATCTACAAGTTTCTTTCCCTTTGTCACACCGAACACCTCACTAGCTACCTTCCTAATGCAAGTTGCCATCTTCATCCACATACTATCTGCATCTCCATTTTCTGCCCAGGGTCCTTCTGTGATCACCCTATTTTTAAAGGATTCTTATGATTCTCCCTTCAACTTCCACCACTTTGTTCTTGTGATTTTGACACCTTTGTCCCACAAAGAGCATGTATGGAAGCGAAAGTCAGCTACCACAAGCTTATGTTGTGTCACAACACACTCCCCCGGGATCACCTTACAATCTAGACATTCCCGTCTATCCTTTCTCCTAGTGAGGACAAAGTCAATCTGACTAGAGTGTTGGGCACTACTAAAGGTCACTAGGTGAGATTGCCTCTTCCTAAAGAGGGTGTTAGCTATCAACAGATCATAGGCTACGGCAAAGTCTAGGATGTCCTTACCCTCTTGATTTCTATCGCCGCATCCAAAACCTCCATGTACTCCCTCAAATCCTAGATTAGTTGCACCCACATGACCATTGAGATCCCCCCCTATGAGGAGTTTCTCGGTTATCGGTACACTACTAACCATATCCTCCGA
Source organism: Neostapfia colusana (assembly GCA_030760725.1). Taxonomy (NCBI): domain Eukaryota; kingdom Viridiplantae; phylum Streptophyta; class Magnoliopsida; order Poales; family Poaceae; genus Neostapfia; species Neostapfia colusana. The sequence continues at coordinate 37,973,633 of JASWHV010000016.1, forward strand.
GTCCTCCCAAAATTGCCCCTTAGCACTCATGTTGAGCGCAACTTGTGGGGCATAAGCACTAATGACGTTCAAGACAATGTCCCCAATTACTATCTTGATTAAGATGATCCTATCCCCTCGTCTTCGAACATCCACTACTCCATCCTTAAGACTCTTATCTATTAGAACACCTACGCCATTCCTAGTCCCAGCCGAACCAGAATACCAAAGTTTGAAACCGGTATTCTCGACTTCTCTCGCCTTTTGACCCGCCCATCTAGTCTCTTGTACACAAAGGATATTTACTCGTCTCCTAATGGCAACATCTATTAACTCACGTAGCTTCCCCGTCAAGGATCCTACATTCCAACTACCCACCCGAAATCTATGTTCCTCGGCTAGCTTCCTTACGCTTTGCACCCATCGAGTAAGACGCAAAGACCCTTGCTCACTTATCACTACATCCGGGCGATGATGTAGCGCGCCACTAAGGTGGTGGCGATCCGGCCCTTGCTCATTTAACACCATATCCGGGTTCCGATATGGCGCGCCACTAAGGCGGTGGCGACCCGGCCCTTGCCCACTTAACACCATACCCGGGTTCCGATATGGCGCGTCGCTAAGAGGGTTACGCCCCAACGAATTTCTATTGGGTTTCATTTCCATGAGAATGGCTAAGTGTAAGTTGTTGGCTCGCCAAGCCTATCACAACCCCCTCCTCCTTTACCCGGGCTTGGGACCGGCTATGTCATTACAACATAGGCGGAGTTAGGCACATGATTCACCATATTCCATAAATCCCGGCAGTACAAAAATGTACAAGGACTTGAAGACTTGTTATTGGTGGGATGGTATGAAGAGGGAAATAGCTGAATATGTTGCCCTATGCGACACATGCCAACGGGTGAAGACCGAACATCAAAGACCCGCTGGACTGTTGCAACCATTGAAAGTACCCGAATGGAAGTGGGAGGACATCAGTATGGATTTCATCGTTGGTTTACCACGTACTCAGTCGGGTTACGACTCCATCTGGGTTATCGTAGACCGATTGACGAAAACCTCCCATTTTCTTCCTGTAAAGATCAAGTACAACGTTGCACAATTAGCCGAGCTGTACATGGAGCAAATCGTGTGTCGTAATGGAGTCCCGAAGAGAATAGTTTCAGATCGGGGTTATCAGTTTACCTCTAGGTTCTAGAGGAAACTGCATGAACACAAGGGTACACGACTGGATTTTAGCTCCGCTTACCACCCGCAGACTGATGGACAAACAGAAAGGACGAACCGAATTTTGGAGGACATGTTGAGAGCTTGCGCCTTGAAACATGGGCGTAGTTGGGATAGGAGCTTGCCGTATGCCGAGTTCTCCTATAACAACAACTATCAAGCCAGCTTGAAGATGTCACCTTTCGAGGCATTATATGGCAGACGGTGTAGAACACCGTTGTTTGGACCCGAAGTGCTACAAGAGGCTGAGAAGCAAGTCCAAACGATACGGGAGAACTTGAGGGCTGCTCAGTCATGACTGAAAGGCTATGCAGACAATAGGCGAAGGAAGTTGACTTTCGAAGTAGGAGACTTTGTATGCCTTGAGGTATCGCCTATCCATGGCCAACGATGTTTCAACGTCAAAGGCAAGCTAGCACCTCGCTACATCGGGCCATTCAAGATTTTGGGCAAGCAAGGAGAAGTAGCCTATCAACTAGAGCTCCCGATGCACCTCTCCGATGTGCATGACGTGTTTCACGTATCCCAGCTCAAGAAGTGCTTGAGAGTACCAGAAGAGCAAGTGCCAATGGAAGAGCTCGAACTTCAAGAGGATCTGACCTATTGTGACACCCTCATCTCGGGTGTCAGCATATATTCATGTTTTATGAAGAGGAAAAACATTTTTTGAAAAGAGGGAACAGAAACAAGTTTCAAAAGGATAGCCAGTAAAGCTCTCTGAGAGCACCGAAGGCAACTTCCACGACCAGCAGACCACGTGGTGTGTTCGGAACTCATTCCCGAGAGATAGGGAGAGGTCCGACGCTAAACTGGATACGTGGCAGGCTCGGGGGTCACCTCCGCAACTGGAAAGAGGTCCGACCCTGTGGGACACGTGCTGCCGCGGAGATAGCCTCTGCGGAAGAAGCAAAGGCATTTTTCATAGGACACGTGTCATCCACGGAGCTAGTCCTCGCGGAAGTCAGGGGACCAGTCGCATGGGATATGTGTTAATTTCGGAACCCATCTCCGAGAAGTCCGGATCTATTGAACACGTGTCGCCACCGGAGCTTATCTCCGGAGGTCCGTCGCTGCTGGACACGTGTCGACCTCGGGGTATGTTCCTGAGGAAGGAATAGAGGAAAGACCGGCGCCAACACGTGGCGTGCGTGGAGCTCACCTCCAAAGAAGGGGGAGGTCTCGCTCGTGACACGCGGCACAACCGGAGCTCGTCTCTGCGGACGAGGAGATACCGGGCCCGGAGGACGCGTGGAGCTTCCAGAGCTCATCATCATGGAGGTAACGAGTTTTGGAGCGGCTTTTACGCGTGAAGATACCGGTACGCAACGGAAACCGATCCAAACTCCACAATGTTACCAAAGATAAGACGTCAGGATCCAACAAGATCTGAATAAGACTTTTATTCGGGATCCAATCAGATTAGGACTCTTCTCTTCCTGATTATAAATAGAACCCAAAACCTCTGGCCGAAACCACGAACTTCTCTTTCAACTCCTGAGCCGACGACTTAGCGCTCTAGCCCTAACTCGCCGAGCAAAACATCGCCGAAGCGCAACAAGGGAGATCATCGGAGAAGGACCGAGTGGTCTGAGGAGGACCTCGAAGTCAAGAAAAACGTGAGGTAGGATTTCAATACCACCTTACGACATCATGTTGTTCATCTCTTTGCATCTGTTCTTCGATTCCTTTCGAACAGAAGCCTTTTCATGGACAGATCACTCGATGATCAGTTTGATCTAAAAACAAAATCGTCACCACGACCACCTTTGATCCTAACACCTCTGACCATGCAAGCCATGCAAGAACACTGGATCAATCTAATAGAACTAATCATAGGATAGCATGCATGTGCATCATCGCATCTAGTTTAGGGTTTGTTCATGATATTGATTGCTGTGAATTTTGTATGCACGTGAATCCTACATATCAGAACAAGCTCAGGGAGCTGTCTACGACGGGCTGCAGCAACAAGGTTTTGAGAATCAAGAACAACCGGAACCGCAAGAACAAGGAAAGTGCTCCTTGACCATGTTGATCCTAAGTTTTGGGTAAAACTATTTTGTTTTGCGAAAAGGTGTGTGTGCTGAGTCAAACATGATGGGAAACCCTTTTATAGGAGTTTACTAGTTTTGATTAAACCATCCTTGTCACCTGGGAAGTTTTATAAGTCGGGTATGGTTTTTGTTTTATGCTTCGCTGAGTCCATGGGATTGGGAAGCGAGATAGATGTGTCTAGCTAACTGCACTCATAATGATAATGAGAAACTGATGTTAATAATGAACATGGGTCGGAGGGGGATCTAGGCAAGCCTGGGTTTGTGAATGAGGTAGCATGAGATGGTGGTTTTGCTTGCCGTAGATCTATGGACCGGTTCATGCATGCACATGCCAGGATAACAGTGCCACCACAAGGCCAAGTATGGGTGCGGCTTAGCTGAGTAATTAGGTAAGTTGCTAGGGTGTTATGGACTGTGGAAGGCGCGGGGAATGGGAGTCGAGTAAGGACTGCCCTGGGAACTGCATGGCACAAGAGGGGGTCCGTGGGTGGGAGAATTGGAGATTCTAGCCTGCCGGTGAAACCTTAGTGAGTCCATACATCTAGTAACCCCTTTGTAAAGGCTATTTTGTGATCTCTTGGCCATACACCGACGGATGTGTACTGGTATAATGGAGGTTCTGCAGTCGCCGACAGGTGACGAAATCACAAACTTGTGGGTAAAGAGGTGCAAACTCTGCAGAGTTATTAAAACTATCATGATAGCCGAGCTTACGGTTACGAGCACCTGGCTAAACTGCCATGATTAGATGGGATGTTTACTGAGATGGTTATGGGAATGGTTATTGGGAAGGTTTTTGGTTATGGATTTTGATTATGGTTTGTTTTGGGACTGTGGAGTCCGGGAGATGAGATGGTTGCATGACTGGTGGGTCATGACATGAGATTGGTCTCAGTACGAGACGAGGTTGTTTTATGAGATGAGATGGTAGCGAATACGAGGAGGTATTCGTGAGTATGAGTAAAGGATTGGTTAATGTTCGGATGGAACACGGGAAGTGATGGAGGTATGTTGGTAATTTAACACATGCTGAGACTACATTCATCTAAAGTTAAGTTGCTGTTTTATCAATGGTTTTATAAATTTGCTTTTCTGCAAATAAGCCTTTTATACCTACCTTGTTTATAAGCTGCATATAATGTGTTATTCCCGCACTTGCTGAGTACATCATTGTGCTCAAACTTGCATTATTATTTCTTCATCAACAGCAAGAGAAGACTACTATGAAGACCGAATAGAGCATTATGGCATGTGATCTGTTCTCAACCTTGCCTGTGGAGGAAGTAGAGATGGAGCCACTTCTGCTTAGTTTTGCTTCCGCATTAGTTTTTGCTTCCGCATTTAAATAAAGATTTCCGCTGAGTAGAAATAAAGACTTCCGCTGTGAGCATGAGTCCAAGACTCATGAGGTGTTGTAATAAACTCTGTTATTCGTGGTAATATATAATCTGAATTCAGTTTGTGGAAAGTATGTGTATGTGTGATGAACATCCTGGGCACACATATGCATTAGTTCTCGGTTCCGTGGCTTTCCACAGAATTGAGGGCGTCACAGATTGGTATCAGAGCCACGGGTTGATAGTAGGTTACACGCCTAGATAGAAACCTTAGATTGATATTAGAATCACGGGTTAACAGCAAGTTATACCCCTAAATAGAAGCTACGCGGACCAAAGGAAGCATCCTAGGATGAATAGCTTAGATTGGCCTTGAAACCACCTTGACATAGGAAACCATCCTTGAATAGGAGTTGAGTGGGCCCTTGTGATGATTATTTGCGAATATGTGCTTAGTGTGAGTGGTGGGACGTCTCAAAAACGTTGTCCATATCCACACATAAGAAGAAGGAGATGTGAGATGTTTCGGCACTTGCTCACATCCTCATAAAGGGCTAATATATATAGTCCAACTCACCTTGATGCATATAGTTGAAAGGACCTACCTAACCTTCTAACCTTCTATTCTATTTCGTTCCCCCTCACAGATGGTGAGAGGAAACGCTAGCCGAAGGAACGTCCAGGAAGATGACCACGAGGAAGTTCCTGCTAACCCCGGAGCTGGCGAAAACAACCTAGAAAGGTTGATGGCCATGCAAAACCAGCTTATGCAAACCATGATACAAACTTTGGGTCAATTGCAGGCCAACCAACACCCCGTTCCGGCACCACCGCCACCACCACCACCGGCTCATAACAGGCTGGGAGAGTTCATGAGGACTCGACCACCCACCTTTGCTCAAGCAAGTGATCCAATGGAGGCCGATGATTGGTTGAAATCCATGGAGAAAAAGCTTGCCATTGTTCAGTGCAACGACTGAGAGAAGGTTCTCTTTGCGTCGCACCAACTGATGGGAGCGGCTGCTGACTGGTGGGATGCCTTGAGCAACGCCCAAGCCAACCCGGAGACAATCACTTGGACTGAGTTCAAGGAAAGTTTCCGCTCCCACTACATCCCTGTTGGCGTAATGATGCTCAAGAGGCAGGAGTTTGAAGGTCTCCGCCAAGGGAAGAAAGTGTGAACGAATACCTCAACAAGTTCATACAACTGTCCCGGTATGCCCCCGAAGATGCCAACTCAGATCAGAGGAAGCAGTACCTGTTCATGAGAGGGTTGAACAATGAGATCCAAGTTCAGCTCCTCAACAATGACTACGTAAGCTTCCAGAAGCTGGTTGATAAGGCTATTGTGGTGGAAAACAAGATCCGAGAGATCGAGCGCGAGTGCAAAAGGAAGATCCCATACCAGCCCCAAGGGAGCAACGTACGACCTAGATACATGCCCCCTGCACCGCAGTATGGATCGACCACTCCTACGTACCGCCCTGGTCAGCCACCACAGCAACGGCTCGTTGCACCGGCACCTCGTGTGGCCATGCCTCCTGCGCCCCGGCCTAACAATGGCGCTCCTGTTCAAAACCCCCGCCCCGACGTACCTGCTGCCGTAGGCAACAGGGCATGCTTTGCATGCGGGGAAGTAGGCCACTTCGCTAACCAGTGCCCGAAGAGAGGCCCTGGACAGCAAGGTAACGTGCCCAAGCAGAATCAGCGACCAAACGGAAGGGACAACAAAGGGAACCGTGGACCGCAGAACTATGCTCGTGGCCACGTTAACCATGTCACTGCTGAGGAAGCACAACAGGCTGAGGACGTCGCAATTGGTATGTTCCTTGCCAACTCCAACCCAGCCACCATTTTATTTGATTCCGGAGCATCGCATTCATTCATATCATCCAAATATGTTGCCAAACATCATCTACCCGTATCCCACCTAGAATGTGCTATGTTAGTTAATTCTCCCGGAGGAGAAATGAGGACTAGTATAGTATGTCCTAAGGTAAGCCTTAAAATAAGGGGGGTAGACTTCCTTGCCAACATTATTGTCTTGGACTCCCACGGAATTGACATCATACTCGGAATGGACTGGTTAAGCAAGCACAATGGAGTAATCCAATGCGCTGAGAGAAGCGTGCAATTGACAAACGAACACGGTATCCGTGTCGAGTTTGAGTCAGCCCCGCAAGCGACCGAACGGGCGGATCTGAACCATGTTGAAGGGGTAGCATTAGACAACATTCCAGTGGTTCAGGAATTTTCGGATGTGTTCCCGGAAGAACTTTCAGGAATACCACCTGACCGGGATATTGAGTTTGCCATAGATTTGGTACCTGGAACTGCACCCATAGCTAAGAGACCATATAGGATGCCCGTCAACGAGTTAGTTGAACTAAAGAAGCAAATTCAAGAACAGTTGGAGAAGGGTTTTATCCGGCCAAGCTCGTCACCATAGGGAGCCCCGGTACTTTTTGTGGACAAGAAGGACGGAACCCAAAGAATGTGCGTGGACTACAGGTCTCTCAACGAAGTGACAATCAAAAATAAATACCCTCTGCCCCGTATAGAGGACCTGTTCGATCAAATGAAAGGAGCCCAAGTGTTCTCCAAAATTGATCTTCGGTCGGGATATTTCCAGCTGAAGATTAAGCCCTCCGATATACCTAAGACAGCCTTTCAGACGCGGTATGGTTCATATGAATATACCGTTATGTCTTTTGGATTAACAAATGCACCCGCATACTTCATGTACCTTATGAATAAGGTTTTCATGGAGTACTTGGACAAGTTCGTCGTGGTTTTCATTGACGACATTATGGTGTATTCAAAAAGTAAGGAGGAGCATGAAGAACATCTGAAATTGACCTTGCAGAAGTTGCGTGAGCATTAGTTGTATGCCAAGCTTAACAAGTGTCAATTTTGGCTAAGGGAAATATCCTTCCTAGGCCACATCATCTCCAAGGAAGGGGTATCGGTTGATCCTGGAAAGGAGAGAGATGTTCTGAAATGGGACCAACCGAAGAGCGTGAGGGATATTCGGAGTTTCCTTGGAATGGCAGGATACTATCGGCGCTTCATTAAAGACTTCTCTAAAATAGCAAAACCTATGACGGAGTTGCTAACGAAGGGGAAGATCTTTCAATGGACACAAGCCTGCCAAGAAAGTTTTGAGGAACTCAAGAAAAGGCTAACCACAGCACCAGTTCTGGTATTGCCAGACGAAAGCAAGAACTTTGACATATATTGTGACGCATCCAGGCAAGGGCTCAGGTGTGTACTCATGCAGGAAGGACAAGTGGTAGCCTATGCCTCACGACAATTAAAGAAGCACGAGCTTAATTATCCTACGCATGATTTGGAGTTAGCAGCAGTGGTGCATGCATTGAAGATTTGGAGACATTATATCCTTGGTCATCGATGTGAGATCTATACAGATCATAAAAGCCTCAAGTACATATTTACACAAACGGACTTAAATTTGAGGCAACGTCGATGGTTAGAACTTATAAAGGATTATGATGTGGGAATCAACTACCACCCCGGGAAGGCCAATGTAGTCGCTGACGTATTGAGCAGAAAGGGAGCATGCCACCAACTCACAGTTCGGGAGCTACCACCCGAACTACGTAAGGAGTTCGAACGATTACACCTCGGATTCTTGAATAACATGGAAATAATGGAGATCCACTCCTCATTGGAGCAAGAAATAAGAAAGGGCCAAGCAACGGACGATGGGATCAAGGAGATCAAGGAAAGAATCCGACAAGGGATAGAGAAGGATTTCAAGGAGGATGAAAAGGGTACGCTTTGGCTAGGAAAAAGGATTTGTGTGCCAAACCTAAAACACCTTCGCGACATGATATTGAAGGAGGCACATGATTCACCCTATTCCATACATCCAGGGAGCATCAAAATGTACAAGGATTTGAAAACTTGCTATTGGTGGGATGGTATGAAAAGGGATATAGCCGAATACGTTGCCCTATGCGACACATGCCAACGGGTGAAAGCCGAACATCAAAAACCCGCTGGATTGTTGCAACCTTTAAAAATACCTGAATGGAGATGGGAGGACATCAATATGAACTCTATTGTCGGATTGCCAAGAACTCAGTCAGGATACGACTCCATCTGGGTCATTGTGGACCGGTTGATGAAAACCGCCCATTTTCTTCCGGTAAGGACCAGTTACAATGTTACACAGTTGGCAGAGTTGTACATGGAGCAGATCGTGTGCCGTCATGGAGTTCCAAAGAGGAAAGTCTCAGATCGAGGTTCTCAGTTTACCTCTAGGTTCTGGAAGAAGCTGCAGAAAGCCATGGGAACACGACTGGATTTTAGCTCTGCCTACCACCCACAAACAGATGGACAAACCGAAAGGACGAACCAAATTTTGGAAGACATGTTGAGAGCTTGCGCCTTGAAACGTGGGCGTAGTTGGGACAGGAGTTTACCATATGCCGAGTTCTCCTATAACAACAGCTATCAAGCTAGCTTGAAGATGTCGCCTTTCGAAGCCTTGTATGGTAGACGGTGTAGAACGCCACTGTTCTGGAAGGAGACTGGAGAGAACCAGGTGTTTGGACCCAAAGTACTACAAGAGGCTGAAAAGCAAGTCCAAATGATACGGGAGAACTTAAAGGCTGCTCAGTCACGACAGAAAGGCTATGCGGACAACAGGCGAAGGAAGTTGACCTTTGAAGTTGGAGACTTCGTATACCTTAAGGTATCGCCTATCCGAGGCCAACGACGTTTTAATGTCAAAGGCAAGCTAGCACCTCACTACATCGGACCATTTAAGATTTTGGATAAGCGAGGAGAAGTAGCCTATCAACTAGAGCTCCCAAACCACCTCTGCGACGTACATGACGTGCTTCATTTATCCCAGCTCAAGAAGTGCTTAAGAATACCAGAGGAACAAGTATCAATGGGAGAACTTAAACTTCAAGAGGACCTGACTTACGCAGAACACCCTATCCGAATCTTGGACGTAAAGGAAAGGGTCACCCGAAACAAAGTAATTCGATGGTGCAAGGTACAATGGAGCCATCACACTGAAGCTGAAGCCACATGGGAGCGTGAAGAGGATATTAAGGCTGAATTCCCCTATCTATTTTCTGCTAACGAATCTCGAGGGCGAGATTCAATTTAAGGGGGGTAGATTTGTGACACCCTCATCTCGGGTGTCAGCATATATTCATGTTTTATGAAGAGGAAAAACATTTTTTGAAAAGAGGGAACAGAAACAAGTATCAAAAGAATAGCCAGTAAAGCTCTCTGAGAGCGCCGAAGGCAACTTCCACGACCAGCAGACCACGTGGTGTGTTCGGAACTCATTCCCGAGAGATAGGGAGAGGTCTGACGCTAAACTGGATACGTGGCAGGCTCGGGGGTCACCTCCGCAACTGGAAAGAGGTCCGACCCTGTGGGACACGTGCTGCCGCGGAGATAGCCTCTGCGGAAGAAGCAAAGGCATTTTTCATAGGACACGTGTCATCCACGGAGCTAGTCCTCGCGGAAGTCAGGGGACCAGTCGCACGGGATATGTGTTAATTTCGGAACCCATCTCCAAGAAGTCCGGATCTATTGAACACGTGTCGCCACCGGAGCTTATCTCCGGAGGTCCGTCGCTGCTGGACATGTGTAGACCTCGGGGTATGTTCCTGAGGAAGGAATAGAGGAAAGACCGACGCCAACACGTGGAGTGCGCGGAGCTCACCTCCAAAGAAGAGGGAGGTCTCGCTCGTGACACGCGGCACAACCGGAGCTCGTCTCTGCGGACGAGGAGATACCAGGCCCGGAGGACGCGTGGAGCTTCCGGAGCTCATCATCACGGAGGTAACGAGTTTTGGAGCGGCTTTTACGCGTGAAGATACCGGTACACAACGGAAACCGATCCAAACTCCACAATGTTACCAAAGATAAGACGTCAGGATCCAACAAGATCTGAATAAGACTTTTATTCGGGATCCAATCAGATTAGGACTCTTCTCTTCCCGATTATAAATAGAACCCAAAACCTCTGGCCGAAACCACGAACTTCTCTTTCAACTCCTGAGCCGACGACTTAGCGCTCTAGCCCTAACTCGCCGAGCAAAACATCGCCGAAGCGCAACAAGTGAGATCATCGGAGAAGGACTGAGTGGTATGAGGAGGACCTCGAAGTCAAGAAAAACGTGAGGTAGGATTTCAATACCACCTTACAACATCATGTTGTTCATCTCTTTGCATCTGTTCTTCGATTCCTTTCGAACAGAAGCCTTTTCATGGACAGATCACTCGATGATCAGTTTGATCTAAAAACAAGATCATCGCCACGACCACCTTTGATCCTAACACCTCTGACCATGCAAGCCATGCAAGAACACCGGATCAATCTAATAGAACTAATCATAGGATAGCATGCATGTGCATCATCACATCTAGTTTAGGGTTTGTGCATGATATTGATTGCTGTGAATTTTGTATGCACGTGAATCCTACATAGCAGAACAAGCTCAAAGAGCTGTCTACGACGGGCTGCAGCAACAAGGTTTTGAGAATCAAGAACAACCGGAACCGCAAGAACAAGGCAAGTGCTCCTTGACCATGTTGATCCTATGTTTTGGGTAAAACTATTTTGTTTTGCGAAAAGGTGTGTGTGCTGAGTCAAACATGATGGGAAACCCTTTTATAGGAGTTTACTAGTTTTGATTAAACCATCCTTGTCACCTGGGAAGTTTTATGAGTCGGGTATGGTTTTTGTTTTATGCTTCGCTGAGTCCATGGGATTGGGAAGCGAGATAGATGTGTCTAGCTAACTGCACTCATAATGATAATGAGAAACTGATGTTAATAATGAACATGGATCGGAGGGGGATCTAGGCAAGCCTGGGTTTGTGAATGAGGTAGCATGAGATGGTGGTTTTGCATGCCGTAGATCTAAGGACCGGTTCATGCATGCACATGCCAGGATAACAGTGCCACCACAAGGCCAAGTATGGGTGCGGCTTAGCTGAGTAATTAGGTAAGTTGCTAGGGTGTTATGGACTGTGGAAGGCGCGGGGAATGGGAGTCGAGTGAGGACTTCCCTGGGAACTGCATGGCACAAGAGGGGGCCCGTGGGTGGGAGAATTGGAGATTCTAGCCTGCCGGTGAAACCTTAGTGAGTCCATACATCTAGTAACCCCTTTGTAAAGGCTATTTTGTGATCTCTTGGCCATACACCGACGGATGTGTACTGGTATAATGGAGGTTCTGCAGTCGCCGACGGGTGACGAAATCACAAACTTGTGGGTAAAGAGGTGCAAACTCTGCAGAGTTATTAAAACTATCATGATAGCCGAGCTTACGGTTACGAGCACCTGGCTAAACTGCCATGATTAGATGGGATGTTTACTGAGATGGTTATGGGAATGGTTATTGGGAAGGTTTTTGGTTATGGATTTTGATTATGGTTTGTTTTGGGACTGTGGAGTCCGGGAGATGAGATGGTTGCATGACTGGTGGGTCATGACATGAGATTGGTCTCAGTACGAGACGAGGTTGTTTTATGAGATGAGATGGTAGCGAATACGAGGAGGTATTCGTGAGTATGAGTAAAGGATTGGTTAATGTTCGGATGGAACACGGGAAGTGATGGAGGTATGTTGGTAATTTAACACATGCTGAGACTACATTCATCTAAAGTTAAGTTGCTGTTTTATCAATAGTTTTATAAATTTGCTTTTCTGCAAATAAGCCTTTTATACCTACCTTGTTTATAAGCTGCATATAATGTGTTATTCCCGCACTTGCTGAGTACATCATTGTTCTCAAACTTGCATTATTATTTCTTCATCAACAGCAAGAGAAGACTACTATGAAGACCGAATAGAGCATTATGGCGTGTGATCTGTTCTCAACCTTGCCTGTGGAGGGAGTAGAGATGGAGCCACTTCTGCTTAGTTTTGCTTCCGCATTAGTTTTTGCTTCCGCATTTAAATAAAGATTTCTGCTGAGTAGAAATAAAGACTTCCGCTGTGAGCATGAGTCCAAGACTCATGAGGTGTTGTAATAAACTCTGTTATTCGTGGTAATATATAATCTGAATTCAGTTTGTGGAAAGTATGTGTATGTGTGATGAACATCCTGGGCACACATATGCATTAGTTCTCGGTTCCGTGGCTTTCCACAGAATTAAGGGCGTCACACCTATGCAGAGTACCCTGTCCGAAATTTGGACGTAAGGGAAAGGGTGACGAGGAACAAAGTGATCCGTTAGTGCAAGGTACAATGGAGCCATCACACAGAAGCTGAAGCTACATGGGAGCATGAGGAAGACATCAAGATAGAATTCCCTCATCTATTCTCTACTACCGAATCTCAAGGGCGAGATTCAATTTAAGAGGGGTAGATTTGTGACGCCCTCAATTTTTTAATCACACATGCATTCATATTTCATGTAGAGAAACATTTTAAAATTAGTAGAAACAAAGAAAGAATCAAAAAGATAGCCGAAAAGAGCCCATTCCAGTTCGCCTAGAGCGTCGTAGACACTTCCCCCGGCCCGCTGGCCACGTGGCATGTTCGAAGCTCATCCCCGCAATTGGGGAGAGGTCTGCCGCTAAATTGGCTACGTGGCAGGCTCGGGGCTCATCCCTGCAGAAGGGGGAGAGGTCCGACCCCGTGGGACACGTGTTGCCCCCGGAGCTAGCCTCTGCGGAGATGCGAGGACCAGTCCCGCAAGACACGTGTCGGCTGCGGAGCTCGTCACTACGGAGAAGAAAGGTCCAGCCGCGCGGGACACGTGTCGCTCTCGGATCTCACCACCGAGAGGTCCGACCCACGGGACACGTGTTGCTCTCGGAGTGAACCACCGGGAGGTCCGACACTACTGGACACATGTCACCTCCGGAGCTCACCTCAGGGAGGTCCGATTCTGATGGACTTGTGTCACCTACGGAGCTCGTCTCCGAGAGGTCCGACGCTGTCAAAGTGTGTGGTCGACACTTCCCCCGGACCTGCTCTGGGCAGCACGTGGAGGTTCTTTTTCAGAGGGGCTAGTCGCTTACGGAGAGCTTAAGCGTAAGGGACGAGTGAGGGAGGAGCTTGACACGGCGAGTTTTACGTGGTTCAGGCCGCCGGAGCGTAAAACCCTACGTCCACGGCGAGCAAAAGTGCTCGCTGTATTGCTTGTTGCTCAGAACTGGAGTCCTCAGCTTGAGGATGAGTTATGTCTAGGGTGTGAGTTGCTGGAGTGCGAACCCAGGGTGCGAATGGCTAGAGTGCGAACCCTTGCTAACGTTGCCTACCCGAGCCTTTTATAGTCCAAGGCTCGAGTGGCTTACAAGGTGGGCCCGGGACCCGACAGGCGGCCCCGGGGTGATTTCCTACCAGCTATCATGTCTTGGCGCTGGCGTCAAAGTCCTCGTCCTGCCGCCATGCCCATGCCGCAGGCTAAGTGCAACGTGTAGTCGTTGGCGATGGCAGGGGCGGCAGGGCATGTCTTGTCCGGTCTTGTCGCTGCCTTCAATGGTCTGCAACTTCAGATACTGTACGCCTGTCCTGACTGTGACTGGTCACAGTGCCTCCTGACAGGCGTGCGCTGCGCCTCTTCGTCTCGGGAAGGCGCGGGTCTAGAATGCTTTGTACGGTAAAGGCATGGCGCGCCTTTACTCCTGCTGCCTACCGCGCCGGGCGGCAGCACCGCTCTGCTGGCCACGTGTCGGACCCGGAGCTCTCCTCTGAGGAGAGGGGGAGCTCCGGCTCCGCTGGACACGTGGAGCATTCGGAGCTCACCTCCGCGGAGGGGGTGAGGTCCGGTCTTCCGGTCCATGTGGCAGGCCCGGAGCTATCCTTTGAGGAGAGGAGAGCCCCGGCCCTGCCGAACATGTGGCGCCTCCGGAGCTCGCCCCTGCAGAGGGGGCGAGGTCCGGCCTCCTGGGCCACGTGGCAGGCTCGGAGCTATCATCCGTGGGGAGGGGAGCTCCGGCCCCACTGGACACGTGGCGCCTTCAAACCTCGCCCCTGCAGAGGGAGCGAGGTCCTTAGGAAGTTTTACGCTGTGCACGGGGGTACCCGGTATTGAGGGTACCGACAGTGGCCCCCGGGCTCACCTCGGGGGAGGTAATGAGCCCGAGGTGGGGCCTTCTCCTACCCGTGCACTTTCTTGTCTTGAGTACTCCCTGTGCTGGCAGGGTCTTGACGGCTTCGGAGTTCAGCCTCTGAGGAGAGAGTGAAGCCTGGCTTCGGAGCTCGCCTCTGAGTAGAGGGTGAAGCCTGCCATTGGATCTCGGCCCTGCTGTGGGGGCAGAGGTCCGGAAGTCATCGGAGCTCAGGCCGACGAAGGGCGTGAGGTCCGGAGGTCATCGGAGGTCAGGCCGGTGAAGGGCGTGAGGTCCGGCATCAGCGCTCGCCTCTGAAAGGAGGGCGAGGGCTGGCCTCGGAGCTCGGCCCAGCTGTGGGGCGGAGGTCCGGAAGTCATCGGAGCTCAGGCCAGCGAAGGGCGTGAGGTCCGGAGGTCATCGGAGCTCAGGCCAGCGAAGGGCGTGAGGTCCGGCATCAGCGCTCGCCTCTGAAAGGAGGGCGAGGGCTGGCCTCGGAGCTCGGCCCAGCTGCGGGGGCGGAGGCCCGGAAGTCATCGGAGCTCAGGCCAGCGAAGGGCGTGAGGTCCGGCATCAGCGCTCGCCTCTGAAAGGAGGGCAAGGGCTGGCCTCGGAGCTCGGCCCAGCTGTGGGGGGCGGAGGTCCGGAAGTCATCGGAGCTCAGGCCACCGAAGGGCGTGAGGTCCGGAGGTCATTGGAGCTCAGGCCAGCGAAGGGCGTGAGGTCCGGCATCAGCGCTCGCCTCTGAAAGGAGGGCGAGGGCTGGCCTCGGAGCTCAGCCCAGCTGTGGGGGCGGAGGTCCGGAAGTCATCGGAGCTCAGGCCAGCGAAGGGCGTGAGGTCCGGCATCAGCGCTCGCCTCTAAAAGGAGGGTGAGGGCTGGCCTCGGAGCTCTGCCCAGCTGTGGGGGGCGGAGGTCCGGAAGTCATCGGAGCTCAGGCCAGCGAAGGGCGTGAGGTTCGGAGGTCATCGGAGCTCAGGCCAGCGAAGGGCGTGAGGTTCGGCATCAGCGCTCGCCTCTGAAAGGAGGGCGAGGGCTGTCCTCGGAGCTCGGTCCAGCTGTGGGGGCGGAGGTCTGGAAGTCATCGGAGCTCAGTCCCACGAAGGGCGTGAGGTCCGGAGGTCATCGGAGCTCAGGCCAGCGAGGGTCGTGAGGTCCGGCATCAGCGCTCGCCTCTGAAAGGAGGGCGGGGGCTGGCCTCGGAGCTCGGCCCAGCTGTGGGGGCGGAGGTCCGGAAGTCATCGGAGCTCAGGCCCATGAAGGGCGTGAGGTCCGGCATCAGGGCTCGCCTCTGAAAGGAGGGCGAGGGCTAGCATCGGAGCTCGGCCCAGCTGTGGGCGCGGAGATCTGGTACTGCTCAAAGGTCCTCCCTTTCCTGTCCCTTAGTCTCATTTGGCTTACTGTCCCGGGCCAGAATACGGGGCTTGGGTAATCCAGTGCACTTGGTCCCGGAGGTCTGGCCCCCAGCCCCAGTCAGGGTGTAACCGTCTGGCCCCCTGGTACTCAGACCGTAGCGCTGGGGGGCAGAGTGCGCATGCTTTGGATGCAGGACCGGGCAAAGCAAGGCTCCTGACCCCCCGGTCTAGCGTAGGTCTTTTCTTGGAGGAGACCAACTGACGGTACAGTACCCTTATAGGGGGAGGTCCAAAAGGCCCCCGGGCCTCTCGCAGGTACCCCAAGCACTACCGCCTTCGGCAGGATGGCAAATATCGACTATACATGAGAGCAGGAAAGAGGAACCGAGTGTACAATGGATGCACACTGTCTAGAGCGTGGGGAGGTGATCATATAAATTAATGTGTAATTTAAATAAACACCTAAGTAAGCATGGTGAACTTACTGGGGTAGCGTCGGAGCGCCATGTCTTAACGCAGAGCGGGTCATGCGTGGCTTCGTCGTACACTCGGACACGGGGGGACCCCTATGGCAATCTCAGGGGGAAGCATGGCTTCGGCCCCGCATACCATGTAGAAGGGTAGTTCCCGTGACCCGGCCCTGGGAAGTCCGGCTGGCCCTCGACATAGAGGAGCCGGTATCCCCCGACGGCTCTGGGTGCGGCGTCTGCACCGGTTCTGTGGGTCTGCTTGGCGTGGACCTGGCACGCATTGCATCTCCTAACCGGTTTGACGGCGTCTAGGTGGCTCTCGGTCAGTAGGAGCCATGCCGGATGGCTTAACCTACAAGCGTGCGGGATGATGAGCGTTCCCAGCACTCGCCTCCGTGGACTACTACAAGCTAGTCGCAGCCTTCCTCCTGGGTTATGCACCGCAATAGGATGCCGTGGCGCCACGCCAGTAATGATACCAGCGCGTAGCACTTAGCCATCCGCACAATCCGTTCAGCGAATGCACGTTCATCAGGAAGGATGTCCTTCAAGGAGTCCCGGACCTCCGTGGTCCATGCATCGGGACTACTTGAGCTTCTGGATCTTGAGCGCTGGGTTGCACGGAGTCCCCAGTGACGCTTACGATCCTTGGCGGCGTCCATGGCTGCAGGGCCGCCGGGACCGCCAGCTTCGAGGTGCTGGTCCAGCCCCCTTCGCCTGGCTCGGCGGGCCGTGCTGTGGGCCGCAGCAACGTCCTCTCGAAGACTCCTTCGGGCACAGGGGCTCTGGTGGAGGCCTTCGTTGAGAGGTCGTCAGCTGCGGCATTGCCAGCGTGCGGTACATGGCGCAGGTCCAAGGCGAAGAAGTCTTTCTCCAACATCTGATAACTAGCTGGGAGTCGCCCTGCGCCAACAACTGGCGAGCGCCCAGAGACAGGACTGTGTTTTAGGCCAAAGATGAGTGCTTCATACTCTGCCAAGTTGTTGGTTGCCTTGAAATTGAGACGCACCATGTACCCAAACTGCTCCCCCAATGGCATGAGAAGCAGTACACCGGCACCGGCCCCCTGCTTTCGCAAGGAGCCGTCGAAGAAGAGCGTCACTACAGGAAACAGGGCAACATACGATAGCCTGTATAACATACAACGGCTAGCTGTCGTATATAAACTTACATACGACGGTCAGCAGAGGCTGTCGTATATAAGTTTATATACGACAGTACAGCCGTCGTTTAGTATATGGTTGTCGTATATAGTTGTTATATATGACAGCCAACCCTAGGCTGTCATATATAGTAGTTATATACGACAGCCAAACCAAGGCTGTCGTAAATAAGCTTATGTACGACGGCCACACCATGGGCCGTCGTAAATAAGGCTTATATACCCGCGGGCCCGGGTCGGCGCGGGCATTCACGCTCACGCCGATCCGAGCCCCCGCATCCCTAAACGCCCCGGCCGCCGCCAGCCGCCGCCAGCAGCCGCCCCCCCGGCCGCCGCCCCGGCCGCCCCCTCCAGCCGGCGCCACGGCCGCAACCAGCCCGCCAGCCGCCGCCGCTGCCCGGCCGCCACCGCCGCCAGCAGCCACCGCCCGGCCGCCACCGCCGCCAGCCGCCGCCGCCCGGCCGCCACCGCCGCCAGCCGCCGCCACCCCGGAGGTCCCCCCCCCAGACTCCACCCCACCCCGGCCGCCGCAGCCTCGCCGCACCGCCCCCACCGCGCTGCCACGTCGCCGCACCGCCCGGACCTGCGCCCGTCACGCTGTGCGCCGCCACGCCGTGCCGGTCCGCCTCCACGCCGTCCGCTGCCCGCCTCGCCGTGTGCCGCTCGCCGCGCCGCCTCCACCGTGAGGTAAGTCACCCGCCTCCCTCCCCATCTAGAAAGTTTGGTTTTTTAATTACCAATTGTTTAGATTATGCTTGTTTGTTTTTGATTGTTTAGTGGCTAATTCCTCATATTTAGATGAATTGATATGCTTAGGTTTAATTATTGCCCAGGTTTATTTGAATTGCTAGCTAGGTGTTTTTTTAATTGCTTAGAATTGATAAGCTTGTTAACTACAGTAATTATGTTTGTTTAGATGAGTTGTTAATTGCTTAGATGATTAATGCATATGAGTTAATAGTTTAATTGATTATTGTTCCGATTGTTTGAGTGTTTGAAAGTACTATATGTACATAAATGGGCTTAGGGCCCGATATGACCCATTTAGTGGTAAAGTATACGTCTACAAAAGCATGATGTGAACAACCTAGGCCGCCTCACCCTACCCCCCACCCCCCCCCCCCCCCGCGGCGTTCGGCCTCCGATCCCCCATCCCCCCCCCCCCCCCGCGCGGCTTAGCTAGCGCTCGGCCTCCGACACTCTGCCGCGGAACTGCCAATTTTGGCACTCGGCCTCCTCCGCCGCGGGACTGTCGATCTGCCGGCACTCGTCGGCCTCCATTGACCGGCTGTCGCGGATCTGCCGGCGCTCAACCTCACACGAACGCAGGTCAGTCTGCTCCCCCTCTCCCACCCCCCCCCCCCCCCACATTGGTTTCCTCCGTCGATGGCGCCACCCCCGCCCCTTCCTTTCCCAGAAGATGTATCACCTCCTGTGCGCGGGCGCCGCCGCCGCCTCCCCTGTGTGCAAGCGCCGCCGCCGTATTCACCTGCCTTACACCGGGATCTAAGGCGATGGGATGCCTTACGATCCCCAGGCACCTTACCGCTTAAGCGACGCCTTAACAACTATGGTTCTTTCCTTCTCTCTATTTTTCTTTCCTCTCTCTCTTTGAAATGACCCAAAAATGAAAGATTGACGTAAACCTTTACAATATGTGTCACCCGTTTCGAACCGGCCCGTCTCACACGTGTTACGCATGTGCGCAGGCTCCTCCAGCCGCCGTGTCATTGAGAGAGATCTCGAAGTCATAGCGCTTCGGGAGAGCTTGGCTCAGCAGGAGGAGGCCTTGGCGAGAGAGCGAGAGAACAACAGGGCTGCCATGGCGTACCATGCGTCCTATATGGCACAGATGCAAGCGGCAATGGAAGTAAGAAACATACAATTATAATTTAATTACATTGCATTTCAATTAGTTTTGTAAATTGTAATGTTTGAAATGACAGGCGCTAGCTCGATAGCAAGGGCAGCAAATCCAGATACCGTTGCGGCAGCCACCTCCGTTCGTGCCGGAGCCGTCGCCACCACAGGAGCAGTTTCCTGGAGTACAGGTGTAAAAAAAAGTTACATTAAGTGGAAGCCCCAACCGCTAAGAATCCTAATGAACCTAGAAAAACAATTGTAAACTTGTACATATGTCACTGTGTTTCGCAGGGATCAGGGACGGAGGCTCAGACTCCATCGCCACAGCTAAGGGCGCCAGGTTCACCGCGGCAGGATGACTGCTTCGCTCCCGGAGGTAGTGGAGGGGCTAGTAATCAATAGATTTGTGATTTTGTTTTTGATTGTGTGGATGTCAGACTTCGTGATTGTCGATGTGTACTATTGCACTTTGTTGTGAATTTATATATCAAACTGTTTTGTTGTTGTCTATTGATTTGGATGTGTAGCTGGCCATCGAGCCAGGTTAGCCATTTTATGTTTTTTTAAAAAAAGGCAAAGCTTATATACGACGGCCTGTATAGTTTATATACAACGGTCGCTATACAGGGCCATCGTAAATAAGCCTAAATTATATACGATGGCTGGGCCAGGCTGTCGTATATAAGCTCTTATATACGACAGCCAGGGTCCAGCAGCTGTCGTATATAAGCTCTTATATACGACAGCCAGGGCCGACGCGCTGTCGTATATAAGAGCTTATATATGACAGCCTTGACCCAGCCGTCATATATAAAGGCCCTGGCCCACTGGGACAAGTATACGAAACGGGCCGTTGTATATAAGTGGCAGTCGTATATATACTGTTATATACGACGGTGCCGTTGTATATAACTATATATACGACAAAATATATACGACGGCCACAAACCGTCGTATATAAACAACTGCCGTCGTATATAAACTATATACGACGGCTTCTGCTTTATATACGACGGTTTTAGCCGTCTTATGCTGACGGGAATCCTGTAGTGCGTCCAGTGAGGCCCGGTGAAGACCGGAGCTCGGTGCTTTGGTTCACCGTCTTTGTGGCCCCCTGGGTCAGCCTTCGTTGGCGTCCACTCAGCCACAAAGTCAGCCAGTGCTTGGCTCTTGACTGTCTGACGTGGTCGGGAGCTCATCTTGAACTCCGCCGTCTTCGGGCTGTCTTCCGGCTTCGGAGGCTGGCATGGAGTGCCAGTTCCGCCCTTCTGCTGTTCTGGCGCACTTGTCCGCCAGGCTGAAGAGCTCTGAGACGTCGCGAACCTCTCTTGTCACGAGCTTCTCGAGCATCTTCTTGTCCCGAACACCTTGCTGGAACGCCACCACCACAGAAGCGTTCTGGATATGTGGGATGGTGTTACGTACCTGGGAGAACCGTTGGATGAAAGAGCGCAGCGATTCTCCAGGTTGCTGCTGGATGGCATGGAGGTCGAGCTCCGTACCAGGCCGGGTGTAGGAACTGCCGAAGTTGGCGGTGAACTGCCGGCAGAGCTCTCCCCAGGAACTTATGGAACCCTGGGGGAGGTTCATGAGCAAAGACCGGGCTGAGCCGGTCAAGGCGACGGGGAAGTAGTTGGCCATGACGGCCTTATCCCTTCCTGCGGCAAGTACGGCGGTGGAGTAGATCTGGAGGAACTCCGCCGGGTTGACGCTGCCGTCGTACTTCTCGGGCAGGTGCGGCCGAAACTTGCGCGGCCACCTCGCGAAGCGAAGGTGGGGCGCCAGGGCCGCACATCCTGCCCCTGTTGCTGCAGGCGTTGGTGCCGCGAACGCTTGGTTCGCCGCTGGCACAGTGTACCCCGGTACGGGCAAGGCTGCGCCATAGACCGGGGGCGCCGTTTGCAGGGCATATGGCTGTGGCATATGCTGCATGGCGTATGCCTGGGGCAGAGTTCGCGTAGCGAAAGTCTGCGCCTCAGGCAGGGTTGAGGCAGACGTCATGCTGACGCCGGCCTCTTGGCTGCGACGCCTTTCTCGTCGTCGCTAAAGGAACACTCGGGCGTCTTGGCCCAAGTGGCATCGTTCCAGCTCAGTCCTCAGGTCCGTCAACGGAAGCCTGGTGGAGCTGGAATCCGCCGTCTGTCCGTCAACCATCGGCGTGCGCGTCAGCGACACAGCCGGTTGGCCGAAGCGTCATCCCCGCCGAAGTTGAGGGTTTGCGGCGGTGACGACGAGACGGTCTACCTCACGAATCCACTGCTGGGTCGCTGAATGGGGCGCGTCCCCAGCAGGTGTATTGTGCAGTAGCGCTCTTGCTGCAGCCAGCGCACCCCCGTGGGGAACGCTCAGCGCTGCAGAAGATCTCACGCTAGTCGGAGCCTGCATTGCCGGAGTCGGAGTTGCCGGAGTCGGCGTCTGGCTTCCAGCTTGCGCCGACACACTCCGTCCTGAGTGTGTCGACACGTATTCCCCGCTAGTCATGGTCCATCGTGAACGTAGGGGAGGAGAGCTTGCCGCTGAAGGAAGCTTCGTCATCTTCGTCGGCAGAAACTCATCGCGCAAGGGGAAAGCCCCCTACCTGGCGCGCCAAATGTCAAAGTGTGTGGTCAACACTTCCCCCGGACCTGCTCTGGGCAGCCCGTGGAGGTTCTTTTTTGGAGGGGCTAGTCGCTTGCGGAGAGCTTAAGCGTAAGGGACGAGTGAGGGAGGAGCTTGACACGGCGAGTTTTACGTGGTTCAGGCCGCCGGAGCGTAAAACCCTACGTCCACGGCGAGCAGAAGTGCTCGCTGTATTGCTTGTTGCTCAGAACCGGAGTCCTGAGCTTGAGGATGAGTTATGTCTAGGGTGTGAGTTGCTGGAGTGCGAACCCAGGGTGCGAATTGCTAGAGTTCGAACCCTTGCTAACGTTGCCTACCCGAGCCTTTTATAGTCCAAGGCTCGAGCGGCTTACAAGGTGGGCCCGGGACCCGACAGGCGGCCCCCGGGGTGATTTCCTACCAGATATTATTTCTTGGCGCTGGCGTCGAAGTCCTCGTCCTGCCGCCATGCCCATGCCGCAGGCTAAGTGCAGCGTGTAGTCGTTGGCGATGGCAGGGGTGGCAGGGCATGTCTTGTCCGGTCTTGTCGCTGCCCTCAATGGCCTGCAGCTTCAGATACTGTACGCCTGTCCTGACTGTGACTGGTCACAACGCCTCCTGACAGGCGTGCGCTGCGCCTCTTCGTCTCGGGAAGGCGCGGGTCTTGAATGCTTTGTACAGTAAAGGCATGGCGCGCCTTTACTCCTGCTGCCTACCGCGCCGGGCGGCAGCACTGCTCTACTGGCCATGTGTCGGACCCAGAGCTCTCCTCTAAGGAGAGGGGGAGCTCCGGCTCCGCTGGACACATGGAGCCTTCGGACCTCACCCCCTCGGAGGGGGTGAGGTCCGGTCTTC
This sequence comes from Neostapfia colusana, assembly GCA_030760725.1. NCBI lineage: Eukaryota > Viridiplantae > Streptophyta > Magnoliopsida > Poales > Poaceae > Neostapfia > Neostapfia colusana. The sequence goes on from JASWHV010000016.1 coordinate 37,996,576, forward strand.
CGGGCCACGTGGCAGGCCCCGAGCTATCCTTTGAGGAGAGGAGAGCCCCGGCCCTGCCGAACACGTGGCGCCTCCGGAGCTCGCCCCTGTAGAGGGGGCGAGGTCCGGCCTCCTGGGCCACGTGGTAGGCTCAGAGCTATCCTCCGTGGGGAGGGGAACTCCGGTCCCGTTGGACACGTGGCGCCTTCAAACCTCGCCCCTGCAGAGGGAGCGAGGCCCTTAGGAAGTTTTACGCTGTGCGCGGGGGTATCCGGTATTGAGGGTACCGACAGACGCTATTGGACATGTGTCAACCTCGGGACTCGTCTCTGAGGAGAAAAGAAAATTCAGCGCTGATTGACACGTGGAACGCACGGAGCTCACCTCCGAAGAGAGGGAGGTCCAAAATTGACACATGGCATATTCAGAGCCAGCTCTGAAGAGAGGGGAGGTCCTGCATTGACACGTGGCGTACACGGAGCTGGTCTCTGAATAGAGGGGAGGTCCCGACCCGCTAGGACACGTGGCGCACGCGGAGCTCGCCTCCGAGGAGAGGGAGGTCTCGCCCACCTGACAAGCGGCACAACTGGAGCTCGTCTCTACGGAAAAGGGAGACCAGGCTTCCGGAGCTCATCGCTGTGAGGGTGACGAGATCTGAAGCGATTTTTCTTCTGTACGCGTGGGAATCCCCGGACCTGAGGAAACCGACACAATTTCTATGTTGCTTCCGCACCAAATCGATTAGAGATAAGTTGTTAAGATTCAAACACAAATCAAATAGGACTCTTATTTGAAATCCAACCGGAGGAGGACTCTTCTTTTTGCAGTTATAAATAGAACTAAAAACCTTTGGCCACAACCACGAACTTCTTTTCCACCTCCTGAGTCGACGACTTGAAGCCCTAGCCCCCAACTCGCCGAGCTAACCCTTCGCCGAAGTTTAGTCGCAGGAGAGCCGCCAATGAGCACCGTCACGATCGCCGGAGGAGAGCCGACGATCTGTTTTGCTAGGAGGAAGGTCCCGAAGGAAGTAAGGTAGGTCTCCAATACCACCTTACGACATCATCGCGGTATTTCTTTACATCTGTTCTTCGATCCCTTCGAAACATAATCTTTTTCGTGGACAGATCACGTGTTGATCGGTTTGATCTAGATCTTGAGTCCAGATCATCACCAGGTCCACATTTGATCTATACACCTCTGTTCATCGTAAAACCCCATGCAAGCCATGCAAGAACACGTACAAACTAAACTGCACCGTAGGATCAACATGCATATGCACCATTGCATCTTAAAGTAGAGTTTGTACATAATGATTGATTGCTATGAATCTTGTATGTGTGTGATCATGAATAGAAGGACAAGCTCAGGGAGCTATCTACGATGAGCTACAACCTCAAGACTTCAAGATCCCAGAGCAACAGAAGCCACAAGAACAAGGCAAGTGCCCCTTGACCATATTGATCCCATGTTTTGGAAAATGTTTTGTTTGCAAAAACTGTGTATGCTTGAGTCAACATGATGGGAAAACCCTTTTATAGGAGTTTACTAGTTTTGTTAACCACCCTTGTCGCCGGGAAAGTTAATGAGTCGGGTATGGTTTTTGCTTTATGCTTCGCGGAGACCATGGGATATGGGGAGCGAGATAGATGTGTCTAGCTAACTGCACTCGTAAGAATAATGAGAAACTGATGTTGTTAATGAACATGAATCGGGGGAGATCTAGGCAAGCCTGGTTTTGAATGAGGTAGAATAAGATGGTTGTTACTTGCCATAGATCTAAGGACCGGTTCATGCCAGCACATTGCACAGTGCCACCACAAGGCCAAGTATGGGTGCGGCTTAGCTAACTAATTAGGTAAGTTGCTAGATTGTTATGGACCGTGGAAGGCGCGGGGAATGGGAGTCGAGTGAGGACTGCCTTGGGAACTGCATGGCACAAGAGGGGGCCCGTAGGTGGGAGAATTTGAGATTCTAGCCTGCTGGTGAAACCTTAGTGAGCCCATACATCTAGTAACCCCTTTGTAAAGGCTATTTTGTGATCTCTTGACCATACACCGACGGTTGTGTACTGGTATAATGGAGGTTCTGCAGTCGCCGATGTGTGACGAAATCACAAACTTGTGGGTAAAGTGCACCTCTACAGAGTGTAAAACTATCATGATAGCCGTGCTTCCTGTCACAAGCACCTGTCCAACTTCCATGATTAGATGGGATGATTATTGGGATGGTTTTGGGATGGTTTTTGGACGGTTTGGTTTGGTTATGGTTTGATCTCTGTATTTGGTTTTCGGGACTGTTGAGTCCGGATAATGAGATTGGTTGCATGACTGTTGAGTCATGGCAATAAGATTGGGTCTCGGTATGAGACGGAATTGAATATGAGATGGAATGGTAATGAATACGAGATGGTATTCATGAGTGAATACGAGATGGTATTGTGACATCCTAATTTTTGGTTTCTGCATGTATTCATGTTTCATATAGAGAAAACATTTTAAAAGAAGTGGGAACAGGGAAAGAATAAAGAAGATAGCCAAAAAGAGCAAAATCCTGTTCACCAAGAGTGCCGAAGACAACTCCCGCGGCCCGCTGGCCACGTGGCACCTTCGGAGCTCATCTCCGCAAATGGGGAGAGGTCCACCGCTAAACTGGCTACGTGGCAGGCTCGGGGCTCATCTCCGTAAATGGGGAGAGGTCCGACCCCGCAGGAAACGTGTCACCTTCGGAGCTAGTCACCGCGGAAATCAGAGGACCAGTCGCGCGGGATACATGTCGATATCGGAGCTCACCTCCGAGAGGTTTGGTTCTATTGGACACGTGTCGCCACCGGAGCTTGTCTCCGGGAGGTCCGTCACTGTTGGACACGTGTCAACCTCGGAGCTCGTCTCTGAGAAGAAAGGAACTCTGGCACTGTTCGGACATGTGGCACACCCGGAGCCACCTCCGGAGAAAGGGAAAGTCCGGCACTGACACGTGGCGTGCGCGGAGCAACCTCTGAACAGAGAGGAGGTCCCGACCGCCAGGATACGTGGCGCACGCGGAGCTCACCTCCGAAGGAGAGGGAGGTCTCGCTCGCTTGACACGTGGCGCAACCAGAGCTCGTCTCTGCGGAAAGGGGGAGACCAGGCCCCGGTGGACACGTGGAGCTTCCGGAGCTCACCACCACAGAGGTAACGAGTTCTGGAGCGGTTTTGGATTCTGTACGCGTGGAAATACCGGTACGGAGAGCTAACCGACATGAATTCCACAATGTTATCGCACCAAATCAACCAAAGATAAGTTGTTAAGATTCAACGACAATCTCAATAGTACTCTTATTCAAAATACAATCAGATTAGGACTCTTTTTCTCCCGATTATAAATTGAATCCAGAACCTTTGGCCGAAACCACGAACTTCTTTTCCACCTCTTGAGCCGACGACTTAGAGCCCTAGCCCCAACTCACCGAGTAAACCCATCGCCAGAGTTTGGTCGAGAGAGATCGCCGGAAGAGATCCCCAACGATCTGTCTTGCAAGGAGAAGGACCCCGAGACTAAGAAGAACGTAAGGTAAGGTCTCCAATACCACCTTACGACATCATCGCGTTTTCTTTGCATCTGTTCTTTGATTCCTTTCGAACAGAAGCTTTCTCGTGTACAGATCACGTGTTGATCGGTTTAATCTAGAGTCAAGATCATCGCCACGTTCACATTTGATTCGAACACCCCTGTTCATCATAATATCCATGCAAGCCATGCAAGAACACGTACAAACTAAACTGCATCATAGGATTAACATGCATAAGCATCATCGCATCTAGTTAAAGTTTGTGCATGATATTGATTGTTGTAAATCTTGTATGTGCGTGATCGTGTATAGAAGGACAAGCTCAGGGAGCTACCTACGATGGATACAACAACAAGATTTTGAGAAACAGGAACCGCAAGAACAAGGCAAGTGCCCCTTGACCATATTGATCCTATGTTTTGGGAAACTATTTTGTTTTGCAAAAAAGTGGGTGTGCTGAGTCAAACATTATGGGAAACCCTTTTATAGGAGTTTACTAGTTTTGGTTAAACCACCCTTGTCGCCAGGGAAGTTTTATGAGTCGGGTATGGTTTTAATTTTACGCTTTGCTGAGTCCGTGGATTGGGAAGCAAGATGGATGTGTCTAGCTAACTGCACTCGTAAGATTTATGGGAAACTGATGTTGTTAATGAACATGGATCGGAGGGAGATCTAGGCAAGCCCGGGTTTGTGAATGAGGTAGAAAGAGATGGTGGTTTACTTGTTGTAGATCTAAGGACCGGTTCATGCAAGCACATACCAGAATAATAGTGCCATCACAAGGCCAAGTATGGGTGCGGCTTAGCTGACTAATTAGGTAAGTTGCTAGATTGTTATGGACCGTGGAAGGCGCGGGGAATGGGAGTCGAGTGAGGACTGCCATGGGAACTGCATGGCACAAGAGGGGGCCCGTGGGTGGGAGAATTGGAGATTCTAGCCTGCCGGTGAAACCTTAGTGAGTCCATACATCTAGTAACCCCTTTGTAAAGGCTATTTTGTGATCTCTTGGACATACACCGACGGTTGTGTACTGGTATGATGGAGGTTCTGCAGTCGTCGACGAGTGACGAAATCACAGACTTGTGGGTAAAGAGGTGCGAACTCTGCAGAGTCTAAAACTATCATGATAGCCGAGCTTACGGTCACGAGCGCCTGGCCAACTTCCATGATTAGTTGGATGGTTATTTTGGGATGGTTTGGTTTTGGTTTGGTTTTCGGGACTGATGTGTCCGGGTAATAAGATTGGTTGCATGACTGTTGAGTCATGGCAACGAGATTGGTCTCGGTGGGAGACAGAATTGTTTATGATACGGAATGGTAGCGAATACGAGATGGTATTCGTGAGATGGTAGCGAATACAAGAAGGTATTCGTAAGCAAGAATGAGGTTGATTAATGTATGGTTGGGACTTGGAAGGTAATGAACATAATGGAGGTAGGATTGGTACTTTAGTACATGTTGGGATTACATTCGCTTAAAGATAAGTTGTTGTTTTATCATGGTTTTGATAAATAACTTTGCTTTCTGCAATGAGCCTTTTATACCTACTTTGTTGTGAGCTACATATCATATTTTCCCACACTTGCTGAGTATATCATTGTACTCAAACTTGCATTATTATTTCATCATCAGCAACAGGAGAAGATTACTATGAAGAACCAGTGGAGCATTAGGCGTGTAATCTGTCCTCAACCTTGCCTGTGGGAATGGAGTAGAGATGGAGCCACTACTGCTTAGATTGCTTCCGCATTAGTTAAAAGACTTCCGCTGATTAGATTAAGACTTCCGCTGTGAGCATGAGTCCAAGACTCATGAGACATTGTAATAAACTATGTTATTTGTGGTCATATATATTCTGAATTTCAGTTTGTGGGTGATGTGTATATGTGTGATGAACATCCTGGGCACACATATGCATCAGTTCTCGGTTCCGTGGTTTTCCAAAGAATTGAGGGCGTCACAGATTGGTATCAGAGCCATGGGTTGACGGTAGGTTACGCACTTAGATAGATCACAGATTGGTATCAGACACAGATTGGTAGCTAAGCCACGCTGAACATAGGATGCAAGCCTAGGATGCATAGATTGGCCTTGGAACTACCTTGACATAGGATACAAGCCTAGGAAAGGCCATAGTTGGATCACAGATTGGCAACACCCTAAGCCATATAGGACCCCCATTGAACAAGCCTTGAATAGGAGTTGTGTGAGCCCTTGTGATGATTGTTGTGATTGTGTACTTAGTGTGAGTTCTGGGACGTCTCAAATCGTTGTCCATATCCACACATAAGTAGAAAGAGGTGTGAGATGCCTCGGCACTTGTTCACATCCTCATATGGGCTGATATATATAGTCCAATCCACCTTGATGCATATAGTTAGGGGATCCATTTAAACTTCTAACCTTCTATTCTATTTCGTTCTCTCTCACAGATGGTGAGAGGAAACGCCGGCCGAAGGAACGTCCGTGACAACCAAGAGGATGGCAACGGTGAAGTTCCTGTTAACCCCGGAGCTGGTGAGAACAACCTGGAACGGTTGATGGCCATGCAGAATCAACTTATGCAAACCATGATCCAAACTTTGGGTCAGTTGCAGGCCAACAACAACAACCCTGTTCCGGCACCACCGCCACCACCACCGCCGGCTCATAACAGACTGGGAGAGTTCATGAGGACTCGACCACCCACCTTTGCTCAAGCTAACGACCCCATGGAGGCCGACGACTGGTTGAAATCCATGGAGAAGAAGCTTGCCATAATACAGTGCAATGACCGAGAGAAGGTTCTTTTTGCATCACACCAACTCATGGGAGCTGCCGCTGACTGGTGGGATGCCCTATGTAACACTCATGTCGACCCGAAGACGATCACTTGGACTGAGTTCAAGAAGAGTTTCCGCTCTCATTACATTCCTGCTGGTGTAATGATGCTCAAGAGACAGGAATTTGAAGGTCTCCGCCAAGGACCGAGAAGCGTGAATGAGTATCTCAACAAGTTCACACAACTGTCTCGGTATGCCCCCGAAGATGTCAACTCAGACCAGAGGAAGCAATACCTGTTCATGAGAGGGTTGAACAATGTGATCCAGGTTCAGCTCCTCAACAATGACTACGCGAGCTTCCAGAAGCTGGATGACAATGCTATAGTGGTTGAAAGCAAGATCCGAGAGATCGAGCGAGAGTTCAAGAGGAAGATGCCATACCAGCCACAAGGGAGCAACGTACGACCTCGGTACATGCCCCCAGCTGCACCGCAGTATGGATCGACCGCACCTGCATACCGCCCTAGTCAGCCACCACAGCAACGACCTGTTGCACAAGAACCTCGTGTGCCTTTTCCTCCTGTGCCCCGACCCAACATGGGTGCTCCTGTTCAAAACCCCCGCCCCAACGTACCTGCTGCCATAGGCAACAGGGCATGCTTTGCATGCGGGGAAACAGGACACTTCGCGAGCCAGTGCCCGAGGAGAGGTCCTGGACAGCAAGGCAACGTGCCCAGGCAGAACCCGCGACCGAACGGAGGGGACAATCAAGGAAATCGTGGACAACAGAACTATGCTCGCGGCAACGTGAACCATGTCTCTACTGAGGAAGCACAACAGGCTGAGGACGTCGTAATTGGTATGTTCCTTGCCAATTCCAACCCAGCCACCATCTTATTTGATTCTGGAGCATCACATTCCTTCATATCATCCAAGTATGTTGCCAAGCATAATCTACCCATATCACACTTGAGTTGTACTATGTTGGTTAATTCTCCCGGTGGAGAGATGAGGACTAATATAGTATGTCCGAAAGTAAGCCTTAAAATAAGGGGGTAGACTTCCTTGCCGACCTCATTGTCTTGAATCCCCAAGGGCTTTACATAATACTCGGGATGGATTGGTTAAGCAAGAACAACGGAGTAATCCAATGTGCTAAGACGAGCGTGCAGTTGACAAAACGAGCACGGTATCCGTATGGAGTTTGAGTCAGCCCAACAAGCAACCAAGAAGGCAATTTTGAACCACGTTAAAGGAGCAACATTAGACAGCATTCCAGTGGTTCAAGAATTCTCGGACGTGTTTCTGGGAGAGCTTCCAGGTATGCCACCTGACCGGGACATTGAGTTTTCCATTAATTTGGTACCCGGAACTGCACCCATAGCAAAGAGACCCTATAAGATGCCCACCAATGAACTAGTCGAACTCAAGAAGCAAATTCAGGAGCAGTTGGAGAAGGGTTTTATATGTCCAAGCTCCTCACCATGGGGAGATCCTGTGCTCTTCGTAGACAAGAAGGATGGGACCCAAAGGATGTGCATGGACTATAGGTCTCTCAACTAGGTGACAATCAAGAACAAATACCCTCTGCCTCGTATAGAGGACCTATTCGACTAGATGAAAGGAGCCCGAGTAAAATTGATCTTCGGTCGGGATACTTCCAGCTGAAGATTAAGCCCTCCGATATACCCAAGACTGCCTTTCAGACACGGTATGGTTCGTATGGATATACCGTCATGTCTTTTGGGTTAACAAATGCACCCACATACTTCATGTACCTTATGTACAAGGTTTTCATGGAGTACTTGGATAAGTTCGTCGTGGTTTTCATCGACAACATTATTGTGTATTCAAAAAGTGAGGAGGAGCATGAAGCACATTTGAGATTGACCTTGCAGAAAATGCGCGAGCATCAATTGTATGCCAAGCTTAACAAGTGTGAATTTTGGATAAAGGAGATATCGTTCCTAGGCCACATTATCTCCACGGAAGGAGTATCGATTGATCCCGAAAAAGTGGGAGATGTTGTGAAGTGGAACCAACCGCAAAACGTGAGGGATATTCGGAGTTTTCTTGGGATGGCTGGATACTACAGACGCTTCATCAAGGACTTCTCTAAGATAGCAAAGCCTATGACGGAGTTTATAATGAAGGGAAAAGCGTTCCAGTGGACATCAGCGTGCCAAGAAAGTTTTGAGGAACTCAAGAAAAGGCTAACCACAGCACCGGTTTTGGTATTGCCGGATGTGAGCAAGAGCTTTGACATATATTGTGACGCATCTAGACAAGGGCTCGGATGTGTGCTCATGCAAGAAGGACAAGTGGTAGCCTATGCCTCACGACAATTAAAGAAGCACGAGCTTAATTATCCTACACACGACTTGGAGCTAGCAGCAGTAGTGCATGCATTGAAGATTTGGAGACATTATATCCTTAGTCATCGATGCGAGATCTATACGGATCATAAGAGCCTCAAGTACATATTTACACAAATGGACTTGAATTTGAGGCAACGTCGATGGTTGGAACTCATCAAGGATTACGATGTTGGAATCAACTACCACCCTGGAAGGGCCCATGTAGTAGCTGATTGTGACACCCTCATTCCTGGTGTCAGCAAATATTCATGTTTTATGAAGAGAAAACATTTTAAGAAGAAGTAGGAACAGAGAAAAATATCAAAAGGATAGCCAATAAGAGCCGAATCCAATTCACCGAGAGCGCCGAAGACAACTTACCGCGGCCGCTGACCACGTGGCGTGTTCGGAGCTCATCCCTACGAAGTGGGGAGAGGTCCGCCGCTAAACTGACTACGTGGCAGGATCGGAGCTCACCTCCGAGAGGTCCGGTTCTATCGGACACGCGTCGTCACCGGAGCTTATCTCCGGGAGGTCCGTCGCTGTTGGACACGTGTTAACCTCGGAGCTCGTCTCTGAGAAGAAAGGAAGGTCTGGCGCTACTTGACACGTGGCGTGTGCGGAGCCACCTCCGAATAAAGAGGAGGTCCCCGACCGCCAGTATACGTGGCACACACGGAGCCCACCTCCGAAGGAGAGGGAGGTCTTGCTCGCTTGACACACGGCACAACCGGAGCTCATCTCTGCGGAAAAAGGGGAGACCAGGCCCCGGTGGACACATGGAGCTTCCGGAGCTCATCACCGAGGAGGTAACAAGTTCTGGAGCGGTTTTTGATTCTGTACGCGTAGAAATATCCGTACGGAGAAGAAACCGACCTGAATTCAACAATGTTACCGCACCAAATCAACTCAATATAAGATGTTAGGATTCAACGATGATCTTAATAGGACTCTTATTCGGGATACAATCAGATTAGGACTCTTCTCTTCCCGATTATAAATAGAACCCAGAACCTCTGGCCAAAACCACGAACTTCTTTTCCAACTCCTGAGCCGACGACTTAGAACCCTAGCCCCCAACTCGCCGAGAAAGCCATCGCCGGAGTTCAGCGAGGAAAATCACAGGAAGAGAGCCCAAACGATCGGAGAAGGACCCGAGACCGAGAAGAACGTAAGGTAGGTCTCCAATACCACCTTACAACATCGTTGTGTTTTCTTTGCATCTGTTCTTTGATTCCTTTCGAACAGAAGCTTTCTCGTGAACAGATCACTTGTTGATCGGGTTGATCTAAAGACAAGGTCATCGCCACGTCCACATTTGATCCGAATACCTCTGTTTATCATAAAACCGTGCAAGAACCGCACCAACCGATCTAATAAAACTGAGCATAGGATAGCATCCATATGCATCATCGCATCTAGTTTAAAGTTTATGCATGATATTGATTGTTGTGAATCTTGTATGTGCGCGATCCTGTATAGCAGGTCCAGCTCAGGGAGCTGTTTACGACGAGCTGCAACAAGGTTTCGAGATCCAAGAGCCACCAGAACCGCAAGAACAAGGCAAGTGCTCCTTGACCATATTGATCCTATGTTTTGGGTAAAACTGTTTTGTTTTGCGAAAAGGTGTGTGTGATGAGTCAAACATGATGGGAAACCCTTTTATAGGAGTTTACTAGCTTTGGTTAAACCACCCTTGTAGCCTGGGAAGTTTATGAGTCGGGTATGGTTTTACTTTTATGCTTTGCTGAGTCCATGGGATTGGGAAGCGAGATAGATGTGTCTAGCTAACTGCACTCATAATGATAATAAGAAACTGATGCTGTTAATGAACATGGATCGGAGGGAGATCTAGGCAAGCCTGAGTTTGTGAATGAGGTAGCATGAGATGGTGGTTTACTTACCATAGATCTAAGGACCGGTTCATGCATGCACATGCCAGGATAACAGTGCCACCACAAGGCCAAGTATGGGTGCGGCTTAGCTGACTAATTAGGTAAGTTGCTAGATTATTATGGACTGTGGAAGGCGCGGGGAATGGGAGTCGAGTGAGGACTGCCCTGGGAACTGCATGGCACAAGAGGGGGCCCGTGGGTGGGAGAATTGGAGATTCTAGCCTGCCAGTGAAACCTTAGTGAGTCCATACATCTAGTAACCCCTTTGTAAAGGCTATTTTGTGATCTCTTGGCCATACACCGACGGTTGTGTACTGGTATAATGGAGGTTCTGCAGTCGCCGACGGGTGACGAAATCACAAACTTGTGGGTAAAGAGGTACAAACTTTGCAGGGTTCTTAAAACTATCATGATAGCCGAGCTTACGGTCACGAGCGCCTGGCCAACTGCCACGATTAGTTGGGATGGTTATTGATGGTTTTTGATGGTTTGGTTTTGGGGACTGTTAAGTCTGGGTGATAAGATGGGTTGCATGACTGTTGAGTCGTGGCAACAAGGTTGGTCTCGGTGGGAGACGAAGTTATTTTATGAGGTGAAATGGTAGCGAATACAGGATGGTATTCATGAGATGGTAGCGAATACGAGGAGGTATTCGTGAGCGAAAATGAGGTGATTGATTGTGACATGGGAAGTAATGAGCATAACGGAGGTATGATTGGTATTTTAATACATGCTGGGATTACATTCACTTAAAGATAAGTCGCTGTTTTATCGTGATTTTGATAAATAACGTTGCTTTTCTGCAAATGAGCCTTTTTATACCTACCTTGTTGTGAGCTTCATATCATATTTTCCCGCACTTGCTGAGTACATCATTGTACTCAAACTTGCATTATACCATCATCAGCAACAGGAGAAGATTATTATGAAGATCAAGTGGAGCATTAGGCGTGTAATATGTTCTCAACCTTGCCTGTGGAAATGGAGTAGAAATGGAGCCATTGCTGCCTAGATTTGCTTCCGCATTAGTTAAATTGCTTCCGCATTAGAATAAAGACTTCCACTGCATAGAAATAAAGACTTCCGCTGTGAGCATGAGTCCAAGACTCATGAGACATTGTAATAAACTCTGTTATTCGTGGTTATATATATTCTGAATTCAGTTTGTGGAACATATGTGTATGTGTGATAAACATTCTGGGCACACATACGCATCAGTTCTCGGTTCCGTGGTTTTCTACAGAATTGAGGGCGTCACACTGATCCTTTGGGCCGGAAGGGAGCATGTCACCAACTCACGGTTCGGGAGCTACCACCCGAACTACGTAAGGAGTTCTAACGGTTACACCTCGGATTCATGAAAAACATGGAAGTGATGGAGATCCACTCTTCATTGGAGCAAGAGATAAGAGATGGCCAAGCAACGGATGGGGAGATCAAGGAGATCAAGGAAAGGATCCGACAAGGAATGGAGAAGGATTTCAAAGAAGATGAGAAGGTTACACTTTGGCTAGGAAAAAGGATTTGTGTGCCTAACGTGAAGCACATTCGCGACATGATATTAAAAGAGGCACATGATTCACCCTATTCCATACATCCCGGAAGTACCAAAATGTACAAGGACTTGAAGACTTGTTATTGGTGGGATGGTATGAAAAGGGATACAGCCGAATACGTTGCCCTATGCGACACATGCCAACGGGTGAAGGCCGAACATCAAAGACCTGCTGAATTGTTGCAACCCTTGAAGGTACCCAAGTGGAAGTGGGAGGACATCAGTATGGATTTCATCGTCGGATTGCCATGTACTCAGTCGGGTTATGACTCCATCTGGGTTATCGTGGACTGATTGACGAAAACATCCCATTTTCTCCCTGTAAGGGCCAAGTACAACGTTGCACAATTAGCCGAGTAGTACATGGAGCAGATCGTGTGCCGCCATGGAGTCCCGAGGAGGATAGTCTCAGATCGAGGTTCTCAGTTTACCTCTAGATTTTGGAGGAAGTTGCAGAAAGCTATGGGTACAGACTGGATTTTAGCTCCGCCTATCACCCACAAACCGATGGACAAACTGAAAGAACAAACCAAATTTTTGAAGACATGTTGAGAGCTTGCGCCTTGAAACATGGGCGTAGTTGGGATAGGAGTTTACCGTACGCCGAATTCTCCTATAACAACATCTATCAAGCTAGCTTGAAGATGTCGCCTTTCAAAGCATTGTACTGTAGACGGTGTAGAACACCGCTGTTTTGGAACGAAACCGGAGAGAACCAGGTGTTTGGACCCGAAGTTCTACAAGAAGCTGAAAAACAAGTCCAAACGATATGGGAGAACTTAAAGGCTGCTCAGTCACGACAGAAAGGCTATGCGGACAATAGGCGAAGGAAGATGACTTTTGAAGTAGGAGACTTCGTATACCTTAAGGTATCGCCTATCCGTGGCCAACGACGTTTCAACGTCAAAGGCAAGCTAGCATCTCGCTACATCAGACCATTTAAGATTTTGGACAAGCGAGGAGAAGTAGCCTATCAACTAGAGCTCCCAACATATCTCTCCGACATACATGACGTGTTTCATGTATCCCAGCTCAAGAAGTGCTTGAGGGTACCAGAGGAGCAAGTACCAATGGAAGAGCTTGAACTTCAAGAGGACCTGACTTATGCGGAGCACCCTGTCCGAATTTTGGACGTAAAAGAAAGGGTCACAAGGAACAAAGTGATCCGATGGTGCATGGTACAATGGAGCCATCACACCGAAGCTGAAGCCACATGGGAGCGTGAAGAAGACATCAAGGCAGAATTCCCTCATCTATTCTCTACTAACGAATCTTGAGGGCGAGATTCAATTTAAGGGGGGTAGATTTGTGACACCCTCATTTTTGGTTTCTGCATGTATTCATGTTTCATATAGAGAAAACATTTTAAAAGAAGTGCGAACAGAGAAAGAATAAAAAAGATAGCCAAAAAGAGCAAAATTCAGTTCACCAAGAGTGCCGAAGACAACTGCGGCGGCCCGCTGGCCACGTGGTGCCTTCGGAGCTCATCTCCGTAAATGGGGAGAGGTCCACCGCTAAACTGGCTACGTGGCAGGCTCAGGGCTCATCTCCGCAAATGGGGAGAGGTCCGACCCTGCAGGACACTGGAGCTAGTCACCGTGGAAATCAGAGGACCAGTCACGCGGGATACGTGTCGATCTCAGAGCTCACCTCTGAGAGGTCCGGTTCTATTGGACACGTGTCACCACCGGAGCTTAGATCCGGGAGGTCCGTCACTGTTGGACACGTGTCAACCTCAGAGCTCGTCTCTGAGAAGAAAGGAAGTCTGGCGCTGTTAGGACAAGTGGCACACCCGGAGCCACCTCCGGAGAAAGGGAAGGTCCGGCACTGACACGTGGTGTGCGAGGAGCAACCTCTGAATAGAGAGGAGGTCCCGACCGCCAGGATACGTGGCGCACGCGGAGCTCACCTCCGAAGGAGAGGGAGGTCTTGCTCACTTGACACGCGGCACAACTGGAGCTCGTCTCTGCGGAAAGGGGGAGACCAGGCCCCGGTGGACACATGGTGCTTCCGGAGCTCACCACCACGGAGGTAATGAGTTCTGGAGCGGTTTTGGATTCTGTACGCATGGAAATACCGGTACGGAGATGAAACAGACATGAATTCCACAATGTTACCGCACCAAATCAACTAAAGATAAGTTGTTAAGATTCAATGACAATCTGAATAGGACTCTTATTCGAAATACAATCAGATTAGGACTCTTCTTCTCCCGATTATAAATAGAACCCAGAACCTTTGGCTGAAACCACGAACTTCTTTTCCACCTCCTTAGCCGACGACTCAGAGCCCTAGCCCCAACTCACCGAGTAAACCCATCGCCAGAGTTTGGTAGAGAGAGATCGCCAGAAGAGAGCCCCAACGATTTGTCTTGCTAGGAGAAGGACCCCGAGACTAAGAAGAACGTAAGGTAAGGTCTCCAATACCACCTTACGACATCATTGCGTTTTCTTTGCATCTGTTCTTTGATTCCTTTCGAACAGAAGCTTTCTCATGGACAGATCACGTGTTGATTGGTTTAATCTAGAGTCAAGATCATCACCACGTTCACATTTGATTCGAACACCCCTGTTCATCATAAAATCCATGCAAGCCATGCAAGAACACGTACAAACAACATCATAGGATTAACATGCATAAGCATCATCGCATCTAGTTAAAGTTTGTGCATGATATTGATTGTTGTAAATCTTGTATGTGCGTGATCGTGTATAGAAGGACAAGCTCAGGGAGCTACCTACGACGGACTACAACAACAAGATTTTGAGCAACAGGAACCGCAAGAACAAGGCAAGTGCCCATTGACCATATTGACCCTATGTTTTGGGAAACTATTTTGTTTTGCGAAAAAGTGTGTGTGCTGAGTCAAACATGATGGGAAACCCTTTTATACGAGTTTACTAGTTTTGGTTAAACCACCCTTGTCGCCAGGGAAGTTTTATGAGTCGGGTATGATTTTAATTTTACGCTTCGCTGAGTCCGTGGATTGGGAAGCAAGATGGATGTGTCTAGCTAACTGCACTCGTAAGATTTATGGGAAACTGATGTTGTTAATGAACATGGATCGGAGGGAGATCTAGGCAAGTCCGGGTTTGTGAATGAGGTAGAAAGAGATGGCGGTTTACTTGCCGTAGATCGAAGGACCGGTTCATGCGAGCACATGCCAGGATAACAAGTGCGACCACAAGGCCAAGTATGGGTGCGGCTTAGCTGACTAATTAGGTAAGTTGCTAGAATGTTATGGACCGTGGAAGGCACGGGGAATGGAAGTTGAGTGAGGACTGCCCTGGGAACTGCATGGCACAAGAGGGGGCCCGTGGGTGGGAGAATTGGAGATTCTAGCCTGCTGGTGAAACCTTAGTGAGTCCATACATCTAGTAACCCCTTTGTAAAGGCTATTTTGTGATCTCTTGGCCATACACCGACGGTTGTGTACTGGTATGATGGAGGTTCTGCAGTCGGCCGACGGGTGACGAAATCATAAACTTGTGGGTAAAGAGGTGCAAACTCTGCAGAGTCTAAAACTATCATGATAGCCGAGCTTACGGTCACGAGCGCCTGGCCAACTTCCATGATTAGTTGGATGGTTATTTTGGGATGGTTTTGGATGGTTTGGTTTTGGTTTGGTTTTCGGGACTGTTGTGTCCGGGTAATAAGATTGGTTGCATGACTGTTGAGTCATGGCAATGAGATTGGTCGCGGTGGGAGACGGAAATGTTTATGAGATGAAATGGTAGCGAATACGAGATGGTATTCGTGAGATGGTAGCGAATACAAGAAGGTATCCGTGAGCAAGAATGAGGTTGATTAATGTCTGGTTGGACTTGGAAGGTAATGAACATAATGGAGGTAGGATTGGTACTTTAGTACATGTTGGGATTACATTCGCTTAAAGATAAGTTGCTGTTTTATCATGGTTTTGATAAATAACTTTGCTTTCTGCAATGAGCCTTTTATACCTACTTTGTTGTGAGCTACATATCATATTTTCCCGCACTTGCTGAGTAAATCATTGTACTCAAACTTGCATTATTATTTCATCATTAGCAACAGGAGAAGATTACTATGAAGACCCAGTGGAGCATTAGGTGTGTAATCTGTCCTCAACCTTGTCTGTGGGAATGGAGTAGAGATGGAGCCGCTACTGCTTAGATTGCTTCCGCATTAGTTACAAGACTTTCGCTGATTAGATAAAGACTTCCGCGGTGAGCATGAGTCCAAGACTCATGAGACATTGTAATAAACTCTGTTATTCGTGGTCTTATATATTCTGAAATTCAGTTTGTGGATGATGTGTATATGTGTGATGAACATCCTGGGCACACATATGCATCAGTTCTCGGTTCCGTGGTTTTCCACAGAATTGAGGGCATCACAGGTATTCATGAGCTTGAGGAATGTTGAGAAAGATAAATGTCTCGAAGAGACATGAAAAGTGGTGAATCATGATGGAGGTATGTTGATGTTTAAATACATGTTGGGATTTTATTCACTTAAAGCTAAGTTGTTGTTTTATCATGTTTTGAGAAATAAACTTTGCTTTCTGCAATGAGCCTTTTAATATCTACCTTGTTGTAAGCTACATGTCATACTTCCTGCACTTGCTGAGTACGTCATGTACTGACCCTTGCATTATCATACATCATCAGCAACAGGAGAAGAATACTTTGAAGAGCATGTGGAGTATTAGGCATGAGATCCACCATCAACCTTGCCTGTGGAGTAGGAGATGGATCCGCTGCTGCTGCTTAGTTGCTTCCGCAATAGTTAGAATACTTCCGCTGCTAGAATAAAGACTTCCGCTGCTAGAATAAGACTTCCGCTGCTAGATTAAGACTTCCGCTGCTAGCATGAGTTTGAGACCCATGAGACAATGTAATGAAACCCTGTTATTCGTGGTATTTTTCTTAATACAGTTTGTGGATGATATGTGTATGTGTGATGAACATCTTGGGCACACATACGCATCAGTCTCGGTTCCGAGAGGTTCTCTCTCAGAACCCGGGCGTCACAGTGTGTGTCAAGTGCATTGAGATCATAGAATAGAGCTCAAAGTGTTATAAGTGTTGAATCCTTAGTGGAGAGTGCTAGTGAGGTAAACTCGAGTAGGCCGGACTAGTCCGGAGAACTATGACTTAGTCCGTTTTGGGGCAGACTAAGAGTTCCTGACTGGGTTTGGACTTGTCCATTTGGGGACGGACTAGTCCGGATCTCTCTTTGTGAGAGTGTTTCGGGACTAAGTCCTGGTAGACTGGACTTGTCCGCCAAAGTGGCCGAACTAGTCCGGGTTAGCCAGACTTGTCCGTTTTCACCCGGACAAAGAGTTCCTGTGTGAGTTCGGGCTAGTCCATTTTGAGGCGGACTGTTCCGTATGGTTGTGAGATGATAGATCCCACGGCTAAGTCTTGGTGGACAGGACTTGTCCGCCTTAGTGGTCGGACTAGTCTAGGTCCTCCAGACTTGTCCGTTCTCACCCGGACAAAGAGTTCCTGTGTGAGATCGGACTAGTCCGTTGTAAGGCGAAATAGTCCGGAGATTTGTGAACGTTTGAAATTTGAATGTTGGGAAGTAGGTGGCTTTGTGATGTCAGTGGTCCCCGCAGACCAGAGTAGTCCGGGGTCCTAACCGGACTAGTCCAGACTTTAGTTGTTGGCAACGGTTGGTTGTCTGGACTTCTATAAAAGGAGATGCCCCGACTTCATTTAGACAACTCTGGAACCCTAGTGTAACACCCCAAAATTTTGTTAAGACCCTAAATCATGTTAAGAGGGGAATTTAAAAATTTTTGGACATGTTGCATGTTTTGCAAAAATTCAAATTCAAACTGGAATTCAAATTAAACTCAAATCGGAAAAGAAATAGAAAAAGAAAAAGAGAAAACCGAAAAAACCGGCCAGTGGGCCGCAACCCACCAGCCGGCCCACCCAGCGCCCGCGCCAGCCCGCAGCCGCGCGTGCCGCTTCCTCCCACTGACAGGCGGGGCCCGCCAGTTCATCGTCTACCTCGCGCCAGCGCCGGACTCTCTCACCCGAATCGAAACCGATCGAGAATTCTCGCGTATTCCAGCCGAATTCCGTTCAGGGGCGACGCAAACTCGATCTAAACCACCCGCCGCCCTCCCCCGTATATAAAAACCCCGGCCTCGTTCTGTTTTTCCCACGCGATCCTCCGATTTTCCTCCGGTGAGAACCGAGACTTCTCCGGCGAATTTTGGCCGATCTACGCTCGGAGATTCCGATCTAACTCGCTGGTCTTGATCCACCGCCTCCGGGGAACCTTGCAGGTGCAGAAAACTCGGGGACTTGCGGTGTAAATATAGCGCCGACGAGCCTCGCCGTGAATTCACCTCGGACCTCGTCGCCGAGCACCTTCCAGGACCTCCGAGCTCAAGAAAACCCCCGAGGTGAGATCCCCGACCTCCCCTCCACCGATCTATGCCATAAAATCAAAGTTCTAGGATGAATTCTCGAAGATCCGAAAGTCTCCGGCGAGATCGCCGCTCCCCGCCGCCGTGCGCCGCCGGCAGCGCCGCCCGCGCTCGATCAGAGCGACGTGGCCGCTTGTGCGCCGTTTATTTTAAATCGCACGGTAGGGTTTAAATCCCCGCGTACAGGTTCGACGTTATAATCTCAGCCGTCGGTTTAAAATCGGACGGTCCACGTCAGCCCCGCGTTATAAAGACTGGAAATCTTATGTGCTACCCCCTGGGGTTCTCAGGAAATAAGAGCTAGCCCCGAAACTTCTGATCTAGCCCCTGGAACTTCAGAAAATCATGTAAATTCATTTAAAAATCAGTTTTAGCCCCTGGACTTAATAAAAATTAGGAAAAACTCCTCTGATAAGTGTAGCTAGACCCCTGAAAATTCTGAAAATAATATTATAGACCCTGTAGTGGGGTGAGTTTACCTTTTTAGCCCTGTTTAATATTAAATTTGGGAAATTGAATATGTGGCTAGTGTTTAAAACTTAAAAAGTGGGACAAACATATTGTCAAAATTAAATTAAAGACTTTCTCAGTATTTAGGAACCTTTGGAGTGAGATAAAAACATATTTTGGGCTGAAGTGAATCTGTTTAATCTATTATTCACATTTAGGGACACATTTTTTAAGTAAAGAATAGTTCTAGAAAATAAGGAAAATAATTATGAAATAGTTTACATCAGAGGAAAAGGTCAAAAATATATTAGCAAATATTTTAGATCAGAACCTATTCTGTTTAGATGATGTATCTTGTTATTTTTATAATAAAGTTCACACTTAGGCATAGGAAATAAATCTGAAAATATAGCAACTAATAAATGATAAATGGAGTTTCTAAAATCCAAAGAATTCAGTTTAGGGTTGGTAGAAATTATGAAGACACATATGGAGAAGGAAAATACCTTTCATGCATACTAGGTAGCTAAAAGGTGTAGTAATTGAATATAAGGAATTTATTTAAAGTGGAAACTCATATATATAGTATGTAAGTATAAATGTGAACACAAAAGTAGGAATCATATACATATGATCAAAAGTGCATGCAAGCCACAAATCAACACACATAGAGTAACCACAACACATATAATGGTGAATGACTTTCATAAATATGAATGTGTGGTTTGTATGAAGTGGAAGTGTGAACTATGTCTTATGGATTGTTGTTTTTCTTTTGCTATGTGTGATGGTGTGATGTAGAACCTGCTCAAGAGCAAGTTACTCCTTTCCAAGATCAGGACTACCCATTTCAAGAGCAGCAGGAAGGAGGCAAGTGTCCTTGACCACTTTGATCCTACACTAGGATGTGTAGATAGGATTATTTGCATTGTCAAATGACATATGAAACCCATGCTAGGAAGTTTCCCTAGAATTGCATTACCTTGTTTCCTTGTAGCTTGGGTTAGGATTTATTTTATCATGTCATTTATTATTATGCATATGCTTAGCCATGCTTAGAATGGGATATTTGGGATATGAGATCATCAGTTTATTTTACCATACTCTTGAATGAGATATTGTGAGTTATGTAGAGGTAGGGATCAAGGCAAGTTGGATGTTTTGGTTGTGTGCTGGGTGCACGAGACTCGGGTTTGTGTTTAGTACTTGCCTGGATCCTAAGGACCGGTTCATGGAGCATGTAATCTGGCTTTACAGTGCCAACCACATGCTGGGATGGGGCAGCTTGGCCAATTAATTTGGTGTATCCCCGGTGTAGTATGTGTGTGTTGGATGGTGCAGGGAGTAGGTGTCAGCTGGACTACCGTATGAACTGCAAGGCTCAAGAGGGGGCCACTGCAGCGGGGTTGGAGCCTCTTGTATGCTGTTAGGGGTGAAACCTCAGTGGGCCCACGCTCGTCGGGAATCCCTTTGTAAAGGCTTCGTAGTGATCTCCTGGCTACACACCTGGGAATTGTGAATGTGGTTCGTAGCCACTGGCATAATGGAGGTTCTTTTAGTCCACCCGGCAACGGGGGATGAAATCACTACATGTGGGTACAGTGGTACAAACTCTGCAGAGTCAAAACTGTCATGACAGCCGTGCTCACGGTCAAGAGCGGCTTGGACTTATTCATGATTAGAGGAGTGATGGTTTTGGAAGTTAAGGATGTTAAGCGGGGAGCTTAACATTGGAAATGATGTTATGGTTACTGGATTATGATGATGGGATGGGAGATTGGGACCATTTCACCTGTGTAGTAATGTAGGTGCTTAATAAGCTAAGGTGATAGATATTAATTGCATAGTGCTTTAACCATGAGTTCTACCTCTCCTTGTTCTAGCCATGCATGACATAACTTTCCCACACTTGCTGAGTACCATCGGTACTCAACCTTGCATATTTTGTTGGTTTATATTGCTGCTCAGGTCAAGATAATGAGGTGGTGTATAATGACCAAGACATTGGACCCGAAGAAGGTTTCTAGGTTCATGGAGACCCCTGAGCAACGCCTGTGACGGAGCCCTCAAGAATAATATTCTGCTGCTAGTTTATTTACTTGTGATGAACTTATTATTGTCCATCGAGACATTTGCTATGTAAGACTTATTTATATTCGACACCTGGCTTGTAATAAATGATGCTTCACTATTTGTCATCACATGTATGAGAAAATGATCCTGGCATACATGTGATATTCACTTGGTTGTTCTTCGGAAAAACCAGGTGTGACACCTAGCGCCGTCACAGCCATCCTAGAGTCTCTCTAAACCTTCTCTCTTGCCTACTCATCCTCTAGAACCAAATCTTGAGTAGATTTGGATGTGTGAGGAGAGGAGAAAGAAAAACTAAGTGTTTTGGCTCTTGGAGTGATCTCGTGCACTTTGTGTGAGTCCTTGTGATCTGTGGCTTGTGAGATTCGTGAAGTTTTGTGGACGTGTTCAAGTGGAAGCCTCAGATTGTGAGCAGCCCTAAAATCTTTTATATTCACCCTTGAGATAGTGGAAGAACCGGGTTGGCCTCAGTGTCGACCTTGTGAGGAAAGGGTTCTTAAACCCGGTCCTTTGTGGACTCCTCAACGGGGACATAGATTCCTGAGTGGCATCAAACCTCGGGCAAAAATCTTCGTGTCACTTTTGCATTTACATTTCATTGATCATTAAATTGATTAGGGTTCATTTTGATCATTTCGCTCTTATAGTATTCCTCATTACTTTTGCAATTCACTGCTATATCTTGTAAAACTTGTCATATTAGATTGCTAGATAGTTTATCTGCATTTCGTCAAACTAAAATATGAAGAAAACCCCATAAAAATCAAGTTTTTAGGCTTTTCCAACAGGCTGACCGGACTAGTCCGCCCCTGAGCCAGACTAGTTCGGCCCCTGTGTTCTAATCTCGTTTAATTAAGTCTTTTCAGGTACTTTATCCTATTCACCCCCTCTAGTCAACTTTCAACATAACACAGACAAAGAACACAATACATAATCGACGATTCATTCACAAAGTCCACAGAAATCTAAAAACTCCTAACGACTACACACTCCCCTCACGACTACCTCCAGAGCCGTGAACGTCATCTTCGTGCATTCCTCCTGGTGCCGGTAGAAGCGGAGATGGAGTCTGCACCTCCGTCGGTGAACCCCGCAAAGTAAATAAAAGTTAGACATGTCTTTCTCGCTTCTTATTCCTCTCTTTCCCTCTCTCTTCCTCTTGCCATCCCCCCTCTTTCTCTTGCTCTTGTTGTCCCTCTCCCCATCCGCCTCTTCCTTCTCTCTCTCTCCCCCTTATTCTCTCTCTCTTTCACTCTCTGTACTCCTCTTTCAGTCTCTCTCTCGCTCTCGATGTCCCTCTCCCCATCCCCCTCTCCCTTCTCTCTACCTCTCCCTCATTCTCTCTCTTTCACTCTCTCTACTCCTCTTTCACTCTCTCTCTCTCCCCGCTCTCTCTCTCCCTTTCCCCATCCCTCTCTCTTTCTCTATTTCACTATCTCTCCGCCTCTGTCTCTATCTATTTATCTCCCTCCCTGTATTAAATAGTATTAAAGAGTTACATAGTGCCAGGGGTACCTGTGATGAGGGTGCCTGTGGCGGCTGCGGCCATGCCGGAAACGTGAGATCCTAGCCACTCTGCCGATCTAAGGCATGTCATTACAACATATTAAAACACATGTATTACTGAAATGCTAAAAATTTAAACTACAGTAATTTAAATTACTTACCTCCACCGCTGCCTGCATCTGGGCCATGAGGTTGGCCTGGTACTTCTGGACGGCCCTCGTCCTATCGAGCTCCTCTTGGGTCGGCGCAACCTTATCCTCCATGGCATGGAACTGCAAGTCCCTGTGCGAGAGACGGCCACTCGACGGCCCAACGGATGAAGCCTCTGTCGATGGAGTGCCTCTCGAAGCTCACGCCGCCCTCGAGTTGACAACTCCATCGAAAATGGAAAATCTACAAAAGATAGAAAACTAATAAGTAGAAGAAGGAAGATTAAAAAATGAAACAGTTGACCAACTCATCGTGCATGGGCCTTCCCGCCGCCGCTTGCGTACACGAATCTAGGCTTGATTAGCACGTTTCCAAATTGTAGCCTTCGCCGTGTATCTTCTTAACCTCCTGCGCGTACTTTTCCTAAAAAACAAAGAAATGATGTAAGTGTGTCAGTAATAGTATTACTTATAATTAAAATGATGAATTTTGAAAACTTACCAGTCGGTCGGCCGTGACCTGACTACATTGCCCAGGCTGGGAAGGGTCACTTCCCCTGTGACCTTTCTTCCAAACCTTGGTCGGTGTCGGCTCCTAACCGGTCTCTCGCTCCTGTAGATACGTGTTAGTAGAAGAAATATATTATGAACACATAAACCAACTTAAAATATACTTACCATGTGTTTAGCCATACGCACATAGCCATCACCGCCGTAGTTGTGCTGGCTGTCTGTCCCTCTGCAAGCTCGAGCCCTCGTGGACTTACTGATGAAGTCCTGGCTAGCCCAGTACCGACAAAGAGCTCAGTACGTGTTGGGCCGGCTCTCTAACCCGCTAATACTAACCTGCATATATTTAGTTTTTCATAAGTAATTATTGGAAATAGTTGACAATAATAACTTACCTCCGCATGCTGATCCTCGGTCAAGTACATGTAAGAGTTCTTCCTAAACAGACCCCCTTCCTGCTGCTACTGATGCCGCTTGTTGTACTCGTTGATGGCCTGGATGCGGGCGTACGACAACGCTTGCACCACGAGCTTCCGAGCATTCGTGTGGAACATGGCAGTCGCATGCTTCATCATGCTCTCGCTCGAGTCCTCTAGCTGGTACCACAACTTTAAGAAAACAACTATTTGATTAATCCACACTAAAAATTTAAATGAATGCAAAAATGAAAAAATTTAATCTTACCATAAAATTGTTCCACACAGCCCCCTGAAGGGTGTCGTGGACCTCGTGAGGGACACAAGCGTAGTTGTCCCACAACAAAGCAGGGACACCGTCGATGACACCGGGATAGTTCAACCGCACTAAAGCCCCGATGACACCGTTAATCTGCCTGTGGTGTCTCTGGCCCACAAAGGGACCGTCGTGCCAAGATCTGCAAAATTTGTTAACTCATTATGTATTGGGAGACAACATCCAATATTTAATACTATACCATTTGTTTACCTGTCTCCGAGTGGACGAATGGTGATCCGCTCATGAGGAATAGGAGGAGCAGCAACGTGGGTCCTCCTTGTATGTCGCCTCTTCGGTGGAACCACGTCTGGTGACCCAGACAGCTGGTCACCACTGGAGCCCGAAGGCTCCACGCTCGCTGACTTCGAGGGCTGCATAGCCGGCTCCGAGGGCTGAGTAGTACCAACCTCTCGCTCCGACTCAGAAGACTCTGAGTCGGCCTGCAAAAAATAAATGATTGATAAGACAAAATAATTGATAAATGCAATTTCAAATAACATGATTGGCAACTGAAATTTACCCCCATGCGCTGAAAGGCCACAACTCGGTCCGAAAAGTTTGGAAGGTACCTCATCAGCTGAGAGCGTCTGCTCGCACCTGACGAGGTACCTGACAAGACCAAGTTTTGGGGTTGGGTGAGGAACCCTCTCACCCCCTTCCTCCCCTTCCCCTTTCAGTTTGACGACGACATCCTGATGTAAGGAGTAATTGATAAATATACTTAGATAATATACAAAATTCATGATAAGTTAGTGAAGAAAACATTACTTCATCAATTTCAAAATCCATCAACGTCACGATCATGTGCCCTACTCCTTAAACCAGACCATCGATCTTCTTTTCTGAGAGTCTGGACTAGATTTCATTTTCATTTCCGCATATCATAAGTCTTGACATCTTGAGCGTCTCCAACCATGTCCTACACTAGACTCGACGATGAACGAGTCTGGCAACACTTCTTCTTGGTAAACATCATCAACCTCATTAGTATCATGTAACCATCATTTCTGGATTGTATAACCCACTCACGAGGATTCATCTTATGTACCACCCACCAAGCATCGAGTTTTTTGCATGGATAAGTTAGGTAATATACTTGCTCCACTTGATGTGTAAGAATAAATGAATCGTATCCTCATAGCCGTTCCTTGTGTTTGACTTCCACCATGTCAAATTGGTTTTGTCGAATTCCATGATTATTATCAAACCAATCACAATTAGAGAATACTGCTCAAAGATCCTTATTACTGACGAGAGCAAATTCAAGAATTTTTTAATGATCCCATAGTAATTAGTTTCACGTCATTGAGAGTCAATTGCCCTCGTCACAACTCCGTATTAGATGTTGACGCGAGTGGACGATGAGATTCAAATTGAGTTGTATGGAATCGGAAGCATTGACGTCATATCGATCGTAACTTCTAACTTTAAGCAATCCATAGGATAGTTGTCGCAAGTCTTCATGGACGTTGGCATCTTTCATGCACTGTCCAAAATATGAAGTTATAAGAAAACTTTGTAAATATTCGTGAGTTAAAAGAATACTTTGTAAATACTGATAAGTTAATGAGAAAAATGTTACATGATCTCAAAACCAGGATAGGAAGTTAGGTCTTCTGTTTATTCCATCTCGTCGCATCGCTTCTACTTATTTGCTCGTAGGTTGATGTTTATGTATACAATTCTGTTTGTGAAACTCTCTGTATGAAAAGAAAATTTTTAGAATAGATGTGTTGCAAAATATTCTAAGTAGCATAATTGTAGGACAAACACTTACTCAAAATATTTGTCCATCTCATCTATATTAGCGTACATGTAGAGGAAAGCAGCATTCCTTTCTTGTGCGGTAGAGTTGTAGAAATTGCAACTACCAACAGTAGTGCCTCTTGTAGCAAAAATGGAGAGATCGCTACAAGGAGGTTGTTCATCCATATTGTACCTGTCGATACCCTGCAGACCAGGCACCCCCGCGTAGAGGGCAAAATAAGGCCTGGGCCCCGTCTCCCTGTTGAGGCGGGCCCTAGCATAGCCACGTGCCCTCGGCCCTTAGGTCATCCCTGTGTCTGCCACGTGCGTTTGACTTCCAGAGCCGACATGTGCCTTGGGCTCTTGTTCTAGCCTCCCCGCTGAGGTGAGGTCCAGAGCTGCCATGTGTCTCGTGGCTCAGAGCCACCTCCCTGCTGAGGACGGCTCCGGAGCTGACACGTGCCCTAGGCTCCAGTCCGAGCCTCCCCGCTGAGGTGAGGTCCGGAGCTGCCACATGTCTCTTGGCTCAAAGCCACCTCCCTGCTGAGGATGGCTCCGGAGCTGACACGTGCCTTGGGCTCCGGTCCGAGCCTCCCCGCTGAGGTGAGGTCCGGAGCTGCCATTTGTCTCTTGGCTCAGATCCACCTCCCTGCTGAGGACGACTCTAGGACTGACACGTGCCCTGGGCTCCGGTCCGAGCCTCCCCGCTAAGGTGAGGTCCGGAGCTTCCACGTGTCCCCTGACTCCAAACCCGTCGATAAGAGCTCCGAGGATGCCACGTGCCCCACGATCCATCGTGGGCCGTGGGTCAACGTAGTCAAGGAGGAAGTGTGCTACCAAGCTTCGCATTCAAAGCTCGTGCCTTCCCGAGAAGCATTATGCACCACGCACACCTCCGTCCTCTGCCTGATCGCCATTACGGTGACAAGACAGGACGGCAAGGCGTGACAGCGGTACAGTGCCGCCCAACGGCATGAGGCTGCCCAAGCAGAGCGAGAAGACGTGGCAAAAAGATGGCATCTTCATCAACACCAGACACACGGATAGGAGCGCTCAGCGCGCAAGGCGGCGAGACTTAACTGCCCTGCCGACTACTCTACTCAGAGGACGAAGGCCTAGATAATGTATAGGATTCACGTAGCTTCGGGGCCACCTGTCGCGCCCCAAGACACATTGTAACCACCTCGGTCTTGGACTATAAAAGGACCGAGGTGACCACCCAGCTAGGGGTTGGTCAATAAGCACTCCCGTGGTAGGGTATTATGCTCCGGCGGCCCGAACCACGTAAATCTCGGTGTTCATCCGCTCACTCGAGCCCAGGTCACGTAGGGCGCCAAGCCCCCTCCAATCGAAACTCGCGGGCTGCTTCCATAGCTGGTCAGAAGGAGTGCCGCAGCTCACACACTCCGACATTTGGTGCGCTAGGTAGGGGGGCTTTCCGTGCTCTCCATGCGACCATGGTGAACATCACCTCCCATGGCGAGCCTCCTTGCCCAACTCGCCATCGTCACCATATGGGAGACGACGAGGCAACCTCCTGCTCCATAGCGGGCAGGTCTGACCAGGCCGGCTGCCAAACGGTCGGAAAACTCTGCGTGATGTACGGGGGTTGTTCCGATGTCTCATCCAAGAGAGCCGTCAAGACCCTCCGTCAAGCAGTGGCCGCAGCCGTCGCAGCCCCTAGGTTGGCGCCACATTGCAAATGGATGGAGACGCCAATCAGCTTCGACGCCTCCGACTGCCCCAAGAACATGGCAGGCGTCAGGCAGCTGCCACTCCCCGTCACCCCAACCATCTCCAACATGATACTCTACCACGTGCTGATTGGTGGCGGGGCATCTCTCAGTGTTATTAGCCTCGCAGTCTTCAAGAAGGTGCAAATCCATATGTCCCAGCTTACCCCCTTGAGACCATTCTCGGCGGTAGGCTGGGACCCAATCTTCCCATGCAGCAGCATCTCCCTCCCCGGTGACATTCGGGACGCTTGAGAACTACAGTACAGAAAGCGTCGTCTTCGATGTTGCAGAGATCAGCCTCCCCTTCAATGCCATAATAGGCAGGCCGGCCTTGTACCAGCACATGGCAGTAGCCCACTATGGCTACATAGTTCTGAAGATGCCAACCCCGAGTGGCGTCCTCAAGATCTGCGGTGACCGCACCGTGGCTGTCTCAGCGCTGGAAAAGCTCCAAGTGCTGGCGGTGGCACAGGAAGCCACTTCCATTTGCGTTGAAGCTAGCCGGCTGCCTCCAAGCATGCGTCAGCGTGGGGTGACATCTGCACCCCGAGTGCAGCACTCGTACGGCGAGGACGTACCAGTCAAGGTTGTCCAAGTCGTTCCTGATGTCATCCAGACCACCTGAATCGCCGGGGGCCTGAGTGGCAAATAGGAAGACGCGCTCGTCCCCTTCCTCCGGGCGAATATCGACGTGTTTGCATGGCAACCGTCAGAAATGCCCAGGATCCCTAGGGAGGAGATTGAGCACCAATTGAAGATCCGCCCCGATGCCAGGCCGGTCCAACAGAAGCCTCGGAAGCAATCCATCAAGTGGCAAGACTTCATCCATGAAGAAATCAAGAAGTTGATCGACACTAGCTTCATCCGAGAAGTTCACCGTCCACGACGGTTGGCCAACCCCGTTGTCGTCCCCAAGGCTGGCGGGAAGCTACGCATGTGCATCGACTACATCACCCTCAATAAGGCATGTCCAAAGGATTCATTCCCTCTCCCCCGTATAGACCAAATAGTCAATTCTACATCCGGCTGTGATCTACCGTATTTCCTAGACGCATACTCAGGTTTCCACCAGATACTTATGTCTAGGGAAGATGAAGAGCATACCGCCTTCGTCATAGTAGATGGTCTATACTGCTATGTGTCATGCCTTATGGTCTTAAGAATGCCCTTCCCACGTTTGTGCGTGCAATGCGCAAGACATTTGGGAACCTTATTCGGTCCCTAGTAGAGGTTTATGTCAATGAAATCATAGTAAAGGTTAAGTCGCAAGCATCTCTGCTCGACAACCAAGCCCTAGTATTCGACAGACTGTGTTCGACAAGCACGAAGTTGAACCCAGACAAATGTGTCTTTGGGGTTTCTACCGGGAACTGCTCGGTTTCTTGGTCTCACACCGGGGATTGAAGCTAACCCAGAGAAGATTAAGGAGATAGAACTGATGGGCCTCCTACCCGCATCAGGGACGTGCAGAAGCCTACCGGATGCTTGGCTGCTCTCACTCGGTTTATCTCTAGACTGGCCGAGTGGGCTCTTCCGTTCTTCAAGCTTCTGCGTAAATCTAGTCCATTCGTATGGACCGAGGAGGTGGATGAGGCATTCTAGGAGCTGAAGAAGTTCCTCACAATGCTGCCAATCATGGTGTCCCCATAACAAGGTGAGTCTATACTCCTCTACATCACTGCCACAACTGAAGTCGTGAGCATGGTTCTAGTTGCGGAGTGGCTAGAACTCCATCGACCTCAAGTACCAGATAAAGCTCCTGTTGTATTTGGTCTAAAGCCCCAAGGCTCAGACTCCGCAGGAGAACCTTGGGATGGGGAGATAATCAGGTCCCAAACAGGTGGGCCTGATGATCAATACATATTCTTGTCCCAGCTGCTACAGTGCAATCCCGGACCTGGGGGCCTGGGGGCCTCGAGCCCGGGACCTCCCCAAGAAGAACTAGTCGGGTCTCAGCCATCTAGACCTGATAACCGGTGCGCATCTGGGTCCGAGCTCCCAGAGTGCAGTCCTGGACCCAGGGCCCAGGGGCCCCCGAGTCCGGGACCCCTACAAGAAGACGCTTTGAACCCCTCTGGAAGGGTCCGAACCATCCAGGGTCTGATCTACTTCATCAGTGAGGTTCTCCATGATGCCAAGACAAGATATCTGAAGGTGCTCAAGCTGCTCTATGCCCTCGTTGCATCAAGGAAGCTGTGCCACTACTTACAAGCTCACAAGATCTCGGTGGTTACCTCATACCCGCTGAGAACCATCCTCCACAGCCCCAATGCCACCGAAAACATAGATAAATGGGTTGCGGAGATGGCGGAGTTCAAGCTGGACTTCTTACCGCGTCATGCAGTGAAAAGTCAGGCATTAGCTGACTTCGTGGCAGAGTGAACTACACCACCATGCCAGCCAGGGGGCAAGGACATAGGTGAACTGAAGCCTAGAGCTCCGGTCTTCACTGGGCCCTACTGGACTATCTTCTTCGACGGCTCCTTGCACAAGCAAGGTGCCGGAGCGGGGGTTCTGCTCCTTACACCAACCAGAGAGCAGTTCAAGTACATGGTGCGACTTGACTTTTAGGCGACTAACAACATGGCGGAGTATGAAGCTCTCATCTTTGGGTTGAAAACCGCGCTATTCCTCATCGTCCAGCAGTTGTTGGTCAAGGGTGATTCTCAGCTGATCATCAAGCAAGTCAAGGGAGAATGCTGCTCCAATGACCCACAGCTTGTAGCCTATCTCCTCCATGTACAGAAGATGGAGAAGGACTTATTATCCTTGGATTTGTACCATGTTCCCCACGCCAACAACACAATAGCCGACGACCTGTCAACAAAGGCTTCCACTTGGGCTCCGGTGCCTGAGGGGGTCTTTGAAAGAAGATTGCTGCGACCTACCGCCTGGTCAGCCAAACCAGGCGAAGGGGGCAAGATCAGCAACTCGAAGCTGGTGGTCCCGGCGGCCCTGCTATCATGGTGCCCGCCAGGGATCGTAAGCGACACCGGGGACTCTGTGCAACCCGGCGCTCCAGATCCAAGTGCTCAAGTAGGTCCCGACGCATGGATCACAGAGATCCAGGACTACTTGAAAGTCAATTTCCTTCCTGATGAACATGTATCCGCTGAACGGATCACTCGGTTGGATAAGAGATACACACTGGTAGAAGGGGATCTCTACCCACGTGGCACTAATGGCGTCCTATTATGGTGCATTACTCGGGAGGAGGGTGTGACCTGCTCCCAAAGATCCATGGAGGTGAGTGATGGAACCATGCATCTTCCCGCATGCTAGTCGGTAAAGCCTTCCGGCATTGCTTTCACTGGCCGACAGCTCTCCAAGATGCCGTCGACCTGGTTAAGAGATGCAAGGCGTGCCAGTTCCACGCTAAGCAGATCCACACACCAGCACAGACGCTGCAGATGATCCCGCCCTCATGGCGCTTCGCTGTGTGGGGGCTGGACATCCTGAGACCATTCCCTAGATTCGTTGGAGGGTACCGGTACCCCTATGTCGTCGTAGACAAGTTCACCAAGTGGCCGGAAGCTACCCCTGTAGTAACTATCAACAAGCAGTCAGCAGTCAAGTTCATCAAGTCGATCATCTATCGGTTTGGGGTCCCAAACAGAATCATCACCGACAACGGGACCCAGTTCACCAGTGCAGTGTTCCAAGACTGCTGCGAAGACCTCGGAATCCAAGTTTGCTATGCTTTTGTTGCTCATAGAGTAACGGTCAAGTCGAAAGAGCAAACTCCGAGATACTCAGGGAACTCAAAATGCGCACCTACAACAGCTTGAAGAAGCACGGTGCCAATTGGGTTGAAGAGCTCCCGTGTGCATAGTGGGCTAGCCGGACGTCCCTCAATCGCTCGACAGGGGAAACGCCCTTCTTCATGTTGTATGGGGCAGAGGCCATACTCCCCCCAGAAATCACCATGGGCTCATCCCGTGTCCGAGCGTACGTAGGGTCAGCTCCGACGTGAAGATATCGACCTTGTCTATGAGCGAAGGTGGCAAGCAGCTGTCCAAAACACGCGATACCGTCAAGCACTCCGACATTATTAGCAGTGGTTCATGCAGAGTAGACAGCTTGAGGTGGTTGAACTGGTGCTCAGGCGAATACTTTCTCGAGAAGGGGGGAACAAGTTCTCCCCCAGCTAGGAGGGTCCCTTCCGAGTGACACGAGTATGTCACCGCGGGTGCGTCCTCCTAACCACAGAGGATGGGGTACCTCTACCCAATCCATGGAACATAGAATACCTCCGTAAGTTCTATCGTTAGCACAGCGGTAGGACTTTATTTTTCTAAAAAAGGTTTCATATTGTCTAGGAACGGTGCTTAGAAAAGCTAAGCCCCGGAGGAGTCCTACTACTCTCGTCATCCGGAGTGTGTCGCTGCCTTCTTATGCGACCTGTTTCCTCCTATGAGGGGAGCCTAAAGTAAGAAACTTTTGTCTTACCCTGTGCATTCTCCCTTTACAGTTTGTGCTTACTCATGCATATCAAATGTAAACAGGCAAGCCACGTGTCCTTGGCCCTGAGAACAGCCCTGGGGCTTCCACGTGTGCTTGAGTTCTGGAGCCGACGCGTGCCTTGGGCTCCGATCCAAAGCCCCCACGCTGAGGTGGAACCCAGAGCTGCCACCCGTCTCCTGGCTCAGAGCCTCCTCCCTGCATAGGAAAGCCCTGGAGCTCACACGTGCCCTGGGATCTGGTCCAAGCCTCCCTGCTGAGGTGAGGTCCGGAGCTGCCACGTGTCTCCTAGCTCAGAGCCTCCTCCCCACTGAGGACAGATCTCGAGCTCACACGTGCCCTAGGATCCGGTCCAAGCCTCCCCGCTGAGGCGAGGTCTGGAGCTGCCACGTGTCTCCTGGCTCAGAGCCTCCTCCCTGCTGAGGACAGCTACGGAGCTCACACGTGCCCTAGGATCCGGTCCAACCTCCCCGGTGAGGTGAGGTCCGGAGCTACCATGTGTCTCCTAGCTCAATGCCTCCTCCCTGCTGAGGGTAGCTAAGGAGCTCACACGTGCCCTGGGCTCCGATCTGAGCCTCCCCGCTGAGGTGAGGTCTGGAGCTGCCACGTGTCTCCCTAGGACAAGCTGAATATAAGGGCCGAACTTCCCTCTGCACCTTGAGGCGCCAAGAAACCGGGAGGAGCGGTAGCCACACTGCAGGAGAGCCATGGGGCTTTATGCTGCTAAGGACCTGGAGGAACAATCTCAGGACATCGGTAAAGAGCTACCTACTTTGCCCAAGACATTTCGGACCTTTGCGCTACCAAGGGCCCGAAGACTACATCAACCTCAGCACACAAGACTTGGAACAAAGAGTCTTCATTAATAATAGAGTTCTAGCATACAAGAGGCGATACATGGCAACTGAGGTACCTAGCAGCTACAAGTCGGGCAATCTTCCGCTCTATGAATACTTGGTTGTCCCCCAAGCCAACATCTGCACAGAGAGACAGTCACCTGCTATAAGCTCGTGGACGTCCAACAAACATATCGGTCTGACGCCTCAGTTCTCGTCAGGCATCACCGATTTGCTGCACCGAGGCAACAGTGACATCCAGTGTCACGTGGATCAGACGCCATCGGTAGCAGACTTGGCTGTCCACAACAACGCCCAGTGTCGTGTGGGGCATGTCCTCTGGGCGCCTAGCCGGAGAAGAGTGATTTGCCGGCACCAGAAGATAGTGAAGAACAGGGAGATCGAGCCTTCCTACATCAAGCGCCAGATACCCTCCCAGCAGTGGTGTAGAGACACCCTGCGAATCGGGGATCCTGTCACCGATGGCTTCCCTTACAATCGGCATGCCATTCGGATGGCTTGTGCTTCTATCCAGGACCGTCAAGGAGAAGGACGCCTCGAGGAGCCGCACCAAAGACCGCACACACACGAACATCTCTCAAAATTGGACGAAGACAGCCACAGGTGTAAAGGCATAAGGTGGACAATAGCGATGGGAAGCGAAGGCTTCCAGCGCGCAAGAGGGGGACAAAGGCCGCATGATAAAGGAGAATGTCACCTAACACCGGAAGGCCTCCCTTTTATACACATCTTTGACCTCTGGCAGGGCAACAGGTGCGACGATTGGGTTTCCACCGCTGCACACCGCGGGCTATTCTCCTACCCCAGCAACGGGTAGGACCCAGGTCCACCCGTCAAACACGGGGCCAGGTGGGTAACCTTTCGGGAACGTCTGTCAGTTCCCGAGGAGAGCGGTGCAGCGGAGCTGTAGCGACCAACCCTTTGGTTGCCGCAGTAACTGCCATGGCACAACCCCTTGAGCATGATGCCTCGGCACTCGTCTCCCCCAATGATGGGTAGGACCTAGGTCCACCCGTCAATACTGGGGGCCAAGCGGGTAACTTCTCGAGAGCGTCCGGAGGTTCCCGAGAAAAGCAGCACGGTGGAGCTGTTGGGGTAGACCCAAGGGCTGCCGCAGTAAATGCCCGAGGCAACCCCTCGAGCATGTCGCCACGACCCACCAGTCAGGATCAAGCACGTGTCCACTACGTTGATGACGTGCTGCCGCTTCGACCGGTGAGTACGCCCACTACGCCAAGGATGTGCAGCCTTTTCGTCTCCCATATACAACCGCTTGTCCACTACACAGAAATCTGACCACCACTTCGGTTTCCAAAGTGCAGGTTCAAAACCACCACGCGGGAGAGATGGAGGCCAAACCTATGGGCTCGATGCCTCCCCTGAGATGGGCTCGGGGGCCACTGTCAATACCCTGAAGACCGGGTACCCCAGCGTAGAGGGTAAAATACGGCATGGGCCCTGTCTCCCTGTTGAGGTGGGCCCTGGCATAGCCACGTGCCCTCGACCTAGAGGTCAGCCCTGGGGCTGCCACGTGCGCTTGAGTTCCAGAGCCGACACGTGCTCTGGGCTCCGGTCCGAGCCTCCCCGCTGAGGTGAGGTCTGGAGTTGCCACGTGTCTGTTGGTTCAGATCCACCTCCCTGCTGAGGATAGCTCCGGAGCTGACACGTGCCCTAGGATCCGGTCTGAGCCTCCCCTCTGAGGTGAGGTCCGATGCTTCCACATGTCTCTTAGATCAGAGCCACCTCCCTACCGAGGACAGCTCCGGAGCTGACACGTGCCCTAGGCTCCGGTCCGAGCCTCCCCGCTGAGGTGTGGTCCGAAGCTGCCACGTGTCCCCTGACTCCAAACCCGTCAATAAGAGCTCCGAGGACACGACGTGCCCCACGATCTGTCGTGGGCCGTGGGTCGACGAGTCAAGGAGGAAGTGCGCTGTCAGACTTCGCATTCAAGTCTCGTGCCTTCCTCAGAAGCATGGTGCACCACGAATGCCTCCGTCCTCTGCCTCATCGCCATTACGGTGACAAGACAGGACGGCGAGGCATGACAGCGGTACAGTGCCGTCCAACGGCATGATACCACCCAAGTAGAGCGAGAAGACGTGTGAAAGTTGCCTAGAGGGGGTGAATAGGCTAAACTACCTGAAATGACCTAATTAAACGAGATTAGAACACAGGGGCCGGACTAGTCTGGCTTAGGGGTGGACTAGTCCGGTCAGCCTGCTGGAAAAACCTAAAAACTTGATTTTTATGGGTTTTATTCAGATTTTAGTTCAACGAAATGCGGATAAACTATCTAGCATTCTAATATAACAAGTATGACAGGATATAAAAGTGGATTGCAAGATTATAACGAGGAACACTATAATAGCGAAATGAGCGAAACAAACCCTAAGCAATTTTAATGATCAATGAAATGTAAATGCAATAGTGACACAGAGATTTTTGCCCGAGGTTCGATTCCACTCAGAATCTACGTCCCTGTTGAGGAGTCCACAAAGGACCAGGTTTAACAACCCTTTCCTCACCAAGTTGCCACTAAGGCCAACCCGGTTCTTCCACTATCTCACAGGTGAACTTACAAAGATCTTTGGGGCTGCTCAACAATTGAGGCTCCCACTTGAATACGTCCACAAACTTCACGAATCTCACAAGCCACAGGTCACAAATACTCACACCAAGTGCACGAGATCACTCCAAGAGCCAAAACACAAAGTTCTTCCTTCTCCTCACCTCACACACCCAAATCCACTCATGAATTGGTTCTAAAGGGTGAGTAGGCGAGAGGAAAGGCTTAGAAAGGCTCTAGGATGGCTGTGGTGGCGCTAGGGTTCTAGGGGTCTTCTTTTGAAGTTGGGGCACCTCCTTTTATAGAGGTCCTGACAGCCAACCGTTTCCACCCACTAAAGTCCGGACTAGTCCGGTCAGGACCCCGGACTAGTCCGGTCTGCAGGGACCACTGACGTCACAAAGCCAACTACTCCTCAACGTTCAAATTTCAAACGTTCACAAATCTCCGGACTAGTCTGCCTCACAACAGACTAGTCCGATCTCACATAGGAACTCTTTGTCCAGGTGAGAAAGGACAAGTGTGGAGGACCCAGACTAGTCCGGCCACTAAGGTGGACAAGTCCAGTCAACCAAGACTTAGCCGTGGGAGCTCTCATCTCACAACCATATGGACTAGTCCGCCTCAGAACGGACTAGCCCGAACTCACACAGGAACTCTTGGTCCGTGTGAAAACGGACAAGTCTGGCTATCCCGGACTAGTCCGGCCACTGAGGCGGACAAGTCCAGTCTACCAGGACTTAGTCCCGAAACACTCTCACCAAGAGAGAACCGGACTAGTTCGTCCCCAAATGGACAAGTCCAAACTCAGTCAGGAACTCTTAGTCCACCCCAAAACGGACTAAGCTGTAGGACTCCGGACTAGTCCGGCCTCTGGCCCAGACAAGTCCGGCCGACTAGGGTTAACTTTCCCACACTTGCTGAGTACCTACGGTACTCAACCTTGCTTTTCTGTTGGTTTTAAATTGCTGCTCAAGCCAAGGAAATGATGTGGTGTTCAATGACCAAGACTTCAGACCCGAAGAAGGATTCTAGGTTCACGGAGTCCCCCGAGCAACGCCTGTGATGAAGCTCACAAAGACTTATCTTCCGCTGTTGTTTTATTTACATGTTATGAACATATTATCGTCCATCGAGACGTTATGCTATGTAAGACTTATTTATATTCGAATATTTGGCTTGTAATATAATGATGCTTCACTATTTGTCGTCACATGTATGAGAAAATGATCCTGGCATACATGTGATATTCACTCGGTTGCTCTTTTGAGAGACCGGGTGTGACAGTTGGTTTTGGATGATTGATGACGATGATTAAGAGACTAATGAGCTGAGATGATCGTAAGCACAGGATATTTCCAAGGTGGACACCTAAACTCTCAAAAAGGAAAAGTTATGTCATGCATGGCTAGAGCAAGGATAGGTTGAACTCATGGTCAAAGCACTATGCAATTAATACCTATCACCTTAGCTTATTTAGCACCTACATTACTACATAGGTGAAATGGTCCCAATCCCCTAACCCATCATCAATATCAAGTAACCATAACATCATTTCCAATGTCAAGCTCCCCGCTTAACATCCACAACTTCCCAATTCCTCATCCTCTAATCATGAATAAGTCCAAGCCGCTCTTGACCGTGAGCACGGCTGTCATGACAGTTTTGACTCTGCAGAGTTTGCACCACTGTACCCACATGTAGTGATTTCATCCCCCGTTGCCGGGTGGACTAAAAGAACCTCCATTATGCCAGTGGCCGCCAACCACGTTCACACTTCCCAGGTGTGTAGCCAGGAGATCACTACGAGGCCTTTACAAACGGATTTCCGACGAGCGTGGGCCCACTGAGGTTTCACCCCTAACAGTATACAAGAGGCTCCAACCCCGCTGCAGTGGCCCCCTCTTGAGCCTTGCGGTTCATATGGTAGTTCAGCTGACACCTATTCCCCGCACCATACAAACACCCATACTACGCCGGAGATACACCTAATTAATTGGCCAAGCTGCCCCATCTCAGCATGTGGTTGGCACGGTAAAGCCAGGTTACATGCTCCATGAACCGATCCTTAGGATCCAGGCAAGCACTAAACACAAACCCGAGTCTCATGCACACATCACCAACCAAAGCATCCAACTTGCCTCGGTACCTACCTCTACATAATTCATAATATCTTATTCAAGGGTAAGGTGAACAAGTTGATGATCTCATACCCCATTTATCCCATTCTAAGCATGGCTAAGCATAAGTAACATAAATGAATGACATAATAAAGTAAATCCCAACCCAGGCTACAAGGAAGTAAGATAAAGAAAATCTAGGGAAACTTCCTAGCTTGGGCATCATATTGACAATGCAATTAAATTCTAACTACACATCCTAGTATAGGATCAAAGTGGTCAAGGACACTTGCCTTCTTCCTGCTGCTCTAGGAATGGAAAGTCTTGATCTTGAAAAGTGAGAACCTGCTCTGGGGCTGGTTCTACTCATGCCAATACACACATAGCAAAAGAAAACAACATTCCATAAGCCATAGTCCACACTTCCACTCATGCAAACCACACATACATACATGTGAAAGTCATTCACATTTTTAAGTGTTGTGGTTACCCTAGATGTATTGATTTTAGGCCTACATGCACTTTTAAACATATATATTATTTCTGACTTTCGTGTTCAGATTTCTAAGTGCACACTATACTTGAATTTCCAATTTGAACAACTTTTCTACATTGGATACTACACTTCTTAGCCACAAAATTTGCATGACAGATAACTTACCACTCCAAATGGGTTTTCAGATCTTCTACAAAATCTTAATTTGAAGTTTTGGATTTGGAGACCTCATTTAACATTTTCTAATTATGCATACCTATTTTCCTATATTTTCAGAATTATTTTCTATGCCTAAAAGTGAACTTTTAATATTAAAATAGTAAGACATATCACCTAAACATAATATGTTCTGATCTAAAATGTTCAATAAAATATCTTTGAACTTCCTCTTTGCTGGGGACCAATTTAAATTAATTTTACCCATTTTCAGAATTATTTTCTAGCCTAAAAATGAATTTCCAGCAATAATAAAAGTAAACAGCACTTAGTCAGATTTCATTTCAGCCTAAAATCAGTTCTCAACTCATTCTAAATGTCTTCCAAGTGCTAGGAAAATTTACATTTGTATTTGCACATGTGTTTACATCACCATTTGAATTTAAATTCTACTCATATGTTCAAATTTCTGAATTTAATACCCTATAGGGTCTAAAAGGCAAATCCACCCTACTGCAGGGTCTACTTTACTATTTCCTAAATTTTCAGGGTCCTAATTACACAAAAGAGAGAGGTTTTCCTAAATTTTTATTAAGTCCAGGTGCTAAAACTGATTTTTAAATGAATTTACATGAATTTCTGAAGGTCCAAGGGATAGATCAGAAGTTTCCGGGGCTAGCTCGTGTTTTCCGAGATGCTCAGGGGGTAGCGAGTAAGATTCCCGCCCTTTATAACGTGGGGCTGACATGGGCCGTTGGATTTAAAACAGACAGCTGAGATTATAACGAGAAGCGGTACGGGTTAGATCTATCCGGGACCGCACGATTTAAAATGGACGGGCATCAGGGGGCCACGTCGCCCTGGCCGTGTGCGGGCGGCGCTGCCCGGCGGCGTGTCACACCCGGTTTCTCCGAAGAACAACCGAGTGAATATCACATGTATGCCAGGATCATTTTCTCATACATGTGATGACAAATAGTGAAGCATCATTTATTACAAGCCAGGTGTCGAATATAAATAAGTCTTACATAGCATACGTCTCGATGGACGATAATAAGTTCATAATATGTAAATAAAACAGCAGCGGAATATAAATCTTGTGGGCTCCGTCACAGGTGTTGCCCGAGGGACTCCGTGAACCTAGAATCCTTCTTCAGGACCAAAGTCTTGGTCAGTGAACACCACATCGTTCTCTTGACCTGAGCAGCAATATAAACCAACAGAAAAGCAAGTTTGAGTACCGTTGGTACTCAGCAAGTGTGGGAAATTTATGTCATGCATGGCTAGAGCAAGGAGAGGTTGAACTCATGGTTAAAGCACTACGCAATTAATACCTATCACCTTAGTTTATTAAGCACCTACATTACTACACAGGTGAAATGGTCCCAATCCCTCAACCCATCATCAATATCAAGTAAGCATAGTCTCATTTCCAATATTAAGCTTCCCGCTTAACATCCTCAACTTCCCAATCCATCATCCTCTAATCATGAATAAGTCCAAGCCGCTCTTGACCGTGAGCACGGCTGTCATAACAGTTTTAACTCTGCAGAGTTTGCACCACTGTACCCACATGTAGTGATTTCATCCCCCGTTGTCGGGTGGACTAAAGAACCTCCATTATGCCAGTGGCCGCGAACTACATTCACACTTCCTAGGTGTGTAGCCAGGAGATCACTACGAAGCCTTTACAAAGGGATTCCCGACGAGCGTGGGCCCACTGAGGTTTAACCCCTAACAGCATACAAGAGGCTCCAACCCCGCTGCAGTGGCCCCCTCTTGAGCCTTGCGGTTGATACGGTAGTCTAGCTGACACCTACTCCCCGCACCATCCAACACACCCATACTATGCCGGGAATACACCTAATTAATTAGCCAAGCTGCCCCATCTCAGCATGTGGTTGGCACGGTAAAGCCGGGTTACATGCTCCATGAACCGGTCCTTAGGATCCAGGCAAGTACTAAACACAAACCCGAGTCTCGTGCACCCAGCACCAACCAAATCATCCAACTTGCCTCGATCGCTACCTCTACATAACTCATAATGTCTCATTCAAGAGTAAGGTAAACAAGTTGATGATCTCATATCCCACTTATCCCATTCTAAGCATGGCTAAGCATAAGTAATATGAATGAATGACATAATAAAACAAATCCCAACCCACGCTACAAGGAAACAAGATAATGCAATTCTAGGGATACTTCCTAGCATGGGTTTCATATTTCAATTGACAATGCAAATAATTGTATCTACACATCCTAGCATAGGATCAAAGTGGTCAAGGACACTTGCCTTCTTCCTGCTGCTCTGAGAATGGAAAGTCTTGGTCTTGGAATGGGAGAACTTGCTCTGGGGCAGGTTCTACTCATGCCATACACATAGCAAAACAACAATCCATAAGCCATAGTTCACACTTTCACTCATGCAAAACATACATACATACATACATACATACATACATACATACATACATACATACATACATACATACATACATACATACATACATACATACATACATACATACATACATACATACATACATACATACATACATACATACATACATACATACATACATACATACATACATACATACATACATACATACATACATACATACATACATACATACATACATACATACATACATACATACATACATACATACATACATACATACATACATACATACATACATACATACATACATACATACATACATACATACATACATACATACATACATACATACATACATACATACATACATACATACATACATACATACATACATACATACATACATACATACATACATACATACATACATACATACATACATACATACATACATACATACATACATACATACATACATACATACATACATACATACATACATACATACATACATACATACATACATACATACATACATACATACATACATACATACATACATATGAAAGAAATTCTCATTTCTAAGTGTTGTGGTTACTCTACATGTGTTGATTTTTGGCCTACATGCACTTTTAAACATACATATATTATTTCTAACTTCTATGTTCAGATTTCTATTTGCACACTATATATGAAGTTCCAATTTGAACAAATTCTTTATATTTAATTATTACACTTCTTAGCCGCATAGTTTGTATAAAAGGTATTTTCCTACTCCAAATAGGTTTTCAGATCTTCTACCAAATCCTAAATTGAAGCTTTTGGATTTGGAGAACTTCATTTATCATTTTCTAATTATGCATACATATTTTCCTATATATTTCAGATTTATTTTCTATGCCTAAAAGTGAATTTTAATATTAAATAGTAGGGCATATCATCTAAACAGAATAGGTTCTGATCTAAAATATTAAATAATATATTTTTGAACTTCTCCTATGATGTGAACTAATTTAAATTTATTTTACCAATTTTCAAAATTATTTCCTAACCTAAAAATGTGTTTCTATAACTAATCAATGTGAACAATCAATTAGACAGATTCATTTCAGCCTAAAAATCTATTTTTAACTCATTCTAAAGTTTTCCAAGTGCTAGGAGAGTTTAAATTTTGAATTTGTACATGTGTTTGCCTTACCTTTTAAATTTAAATCCTAGTCACATATTCAAATTTCTGAATTTAATATCATATAGGGTCAAAAAGGTAAATCCACACTACTGCAGGGTCTAATTTATTACTTCATAAACTTCCAGGGGTCTAACTACACATAACAGAGGGGTTTTCCTAATTTTTATTAAGTCCAGGGGCTAAAACTGATTTTGAAAGGAATTTACACGAATTTCTGAAGTTCCAGCGGCTAGATCAGAAGTTTCCGGGGCTAGCTCGTGTTTTCCGAGATCCCCAGGGGGTAGCGCGTAAGAATCCCGGCCTTTATAACGCGGGGCTGATGTGGACCGTCTGATTTAAAATAGACGGCTCAGATTAGATCGCCGAACCGGTACGTGTGGGTTTTAATTCTACCGTGCGATTTAAAATAGACGGCCCTCAAGGGGCCATGTCGCCCTGGCCGGAGCCAGCCCGTGCGCGCGGTGGCGCGCGGCGGTGGTGGGTGGCGATCTCGCCGGCGCAGCCTCGGCTTTTGCCGCTACACGTTAGAACTCGCATCTTTTTGCATGGATCGGCTGCGGAGGGGTAAGGGACGCTCACTGAGGGGTTTTCCAGCACTCGGGGGTCCTGGAAGTCGGTCGGCGGTGAGCTTCAATGGCGACGATCTTCGGTGCACGTCGGAAGAGATGCTAGGGCACGAAACTTGTCGCTTCCTTCACGTGCAGGGCTCCCTGGGGGCGGTGGAGCACGATCAGCGCGTTAGATCAGATAATCCGAGCAATGATCGAAAGAAAACGGGGATCGAATCTTTGGTTCTCACCGGAGAGAAGAACGGCCGATCGGGGGGGGGGGTGGAAACAGGGCGATTGACGGCGTTTATATAGGCGAGGCAGGCGGCAATCTGTTGGGATCGAGTTGGAGACGTCCGGGACCAGAATTTGGGCTGGGGGCGCGGGTTTCCGGAGTTCGTTGTGATCGGGCGCGGGGAGGAAAAGTCCGGGTCGGTTAGGGCGCGGGAGGTAGGAGATGACACGCGGGCCCTGCGTGTCAGTGAGGGGAAGAGAGGGCGTGCGGTCGTGGGCTGGCGTGGGGGGGGGGATAGTGGGCCGGCTGGCGGGTTTCGGCCCACTGGCCGGTTGGGGTTTTTTTCTTTTTCTTTTTCTTTTTCCTTTTCTTTTCTGTTCTGATTTGAATTTGAATTCCAGTTTGAATTTGAATTTCTGCACCACATGCAATATGTCCAAAAAATTTTAAATTCCCTCCTTTTGCAGATTTTGGCGTGTTACACGGCACGCGGCGGCGGGAGGCGGCGATGTCACCGGAGACTTCGGGTTTTTGTCTATGCTTCCTAAAACTTGGATTTCTTGGCATAGAACGGAAAAGGGGAGGTAGGGGATCTCACCTCGGGGTTTTTCTTGAGCTCGGAGGCCCTGGAAGGCAGTCGGCGACGAGGTCCGAGGGGAAAACGCGGCGGTGCTCACCGGAGCTGTGTCTAGAGCGCAGAACACCGGGTTTCCTTCAC
This sequence comes from Neostapfia colusana, assembly GCA_030760725.1. Classification (NCBI taxonomy): domain Eukaryota; kingdom Viridiplantae; phylum Streptophyta; class Magnoliopsida; order Poales; family Poaceae; genus Neostapfia; species Neostapfia colusana. The sequence goes on from JASWHV010000016.1 coordinate 38,039,777, forward strand.
CTGCAAGACTCCCCGGCAGCGGTGGAACACAACAAGCCCGTTAGATCAGAGAATCCGGACGAGGATCGAAGGAAAACGGCGATGGGAGCTTCGGTTCTCACCGGGAAGAAAGATGGAGCGGGTACGGGGAAACCTGTGAGTTTCCTTGCGTTTAAATGCATGAGGAGAGGCGGCGGAGGGTTGGTTTAGATATGCAGTAGCACCTTGCCGGAGATCGGGCATGGAAACCGGTTGGAGCAGCCGCGATCGGCGCGGGAAGATCGGGGCAGTTGGGGCGCGCGGGAGAGGGGGGAAGAAGATGACATACGGGCCCCGCGCGTCAGAGAGAGGGAGGGGGAAAAAGTGGCCGCGGGTTGTTGGGCCGGCTGAGGTGGGTTTCGGCCCACTGGCCGTTTTTCTTTTTCCTTTTTCTTTTCTGTTCTGATTCAAATTTGAATTCCAGTTTGAATTTGAATTGTTTCACCACATGCATTACGTCCAAAAATTTTAAATTCCCCTCTTTAACAGGTTTTGGGGTGACACCAATGGGGATACCTAGATGCACTTACAATCTCCCCCTTTTTGGTGATTGATGACAACACATAAGTTTCAACATAAGAGGTAAAAATTTGATTTTCATAACAAGTGTACATATGCATAACTCCCCCTGGATGTATGCAACAGTAAAATAGGGGAGTTGACATACACTCACATGTTATGGTGGGGGGCCTACGTGTTGTGCTCAAAAAATGCGACAAGACAATAAAACATAGCAAAGGGCAACAATTATCAAATATAAGTATAAGATCCACACATAGTCTTATACAAAAGAGACACAATGCATAAAACATAGATAATCATGTCCAAGTATCTATACAAGACTAGCAGATGATAAAAAGACATCCTCTTCCATCTCTCCCCCTTTGGCATCAAGGCGCCAAAAAGGAAAAAAAAAAGGAAAGAAGATACGCCTAAGTCTACTCATCATCGTATTCTTCTTCAAACTCGCTCTCTGTGGCCTCCGTATCATCTTCCTCGTCATCGGCGGCGATAGATGGAGGCACGGTCTTGGAAGAGCTTCCATCTTCCATGAACTAGGCGAGCTCATCAGCAGTGAAATCTGGATAAGGAGTGAGCTCTCCATCACTCTCCTTGGGAGGAGACATAGGCACCTCAAGCTTGTCGCACACAGCCTTGAAGTACTTCTCCTGACGCCTCTCCATTCGTTGAGTCCGGACATCCACACGCCGACAAGAGGCGAAGATCGCGTTGAAGCACTTGAATAATACGCTCAACGACTGCGGAGGAGGTGATGAAGGAGCCACTGAGCTAGGAGGAGCCACTGAGCTGGAAGGAGGTTGAGCATTCTTCCTTCTAGGAGGTTCTGGCACCATTGGTGGCATCTGAGAATGGAGCGGTCGATGTAACACCCCAAAATCTGTTAAAGAGGGGAATTTAAAAAATTTTGGACGTATTGCATGTGGTGCGGAAATTCAAATTCAAATTGGAATTCGAATTCAAATCAAAACAGAAAAGAAAAGGAAAAAGAAAAAGAAAACCCAACCGGCCAGTGGGCCGAAAACTCGCCAGCCGGCCCACACACCTCCCCCGCCAGCCCAAGACCGCGCGCCCCCTCTTCCTCTCACTGACATGCAGGGCCCGCGTGTCATCTCCTACCTCCCGCGTGCGCCAACCGACCGGACTCTTCCCCGCGCCCGATCGCAACGAACTCCGGAAACCCGCGCCCCCAGCCCGAATTCTGGTCCCGAACGCCCCCAACTCTATCTCAACAGACTGCCACCCTCCCTCATCTATATAAACGCCGGCATCGCCCTGTTCCCCCCCCCCCCCCGATCGGCCGTTCTTCTCTCCGGTGAGAACCGAAGATTCTACAGCCAATTTCCGTCGATCCTTGCTCAAATTTACTGATCTAACGTGCTGATCACGTTCCACTGCTGTCAGGGATCCCTATAGGTGAAGGAAACGACGTGCCTTGCGCCCCAACAGCCACCCCGATGTGCACCGAAGATCTTCGCCGTTGAAGCTTGCCACCCACCGACTTCCAGGGCCTCCGAGTGCTGGAAAACCCCTCGGTGAGCATCCCTACCCCTCCGCAGCCGATCCATGCAAAAAGGTGCGAGTTCTAACGTGTAGCGGCAAAAGCCAAGCTGTGAGATCAGTCCCTAAACCACGTTCCTCGTCAGGGAGAGCTAACCGAAATTGAACCGCTTTCAGTGGCGTTCCTTACCATACTTACCAGAGCGTAGGTGCGTCGTTACATAATTGAAATTCAGAATTATAACACATAGGTTAGTCTTTGCCACTTTAAGTAACTATGCTAATATAGTCCTTACTTGGGCAGCTACCGATTCCTCACCGTATACCTAAGTTTTTCCCATAATGCAGTCCTTTAGTACTGTGCTATCCCCACTGCAGCTCTGATATCAGGCTGTGGCGGACCGGAATCCGCTCATCCAGGATCGCAGAGGGTGATGCCGTGCGATGCGACACCCGACAGCACACGTCATAAGAACATAATATATTACATGGGAAATAACTGAAACTGTACAAACAGGTACAAACTTCAGTTACAACTATTGTTTATGTTACACAGCGGAAGTCTACACTACACAACTCACGCCCGCCTATCTAGCAATAGTTGGTTGCCCAGCCCTAGGGCAACCCACACTAGCTGCACTCCTCAGCTCAGCGCGGCGTGTACGGCTCCCACTCAGCCGTGGTCCCCGACGGAGGGTAATCCTCGCCGGTGGACTCGTACTCCGAGTCCGTGGGTGGCTCCTCACCTGAAAAACACTTAAGCAGGAACCATGAGCACGAAGGCTCAGCAAGGCTTAACCGACTCACCTACGCATGAAACTCTACATGAGGTATACCAAGACATAGGTTAGTAGCATTTCAGCAAAACGACACGCCTACAAGTTCATCCTTAGTTCATCTTTTAGCAACAAGTTAACAGTTCATGAAATCTGAAATTTAGTAAGCAGTATTTGGTGGCACACATGTAGCAATACAATTATATCAATCAGCATCATTGAATCAACATATTTCATCCATTAGTCTACGTTACAACGCAGTGAACAAGCGGTACTCGTCACCGCGAGGGACGGCGAATCGACTCGATATACACCTGCAGGGAAACCCAAAGAGCACGTCACGTACGCCCACCCGTGGAGCTGCACAGCACGCTCACTCGATGTCGTACGGGACAACCTTTCACCCAACAGCCCAAACGTCGAACCGGTCGCACCGAAACGAGCAGGAGGTTCCCCACACGGAGCATCTCTCTATGCCCGTTGGCAGATTTCCACCTTGCTGCCCTCAACCTACACCTATAAATCGGTGTGCTATGCCTCGACGCCCGGAGGTTTAGGCTACATCGGTTTATCGGGGCCCATATATCCGATATGCCTTCGGTACGTTCAATACTTGTTCAGCAGGGCCGCACACGGATCGGTCCTCAATCAACACGGACAGGGCTGCGCACACAAGACTTCCTCTTGCTGCGCCCTAGCCCCTGCCTAGTCTCATTTTCATTACTATAGTGATCTCACATCACTCAACCGAACCCGTGTGTCCCAAGCCTATCTCGTGAGTAGATTCCAACTACTCGACTTGTACCGAAGTCCTATGACTCATTAAGCATAGCCTGTCTACTCGAGTGACACTACCCTCACTCTTTTAGGAACCTTTGGTTATGCAAGTGGGGTTTCATTCATCCTATACCTAATGCACATACATACTTCATATGACACATGTAAACAAAGTAAGACTTATAAAAGGGTTAATGCAAACCGGGGCTTGCCTTGTTGCTGCTGGTCAGGGGTTAAGTCTTCGTCCGGAAGAAGGAAGTCCAGCACTTCCGGAGTCTCTTCTTCGACGGCTACACGTTAATGAAATACTACATGTTAATTTAGATGCAAATGTGAGTTTTAGAGTAAGACTTCTACTATTAGTTCTAATAACCAGCCTCTAACACCTGGAACTTTGTTTAAGAATTTAAAGATGAACTGGTGTTCGTGGTTTGGCTTGGACTTAATCACAGTGTTAAATGCTAAGTGGTTTTCCCCCTTTTCCATATTAAGCCCTTAAGTGGTTAAACAGGACAGGGGTGATCTAGAGCTCCAATGGAGCTGAGAATTTTTTTGTGAGTTCCTTGTCACAAGAAAACTCTCTGGACCAAACATTAGCACTTTTCATGGAGTGGTTTGCTCAGAATAATTCTCTTGGCAAATCAGCAAGGAAGAATTTATTCTGAGGTAATACCCCTGTTCATGCTCAACTTAATGAACTACAATTTCAATTATAGCTCATAGAGTTTGCATGAATTTTCCTAACATTTTTGGGGTTAAGATTTGCCCAGAACTGAATTTCCAAGTTTTGGAAATTCTCTGAAAATGTTTCTGTATTCAAATGAACACAGCACCTTCCAATTTGAATTGCTCTGACCAAATCAACTCCAAATGGTCTGAAACTTTTACAGGGGTTTACTAATGTTCTAAAGAACATTCTGGAAAAATTTGGGGATTTTTGGATGAACCAAACTCCCTCTAAAATTATTTTTCTGGAAAGGTTTAAAGAATTTTCCAGAATTAATTAATGGGTTTCATAAAAATTGGGTTTCAGATTTGGATTGTACTCTGTTAGAGGAATCCAACAAAATTTGTTTCATGATTTTTGGATTCTCCTAACCCAAGTTGTGGTCCTCCAAAGTTTGAACTACAAACTGGACATTTCAAAATGTTTAAATGTCTGCCGGTGGGTCCCACCCGGCAGTCTTCTCCTCCCTCGCGCCAAACAGGGGCCCGCGGCGGCGCACTCCGGCGAGCGTCGCCGGAACTGCTTTCCCGGCCGTCTCCCGGCCCCAAACTTGCCGCCCCGCCCTAACTCACGACGCTGAACTCGTCGGTGGTGTCGCCGGCGGCCGTAGCTCACCGGAACAGGGCTCCCGACGGTGACAGCGGCGGTTAGGGTTCCGGTGTGGTCGGGAATGTGTCACAACGCATCAAAATGATCGGCAAAGGGTCGGAGAGCACCGTGGAAGCTCGAGGGTGACGGAAATGGCCGCCAAACCCCATGAAAAGGTCGGCAACCTAGAGCTCCACGGTGAACCGAGCTGTTATTCTATGGCGGCCCGAAAAACAACCTAAACCTGGCCATTTCTGGGTCATTTCCCTTGATTCTCGGTCGAGGAGGGCCGCTAGGGAGTGAGGAAGGTGTTGGACAGCCTGCGTGGCCAATAGCTAAACGAGTAGCAGGAATTTTGGGGTAGACCGTGCTCTACCCGAATGCACTACGTTTCGGAAGAACTGGAAATACTCTTCATCCAGTGGTTCAACCGCTATTCGGCTTGCATCTACACGATCTAGAGAGCACAGCGCACCTTTTTCGTGTAGGAGTCCAGCGGTGAAACTGGCCGTGGCGTGCTGTCCACGGGGAGCAGTTCGCGGCTTTCCGCCGGTGCTCTGTTCCTCGGCGATCGTTGCCGAATTGCACGCGCCACAGGCTAGGAGTCTCGGATTTGCGGGGCTGTCGTGGTAGAGCACACACGGGCGCTGCTTTTTGGTGCTGCTGGCACAAGCAACCGGGGCTCGGTTGCTGCAGGCGATCGGGAAAGGAGAGCGCGGGGTGAGCTCCGGTTTAGTGCGGGGTGAGGGAAACAGCGAGCGTGCGATCAATGAAGAAGGCAACGTGCTGCTGTTTGCTCCCGGGTTAACGATCGGGTTGAGGCGGAGGAGCCGGCAAGATGGTCGCCAGCGCGTGCGGAGGGGGGCGAGGTGGCTGCTCGGTCGGCTCGGTGTCGAGCTCTGCCGAGGCCCGGTAAACCGAGTTCGCTCGGTGTTGACTTAGGGCCGAAGTCTAGCTGACTGGTGGGCCCTCTCCTCCCCCCTAATCTTCTCTGTTGTGCAAATATCCCACCTACTCAGACTTGAAAAGGGAATTTAGCAACCAACTCAGAGGTAGAATTTGAATTCATCAACTTCAAACTGGTTTGGCCACATTCCCTTCATATTTAAATTTGAAAATTCAAACTCAGTTTGAATTGTTACTAATTCGGCTCCCGACGAGATGAAGTCCAATGGGACTGAAAATTGGTGGGACTACTCAGGAAAATATGCTGAGTTTAGATATGGAGCTAACTTTTGAATTTGGGTGATGAAAGTTGCTGCAATTTGAATTTACATTCAAATTGGCCTCTTTTTGAAATAACCCAAAAGTGCCTCAAAAAGTGTTGAATTTGCATGAGCTTTGGACTGAACCTTCCCAAGACTTTTTAAATTCTAGGGGTGAGCTCAACCTCTCATGTTCAAGTGTAGAAACCATACTTTGTGAAAGTGAAGGCTTTCCCCTCTAATCATTCTTTTGATGTAGGTTACTTGCTCTTCACAACATTTCCTAAGGTGTCCACAATAAAAACTGTGGTGTTGTGAGGTGAAGAAAAAGTTTTCGCAAGTCCCTTTTCTTGGGCTTTTACATCCCTCCCCCCTTAAAAGAATCTCGTCCCGAGATTACCAAAAGAAGAGATAGCGATGTAATAGGGACTTACCCGTGTTGAGAAGCCATGAACTCCGGGTAATTTGAGCGAAGGAACTCCTCGCTCTCCCACGTCTCTTCATCGGCGGTGTGGTTACTCCAGAGTATTTTGTAGAACCACAACGTTCTGCTACGCGTGGTTCGGGCTTTCTCATCAAGAATGGCCACCGGATACTCATCATATGTTAAATCCGGTCTCAACTCGCCGATGTCTTCGGTAGGAACAGCAGCTGTATGCTTCAAACATTTTCGCAGTTGCGAAACATGGAAAACATCATGGACACCCGCAAGAGATGCCGGTAGTTCCAATCGATACGCCGCTGGTCCGCACTTCTCGGTGATAGCATAGGGTCCAATGAAATGGGGAGCGAGCTTCCCCTTCACACCGAACTGGTGCACGCCCTTCATTGGAGACACGCGGAGGTACACGTGTTCCCCGACATCGAAGTGCAACGGTCTACGCCTCTTGTCAGCGTAGCTCTTCTGTCGGGATTGAGCGGCCTTCAAATTGGCTTGAATGGTACGAACGCGCTCTTCGGCGTCGTTCACCACATCAACCCCGAATGTGACCCTTTCACCGGACTCGCACCAATTTAGTGGGGTGCGGCATTTACAACCGTAGAGAGCTTCGTAGGGTGCCATCTTGATACTCGCCTGATAGCCGTTGTTGTACGAGAATTCCGCCAATGGTAGGTGATCATCCCAGTTCCTACCATGGTGGATGGTACATGCTCTCAACATGTCTTCCAGAACTTGATTCACCCTCTCTGTCTGGCCATCTGTTTGAGGGTGATAAGCGGAGCTCCTGATCAACTTAGTACCCAATGCAGCGTGTAGCTGCTCCCAAAAGCGAGATACAAATAATGCACCTCGATCTGAGACAATGGTCTTGGGTACCCCGTATAGGCATAGAATCTTCGCTATGTATAGCTCCGCATATTTGCCGGCACTGTAACGTGTATTTACCGGAATGAAGTGAGCCGTCTTGGTTAACCGATCAACGATTACCCATATGGAATCATGCTTGTTGGCTGTTAGGGGTAATCCCACAATGAAATCCATGCTCACATCTTCCCATTTCCATGCCGGGACCTTCAGGGGTTGCAACATCCCTGATTTCTTCATGTGATCAGCCTTCACTCGTCGGCACGTATCGCACTCGGATACGTACTTAGCTACCTCCCGCTTCATCCGTGTCCACCAAAATTTCTTTTTCAAATCTTGGTACATCTTGTTGCTGCCCGGATGAATGGAGTATTTAGACAAGTGGGCTTCGTCAAGGATCTTCTTCCTCAGTTCCATGTCCCGGGGTACGACTATGCGGTCATTGAACCACAGCGTCCCCTCATCATCTTTCTGGAAACATTTGATTTCCCCGTTGTCCATACGTCTCCGGAGATGTGCCATGCCTTTATCATTTTTCTGAGCTGCAATGATGTCCTCCCTAATAGTAGGGACGAGGGCAAGGTTGTACAGCGATCCATAAGGAACCATGTATAAACTTGGCTCTTCCTCCTCCCCCGGTGTAATGGTGAGGTGATGGACATGTGATTTCCGACTCAGCGCGTCGGCAACCACATTCGCCTTGCCGGGGTGGTAATGGATCTCAATCTCATAATCTTTGATCAGTTCTAACCACCTCCTCTGCCTCATGTTCAGCTCCTTCTGGGTAAAAATGTATTTCAAGCTCTTGTGGTCGGTGTAGAGATGCACCAAGTTCCCCAGGAGATAGTGCCTCCACATTTTCAGCGCCAACACCACGGCAGCAAGTTCAAGATCGTGAGTCGGGTAGTGCTGCTCATGGTTCCGAAGTTGCCGTGAGCCATAGGCGACCACACGTCCTTCTTGCATCAACACGCAGCCAAGCCCAATACCGGACGTGTCACAATACACGTCGAAGGGTTTTGTTGTATCCGGCTGAGCTAACACCGGGGCTGTTGTGAGATGCTTCACCAATGTTCGGAACGCTCCTTCACACGCCGTGTTCCAAACATATTTCTTCCCTTTCTTCATGATTGGATTTCAAATAAGAGTCCTATTCAAATTGTTTTTGAATCTTAACAACTTATCTTCAATTATTTGGTGCGGTAGCAACATGGAATTCGTGTCGGTTTCCTCAGGACCGGGTATTACCTCGCGTACAGGAGATAAACCGCTTAAAATCTCATCTCCTCCGCGGTGATGAGCTCCGAAGGCTCCACGTGTGCAGCGGGGGCCGGGCCTCCCTTTTCCACAGAGGCGGGCTCCGGTTGTGCCGCATGTTAGGCGGGAGGGACCTCCCTTTCCTCAGAGGTGAGCTCCGTGTGCGCCACGTGTCCTGGCGGGTCGGGACCTACCTCTCCCTCAAAGGCGAGCTCCGCGTGCGCCACATGTCTGGTGGGTCGGGACCTCCTTCTCCCTCAGAGGCGAGTTCCGCGTATGCCACGTGTCAGTGCCGGACCTTCCCTCTCCTCGGAGGTGAGCTCTGAGAGTGCCACGTGTCAGTTCTGTACCTCCCCTCTCTTCGGAGGTGAGCTCAGAGAATGCCACGTGTCAAGTAGCGCCGATCTTCCTTACTTCTTGGAGGCGAGCTCCGATGTCGACACGTGTCCATCAGCATCGGACTTCTCGGAGGCGAGCTTCGAGGTCTACACGTGTCCAACAGTGTCAGACCTCGCGGAGGTGAGCTCCGGAGGTGACATGTGTCCAATAGGACCAGACCTCTCGGAGGTTAGCTCCGAGAGCGAGACGTGTCCCACGGTGTTGGGCCTTGTTTCTCCGCAGCGACTAGCTCCGGTGGCAACACGTGTCCTGCAGGGCTGGACCTCGCTCCTCCGCAGAGACAAGCCCCGGAGACAACACGTGTTCAGCGGGTCGGACCTCACCCCTTCCACAGAGGCTAGCTCCGAGCCTGCCACGTGTCTGGCGGTGTCGGACCTCTCCACACTCTGCAGGGATGAGCTCTGTAACACCCCAAAATCATGTTAAGAGGGGAATTTAAAAATTTTTGGACGTGTTGCATGTTTTGCGACAATTTAAATTCAAACTGGAATTCAATTTAAACTCAAAACAGAAAAGAAATAGAAAAAAAAAGGAAAACAGAAAAAAACCGGCCAGTGGGCCGAAACCCACCAGCCGGCCCACCCAGCACCCGCACCAGCCCGCAGCCGCGCGCGCCCCCTTCTTCCCACTGACAGGTGGGGTCCACCAGCTTTCTTCTTCCTCGCGTCAGCGCCGCGCTCGGCCGGACTCTCTCTCACCCCGAATTTAAACCGACCCGGATTTCTGCGTATCTCAGCCGAATTTTGCTCGTGGGCGACGCAAACTCGATCACAACCGAACGCCGCCCTTCCCGCGTCTATAAAAACCCCGGCCTCGTCCCGTTTTACTCACGCGATCTGCTGTTTTTACTCCAGTGAGAACCCGAGCCTTCTCCGGCGAATTCTGGCCGATCTACGCTCGGAAATTCTGATCTAACTCGCTGGTCTTGATCCACCGCCTCCGGGGAACTCTGCAGGTGCAGAAAACTCGGTGACTTGCGGTTCAAACACAGCGCCAACGAGCCTCGCCGTGGTTTCACTTCGGACCTCGTCGCCGATCGCTTTCTAGGACCTCCGAGCTCAAGAAAACCCCCAAGGTGAGATCCCCGACCTCCCCTCCACCGATCTATGTCATAAAATCACAGTTCTAGGAAGAATTCTCGAAGATCCAAAAATCTCCGGCGAGATCGCCGCTTCCCGCCGCTGTGCGCCGCCGGGCAGCGCCGCCCGCGCTCGGTTAGAGCGACGTGGCCGCTTGTGCGCCGTCTATTTTAAATCGCACGATAGACTTTAAATCCCCGCGTACCGGTTCGGCGTTATAATCTCAGCCGTCTGTTTTAAATCGGACGGTCCACGTCAGCCCCGCGTTATAAAGACTGGAATTCTTACGTGCTACCCCCTGGGGTTCTCGGGAAATAAGAGCTAGCCCCGGAAACTTCTGATCTAGCCCCTGGAACTTCAGAAAATCATGTAAATTCATTTAAAAATCAGTTTTAGCCCCTGGACTTAATAAAAATTAGGAAAAACTCCTCTGTTATTAGTAGCTAGACCCCTGAAAATTGTTAAAATAATATTATAGACCCTGTAGTGGGTGAGTTTACCTTTTTAACCCTGTTTGATATTTAATTTAGGAAATTGAATAGGTGACTAGTATTTAAAATTTAAAAAGTGGGACAAACATATTGTCAAATTTTAATTAAAAACTTTCTCAGTACTTAAAAAAACTTTGGAGTGAGATAAAAATATATTTTGGGCTGAAATGAATCTGTTTAATTTATTATTCACATTTATTAGTTATAGGGACACATTTTTAAGTAAAGAATAGTTCTGAAAATAGGGGAAATAAATGTAAAATAGTTTACATCAGAGGAAAAGGTCAAAAATATATTATTAAATATTTTAGATCAGAACCTATTTTGTTTAGATGATGTGTCTTGTTATTTTCATAATAAAGTTCACATTTAGGCATAGGAAATAAATCTGAAAATATAGCAACTAGTAAATGATAAATGAAGTTTCTAAAATCCAAAGAATTCAGTTTAGGGTTGGTAGAAATTCTGAAGACACATATGGAGTAGGAAAATACCTTTCATGCATACTTGGTAGCTAAAAGGTGTAGTAATTAAATATAAGGAATTTATTTAAATTGGAAACTCATATATATAGTATGTAAGCATAAATGTGAATACAAAAGTAGGAATCATATACACATGATTAAAAGTACATGTAAGCCAAAGATAAACACACATAGAGTAACCACAACACATATAATTGTGAATGACTTTCATAAATGTGAATGTGTGATTTGTTTGAAGTGGAAGTGTGAACTATGTCTTATGGATTGTTGTTTTTCTTTTGCTATGTGTGATGGTATGATGTAGAACCTGCTCCAGAGCAAGTTCTTCCCATGCTAGAATGTTTCCCTAGAATTGCATTACCTTATTTCCTTGTAGCTTGGGTTGGGATTCATCTTATCATGGCATTTATTATTATGCATATGCTTAGCCATGCTTAGAATGGGATATTTGGGATATGAGATCATCAATTTATTTTACCATACTCTTGAATGAGATATTGTGACTTATGTAGAGGTAGGGATCAAGGCAAGTTGGATGTTTTGGTTGTGTGCTGGGTGCACGAGACTCGGGTTTGTGTTTAGTACTTGCCTGGATCCTAAGGACCGGTTCATGGAGCATGTAACCTGGCTTTACCGTGCCAATCACATGCTGAGATGGGGCAGCTTGGCCAATTAATTAGGTGTATCCCCGGCGTAGTATGTGTGTGTTCGATGGTGCGGGGAATAGGTGTCAGCTGGACTACCATATGAACCGCAAGGCTCAAGAGGGGGCCACTGCAGCGGGGTTGGAGCCTCTTGTATGCTGTTAGGGGTGAAACCTCAGTGGGCCCACGCTCGTCGGGAATCCCTTTGTAAAGGCTTCATAGTGATCTCCTGGCTACACACCTGGGAAGTGTGCATGTGGTTCGTGGCCACTGGCATAATGGAGGTTCTTTTAGTCCACCCGGCAACGGGGGATGAAATCACTACATGTGGGTATAGTGGTGCAAATTCTGCAGAGTCAAAACTATCATGAGAGCCGTGCTCACGGTCAAGAGCGGCTTGGACTTATTCATGATTAGAGGACTGATGGTTTTGGAAGTTGTGGATGTTAAGCGGGGAGCTTAACATTGGGAATGATGTTATGGTTATTTGATTATGATGATGGTACGGGAGATTGGGACCATTTCACCTGTGTAGTAATGTAGGTGCTTAATAAGCTAAGGTGATAGGTATTAATTGCGTAGTGCTTTAACCATGAGTTCAACCTCCCCTTGTTCTAGCCATGCATGACATAACTTTCCCACACTTGCTGAGTACCATCGGTACTCAACCTTGCATATTTTGTTGGTTTATATTGCTGCTCAGGTCAAGATAATGAGGTGATGTATAATGACCAAGACTTTGGACCCGAAGAAGGTTTCTAGGTTCATGGAGACCCCCGGGCAACGCCTGTGACGGAGCCCTCAAGAATAATATTCCGCTGCTAGTTTATTTACTTGTGATGTACTTATTATTGTCCATCGAGACATTTGCTATGTAAGACTTATTTATATTCGACACCTGGCTTGTAATAAATGATGCTTCACTATTTGTCATCGCATGTATGAGAACATGATCCTGGCATACATGTGATATTCACCTTGGTTGTTCTTCGAAAAAACCGGGTGCAACAGAAGTGGTATCAGAGCCAAGGTTGCCCGTAGGAACGTGGACCTAGGTAGAAATGGACGTATTTAAGAGCCCTATTTTCTTAAAAACTATTTTTACAAGGTGTGTGTTGAAAAGTGTTATTTAATGAGTCACTTTCTTCATCTTACCCCAATTTTCATTCAAAATAGGACTTTTGTTTAAAAAAGTTTATCTAACCTAAGTTTAAATGCTTTTTGTTTTTAGATGGTTCGCATGATTCGCACCGCTCGCAAGTCCACAGGAGGGAGAGTTCCCGTAGTTGCCCTTGCCGAAAGAGAGGAGAGTCGTCCGGTGACGTACCTTTCCTACGGATTGGCAGTAGGAGGCTTGTTGCGCCGTCTTCGACGTATGCTCAAAGCCGCCGGCAATACGGGCAAGCTAATCATCCACTATAACTCCACCAGGACCATCCGTGAGAAGAGGGAAGAATGGAGTTCAGAGATGAGGATCATACACGAAAATCAGCTGCTTAAGATCCACCGCTCTCCAGCTTGTCGAGCGACATAGGTCGATGCGGAGAAGGATGTCACCTGGGAGGCCATCACCTGCCAGAGTCACATCTATCGTCGCCACCTGGACAGAACTGAGTACATGTATGTCCTCCAGCATGAGAGTGGTACCACGGAGTACAAGTACCCACCAGTGCAGCAAGGGACTTCCCATGAGCACATGGACTTGTGCTTGGAGGATGCTGCTATGCTCAGCACTCCACTGCAGGAGTGTCAGCAAGAGCTTCAGGATGTTCGGGACACCCTGAAGGAAACGGAGGCGTTGCTGCGAGCCTGCTTGAGGGCGAGAGAAAGAGGAGATGGGAATGAACTGTGTGTCACCGTGAATGATACATGGACTCCTGACTCCCCAGATCGCCGGACGATAAGGCGTCGTCGCACTTCTCCACCAGAAGCCTCCCCACCCAAAGCAGAGTCAGAAGGCAGCCGAAATGACGAGGAAGATCCCGAGGAGCCAGCTCAAGAAAACGAGTAGCGTAGAGCCTTTTCCTTAAAGCAGAAGGATGTCAAGTAGTCGAGTCGTTACGTTAGTTAATGGTGTGTTAATGCTTGGTGTGTGACGTGAGTTGTGGAAGCCATGAGCAATTGTCCACAGCCTCGTCTTCAGATTGTCTTGCTTTGGTGTGTGAACCCACATGAAATAATATTGCATTTATTTTTGTGTGAGATATGAAACCTCAGAAAAGTATAACAAAGCTTCAACACTTCAAAGTACAAACAAGCGAAAGTAGTAAGATAATACGTAATACTTTAAATTAACATTTGGTTGATCATGCTAGATGGCCGGAAGAGGAAAATGTCGCGCTGCCAACCCCGCCAACAACAATGATGAGGCCTGCAACCCTCATCTCTCTGGAGGCCAGGACAGGGGTGGTCACCGTGAAGGAGTTGATCCCCTCCACCAAATGCTGGAGAATCAAAATCAGCTCATCCAGAACTTGACTCAAGTGGTGGCCAACTTGCATCAAGTTCCACCCCCACAAGCTGCACCACGCCAACCAAGGTTGAGTGAGTTTCTAGGAACTCAACCTCCAAAGTTTGCAAGTGCTGCTGAACCTCTGGAGGCAGATGATTGGCTAAAGACCATTGAAAGCAAGATGAGGATCATACAGTGCCAAGGGTATGAGAGGGTGCTGTTTGCCTCTCATCAATTGCATGGACCTGCTGCTGATTGGTGGACCGCTTACGTGGCCGCCCATCATGACCCTGAGAACATCACTTGGGAAGAGTTCAAGCGTAGCTTCCGCAACCATTACATCCCAAGAGGTGAACTCAAAAACAAGAGGAAGGAGTTTTTGGGACTGCAGCAGGGAAACATGACGGTGAGGGAATACCTCACTAAATTTACTCAACTATCCCGTTATGCCCCACGGGACATAGAGACTGATGAGCAGAAACAAGATTGTTTCGTGGAGGGACTTACCGCAGAAATGCAGTGTGCAATGTCCTCAAATGAGTATGAAAGCTTCCAAAAGATGGTGGACAGAGCGTTTGTGGTAGAAAGGAAGCTAAAGGCCTTGGAAAATGAGAACAAGAGGAAGGCCGGGTGGTCACATCAAGCCTCAGGGAGCAACACCCGCCCATGTCTGATGTAGCAACCTGCAGGGCAGACGAACCGTGCTGCGGTACCCTACTCAGCACCAAGAGTGTACAACCCGAACTACAGGCCTCCCGCAGCCCCAGCACAGCCACAACGTCAGTTTGTACAGCAGCCTCGCCCCGCATATCCATCTCGACCAGCAGTGCAAGGACCTCCAAACCAACCCCAAGACAATAAAGGCCAAGCCCCTAAGGTTGGGGTGCAATGTTTTAGCTGTGGTGAAGTGGGGCACTATGCCCATAAGTGCCCAAAGAAGAAGCCCGCGCAGCCACAACAGCAGAATGTAATGAGAGGACGAGTGAACCACGTCACTATGGAGGAAGCACAAGAGGCACCCGACATGGTAGTTGGTAAGTTTCCTGCCAATTTACACATTGCAACCCTGCTGTTTGATTCTGGTGCTACCCACTCGTTCATTGCTCAAGGTTTTGTTAAGAAACATGACCTAGCAACAACAAAAATGAACCATATGTTAGCCGTAAACTCTCCAGGTGGAGAAATAAGGACAAGACAAGTGTGTCCCAAAGTGAACCTAGACATTAATGGGGTAGTATTTACTGCTAACCTCATAGTTATAGATTCACAAGGGATAGATATTATTTTGGGTATGGATTGGTTGACCAAACATAAAGGAATCATCCATTGTTTGACCAGAACGGTGGAACTAACTCACCCTAGTGGCACAAGAGTAAAGTTGATAACAAAACACGAGCCTAGGAGGGACATTAAATTAAATCAAGTTGAGGTGAAAGTTGAGAAGATCAGGACCATCAGGGAATATCCAGATGTTTTTCCGGAGGAGTTGCCAGGTATGCCTCCCGATCGTGAAGTGGAATTCGCAATTGAGCTAGTGCCTGGAACAGCCCCGATATACAAGAGACCTTATCGGATGGACTCCAAGCAGCTGGGAGAACTCAAGGATCATTTGAGAGAATTGACGGAGAAGGGGTATATTCGCCCTAGTTCCTCACCATGGGGAGCTCCAGTGATATTTGTGCCCAAAAAGGACGGAACCCAAAGGTTATGCATGAATTACCGTGCCTTGAATGAGGTAACCATCAAGAACAAGTACCCATTACCCCGCATTGAAGACTTGTTTGATCAGTTGAGGGGAGCTTGTGTGTTCTCGAAAATTGATCTCAAGTCGGGATACCACCAACTCAAGATAAGGCAATCTGATATTCCCAAGACAGCTTTCGTATCTCGATACGGACTGTATGAATACACTGTCATGCCTTTCGGGCTAACTAATGCCCCGGCATACTTCATGTATCTCATGAACAAGGTATTCATGGAATATCTGGACAAATTTGTGGTGGTTTTCATATATGACATTCTCGTCTTCTCCAAAGATGAAGAAGAACATGAGAAACATCTAAGGTTGGTGTTGCAAAGGCTGAGAGAACACCAACTATATGCCAAGTTGAGCAAGTGTGAGTTTTGGCTGAAGAGAGTTCCCTTCTTAGGACATATAATCTCGGCGGGAGGAATCTCTGTGGATCCTGCCAAAATCGAGGATATACAGAAGTGGAAGACCTCTGAAAATGTCGGGGAAGTTCGAAGCTTCTTGGGATTGGCTGGATACTATCGACGGTTTATTGAGGGATTCTCTAAAATCTCGAGACCCTCACCAAACTGTTGGAGAAGGGAATCACATTCACATGGACGCCGCAGTGCGAGACGAGTTTTCAGGAGTTAAAGAAAAGATTGATGACAACCCCAGTGCTAGTTATGCCAGATATGCAGAAGAACTTTACGGTGTACTGCGATGCCTCTGGAAACGGGTTGGGATGTGTTCTCATGCAAGAAGGGCATGTCGTGGCATATGCATCCCGACAACTTCGGAAGCACGAGAAAAACTATCCTACACATGACTTAGAACTAGCCGCAGTGGTACACGCATTGAAAATTTGGCGACACTACTTGATGGGGAAGAGGACAGAGATATATACAGATCATAAGAGTTTGAAGTACATTTTCACACAGCCAGATCTCAATCTCAGACAAATGAGATGGTTAGAGCTAATCAATGACTTTGATGTGGGCATCAAATATCATCCTGGGAAAGCAAACGTCGTGGCCGATGCTTTAAGTCGGAAAGTACAGGTCAATAAATTGAGCTTGAAGGACATGCCTACAGAATTGAACGACGAGGTTATAAGGCTCAATCTATGCCTTGTGAATAGTGGTGAAGCTATAGCCATGGAAGTGGACTCCACACTAGAGCGAGACATCCGCGAGGGTCAAAAGAAAGACGAGAAGATACAAGAGATCAGACAACTCATCAAGGAAAATAAAGCTCCTGGTTTTAGAGAGGATGAACAAGGAATGGTGTGGCACGGAAGAGAATCTGTGTGCCAGAAGTAAAGGAGATCCGTGAATTGATTTTGAAGGAGGCTCATGATTCTGACTATTCCATTCATCCTGGGAGTACGAAGATGTACCAGGACCTCAAGAGCAGGTATTGGTGGTATGGCATGAAGCGAGATGTCGCGGAACATGTTGCCCTATGTGACACATGTCAGTTGGTGAAAGAAGAACATCAATGACCCGCTGGATTATTGCAACCACTCAAAGTGCCTGAATGGAAATGGGAAGAGATCGGCATGGATTTCATCATGGGATTGCCTAGGACTCAATCAGGATATGATTCGATATGGGTCATCATCGACAGGCTAACCAAGGTAGCTCATTTCATCCCCGTGAAAGAAAGCTACAGCGGATCCAAATTGGTAGAGTTGTACATGTCAAGGATCGTGTGTTACCATGGAGTGCCAAAGAAGATTGTGTCGGATCGAGGGACACAGTTCACCTCAAGGTTCTGGCAGAAGTTGCACGAAACCATGGGAACCCATCTGAACTTTAGTTCTGCCTATCATCCCCAAACTGATGGGCAGACGGAAAGAACCAATCAGATTCTTGAAGATATGCTGAGGGCATGTGCACTCAAAAACAATCGGAGTTGGGATAAGAACTTACCGTATGCGGAGTTTTCCTATAACAACAGCTATCAAGCTAGTATGAAGATGTCACCGTTTGAAGCCTTGTACGGGAGGAAGTGCAGAACTCCCCTATTTTGGAACCAAACGGGGGAAAGTAAAGTGTTTGATCCAGAAGTACTACAAGAAGCCGAGGCGAAGGTGAGCGAAATTCGCAACAATTTGAGGATAGCACAGACACGCCAAAAGAGCTATGCCGATGTACGAAGAAGAGAGCTCGTTTTCAACGTGGGAGACTATGTCTATCTCAAGGTGTCCCCTATCAGAGGACTTCGTCGGTTCAAGGTGAAAGGGAAGTTGTCACCTCGATACATCGGACCCTTTCAAGTTCTGTAAAGGAAAGGCGAAGTGGCGTATCAACTAGAGTTACCGGCTCGTCTATCGGATGTGCACGATGTATTCCATGTGTTACAACTCAAGAAATGCCTGAGAATGCCTGAAGAGGTGTTACCCATGAATGAAGTGGACGTAGCTGAGGATTTGTCTTATGCCGAGCAACCATACAAGATTTTGGAGACAATGGAACGCCTCACCAGAAATAAAAGAATCCGGATGTGCAAGGTGCAGTGGAAGCATCACTCAGAAGAGGAAGCCACCTGGGAACGGGAAGATGAGCTCAAGGCATAATTTCCGGAATTGTTTTCTTAGAACCACCAATCTCGAGGACGAGATTTCTTTTAAGTGGGGTAGAGCTGTAACACCCCAAAATCATGTTAAGAGGGGAATTTAAAATTTTTTGGACATGTTGCATGTTTTGCAACAATTTAAATTCAAACTGGAATTCAATTTAAACTCAAAACAGAAAAGAAATAGAAAAAGAAAAAGGAAAACAGAAAAAAAACCGGCCAGTGGGCTGAAACCCACCAGCCGGCCCACCCAGCACCCGCGCCAGCCCGCAGCCGCACGCGCCCCCTTCCTCCCACTGACAGGCGGGGCCCGGCAGCTTTCTTCTTCCTCGCGTCGGCGCCGCGCTCGGCCGGACTCTCTCTCACCACGAATCCAAACCGACCCGGATTTCTGCGTATCTCAGCCGAATTTTGCTTGTGGGCGACGCAAACTCGATCACAACCGAACGCCACCCTTCCCCCGTCTATAAAAACCCCGACCTCGTCCCGTTTTACTCACGCGATCTGCTGTTTTTACTCCGGTGAGAACCCGAGCCTTCTCCGGCGAATTCTGGCTGATCTACGCTCGGAAATTCCGATCTAACTCGCTGGTCTTGATCCACCGCCTCCGGGGAACTCTGCAGGTGCAGAAAACTCGGTGACTTGCGGTTCAAACACAGCGCCGACGAGCCTCGCCGTGGTTTCACTTCGGACCTCGTCGCCGATCTCTTTCCAGGACCTCCGAGCTCAAGAAAACCGCCGAGGTGAGATCCCCGACCTCCCCTCCACCGATCTATGCCATAAAATCACAGTTCTAGGAAGAATTCTTGAAGATCCGAAAATCTCCGGCGAGATCGCCGCTTCCCGCCGCCGTGCGCCGCCGGGCAGCGCCGCCCGCGCTCTGTTAGAGCGACGTGGCCGCTTGTGCGCCGTCTATTTTAAATCGCACGGTAGACTTTAAATCCCCGCGTACCGGTTCGGCGTTATAATCTTAGCCGTCTGTTTTAAATCGGACGGTCCACGTCAGCCCCGCGTTATAAAGACTGGAATTCTTACGTGCTACCCCCTGGGGTTCTCAGGAAATAAGAGCTAGCCCCGGAAACTTCTGATCTAGCCCCTGGAACTTCAGAAAATCATGTAATATCATTTAAAAATCAGTTTTAGTCCCTGGACTTAATAAAAATTAGGAAAAACTCCTCTGTTATGAGTAGCTAGACCCCTGAAAATTGTTAAAATAATATTATAGACCCTGTAGTGCGGTGAGTTTACCTTTTTAACCCTGTTTGATATTTAATTTAGGAAATTGAATAGGTGACTAGTATTTAAAATTTAAAAAGTGGGACAAACATATTGTCAAAATTTAATTAAAAACTTTCTCAGTACTTAAAAAAACTTTGGAGTGAGATAAAAATATATTTTGGGCAGAAATGAATCTGTTTAATTTATTATTCACATTTATTAGTTATAGGGACACATTTTTAAGTAAAGAGGGGAAATAAATGTAAAATAGTTTACATCAAAGGAAAAGGTCAAAAATATATTATTATATATTTTAGATCAGAACCTATTCTGTTTAGATGATGTGTCTTGTTATTTTCATAATAAAGATCACATTTAGGCATAGGAAATAAATCTGAAAATATAGCAACTAGTAAATGATAAATGAAGTTTCTAAAATCCAAAGAATTCAGTTTAGGGTTGGTAGAAATTCTGAAGACACATATGGAGTATGAAAATACCTTTCATGCATACTTGGTAGCTAAAAGGTGTAGTAATTAAATATAAGGAATTTATTTAAATTGGAAACTCATATATATAGTATGTAAGCATAAATGTGAATACAAAAGTAGGAATCATATACACATGATTAAAAGTACATGTAAGCCAAAGATCAACACACATAGAGTAACCACAACACATATAATTGTGAATGACTTTCATAAATGTGAATGTGTGATTTGTTTGAAGTGGAAGTGTGAACTATGTCTTATGGATTGTTGTTTTTCTTTTGCTATGTGTGATGGTATGATATAGAACCTGCTCCAGAGCAAGTTCTTCCTTTCCAAGATCAGGACCACCCATTCCAAGAGCAGCAGGAAGGAGGCAAGTGTCCTTGACCACTTTGATCCTATACTAGGATGTGTAGCTAGAATTATTTGCATTGTCAATTGAAAATATGAAACCCATGCTAGGATGTTTCCCTAGAATTGCATTACCTTATTTCCTTGTAGCTTGGGTTGGGATTCATCTTATCATGGCATTTATTATTATGCATATGCTTAGCCATGCTTAGAATGGGATATTTGGGATATGCGATCATCAATTTATTTTACCATACTCTTGAATGAGATATTGTGAGTTATGTAGAGGTAGGGATCAAGGCAAGTTGGATGTTTTGGTTGTGTGCTGGGTGCACGAGACTCGGGTTTGTGTTTAGTACTTGCCTAGACCCTAAGGACCGGTTCATAGAGCATGTAACCTGGCTTTACCGTGCCAACCACATGCTGAGATGGGGCAGCTTGGCCAATTAATTAGGTGTATCCCCAGCGTAGTATGGGTGTGTTGGATGGTGCGGGGAATAGGTGTCAGCTGGACTACCATATGAACCGCAAGGCTCAAGAGGGGGCCACTGTAGCGGGGTTGGAGCCTCTTGTATGCTGTTAGGGGTGAAACCTCAGTGGGCCCACGCTCGTCGGGAATCCCTTTGTAAAGGCTTCGTAGTGATCTCCTGACTACACACCTGGGAAGTGTGCATGTGGTTCGTGGCCACTGGCACACTTCCCAGGTGTGTAGTCAGGAATTGTCTACAGCGCTCCTCGGCGAACTGGAATTGGCTCTTTTTAGCTATCTTTCTGGTTCTTTCTCCGTTTCTACTTCTTTTTTTTTAAATGTTTCTCTACATGAAATATGAATGCATGCATGATTTTGAAATTGAGGGTGTCACAGAGTCTGTGTAATAAAATACTTAAACCCTATTTATTCGTGGTTATATTCTGAATTCAGTTTGTGGATTACATGTGTATGTGTGATGAACATCCTGGACACACATATGCATTAACTTGGTTCTGTTTTTCGGAGCCGGGTGTCACAGATTGGTATCAGAGCCACGTTGACCGTAGAACGCAAGCCTAGGTAGAATGGACACTCTAAAACACATAGGCACACCCCTCTGAACTGCTATTTTCAAAAATTTGCTTGCTGCTGCACTTTTCTTGCCAATTTAGCCACCGCAAAGTGCTATTTTCAGCCCCTCTTCTCTCTTCTTTTGGACAACAACACCTTTGCTTTCTTGCTTCATAGCTTCTGAAGTTTTGAAGTATTTTCTTCCTTCTCTAAAGTTTTTCATGTCCTATTTATAGATGCCGGTGATCAGGAGCACGACACGCATAAGTACTCGTTCACAACCACGTGGGAGTGCACTTAACCCCATTGAGGTGTCCGATGGACCACCCCCGTCACACGGCGGGAACAGCACCAGTTCACATGATTAAGTTTAGGATTCCCATTGAATAAGCTGAAATAGGAACGTTTAAATCGTAGTGGCGTGAATAGGAGTGGTGTGTTGAATTTTTGTGATGATTGCTTGTGTTTGTGTGCTGTTGTGAGTTGTGGGACGCTTCGGCGAATATCCACATCCACACATAGTAGAGAGATATGAGGTGCTTTGGCATGTGTTCACATCCTCACATAGGCTGAAATTAATGAAAGAAGATATTTAGTTCATGCACCTTGATGCATATAGTTGGGGAGGATCAATCTAAACTTCTCTTTTCTATTCTACCCAACTCTCTCTCACAGATGGTGAGGGAAAACGCCAGCCGTCAAAGTTGGAACGTTCGTGGCAACCACGAACAACAAGAGGATGGTAACGTTGAAGTTCCTAAAAATGCCAATCCCGGGGCTGATGCAAACAA
Source organism: Neostapfia colusana (assembly GCA_030760725.1). Classification (NCBI taxonomy): domain Eukaryota; kingdom Viridiplantae; phylum Streptophyta; class Magnoliopsida; order Poales; family Poaceae; genus Neostapfia; species Neostapfia colusana. The sequence continues at coordinate 38,062,202 of JASWHV010000016.1, forward strand.
CCTTGAACGGTTGATAGCTATGCAGAACCAGCTCATGCAAACTAGGATACAAACTTTGGGACAGCTGCAAGCCAACAACCACAACAATCCTAACCCCGTTCCTGCACCCCCACCACCACCACCACCACCACCGCCGGCTCACAACAGATTGGGAGAGTTCATGAGGACTCAACCGCCTACTTTTGCACAAGCTAATGATCCTATGGAGGCTGATGATTGGTTGAAATCAGTGGAGAAGAAGCTTGCTATTGTTCAGTGCAATGATCGGGAGAAAGTTCTCTTCGCATCGCACCAACTTATTGGAGCAGCCGCTGACTGGTGGGACGCTCTTTGCAATGCTCATGACAACCAGGAGACTATCACTTGGGCTGAATTCAAGGAGAGTTTCCACTCTCATTACGTCCCTGCTGGAGTCATGATGCTTAAAAGGCAAGAGTTCGAAGGTCTCCGCCAAGGAAGGAAGAGCGTGAATGAGTACCTCAACAAGTTCACGCAGCTGTCAAGGTATGCCCCTGAAGACGTCAACTCGGATCAAAGGAAGTAATACATGTTCATGAGAGGATTGAACAATGAGATCCAAGTACAACTGCTCAACAATGATTATGCAAGCTTCCAGAAGCTTGCTGACAAAGCTATAGTGGTTGAGAGCAAGATCCGTGAGATCGAGTAAGAGGGCAAGAGGAAGATGCCATACCAGCCACAAGGGAGCAATGTACGTCCCCGTTACATGCCACCAGCTGCATTGCAGTATGGCTCGTCCGCTTCTACTTTCCGCCCTGCAAACCCACCTCGCCCTAATCAACCACCGCAGCAACGTACTGTTGTGCAAGCATCTCGTATGCCCTTGCCTCCTGCACCCTGTCCCAACATGGGCGCCTATGCTCAAAACCAGCCTCGCCCCAACGTTCCTGCTGTTTTGGGAAACAAAGCATGCTTTTCATGCAGAGAGGCGGGACACTTTGCAAGTCAATGCCCTAGGAAAGGCCTTGGACAGCCAACCAACGCACCAAAACAGAACCCATGGCCGAATGGAGGAGCTACGCAAGGTAACCATGGGCAGCAGAGCTACGCTCGTGGCAATGTGAATCATGTCTCCGCTGAGGAAGCGCAACAAGCTGAGGACGTCGTGATTTGTATGTTCCTTGCCAACTCCAATCCAGCCACTGTTTTATTTGATTACGGAGCATCACATTCATTCATATCATCCAAGTATGTTGCCAAGTATAATCTGCCCATATCACACATGAAATACACTATGTTAGTTAATTCTCCCGGTGGAGAGATGAGACTAATATAATATGTCCGAAAGTAAACCTTAAAATAAGGGGGGTAGACTTTCTTGCCAACCTTATTGTCCTAGATTCCCAAGGGATTGATATAATACTTGGAATGGATTGGTTAAGCAAGCACAACGGAGTAATCCAATGTGCTGAGAGGAGCGTGCAGTTGACAAATGAGCACGGTACTCGTATTGAGTTCGAGTCAGCCCAACCGGCAACCGAGAAGGCTGCTCAGTCACGACAAAAAGGTTATGTGTACAATAGGCGAAGTAGATTGACCTTTGAAGAAGGGGACTTCGTGTACCTTAAGGTATCGCCTATCCGAGGCCAACGACGGTAAAACGTTAAGGGCAGATTAGCACCTCGCTACATCGGGCCATTTAGGATTTTGGGCAAGCGAGGAGAAGTAGCCTATCAACTAGAGCTGCCAACGCACCTCTCTGACGTACACGACGTGTTTCACGTATCCCAACTCAAGAAGTGCTTAAGAGTACCGGAAGAACAAGTACCGATGGATGAGCTCGAGCTTCAATAGGATCTGACCTATGTGGAGCACCCAGTCCAAATTTTGGACGTAAAGGAAAGGGTCACAAGGAAAAAGTGACCTGTTGGTGCAAGGTACAATGGAGCCATCACACGGAAGCTGAAACTACATGGGAGCGTGAGGAAGACCTCAAGGAAGAATTCTCTCATCTATTCTCTACTCTATCAAATCTCGAGGGTGAGATTCAGTATAAGGGGGGTAGGTTTGTAACACCCTCAAATTCATTTCCATGCATTGCATACATTTTTCATATAGAGAAACATTATAAAAGAAGTAGAAATAGAGAAAGAATCATAAAAATGATGGGGAATGGGAAAAAGATAGCTGAAATGAGCCGATTCCAATTTGCCGAAGTGCGCTGTTGACACGTACCCCAGCCTGCTAGACGCGTGGCGCCTCCGGAGCTCAACTCTGCATAGGTGCGAGAGGTCCGGCACTGCTGATGACATGGCACCTTCGGAGCTCATCCCTGCGGAAGGGGTGAGGTCCGACCAAAGGACACGTGGCACCTTCCGAGCTCATCCCTGCAGAAGGGGTGAGGTCCGGCCAAAGGACACGTGGCGCCTTCGGAGCTCATCCCTGCGGAAGGGGTGAGGTCCGACCGACGGACACGTGGTGCCTTCCGAGCTCATCCCTGCGGAAAGGGGTGAGGTCCGGGAGATGGACACGTGTCGTCCACGGAGCTCGCCTCTGAGGAGACAGGAGACTCGGCCTCGCTGGACACGTGGCGCCCTCAGAGCTCGCCTTTGAGGAGAAGGGAGGTCCGGGCCGCTGGACACGTGTCGCCCTCGGAGCTCGCCTCTGAGGAGAAGGGAGGTCCGGCCGCTGGACACGTGTCACCCTCGGAGCTCGCCTCTGAGGAGAAGGGAGGTCCGACCGCTGGACACGTGTCGCCCTCGGAGCTTGCCTCTGAGGAGAAGGGAGGTCCAGCCGCTGGATACGTGACGCCCTCGGAGCTCGCCTCTGAGGAGAAGGGAGGTCTGACCGCTGGACACGTGTCGCCCTCGGAGCTCGCCTCTGAGGAGAAGGGAGGTCCAGCCGCTGGACACGTGATGCCCTCGGAGCTCGCCTCTGAGGAGAAGGGAGGTCCGGCCGCTGGACACGTGTCGCCCTCGGAGCTCGCCTCTGAGGGGAGGAGAGGTCCGGCCCCACTGGTCACGTGGCGGCCTAGGAGCTCGCCCCTGCAGGCGAGGCCCTTAGGCGGATTTTTCTCCTGTGCGCAAGGGTACCCCGTACTGAGGGTACCGACACAATCTCCCTAAAAAATTCTAAAATTCCCCCATATTGCTGCCGCACCAAATCAATTGAAGATAAGTTTGTTGAGTCCAAAGTTGAGTTGGACTCTTATTTGAGCTCCAATTTGAGTAGTACTCCTCTTTTTCCCCTTATAAATAGAACCCAAACCCCCCCTTGGCCGCAACACCTTTTTCTTTATCCTCCTCCCAAGTCGGCGACGTAGAGGCCCTAGCCCCCAACTCGCCGAGTTAGACCCCCCTCACCGGAGTTCAGTCACCGTTGAGCCCCCGCTGCTGCCATTGCCAGGAGGAAGGCCCTGCCATCAAAGGGAAGCGAGGTAGGTCTTCTTTACCCATCTTACGACGTCGTCGCTGTATCTACGCATCTGTTTTCTTTGCTCCTTTCGAAAAGAAACTTTTTCGTGTGGACAGATCACGTTTTGATCGGTTTTTGACGGTGGAATTGATCTAGATCTTAGGTCAACATCATCACCACGTCCACACTTGATCCCTACACCCTTGGTCATCATAAAACCCCATGAAAGCCCATTAAAACATGCAAGAACACGTACAAACTGATTTAATAAAACAGCACCATAGGATTTGCATCCATCTACTCCATTGCATCTTGAGTAAAGTTTGTGCATGATGATTGATTGCTGTAAATTTTGTATGCGTGGTCGTAAGTAGAAGGACAAGCTCAGGAAGCCATCTACGAAGAACTACAGCGCCAAGACTTCGAGATGCTTGAGCAACAAGAGCCACGGGAGCAAGGAAAGTGCCCCTTGACCATATTGATCCCATGTTTTGAAACTGTTTTGTTTGCGAACCCTGTATGCTTGATTCAACTTGATGGGACACCCTTTTATAGGAGTTTACTAGTTTTGTTAACCCTCCTTGTCGCCGAGAAATTTGATGAGTCGGGTATGGTCGTTTTTTCTTTTTGCTTCGCTTAAGCTACGGGATATGGGAAGCTGAATTAAAACATGGTTAGCTACTGCACTCATATGAATAATGATAATGAGAACTTGATGATGATAATGAGCATTGGAATCGGGGCAGATCTAGGCAAGCTTGGTTCATGGATGTTGATGAATGAGATGGTGGTTTACTTGCCGTAGATCTAAGGACCGGTTCATGCCAGCACATGCCAGGAAAATAGTGCCACCACAAGGTCAAATATGGGTGCGGCTTAGCTGACTAATTAGGTGTGTAGCTATTTTATTATGGACTGTGGATGGCGCGGGGAATGGGAGTCGAGAGAGGACTGCCCTGGGAACTGCATGGCACAAGAGGGGGTCCGTGGGTGGGAGAATGGTGATTCGAGCCTGCCGGTGAAACCTCAGTGAGTCCATACATCTAGTAGCCCCTTTGTAAAGGCTATTTTGTGATCTCTTGACCATACACCGACGGTTGTGTACTGGTATAATGGAGGTTCTGCAGTCGCCGACGGGTGACAAAATCACAAACTTGTGGGTAAAGTGGTGCCACCTCTGCAGAGTGTAAAACTATCATGATAGCCGTGCTTACGGTCACAAGCACCTGGCCAACTCACATGATTAGAGGGAAAACTTGGGATGGATGTTCAGTATGGTTATGGCATGGTCATTGGGATTGGTTTTAGGACTGTGTTGAGTCATGACAAAGAATTTGACTTTGGTTATATGAATATGAGTATTTATGAGTTTGAGAAGGATTATTGGCTGGTTGAGACATGATAAATGGTGAATTATGATGAAGGAAAGTTGCTGATATAACATGGTTATGATGGGATAAAACTCACATAGAAATAGTTGCTGTTTTTACCATGTTTATGAAATAAAATTTGCTTGCTGCAATGAGCTTTTTTATTCCATACCTTGTTGTAAGCTACATGTCATACTTTTTCCGCACTTGCTGAGTACGACATGTACTCACCCTTGCATTATCATATAAACATCAGCTACAGGAGAAGAGTACTTCGCGGATCATGTGGAGTACTAGGCGTGTGAACTACCGTCAACTTGCCTGTGGAGTTGAAGATGGAGCTGTTGCTATTTAGTCATTTCCGCTGTCGTTTAGAGACTTCCGCTGCAAGAATAAGTTAGAGATTCATGAGTGAGACAATGAGTCTAGGTAATAAAGTACTTAAACCCTATTTATTCGTGGTTATATTCTGAATTCAGTTTGTGGATTACATGTGTATGTGTGATGAACATCCTGGGCACACATATGCATTAACTTGGTTCTGTTTTTCGGAGCCGGGTGTCACACTTAGTGTGTGTGTGTGTGCACGGTTCCAATCCGCTCCTAATGATTGTCACTTGACAGACGTTAAGAGGATTCTTAGATATTTGGTTCATACTCCTAACCTAGGACTTTGGTATCCCAAGGGATCCAAGTTCAATCTCATCGGATACTCCGATGCCGATTATGCCGGTTGTAAGGTAGATAGGAAGAGCACGTCCGGGACTTGCCAATTCCTTGGTAGGTCCTTTGTTTCATGGTGTTCAAAGAAACAAAACTCCATTGCCTTATCCACAGCCGTAGCGGAGTACGTCGCAGCCGGGAGTTATTGTGCACAACTCCTATGGATGCGACAAACTCTTAGGGACTATGGTTACACTTTGAGCCATATTCCACTCCTATGTGACAATGAGAGTGCCATCAAGATTGCTCACAATCCCGTGTATCATTCTAGAACCAAACACATTGATATCCGTCACCATTTGCTGCGAGATCACTCTATCAAGGGAGATATCGTTATCTCTCATGTTAGGAGTGAGAAGCAATTGGCGGATATCTTCACCAAACCCCTTGATGAGAAACGTTTTTATGACCTAAAGAGTAAACTAAATATCCTAGATTTTTGAAACGTTGCTTAAGCTGTGCACATCTGGTTGTTACTTGTATATAAACTTAAAAAATCGCATGCTTTCAAAATTCTACCCTAATCTATCTTACTCTATGAAAACTATGTTCAAAAGGATTCTCTGTCAAATATGGTCATTTTTTGGTTGATGTATGCTTACGGACCATGTCTGTCAAAGATATTTGCAAAAACTTACCCAAAAGGATCATATTCTTGAGCTAAAATTCAAATTATATGAAATTTCAGCTTATAGCCGAACTAGTCCGCCACATGGGCCGGATAAGTTCGGGATGTCTAGGTCGGACTTATCAGCGGACAAGTCCAAACTGGACTAGTCCGCCCGGAAGGCCGGACAAGTCCGGCACCGGAGGAGTCCGGCTCTGGTCTGATGCCCGGACTTGTCCGTGCATCAGGCCAGACTAGTCCGTCCCCTGGGGACTTAACCTCCCAGGGGCGGCCATACCACCCCTCTCTCTTCACTCTCAACTCTCTCTCTCTCTCTCTCTAGCGGGAATCGCCTATCCATTGGCGATTTTTGCTTTTCTCCACCAAAAACTTCTTCCAATCCACGGATTGGGGTCCTAAAGAGTGCGGAAATCCTTCCCCGTGCTTCGTTGCTTGAGTTTTGCCTCCGATTTCATCACGTTTGGAGATTTGAAGAGGTATTCTTGACCTAGCCAAAATTCTCTCATTTTCTTCATTCTTAGGTGTTTTGCTAGAAAACTCTTCACAAATGTTGTTCCTCATGTCATTGTGATCGTAGCCTAGGAGTATAGCAACTTGATTCGAAGTCTCTGCGAAAAATTTTTAGGGTTAGGGTTCTTCCTGTGTAACACGTACTATTCTGGTTTCTAGGTGGACAAGTCTGTTCTCGGGCGGACTAGTCCGGCCCCTTAACGGACAAGTCTGGTCTACACAGGACAAACCCCCAACTTTAGCCATTTTTAGTGAATTCTTTCGCAATATTCCACTTCCTTGACCTCCTATCTCTTGCTTCTCAGGCAATATGTCGGACTCCGACCACGGCTCCCCTCTTGAAAATCCCGTGGCCGAGGAGGCTCGACAAGCCCTCCATCGGCGCATTGCCAAAGAGAGGGCGGCAAAGGAAGCTCAAGTGGCTAAGGATGCCGTCATTTGAGAGGCAAGGACAAAGAAAAGACATGATCCTGACGAGCAGGCACAGATTGCCAAAACCGTTGAAGAATCCTTGGCGGATCAACGGAAGAAGAAAATGGCCGAACGTGAAGCCCATAACTCCCAGGATGCTAGTGCCTTAGAGCCCGGGAGGAAGAAGCTGGTCACTTTGGGAGAAAAAGAGCGGGCCAAAGAGAAGGAGAAAGAACCCGAGGGTAGGGATCTCCATGACCCGAGGAAAGGCAAGGCTCCACTTCCTGAGGAGCCCAAGAAGAAAAAGCCAACTGCCAAAGCACTCGCAAAGAGGGCAGGAGGCATTGTAATCAAGGAGAAGGAGCAACCGAGACCCATTGGTCCCCTGAAGATGGCTGCCTCTGCTAGAGATCCAAACCGGCAACCCAACACTGCAACATATGTGTTCAAAGGAAAGGGTGCTGAGAAGGCGAGAAGGTTGAGAATGGACAAAGTCTATGATTATGAGAAGCACACAACCGACCCTAGGTTTTGGTGTGACTTTCATTGCGACTACTACCGCCTAGTGTAGTTGAAAATGAAGACTCCAGTCGCCCAAGCTCAATGGGTGGATTGGGCCTACATGGCCAAAAGGAAGCATAAAGCTTTTGATGCCGTGATTGAAGCCGCAGAGCGCCATGGAATTAAGGAAATAATGAGTTTCAAGTATGATTGGAACATCGAAGTGATTGTGCAGTTCTACACCACCGTATATTTCTCCACCTACGGTGACCGAAAGATCACTTGGATGACTCATGGAGAGCAATACTCAGCCACATATGAGAAGTTCGCTCAGATACTTGGCCTTGAGGAGCACCTGGACCATGAGATCATCATTTCCAACCTCAAGGCAGTGGATAGGGATCAGCTCGACTACATGTATCCTAGTCATGTTCCCTATGAGGCTGGGCTTGCTAGGAACATCAAGCCATTTTATAGCATCCTCAACCGGATTCTGAGGAGAACCATTGCCCCCTAAGGATGGAGATGCAGGGATGATTCAAGGAAACTTAAGGCATCTCCTCCTGTTGATTGATGGTGAAGAGAAGTTCAACCTCGTTGAGCACATCTATGACGACATCTCTCACACTCCCAATCGCTCATGTGGGTATGCACCATACATTATGTGCTTAATTGAGAAGGTGTCAGGGCTTGTCTTCGTCAAGGATGTGACTCATCGACTGTCACACCCGGTTTCTCCGAAGAACAACCGAGTGAATATCACATGTATGCCAGGATCATTTTCTCATACATGTGATGACAAATAGTGAAGCATCATTTATTACAAGCCAGGTGTCGAATATAAATAAGTCTTACATAGCATACGTCTCGATGGACGATAATAAGTTCATAATATGTAAATAAAACAGCAGCAGAATATAAATCTTGTGGGCTCCGTCACAAGCGTTACCCAGGGGACTCCATGAACTTAGAATCCTTCTTCGGGACCGAAGTCTTGGTCATTGAACACCACATCATCCCCTTGACCTGAGCAGCAATTTAAACCAACAAATATGCAAGTTTGAGTACCGTTGGTACTCAACAAGTTTGGGAAAGTTATGTCATGCATGGCTAGAGCAAGGAAAGGTTGAACTCATGGTTAAAGCACTACGTAATTAATACCTATCACCTTAGCTTAATTAAGCACCTACATTACTACATAGGTGAAATGGTCCCAATTCCTCAACCCATCCTCAAAACCAAATAACTATAACATCATTTCCAATGATAAGCTCCCCGCTTAACATTCACAACTTCCAAAGTCATCATCCTCTAATCATGAATAAGTCCAAGCCGCTCTTGACCGTGAGCACGGCTGTCATGACAGTTTTGACTCTGCAGAGTTTGCACCACTGTACCCACATGTAGTGATTTCATCCCCCGTTGCTGGGTGGACTAAAAGAACCTCCATTATGCCAGTGGCCGAGAACCACATTCACACTTCCCAGGTGTGTAGCCAGGAGATCACTACGAAGCCTTTACAAAGGGATTCCCGACGAGCATGGGCCCACTGAGGTTTCACTCCTAACAGCATACAAGAGGCTCCAACCCCGCTACAGTGGCCCCCTCTTGAACCTTGCGGTTCATATGGTAGTCCAGCTGACACCTATTCCCCGCACCATCCAACACACCCATACTACGCCGGGGATACACCTAATTAATTGGCCAAGCTGCCCCATCTCAGCATGTGGTTGGCACGGTAAAGCCAGGTTACATGATCCATGAACCGGTCCTTAGGATCCAGGCAAGTACTAAACACAAACCCGAGTCTCATGCACCCAGCACCAACCAAATCATCCAACTTGCCTTGATCCCTACCTCTACATAACTCATAATATCTCATTCAAGAGTAAGATAAATAAATTGATGATCTCATATCCCAATTATCCCATTCTAAGTATGGCTAAGCATAAGCATAATATGAATGAATGTCATAATAAAACAAATCCCAACCCAAGCTACAAGGAAACAAGATAATGCAATTCTAGGGAAACTTACTAGCATGGGTTTCATATTTCAATTGACAATGCAAATAATTCTATCTACACATCCTAGCATAGGATCAAAGTGGTCAAGGACACTTACCTTCGTCCTGCTGCTCTGGGAATGGAAAGTCTTGGTCTTGGAAGGGGAAAACTTGCTCTGGGGCAGGTTCTATTCATGCCAATACACATAGCAAAAGAAAACAACAATTCATAAGACATAGTTCACACTTTTACTTCATACAAACCACACATACATACCTATGAAAGTCATTCACATTTCTAAGTGTTGTGGTTACTCTACATGTGTTGATTTTTGGCCTACATTCACCTTTAAACATATGTATATGATTTCTAACTTTTGTATTCAGATTTCTGTTTGCACACTATACATGAATTTCCAATTTGAACAATTTCTTTATATTTAAGTAGTACACTTCTTAGCTACCAAGTTTGCATGAAAGGTAATTCCCTACTCCAAAAAGGTTTTCAGATCTTCTACAAAATCCTAAATTGAAGCTTTTGGATTTGGAGACTTCATTTATCATTTTCTAATTATGCATACCTATTTTCCTATATTTTTCAGATTTATTTTCTATGCCTAAAATTGAATTTTAATATTAAATAGTAGGGCATATCATCTAAACAGAATAGGTTCTGATCTAAAATATTAAATAATATATTTTTGAACTTCTCTTCCGATTTGAACTAATTTAGATTTATTTTAGCAATTTTCAGAATTATTTCCTAACCTAAAAATGTGTTCCTATAACTAATAAATGTGAACAATCAATTAGACAGATTCATTTCAGCCTAAAAATCTATTTTAAACTTATTCTAAAGTTTTCCAAGTGCTAGGAGAGTTTAAATTTTGAATTTGTACATGTGTTTGCCTTACCTTTTAAATTTAAATCCTAGTCACATATTTAAATTTCTGAATTTAATATCGTATAGGGTCAAAAAGGTAAATCCACACTACTGCAGGGTCTAATTTATTATTTCATAAATTTCGAGGGGTCTAACTACACATAACAGAGGGGTTTTCCTAATTTTTATTAAGTCCAGGGGCTAAAACTGATTTTTAAATGAACTTACACGAATTTCTAAAGTTCCAGGTGCTAGATCAGAAGTTTTCGGGGCTAGCTCGTGTTTTCCGATATCCCCAGGGGGTAGCGCGTAAGAATCCCGTCCTTTATAACGTGGGGCTGATATGGACCGTCCGATTTAAAATAGACGGCTCAGATTAGATCGCCGAACCGGTACGCGCGGGTTTTAATTCTACCGTGCGATTTAAAATAGACGGCCCTCAAGGGGCCACGTCGCCCTGGCCGGAGCCAGCCCGCGCGCGCGGCGGCGCGCGGCGGCAGGGGTGGCGATCTCGCCGGCGCAGCCTCGGCTTTTGCCGCTACACGTTAGAACTCGCATCTTTTTTGCATGGATCGGCTGCGGAGGGGTAGGGGATGCTCACCGAGGGGTTTTCCAGCACTAGGAGGCCCCGGAAGTCGGTGGGTGGCAAGCTTCAACGGCGAAGATCTTCGGTGCACATCGGGGTGGCTGTTGGGGCGCAAGGCACGTCGTTTCCTTCACCTATAGGGATCCCTGACAGCAGTGGAACGTGATCAGCACGTTAGATCAGTAAATTTGAGCAAGGATCGACGGAAATTGGCTGTAGAATCTTCGGTTCTCACCGGAGAGAAGAACAGCCGATCGGGGGGGGGGGGGGGAACAGGGTGATGCCGGCGTTTATATAGACGAGGGAGGGTGGCGGTCTGTTGAGATAGAGTTGGGGGCGTCCGGGACCAGAATTCAGGCTAGGGGCGCAGGTTTCCGGAGTTCGTTGCGATCGGGCGCGGGGAAGAGTCCGGTCGGTTGGCGCACGCGGGGTGGGCGGTCTTGGGCTGGCGGGGGAGGTGTGTGGGCCGGCTGGCGGGTTTTTGGCCCACTGGCCGGTTGGGTTTTCTTTTTCTTTTTCCTTTTCTTTTCTGTTTTGATTTGAATTTGAATTCCAATTTGAATTTGAATATCTGCACCACATGCAATACATCCAAAAAATTTTAAATTCCCCTCTTTAACAGATTTTGGGGTGTTACAGCTCTACCCCCCTTAAAATAAATCTCGTCCTCGAGATTGGTGGTTCTAGGAAAACAATTCCGGAAACTGTGCCTTAAGCTCGTCTTCTCGCTCCCATGTGGCTTCCTCTTCCGAGTGATTCTTCCACTGCACCTTGCACATCCGAATTCTTTTATTTCTTGTGAGGCGTTCCATTGTCTCCAAAACCTTGACCGGTTGCTCGGCATAAGACAGATCCTCTCCTACGTCAACCTCATTCATGGGTAACATCTCTTCAGGCGTCCTTAGACATTTCTTGAGCTGTGACACATGGAATACATCGTGCACATCCGATAGGCGAGCCGGTAGTTCTAGTTGATATGCCACTTCGCCTTTCCTCTCCAGAACCTGAAAGGGTCCGATGTATCAAGGTGATAACTTCCCTTTCACCTTGAACCGATGAAGTCCTCTGATAGGGGACACCTTGAGGTAGACATAGTCCCCCACGTTGAAAACGAGCTCTCTTCTCCGTACATCGGCATAGCTCTTTTGTCGGGTCTGTGCTATCCTCAGGTTGTTGCGGATTTCCCTCACTTTCGCCTCGGCTTCTTGTAGTACTTTGGGCCCAAACACTTTACTTTTCCCGGTTTGGTTCCAAAATAGTGGTGTTCTGCACTTCCTCCCATACAAAGCCTCAAATGGTGACATCTTCATACTAGCCTGATAACTGTTGTTATAGGAGAACTCCGCATATGGTAAGTTCTTATCCCAACTCCTATTGTTCTTGAGCGCACACGCTCTCAACATATCTTCAAGGATCTGATTGGTTCTTTCCGTCTGCCCGTCAGTCTGGGGGTGATAGGCAGAACTAAAATTTAGATGAGTTCCCATGGTTTCATGCAACTTCTGCCAGAACCTTGAGGTGAACTGTGTCCGTCGATCTGACACTATCTTCTTTGGCACTCCATGGAAGCACACGATCCTTGACATGTACAATTCTGCCAATTTGGATCCGTTGTAGCTTTCTTTCACGGGGATGAAATGAGCTACCTTGGTTAGCCTATCGATGATGACCCATATCGAATCATATCCTGATTGGGTCCTGTGTAGTCCCACTATGAAGTCCATACCTATTTCTTCCCATTTCCATTCAGGTACTTTGAGTGGTTGCAATAATCCCGCGGGTCGTTGATGTTCTGCTTTCACGAACTGGCATGTGTCACATAGGGCAACATGTTCCGCGACATCCCGCTTCATGCCATACCACCAATACCTGCTCTTGAGGTCATGATACATCTTCGTACTCCCAGGATGTATGGAATAGTCGGAATAATGAGCCTCCTTCAAAATCAATTCATAGATCTCCTTCACTTCAGGCACACAGATTCTTTTCCCGTGCCACACCGTACCTTGTTCATCCTCTCTGAAACCAGGGGCTTTATTATCCTTGATGAGTTCTCTGATTTCTTGTATATTCTCACCATTCTTTTGACCATCGCGTATGTCTTGCTATAATGTGGAGTCCACTTCCATGGCGACGGCCTCACCACTATTCACCAGACATAGATTGAGTTTTACAACCTCTTCCTTTAGTTCTGCAGGCATGTCCTTTAAGCTTATCCTATTGACCTACACCTTCCGGCTTAAAGCATCTGCTAAGACGTTCGCTTTCCCAGGATGATAGTTGATGCCCATATCAAAGTCGTTGATTAGCTCTAACCATCTCCTTTGTCTGAGGTTGAGATCTAGCTGTGTGAAAATATACTTTAAGCTCTTATGATCCTTATATATCTCTGTCCTCTTCCCCATCAAGTAATGCCGCCAAATCTTCAACGCGTGTACCACTGCGGCTAGCTCTAGGTCATGCGTAGGATAGTTCTTCTGGTGCTTCCAGAGCTGCCGGGATGCATACGCCACGACATGCCCCTCTTGCATGAGAACACATCCCAACCCGTTTCCAGAGGCATCGCAGTACACCGAAAAGTTCTTTTGCATATCCGGCATAACTAGCACTGGGGCTGTTGTCAATCTTTTCTTCAGCTCTTGAAAACTCGTCTCGCACTACGGTGTCCATGTGAATGTGATTCCCTTCTCTAACAATTTGGTGAGGGGTCTCGAAATCTTGAAGAAACCCTCGATAAACCGTCGATAATACCCAGCCAATTCTTAGAAGCTTCGAACTTCCCCGACATTCTCAGGGGTCTTCCACTTCTGTACATCCTCGATCTTGGCGGGATCTATGGAGATTCCTCCCTCTGAGATTTTATGTCCTAAGAAGGGAACTCTCTTCAACCAAAATTCACACTTGCTCAGCTTGGCATATAGTTGGTGTTCTCTCAGTTTTTGCAACACCAACCTTAAATGCCTCTCATGTTCTTCTTCATCTTTGGAAAAGACGAGAATGTCATCAATGAAAACCACCACAAATTTGTCCAGATATTCCATGAATACCTTGTTCATGATATACGAAGTATGCCGGGGCATTAGTTAGCCCGAAAGGCATGATGGTGTATTCATACAGTCCGTACCGAGATACGAAAGCTGTCTTTGGAATATCAGTTTGCCTTATCTTAAGTTGGTGGTATCCCAACCTGAGATCAATTTTTGAGAACACACAAGCTCCCCTCAACTGATCAAACAAGTCTTCAATGTGGGGTAATGGGTACTTGTTCTTGATGGTTACTTCATTCAACGCATGGTAGTCTACGCATAACCTTTGGGTCCCGTCCTTCTTGGGCACAAATATCACTGGAGCACCCCATGGTGAGGAACTAGGACGAATGTACCCCTTCTCTGTCAATTCTCTTAAATGTTCCTTGAGTTCTTCCAGCTGTTTGGAGTCCATCCGATAGGGTCTCTTGTATATTGGAGCTGTTCCAGGCACTAGCTCAATCGCGAATTCCACTTCACGATCGGGGGGCATACCTGGTAACTCCTCTGGAAAAACGTTTGGATATTCCTTGATGATCCTGATCTCCTCCACTTCCACCTCAACGTGGTTGAGTTTAAGGTCCCTCCTAGGTTCTTGTGCAGTTATGAACTTCACTCTTGTGCCACTAGGGTGAGTTAGTTCCACCTTTCTTGTCGAACAATGGATGATTCCCCTTGTGTTTGGTCAACCAAATATTAATTTAAAGCATTACGTATTAACTTCCCAATTTGCTTGTTTAAACTTAAACTTTGGAGGCCTTATTATATTAACATTTTATGAGGGTTTCATGTCTCACGCGGAAATAAATGCACTCTTAATTCATAGGGGTTCACACATCAAAGCAAAGCAACCCAAAGTCGAGGTTGTGGACAAATGCCCATGGCTTCCACAACTCACGTCACACACCAAACATTAACACACAGTTAACTAAGGTATTGACTCGACTACTCGATAACTTGTTGAACTAAGGGAAAAGACTCTACACGACTCGTATCACTGAGCTTGCTCCTCGGGATCTTCCTCATTATTGCGGCTGCCCTCTGACTCCGCTTTGGGTGGGGAAGCTGCTGGTGGAGAAGTGCGGCGACGCCTGCTCGCCCGGCGATCTGGGGAGTCAGGAGTCCACGTGTCATTCACGGTGGCACACAATTCATTCCCATCTCCTCTTTCTCTCGTCCTCAAGCTGGCTCGAAGCAACGCCTCAGTCTCCTTCAGGGTGTCACGAGCATCCTGAAGCTCCTGCTGACACTCCTGCAGTCGAGTGCTGAGCATAGCAGCATCCTCCAAGCACAGGTCCATGTGCTCATGGGAAGTCCCCTGCTGCACTGGCGGGTACTTGTACCCCGCTGTACCACTCTCACGCTGGAGGACATACATGTACTCAGTCATGTCCAGGTGGCGACGGTTGATGTGACTCTGGCAGGTGATGGCCTCCCAGGTGACATCCTTCTCAGCATCGACCTATGTCGCCCGACAAGCTGGAGAGCGGTGGATCTTGAGCAGCTGATTTTCATGGATAATCCTCATTTCTGAACTCCATTCTTCCCGCTTCTCACGGATGGTCCGGGTGGAGCTGTAGTGTATGATTAGCTTGCCCGTAGTGTCGGCAGCGTGGAGCATACGCCGTAGACGGCGCAACAAGCCTCCTACTACCAATCCGTAGGAGTGGTACGTCACCGGATGGTTCTCCTCTTTCAGGGCAAGGGCAACTACAGGAACTCTCCCTCCGGTGGACTTGCGGGCGGTGCGGATCATGCGAACTATCTAAAACATAAAGCATTTAAAATTAAGTTAGATAAGAGTTTAAACAAAAATTGTATTTTGAATAAAAGTTGGGGTAAGATGAATAAAGTGACCCCATTAAATCACACCTTCAACCCACACCTTTGTAAAATAGTTTTTAAGAAAATAGGGTCCTTAAATACGTCCATTTCTACCTAGGTCCATGTTCCTACGGGCAACCTTGGCTCTGATACCACTTCTGTCACACCCGGTTTCTCCGAAGAACAACCGAGTGAATATCACATGTATGCCAGGATCATTTTCTCATACATGTGATGACAAATAGTGAAGCATCATTTATTACAAGCCAGATGTCAAATATAAATAAGTCTTACATAGCATACGTCTCGATGGACGATAATAAGTTCATAATATGTAAATAAAACAGCAGCGGAATATAAATCTTGTGGGCTCCGTCACAGGCGTTGCCCGGGGGACTATATGAACTTAGAATCCTTCTTCGGGACCAAAGTCTTGGTCATTGAGCACCACATCATCCCCTTGACCTGAGCAGCAATTTAAACCAACAAATATGCAAGTTTGAGTACCATTGGTACTCAGCAAGTGTGGGAAAGTTATGTCATGCATGGCTAGAGCAAGGAAAGGTTGAACTCATGGTTAAAGCACTACGCAATTAATACCTATCACCTTAGCTTAATTAAGCACCTACATTACTACATAGGTGAAATGGTCCCAATCCCTCAACCCATCCTCAAAACCAAATAACCATAACATCATTTCCAATGATAAGCTCCCCGCTTAACATTCACAACTTCCAAAGTCATCATCCTCTAATCATGAATAAGTCCAAGCCGCTCTTGACCGTGAGCACGGCTGTCATGACAGTTTTGACTCTGCAGAGTTTGCACCACTGTACCCACATGTAGTGATTTCATCCCCCGTTGCTGGGTGGACTAAAAGAACCTCCATTATGCCAGTGGCCGAGAACCACATTCACACTTCCCAGGTGTGTAGCCAGGAGATCACTACGAAGCCTTTACAAAGGGATTCCCGACGAGCGTGGGCCCACTGAGGTTTCACCCCTAACAGCATACAAGAGGCTCCAACTGTAAAAGCCCAAGAAAAGGGACTTGCAAAAACTTTTTCTTCACCTCACAACACCACAGTTTTTATTGTGGACACCTTAGGAAATGTTGTGAAGAGCAAGTAACCTCCATCAAAAGAATGATTAGAGGGGAAAGCCTTCACTTTCACAAAGTATGGTTTCTACACTTGAACATGAGAGGTTGAGCTCACCCCTAGAATTTAAAAAGTCTTGGGAAGGTTCAGTCCAAAGCTCATGCAAATTCAACACTTTTTGAGGCACTTTTGGGTTATTTCAAAAAGAGGCCAATTTGAATGTAAATTCAAATTGCAGCAACTTTCATCACCCAAATTCAAAAGTTAGCTCCATATCTAAACTCAGCATATTTTCCTGAGTAGTCCCACCAATTTTCAGTCCCATTGGACTTCATCTCGTCGGGGGCCGAATTAGTAACAATTCAAACTGAGTTTGAATTTTCAAATTTAAATATGAAGGGAATGTGGCCAAACCAGTTTGAAGTTGATGAATTCAAATTCTACCTCTGAGTTGGTTGCTAAATTCCCTTTTCAAGTCTGAGTAGGTGGGATATTTGCACAACAGAGAAGATTAGGGGGGAGGAGAGGGCCCACCAGTCAGCTAGACTTCGGCCCTAAGTCAACACTGAGCGAACTCGGTTTACCGGGCCTCGGCAGAGCTCGACACCGAGCCGACCGAGCAGCCACCTCGCCCCCCATCCGCACACGCTGGCGACCAGCTTGCCGGCTCCGCCGCCTCAACCCGATCGTTAACCCGGGAGCAAACAGCAGCACGTTGCCTTCTTCATTGATCGCACGCTCGCTGTTTCCCTCACCCCGCACTAAACCGGAGCTCACCCCGCGCTCTCCTTTCCCGATCGCCGGCAGCAACCGAGCCCCGGTTGCTCGTGCCAGCAGCACCAAAAAGCAGCGCCCGTGCGTGCTCTACCACGACAGCCCCGCAAATCCGAGACTCCTAGCCTGTGGCGCGTGCAATTCGGCAACGATCGCCGAGGAACAGAGCACCGGCGGAAAGCCGCGAACTGCTCCCCGTGGACAGCACGCCACGGCCAGTTTCACCGCCGGACTCCTACATGAAAAAGGTGTGCTGTGCTCTCTAGATCGTGTAGATGCAAGCCGAATAGCGGTTGAACCACCGGATGAAGAGTATTTCCAGTTCTTCCGAAACGTAGTGCATTCGGGTAGAGCGCGGTCTACCCCAAAATTCCTGCTACTCGTTTAGCTATTGGCCGCGCAGGCTGGCCAACACCTTCCTCACTCCCTAGCGGCCCTCCTCGACCAAGAATCAAGGGAAATGACCCAGAAATGGCCGGGTTTAGGTTGTTTTTCGGGCCGCCATAGAATAACAGCTCGGTTCACCGTGGAGCTCTAGGTTGCCGACCTTTTCATGGGGTTTGGCGGCCATTTCCATCACCCTCGAGCTTCCACGGTGCTCTCCGACCCTTTGCCGATCATTTTGATGCGTTGTGACGAATTCCCGACCACACCGGAACCCTAACCGCCGCTGTCACCGTCGGGAGCCCTGTTCCGGTGAGCTACGGCCGCCGGCGACACCACCGACGAGTTCAGCGTCGTGAGTTAGGGCGGGGCGGCAAGTTTGGGGCCGGGAGACGGCCGGGAAAGCAGTTCCGGCGACGCTCGCCGGAGTGCGCCGCCGCGGGCCCCTGTTTGGCGCGAGGGAGGAGAAGACTGCCGGGTGGGACCCACCGGCAGACATTTAAACATTTTGAAATGTCCAGTTTGTAGTTCAAACTTTGGAGGACCACAACTTGGGTTAGGAGAATCCAAAAATCATGAAACAAATTTTGTTGGATTCCTCTAACAGAGTACAATCCAAATCTGAAACCCAATTTTTATGAAACCCATTAATTAATTCTGGAAAATTCTTTAATCCTTTCCAGCAAAAGAATTTTAGAGGGAGTTTGGTTCATCCAAAAATCCCCAAATTTTTCCAGAATGTTCTTTAGAACATTAGTAAACCCCTGTAAAAGTTTCAGACCATTTGGAGTTGATTTGGTCAGAGCAATTCAAATTGGAAGGTGCTGTGTTCATTTGAATACAGAAACATTTTCAGAGAATTTCCAAAACTTGGAAATTCAGTTCTGGGCAAATCTTAACCCCAAAAATGTTAGGAAAATTCATGCAAACTCTATGAGCTATAATTGAAATTGTAGTTCATTAAGTTGAGCATGAACAGGGGTATTACCTCAGAATAAATTCTTCCTTGCTGATTTGCCAAGAGAATTATTCTGAGCAAACCACTCCATGAAAAGTGCTAATGTTTGGTCCAGAGAGTTTTCTTGTGACAAGGAACTCACACAAAAATTCTCAGCTCCATTTGAGCTCTAGATCACCCCTGTCCTGTTTAACCACTTAAGGGCTTAATATGGAAAAGGGGGAAAACCACTTAGCATTTAACCCTGTGATTAAGTCCAAGCCAAACCACCAACACCAGTTCATCTTTAAATTATTAAACAAAGTTCCAGGTGTTAGAGGATGGTTCTTAGAACTAATAGTAGAAGTCTTACTCTAAAACTCACATTTGCATCTAAATTAACATGTAGTATTTCATTAACGTGTAGCCGTTGAAGAAGAGACTCCGGAAGTGCTGGACTTCCTTCTTCCGGACGAAGACTTAACCCCTGACCAGTAGCAACAAGGCAAGCCCCGGTTTGCATTAACCCTTTTATAAGTCTTACTTTGTTTACATGTGTCATATGAAGTATGTATGTGCATTAGGTATAGGATGAATGAAACCCCACTTGCATAACCAAAGGTTCCTAAAAGAGTGAGGGTAGTGTCAAGGACCTCGAGTAGACAGGCTATGCTTAATGAGTCATAGGACTTCGGTACAAGTCGAGTAGTTGGAATCTACTCGCGAGATATGCTTGGGACACACGGGTTCGGTTGAGTGATGTGAGATCACTATAGTAATGAAAATGAGACTAGGCAGGGGCTAGGGCGCAGCAAGAGGAAGTCTTGTGTGCGCAGCCCTGTCCGTGTCGATTGAGGACCGATCCGTGTGCGGCCCTGCTGAACAAGTATTGAACGTACCGAAGGCATATCGGATATATGGGCCCCGATAAACTGATGTATCCTAAACCTCCGGGCGTCGAGGCATAGCACACCGATTTATAGGTGTAGGTTGAGGGCAGCAAGGTGGAAATCTGCCAACGGGCATAGAGAGATGCTCCGTGTGGGGAACCTCCTGCTCGTTTCGGTGCGACCGGTTCGACGTTTGGGCTGTTGGGTGAAAGGTTGTCCCGTACGACATCGAGTGAGCGTGCTGTGCAGCTCCACGGGTGGGCGTACGTGACGTGCTCTTTGGGTTTCCCTGCAGGTGTATATCGAGTCGATTCGCCGTCCCTCGCGGTGACGAGTACCGCTTGTTCACTGCATCCTAACGTAGACTAATGGATGAAATATGTTGATTCAATGATGCTGATTGATATAATTGTATTGCTACATGTGTGCCACCAAATACTGCTTACTAAATTTCAGATTTCATGAACTGTTAACTTGTTGCTAAAAGATGAACTAAGGATGAACTTGTAGGCGTGTCGTTTTGCTGAAATGCTACTAACCTATGTCTTGGTATACCTCATGTAGAGTTTCATGCGTAGGTGAGTCGGTTAAGCCTTGCTGAGCCTTCGTGCTCATGGTTGCTGCTTAAGTGTTTTTCAGGTGAGGAGCCACCCATGGACTCGGAGTACGAGTCCACCGGCGAGGGTTACCCTCCGTCGGGGACCACGGCTGAGTGGGAGCCGTACACGCCGCGCTGAGCTGAGGAGTGCAGCTAGTGTGGGTTGCCCTAGGGCTGGGCAACCAACTTTTGCTAGATAGGTGGGCGTGAGTTGTGTAGTGTAGACTTCCGCTGTGTAACATAAACAATAGTTGTAACTGAAGTTTGTACCTGTTTGTACAGTTTCAGTTGTTTCCCATGTAATATATTATGTTCTTATGACGTGTGCTGTCGGGTGTCGCATCGCGCGGCACCACCCTCTGCGATCCTGGATGAGCGGATTCCGGTCCGCCACAGCCTGGTATCAGAGCTGCAGTGGGGATAGCACAGTACTAAAGGACTGCATTATGGGAAAAACTTAGGTATACGGTGAGAAATCGGTAGCTGCCCAAGTAAGGACTATATTAGCATAGTTACTTAAAGTGGCAAAGACTAACCTATGTGTTATAATTCTGAATTTCAATTATGTAACGACGCACCTACGCTCTGGTAAGTATGGTAAGGAATGCCACCGAAAGCGGTTCAATTTCGGTTAGCTCTCCCTGACGAGGAACGTGGTTCAGGGACTGATCTCACAGCTTGGTGTGAGACGTCAATATGAAGCTCTTGGACTCTTCATGTCCCTGAGTTCATATGAAACGCTGATCCCTAGCGTGCATTAGGCAAGTAAGTGGAGACCCTATCGCGTGGTCAGTAACGCGAGAGTGTGTTCGTCTGGAAGTAGCCCAGGGGGACGTACGCAGCGCTTGCCATCGGCGTGCCCTGCAGGGCAGTAGGTGGTATCTGTTGCGTTGATAACATTCCCAACCGTGACGACCCGTTCATGACCTACTCGGGTTCCCCGTCGTGTGGTGTTGAAACACGATCACGTACCTTGAGACGTGACCTAACTCAAGGACGGCCGTATGGAAATGATACGGGCGTTTGTATTTAATTTCAAAATATGGTACTGCCTGAAATGAATAACCAGTGAGTGCACCATTATTGTGTGGTCTTCTGCAGGTACTAACCACGGATGTATCCGTGTAGAAAACGTGTGCGAGAGACCGTTTAGTGCCACACTTGAGACGTATATGCCGGTATGATCCGGTTAGGATTTTCTTTTGCGAGGAACGTAGTACCGAGTTATTGTAGGCATATGCATGAAAATAATGATAACAAGGAATTAAAATCTATAGGTTCAACATTTAGGACCCTGGTTGGGTATAAGAATGGGATAGTGATGATTGTAGTTCCAAAAAGACTGAAAATCAGAGTGCTCTGTTTTGGACAGCAAGTTTGCTGATCTTCAACAGGGCATAACTCACGGGTCCTTTAGCCCAGAGAGGTGTGCTATATAGTTCTGGAAAGGTATTGAAGTACTCTACAACTTTGTTGTAGACTTCCAGAGCTGAAACACGCCTTAAGATGGCTGAAATCCCAGAGGAAGGTAAACTGTCCAGAACAAGGACAGAGTAGAACATTCTCTGAACTGTTTTGTTTTTCAATGATAACCCCCAGTAGAAAAATCTAAAATTGTCATATAATACATCCTTAGAAAGAGTAGAAGATGGGTGACATCTTTGCAATTCAAAGATTCTGAAATTTCAGCACAGAATGTAATGGGAATCAGGGTTGAAAACAGCCACTTCCAAGGGAGGTGCTGTTAAAATTCTTCCAGAAATTCTGCTGACTTTGAATTAGCATAACTTTTTAACCCGGGCTGATCTGAGGGCAAATGAGTACTTGTTGGAAAGATACTGAAGTTAACTTGAACATTGGTATTCAACTTGAGTCATGAAAATGCCCAGAACCAGATCAAAACTTGGAATAGGTAGAAACTGGTCATTCTGACAGAAGAATGACAGTTGAGCTCATTGTAGAGGGTGTTGTACCCTAAGGGTGGTATGCGTGATGACAACGCGAAAGTAATGTCTCGTAGTGACCAAACCTAGTTATGTTGAGCTTCCAAAGTGGAGGTTCATCAAGTTGGATTAAACTAGCTCGTGTTTGGTCTGGTAATGGTGTAGCTTGTGCAAAGTTATTACACTATCTACTTACGAGATGTATCGCATGTTTTCATTGTCATTATGTTTTACACCTATTTCATTTAGACTGCATGCACTCTGTTGCGGGACTGATGTTATTGTCGTATGGTTACAGATGATTCGCACTAGGACCACGCACGAGGTTGGTGGCTCTAACCAAGGTGGAGGCGATGACTCCCAGCCACCGGCCTACGACAGCACCCCGCAGCAGCAGCCACCACCGCCGCCTCCGCTTACTCTAGCGGATGTGATAGCGGCACTGGTGGGAGGTCGTGAGGAACAGACCGACCTGCTCCGCAAAATCGTGCAGGATACGTCCCAGGCGGGGGGGACGTCAAGAGCGAGGGCCCCGTGAGCCCCGCGAAGTGTCGTACTCGGATTTCATGAGTACGCACCCTCCAGTGTTCACCGAAGCTGAAGAACCACTGGAGGCTGACAACTGGCTGCGGACCATCGAGTCCAAGTTCGGGCTGCTCCAGTGTACGGAGCGGCAGAAGACACTGTTCGCAGCACAGCAGCTCCACGGTGCCGCTGGTGCGTGGTGGGCGAATTATGTCGCCTCACGTCCGGCTGGCCATGCCGTGGAATGGCAAGAGTTCCGGGAGGCGTTCCGCGCCTATCACATCCCTCCCGGAATAATGAAGAGGAAGTTCCAAGAATTCTTGGAGCTGAAACAGGGCGGGAGGAGTGCCCACGACTACTTTCGTGCCTTCAACCATCTGGCGCAGTATGCGTCAGACTACATCTCTACGGAGGAGAAGAAGAGGGAGCACTTCTATCGGGGGTTACACCCCGAAATGAAGACCCACCTCGTACAGTGGAACCACGGCACATTCAACGACTTAGTCAATGCCGCGATCATGCAAGAGGATGCTCAGCGGGAGTTGGCAGCTGAGCAGCGGAAGCGCAGCGCTCCACCCAGCGGTGGGAGTGGCGCTCCCCAGAAGTACCGTATGGTGTATCGGACACCATCCGGGCAGCAGTGGCGTCCACCGGCGCGACCTCAACAGTTTTCGGGGGACGTTCGTTCCAAGCACCCCCGTTCCGTCCGCCGATGCCACCACCAAGACAGCAACAGCAACAGCAGCAGCAGACGGTACCCCGGGCGTTTCCACCGCCACAACGCGCCCCGGGATTCCGTCCACCGATTAGCGGGGGACCGCCCCATTTCACCTGCTTCACGTGTGGACAGGCGGGCCACTTCGTGAAGGACTGTCCCCAGGGGCAGCAGAGCAGCGGGCAAGCCCAGCTCCAGGGCGGTGCTCGAGGCCGACCTCCGGTGAAGAAGGTTGGTCAGCAGACTGGAGGCGTCCGCAACCTCGACAATGAGGACGCCCCAGAGGGAGACAACGTGCTGGCGGGTACGTTTACTCTCAACAATCAAGCCATCGTCATATTATTTGATTCTGGTGCAACCCACAGCTTTATAAGTGCATCCTATGTGGCTAAACATCAATTGCAAGTCTTCCCAACCGACTGCACTTATATGATCTGCTCACCGGGAGGGAAGATCTCAGCTAATATGATGATTCCAAAGGCACCTCTGTGCTTAGGTGGGAAACTATATCCCACCACCTTGATAATCCTTATGGGACAAAAGATTGATGCAATCTTAGGGATGTCATGGCTACAATACCATGGCGCTGTCCTAGAGACTCGGACACGGACGGTTCACTTAAACTCTCCATTCCACCGTCCGCATTCCATGGTGTTAGACACGCCAGTCCGGGAAGTTTTAGCAATTAATAGCGCTGAAGCTCTCAAGTTAGAAGACATCCCCGTAGTCCGGGAGTATCCTGATGTGTTCCCGGATGATCTTCCGGGCATGCCACCTGAGCGGGATGTCGAGTTCAAGATTGAACTTGCACCCGGGACTACGCCCATATCACGGAGACCATACAAAATGGCTCCAAATGAGCTGGCTGAACTGAAAGAACAGCTCAATGATCTGTTGAGCAAGGGTTTCATTAGGCCGAGTTCCTCGACTTGGGGATGCTCGGCGCTATTCGTGAAGAAGAAGGATGAGACCCTGAGGCTGTGTGTGGATTACAGGCCGCTCAACGCCATCACCATCAAGAATAAGTACCCACTGCCCCGCATCGACATATTGTTTGATCAACTTGTGGGTGCCAGTGTGTTCTCCAAGATGGACCTTCGCTCTGGATATCACCAGATCAAGATCCGGGCGGAGGATATCCCGAAGACGGCGTTCTCAACGAGATACGGCCTATATGAATATCTCGTCATGTCATTTGGTCTCACAAATGCTCCAGCCCATTTCATGTATCTCATGAACTCGGTGTTCATGCCGGAGCTGGACAAGTTCGTGGTAGTGTTCATCGACGATATCTTGGTTTACTCCAAGACGGAAGCCGAACATGCCGAACACTTGCGGATCGTTCTTTAACGATTGCGAGACCATAAACTCTACGCCAAGTTCAGTAAATGCGAGTTTTGGATCACCCAAGTGCCATTCTTGGGACATATCATCTCAGCTGAAGGCATTGCGGTTGACCCAAGCAAAATAGAGCAAGTGTTGGAATGGAAAGCTCCCACTTCAGTTCATGAAGTCAGAAGTTTCCTCGGATTAGCGGGATACTACCGGAGATTCATTCCAAGCTTTTCCAAGCTCGCTAAGCCAATGACAGAGTTGTTTATTTTCAAGAAAAGGGTCAAAATGAAGTTTAGGAATCCATTTAGGGGTTAGTAAACTCCTATATTGAACTAAGAGTCAATTGGGAGTATAGATTCAATCTCCAAAACTTAGGAACAATCTCCCCCCAAGGGATGAAAATCTCAGATGAGTAGGTACTGTCCAGAAACAGGGCAGACCAAAAGCTCTCTGGAATTTTCTGTATTTCAACCAAAACACTTAGTTTCACCGTTCGACGTCCAGTGGCTGTTGAAAAACAGCGAGTGGAGTCGAAAAGTTTTTGCATTCCAAGTGTCATTTAGAGCGAGTACATATTTGGGTCCAGTACAATAGCGAGGAATTACGCATGCTAACACACTTAACATCCCGTGGCGACCCCGATGGTCAAAATGAAATTTTAACCCATAAAGTTCAATACTTTGGAACTCGATCGAGTGACACGGTCCAGGGATGTATATGTTGCATAAAGTTTATACTTTATCCATATGTGTGATTGTTATGCGCATTGTTTATCCCATTCTCGCATTACTATTGTATAGACTGGATGAGCTAAACCCACATGTGCTGATCGTTTGAATGGTATGAATGCAGAATGGTGTGGACACGTTCAACGCAAGAGGAGGGAGGTCCGAGTCAAGTTCGTGGTGATGAGTCTCCACCTCCGGAGCAGACCACGACGCAACAGCAACCACCTCCTCCACCGCCAGAACTTCCAAGGAATCTTGCGGAGGTACTCGCCGCAGTGCCCGGCTCGCGCGATGAGCAAACCGAGTTACTGCAGATGTTGGTGCAGCAGAATGCGTCCCATCAGGGAGGACGCCAAGACAATGGGCAACGCCAGCCCCAACAAAGTTCGTATTCAGAATTCACAGTGACCCATCCACCGGTCTTCATGGAGGCCGAAGAACCTTTGGAGGCGGACAGCTTTATCCGCACTCTGGAGGCAAAGTTCGGGCTGCTACGATGCACCGAACATCAGAAGGCGCTGTACGCAGCGCAACAGCTTCAAGGAGAAGCCGGTACCTGGTGGGCGAACTACACCGCCTCCTTACCGGCTGGCCATGCCGTCACATGGACGGAGTTCCGGGTGGCGTTCCGCGCCTACCTCCCGGTGTGATGGAAATGAAGCTCCAGGAGTTCCTGGCGCTACGACAAGGCGAGATGAGTGCTCATGAGTACTCCAGGTTATTCAACCGGCTGGCGCAGTATGCGCCAGGATTTGTGGGCACGGAAGACAACAAGCGCAATGCGTTCTTCCGGGGCCTGAACTCCAAGATGAAGGTCCATCTCGCCCAGAGCAATCGCGGCACATTCAACGACCTAGTTAATGCCGCGATTCTACAGGAGAATGCTCAGCGCGAGCGCGGTTCTGACAAGAGGAAACGCAGCGCGCTGACGAGCAGCAGTGGTGGAACGCCACAGAAATACCGCGTGGTATATCATTCACCATCCGGTCAGAGATGGCAGCCACCGGCGCGACCGCCTCAGTTTCGCGCTCGGCAATATAATGCGCCGGGCTTTCGACCGACGTATCCACCACAGCAACAGCAGCAGCAAAGGATGGTCCCGCGTGCGCCCCAGTTTCAACAGCGTGCACCGGGATTCCGTCCTCAAGTCAGTGGGACCCCGACACCTTACATGTGCTATACGTGTGGCAGTGTCGGGCACATTTCAAGGGACTGCCCCGAGCCGCGACAGGGCAGGGGTGCAGCACCATATCAGGGTGCTAATCAGCCCCGCAATCAGCCCAAGAAACCAGCACCAAAACCCGGCAACATCCACCACTTAGCTATCGAAGACGTGCCGGAAGGTGAACCCGTCCTCGCGGGTACGTTCTCTTACCTGGATCATCCCGTAGTCATACTTTTTGACTCCGGTGCCACCCATAATTTCATAAGTCAGTCTTATGTTATTAAATATCAACTGCCTATCATTCCCACAAATAATTCATATTTGATATGTTCTCCGGGTGGGAAAATAACAGCTGATAGAATGGTCTATAGAGCACCATTACAGTTGGTTGGGAATCTATATCCGACTTCTCTAATCATGTTAGAGAGTCAAAAACTTGATGTCATTTTAGGAATGTCATGGCTACATCGCCATGGTGCTGTTCTTGACATCATTCCACGTGTGGTTCGTCTAAACTCTCCACTTCATGAACCACATGTTCTTATTCTTGACCATTCGGTTCAAGAAACCCCAGCCACATATAACACGGAAGCCACAAAACTTAAGGATATTCGTGTGGTCCGTGAATACCCGGATGTCTTTCCGGATGATCTTCCGGGCATGCCACCCGAAAGAAATGCCGAGTTCAAGATTGAACTGGTACCTGTAACGACGCCGATATCACGGAGACCGTACAAGATGGCTCCGAATGAGCTGGTTGAATTGAAGGAGCAGCTCAATGATTTAATGAAGAAGGGTTTCGTTCGACCGAGCTCCTTGCCATGGTGATGCTCGGCGCTGTTTGTGAAGAAAAAGGATGAAACCTTGAGGTTGTGTGTGGACTACCGACCTCTCAATGTCGTCACCATCAAGAATAAATATCCACTGCCCCGCATCGATATATTATTCGATCAACTTGTGGGTGCAAGTGTGTTTTCAAAGATGGATCTTCGCTCAGGGTATCATCAAATCAAGATCCGAGCGGAAGATATTCCAAAGACGGCCTTCTCGACGAGATATGGGTTGTATGAATACCTCGTCATGTCTTTTGGTCTCACCAACGCCCCGGCACACTTCATGTATCTCATGAACTCAGTGTTCATGCCGGAGTTGGACAAGTTTGTGGTGGTGTTCATAGACGACATCTTGGTCTACTCCAAGTCTGAAGAGGAACACGCCAAGCACTTGCAAATCATACTTCAACGACTAAGAGACCATAAGCTTTATGCCAAGTTCAGCAAGTGCGAGTTTTGGATCAGCCAAGTGTCATTCCTTGGTCATATCATTTATGCAGAAGGCATTGCATTTGATCCAAGCAAAATCGAACAAGTGCTGAAATGGAAGCCCCCCACATCAGTCCATGAAGTCAGGAGTTTCCTCGGGTTAGCAGGATATTACCGGAGATTCATACCGAATTTCTCCAAGCTTGCTAAGCCGATGACTGAACTGTTGAAAAAGGGGATCAAATATGTTTGGAGCTCAGCTTGCGAAGAAGCTTTCCAAGCATTAGTGAAGCATCTTACAACAGCCCCGGTGTTAGCTCAACCGGATACAACCAAGCCCTTCGACGTATATTGTGATGCGTCTGGCATCGGGCTTGGCTGTGTATTGATGCAAGGAGGAAGAGTGGTTGCCTATGGCTCACGTCAACTTCGTAACCACGAGCAGCACTATCCGACTCATGATCTTGAGCTTGCTGCTGTAGTGTTGGCATTGAAGATGTGGAGGTACTACTTACTTGGAAACTTAGTGCACCTCTACACCGACCATAAAAGTCTGAAATATATATTCACTCAAAAGGAGTTGAATATGCGGCAACGGAGATAGCTAGAACTGATCAAAGACTATGAGATCGAGATTCACAACCACCCCGGTAAGGCAAACGTGGTTGCCGATGCCTTAAGCCGCAAATCCCATGTCAACAATCTGTCCATCACCCCACTTGAAGAGGAGGAGCCAAGTCTGTACTTGACTCCATATGGGGCGTTATATAATCTTGCTCTCATCCCAACCATAAGAGAGGAGATTATGGAAGCTCAGAAGAACGACATGGGAATGTCACACATTCGGAGAAGGATGGAGAATGGCGAAATGAAATGCTTCTGAAGAGATGAACACGACACGCTATGGTTTAAAGACCTTATAGTGGTACCCCGTGACATGAAGCTTCGGAAGAAAATCTTGGACGAAGCTCATTTGTCCAAGTATTCTATTCATCCAGGCAGCATCAAGATGTACCAAGATCTGAAAACAAGATTTTGGTGGACACGGATGAAAAGAGAGATCGCAAAATACGTATCCGAATGTGATACGTGTCGGCGGGTGAAAGCCGACCATATGCGTAAAGCCGGACAGCTGCAACCATTGAACATTCCGGCGT
This sequence comes from Neostapfia colusana, assembly GCA_030760725.1. Taxonomy (NCBI): domain Eukaryota; kingdom Viridiplantae; phylum Streptophyta; class Magnoliopsida; order Poales; family Poaceae; genus Neostapfia; species Neostapfia colusana. Next base: position 38,091,556 of record JASWHV010000016.1, read on the forward strand.
GGAAGTGGGAGGATATCAGCATGGACTTCATTGTTGGTTTACCTCTCACGTCTCACAAACATGACTCGATTTGGGTGATAGTCGATCGACTAACCAAGTCGTCTCATTTTATCCCCGTACATACAAAGTATGTGGCCAAGCAATATGCGGAACTGTACATTGCAAAGATTTTATGTTTGCACGGTGTTCCCCGCTCCATCATTTCAGATCACGGTGTGCTGTTCGTCTCTCGGTTTTGGGAACAGCTGCACGCATCGTTGGGGACCAAACTGATCCGAAGCTCCGCGTATCACCCGCAGACGGATGGTCAAACTGAACGGGTGAATCAAGTGCTTGAAGACATGCTACGCGCTTGTGCCATCCACCACGGCAAGAATTGGGACGATAATTTGCCGTTGGCGGAGTTTTCTTACAACAATGGCTATCAAGCTAGCATCAAGATGGCGCTGTATGAAGCTCTCTACGGTCGGAAATGCCGCACACCTCTCAACTGGTGCAAGTCCGGCGAGCGAGTCATCTACGGAATTGAACTTGTGAATGAAGCTGAAGAACGAGTGCGAGTGATACAAGCCAACCTCAAGGCTGCTCAATCTCGTCAGAAAAGCTATGCGGATAAAAGACGCTGTCCGCTCCACTTTGACATCGGGGACCATGTTTATGTCCGTGTGTCTCCGATGAAGGGAGTTCACCGTTTCGGAGTAAAGGGTAAACTTGCGCCGCGGTTCATTTGTCCATTCACCGTCATTGAAAGATGCGGACCCGTGGCCTATCGCTTGGATTTACCGGCGTCGCTCGCAGGCATTCACAACGTCTTCCACTTCTCTCAGCTGAGGAAGTGCCTCAAACCCTCTGCTGAAATCCGTACAGAAGACATAGAAGTTCTTCAACCGGACCTCACGTACACGGAGTATCCCATCCGGATCATTGATGAAAAGACTCGCGCCACAAGAAACCGGACCTTATGGTTCTACAAGGTCTTGTGGAGTAACCATACCGCTGATGAGGCGACATGGGAAAGCGAGGATTATCTACGAACATATTATCCGGACTTGCTATCATCATATATCCGGTAAAGTTTTCCCCACTTTGCTTTTCCTTTGGAATCTCGGGACGAGATTCTTTTTAAGGGGGGAGGGATGTAAAATCCCTAAAAAGTGGTAGCAAGAAAATTCAGCTCATGTACACTTATGAAAAATGAGGGGAATTAAAACTTTGAATTATAATGGTATAAGTTCAAAGTGAGGGTTTAGACTTTCCAAAACTTCCAAACATGGAGATCTAAATTCATAACTTGGATCTTCATAGCCCAAATATTCACCCTTTCAAATTTTAGCTCATTTGGAGGAGTTTTCATATTTGTTTGGGATTAAAAGGAAGAGCCCTATAATCTGAATTTCAAATTCAGTTTCAAATTTCAATTCCCTCAATTTGAAAATTTGGTTTCACAAATGTGTTCTCCACCTTTTAATAAGCAGCCATGCCAAAAATTGGAAACTTTGGAGCTGGTTTGCTATATTTTTGAGGCAATATAAAGTGGAGAATTCAAACTCCTTTTCAAATTCAAATGATCAAACCACATCCAAATTCCACACCAGAATTCAAACTATTTGAATTCAACAAATTCAAACTATGACTTTGGGGTGAAGTCAAGTCTTTAATGTTGAGTTGCTGGTGGGAAAATATCAGAAAAGTTGATTAAACAAAGGGGGGAGGTAGGGCCCATTTGTCAGCCACCCACAGGAGCTACCGCCTCAGCCGACGGCGGTCGAACAGCGGGAGCGCGCCAGCTCCCGGTTGAACCCGCGCCCGAGGGAGAGCCCGCGCCACCTCCTGCTGCCTCGGTGGCTCGGTTGGATCACGGCAAGGGGTGCGCCGGAGCTGTTTCACTTCTTCCCCTGCTATAACTTGCGCCTCCGCCATTTCTTTCACCCAGAACACCGCCGCCGTTCCTCCCGATCACACCGCAGCTACTGAGCTCGGTTGCTCGAGCGCCCAACAGCGAAGAGCTCCGCCCACCAGTGCTCTAGCCGTCCAGCACCTCTCCTACCCTGTCCCAAACATGATTGCTCCAGATATTTGCAAAATAACCACGATCCTCGGGTGAACGTGGAAGCACCAAGGGAGGTCACCGTGGACAGCACGCTACAGCGGGTGTCACAGCCCCTTCCCTACACAAGAAAGGTGTGTTTACATGTCCTGATCGTGTAGCCGGAAGCCGTTTAGCGATTGCTAGAACCGGTGGCGAGAATTTCACCGTTTCCCCAAACGGTACACCGACGGGTAGTGCTCGGTCTAGTCAAAAATTCGTGGTGCACGATCCTTTAGACCTCGAGTAAGCTTGCACAGAGCTTCTCTACTTTCTAGCGTCCCTCCTCGACGAAGAACCGAGCAAAAACATCAAGAAACGAGGGAGCCCTAGCTGTTTTATTAGTCGCGGGTGCAAAAGCACCTCGGGTCGCCATGGAGCCCTCGGTTGCCGGCTGTTTCACCGGCGTCCAGGACCCTTACGGGCTCCTACATCATTCACTGATGCTCTAGAGCCCGAGAATTGATCGTATGATGGAGGAATAAGGGTTCCCGACCTCGCCGGAGTTCAAAACTTTGCTGCCACCGGTGCGCGATGGTTTCCGGTGAGCCACGGCCGCCGGCGACCCTCCCACAGTGTTCAGCACCGTTGAATACGGGGGAGCGGCGAGTTTAGGCCCGGGAGATGGCCGGGGAAGCCGTTTCCGCCACCCTCGCCGGAGCAACCGCTGCGGAATCCTCTGTTGACGCGAGGTTGAAGAAGGTGGGGGCCTGCCCCACCTGTCAGTGGCACCAGGAAGGCGCCGGATCGGCTTGTGGCGCCGGATCTGGTGCGGCTGCACGGGAATAACCCCGTAGCCCCCGGTGTTGCAAGGATCTGACTGGTCCGAATTAAAACAGTGGGCCCAATTCCAATTATTTGAAGTTTCTATTAGGGAAATAATTCCAGAAATTAGCTGATCTTTGCAAGCCCATAACTTTGTGTAGAAAACTCCAAAAATAGTGAGACAAATTTTTTTCGATTCCTCATGAAAGGTACTTCACAGAGAAACCAATTTTAGGCTATGAAAATGCCCAGGAATTTCTGTAGAATTGTTTTTAGTAAATCCTTTAGGGATTTATTACAGGAGCAATTCTTTATGAAATATTCCCAAATTTGGGCAGCTAGTCCTTTTCATAGTGCCTGACCTCCTGTAAAAATTTGGGCTTCATTGGGGCATATTTGCTAGGTCAAATTACCTTCCCAAGTTCAGCTTTTAATTGGAAATTCAAATTCAAACAGAAACTGTTCAGCACTCCTGTCCAAGCTTCAAAATTGCATATCTCTCTGATGGTAGCTCCAAAAATGGTGAAACAAATTTTGTTAGAACCATGGAGACTTACCCTAATCAGATCTTCCACTATTAGCTATGTCCAAGCTCCTGAATTGGGCTCAAAATTCAGAGAAGCATTGTACTTGTAGGAATTTTAAAGACTACATTGTGCAATGACATGTCTCCAAATTTGGCTCAAATCATCCTTAGAGGGTCTAGTATCTACTGTAAAAATCCCAAAGCCAATTAAGGATCCTAAATAGCAATAGCTATGAATAGTAGTTCAATTCTTATAAATCCTTAATACTTATACATCTATTTTGCTACATTTCATTTAGTGACCGAAGTTGAGGACGCACCGGATCCTTTGGACGTCCTCCCACCAGAAGCTGACTTCCCCTTTAACTCGCAACCAGGCAAGCCCCGGTTTGCACTTAAGTACCTTTTATAAAGCTTTTTATTTGTATCATTTATGTCTAGGGTGAATGTTTGCATTAGAGTTAGGGTGATTGAAACTCCACTTGCATAGCCTCTTTAAATCCTATAAAGGGTTGGGTAGTTTACAAACTCGACGAGTAGAGACTGCCATGCTAATGTTTAGGATCTCGGTAGAAGTCGAGTGGTTGGAAGCTACTCGCGAGATAGTACTTATTACACGGAATGAAAAGAGGTAGAAAATGGCTTAAGTTATGAAAATGAGACCCAGCAGGGGGGATAGGAAGCAGTGAGCAGAGGTCTCACGTGCGTAGCCCTGTTGGCGTCGGTTGAGGACCGTCCGTGTGCGGCCCTGCTGGACAACTATTGAACAGTACCGGATGCATACTGGCATATGGGAACCAGAAAACCGATGTAATTGGTTAACCTGGGTGTCGAGGCTTACCCAACCGTAAATAGGAGTGGGTTGAGGGTAGCAAGGTGTAAATCTGCCGGTGGGCACAGTCACGCTCCACGCGGGGACCTCCTACCCGTTACGGATGGACCGGTTCAGCATTTGGGTTGCCTTTGAAAGGTTGTTGCATACAACAGAGTAGGAAGGGGTGTGGAATCACACTTCTGAAAGTGGGTGTATGCAACGTGTTATCCGGGTGTGTCTTGATTGCAATCACCGTCCCTCGCGGTTATTTGAGTACCCGCTTATTCACTGCGCTGTGACGTAGTAAGAAGTGAAATAAGCCAACTGAAAATGCTGTATTGATATTAATGTCTTGAATACCTTGATTGCTGTTGATATAGAGCTAATTAAGTTTATATTCCACTTTGGGCATCTCCACATCGGGGGAAAGCGTTTCTTGTTTGATTGTGGACTTCCGATGTGAGGGCTGCCTAAGGCACATGAACCTGCTGCTATAAAACTGAAAGTAAGGATCAACTTATAGGCGTGTCTTTATTGCAAATTCCTTTTCCCATCTTACATATCCTTGCACGTAGAGTTCCATGCCTAGGGTTGACGGTTAAGACTTGCTGAGCCTTCGTGCTCACGGTTGCAATATTTGAGCTGTGTGCAGGTGAGAGTTATGAGGAAGGTTCCGAGGACGAGGCGATGCCCCCGTCGGGGTACACGGCCGAGCTGGAGCCCTGCACGCCGCCGTGATTCTCCGGTTCCATGCTGCTAGTGTGTAGCGTCCCCGGGCTGGACGGCTGCACTTTTGCATAGTTAGAATGAGAGGCCTTATATGTATATTACTTCCGCTGTATGAATAGGTTTTGTAAAAAGACTTCTGCTGTTTTATATCAAATAAAAGTTTGTATGTTATCCTTTATTCTTTTCGTGTGTGCTGTTGGGTGCCGCATCGCACGGCACCACCCTATGCGATCCTGGAGTGGGTGAACCACGGGGTGGTCCCCACAACTGGGCCCTACTGGACTCTCTTCTTTGATGGATCCTCACGGAAGCAAGGTGCCGGAGTGGGGGTTCTGCTCATTACACCAACCGGAGAGCAGTTCAAATACGTGGTGTGACTTGACTTCAAAGCGACCAACAACTTGGCGGAGTATGAGGCACTCATCTTTGGGTTAAAAACCGCGCTATCCCTTGGAGTCCAGCATTTGTTGGTCAAGGGTGATTCTCAGCTGATCATCAAGCAAGTCAAGGGAGAGTGTAGCTGCAATGATCCACAGCTTGCAGCTTATCTCCTCCAAGTATGGAAGTTAGAGAAGATCTTTTTATCCTTGGACTTGCACCATGTTTCCCGTGCCAATAAAACAATAGACGACGACCTGTCAACAAAGGCTTCCACTTGGGTTCCGGTGCCTGAGGGGGTGTTTGAAAGAAAGTTGCTGCGGCCTACCACCTGGCCAGCCGAACCAGGTGAAGGGGGTGAGACCAGCACCTCGAAGCTGGCGGTACCGGTGGCCCTGTATCCATGGCGCACGCCAAGGATCGTAAGCGTCATCGAGGGCTCCGTGCAACCCGGCGCACAAGATCCAAGTGCTCTAGTAGGTCCCGATGCATGGATCACGGAGATCTGGGACTACTTGAAAGCCAATTTCCTTCAGAAACGTGTATCCGGTGAACAGATCACTCGGTTGGCTAAGAAATACACGTTGGCAGAAGGGGATCTCTACCGGCGTGGCGTTCTCGCACGCCGGTCGGTAAGGCCTTCCAGCATGGCTTTTACTGGCCGACAGCTCTCCAGGATGCCGTTGACCTTGTGACACCCTCATTTTTGGTGTCAGCATATATTCATGCTATATGAAGAGGAAACATTTTAAGAAAAGTAGGAACAAAGAAAAATAAGAACCGAACCCAGTTTCCAGAAAGCACCAGAGACAATTTCCGTGGACCGCTGGCCACGTGGTGTATTCGGACCTCATCCATGCAAAGTGGCGAGAGGTCCGCCGCTAAACTGACTATGTGGCAGGATCGGGGCTCATCTCCTCTAAGGGGGAGAGGTCCAACCCTGAGGAACACGTGTTGCTCGGAGCTAGCCTCTGCGGAAGAAGCAAAGGCATTTTTCAGGACACATTTCACCTTCGGAGCTAGCCACCACGGAAATCAGAGAACCGGTCGCGCGGGATACGTGTCGATCTCGGAGCTCACCTCCGAGAGGTCCGTTTCCATTGAAAACATGTCGCCACCGGAGCTTATCTCCGAGAGGCCCGTCACTGTTGGACACGTGTCGACCTCGGAGCTTGTCTCTGAGAAGAAAGGAAAGGTCCGGCACTGACACGTGGCGTGTGCGGAGCCACCTTCAAGTAAGAGAGGAGGTCCCGACCGCCAGGATACGTGGCGCACGCGGAGCTCACCACCGAAGGAGAGGGAGGTCTTGCTCACTTGACACGCGGCACAACCGGAGCTCGTTCCTGCGGAGAGGGAGAGACCAGGACCCGGTGGACACGTGGAGCCTCCGTAGCTCATCACCGAGGAGGTAATGAGTTCTAGGAGCGGTTTTTGGATTCTGTACACGTAAAAATACCAGAACAGAAACCGACCTGAATTCCACAATGATACCGCACCAAAACAACTAAAGATAAGATGTTAGGATCCAACGACGATCTGAATAGGACTCTTATTCGGGATACAATCAGATTAGGACTCTTCTCTTCCCGATTATAAATAGAATCCAGAACCTTTGGCCGAAACCACAAACTTCTTTTCCAACTCCTGAGCCGACGACTTACAGCCCTAGTCCCAACCCACTGAGTAAACCATCGCCGGAGTGCAACAAGGAAGATCGCCGGAGGAAAGACCAACGATCTGAGGAGGAGCTCGAGACCGAGAAGAACGTAACGCAGGTCTCCAATACCACCTTACGACATCGTTGTGTTTTCCTTGCATCTGTTCTTCGATTCCTTTCGAACAGAAGCTTTCTCGTGGACAGATCACTTGATGATCAGGTTGATCTAAAGACAAGATCATCGCCACATCCACCTTTGATTCGAACACCTCTGTTCATTATAAAATCCATGCAAGCCATGCAAGAACACGTACAAACCAATCTAATAAAAAAAACTAATCATAGGATAGCATATGCATCATCGTATCTAGTTTAAGGTTTGTGCATGATATTGATTGTTGTGAATCTTGTATGCACGTGATCATACATAGCAGGACAAGCTCAAGGAGCTGTCTACGACGAGCTGCAGCAACAAGATTTTGAGATCCAAGAACAACCGGAACCGCAAGAACAAGGCAAGTGCTCCTTGACCATATTGACCCTATGTTTTGGGTGAAACTGTTTTGTTTTGCGAAAAGGTGTGTGTGCTGTGTCAAACATGATGGGAAACCCTTTTTATAGGAGTTTAGTAGTTTTGGTTAAACCACCCTTGTCGCCAGGGAAGTTTATGAGTCGGGTATGGTTTTTGTTTTATGCTTCGCTGAGTCCATGGGATTGGGAAGCGAGATAGATGTGTCTAGCTAACTGCACTCGTAATGATAATGAGAAACTGATGATATTAATGAACATGGATCGGAGGGAGATCTAGGCAAGCCTGGGTTTACGAATGAGGTAGCATGAGATGGAGGTTTACTTGCCGTAGATCTAAGGAGTTGTTCATGCATGCACATGCCAGGATAACAGTGCCACCATAAGGCCAAGTATGGGTGCAGCTTAGCTGACTAATTAGGTAAGTTGCTAGAGTGTCATGGACTGTGGAAAGCGCGGGGAATGGGAGTCGAGTGAGGACTGCCCTGGGAACTGCATGTCACAAGAGGGGGCCTGTGGGTGGGAGAATTGGAGATTCTAGCCTGCCAGTGAAACCTTAGTGAGTCCATACATCTAGTAGCCCCTTTGTAAAGGCTAATCTCTTGACCATACACCGACGGTTGTGTACTGGTATAATGGAGGTTCTGCAATCGCCGACGGGTGACGAAATCACAAAATTGTGGGTAAAGAGGTGGAAACTCTGCAGGGTTCTGAAAACTATCATGATAGTCGAGCTTACGGTCACGAGCGCCTGGCTGTCACACCCGGTTTTTCCGAAGAACAACCAAGTGAATAACACATGTATGCCAGTATCATTTTCTCATACATGTGATGACAAATAGTGAAGCATCATTTATTACAAGCCAGGTGTCTAATATAAATAAGTCTTACATAGCAAATGTCTCGATGGACAATAATAAGTTCATCACAAGTAAATAAACTAGCAGCGGAATATTATTCTTTAGGGCTCCATCACAGGCGTTGCCCGGGGGTCTCCATGAACCTAGAAACCTTCTTCGGGTCCAAAGTCTTGGTCATTATACACCACCTCATTATCTTGACCTGAGCAGCAATATAAACCAACAAATATGCAAGTTTGAGTACCAAGGGTACTCAGCCAGTGTGGGAAAATTATATCATGCATGGCTAGAACAAGGAGAGGTTGAACTCATGGTTAAAGCACTATGCAATTAATTCCTATCACCTTAGCTTTTTAAGCACCTACATTACTACATAGATGAAATGGTCTCAAGCTCCCGTACCCTCATCATAATCAAATAACCATAACATCATTTCCAATGTTAAGCTCCCCGCTTAACATTCACAACTTCCAAAACCATCAATCCTCTAATCATGAATAAGTCCAAGCCGCTCTTGACCGTGAGCACGGCTGTCATGACAGTTTTGACTCTGCAGAGTTTGTACCACTGTACCCACATGTAGTGATTTCATCCCCCGTTGCCGGGTGGACTAAAAGAACCTCCATTATGCCAGTGGCTACGAAGCACATTCACACTTCCCAGGTGTGTAGCCAGGAGATCACTACGAAGCCTTTACAATGGGATTCCCGACGAGCGTGGGCCCAATGAGGTTTCACCCCTAACAGCATACAAGAGGCTCCAACCCCGCTGCAGTGGCCCCCTCTTGAGCCTTGCGGTTCATATGGTAGTCCAGCTGACACCTACTCCCCGCACCATCCAACACACCCATACTACGCCGGGGATACACCTAATTAATTGGCCAAGCTGCCCCATCTCAGCATGTGGTTGGCACTGTAAAGCCAGGTTACATGCTCCATGAACCGGTCCTTAGGATCCAGGCAAGTACTAAACACAAACCCGAGTCTCGTGCACCCAGCACACAACCAAAACATCCAACTTGCCTTGATCCCTACCTCTACATAACTCACAATATCTCATTCAAGAGTATGGTAAAATAAACTGATGATCTCATATCCCAAATATCCCATTCTAAGCATGGCTAAGAATATGCATAATAATGAATAACATGATAAAATAAATCCCAACCCAAGCTACAAGGAAACAAGGTAATGCAATTCTAGGGAAACTTCCTAACATGGGTTTCATATTTCAATTGACAATGCAAATAATTCTAGCTACACATCCTAGCATAGGATCAAAGTGGTCAAGGACACTTGCCTCCTTCTTGCTGCTCTTGAAATGGGTAGTCCTGATCTTGGAAAGGAATAACTTGCTCTTGAGCAGGTTCTACATCATACCATCACACATAGCAAAAGAAAAACAACAATCATAAGACATAGTTCACACTTCTACTTCATACAAACCACACATTCACATTTATGAAAGTTCTTCACCATTATATGTGTTGTGGTTACTTTATGTGTGTTGAGTTGTGGCTTGCATGCACTCTTAATCATGTGTATATGATTCCTACTTTTGTGTTCACATTTATACTTACATAATATATATATGAGTTTCCAATAAATTTCTTATATTCAACTACTACACCTTTTCACTACCAAGTATGTATGAAAAGTATTTTTCTTCCCCATATGTGCCTTCATAATTTCTACCAACCCTAAACTGAACTCTTTGGATTTTAAAAACTCCATTTATCATTTACTAGTTGCTATATTTTCAGATTTATATTCCTATGCATAATTGTGTATTTTATTATGAAATTAGTAATACACATCATCTAAACAGAATAGGTTCGGGTCCTAAATAATTTAATAACATATTTTGACCTTTGCCTCTGATGTAAACTATCTCATAATTATTTCCCTATTTTCTAAAACTATTTATTACTTAAAAATGTGTCCCTAATTGTGAATAATAAATTAAACAGATTCAATTCAGTCCATAATACGTTTTTATCTCACTCCAAAATTTCCTAAACACTGAGAAAGTCTTTAACTTAATTTTGACAATATGTTTGTCCCACTTTTTAATTTTTAAACACTAGTTACATATTCAATTTCCTAAATTAAATACTAAATAGGGCTAAAAAGATAAACTCACCCCATTACAGGGTCTATAATATTATTTTCAAAATTTCTAGGGGTCTAGCTACACTTATCAGAGGTGTTTTTCCTAATTTTTATTAAGTCCAGGGGCTAAAACTGATTTTTAAATGAATTTACATGATTTTCTGGAGTTCCAGGGGCTAGATCAGAAGTTTCCGGGGCTAGCTCTTATTTCCCGAGAACCCCAGGGGGTAGCACGTAAGATTTCCAGTCTTTATAACGCGGGGCTGACGTGGACCGTCCGATTTTAAACCGACGGCTGAGATTATAACGCCGAACCGGTACGCGGGTATTTAAACCCTACCGTGCGATTTAAAATAAACGGTGCACAAGCGGCCACGTCGCTCTGATCGAGCGCGGGCGGCGCTGCCGGCGGCGCACGGCGGCGGGAAGTGGCGATCTCGCCGGAAACTTTCGGATCCTCGAGAATTCTGCCTGGAACTGTGATCTTATGGCATAGATCGGTAGAGGGGAGGTCGGGGATCTCACCTCGGGGGTTTTCTTGAGCTCGGAGGTCCTGGAAGGTGATCGGCGGCGAGGTCTGAGGCAAAACCACGGCGAAGCTCGTCGGCGCTGTGTTTACACCGCAAGTCACCGAGTTTTCTGCACCTGCAAGGTTCCCCGGAGGCGATGGATCAAGACCAGCGAGTTAGATCGGAGTTTCCGAGCTTAGATCGGCCAGAATTCACCGGAGAAGTCTCGGTTCTCACCGGAGTAAAAATCGGCGATCGCGTGGGAAAAACAGAACGAGGCCGGGGTTTTTATAGACGGGGGAGGGCGGCGGGGTGGTTTAGATCATGTCCGCGTCGGCTACGAACAGAACTCAGCGGGGTTTACGTCGAAATCCCGATCGGTTTCGATTCGGGCGCGGGGGAGTTCGGCGCGGCGCGAGGTAGACAAAGATCGGTGGGTCCCGCCTGTCAGTGTGAGAGAGCGCGGGCGCGCGGCTGCGGGCTGGCGCGGGGTAAGTTGGGCCGGCTGGTGGGTTTCGGCCCACTGGCCGGTTTTTTTCTGTTTTCTCTTTTTCTTTTTCCATTTCTTTTCTGATTTGAGTTTAATTTGAATTCCAGTTTGAATTTTATTTTTTGCAAAACATGCAACACGTCCAAAAATTTTTAAATTCCCCTCTTAACATGATTTAAGGTTTTAAATCAAAATTTTGGGGTGTTACAGCTCTACCCCCCTTAAAAGAAATCTCGTCCTTGACAAATTCCGGAAATTGTGCCTTGAGCTCATCTTCCCGCCCCCAGGTGGCTTCCTCTTCTGAGTGATGCTTCCACTGCAATTTGCACATCCGGATTCTTTTATTTCTGGTGAGGCGTTCCATTGTCTCCAAAATCTTGTATGGTTGCTCGGCATAAGACAAATCCTCAGCTACATCCACTTCATTCATGGGTAACACCTCTTCAGGCGTCCTCAGACATTTCTTGAGTTGTGACACATGGAATACATCGTGCACATCCGACAGATGAACCGGTAACTCTAGTTGATACGCCACTTCGCCTTTCCTTTCCAAAACTTGAAAGGGTCTGATGTATCGAGGTGACAACTTCCCTTTCACCTTGAACCGACGAAGTCCTCTGATAGGGGGCACCTTGAGATAAACATAATCTCCCACGTTGAAAACGAGCTCTCTTCTTCGTACATCGGCATAGCTCTTTTGGCGTGTCTGTGCTATCCTCAAGTTGTTGCGAATCTCCCTCACCTTCGCCTTGGCTTCTTGTAGCACTTCTGGACCAAACACTTTACTTTCTCCTGTTTGGTTCCAAAATAGGGGAGTTCTGCACTTCCTTCCATACAAAGCTTCAAACGGTGACATTTTCATACTAGCTTGATAGCTGTTGTTATAGGAAAACTCCGCATACGGTAAGTTCTTGTCCCAACTCCTGTTGTTTTTGAGTGCACATGCCCTTAACATATCTTCAAGGATCTGATTGGTTCTCTCCGTTTGCCCGTCAGTTTGGGGATGATAGGCAGGGCTGAAGTTCAGATGGGTTCCCATAGTTTCATGCAACTTCTGCCAAAACCTCGAGGTGAACTGTGTCCCTCGGTCCGACACTATCTTCTTTGGCACTCCATGGTAACACACGATCCTTGACATGTACAATTCTTCCAATTTGGATCCGCTGTAGCTTTCTTTCACGGGGATGAAATGAGCTACCTTGGTTAGCCTATCAATGATGACCCATATTGAATCATACCCTGATTGGGTCCTAGGCAATCCCACGACGAAATCCATGCTGATTTCTTCCCATTTCCATTCAGGCACTTTGAGTGGTTGCAATAATCCCGCGGGTCGTTGATGTTCTGCTTTCACCAACTGACATGTGTCACATAGGGCAACATGTTCCGCGACATCTCGCTTCATGCCATACCACCAATACCTGCTCTTGAGGTCCTGGTACATCTTTGTACTCCCAGGATGAATGGAATAGTCGGAATCATGAGCCTCCTTCAAAATCAATTCACGGATCTCCTTTACTTCTGGCACACAGATTCTTTTCCCGTGCCACACCGTTCCTTGTTCATCCTCTCTAAAACCAGGAGCTTTATTTTCCTTGATGAGCTGTCTGATCTCTTGTATCTTCTCATCATTCTTTTGGCCCTCGCGTATATCTCGCTCGAGTGTGGAGTCCACTTCCATGGCGATGGCTTCACCACTATTTACTAGACATAGATTGAGCCTTATAACCTCGTCCTTCAATTCTGCAGGCATGTCCTTCAAGCTCAACTTATTGACCTGCACTTTCCGACTCAAAGCATCGGCCACGACGTTTGCTTTCCCAGGATGATAGTTGATGCCCACATCAAAGTCATTGATTAGCTTTAACCATCTCCTTTGTCTGAGGTTGAGATCTGGCTGTGTGAAAATGTACGTCAAACTCTTATGATCCGTATATATCTCTGTCCTCTTCCCCATCAAATAGTGTCGCCAAATTTTCAACGCGTGTACCACTGCGGCTAGTTCTAGGTCATGTGTAGGATAGTTTTTCTTGTGCTTCCGAAGCTGCCGGGATGCATAAGCCACGACATGTCCTTCTTGCATGAGAACACATCCCAACCTGTTTCCAGAGGCATCGCAGTACACTGTGAAACTCTTCTGCATATCTGGCATAACCAACACTGGGGCTGTTATCAATCTCTTCTTTAGCTCCTGAAAGCTCGTCTCGCACTGTGGCGTCCAGGTGAATGTGATTCCCTTCTCCAACAGTTTGGTGAGAGGTCTCGAGATCTTGTAGAATCCCTCAATAAACCGTCGATAGTACTCAGCCAATCCCAAAAAGCTTCGAACTTCCTCGACATTTTCAGGGGTCTTCCACTTCTGGATATCCTCGATTTTGGCGGGATCTACGGAGATTCCTCCCTCCGAGATTAGATGTCCTAAAAAGGGAACTCTCTTCAGCCAAAACTCACACTTGCTCAACTTGGCATATAGTTGGTGTTCTCTCAGCCTCTGCAACACCAACCTTAGATGTTTCTCATGTTCTTCTTCATCTTTGGAGAAGACGAGAATGTCATCTATGAAAACCACCACAAATTTGTCCAGATATTCCATGAATACCTTGTTCATGAGATACATGAAGTATGCCGGGGCATTGGTTAGCCCAAAAGGCATGACAGTGTATTCATACAGTCCGTACCGAGATACGAAAGCTGTCTTGGGAATATCAGATTGCCTTATCTTGAGTTGGTGGTATCCCGACCTGAGATCAATTTTCGAGAACACACAAGCTCCCCTCAACTGATCAAACAGGTCTTCAATGCGAGGCAATGGGTACTTGTTCCTGATGGTTACCTCATTCAAAGCACGGTAATCCACGCATAACCTTTGGGTTCCGTCTTTCTTGGGCACAAATATCACCGGAGCTCCCCATGGTGAGGAACTAGGGCGAATATACCCCTTCTCCGTCAATTCTCTCAAATGATCCTTGAGTTCTTCTAGCTGCTTGGAGTCCATCCGATAAGGTCTCTTGTATATCGGGGTTGTTCCCGGTACTAGCTCAATTGCGAATTCCACTTCACGGTCGGGAGGCATACCTGGCAACTCCTCCGGAAAAACATCTGGATATTCCCTGATAGTCCTGATTTCCTCAACTTTCACCTCAACTTGATTTAATTTAATGTCCCTCCTAGGCTCGTGTATCGTTATGAACTTTACTCTTGTGCCACTAGGGTGAGTTAGTTCCACCGTTCTGGTCAAACAATGGATGATTCCTTTATGTTTGGTCAACCAATCCATACCCAAAATAATATCTATCCCTTGTGAATCTATCACTATGAGGTTAGCAGTAAATACTACCCCATTAATGTCTAGGTTCACTTTGGGACACACTTGTTTTGTCCTTATTTCTCCACCTGGAGAGTTTACAGCTAGCATATGGTTCATTTATGTGGTTGCTAGGTCATGCTTCTTAACAAACCCTTGAGCAATGAACGAGTGGGTAGCACCAGAATCAAACAGCAGGGTTGCAAGGTGTAAATTGGCAGGAAACTTACCAACTACCACGTCGGGTGCCTCTTGTGCTTCCTCCATAGTGACGTGGTTCACCCGTCCTCTCATTACATTCTGCTGTTGTGGCGGCGCAGGCTTCTTCTTTGGGCATTTATGGGCGTAGTGCCCCACTTCACCACAGCTAAAACATTGCACCCCAATCTTAGATGCCTGGCCTTTGTTGTCTTGGGGTTGGTTTGGGGGTCCTTGCACTGCTGGTCGAGGTGGATATGCGGGGCGAGGCTGCTGCACAAACTGACGTTGCGGCTGTGCTGGTGCTGCGGGAGGCCTGTAGTTTGGGTTGTACCCTCTTGGTGCTGAATAGGGTACCGCAGCACGGCTCGTCTGCCCCGTAGGTTGCTGCATCATACGTGGGAGGGTGTTGCTCCTTGAGGCTTGATGTGACCACCCGGCCTTCCTCTTATTCTCATTTTCCAAGGCCTTTAGCTTCCTTTCTACCACAAATGCTCTGTCCACCATCTTTTGGAAGCTTTCATATTCATTTGAGGACATTGCACACTGCATCTCCGCGGTAAGTCCTTCCACGAAACAATCTTGTTTCTGCTCATCAGTCTCTATGTCTCGTGGGGCATAACGGGATAGTTGAGTAAATTTAGTGAGGTATTCCCTCACCGTCATGTTTCCCTGCTGCAGTCCCAAAAACTCCTTCCTCTTGTTTTTGAGTTCACCTCTTGGGATGTAATGGTTGCGGAAGCTACGCTTGAACTCTTCCCAAGTGATGTTCTCAGGGTCATGATGGGCGGCCACGTAGGCGGTCCACCAATCAGCAGCAGGTCCATGCAATTGATGAGAGGCAAACAGCACCCTCTCATACCCTTGGCAGTGTATGATCCTCATCTTACTTTCAATGGTCTTCAGCCAATCATCTGCCTCCAGAGGTTCAGCAGCACTTGCAAACTTTGGAGGTTGAGTTCCTAGAAACTCACTCAACCTTGGTTGGCGTGGTGCAGCTTGTGGAGGTGGAACTTGATGCAAGTTGGCCACCACTTGAGTCAAGTTCTGGATGAGCTGATTCTGATTCTCCAGCATTTGGTGGAGGGGATCAACTCCTTCACAGCGACCACCCCGGTCCTGGCCTCCAGAAAGATGACGGTTGCATGCCTCATCATTGTTATTGGCGGGGTTGGCAGCACGTCCTTTTCCTCTTCCGGCCATCTGGCAGAATCAACCAATGTTAATTTGAAAGCATTTAGTATCATCTTACTACTTTCATTTATTTGTACTTTGAAGTGTTGAGGCTTTGTTATACTTTTACAAGGGTTCATATCTCACAACAAATAGATGCACTATTATTTCATGTGGGTTCACACACCAAAGCAAAACAATCTAAAGACGAG
This sequence comes from Neostapfia colusana, assembly GCA_030760725.1. Lineage (NCBI taxonomy): Eukaryota > Viridiplantae > Streptophyta > Magnoliopsida > Poales > Poaceae > Neostapfia > Neostapfia colusana. The sequence goes on from JASWHV010000016.1 coordinate 38,107,896, forward strand.
GCTGTGGACAATTGCGCATGGCTTCCACAACTCACGTCACACACCAAACATTAACACACCATTAACTACGTAACGACTCGACTACTCGACATCCTTCTAATTTAAGGGAAAGGCTCTACGCTACTCATTTTCTTGAGCTGGCTCCTCGGGATCTTCCTCATCATTTCGGCTGCCTTCTGACTCTGCTTTGGGTGGGGAGGCTGCGGGTGGAGAAGTGCGACGACGCCTGATCGCTCGGCGATCTGGGGAGTCAGGAGTCATGTATCATTCACGGTGACACACAGTTCATTGCCATCTCCTCTTTCTCTCGCCTTTAAGTAGGCTCGCAGCAACGCCTCCGTTTCCTTCAGGGTGTCCCGGACATCCTGAAGCTCTTGTTGACACTCCTGCAGTCGAGTGCTGAGCATAGCAGCATCCTCCAAGCACAAGTCCATGTGCTCATGGGAAGTCCCTTGCTGCACTGGCGGGTACTTGTACTCCGTGGTTCCACTCTCACGTTGGAGGACATACATATACTCTGTTTTGTCCAAGTGGCGACGATAGATGTGACTCTGGCAGGTGATGGCCTCCCAGGTGACATCTTTCTCCGCATCGACCTGTGTTGCCCGACAAGCTGGAGAGTGGTGAATCTTAAGCAGCTGATTTTCGTGCATAATCCTCATCTCTGAGCTCCATTCTTCCCTCTTCTCACGGATGGTCCTGGTGGAGTTATAGTGGATAATTAGCTTGCCCGTGTTGCCGGCGGCTTCGAGCATACGCCGAAGACGGCGCAATAAGCCTCCTACTGCCAATCCGTAGGAAAGGTACGTCACCGGACAGCTCTCCTCTCTTTCGGCAAGGGCAACTACGGGAACTCTCCCTCCTGTGGACTTGCGAGCGGTGCGAATCATGCGAACCATCTAAAACAAAAAGAATTTAAAATTAGGTTAGATAAACTCTCAAACAAAAATCCTATTTTGAATGAAAGTTGGGGTAAGATGAAGAAAATGACTCCTTAAATAACACTTTTCAACCCACACCTTGGAAAATAGTTTTTAAGAAAATAGGGCCCTTAAATACGTCCATTTCTACCTAGGTCCACGTTCCTACGGGCAACCTTGGCTCTGATACCACTTCTATCACACCCGGTTTTTCCGAAGAACAACCAAGTGAATAACACATGTATGCCAGGATCATTTTCTCATACATGTGATGACAAATAGTGAAGCATCATTTATTACAAGCCAGGTGTCTAATATAAATAAGTCTTACATAGCAAATGTCTCGATGGACAATAATAAGTTCATCAAAAGTAAATAAACTAGCAGCGGAATATTATTCTTTAGGGCTCCATCACAGGCGTTGCCCGGGGGTCTCCATGAACCTAGAAACCTTCTTCGGGTCCAAAGTCTTGGTCATTATACACCACCTCATTATCTTGACCTGAGCAGCAATATAAACCAACAAATATGCAAGGTTGAGTACCAAGGGTACTCAGCAAGTGTGGGAAAATTATATCATGCATGGCTAGAACAAGGAGAGGTTGAGCTCATGGTTAAAGCACTATGCAATTAATTCCTATCACCTTAGCTTTTTAAGCACCTACATTACTACATAGATGAAATGGTCCCAAGCTCCCGTACCCTCATCATAATCAAATAACCATAACATCATTTCCAATGTTAAGCTCCCCGCTTAACATTCACAACTTCCAAAACCATCAATCCTCTAATCATGAATAAGTCCAAGCCGCTCTTGACCGTGAGCACGGCTGTCATGACAGTTTTGACTCTGCAGAGTTTGTACCACTGTACCCACATGTAGTGATTTCATCCCCCGTTGCCGGGTGGACTAAAAGAACCTCCATTATGCCAGTGGCTACGAAGCACATTCACACTTCCCAGGTGTGTAGCCAGGAGATCACTACGAAGCCTTTACAATGGGATTCCCGACGAGCGTGGGCCCAATGAGGTTTCACCCCTAACAGCATACAAGAGGCTCCAACCCCGCTGCAGTGGCCCCCTCTTGAGCCTTGCGGTTCATATGGTAGTCCAGCTGACACCTACTCCCCGCACCATCCAACACACCCATACTACGCCGGGGATACACCTAATTAATTGGCCAAGCTGCCCCATCTCAGCATGTGGTTGGCACTGTAAAGCCAGGTTACATGCTCCATGAACCGGTCCTTAGGATCCAGGCAAGTACTAAACACAAACCCAAGTCTCGTGCACCCAGCACACAACCAAAACATCCAACTTGCCTTGATCCCTACCTCTACATAACTCACAATATCTCATTCAAGAGTATGGTAAAATAAACTGATGATCTCATATCCCAAATATCCCATTCTAAGCATGGCTAAGAATATGCATAATAATGAATAACATGATAAAATAAATCCCAACCCAAGCTACAAGGAAACAAGGTAATGCAATTCTAGGGAAACTTCCTAACATGGGTTTCATATTTCAATTGACAATGCAAATAATTCTAGCTACACATCCTAGCATAGGATCAAAGTGGTCAAGGACACTTGCCTCCTTCTTGCTGCTCTTGAAATGGGTAGTCCTGATCTTGGAAAGGAATAACTTGCTCTTGAGCAGGTTCTACATCATACCATCACACATAGCAAAAGAAAAACAACAATCATAAGACATAGTTCACACTTCTACTTCATACAAACCACACATTCACATTTATGAAAGTTCTTCACCATTATATGTGTTGTGGTTACTTTATGTGTGTTGAGTTGTGGCTTGCATGCACTCTTAATCATGTGTATATGATTCCTACTTTTGTGTTCACATTTATACTTACATAATATATATATGAGTTTCCAATAAATTTCTTATATTCAACTACTACACCTTTTCACTACCAAGTATGTATGAAAAGTATTTTTCTTCCCCATATGTGCCTTCATAATTTCTACCAACCCTAAACTGAACTCTTTGGATTTTAAAAACTCCATTTATCATTTACTAGTTGCTATATTTTCAGATTTATATTCCTATGCATAATTGTGTATTTTATTATGAAATTAGTAATACACATCATCTAAACAGAATAGGTTCGGGTCCTAAATAATTTAATAACATATTTTGACCTTTGCCTCTGATGTAAACTATCTCATAATTATTTCCCTATTTTCTAAAACTATTTATTACTTAAAAATGTGTCCCTAATTGTGAATAATAAATTAAACAGATTCAATTCAGTCCATAATACGTTTTTATCTCACTCCAAAATTTCCTAAACACTGAGAAAGTCTTTAACTTAATTTTGACAATATGTTTGTCCCACTTTTTAATTTTTAAACACTAGTTACATATTCAATTTCCTAAATTAAATACTAAATAGGGCTAAAAAGATAAACTCACCCCATTACAGGGTCTATAATATTATTTTCAAAATTTCTAGGGGTCTAGCTACACTTATCAGAGGTGTTTTTCCTAGTTTTTATTAAGTCCAGGGGCTAAAACTGATTTTTAAATGAATTTACATGATTTTCTGGAGTTCCAGGGGCTAGATCAGAAGTTTCCGGGGCTAGCTCTTATTTCCCGAGAACCCCAGGGGGTAGCACGTAAGATTTCCAGTCTTTATAACGCGGGGCTGACGTGGACCGTCCGATTTTAAACCGACGGCTGAGATTATAACGCCGAACCGGTACGCGGGTATTTAAACCCTACAATGCGATTTAAAATAAACGGCGCACAAGCGGCCACGTCGCTCTGATCGAGCGCGGGCGGCGCTGCCGGCGGCGCACGGCGGCGGGAAGCAGCGATCTCGCCGGAAACTTTCGGATCCTCGAGAATTCTGCCTAGAACTGTGATCTTATGGCATAGATCGGTAGAGGGGAGGTCGGGGATCTCACCTCGGGGGTTTTCTTGAGCTCGGAGGTCCTGGAAGGTGATCGGCGGCGAGGTCCGAGGCAAAACCACGGCGAAGCTCGTCGGCGCTGTGTTTACACCGCAAGTCACCGAGTTTTCTGCACCTGCAAGGTTCCCCGGAGGCGGTGGATCAAGACCAGCGAGTTAGATCGGAGTTTCCGAGCTTAGATCGGCCAGAATTCACCGGAGAAGTCTCGGTTCTCACCGGAGTAAAAATCGGCGATCGCGTGGGAAAAACAGAACGAGGCCGGGGTTTTTATAGAGGGGGGAGGGCGGCGGGGTGGTTTAGATCATGTCCGCGTTGGCTACGAACAGAACTCAGCGGGGTTTACGTCGAAATCCCGATCGGTTTCGATTCGGGCGCGGGGGTCGGCACGGCGCGAGGTAGACGAAGATGGTGGGTCCCGCCTGTCAGTGTGAGAGAGCGCGGGCGCGCGGCTGCGGGCTGGCGCGGGGTAAGTTGGGCCGGCTGGTGGGTTTCGGCCCACTGGCCGGTTTTTTTCTGTTTTCTCTTTTTCTTTTTTCATTTCCTTTCTGATTTGAGTTTAATTTGAATTCCAGTTTGAATTTGAATTTTTGCAAAACATGCAACACGTCGAAAAAAATTTAAATTCCCCTCTTAACATGATTTAAGGTTTTAAATCAAAATTTTGGGGTGTTACACTGGCCAACTGCCATGATTAGTTGGGATGATTCTTGGTTATGGTTATTGATTATGGTTATGGTTTGGTTTTGGGACTGTTGAGTCCGGGTGACAAGATGGTTGCATGACTGTTGAGTCATGGCAACGAGATTTGTCTCGGTGTGAGACAAAGTTGTTTATGAGATGAGATGGTAGCAAATACGAGGAGGTATTCGTGAGATGGTAGCAAATACGAGGAGGTATTTGTGAGCAAGAATGAAGTTGGTTAATGTTCGGGTGGAACATGGAAAGTGATGGAGGTATGTTGGTAATTAATACATGCTGGGATTACATTCACCTAAAGTAAGTTATTGTTTTATCGTGGTTTTGATAACTTTGCTTTTCTGCAAATGAGCCCTTTTTATACCTACCTTGTTGTGAGCTACATATCATGTTTTCCCGCACTTGATGAGTACATCATTGTACTCAAACTTGCATTATTATTTCATCATCAGAAGCAGAAGAAGATTTCTATGGAGACCAAGTGGAGCATTAGGCGCGTAATCTGTTCTCAACCTTGCCTGTAGAGGGAGTAGAGATGGAGCCACTTCTGCTTAGATTTGCTTCCGCATTAGAATAAAGACTTCCGCTGCATAGAAATAAAGACTTCCGCTATGAGCATGAGCCCAAGACTCATGAGACATTGTAGTAAACTCTGTTATTCATGGTTATATATATTCTGAATTCAGTTTGTGGAAAAATATGTGTATGTGTGATAAACATCCTGGGCACACATGCGCATTAGTTCTCGGTTCCGTAGTTTTTCCACAGAATTGAGGGCGTCACAGATTGGTATCAGAGCCATGGGTTGACAGTAGGTTACACGCCTAGATAGGAATCTCAAATTGATATTAGAGCCACGGGTTGACAGTAGGTTATACACCTAAATAGGAATCATAGATTGGTATCAGATACAGATTGGTAGCTAAGCCACGCTGACCAAAGGAAGCACCCTAGGACGCTTAGATTGGCTTTAAAACTACATTGGCATAGGAAACCAGCCTTGAATAGGAGTTGTGTGAGCCCTTGCAATGATTTTTTGTGATTGTGTGCTTAGTGTTTGTTGTGGGACATCTCCAAACGTTGTCCATATCCACACGTAAGTAGAAAGAGGTGTGCGATGTCTCGGCACTTGTTCACATCCTCATATGGGCTAGTATATATATACAGTCCAACTCACCTTGATGCATGTAGTTTAAGGGACCTACCTAACCTTCTAACCTTCTATTCTATTTCGATCCCTCTCACAGATGGTGACAGGAAACGCCGGCCAAAGGAGCATCCGTGACAACCAAGAGGATGACCACGATGAAGTTCCTGTTAACCCCGGAGCTGGTGAAGACAACCTGGAAAGGTTGATGGCCATGCAGAATCAGCTTATGCAAACCATGATCCAAACTCTGGGTCAGTTGCAGGCCAACAACAACCCCGTTCCGGCACCACCGCCACCACCGCCGCCGGCTCACAACAGACTGGGAGAGTTCATGAGGACTCGACCACCCACCTTTGCTCAAGCTAGCGATCCCATGGAGGCCGATGATTGGTCAAAATCCATGGAGAAGAAGCTTGCCATTGTTCAGTGCAATTACCGAGAGAAGGTTCTCTTTGCGTCGCACCAACTTATGGGAGCTGCCGCTGACTGGTGGGATGTCCTTTGCAACGGCCATGTCAACCCGGAGACAATCACTTGGACTGAGCTCAAGAAGAGTTTCCGCTCTCATTACATCCCTGCTGGTGTAATGGTGCTCAAGAGACAGGAATTTGAAGGTCTTCGCCAAGGACAGAAAGCGTGAATGAGTATCTCAACAAGTTCACGCAACTGTCCCGGTACGCCCCCAAAGATGCCAACTCAGACCAGAGGAAGCAGTACCTGTTCATGAGACGGTTGAACAATGGGATCCAGGTTCAGCTCCTCAACAATGACTACGTAAGCTTCCAGAAGCTGGTTGACAAGGCTATAGTGGTCGAAAGCAAGATCAAAGAGATCGAGCGAGAAGGCAAGAGGAAGATGCAATACCAGCCCGAAGGGAGCAACGTACGACCTCGGTACATGCCCCCAGCCACACCACAGTATAGGTCAACCACTCCTGCATACCGCCCTGGTCAGCCACCACAGCAACAACTCGTTGCACCAGCACCTCGCGTGCCCATGCCTCCTGCGCCCTGACCTAACAATAGCGCTCCTGTTCACAACCCCCGCCCCAACGTACGTGCTGCCTTAGGCAACAGGGCATGCTTTGCATGCGGGGAAATAGGACACTTCGCAAACCAGTGCCCGAGGAGAGGCCACGATTGTACAGAGGGGACAATCAAGGAAACCGTGGACAGCAGAACTATGCTCGCGGCAACGTGAACCATGTCTCTGCTGAGGAAGCACAATAGGCTGAGGACGTCGTAATTGGTATGTTGCTTGCCAACTCCAACCCAGCCACCATCTTATTTGATTCTGGAGCATCACATTCCTTCATATCATCCAAATATATTGCCAAACATCATCTACCCATATCACACCTAAAATGCGCTATGTTAGTTAATTCTCCCGGAGGAGAAATGGGGACTAATATAGTATGTCCGAAAGTAAGCCTTAAAATAAGGGGGGTAGACTTCCTTGCCAATCTTATTGTCTTGGACTCCCAAGGGATTGACATAATACTCGGGATGGATTGGTTAAGCAAGCACAACGGAGTAATCCAATGTGCTGAAAGGAGCGTGCAGTTGACAAACAAGCACGGTATTTGTGTCGAGTTTGAGTCAGCCCAGCAAACAACCAAAAGGGCAATTTTGAACCACGTCGAAGGAACAACATTGGACAGCATTCCAGTGGTTCAGGAATTTTCGGACGTGTTCCCGGAAGAGCTTCCAGGTATGCCCCCTCATCAGAACATTGATTTTGCCCTTGATTTGGTACCTGGAACTGCACCTATAGCCAAGAGACCCTATAGGATGCCCGTCAATGAACTAGTAGAACTCAAGAAGCAAATTCAAGAGCAGTTGGAGAAGGGTTTTATACGTCCAAGCTCGTCACCATGGGGAGCTCCTGTTCTCTTCGTAGACAAGAAGGATGGAACCCAAAGGATGTGCATGGACTATAGGTCTCTCAACGAGGTAACAATCAAGAACAAATACCCTCTGCCCCGTATAGAGGACCTATTCGACCAAATGAAAGGAGCCCGAGTGTTCTCCAAGATTGATCTTCGGTCAGGATACTTCCAGCTGAAGATTAAGCCCTCCGATATACCCAATACAGCCTTTCGAACACGGTATGGTTCGTATGAATATACCGTCATGTCTTTTGGGTTGACAAATGCACCCGCATACTTCATGTATCTTATGAACAAGGTTTTCATGGAGTACTTGGACAAGTTAGTCATGGTTTTCATTGACGACATTATGGTGTATTCAAAAAGTGAGGAGGAGCATGAAGAACATTTGAAATTGACCTTGCAGAAATTGCGTGAGCATCAATTGTATACCAAGCTTAACAAGTGTCAATTTTGGGTAAAGGAAATATCGTTCCTAGGCCACATTATCTCCAATGAAGGGGTATCGGTTGACCCCGGAAAAGTGAGAGACGTTCTGAAGTGGGACCAACCGCAAAGCGTGAGGGATATTCGGAGTTTTCTTGTGATGGCTGGATACTATCGACGCTTCATTAAAGACTTCTCTAAGATAGCAAAGCCTATGACAGAGTTGCTAATGAAGGGAAAAGTCTTCCACTGGACACCAGCATGCCAAGGAAGTTTTGAGGAACTCAAGAAAAGGCTAACCACAGCGCCGGTCCTGGTATTGCCGGACGTAAGCAAGAGGTTTGACATATATTGTGACGCATCCAGACAGGGGCTCGGATGTGTGCTCATGCAAAAGGGACAAGTGGTAGCCTATGCCTCACGACAATTAAAGAAGCACGAGCTTAATTATCCCACACATGACTTGGAGTTAGCAGCAGTAGTGCATGCGTCGAAGATTTGGAGACATTATATCCTTGGTCATCGATGTGAGATCTATACGGATCATAAAAGCCTCAAGTACATATTTACACAAACGGACTTGAATTTGAGGCAACGTCGATGGTTGGAACTCATCAAGGATTACGATGTTCGAATCAACTACCACCCTGGAAAGGCCAATGTAGTATCTGATGCATTGAGCCGAAAGGGAGCATGTCACCAACTCATGGTTCGGGAGTTACCACCCGAACTACGTAAGGAGTTCGAACGTTTATACCTCGGATTCTTGAACAACATAGAAATAATGGAGATCCACTCTTCACTAGAGCAAGAGATAATTGAGGGCCAAGCAATGGATGAGGAAATCAAGGAGATCAAAGAAAGGATACAACAAGGAATAGAGAAGGATTTCAAGGAGGATGAGAAGGGTACGCTTTGGCTAGGAAAAAGGATTTGTGTGCCTAACGTGAAGCACCTCTGCGACATGATATTGAAAGAGGCACATGATCCACCCTATTCCATACATCCCAGAAGTACCAAAATGTACAAGGACTTGAAGACTTGTTATTGGTGGGATGGTATGAAAAGGGATATAGCCGAATACGTTGCCCTATGCGACACATGCCAACGGGTGAAGGCCGAATATCAAAGACCCGCTGGATTGTTGCAACCTTTGAAGGTACCCGAGTGGAAGTGGGAGGATATCAGTATGGATTTCATCGTCAGATTGCCACGTACTCAGTCAGGTTATGACTCCATCTGGGTTATCGTGGACCGATTGACGAAAACAGCCCATTTTCTCCCCATAAGGGGCAAGTACAACGTTGCACAATTAGCCGAGTTGTACATGGAGCAGATCGTGTGCCGTCATGGAGTCCCGAAGAGGATAGTCTTCGATCGAGTTTCTCAGTTTACCTCTAGGTTCTGGAGGAAGCTGCAGAAAGCCATGGGTACCCGACTGGATTTTAGCTCCACCTATCACAGACAAACTGATGGACAAACCGAAAGGACAAACCAGATTTTGGAAGACATGTTGAGAGCTTGCGCCTTGACACGTGGGCGTAGTTGGGATAGGAGTTTACCGTACGCCGAATTCTCCTATAACAACAGCTATCAAGCTTGCTTGAAGATGTCGCCTTTCGAAGCATTGTATGGTAGACGGTGTAGAACACCGCTGTTCTGGAACGAAACCGGAGAAAACCAGGTGTTTGGACTAGAAGTGCTACAAGAAGCTGAAAGGCAAGTCCAAATAATACGGGAGAACTTAAAGACTGCTCAGTCACGACAGAAAGGCTATGCGGACAATAGGCGAAGGAAGTTAACTTTCGAAATAGGAGACTTCGTATACCTTAAGGTCTCGCCTATCCGAGGACAACAACGTTTCAACGTCAAAGGCAAGCTAGCACCTCGCTATATCAGACCGTTTAAGATTTTGGACAAGCGAGGAGAAGTAGCCTATCAACTAGAGCTCCCAACATATCTCTCCGACGTACATGACGTGTTTCATGTATCCCAGCTCAAGAAGTGCTTGAGAGTACCAGAGGAGCAAGCACCAATGGAAGAGCTTGAACTTCAAGAAGACCTGACTTATGCGGAACACCATGTTCGAATTTTGGACGTAAAGGAAAGGGTCACCAGGAACAAAGTGATCCGATGGTGCAAGGTACAATGGAGCCATCACACCGAAGCTGAAGCCACATGGGAGCGTGAAGAAGACATCAAGGCAGAATTTCCCCATCTATTCTCTACTAACGAATCTCGAGGGCGAGATTCAATTTAAGGGGGGTAGATTTGTGACACCCTCATTTCTGGTGTCAGCATATATTCATGCTTTATGAAGAGGAAACATTTTAAGAAAAGTAGGAACAGAGAAAAATAAGAACCAAACCCAGTTTCCAGAAAGCACCAGAGACAATTTCCGCGGCCCGCTGGCCACGTGGCGTATTCGGAGCTCATCCCTGCGAAGTGGGGAGAGGTACGCCGCTAAACTGACTAAGTGGCAGGATTGGGGCTCATCTCCGCTAAGGGGGAGAGGTCCGACCCTGAGGAACACGTGTTGCTCGGAGCTAGCCTCTGCGGAAGAAGCAAAGGCATTTTTCAGGACACATGTCACCTTCGGAGCTAGCCACCGCGGAAATCAGAGAACCGGTCGCGCGGGATACGTGTCGATCTCGGAGCTCACCTCCGAGAGGTCCGTTTCCATTGAACACATGTCGCCACCGGAGCTTATCTCCGGGAGGCCTGTCACTGTTGGACACGTGTTGACCTCGGAGCTTGTCTCTGAGAAGAAAGGAAAGGTCCGGCACTGACACGTGGCATGTGCGGAGCCACCTTCAAGTAAGAGAGGAGATCCTGACCGCCAGGATACTTGGCGCACGCTGAGCTCACCTCCGAAGGAGAGGGAGGTCTTGCTCACTTGATACGCGGCACAACCAGAGCTCGTCCCTGCGGAGAGGGAGAGACCAGGACCCGGTGGACACGTGGAGCCTCCGGAGCTCATCACCGAGGAGGTAACGAGTTCTAGGAGTGGTTTTTGGATTCTGTACGCGTAGAAATACCGGAACAGAAACCGACCTGAATTCCACAATGATACCGCACCAAAACAACTAAAGATAAGATGTTAGGATCCAACGACGATCTGAATAGGATTCTTATTTGGGATACAATCAGATTAGGACTCTTCTCTTCCCGATTATAAATAGAACCCAGAACCTTTGGCCGAAACCACAAACTTCTTTTCCAACTCCTGAGCCGACGACTTAGAGCCCTAGTCCCAACACGCCGAGTAAACCATCGCCGGAGTGCAGCAAGGAAGTTCGCCGGAGGAAAGCCCAACGATCTGAGGAGGACCTGGAGACCGAGAAGAACGTAAGGTAGGTCTCCAATACCACCTTACAATATCATTGTGTTTTCCTTGCATCTGTTTTTCGATTCCTTTCGAACAGAAGCTTTCTTGTGGACAGATCACTTGATGATCAGGTTGATCTAAAGACAAGATCATCGCCATGTCCACCTTTGATCCGAACACCTCTGTTCATTATAAAATCCATGCAAGCCATGCAAGAACACGTACAAACCAATCTAATAAAAAAACTAATCATAGGATAGCATATGCGTCATCGCATCTAGTTTAGGTTTGTGCATGATACTGATTGTTGTGAATCTTGTATGCACGTGATCCTACATAGAAGGACAAGCTCAGGGAGCTGTCTACGACGAGCTGCAGAAACAATGTTTTGAGATCCGAGAACAACAGGAACCGCAAGAACAAGGCAAGTGCTCCTTGACTGTATTAATCCTATGTTTTGGGCGAAACTATTTTGTTTTGTGAAAAGGGTTTTGTGCTGAGTCAAACATGATGGGAAACCCTTTTTATAGGAGTTTACTAGTTTTGGTTAAACCACCCTTGTCGCTAGGGAAGTTTATGAGTCGGGTATAGTTTTTGTTTTATGCTTCGCTAAGTCCATGGGATTGGGAAGCGAGATAGATGTGTCTAGCTAACTGCACTCGTAATGATAATGAGAAACTGATGATATTAATGAACATGGATCAGAGGGAGATCTAGGCAAGCCTGGGTTTGCGAATGAGGTAGCATGAGATGGAGGTTTACTTGCCGTAGATCTAAGGACCGGTTCATGCATGCACATGCCAGGATAACAGTGCCACCACAAGGACAAGTATGGGTGCGGCTTAGCTGACTAATTAGGTAAGTTGCTAGAGTGTAATGGACTGTGGAAAGCGCGGGGAATGGGAGTCGAGTGAGGACTGCCCTGGGAACTGCATGGCACAAGAGGGGGCCCGTGGGTGGGAGAATTGGAGATTCTAGCCTGCCGGTGAAACCTTAGTGAGTCCATACATCTAGTAGCCCCTTTGTAAAGGCTATTTTGTGATCTCTTGACCATACACCGATGTTTGTGTACTGGTATAATGGAGGTTCTGCAATCGCCGACGGGTGACGAAATCACAAACTCTGCAGGGTTCTTAAAACTATCATGATAGCCGAGCTTACGGTCACGAGCGCCTGGCCAACTTCCATGATTAGTTGGGATGATTATTGGGATGGTTCTTGGTTATGGTTATTGATTATGGTTATGGTTTGGTTTTGGGACTGTTGAGTCCGGGTGACAAGATGGTTGCATGACTGTTGAGTCATGGCAACGAGATTGGTCTCGGTGTCAGACAAAGTTGTTTATGAGATGAGATGGTAGCGAATACGAGGAGGTATTCGTGAGATGGTAGCAAATACGAGGAGGTATTTGTGAGCAAGAATTAAATTGGTTAATGTTTGGGTGGAACATGGAAAGTGATGGAGGTATGTTGGTAATTTAATACATGCTGGGATTCCATTCACCTAAAGTAAGTTGTTGTTTTATCGTGGTTTTGATAACTTTGCTTTTCTGCAAATGAGCCCTTTTATACCTACCTTGTTGTGAGCTACATATCATGTTTTCCCACACTTGCTGAGTACATCATTGTACTCAAACTTGCATTATTATTTCATCATCAGAAGCAGAAGAAGATTTCTATGGAGACCAAGTGGAGCATTAGGCGCGTAATCTGTTCTCAACCTTGCCTGTAGAGGGAGTAGAGATGGAGCCACTTCTGCTTAGATTTGCTTCCGCATTAGTTAAATTGCTTCCAAATTAGAATAAAGACTTCCGCTGCATAGAAATAAAGACTTCCGCTGTGAGCATGAGCCCAAGACTCATGAGACATTGTAATAAACTCTGTTATTCGTGGTTATATATATTCTGAATTCAGTTTGTGGAAAAATATGTGTATGTGTGATATACATCCTAGGCACACATGCGCATTAGTTCTCGGTTCCGTGGTTTTTCCACAGAATTGAGGGCGTCATAGACCTGGTTAGGAGATGGAAGGCGTGCCAGTTCCATGCTAAGCAGGTCCACACACTAGCGCAGACGCTGCAAATGATCCCGCCCTCATGGCCCCTTCGCTATGTGGGGGCTGGACATCCTGGGACCAATCCCAGATCCGTCGGAGGGTATCGGTACCTCTACGTCGCTGTATACAAGTTCACCAAGTGGTCAGAATATATCCCTGTAGTAACCATCAACAAGCAGTCAATAGTAAAGTTCATCAAGTCAATCGTCTGCCGGTTCGAGGTCCCGCATAGAATCATCACCGACAACGGAACCCAGTTCACCAGTGCAGTATTCCAAGACTGCTGTGAAGACCTCGGCATCCAAGTTTGCTATGCTTCCGTTGCTCACCCAGAGAGTAATGGTCAAGCCGATAGAGCCAACGCCGAGATTTGCAGGGGACTCAAGACGTGCACTTACAACAGCTTGAAAAAGCACAGTGCCAATTGGGTTGAAAAGCTTCCATGCACGCTGTGGGCTAGCCGTACATCCATCAATCGCTTGACAGGGGAGACGCCCTTCTTCCTGGTGTATGGGGCAGAGGTCGTCCTCCCCCCGGAAATCACTATGGGCTCATCCCGTGTCTGAGTGTAAGATGAAGCCACGCAGGACTAGCTCTGGTGTGAAGATATCAACCTTGTCGGTGAGCGAAGGTGGCAAGCAGCTGTCCGAAACGCCTGATACCATCAAGCGCTTCGACGTTATCAACAGCGGTTCGTGAGGAGTAGACAGCTCGAGGTGGGCGACCTGGTACTGCGGCGGATACTTTCTCGAGAAGGTGGGAACAAACTCTCCTCCAGCTGGGAAGGCCCCTTCCGAGTAATACAAGTATGCCATCCCGGGTGCGTACGCCTAGCCACGGAGGATAGGGTACCTCTACCCAATCCTTGGAACATAGAACACCTTCGTAAGTTCTATGTTTAGCACAGTGATAGGGTCCAGTTCTCTCTAAAAAGGGTGTCATAGTTCCTAGGAACAACGCTTAGAGCAGCTAAGTCTCATAGGAGTCCTGTCACTCTCAACATCTGGGATGGGTCGCTACCTTCTAACACGGCCTGATTCCTCCTATGAGGAAGAGCCTAAAGGGAGAAAATTTTGCCTTGTCCTGTGCATTCCCCTTTTACAATTTGTGCTTACTCAGGCACATCAACTGTAAACGGGCAAAGCCACGTACCCTTGACCCTAAGATCAGCCCTGAGTCTACCATGTGTGCTTGAGATCTGAGCCGCCACGTGCCCTGGGCCTCGGTCCGAGCCGCCTCCCCACTGAAGATAGCTCCGGTGCTGACACGTGCTCCGGGCTCCGGTCCGAGACTCCCCGCTGAGGTGAGGACTGGAGCTGCCACGTGTCCTCCGGCTCCGATCTGCCTCCCCGTGGAGGATCGCTCCGGAGCAGACACGTGCCCTGGGCCTCGGTACGAAACCTCCCTGCTAAGGTGGAACTCGAAGCTGCCACACATCTCCTAGCTTGAAGTCTCCACCCCGCTGAGGGTAGCCGTGGAGCACACACGCGTCGTGGGCATATCCCCTTTACAGTTTGTGCTTCATCAAGCATATCAACTGTGAATGGGCAAGCCACGTGCCCTAGGCTCCGAGGTTAGTCCTGGGGCAATCACGGGCGCTTGAGCTTCGGAAATGATGTGTGCCCCGGACGTTGATCCAGGCCTCCCCGTAGAGTAGGACCCGGAACTACCGCGTGTTCCTAGGCTCCGAGCCGCCCTCCCCCACCCCCACCCCCCACCCCGCAGAGGACAGCTCCGGTGCGGACACGAGTCCCGGTCTCCGGGTGGAGTCTCTCCTCCGAGGAGAAGTCCGGAGCTGCCATGTGTCTTCTTGGAGAGGACTAGGGACAAGGGTCGAACCTCCTTCAAATCCTTGCACTGCCAATGATCTGGAAGGGGGGTAGCTACACTGCCGGAGAACCCTGGGTCCTTACGCTGCTAAAGACCCAGAAGAACAAGCTTGAGATATCGACAAAGGAGCTACCCACGTTGGCTAAGTCATCTAGGACCCTTGCGCTGCGAATGATCCGAAGTCTAATCCACGACATAGAACTATGAGAGACTTGAGACAAAGATTCTTTCATTGATAACAGAGTTCTGGCATACAAAAGGGGATACAAGACAACTAAGAAACTCAGAAGCTACAAGTCGAGTAATCTCCTACTCCGTGGCCTGCCTGGTTGTCCCCAGAGCCAATCTCTGTGCAGTGAGACGGTCACCTGCTATAATACCAAGGGCGGCAGCAACACATGATGGATCGAGGGCCACCTATGGCAGGTTTTGTTGTCCACAACAATACCAGGAGGAAGGCCTGATCACTCTAGACTTAGCCTTCCTCCGGTACAGGCAGGAAGTCCTCCCTCAGCGAGGCGCCTAGAGGACATGTCCCACACAACACTAGAGCAGGGACTCACTGCGAGTCGAGGAACATATCCCCGACAGCCTCCCCTGCCATCGGTGCACCGTAAGGGTGGCATGCGCTTCTATTTGAGGCCATCAAGGGGAAGGATGTACAAGAGAACCTCACCGAAATCCGCACACATACGAACATCTCCCAAAAGTGGACAAATACGACGACCAGTAAGAGAGCATCTGGAGGGCAAGAGTGCTAGGAAGCAGATACTTCCAGCGCACAAGAGGATAGAAAGGCTGCATGGTGGGTGAGGGTGCCATCCAGCATCGGAAGGCCTCCTTTTATACTCAACCATGACCTCTGGCACGACAATGGATGTGGCGATTGGGCTTCACCTCTGCATGTCGCAGGTTATTTGTGTCACCCAACGATGGGTAGGATCTAGGTCCACCTATTGGACATTGGGGACTGAGGGGATAACCTTTCGTGAACGTCCGGCGGTTCTCGAGGAAAGTGGTGCGACCAAGTCGTCGGTTGCCGCAGTAAGTGACCCGAGGTAGTCCCTTGGGCACGACGCCTCAACACTCACCTCCCCCATTGATGGGTAGGACCCAGGTCCACCCGTCAGATACCGGGGGCTAGGTGAGTAACATCTTGGGGACATCCGGTGGTCCTAGAGAAAGGAGGCATGGTGGAGCAGCAGCGACCAACCAAGTTGGTTGCCGCAGTAAGTGCTCTGAGGCAACCCCTCGAGCACGTCACCTTAGCATTCACTCCAGCCAATGACAGGTAGGACCCAGGTCCACTAGTTAGGCACTGGCGGGATAGGCGGGTAAAGCCTCAGGAACGTCCGGTGGTACCCGAGGGAAGCAGCGCGGTATTCCTGCGACCCATGGGTTGTTGCAATAATTACCCCAAGGCAACCCCTCGAGTGCATCATCGTGACCTATCAAATCAGGTGTAAACGCGACGGCGCACAACTTCTTTGATTGAAAGCGCCCACCATGCTCAGGTCGTGCAACCTTTTCATCTCCCAGGTGCAACCACTCGCCCACTATGCGAGGACCTTGCCACCACTTGGGTTTCCAAAGTACAGGTTCGAAACCACCACGCGGAAGAGATGGGGGCCCCACCTGCAGGCTCAGTGTGGGGACCACCCCGTGGTTCACCCACTCCAGGATCGCATAGGGTGGTGCCGTACGATGCGGCACCCAACAGCAAAAACGAAAAGAGTTAAGATCAACATACAACTTTTATTTGATATAAAACAGCGGAAGTCTTTTACAAAAACTTAAGTAACAGCGGAAGTATTATACATATATGGCCTCTCATCCTAACTATGCAAAAGTGCAGCCGTCCAGCCCGGGGACGCTACACGCTAGCAGCATGAAACCGGAGATCACGGCGGCGTGCAGGGCTCCAGCTCGGCCGTGTACCCCGACGGGGGCATCACCTCGTCCTCGGATCACTCTTCATAACTCTCACCTGCACACAGCTCAAATATTGCAACCGTGAGCACGATGGCTCAGCAAGGCTTAACCGTCTAGCCTAGGCATGGAACTCTACATGCAGGGATATGTAAGATAGGAAAAAGGACTTTGCGTCAAAGACACGCCTATACGTTGATCGTTGCTTTCAGTTTTATAGCAGAAGATTCATGTGCCTTAGGCAGCCCTCACATCGGAAGTCCACAATCAAACAAGAAACGCTTTCCTCCGATGTGGTGATGCCCAAAGCGGAAAGTAAACTTAATTAGCTCTACATCTACAGCAGACATGGTTTCCAAAACATTAAGCTATCACCACAGCATATTATCATTCAACTGGCTTACTTCACTTCTTACTACGTCACGAAACAGTGAACAAGCGGTACTCAAATAACCGCGAGGGACGGTGATTGCAATCAGGAGGCACCCAGACAACACGTTGCATACACCCACTTTCATAAGCGTGATTCCACACCCCTTCCTACTCTGTTGTATGCAACAACCTTTCAAAGGCAACCCAAATGCCGAACCGGTCCATCCGTAATGGGCAGGAGGTCCCCACGTGGAGCGTGACTGTGCCCACCGGCAGATTTACACCTTGCTACCCTCAACCCACTCCTATTTACGGTTGGGTAAGCCTCGACACCCAGGTTAACCATTTACATCGGTTTCCTGATTATGTCAGTATGCCATCCGGTACTGTTCGATACTTGTTCATCAGGCCCGCACACGAGTTGGTCCTCAATCGACACCAACAGGGCTATGCACGTGTGACCTCCGCTCACTGCTTCCTATCCCCCCTGCCGGGTCTCATTTTTCACCATTCTTAAGCCATTTTCTATTCTGACCGAACCGTGTGACAAATCTTACCTCACGAGTAGATTCCAACTACTCGACTTCTACTGAGGTCCTAAGCATATTAGCAGGGCTTTGTCTACTCGTCGGCTCTGTAAGCTACCCAACCCTTCATAGGATTTAAAAGGTTATGCAAGTGGAGTTTCAATCACCTTAACTCTAATGCAAACATTCACCCTAGACATAAGTGATACAAATAAAGAATTTTATAAAAGGTACTTAAGTGCAAACCGGGGCTTGCCTGGTTGCGAGCCAAACGGGAAGTTATCTTCAAGTGGGAGGACGTCCAAGGGCTCCGGTGCGTCCTCAACTTCGGTCACTAAATAAAATGTAGCAAAATAGATGTATAAGTATTAAGGATTTATAAGAATTGCACTACTATTCATAGATACTGCTATTTAGGTTCCTTAATTGGCTTTGGGATTTTTACAGTGGATACTAGACTCTCTAAGGATGATTTGAGCCAAATTTGGAGGCATGTCATTGCATAATGTAGTCTTTAAAATTCCTACAAGTACAATGCTTCTCTGAATTTTGAGCCCAAATCAGGAGCTTTGACATAGCTAATGGTGGAAGATCTGATTAGGGTAAGTCACCATGGTTCTAACAAAATTTGTTTCACCATTTTTGGAGCTACCATCAGAGAGATATGAATTTTTTGAAGTTGGACAGGAGTGCTGAAATAGTTTCTGTTTAAAATGGAATTCTCAAATAAAGGCTGAACTTGGGAAGGCCGTTTAGCCTATCAATTGAACTCCAATGAAGCCCAAATTTTTACTGGAGATCAGTAACTATGGAAAGGATGTGCTGCCCAAATTTGGGAATATTTCATAAAGAATTGCTCCTGTAATAAATCCCTAAAATATTTACTAAAAACAATTCTACAGAAATTCCTGTGAAGTACTCCTCATTTGGATTCCAAAAAAATTGGTCTCACCCTTTTTGGAGTTTTCTACACAAAGTTATGAGCTTGCAAAGATCAGCTAATTCCTGGAATTATTTCCCTAATAGAAACTTCAAATAATTGGGCTGGGCCCACTGTTTTAAATCGGACCAGTGAGATTTCGGCAACACCGGGGCTACGGTGTTTAACCCGTGCAGCCACATTAGATCCCGAGCCACAAATCGTTCCGGCGCCTAACTAGTGCCACTGACAGGTGGGGCAGGCCCTCACCTTCTTCTACATCGCGCCCGGTCGGCCTCCTCGCCGGAGGAGCGACTGTGCCTCGCCGGAACGGCTGCGGGGACGGCTCAATCCTTGCCGCCTGTGCCCAAAATTCAACGAGGAACACTCTGGTGAGCTCGGTGGCGGCGCTAAATGGCCGGAAATATCTCCCCGATGGTGGCAGCGGCAAACCTCACCCTGGCGCCGTCGTTCTCGCGTAGCAGGCGAGTATTCCGGTTGGGGAGAGCACCACAAGCATCAGGGTGATGTGAGGAGCACATTCTTGCACACAAAAGTGGGTGAAAACTCGTGCAAGGTGTAGCTCGACGGTGAACCAAACCGTTTCAGCCGGCGGCGACGAATTCTCATCGCTAGGGTCGCCGAGAGGATGGTTTGCGCCGTGCTTCAGCGTGGGGAGGCGCTAGGGGATCTAGTAGCTGTGTCTAGGGCTGGGGACCCGATGATTCAGCGTGTGGAAAGAATTTACTGAAACAGTCTCGAGCTATCTTCCACGTGTATCGTCGGAAATCTCCAAATTTCGGCTAACCGGCGGTGGTAAAGTATCAAAAGGCATCGGTATGAGAAACTAGACTTCGTGATGCACCTCTGGGTGGTTTGCCTCACGCTGGGGAGGTCGGAGTCGGCTGGTAGATGGGGAACTGCGGCGTCGACGTCGAGCTCTGTTTTCCTTCGGAGCAGAACGGTTCGACGCCGGTATGAAGGGTCCATCACGAGCTGGAGACTGTTGGAAAGCGTCGAGGAGGCTCCGGCGGAGCTGATGGTTTGCTCAGCTACGCGCTGGTGTCTTCGGAAGACGATCAACACCGGGAACCCGAGCGACTAGCCTAGCACGACGGTTTTCGCTCGCGTGCTCGAGCAGGGAAGGAGAAAACACGTCGGTGAACGGCCGAGATAGCAAGGGAGGTGGTGCTGGGTCCGTAGCACGAGCGGACGATCAAGTAGGCGGAAGAATCAGGAGGTGGCGCGGCGCACCTCGGGCGTGGGTCAGAACCGGGAGCTGTCGCGCCCCCGCTGTTCAACCGCAGTCGGCTGAGGCGGTAGCTCTTGTGTTTGGCCGACCAAGGGGTCCCACCATTTCTAATTCTTATCCAAATTTTCTCTGATATTTTACCCCAGCAACTCAACATTTAAGGCTAGACTTTCACACCAAGTTAAGGTTTGAATTTGCTGAATTCAAATGGTTTGAATTCTGGTGCAGAATTTGAATTGTGCTTGACCCTTTGAATTTGAAATGGAGTTTGAATTCTCCACTTGGGTTTGTCCCAAACACATAGCAAACCAGCCCCAAAATTCCCAATTTTTGGCATGTCTGCTCATTCAAAGGTGGAGAACACATTTGTGAAACCCAATTTTCAAATGGAGGGAATTGGAATTTGAAACTGAATTTGAAATTCAGATTAGAGGGCTTTTCCTTTTAATCCCAAACAAATACAAAACTCCTCCAAATGAGATGAAATTTGGAAGGGTGAATATTTGGACTATGAAGATCCAAGTTATGAATTTAGATCTCCATGTTTGGAAGTTTTTGGGAAGTCTAAATCCTCACTTTGAACTTACACCGTTATAATTCAAAGTTTTAATTCCCTCATTTTTCCTAAGTGTACATGAGCTGAAAATTCTTGCTACCACTTTTTGTGGATTTTACATCCCTCCCCCCTTAAAAGAATCTCGTCCCGAGATTCCAAAACAAATGCAAAGTGGGAAGACTTTACCGGGTATATGATGATAGCAAGTCCGGATAATATGTTTCCCATGTCGCCTCATTAGCGTTATGGTTACTCCACAAATCTTGTAGAACCATAAGGTCCAGTTTCTTGTGGCGCGAGTCTTTTCATTGATAATCCGGATTGGATACTCCGTGTACGTGAGGTCTGGTTGGAGAACTTCTATGTCTTCTGTGCGGATTTCAGTGGAGGGTTTGAGACACTTCCTCAGCTGAGAGATGTGGAAAACATTGTGAACGCCTGCGAGTGACACCGGTAAATCCAAGTGATAGGCCACGGGTCCGCATATTTCAATGACGGAGAACGGACCAATGAACTGTGGCGCAAGTTTACTCTTCACTCCGAAACGGTGAACTCCCTTCATCGGAGACTCACGGACATAAACATGGTCCCCGATGTCGAAGTTCAGAGGGTGGCATCTTTTATCCGCATAGCTCTTCTGACGAGATTGAGCAGCCTTCAGATTGGCTTGTATTACTCACACTCGTTCTTCAGCTTCATTCTCATGTTCAATGCCGTAGATAACTCGCTCGCCGGACTCGCACCAGTTGAGAGGTGTGCGACATTTCTGGCTGTAGAGAGCTTCATACGGCGCCATCTTGATGCTAGCTTGATAGCCATTGTTGTAAGAAAACTCCACCAACGGCAAATGATCGTCCCAATTCTTGCCGCGGTGGATGGCACAAGAGCGTAGCATGTCTTCCAGCACTTGGTTCAGCCGTTCAGTTTGACCATCCGTCTGCGGGTGATACGCGGAGCTTCGGATCAGTTTGATCCCCAACGATACGTGCAGCTGTTCCCAAAACTGAGAAACAAACAGTGCACCGCGATCTGAAATAATGGAGCGGGGAACACCGTGCAAGCACAAGATCCTTGCAATGTACAGCTCCGCATATTTCTTGGCCACGTAGCCCGTATGTACGGGAATAAAATGAGCTGACTTGGTTAGTCGATCGACTATCACCCAAATCGAGTCATGTTTGTGAGATGTGAGAGGTAATCCGACTTTGAAGTCCATGCTGATATCCTCCCACTTCCACGCCAGAATGTTTAAGGGTTGCAGCTGTCCGGCTTTTCACATATGGTCGGCCTTCACACGCCGACACGTATCACATTCGGATACGTATTTCACGATTTCTCTTTTCATCCGTGTCCACCAAAATATGGTTTTCAGATCCTGGTACATCTTGTTGCTGCCCGGACGAATAGAATACTTGGACAAATGAGCTTCGTCCAAGATTTTCCTCCGAAGCTTCATGTCACGGGTACCACTATACGGTCTTTAAATCATAGTGTACCGTTACCGTCTCTTCGAAAGCATTTCATTTCGCCATTCTTCATCCTTCTCTGAATGTGCGACATTCCCACGTCTTTCTTCTGCGCTTCCATAATCTCCTCTCGTATTGTAGGGACGAGAGCAAGATTATACAATGCCCCATATGGAACCAAGTACAGACTCGGCTCCTCCTCTTCAAGTGGGGTGATGGACAGACTGTTGACATGGGATTTGCGGCTTAAGGCATCGGAAACCACGTTTGCTTTTCTGGGATGGTAGTGAATCTCAATCTCATAGTCTTTGATCATTTCTAGACATCTCCGTTGCCGCATATTCAACTCCTTTTGAGTGAATATATATTTCAGACTTTTGTGGTTGGTGTAGAGGTGCACTAAGTTCCCAAGCAGATAGTGCCTCCACATTGTCAATGCCAACACCACAGCAGCGAGCTCAAGATCATGAGTCGGATAGTGCTGCTCGTGGTTACGGAGTTGACGTGAGTCATAGGCGACCACTCTTCCATCTTGCATCAATGCACAGCCAAGCCCGATGCCGGACGCATCACAATATACGTCGAAGGGCTTGGTTGTATCCGGTTGAGGTAAAACCGGTGCTGTTGTAAGATGCTTCACTAATGCTTGGAAAGCTTCTTCACAAGCTCAGCTCCAAACATATTTGATCCCCTTCTTCAACAGTTCAGTCATCGGCTTAGCAAGCTTGGAGAAATTTGGTATGAATCTCCGATAATATCCTGCTAACCCGAGGAAACTTCTGACTTCATGGACTGATGTGGGGGACTTCCATTTCAGCACTTGTTTGATTTTGCTTGGATCAACTGCAATGCCTTCTGCAGAAATAATGTGACCAAGGAACGGCACTTGGCTGATCCAAAACTCACACTTGCTGAACTTGGCATAAAGCTTATGGTCTCGCAATCGTTGAAGCACGATATGCATGTGCTTGGCGTGTTCTTCTTCAGACTTGGAGTAAACCAAGATGTCGTCAATGAACACCACAACAAACTTGTCTAACTCTGGCATGAACACTGAGTTCATAAGATACATGAAGTGTGCCGGGGAGTTGGTGAGACCAAAGGACATGACGAGGTATTCATACAACCCATATCTCATTGAGAAGGCCGTCTTCGGAATATCTTCTGCTCGGATCTTGATTTGATGATATCCAGAGCGAAGATCCATCTTCGAAAATACACTCGCACCCACAAGTTGATCGAAGATAATTTCGATGCGGGGCAGTGGATATTTATTCTTGATGGTGACGGCGTTGAGAGGTCGGTAGTCCACACACAACCTCAAGGTTTCATCCTTCTTCTTCACAAACAGCGCCGAGCATCCCCATGGCGAGGAACTCGGTCGAATGAAACCCTTCTTCATTAGATCATTGAGCTGCTCCTTCAGTTCAGCCAGCTCGTTCGGAGCCATCTTGTACGGTCTCCGTGAAATCGGTGTCGTCCCAGGTACAAGTTAAATCTTGAACTCGACATCTCCTTCGGGTGGCATGCCCGGAAGATCATCCGGAAAGACATCCGGGTATTCACGGACCACACGAATATTCTAAAGTTTTGTGGCTTCAGTGTTATATGTGGCTGGAGCTTCTTGAACCGTACGGTCAAGAATAAGAACATGTGGTTCATGGAGTGGAGAGTTTAAACGAACCACACGTGGAATTATGTCAATAACAGCACCATGGCGATGTAGCCATGACATTCCTAAAATGACATCAAGTTTTTGACTCTCTAACATGATTAGAGAAGTCAGATATAGATTCCCACCCAATTGTAATGGTGCTCTATAGGCCATTCTATCAGCTGTTATTTTCCCACCCGGAGAACATATCAAATATGAATTATTTGTGGGAATGATAGGCAGTTGATATTTACTAACATAATACTGACTTATGAAATTATGGGTGGCACCGGAGTCAAAAAGTATGACTACGGGATGATCTAGGTAAGAGAACGTACCCGCGAGGACGGGTTCACCTTCCGGCACGTCTTCGATAGCTAAGTGATGGACGTTTCCGGGTTTTGGTGCGGGTTTCTTTGGCTCGTTGCGGGGCTGATTAGCACCCTGATACGGTGCTGCACCCCTGCCCTGTCGCGGCTCGGGGCAGTCCCTCGAAATGTGCCCGACACGGCCACACATGTAGCACGTGTAAGGTGTCGGGGTCCCACCGACTTGAGGACGGAATCCCGGTGCACGCTGTTGAAACTCACGCGGGACCATCCTTTGCTGTTGCTGTTGCTGTGGTGGATATGTCGGTTGGAAGCCCGGCGCATTATATTGTCGACCGCGGAACTGCGGTGGTCGCGCCGGTGGCTGCCATCTCTGACCGGATGGTGAGCGATACACCACGCGATATTTTTGTGGCGTTCCACCACTGCTGATCGTCAGCGCGCTGTGTTTCCTCTTGTCAGAACCGCGCTCGCGCTAAGCATTCTCCTGTAGAATCACGGCATTAACTAGGTCGTTGAATGTGCCGCGATTGCTCTGGGCGAGATGGACCTGCATCTTGGAATTCAGGCCCCGGAAGAACGCATTGCACTTGTTGTCTTCCGTCCCCACAAATCCTGGCGCATACTGCACCAGCCGGTTGAATAACCTGGAGTACTCATGAGCACTCCTCTCGCCTTGCCGTAACGCCAGGAACTCCTGGAGCTTCATTTCCATCACACCGGGAGGTATGTGATAGGCGCGGAACGCCTCCTGGAACTCCATCCATGTGAGGCATGGCCAGCCGGTAAGGAGGCGGTGTAGTTTGCCCACCAGGTACCGGCTTCTCCTTGAAGCTGTTGCGCTGCATACAGAGCCTTCTGCTGTTCGGTGCATCGTAGCAGCCCGAACTTCGCCTCTAGAGTGCGGATAAAGCTGTCCGCCTCCAAAGGTTCTTCGGCCTCCGTGAAGACCGGTGGATGGGTCGCCATGAATTCTGAATACGAACTTCGTTGGGGCTGGCGTTGCCCATTGTCTTGGTGTCCTCCCTGATGGGACCCATTTGGCTGGACTAGCATCCGCAGCAACTCGGTTTGCTCGTCGCGCGAGCCGAGCACTGCGGCGAGAACCTCCGCAAGATTCCTTGGAAGTTCTGGCGGTGGAGGAGGTGGTTGCTGCTGCGTCGTGGTTTGCTCCGGAGGTGGAGACTCATCACCACGATCTTGACTCGGACCTCCCTCCTCTTGCGTTGAGCGTGTCCACACCATTCTGCATTCATATCATTCAGACGATCAGCACATGTTGGTTTAGCTCATCCAGTCGATACAACGTAATGCGAGAATGGAATAAGTAATGCGCATAACAATCACACATATGGATAAAGTATAAACTTTATGCAACATATACATCCCTGGACCGTGTCACACGATCGAGTTCCAAAGTATTGAACTTTATGGGTTAAAAGTTCATTTCGACCATCAGGGTCACCACGGGATGTCAAGTGTGTTAGCATGCGTAATTCCTCGCTATTGTACTGGACCCCAAACATGTACTAACTCGAACTTATATGTTGAATGCATAAACTTTTCGACTTCAACTCGCTGTTTTATAACAGCCGCTGGACATCGAAAGGTGAAACCTAGTTGTTTGGTTGAAAAATTTCAACATGGTGCCTTGTCCAGCTTCTGGTCCAGCTGACCAGTCTGGATAATCCAACAGTTTTGCCCACCTAGAGGCAAAATCTGGACTAGAGTTCAACAAAAAAGTTGTAGAACATTTCCTGTACTTTCCAACGGTGTTTTGCTTGACCCTTAGAAATTTTTCTACAGTAAGTTGTGGTCGAAATACAAAAAATTCCAGAGAGCATTTTTGGTCTGTCCTGTTTCTGGACAGTACATACTCCTCTGAGATTTTCATCCAGTTGGAGGGAGATTATGTTCTGGAACTCTACAGAAAAGTTGTAGAGAACTTCAAAACCTTTCCAGAATGGTATCCCACACCTCCAATGGTTCAACCAATCTTAAGTTGTGTCCTGTTCAAGTTCAGCAAAATTTCTGCCGAAAACAGGGGAGATTGTTCCTGAGTTTTTGAGATTGAATCTATACTCCCAATTGACTCTTAGTTCAATATAGGAGTTTACTAACCCCTAAATGAAATCATAAACTTCATTTTGACTCTTTTCTTTGAAAATAAACTTTTATGCAGTCTCGGTACTACGTTTCCTCACAAAAGAAAAAACCTAAACCGGTATTCCGGCATATATGTGTCAAATGGTGGAACTAAAGACGTCACTCACAAACGGTTTCTACACGTCATGTGCTAACGTGGTTAAGGTACCTGCAGAAGAACACACAATAATTGTGCACACAAGGGTTTTTAACATTGCAGGCAGTTCCATATCATAGTAAAAACATACGGTCTGTATCATCGCCATACGGATCGTCCTTAAGTCAAGCCACGTCTCAAGGTACATGGCCGTTTTTTCACATCACACGACGGGGAACCCGAGTAGAGCGTGAACGGGTCGTCACGGTTGGGAATTTTATCAACCCAACGGATACCACCTACTGCCTCATGACTGTTGAGGCACGCCGATGGCAAGCGCTGCGTATGGCCCTTTGAACATTGAACGTTCAAGAGTTGCATACTATCGTGTTGCTTACCACACGATGGGGTATTCTCACTTTTGGCTAAAGCACGCTGGAGAACAGCGTTTTCATATGCTCTCAGAACCATGGATAGGTTCAGAGACTCATATTCACTACCGTGCCAAGCCACGGTATAACCTTCCATACTATTACACATATGGCGAGTTAACGCAATTGATCCGCCTACGGTGGCGTACCTTACCTCTTACCTGACGTCGGAGCGTCGTTACAGAATGTATAACACATAAGTTAGTTTTTCCACCTTATATAACTACTACTATCATAGACCTTAGGTGGGCTTAATGACTAATTCTCACTCGACTACTTCTAAATATTCAAAATAGGCTCTTTTCGAGCGTGCTATTCCCAATGCGGCTCTGATACCACGACTATGGGGACCACCCTGTGGTTCACCCACTCCAGGATCGCGTAGGGTGGTGCTGTACGATGCGGCACCCAACAGCACACACGAAAAGAGTTAAGATCAACATACAACTTTTATTTGATATAAAACAGCGGAAGTATTATACATATATGGCATCTCATCCTAACTATGCAAAATTGCAGCTGTCCAGCCCGGGGACGCTACACGCTAGCAGCATGAAACCGGAGATCACGGCGGCGTGCAGGGCTCCAGCTCGGCCGTGTAACCCGACGGGGGCATCGCCTCGTCCTCGATCCCTCTTCATAACTTTCACCTGCACACATCTCAAATATTGCAACCGTGAGCACGATGGCTCAGCAAGGCTTAACCGTCTAGCCTAGGCATGGAATTCTACATGCAGGGATATGTAATATAGGAAAAAGGACTTTGCGTCAAAGACACGCCTATACGTTGATCCTTGCTTTCAGTTTTATAGCAGCAGATTCATGTGCCTTAGGCAGCCCTCACATCGGAAGTCCATAATCAAACAACAAACGCTTTCCTCCGATATGGTGATGCCCAAAGCGGAAAGTAAACTTAATTAGCTCTACATCTACAGCAGACATGGTTTCCAAAACATTAAGCTATCATCACAGCATATTATCATTCAACTGCCTTACTTCAATTCTTACTACGTCACGAAACAGTGAACAAGCGGTACTCAAATAACCGCGAGGGATGGTGATTGCAATTAGGAGACACCCGGACAACACGTTGCATACACCCACTTTCAGAAGCGTGGTTCCACACCCCTTCCTACTCTGTTGTATGCAACAACCTTTCAAAGGCAACCCAAATGCCGAACCGGTCCATCCGTAACGGGCAGGAGGTCCCCGCGTGGAGCGTGACTGTGCCCAACGGCAGATTTACACCTTGCTACCCATAACCCACTTCTATTTACGGTTGGGTAAGCCTTGACACCCAGGTTAACCATTTACATCGGTATCCTGCTTATGTCAGTATGTCATCCGGTACTGTTCGATACTTGTTCATCATGCCCGCACACGACTCGGTCCTCAATCGACACCAACAGGGCTACGCACGTGAGACCTCCGCTCACTGCTTCCTATCCCCCCTGCTGGGTCTCATTTTTCACCATTCTTAAGCCATTTTCTATTATGACCGAATCGTGTGATAAACCTTACCTCGCGAGTAGATTCCAACTACTCGAATTCTACCAAGGTCCTAAGCATATTAGCAGGGCTTTGTCTACTCGTCGGCTCTGTAAGCTAACAAACCCTTCATAGGATTTAAAAGATTATGCAAGTAGAGTTTCAATCACCTTAACTCTAATGCAAACATTCATCCTAGAGATAAGTGATACAAATAAAGAATTTTATAAAAGGTACTTAAGTGCAAACTGGGGCTTGCCTGGTTGCGAGCCAAACGGCAAGTTAGCTTCAGGTGGGAGGACGTCCAAGGGCTCCGGTGCGTCCTCAACTTCGGTCACTAAATGAAATGTAGCAAAATAGATGTATAAGTATTAAGGATTTATAAGAATTGAACTACTTTTCATAGCTACTGCTATTTAGGATCCTTAATTGGCTTTGGGATTTGTACAGTGGATACTAGACTCTCTAAGTATGATTTGAGTCAAATTTGGAGGCATGTCATTGCATAATGTAGTCTTTAAAATTCCTACAAGTACAATGCTTCTCTGAATTTTGAGCCCAAATCAGGAGCTTTGACATAGCTAATGGTGGAATATCTTATTAGGGTAAGTCTCCATGGTTCTAGCAAAATTTGTTTCACCATTTTTGGAGCTACCATCAGAGATATATGAATTTTTTGAAGTTGGACAGGAGTGCTGAAATAGTTTCTGTTTAAATTGGAATTCTCAAATAAAGGCTGAACTTGGGAAGGCCGTTTAGCCTATCAATTGAACTCCAATGAAGCCCAAATTTTTACTGGAGATCAGTAACTATGGAAAGGATTTGCTGCCCAAATTTGGGAATATTTCATAAAGAATTGCTCCTGTAATAAATCCCTAAAAGATTTATTAAAAACAATTCTACAGAAATTCCTGGGCATTTTCATAGCCTAAAATTGTTTATCTGTGAAGTACTCCTCATGAGGATTCCAACAAAATTGGTCTCACCCTTTTTGTAGTTTTCTACACAAAGTTATGAACTTGCAAAGATCAGCTAATTCCTGGAATTATTTCCCTAATAGAAACTTCAAATAATTGGGCTGGGCCCACTGTTTTAAATCGGACCAGTGAGATTTCGGCAACACTGGGGCTACGGTGTTTAACCCGTGCAGCCATATTAGATCCCGAGCCACAATTCGATCCGGCGCCTAACTAGTGCCACTGAGAGGTGGGGCAGGCCCTCACCTTCTTCTACCTCGCGCCCGGCCAGCCTCCTCGCCGGAGGAGCGACTGTGCCTCGCCGGAACGGCTGCCCCGTGCCTTAGACGGCTCAATCCTCACCGCCTGTGCCCAAAATCCGATGAGGAACACTCTGGTGAGCTCGGTGGCGGCGCTAAATGGCCGGAAATATCTCCCCGACGGTGGCAGCGGCAAACCTCACCCCGGCGCCGTCGTTCTCGCGTAGCAGGCGAGTATTCCGGTTGGGGAGAGCACCGCAAGCATCAGGGTGATGTGAGGAGCACGTTCTTGCACACAAAAGTGGGTGAAAACTCGTGCAAGGTGTAGCTCGACGGTGAACCGAACCATTTCAGCCGGCGGCGACGAATTCTCGTCGCTAGGGTCGCAGAGAGGATGGTTTGCGCCGTGCTTCAGCGTGGGGAGGCACTAGGGGATCTAGTAGCTGTGTCTAGGGCCGGGGACCCGATGATTCAGCGTGTGGAAAAAATTTATCGAAATGGTCTCGAGCTATCTTCCACGTGTATCGTCGGAAATCTCCAAATTCCGGCTAGCCGGCGGTGGTAAAGTATCAAAAGGCATCGGTATGAGAAACTAGACTTCGTGACGCACCTCTGGGTGGTTTCCCTCGCGCTGGGGAGGTCGGAGTTGGCTGGTAGATGGGGAACCACGGTGGCGATGTCGAGCTCTGTTTTCCTTCGGAGCAGAACGGTTCGGCGCCGGTATGAAGGGTCCGTCACAAGCTGGAGACTGTTGGAAAGCGTCGAGGAGGCTCCGGCGGAGCTGATGGTTAGTGCAGCTACGCGCAGGTGTCGTCGGAAGACGATCAACACCGGGAACCCGAGCGACTAGCCTAGAACAGCGGTTTTCACTCGCGTGCTCGAGCAGGGAAGGAGAAAACACGTCGGTGAACGACCGAGAGAGCAAGGGAGGTGGTGCTGGGGCTGTAGCACGAGCGGACGATCAAGTAGGCAGAAGAATCAGGAGGTGGCGCAGCGCACCTCAGGCGTGGGTCGGAACCGGGAGCTGTCGCGCCCCCGCTGTTTGACCGCAGTCGGCTGAGGCGGTAGCTCTTGTGTGTGGCTGACCAAGGGGTCCCACCATTTCTAATTCTTATCCAAATTTTCTCTGATATTTTACCCCAGCAACTCAACATTTAAGGCTAGACTTTCACACCAAGACAAGGTTTGAATTTGCTGAATTCAAATGGTTTGAATTCTGGTGTAAATTTTGAATTGTGTTTGACCCTTTGAATTTGAAATGGAGTTTGAATTCTCCACTTGGGTTTGTCCCAAACACATAGCAAACCAGCCCCAAAATTTCCAATTTTTGGCATGGCTGCTCATTCAAAGGTGGAGAACACATGTGTGAAACCCAATTTTCAAATGGAGGGAATTGGAATTTGAAACTGAATTTGAAATTCAGATTATAGGGCTTTTCCTTTTAATCCCAAATAAATATGAAAACTCCTCCAAATGAGCTGAAATTTGGAAGGGTGAATATTTGGACTATGCCAAGTTATGAATTTAGATCTCCATGTTTGGAAGTTTTGGGGAAGTCTAAATCCTCACTTTGAACTTACACCGTTATAATTCAAAGTTTTAATTCCCCTCATTTTTCTTAAGTGTACATGAGCTGAAAATTCTTGCTACCACTTTTTGCAGATTTTACGCTCAGAGCCTCCCACAAAATGGGCCCGGGGGCCACTGTCAGTACTCTGCAGATCGGGTACCCCCGCATAGTGGGTAAAGAATAGCCTAGGCCCCGCCCCCCTGCTGAGGTGGGCCCCAGCATAAGCCATGTGCTCTGGACCCCATGGTAGCCCTGGGGCTACCACGTGCGCTTGAACTCCGGAGCTGACACGTGCTCAGGGATCCGACCCAAAGCCTCCCCGCCAAGGTGAGGTCCGGAGCTGCCACGTGTCCCCGGCTCCGAGCCGCCTCCCCGCCGAGGATAGCTGTAGTGCTGACACGCGCCCCGGGCTCCGGTCTGGGCCTCCCTGCTGAGGTAAGGTCCGGAGCCGCCACGTATCCCTAGACACCAAGCCCATCGATGAGAACTCCATAGCCACCACGTGTGAGAGCCCGGCTCGGTAATCGCACTGGGTGGTGCCGTGCGATGCGGCACCTAACAGCATGCATGAAAAGAAGCTTAAGAACATATGAAACCATTTTGTTACTCAAGATAAGTTCTTTTACAATATATTGTACATACGCAGCAGAAATTAAAACTAGCTGGACAATCAAATCACTCTCGACCCTAACTACGCTGAAGAGAACTCGTTCAGCCCGTGAACGCTTCCTACTAGCTTAACCAAAGAAAGGCAGTGGCTAGGTTTCCGATGAGTGGAACAAACCGTGAGGTTCATCGTCTCACCGAACAACCCTCTTCATAGCAGGCATCCTGCTGTGACACCCGGTTCCGGAAATAGAACCAAGTGAATGCATATGTGTGCCTAGGATGTTCATCACACATACACATGTAATCCACAAACTAAATTCAGAATATAACCACGAATAAATAGGGTTTAAGTACTTTATTACAATGACTCAATGTCTCACTCATGAATGTCTATCTTATTCTTGTAGTGGAAGACTCTAAACGACAGCGGAAATAACTAAACAGCATGCTCCATCTTCGACTCCACATGCATGTTGACGGTAGTCCGCATGCCTAGTACTCCACATGTTCCTCGAAGTACTCTTCTCCTGTGGCTGATGTATATGTGGAAATGCAAGGGTGAGTACATGTCGTACTCAGCAAGTGCGGGAAAAGTATGACATGTAGCTTACAACAAGGTAGGAAATAAAAAGGGTCATTACAGCAAGCAAATTTTATTTCACAAACATGGTAAAAACAGCAACTATTTCTAGGTGAGATTTATCCCATCATAATGAAGTAATTCAGCAACATTCTCTCATCACAAGTCATCATTTATCAAGTCTCATCCAGCCATTAATCTTTCTCAAGTTCATCTCATGCTCATAAATATTCATAACCATCTCATATTCATGTAACCGAAACTAAACTCACTTTCATGACTCAAAACAGTCCCAAAACCAATCCCAATGGCCATACCATAACCATACTGGATAACCATCCCTAGTTTTCCCTCTAATCATGGAAGTTGGCCTGGTTCTTGTGACCGGAAGCACGGCTATCATGATAGTTTTACACTCTATAGAGGTGGCACCACTTCACCCACAAGTTCGTGATTTCGTCACCCGATGGCGACTGCAGAACCTCCATTATACCAGTACACAACCGTCGGTGTATGGCCAAGAGATCACAAAATAGCCTTTACAAAGGGGCTGCTAGATGTATGGACTCATTAAGGTTTCACCGGCAGGCTCGAATCACCATTCTCTCACCCACGGGCCCCCTCTTGTGTCATGCAGTTCCCAAGGCAGTCCTCCTCGACTCCCATTCCCTGCTCCATCCACGGTCCATAACAAGCTAGCAACATACCTAATTAATCAGCTAAGCCGCACCCATACTTGGCCTTGTGGTCACACTGTTTTCCTGGCATATTCTTGCATGAACCGATCCTTAGATCTATGGCAAGCACCACCATCTCATCTAGCAACATTCACGAACCAAACTTGGCTAGATCCCCCCGATTCCATGCCCATTATCATCACCAAGTTCTCATCTTAATTATTCATATGAGTGCAGTAGCTAAGCATGTTTTAATTTAGCTTCCCGTATCCCATAGATTAAGCGAAGCAAAAAGGAAAAACGACCATACCCGACTCAACAACTTTCCCGGCAACAAGGATGGTTTAACAAAACTAGTAAACTCCTATAAAAGGGTGTCCCATCAAGTTGACTCAAGAATACGAGTTTTCGCAAACAAAACAGTTTCAAAACATGGGATCAATATGGTCAAGGGGCACTTGCCTTGCTCCCATGGTTCTTGTTGTTCAAGCGTCTCGAAGCCTTGGTGCTGTAGTTCCTCGTAGATGGCCTCTTGAGCTTGTACTTCTACTCACGACCATGCACATACAAAATTTATAGTAATCAATCAACATGCACAAACTTTACTCAAGATGCAATGGGGTAGATGAATGCAAATCCTATGGTGCTGTTTTATTTAACCAGTTTGTACGTGTTCTTGCATGTTTTAACAGGCTTTCATGGGGTTTTGTGATGAACAAGGGTGCTGGGATCAAGTGTGGACGTGGTGATGATCTTGACTCAAGATCTAGATCAATTCCACCGTCAAAAATTGATCAAAACACGATCTGTCCACATGCAAAAGTTTCTGCTCGAAGGGGGTGAAGAAAACGGATGCGTAGAAACAGCGACGGCATCGTAAGATGGGTAACGAAGACCTACCTCACTTCCCTTTGGTGGCAGGGCCTTCCTCCTAGCAATGGCAGCAGCGGGGAATTTTTCTATGGAAAATTAGGGCAGGACAGATTGTCGGTTCTTTTCCGGCGACGGTGAGGCGTGACGGGGCTCGTCGGCGGGGCTCGACGACGGGTCCCGACGGCGGGGCTCACCGGCGGGGCTCGACGATGGGGCTCGTCGGCGGGGCTCACCGGTGGGGCTCACCGTCGACCGAACTCTGGCGAGGGGGGGGTGCCAACTCGGCGAGTTGGGGGCTAGGGCCTCCAAGTCGCCGACTTGGGAGGGGGAGAGGAGGGGGTCTGTGGCAAAAAGGGGGGGTTGGGTTCTATTTATAAGGGGGGGAGAGGGGAGAATTCTACTCCAATTAGAACTAAATCCTAACAAACTTTTCCCCATTTAATTTGGTGCGGCAGCAATGGGGGAAAATCCCCCAAATATGGGGAAAATTCCCCTTTTGGGGGGAATTGGGGAATTTGGAGATTTGGGGAAAATTTGGGGAAATTGGAATTGGCTCATTTCAGCTATCTTTTTCCCATTCCCCACCATTTCTATGTCACTTACTCCATTTCTATATTGCCTTTCTCCATTTCTATGCCCCATTCTCCATTTCTATATGCCCTTCTCCATTTCTATGGTTCCTTCCTCCATTTCTATGGTTCTTTCTCCATTTCTCTAGTTCTTTATCCATTTCTATAGTTC
Organism: Neostapfia colusana; assembly: GCA_030760725.1. NCBI lineage: Eukaryota > Viridiplantae > Streptophyta > Magnoliopsida > Poales > Poaceae > Neostapfia > Neostapfia colusana. Next base: position 38,142,563 of record JASWHV010000016.1, read on the forward strand.
TTTCTCTATTTCTATGGTTCCTTTCTCCATTTCCATGGTTCTTTCTCCATTTCTATAGTTCTTTCTCCATTTCTACTTCTTTTATAATGCTTCTCTACATGAAAAATGTGTGCAATGCATGGGAATGAATTTGAGGGTGTTACAAACCTACCCCCCTTAAACTGAATCTCGCCCTCGAGATTCGATAGAGTGGAGAATAGATGAGGGAATTCTGCCTTGAGGTCTTCCTCACGCTCCCATGTAGTTTCGGCTTCCGTGTGATGGTTCCATTGTACCTTGCACCAACGGATCACTTTGTTCCTCGTGACCCTCTCCTTTACGTCCAAGATTTTGACGGTGTGCTCCACGTAGGTCAGATCCTATTGAAGCTCGAGCTCATCCATCGGTACTTGTTCTTCCGGTACTCTTAAGCACTTCTTGAGTTGGGATACGTGAAACACGTCGTGTACGTCGGAGAGGTGCGTTGGCAGCTCTAGTTGATAGGCTACTTCTCCTGGCTTGCCCAAAATCTTGAATGGCCCGATATAGCAAGGTGCTAACTTGCCTTTGACGTTAAACCTTCGTTGGCCTCGGATAGGCGATACCTTAAGATACACGAAGTCTCCCACATCGAAGGTCAATCTCCTTCGCCTATTGTCCGCATAACCTTTTTGTCGTGATTGAGTGGCTTTCAAGTTTTCACGTATCGTTTGGACTTGCTTTTTAGCGTCTTGCAGCACTTCGTGTCCAAACACTTGGCTTTCTTCGGTCTCATTCTAGAACAGTGGCGTTCTACACCGTCTACCGTACAATATTTCGAAAGGTGACATCTTCAAACTGGCTTGGTAGCTTTTGTTGTATGAGAATTCAGCATAAGGCAAGCTCCTATTCCAACTACGCCCATGTTTCAAGGCGCAAGATCTCAACATGTCTTCGAAGATTTGATTTGTCCTCTCAGTTTGCCCGTCAGTTTGCGGGTGAGAAGCGGAGCTGAAATCCAGTCGTGTACCCATAGCTTCATGCAGCTTATTCCAGAACCTAGAGGTAAATTGAGAACCCTGATCTGAAACTATCCTCTTCAGAACTCCATGGCGAAACACGATTTGCTCTATATACAGCTCGGCTAGTTGTGCAACGCTGTACTTGATTCTAACAGGAAGGAAATGGGCTGTTTTCATCAATCGGTCCACGATAACCCAAATAGAGTCGTAACCCGATTGAGTACTTGGAAATCCGACGATGAAATCCATGCTGATGTCTTCCTACTTCCACTCGGGTACATTCAATGGCTGCAACAGTCCAGCAGGTCTTTGATGTTCGGCCTTCACCCGTTGGCACGTATCGCATAAGGCAACATATTCAGCTATGCCCCGTTTCATACCATCCCACCAATAACAAGATTTCAGGTCCTTGTACATCTTTGTACAGCCAGGGTGTATGGAATAAGGTGAGTCATGTGCCTCCTTTAATATCGTGTCGTGGATGTGCTTCACGTTAGGCACACAAATCCTTTTCCCTAACCAAAGCGTGCCTTTCCCGTCTTCCTTGGAATCCTTTTCTATGCCTTGTCGGATTCTTTCCTTGATTTCCTGATCCGTTGCTTGACCATCTCGTATCTCTTGCTCCAGCGAAGAATTGAGTTCTATCACTTCCATCTCGTTCAAGAACCCGAGACATAACTGTTGGAACTCCTTGCGCAGCTTCGGTGTCAGCTCCCTTTCGGCTCAACGCATAAGCTACTACATTGGCCTTTCTGGGGTGATAATTGATTCCAACATCATAATCCTTGATGAGTTCCAACCATCGACGTTGCCTCAAATTCAGATCCGTTTGTGTGAATATATACTTGAGGCTTTTGTGATCCGTATAGATCTCACATCGGTGGCCAAGGATATAATGCCTCCAAATCTTCAAGGCATGTACCACGGCTGCAAGTTCCAAGTCATGTGTGGGGTAATTCAGCTCGTGTTTCTTTAGTTTCCTTGACGCATAGGTTACCACTTTTCCTTCTTGCATGAGCACACATCCAAGCCCTTGTCTTCATGCGTCACAATATATGTCGAAGCTCTTGCTCACGTCCGGCAATACCAAAACCGGTGCTGTGGTTAATCTTTTCTTGAGCTCCTCAAAGCTTTCTTGGCACACTGGTGTCCACTGAAATGCTTTTCCCTTCATTAGCAATTCAGTCATAGGCTTTGCTATTTTGGAGAAATCATTGATGAATCGGCGGTAGTATCCAGCCATCCCAAGGAAAATCCGAATATCTCTCACATTCTGCGGTTGGTTCCACTTTAAAACGTCTCCCACTTTTCCGGGATCAACCGATACTCCTCCCTCGGAGATGATGTGGCCTAGGAACGATATCTCCTTTAGCTAAAATTGACACTTGCTGAACTTGGCATACAATTGATGCTCTCGCAGTTTCTGCAATGTCAATCTCAAGTGTTCTTCATGTTCTTCCTCGCTTTTCGAATACACAATTATATCATCGATGAAAACCACGACGAACTTGTCCAAGTACTCCATGGAGACCTTATTCATGAGGTACATAAAGTATGCGGGTGCATTCGTTAACCCAAAAGACATACGGGTATATTCATACGAACCATACCGTGTTCGAAACGCAGTCTTGCGTATGTCGGGGGGCTTAATGTTCAGCTGGAAGTATCCCGACCGAAGATCAATCTTGGAGAAATTTCAAGCATCTTTCATTTGGTCGAACAGGTCCTCTATACGGGGCAGCGGGTATTTATTCTTGATCGTCACCTCATTGAGAGACCTATAATCCACACACATCCTTTGGGTCCCATCCTTCTTGTCTACGGAGAGCACGGAGGCTCCCCATGGTGACGAGCTTGGGCGTATAAAACCCTTTTCTAGCTGCTCCTGAATTTGCTTCTTAAGTTCCACTAGTTCATTAGCGGGCATCCTATACGGCCTCTTCGCTATAGGTGCAGTTCCGGGTACTAAATCAATAGCAAATTCAATGTCCCGGTCAGGTGGCATACCTGAGAGTTCTTCCGGAAACACATCTGAAAATTCATGAACCACTGGAATGCTTTCCAATGTTTCTTCTTCGACGTGGTTCAATGCTGCCTTCTCGGTTGCCGGTTGGGCTGACTCAAACTCAATACGAGTACCGTGCTCACTTGTCAATTGCACGATCCTCTCAGCACATTAAATCACTCCATTGTGCTTGCTTAGACAATCCATTCCAAGTATTATGTCAATCCCTTGGGAATCCAAGACAATAACGTTGGCAAGAAAGTCTACCCCCTTATTTTAAGGCTTATTTTCGGACATTGTATTAGATAGAATTCAGATTTGACTTTCCAACTATATGCATCAAGGTGTATGAACTATGCAACTCCTTTACTAATTTCAGCCTATATGAGGATGTGAACAAGTGCCAAAGCATATCACATCTCTCTACTATGTGTGGATGTGGACATTCGCTGAAGCGTCCCACAACTCACACCAGCACAAAACACAAGCAATCATCACAAAGGTTCAACACACCACTCTTATTCAAGCTACCACGATTTAAACGTTCCTATTACAGCTTATTCAATGGGAATCCTAAACTTAATCATGTGAACTGGTGCTGTTCTCGCCGTGTGACGGGGGTGGTCCATACATGGGCGCACGCCATGGTGAGTCGGTAGTCCATGTGGGGTTAGATGACGCTGGTGCTCCATTCGATCCTGCGTTGGCACGAGTCTCCTCTTGTTTCTCTAGCAAATACAGCTTCTTACGGAGGTAACGGATCTCTTCTTGTGCAGTTGCATAGCGGTTTCCTAACTCCACGAGCAACCTCTGAGACTTGTCAGCAGCCTGTGGGTTGGAAAGGGCTGTTACATGGGGTCCAATGATATCCCTTGTACCACTCTTCCGACATGGGTGCAGCTCAAAAGTGGTGCACTCAAGCTACTCATGGAAGGCGTAGCACAGTCCGGTGAGTGCTTCCCATGCAGCATCATTGATAGCTTCTGCCCTTGTAGCTCTCCATGTGGGTGCGAAGTGCCGGGTGACAACCCTACCATTAGATAGGATGGTTACTTCAGTCTTCCACTCTTTATGTCCGAGACTAGGGGCTTTCTTGAGAAGATACTCCGTGTGACACCCGGTTCCGAAAACAGAATCAACTTAATGCATATGTGTGCCCAGTATGTTCATCACACATACACATGTAATCCACAAACTGAATTCAGAATATAACCACGAATAAATAGTTAAGTACTTTATTAAATCGACTAATTGTCTCACTCATGATTGTCTATCTTATTATTGCAACGGAAGTCTCTAAACGACAGCGGAAATAACTAAATATCAGCGGCTCCATCTTCAACTCTACAGGCATGTTGACGGTAGTTCACACGCCTAGTACTCCACATGATCCTTGAAGTACTCTTCTCCTGTAGCTGATGTTTATGTGATAATGCAAGGGTGAGTACATGTCGTATTCAGCAAGTACCAGAAAAGTATGACATGTAGCTTACAACAAGGTAGGAATAAAAAGGCTCATTGCAGCAAGCAAATTTTATTTCACAAACATGATAAAAAACAGCAACTACTTCTGTGTGAGTTTAATCCCATCAAAACCACATTATATAAGCAACTTTCCTTCATCATAATTCACCATTTATCATGTCTCAACTTTCCCGGCGACAAGGAGGGTTAACAAAACTAGTAAACTCCTATAAAAAGGTGTCACATCAAGTTGACTCAAGCATACACGTTTTCGCAAACAAAACAGTTTCAAAACATGGGATCAATATGGTCAAGGGGCACTTGCCTTGCTCCCGTGGCTCTTGTTGCTTAAGCGTCTCGAAGTCTTGGTGCTGTAGTTCTTAGTAGATGGCCTCTTGAGCTTGTCCTTCTACTCACGACCACACACACACAAAACTTACAGTAATCAATCATCATGCACAAACTCTACTCAAGATGCAATGGAGTAGATGGATGCAAATCCTATGGTGCTGTTTTATTAAACCAGTTTGTACATGTTCTTGCATGTTTTAATGGGCTTTCATGGGGTTTTATGATGAACAATGGTGTAGGGATCAAGTGTGGACGTGGTGATGATCTTGACCCAAGATCTAGATCAATTCCACCATCAAAAACCGATCAAAACGTGATCTGTCCACACGAAAAAGTTTCTGTTCGAAGGGAGCGAAGAAAACAGATGCGTAGAAACGGCGACGACGTTGTAAGATGGGTAACGAAGACCTACCTCGCTTCCCTTTGATGACAGGGCCTTCCTCCTGGCAATGGCAGCAGCGGGGGCTCACCGGCGACTGAACTCCGGTGAGGGGGTCTAACTCGGCGAGTTAGGGGCTAGGGCCTCTAAGTCGCTGACTTGGGAGGTGGAGAAAAAGAAGAAAGGGGTTGCGGCCAAAGGGGGGTTTTGGGTTCTTTTTATAAGGGGAAAAAGAGGAGTCCTACTCAAATTGGAGCTCAAATAAGAGTCCAACTCAACTTTGGATCTCAACAAACTTATCTCCAATTGATTTGGTGCGGCAGCAATATGAGGGAATTTAGAAATTTTTGGGGAGATTGTGTCGGTACCCTCAGTACCGTGTACCCTCGCGCAGAGGAGAAAAACCCCTAAGGGACTCGCCCGCAGGGGCGAGCTCCGAGAGCGCCACGTGTCCAGAGGGGCCGGGCCTCTCTTCTCCTCAGAGGCGAGCTCCGAGGGCGCCACGTGTCTCGTAAGGCTGGACCTCCCTTCTCCTCAGAGGTGAGCTTCGAGGGTGCCATGTGTCCAGCAGGGCGGACCTCCCTTCTCCTCAGAGGCGAGCTCCGAGGGCGCCATGTGTCCAGCGGGGTGGACCTCCCTTCTCCTCAGAGGCGAGCTCCGAGGGCGACACGTGTCCAGTGGCCGGACCTCCCTTCTCCTCATAGGCGAGCTCCGAGGGCGACATGTGTCCAGCGGCCGGACCTCACCCCTTCTGCAGGGATGAGCTCCGAAGGCGCCATGTGTCCATCGGCTGGACCTCACCCCTTCCGCAGGGATGAGCTTCGAAGGCGCCAGCCGGGGGACGTGTCGACAGCACACTTCAACAAATTAGAATTGGCTTATTTCAACTATCTTTTTCCCATTCCCCACCATTTATACGGTTCTTTTCTCCATTTCTACTTCCTTTATAATGTTTCTCTATATGAAAAATGTATGCAATGCATGGAGATGAATTTGAGGGTGTTACAAACCTACCCCTCTTATACTGAATCTCGCCCTCGAGATTTGATAGAGTAGAGAATAGATGAGGGAATTCTGCCTTGAGGTCTTCCTCACACTCCCATGTAGTTTCGGCTTCTCGTGTGATGGATCCATTGTACCTTGCACCAATGTATCACTTTGTTCCTCGTGACCCTTTCCTTCACGTCCAAAATTTGGACGGGGTGCTCCACATAGGTCAGATCCTCTTGAAGCTCGAGCTCATCCATCGGTACTTGTTCTTCTGGTACTCTTAAGCACTTCTTGAGTTGGGATACGTGAAATACGTCGTGTAAGTCAGAGAGGTGCGTTGGCATCTCTAGTTGATAGGCTACTTCTCCTCGCTTGCCCAAAATCCTAAATGGCCCGATGTAGCGAGGTGCTAATTTGCCCTTGACGTTGAACCATCGTTGGCCTCGGATAGGCAATACCTTAAGGTACACGAAGTCTCCTACTTCAAAGGTCAATATTCTTCCCCTATTGTCCGCATAACCTTTTTTTCGTGACTGAGCAGCCTTCAAATTTTCTCGTATCGTTTGGACTTGCTTTTCGGCGTCTTGCAGCACTTTGGGTCCAAACACTTGGCTATCTCCGGTCTCATTCCAGAACAGCGTGTAAAGGTCCCAAAAGCATAAATACAAAGAAACTTGAGTTTGCACAAATGTTGGTGTCATGTGTATGAAAAAGGGGACTGGTTTAAACTTTTTTCACATATGATAACACATGAGAGATTCTTTCTAAACAAACTTAGGGTTGCTTGCATGTTTGGATCCTAGGTGGATTAAACCCACAAAATTGAAGCACTCACGTGCAATGGAAAGGTTTAAAAATCAGGAGTTTGAATTAAATGTTAAACTCAAATTTCAAATGAGGGAGGACACAATGGTAATTCAAACTGTTGTGTTCAAACTCTTGTTTGCAGCAGCTAACACAAGAATCAAATTGCATATTTGGATTCCTTAGGTCCAAATTAGTGGGTAGGCAAAGTTTCATTAATTTTTGAAAAGGTTTGCTACCCATTTTTCCAAAAAGGATTTAAATGTGCAAAGAATTCAAATATACATTTGAATTTGGATGGAATTTGTCCAACTATCCAAATGCAGCTCATTTTTCAACTCCAAACATTTGAATTGGTCACTTGCCAAATTTTGGAGATCTTTTGAGGGATGAGAAGAGACTGCTTGGTGGGACCCACATGTCATTGGGGAGGTTAAAATTGCAAAAAGATCTGCAGTCTTCAGGGTTAAGTTTTCTCACTCGAGCAGAGCCGAGGTTCCACCGTGCAACACCGGGAGGCACCGAGCGACACCTCCTGCTGCGTCTTCCCTTGTGCTGGCGAGCGGTTCTCTCCGTCCTCACCCCCCAGCCACAGTCAGCGGTGCCACTACACCGAGAAACCCTCTGTTCTCTTGCTCTCACGCGCTAAAGAAACAGAGAAGGCGCCGCCGTGGCTTAATCGATCGGGAACTGGTTCCTCTCGCGTGCAAACCGCGGCAACCCAGCAAAACAGCACCACCGGACCTCCCACGACCACCTTACACCATCCTCATGCGGTGTAAGCCACAACCACCCGAGAGCTTCGTGTTTTTGCGGCGTCCGAAAGAAGCCGAGTGGAGGTGCTCTCGGGGACAGCTCGGCAGAGAGCTTTTCACGGCCGAGCAAGAGTGGTTTTGGACGAGCGAAGACTCCACACTGCTCACCTCCAAATCTTGAGCCAAGTGATTGATCGTCACCGCAGGATTTCACGGTTTTCTCTCGGCCAGTGCAAAGCCACCCCCAGGTACAAAATCTTCAAATTCCCAATTTCTATTTGCTTAGAGCCCACCAAACTGCACTCACAGGAGCTAGACATGACGGCGCCCAAGTTTGCTTCTCAACCCTAGCTTGATCACGGTTGTAGCTGGCGTATTTGACAATTTTCCGACGGCGGTTATGGTGGGGAGAATCGGGCTCACGATGAAAGCTATGTTAGAGCCATCTCCGGGCCGTTTCACCACCAGGACGATCTTCCCTAGCATCCACCGGTGCTGTAGCATCGTTTCACCGAGCTTTTGGCAGGCTAGGATAGCTGGCCGACGGTACTGAAGGTGAGCCGAGCCGCCGCACCGTCGCCGGCTATGTTAGAGCCACCACCGGTTGGGGGAAGTGGTTCCATCGTGTTCAGCGTATGGAATTGGGCCCTAGCGTCGAGGGAGAACGCGGGAGCTGGTCGGGCGATGAGGTTCAGTGTTTTCTCCGGCGAGCCTGGCGGCGCGCGGGCGCGGGAGCGAGAGGTAGAAGACGAAGTGGCCGGGCCCACATGTCAGCCACTCAGTGAACCGGTGTGGGCGGGATCGCCTGTGACAGTGCGGGAAATAGCCCTGTGGTCCTGTGTGGTTTAGCTGAGGAGTTGACACGTGTTGGCCAGACCTGCTGTCAGAGATTTGAACTTTTTCCGGTTAATATGAATTCCAGAATTTCCCCAAACTTTAGAACCTCATAAATTTTGCTAGGAAGCTCCAAATTTAGTGATTCAAATTGGGTTGGATTCATATAGAAAATATATATCCATATATGCAACCCAATTTGTATGAAACCCATTATTTAATTCTGGAAAGTTCTTTAAAGCTTTTCAGAAAAAGAAATTTACAGGGAGTTTGGTTTATCCAAAAATCCTCAAATTGTGCCAGAATATTCCTTAGGATGTTAGTGAACTCCTGTAAAATTTCAGCTCATTTGGAGTTGATTTGAGTCGGGCAATTCAGATTTGAAGTTGCTGTGTTCAATTGAATACAGAAAAATTTTCAGAGAATTTCCAAAACTAGGAAATTCAGTTCTGGGTAAGTCATAGCTCCAAAAATCCTAGGAAACTTCGTGCATGCTCCCTGAGCTATGTTGGAAATTGTAGTTCACTTGAATTTGCATGAAAGTGCAAGTTTATTCAGAATTAATTTCCTTTTTCCTAAATGCTTAATGAATTGTTCTGAGTGATCTACTGATTGAAAAATTCTAAATTTTGGTCCAAACTACTCTCTTGTGAAAAGGAACTCGCAAGAAAATTTTCAGCTCCATTGGAGCTTTGGATCATCACTGTTCTATTCAACCTATTTAGAGGAGTAACACACAAGTGATAAAATGCACTTATCACTTGATCATAGTGCTTAACCCCAAACCACTAGCACAAGCGTCATTTTAAATTCTTAAACAGAGTTCCAGATTTTAAACTTGCCATTAGAACTTGTTAGTAAAATCTTTACAATTAAATCCATATGCATATTCATAACATGTAGCATCTACGTGAAGTATTTGAAGTCATCGGAGTGGAAATCAAGGAAGGAGGAAAGCACTTGATCAAGCCAAGTGATCTTCACTAACTGAACTTCATATATATAAGTCCCCTGCAAAACAATGGCAAGCCCCGGTTTGCATCAAAACTTACAAGTTTTTATTTGTATTCACTTTATATGGTCTAGTAGTTTGTTTATTGCATTAAGTTTAGATGGTATGATGCTCCAAATGCATGACCCAGAAAACCCTAGAGTACAATGTAGAGTAGTTTATCAATTGATTATAACTGCTGATCTCAAGTTAACAAAAGTGGATTAAAAGAGGCATAACTCGAGTAGGCATTTTCCTGCTCGTGAACCAGGATTAAGGGGGATCAATTGGAAGAGATGGGAATTGATCCTCATAGTTGGGAATGGAGACCGGGCAGTGGATGGAAGGATCAAGGACGTGGTCCTGTGAAACTATTCTATGTCTGAGTCGATTAAGGCCCGTTCTCGTGTGCGGCCCGTTGGACAAGTTTGAGTTGTGTACCGGATGCATACTGGCTATATGGGACCCAGGAAACCGATGTAACATTTAACCTGGGTGTCAAGGCATACCTCACCGTCTGATGCAGAAGCTGAAAGGATAGAGAAGTCGGCTCTACGAGGGTTTGCCGTAGTGAGACTTAATCCCAATCGGTGCGACCGGTTCGACATTTGGGTGTCGTGTGAAAGGTTGCCACGTACGACATCAGTTATGGTTGCTGTGTGCAACGTCGAGTACGGACGTATGTGTCATGTCAGCCGGGTGTTTTTGATTACAATCACCGTCGCTCGCAGTAGTGAGCATACTTGTTCTCTGCGTCGTGACATAGTAATAAACTGGGAAAACCTTAATATGCTTCGTGAGTAATCCTCATAATGGAGATGAGGAATGATCAACACTTTTCACTAAATTTAATTTCCACCTTGGGATAGTAGCGTCGAGGCAAAGCTTTTCTTGTTTGATTGTGGAGTCTCGACGTTAATGGCGCAAGGTCCGTATGAGTCTAGGGTAGCTCACTAAAGTTACTTTCACCTCGGGCAAGTGACATCGAGATGAAGCGTTTCTTGTTTGATTGTGGAGTATCGATGTAAATTGTGCGAAGGCTATAAAAGTTGCTTAAAATTGAAGTAAGGACTCTCCTTTAGCTCAAGTTCATCTTTTGTGCAAACTTCTAAATTCAGCCCTCTATTTTCAGCATGTAGAGTTTCATGACTAGGGTGACGGTGAAGTCTTGCTGAGCTTCGTGCTCATGGATACTGCATAAGTTGTTTTTCAGGTAATAACTATACGCTGATATGTACGGATGTCCGATGAGACTCGGAACTCTCCGAGTGGTGAACTCATGGAAACTCCTGCCGCTGCTATTGTGATAGTGTTGCTAGCGAGAAGGGTCCGCGGGCTGGACACCTTCTCTGTTGCTTAGCATAGGTATGAGACGTGAGTTGTAATAGTCTTCCGCTGTAGATTATTTTTAGAAGTATTTGTAAAATTTACACTTTGTAAGATTCCGCATGATTTATGTAATATGATGCTTTATTATGTGTGTTGTTGGGTGCCGCATCGCACGGCACCACCCAATGCGATTCTCGGGCGAGCGGCACGGCCCCGTGATCGGGATCGGGCCCTCACAGCGTGGTATCAGAGCCGCATTGGTAATAGCGCACAAAATAAGGATCGTATTATGACAAAAACTTAGGATACGATGAGTAAACGGTATTAGGCCCACATAAAGACTATAATAGTATAGTTACTTAAAGTGGCATGACTAACATACTTGTTATAATTCTGAATTTTGATTATGTAACAACGCACCTACGCTCAGGTAGGCATGGTAAGGAACGTCACCGCAAGCGGTTCAATTTCCCCCTGACGAGGAATGTGGTTCAGGGATAGGTCTCACAGCTTGGTGTGAGACGTTAATATGAAACTCTTGAACTCTTCATGTTCCTGAGTTCATATAAAACGCTGATCCCTAGCGTGCATTAGGCAAGTAAGTGGAGACCCCAACGTGTGGTCAGTAACGCGATAGTGTGTTCTTCTGGAAATAGCCTAGGAGGACATACGCAGCGCTTGCCATCGGCGTGCCCTGCAGGGCAGTATATGGTATCTGTCGAAGTGTGTAGCCGACACTTCCCCCGGGCCTGCTCTGGGCAGCCCGTGGAGGTTCTTTTTCGGAGGGGCTAGTCACTCGCGGAGAGCTTCAACGTTAGGGACGATTGAGGGAGAAGCTTGACACGGGGATTTTTACGTGGTTCAGGCCGCCGGAGCGTAAAACCCTACGTCCACGGTGAGCTGAGTTGCTCGCTGTATTGCTTGCTGCTCAGAACCGGAGTCCTGAGCTTGAGGGTGTGAGATGTCGAATGGCTAGAGTGCGAGAGTGCGTAAGAGGCGAAGCCTTGCTAACGTCGCCTACCCGAGCCTTTTATAGTCCAAGGCTTGGGTGGCTTACAAGGTGGGCCCGGGACCCAACAGGTGGTCCCGGGGAGATTGCCTGTCATCTACCGTATCCGCAGTTATGCCGGTAGTTGTCTCTGGTGAAGGCTTCCGAGTCTTTGTTCTGCCGCCCTGCCCATGCCGCAAGCTACTCGTAGTGGTTGATGATGGCAGGGGCGGCAGGGAATGTCTTGTCGCTGTGTTTATTGGCGGGCAGGCTCTGACACGACGCGCCAGTCTGCGATGTGACTGGGCGCAATGGGACCTGACAGAGGCGTGCTCCGCGTCTTGGGAAGGCGCGGGCCTTGAATACCTTGTACGGGCAAGGTATGGCGCGTCTTTACTCCTGCTGCCTACCGCGCGGGGGCAGGCAGCGTTGCTCTGCTGGCCACGTGGCGGGCCCGGAGCTCTCCTCTGAGGAGAGGGAGGTCCGGCCCGCGGGACACGTGGAGCCCTCGGAGCTCTCCCCACGGAGGGGAGAGGTCCGGCTTCTGCTGGCCATGTGGCGGGCCCAGAGCTCTCCTCTAAGGAGAGGGAGGTCCGGCCCTGTAGGACACTCGGAGCCTCCAGAGCTTTCCCCGTGGAGGGGGGAGGTCCGGCTCAGTTGGCCACGTGGCGGGCTCGGAGCTCTCCTCTGAGGATAGGGAGGTCCGGCCCCGCTAGACACGTGGCGCCTTTGGAGCTCTCCCTGCGGAGAAGGGCGAGGTCCTTAGGCATTTCCCCCTGTGCGCTGGGATACCCCGTATCGAGCGTACCGACAGTATCTGTTGGGTTGATACAATTCCAAACCGTGATGACCTGTTCGCGCTCTACTCGGGTTCCCCGTCGTGTGGTGTGAAAACGCGACCGTGTACCTTTTGACGTGGCTTTACTCAAGGACAGCCCGTATGGAAATGATACGGGGCGTATGTTTTTAGTATGATATGGAACTGCCTGAAATGAGAAAACCTATGTGTGCATCATCATTGAATGTTCTTCTGCAGGTACTAACCACGTACGTACCCCGTGTAGTACACGTGTGCGAGAGACCGTTTAGTGCATGTCGAAGTGTGTTGTCGACACTTCCCCCGGGCCTGCTCTAGGCAGCCCATGGAGGTTCTTTTTCGGAGGGGCTAGTCACTCACGGAGAGCTTACGCGTTAGGGACGATGGAAGGAGAAGCTTGACACAGAGATTTTTATGTGGTTCAGGCCGCCGGAGCGTAAAACCCTACGTCCACAGTGAGCAGAGGTGCTCGTTGTATTGCTTGGAGCTCAGAATAGGAGTCCTGAGCTTGAGGATGACCTGAGTGCTAGAATGTCTAGGGAGCAAATCGCTGAGGTGTGAACCCCATCTAAGGTCGCTTACCAAAGCTTTTTATAGTCCAAGGCTTGGGTGGCTTACAAGGTGGGCCCGGGACCCGACATGTGGTCTCGGGGAGATTGCCTGCCATCTACCGTATACTGCAGTTACGCCGGTAGTTGTCTCTGGCAAAGGCTTCTGGGTCTTTGTTCTGCTGCCCTGCCCATGCCGCAAGCTAGTCGTAGTGGTTTATGATGGCAGGGGTGGCAGGGGATAACTTGTCGCTGTGTTTATTGGCGTACAACCTCTGACGCGGCGTGCCAGTCTTCACTGCGACGTGACTGGGCGCAACGGCACCTGACAGAGGCGTGCTCCGTATCTCCACGCCTTGGGAAGGCGCGGGTCTTGAATACCTTGTACGGGCAAGGTATGGCGCATCTTTACTCTTGCTGCCTACCGCACGGGGTCAGGTAGTGCGGCTCTTCTGGCCACATGGCGAGCCCGGAGCCCTCCTCTGAGGAGAGGGTAGTCCGGCCCCGCTGGACACGTGGAGCCTTCGGAGCTCTCCCCGCGGTGGGGGGTGGTCCAGCTCTGCTGGCCACATGGCAGGCCCGGAGCTCTCCTCTGAGGAGAGGGAGGTCCGGCCCCGCTGGACACGTAGAGCCTTCGGAGCTCTCCCCGCAGAGGGGGGGAGGTCCGGCTCTGCTGGCCACGTGGCGGGCCCGGAGCTCTCCTCTGAGGAGAGGGACGTCCGGCCCTGCTGGACACGTGGAGCCTTCGGAGCCCTCCCCGCGGAGGGGGAGGTCCGGCTCTGTTGGCCACGTGGCGGGCCCAGAGCTTTGCTCTGAGGAAAGGGAGGTCTGGCTACGTGAGACACGTGGCGCCTTCGGAGCTCTCCCTGCAGAGAAGGGCGAGGTCCTTAGGCAGTTTCCCCCTGTGCGCGGGGGTACCCCATATTGTGGGTACCGACAGTGGCCGCCGGGCCTATCTTGGGAGCAAGCCCGATGTGGGGCCCCTGTCTCTTCAACTCCGCGCACCTTTTCGAAGACCCGCTTTGACTGCTGCCGGAGCACGAACTGTCGTGGGATCGTGGGAGCGTGTGCCCTGCTTGATGGCTGCTTTTACTGCGGTGGTTCCCAAGGCTGCCACTTCTGCACGTCGCAGCGCCTTTTTGGGAACCGCCGAAGTGTCCCGCCGGATTGACTTCTCGGGAGACTGACTTCTTGGCCCACCGCTTCTGCTGGACGGCTCGGGCCCACTTGTCATTGACGCTTGGTCTTGAAGATGAAGCGGTTGTCCAAGCAGTGCATTCGAAGAGTTTCGAATCAATTTGAATCGAGTATGGGAAATATAAAAGGGGATCTTATCTGCATCGCAGGCTTCCCTTCGCACTTCCCTGAGCTTGAACCTTCCTTGTTCTCTGAGTTCTTGCGCCCTTGTCTTCCAAGTTCTTGAGCTTCTGTTGGTCATGGTTTCCAACCTGCCAGAGAAGAAGCGCGCCCGATCCCCTCCGACGGCGTCGTTCGCACCAAGCCAGGGGACCAGGGTATCTTCACATCCTCCTTCTGGGGGTGTTAGTTCGTCGGGTGGCGACCCCAAGAGGTCTCGGGCGTTCCATTCCGACGAGACTCCCCTAGGACAGCAGCAATCCGAGGGCCCCGGGCAGCCCGCCCTCCTTCTTCAGGCAGTGGAGCTTCGAGGGGGGATGCCAGTGCTGCGATGCCCGGGGGCGTGCCCAGGGCTCAGGCGCCCCGGCCAACGCACGCCCCGGCGGCAGGCTCCGGCGGCTCTACCCCAGCTCGGAAGCTGGGGCTCCGTTCCCGTTGGAGCGTCCGCGTCCCTCGGGATTCATCGGCTACCGGGGGCGAGTCTGTTCCCCGGTCATCTCTGGCTGGCGGAGGATCCGCGCCGCAGCATCCAGGAACTGCAGCAGCTTCGCCGACCCCTAGGCCAGCACAGGCCTCATCTGTGCCGGCTGGAACAACTCCCGTGACGGCGGCAGTAGCTCCCGTCCGTCCTCCGTCGCCAACTCAGAAGCCGGCGACTGCCGAGGGCTCGGCGGGGCCGACTGACGGCGCTCAGCCCTCCGGTGCTGAGGAGGTGGTGGGAGCGGCTTCTGGCCCTCCTGCGGGCAGCGAGCAGGGGCGCATCGAAAGCGGTCCTGCTTCGGCGCCTGTTTCTCCAGATCAGCGCCTTGTCGCGGTCCCTGCTGCAGCGCAATCGTCTCCTTCTGAGGACGATGTGATGGAGGAAGTTGGGGGTGCGGCTTCGGCCTCTGCCGCTCCGCTGCCCCTGGTGGACGCCTTGGACCTTGCTCAGACGAGCGTCAGACAGGTCCTGGCCGCGCTTGAGAGTGAGCGGGAGGCAAAGGCTGAGGAGAGGAATCGCCTCCTCAGCTGGGGGCACCTCTTGAGGCAGCGGACCCAGGAGGTCAGGGCGAAGCTCGACTCGAGGCGGGCGAAGCTTGACGCCATAGAGGTGCTCCTCGACGCTCAGAAGAGGGCTGTCAACCGCCTGGATTCCGAAACTCGGCAGCTTCACCAGAAGGCTCGCGAGGCTTATGCCGAGGCCGAGGCACACTCCTCTGCCCTGGAGGAGCTGCGGCTGAAGCTGGTGCGCCGCGAGCGCGTCATCGCGGACCGGGAGCGCGCCTTGGCGGCTGAGGCAAAGAAAGTTTCCACACAGCTGGTGGCTGGCGAGGGTGACCTGAGGGCCCGAGCCAAGGAGCTGGAGACTCGGGAGGCCGCTCTGGTCGCGAGGGAGGAGCAGGTCTCCCGGGAGCGTCAGGCGGTGCTGGATCGGGAGCTGGCAGCCGATATCCGGGCATCGGAGTTGGAGCGGCTCGCCCAGGGTCTCCAGCTTCGGGAAGATTCTCTGGCGGCTAAGGAGAAGAAGTTCTCCATGGAGGGTCCTGACGCCCTTCTGGCAATCCGCCAAGAGATGGAGGAGCTCCAGGCTTCACGGTCCGTCGAGGCCCGTGCAGTTTGGAGCTTTGTCGACCAGGTAGGATCCGCCCTGGTTCCCCTCGGCTTTAGCCCGGTGAGGGCGGAGGCTCCGGCGGACGGGGTCTGGTGAAGGAGGTTGCCACGCACGTGCTGGCATGCTTCCGGAGCCGGGATCCCTCCCTTTCTCTGGTGCCGGTGAGGCAGGGCCCCATCGCGGAGCGGGAGGGAGTCGCCAGGGCTGGAGTCGAGGATGTGGCCGCCCTCGTGGCCTCTAGGTTCCGGCGCGAGTCCGGGGATTCCTAGGGCTTGTATATTTTCTTTGTCGCTTTTGTTGAGTCTATAGTCCAGCTCATGGAGCCTTGAATGAATAGACTCTTGATTGTTGTGTCTGCGTTTATCTTCTTCTCGGCTTGGCCTGGCCGAGTCCTTAGCTCCGCAAGGACCTTGGAGGTCTTCACCGATCTTGAAGTCTTGCCCAGACACTTTCCTCGGGTCCCTGTTGCGTTAAGGGCCCAAGGGGTCTTCGGAGCTCGCGCCATGAGGACGGAGAGGTCCGGATCTGCTGGCCACGTGGCGGGCCCGGAGCTCTCCTCTGAGGATGGGGAGGTACGGCCCCGTGGGACTCATGGAGCCTTTGGAGCTCGCCCCTGCGGAGGGGGCGGGGTCTGGCTCCTCCGGTCTTGCCTTGGAGTAGTCTGGAGCTCCGGTCTTTCCCTGCACGGTTCCCGCAGCTAAAGCCTGGAGTTCCTGCATACAAGTAGAGGAAACGTAATTCTCCTCGGGGGCTCCCCCTTCCTTGTCTCTTAGTGTTATTTGGCTTACGGTCCTGGTCCGGTATACGGGGCTTGGGCAATTCTGTGCGCCCGGCACCGGGAGTCCGACTCCCTCCGAGGTCAGGGTACGACCGTCCGGCCCCTAGTACCGGACCGCAACGCTGGGGAGGCAGAGTGCACAGGCTTTCAGTATGGAACCAGGCAAAGCAGGCTGTGCTCCCCTGGACCTCCGAAGGGCAGGGCGTGCACGCTTTGGGTCGGAACTAGGCAAAGCAGGCTACGCACCCTGGACTCCCCATGCACAGCGTGGGCCTTTCCTAGAGGTGGCCAACTGGCATCGCAGTACCTGACTTGGGAAGGCCCGAAAGGCTCCCTGGCCATCGGCAGGTACCTCAAGCGCCACCGTCTTCGGTAGGATAGCAAATGACGACTAGGGATGAGAGTGAGAAAGGAGAGCTAAATGTACGGTGAGCATACATGGAAAGTGTGGTCATAAAAATTAATGCGTAATTTAAATGAGCACAAAAGGAAGAGTGGGGTAGATCAGGTTTTTCCTTGTATGAACGTCCATAGGAGGAAATCAGGCTAAACATTGAGGCAATGACCACCTCATTATGAGGGGAAGCAAGATCCTACGTGCTTAGGGTCGGAACCAGGCCAAGCTAGACGTAGTCCTGGACCGTCCACTGGGGCTTAGTTGCTCCGAGCGCTGTTCCTAGACTCTATGAGATCTATTACTGAAAGGAAAAGACCTGCACTACTAATGCTCTGAGGATAGAACTTACAGTGGTGCTCTTCGTTCCAAGGGCTCGGGAGTGGATCCCCATCCTTTGTGGGGAGGTGTGCGCACCCGGGGCAGCAAACTTTTGTGGCTCGGAAGGGACCTTCCCAGCTGGGGGACAGTTTGTTGGTCCCTTCGCAAGAAAGTATGCACCGCGGCACCAGGTCCCCTCCTTGGAGCTCCCGGACACGCTTGGTCCTTTGGTGGTAACGCCGGAGCGCCAGCCGGGACCGTGTGTTGCGGAGCGTTGCTTATAATCGTGCCTCGTCGATGAGGTCGATATCTTCACGCCAGAGCTGGTCCTGCGTGGCTTCTCCCGGGAGCCCCGGGGTACCCTCCTCCATCGGCTCATGCTGACAAGAGGTAAACAGACCCGGACCCTTCTTGGGGGACCCAGGATGTCTTCCTCCATTGGCTCAGGCCGACAGGGGGTTGACAGGTCCAGGGAGGCCCCCGGGAGGTGAGGCCGAGGCACGGAGGCGTGCGCTCGGGTGGAGCTGGCACGGTTCTGCACTGCCAGCGGCTGGAGCTCGGGCTGCCGCAGATGCTTGGAGCTTTTCCAAGGCTGGCACAGCAGCAGTGCAGTCTCCATAAATCTTGAAGACGCCTTTCGGTGTAGGAACCTTCAAGACGAAGTAGCCGTAGTGGGCTACCGACATGTATCGTCGTCGCTGGAGCTGGAGTCCTCGTGGTTGCGCACCGCCTTCACGGCGCGCTGGGGCTCCTGGAACTCCATGTGCTGGCCGACGTTGACCTGGGCGTCGACCTTCTGCTCATCCTCCCTTTGACGGAAGGGAGGGGCATCAGCACGCAGCTGCTTTCCCCTGCGGAAGCGCTCCGCGAGCTTCTGAATCTCCCGGCACTCAGCAGCAGTATGGCTGCTGGTGTTGTGCACGGGTCATGGCTCGCCTTGGTCACCATCTGGGGCTGGTGACTGTCGCGGCCTCTTGTCGGGGCGTGGCCCCCGAGCTCCAGTGGGTGCTGCAGCTGCAACAACCGGAGCTTCAGTCGGCAGCATGGTCTTTCCGCTGGCCTTCTTGACCTTTCTGCCGCTCCTGTGGGGAGCAGCACTCGGTCTGGGCTGTTCTCCAGCTTCGGAGACTGGCTGTGAGTGCCAGTTCTGCCCTTCTGCTGCTCTGGCGCACTTGTCCGCCAGGCTGAAGAGCTATGAGACGTCGCGCACTTCTCTGGTCGTGAGCTTCTCGAGCATCTTCTTGTCCCTTACACCCTGTCGGACCGCCACCACCACAGAAGCATTTTGGATATGGGGGATGGTGTTCCGCACCTGGGAGAACCGCTGGATGAAGGAACGCAGTGTCTCTCCAGGTTGTTGTTGGATGGCGTGGAGGTCGAGCTCCGTGCCAGGCCGGGTGTAGGAGCTGCCGAAGTTCGCACTAAACTGCCGGCGGAGCTCTCACCAGTAGGTTATGGAACCCTGGGGAAGGTTCATGAGCCAAGACCGAGCTGGGCCGGTCAAGGCGACGGGGAAGTAGTTGGCCATGATGGCCTCATCCCCTCCTGCAGCAAGGATGGTGGTGGAGTAGATTTGGAGGAGATCCGCCGGGTTGACGCTGCCATCGTACTTCTCAGGCAGGTGCGGCCTGAACTTGCGCGGCCACTTCGCGAAGCGAAGGTGTGGCGCGAGGGCCGCACATCCTGCTCCTGTTGCTGCAGGTGTTGGTGCCACGAACGCTTGGTTCGCCGTCGGCACCGCGTACCCCGGTATGGGCAAGGCTGCGCCATAGACCGGGGGGTGCCACTTGCAGGGCATATGGCTGAGGCATATGCTGCGTGGCGTATGCCCGGGGCAGAGACCTCGTAGCGTACGTCTGCAGGCCAGGCTGAGTCGAGGCGGTCGACATACTGTCGCCAATCTCGCGGTTGCGGCGCCTCTCTCGGCATCGCTCGATGGTCAGGCGGGCGTCTTTGCCCAGGTGACATCGCTCCAGCTCTGACCTTAGGTCCGCAGATGGGAGCCTGGTGGAGCAGGAGCCTGCCGTCTGCCCGTCAACCGTTGACGTGCGCGTCAGTGACACACCTGGTTGGCCGGGACGTCGTCCCCGCTGAAGTCGAGGGTTGGCGGCGGCGACGACGAGACGGTCTACGTCGCGAATCCACTGCTGGGTTGCTGACTGAGGCGCGTCCCCAGCAGGTGGATTGCGCAGTAGCGCTCGTGCTGCAGCTAGTGCACTCTTGTGGGAGACACTCAGCGCTGCAGTGGATCTTGGGCTCGCTGGAGTCAGCGCTGCCGGAGTCGGCTGCTGGCTTCCAGCTTGCACCGACACACTCCGTCTTGAGTATGTCGAGACGTAGTCCCTGCTGGTCACCGTTCATCGTGAACATGGGCGGGGAGAGCTTGCTGCTGAAGGAAGCTTCGTCATCTTCGCCGGTGAAAGCTCGTCGCGCAAGGGAAAAGCCCCCTACCTGGTGCGCCAAATGTCGAAGTGTGTTGTCAACACTTCCCCTGGGCCTGCTCTGGGCAGTCCGCGGAGGTTCTTTTTCGTAGGGGCTAGTCACTCACGGAGAGCTTATGCGTTAGGGACGATGGAAGGAGAAGCTCGACACAGAGATTTTTACGTGGTTTAGGCTGCTGGAGCGTAAAACCCTACGTCCACGGTGAGCAGTGGTGCTCGTTGTATTGCTTGGTGCTCAGAACTGGAGTTCTGAGCTTGAGGATGACCTGAGTGCTAGAATGTCTAGGGAGCAAGTGTGCAAAGAGACGAACCCTTGCTAACGTCGCCTACCCAAGCCTTTTATAGTCCAAGGCTTGGGCAGCTTACAAGGTGGGCCCGGGACCCGACAGGTGGTCCCGGGGAGATTTCCTGCCATCTACCGTATACTGCAGTTACGTCGGTAGTTGTCTCTGGCAAAGGCTTCTGGGTCTTCGTTCTGCCGCCCAGCCCATGCCGCAAGCTAGTCGTAGTGGTTGATGATGGCAGGGGCGGCAGGGGATGTCTTGTCGCCGTGTTTATTGGCGTACAGCCTCTGACGCGGCGTGCCAGTCTTCACTGCGACATGACTGGGCGCAACGGCACCTGACAGAGGCGTGCTCCACGTCTCCGCGCCTTGGGAAGGCGTGGGTCTTGAATACCTTGTACGGGCAAGGTATGGCGCGTCTTTACTCATGATGCCTACCGTGCGGGGGCAGGTAGTGCGGCTCTGCTGGCCACGTGGCGGGCCCGGAGCCCTCCTCTGAGGAGAGGGTAGTCTGGTCCCGCTGGACACGTGGAGCCTTCGGAGCTCTCCCAGCGGTGGGGGGAGGTCCGGCTCTGCTGGCCACGTGGCGGGCCTAGAGCTCTCCTCTGAGGAGAGGGAGGTCCGGGCCCGCCACGTGGCCAGCAGAGCCGCACTACCTGCCCCCGCGCGGTAGGCAGCAAGAGTAAAGACGTGCCGTACCTTGCCCGTACAAGCTATTCAAGACCCGCGCCTTCCTAAGGCGCGGAGACACGGAGCACGCCTCTGTCAGGTGCCGTTGCGCCTAGTCACGTCGTAGTGAAGACTGGCACGCCACGTTAGAGGCTGTACACCAATAAACACAGCGACAAGACATCCCCTGCCGCCCCTGCCATCATCAACCACTACTACTAGCTTGCGGCATGGGCAGGGCGGCAGAATGAAGACCCAGAAGCCTTTGCCAGAGACAACTACCGGCGTAACTGCAGTATACGGTAGATGGCAGGCAATCTCACCGGGACCACCTGTCGGGTCCCGGGCCCACCTTGTAAGCCTCCCAAGCCTTGGACTATAAAAGGCTTTGGTAGGCGACGCTAGCAAGGGTTCGACTCTTTGCACACTTGCTCCCTAGACATTCTAGCACTTAGGTCATCCTCAAGCTCAGAACTCCAGTTCTGAGCACCAAGCAATACAACGAGCACCACTGCTCACCGTGGACGTAGGGTTTTACGCTCCGGCGGCCTGAACCACGTAAAAATCTCTGTGTCAAGCTTCTCCTTCCATCGTCCCTAATGCGTAAGCTCTCCGTGAGTGACTAGCCCCTCCGAAAAAAAACCTCCGCTGGCTGCCCAGAGCAGGCCCGGGGGAAGTGTCGACAATACACTTCGGCATTTGGCGCGCCAGGTAGGGGTCGAATCTACGGCCTTCTGCTTAGGAAACAGAAGTGTGTTGTCGACACTTCCCCCGGGCCTGCTCTGGGCAGCCCGCGGAGGTTCTTTTTCAGAGGGGCTAGTCACTCACGGAAAGCTTACGCGTTAGGGACAATGGAAGGAGAAGCTTGACACAGAGATTTTTACGTGGTTCAGGCCGCCGGAGCGTAAAACCCTACATCCAAGGTGAGCAGTGGTGCTCGTTGTATTGCTTGGTGCTCAGAACCGGAGTTCTGAGCTTGAGGATGACCTGAGTGCTAGAATGTCTAGGGAGCAAGTGTGCAAAGAGTCGAACCCTTGCTAACATTGCCTACCCGAGTCTTTTATAGTCCAAGGCCCGGGCGGCTTACAAGGTGGGCCCGGAACCTGACAGGTGGTCCCGGGGAGATTGCCTGCCATCTACCGTATATTGCAGTTACGCCGGTAGTTGTCTCTGGCAAAGTCTTCTGAGTCTTCGTTCTGTCGCCCTGCCCATGGCGCAAGCTAGTCGTAGTGGTTGATGATGGCAGGGGCGGCAGGGGATGTCTTGTCGCTGTGTTTATTGGCATACAGCCTGTGACGCGGCGTGTCAGTCTTCAGTGCGACGTGACTGGGCGCAACGGCACCTGACAGAGGCATGCTCCACGTCTCCGCGACTTGGGAAGGCACGGGTCTTGAATACGTTGTACGGGCGAGGTATGGCGTGTCTTTACTCTTGCTGCCTACCGCGCGGGGGCAGGTAGTGCGGTTCTGCTGGCCATGTGGTGGGCCAGGAGCCCTCCTCTGAGGAGAGGGTGTAGGATCGAAGAGCACGTGAAAAGCTACCAGAGGGGGGGTGAATGGTAGATTTAAAACTTTTCGCAGCAGAAACAACAAAAACCCCTCAGCAAAAAATCAATCGGTTAAAGAAACTGTGTGTGCAAGTGTTTTCAAACGTGTTCAATCGTGAAAAATCAAGTAGAGAGGTAGAGAATCAAGTCACGGATCTAATGCAACAAGAATCACTTGAAAACACGAAGTAAAACTTGAGATACGAGCAAAACATTAAACAAGATCAATCTGTTCTACCCGATATAAAACAGATCTGCAATGCTGCAAAGAAACTCGTGTATCTCGAAAACTACAGATCCGAAGCTCGTGAAAATTTCACAGACGATAGATAATTGAGTTGTGAAGACAACCCAAAAATAATCACGTCAATCGGATCTTTAAAACTCGAGTTATGAACGAAACACCGAAGCAACGTCGGTCTGTCCAGAAACTCGGCGAGAAAGACTTGACGAAAAACAAGTCGGACGAACAAGGCACAAAAGCTCCTCGAAACTATGAACTTTATTCAATAGAAACACAAGAGGAACAGCCCAAAGTTCTCTACCCATGAGAGCTCTGGCCTACCTTGCTTTTATAGCCAGCCCTCAGGCTAAACAATCCAATCTAGGACTCCTACTCCTAATTGGACTCGTATCCTTACTTACCATAACTGCTCAGGACTCTCCTATTCGCAGATAGAAGCAATCGTGAGACTTCCAAACACCTTAGGAACGTCCTAAACATTCCTAAAACAACTCAACTTCGTGCCTAGCACGAAATCCTATCATAACCAACTCAAATCTTCCATATTTGGGCCATATCCGACTCAGCCTCAGCCTGAGTACGCAATCCAGCCGGTTGGACCTTTCCGACCAATTCTTTATGTCCACTTCTCTTCATCATGCCTTGGAACAATGTTGCCACGTCCATGCACTCCTTGCACACGTGCAAACACCTTCCAACGACGTACACGCAACCTTCATATGCACTGCCCTTGATCCAAACATGTTGCGCGACCTCCCGATCAACTCAACCACAACTCCTCCCGAACTTGGTTGTTGGAACCTCATCTCCTCCCTGAGACTAGTCCAAGGATCCCGTCACCAGCCATGTCTTGAACTCAAGCAACACATGCACATGAATAAACAACCAATTCTTCCGAGCACAAGTCCTCGACTTGACTCACGTTAGTTCGAAAACCACAACACCTTACATGAGCACGTCACATAAGCATGTTGCAAACCATATCAAATGATAACAGCCATAACCACCAAAACACACCAAAAACTTAGCAAATTAATACTAAGCAAACCTTCCCATAAAGCAAGTTTGAAACATTGCGAGTTAAAAGCAAAAACAAGACGCTGCAGTTCTACGAGTTGAACTTCACGGGAGCTCCCTAAAAACAAGCTCCGGACCTCACAGAAGCTCTCCGGACCTTGCAGAAGCTCTCCGGACCTTGCATCGGACCTTGCCAACACTTGACGGACCTAACAAAGAACTTGTCGGACCTTGCCACAGAAGAATGTTTTGGCAATATTCAAAACTTTGAATGTTAATGCTAACTTTTATCCTAATTGCCAATGTATTCAGCACACATAGGTCTCACAGAGGGTAGTCTGGCCCCACTGGACACGTGGAGCCTTCGGAGCTCTCCCCGCGGTAGGCGGAGGTCCGGCTCTGCTGGCCACGTGGCAGGCCCGGAGCTCTCCTTTGAGGAGAGGGAGGTCTGGCCCCGCTGGACACGTGGAGCCTTCGAAGCTCTCACCGCGGAGGGGGGAGGTCCGGCTCTGCTGGCCACGTGGCGGGCCCGGAGCTCTCCTCTGAGGAGAGGGAGGTCTGGCCACGCTGGACACGTGGAGCCTTCAGAGCTCTCCCCGCTGAGGGGGAGGTCCGGCTCTGTTGGCCACGTGGCGGGCCCGGAGCTTTCCTCTGAGGAGTGGGAGGTCCGTCCCCGCGAGACACGTGGCGCCTTCGGAGCTCTCCCTGCGGAGAATGGCGAGGTCCTTAGGCAATTTCCCCCTGTGCGCAGGGGTACCTCATATTGAGGGTATGACAGTGCCACAATTGAGACGTTTATACCAGTATAATCCGGTTTAGGATTTTCTTTGGTGAGGCTATGTAGTACCGACATTGTTCTTACGGTGCATCGACACCGTACTACATTTAATAATCCTATTCCCTATGAAGAAATGATTCATGAGCTAACTTTCAACTAAAAATGAAAGTTTGAAACAAATATTAGTTACTGAACTCTTATTTTGAGCTAAGATTCAAATGAGAGAAGGTCTAGGTTTCAAAGATTTCAAAAACAGAGTGCTCTGTTTCTGGCAGGAATTCTTGCTGGACTTTAACAGAGCATAACTCTGAGTAGCTTTAACCAACTAAGGTGTATTATACAGTTCTGGAAAACTTTTCAAGTTCTCTACAACTTTCTTGTAGACCTCGAGAGCAAAATCACAAGTTAAGTGGGTGAAAAGTCCAGTTGAAGGCAACCTATCCAGAACCAGGACAGAGGAGAAACCTCTCTGGACCCTTCTGTTTTTAAGTAATAGCTTTCTGTAGAAAAATCTCTAAGGAGCCTGTGATACACTGTTGAAAAGGTTATGAGATATGCAACATTGTTGTAGTTCAAAGTTGGTTCCGATTTATATTGTATCTGCGTATACAACTGAGATAAAGTCAGCCACATACAAAGGAGATGCTGGCAAATTTTATCCAGAAAGTCTGTCAACTTTGTGAAATCATAACTTCTGATCCAGGAGTGATATGGAGTTACTCGTTCGAAAGATATTGAAGTTAACTTTAACTTTGGTATTCAACTTGAGTTATGAAAATGCTTTTATCTGGATCGAAATCTGGTTGGTTTAAGGACCGGTCAATCTGCTTTTAAATCCTTGCTGTTAGTTACATCAGTTTGCGCTTAAATCATTTTGCTTACATGTTAAGATTTCATTATCAGTGTTTCACTACTTTGTTCATGGAATAAATCAAGTGATAGTGTTGAACTGATAATGAACTCTTGCAATTGCAGAATGGTGCGAACTCGTTCCATGGGTGAGGTGGGTGGTTCCAGTTATTGGTGGGAGTCGGGCCGGGCCGAGACGGCACGACCCGGAAATTTCGTGCTTCGGGTCGATTCGACCCGAGGCCCGAAAGCACGACGGGCCATTTCAGGCCGGACCGGCAGGCACAAATTTGGAAACCTCCGGCCCAAGCACGGCACGTGGCCCGACGGGCCAATTTCGGGCCGGGCAGGCCCGAGGACGGCCTAAATATCTGAAAAAATTCCAAAAAATAAAAAAATCCAAAATATTCTGTAAAATTGAAAAAATACAAAAAATCCAAAAGATCCAAAAAAATGTGTAAAATAAAAAAACCAAAAAAATTCAAAAAAAATTCAAAAAAATCGGGTTTTTTCGGGCCATTTCGGGCTGATGGGCCTTACCGGGCCGATGGGCTTATTTGGGGCCGTGCCGGCCCAAGCACGGCCCAAAAATCATTTTCGTGTCGGGCCGCCTGAAAACGCCGAACCCGCGCACGGCACGGCCCGAAATACCATGCCGGGCTGGCCCGGCCCGAATATATTTCGGGCCTAATTCGTGCCTGGGCCGTGCCGGCCCGTCGGGCTTCGGCCCGCCCGGAAATAGCCCGGCCCAACTCCCAGCTCTAGTTCCAGTGGCGGGGGTGGTGATAACTCTCCACAGCGGGAGCAGCGAGCTCTGCAACCACAACCGCCACCAGGACCTTCACCTACGGTCACAATGGCGAACATTCTGGCTGCCATGACGGGTGCAAGAGATGAGAGAAATGACTTGCTCCGCACCCTGGTGATGAATACGTACCGTCAAGGGGGATGTCAAGATGAAGACATGCGCCAACCTCAACTGAATTCCTATGTTGAGTTATTAGGAACTCAACCACCAGTTTTCATTGAAGCGGAGGATCCTCTGGTGGTGGATAGCTAGATCCGTACCATTGAGTCTAAGTTCGGGTTGCTCCAATGCACCGAACATCAGAAGGTTTTATACGCGGCGCAACAACTTCACGTGCCTGCCAGTGCCTGGTGGGAAAATCAACTTGCCTCCTTACCAGCTGGACATCATTTCACATGGATGGAATTCCGGAAGGCATTTCTTGCATATCACGTTCCTTCCGGAATAATTCAGTGGAAACTCGATGAGTTTCTGGTCTTAAAACAAGGAGGGAGGGATGCATACGAGCATTCACGAGTGTTCAACAAACTGGCACAGTCTGCGCCTGAACATGTGAACACTGAGGCACAAAAGTGCGAATGGTTCTTCCGCAGCCTCAACCCCAAGTTAAAGGAAAGACTCGTCTTAGCTGATCGAAAGAACTTTAACAAATTGATGAGTGCTGCCATCATGGTTGAAGATGCTCAGCGAGAAGTTCAGGCTGAGAAAAGAAAGAACCGTATACCACCGGATAGTAGCAGTAGTGCTCCTCATAAATACAGGGTGGTAGACAGTACCTTGAACTGTCAGCTGATGCAGCCGGCTCAACGACTCCAACCACATTCGGGTCGTTCATCTCAATACTCTGAATTCGGACAGCTGCAACAACGGTATATGCAGCCACATTATTCTGTTCCTCAAGCGTTCTTGCCGCAGCAGAATACAACTAGTGTCCGTACTCAGAGCAACCAGGAACCGCCTGAGAAACCGTGCTTCACGTGCGGGTATTTGGGTCACATCAGCAGGAAGTGTCCAGAAAGGATACACCATAGAGGAACTACACCGGAGCAGGGTATAAATCAACCCTGTGCTCAGCTCCAAGGAACAGCACCAAAGTCTGGGTGCATTTTTCATAAAGCTCTAGAGGATGTGCCAGACGGGGCACCTGTGCTAGAGGGAATGTTCACCCTCAATGAACTGCCTGGATTGATATTATTTGACTCTGGAGCCACACACAATTTCATCAGCAGGTTATTTGTGTGCAAAGCTGAGCTCTCCACCTCTACACCGAAGGATCACTACCTTATCCGCTCACCCGGTGGAAATATAGCTGCTAATGAAGTAGTGATCAAAGCACCCTTGTGCTTAGGTGGAAAATTGTACCCCACAACCCTCATTGTGTTAGAGGGGCAGAAGATCGATGTGATCTTAGGAATGGCGTGGATGAACTACCACGGGGCTGTTCTTGACATCGGTCCATGGATTGTTAGCTTGGACTCTCCAATCTACGGTCTTCAAACCCTCATACTTGAAGCCGTGGATCCCTAAAAATCCGATTGTATACCACAGCGTGACCACGAAACTGGAGAATATTCCGGTGGTCCGTGCGTACCCAGATGTGTTTCCCGACGATCTTCCAGGGATGCCGCCTGAAAGGGACGTGGTTTTCAAGATCGAGTTAGCACCGGGAACCACACCAATATCTCGGAGGCCGTACAAAATGTCTCCGAAGGAATTAGCTGAACTGAAAGAACAGCTAAAGGACTTAATGGACAAAGGGTTCATCCGGCCAAGCTCATCACCATGGGGCTGTTCAGCCCTCTTTGTGAAGAAAAAGGATGAGTCACTTCGGTTATGTGTGGATTATCGGCCGCTGAATGCAGTGACGATCAAAAATAAATATCCACAGCCACGGATCGATATATTATTTGATCAGTTGGTGGGTGCCAAAGTATTCTCCAAGATGGACTTACGGTCCGGTTATCATCAGATAAAAATTAGAGCGGAGGATATACTGAAGACGGCTTTCTCGACTAGATACGGGCTCTATGAGTATCTAGTCATGTCTTTCGGGCTAACAAATGCACCTGCATATTTAATGTATCTCATGAATTCTGTATTCATGCCAGAGTTGGATCATTTCGTCGTGGTTTTCATCGACGACATTCTTGTATACTCCAAATCAGAGGAAGAGCACACCAAACATCTCCATATTGTGCACCAACGATTGCGGGAACATAAGCTGTATGCCAAATTCAGGAAGTGTGAATTTTGGATCTGCAAGGTACCATTCTTAGGCCACATTATTTCAGCGGAGGGTGTGGCCGTAGATCCAACCAAAATTGAGCAAGTCTTGAAGTGGGAGTCTCCGACATCTGTTCATCAAATCCGCAGTTTTCTAGGACTAGCGGGTTATTACCGGAGGTTCATTCCCAGCTTCTCGAAGGTGGCTAAACCAATGACAGAACTATTGAAGAAGAGCAGCAAGTATGTGTGGACAGAGGCCTGTGAAGAGGCATTTCAATCTTTGAAGAAATATCTCACAACGGCACCGGTTTTAGCCCAACCGGACACAACAAAGCCATTCAAACCTCTACACCGACCATAAGAGCCTCAAATATATATCCACTCAGAAGGATATTAATATGAGGCAGCAGAGATGGCTGGAATTAATCAAAGACTATGAGCTCGAGATCCATTACCATCCGGGCAAAGCTAACGTGGTGGCTGATGCACTCAGTCGTAAGTCCCACGTTAATAACTTGTCAGTTATTCCGGATGAGGATGAAGAACCAAGCTTGCGGGTGATTCTGTCTGGGGCGTTGTATAATCTTGCTCTTGTGCCTACCATTAGAGAAGAGATTGTACAAGCCCAGAAGAGAGATAAAGGAATGCAGAAAATCCGGGCAAGAATTAATGAGGAAAAAATGAAATGTTTCCGGAAAGATGATCAAGGTGTTGTATGGTTTAACAACCGTATCGTGGTACCCCAGAACCTGAAGCTAAGGAAGAAAATCCTAGATGAAGCCCATATGTCCAAGTACTCGATACATCCAGGAAGCAATAAGATGTATCAAGACCTGAAGACAAAATTTTGGTGGACTCTGATGAAGCGAGAAATTGCCAAATATGTATCCGAGTGTGATACATGTCGGCGAGTCAAAGCTTACCATATAAAGAAAGCGGGAATGCTGCAACCATTAAGCATTCCGGCATGGAAGTGGGAGGACATCAGGATGGACTTTATTGTCGGACTGCCTCTCATATTCAGAAAGCATGACTCCATTTGGGTGATTGTTGATAGCTTAACAAAATCAGCCCACTTCATCCTAGTGAATACGAGATTTTCAACTAAGCAATATGCAGAGTTGTATCTCTCAAGAATTGTGTGCTTGCACGGAGTCTCCAAAACCATCATATCCGATTGAGGTTCTATATTTGTTGCTCGTTTCTAGGAGCAACTACATGAATCTCTGGGAAGTTGATTAGAAGCTCAGCATACCATCCTCAGACCGACGGTCAAACAGAGAGGGTGAATCAGATTTTAGAAGATATGCTGAGGGCACGTGCCATAGATCATGGAAAGAATTGGGATGACCATTTGCCATTAGCGGAGTTCTCCTACAACAATGGTTACCAATCCAGTATTAAAATGGCACCATACGAAGCACTTTATGGCAGGAAGTGCCGCACGCCACTCAATTGGTGTGAATCCGGCGAGAGGGTGATTTTCGGCATTGATCTTGTAAAAGATGCCGAAGAGCGGGTCCAGCTTATTCAAGCAAACCTCAAAGCCGCTCAATCTCGCCAGAAGAGTTATGTGGACCAGCGACGCCGACCCTTGTGTTTTGAAGTCGGAGATCACGTCTATTTCCGGGTATCCCCGATGAATGGAATTCATCGATTCGGGGTCAAGGGAAAGCTAGCTCCTCGCTTTGTGGGTCCATTTATTATTACGGAACGGTGTGGACTGGTAGCCTACCGTCTGAAGCTGCCACCATCTTTATCAGACATCCACGACATCTTCCATGTCTCACACTTGAGAAAGTGTTTGAAGAAGCCGACATAGATTCTTTCGAGAGACATGGAGATATTACAACCGGATCTCACCTACGCTGAGCAGCGCATCATGATTATCGACGAGAAGACCCGGATCACTCGAAATCGGACTTTGAAATTTTACAAAGTCCTGTGGAGTAATCATACACCAGAAGAAGCGACTTGGGAGAGTGAAGATTACATCCACAAGAACTATCCGGAACTGTTGTCATAGACATTGTAATTACCTTCCGTCTCATCTTTCTTTGGTAATCTCGGGACGAGATTCCCTTTTAAGGAGAGAGGAATGTAAAGGTCCCAAAAGCATGAATACAAAGAAACTTGAGTTTTCACAAATGTTGGTGTCATGTGTATGAAAAAGGGGACTGGTTTAAACTTTTTCCACATATGATAACACATGAGGGATTCTTTCAAAACAAACTTAGGGTTACTTGCATGTTTGGATCCTAGGTGGATTAAACCCACAGAATTGAAGTACTCAGGTGCAATGGAAAGGTTTAAAAATCAGAGTATGAACTAAATGTTCAACTCAAATTTCAAATGAGGGAGGACACAATGGTAATTCAAACTGTTGTGTTCAAACTCTTGTTTGCAGCAGCTAACACAAGAATCAAATTGCATATTTGGATTCCTTAGGTCCAATTAGTGGCTAGGCAAAGTTTCATTAATTTTTGAAAAGGTTTGCTACCCATTTTTCCAAAAAGGATTTAAATGTGCAAAGAATTCAAATATACATTTGAATTTGGATGGAATTTGTCCAACTATCCAAATGCAGCTCAGTTTTCAAATCCAAACATTTGAATTGGTCACTTGCCAAATTTTGGAGATCTTTTGAGGGATAAGAAGGGACTGCCTGGTGGGACCCACATGTCATTGGGGAGGTTAAAATTGCAAAAAGATCTGCAGTCTTCAGGGTTAAGTTTTCCCACTCGAGCAGAGCCGAGGTTCCACCGTGCAACACCGGGAGGCACCGAGCGACATCTTCTGCTGCGTCTTCCCTCGCGCTGGCGAGCGGTTCTCTCCGTCCTCACCCCCCAGCCGCAGTCAGTGGTGCCACTACACCGAGAAACCCTCTGTTCTCTCACTCTCACGCGCTAAATAAACAGAGAAGGTGCCGCCGTGGCTTAATCAATCGGGAACCGGTTCCTCTCGCATGCAAGCCGCGGCAACCCAGCAACAGTACCACCAGACATCCCACGACCTCCTCGCACCCTCCTCACGCGGTGTAAGCCACAACCACCCGGGAGCTTCGTGTTTTCGCGGCGGCCGAAAGAAGCCGAGTGGAGGTGCTCTCGTGGACAGTTCGGCAGAGAGCTTTTCACGGCCGAGCAAGAGTGGTTTTGGACACGCGAAGACTCCACGCTGCTCACCTCCAAATCTTGAGCCAAGTGATTGATCGTCGGCGGAGAATTTCACGGTTTTCTCTCGGCCAGTGCAAAGCCACCCTCGGGTATGAAATCTTCAAATTTCCGATTTCTATTTGCTTAGAGCCCACCAAACTGCACTCACAGGAGCTAGACTTGACGGCGCCCAAGTTTGCTTCTCAACCCTAGCTTGATCACGGTTGTAGCCGGTGTATTTGACAATTTTCCGACGGCGGCTATGATGGGGAGAATCGGGCTCACGGTGAAAGCTATGTTAGAGCCATCTCCGGGCCGTTTCACCACCAGGAAGATCTTCCCTAGCATCCACCGGTTCTGTAGTGTCATTTCACCGAGCTTTTGGCGGGCTAGGATAGCTGGCCGACGCTACCGAAGGTGAGCCGAGCCGCCGCACCGTCGCCGGCTATGCTAGAGCCACCGCCGGTCGGGGGAAGTGGTTCCATCATGTTCAGCGTATGGAATTAGGCCCTAGCAGCGAGGGAGAACGTGGGAGCTGGTCGGGCGATGAGGTTCAGTGTTTTCTCCGGCGAGCACGGCGGCGCGCGGGCGCGGGAGCGAGAGGTAGAAGACGAAGTGGCCGGGCCCGCATGTCAGCCGCTCAGTGAACCGGTGTGGGATCTTCTGTTGCACGGAATCATCTGTGACAGTGCGGAAAATAGCCCTGTGGCCCCGTGTGGTTTAGCTAAGGAGTTGACACGTGTTGGCCGGACCCGCCGTCAGAGATTTGAACTTTTCCGGTTAATTTAAATTCCAGAATTTCCCCAAACTTTAGAACCTCATAACTTTTGCTAGGAAGCTCCAAATTTAGTGATTCAAATTGGGTTGGATTCATATTGAAAAGATCTATCCAGATATGCAACCCAATTTGTATGAGACCCATTATTTAATTCTGGAAAATTCTTTAAAGCTTTTCAGAAAAAGAATTAGAGGGAGTTTGGTTTATCCAAAAATCCTCAAATTTTGCCAGAATATTCCTTAGGATGTCAGTGAACTCCTGTTACAATTTCAGATCATTTGGAGTTTATTTGAGTCGGGCAATTCAGATTTGAAGTTGCTGTGTTCAATTGAATACAGAAACCTTTTCAGAGAATTTCCAAAACTTGGAAATTCAGTTCTGGGTAAGTCTTAGCTCCAAAAATCCTAGGAAAATTCATGCATGCTCACTGAGCTATGTTGGAAATTGTAGTTCACTTGAATTTGCATGAAAGTGCAAGTTTATTCAGAATTAATTTCCTTTTTCCTAAATTCTTAAGGAATTGTTCTGAGTGATCTACTCATTGAAAAATTCTAAATTTTGGTCCAAACTACTCTCTTGTGACAAGGAACTGACAAGAAAATTTTCAGCTCCATTGGAGCTTTGGATCATCACTGTTATGTTCAACCTATTTAGAGGAGTAACACACAAGTGATAAAATGCACTTATCACTTGATCATAGTGCTTAACCCCAAACCCCGAACCACTAGCACCAGTGTCATTTTAAATTCTTAAACAGAGTTCCAGATTTTGAACTTGTCATTAGAACTTGTTAGTAAAATCTTTACAATTAAATCCATATGCATATTAATAATGTGTAGCATCTACGTGAAGTACTTGAAGTCATCGGAGTGGAAATCAAGGAAGGAGGAAAGCACTTGATCAAGCCAAGTGATCTTCACTAACTGAATTTCATATATAATGTCCCCTGCAAAACAAAGGCAAGCCCCGGTTTGCATCAAAACTTACAAGTTTTTATTTGTATTCACTTATATGGTCTAGTAGTTTGTTTATTGCATTAAGTCTAGATGGTATGAAGCTCCAAATGCATCCCATAAAACCCTGGAGTACAATGTAGAGTAGTTTATCAATTGATTATAACTGCTGATCTCAAGTTAACAAAAGTGGATTAAAAGAGGCATAACTCGATTAGGCAGTTTCCTGCTCGTGAACCGGGATTAAGGGGGATCAATCGGAAGAGTTGGGAATTGATCCTCATAGTTGGGAATGGAGACCGGGCAGTAGATGGAAGGATCAAGGACGTGGTCCTGTGAACCTAGTCTATGTCTGAGTCAATTAAGGCCCGAACTCGTGTGCGGCCCGTTGGACAAGTTTGAGTTGTGTACCGGATGCATACTGACCCAGGAAACCGATGTAACATGTTAACCTGGGTGTCGAGGCATACCTCACCGTCTGATGCAGATGCTGAAAGGATAGAGAAGTCGGAACTACGAGGGTTTGCCGTAGTGAGACTTAATCCCAGTCGGTGGGACCGGT
This sequence comes from Neostapfia colusana, assembly GCA_030760725.1. Classification (NCBI taxonomy): domain Eukaryota; kingdom Viridiplantae; phylum Streptophyta; class Magnoliopsida; order Poales; family Poaceae; genus Neostapfia; species Neostapfia colusana. The sequence continues at coordinate 38,176,544 of JASWHV010000016.1, forward strand.
TCGACATTTGGGTGTCGTGTGAAAGGTTGCCACGTATGACGTTAGTGATGGTTGTTGTGTGCAACGTCGAGTACGGGCGTACGTGTCATGTCAGCCGGGTGTTTTTTATTGCAATCACCGTCGCTCGTGGTAGTGAGCATACTTGTTCTCTACGTCGTGACGTAGTAATAAACTGGGAAAACCATAATATGCTTCGTGAGTAATCCTCATAATGGAGATGTGGAATGAGCAACACTTTCACTAAATTTAATTTCCACCTTGGGCTAGTAGCGTCGAGGCAAAGCGTTTCTTGTTTGATTGTGGAGTCTCGACGTTAATGGTGCAAGGTCTGTATGAGTCTAGGGTAGCTCACTAAAGTTACTTTCACCTCGGGCAAGTGACACCGAGATGAAACGTTCCTAGTTTGATTGTGGAGTCTCGATGTAAATTGCGCGAAGGCTATAAAAGTTGCTTAAAACTTGAAGTAAGGACTCTCCTTTTGCTCAAGTTCATCTTTTGTGCAAACTTCTAAATTCAGCCCTCTATTTTCAGCATGTAGGGTTTCATGACTAGGGTGACGGTGAAGTCTTGCTGAGCTTCGTGCTCATGGATACTGCATAAGTTGTTTTGCAGGTAATAACTGTACGCTGATATGTACCGCAGCGGCGTTCTACACCGTCTACCATACAGTGCTTTGAAAGGTGGCATCTTCAACTTGCTTGATAGCTGTTGTTGTATGAGAATTCAGCATACAGCAAGCTCCTATCCCAACTACACCCATGTTTCAAGGCGCAAGCTCTCAACATGTCTTCCAAAATTTGATTTGTCCTCTCGGTTTGCCCGTCAGTTTGTGGGTAATAAGCGGAGCTGAAATTCAGCCGTGTACCCATGGCTTCATGCAGCTTCTTCCAGAACCTAGAGGTATATTGAAAAACCCCGATCTGAAACTATCCTCTTCGGAACTCCATGGCAACACACGATTTGCTCCATATACAGCTCGGCTAGTTCTGCGACACGGTACATGGTTCTAACAGGAAGAAAATGGGCTGTTTTCGTCAATCGGCCCACAATAACCCAAATGGAGTCGTAACCCGACCGAGTACGTGGCAATCCGACAATGAAATCCATGCTGATGTCTTCCCACTTCCACTTGGGTACTTTCAATGGCTGCAACAGTCCAGGGGATCTTTGATGTTCGGCCTTCACCCGTTGGCATGTGTCGCATAAGGCAACATATTCAGCTATGTCCCTTTTCATACCATCCCACCAATAGAAAGTTTTCAGGTCCTTGTACATCTTTGTGCAGCCGGGATGTATGGAATAAGATGAGTCATGTGCCTCCTTTAATATCGTGTCGCGGATGTGCTTCACGTTAGGCACACAAATCCTTTTCCCTAACCAAAGTGTGCCTTTCTCGTCTTCCTTGAAATCCTTTTCTATGCCTTGTTGGATTCTTTCCTTGATTTCCTTGATTTCCTCATCCGTGGCTTGGCCATCTCGTATCTCTTGTTCCAGCGAGGAGTTGAGTTCCATCACTTCCATTTCATTCAAGAACCCAAGATGTAACCGTTCGAGCTCCTTGCGCAGCTCGGGCGGTAGCTCCCGAACCGTGAGTTGGTGACATGCTCCCTTTCGGCTCAACGCATCAGCTACTACATTGGCCTTCCCGGGGTGATAATTGACTCCAACATCATAATCCTTGATGAGTTCCAACCATCGACGTTTCCTCAAATTCAGATCTGTTTGCATGAATATATACTTGAGGCTTTTATGATCCGTATAGATCTCACATCGGTGGCCAAGGATATAATGCCTCCAAATCTTCAAGGCATGTACCACGGCTGCAAGTTCCAAGTTATGCGTGGGGTAATGCAGCTCATGTTTTTTTAGTTGTCTCGACGCATAGGCTACCACTTGTCCTTCTTGCATGAGCAGGCATACAAGCCCTTGTCTTGATGCGTCACAATATATATCGAAACTCTTGCTCACGTCCGGCAATACCAAAACCGGCGCTGTGGTTAGTCTTTTCTTAAGCTCCTCAAAGCTATCTTGGCGCACTGGTGTCCACTGAAATGCTTTTCCATTCATTAGCAATTCAGTCATAGGCTTCGCTATTTTGGATAAATCCTTGATGAACCGCCGGTAGTATCCAGCCATCCCAAGGAAACTCCGAATATCTCTCACGTTCTGCGGTTTGTTCCACTTCAGAACATCTCCCACTTTTCCGGGATCAACCGATACTCCTTTCTCGGAGATGATGTGGCCTAGGAACGATATCTCCTTTAGCCAAAATTGACACTTGCTGAACTTGGCATACAATTGATGCTCTCGTAGTTTCTACAATGTCAATCTCAAATATTCTTCATGTTCTTCCTCGCTTTTTGAATACACCATGATATCTTTGATGAAAACCAAGATAAACTTGTCCAAATACTCCATGAAGACCTTATTCATGAGGTACATAAGATATGCGGGTGCATTCGTTAACCCAAAAGACATAATGTTATATTTATACGAACCATACCATGTTCGAAATGCAGTCTTGGGTATGTCGGAGGGCTTAATCTTCAGCTGGAAGTATCCCGACCGAAGATCAATCTTGGAGAAAATTCGGGCACCCTTCATTTGGTCGAACAGGTCCTCTATACGGGGCAGCGGGTATTTATTCTTGATCATCACCTCATTACGAGACCTATAGTCCACACACATCCTTTGGGTCCCATCCTTCTTGTCTATGAAGAGCACGGGGGCTCCTGTAAAGGCCTCAGTTTTTGACACATGTTTAAAGTGTTCATCACCACACAACACACCTCATTTGGAGAAAGTTGATGAACAATTTGAAGAGCAAGAAACCATTATCAACATGCTCATTAGAGAATAAACTCACAAAATGCAAAAGTGGTATTTCCCACATGCATCACCTAGGGGCTGGGCATATGAAAACTCCTACACCTTGCTAGGAATGTCCATGCCAAGTTTCACCCAAATTCAAAACCTTTTTGAGGACTTTTGGGTATAGCTAGAAAGAGGGTAGTTTGAACTCAAATTCAAATGGTTTTCATCCCATGAATTCAAAAGTGGGAGGCATATTCTTACTCCGCACATTTTTGTGAGCTCACACACCAATTTTCACTCCATTTGGAGTTGATCTTGACATGATCTAAGTGTAGCAAATTCAAACTTTATTTGAATTTCAATCTGAACCTGTGCTGAAATTTAGTCAAACCAAACCTAATTTGAATTCTAACCAATTCAAATGGCTCAGTGGTGAATAATTCAAATCACCATGGGTATTTTAGGGCTTACTATTTACAACAGTGAAATGGAGTTAAGTTCAGGGGTTAAAAGGGGAGTGCGACCCACATGTCAGCCACTGAAGCAAAAACAACCGACTGAAAACCCAGCTCGGGTTCTTGCGCTGGACCGAGCAGCCGTCACGGCGAGAAGTCGATCGGGACAGCACCTGCTTGCTGCCCCGACCTGCTGAACCGCCTCACGGTCCTCTTATCTCCGCAGCCGACCTGATAGGAGAGAGCACCACACACTTTGCTGCTTCCTTGCACCAGAAACACCCCATTGCTGCCGATCGCTCGGAGCTGATCAGGGAAGCGTGCTCACCGCCTCTCCACTCCCTCCAGAGCTACGACGAGGTACTAGGAACCTTCCTTCTTCTTCCCCGTCACTAGAAATCGGCTAAAACCGGTTGATCTCGGCTATACCGAGAGTTCCATTCAGAGACATAAAGCCGCCGCACTTCGGGCTCCCGTGGACAGCCCAACAGGTAGGTTGTCACTCCCAAGCTAAGGCGTCCCTGGACGCGTTGGTGACCGGTGCTGCTCATCCCCGAGCCACAGCCCGAGTGCTTGATCGCCGGCAGTCAATTTCCAGTTTTCCCCTTTCTCGGTACAGACCGACCTTCAGGTGCGGTTCTGGCAAATTCACACTCTAGGAAGGGTTAGAGAGTCTCAATCCGCTCCTATACGGACTAGACCTGGTAACGCACAAGTTGCCTTCACAACCTTTAGCCGAAGAACCCCTGTACACGGCGTATTTCGAAGCTTGCCAACGGTGGATCCTGCGGGAAGTATCGGGCGCACGGTGGGGGCCTACTTCGGATCTCCCCCGAGCTGCTTCAAGCTCATGTCGACCTTCCCTAAGGTCCACTGATGATCCCCGACCGTTTGCTCGATCGATTGAGGTGCTAGGGAGGTCGGCCGACACGGCCGAAGTTCTCCCGAGGCCGCCGCTCGTCGCCGACCATGTGCCGGCTGTTTTCATGACGAACTGAGCCCAGGATCATGTTCCCCGAGTGGATTTAGGCAGGGGCGGCCAGAATCATGAAGTTTGGAGCACCACAGAGGCTGTCGGCGAGCTCTCCGGCGAGGTGTCGCGGCAGCCGAATGCGGGCGTCGAGAGGTAGACGAAAGGGTGGGTCCCGGCTGTCAGCGGCTCGGATTTTGAATCGGGATCGGTCTGCAGCTCGGATCTGGTGTGCTGGCACGCAAAAACTCCGTGGACCCCAGTGTGCCGTCGCTCCAGCGCCCGACACGTGTACCGTGGACCCACCGGCAGATTTGAACTTTTCCCCGATTTTTAGAATTCATTCAAACTTCAAATCCTCATAACTTTGGCTAGGAACATCCAAATCAAGTGAACCAAATTTTGTTGGATTCATATATCTGAGTACTTTCCAGCAAATCAAGTTTCACTTCATGAAAATGCTTATTTCTCCAGAATTAATTCCTCAAAATTTAAACTGTTTGGAATTTTAACTGGAGAATCCCTTGGAGGAAAATTCTGAAATTGTTCTGGGATGTTCACCAAAATATCCCTGAACTACCATAAAAATTTCAGATCCATTTGAGCTCATTTGATCCACATAATGGTGTGATTAATAAATCTGTTCCAGAGAAAATAGAAAATGTTCAGAAACATTTTCAGAATTTTCTCTGAAATTGTTTAGCTCATATCTTTAGCTAGGAGCCTTCAAATTAAGTGAGACCAACTCCATTAGAACCCTCTAAAAATCTAGTTTTCAGAAAGGCATGGCTTGCTCCATGAAAATCCCTAAAACACCCTAAAGGCTCCAATTAAGGTCAAGTACATAATTATTTGTGGAGGGTTCAAATGAGCTTTGTGTAAAGGCCCAATAAAAGGGACATGAAAAAACATTTCATCACCTCACAACACCACAGTTTTTATTGTGGATATCTAAGGAAAAATTGTAAAGAGCAAGTAACCTCCATCAAAAAGAGTGATTAGAGGGGAAAGCCTTCACTTTCACAAAGTGGGATTTCTACACATGAACATGAGAGGTTGAGCTCAACCCTAGAACTTAAAAAGTCTTGGGAAGATTCAGGCCAAGTTTCATGTAAATCCAACAACTTTTGAGGCACTTTTGGAGGTATTTTAAAAAGAGGCCAATTTGAATGTAAATTCAAATTGCAGCAACTTTCATCACTCAAATTCAAAAGTTAGCTTCATATTCAAACTCAGCACATTTTTCTGAGTAAGCCCACCAATTTTCATCCCCATTGGAGTTCATTTTGTCAAGAGCTAAATTTGCAATAATTCAAAACCAAATTTGAATTTCAGTTTAAACATGAAGCAAGTTTAGCCAACCAAAGTTCAAATTTGGGAAACCAAATTTAAACTATGACTTGGTGATTAAGTCTCACATTCAATTGTGAGTAGCTGGAGATATTTTCATCAAAAAAAGAGATGAAAAATGGAGAATACATTAGGGGGGAGAGGAGGGCCCACTGGTCAGCAGGCTTAAGGCCGAAGGCAGCTCGGGCGAGTCACCCGGCAGCCGGCGATTAGCGCTCGACACCTCCTGCTCCCGCGCCCGATTGAACGATGCCACCGCACGGTGAAAATCGCCAGTTAACACGCCAGCGCGACGCCCATTCGGTTGTTCTCACGGTGCCCCGGCCGACCGACGTTCTCCCACCCACTGCCGCCTCAGCTCGCAAGCATTTTCATAGCTGCTCTCTGGTCGCCAGCATCCGGCCAGCACAGGCGCTCTCGTGCCCGACAATCAACACAAGAAAGGACCGCCTTGAGGTGCTGATCCTTCTGGTCCCAACCGTTCTTCATTTCGTGTACTGTCGGGGGAGGATTTCGCCGGGGAAGTTTCGGTAGTCTTAAAACCGAGCCACCACCAAATCCAAAAAATAACGGATATTGGCTCATCATCGGGCATACCGAGCTACACACACGATTTACACCCTTCCACGACCATCTAGGATCAAAAACCAGCAAGAGCCATGGGCTAGGGTTACTGTTCTTTGAAGTTTTCTGAGCATAGACGATATCGGGCCTAGGTCAACGGTGAGGTCCTAGTTCCGGCCATTTCCATGGCCAACCGAGCTCGTATTCATGCTCAGCATGCCACGGCGGAGCTGTAGAAGCAAACCGCTTGAGAAATAAGGCCCTGAGTAGCCCGGGCAACATCGCCGGAGTAGAGAGAAGCTCTGTCACCGCCGCGGGCATAGTTCCAGCCATTGCCGAGCTCCGGTGAGGGCACCAGCGTGTTCTCCGAGTTGAGTTAGGCACAGGCGGCAAGTTTCATCGAAGGTCGGGCGGTGAAACACCCGGCGGCGAGCGCTCCGGCGAAGCGCCGCCGCGGGAGCTGCGGGATAGCACGAGGTAGATGAAGAGGGGGCCGGGTCCACCGGTCAGCCTCTGGTCTCTGCGCGGGGATCTGTTTGCGGCTGGAATTCGGTGCGGCAGCGCGGGTAAAACCCCGTGGGCTGCGGTGTGCCCGCATTCTGAGTGGGCCGGCTTGAGGAATGGGCCCCACCCGCAGAATTTAAACATTTTGGGAATTTTCCAGTTTAGTTCAACTTCAAATGCATAGAACTTTTGCTAGGAAGCTCCAAATCCAATGAAACAAATTTTGCTGAACTCAGAATTCTGAGTACTTTTCAGCAGTACCAATTTCAGCTCATGAAACCCAATAGTTCTACAGAATTAATCCTCTAAATTTAAACTGTTGGGAATTTTATCTGGAGAATTACTTCATGAAAAATTCTGAAATTTGGCTGAGAGGTTCCTTGGAAAGTCCTGGAGTCACAGTAAAATTTTCAAACTCATACAAGTTCATTTAGTCGCCCTAATTGGGTGATTAAGAGAACTGCCCTGAGAAAATATAAAAATGTACAGAAACATTTTTCAGATTTTCTCAAATCTTAATTAGGGCATAACTTTAAGTAGAATTCTTAAAATGACATGAAACCAATTCCATTAGAACCATCTTAAATTCTAGTTTCCAGAAAGTAATGGTTGGAGCCATGAAAGCCCCTGGAATTGCTTAGAGGCTCAAATATTGACCACATGGGCTTTTATTTGTATAAGGTTCAAATGAACTTTATTTCAAATGAAACTTGGTCAAGATTCTAGTTAGGACCCTACCAAGCAACCATAAAAATTTCAGAACCAAAAGGCAGGGCTAGCTAGAGTTAGTAGTAATTAAGTATTCAAGTTTACACATTGCATTTCAATTGACATGTAGTATTTCATTGACGTGTAGTCGCTGAAGGCGAGGAGACTCTGGAGGTACTTGATTTCCTCCTTCCGGAAGAAGAACTAACCTCTGACCAGCAGCAACAAGGCAAGCCCTGGTTTGCATTAAACTATTTTTCATGTTTTGCTTTATGAACACTTAGTATGAAGTATGGATGTGCATTAGGTGTAGGATGAATGGAACCCCACTTGCATAACCAGAATTTTCCCCTAAGAGTGAGGGTAGTGTCTAAGACATCGAGTAGACAGGCTATGCTTAATAAGTCATAGGACTTCGGTACAAGTCGAGTTGTTGGAATCTACTCGCGAGATATGCTTGGGGACACGGGATTGGTTCGAGTGATGTGAGATCACCTTAGTAATGAAAATGAGACTTGGCAGGGGTTAGGGCGCAGCAAGAGGGAGTCTTGTGTGCGCAGCCCTGTCCGTGTCGATTGAGGATCGATCCGTGTGTGGCCCACGCTGATCAAGTTTGAACGTACCGAAGGCATATCGGATATATGGGCCCCGGTAAACCGATGTAACCTAAACCTCCGGGCGTCCAGGCATAACGCACCAATTTATAGGTGTAGGCTGAGGGCAGCAATGTGGAAATCTGCTAACGGGCATAGAGAGATGCTCCGTGTAGGGAACCTCCTGCTCGTTTCGGTGCGACCTGTTTGACGTTTGGGCTGTTGGGCGAAAGGCTGTCCCGTACGACATCGAGTGAGGGTGCTGTGCAGCTCCATGGGTGGGCGTACGTGACGTGCTCTTTGGGTTTCCCTGCAGGTGTATATCGAGTCGATTCGCCGTCCCTCGCGGTGAAGAGTACCACTTGGTCACTGAGTCGTGACGTAGGTTAATATATGAAATGTGATAATTCAATATTGCTGTTATGGTATATTTGTATTGCTACATGTGTGCCACCAAATATTGCTTACTAAATTTCAGCTTCCTGAACTGTTAACTTGTTGCTAAAAGATGAATTAAGGATGAACTTGTAGGCGTGTCCATTTGCTGCAATGTTACTAACCTATGTTCACTATACACCTCATGTAGAGTTTCATGCGTAGGGAGTCGGTTAAGTCTTGTTGAGCCTTCATGCTCACGGTTGCTGCTTAAGTGTTTTTCAGGTGAGGAGCCACCCACGGACTCGGAGTACGAGTCCACCAGCGAGGGTTACCCTCCGTCGGGGACCACGGCTGAGTGGGAGCCGTACACGCCGCGCTGAGCTGAGTAGTGCAGCTAGTGTGGGTTGCCCTAGGGCTGGGCAACCGACTTTTGCTAGGTAGGCGGGCGTGAGTTGTAGAATAGTAGACTTCCGCTATGTAATAAAGACAATAGTTTGTAACTGAGTATTGTACCGTTTGTACAGTTCAGTTGTTTTCTCATGTAATATATTGTGTTCTTATGACATGTGCTGTCGGGTGTCGCATCATGCGGCACCACCCTCTGCGATCCTGGATAAGCGGATTCCGGTCCACCACACTTTGCTGCAACTAAAATTTGGTCAAATCTCTGTTTAGGTTGTATCCAAACCGCAGTAAAAATTTCAGAGTCATTGAGTCTGTCTAGTGGGACTTATAGCCTTCACCAGTTTAAAACTCAATTCAAATGCATTTAAATTAACACATATACTTTTTATCTCCTGTAGTCGCTAATGTCGAGGAGGAACCCGAAGTCCTAGACTTCGTTACTCCGGAAGAGCAGCTAGCCTACGACCAAGAGCAGCAAGGCAAGCTCCAGTTTGCATTAACCTTTTTACGAGTCTTTATTGTTTTGAGAACTTATTTTGAGTACTATTACTGTTTGCATTAGCGTCTTGATTGAAAACCCAAATGCATAGCCAAGAAATCCATGGTTGGGATCAGGATTGAAAAACCCCGTTAGCTACTGCAATGCTAAAATAGTGTAGGATTCAGTACAAGTCGACTAGTTGGAACTACTCGCGAGAATAGGCTAGAGGCACTCGACTCGGGTAGAGATAGCACATGAAACACATGGCAAGAAAATGAGACCGAGTAGAGAGTAAGGGCAGCAGAACTTTGGGGCCTGGGTGCTATAGCTCTGCTTGTGTCGATTGAGGACCGAGCCGTGTCCGGGCCTGTTGAACAAGCTAGAACAGTACCGAACACCTACCGGCTATATGGGAACCGAGAAACCGATGTAACTCGGGTAGCTGGGTGTTGAGGCATAGCTGGTCGTTCAGAGGGTAGGTTGAGAGCTCGAGGTGTAAATCGGCTGGCGGCACTGAGATGCGCATGCAGAGAGACCTCTTGCTCGAGACGATTGGACCGGTTCAACATTTGACTAACGGGTGAAAGGTGGTTGCGTACAGCGTCCGTGATGGTTGCTGTAGGCAACATCGAGTACGGGCGTACGTGACGGGTTATTCGGGTCACCCTGCAGGTGTAAATCGATTATAATCTCCATCCCTCGCGGTCAGTGAGTACCACTTGTTCAACTGTACCGTGACGTAGAAAGAACAGGCTAGTTACATGTTAAAATGTTGCTGATTGAAAGATGGACTTTGATTGCTAATGATTTGCTGTAGTTTAGAGCTAATTAAAGTTCCTTTCAACTTTGGGCAAAGTACATGAGAGAAATGCCTTTCTTGTTTGATTGCGGCTCTCTCATGTGCCTTAGCGTAAGGTTCTCCACAACCTGCTGCTAAAACTTGAAAGTAAGGTTCCAATAATTAGGCGAGTCCTTTGCAAATTGTTTTATCTCCTGTACCTATAAACCCTCATGTAGAAGTTCCATGTTTAGGAGAGATGGGTCAGTCTTGCTGAGACTTCGTACTCACTGCTTGTGTTTGAAGCTTTTGCAGGGTTCTATGAGGAAGGGACTCCCAAGGAGGAGAAGGAACCCCAGGAGGGGAACCCCGTCGAGTGGGAGTCGTGCATGCCGCCGTGTTAGTGTGCGTGCGTGCTATCGGGGACACGTTCACGGGCTGAACGTGAACTCGATGCGTAGTCTACGCCCGTGAGTGTAGACTGAACATATTTTGTTGTAAAAATGTTCATAAAGCTTTTTATGTAATAAAACTTTGCTTTCGCTTTGTACTTTTGATGTGTGTTATCCGGTGCTGTGCAACGCAGCACCCCTCAGTGTGATCCTGGCTCGACAAGACCGTGGGGTCGTGTCAGCGTTGGTATCAGAGCTTGCTTGAGGCTTAACGCACTACAAAGGTAATCTTTTTCAAAAATTCGGTGAGGAACGAGTTAGTAGCCCATATAAGGATGTTATTACTGTATAGAAAGTGGCATATTAACCTATTTGATTATGTCGGAAAATCGTGCATCTCGGGACATTTATGTCTTGGGGGGTGCACGTAAGCGCTGTCCACCAGCGCGCACAAGCTGAAGGGTGGAGCCCCACGGGTGGCAGGTAACCCCACCCGCTTTAGTATCATCTATGACTCTTTATGTCGTTTGGGGTATTCGAGCAACATCTGTCCCTGGCGTGTGTGGTGCAATTTGGGAGATCCCGTCACGTGGTCAGTAACGTGAACACGTAGCTCAAGGCGTGTTTGGCTTGAGAACATCCGGGTGAGTGATGACGGCCGGGTGTACGAACTGTATGGATACCGGGCTCGGTGTGCAGCCGAGTCTGACAATTGTGTGAATTATCTGCAGGTAGTCTAACCACGAAACAGTAGACGCGTAGCATCCGTGTGCGAGTGACGCTTAGTGCCACTGAACTAACGAAGCCGGCTAAGTCCGGTATAGGTTTTTCTTTGTGAGGACATAGTACCGACATGCTCTGGTGACGCATCGATGTCACACTCCACTAAATGAACAACTTCATTGTAAATTTTGAAAGTTTAAATCCAGAGTATTAAAACTTGATGTAACTCCATCCCTTACTCAGGATATTCAAAGTTAACAAGTTTTCAACTTATAGGCTGTTAAGGACAGAGTCCCCTGTTTTCAGCTGAACTAAGGCTGAAGTTAATCAGAGGCTAGAGGTTGAGTTATTTCGATGTTGGGGTCATATGATACATTTATGGAAAGCTTTTGAAGATCTTTACAACTTTTCTGTTGGGCTCCAGAGGTGTTTCATTCCTTAAACCATCGAAAAGTGCAGTAGAGTTGAAACTGTCCAGAAAACAGGGCAGAGCAAACAGTCTCCGTAAACTCTCTGAAAATTGGGCATAACTTCCTGCATAAAAATCTAAAATTAGAAAATGAGGTAGTTATGGAGAGCTTATGAGATGGGTTACAACTTTGTAACAGAAAGTTTTGTCAGATTGAGAGAAGAATTAACTGGAATTCTTGGATCAAATCAGTACCTAAAGCAGGGAGGTGCTGTCCAATTTTCTCCAGAAATTCTGTTAACTTTGACATCTCATAACTTTTGAACCAGGACAGATCTTAGGTCAAGGAAATATTTTCTGGAAATCAATTGAAGTTAGATTTAACTTTGATGTTGAGCTCCAGAATTGGTTTTGCTTTTAGCATGGCCTAAATCAGGTTGAAATGGATACTGGTCAGGGCTGTCATGTTAGACAGCAGATCAGCAGTCAAATTTGTTTAAATTTGAACTAGAATTCCAATTCTTATGAGTTCAATGAAATGTTTTATGTTATAACTCAATGGTTTACTGTTCAAATAAATATTTTACATTTCTCAAATATGTTTTTACAGATGGCAGCGGATAAACAGTTTGAGAACGGGTGGGTGGAATCTCACTGTCCTCACCACAGCGGCTATCCGGAAGCATTGAGGCAGATGCTTCAATATTTTGGGTATAACCAGATGCTTCAGTACTTCACCAAGGAAGAAGGCGAGGAGGGGAACAAGACGTGGACAATCCATGTCGAGGTTCCTGCAGGACCTACACCACCCGGTTGGGCGCCGTTCACCGTCACGGTGAGGGGTAGACAACCGGAGGGGATGTGGCAAGTGGCAGCCCGCGAGACCATGTCGCGTTTCTGCCAACTACACGTGAGGGATATGGAGGGCACTCCATACGCGCTCATTCCGGTGGAGGGACGGGCTCATCATGTGTGGGAAGGGAGGTACCGGGAGGCAGCCGATCCAGGTTGCCCAAGGTACAGCCCCGCGGAGGCAAACCTTAGCCTCCAGATGAGGGCGGGAAAGGCCGTGATGGACAGCCAAGCTGTTCATACGGAGCATCTCACCGCAAAGCTCAAGGAGAGCACAAGCCGTGGATACCATTTTGAGAGTGCTCACAGCGCACTCCGCAATGTGCTCCTTCCGATGATCAAGCGACTGAATGAACAGCATAATCAGTTGCATCGTCTGAAGAAGGCAAAAAAGAAAAGCCATGTTGACATCGCGGCACTGCAAGAACAGGTGCAGGCTCTGACTCAGCAGAATGAGGTCCTTACTCAAGAGAGGGACGACACTATTGAGGAAGGGCATGGCTGGGAAGAAGACTACAACCAAGCCATGGACGAGGTGCACGCGTTGCAGGACCTCGTACCTCCGGTATTGGGCATACCGGTGGTCTTGGGTCTTCCCGCAATGGGAGAACCCGAGATGGGAGAGGAGGTTGTAGATCCGGAGCCACCAGCAGAGGTACCGGAGGAGGACGACCCACAGGAGGTCGAGTTCTACTCCGAGTAGTGGGTTACCGTTGCCAAGTAGGGCAACCAGAATAGGGCAACCCAAACTTTTGTAACCGGTGACATGTCGTTTAGGCAGTAGCATATGTATAGGTAGTGACGACATGAGCACGACTTCTCGGAGACCGAGAATAATGTATCTTGTATAAAGTTCATGCTTTATCAATATATGTGAATGTTGTGCAAATTATTCATGCGTTGCTTCAATACCTACTGTTTCATATGGAATTTTTAAGTATGACATGTGCTGATCGCTGCTGTTTTGAATTTCAGAATGACTCGTACTCGTGCAAAACCGGACGTTGGGGTTCTAGTCAAGGGGGAGAAACCTCCCAACAGCCTCCCGAGGACTCCTCGGGACAGCAGCAGCAACAGCAACAGCAAACACCGCCACCGCCACCGCCAACGGTTACATTGGCCGACATTGTTGCGGCAATGGCGGGTTCTCATCAGCAGCAAACGGAGTTGCTGCAAACTCTTATTGCCAATACGTCTCGACCAGAGAGGCGTCAAGATCGTGAGGAGCGCCAACAGAGCTCCTACTCCGACTTCCTAGCAACTCATCCACCGGTATTCTCAAGGGCGGATGGACCCCTCGATGCGGACAACTGGCTCCGCACGATAGAGATGAAGTTCGGGCTGATCCAAATAAGTGAGCAGCGCAAGACTCAGTTCGCGGTCCAGCAGCTCCAGGGATCCACGAGCGCATGGTGGGCGAACTACTGTGCTTCACAGCCCACCGACCGAGTTATGACCTGGGCGGAGTTCCGTACGGCCTTCCGGGCCTATCACATACCGCCGGGTCTCATGAAGAGGAAGACGCAGGAGTTTCTACACCTGCAGCAAGGGAGCCGGAACGCACTGGAATACTCCAGGGCGTTCAATGATCTCGCACTCTACGCGTCGTATCATGCCGATACTGACTAGAAGCGGCGGGACCACTTCTACCAGGGGCTTAACCCGCTCCTGAAGGACAAATTGGCGATGTTCAATCGCGGTAGCCTCAACGACATAATTGATGCTGCAATTGTTCAGGAGGACTCCGGTAAGGAGTTAGCGGCGGCGGAGAGAAAGCGAGGCGCGCCGCAAAGCAGCGGAGAAGGAGGCGGTCCTTCTCAGAAATTTCAGATGGTGAATCGCCCACCATCAGGTCCACGCTGGCAGACACCATAAAGGCCGATGCCATCCCGCACTCGGCCGTATTCTTCACCGGCATTCAGGGCGGCACTGCCAGCACCACCTCCGCAACAACAACAGCAGCAGCGGGCGATGCCGTTTGCGTATGCACCTCCGCAGCGCATGCCGGGCTTTCGTCCCCCAAGCACCGGACAAACAGCGGTCACATGCTACAAATGTGGTCGTCCAGGACACTTTGCCAGCAGTTGTCCGGAAAGACAAGGCGGCGGAGTTGCACCGCAACTTCCGGGGAGGAATCAGCCCCGTAACCCTACTAATGCGCGGCGGGCAAACCCTAGGCCCGGCACCATCCACCAGCTTGCCATAGAGGACGTACCGTAGGGTGAGCCAATCCTTGCGGGTATGTTCCAACTCCACCAGCATCCCGCCATAGTATTGTTTGATTCAGGCGCCATGCATAGCTTCATTAGCCAAGCTTTCATTGATAGATATAGCTTGCAAATACTACCCACCGATAGTCCTTATGTGATCTGTTCACCGGGTGGGAAAATTTCAGCAAGCATGATGGTTCCAAAAGCGCCATTATGCTTAGCGGGTAGAGTGTACCCTATGTCTCTCATAATTTTAGAGGGACAAAAGGTTGATGTCATTTTAGGGATGTCGTGGTTAACCCGCCATGGCGCTGTTTTAGACACCGTCCTCCGAATTGTGCACTTGAATTCAGAAGTGCACGAATCTCATTCCTTATTTCTGGACAGTCCAGAAATAAAACTTCCAAGTGTCTATCAATCCACAACCATCAGATTGGAAGATATTCCAGTGGTCCGAGAGTTCCCTGACGTGTTTCCGGATGATTTACCGGGGATGCCACCCTATAGAGAGGTGGAGTTCAAGATTGAACTTGCACCGGGAACCATGCCAATATCTCGAAGGCCGTACAAGATGGCGCCCAAGGAATTAGCTGAACTAAAGACCCAGCTAACGGACCTGCTGGAGAAGGGTTTTATTAGGCCGAGCTCCTCGCCATGGGGCTGTTCGGCATTATTTGTAAAGAAGAAGGATGAGATGTTGCGCTTTGCGTGGACTATCGTCCACTAAACGCCGTAACCATTAAGAACAAGTATCCGTTGCCACGGATCTTTTAGGAGAATATCTCTATTTATGTTAGGAGAATATCTCTATTTATGTTAGGAGATTATCTTTATTTATGTTTTTCCTTGTACGAGATTATTCTCCATATTTGTACTCCTCCTGTACCTCTATATATTCGGGCCCTTGCCCCCGTAATAATATAAGTCATATTCATAACATGGTATACAGAGCCTAGGTTTTCTTTTCAGGCGGCGACAGCTCTTCTCCGTGGCTGGTACCGAAGCTTTGGGACGTATTTTTTTGGCTGCCCTGCGTCTCTGTACCATCGCCATCCACTCATCAACGTGGATCGGATTTCCTTGATCTGCCGCCGCCCTTTGTTGATCGGCCGCCCAGGCGATCTCCCCGTGCCTTTCATCCGCTCGGCCGCCTCCTTCGTTGATTGGCCGGCAGGGTGATCTCCCTGCACGCTTTGCCCGCCGTCCGCTGGTCCGTTCGGCCGCTCGCCCGCTCGCGCTCGGTTGTTAGCACCGCCGCCCGAGGGGCTGCTCCAAGTGAGGTTAGCTTGTTTCTGTTTGGCAATCAAATCAAGCTAGGTTTTGCAAAAAAAAAAAAGAAAAGAAAAGAAAAGAAAGAAAGAAAAAATTGCATCGTCTGCCGCTGTTTATTTTGCGCTCTCGCTGTCACCAGTTATCCTATCAGGATGACTTCTTCGGGTGGGGTTCCAGTTGTGCGATGTCCAGTGCTTTTCAATGGCACCAATTACCGGGACTGGGTTCCCCGCATGCGTCTGCACATGCATGGTCTACGACTCTGGGAGTATCTCACAGGTGATCTCAAATGTCCGCCTTGCCCTACGGTTCCTTCTCAGCCCGTTATTTCAGATAATGCTACTGATGATGATGAGAAGAAATTGCTTGCGGATTATGAGACTCGTCTGTCTGCGTATGAGTCTCATTTCAGCTTATACAGGACTTGGTTGGATGATGATGCTTGAGCTGCTGCTATTCTTGCTTCCAGCATGGAGGATCGTCTTGCTGCTGATATAGTTGAGTTTGAATATGCACACCAGATGTGGGATTTTCTACGCTCTCGTTACGAGCCTACTAGACAGTCTACCTACCTTGCTGCTATTTGTCAGGAGCAGTTGTTACAACAGGGAGATGCTACAGTGGAGGAGTTCTTCGGTCAGATGTCGGCTATTTGGCGTCAGCTCGATGCTCTTGGTCCTCAATTTTCGACAGATACTTGTCAGTCTTGTCAGAGTCAGAAGGCTGCACTTGAGCTTCGATGCACTTATGATTTTCTGACCCGTCTTCGTGCCGAATTTGAGCCTCTTCGTGCT
Source organism: Neostapfia colusana (assembly GCA_030760725.1). NCBI lineage: Eukaryota > Viridiplantae > Streptophyta > Magnoliopsida > Poales > Poaceae > Neostapfia > Neostapfia colusana. The sequence continues at coordinate 38,193,196 of JASWHV010000016.1, forward strand.
CAGCTACTTGCTCGTCACCCATGTGTCTCTCTTATGGACGCTCTGACGAGTGTTCCTAATAAGGAGTCTCGTCTTCAGGCTGCCAGGTTACTACTTACTTCTTCGGTATTGGCGGCTCGCTCTATGACACCTACGCACACGGCTCCTCCACCGACCGTTCCATCTTCAGTTACTCCTAATTCTACGATTGGGGGGCATGGTGCTCTTCGCTATGATTATTGTGGTAAAGATGGTCATGTGAAGGCGTATTGTTTCAGGAAGAAGAAGGCTCAGGCTCGTCGGTCCTCACAAGGTGTTGGTGGTGCTAGTACTAGAGGATCTCAGGGGAGTTCTACTACTACGGATGCACAATTACTCATGCTTCTTCGTCGCCTTGCTACTTCTGCACCATCGGGAGCTGCTGATTCTGTGACTCAGTCTTCTGCACCTTCGAGTACTGCTGCTTCTTCTTTGTCTTCCACTGAGGGACCACATCCTACTTCTGCTCCAGGTAGTTGTCCATGGATTCTTGATTCTGGTGCTTCCTTCCATATGACTACCAGTTTGTCTTCTTTGAGTCCTTCGTATCATTCTTCTACTGTTCATACTGCCGATGGTTCTCCTCTTTCAGTTGTTGGACATGGCACTCTTTTGTCTGACTCTTTTGTTGTTCCTGATGTTTCCTTTATTCCTGGACTTACAATGCAACTTATATCCGCTGGTCAACTCACTGATAGTGATTGTCGAGTGATTCTTGATCATGATATTTGTTATGTTCAGGATCGTCGCACGGGTCGCCTGGTTGGTACTGACCCTCGTCGTCATGATTCACATCGTCTTTGGGAGCTTGACTGGCTTCATCTTCCTTCCGCTGTGCCTGCCAGTCTTATTGCTTCGTCCACTTCGACGTTTGCTCAGTGGCACCACTGTTTGTGTCATCTTTGTGACTCTCGTCTGTCCATTCTAGTTCGGCGTGGTCTTTTAGGATCAGTCTCTAGTTCTGAGTCTTTACCTCATTGTCAGGGTTGTCGGTTAGGGAAGCAGATTCAGCTTCCTTATCATTCTAGTGAGTCCGTGTCTGAGCGTCCTTTTGATCTTATTCATTCAGATGTATGAGGACCTGCACCTTTTGCTTCAAAAGGAGGACATAAATACTATATCATTTTTATAGATGATTTTTTGCGGCACACATGGGTTTACTTTATGAAACATCGTAGTGAGGCATTATCTATCTATAAGTCCTTCTCGACTATGGTCCGCACTCAGTTTGACACTCCTATTCGTATTTTTCGAGCCGATTCCGCGGGTGAATACCTTTCTGATGCTCTTCGTAAGTTTCTATCTGAGCAAGGTACTCTTGCCCAGTTTTCTTGTCCTGGTGCTCACGCTCAGAATGGTGCTGCTGAGCGTAAGCATCGTCATCTTCTTGAGACAGCTCGTACTCTTCTGATTGCTTCCTCTGTTCCTCCTCATTTTTGGGCCGAGGCGGTTTCAACTGCCACTTATTTAATTAACATTCAGCCATCATCAGCACTTAGAGGGGGGTTCCTTTTGAGCGTCTTATGGGTAAGACGCCTGACTACATCAGCCTTCGTCTTTCTGGATGTGTTTGCTACGTGCTGCTCGCACCTTGTGAGCGCACTAAGCTGACTACTCAGTCGGTCGAGTGTGTTTTCCTTGGATACAGTTCGGAGCATAAGGGGTATCGTTGTTGGGATCCGATTGATCGATGGATGAGTATTTCACGGGATGTTGTTTTTGATGAGACACGTCCTTTCTATCCTCGTCCTTCTTCTGATACTTCTTCTGTATCTGTGGTCGATCCCATTTCATTTCTGTTCTTTCCAGATGCTCCAGTTTCTGTTGTACCACCTTCACACTCGGTGTCGCGTTCCACGGTTTCTTCTCCTTCGGAGCCTGCTTCTTTGGTTTCCGATTATACTTTGAAGGCTCCAGTGACACAGGTCTATACTCGACGAGTTGTCCCTCCTTCAAACGTACCAGCTTGTTCTGATGAGCCGTCTACTCTAGTTGGGTCACCTTCTAATGATCCATCTTCTGCGGATCAGTCTGCCTCTCCTGGTACGTCCTCCTCTCCTGAGAGATCATCTCCTTCCGATGATGCTTCTCCTGAGCAGCCTCTTGGACGTGGTCATCGTCCTCGACAGCCTCCTGATCGATATTCTCCTTCTAGCTTTGTTGTTGCTGCTCTGCATGAGCCGGCTACGTATCGTGATGTTGTTCCTCATCCAAAATGGCAACATGCGATGGCAGAGGAGATTGCTGCTCTCGAGCGCACCGGCACATGGGAACTTGTGCCATGTCCCCCACGTGTTCGTCCTATCACCTGTAAGTGGGTCTATAAGGTTAAGACCCGCTCTGATGGTTCACTTGAGCGCTATAAGGCTCGTTTAGTCACCCATGGTTTCCAGCAGGAACATGGTCTTGACTATGATGAGACCTTTGCTCCTGTTGCTCACATGACCACTGTTCGCACTCTACTTGTTGTGGCCTCTGTTCGTGACTGGTCCATCTCTCAGCTTGATGTGAAGAATGCCTTCCTTAATGGTGAGCTGCGTGAGGAGGTTTATATGCAGCCACCACCTGGGTATTCTGTTCCTGAGGGTATGGTTTGCCGTCATCGACATTCTCTTTATGGCCTTAAGCAGGCTCCTCGTGCTTGGTTTCAGCATTTTGCGTACGTGGTCACTGCTGCTGGTTTTTCTGCCAGTGCTCATGATCCTGCACTCTTTGTGCATATCTCGTCTCGTGGTCGTACACTTCTTCTTCTCTATGTTGATGATATGATCATCACTGGAGACGACCCTGAGTACATAGCCTTCGTGAAGGCTCATCTTAGTCATCAGTTTCTTATGTCCGATCTTGGTCCTCTCCGTTACTTCCTTGGGATTGAGGTTTCCTCTACCTCTGAGGGGATCTATCTGTCTCAAGAGAAGTACATTCAGGATCTTCTTGATCAGGCTTCTCTTACTGATCATCGCACTGTTGAGACTCCTATGGAGCTCAATGTTCACCTTCAATACACTGATGGTGAACCTCTTGATGATCCTACTCGTTATCGTCATATTGTAGGGAGTCTAGTATATCTCGGTGTCACTCGTCCTGATATCTCATATTCCGTTCACATTCTGAGTCAGTTTGTTTCAGCTCCGACTCAGATTTACTACAGCCACTTACTTCGTGTCTTGCGTTATCTTCGTGGGACTATCTCTAGGCTCTTGTTCTTTCCACGCTCTAGCTCCTTACAGATCAAGGCGTATTGTGATGCCACTTGGGCTAGTGATTCCTCTAATCGTCGATCTCTTTCCGCTTATTATGTTTTTCTTGGTGGTTCCCTCATTGCTTGGAATACTAAGAAGCAGGTACCAGTTTCTCGTTCGAGTGCAGAGGCTGAGTTGTGTGCTATGGCTCTTGTGACTGCAGAGGTTACTTGGTTACGGTGGTTGCTTGAGGATTTTGGTGTTTCTGTTTGTATGCCGACTCCTCTTTTGTCTGACACAGTACAGGTGCTATCAGTATTGCTCGTGATCCGGTCAAGCATGAGCTTACCAAGCATATTGGTGTTGATGCTTCTTATACACGAGCACAGGTAGAGGATGATGATATTGATCTTCAGTATGTGCCTTCAGAGCTTCAGTTGGCTGATTTCCTCACGAAGGCACAGACCCGAGCTCAGCATAGCTTTTATCTCTCCAAACTCAGTGTTCGCGACTCACCTTGAGTTTGAGGGGGGTGTTAGGAGAATATCTCTATTTATGTTATGAGATTATCTTGTTAGGAGAATATCTCTATTTATGTTAGGAGATTATCTTTATTTATGTTTTTCCTTGTACGAGATTATTCTCCATATTTGTACTCCTCCTGTACCTCTATATATTCGGGCCCTTGCCCCCGTAATAATATAAGTCATATTCATAACAGGATCAACATGTTGTTTGATCAGTTGGTCGAAGCAAAGATCTTTTCCAAGATGGACTTAAGATCCAGGTACCATCAGATTAAGATACGGGCTGAGGATATTCCGAAGACGGCTTTCTCGACAAGGTACGGGCTTTATGAGTACCTGGTCATATCCTTCGGCCTCACCAACGCTCCAGCTCACTTCATGTATTTAATGAACTCGGTATTCATGCCGAAGCTGGACAAGTTTGTCGTGGTCTTCATCGACGACATACTGGTATATTCCAAGTCGGAGAAAGATCACAAGAAGCATCTGCATATAGTCTTGCAACGGCTGCGGGATCACAAGCTATACACGAAATTCAGCAAGTGCAAATTCTTGATATCGCAAGTGCCTTTTCTCGGGCATATCATCTCAGCAGAGGGTATCGCTGTAGACCCGAGTAAGATCACACAAGTGCTGAATTGGAAGTCCCCAAGAACTGTTCACGAGGTACGGAGTTTCCTCGGACTCGCGGGATATTATCGTAGGTTCATTCCGAACTTCTCGAAGATTGCCAAGCCTATGACGGAACTGCTGAAGAAGGCTACCAAATATGTTTGGAGTCCAGCGTGTGAAGCAGCATTCAAGGCTTTAGTCAAACACCTAACATCAGCACCGGTTTTGGCGCAGCCAGACACAACAAAACCGTTCGATGTGTACTGCGATGCATCCGGCATTGGGCTCGGATGTGTGCTGATGCAAGACCGAAGAGTGGTCGCGTATGGGTCACGGCAGCTTAAAACCATGAGCAGAATTATCCAACTCACGATTTGGAGCTGGCTGCCGTGGTACTTGCACTAAAAATGTGGAGGCACTACCTACTCGGTAACCTTGTACATTTGTATACCGACCACAAGAGCCTCAAGTACATATTCACTCAGAAGGAGCTGAACATGAGGCAGCGAAGATGGTTAGAGCTGATAAAGGATTACAAAATAGAGATCCATTATCACCCCGGCAAGGCAAACGTAGTGGCGGATGCGCTGAGTCGCAAGTCACACGTCAACAATCTGACCATCACACCGTTGGAAGAGAGCGAACCACCACTGCATGTAATTCTACATGGAGCTCTCTACAACCTAGCTTTGATCCCCACCATCCGTGAAGAGATAGTGGCAGCTCAGAAACATGACAAGGGCATGTCGCTTTTGCGGAGACGTGTAGACAGTGGGGAGCTGAAATGTTTCCGGAAAGACGGCGACGGCATCCTATGGTTCAAGGACTGGATCGTCGTACCCCGTAACCCGGAGTTACGGAAGAAAATCTTTGATGAGGCTCACTTATCAAAGTTTTCTATTCACCCCGGCAGCAACAAAATGTATCAAGAACTCAGAAGCAAGTTTTGGTGGACACGGATGAAGCGGGAGATCACCAAGTACGTGTCCGAGTGTGATACATGTCGAAGGGTGAAGGCAGATCATATGCGGAAACCGGGACTGCTACAACCACTGGGCGTTCCTGCCTGGAAGTGGGAGGATGTGAGCATGGACTTCATCGTCGGTTTACCCACCACCTTTCAGAAACATGATTCTGTGTGGGTGATCATCGACCGGCTCACCAAAGTTGCCCATTTCATCCCGGTCAACACCAACTACAACGCCAAGAAGTATGCTGAACTGTACATCTCACGGATCCTATGCTTGTACGGCGTACCCCGTACCATCATATCGGATCGGGGCACTTTATTTGTGTCCAGTTTTTGGGAACAGCTACACGCTGCATTGGGGACGAAGCTGATCCGTAGTTCGGCATACCACCCACAGACGGATGGGCAAACCGAGCAGGTAAATCAGATTCTAGAGGACATGCTACGAGCTTGTGCTATCAACCACGGGAATAATTGGGATGATCACTTGCCGTTAGCCGAGTTCTCGTACAACAATGGGTATCAAGCCAGCATCAAGATGGCGCCTTACGAGGCGCTATACAGGAGAAAATGTCGCACACCACTGAATTGGTGCGAGTCTGGCGAAAGGGTTACCTTCGGGATTGATCTTGTCAACAACACGGAGGAGAAGGTTCGGCTGATTCAAACAAACCTAAAAGCCGCCCAATCCCGACAGAAACAGTATGCGGACCGGAGAAGACGCCCATTGCAGTTCGAAGTCGGGGATCACGTATACTTACGTGTGTCTCCAATGAAGAGCGTAAACAGATTCGGGGTGAGAGGAAAGTTGGCACCCCGATTCATCGGTCCATTTCCGATTACTGAAAGATGTGGATCAGTAGCATACCGGCTGAAATTACCAGAAGCACTCTCCCGTGTGCACGACGTCTTTCACATTTCCCAGCTGAGGAAGTGTCTCAAGCTATCTACTACCGTTCAGCTGGAGGACATTGAAGAACTGAAACTGGATCTCACGTATCGAGAGGAACCGGTTCAGATTGTAGATGAAAAGGCCCGAACCAAACGCAACCATACGTTGTGGTTTTACAAAGTTCTATGGAGTAATCACTCCGTGGACGAAGCGACATGGGAGAGCGAAGGGTTTCTTCGCGCTAACTACCCCGACTTTTTCACGTTGCATATCCGGTAATTTTCCGCCGTCCTCCCTCTCATTTTCACCTTATAATCTCGGGACGAGATTCTTTTAAGGGGGAAGGAATGTAAAGGCCTCAGTTTTTGACACATGTTTAAAGTGTTCATTACCACACAACACACCTCATTTGAAGAAAGTTGATGAACAAATTTGAAGAGCATGTAACCATTATCAACATGCTCATTAGAGAATAAACTCACAAAATGCAAAAGTGGTATTTCCCACATGCATCATCTAGGGGCTGGGCATATGAAAACTCCTACACCTTGCTAGGAATGTCCATGCCAAGTTTCACCCAGATTCAAAACCTTTTTCAGGTATTTTTGGGTATAGCTAGAAAGAGGGTAGTTTGAACTCGAATTCAAATTCAAATGGTTTTCATCCCATCAATTCAAAAGTGGGAGGCATATTCTTACTCAGCACATTTTTGTGAGCTCACACACCAATTTTCACTCCATTTGGAGTTGATCTTGACATGAGCTAAGTGTAGCAAATTCAAACTTTATTTGAATTTCAAACTGAACCTGTGCTGAAATCTAGTCAAACCAAACCTAATTTGAATTCTAACCAATTCAAATGGCTCAGGGGTGAATAATTCAAATCACCATGGGTATTTTATGGCTTACTGTTTACAACAGTGAAATGGAGTTAAGTTCAGGGGGTTAAAAGGGGAGTGGGACCCACATGTCAGCCACTGAAGCAAAAACAACCGACTGAAAACCCAGCTCGGGTTCTTGCGCCGGACTGAGCAGCCGCCACGGCGAGAAGTCGATCGGGACAGCACCTGCTTGCTGCCCCGACCTGCTGAACCGCCTCGCGGTCCTCTTATCTCCGCAGCCAACCTGATCGGAGAGAGCACCGCGCACTTTGCTGCTTCCTCGCACCAGAAACACCCCATCGCTGCCGATCGCTCGGAGCTGATCAGGGAAGCGTGCTCACCGCCTCTCCACTCCCTCCAGAGCTACAACGAGGTACTAGGAACCTTCCTTCTTCTTCCCCGTCGCTAGAAATCGGCTAAAACCGGTTGATCTCGGCTATACCGAGAGTTCCATTCAGAGACATAAAGCCGCCGCACTTCGGGCTCCCGTGGACAGCCCAACCGGGAGGTTGTCACGCCCAAGCTAAGGCTTCCCCGGAGGCGTTGGTGACCGGTGCTGCTCATTCCCGACCCACAGCCCGAGTGCTTGATCGCCGGTGGTCAATTTCCAGTTTTCCCCTTTCTCGGTACAGACCGACCTTAGGGTGCGGTTCTGGCAAATTCACACTCTAGGAAGGGTTAGAGAGTCTCAATCCACTCCTACACAGACTAGACCTGGTAGCGCACAAGTTGCCTTCACAACCTTTAGCCGGAGAACCCCTGTACACGGCGTATTTCAAAGCGTGCCAACGGCGGATCCTGCGGGAAGTATCGGGCACATGGTGGGGGCCTGCTTCGGACCTCCCCCGAGCTTCTTCCAGCTCATGTCGACCTTCCCTAAGGTCCACTGATGCTCCCCGACCGTTTGCTCGATCGATTGAGGTGCTAGGGAGGTCGGCCGACACGGCCGAAGTTCTCCCGAGGCCGTCGCTCGTCGCCGACCATGTGCCGGCTGTTTTCATGACAAACTGAGCCCAGGATCATGTTCCCCGAGTGGACTTAGGCAGGGGCGGCCAGAATCATGAAGTTTGGAGCACCACAGAGGCTGCCGGCGAGCTCTCCGGCGAGGTGTCGCAGCGGCCGAACGCGGACGTCGAGAGGTAGACGAAAGGGTGGGTCCCGGCTGTCAGTGGCTCGGATTTTGAATCGGGATTGGTCTGCGGCTCGGATCTAGTGTTCTGGTGCGCAAAAACTCCATGGACCCCGGTGTGCTGTCGCTCCAGCGCCCGACACGTGTACCGTGGACCCACCGGCAGATTTGAACTTTTCCCCGATTTTCAGAATTTGTTAAAATTTTAAATCCTCATAACTTTGCTAGGAACATCCAAATCAAGTGAACCAAATTTTGTTGGATTCAGCTCTCTGAGTACTTTCCAGCAAATCAAGTTTCACTTCATGAAAATCCTTATTTCTCCAGAATTAATTCCTCAAAGTTTAAAGTGTTTGGAAGTTTAACTGGAGAATCCCTTGGAGGAAAATTCTGAAATTTTGCTGGGATGTTCACGAAAATATCCCTGAACTACCATAAAAATTTCAGATCCATTTGAGCTCATTTGATCCACCTAATGGTGTGATTAATACAACTGTTCCAGAGAAAATAGAAAATGTTCACAAACATTTTCAGAATTTTCTCTGAAATTGTTTAGCTCATATATTTAGCTAGGAGCCTTCAAATTAAGTGAGATCAACTCCATTAGAACCCTCTAAAAATCTAGGTTTCAGAAAGGCATGGCTTGCTCCATGAAAATCCCTAGAACACCCTAAAGGCTCCAATTAAGGTCAAGTACGTAATTATTTGTGGAGGGCTCAAATGAGCTTTGCTGCAACTAAAACTTCGCCAAATCTCTGTTTAGGTTGTATCCAAACCACAGTAAAAATTTCAGAGTCATTGAGTCTGTCTAGTGGGACTTATAGCCTTCACAAGTTTAAAACTCAATTCAAATGCATTTAAACTAACACATATACTTGTTATCTCCTGTAGTCACTAAGGTCGAGGAGGAACCCGAAGTCCTAGACTTCGTTACTCCGGAAGAGCAGCTAGCCTACGACCAAGAGCAGCAAGGCAAGCTCCAGTTTGCATTAACCTTTTTACGAGTTTTTATTGTTTTGAGAACTTACTTTGAGTACCATTACTGTTTGCATTAGCGTCTTGATTGAAAACCCAAATGCATAGCCAAGAAACCAATGGTTAGGATTAGGTTTGAAAAACTCCGTTAGCTACTGCAATGCTAAGATAGTGGGGGATTCGGTACAAGTCGAGTAGTGGGAACTACTCACGAGAATAGGCTAGAGGCACTCGACTCGGGTAGAGATAGCACATGAAACACATGGCAAGAAAATGAGACGTGTGCGGTCCTGTTGAACAAGCTAGAACAGTACCGAAGACCTACCGGCTATATGGGAACCGGGAAACCGATGTAACTCGGGTAGCTGGGTGTTGAGGCATAGCTGGTCGTTCAGAGGGTAGGTTGAGAGCTCGAGGTGTAAATCGGCTGGCGGCACTGAGATGCGCGTGCAGAGACCTCTTGCTCGGGATGATTGGACCGGTTCAACATTTGACTAACGGGTGAAAGGTGGTTGCGTACGGCGTCCGTGATGGTTGCTGTAGGCAACATCGAGTACGGGCGTACGTGACGGGTTATTCGAGTAACCCTGCAGGTGTAAATCGATTACAATCGCCATCCCTCGCGGTCAGTGAGTACCACTTGTTCACTGTACCGTGACGTAGAAAGAACAGGCTAGTTACATGTTAAAATGTTGCTGATTGAAAGATGGACTTTGATTGCTAATGATTTGCTGTAGTTTAGAGCTAATTAAAGTTCCTTTCAACTTTGGGCAAAGTACATGAGAGAAATGTGTTTCTTGTTTGATTGCGGCTCTCTCATGTGGCTTAGCGTAAGGTTCTCCACAACCTGCTCCTAAACTTGAAAGTAAGGTTCCAATAATTAGGTGAGTCCTTTGCAAATTGTTTTATCTCCTATACCTATAAACCCTCATGTAGAAGTTCCATGTTTAGGAGAGACGGGTCAGTCTTGCTGAGCGTTGGTGCTCACTGCTTGTTTTTGAAGCTTTTGCAGGGTTCTATGAGGAAGGGACTCCCGAGGAGGAGACGGAACCCCAGGAGGGGAACCCTGTCGAGTGGGAGTCGTGCACGCCGCCGTGTTAGTGTGTGTGCGTGCTAGCGGGGACACGTTCACGGGCTGAACGTGAACTCGATGCGTAGTCTACGCCCGTGAGTGTAGACTGAACATATTTTGTTGTAAAAATGTTCATAAAGCTGTTTATGTAATAAAACTTTGCTTCCGCTTTTTACTTTTGATGTGTGTTATCCGCTGTGTGCTCAGTGTGTTCCTGGCTTGACAAAACCATGGGGTCGTGTCAGCTCCCCACGGTGACGAGTTTGGGCATATAAAACCCTTTTCTAGCTGCTCCTGAATTTGCTTCTTAAGTTCTACTAGTTCATTAGCGGGCATCCTATATGGTCTTTTCTCTATAGGTGCAGTTCCAGGTACTAAATCAATGGCAAATTCAATGTCCCGGTCAGGTGGCATACCAGGAAGTTCTTCCGGGAACACATCTGAAAATTCTTGAACCACCGGAATGCTTTCCAATGTTGCTTCTTCGACGTGGTTCAACGCTGCCTTCCCGGTTGCCGGTTGGGCTTACTCAAACTCAATACGAGTACGTGATCATTTGTCAACTGCACGCTCCTCTCAGCACACTGGATTACTCCGTTGTGCTTACTTAACAAATCCATTCCAAGTATTATATCAGTCCCTTGGGAATTCAAGACAATAAGGTTTGCAAGAAAGTCTACCCCCCTTATTTTAAGGTTTACTTTCGGACATACTATATTAGTCCTCATCTCTCCACCAGGAGAGTTAACCAACATAGTGTGTTTCATGTGTGATATGGGCATATTATACTTGGCAGCATATTTGGATGATATGAATGAATGCGATGCTCCAGAATCAAATAAAACAGTGGCTGGGTTGGAGTTGGCAAGGAACATACCAATCACGACGTCCTCAGCTTGTTGCGCTTCCTCAGTGGAGACATGATTCACGTTGCCACGAGCGTAGTTCTGCTGCCCACGGTTACCTTGCGTAGCTCCTCCACTCGGCCGTGGGTTCTGTTTTGGTGTGTTGGTCGGCTGTCCAAGGCCTTTCCTAGGGCATTGACTTGCAAAGTGTCCCGCCTCTCCGCATGAAAAGCATGCTTTGTTGCCCAAAACAGCAGGAACGTTGGGGCGAGGCTTGTTTTGATCATAGGCGCCCATGTTGGAACGGGCCGCAGGAGGCAAAGGCATACGAGGTGCTTGCATAACAGGACGTTGCTGCGGTGGTTGATTAGGGCGAGGTGAGCTTGCATGGCAGAAAGTAGAAGCGGACGAGCCATACTGCGGTGCAGCTGGTGGCATGTAACGGGGGACGTACATTGCTCCCTTGTGGCTGGTATGGCATCTTCCTCTTGCCCTCTTGCTCGATCTCACGGATCTTGCTCTCAACCACTATAGCTTTGTCAACAAGCTTCTGGAAGCTTGCATAATCGTTGTTGAGCAGTTGTACTTGGATCTCATTGTTCAATCCTCTCATGAACAAGTATTGCTTCCTTTGATCCGAGTTGACGTCTTTGGGAGCATACCTTGACAACTGCGTGAACTTGTTGAGGTACTCATTCACGCTCTTCCTTCCTTGGTGAAGACCTTCAAACTCTTGCCTTTTAAGCATCATGACTCCAGCAGGGACGTAATGAGAGTGGAAACTCTCCTTGAATTCAACCCAAGTGATAGTCTCTTGGTTGTCATGAGCATTGCAAAGAGCATCCCACCAGTCAGCGGCTGCTCCCATAAGTTGGTGCGATGCGAAGAGAACTTTCTCCCGTTCATTGCACTGAACAATAGCAAGCTTCCTTTCCATGGATTTCAACCAATCATCAGCCTCCATGGGATCATTAGCTTGTACAAAAGTAGGCGGTCGAGTCCTCATGAACTCTCCCAACCTGTTGTGAGCCGGAGGTGGTGGCGGTGGTGGTGGTGAGGATGCAGGAAGGGGTTAGGATTATTGTTGTTGTTGGCTTGCAGCTGTCCCAAAGTTTGTATCATAGTTTGCATGAGCTGGTTCTGTATAGCCATCAACCGTTCAAGGTTGTTTGCACCAGCCCCGGGGTTGGCATTTTCAGGAACTTCAATGTTGCCATCCTCTTGTGGTTCATGGTTGCCACGAACTTTCCTCCTTGACGGCTGGCATTTTCTCTCACCATCTGTGAGAGAGAGTTGGGTAGAATAGAAAAGAGAATTTTAGATTGATCCCCCCAACTATATGCATCAAGGTGTATGAACTAAATATCTTCTTTCATTAATGTCAGCCTATGTGAGGATGTGAACACATGCCAAGCATCTCACATCTCTATACTATGTGTGGATGTGGATATTCGCCGAAGTGTCCCACAACTCACACCAGCACACAAACACAAGCAATTATCACAAAAGTTCAACACACCACTCCTATTCACACTGCTACGATTTAAACGTTCCTATTACAGCTTATTCAATGGGAATCCTAAACTTAATCATGTGAACTGGTGCTGCTCCCGCCATGTGACGGGGGTGGTCCATCGGACACCTCAATGGGGTTAAGTGCACTCTCACGTGGTGGTGAACGAGTATTTATGTGTGTCGTGCTCCGGATCACCGGCATCTATAAATAGGACGTGAGAATTTTAGAGAAGGAAGAAAATACTTCAAACTTCAGAAGCTATGAAGCAAGAAAGCAAAAGTGTTGTTGTCCAAAAGAAGAAAAAAGAGGGGCTGAAAATAGCACTTTGCGGTGGCTGAATTGACAAGAAAAGTGCAGCAGCAAGTAATTTTCAAAATAGCAATTTAGAGGGGTGTGCCTATGTGTTTTAGAGTGTCCATTCTACCTAGGCTTGCGTCCTACGGTCAACGTTGCTCTGATACCAATCTGTGACACCTGATTCCGAAAACAGAATCAAGTTAATGCATATGTGTGCCCAGGATGTTCATCACACATACACATGTAATACACAAACTGAATTCAGAATATAACCACAAATAAATAGTGTTAAGTACTTTATTACATCGACTAATTGTCTCACTCATGATTGTCTATCTTATTCTTGCAGCGGAAGTCTCTAAACGATAGCAGAAATAACTAAATAGCAGCGGCTCCATCTTCAACTCCACAGGCATGTTGATGGTAGTTCACACGCCTAGAACTCCACATGATCCTCGAAGTACTCTTCCCCTGTAACTGATGTTTATGTGATAATGCATGAGTACATGTCGTACTCAGCAAGTACGGGAAAAGTATGATATGTAGCTTACAACAAGGTAGGAATAAAAAGGCTCATTGCAGCAAGCAAATTTTATTTCACAAACATGATAAAAAAGCAACTACTTCTGTGTGAGTTTAATACCATCATAACCACGTTATATCAGCAACTTTCCTTCATCATAATTCACCATTTATCATGTCTCAACCAACCATTAATCTTTCTCAAGTTCATCTCATGCTCATAAATATTCATAACCATCTCATTTTCATATAACCGAAACCAAACTCATTGTCATGACTCAACAGTCCCGAAACCAATCTCAATGGCCTTACAATAATCATACCGAACATCCGTCCCAACTTTTCCCCCTAATCATGTGAGTTGGCCAAGTGCTTATGACCGGAAGCACGTCTACCATGATAGTTTTACACTCTGCAAAGGTGGCACCACTTTACCCACAAGTTTGTGATTTCGTCACCCGTCGGCGACTGCAGAACCTCCATTACACCAGTACACAACCGTCGGTGTATGGCCAAGAGATCACAAAATAGCCTTTACAAAGGGGCTACTAGATGTATGGACTCACTGAGTTTTCACCGGCAGGCTCGAATCGCCATTCTCCCACCCACGGGCCCCCTCTTGTGCCATGCAGTTCCCAGGGCAGTCCCTCTCGACTTCATTCCCCGCGCCATCCACGGTCCATAACAAGCTAGCAACACACCTAATTAGTCAGCTAAGCTGCACCCATATTTGGCCTTGTGGTGGCACTGTTTTCCTGGCATGTGCTGGCATGAACCGGTCCTTAGATCTACGGCAAGTAAACCACCATCTCATTCAGCAACATCCACGTACCAAGCTTGCCTAGATCTCCCCCGATTCCATGCTCGTTATCATCATCAAGTTATTATTACCATTATTCATATGAGTACAGTAGCTAACCATGTTTTAATTCAGCTTCCCGTATCCCGTAGATTAAGCGAAGCAAAAAGGAAAAACGACCATACTCGACTCATCAACTTTCCCGGTGACAAGGAGGGTTAACAAAACTAGTAAACTCCTATAAAAGGGTGTCACATCAAGTTGACTAAAGCATACACGTTTTCGCAAACAAAACAGTTTCAAAACATGGGATCAATATGGTTGTCGGTACTCTCAATATGAGGTACCCCCGCGCACAGGGGAAAACCACCTAAGGACTTCGCCCCCTCCGCAGAGGTTAGCTCCGAGGGTGCCACGTGTCCAGCAAGGCCGGAGCTCCCCTCTCCTCAGAGGATAGCTCCGGGCCTGCCACATGGCCGGCAGAGCCGGACCTCCTCCCTCTGTGGGGGAGAGCTCCGAAGGCTCCACGTGTCCAGCGGGGCCAGACCTCCCTCTCCTCAGAGGAGAGCTTCGGGCCCTCCACGTGGCCAACAGAGCCGGACCTCCCCCTTCCGCGAGGGAGAGCTCCGAAGGCTCCACGTGTCCAGCGGGGTTGGACCTCCCCTCTCCTTAGAGGTGAGCTCCGGGCCCGCCACGTGGCCAGCAGAGCCGGACCTCCGCCCTCCTCGGGGGAGAGCTCCGAAGGCTCCACGTGTCCAGCAGGGCCGGACCTCCCTCTCCTTAGAGGAGAGCTCCAGGCCCGCCACGTGGCCAGCAGAGCCGGACCTCCCCCCTCTGCGGGGGAGAGCTCCGAAGGCTCCACAAGAGGTTTGCGGTCCCGGACTCTTCTTGGGGGACCCAGGATGTCTTCTTCCATTGGCTCAGGCCGACAGGAGGTTTACGGATCCTGGGCGGCCCCCGGGAGGTGAGCCCAAGGCACAGAGACATGCACTCGGGTAGAGCTGGCCCGGTTCTGCACCGCCGGGGGCTGGTGCTTGGGATGCTGCAACTGCTTGGAGCTTCTCCAAGGCTGATACCGCAGCAGTGCAGTCTCCACAGATGTTTTGGGGCAGCCGTAGTCGGTTACCGCCTTGACTCGTCGTCACTGGAGCTGGAGTCCTCATAGTTGTGTACCGTCTTTATGGCGCGCTGAGGCTCCTGGAACACCACCTGGTGTCCGACGTTGTCTGGGGTGTTGACCTTCTGCTTGCCCTCCCTTTGACGGAAGGGAGGGGCGTCAGCTTGCAGTTGCTTCCCCTTGCGGAAGCGTTCCGCAAGCTTCTGAATCTCCCAGCACTCAGCAGCAGTATGGTAACTGGTGTTGTGCACGGGGCATGGCTCGCCTTGGTCACCATCGAGCTGGTGACTGTCGCTGCCTTTTGTCGGGGTGTGGCCCCCGAGCTCCACTGGGTGCTGCTGCTGCAGCAACGGGGGCTGCGGTCGGTGGCTTCATCTTGCCACCGCCCCGGTTCTTCATCTTCTTGCCGCTTCCAAGGGAAATAGCGCCAGATCCGGGCTGTCCTCCTGACTCGGAGGCTGGCAGTGAGTGCCAGTTCCTCCCTTCTGCTGCCCTGGCGCACTTGTCAGCCAGGCTGAAGAGCTCTGAGACGTCGTGAACCTCTCTGGTCGCGAGCTTCTCAAGCATCTTCTTGTCCCGTACACCCTGCCGGAACGCCACCACCATAGAAGCATTTTGAATATGCGGGATGGTGTTCTGCACCTGGGAGAACCGCTGGATGAAGGAGCGCAGCGTCTCTCCAGGTTGTTGCTGGATGGCGTGGAGGTCAAGCTCCGTGCCAGGCCGGGTGTAGGAGCTGCCGAAGTTAGCAGTGAACTGCCGGCAGAGCTCTCCCCAAGAGGTTATGGAACCCTGGGGGAGGTTCATGAGCCAAGATCGGGCTTGGCCGGTCAAGGCGATGGAGAAGTAGTTGTCCATGATGGCCTCGTCCCCTCCTGCAGCAAGGATGGCGGTGGAGTAGATCTGGAGGAACTCCGCCGGGTTGACGCTGCCATCGTACTTCTCGGGCAGGTGCGGCCGGAACTTGCGCGGCCACTTCGCGAAGCAAAGGTGTGGCGCCAGGGCTGCACATCCTGCTCCTGTTGCTGCAGGCGTTGGTGCCGCGAACACTTGGTTCGCTGCTGGCACTGTGTACCCCGGTACGGGCAAGGCTGCGCCATAAACCGGGGGCACCATTTGCAGGGCATATGACTGGGGCATATGCTGCGTGGCGTATGCCTGGGGCAGAGATCGCGTGGCGAACGTCTGTGCCTCAGGCTGGGTCGAGGCAGTTGACATGCTGTCGCCGGCCTCCTGGTTGCGACACCTTTCTCGTCGTCGCTCAATGAACACTCGGACATCTTTGCCCAAGTGGCATCGTTCCAGCTCCGACCTCAGGTCCGCCAATGGGAGCATGGTGGAGCGGGAATCTGCCGTCTGCCCGTCAACCGTTGGCGTGCGTGTCAGCGACACAGCCGATTGGCCGGGACGTCGTCCCCGCCGAAGTCGAGGGTTTGCGGCGCCGACGACGAGACGGTCTACGTCGCAAATTCACTGTTGGGTCGCTGACTGAGGCGCGTCCCCAGCAAGTGGATTGCGCAGTAGCGCTCTTGCTGCAGCTAGTGCGCCCCCGTGGGAGACGCTCAGCGCTGCAGAGGATCTCACGCTTGCTGGAGCCTGCGCTGCCGGAGTCGGCTGCTGGCTTCCAGCTTGCGCCGACACACTTCGTCCAGAGTGTGTCGAGACGTAGTGTCCGCTAGTCACCGTTCGTCGTGAACGCAGGCAGGGAGAGCTTGCCGCTGAAGGAAGCTTCATAATCTTCGTCGGCAGAAGCTCGTCGCCCAAGGGAAAAGCCCCCTACCTGGCGCGCCAAATGTCGAAGTGTGTAGCAGACACTTCCCCCGGGCCTGCTCTGGGCAGCCCACGGAGGTTCTTTTTCGGTGGGGCTAGTCACTCACGGAGAGCTTTAGCGTTAGGGACGATTGAGGGAGAAGCTTGACACAGGGATTTTACGTGGTTCAGGCCACCGGAGCATAAAACTCTACGTCCACGGTGAGCAGAGTTGCTCGCTGTATTGCTTGCTGCTCATAACCGGAGTCCTGAGCTTGAGGGTGTAAGATGTCGAATGGCTAGAGTGCGAGGGTGCGTAAGAGGCGAACCCTTGCTAACGTCGCCTATCCAAGCCTTTTATAGTCCAAGGCTCGAGCGGCTTACAAGGTGGGCCCGGGCCCGACAGGTGGTCCCGGGGAGATTGCCTGCCATCTACCGTATCTGCAGTTACGCCGGTTGTTGTCTCTGGCGAAGTCTTCCGAGTCTTCGTTCTGCTACCCTGCCCATGCCGCAAGCTAGTCGTAGTGGTTGATGATGGCAGGGGCGGCAGGGGATGTCTTGTCGCTATGTTTATTGGCGGGCAGGCTCTGACACAGCGCGCCAGTCTGCGATGTGACTAGGCGCAATGGCACCTGACAGAGGCGTGCTCCGCGTCTCCGCGCCTTGGGAAGGCGCGGGTCTTGAATACCTTGTACGGGCAAGGTATGGCGCGTCTTTACTCTTGCTGCCTACCGCGCGGGGGCAGGCAGCGCTGCTCTGCTGGCCACGTGGCGGGCCCGGAGCTCTCCTCTGAGGAGAGGGAGGTCCGGCCCCGTGGGATACGTGGAGCCTTCGGAGCTCTCCCCATGGAGGGGGGAGGTCCGGCTTCTGCTGGCCACGTGGCGGGCCCGGAGCTATCCTTTGAGGAGAGGGAGGTCCCGCCCCGAAGGATACGTGGAGCCTCCGGAGCTCTCCCCACGGAGGGGAGAGGTCCGGCTCAGTTGGCCATGTGGCGGGTCCGGAGCTCTCCTCTGAGGAGAGGGAGGTCCGGCCCCACTGGACACATGGCGCCTTCGGAGCTCTCCCTGCGGAGAAGGGCGAGGTCCTTAGGCATTTTCCCCTGTGCGCGGGGGTACCCCGTATTGAGGGTACCGACACACGCAATGTCAGAGGCTGTACACCAATAAACACAGCGACAAGACATGCCCTGCCGACCCTGCCATCATCACCCGCTACACCTAGCTTGTGGCACGGGCAGAGCACGGCAGGATAGAGACTGAGAAGCCCTCGCCGGAGACAACTACTGGCTTTACTGCAAGATGTGGTAGATGGCAGGCAATCTCCCCGAGACCACCTGTCGGGTCCCGGGGCACCCTTTGTAAGCCGCCCGAGCCTTGGACTATAAAAGGCTTGGGTAGGCAACGTTGCAAAGGGTTCGGCAGTTCGCCACCTTGCACTAGACATTTTAGCACTCAGCTCATCCCCAAGCTTAGAACTCCGGTTCTAAGCACCAAGCAATACAGCGAGCAGCTCTGCTCACCGTGGACATAGGGTTTTACGCTCTGGCGGCTTGATCCACGGAAAAATCCCTGTGTCAATCATCTCCTTCCTTCGTCCAACACGCGAGACCCTCCAAGAGGACTAGCCCCTCCGAAAAAGAACCTCCGCGGGGTGCCCAAAGTAGGCCCAGGGGAAGTGTCGACCGCAGACGCTTCGACAATGGTCAAGGGGCACTTGCCTTGCTCCCATGGCTCTTGTTGCTTAAGCGTCTTGAAGTCTTAGTGCTGTAGTTCTTCGTAGATGGCCTTTTGAGCTTGTCCTTCTACTCACGACCACACACATACAAAATTTACAGTAATCAATCATCATGCACAAACTCTACTCAAGATGCAATGGAGTAGATGGATGCAAATCCTATGGTGCTGTTTTATTAAACCAGTTTCTACATGTTCTTTCATGTTTTAATGGGCTTTGATGGGGTTTTATGATGAAAATGGGTGTAGGGATCAAGTGTGGACGTGGTGATGATCTTGACTCAAGATCTAGATCAATTCCACCACCAAAAACCGATCAAAACGTGATCTGTCCACATGAAAAAGTTTCTGTTCGAAGGGAGCGAAGAAAACGGATGCGTAGAAACAGCGACGACGTCGTAAGATGGGTAACAAAGACCTACCTCGTTTCCCTTTGATGACAGGGCCTTCCTCCTGGCAATGGCAGCAGCGGGGGCTCACCGGCGACTGAACTCCGGCGAGGGGGTCTAACTCGGCGAGTTGGGGGCTAGGGCCTCTAAGTCGCTGACTTGGGAGGAGGAAAAAAGGAAGAAAGGGGTTGCGGCCAAAGGAGGGGGGTTGGGTTCTATTTATAAGGGGGAAAAGAGGAGTCCTACTCAAATTGGAGCTCAAATAAGAGTCCAACTCAACTTTGGATCTCAACAAACTTATCTCCATTGATTTGGTGCGGCAGCAATATGAGGGAATTTAGAAATTTTTGTGGAGATTGTGTCGGTACCCTCAAGAGCGGGTACCCCCCACGCACAGGAGAAAAACCCCTAATGGCCTCGCCCGCAGGGGCGAGCTCCGAGAGCGCCACGTGTCCAGAGAGGGGCCGGACCTCACTTCTCCTTAGAGGCGAGCTCTGAGAGAGCCACATGTCCAGAGGTGCCGGGCCTCTCTTCTTGTGACACCCTCATTTCTGGTTTCTGCATGTATTCACATTTCATGTAGAGAAAACATTTTAAAAAGAAGTGGGGACAGAGAAAGAATTAAAAAGATAGCCAAAAAGAGAAAAATCCAGTTCACCAAGAGTGCCGAAGACAACTCTCGCGGCCTGCCAGCCACGTGGCGCCTTCGGAGCTCATCCCCGCAAAGGAGGAGAGGTCCGACCCTGTGAGACACGTATTGCCCCCAGAGCTAGCCTCTGCAGAGAAGCGAAGGCAGTTCCGCAGGACCTGTGTCACCTTCGGAGCTAGTCACCGCAGAAATCAGAGGACCAGTCGCGCGGGATACGTGTTGATCTCGGAGCTCACCTCCGAGAGGACCGGTTCTATTGGACACATGTCGCCACCGGAGCTTATCTCCAGGAGGTCCGACACTGTTGGACACGTGTCTACCTCGGAGCTCATCTCTGAAAGGGAGTCCGGCGCTACTTGACGCGTGGCATTCACGGAGCTCACCTACGAAGATAGGGAGGTCCGAAAAGGATACGTGGCGCACGCAGAGCTCACCTCCAAAGGAGAGGGAGGTCTCGCTCGCTTGACACGCAGCACAACCGGAGCTCGTCTCTGCGAAAAGGGGAGACCAGGCCCCGGTGGACACGTGTAGCTTCCGGAGCTCATCACCGCGGAGGTAACGAGTTCTGGAGCGGTTTTTGGATTCTGTACGCGCAGAAATATCAGTACGGAGAAGAAACCGACCTGAATTCCACAATGTTACCGCACCAAATCAACTAAAGATAAGTTGTTAAGATTCAACGACAATCTGAATAGGACTCTTATTTGAAATACAATCAGATTAGGATTCTTCTTCTCCCGGTTATAAATAGAACAAAGAACCTTTGGACGAAACGACGAACTTCTTTTCCACCTCCTGAGCCGACGGCTTAGAGCCCTAGCCCCCAACTCGCCGAGTAAGCCCATCGCCGGACTTTGGTTGAGAGAGATCGCCGGAAGAGAGCCCCAATGATCTGTCTGATCAGAGAAGGACCCTGAGACCAAGAAGAACGTAAGGTAGGTCTCCAATACCACCTTACGACATCGTCGCGTTTTATTTGCATCTGTTCTTTGATTCCTTTCAAACAGAAGCTTTTCATGGACAGATCACGTGTTAATCGGTCTGATCTAGAGTCAGGATCATCACCACGTCCACATTTGATCCGAACACTCCTGTTCATCATAAAACCCATGCAAACCATGCAAGAACACGTACAAACCGATCTAATAAAAACCTGATATAGGATAGCATGCATATGCATCATCGCATCTAGTTAAAGTTTGTGCATGATATTGATTATTGTGAATCTTGTATGTGCGTGATCGCGTATAGAAGGACAAGCTCAGGGAGCCGTATACGACGAGCTGCCACAACAAGGTTTTGAGATCCAAGAGCAACCAGAACCGCATGAACAAGGCAAGTGCCCCTTGACCATATTGATCCTATGTTTTGGGAAACTATTTTGTTTTGCGAAAAGGTGTGTGTGCTGAGTCAAACATTATGGGAAACCCTTTTATAGGAGTATACTAGTGTCGAAGTGTGTAGCCGACACTTCCCCCGGGCCTGCTCTGGGCAGCCCGCGGAGGTTCTTTTTCGGTGGGGCTAGTCACTCAGGGAGAGCTTCAGCGTTAGGGACGATTGAGGGCGAAGCTTGACACGGAGATTTTACGTGGTTCAGGCCGCCGGAGCGTAAAACCCTACGTCCACGGTGAGCAGAGTTGCTCGCTGTATTGCTTGCTGCTCAGAACCGGAGTCCTGAGCTTGAGGGTGTAAGATGTCGAATGGCTAGAGTGCGAGGGTGCGTAAGAGGCGAACCCCTCATAACGTTGCCTACCCGAGCCTTTTATAGTCCAAGGCTCGGGTGGCTGACAAGGTGGGCCCCGAGGACCCGACAGGTGGCCCCGGGGTGATTTACTACCAGCTATGTCTTGGCGCTGGCATCGAGGTCCTCATCCTGCCGCCCTGCCCATGCCGCAGGCTAGGTGTAACGTGTAGTCGTTGGCGATGGCAGGGGCGGCAGGGCACGTCCTGTCCATGTCTTGTCGCTGCCTTCAATGGTCTGCAGCTTCAGACACTGTACGCCTGTCTTGACTGTGACTTGTCACAGCGCCTCCTGACAGGCATGCATCGTGCCCCTTCACCTTGGGAAGGCGCGGGTCTTGAATGCTTTGTGCGGTAAAGGCATGGCTCGCCTTTACTCCCGCTGCCTACCATGCCGGGCGGGCAGCACTGCTCTGCTGGCTACGTGTCGGGCCCGGAGCTCTCCTATGAGGAGAGGAGGAGCTCTGGCCCCGCTGGACACGTGGAGCCTTCGGAGCTCACCTCCGCGGAGGGGGCGAGGTCTGGCCTTCTAGGCCACGTGGCAGGCCCGGAGCTATCCTCCGAGGGTAGGGGAGCTCCAGCCCTACTGGACACGTGGCTCCATCGGAGCTCGCCACGGCGGAGGGGGCGAGGTCCGGCCTTCTGGGCCACGTGGCAGGCCCGGAGCTATCCTCTGAGGAGAGAAGAGCTCCGGCCCTGCCGGACATGTGGCGCCTTTGGAGCTCGCCCCTACGGAGGTGGCGAGGTCCTTAGGCGGTTTCACCCTGTGCGCGAGGTTACCCTGTATTGAGGGTACCGACAGTGGCCCCCTGGCCCACCTCGGGGGAGGTAACGATTCCGGGGTGGGGCCTTTTTCTTTCTGCGCACTTCCTTGTCTTGAGTATTCCCTGTGCTGATAGGGTCTCAACGGCTTCGGAGTTCAGCCTGTGAGGAGAGGGTGAACCCTAGCATCGGAGCTCAGCCCTGTGAAAGGGGGAGGTCCGGCTTCGGAGCTCGCCTCTGAGGAGAGGTAGAGGTCCGGCTTCGGTGCTCACCCCTTTGGAGGGGGTGTAGACCGGCATCAGAGGTCACCCCTGCTGAGGGAGCGAGGTCTGGCATTGGAGCTCAGGCCAGCGGGGGCGTGAGGTCCGGAAGTCATCGGAGCTCAGGCCCACGGAGGGCGTGAGGTCCGGAGATCATCGGAGCTCAGCCTCTGAGGAGAGGGTGAGGTCCGGCATCGGGGCTCGCCTCTGAGGAAAGGGCGAGGGCCGGCATCGGAGCTCAGGCCAGCGGAGGGCGTGAGGTCCGGAGGTCGTCGGAACTCAGGCCCACGGAGGGCGTGAGGTCCGGCATCAGGGCTCGCCTCTGAGAATAGGGCGAGGGCTGGCATCGGAGCTTGGCCCAGCTGTGGGGGCGGAGGTCCGGAAGTCATCGGAGCTCAGGCACACGGAGGACGTGAGGTCCGGCATCAGGGCTTGCCTCTGAGAAGAAGGCGAGGGCTGGCATCGGAGCTCGGCCCGGCAGTGGGGGCGGAGGTCCGGAAGTCATTGGAGCTCAGGCCCACAGAGGGTGTGAGGTCCGGAAGTCGTCGGAGCTCAGCCTCTGAGGAGAGGGTGAGGTCCGGTATCAGGGCTCGCCTCTGAGAAGAGGGCGAGGGCTGGCATCGGAGCTCGGCCCAGCTGTGGGGGCGGAGGTCCAGAAGTCATTGGAGCTCAGGCCCACGGAGGGTGTGAGGTCCGACATCAGGGGTCGCCTATGAGAAGAGGGCGAGGGCTGGCATCGGAGCCCGCCTCTGAGGAGAGGGGAGGTCCGGGATCAGAGCTCACCCCTGCGGAGGGGGTGATGTGCGTCTTCATAGCTCAGCCGAGTGTAGGGCGCAAGGTCCGACTTCGGTGTTCACCCCTGGGGGTGGCGACCGGCTTCGGAGATCGCCCCTGCGATAGGGGTATCGTCCGGCATCGGACCTTAGCCCAGTGTAGGGCGCACGGTCCGGCTTCGGTGTTCACCACTGGGGGTGGGGACCGGCTTCGGAGATCACCCCTGAGATAGGGGTGTCGTCCAGCATCGGACCTTAGCCCAGTGTAGGGCGCATGGTCCGGCTTCGATGTTGTGACGCCCTCAATTCTGTGGAAAACCACGGAACCGAGAACTGATGCATATGTGTGCCCAGTATGTTCATCACACATACACATATGTTCCACAAACTGAATTCAGAATATATATAACCATGAATAACAGAGTTTGTTACAATGTCTCATGAGTCTTGGACACATGCTCACAGCGGAAGTCTTTATTCTAATGCGGAAGCGATTAACTAATGCGGAAGCAAATCTAAGCAGAAGTGGCTCCATCTCTACTCCCTCCACAGGCAAGGTTGAGAACAGATCACACGCCTTAATGCTCCACTTGGTCTTCATAGTAGGCTTCTCCTGTTGCTGATGATAAAATAAAAATGCAAGTTTGAGTACAATGATGTACTCAGCAAGTGCGGGAAAACACATGATATGTAGCTCATAACAAGGTAGGTATAAAAAGGTTCAT
The DNA here is from genome assembly GCA_030760725.1 of Neostapfia colusana. Lineage (NCBI taxonomy): Eukaryota > Viridiplantae > Streptophyta > Magnoliopsida > Poales > Poaceae > Neostapfia > Neostapfia colusana. Next base: position 38,217,329 of record JASWHV010000016.1, read on the forward strand.
TTGCAGAAAAGCAGATTTATAAAACCATGATAAAACAGCAACTTAACTTTAGATGAATGTAATCCAAGAATGTATTAAATTACCAACATACGTCCATCACTTTTCCGTGTTCCATCCAAACATTAACCAATCTTATTCTTACTCACGAATACCTCCTCGTATTCGCTACCATCTCACGAATACCTTCCCATATTCGCTACCATCTCATCTCATAAACAATTTTTGCCTCATACCGAGACCCATCTCATTGTCACGACTCAACGGTCATGCAACCATCTTGACACCCGGACTCATCAGTTCCAAAACCAAACCATAACAAAAAACAATAACCATAACCAAGAACCATCCCAACTAATCATGGCAGTTTAGCTAGGCGCTCGTGACCGTAAGCTCGGCTATCATGATAGTTTTAAGACTCTGTAGAGTTTGTACCTCTTTACCCACAAGTTTGTGATTTCATCACCCGTCGGCGACTTCAGAACCTCCATTATACCAGTACACAACCGTCGGTGTATGGTCAAGAGATCACAAAATAGCCTTTACAAAGGGGTTACTAGATGTATGGACTCACTAAGGTTTCACCGACAGGCTAGAATCTCCAATTCTCCCACCCATGGGCTCCCTCTTGTGCCAAGCAGTTCCCAGGGCAGTCCTCACTCAACTCCCATTCCCCACGCCTTCCACAGTCCATAACACTCTAGCAACTTACTTAATTACTCAGCTAAGCCGCACCCATACTTGGCCTTATGGTGGCACTGTTATCCTGGCATGTGCATGCATGAACCGGTCCTTAGATCTACGGCAAGTAAAACCACCATCTCATGCTACCTCATTCACAAACCCAGTCTTGCCTAGATCTCCCTTCGATCCATGTTTATTAACATAGTCAGTTTCTTATATCATTCCGAGTGCAGTTAGCTAGACACATCTATCTCGCTTCCCAATCCCATGGACTCAGCGAAGCATAAAGCAAAAACCATACCCGATTCATAAACTTCCCTGGCGACAAGGGAGGTTTAACCAAAGCTAGTAAACTCCTATAAAAGGGTTTCCCATCATGTTTGACTCAGTACGCACACCTTTTCGCAAAACAAAACAGTTTCACCCAAAACATAGGATCAATATGGTCGAGGAGCACTTGCCTTGTTCTTGCGGTTCCGGTGGTTCTTGGATCTCAAAACCTTGTTGCTGCAACTCGTCGTAGACAGCTCCCTGAGCTTGTCTTGCTAGGTTGGATCACGGGCATACAAGATTCATAGCAATCAATATTATGCACAAACCTTAAACTAGATGCGATGATGCATATGCATGCTATCTTATGATTAGTTTTCATTAGATTGGTTTGTTCGTGTTCTTGCATGGCTTGCATGGGTAGAGGTGTTCGGATCAAAGGTGGACGTGGCGATGATCTTTTCTTTAGATCAACCTGATCTACAAGTGATCTGTCCACGAGAAGGCTTCTGTTCGAAAGGAATTAAAGAACAGATGCAAAAGAAAACACGACAATGTCGTAAGGTGGTATAGGAGTCCTACCTCACGTTCTTCTTGGTTTTGAGGTCCTCCTCAGACCCTTCTGGCTTTCCTCCGGCAATCTTCCTCGCTGGGTTTTGGCGATGGTTTACTCGGCGAGATAGGACTAGGGCTCTAAGTTGTCGGCTCAGGAGTTGAAAAAGAAGTTTCTGGTTTCGGCCAGAGGTTCTGGGTTCTACTTTATAATCGGGAAGAGAAGAGTCCTAATCTGATTGTATCCCGAATAAGAGTCTTATTCAGATCATTGTTGGATCCTAATCGTCTTATCTTTAGTAACATCGTGGAATTCAGGTCGGTACCGGTATTCTTACGCATAAAAACCACTCCAGAACTCGTTACCTCCGCGGTGATGAGCTCCGGAAGCTCCACGTGTCCTCCGGGGCCTGGTATCTCCTTTTTCGCATAGACGAGCTCCGGTTGTGCCGTGTGTCAAGCGAGCAAGACTTCCCTCTTCTTCAGAGGTGAGCTCCACGTGCGCCACGTATCCTGGCAGTCGGGGCCTCCTCTCTTACTCGGAGGTGGCTCCGCACACGCCACGTGTTAGTGCCGGTCTTTCCTTCTTCTTTTCTCAGAGACGTGCTCCGAGGTTGACACATGTCCAGCAGCGACAGACCTCCCAGAGATAAGCTCCGGTGGTGACACGTATTCGATAGAACTGGACCTCTCGGAGGTGAGCTCCGAGATCGACACGTACCCCGTGCGACTGGTCCTCTGATTTCCATGATGACTAGCTTCGAAGGTGACATGTGTCCTACGAAAAATGCCTTTGCTCCTTCCGCAGAGGTAGCTCCGTGGGCGACACGTGTCCCACAGGGTCGGACCTCTCCCCTTTTTTTGGAGGTGAGCCCCGAGCCTGCCACGTAGCCATTTTAGCGGCGGACCTCTCCCCACTTCGCAGGGATGAGCTCCGAACAGGCCACGTGGACAGCGGCCGCAGAAGTTGTCTTCGGCGCTCTATGTGAACTGGACTCGGCTCTTACTGGCTATCCTTTTGATAATTTTCTCTGTTCCTATTTTTCTTAAAATGTTTTCTCCTCATAAAACATGAATATATGTTGACACCAGAGATGAGGGTGTCACAAATGTTCACCCCTGAGGGTGGCGACCGGCTTCGGAGATCGCCCCTACGATAGGGGTATCGTCCGGCATCGGACCTCTGTCCAGTGTAGAGTGCATGGTCCGGCTTCGGCGTTCACCCCTGGGGGTGGCGACCGGCTTCAGAGATCGCCCCTACGATAGGGGTATCGTCTGGCATCGGACCTCAGCCTAGTGTAGGGTGCACGGTCCGGCTTCGGTGTTCACCCCTGGGGGTAGCGACCGGCTTCGGAGATCGCCCATGCGATAGGGGTATCGTCCGGCATCGGACCTTAGCCCAGTGTAGGGTGCACGGTCCGGCTTCGGTGTTCACCCCTGAGGGTGATGACCGGCTTCAGAGATCTGCCCTGCGATAGGGGTGTCGTCCGGCATTGGAGCTTAGCCCAGTGTAGGGCACACAGTCTGGCTTCGGTGTTCACCCCTGGGGGTGGCGACCGGCTTCGGAGATTGCCCCTGCGATAGGGGTATCGTCCGGCATCGGACCTCAACCTCAGTGTAGGGCACACGGTCCGGCTTCGGTTTTCACCCCTGAGGGTAGCGACCGGCTTCGGAGATCGCCCCTACGATAGGGGTATCGTCCGGCATCGGACCTTAGCCCAGTGTAGGGCGCACGGTCCGGCTTCGGTGTTCACCCCTGGGGGTGGCGACCGGCTTCGGAGATCGCCCCTACGATAGGGGTATCGTCCGGCATCGGACCTCAGTCTCAGTGTAGGGCGCACAGTCCGGCTTCGGTTTTCACCCCTGAGGGTGGCGACCGGCTTCGGAGATCGCCCCTGCGATAGGGGTATCGTCCGGCATCGGACCTCAGCCCAGTGTAGGGTGCACGGTCCGGCTTCAGAGCTCACCCCTGCTGAGGGGGTGGGGTCCGGCGCTGCTCAGGGGCCCTCCCTTCCCTGTCCCTTAGTCTTATTTGGCTTACTGTCCCGGACAGGAACACGGGGCTTGGGTAATCCAGTATACTTGGTCCCAGAGGTCTGGCCCCCAGCCCTAGTCAAGGTGTAACCGCCTGGCCCCCTAGTACTCAGACCGTAGCGCTGGGGAGGCAGAGTGCGCATGCTTTGGGTGTAGGAACGGGCAAAGTAAGGCTCCTGACCCCCCGGTTTGGCGTAGGTCTTTTCCTGGAGGAGACCAATTGGCGTTACAGTACCCTTACAGTGGGAGGTCCGGAAGGCCCCCGGGCCTTTTGCAGGTACCCCAAGCACTACCGCCTTCGGCAGGATGGCAAATATCTACTATGGACGAGAGCAGGAAAGAGGAACCAAGTGTACAATTGGTGTACACTGTCTAGAGCATGGGGAGGTGATCATATAAACTAATGTGAAATTTAAATGAACACCTAAGTAAGCATGGTGAACTTACTGGGGTAGCGCCGGAGCGCCTGTCTTGGGCTCCCATGCACGGACCGGTGGCGCCAGGGCGTCTGCCGGTACCACGCGATCTGGAGCGGAGGATCGACGGCAGTAGTGTCGAGGTCGTTGATGTCGCGGATCCACTGCTGGGTGGCCCCGCGGAGGGCGTCTTCAGCAGGCGGATAGTCCGGGAGCGCTTCTGTGGTGGCTAGCGCGCTTGCTTGGGAGTCACTCGGTGCTGCAGCAGATCTTGGGCTTGCTGGAGTCGGCACTGCCGGAGTCGGCACTGCCGGAGTCGGCTGCTGGCCTCCAGCTTGCACCGACACACTCCGTCCTGAGCGTGTCGAGACGTAGTCCCCGCTGGTCACCGTTCGTCGTGAACGTGGGCAGGGAGAGCTTGCCGCTGACGGAAGCTTTGTCATCTTCGTCGGTGAAAGCTCGTCACGCAAGGGAAAAGCCCCCTACCTGGCACGCCAAATGTCGAAGTGTGTAGCCGACACTTCCCCCGGGCCTGCTCTGGGCAGCCCGCGGAGGTTCTTTTTCGGAGGGCTAGTCACTCACGGCGGGCTTCAGCGTTAGGGACAATTGAGGGAGAAGCTTGACACGGGGATTTTACGTGGTTCAGGCCGCTGGAGCGAACGTCCACGGTGAGCAGAGTTGCTCGCTGTATTGCTTGCTGCTTAGAACCGGAGTCCTGAGCTTGAGGGTGTAAGATGTCGAATGGCTAGAGTGCGAGGGTGCGTAAGAGGCGAACCCCTCGTAACGTTGCCTACCCGAGCCTTTTATAGTCCAAGGCTTGGGTGGCTTACAAGGTGGGCCCTGAGGACCCGACAGGTGGCCCCGGGGTGATTTCCTACCAGCTATGTCTTGGCGCTGGCATCGAGGTCCTTGTCCTGCCGCCCTGCCCATGCCGCAGGCTAGGTGTAGCGTGTAGTCATTGGCGATGGCAGGGGCGGCAGGGCACGTCCTGTCCATGTCTTGTCGCTGCCTTCAATGGTCTGCAGCTTCAGACACTGTACGCCTGTCTTGACTGTGACTAGTCACAGCGCCTCCTGATAGGCATGCGTCGCGCCCCTTCGCCTTGGGAAGGCGCGGGTCTTGAATGCTTTGTACGGTAAAGGAATGGCGCGCCTTTACTCCCGCTGCCTACCGCGCCGGGCGGGCTGCACTGCTCTGCTGGCCACGTGTCGGGCCCGGAGCTCTCCTCTAAGGAGAGGAGGAGATCTGGCCCCGCTGGACACGTGGAGCCTTCGGAGCTCACCTCCGCGGAGGGAGCGAGGTCTGGCCTTCTAGGCCATGTGGCAGGCCCGGAGCTATCCTCCGAGGGAAGGGGAGCTCCAGCCCTACTAGACACGTGGCTCCTTCGGAGCTCGCCCCGGCGGAGGGGGCGAGGTCCGGCCTTCTGGGCCACGTGGCAGGCCCGGAGCAATCCTCTGAGGAGAGGAGAGCTCCGGCCCTGCCGGACACGTGGTGCCTTCGGGCTCGCCCCTACGGAGGGGGCGAGGTCCTTAGGCAGTTTCACCCTGTGCGCGGGGGTACCCGGTATTGAGGGTACCGACAACTAGTTTGGTTATACCACCCTTGTTGCCAGGGAAGTTTATGAGTCGGGTATGGTTTTTACTTTTATGCTTCGCTGAGTCCATGGGATTGGGAAGCGAGATGGATGTGTCTAGCTAACTGCACTAATAATGGTAATGAGAAAACTGATGTTGTTAATGAACATGGATCGAAGGGAGATCTACGCAAGCCGGGTTTGTGAATGGGGTAGCATGAGATGGTGGTTTACTTGCCGTAGATCTAAGGACCGGTTCATGCGAGCACATGCCAAGATAACAGTGCCACCACAAGGCCAAGTATGGGTGCGGCTTAGTTGACTAATTAGGTAAGTTGCTAGATTGTTATGGACCGTGGAAGGCGCGGGGAATGGGAGTCGAGTGAGGACTGCCCTGGGAACTGCATGGCACAAGAGGTGGCCCGTGGGTGGGAGAATTGGAGATTCTAGCCTGCCGGTGAAACCTTAGTGAGTCCATACGTCTAGTAACCCCTTTGTAAAGGCTATTTTGTGATCTCTTGGCCATACACCGACGGTTGTGTATTGGTATAATGGAGGTTCTGCAGTCGCCGACGGGTGACGAAATCACAAACTTGTGGGTAAAGATGTGCAAACTCTGCAGAATCTAAAACTATCATGATAGACGAGCTTACGGTCACAAGCGCCTGGCCAACTTCCATGATTAGTTGGGATGGTTATTGGCTATGGTTATTGGGTATGGTTTTTGGAAGGTTTGGTTTTTGTTTTGTTTTCAGGACTGTTGAGTCCGGGTGATAAGATGGGTTGCATGACTGTTGAGTCATGGCAACGAGGCTAGAAGGTTTGAGACGGAAATTGTTTATGAGATGAAATGGTAGAGAATTACGAGATGGTATTCGTGAGATGGTAGCGAATACGAGGAGGTATTCGTGAGCAAGAATGAGATTGATTGCTGTCTGGTTGGGACATGGAAGGTAATGAATATAATGGAGGTATGATTGGTATTTTAATATATGTTGGGATTACATTCGCTTAAAGATAAGTTGATGTTTTATCATGGTTTTGATAAATAACTTTGCTTTCTGCAATGAGCCTTTTTATACCTACCTTGTTGTGAGCTACATATCATATTTTTCCGCACTTGCTGAGTACACCATTGTACTCAAACTTGCATTATTATTTCATCATCAGCAACAGGAGAAGATTACTATGAAGATCAAATGGAGCATTAGGCGTGTAATATGTCCTCAACCTTGCCTGTAGGGATGGAGTAGAGATGGAGCCACTGCTGCTTAGAACTGCTTCCGCATTAGTTAGAAGACTTCCGCTGCTAGAATAAAGACTTCCGCTGTTAGATTAAGACTTCCGCTGTGAGCATGAGTCCAAGACTCATGAGACATTGTAATAAACTCTGTTAATTGTGGTCGTATATATTATGAAATACAGTTTGTGGATGATGTGTATATGCGTGATGAACATCCTGGGCACACATATGCGTCAGTTCTCGGTTCCGTGGTTTTCCACAGAATTGAGAGCGTCACAGATTGGTATCAGAGCCACGGGTTGATGGTAGGTTACACGCTTAGATAGATCATAGATTGGTATCCGACACAGATTGGTAGCTAAGCCACGCTGACCATAGGATGCAAGCCTAGGATGCATAGATTGGCCTTGAAACTACCTTGACATAGGATAAAAGCCTAGGAAAGGCCATAGTTGGAACACAGATTGGCAACACCCTAAGCCATATAGGACCCCCATTGAACAAGTCTTGAATAGGAGTTGTGTGAGCCCTTGTGATGATTGTTTGTGATTGTGTGCTTAGTGTGAGTTGTGGGACGTCTCAAGACGTTGTCCATATCCATACATAAGTAGAAAGAGGAGTGAGATGCTTCGGCACTTGTTCACATCCTCATATGGGCTAATATATATAGTCCAATCCACCTTGATGCATATAGTTGAGGGGATCTACCTAACCTTCTAACCTTCTATTCTATTTCGTTCTCTCTCACAAATGGTGAGAGGAAACGCCGGCCGAAGAAACGTCCGTGACAACCAAGAGGATGGCCACGATGAAGTTCCTGTTAACCCGGAGCTGGTGAGAACAACCTGGAATGGTTGATGGCCATGCAGAATCAACTTATGCAAACCATGATCCAAACTTTGGGTCAGTTGCAGGCAAACAACAACAACCCCGTTCCGGCACCACCGCCATCACCACCGCCGGCTCATAACAGACCGGGTGTGTTCATGAGGACTCGACCACCCACCTTTTCTCAAGCTAACGACCCCATGGAGGCTGACGACTAGTTGAAATCCATGGAGAAGAAGCTTGCCATAGTATAGTGCAATGACCGAGAGAAGGTTCTTTTTGTGTCGCACCAACTCATGGGAGCTGCCGCTGACTGGTGGGATGCCCTATGCAACGCTCATGTTGACCCGGAGGCGATCACTTGGACTGAGTTCAAGGAGAGGTTCCGCTCTCATTACATCCCTGCCAGTGTAATGATGCTCAAGAGACAGGAGTTTGAGGGTCTCCACCAAGGACAGAGAAGCGTGAATGAGTATCTCAACAAGTTCACACAACTATCCCGGTATGCCCCCGAAGATGTAAACTCAAACCAGAGGAAGCAATACCTGTTCATGAGAGGGTTGAACAATGAGATTCAGGTTTAGCTCCTCAACAATGACTACGCGAGCTTCCAGAAGTTGTTTGACAAGGCTATAGTAGTCGAAAGCAAGATCCAAGAGATCGAGCGAGAGTGCAAGAGGAATATGCCATACCAGGCCCAAGGGAGCAACGTACGACCTCGGTACATGCCCCCGGCCGCACCGCACTATGGATCGACCGCTCCTGCATACCGCCCTAGTCAGCCACCACAGCAATGACCCGTTGCACAAGCACCTCGTGTGCCCTTGCCTCCTGTGCCCCGACCCAACATGGGCGCTCCTGTTCAAAACCCCCACCCCAACGTACCTTCTGCCGTAGGCAACAGGGCATGCTTTGCATGCGGGGAAACAGGACACTTCGTGAGCCAGTGCCCGAGGAGAGGCCCTGGACAGCAAGGCAATGTGCCCAAGCAGAACCCGCGACCGAACGGAGGGTGATGTGGACATCACTCCTGCAGATATACGCAACACTCACATGGTAGACATGCAAGGTCCAATTACTAGAGCTTGAGTTCACCTCTAAATTCAATTGTCGTGCTCGAGCTCCAGGTATCCTTTGCCTTGTTGTGGTAAGACACTTGTAAGAGCTTGGTAAGACTCGACCCATTGCTTTGTGAGTTCCACCATCATTGCGTAGTAGTTGATAGGGATAATCTTGTTGTTTTCCATATTATTCTTGCTAACAATGTCAGATCATGTTGATCCTACGGAGTGTGTTATGAAAAGTGAGATGAAGGGTTACATAGAACAAATGATGAAGTCTGTCAAGGAAGCAATCGCACAAGGGGTAAAAGATTATCTTGCTGAATAGAGGATACCCCACACCCTTGAGAGGTTGGACAAACGCTTAAGCTCGCTAGTTGGAAGGATTGATTATATGGAGACCCACCTACCATTCAGCCATGATGCTACCCACCACAACAACTTTGAAGAAGAAGAAGACGTGTTGTGTGATGTCAATGGAGAGGTGGATACACGTGCTGCGCAGAATGTACATCTACGTCAACGCCTTCGTCAAAACACTCATGGTATGGTAGGAAACAACATGCGTGGTAACAATAACCACCCTCTTGATGACCCTTTTTTCTAAAGTTTAATTTTCCATACCTTCATTTTCTGGTGCTTATGATGCTGAGGCATATCTTGATTGGGAAATGACGGTTGAGCAGAAATTTAATTCCCACCTTGTTCCTGAACAACATAGAGTTCGACAAGCCACTAGTGAGTTTAAGGATTTTGCTATAATATGTTGGAATGAACTAGGTAGCACACGCTTACAACCTGATACATGGGAACGTTTAAAAGAAGCTATGCGTAATCGTTTTGTTCCTCCATCCTACCAACGTGATTTACGAAAGAAATTGCAGCGCTTAGAGCAGGGAAATAATTCTGTCCAAGATTATTATGCGGAGCTTCAAAAGGGTATGATACGATGTGGGGTAGTAGAGGACACTGAAGATAAAATTTGTTGTTTCTATGGGGGGTTGAGACGTGAGATACAGGATGTTGTTGATTATAAGGAATTTAATACTGTCAACCAGTTGTTCCAGCTTGCTATGCTTGCAGAAAAGGAGTTACAGGGTCGTCAACAAAAGAACAAGAGCAGCAAAGGTGCCTCCTACACTCCACGCACGACAACATCTTCGGGGGCGTCCAAGTCATTCCGTTTTGATGCCCTTTCACCAAAACCAGCAGCCAAACTTCCTTCTGGCAGCAACAACGTTTCAGCAGCACCGAAACCACCAACTGCACAACCTGCGCATTCGGGCAAAAATTCCATGCAGGTACCCGCCAAAAGTGCTTCATCCGTTGCTTCAACAGGACGCACTTCCGGCATTCAGTGCCACTGCTGCCATGATCTTGGTCATGTGCAAAAAGATTGTCCTAGTCAGCGGGCATACGTGGCCACAGAAGAGGGAGGATACATCAGCACCTCTGATGTCGAAGACAACAATGATGATGAAGCTGCCACGGACAATGATGAGGGACATGTTTTTGGGAGTGAAGACACATCAGCCTACATGAACATCATTGTGCAGCGGGTGCTGAACACACAGGTACAACAACTTGATAGATTACAACGCCATAATTTGTTTCAGATTTTCTTTGTCATCAAGAACCGGCGAGCACGTGTCATCATTGATGGAGGAAGCTGCAACAACTTGGTGAGTTCTGAATTGGTCAAGAAGCTTAGCTTGAATACACGACCACACCCAATCTGTACTATATTCAATGGTTGAATGATTCTGGAAGAGCTAAGGTAACACAAACTTACAGAATTCTGTTTTCCATTGGTACATATGTTGATTCCGTTGATTATGATGTGGTACCCATGCAAGCGTGTTCACTTTTATTGGGTCGACCTTGGGAACATGATAAGGATGCTTTGCACCATGGTAGAAGTAATAAATATACTTTTATGCATAAAGGAAAGAAAATTACTTTGCTACCTTTGACTCCTGCTGAAATTGTACAAGCTGATAGGGAGAGAGATGGAATTTCTAGTAGTTCTAAATCAGAAAATCAACAAGTCATTAATTTTGTGTTACCACCAAATAATGAGAGATCTACACCTAGTTCTAAGACTGAGGGAATTAAATTGAAGGGTCGTGTAATGCTTGCTACAAAATCAGACCTTGATGAAATTTCTGATCATGATATTTGATGTGCATTGGTGTGCAAACAAGTTTTGTTCTCCATTGATGATATTGCTAGGTCTTTGCCTCCAGCAGTTACTAACTTGTTGCAAGAGTATGAGGATATTTTTCCAGCTGAGATACCCCCGGTACTTCCACCTTTGAGAGGGATTGAACATCAAATTGATTTGATTTCAGGTGCAATTTTGCCAAACCGTGCTTCATATAGGACCAACCCCGAGGAGACTAAGGAAATTCAGCGGCAAGTCCAAGACCTTTTGGACCGTGGGTATGTACGTGAAAGCCTTAGTCCTTGTGCTGTTCATGTACTTTTGGTTCCTAAGAAAGATGGTACTTGGCGTATGTGTGTTGATTGTAGAGCCATTAACAATATTACTATAAGGTATCGTCATCCTATTCCTAGGCTAGACGACATGCTTGATGAGTTGTGTGGTTCTATAATTTTCACTAAGATTGACTTGCGTAGTGGTTACCACCAAATAAGAATGAAATTGGGAGATGAATGGAAAACAGCTTTCAAAACCAAATTTGGGTTGTATGAGTCGTTAGTAATGCCTTTTGGTTTAACTAATGCACCAAGTACATTCATGCGTTTGATGAATGAGGTTTTGAGAGTTTTTATTGGAAAATTTGTGGTGGTTTACTTTGATGATATCTTGATTTATAGCAAGTCATTGGATGAACATATGGATCATTTACGTGCTGTTTTTAATGCTTTGAGAGATGCACGTTTATTTGGTAACCTTGAGAAGTGCATATTTTGTACGAATTGAGTTTCCTTTCCTGGCTATGTTGTGACTCCACAGGGAATTGAGGTGGATGAGATGAAAATTCAAGCGATCAAGAGGTGGGCAATACCTCAAGCCATCACACAGGTAAGGAGTTTTCTTGGTCTTGCAGGTTTCTACCGACATTTCGTCAAGGATTTTAGCACTATTGCTGCCCCATTGCATGAGTTGACTAAGAAAGGTGTGGTCTTCCATTGGGGGAAAGCACAAGAGGAGTCCTTTGACACCTTGAAGGACAAGCTTACACATGCACCATTGCTGCAACTTCCTGATTTTAGTAAGACTTTTGAACTTGAATGTGATGCTAGTGGAGTTGGCATTGGTGGTGTCTTACTGCAAGGTGGTAAACCGGTTGCATACTTTAGTGAAAAACTTAATGGTCCTGTCCTGAATTACTCCACATATGATAAAGAATTTTATGCTCTCGTACGATGCTTAGAGACATGGCATCATTATTTATGGCCTAAAGAATTTGTTATTCATTCTGATCATGAATCGCTAAAGCATATTCGTTCTCAAAATAATCTGAATCGTAGACATACAAAATGGATTGAATTTATTGAGTCTTTTCCTTATGTCATTGAACATAAGAAAGGGAAGGATACTTTGATCGTTGATGCATTGTCTAGACGATATAATATGCTGTCCCAACTTGATTGTCGAATTTTTGGACTTGAATCAATTAAAGAACAATATGCTCTTGATGCTGATTTTAAAGATGTGTTGCTGCATTGTAGAAAAGGTCATACCTGGAATAAATTTGTATTGGATGATGGATTCTTGTTTAGAGCTAACCGCCTATGCATTCCAGTTGGTTCCATTCGTCTTTTGTTATTACAGGAGGCACATGGTGGAGGTTTGATGGGCCTTTTTGGCGCAAAGAAGACGGAGGATGTTCTGGCCACACATTTCTTTTGGCCAAAGATGAGGAGAGATGTAGAGAGGTTTGTGACTCGCTGCACCACATGTCAGAAAGCTAAGTCTCGTTTGAATCCACATGGTTTATACATGCCTCTTCCCACTCCTTCCATTCCTTGGGCGGATATCTCTATGGACTTTGTTTTGGGATTGCCTAGGACTAAGAGGGGGAGGGACAGCATTTTTTTGTGGTGGATCGTTTTTCTAAGATGGTACATTTTATACCGTGTCAGAAAAGTGATGATGATGTACATATTGCCGACCTTTTTTTCAAAGAGATTGTTTGCTTGCATGGTATGCCTTCTACTATTGTTTCAGATCGTGATGCTAAATTTTTTAGTCACTTTTGGCGCACCCTATGGAACAAATTGGGTACAAAACTGTTGTTCTCTACAACATGTCACCCACAAACTGATGGGCAAACAGAAGTAGTGAACCGCACTTTGGGCACCATGTTGAGAGTTGTTTTGAAGAAAAATTTAAAGATGTGGGAAGAATGTTTGCCACATGTGGAGTTTGCATATAATCGGGCAACACATTCTACCACCAAGGTAAGTCCTTTTCGGATAGTGTATGGATTCAATCCTCGTGCTCCTATTGATATCTTGTCTTTACCTACTAGTGAGAGAACTCATAATGATGCAAAGGAACGTGCTGATTTTATTTTGAAAATTCATGAGACCACTAAACACAATATTGAAAGGATGAATGAAAAATATAGAATTGCTGGTAGTAAAGGTAGGCAGGAAGTTAGAATTGAACCGGGTGATTTAGTTTGGTTACACTTGAGAAAGGATAGATTTCCAGAACTGAGAAAGTCTAAATTGATGCCTAGAGATGATGGTCCTTTTAAAATACTTGAGAAGATTAATGATAATGCATATAAACTTGAGTTGCCTCCCGAGTTTGGGGTTAGTCCCACCTTTAACATTTCAGATTTGAGGCCATATTTGGAAGAAGAAGATGAGCTTGAGTCGAGGACGATTCCGATGCAAGAGGGGGGGTGATGTGGACATCACTCCTGCAGATATACACAACACTCACATGGTAGACATGCAAGGTCCAATTACGAGAGCTCGAGCACGACAATTGAATTTAGAGGTGAGCTCGTTCCTGAACAATTCTTTATATGTGAATTTTGAGAGTATGTTGCTACCTAATGGATTAATTATGATTAGGAACCATGGAGAGGACATGGAGATACATGGAGAGAGGTTTGGAGGCGTGGAGGACCAGAAAATACGCCAACAAGAAGTTAGAGACCGAGCCCAATTCAAACTCGAGTCCAACTCGGGCCCAGGAGCAGTCCACCTTAAAATGGATGCAAAGGAGGCATACGGACTCTGTTTTTGACGTTCTACATATGCGTGGAAAGCTGAGAGGATAAACTTTCCAATGGAACTGGCCCCAAGTCAAAATTCCCTAGGAGTTGACGGGAAACTTCGAAACAATATAAAGTTTAGAGTCTGTCAGGGTGTTGCATCACCTAGTTGGGCCATTGGGCCTTGTATCGAGTCCAAGTCCATTATGTATGTGTCTTAGGGTTAGGTCACGACCCCAGCACCCCCTTGGTCGTCCTACACCTCCTTTGTACCCCCTAGCCGCCGTCACAAACAGCTGGGTTTTGCTTAGATTACTCTGTCAAGAACAGTTTCGCCGTTCATCGGTTTGTGAGACCCCAACTTGAGTGCTTCATATCTTTCAGCAATTTGGTTGCATTCTTTCTTGTTCTTGCTTGTGTTCTTCGATTGGCAGGCAAGGATTAGCCTTCTTGGCAAGGTCAACCGCGCAATATTGGTTGATAACCTGAGGAGACATGGTGCTGCGATTGCAGGGTTCAGAACGTGTTGTTCGGAAGCCGGATCGATTTGTGTCAAGTCTCCACCAAATCGAGAGTTATCAGAACCTTTCGGAAGATCGGGACTCCTGTACACATCAGAGGGGACAATCAAGGAAACCGTGGACAGCAGAACTATACTCGCGGCAACGTGAACCATGTCTCTGTTGAGGAAGCACAACAGGCTGAGGACGTCGTACTCGGTATGTTCTTTGCCAATTCCAACCCAGCCACCATTTTATTTGATTCTGGAGCATCGCATTCCTTCATATCATCCAAGTATGCTGACAAGCATAATCTACCCATATCACACTTAAAATGTGCTATGTTAGTTAATTCTCCCGGTGGAGAGATGAGGACTAATATAGTATGTCCGAAAGTAAGCCTTAAAATAAGGGGGTAGACTTCCTTGCCAACCTCATTGTCTTGGATTCCCAAGGGTTTGACATAATACTCGGGATGGATTGGTTAAGCAAGCACAACAGGGTAATCCAATGTGCTGAAAGAAGCGTGCAGTTGACAAATGAGCACGGTATTCCTGTCGAGTTTGAGTCAGCCCAACAAATAACCGAAAGGGCAATTTTGAACCATGTCGGAGGAGCAACATTGGACAGCATTCCACTGGTTCAGGAATTCACGGACGTGTTTCCATAAGAGCTTCCAGGTATGCCACCTGATCGGGACATTGAGTTTGCCATTGATTTAGTACCCGGAACTGCACCCATAGCAAAGAGACCCTATAGGATGCCCGTCAATGAACTAGTGGAGCTCAAGAAGCAAATTCAGGAGCAGTTGGAGAAGGGTTTTATACGTCCAAGCTCGTCACCATGGGGAGCTCCTGTGCTCTTTGTGGACAAGAAGGATGGGACCCAAAGGATGTGCGTGGACTATAGGTCTCTCAATGAGGTGACAATCAAGAACAAATACCCTCTTCCCCGTATAGAAGACCTATTTGACCAAATGAAAGGAGCCCGAGTGTTCTCCATGATTGATCTTCGGTCGGGATACTTCCAGCTGAAGATTAAGCCTTCCGATATACCCAAGACTGCCTTTCAAACACGGTATGGTTCGTATGAATATACTGTCATGTCTTTTGGGTTAACAAATGCACCAGCATACTTCATGTACCTTATGAACAAGGTTTTCATGGAGTACTTGGATAAGTTCATCGTGGTTTTCATCGATGACATTTTGGTGTATTCTAAAAGTGAGGAGGAGCATGAAGAACATTTGAAATTGACCTTGCAGAAAATTCGTGAGCATCAATTGTATGCCAAGCTTAACAAGTGTCAATTTTGGCTAAAGGAGATATCATTCCTAGGTCACATTATCTCCGAGGAAGGAGTATCGGCTGATACCGGAAAAGTGGGAGATGTTCTGAAATGGAACCAACTGCAAAACGTGAGGGATAGTCGGAGTTTTCTTGGGATGGTTGGATACTACCGACGCTTCATAAAGGACTTCTCTAAGGTAGCAAAGCCTATGACGGAGTTGCTAACGAAGGGAAGAGCCTTCCAATGGACACCAACATGCCAATAAAGTTTTGAGGAACTCAAGAAAAGGCTAACCACAGCGCCAGTTTTGATATTGTCGGACGTGAGCAAGAGCTTTGACATATATTGTGACACATCCAGACAAGGGATCGGATGTGTGCTCATGCAAGAAGGATAAGTGGTAGCCTATGCCTCACGACAATTAAAGAAGCACGAGCTTAATTATCCTACACATGACTTGGAGCTAGCAGCAGTAGTGCATGCATTGAAGATTTGGAGACATTATATCCTTGGTCATCGATGTGAGATCTATACGGATCATAAAAGCCTCAAGTACATATTCACGCAAACAGACTTGAATTTCAGGCAACGTCGATGGTTGGAACTCGTCAAGGATTACAACGTTGGAATCAACTACCACCCTGGGAGGGCCAATGTAGTAGCTGATGCATTGAGCCGGAAGGGAGCATGTCACCAACTCACAGTTCAGGAGCTACCACCCGAACTACGTAAGGAGTTCAAACGGTTACACCTCGGATTCTTAAACAACATGGAAGTGATGGAGATCCACTATTCATTGGAGCAAGAGATAAGAGATGGCCAAGCAACGGATGAGGAGATCAAGGAGATCAAGGAAAGGATCCGACAAGGAATAGAGAAGGATTTCAAAGAAGATGAGAAGGGTACGCTTTGGCTAGGAAAAAGGATTTGTGTGCCTAACGTAAAGCACATCCGCGACATGATATTAAAAAAGGCACATGATTCACCCTATTCCATACATCCCGGAAGTACCCAAAATGTACAAGGACTTGAAGACTTGTTATTGGTGGGATGGTATGAAAAGGGACATAGCCGAATATGTTGCCCTATGCGACACATGCCAACGGGTGAAGGCCGAACATCAAAGACCTGCTGGATTGTTGCAACCCTTGAAGGTACCCGAGTGGAAGTTGGAGGACATCAGTATGGATTTCATCGTCGGATTGCCACGTACTCAGTCGGGTTATGACTCCATCTGGGTTATCGTGGACCGATTGACGAAAACAACCCATTTTCTCCCTGTAAGGGCCAAGTACAACGTTGCACAATTAGCCGAGTTGTACATGGAGCAGATTGTGTGCCGTCATGGAGTCCCGAGGAGGATAGTCTCAGATCGAGGTTCTCAGTTTACCTCTAGATTCTGGAAGAAGCTGCAGAAAGATATGGGTACACGGTTGGATTTTAGCTCCACCTATCACCCACAAACCGATGGACAAACCGAAAGGACAAACCAAATTTTGGTGGACATGTTGAGAGCTTGCGCCTTGAAACGTGGGCGTAGTTGGGATAGGAGTTTACCGTACGCCGAATTCTCCTCTAACAACAGCTATCAAGCTAGCTTGAAGATGTCGCCTTTTGAAGCATTGTATGGTAGGCGGTGTAGAACGTCGCTGTTCTGGAACGAGACCGGAGAGAACTAGGTGTTTGGACCCGAAGTGCTACAAGAAGCTGAAAATCAAGTCCAAACGATATGGGAGAACTTAAAGGCTGCTCAGTCATGACAAAAAGGCTATGCGGACAATAGGCGAAGGAAGTTGACCTTCAAAGTAGGAGATTTCGTATACCTTAAGATATCGCCTATCCGTGGCCAACGACGTTTCAACGTCAAAGTCAAGCTAGCACCTCGCTACATTGGACCATTTAAGATTTTGGACAAGCGAGGAGAAGTAGCCTATCAACTAGAGCTCCCAACATATCTCTCCGACGTACATGACGTGTTTCATGTATCCCAGCTCAAGAAGTGCTTGAGAGTACCAGAGGAGCAAGTACCAATGGAAGAGCTTGAACTTCAAGAGGACCTGACTTATGCGGAGCACCCTGTCCGAATCTTGGACGTAAAGGAAAGGGTCACAAGGAACAAAGTGATCCGATGGTGCAAGGTACATTGGAGCCATCACACCAAAGCTGAAGCCACATGGGAGCGTGAAGAAGACATCAAGGCAGAATTTCCTCATCTATTCTCTACTAACGAATCTCGAGGGCGAGATTCAATTTAAGGGGGGTAGATTTGTGACACCTCATTTCTGGTTTCTGCATGTATTCATGTTTCATGTAGATAAAACATTTTAAAAAGAAGTGGGGACAGAGAAAGAATTAAAAAGATAACCAAAAAGAGCAAAATCCAGTTCACCAAGAGTGCCGAAGACAACTCTCGCGGCCTGCTGGCCACGTGGCGCCTTCGGAGCTCATCCCGGCAAAGGAGGAGAGGTCCGACCCTGTGAGACTCGTATTGCCCCCGGAGCTAGCCTCTGCGGGGAAGCGAAGGCAGTTCCGCAGGATATGTGTCACCTTCGGAGCTAGTCACCGCGGAAATCAGAGGACTAGTCGCGCAGGATACTTGTCGATCTCGGAGCTCACCTCCGAGAGGACCGGTTCTATTGGACACATGTCACCACCAGAGCTTATCTCCGGCCGACACTGTTGGACACGTGTCGACCTTCGGAGCTCATCTCTGAAAGGGAGTCCGGCGCTACTTGACACGTGGCATTCACGGAGCTCACCTCCGAAGAGAGGGAGGTCCGGAAAGGATACGTGGCGCACGCGGAGCTCACCTCCGAAGGAGAGGGAGGTCTCGCTTGCTTGACACGCGGCACAACTGGAGCTCGTCTCTGCGGAAAGGGGGAGACCAGGCCCCGGTGGACACGTGGAGCTTCCGGAGCTCATCACCGCGGAGGTAACGAGTTCTGGAGCAGTTTTTGGATTCTGTACGCGTAGAAATATCGGTACGGAGAAGAAACCGACCTGAATTCCACAATGTTACCGCACCAAATCAGCTAAAGACAAGTTGTTAAGATTCAACGACAATCTGAATAGGACTCTTATTCGAAATACAATCAGATTAGGATTCTTCTTCTCCCGATTATAAATAGAACCCAGAACCTTTGGCCGAAACCACGAACTTCTTTTCCACCTCCTGAGCCGACGGCTTAGAGCCCTAGCCCCCAACTCGCCGAGTAAGCCCATCGCTGGAGTTTGGTCGAGAGAGATCGCCGGAAGAGAGCCCCAACGATCTGTCTGATCAGAGAAGGACCCCGAGACCAAGAAGAACATAAGGTAGGTCTCCAATACCACCTTACGACATCGTCGCGTTTTCTTTGCATCTGTTCTTTGATTTCTTTCAAACAGAAGCTTTTCATGGACAGATCACATGTTAATCGGTCTGATCTAGAGTCAAGATCATCGCCACGTCCACATTTGATCCGAACACTCCTATTCATCATAAAACCCATGCAAACCATGCAATAACACGTACAAACCTATCTAATAAAAAAACTGATTATAGGATAGCATGCATATGCATCATCGCATCTAGTTAAAGTTTGTGCATGATATTGATTGTTGTGAATCTAATATGTGCGTGATCGCATATAGAAGGACAAGCTCAGGGAGCCGTATACGATGAGCTGCCGCAACAAGGTTTTGAGATCCAAGAGCAACCGGAACCGCAAGAACAAGGCAAGTGGCCCTTGACCATATTGATCCTATGTTTTGGGAAACTATTTTGTTTTGCGAAAAGGTGTGTGTGCTGAGTCAAACATGATGGGAAACCCTTTTATAGGAGTACACTAGTTTTGGTTAAACCACCCTTATCGACAGGGGAGTTTATCAGTCGGGTATGGTTTTTACTTTTATGCTTCGCTGAGTCCATGGGATTGGGAAGCGAGATAGATGTGTCTAGCTAACTGCACTCATAATGGTAATGAGAAAACTTATGTTGTTAATGAAAATGGATCGGAGTGAGATCTAGGCAAGCCGGGTTTGTGAATAGGGTAGCATGAGATGGTGGCTTACTTGTCGAGATCTAAGGACCGGTTCATGCGAGCACATGCCAGGATAACAGTGCCACCACAAGGCCAAGTATGGGTGCGGCTTATCTGAATAATTAGGTAAGTTGCTAGATTGTTATGGACCGTGGAAGGCGCGGGGAATGGGATTTTTGTGAGGACTGCCCTGGGAACTGCATGGCACAAGAGGGGGCCCGTGGGTGGGAGAATTGGAGATTCTAGCCTGTCTGTGAAACCTTAGTAAGTCCATACATCTAGTAACCCCTTTGTAAAGGCTATTTTGTGATCTCTTGGCCATACACCGACGGTTGTGTATTGGTATAATGGAGGTTCTGAAGTCGCCGACGGGTGACGAAATCACAAACTTGTGGGTAAAGAGGTGCAAACTCTGCAGAGTCTAAAACTATCATGATAGCCGAGCTTATGGTCACAAGCGCCTGGCCAATTTCCATGATTAGTTGGGATGGTTATTGGCTATGGTTATTGGGTATGGTTTTTGGAAGGTTTGGTTTTGGTTTTGTTTTCGGGACTGTTGAGTCCGGGTGATAAGATGGGTTGCATGACTGTTGAGTCATGGCAATGAGGCTGGACGGTTTGAGACGGAAATTGTTTATGAGATGAAATGGTAGCGAATTACGAGATGGTATTCGTGAGATGGTAGCGAATACAAGGAGGTATTCATGAGCAAGAATGAGGTTGATTGATGTCTGGTTGGGACATGGAAGGTAATGAATATAATGGAGGTATGATTCGTAATTTAATATATGTTGGGATTACATTCTCTTAAAGATAAGTTGTTGTTTTATCATGATTTTGATAAATGACTTTGCTTTCTGCAATGAGCCTTTTTATACCTACCTTGTTGTGAGCTACATATCATATTTTCCCGCACTTGCTGAGTACACCATTGTACTCAAACTTGCATTATTATTTCATCATCAGCAACAGGAGAAGATTACTATGAAGATCAAGTGGAGCATTAGGCAGGTAATCTGTCCTCAACCTTGCCTGTGGGGATGGAGTAGAGATGGAGCCACTGCTGCTTAGAACTGTTTCCGCATTAGTTAGAAGACTTCCGCTGCTAGAATAAAAACTTCCGCTGTTAAATTAAGACTTCCGCTGTGAGCATGAGTCCAAGACTCATGAGACATTGTAATAAACTCTGTTAATCGTGGTCATATATATTCTAAAATACAGTTTGTGGATGATGTGTATATGTGTGATGAACATCTGGGAACACATATGCATCAGTTCTCGGTTCCGTGGTTTTCCACAGAATTGAGGGTGTCACAATTCTCCTTAGAGGCGAGCTCCGAGGGCGCCATGTGTCCCATGGGGCCGGACCTCCCTTCTCCTCAAAAGTGAGCTCCGAGGGCACCATGTGTCCAGCAGGGCGGACCTCCCTTCTCCTCAGAGGCGAGCTCTGAGGGTGCCATGTGTCCAGCGGGGCGGACCTTCCTTCTCCTCAGAGGCGAGCTCCGAGGGCGACACATGTCCAGCGGCTAGACCTCCCTTCTCCTCAGTGGCAAGCTCCAAGGGCGACAGGTGTCCATCTGCCGGACCTCACCCCTTCCGCAGGGATGAGCTCCGAAGGCGCCACGTGTCCATAGGCCGGACCTCACCCCTTCCGCAGGGATGAGCTCTGAAGGCGTCACGTGTCCGGCGAGGCCGGACCTCACCCCTTCCGCAGGGATGAGCTCCAAAGGCGCCACGTGTCCATCAGCCGGACCTTACCCCTTCCGTAGGGATGAGCTCCGAAGGCGCCACGTGTCCCGCGAGGCCATACCTCATCCCTTCCGTAGGGATGAGGTGCGAAAGCGCCAGCCGGTGGACGTGTCGACAACGCACTTCGACAAATTGGAATTGGCTTATTTCAGCTATCTTTTTCCCATTCCCCACCATTTATACGGTTATTTTCTCCATTTCTACTTCCTTTATAATGTTTCTCTATATGAAAAATGTATGCACTGCGTGGAGATAAATTTGAGGGTGTTACACTCCGGGTATAAGCTGCAGCAATTCAGAAATTCTTTGAGCTCCTTGGATATGTGTCCTCCTTCCATTCCGTCGGACCGGAATTCTTGAAATGAACGGTTGGGCTATTAATCACCTTCATTATTGGTCTCAGAAAGGGGTGGCTCCTCTTCGGATTCATCTCCTCCCGACATAGCTTCATGAGGCTCCACGGGGTGTAAGCCCGCGTGAAAGTCCTCCTGAGGTGCGTACCAATACCGTTCTTGTGGATCATCTTCCATGTCATCTTCGAATGGTTCTACCTCCTCCGGGTCCTCTTCCTCATGCATAGAGCTATTGACTTCATCATGGGGTTCCATCTTCACCTCTTATCAATATGGTCCATCGGACACCTCAATGAGGTTAAGTGCACTCCCACGTGGTGGTGGACGAGTCCTTATATGTGCTGTGCTCCTGATCACCGGCATCAATAAATAGGACATGAGAATCTTTAGAGAAGAAAGAAATAACTCCAAAACTTCAGAAGCTATGAGGCAAGGAAGAAAAAGTGTTGATGTCCAAAAGAAGAGAAAAGAAGGGCTGAAAATAGCACTTTGCGCTGGCTGAATTGATGAGTAAAGTGCAGCAGCAAGCAATTTTCAAAAATAGAAGTTTAGAGGGATGTGTCTATGTGTTTTAGAGTGTCAATTCTATCTAGGCTTGCGTCCTATGGTCAACGTGGCTCTGATACCAATCTGTGACACCCGGTTCCGAAAATAGAACCAAGTGAATGCATATGTGTGCCTAGGATGTTCATCACACATGCACATCTAATCCACGAACTGAATTCAGAATATAACCACGAATAAATAGGGTTTATGTAGGATCGAAGAGCACATGAAAAGCTACCAGAGGGGGGTGAATGGTAGATTAAAACTTTTCACAGTGGAAACAACAAAAACCCCTCAGCAAGAAATCAATCGGTTAAAGAAACCATGTGTGCAAGTGTTTTCAAACGTGTTCAACCGTGACAAATCAAGTAGAGAGGTAGAGAATCAAGTCACGGATCTAATGCAACAAGAATCACTTGAAAACACGAAGTAAAACTTGAGATACGACCAAAACATTAAACGAAGATCAATCTGTTCTACCGGATATAAAACAGATCTGCAATGCTGCAAAGAAACTCGTGTATCTCAAAAACTACAGACCCGAAGCTTGTGAAAATTTCACAGATGATAGATAATTGAGTTGTGAAGACAACCCAAAAAGAATCACGTCAATCGGATCTGTAAAACTCGAGTTATGAACGAAACACCGAAGCAACATCGGTCTGTCCAGAAACTCGGCGAGAAAGACTTGACAAAAAACAAGTCGGACGAACAAGGCACAAAAGCTCCTCGAAACTATGAACTTTATTCAATAAAAACACAAGAGGAACAGCCCAAAGTTCTCTACCCACGAGAGCTCTGGCCTCCCTTACTTTTATAGCCAGCTCTCAGGCTAAACAATCCAATCTAGGACTCCAACTCCTAATTGGACTCGTATCCTAACTTACCATAACTGCTCAGGACTCTCCTATTCGCAGATAGAAGCAACCGTGAGACTTCCAAACACCTTAGGAACGTCCTAAACATTCCTAAAACAACTCAACTTCATGCCTAGCACGAAATCCTATCATAACCAACTCAAATCTTCCATATTTGAGCCATATCCGACTCAGCCTCAGCCTGAGTACGCAATCCAGCCGGTTGGACCTTTCCGATCAATTCTTTACGTCCACTTCTCTTCATCACGCCTTGGAACAATGTTGTCACGTCCATGCACTCCTTGCACACGTGAAAACACCTTCCAACGACGTACATGCAACCTTCATATGCACTGCCCTTGATCCAAACATGCTGCGCGACCTCCCGATCAACTCAACCACAGCTCCTCCCGAACTTGGTTGTTGGAACCTCATCTCCTCCCTGAGACTAGTCCAAGGATCCCATCAACAGCCATGTCTTGAACTCAAGCAACACCTGCACATGAATAAACAACCAATTCTTCCGAGCACAAGTCCTCGACTTGACTCACGTTAGTTCGAAAACCACAACACCTTACATGAGCACGTCACATAAGCATGTTGCAAACCATATCAAATGATAACAGCCATAACCACCAAAACACACCAAAAACTTAGCAAATTAATACTAAGCAAACCTTCCCATAAAGCAAGTTTGGAACATTGCGAGTTAAAAGCAAAAACAAGATGCTGCAGTTCTACGAGTTGAACTTCACGGGAGCTCCCTAAAAACAAGCTTCGGACCTCACAGAAGCTCTCCGGACCTTGCAGGAGCTCTCCGGACCTTGCGTCGGACCTTGCCAACACTTGGCGGACCTAACAAAGAACTTGTCGGACCTTGCCACAGAAGAATGTTTTGGCAATATTCAAAACTTTGAATGTTAATGCTAAATTTTATCCTAATTGCCAATGTATTCAGCACACATAGGTCTCACAATCTCCCCCTTGATGAATGCATTAGCAACACCAATTAAAATCCGAACATTGGCTTATGAAAAGTTTTAAAAAGCTTTGAAAACTCATTTCTCCCCCTTTATTAATTTCTCCCCATTTTTTAAAATCAGAGAAGGAAGAAAGTGTATAACATATGCAAAGTGTAAAAAAACCTCTCCTTATACATATTTCTCCCCCTTTGACAATGTATTCAGCAAGGTTCAAAAGAGAAATTTTTATGATCA
Source organism: Neostapfia colusana (assembly GCA_030760725.1). Taxonomy (NCBI): domain Eukaryota; kingdom Viridiplantae; phylum Streptophyta; class Magnoliopsida; order Poales; family Poaceae; genus Neostapfia; species Neostapfia colusana. Next base: position 38,241,719 of record JASWHV010000016.1, read on the forward strand.
TATTATAACATATACATACAAAATGAAGCTCATCCAAGTCATACTGTCAGGTTACTTACACTATCACATCAATGAGATACATAAAGTAGTGTAAGCCATGCTAGAGATCAAATGTATTTTTCAGTTTAAGCAAGTCATGATCTCCCTTACTCAACTATTTCAAAACCTGAAAACATGACACTTGTTGCTGCATTTTTATTATTCATAATCATTTAAGGCACAAAGTTGATCATATGATATTTGCAAGAGATTATATGCCGCATCAGCCTTATTCTAACCAACCAAGCCAAGCCTATGTCATTTGACAATCAGAAGCTTAAGGACATGGTTTTAGTCATACACAATTCCTTCCAAGTTCATATCTTAGTGCAATGATAAGCAATCTCAAAAGAAGAAGTGCGATGCATGCATATTCTCTTGATCTTTTCTCAATTTTTTATTTGAAAACTCAACATGTGAGCTGATCACTTGATTAATTTTTTATGATTAAAAGCACTTGTGAGCACGCAACAAGTTCAAAACAGCAAGAAAGTTCGATCATGACCAGATTTAGTGTAAGTAATTATTCCAATTACTAGTCATAGGAAAAACTACAAAATGTATAACATGAGTAATGTAGTAAGAACTTTCAGCCTGTAAAAGGAATCACAAAGTCATATATGTATGAAATACTATGCTCATATTATTTTAGTTTCAAATTCATACATAGACTTTCAAAGTTTCAAAAACTCCCCCTCAATTTAAGCCATGAGGATGCATAACCCCTATTTCACTACGAATGAAACAAAAACGAGTGAAATCCAAAGGTTTTGTAAAAATATCAGCCAATTGTTGTTCGGTATCGACATGGTGAAGCACAATGTTTCCTTTTTCAACATTATCACGAAGAAAGTGATACCTAATGTCAATGTGCTTAGTTCTAGAGTGCTTCACGGGGTTTTTAGCAATACAAATTGCACTAGTGTTATCACAAAACAGTGGAACACTATCTAAATCAACCCCATAGTCCTTAAGTGTTTCAACAATCCAAAGAATTTGTGAGCAAGCGCTAGCCGCAGCTACATATTCAGATTCGGCCGTGGATTGTGCAACTGAACTTTGTTTTCTAGAGGACCAAGCAACAAGTGAATTACCAAGAAAATGACAAGCACCCGAAGTACTTTTCCTATAAATCCTACAACTCCCAAAATCAGCATCCGAAAAAGCTTTCAAAGAAACGGTTGAGGAAGAAGGAAGAAAAATGCCAAATTCTTGAGTTCCATGTAGGTACCTGAGAATCCTTTTGATGGCTTGGCGATGTGAAGCACGTGGAGAAGCTTGAAAACGTGCACAAAGACATACGCTGAATTGTATGTCCGGTCTTGACGCCGTGAGATACAAAAGTGATCCAATCATACTTCTGTATTCTTTTTTATCGACCGGGTCACCATCTTCGTCAAGTTCAAGTGTTGTTGCTGTTCCCATTGGTGTCCGAAGAGGCTTGCATTTGTCCATGTTGAAGCGCTTAAGAAGGTCCTTTGTATACTTAGTTTGATGCACAAAAGTTCCTTCTTTTGTTTGCTTGATTTGCAGCCCCAAAAAGTATGTGAGTTCTCCCATCATACTCATCTCAAATTCTGAACTCATCATAGCTGAAAACTTGGACACGAGATCATGAGAAGCACAACCAAAGATAATATCATCCACATACACTTGAACGAATAATGAGTCATTGCCATGCTTAAGTACAAAAAGAGTTTTATCAACCTTGCCCATGGTAAACCCCTTTTCAAGTAAGAATGTTTTTAACCTATCATACCATGCTCTAGGGGCTTGTTTTAGACCGTACAAGGCTTTGGACAGTTTGTAAACATGATTAGGAAAATTTGGATTTTCAGAACCCGGTGGCTGCTTAACATAAACCTCCTCCTCTATGTAGCCATTAAGAAAAGCACTTTTAACATCCATTTGATATAACTTGAAACCTTTAGATGCAGCAAATGCTAATAAAATTCTTATAGCTTCTAATCTAGCAACAGGAGCAAATGTTTCATCAAAATCTAGACCTTCAATTTGAGTGAAACCTTGAGCAACCAACCTAGCTTTATTCCTAACCATAACCCCATCCTCACTTTGCTTATTTTTAAATACCCATTTAGTTCCAATTAATGTGTGACCTTGAGGTGGAGGTACAAGTTTCCAAACATTATTTCTTTCAAAATTTTCTAACTCTTCTTGCATGGCATTAATCCAAGATTCATTAGTGAGTGTGTGTGATATATCCTTGGGTTCAAAAGAAGCAACAAAAGCAGAATGAGCATGAGAGTTTGGATCACAAAACCTGGACCGAGTGACTCGTTCATGCAAGCTTCCAATGATTTGTTGTGGAGGATGACTTTTGAGTACTCAGAGGGGAGTAGACACTTCACAAGCACCTTCTTCTTCATGTTCGGACCTTTGATTAGGAGAGCTTGCTGATTGAGGAAGGTCCGAACCAGCAGTAGTGACTGTTGGTGCTGGTTGTGGTGCAAAATCAGCAGCTTGATCGTTATTTACTTCCGAGTTTTCGGGCAGCAGCACCACTTCTTCATCTTCTTCAATAAAAATACTCTCCCCCTGCGGATATGGATCTGGACCTGCAATATCGGAGCTAGTACTTGGGCTAGCTTCATCAAAAGAAACTTCGCAAGTCTCCACAATTTTGTTAGTGTCAAGTAAAAGCACACGGTAGCCTCTAGTATGAGATGGATAACCAAGAAACATGCCATCAACAGATCTAGCTTCAAATTTATCAAGAATACCATGTTTCTTAACAAAGCATTTGCAACCAAAAACCCTAAAGTGTGTAACACTAGGCCTATGTCCAAACCGGAGCTCATATGGGGTTTTTCCAAGCTTAGCACGCAAGAAAACACGATTTCAGACATAACAAGCGGTTGCAATTGCATCAGCCCAAAATTTCCTAGGAGTTTGATATTCATCAAGCATAGTCCTAGCCATCTCAACTAAGGTCCTGTTCTTTCTTTCTATAACACCATTTTGTTGTGGTACATAGGGTGAAGAGTATTGATGATCTATTCCATTTTCAGCACAAAAGTGATCAAAGGATTGGTTTTTAAATTCAGTTCCGTTATCACTTCTAATTGCTTTTAATGATCCTGGGTGATCAATAGATAATCTAAGAAATAAAGTTCTAAAATGACTAAAAGCTTCATTCTTAGATGCCATAAAATAAACCCAAGAATATCTGGAATAATCATCAACAATCACAAGCACATACCATTTACCTCCGAAGGATTGGACACGTGCCGGACCTACTGTGTCAAGATGTAAAAGTTGTCCCGGTTCGGCTGTCATGGTCATTGTGAGAGGAGCATGTGAACCTGCAACAAACTTAGCATGTCTACAAGAAGAGCACACAATATCATTGTCCTTTTTAAGCTTCGGCAGCCCACGTATGCGATCGAGAGCACTAACACGAGTGAGATGATCAAAGCCTATGTGACCAAGTCTACGATGCCAAAAATATAGATCCTTTGTATCATTAGCAACTAGACACCGATGCTTAGAAGTTGACAAATCGTAATCAGCTTTAAAAACTCTTCCAAACCTAGACATGTTAAACAAATGCTCACCTTTTGAATCTACAACCTTGCAGCAATTTTTAGCAAAGCTAACCTCTAGATTTTCATCTAGCAATTGTGAAACCGAAACCAAGTTGTATTTCAAATTTTTAACAAGTGCCACGTCTTTCAAAGTGTAGAGATTGTTTACTCTAACCGAACCTTTAGCAATTATGGGAGTAGAAGAGCTATCGGCGAAAGTAACATTTTCTACACGTGACACAAAAGAGAGAGAGGAGAACCATTCTTTGTTACCGGTCATGTGGCGTGAGCAACCTGAATCCACAATCCAAATGTTCTCCTTCCTCAAACGTGAAACCTACACAGCAGCACAATACGTCGATGACTCAATACTGGGGTTAGTTAAAAGACTTTTAGGAATCCAGTACTGAGTCACACGACGTCCAGCAGGAATAACACGTGAAAGCTGAGAAGGTACAGTAGGTTTATGAGCCAAACATCGAAAAATTTTGTTCCCAACTACTGACTTAGAAGATGTGTTATATGTAGCACAAAAAACAGTAGGTCCGGGAGCAAGTTTTTGACTCATTACAGCAGGTTGCAAGCTCCGAACATTTGGTCTAGCAGATTTTGCTTGGTTGTTATGTGATCTAGCAAATATTCTTTGTTTCTTATCGTGTTTAGCTAGTCTATAACAAAAGTCCATGACATGACCATCTCTACCACAGTAGGTGCAATGAAAAATAACCTTATTATCATGTCTAGATGAGCAAGCAACACGTTTATTAGAACCCGAATGGGACAGTACTCCTGCAGATTTCAAAATCACCTCTTTTTGTCTAGGAGCTGTTTGAATCAAACCGCTTCCTAATGACTTTACAACTTTAGGTGGATGTGCCTTAGCATGAGCATGAGAATTAAAACCTAAACCAGTTTTATCATTACAAGACTTGGCAGAATTCAGCAGCAAGTTTAGGTTCTTATTTGCATTAGAAAACCGATCTAGTGTCCTATGCATGTCATCAAGTTTATTGGACAGATCAAAGCAGTTTTCACATGAAGTTTTTCCTTTTAGTTTGCAATTTGAACAATATTTAACTTCATGCACACGTAAAGCATTGTTCAAAATAGAAATCTCATTCATAGCATCATTTAGTTTCTTATTCAGATCATCACATGAAGAACAATGCAAATCAATTGTAGAACAACAAGCATCTTTCAAATTTTTATCATTAAGTGCAGCAAGCTCTTTGTTCTTTTCAATTTCAAGTTCAAGTTTATCAAGTGTAGATGCGTGTGCACTTCTTAAAGAGGATAATTGTTCATAAATCAAATCACATGAGGAACAAGAATCATCACTAGGAATCAAAGTTTTTAAACGATTAATTTCAGATTCTAGTGATTCAATTTTAACAGCATTGTTCCTAAGTTTTTTATCCTTTTTCTTTAATATAACAGTGGCACGAGAAATAGCATCACACATTTCTTCGCAAGTGGGACATACCTCTTCATCATCGCTGTTGTGTTCTGCCTCCTCGGAGCTTGAACTTGACTTGCTCGTCATGCAGCACATATTTGCCATAGCTTCTTCATCTTCATCACTACCGGTGTCCACATCACTTGAGCCGAAATCTTGAAGTGCAGAGATCATACTATGCACTATGTTGAGCATTGATAAATCTTTCTTCTTCTTATTCTTTGCAAACAATTTCTTCGGCCTTGTTTGCTTTTCTTCACGTGAAGTCGGACCTGAAAGGTTAGGGCACTCCGTACGAAAATGTCCTGTCTTACCACATTCAAAACATCGTTGAGGTCCGGAGCTTCCTCTCCTTCTAGTTCTCACATTTTGCAATGCTTTTGAGAACCGAGTAGAGATGAGTGCAAGCTCCTCCTCTGGAAACTCTTCAATCTGTTCAAGGGTTAGAGAGGACAGCAAAGAGAGTGCACCACTAGATGATGATTGACTAGAACTAGACATGTAACGTTGCGAAACAAATGCAATAGACTTGTTGGGGTTTTTACGTGAGATGATGTCAATTTCATGAGTTTTCAATTTAGAATAAAGCACGTCTAAAGTAAGAGAACTCATGACAGTAGATTCACGAATATATGTAACTTTCATCTCCCAAATTGACATATCTAATGCTCCTAACAATTGTCTAGCATTTTCAGCATCTGAAAAGTTAACATTGACACTACGCAAGTAGCTGAGAATTTTATTCAAGCGAGCAAAAAGCTCGTCAATTGACTCACCGGGTTGCATCTCAAAACGCATGTATTCTTTCTTGAACATATCTTGCCTTACCTCCTTGATCGTATTGGATCCTTCATGGTAGTCACAAAGAGCTTTCCAAACATCATATGCAGATTGGAGGTGTGCAACACGGTCGAAGTCGCTTTGAGTCAATCCTTGGATGATCAAGTTCCGAGCCTTGTTGTTGTTGTCAACATCTCTCATGTTCGCAGCCGTAACTTGATCGTTGGGTGGTACATCGAAGTTCCGGTAGACCTTTTCCCATATGGCGAAGCCTTGTACCTGTATGTAGGCCTCCATCCGCGCCTTCCAAATCTGAAAATCGATGCCACTGAACACACAAGGTTTTGCGGAGTACTTCTCCATGATGGTTAGTCAAAACACATGCAAATCACAAAGATTAGAGCACCTTGGCTCTGATACCAATTGTAGGATCGAAGAGCACGTGAAAAGCTACCAGAGGGGGGGTGAATGGTAGATTAAAACTTTTCGCAGCGGAAACAACAAAAACCCCTCACCAAAAAATCAATCGGTTAAAGAAACCATGTGTGCAAGTGTTTTCAAATGTGTTCAACCGTGACAAATCAAGTAGAGAGGTAGCGAATCAAGTCACGGATCTAATGCAACAAGAATCACTTGAAAACACGAAGTAAAACTTGAGATACGATCAAAACATTAAACGAAGATCAATCTGTTCTACCCGATATAAAACAGATCTGCAACGCTGCAAAGAAACTTGTGTATCTCAAAAACTACAGATCCGAAGCTCGTGAAAATTTCACATATGATAGATAATTGAGTTGTGAGACAACCCAAAAAGAATCACATCAATCGGATCTGTAAAACTCGGGTTATGAATGAAACACCGAAGCAACGTCGGTCTGTCCAGAAACTCGGCGAGAAAGACTTGACGAAAAACAAGTCGGACGAACAAGGCACAAAAGCTCCTCGAAACTATGAACTTTATTCAATAGAAACACAAGAGGAACAGCCCAAAGTTCTCTACCCACGAGAGCTCTGGCCTCCCTTGCTTTTATAGCCAGCCCTCAGGCTAAACAATTCAATCTAGGACTCCTACTCCTAATTGGACTCGTATCCTAACTTACCATAACTGCTCAGGACTCTCCTATTCGCAGATAGAAGCAATCGTGAGACTTCCAAACACCTTAGGAACGTCCTAAACATTCCTAAAACAACTCAACTTCGTGCCTAGCACGAAATCCTATCATAACCAACTCAAATCTTCCATATTTGAGCCATATCCGACTCAGCCTCAGCCTGAGTACGCAATCCAGCCGGTTGGACCTTTCCGACCAATTCTTTACGTCCACTTCTCTTCATCACGCCTTGGAACAATGTTGCCACGTCCATGCACTCCTTGCACACGTGCAAACACCTTCCAACGACGTACATGCAACCTTCATATGCACTGCCCTTGATCCAAACATGCTGCGCGACCTCCCGATCAACTCAACCACAGCTCCTCCCGAACTTGGTTGTTGGAACCTCATCTCCTCCCTAAGACTAGTCCAAGGATCCCGTCACCAGCCATGTCCTGAACTCAAGCAACACCTGCACATGAATAAACAACCAATTCTTCCGAGCACAAGTCCTCGACTTGACTCACGTTAGTTCGAAAACTACAACACCTTACATGAGCACGTCACATAAGCATGTTGCAAACCATATCAAATGATAACAGCCATAACCACCAAAACACACCAAAAACTTAGCAAATTAATACTAAGCAAACCTTCCCATAAAGCAAGTTTGAAACATTGCGAGTTAAAAGCAAAAACAAGACGCTGCAGTTCTACGAGTTGAACTTCACGGGAGCTCCCTAAAAACAAGCTCCGGACCTCACAGAAGCTCTCCGGACCTTGCAGGAGCTCTCCGGACCTTGCGTCGGACCTTGCCAACACTTGGCGGACCTAACAAAGAACTTGTCGGACCTTGCCACAGAAGAATGTTTTGGCAATATTCAAAACTTTGAATGTTAATGCTAACTTTTATCCTAATTGCCAATGTATTCAGCACACATAGGTCTCACAGTTTAAGTACTTTATTACAAGGACTCAATGTCTCACTCATGAATGTCTATCTTATTCTTGCAGCGGAAGACTCTAAACGACAGCGGAAATAACTAAACAGCAGGCTCCATCTTCGACTCCACAGGCATGTTGACGGTAATCCGCACGCCTAGTACTCCACATGTTCCTCAAAGTACTCTTCTCCTGTGGCTGATGTATATGTGGGAATGCAAGGGTGAGTACATGTCGTACTCAGCAAGTGCGGGAAAAGTATGACATGTAGCTTACAACAAGGTAGGAAATAAAAAGGCTCATTGCAGCAAGCAAACTTTATTTCACAAACATGGTAAAAACAACAACTATTTCTAGGTGAGATTTATCCCATCATAATCAAGTAATTCAGCAACATTCTCTCATCATAATTCATCATTTATCAAGTCTCATCCAGCCATTAATCTTTCTCAAGTTCATCTTGTGCTCATAAATATTCATAACCATCTCATATTCATATAACCGAAACCAAACTCACTTTCATGACTCAAAACAGTCCCAAAACCAATCCCAATGACCATACCATAACCATAACAATAGAAAAATGTTTCGCGCCGAGCAGGATGGTCCTCTACGCGGACACGTCGAAGTTGCCCGCTAAAGGATTTACACCTCCCTCCTTCTCAACGCCATTCCCACGCAAAGGATGAGTTTCTATATCACGGTCCTTCGAGCTACATCGGTTTCATGGGTCCCATACCCCACTATATATCCGGTACAGCTAATCTTGTCTAGCAGAGCCTCATACGTGCGGTCCTTAACCGATACGGACGGGGCTAAACCCAACCTCCACATTGGCCTTACCATCCCGGCCCAGGCCCAATGTGGTCTCAAGCACTGTCACACCCATCGCAGGTCGAGACCAACCTTGAGTGTTTCTCCATTTCTATAGTTCTTTCTCCATTTCTATAGTTCTTTCTCCATTTCTATGGTTCCTTTCTCCATTTCCATGGTTCTTTCTCCATTTCTGTAGTTCTTTCTCCATTCTTTCTCTATTTCTACTTCTTTTATAATGCTTCTCTACATGAAAAATGTGTGCAATGCATGGGAATGAATTTGAGGGTGTTACACCTGCTACCTGCAAAAACAACTCAGAAGCAACCGTGAGCACTAAGGCTCAGCAAGTCTTAACCGTCAAACCTAAACATGTAACTCTACATGCAGGAGTAGTAAGACAGTAGGAACATGATTTTGCAAAATGAAGCTTGACTAAACATGATCCTTAGATTCAGATTCTTATAGCCTTCATTTTAGTGGTCCTCACGCCTCACAACACCGGAAGTCCACAATCAAACAAGAAATGCTTATCCCGATGTTGCTAGCCTAAGGTGGAATAGAACTTTAGTTGGCTCTATATCTACTTCATGACATGACCCCAATGGTCCTGTCGAGCCAGGATCGCGCTGAGGGGTGCTGCGTTGCACAGCACCGTATAACACACGTCAAAGGTACAAAGCGGAAGCGGAAGTTTATTACATAAACAGTTTTATGAACCTGTTTACATCAAAATAAGTTTAGTCCACACTCGCGGGCGTAGACTACGCATCAAGTCACGTTCAGCCCTCGAACGTGTCCTTGCTAGCACACACACACACACACTAACTCTGCGGCGTGCACGACTCCCACTCGACGGGGTTCCCCTCCTGGGGTTCCGTCTCCTCTTCGGGAGTCCCTTCCTCATAGAACCCTGCAAAAGCTTCAAACACAAGCAGTGAGCATGATGGCTCAGCAAGTCTGACCCGTCTCACCTAAACATGGAACTTCTACATGAGGGTAATGGGTTACATGAGGTAAAAATTCAGTTGCAAGGACTCGCCTAATTAGTAGAACCTTACTTTCAAGTTTTAGCAGCAGGTTGTGGAGAACCTTACCCTAGGGCACATGAGAGAGCTGCAATCAAACAAGAAACGCATTTCTCTCATGTACTTTGCCCAAGGTTGAAAAGAACTTTAGTTAGCTCTAAGCTACAGCATATCATTAACAATCAATGTCCAGCTTTCAATCAGCAACATTTTAACATGTGACTAGCCTGTTCTTTCTACGTCACGGTACAGTGAACAAGTGGTACTCACTGACCGCGAGGGACGGCGATTATAATCGATTTACACCTGCAGGGTTACCCGAACAACCCGTCACGTACGCCCGTACTCGATGTTTCCTACAACAACCATCACGGACGCCGTACGCGACTATCTTTCACCCGTTAGCCAAATATTGAACCGGTCCAATCTTCCCGAGCAAGAGGTCTCTGCACGAGCATCTTAGTGCCGCCAGCCGATTTACACCTCGAGCTCTCAACCTACCCTCTGAACGACCAGCTATGCCTCAACACCCAGCTATCCGAGTTACATCAGTTTCCCGGTTCCCATATATCCGGTAGGTCTTCGGTACTGTTCTAGCTTGTTCAACAGGCCCGCACACGGCTCGGTCCTCAATCGACACAAGCGGAGCTACAGCACACAGGCCCTAAAGTCCTGCTGCCCTTACTCTCCGCTCGGTCTCATTTTCTTGCCATGTGTGTCATGTGCTACCTCTACCCGAGCAATGTGCCTCTAGCCTATTCTCGCGAGTAGTTCCAACTACTCGACTTGTACCGAATCCTACTCTATCTTAGCAATGCAGTAGCTAACGAGGTTTTCAATCCTAAACCCAACCTATGGTTTTCTTGGCGATGCAGTTGGGTTTCCAATCAAGACTCTAATGCAAAGAACAATATTCAAAGATGTGCTCAAAACAATAAACATTTGTAAAAAGGTTAATGCAAACCGGAGCTTGCCTTGCTGCTCTTGGTCGTAGGCTAGCTGTTCCTCCGGAGTAACGAAGTCTAGGACTTCGGGTTCCTCCTCGACCTTAGCGACTACATGATATAAGAAACATATGTATCAATTTAAATGCATTTATATTAACTTTGAAGTTGTGAAGTCTATAACCCTTGCTAGACAGACCTAATGACTGTGAAACTTTTACTGTGGCTTGGTTACAACCTAAACAGAGACTTGGTCAAGTTTTAGTTGCAGCAAAGCTCAATTGAGCCCTCCACAATTAATTATGTCCTTGACCTTAATTAAAGGCTTTTAGGGTGTTCTAAGGATTTTCATGAAACAAACTATGACTTTATGAAAACTAGATTTTCAGAGGGTTCTAATGGAGTTGGTCTCACTTAATTTGGGGGTTCCTAACTAAAGATATGAGCCAAACAATTTCAGAGAAAATTCTGAAAACGTTTCTGAACATTTTCTATTTTCTCTGGAATAGTTTCACTAATCACACCATTAGGTGGATTAAATGAGCTCAAATGGATCTGAAATTTTTATGGTAGTTCCAGGATATTTTGGTGAACATCTCAGCAAAATTTCAGGATTTTCCTCCAAAGGATTCTCCAGTTAAAATTCCTAAACGTTTTGGGGAATTAATTCTGGAGAAATAAGGAATTTCATGAAGTGAAACTTGATTCTGGAAAGTACTCAGAGAGCTGAATCCAGCAAAATTTGGTTCACTCAATTTTGAGCTTTCTAGCCAAAGTTATGAGGATTTGAAGTTTGAAGGAAATCTGAAAATCGGGGAAAAGTTTAAACTCGCGCGTGGGCCCAGGGGACACGCGTCGCACGCCGAGGCGACAGCAGACCGCGGTCCACAAGGATTTTGCGCGCCAGCACACCCGATCCCGGCCGCAGCCGGATCCCGATTCAAAATATCTCCCGCTGACAGCTGGGGTCCACCCCCTTCTTCAACCTCGTGACACCCGCGCCCCGCCGCCGAGGGATCTCGCTGGAGAGCTCGCCGCCGGCCGCTGTACAGCTCCAAACTTCTCGATTCTGGCCGCCCCTGCCTACTTTTACTCGGGGAACAGGATCCGAGGGTCAGCTGCTCATGACAATGGCCGGAGCATGGTCGGCGACGAGCCGCCACCTCAGAACGACTTCGGCCATGTCGGCTGACTACCCTAGCACCTCAGCTACTTGGGAAACCGGTTGGGGAGCATCAGTGGACCTTAGAGAAGGTCGACATGAGCTCGAGGCAGCTCGGGGAAGGCCCGAAATAGGTCCTCACCGTGCGCCCGATGCCGCCTGTTCGTTCCGCCATCAGTAGACCTCAAACTACGCCGGGCACAGAGGTTCTCCGGCCCAGAGTTGTGAAGGCAACTTGTGCGTTACCGTGTCTAGATCGTGTGAGAGCGGCTTGAGGCCCTCTAATCCTTTCTAGAGCACGAAATGAAACAGAATCGTACCCAAAGGTCGTTCTGCACACAGAAAGGGGAAAAATGGAAATTCGCCGCCGGTGAGCAACCACTCAAGCTGTGGCTCGGGGATGAGCAGCACCGGTCATCCGCGCGTCCAAGGGTGCCTTGGCTCGGGCGTGACAACGCCCTGGTTGGGCTGTCCACGAGAGCCCGAGGTGCGGCGGCTCCAAGTCCCGAATTTGATCTTTCGGCACAGCCGATATCAATCGGTTTCAACCGAATTCTAGCAACGGGGAGGACGGAGGAAAGTTTCTAGTACCTTGCTGGGGCTCTGGAGTGGACGGAGGGAGCTGCGATCGGCGTTCTCCACTCAAGTCCGAGCTGCGGAAGTTTTCGGCCGGCGCTGAGTTCTTGCGGGGAAGAACGGTGGTGCCTCGGCCGAGGAGGGGGGCAGGCGCCTTAAGAAGGCTCTGCACCGCCTCACGCTCGCGCGTGGGCAAGCAGCTGCTGGCGCGGCGGCTGCCCTCGGTGGCGATCACCGCTGCGGCTCGGCGACCCGAGTGAAAAAGTCTCAGTCGGTTTGATCTGAGCAGTGGCTGACATGTGGGTCCCACCTCCAGTTTTAACCTCTGAAATTTACTCCTAATCACTGTTGTAAACAGTGAACCCCATACTACCCTTGGCAATTCAAATTATTCACCCATGAGCCATTTGAATTGATCAAAGTTCAAATGAGGTTTGGTTTGAATGAATTTCAGCACAAGTTCAGTTTGAAATTCAAATAAAGTTTGAATTGCTCCCCCTTAGCTCATGTCAAGATCAACTCCAATTGGAGTGAAAATTGGTGTGTGAGCTCACAAAAATGTGCTGAGTAAGAATATGCCTTGCACTTTTAAATTCATGGGATAAAAACAGTTTGAATTTGAATGTGGTTTCAAACTGCCCTCTTTCTATCTATACCCAAAATGACCTCAAAAAGGTTTTGAATTTTGATGAAACTTGGCATGGACATCCTTAGCAAAGTGTAGGAGTTTTCATATGTCCAGCCCACCTATATCTCATGTGGGAAATACCACTTTTGCAATGTGTGAGTTTGTTCTCTAATGAGCATGTTGATAATTGTTACTTGCTCTTCATTTGTGTTCATCATCCTTCCTCAAATGAGGTGTGTGGTGTGGTGATGAACACTGCAAATGTGTGTCAAAACTGAGGCCCTTACATTCCTCCCCACTTAAAAGAATCTCGTCCCGAGATTATAAGGTGAAAATGAGAGAGAGGACGGTGGAAAATTACCGGATATGCGACGTGAAAAAGTCGGGGTAGTTAGTGTGAAGAAATGTTTCGCTCTCCCATGTCGCTTCGTCCATGGAGTGATTACTCCATAGAACCTTGTAGAACCACAACGTAAGGTTGCGTGTGGTTCGGGCCTTTTCATCAATAATCTGCACCGGTTCCTCCCGATAGGTGAGATCCGGTTGCAGTTCTTCAATGTCTTCCAGCTGAACGGTAGTTGATAGCTTGAGACACTTCCTCAGCTGGGAAATGTGAAAGACGTTGTGCACACCGGAAAGTGCTTCTGGTAACTTCAGCCGGTATGCCACTGATCCACATCTCTCGGTAATCTGAAATGGACCGATGAATCGGGGTGCCAACTTTCCTCTCACCCCAAATCTGTTTACGCCCTTCATTGGAGACACCCGTGGATATACGTGATCTCCAACTTCGAATTGTAATGGGCGCCTTCTCTGGTCTGCATACTGTTTCTGACGGGATTGAGCGGCTTTTAGGTTCGCTTGAATTAGTCGAACCTTTTCTTCCGCGTTGTTGACAAGGTCAATCCCGAAGGTAACCCTTTCGCCAGACTCACACCAGTTCAACGGTGTGCGGCATTTTCTTCCGTATAGCGCCTCGTAGGGCGCCATCTTGATGCTGGCTTGGTACCCATTGTTGTACGAGAACTCGGCTAACGGCAAGTGATCATCCCAATTCTTGCCGTGGTCGATAGCGCAAGCTCGTAGCATGTCTTCTAGAATCTGATTTACCCGCTCGGTTTGTCCATCCGTCTGCGGGTGGTAGGCTGAACTACGGATCAGCTTCATCCCCAAGGCAGCGTGCAGCTGCTCCCAAAAACGGGACACAAATAAAGTGCCCCGATCCGATATGATAGTACGGGGTACGCCGTATAAGCATAGGATCCGTGAGATGTACAGTTCAGCGTACTTCTTGGCGTTGTAGTTGGTGTTGACCGGGATGAAATGGGCAGCTTTGGTGAGCCAATCGACGATCACCCACACGGAATCATGTTTCTGTAAGGTGGTGGGTAAACCGACGATGAAATCCATGCTCACGTCCTCCCACTTCCAGGTAGGAATGCCCAGTGGTTGCAGCAGTCCCGGTTTCCGCATATGATCTGCCTTCACCCTTCGACATGTATCACACTCGGACACGTATTTTGCAACCTCGCGCTTCATCCGTGTCCACCAAAACTTTCTTCTGAGTTCTTGATACATCTTGTTACTGCCGGGGTGAATAGAGAACTTTGATAAGTGAGCCTCATCAAAGATCTTCTTCCGTAGTTCCGGATTTCGGGGTACGACAATCCGGTCCTTGAACCATAGGACTCCGTCTCCGTCCTTCCGGAAACATTTCAACTCCCCACTGTCTACATGTCTCCGCAAATGTGACATGCCCTTGTCATTCTTCTGGGCTGTCGCTATCTCTTCACGGATGGTGGGGATTAAAGCTAGGTTGTAGAGAGCTCCGTGTGGAATCACATGTAGTGGTGGTTCGCTCTCTTCCAACGGTGTGATGGTCAGATTATTGACGTGTGACTTGCGGCTCAGCGCATCTGCCACTACGTTTGCCTTGCCCGGATGATAATGGATCTCTATCTCGTAATCCTTTATCAGTTCTAACCATCTTCGTTGCCTCATGTTCAGCTCCTTCTGAGTGAATATGTACTTGAGGCTTTTGTGGTCGGTATATAAATATACGAGGTTACCGAGTAGGTAGTGCCTCCACATCTTTAGTGCAAGTACCACGGCAGCGAGCTCCAAGTCGTGAGTTGGATAATTTTGCTCATGGTTTCTAAGCTGCCGTGATCCATACGGGACCACTCTTCGGTCTTGCATCAGCACACACCCGAGCCCAATGCCGGATGCATCGCAGTACACATCGAACGGTTTTGTTGTGTCTGGCTGCACCAAAACCGGTGCTGATGTCAGGTGCTTGACTAAAGCCTTGAATGCTGCTTCACATGTTGGACTCCAAACATATTTGGTAGCCTTTTTTAGCAGCTCCGTCATTGGCTTGGCAATCTTCGAGAAGTTCGGAATGAACCTCTGATAATATCCCGCGAGTCCGAGGAAACTCCGTACCTCATGAACAGTTCTCGGGGATTTCCAATTCAGCACTTGCGTGATCTTGCTCGGGTCCGCAGCGATACCCTCCGCTGAGATGATATGCCCGAGGAAAGGCACTTGCGATATCCAAAACTCGCATTTGCTGAATTTTGCGTATAACTTGTGATCCCGCAGCCGTTGCAAGACTATATGCAGATGTTTCTTGTGATCTTCCTCCGACTTGGAATATAGCAGGATGTCGTTGATGAAGACCACGACAAACTTGTCCAGCTCCAGCATGAATACCGATTTCATTAAGTACATAAAGTGAGCTGGAGCATTGGTGAGGCCGAAGGACATGACCAGGTACTCATAAAGTCCGTACCTCGTCGAGAAAGCCGTCTTCAGAATGTCCTCAGCCCTTATCTTAATCTGATGGTACCCGGATCTTAAATCCATCTTGGAAAAGATCTTTGCTTCGACCAACTGATCAAACAACATGTCGATCCGTGGCAACGGGTACTTGTTCTTGATGGTTACGGCATTTAATGGACGGTAGTCCACGCAAAGCCGCAACGTCTCATCCTTCTTCTTGACAAATAATGTCGAACAGCCCCATGGCGAGGAGCTCGGCCTAATAAAACCCTTCTCCAGAAGGTCCGTGAGCTGAGTCTTCAGTTCAGCCAACTCCTTGGGCGCCATCTTGTACGGCCTTCGGGATATTGGCATGGTTCCCGGTGCAAGCTCAATCTTGAACTCCACCTCTCTATCGGGCGGCATCCCCGGCAAATCGTCCGGGAGTACATCAGGGAACTCTCGGACCACTGGAATATCTTCCAATCTGATGGTTGTGGCTTGCTAGACACTTGGAAGTTTTATTTCTGGATTGTCCAGAAATAATGAGTGAGACTCGTGCACTTCGGAATTCAAGTGCACGACTCGGAGGACGGTGTCTAAAACAGCGCCGTGGCGGGTTAACTACGACATCCCTAAGATGACATCGACCTTTTGTCCCTCTAAAATTATGAGAGACGTAGGGTAAACTCTACCCTCTAAGCACAATTTCGCTTTTGGGACCATCATGCTTGCTGAAATTTTCCCACCCGGTGAACAGATCACATAAGGACTATCGGTGGGTAGTATTTGCAAGCTATACTTATCAATGAAAGCTTGGCTAATGAAGCTATGCGTGGCGCCTGAATCAAATAGTACTATAGCGGGATGCTGGTGGAGTTGGAACATACCCGCAAGGATTGGCTCGCCCTCTGGCACGTCCTCAATGGCAAGCTGGTGGACGGTGCCGGGCCTAGGGTTTGCCCGCCGTGCATTAGTAGGGTTCCGGGGTTGATTCCTCCCCGGAAACTGTGGTGCCACGCCGCCGCCTTGCCTCTCCGGGCAACTGCTCGCGAAGTCTCCTGGACGACCACACTTGTAACATGTGGCCGCTGCTGGTGGAGTGCTCGGTGGACGAAAGCCCGGCATGCGTTGCGGAGGTGCAAACGCACGCGGCATCGCCCGCTGCTGCTATTGTTGTTGCGGTGGTACTGGCAGTGCCGGCCGGAATGCCGGCGAAGAATACGGCCGACTGCGGAACGGCATCGACCGCTGTGGTGGCTGCCAGCGTGGACCTGATGGTGGGCGATTCACCATCCGAAACTTCTGAGAAGGACCGCCTCCTTCTCCGCTGCTCTGCGGCGCGCTTCGCTTTCGCTCTGCCGCCGCCAACTCCTTACCGGAGTCCTCCTGAACAATCGCAGCATCAATGATGTCGTTGAGGCTGCCGCGATTGAATATCGCCAATTTGTCCTTCAGGAGCGGGTTAAGCCCCTGGTAAAAATGGTCCCGCCGCTTCTCGTCGGTATCAGCATGATACGACGCATATAGCGCGAGATCGTTAAACGCCCTGGAGTATTCCAGCGCGTTCCGGCTCCCTTGTTGCAGGTGTAGGAACTCCTGCGTCTTCCTCTTCATCAGACCTGGCGGTATATGATAGGCCCTGAAGGCCGTCCAGAACTCTGCCCAGGTCATCACTCGGTCGGTGGGCTGTGAAGCACAGAAGTTGGCCCACCACGCGCTCGCAGATCCTTGGAGCTGCTGGACCGCGAACTGAGTCTTGCGCTGCTCGCTGATTTGGAGCAGCCCGAACTTCATTTCTATGGCGCGGAGCCCGCGTCAAGTGGTTCATCCGCCCTTGAAAATACCGGAGGATGAGTTGCCAGGAAGTCGGAGTAGGAGCTCTGTTGGCGCTCCTCACGATCTTGACGTCTCTCTGGGCGAGACGTATTGGCTATGAGAGTCTGCAGCAACTCCGTGTGCTGCTGATGCGAGCCCGCCATTGCCGCGACGATGTCGGCCAATGTAACCGTTGGCAGTGGCGGTGGCGGTGTTTGCTGTTGCTGTGGCTGCTGTTGTTGTCCCGAGGAGTCCTCGGGAGGTGGTTGGGAGGTCTCTCCCCCTTGACTGGTACCCCCAACGTCCGGGTTGGCACAAGTACGCGTCATTCTGAAATTCAAAACAGCAGCGATTAGCACATGTCTTACTTAAAATTCCGTAAACAACAGTAGGTATTGAAGTGACACATGATTAATTTGCACAACGTTCACATATATTGATAAAGCATAAACTTTATACAAGATACATCATTCTCGGATCTCCGAGAAGTTGTGCTCATGTCGTCACTACCTATACATACGCTACTGTCTACACGACATGTCACCGATTACAAAAGTTGGGTTACGCTACCCTGGCTGCCCTACTTGGCAACCGTAACCCCCTACTCGGAGTAGAACTCGACCTCCTGGGGGTCGTCCTCCTCCGGTACCTCTGCTAGTGGCTCTGGGTCTACCACCTCTTCTCCCATCCCGGGTTCTCCCATTGCTGGAAGACCCAAGACTACCGGTACGCCTAACACCGTGGGCACGAGGTCCTGCAAAGCATGCACCTCGTCCATAGCCTGGTTGTAGTCCTCTTCCCAGCCTTGTCCTTCCTCAATAGCGTCGTCCCGCTCTTGAGCAAGGTCCTTATTCTGCTGGGTTAGGGTCTGCACCAGCTCTTGCAACGCCGCGATGTCAACACGGCTCTTCTTCTTTGCCTTCTTCAGACGACGCAACTGATTGTGTTGTTCATTCAGTCGCTTGATCGTCGGAAGGAGCACATTGCAGAGTGCGCTGTGAGTACTCTCGAAATGATCTCCACGGCTCGTGCTCTCCTTGAGCTTTGTGGCGAGATGCTCCATATGAACAGCTTGGCTGTCCATCACGGCGTTTCCCGCCCTCATCTGGAGGCTGAGATTTGCCTCCGCGGGGTTGTACCTTGGGCAACTCGGGTCCGTTGCTTCCAGGTACCTCTCTTCCCACACATGCTGAGATCGTCCCTCCACCAGAACGAGTGCGTATGGAGTTCCCTCCATAGCCTGCACGTGCAGTTGGCAGAAACGTGACATAGTGTCGCGGGCTGCCACTTGCCACATCTCTTCCGGTTGTCTTCCTCTCACCGTGACGGTGAATGGCACCCAACCGGGTGGCGTAGGTCCTGCAGAGACCTCGACATGGATCGTCCACGTCTTGTTCTCCTCTTCGCCTTCTTCCTTGGCGAAGTATTGCGGCATCTGGTTGTACCCGAAATATTGGAGCATTTGCCATAATGCTTCCGGGTAGCCGCTATGGTGAGAACAGTGGGACATCACCCACCCGTTCTCCAGTTGCTTATCTGCTGTCATCTGTAAAAATATATTTGAGAAATGTCAAATATTTATTTACAGTAAACCGCTGAGTTATAACATAAAACATGTCATTGAACCCGTAATATTTGGAAACATAGTTCAAATTTTAAACAAATTTGACTGCTGATCC
The DNA here is from genome assembly GCA_030760725.1 of Neostapfia colusana. Taxonomy (NCBI): domain Eukaryota; kingdom Viridiplantae; phylum Streptophyta; class Magnoliopsida; order Poales; family Poaceae; genus Neostapfia; species Neostapfia colusana. The sequence continues at coordinate 38,260,989 of JASWHV010000016.1, forward strand.
GCTGTTCCCATGACAGCCCTTACCAGTTTCCATTTCAACCTGATTTAGGCCATGTTAAAGGCAAAACTAATTCTGGAGCTCGACATCAAAGTTAAAGTTAACTCCAATAGCTTTCCATAAAGTATTTGCTTGGCCTAAAATCTGTCCTGGTTCAAAAGTTATGAGATGTCAAAGTTAATAGAATTTCTGGAATCAATTGGACAGCACCTCCCTGCTTTAGGTACTGATTTGGTCCAAGAATCCCAGTTAATTCTATTCCTAATCTGACAAAACTTTCTGTTACAAAGTTGTAACCCATCTCATAAGCTTTCCAGAACTACCTCATTTTCTATTTTTGGATTTTTAAGCAGGAAGTTATGCTTAATTTACAGAGAGCTTACAAAGAGTCTTTATTCTGTCCAGTTTTCTGGACAGTTTCAACTTTACTGCATTTTTCGAGTGGTTAAGGGATGAAACACCTCTGGAACTCAACAGAAAAGTTGTAAAGCTCTTCCAAAGCTTTCCAGAAATGTATCATACGACCCCAACCTCGAAAGAACGCAACCTCTAACCTCTGATTAACTCCAGCCTTGATTCAGCTGAAAACAGAGTGCCCTGTCCTTAACAACCTATAAGTTGAAAACTTGTTAACTTTGAATATCCTGTTCAAGGGAAGGAGTTACATCAAGTTTTACTACTTTGGATCAAAACATTCCAGTTTTTGCAATGAAGTTGTTTATTTAGTTGGGTGTGACGTCGATGCGTCACCAGATTATGTCGGTACTACGTCCTCACAAAGGAAAAACCTATACCGGACTTAGCCGGCTTCGGTATTTCAGTGGCACTAAACGTCACTCGCACACGGATGCTACACGTCTACCGTTTCGTTGTCAGGCTACCTGCAGAAACTCAAACAATCATCAGACTCGGCTGCACACCGAGCCCGGAATCCATACAGTTCGTACACCCGGCCGTCATCACTCGCCCGGATGTTCTCAAGCCAACCACGCCTTGAGTTACGTGTTCACGTTTCAGACCACGTGACGGGGTCTCCCAAGTTGCACCACGCACGCCAGGGACAGACGTTGCTCGAATACCCCAAACGACATGAAGAGTCGTAGAGGATACTAAAGCGGGTCGGGTTACCTGCCACCCGTGGGGCTCCACCCTTCAGCTTGTGCGCAATGGTGGACAGCTCTTACGTGTACCCCCCAAGACATAAACGTCCCGAGATACACGATTTTCCGACATAACAAATAGGTTAATATGCCACTTTCTATATGCTAATAACATCCTTATACGGGCTACTAACTCGTTCCTCACTGGATTTTTGAAAAAGAAGACCTTTGTACTGTGTTAAACCTCAAGCGAGCTCTGATACCAACGCTGACACGACCCCAATGGTCCTGTCGAGCCAGGATCGCGCTGAGGGGTGCTGCGTTGCACAGCACCGTATAACACACGTCAAAGGTACAAAGCAGAAGCGGAAGTTTATTACATAAACAGTTCTATGAACCTGTTTACATCAAAATAAGTTTAGTCCACACTCGCGGGCGTAGACTACGCATCAAGTCACGTTCAGCCCTCGAACGTGTCCTTACTAGCACACACACACACTAACTCTGCGGCGTGCACGACTCCCACTCGACGGGGTTCCCCTCCTGGGGTTCCGTCTCCTCTTCGGGAGTCCCTTCCTCATAGAACCCTGCAAAAGCTTCAAACACAAGCAGTGAGCACGAAGGCTCAGCAAGTCTGACCCGTCTCACCTAAACATGGAACTTCTACATGAGGGTAATGGGTCACATGAGGTAAAAATTCAGTTGCAAGGACTCGCCTAATTAGTAGAACCTTACTTTCAAGTTTTATCAGCAGGTTGTGGAGAACCTTACGCTAGTGCACATGAGAGAGCCGCAATCAAACAAGAAACGCATTTCTCTCATGTACTTTGCCCAAGGTTGAAAAGAACTTTAGTTAGCTCTAAGCTACAGCATATCATTAACAATCAATGTCCAGCTTTTAATCAGCAACATTTTAACATGTGACTAGCCTGTTCTTTCTACGTCACGGTACAGTGAACAAGTGGTACTCACTGACCGCGAGGGACGGCGATTATAATCGATTTACACCTGCAGGGTTACCCGAACAACCCGTCACGTACGCCCGTACTCGATGTTGCCTACAACAACCATCACGGACGCCGTACGCGACTACCTTTCACCCGTTAGCCAAATGTTGAACCGGTCCAATCGTCCCGAGCAAGAGGTCTCTGCACGCGCATCTCAATGCCGCCAGCCGATTTACACCTCGAGCTTTCAACCTACCCTCTGAACGACCAGCTATGCCTCAACACCCAGCTACCCGAGTTACATCAGTTTCCCGGTTCCCATATAGCCGGTAGGTCTTCGGTACTGTTCTAGCTTGTTCAACAGGCCCGCACACGGCTCGGTCCTCAATCGACACAAGCGGAGCTACAGCACACAGGCCCCAAAGTCCTGCTGCCCTTACTCTCCGCTCGGTCTCATTTTCTTGCCATGTGTATCATGTGCTACCTCTACCCGAGCAATGTGCCTCTAGCCTATTCTCGCGAGTAGTTCCAACTACTCAACTTGTACCGAATCCTACTCTATCTTAGCAATGCAGTGGCTAACGAGGTTTTCAATCCTAAACCCAACCAATGGTTTTCTTGGCTATGCAGTTGGGTTTCCAATCAAGACTCTAATGCAAAGAACAATATTCAAAGATGTGCTCAAAACAATAAACATTTGTAAAAAGGTTAATGCAAACCAGAGCTTGCCTTGCTGCTCTTGGTCGTAGGCTAGCTGTTCCTCCGGAGTAAAGAAGTCTAGGACTTCGGGTTCCTCCTCGACCTTAGCGACTACATGATATAAGAAACATATGTATCAATTAAATGCATTTATATTAACTTTGAAGTTGTGAAGTCTATAACCCTTGCTAGACAGACCTAATGACTGTGAAACTTTTACTGTGGCTTGGTTACAACCAAAACAGAGACTTGGTCAAGTTTTAGTTGCAGCAAAGCTCAATTGAGCCCTCCACAATTAATTATGTCCTTGACCTTAATTAAAGGCTTTTAGGGTGTTCTAAGGATTTTCATGAAACAAACTATGACTTTCTGAAAACTAGATTTTCAGAGGGTTCTAATGGAGTTGGTCTCACTTAATTTGGGGGTTCCTAACTAAAGATATGAGCCAAACAATTTCAGAGAAAATTCTGAAAACTTTTCTGAACATTTTCTATTTTCTCTGGAACAGTTTCACTAATCACACCATTAGGTGGATTAAATGAGCTCAAATGGATCTGAAATTTTTATAGTAGTTCAAGGATATTTTGTTGAACACCTCAGCAAAATTTCAGGATTTTCCTCCAAAGGATTCTCCAGTTAAAATTCCTAACAGTTTAAATTTTGAGGAATTAATTCTGGAGAAATAAGGAATTTCATGAAGTGAAAATTGATTTTCCGGAAAGTACTCAGAGAGCTGAATCCAGCAAAATTTGGTTCACTCAATTTGGAGCTTTCTAGCAAAAGTTATGAGGATTTGAAGTTTGAAGGAAATCTGAAAATCGGGGAAAAGTTTAAACTCGCGTGTGGGCCCAGGGGACACGCGTCGCACGCCGAGGCGACAGCACACCGTGGTCCACAAGGATTTTGCGCGCCAGCACACCCGATCCCGTCCGCAGCCGGATCCCGATTCAAAATATCTCCCGCTGACAGCTGGGGTCCACCCCCTTCTTCAACCTCGCGACACCCGCGCCCCGCCGCCGAGGGATCTCGCCGGAGAGCTCGCCGCCGGCCGCTGTACAGCTCCAAACTTCTCGATTCTGGCCGCCCCTGCCTACTTTTACTCGGGGAATAGAATCTGAGGGTCAGCTGCTCATGACAATGGCCGGAGCATGGTCGGCGACGAGCCGCCACCTCAGAACGACTTCGGCCATGTCGGCTGACTACCCTAGCACCTCAGCTACTTGGGAAACCGGTCGGGGAGCATCAGTGGACCTTAGAGAAGGTCGACATGAGCTCGAGGCAGCTCGGGGAAGGCCCGAAATAGGTCCTCACCGTGCGCCCGATGCCGCCTGTTCGTTCCGCCATCAGTAGACCTCAAACTACGCCGGGCACAGAGGTTCTCCGGCCCGGAGTTGTGAAGGCAACTTGTGCGTTACCATGTCTAGATCGTGTGAGAGCGGCTTGAGGCCCTCTAATCCTTTCTAGAGCACGAATTAAACAGAATCGTACCCAAAGGTCGTTCTGCACACAGAAAGGGGAAAAATGGAAATTCGGCGCCGGTGAGCAACCACTCGAGCTGTGGCTCGGGGATGAGCAGCACCGGTCACCCACGCGTCCAAGGGTGCCTTGGCTCGGGCGTGACAACGCCCTGGTTGGGCTGTCCACGAGAGCCCGAGGTGCGGCGGTTCCAAGTCCCGAATTTGATCTTTCGGCACAGCCGATATCAATCGGTTTCAACCGAATTCTAGCAACGGGGAGGACGGAGGAAGGTTTCTAGTACCTTGCTGGGGCTCTGGAGTGGACGGAGGGAGCTGCGATCGGCGTTCTCCGATCAAGTCCGAGCTGCGGAAGTTTTCGGCCGGCGCTGAGTTCTTGCGGGGAAGAACGGTGGTGCCTCGGCTGAGGAGGGGGGCAGGCGCCTTAAGAAGGCTCTGCACCGCCTCACGCTCGCGCGTGGGCAAGCAGCTGCTGGCGCGGCGGCTGCCCTCGGTGGCGATCACCGCTGCGGCTCGGCGACCCGAGTGAAAAAGTCTGTCGGTTTGATCTGAGCAGTGGCTGACATGTGGGTCCCACCTCCAGTTTTAACGTCTGAAATTTACTCCTAATCACTGTTGTAAACAGTGAACCCCATACTACCCTTGGCAATTCAAATTATTCACCCATGAGCCATTTGAATTGATCAAAGTTCAAATGAGGTTTGGTTTGAATGAATTTCAGCACAAGTTCAGTTTGAAATTCAAATAAAGTTTGAATTTCTCCCCCTTAGCTCATGTCAAGATCAACTCCAATTGGAGTGAAAATTGGTGTGTGAGCTCACAAAAATGTGCTGAGTAAGAATATGCCTTCCACTTTTAAATTCATGGGATAAAAACAGTTTGAATTTGAATGTGGTTTCAAACTGCCCTCTTTCTATCTATACCCAAAATGACCTCAAAAAGGTTTTGAATTTGGGTGAAACTTGGCATGGACATCCTTAGCAAAGTGTAGGAGTTTTCATATGTCCAGCCCACCTATATCACATGTGGGAAATACCACTTTTGCAATGTGTGAGTTTGTTCTCTAATGAGCATGTTGATAATTGTTACTTGCTCTTCATTTGTGTTCATCATCCTTCCTCAAATGAGGTGTGTGGTGTGGTGATGAACACTGCAAATGTGTGTCAAAACTGAGGCCCTTACACTTCAGTCAAGGTTCCAATACAATGATTAATCCATAAACAGCATGTTAAGAGATTTAGTTCCTCTTCTTACAACGTCACGGCGCAGTGGGCAAGTATGCTCAATCCTCTTCCACGAGCGACGGTGATTCGAATCAATAACAACCCGGAATACACGACAATACACCTGCCTCGAAAGACTCTCTCAAGAGCTCTTTCTTACGTTGTATGCAGCAACCTTTCACACGACACCCCGACATAGAAAAATGTTTCGCGCCGAGCAGGATGGTCCTCTACGCGGACACGTCGAAGTTGCCCGCTAAAGGATTTACACCTCCCGCCTTCTCAACGCCATTCCCACGCAAAGGATGAGTTTCTATATCACGGTCCATCGAGTTACATCGGTTTCCTGGGTCCCATACCCCACTATATATCCGGTACAGCTCAATCTTGTCTAGCAGGGCCTCATACGTGCGGTCCTTAACCGATACGGACGGGGCTAAACCCAACCTCCACATCGGCCTTACCATCCCGGCCCAGGCCCAATGTGGTCTCAAGCACTGTCACACCCATCGCAGGTCGAGACCAACCTTGAGTGTTTCTCCATTTCTATAGTTCTTTCTCCATTTCTATAGTTCTTTCTCCATTTCTATGGTTCCTTTCTCCATTTCCATGGTTCTTTCTCCATTTCTGTAGTTCTTTCAACATTCTTTCTCTATTTCTACTTCTTTTATAATGCTTCTCTACATGAAAAATGTGTGCAATGCATGGGAATGAATTTGAGGGTGTTACACCTGCTACCTGCAAAAACAACTCAGAAGCAACCGTGAGCACTAAGGCTCAGCAAGTCTTAACCGTCAAACCTAAACATGTAACTCTACATGCAGGAGTAGTAAGACAGTAGGAACATGATTTTGCAAAATGAAGCTTGACTAAACATGATCCTTAGATTCAGATTCTTATAGCCTTCATTTTAGTGGTCCTCACGCCTCACAACACCGGAAGTCCACAATCAAACAAGAAATGCTTATCCCGATGTTGCTAGCCTAAGGTGGAATAGAACTTTAGTTGGCTCTATATCTACTTCAGTCAAGGTTCCAATACAATGATTAATCCATAAACAGCATGTTAAAAGATTTAGTTCCTCTTCTTACAACGTCACGGCGCAGTGGGCAAGTATGCTCAATCCTCTTCCACGAGCGACGGTGATTCGAATCAATAACAACCCGGAATACACGACAATACACCCGCCTCGAAAGACTCTCTCAAGAGCTCTTTCTTACGTTGTATGCAGCAACCTTTCACACGACACCCCGACATAGAAAAATGTTTCGCGCCGAGCAGGATGGTCCTCTACGCGGACACGTCGAAGTTGCCCGCTAAAGGATTTACACCTCCCGCCTTCTCAACGCCATTCCCACGCAAAGGATGAGTTTCTATATCACGGTCCATCGAGTTACATCGGTTTCATGGGTCCCATACCCCACTATATATCCGGTACAGCTCAATCTTGTCTAGCAGGGCCTCATACGTGCGGTCCTTAACCGATACGGACGGGGCTAAACCCAACCTCCACATCGGCCTTACCATCCCGGCCCAGGCCCAATGTGGTCTCAAGCACTGTCACACCCATCGCAGGTCGAGACCAACCTTGAGTGTTTCTCCATTTCTATAGTTCTTTCTCCATTTCTATAGTTCTTTCTCCATTTCTATGGTTCCTTTCTCCATTTCCATGGTTCTTTCTCCATTTCTGTAGTTCTTTCAACATTCTTTCTCTATTTCTACTTCTTTTATAATGCTTCTCTACATGAAAAATGTGTGCAATGCATGGGAATGAATTTGAGGGTGTTACACCTGCTACCTGCAAAAACAACTCAGAAGCAACCGTGAGCACTAAGGCTCAGCAAGTCTTAACCGTCAAACCTAAACATGTAACTCTACATGCAGGAGTAGTAAGACAGTAGGAACATGATTTTGCAAAATGAAGCTTGACTAAACATGATCCTTAGATTCAGATTCTTATAGCCTTCATTTTAGTGGTCCTCACGCCTCACAACACCGGAAGTCCACAATCAAACAAGAAATGCTTATCCCGATGTTGCTAGCCTAAGGTGGAATAGAACTTTAGTTGGCTCTATATCTACTTCAGTCAAGGTTCCAATACAATGATTAATCCATAAACAGCATGTTAAAAGATTTAGTTCCTCTTCTTACAACGTCACGGCGCAGTGGGCAAGTATGCTCAATCCTCTTCCACGAGCGACGGTGATTCGAATCAATAACAACCCGGAATACACGACAATACACCCGCCTCGAAAGACTCTCTCAAGAGCTCTTTCTTACGTTGTATGCAGCAACCTTTCACACGACACCCCGACATAGAAAAATGTTTCGCGCCGAGCAGGATGGTCCTCTACGCGGACACGTCGAAGTTGCCCGCTAAAGGATTTACACCTCCCGCCTTCTCAACGCCATTCCCACGCAAAGGATGAGTTTCTATATCACGGTCCATCGAGTTACACGGTTCCATGGGTCCCATACCCCACTATATATCCGGTACAGCTCAATCTTGTCTAGCAGGGCCTCATACGTGCGGTCCTTAACCGATACGGACGGGGCTAAACCCAACCTCCACATCGGCCTTACCATCCCGGCCCAGGCCCAATGTGGTCTCAAGCACTGTCACACCCATCGCAGGTTAAGACAAACCTTGAGTGTTTCTCCATTTCTATAGTTCTTTCTCCATTTCTATAGTTCTTTCTCCATTTCTATGGTTCCTTTCTCCATTTCCATGGTTCTTTCTCCATTTCTGTAGTTCTTTCTCCATTCTTTCTCTATTTCTACTTCTTTTATAATGCTTCTCTACATGAAAAATGTGTGCAATGCATGGGAATGAATTTGAGGGTGTTACACCTGCTACCGGCAAAAACAACTCAGAAGCAACCGTGAGCACTAAGGCTCAGCAAGTCTTAACCGTCAAACCTAAACATGTAACTCTACATGCAGGAGTAGTAAGACAGTAGGAACATGATTTTGCAAAATGAAGCTTGACTAAACATGATCCTTAGATTCAGATTCTTATAGCCTTCATTTTAGTGGTCCTCACGCCTCACAACACCGGAAGTCCACAATCAAACAAGAAATGCTTATCCCGATGTTGCTAGCCTAAGGTGGAATAGAACTTTAGTTGGCTCTATATCTACTTCAGTCAAGGTTCCAATACAATGATTAATCCATAAACAGCATGTTAAGAGATTTAGTTCCTCTTCTTACAACGTCACGGCGCAGTGGGCAAGTATGCTCAATCCTCTTCCACGAGCGACGGTGATTCGAATCAATAACAACCCGGAATACACGACAATACACCCGCCTCGAAAGACTCTCTCAAGAGCTCTTTCTTACGTTGTATGCAGCAACCTTTCACACGACACCCCGACATAGAAAAATGTTTCGCGCCGAGCAGGATGGTCCTCTACGCGGACACGTCGAAGTTGCCCGCTAAAGGATTTACACCTCCCGCCTTCTCAACGTCATTCCCACACAAAGGATGAGTTTCTATATCACGGTCCATCGAGTTACATCGGTTTCATGGGTCCCATACCCCACTATATATCCGGTACAGCTCAATCTTGTCTAGCAGGGCCTCATACGTGCGGTCCTTAACCGATACGGACGGGGCTAAACCCAACCTCCACATCGGCCTTACCATCCCGGCCCAGGCCCAATGTGGTCTCAAGCACTGTCACACCCATCGCAGGTCGAGACCAACCTTGAGTGTTTCATCCTACAGGAACTCCCCGTCCCCATCTCATTTTTCATGAGGGTGCTCTTATTATCAACCTCTCGCGAGTAACTCCATTACTCGACCTTTCTCGTGAGTAGCTTTTTATTACTCGACTTCTACCGAGCTAGCTACAACATTAGCTTAGCATCTACAACGAGGCAAATCCTACACTAAACCTTCTACTCAGGGATGTAATAGCCATGCAAGTTGGTTTCAATCATCCTAGACATAATGCACAATACCAAGTCTAATAAACATGAAGTGAAGTAAAGCAAATTTAAAACGGTAATTATATGCAAACCGGGGCTTGCCTTGCTCAACGGTTTTTTAGAAGCTAGGAGTTAGTCTTCCACTAGAGAATCCGCCAAACTCGCTGGTCTTGATCCACCGCCTCCGGGGAACCTTGCAGGTGCAGAAAACCCGGTGACTTGCGGTGTAAACACAGCGCCGACGAGCCTCACCGTGAATTCACCTCGGACCTCGTCGCCGATCACCTTACAGGACCTCCGAGCTCAAGAAAACCCCCGAGGTGAGATCCCCGACCTCCCCTCCACCGATCTATGCCATAAAATCACAGTTCTAGGAAGAATTCTCGAAGATCCGAAAATCTCCTGCGAGATCGCCGCTTCCCGCCGCCGTGCGCCGCCGGCAGCGCCGCCCGCGCTCGATCAGAGCGACGTGGCCGCTTGTGCGCCGTTTATTTTAAATCGCACGGTAGGGTTTAAATCCCCGCGTACCGGTTCGACGTTATAATCTCAGCCGTCGGTTTAAAATCATACGGTCCACGTCAGCCCCTCGTTATAAAGACTGGAAATCTTACGTGCTACCCCCTGGGGTTCTCGGGAAATAAGAGCTAGCCCCGGAAACTTCTGATCTAGCCCCTGGAACTTCAGAAAATCATGTTTTCATTTAAAAATCAGTTTTAGCCCCTGGACTTAATAAAAATTAGGAAAAACTCCTCTGTTATGAGTAGCTAGACCCCTGAGAATTCTTAAAATAATAGTATAGACCCTGTAGTAGGGTGAGTTTACCTTTTTAGCCCTGTTTAATATTTAATTTGGGAAATTGAGTATGTGGCTAGTGTTTAAAACTTAAAAAGGGGGACAAACATATTGTCAAAATTAAATTAAAGACTTTCTCAGTATTTAGGAAACTTTGGAGTGAGATAAAAACATATTTTGGGCTGAAGTGAATCTGTTTAATTTATTATTCACATTTAGGGACACATTTTTAAGTAAAGAATAGTTCTAGGAAATAGGGAAAATAATTGTGAAATAGTTTACATCAGAGGAAAAGGTCAAAAATATATTAGCAAATATTTTAGATCAGAACATATTCTGTTTAGATGATGTGTCTTGTTATTTTTATAATAAAGTTCACACTTAGGCATAGGAAATAAATCTGAAAATATAGCAACTAATAAATGATAAATGGAGTTTCTAAAATCCAAAGAATTCAGTTTAGGGTTGGTAGAAATTATGAAGACACATATGGAGAAGGAAAATACCTTTCATGCATACTAGGTAGCTAAAAGGTGTAGTAATTGAATATAAGGAATTTATTTAAATTGGAGACTCATATATATAGTATGTAAGTATAAATGTGAACACAGAAGTAGGAATCATATACATATGATCAAAAGTGCATGCAAGCCACAAATCAACACACATAGAGTAACCACAACACATATAATTGTGAATGACTTTCATAAATGTGAATGTGTGGTTTGTATGAAGTGGAAGTGTGAACTATGTCTTATGGATTGTTGTTTTTCTTTTGCTATGTGTGATGGTATGATGTAGAACCTGCTCAAGAGCAAGTTATTCCTTTCCAAGATCAGGACTACCCATTTCAAGAGCAGCAGGAAGGAGGCAAGTGTCCTTGACCACTTTGATCCTATGCTAGGATGTGTAGATAGAATTATTTGCATTGTCAAATGAAATATGAAACCCATGCTAGGAAGTTTCCCTAGAATTGCATTACCTTGTTTTCCTTGTAGCTTGGGTTGGGATTTATTTTATCATGTCATTTATTATTATGCATATGCTTAGCCATGCTTAGAATGGGATATTTGGGACATAAGATCATCAGTTTATTTTACCATACTCTTGAATGAGATATTGTGAGTTATGTAGAGGTAGGGATCAAGGCAAGTTGGATGTTTTGGTTGTGTGCTGGGTGCACGAGACTCGGGTTTGTGTTTAGTACTTGACTGTATCCTAAGGACCGGTTCATGGAGCATGTAACCTGGCTATACAGTGCCAACCACATGCTGAGATGGGGCAGCTTGGCCAATTAATTAGGTGTATCCCCGGCGTAGTATGGGTGTGTTGGATGGTGCGGGGAATAGGTGTCAGCTGGACTACCATATGAACCGCAAGGCTCAAGAGGGGGCCACTGCAGCGGGGTTGGAGCCTCTTGTATGCTGTTAGGGGTGAAACCTCAGTGGGCCCACGCTCGTCGGGAATCCCTTTGTAAAGGCTTCGTAGTGATCTCCTGGCTACACACCTGGGAAGTGTGAATGTGGTTCGTAGCCACTGGCATAATGGAGGTTCTTTTAGTCCACCCGGCAACGGGGGATGAAATCACTACATGTGGGTACAGTGGTACAAACTCTGCAGAGTCAAAACTGTCATGACAGCCGTGCTCACGGTCAAGAGCGGCTTGGACTTATTCATGATTAGAGGATTGATGGTTTTGGAAGTTAAGCGGGGAGCTTAACATTGAAATTGATGCTACGGTTATTGGATTATGATGATGGGATGGGAGATTGGGACCATTTCACCTGTGTAGTAATGTAGGTGCTTAATAAGCTAAGGTGATAGGTATTAATTGCAAAGTGCTTTAACCATGAGTTCAACCTTTCCTTGTTCTAGCTATGCATGACATAACTTTTCCACACTTGCTGAGTACCATCGGTACTCAACCTTGCACATTTTGTTGGTTTATATTGCTGCATAGGTCAAGATATTGAGGTGGTGTATAATGACCAAGACTTTGGACCCGAGGAAGGTTTCTAGGTTCATGGAGCCCCCGGGCAACGCCTGTGACTGAGCCCTAAAGAATAATATTCCGCTGCTAGTTTATTTACTTGTGATGAACTTATTATTGTCCATCGAGACATTTGCTATGTAAGACTTATTCATATTCGACACCTGGCTTGTAATAAATGATGCTTCACTATTTGTCATCACATGTATGAGAAAATGATCCTGGCATACATGTGATATTCACTTGGTTGTTCTTCGGAAAAAAACCGGGTGTGACAGATGACAGCAAGAACTAGGGTTCTGGCGAGGTTGCGGTGGCTCGTTTCTTCACAAAATGACCAGGTTCTTGGCTCTAGAGCACCAGGGGATCGTGTGGAAGATCGACATGGGGTTTAAACGAGCCGGGGAAGGCTCCAAACCTATCGACACCGTGCGCCTAACGTGGTCCGGCGGTATTCCCTCGAAAAGATCTCAGATTCCTTGCTCTACACTCAATTTCTCGGTCTAAAATCGATGGAGGAGTTTTGCTAGGTAGTTAAGATCGTCCCGTGTGTGAAGTTTGAAACACAACCAACATGAATTGAGGATGAATTTTGCAATTCCTTACCTCGGGGTCAGTTTGTGCCGCCCGAGAGAAAATCACAAAATTCTCCCTTTGTGATCAATGGATAGGGCTGAGCTTCAGAGATGAGAAACTAGGGTTGTAGGTGCACCGATGGGATGGCTTGCTTGGGCGTGATCACCCTTGGTTCGGGCTGGCCAAGTTCGGTTTCTTCGGTATGCACTCGGGAGCAGCGGCAACTCTGCTGTTTCTAAGCGCAAGCGAGCATGGATCAACAGAGGAATGGTGCTAGCCGGCTAGAGCACGCTGGTGCGCTGCTATTTGCTGTGGGAAGCTCGAGCAACCGAGCTCCGGTGGTGGCTGTGTGATCGGTAGAAGAACAGAGCGGTTGGTTGTGTTCTCGGGAGAAAAACACACGGGAGCGAGGCAGAACGGGGAGGAAGCAAAGAAGCTTTGTTGCACTCGCTTCGTGAAGGATTAGACCGAGCAAACACGAGGGAAGCAGGATCTGGCGTCGAGGGTGGATGGCACCGGCTGTTGCCCCGCGCTCGGCCGAAGAAAAATGAAAACAGAGGCGGTTTGCACTGTGGGGTGGCTGACATGTGGGCCACAGCACCCAAATACCCCCCCCCCCCCTTCCGTGCATTAATTTTCCCGCACCGCCGTTGTCCAAATTCCGCCAAAATTGGACGGTAGACCAATCATGACGTGAGGGGAATTTGAATCTAAACTCAAATTTCAAAATTGAGCACATTTGGTTCAATTTTCAAATTCGAATTTGAATTTGAACTCTCCCTTGAATATTCCTTGGATTAATTGGCATATGGGCTCCAAAAATATCCATGTTTGGATCATGAGCTCATTCATACATGGGGAATGCATCATTGAATTCATTTGTATGCATTTGGGCAATGTGAACATGAATTCTTTCAAAAAAATTCAGATTGTTTAAACTCCCTCCACTCTACTCATAGAGGAGGTGCACATGAGTTAGAGTTTTGAGCGTGAAATTATTTCCCCTAGGTTATCATGTGTTGAGCATGGGCTATACAAAATTTTTTACTCCCTCAAATGTCAATTTGTGTGTTCATCATTTTATGTGACATAATTTTAGCCTTTTTTCGCCTTAACTTTGTCTCACAATATGAAATAAAACTTTACAAAAGTTAAGGATGTTACACCACGTGCCCCACGATCCCTCGTGGGCTGTGGGTCGACAAAGTAAAGAAGGGAGTGCGTGTCAGGCTTCGCATTCAAGGGTCAGGCCTTCTGCAGGAGCTTGGCGCATTACGTACGTCTTTGTCCCTTGCGCGCTGGTCATTACGGCGACAAGACGGGACGGCGGGGCGAGACAGCAATACAGTGCTGCCCAACGGCACTAAGCCGCCCAAGCAAGGCGAAGAGACACAACGACAAGACGACGTCTTCATCATCACCAGACATACGGCCAGGGGTGCTCGGCGCACCGGACAGAGGGACTTAACTCCCCTGCCGGCCACTCCACTCATAGGACGAAGTCCTAGATCATGTATAGGACACTCAAAGCTTTGGGGCTACCTGTCGGGCCCCAAGCCCCATTGTAAACACCCCGGCCTTGAACTATAAAAGGACTGGGGTGACCATCCTGGAAAGGGACGATTCCACGCACTCCATATCATACTACGCACAAGCACTCACGCAAAAGTAATAGATCAAGCACACCAGTGGACGTTAGGTATTATGCTCAGGTGGCCCGAACCATGTAAATCCCTGTGTTCGCCCGCTCTCTCGAGCTCAGGTCGCGAAGGGTGCCAAGCCCCCTTCGGAAAAAAAGAATCTTGCGGGCTGCTTTCGAGGAGGCGGGAGGAGTGTCGCAGCTCACACTCCGACATGTTATATGATAGTGCGGGTTAATTTCGGTTAAATCGGTTGTTCGATTAATACGATGTGATAATCAAAATTTATCCAGTTAACCAAGTATACAAAAAAAGATAACCATTTTAAACCAAAAATTTTGGTTAACGACTGTGACGCCCTCAATTCTGTGGGAAACCACGGAACCGAGAACTAATGCATATGTGTGCACAGGATGTTCATCACACATACACATACGTTCCACAAACTGAATTCAGATTATATATTACCATGAATAACAGAGTTTATTACAAGACCTCATGAGTCTTGGACTCATGCTCACAGCGGAAGTCTTTATTTCTACACAGCGAAAGTCTTTATTCTAATGCGGAAGCAATTTAACTAGTGCGGAAGCAAATCTAAGCAGAAGTGGCTCTATCCCTACTCCCTCCACAGGCAAGGTTGAGAACAGATCACACGCCTTGATGATCCACTTGGTCTTCATAGTAGTCTTCTCCTGCTGTTGATGATGAAATAATAATGCAAGTTTGAGTACAATGATGTACTCAGCAAGTGCGGGAAAAACACGATATGCAGCTCATAACAAGGTAGGTATAAAAAGGCTCATTTGCAGAAAAGCAGATTTATAAAACCATGATAAAACAGCAACTTAACTTTAGGTGAATGTAATACCAGCATGTATTGAATTACCAATATACCTCCATCACTTTCCATGTTCCACCCGAACATTAATCAACTTCATTCTTACTCACGAATACCTCGTCGTATTCGCTATCATCTCACGAATACCTTCCCGTATTCGCTACCATCTTATCTCATAAACAACTTCGTCTCACACCGAGACCAATCTCGTTGCCATGACTCAACAGTCATGCAACCATCTTATCACCTGGACTCAACAGTCCCAAAACCAAACCATAACCAAAAACAATAACCATAACCAAGAATCATCCCAATAACCATCCCAACTAATCATGGCAGTTTAGCCAGGCGCTCGTGACCGTAAGCTCGGCTATCATGATAGTTTTAGACTCTGCAGAGTTTGCACCTCTTTATCCACAAGTTTGTGATTTTGTCACCCGTCGGCGACTGCAGAACCTCCATTATACCAGTACACAACCGTTGGTGTATGGTCAAGAGATCACAAAATAGCCTTTACAAAGGGGTTACTAGATGTATGGACTCACTAAGGTTTCACCGGTAGGCTAGAATCTCCAATTTTCCCACCCACGGGCCCCCTCTTGTGCCATGCAGTTCCCAGGACGGTCCTCACTCGACTCCCATTCCCCGCGCCTTCCACAGTCCATAACACTCTAGCAACTTACCTAATTACTCAGCTAAGCCGCACCCATACTTGGCCTTGTGGTGGCACTGTTATCCTGGCATGTGCATGCATGAACCGGTCCTTAGATCTACGGCAAGTAAACCACCATCTCATGCTACCTCATTCACAAACCCAGGCTTGCCTAGATCTCCCTCCGATCCACGTTCATTAACATCATCAGTTTCTCATATCATTACGAGTGCAGTTAGCTAGACACATCTATCTCGCTTCCCAATCCCATAGACTCAGCGAAGCATAAAACAAAAACCATACCCGACTCATAAACTTCCCTGGCGACAAGGGTGGTTTAACCAAAGCTAGTAAACTCCTATAAAAGGGTTTCCCATCATGTTTGACTCAGCACACACACCTTTTCGCAAAACAAAACAGTTTTTCCCAAAACATAGGATCAATATGGTCAAGGAGCACTTGCCTTGTTCTTGCGGTTCCGGTTGTTCTTGGATCTCAAAACCTTGTTGCTGCAGTTCGTCGTAGACAGCTCCCTGAGCTTGTCCTGCTATGTAGGATCACGTGCATACAAGACTCACAGCAATCAATATCATGCACAAACCTTAAACTAGATGCGATGATGCACATGCATGCTATCCTATGATTAGTTTTATTAGATTGGTTTGTGTGTGTTCTTGCATGGATTGCATGGATAGAGGTATTTGGATCAAAGGTGGACGTGGCGATGATCTTGTCTTTAGATCAACCTGATCATCAAGTGATCTGTCCACGAGAAGGCTTCTGTTCGAAAGGAATCAAAGAACTGATGCAAAGGAAACACAACGATGTCGTAAGGTGGTATTGGAGACCTACCTTACTTCTTCTAGGTCTCGAGGTCCTCCTCAGATTCATGGGCTTCCTCCGGCGATCTTCTTTGCTGCACTCCGGCGATGGTCTACTCGGCGGGTTGGGACTATGTCACACCCGGTTTTTCCGAAGAACAACCAAGTGAATATCACATGTATGCCAGGATCATTTTCTCATACATGTGATGACAAATAGTGAAGCATCATTTATTACAAGCCAGGTGTCGAATATAAATAAGTCTTACATCGCAAATGTCTCAATAGACACTAATGCTTCATCACAAGTAAATAAACTAGCAGCGGAATATTATTCTTTAGGGCTCCATCACAGGCGTTGCTTGGGGGTCTTCATGAACCTAAAAGCCTTCCTCGGGTCCAAAATCTTGGTCATTATACACCACCTCATTATCTTGACCTGAGCAGCAATATAAACCAACAAATATGCAAGGTTGAGTACCAATGGTACTCAGCAAGTGTGGGAAAATTATATCATGCATGGCTAGAACAAGGAGAGGTTGAACTCATGGTTAAAGCACTACGCAATTAATACCTATCACCTTAGCTTATTAAGCACCTACATTACTACACAGGTGAAATGGTCCCAATCTCCCAACCCATTATCATAATCCAATAACCATAACATCATTTCCAATGTTAAGCTCCCCGCTTAACTTCCAAATCCATCAATCCTCTAATCATGAATAAGTCCAGGCCGCTCTTAACCGTGAGCACGGCTGTCAAGACAGTTTTGACTCTGCAGAGTTTGTACCACTGTACCCACAAGTAGTGATTTCATCCCCCGTTGCCGGGTGGACTAAAAGAACCTCCATTATGCCAGTGGCTACGATCCACATTCAAACTTCCCAGGTGTGCGGCCAAGAGATCACTACGAAGCCTTTACAAAGGGATTCCCGACGAGCGTGGGCCCACTGAGGTTTCACCCCTAACAGCATACAAGAGGCTCCAACCCTGCTGCAGTGGCCCCCTCTTGAGCCTTGCGGTTCATATGGTAGTCCAGTTGACACCTACTCCCCGCACCATCCAACACACCCATACTACGCCGGGGATACACCTAATTAATTGGCTAAGCTGCCCCATCTCAGCATGTGGTTGGCACTGTAAAGCCGGGTTACATGCTCCATGAACCGGTCCTTAGGATCCAGGCAAGTACTAAACACAAACCCAAGTCTCGTGCACCCAGCACACAACCAAAACATCCAACTTGCCTCGATCCCTACCTCTACATAACTCACAATGTCTCATTCAAGAGTATGGTAATATAAACTGATGATTTCATGTCCCAAATATCCCATTCTAAGCATGGCTAAGCATATGCATGTAAATAAATGACATGGTAAAATAAATCCCAACCCAAGCTTCAAGGAAACAAGGTAATGCAATTCTAGGCAAACTTCCTAGCATGGGTTTCATATTTAACTTGACAATGCAAATAATTCTAACTACACATCCTAGCATAGGATCAAAGTGGTCAAGGACACTTGCCTCCTTCTTGCTGCTCTTGAAATGGGTAGTCCTGATCTTGGAAAGGGTTAACTTGCTCTTGAACAGGCTCTACTTCATACCATCACACATAGCAAAAGAAAAACAACAATCATAAGACATAGTTCACACTTCTACTTTATACAAACCACACATTCACATTTATAAAAGTTCTTTACCATTATATGTGTTGGGGTTACTTTATGTGTGTTAAGTTGTGGCTTGCATGCACTTTTAACCATGTATATATGATTCCTACTTTTGTGTCCACATTTATACTTACATACTATTTATATGGGTTTCCAATAAATTTCTTATATTCAACTACTACACCTTTTTACTACCAAGTATGTAAGAAAAGTATTTTTCTTCTCCATATGTGCCTTCATAATTTCTATCAACCCTAAACTGAATTCTTTGTATTTTAGAAACTCCATTTATCATTTACTAGTTTCTATATTTTCAGATTTATATTCCTATGCATAATTGTGTATTTTATTATGAAATTAGTAATACACATCATCTAAACAGTATAGGTTCTGGTCCTAAATAATTTTAATAACATATTTTAACCTTGGCCTCTGATGTAAACTATTTCATAATTATTTTCCCTATTTTTCTATAACTATTCTTTACTTAAAAATGTGTCCCTATACTAATAAATGTGAATAATAGATGAAACAGATTCATTTCAGCCCAAAAATAGATTTTTATCTCACTCCAAAGTTTTCTAAGTACTGAGAAAGTTTTTAATTAATTTTGACAATTATGTTTGTCCCACTTTTTAATTTTTAAACACTAGTTACATATTCAATTTTCTAAATTAAATACTAAACAGGGCTAAAATAATGAATTCACCCCATTACAGGGTCTATAATATTATTTTCATAATTTCCAGGGGTCTAGCTACACTTATCAGAGGTGTTTTTCCTAATTTTTATTAAGTCCAGGGGCTAAAACTGATTTTTAAATGAATTTACATGATTTTCTGGAGTTCCAGGGGATAGATCTGAAATTTCCGGGGCTAGCTCTCAATTCCAGAGAACCCCAGGGGGTAGCACGTAAGAATTCCAGTCTTTATAATGCGGGGCTGACGTGGACCGTCTGATTTTAAACCGACGGCTGAGATTATAACATCGAACCGGTACGCGGGGTTTTAAAGTCTACCGTGCGATTTAAAATAAACGGCGCACAAGCGACCACGTCGCTCTGATCGCGCGCGGGTGGCGCTGCCGGCGGCGCACGGCGGCGGGAAGCGGCGATCTCGCCGGAAAGTTTCGGATCCTCGAGAATTCTGCCTAAAACTGTGGTCTTATGGCATAGATCGGTAGAGGGGAGGTCAGGGATCTCACCTCGGGGGTTTTCTCGAGCTCGGGGGTCCTGGAAAGTGCTCAGCGGCGAGGTCCGAGGCAAAACCACGGCGAAGCTCGTCGGCGCTGGATTTACACCGTAAGTCTTCGGGTTTTCTGCACCTGCAAAGTTCCCCGGAGGCGGTGGATCAAGACCAGCGAGTTAGATCAGAGTTTCCGAGCTTAGATCGGCCAGAATTCACCGGCGAAGTCTCGGTGCTCACCGGAGTGAAAATCGGCGATCGCGTGAGAAAAACCGATCGGGGCTGGGGTTTTTATAGCCGGGGGAGGGCGGTGGGTCTGTTGCGATCGAGTTGGATTCTTCTGGGACCGGAATTCGGCTGAGGGACGCGGAAATCCGGTTGGTTGCGATCGCGCGCGCGGGAGAGAGTCCGGGGTCGCGGGGTTAGGGATGACAGGCGGGTCCCACCTGTCTGTGAGAGACAGCGCGGCGCGCGCGGGGGCGGGCTGGCGCGGGGAAACTGGGCCGGCTGGCGGGTTTCGGCCCACTGGCCGGTTTTTTTCCCGTTTCTCTTTTTCTTTTTCCATTTCTTTTCTGTTTTGAGTATAATTTGAATTCCAGTTTGAATTTGAATTTTTGCAAAACATGCAACACGTCCAAAAATTTCTAAATTCCCCTCTGAACATGGTTTAGGGTTTTGAATCAAAATTTGGGGTGTTACAGCTCTACCCCCCTTAAAAGAAATCTCGTCCTCGAGATTGGTGTTTCTAAGAAAACAATTCCGGAAATTGTGCCTTAAGCTCATCTTCCCGTTCCCAGGTGGCTTCCTCTTCTGAGTGATGCTTCCACTGCACCTTGCACATCCGGATTCTTTTATTTCTGGTGAGGCGTTCCATCGTCTCCAAAATCTTGTATGGTTGCTCGGCATAAGACAAATCCTCAGCTACATCCACTTCATTCATGGGTAACACCTCTTCAGGCGTCCTTAGGCATTTCTTGAGTTGTGACACATGAAATACATCGTGCACGTCCGATAGATGAACCGGTAACTCTAGTTGGTACGCCACTTCGCCTTTTCTTTCCAAAACTTGAAAGGGTCCGATGTATCGAGGTGACAACTTCCCTTTCACCTTGAACCGACGAAGTCCTCTGATAGGGGACACCTTGAGATAAACATAGTCTCCCACATTGAAAACGGGTTCTCTTCTTCGTACATCAGCATAACTCTTCTGGCGTGTTTGTGCTATCCTCAAGTTGTTGCGAATCTCCCTCACCTTCGCCTCGGCTTCTTGTAGCACTTCTGGACCAAACACTTTACTTTCTCCTGTTTGGTTCCAAAATAGGGGAGTTCTGCACTTCCTTCCATACAAAGCTTCAAACGGTGACATCTTCATACTAGCTTGATAACTGTTGTTATAGGAAAACTCCGCATACGGTAAGTTCTTGTCCCAACTCCTATTGTTTTTGAGTGCACATGCCCTTAACATATCTTCAAGGATCTGATTGGTTCTCTCCGTCTGCCCGTCAGTTTGAGGATGATAGGCAGAGCTGAAATTCAGATGGGTTCCCATGGTTTCATGCAACTTTTGCCAAAACCTCGAGGTGAACTGTGTCCCTCGGTCCGACACTATCTTCTTTGGCACTCCATGGTAACACACAATCCTTGACATGTACAATTCTGCCAATTTGGATCCGCTGTAGCTTTCTTTCACAGGGATGAAATGAGCTACCTTGGTTAGCCTATCAATAACGACCCATATTGAATCATACCCGGATTGGGTCCTAGGCAATCCCACGACAAAATCCATGCTGATTTCTTCCCACTTCCATGGCGATGGCTTCACCACTATTTACTAGACATAGATTGAGTCTTATAACCTCGTCCTTCAATTCTGCAGCATGTCCTTCAAACTCAACTTATTGACCTGCACTTTCCGACTCAAAGCATCGGCCACGACGTTTGCTTTCCCGGGATGATAGTTGATGCCTATATCAAAGTCATTGATTAGCTCTAACCATCTCCTTTGTCTGAGGTTGAGATCTGGCTGTGTGAATATGTACTTCAAACTCTTATGATCCGTATATATCTCTGTCCTCTTCCCCATCAAATAGTGCCGCCAAATTTTCAACGCGTGTACCACTGCAGCTAGTTCTAGGTCATGTGTAGGATAGTTCTTCTCGTGCTTCCGAAGCTGCCGGGATGCATATGCCACGACATGTCCTTCTTGCATGAGAACACATCCCAACCCATTTCCAGAGGCATCGCAGTACACTGTGAAATTCTTCTGCATATCTGGCATAACCAGCACTGGGGCTGTAGTCAATCTTTTCTTTAGCTCCTGAAAGCTCGTCTCGCACTGTGGCGTCCAGGTGAATGTGATTCCCTTTTCCAACAGACTGGTGAGAGGTCTCGAGATCTTGGAGAATCCCTCAATAAACCGTCGATAGTATCCAGCCAATCCCAAAAAGCTTCTAACCTCCCCGACATTTTCGGGGGTTTTCCACTTCTGGATATCCTCGATTTTGGCGGGATCTACAGAGATTCCTCCCTCCGAGATTATATGTCCTAAAAAGGGAACTCTCTTCAGCCAAAACTCACACTTGCTCAACTTGGCATATAGTTGGTGTTCTCTCAGCCTCTGTAACACCAACCTTAGATGTTTCTCATGTTCTTCTTCATCTTTGGAGAAGACGAGAATATCATCTATGAAAACCACCACAAATTTGTCCAGATATTCCATGAATACCTTGTTCATGAGGTACATGAAATATGCCGGGGCATTGGTTAGCCCGAAAGGCATGACAGTATATTCATACAGTCCGTACCGAGATACGAAAGCTGTCTTGGGAATATCTGATTGCCTTATCTTGAGTTGGTGGTACCCCGACCTGAGATCAATTTTCGAGAACACACAAGCTCCCCTCAACTGATCAAACAAGTCTTCAATGCGAGGCAATGGGTACTTGTTTTTGATGGTTACCTCATTCAAGGCACGGTAATCCACGCATAACCTTTGGGTTCCGTCTTTCTTAGGCACAAATATCACCGGAGCTCCCCATGGTGAGGAACTAGGGCGAATATACCCCTTCTCCGTCAATTCTCTCAAATGATCCTTGAGCTCTTCTAGCTGCTTGGAGTCCATGCGATAAGGTCTCTTGTATATCGGGGCTGTTCCCGGTACTAGCTCAATTGCGAATTCCACATCACGGTCGGGAGGCATACCTGGCAATTCCTCCGGAAAAACATCTGGATATTCCCTGATGGTCCTGATTTCCTCAACTTTCACCTCCACTTGATTTAATTCAATGTCCCTCCTAGGCTCGTGTATCGTTAGGAACTTTACTCTTGTGCCATTGGGGTGAGTTAGTTCCACCGTTCTGGTCGAACAATGGATGATTCCTTTATGTTTGGTCAACCAATCCATACCCAAAATAATATCTATCCCTTGTGAATCTATCACTATGAGGTTAGCAGTAAATACTACCCCATTAATGTCTAAGCTCACTTTGGGACACACTTGTCTTGTACTTATTTCTCCACCTGGAGAGTTTACGGCTAGCATATGGTTCATTTGTGTGGTTGCTAGGTCATGCTTCTTAACAAACCCTTGAGCAATGAACGAGTGGGTAGCACCAGAATCAAACAGCAGAGTTGCAAGGTGTAAATTGGCAGGAAACTTACCAACTACCACATCGGGCGCCTCTTGTGCTTCCTCCATAGTGACGTGGTTCACCCGTCCTCTCACTACATTCTGCTGTTGTGGCTGCGCGGGCTTCTTCTTAGGGCACTTATGGGCGTAGTGCCCCACTTCACCACAGCTAAAACATTGCACCCCAACCTTAGGTGCTTGGCCTTTGTTGTCTTGGGGTTGGTTTGGGGGTCCCTGCACTGCTGGTCGAGGTGGATATGCGGGGCGAGGCTGCTGCACAAACTGACGTGGCGGCTGTGCAGGTGCTGCGGGAGGCCTGTAGTTTGGGTTGTACCCTCTTGGTGCTGAATAGGGTACCGCAGCACGGCTTGTCTGCCCCGTAGGTTGCTGCATCATACGTGGGCGGGTGTTTCTCCCTGAGGCCTGATGTGACCACCCCGCCTTCCTCTTATTCTCATTTTCCAGGGCCTTTAGCTTTCTTTCCACCACAAATGCTCTGTCCACCATCTTTTGAAAGCTTTCATACTCATTGGAGGACATTGCACACTGCATCTCTGCGGTAAGTCCTTCCATGAAACAATCTTGTTTCTGCTCATCAGTCTCTATGTCTCGTGGAGCTTAACGGGATAGTTGAGTAAATTTAGTGAGGTATTCCCTCACCGTCATGTTTCCCTGCTGCAGTCCCAGAAACTCTTTCCTCTTGTTTTTGAGTTCACCTCTTGGGATGTAATGGTTGCGGAAGCTACGCTTGAACTCTTCCCAAGTGATGTTCTCAGGGTCATGATGGGCGGCCACGTAGGCGGTCCACCAATCAGCAGCAGGTCCATGCAATTGATGAGAGGCAAACAGCACCCTCTCATACCCTTGGCACTGTATGATCCTCATCTTACTTTCAATGGTCTTCAGCCAATCATCTGCCTCCAGAGGTTCAGCAGCACTTGCAAACTTTGGAGGTTGAGTTCCTACAAACTCACTCAACCTTGGTTGGCGTGGTGCAGCTTGTGGAGGTGGAACTTGATGCAAGTTGGCCACCACTTGAGTCAAGTTCTGGATAAGCTGATTTTGATTCTCCAGCATTTGGTGGAGAGGATCAACTTCTTCACGGCGACCACCCCGGTCCTGGCCTTCAGAAAGATGAGGGTTGCATGCCTCATCATTGTTGTTGGCGGGGTTGGCAGCACGTCTTTTCCTCTTCCGGCCATCTGGCAAATTCAACAAATGTTAATTTGATACCATTTAGTATCGTCTTACTACTTTCATTTGTTGGTACTTTGAGGTGTTGAGGCTTTGTTAAAATTTTACGAGGGTTTTTATCTCACACCAAATAAATGCACTATTATTTCCTGTGGGTTCACACATCAAAGCAAAACAATCTGAAGACGAGGCTGTGGACAATTGCTCATAGCTTCCACAACTCACGTCACACACCAAGCATTATCACACCATTAACTACGTAACGACTCGACTACTCGACCTCTTGCTAGCTAGGGGAAAGACTCTACACTACTCATCCTCTTGAGCTGGCTCCTCGGGATCTTCCTCCTCATTTCGGCTACCTTCTGACTCGGCTTTGGGTGGGGAGGCTGCTGGTGGAGAAGTGCGACGACGCCTGATTGCTCGGCGATCCGGGGAGTCAGGAGTCCATGGATCACTCACGGTGACACACAGTTCATTCCCATCTCCTCTTTCTCTCGCCTTTAGGCAAGCTCGCAGCAACGCCTCCGTTTCCTTCAGGGTGTCTCGGACATCCTGAAGCTCTTGTTGACACTCCTGCAGTCGAGTGCTGAGCATAGCAGCATCCTCCAAGCACAAGTCCATGTGCTCATGGGAAGTCCCTTGCTGCACCGGTGGGTACTTGTACTCCGTGGTACCACTCTCACGTTGGAGGACATACATGTACTCAGTTTTGTCCAAGTGGCGACGATAGATGTGACTCTGGCAGGTGATGGCCTCCCAGGTGACATCTTTTTCTGCGTCAACTTGTGTTGCTCGACAGGCTGGAGAATGGTGGATCTTCAGCAGCTGATTCTCGTGTATAATTCTCATCTCCGAACTCCATTCTTCCCTCTTCTCACGGATGGTCCTGGTGGAGTTATAATGGATGATTAGCTTGCCCGTATTGCCGGCGGCTTCGAGCATACGTCGAAGACGGCGCAACAAGTCTCCTACTGCCAATCCGTAGGAAAGGTACGTCACTGGACGACTCTCCTCTCTTTCGGCAAGGGCCACTACGGGAACTCTCCCTCCTGTGGACTTACGAGCGGTGCGAATCATACGAACCATCTAAAACAAAAGAATTTAAAATTAGGTTAGATAAAATCTCACACAAAAATCCTATTTTGAATGAAAGTTGGGGTAAGATGAAGAAAATGACTCCTTTAATAACACTTTTCCACCCACACCTTGGAAAATAGTTTTTAAGAAAGTAGGGCCCTTAAATACGTCCATTTCTACCTAGGTCCACGTTCCTACGGGCAACCTTGGCTCTGATACCACCTCTGTCACACCCGGTTTTTCCGAAGAACAACCAAGTGAATATCACATGTATGCCAGGATCATTTTCTCATACATGTGATGACAAATAGTGAAGCATCATTTATTACAAGCCAGGTGTCGAATATAAATAAGTCTTACATCGCAAATGTCTCAATAGACACTAATGCTTCATCACAAGTAAATAAACTAGCAGCGGAATATTACTCTTTAGGGCTCCATCACAGGCGTTGCCCGGGGGTCTTCATGAACCTAAAAGCCTTCCTCGGGTCCAAAATCTTGGTCATTATACACCACCTCATTATCTTGACCTGAGCAGCAATATAAACCAACAAATATGCAAGGTTGAGTACCAATGGTACTCAGCAAGTGTGGGAAAATTATATCATGCATGGCTAGAACAAGGAGAGATTGAACTCATGGTTAAAGCACTACGCAATTAATACCTATCACCTTAGCTTATTAAGCACCTACATTACTACACAGGTGAAATGGTCCCAATCTCCCAACCCATTATCATAATCCAATAACCATAACATCATTTCCAATGTTAAGCTCCCCGCTTAACTTCCAAATCAATCAATCCTCTAATCATGAATAAGTCCAGGCTGCTCTTAACCGTGAGCACGGCTGTCAAGACAGTTTTGACTCTGCAGAGTTTGTACCACTGTACCCACAAGTAGTGATTTCATCCCCCGTTGCCGGGTGGACTAAAAGAACCTCCATTATGCCAGTGGCTACGATCCACATTCACACTTCCTAGGTGTGCGGCCAAGAGATCACTACGAAGCCTTTACAAAGGGATTCCCGACGAGCGTGGGCCCACTGAGGTTTCACCCCTAACAGCATACAAGAGGCTCCAACCCCGCTGCAGTGGCCCCCTCTTGAGCCTTGCGGTTCATATGGTAGTCCAGCTGACACCTACTCCCCGCACCATCCAACACACCCATACTACGCCGGGGATACACCTAATTAATTGGCTAAGCTGCCCCATCTCAGCATGTGGTTGGCACTGTAAAGCCGGGTTACATGCTCCATGAACCGGTCCTTAGGATCCAGCAAGTACTAAACACAAACCCAAGTCTCGTGCACCCAGCACACAACCAAAACATCCAACTTGCCTCGATCCCTACCTCTACATAACTCACAATGTCTCATTCAAGAGTATGGTAATATAAACTGATGATTTCATGTCCCAAATATCCCATTCTAAGCATGGCTAAGCATATGCATGTAAATAAATGACATGGTAAAATAAATCCCAACCCAAGCTTCAAGGAAACAAGGTAATGCAATTCTAGGGAAACTTCCTAGCATGGGTTTCATATTTAACTTGACAATGCAAATAATTCTAACTACACATCCTAGCATAGGATCAAAGTGGTCAAGGACACTTGCCTCCTTCTTGCTGCTCTTGAAATGGGTAGTCCTGATCTTGGAAAGGGTTAACTTGCTCTTGAACAGGCTCTACTTCATACCATCACACATAGCAAAAGAAAAACAACAATCATAAGACATAGTTCACACTTCTACTTTATACAAACCACACATTCACATTTATAAAAGTTCTTTACCATTATATGTGTTGGGGTTACTTTATGTGTGTTAAGTTGTGGCTTGCATGCACTTTTAACCATGTATATATGATTCCTACTTTTGTGTCCACATTTATACTTACATACTATTTATATGGGTTTCCAATAAATTTCTTATATTCAACTACTACACCTTTTTACTACCAAGTATGTAAGAAAAGTATTTTTCTTCTCCATATGTGCCTTCATAATTGTGTATTTTATTATGAAATTAGTAATACACATCATCTAAACAGTATAGGTTCTGGTCCTAAATAATTTTAATAACATATTTTAACCTTGGCCTCTGATGTAAACTATTTCATAATTATTTTCCCTATTTTTCTATAACTATTCTTTACTTAAAAATGTGTCCCTATACTAATAAATGTGAATAATAGATGAAACAGATTCATTTCAGCCCAAAAATAGATTTTTATCTCACTCCAAAGTTTTCTAAGTACTGAGAAAGTTTTTAATTAATTTTGACAATTATGTTTGTCCCACTTTTTAATTTTTAAACACTAGTTACATATTCAATTTTCTAAATTAAATACTAAACAGGGCTAAAATAATGAATTCACCCCATTACAGGGTCTATAATATTATTTTCATAATTTCCAGGGGTCTAGCTACACTTATCAGAGGTGTTTTTCCTAATTTTTATTAAGTCCAGGGGCTAAAACTGATTTTTAAATGAATTTACAAGATTTTCTGGAGTTCCAGGGGCTAGATCTGAAATTTCCGGGGCTAGCTCTCAATTCCAGAGAACCCCAGGGGGTAGCACGTAAGAATTCCAGTATTTATAATGCGGGGCTGACGTGGACCGTCTGATTTTAAACCGACGGCTGAGATTATAACATCGAACCGGTACGCGGGGTTTTAAAGTCTACTGTGCGATTTAAAATAAACGGCGCACAAGCGGCCACGTCGCTCTGATCAAGCGCGGGCGGCGCTGCCGGCGGCGCACGGCGGCGGGAAGCGGCGATCTCGCCGGAAAGTTTCGGATCCTCGAGAATTCTGCCTAAAACTGTGGTCTTATGGCATAGATCGGTAGAGGGGAGGTCAGGGATCTCACCTCGGGGGTTTTCTCGAGCTGGGGGGTCCTGGAAAGTGCTCAGCGGCGAGGTCCGAGGCAAGACCACGGCGAAGCTCGTCGGCGCTGGATTTACACCGTAAGTCTTCGGGTTTTCTGCACCTGCAAAGTTCCCCGGAGGCGGTGGATCAAGACCAGCGAGTTAGATCAGAGTTTCCGAGCTTAGATCGGCCAGAATTCACCGGCGAAGTCTCGGTGCTCACCGGAGTGAAAATCGGCGATCGCGTGAGAAAAACCGATCGGGGCTGGGGTTTTTATAGCCGGGGGAGAGCGGTGGGTCTGTTGCGATCGAGTTGGATTCTTCTGGTACCGGAATTCGGCTGAGGGACGCGGAAATCCGGTTGGTTGCGATCGCGCGCGCGGGAGAGAGTCCGGGGTCGCGGGGTTAGGGATGACAGGCGGGTCCCACCTGTCTGTGAGAGGCAGCGCGGCGCGCGCGGGGGCGGGCTGGCGCGGGGAAACTGGGCCGGCTGGCGGGTTTCGGCCCACTGGCCGGTTTTTTTCCCGTTTCTCTTTTTCTTTTTCCATTTCTTTTTTGTTTTGAGTATAATTTGAATTCCAGTTTGAATTTGAATTTTTGCAAAACATGCAACACGTCCAAAAATTTCTAAATTCCCCTCTGAACATGGTTTAGGGTTTTGAATCAAAATTTGGGGTGTTACAGACTAGGGCTCTAAGTCGTCGGCTCAGAAGTTGGAAAAGAAGTTTGTGGTTTCGGCAAGGGGTTCTGGGTTCTATTTATAATCAGGAAGAGAAGAGTCCTAATCTGATTGTATCCCGAATATGAGTCCTGTTTGAATCTTACAACTTATCTTTAGTTGATTTGGTGCGGTATCATCGTGGAATTCAGGTCGGTTTCTGTTTCCGTATTTCTACGCGTATAGAATCCAAAAACCGTTCCTAGAACTCGTTACCTCCTCAGTGATGAGCTTCGGAGGCTCCACGTGTCCACCGGGTCCTGGTCTCTCCCTTTCCGCAGAGACGGTCTCCGGTTGTGCCGCGTGTCAAGTGGGCAAGACTTCCTTCTCCTTCGGAGGTGAGCTCCGCGTGTGCCACGTATCCTGGCGGTCGGGACCTCCTATCTTACTCGGAGGTGGCTCCGCGCATGCCACGTGTCAGTGCCGGACCTTTCCTCTCTTCTTTCCTCAGAGACGAGCTCCGAGGTTAACACGTGTCCAGCAGCGACGTACCTCCCGGAGATAAGCTCCGGTGGCGACACGTGTTCGATAGATCCGGACCTCTCGGAGGTGAGCTCCGAGATCGACACGTATCCCGCGCGACCACTCCTCTGATTTCCATGATGGCTAGCTCCGGGGGCAACACGTGTCCCATAGGGTCGGTCGGACCTCTCCCCTTTTTCGGAGATGAGCCCCGAGCCTGCCACGTAGCCAGCTTAGCGGCGGACCTCTCCCCACTTCGCAGTGATGAGCTCCGAACACGCCACGTGGCCAGCGGGCCGCGGAAGTTGTCTTCAGCGCTTTCTGTGAACTGGATTTGTCTCTTACTGGCTATCTATTTGATGATTTCTCTGTCCCCACTTCCTTTAAAATGTTTTCTCTACATGAAATATGAATACATGCAGAAACCAGAGATGAGGGTGTCACAAATCTACCCCCCTTAAATTGAATCTCGCCCTCGAGATTCGTTAGTAGAGAATAGATGGGGAAATTCTGCCTTGATATCCTCTTCACACTCCCATGTGGCTTCAGCTTCGGTGTGATGGCTCCATTGTACCTTGCACCATCGAATCACCTTGTTCCGGGTGACCCTTTCTTTTATTCCAAGATTCGGACAGGGTGTTCCGCATAAGTCAGGTCCTCTTGAAGTTCAAGCTCTCCCATTGATACTTGTTCCTCTCGTACTCTTAAGCACTTCTTGAGCTGGGATATATGAAACACGTCATGTACATCGGAGAGGTGGGTTGGGAGCTCTAGTTGATAGGCTACTTCTCCTCGCTTGTCCAAAATCTTAAATGGTCCAATGTAGCGAGGTGCTAGCTTGCCTTTGACGTTGAAACGTCATTGGCCTCGGATAGGCGATACCTTAAGGTATATGAAGTCTCCTACTTCGAAGGTCAACTTCCTTCGCCTATTGTCCGCATAGCCTTTCTCTCATGACTGAGCAGCCTTTAAGTTCTCCCGTACCGTTTGGACTTTCTTTTCAGATTTTTGTAGTACTTCGGGTCCAAACACCTGGTTTTCTCCGTTCTCGTTCCTAAACAGCGGCGTTCTACACCGTCTACCATATAATGCTTCGAAAGGCGACATCTTCAAGCTAGCTTGATAGCTGTTGTTATAGGAGAATTCGGCATACGGTAAACTCCTATCCCAACTACGCCCACGTTTCAAGGCGCAAGCTCTCAACATGTCCTCCAGAATTTGGTTTCTCCTTTTGGTTTGCCCATCAGTTTGTGGGTGATAGGCGGAGCTAAAATCCAGTCGTGTACCCATGGCTTTCTGCAGCTTCCTCTAGAATCTAGAGGTAAACTAAGAACCTCGATCTGAGACTATCCTCCTCGGGACTCCATAACGACACACGATCTGCTCCATGTACAACTCTGCTAATTGTGCAACGTTGTAATTGGCCCTTACGGGGAGAAAATGAGCGGTTGTAACACCCCAAAATCCTGTCAAGAGGGGAATTTAAAAAATTTTGGACGTGTTGCATGTGTTGCAAAAATTCAAATTCAAACTGGAATTCAAATTAAACTCAAAACAGAAATGAAAAAGAAAAAGAAAAAACAAACCTTCCCGGCCAGTGGGCCGAAACCCACCAGCCGGCCCACCCAACCCCCGCGCCAGCCCGCTGCCGCGCGCCCGCGCCCCCTCTCGCAGACAGGCGGGACCCACCTGTCATCCCTAACCCCCGATCGTCCGAAACCCGGACTGTTCCCCGCGCGCGCGCGATCTTAACCGACCGGATTTCCACCCGAATTCTGGTTCCGGAGGACTCCTACTCGATCTAAACTAACACGCCGCCCTCCCCCGTCTATAAAAACCCCGGCATCGTCCCGTTTTTCCCCACGATCCGCCGTTTTTCTCCCCGGTGAGAACCCGAGCTTCTCCGGCGAATTCTGCTCGATCTACGCTCGGGAATTCTGATCTATCTCGCTGGTCTTGATCCACCGCCTCCGAGGAACCTCGCAGGTGCAGAAAACTCGGTGGTTTGCGGTTCAAACACAGCGCAAACGAGCCTCGCCGTGAATTCACCTTGGACCTCGTCGCCGATCGCTTTCTAGGATCTCCGAGCTCAAGAAAACCCCCGAGGTGAAATCCCCGACCTCCCCTCCACCGATCTATGCCATAAAATCACAGTTTTAGGAAGAATTGACGAAGATCCGAAACTCTCCGGCGAGATCGCCGCTTCCCGCCGCCGGGCAGCGCCGCTCGCGCTGGATCAGAGCGACGTGGCCGCTTGTGCGCCGTCTATTTTAAATCGCACGGTAGAGATTAAATCCCCGCGTACCGGTTCGATGTTATAATCTCAGCCGTCTGTTTTAAATCGGACGGTCCACGTCAGCCCCGCGTTTTAAAGGCCGGGATTCTTATGCGCTACACCCTAGGGTTCTCGGAAATACGAGCTAGACCCGGAAACTTCTGATCTAGCCCCTGGAACTTCAGAAAATCATGTAAATTCATTTAAAAATCAGTTTTAGCCCCTGGACTTAATAAAAATTAGGAAAACCCCTCTGTTATGGGTAGTTAGACCCCTGGAAATTCTTAAAATAATATAATAGACCCTGTAGTGGGGTGAGTTTACCTTTTTAACCCTATGTGATATTAAATTTAGGAATTTGAATATGTGTTTAGTATTTAAAATTTAAAAGATGGGACAAACACATTGTAAACTCAAATTAAAAACTTTCCTAGTACTTGGAAAACTTTGGAGTGAGATAAAAATAGATTTTTGGCTGAAATGAATCTGTTTAATTGATTATTCACATTTATTAGTTATAGGGACACATTTTTAAGTAGAGAATAATTCTGAAAATTAGTAAAATAAATGTAAAATAGTTCACATCAGAGGAGAAGTTCAAAAATATATTATTTAATATTTTAGACCCAAAACCTATTCTGTTTAGATGAGGTGTCTTACTATTTTCATAATAAAGTTCACATTTAGGCATAGGAAATAAATCTGAAAATATAGCAAACTAGTATGAATAACTAGAAAATGATAAATGAAGTTTCCAAAATCTAAAGAATTCAGTTTAGGGTTGGTAGAAGGTCTGAAGACACATATGGAGTAGGAAAATACCTTTCATGCATACTTGGTAGCTAAAAGGTGTAGTAATTGAATATATGGAATTTTTTTAAATTGGAAACTCATATATATAGTATGCAAACATAAATGTGAATACAAAAGTAGAAATCATATACACATGTTTAAAAGTACATGTAAGCCAAAAATCAACACACATAGAGTAACCACAACACATAGAATTGTGAATGGCTTTCATAAATGTGAATGTGTGGTTTGTATGAAGTGGAAGTGTGAACTATGTCTTATGACTTGTTGTTTTGTTTTGCTATGTGTGATGGTATGAGTAGAACCTGCTCCAGAGCAAGTTCTTCCTTTCCAAGATTAGGACTACCCATTCCAAGAGCAGCAGGAAGGAGGCAAGTGTCCTTGACCACTTTGATCCTATACTAGGATGTGTAGATAGAATTATTTGCATTGTCAATTGAAAATATGAAACCCATGCTAGGATGTTTCCCTAGAATTGCATTACCTTGTTTCCTTGTAGCTTGGGTTGGGATTCATTTTATCATGTCATTTATTATTATGCATATGCTTAGCCATGCTTAGAATGGGATATTTGGGATATGAGATCATCAGTTTATTTTACCATACTCTTGAATGAGATATTGTGAGTTATGTAGAGGTAGGGATCAAGGCAAGTTGGATGTTTTGGTTGGTGCTGGGTGCACGAGACTCGGGTTTGTGTTTAGTACTTGCCTGGATCCTAAGGACCGGTTCATGGAGCATGTAACCTGGCTTTACCGTGCCAACCACATGCTGAGATGGGGCAGCTTGGCCAATTAATTAGGTGTATCCCCGGCGTGGTATGGGTGTGTTGGATGGTGCGGGGAATAGGTGTCAGCTGGACTACCATATGAACCGCAAGGCTCAAGAGGGGGCCACTGCAGCAGGGTTGGAGCCTCTTGTATGTTGTTAGGGGTGAAACCTCAGTGGGCCCACGCTCGTCGGGAATCCCTTTGTAAAGGCTTTGTAGTGATCTTCTGGCTACACACCTGGAAAGTGTGAATGTGGTTGTGGCCACTGGCATAATGGAGGTTCTTTTAGTCCACCCGGCAACGGGGGATGAAATCACTACATGTGGGTACATTGGTGCAAACTCTGCAGAGTCAAAACTGTCGTGCTCACGGTCAAGAGCAGCTTGGACTTATTCATGATTAGAGGAGTGATGGTTTTGGAAGTTAAGAATGTTAAGCGGGGAGCTTAACATTGGAAATGATGTTATGGTTATTTGATTATGATGATGGGATGGGAGTTTGGGACCATTTCACCTGTGTAGTAATGTAGGTGCTTAATAAGCTAAGGTGATAGGTATTAATTGCGTAGTGCTTTAACCATGAGTTCAACCTCTCCTTGCTCTAGCCATGCATGACATAACTTTCCCACACTTGCTGAGTACCATCGGTACTCAACCTTGCATATTTGTTGGTTTATATTGCTGCTCAGGTCAAGATAATGTAGTGGTGTTTAATAATCAAGATTTTGGACCCGAAGAAGGTTTCTAGGTTCATGGAGTTCCCCCCGGGCAACGCCTGTAATGGAGCCCACAAGAATAATATTCCGCTGCTAGTTTATTTATTTGTGATGAACTTATTATCGTCCATCGAGACATATGCTTTGTAAGACTTATTTATATTCGACACCTGGCTTGTAATAAATGATGCTTCACTATTTGTCATCACATGTATGAGAAAATAATCCTGGCATACATGTGATATTCACTCGGTTGTTCTTCGGAGAAACCGGATGTGACAGAAGTGGTATCAGAGCCAAGGTTGCCCGTAGGAACGTGGACCTAGGTAGAAATGGACGTATTTAAGGACCCTATTTTCTTAAAAACTATTTTTACAAGGTGTGTGTTGAAAAGTGTTATTTAATGGAGTCACTTTCTTCATCTTACCCCAACTTTCATTCAAAATAAGATTTTTGTTTAAAAGTTTATCTAACCTAAGTTTAAATGCTTTTTGTTTTAGATGGTTCGCATGATTCGCACCGCTCGCAACTCCACAAGAGGGAGAGTTCCCGTAGTTGTCCTTGCCCAAAGAGAGGAGAGCCGTCCGGTGACGTACCTTTCCTACGGATTGGTAGTAGGAGGCTTGTTGCGCCGTCTTCGACGTATGCTCCAAGCTGCCGGCAATACGGGCAAGCTAATCATACATTATAGCTCCACCAGGACCATCCGTGAGAAGAGGGAAGAATGGAGTTCAGAGATGAGGATTATCCACGAAAATCAGCTGCTCAAGATCCACCGCTCTCCAGCTTGTCGAGCGACACAGGTCGATGCGGAGAAGGATGTCACCTGGGAGGCAATCACCTGTCTGAGTCACATCTATCGTCATCACCTGGACAGGACTGAGTACATGTACGTCCTCCAGCGCGAGAGCGGTACAACGGAGTACAAGTACCCGCCAGTGCAGCAGGGGACTTCCCATGAGCACATGGACTTGTGCTTGGAGGATGCTGCTATGCTTAGCACTCGACTGCAGGAATGTCAGCAGGAGCTTCAGGATGTTCGTGACACCCTGAAGGAAACCGAGGCGTTGCTTCGAGCCTGCTTGAGGGCGAGAGAAAGAGGAGATGGGAATGAACTGTGTGTCACCGTGAATGATACATGGACTCCTGACTCCCCAGATCGCCCGGCGGTCAGGCGTCGTCACACTTCTCCACCAGCAGACTCCCCACCCAAAGCAGAGTCAGAAGGTAGCCGCAATAATGAGGAAGATCCCGAGGAGCCAGCTCAGGAATCCGAGTAGTGTAGTCTTTCCCTCAGTTAGCAAGATGTCGAATAGTCGAGTCGTTACCTTAGTAAATGGTGTGTTAATGCTT
Organism: Neostapfia colusana; assembly: GCA_030760725.1. NCBI lineage: Eukaryota > Viridiplantae > Streptophyta > Magnoliopsida > Poales > Poaceae > Neostapfia > Neostapfia colusana. The sequence goes on from JASWHV010000016.1 coordinate 38,296,406, forward strand.
GGTGTGTGTGTGACGTGAGTTGTGGAAGCCATGAGCAATTGTCCACAACCTCGTCTTCAGATTATTTTGCTTTGATGTGTGAACCCACATGAAATAATAGTGCATTTATTTTTGTATGAGACATGAACCCTCAGAAAGTATAACAAAGCCTCAACACTTCAAAGTAAAAACGAGTGAAAGTAGTAAGATAATACGCAATGCCTTAAATTAACATTTGGTTGATCATGCTAGATGGCCGGAAGAGGAAAGGGGCGTGCTGCCAACCCCGCCAACAACAACGATGAGGCCTGCAACCCTCATATTTCTGGGAGCCAAGACAGGAGTGGACGCCGTGAGGGAGTTGATCCCATCCACCAAATGCTTGAGAATTAAAATCAGCTCCAGAACCTAACTCAAGTGGTGGCCAACTTGCATCAAGTTCCACCTCCACAAGCTGCACCACGCCAACCAAGGTTGAGTGAGTTTCTAGGAACTCAGCCTCCAAAGTTTGCAAGTGCTGCTGAACCTCTAGAGGCAGATGATTGGCTAAAGACCATTGACAGCAAGATGAGGATCATACAGTGCCAAGGGTATGAGAGGGTGCTGTTTGCCTCTCATCAATTGCATGGATCTGCTGCCGATTGGTGGACCGCTTACGTGGCCGCCCATCATGACCCTGAGAACATCACTTGGGAAGAGTTCAAGCGTAGCTTCCGCAACCATTACATACCAAGGGGTGAACTCAAAAACAAGAGGAAGGGGTTCTTGGGACTGCAGCAAGGAAACATGACTGTGAGGGAATACCTCACTAAATTTACTCAAGTCTCCCGTTATGCCCCACGGGACATAGAGACTGATGAGCAAAAACAGGATTGTTTCGTGGAAGGACTTACTGCAGAAATGCAGTGTGCAATGTCCTCCAACGAGTATGAAAGCTTCCAAAAGATGGTGGACAGAGCATTTGTGGTAGAAAGGAAGTTGAAGGCCTTGGAAAATGAAAACAAGAGGAAGGCCGGGTGGTCACACCAAGCCTCTGGGAGCAACACCCGCCCACGTCTGATGCAGCAACCCGCAGGGCAGACGAACCGTGCGGCGGTACCCTACTCAGCACCAAGAGGGTACAACCCGAACTACAGGCCTTCGGCAGCACCAATACAGCCACAACGTCAGTTCGTACAGCAGCCTCGCCCTACATATCAACCTTGACCAGCAGTGCAAGGACCCCCAAACCAACCCCAAGACAACAAAGGCCAGGCACCTAAGGTTGGGGTGCAATGTTTTCACTGTGGTGAAGTAGGGCACTACGCCCATAAGTGCCCAAAGAAGAAGCCCGCACAGCCGCAACAGCAGAATGTAATGAGAGGACGGGTGAACCATGTCACCATGGAGGAAGCGCAAGAGGCACCTGACGTGGTAGTTGATAAGTTTCCTGCCAATTTACACATTGCAACTCTGTTGTTTGATTCTGGTGCTACCCACTCGTTCATTGCCCAAGGGTTTGTTAAGAAGCATGACCTAGCAACAACACAAATGAACCATATGCTAGCAGTAAACTCTCCAGGTGGAGAAATAAGGACAAGACAAGTGTGTCCCAAAGTGAACCTAGACATTGATGGGGTAGTATTTTCTGCTAACCTCATAGTGATAGATTCACAAGGGATAGATATTATCTTGGGTATGGATTGGTTGACCAAACATAAAGGAATCATCCATTGTTCGACCAGAACAGTGGAACTAACTCACCCTAGTGGCACAAGAGTGAAGTTTATAACAATACAAGAGCCTAGGAGGGACATTAAATTAAATCAAGTGGAGGTGAAAGTGGAGGAGATCAGGACCATCAGGGAATATCCAGATGTTTTTTCGGAGGAGTTGTCAGGTATGCCTCCTGATCGTGAAGTGGAATTCGCAATTGAGCTAGTGCCTGGAACAGCCCCGATATACAAAAGACCTTATCGGATGGACTCCAAGCAGCTAGGAGAACTCAAGGATCATTTGAGGGAATTGACGGAGAAGGGGTATATTCGTCCTAGTTCCTCACCTTGGGGAGCTCCAGTCATATTTGTGCCCAAGAAGGACGGAACCCAAAGGTTGTGCATAGACTACCGTGCCTTGAATGAAGTGACCATCAAGAACAAGTACCCATTACCCCGCATTGAAGACTTGTTTGATCAGTTAAGGGGAGCTTGTGTGTTCTCGAAAATTGATCTCAGGTCAGGATACCACCAACTTATGATAAGGCAAGCTGATATTCCAAAGATAGCTTTCGTATCTCGGTACGGACTGTATGAATACACCGTCATGACTTTCGGGCTAACGAATGCCCCGGCATACTTCATGTATCTCATGAACAAGGTATTCATGGAATATTTGGACAAATTTGTGGTGGTTTTCATAGATGACATTCTCGTTTTCTCCATAGATGAAGAGGAACATGAGAAACATCTAAGGTTGGTGTTGCAAAGGCTGAGAGAACACCAACTATATGCCAAGTTGAGCAAGTGTGAGTTTTGGCTGAAGAGAGTTCCCTTCTTAGGACATATCATCTCGTAGGGAGGAATCTTCGTGGATCCCGCCAAAATCGAGGATATACAGAAGTGGAAGACCCCTGAAAATGTCGGGGAAGTTTGAAGCTTCTTGGGATTGGCAAGATACTATCGACGGTTTATTGAGGGATTCTCTAAAATCTCGAGACCTCTCACCAAACTGTTGGAGAAGGGAATCACATTCACATGGACGCCGCAGTGCGAGACGAGTTTTCAGGAGTTAAAGAAAAGATTGACAACAGCCCCAGTGCTAGTTATGCCAGATATGCAGAAGAACTTTACGGTGTACTGCGATGCCTCTGGAAACGGGTTGGGATGTGTTCTCATGCAAGAAGGGCATGTCGTGGCTTATGCATCCCGGCAGCTCAGGAAGCACGAGAAGAACTATCCTACACATGACCTAAAACTAGCCGCAGTGGTACACGCGTTGAAAATTTGGCGGCACTACTTGATGGGGAAGAGGACAGAGATATATACGGATCATAAGAGTTTAAAGTACATTTTCACACAGCCAGATCTCAACCTCAGACAAAGGAGATGGTTAGAGCTAATCAATGACTTCGATGTGGGCATCAACTATCATCCTGGGAAAGCAAATGTCGTGGCAGATGCTTTAAGTCGGAAAGCGCAGGTCAATAAGTTGAGCTTGAAGGACATGCCTGCAGAATTGAAGGACGAGGTTATAAGGCTCAATCTATGCCTTGTGAATAGTGGTGAAGCCATCACCATGGAAGTGGACTCCACACTAGAGCAAGAAATACGAGAGGGTCAAAAGAATGACGAGAGGATACAAGAAATCAGGCAACTCATCAAGGAAAATAAAGCCCTTGGTTTCAGAGAGGATGAACAAGGAACGGTGTGGCACGGGAAAAGAATTTGTGTGCCAGAAGTAAAGCAGATCCACGAATTGATTTTGAAGGAGGCTCACGATTCTGACTATTCCATTCATCCTGGGAGTACGAAGATGTACCAGGACCTCAAGAGCAGGTATTGGTGGTATGGCATGAAGCGAGATGTCGCAGAACATGTTTCCCTATGTGACACATATCAGTTGGTGAAAGCAGAACATCAACGACCCGCGGGATTATTGCAACCACTCAAAGTGCCTGAATGGAAATGGGAAGAAATCGGCATGGATTTCATAGTGGGATTGCCTAGGACCCAATCCGGATATGATTCAATATGGGTCATCATCGACAGGCTAACCAAGGTAGCTCATTTCATCCCCGTGAAAGAAAGCTACAGCGGATCCAAATTGGCGGAATTGTACATGTAAAGGATCATGTGTTACCATGGAGTGCAAAGAAGATAGTGTCGGATCGAGGGACACAGTTCACCTCAAGGTTCTGGAAGAAGTTGCATGAAACCATGGGAACCCATCTGAATTTTAGCTCTGCCTATCATCCCCAAACTGACGGGCAGACGGAAAGAACCAATCAGATTCTTGAGGATATGCTGAGAGTGTGTGCACTCAAAAACAATCGGAGTTGGGATAAGAACTTACCGTATGCGGAGTTCTCCTATAACAACAGCTATCAGGCTAGTATGAAGATGTCACCGTTTGAAGCTTTGTACGGGAGGAAGTGCAGAACTCCCCTATTCTGGAACCAAAAAGGGGAAAATAAAGTGTTTGGTCCCGAAGTACTACAAGAAGCCGAGGCGAAAGTGAGGGAAATTCGCAACAACTTGAGGATAGCACAGACACGACAAAAGAGCTATGCCGATGTACGGAGAAGAGAGCTTGTTTTCAACGTGGAAGACTATGTCTATCTCAAGGTGTCCCCTATCCGAGGACTTCGTCGGTTCAAGGTGAAAGGGAAGTTGTCACCTCGATACATCGGACCCTTTCAAGTTCTGGAGAGGAAAGGCGAAGTGGCGTATCAACTAGAATTACCGGCTCGCCTATCGGATGTGCACGATGTATTCCATGTGTCACAGCTCAAGAAATGTCTGAGAACGCCTGAAGAGGTGCTACCTATGAATGAGGTTGACGTAGCTGAGGATCTGTCTTATGCCGAGCAACCATACAAGATTTTGGAGACAATGGAACGCCTCACAAGAAATAAAAGAATCCGGATGTGCAAGGTGCAGTGGAAGCATCACTCAGAAGAGGAAGCCACCTGGGAGCGAGAGGATGAGCTTAAGGCACAATTTCCGGAATTGTTTTCATAGAAACACCAATCTCGAGGACGAGATTTCTTTTAAGGGGGGTAGAGCTGTAACACCCCAAAATCCTGTCAAGAGGGGAATTTAAAAAATTTTGGACGTGTTGCATGTGTTGCAAAAATTCAAATTCAAACTAGAATTCAAATTAAACTCAAAACAGAAATGAAAAAGAAAAAGAAGAAAAAAACAAACCTTCCCGGCCAGTGGGCCGAAACCCACCAGCTGGCCCACCCAACCCCCGCGCCAGCCCGCTGCCGCGCGCCCGCGCCCCCTCTCGCAAACAGGCGGGACCCACCTGTCATCCCTAACCCCCGATCGTTCGAAACCCGGACTGTTCCCCGCGCGCGCGCGATCTTAACCGACCGGATTTCCGCCCGAATTCTGGTTCTGGAGGACTCCTACTCAATCTAAACTAACACGCCGCCCTCCCCCGTCTATAAAAACCCCGGCATCGTCCCATTTTTCCCCATGATCCGCTGTTTTTCTCCCCGGTGAAAACCCGAGCTTCTCCGGCAAAATTCTGCTCGATCTACGCTCGGGAATTTTGATCTAACTCACTGGTCTTGATCCACCGCCTCCGGGAAACCTCGCAGGTGCAGAAAACTCGGTGGTTTGCGGTTCAAACACAGCGCCGACGAGCCTCGCCGTGAATTCACCTCGGACCTCATCGCCGATCGCTTTCCAGGACCTCCGAGCTCAAGAAAACCCCCGAGGTGAGATCCCCGACCTCCCCTCCACCGATCTATGCCATAAAATCACAGTTTTAGGAAGAATTGACGAAGATCCGAAACTCTCCGGCGAGATCGCCGCCTCCTGCCGCCGGGCAGCGCCGCCCGCGCTCGATCAGAGCGACGTGGCCGCTTGTGCGCCGTCTATTTTAAATCGCACGGTAGAGTTTAAATCCCCGCGTACCGGTTCGATGTTATAATCTCAGCCGTCTGTTTTAAATCGGACGGTCCACGTCAGCCCCGCGTTATAAAGGCCGGGATTCTTACGCGCTACCCCCTGGGGTTCTTGGAAAATACGAGCTAGCCCCGGAAACTTCTGATCTAGCCCCTGGAACTTCAGAAAATCATGTAAATTCATTTAAAAATCAGTTTTAGCCCCTAGACTTAATAAAAATTAGGAAAACCCCTCTGTTATGGGTAGTTAGACCCCTGGAAATTCTTAAAATAATATAATAGACCCTGTAGTAGGGTGAGTTTACCTTTTTAACCCTATGTGATATTAAATTTAGGAATTTGAATATGTGTTTAGTATTTAAAATTTAAAAGATGGGACAAACACATTGTAAACTCAAATTAAAAACTTTCCTAGTACTTGGAAAACTTTGGAGTGAGATAAAAATAGATTTTTGGCTGAAATGAATCTGTTTAATTGATTATTCACATTTATTAGTTATAGGGACACATTTTTAAGTAGAGAATAATTCTGAAAATTAGTAAAATAAATGTAAAATAGTTCACATCAGAGGAGAAGTTCAAAAATATATTATTTAATATTTTAGACCCAAAACCTATTCTTTTTAGATGAGGTGTCTTACTATTTTCATAATAAAGTTCACATTTAGGCATAGGAAATAAATCTGAAAATATAGCAAACTAGGTATGAATAACTAGAAAATGATAAATGAAGTTTCCAAAATCTAAAGAATTCAGTTTAGGGTTGGTAGAAGGTCTGAAGACACATATGGAGTAGGAAAATACCTTTCATGCATACTTGGTAGCTAAAAGGTGTAGCAATTGAATATATGGAATTTATTTAAATTGGAAACTCATATATATAGTATGCAAACATAAATGTGAATACAAAAGTAGAAATCATATACACATGATTAAAAGTACATGTAAGCCAAAAATCAACACACATAGAGTAACCACAACACATAGAATTGTGAATGGCTTTCATAAATGTGAATGTGTAGTTTGTATGAAGTGGAAGTGTGAACTATGTCTTATGACTTGTTGTTTTCTTTTGCTATGTGTGATGGTATGAGTAGAACCTGCTCTAGAGCAAGTTCTTCCTTTCCAAGATCAGGACTACCCATTCCAAGAGTAGCAGGAAGGAGGCAAGTGTCCTTGACCACTTTGTTCCTATACTAGGATGTGTAGATAGAATTATTTGCATTGTCAATTGAAAATATGAAACCCATGCTAGGATGTTTCCCTAGAATTGCATTACCTTGTTTCCTTGTAGCTTGGGTTGGGATTCATTTTATCATGTCATTTATTATTATGCATATGCTTAGCCATGCTTAGAATGGGATATTTGGGATATGAGATCATCAGTTTATTTTACCATACTCTTGAATGAGATATTGTGAGTTATGTAGAGGTAGGGATCAAGGCAAGTTGGATGTTTTGGTTGGTGCTGGGTGCACGAGACTCGGGTTTGTGTTTAGTACTTGCCTGGATCCTAAGGACCGGTTCATGGAGCATGTAACTTGGCTTTACCGTGCCAACCACATGCTGAGATGGGGCAGCTTGGCCAATTAATTAGGTGTATCCCCGGCGTAGTATGGGTGTGTTGGATGGTGCGGGGAATAGGTGTCAGCTGGACTACCATATGAACCGCAAGGCTCAAGAGGGGGCCACTGCAGCGGGGTTGAAGCCTCTTGTATGCTGTTAGGGGTGAAACCTCAGTGGGCCCATGCTCGTCGGGAATCCCTTTGTAAAGGCTTCGTAGTGATCTCCTGGCTACACACCTGGGAAGTGTGAATGTGGTTGTGGCCACTGGCATAATGAAGGTTCTTTTAGTCCACCCGGCAACGGGGGATGAAATCACTACATGTGGGTACAGTGGTGCAAACTCTGCAGAGTCAAAACTGTCATGACAGCCGTGCTTACAGTCAAGAGCGGCTTGGACTTATTCATGATTAGAGGAGTGATGGTTTTGGAAGTTAAGAATGTTAAGCGGGGAGCATAACATTGGAAATGATGTTATGGTTATTTGATTATGATGATGGGATGGGAGTTTGGGACCATTTCACCTGTGTAGTAATGTAGGTGCTTAATAAGCTAAGGTGATAGGTATTAATTACGTAGTGCTTTAACCATGAGTTCAACCTCTCCTTGCTCTAGCCATGCATGACATAACTTTCCCACACTTGCTGAGTACCATCGGTACTCAACCTTGCATATTTGTTGGTTTATATTGCTGCTCAGGTCAAGATAATGAAGTGGTGTTTAATTATCAAGATTTTGGACCCGAAGAACGTTTCTAGGTTCATGGAGTCCCCCCCCCGGGCAACGCCTGTAATGGAGCCCACAAGAATAATATTCCGCTGCTAGTTTATTTATTTGTGATGAACTTATTATCGTCCATCAAGACATATGTTTTGTAAGACTTATTTATATTCGACACCTGGCTTGTAATAAATGATGCTTCACTATTTATCATCACATGTATGAGAAAATGATCCTGGCATACATGTGATATTCACTCGGTTGTTCTTCGGAGATACCGGGTGTGACAGCGGTTTTCGTCAATCAGTCCACGATAACCCAGATGGAGTCGTAACCCGACTGAGTACGTGGCAATCCGACGATAAAATCCATACTGATGTCCTCCCACTTCCATTCGGGTACCTTCAAGGGTTGCAACAATCCAGCGGGTTTTTGATGTTCGGCCTTCACCCGTTGGCATGTGTCGCATAGGGCAAGGTATTCGGCTATATCCCGCTTCATACCATCCCACCAATAACAAGTTTTCAAGTCCTTGTACATTTTGGTACTTCCGGGATGTATGGAATAGGGTGAATCAGGTGCCTCCTTCAATATCATGTCGCGGAGGTGTTTTATGTTAGGTACACAAATCCTTTTTCCTAGCCAAAGTGTACCCTTTTCATCTTCTTTGAAATCCTTCTCTATTCCTTGTCGGATTCTTTCCTTGATCTCCTTGATCTCCTCATCCATTGCTTGGCCATCTCTTATCTCTCGCTCCAATGAGGAGTGGGTCTCCATTATTTCCATGTTGTTCGAGAATCCGAGGTGTAACCGTTTGAACTCCTTACGCAGTTCGGGTGGTAGCTCCTGAACCGTGAGTTGGTGACATGCTCCCTTTCGGCTCAGTGCATCAGCTACTACATTGGCCTTCCCGGGGTGGTAGTTGATTCCAACATCGTAATCCTTGATGAGTTCCAACCATCAACGTTGCCTCAAATTCAAATCCGTTTGTGTGAATATGTACTTGAGGCTTTTTTGATCCGTATAGATCTCACATCGATGACCAAGGATATAATGTCTCCAAATCTTCAATGTATGCACCACTGCTGCTAGCTCCAAGTCATGTGTAGGATAATTAAGCTCGTGCTTCTTTAATTGTCGTGAGGCATAGGATACCACTTGTCCTTCTTGCATGAGCACACATCCGAGCCCCTGTCTGGATGCGTCACAATATATATCAAAGCTCTTGCTTACGTCTGGCAATACCAGAACCGGTGCTATGGTTATCCTTTTCTTGAGTTCTTCAAAGCTTCTTTGGCATGCTGGTGTCCATTGGAAGACTTTTCCCTTCATTAGCAACTCCGTCATAGGCTTTGCTATCTTAGAGAAGTCTTTAATGAAGCGTCGATAATATCCAGTCATCCCAAGAAAACTCTGAATATCCCTCACGCTCTGCGGTTGGTCCCACTTCAGAACATCTCTCACCATTCCGGGATCAACCGATACCCCTTCCTTGGAGATAATGTGGCCTAGGAAAGATATTTCCTTTAGCCAAAATTGACACTTGTTGAGCTTGGCATACAATTGATGCTCACGCAATTTCTGCAAGGTCAATTTCAAATGTTCTTCATGCTCCTCCTCACTCTTTGAATACATCATAATGTCGTTGATGAAAACCATGACGAACTTGTCCAAGTACTCCATGAAAACCTTGTTCATAAGGTACATGAAGTATGCAGGTGCATTTGTCAACCCAAAAGACATGATGGTATATTCATACGAACCATACCGTGTTCGAAAGGCTGTCTTGGGTATATCGGAGGGCTTAATCTTCAGCTGGAAGTATCCCGACCGAAGATCAATCTTGGAGAACACTCGGGCTTCTTTCATTTGGTCGAATAGATCCTCTATAAGGGGCAGAGGGTATTTGTTCTTGATTGTTACCTCGTTGAGAGACCTATAGTCCACGCACATCCTTTGGGTTCCATCCTTCTTGTCTGCGAAGAGCACCGGAGCTCCCCATGGTGACGAGCTTGGACGTATGAAACCCTTCTCCAACTGCTCTTGAATTTGCTTTTTGAGTTCTACTAGTTCATTGACAAGCATCCTATAGGGTCTCTTGGCTATGGGTGCAGTTCCGGGTACCAAATCAATGGCAAACTCAATGTCCCGATCAGGGGGCATACCTGGAAGCTCTTCCGGGAACACGTCCTAAAATTCCTGAACCACCGGAATGCTGTCCAATGTTGCTCCTTCAACGTGGTTCAGATTTACCCTTTCAGTGGTTTGTTGGGCTGACTCGAACTCGACACGGGTGCCGTGCTCATTTGTCAATTGCACGCTTCTTTTAGCACATTGGATTACCCCGCTTACTTAACCAATCCATCCCGAGTATTATGTCAATCCCTTGGGAATCCAAGACAATAAGGTTGGCAAGGAAGTCTACCCCCCTTATTTTAAGGCTTACTTTCGGACATACTATATTAGTCCTCATTTCTCCTTCGGGAGAATTTACTAACATAGCACATTCTAAGTGGGATATGGGTAGATGATGTTTGGCAACATATTTGGATGATATGAAGGAATGTGATGCTCCAGAATCAAATAAGATGGTGGCTGGGTTGGAGTTGACAAGGAACATACCAATTACGACGTCCTCAGCCTATTGTGCTTCCTCAGCAGAGACATGGTTCACGTTGCCGCGAGCATAGTTCTTCTGTCCACGTTTTCCTTGATTGTCTCCTCCGTTCGGTCATGGGTTCTGCTAGGGCACGTTACCTTGCTATCCAGGGCCTCTCCTCGGGCACTGGTTCGCAAAGTGTCCTATTTCCCCGCATGCAAAGCATGCCCTGTTGCCTACGGCAGCAGGTACGTTGGGGCGGGGGTTTTGAGCAGGAGCGCCATTGTTGGGTCGGGGCGCATGAGGCATGGGCACATGAGGTGCTGGTGCAACGGGTCATTGTTGTGGTGGCTGACCAGGGCAGTATGCAGGAGTGGTCGATCCATACTGCGGTGCAGGGGGCATGTACCGAGGTCGTACGTTGCTCCCTTGAGGCTGGTATGGCATCGTCCTCTTGCACTCTCGCTCGATCTCTCGGATCTTGTTTTCAACCACTATGGCCTTGTCAACTAGCTTCTGGAAGCTTACGTAGTCATTGTTGAGGAGTTGAACCTGAATCTCATTGTTCAACCCTCTCATGAACAGGTACTGCTTCCTCTGATCTGAGTTGACATCTTCGGGGGCATACCGGGACAGTTGTATGAACTTGTTGAGATACTCATTCACACTTCTCTGTCCTTGGTGGAGACCTTCGAACTCCTGCCTCTTGAGCATCATTACACCAGTAGGGATGTAATGAGAGCGGAAACTCTCCTTGAACTCAGTCCAAGTGATCGTCTCCGGGTCGGCATGAGCGTTGCTCAGGGCATCCCACCAGTCAGCAGCGGCTCCCGTAAGTTGGTGCGACGCGAAGATAACCTTCTCTCGATCATTGCACTGTACTATGGCAAGCTTCTTCTCCATGGATTTCAACCAGTCGTCAGCCTCCATGGGGTCACTAGCTTGAGCAAAGGTGGGTGGTCGAGTCCTCATGAACTCTCCCAACCTATTATGAGCCGGCGGTGGTGGTGGCGGTGGTGCTGGAACAGGGTTGTTGTTGGCCTGCAACTGACCCAAAGTTTGGATCATGGTTTGCATAAGCTGGTTTTGCATGGCCATCAACCTTTCTAGGTTGTTTTCGCCAGCTCCAGGGTTAACAGGAACTTCCTCGTGATCATCCTCTTGGTTGTCACTGACGTTCCTTCGGCCGGCGTTTCCTCTCACCATCTGAGAGAGGTCAAAATAGAATAGAATGTTAGAAGGTTAGGTAGGTCCCTTCAACTATATGCATCAAGGTGAGTTGGACTATATATATATACTTGCCCATATGAGGATGTGAACAAGTGCCGAAGCATTTCACATCTCTTTCTACTTACGTGTGGATATGGACAACGTTTGGGGGACGTCCCACAACTCACACTAAGCACACAATCACAAACAATCATTGCAAGCGCTCATACAACTCCTATTCAAGGCTGGTTTCCCATGCCAAGGTAGTTTTAAAGCCAATCTAAGCGTCCTAGGATGCTTCCCTGGGTTAGCGTGGCTTAGCTACCAATCTGTGTCCAATACCAATCTGTGAGTCCTATTTAGGGGTGTAACCTACTGTTAACCCGTGGCTCAAATTTCAATCTAAGGTTTCTATCTAGGTGTGTAACCTACTGTCAACCCGTGGCTCTGATACCAATCTGTGACGCCCTCAATTCTGTGGGAAACCACGGAACCGAGAACTAATGCATATGTGTGCCCAGGATGTTCATCACACATACACATACGTTCCACAAACTGAATTCAGATTATATATTACCACGAATAACAGAGTTATTACAAGACCTCATGAGTCTTGGACTCATGCTCACAGCGGAAGTCTTTATTTCTACGCAGCGGAAGTCTTTATTCTAATGCGAAAGCAATTTAACTAGTGCGGAAGCAAATCTAAGCAGAAGTGGCTCTATCCCTACTCCCTCCCAGGCAAGGTTGAGAACAGATCACACGCCTTGATGCTCCACTTGGTCTTCATAGTAGTCTTTTCCTGCTGCTGATGATGAAATAACAATGCAAGTTTGAGTACAATGATGTACTCAGCAAGTGCGGGAAAAACACGATATGCGGCTCATAACAAGGTAGGTACAAAAAGGCTCATTTGCAAAAAAGCAGATTTATAAAACCATGATAAAACAGCAACTTAACTTTAGGTGAATGTAATCCCAGCATGTATTGAATTACCAACATACCTCCATCACTTTCCATGTTCCACCCGAACATTAATCAACTTCATTCTTACTCACGAATACCTCCTCGTATTCGCTACCATCTCACAAATACCTTCCCGTATTCGCTACCATCTTATCTCATAAACAACTTTGTCTCACATCGAGACCAATCTCGTTGCCATGACTCAACAGTCATGCAACCATCTTATCATCCGGACTCAACAGTCCCAAAACCAAACCATAACCAAAAACAATAACCATAACCAAGAATCATCCCAATAACCATCCCAACTAATCATGGCAGTTTAGCCAGGCGCTCGTGACCATAAACTCGGCTATCATGATAGTTTTAGACTCTGCAGAGTTTGCACCTCTTTACCCACAAGTTTGTGATTTCGTCACCCGTCGACGACTGCAGAACCTCCATTATACCAGTACACAACCGTTGGTGTATGGTCAAGAGATCACAAAATAGCCTTTACAAAGGGGGTTACTAGATGTATGGACTCACTAAGGTTTCACCGGCAGGCTAGAATCTCCAATTCTCCCACCCACGGGCCCCCTCTTGTGCCATGCAGTTCCCAGGGCAGTCCTCACTCGACTCCCATTCCCCGCGCCTTCCACAGTCCATAACACTCTAGCAACTTAACTAATTACTGTAAGTGCATCTAGGATATCCCTTGTGGGTTTTGGCTAATTGATGACGAACATATGAGATCCTAATGAAACTATTGAGATGATTGCAGGATAAACAAAGTGAAACAGCTCGGTGCACACAAAAAGGTGAAAAATTAAGTGGTGTCCAAAAGAAGAATACCTTGATGGAAATTTAGAAGAATTAATTAGAATTTAGTGTATAGGGTGTGTATGAAAGACACACTCCAAGAGCTCACGACTTTGCGCATGGGAAAGGGTTTTAAAATTATCCAAACTCTTCACAGTGCACCGGACTAGTCTGATCTTGGACCGGACTAGTCCGCCAAACTCTCTGTTCCCTAAACGGACTAGTCCGTGTGCAAACCGGACTAGTCCGCAAGACTTTCTGGAACCTCCTATCTCTGGAGGCCGGACTAGTCCGATCATGGACCGGACTAGTCCGCCAAACTCTCTGTTCCCAAAACGGACTAGTCCTTGTGCACACCAGACTAGTCCGCCAGACTTTCTGGACATCATGATTCACTGTGACCGGACAAGTCCAGACCAGCACCGGACTAGTCCGGTATTAGGTTTAACAACGGTAACTTTTTTTGGAAACCCTATAAAAAGAGGTCCTTCGTTTTTTCTCAAGAAATACATGACTAATACTGCAGCAATTACAAACCCTAGCGCCGCCACCTTGTCCCAAGAGCCCAAAACACATCTCCCCACACATCTAAAGTGCAAAAAGATCAAAATCAATTGAACACTTGGATTCGGGATTGGGATATCGTCGTTCTTTCGTTGTGAGCTCTTGGGGTTTTATCTTTCTACACTCATATTCTGCATTGTACTATTTTCGAGTGTATTTGATCACGTTCTTATTGTAATTCTCGTGGGAGCCCTCAACTTGTGAGGTAGCCCCACAAACTCGGTGATTGCCCGTGATAGTGGAGTCAAGTCGGCCTTTGTGGTGACTTGAAGAGGGAAAGGGTTAGGAACCCGGCTCTGTGTGAGCTTCCTCAACGAGGACGTAGATCTCTTGGTGAGATCGAACCTCGGTAAAAATTTGTGTCTTTTGTCTCTCATTTACTTTACATTTTGATACATTAGATCACTAGTTTGCTAATCATCATTTGAGTTTCTTATAAGTTTGCACGTGCATTCATACAATAAACTTAATTTATAAAAACTATTGTTGTCATTCCACTACTGAAAGATTCAATTTCTAAAACACACTTAATTAACTCACATAATTCAGCACACCGGACTAGTCCGCCCACACAACCGGACTAGTCCGGTCGATCAAGTTTCTGATAACTCTATTAAGTGTGCAGGAATCTTTTAAAGGCCTATTCACACCCCCCTCCAGGCCACATTCAATTGGTATCAGAGCAAGGTTCTCCATCAAAGAGACTCACATCTCGGAGAGATCATGGCCTCTCAGAAGAACAACGACATCCCAAAGATGAACATCAATGAGGAGGAGCAAGAAGCTAAAGCCTTCGATGTGCTGAAAGACAGCCCACATGATGATGAAGAAGTGAGGCAGCTAAAAGCACTCCTGAGAAAGAAACTGCTAGCACAAAAGGGAAAAGAAGAAGAGAAGACGACTGGGAGTGGTCATCACGACTACTCCCGGTATCCTTACAACTACAACCGTCTCAATTCAAACAATCACTATCTTTCGATTCCTATGGGAAGGCCTCCACAGTTTGACGGAAGTGACTATACCATGTGGAAGTACAACATGAAGATGCATCTGATATCACTGAACGCTAGTCTGTGGCACATTGTTTGCACAGGCATAGATATTCCGGACACGGATGATGAACTCACTCCAGAACAAGAACAGGAGATTCACAGAAACGCACAAGCCATCGCCGTGATCACATCATCACTAAGCAGAGAGGAATTCACCAAGATCGATGGGTTAGAAATTGCAAAAGAAATCTGGGATACCCTCAAGACAGCTCACGAAGGAAATAGGTCAGTTCGTGAAGCCAAAATCGAAATGCTTGAAGGAGAGTTGGGGAGATTTGCTATTGAAGAAGGCAAATCACCTCAAGGCATGTACAACCGGATGAAAGCACTCATCAACAAAATTCGTGCTTATGGAAGTAAGAAATGGACAGATCACGAAGTGGTCAAAAGAATGATTAGAGCCTTTATGCCAAGAAATGTCACACTTTGCTCAATGATCAGAGAGAGCCCCGGTTTTCATAAAATGACTTCCAATGAATTACTAGGGAAGATCATAAATCATGAAATGATGGAGAAAGAAGCCCAATACGTCAAAGACTTAGCCGAACTCACCTCATCCAAAAAGAAAGAAGTTGCTCTCAAAGCAACGTGCAGACCCAAACTCAAAGAAACTCGTGAAGACCAAGACGATGGAGATACAAGCGACGAGAGCACCGATATTGATGACGAAGAAATGGTACTCTTCATCAAAAAGTTCAAACGCATGATGAAGAGAAGACACGGCAACAATTCACATGAAGGCAAAAGCAAGGATAAAGGAAAATCCAAGGCTCGACGCACTTGCTACAACTGCGGAGAGTATGGTCACTTCATGGTGGACTGTACTTATGAAGAAAACAAAAAGAAGAAGGAAACAAGATCTCAAGAAAAGAAAAATTTCAGAAAAAGAAGACAAGTCCATCAAGCTCACATTGGGAAGGAGTGGGACTCAAACGACGAGTCCTCCTCCGATGAAGAAGAAGAGATGGCCACTATCACAGTCAAGAAACCAACTATGAGAGCCACACTCTTTCCGAACATGGGAGGACGGTACATGAACAACCACACTTGTCTTATGGCTAAGGAAGGCAAGAAAAAGGTTCGACTTACTCCTCCTGTACTAAATTCCTCCATTGATGACTTTGATAGCTCTAGTGATAATGAAGAAATGTTTAGAGGGCTAAGTAAAATTGCTTTAAAGAAAATGGAAATGTTATTGAACAAAATCTTTGAAAAGGAGGAACTTGTCAACCGACAAGAAGATATGCTCATCCGTGAGAGGAAGAGATATCATGAAGTTGAAAAGCTTCTTGAGCTTGAAAGAGAGAAGAATGAGTCACTTGAGTTAGAGCTAGCCTTGAGTAAGGAAACTTACTCAAAGTTAGAGGACTCGCATGTTGCAATCAAGGAAGAACTTGCTAACTTGTCAAAAGTTAACAAAATCCTTGAGGTGCAAGTTGAGTCGCTCAAACAAAGTGACTCCTCTTCCTCCAAGAGCTCTTCCTCCAAAGACATGAGTTCGACAACAATAAGAACCTGCACTTGCTCTAGTAAGAAGAATGTAATTTCTAATGCTTCAACCTCTCATGACATGCATTCTTCTCAAAACAGCATCTTTGATAAGGAGAAGATCAAATATGCACGATATGCATATATGATCACTAGACCTCCCAATGTCAAAGATGGTCTTGGTTTTGACAGGAACAAACACATGTCTACTCCTAATCATGCTAAGAATAGAATCACTTTTGTTAAAGAAAAATCCCATGAATCTGAGTTACAAACACTGTTCCGTACATTTGATGCTTCTTATGTTCTCATGAAAAACAAGTATGGAAAAGTCATTGCTAAATATACAGGGCCACGCCACAAGAACTTAAAAACTTGTGTGTGGGTGCCCAAGACTCTTGTGACTAACCTGAGAGGACCCAAGCAAGCTTGGGTACCTAAAACCAAGGAATAATTCTATTTTGCAGGCTTACTCCTCCGGCGGATCTAAGTGGGTGCTAGATAGCGGATGCACAAATCATATGACCGGATAGAGAGGTATGTTTGTGGAGTACGAGTGCAACAAGGATCCAAGTGAAGGTATATACATTGGAGACAACAGCCAAGGAAAGGTCCTTGGTAGTGGTAACATTGAAATATCCTCTCAACACACCTTATCTAATGTTTTACACGTAGACTCTCTAGATTATAATCTTTTATCAATATCTCAACTATGCGACAAAGGTTACAACTATTTATTCACTAATGAGGGTGTGACCGTCTTTAGAAGAAGCGATGGCTCGATTGCATTCAAGGGATTGTTGAAGGGAAAGCTTTATCTTGTTGACTTCAACAAAGATAAAGCCGAACTCAACACTTGCTTGGTTGCTAAGACCAACATGGGATGGCTGTTGCATAGACGGCTAGCCCATGTTGGAATGAGAAATCTGCAGAAACTTCTAAAAGGTGGTCACATCCGTGGTCTTAAGGATGTGGTTTTTGAAAAAGACAGGCCGTGCAGCGCTTGTCAAGCAGGAAAACAGGTTGGAGCACCACACCCCGCCAAGAATGTGATGACCACCGCTAGACCGCTGGAACTTCTCCACATGGATCTCTTTGGTCCAATTGCGTACATCAGCATCGGCGGTAACAAATACGGTTTAGTAATTGTTGATGATTTTTCAAGATTTACCTGGGTATTTTTCTTGTATGATAAATCAGAAACTCAGGGAATCCTCAAGAAGTTCTTGAAAAGAGCTCAGAATGAATTCTCATCAACCGTAAAGAATATCAGAAGTGACAGTGGGACAGAATTCAAGAACACCCAAGTTGAAGAATATCTCAATGAAGAA
Organism: Neostapfia colusana; assembly: GCA_030760725.1. Taxonomy (NCBI): domain Eukaryota; kingdom Viridiplantae; phylum Streptophyta; class Magnoliopsida; order Poales; family Poaceae; genus Neostapfia; species Neostapfia colusana. The sequence goes on from JASWHV010000016.1 coordinate 38,314,292, forward strand.
GGTATAAAGCATGAATTCTCGGCACCCTACTCTCCTCAACAGAACGGGGTGGCCGAAAGGAAGAACAGAACATTGATCGAAATGGCAAGAACAATGTTGGATGAATACAAGACGTCAGACTGATTTTGGGCAGAAGCGGTGAACACCACTTGTCATGCCGCAAATCGGTTGTACCTTCATCGACTACTGAAGAAAACTCCATATGAGCTTCTCACGGGTAAAAAGCCTAATGTTTATTATTTCAAAGTTTTTGGTTGCAAATGTTTTATTCTGAACAAGAAACCAAGGGCCTCGAAGTTCGCTTCGAAGTCCGATGAAGGATTCTTGCTTGGATATGAATCGAATGCCTACGCCTATCGTGTCTTCAACAAGGTGTCCGGCCTTGTGAAAGTAGCACGTGACGTAGTGTTCGATGAAACTAATGGCTCACAAGTGGAGCAAGTCGATAAGTTTATGCTAGATAAGGAGGAAGCTCCATGTGAAGCACTGAAGAAAATGGCACTTGGTGATATCCTACCACGAGAGGAAACACAAGACGAATTTCAACAAGGAAGCAATGATCAAGGGGGAGCTCCTACACAAGATCAGGTTGAGGAAGGTCAAGAAGATCAAGATGATCATGGAAGCAATGATCTAGGGGGAGACATGACACATGAAGACAATGAAGAACAAGCAACTATACAAATTCCACACCCAAGAGTACATCAGTGTGTGCAAAGAGACCATCCTGTCAACAATATCATTGGAGGTATTGCTAAGGGAGTAACTACTAGATCTCAAATTGCAAATTTTTGTGAACACTATTCTTTTGTGCCTTTTCTAGAGCCATACAGGGTAGAAGAAGCCTTAAGGGATCCAGACTAGGTGATTGTGATGCAAGAGGAGCTGAACAACTTCAAAAGAAATGAAGTGTGGGAGCTGGTGGAAAGACCAAGGGCAAACATCGTTGGAACCAAATGGGTCTTTCGGAACAAGCAAGATGAACATGGAGTAGTGACAAGAAATAAAGCGAGGTTGGTGGCCAAAGGTTATTCTCAGGTGGAAGGTTCGGACTTCGATGAAACTTTCGCTCCTGTAGCTAGACTTGAGTCCATTCGTATTTTATTGGCATATGCTACTCACCATAATTTTAAGTTGTATCAAATGGACGTCAAGAGTGCCTTCCTCAATGGTCCGATAAAGGAGGAAGTCTATGTGGAGCAGCCACCGGGGTTCGAAGATCAGGAGTATTCCAACCATGTCTATAAACTGTGTAAGGCTCTCTATGGCCTCAAACAGGCTCCTCGAGCCTGGTATGAGTGCCTTAGAGATTTTCTGACTCAAAATGGATCAAAATTGGTAAAGCTGACTATACACTCTTTACTAAACATTTTGATGATCATTTATTCGTATGTCAAATTTATGTTGATGACATTATCTTTGGATCCACTAACAAGTCCTTCTGTGAAGAATTTAGCAAAATAATGACAGACAGGTTCGAGATGTCAATGATGGGTGAATTGAAGTTCTTCTTGGGATTTCAAGTGAAGCAACTGAGAGAAGGTACATTTATAAGCCAAACTAAATATACACAAGACATTCTCAAGAAATTCAATATGGACAAAGCCAAGCCCATCAAGACACCCATGGCCATCAACGGACATCTCGACCTCAATGAAGACGGTCCAAATGTGGACCAAAAGGTATATCGGTCCATGATTGGCTCCTTACTTTATTTATGTGCATCTAGGCCAGATATTATGCTTAGTGTTTGCATGTGTGCAAGGTTTCAAGCCGCACCTAAAGAGTGTCACTTAATTGCTGTAAAAAGAATCCTAAGGTACCTTGTGCACACACCCAACTTGGGCCTTTGGTATCCCAAAGGATCCAAGTTTAACTTGATAGGGTATTCCGACGCTGACTATGCAGGATGCAAAGTTGATAGAAAGAGCACGTCAGGGACATGTCAATTTCTTGGTAGGTCCCTATGTCACACGCGGTTTTTCCGAAGAACAACCAAGTGAATATCACATGTATGCCAGGATCATTTTCTCATACATGTGATGACAAATAGTGAAGCATCATTTATTACAAGCCAGGTGTCGAATATAAGTAAGTCTTACATAGTAAATGTCTCGATGGACAATAATAAGTTCATCACAAGTAAATAAACTAGCAGCGGAATATTATTCTTGAGGGCTCCGTCACAGGCGTTGCCCGGGGGTCTCCATGAACCTAGAAACCTTCTTCGGGTCCAAAGTCTTGGTCACTATAGACCACCTCATTATCTTGACCTGAGCAGCAATATAAACCAACAAATATGCAAGGTTGAATACCAATGGTACTCAGCAAGTGTGGGAAAATTATATCATGCATGGCTAGGACAAGGAGAGGTTGAACTCATAGTTAAAGCACTACGCAATTAATACCTATCACCTTAGCTTATTAAGCACCTACATTACTACACAGGTGAAATGGTCCCAAGCTCCCATACCATCATCATAATCAAATAACCATAACATCATTTCCAATGTTAAGCTCCCCGCTTAACATCCACAACTTCCAAAACCATCACTCCTCTAATCATGAATAAGTCCAAGCCGCTCTTGACCGTGAGCACGGCTGTCATGACAGTTTTGACTCTGCAGAGTTTGTACCACTGTACCCACATGTAGTGATTTCATCCCCCGTTGCCGGGTGGACTAAAAGAACCTCCATTATGCCAGTGGCTACGAACCACATTCACACTTCCCAGGTGTGTAGCCAGGAGATCACTACGAAGCCTTTACAAAGGGATTCCCGACGAGCGTGGGCCCACTGAGGTTTCACCCCTAACAGCATACAAGAGGCTCCAACCCCGCTGCAGTGGCCCCCTCTTGAGCCTTGCGGTTCATATGGTAGTCCAGCTGACACCTACTCCCCGCACCATCCAACACACCCATACTACGCCGGGGATACACCTAATTAATTGGCCAAGCTGCCCCATCTCAGCATGTTGTTGGCACTGTAAAGCCAGGTTACATGCTCCATGAACCGGTCCTTAGGATCCAGGCAAGTACTAAACACAAACCCGAGTCTCGTGCACCCAGCACACAACAAAAACATCCAACTTGCCTTGATCCCTACCTCTACGTAACTCACAATATCTCATTCAAGAGTATGGTAAAATAAACTGATGATCTCATATCCCAAACATCCCATTCTAAGCATGGCTAAGCATATGCATAATAATAAATGACATGATAAAATAAATCCCAACCCAAGCTACAAGGAAACAAGGTAATGCAATTCTAGGGAAACTTCCTATCATGGGTTTCATATTTCAATTGACAATGCAAATAATTCTAGCAACACATCCTAGCATAGGATCAAAGTGGTCAAGGACACTTGCCTCCTTCTTGCTGCTCTTGAAATGGGTAGTCCTGGTCTTGGAAAGGAATAACTTGCTCTTGAGCAGGTTCTACATCATACCATCACACATAGCAAAAGAAAAACAACAATCATAAGACATAGTTCACACTTCTACTTCATACAAACCACACATTCACATGTATGAAAGTCCTTCACCATTATATGTGTTGTGGTTACTTTATGTGTGTTGATTTTGGCTTCCATGCACTTTTAAACATGTGCATATGATTTCTACTTTTGTATTCATATTTTATGTTTGTATATATTATATGAGTTTCCAATTTAAACAAATTCCTTATATTCAATTTATACACCTTTTAGCTACCAAGTGTGCATGAAGGGTATTTTTCTTCTCCATATGTGTCTTCAGAATTTCTCCCAACCCTAAACTGAACTCTTTGGATTTTAAAAACTCCATTTATCATTTACTAGTTGCTATATTTTCAGATTTATATTCCTATGCATAATTGTGTATTTTATTATGAAATTAGTAATACACATCATCTAAACAGAATAGGTTCTGGTCCTAAATAATTTAATAACATATTTTGACCTTTGCCTCTGATGTAAACTATTTCATAATTATTTTCCCTATTTTCTAAAAACTATTTATTACTTAAAAATGTGTCCCTAATTGTGAATAATAAATTAAACAGATTCAATTCAGTCCAAAATATGTTTTTATCTCACTCCAAAATTTCCTAAACACTGAGAAAGTCTTTAACTTAATTTTGACAATATGTTTGTCCCACTTTTTAATTTTTAAACACTAGTTACATATTCAATTTCCTAAATTAAATACTAAACAGGGCTAAAAAGCTAAACTCACCCCATTACAGGGTCTATAATATTATTTTCAAAATTTCCAGGGGTCTAGCTACACTTATCAGAGGTGTTTTTCCTAATTTTTATTAAGTCCAGGGGCTAAAACTGATTTTTAAATGAATTTACATGATTTTCTGGAGTTCCAGGGGCTAGATCAGAAGTTTCCGGGGCTAGCTCTTATTTCCCGAGAACCCCAGGGGGTAGCACGTAAGATTTCCAGTCTTTATAACGCGGGGCTGATGTGGACCGTCCGATTTTAAACCGACGGCTGAGATTATAACGCCGAACCGGTACGCGGGGTTTTAAACCCTACCGTGCGATTTAAAATAAACGGCGCACAAGCGGCCACGTCGCTCTGATCGAGCGCGGGCGGCGCTGCCGGCGGCGCACGGCGGCGGAAAGCGGCGATCTCGCCGGAAACTTTCGGATCCTCGAGAATTCTGCCTAGAACTGTGATCTTATGGCATAGATCGGTAGAGGGGAAGTCGGGGATCTCACCTCGGGGGTTTTCTTGAGCTCGGAGGTCCTGGAAGGTGATCGGCGGCGAGGTCCGAGGCAAAACCACGGCGAAGCTCATCGGCGCTGTGTTTACACCGCAAGTCACCGAGTTTTCTGCACCTGCAAGGTTCCCCGGAGGCGGTGGATCAAGACCAGCGAGTTAGATCGGAGTTTCCGAGCTTAGATCGGCCAGAATTCACCGGAGAAGTCTCGGTTCTCACCGGAGTAAAAATCGGCGATCGCGTGGGAAAAACAGAACGAGGCCAGGGTTTTTATAGACGGGGGAGGGCGGCGGGGTGGTTTAGATCATGTCCGCGTCGGCTACGAACAGAACTCAGCGGGGTTTACGTTGAAATCCCGATCGGTTTCGATTCGGGCGCGGGGGAGTTCGGCGCGGCGCGAGGTAGACGAAGATCGGTGGGTCCCGCCTGTCAGTGTGAGAGAGCGCGGGCGCGTGGCTGCGGGCTGGCGCGGGGTAAGTTGGGCCGGCTGGTGGGTTTCGGCCCACTGGCCGGTTTTTTTCTGTTTTCTCTTTTTCTTTTTCCATTTCTTTTCTGATTTGAGTTTAATTTGAATTCCAGTTTGAATTTGAATTTTTGCAAAACATGCAACACGTCCAAAAATTTTTAAATTCCCCTCTTAACATGAATTAAGGTTTTGAATCAAAATTTTTGGGGTGTTACAGCTCTACCCCCCTTAAAAGAAATCTTGTCCTCGAGATTGGTGTTTCTAAGAAAACAATTCCGGAAATTGTGCCTTGAGCTCATCTTCCCGTTCCCAGGTGGCTTCCTCTTCTGAGTGATGCTTCCACTGCACCTTGCACATCCGGATTCTTTTATTTCTGGTGAGGCGTTCCATTGTCTCCAAAATCTTGTATGGTTGCTCGGCATAAGACAAATCCTCATCTACATCCACTTCATTCATGGGTAACACCTCTTCAGGCGTCCTCAGACATTTCTTGATTTGTGACACATGGAATACATTGTGCACATCCGATAGATGAACCGGTAACTCTAGTTGATACGCCACTTCGCCTTTCCTTTCCAAAACTTGAAAGGGTCCGATGTATCGAGGTGACAACTTCCCTTTCACCTTGAACCGACGAAGTCCTCTGATAGGGGACACCTTGAGATAAACATAGTCTCCCACGTTGAAAACGAGCTCTCTTCTTCGTACATCGGCATAGCTCTTTTGGCGTGTCTGTGCTATCCTCAAGTTGTTGCGAATCTCCCTCACCTTCGCCTCGGCTTCTTGTAGCACTTCTGGACCAAACACTTTACTTTCTCCTGTTTGGTTCCAAAATAGGGGAGTTCTGCACTTCCTTCCATACAAAGCTTCAAACGGTGACATTTTCATACTAGCTTGATAGCTGTTGTTATAGGAAAACTCCGCATACGGTAAGTTCTTGTCCCAACTCCTGTTGTTTTTGAGTGCACATGCCCTTAACATATTTTCAAGGATCTGATTGGTTCTCTCCGTCTGCCCGTCAGTTTGGGGATGATAGGCAGAGCTGAAGTTCAGATGGGTTCCCATGGTTTCATGCAACTTCTGCCAAAACCTCGAGGTGAACTGTGTCCCTCGGTCCGACACTATCTTCTTTGGCACTCCATGGTAACACACGATCCTTGACATGTACAATTCCGCCAATTTGGATCCATTGTAGCTTTCCTTCACAGGGATGAAGTGAGCAACCTTGGTTAGCCTGTCGATGATGACCCATATTGAATCATATCCTGATTGGGTCCTAGGCAATCCCACTATGAAATCCATACCGATTTCTTCCCATTTCCATTCAGGCACTTTGAGTGGTTGCAATAATCCCGCGGGTCGTTGATGTTCTGCTTTCACCAACTGACATGTGTCACATAGACCAACATGTTCCGCGACATCTCGCTTCATGCCATACCACCAATACCTGCTCTTGAGGTCCTGGTACATCTTCGTACTCCCAGGATGAATGGAATAGTCAGAATCATGAGCCTCCTTCAAAATCAATTCACGGATCTCCTTTACTTCTGGTACACAGATTCTTTTCCCGTGCCACACCGTTCCTTGTTCATCCTCTCTAAAACCAGGAGCTTTATTTTCCTTGATGAGTTGTCTGATCTCTTGTATCTTATCGTCTTTCTTTCGACCCTCGCGGATGTCTCGCTCTAGTGTGGAGTCCACTTCCATGGCGGTGGCTTCACCACTATTCACAAGGCATAGATTGAGCCTTATAACCTCATTCTTCAATTCTGCAGGCATGTCCTTCAAGCTCAACTTATTGACCTGCACTTTCCGACTTAAAGCATTGGCCACGACGTTTGCTTTCCCAGGATGATAGTTGATGCCCGCATCAAAGTCATTGATTAGCTCTAACCATCTCCTTTGTCTGAGGTTGAGGTCTGGCTGTGTGAATATGTACTTCAAACTCTTATGATCCGTATATATCTCGATCCTCTTCCCCATCAAATAGTGCCGCCAAATTTTCAACGCGTGTACCACTGCGGCTAGTTCTAGGTCATGTGTAGGATAGTTCTTCTCGTGCTTCCGAAGCTGCCGGGATGCATAAGCCACGACATGCCCTTCTTGCATGAGAACACATCCCAACCCGTTTCCAGAGGCATCGCAGTACACCGTAAAGTTCTTCTGCATATCTGGCATAACTAGCACTGGGGCTGTCGTCAATCTTTTCTTTAACTCTTGGAAACTCGTCTCGCACTGCGGCATCCATGTGAATGTGATTCCCTTCTCCAACAGTTTGGTGAGGGGTCTCGAGATTTTAGAGAATCCCTCAATAAACCGTCGATAGTATCCAGCCAATCCCAAGAAGCTTCGAACTTCCCCGACATTTTCAGGGGTCTTCCACTTCTGTATATCCTCGATTTTGGCAGGATCCACGGAGATTCCTCCCTCCGAGATTATATGTCCTAAGAAGGGAACTCTCTTCAGCCAAAACTCACACTTGCTCAACTTGGCATATAGTTGGTGTTCTCTCAGCCTCTGCAACTCCAACCTTAGATGTTTCTCATGTTCTTCTTCATCTTTGGAGAAGACGAGAATGTCATCTATGAAAACCACCACAAATTTGTCTAGATATTCCATGAATACCTTGTTCATGAGATACATGAAGTATGCCGGGGCATTGGTTAGCCCGAAAGGCATGACAGTGTATTCATACAGTCCGTACCGAGATACGAAAGCTGTCTTGGGAATATCAGATTGCCTTATCTTGAGTTGGTGGTATCCCGACCTGAGATCAATTTTTGAGAACACACAAGCTCCCCTCAACTGATCAAACAAGTCTTCAATGCGAGGCAATGGGTACTTGTTCTTGATGGTTACCTCATTCAAAGCACGGTAATCCACGCATAACCTTTGGGTTCCGTCTTTCTTGGGCACAAATATCACCGGAGTTCCCCATGGTGAGGAACTAGGGCGAATATACCCCTTCTCCGTCAATTCTCTCAAATGATCCTTGAGTTCTTCTAGCTGCTTGGAGTCCATCCGATAAGGTCTCTTGTATATCGGGGCTGTTCCCGGTACTAGCTCAATTGCGAATTCCACTTCACGGTCGGGAGGCATACCTGGCAACTCCTCCGGAAAAACATCTGGATATTCCCTGATAGTCCTGATTTCCTCAACTTTCACCTCAACTTGATTTAATTTAATGTCCCTCCTAGGCTCGTGTATCGTTATGAACTTTACTCTTGTGCCACTAGGGTGAGTTAGTTCCACCGTTCTGGTCGAACAATGGATGATTCCTTTATGTTTGGTCAACCAATCCATAACCAAAATAATATCTATCCCTTGTGAATCTATCACTATGAGGTTAGCAGTAAATACTACCCCATTAATGTCTAGGTTCACTTTGGGACACACTTGTTTTGTCTTTATTTCTCCACCTGGAGAGTTTACAGCTAGCATATGGTTCATTTGTGTGGTTGCTAGGTCATGCTTCTTAACAAACCCTTGAGCAATGAATGAGTGGGTAGCACCAGAATCAAACAGCAGGGTTGCAAGGTGTAAATTGGCAGGAAACTTACCAACTACCACGTCGGGTGCCTCTTGTGCTTCCTCCATAGTGACGTGGTTCACCCGTCCTCTCATTACATTCTGCTGTTGTGGCGGCGCAGGCTTCTTCTTTGGGTATTTATGGGCGTAGTGCCCCACTTCACCACAGCTAAAACATTGCACCCCAATCTTAGATGCCTGGCCTTTGTTGTCTTGGAGTTGGTTTGGGGGTCCTTGCACTGCTGGTCGAGGTGGATATGCGGGGCGAGGCTGCTGCACAAACTGACGTTGCGGCTGTGCTGGTGCTGCGGGAGGCCTGTAGTTTGGGTTGTACCCTCTTGGTGCTGAATAGGGTACCGCAGCACGGCTCGTCTGCCCCGTAAATTGCTGCATCATACGTGGGCGGGTGTTGCTCCCTGAGGCTTGATGTGACCACCCGGCCTTCCTCTTATTCTCATTTTCCAAGGCCTTTAGCTTCCTTTCTACCACAAATGCTCTGTCCACCATCTTTTGGAAGCTTTCATACTCATTTGAGGACATTGCACACTGCATCTCCGCGGTAAGTCCTTCCACGAAACAATCTTGTTTCTGCTCATCAGTCTCTATGTCTCGTGGGGCATAACGGGATAGTTGAGTAAATTTAGTGAGGTATTCCCTCACCGTCATATTTCCCTGCTGCAGTCCCAAAAACTCCTTCCTCTTGTTTTTGAGTTCACCTCTTGGGATGTAATGGTTGCGGAAGCTACACTTGAACTCTTCCCAAGTGATGTTCTCAGGGTCATGATGGGCGGCCACGTAGGCGGTCCACCAATCAGCAGCAGGTCCATGCAATTGATGAGAGGCAAACAGCACCCTCTCATACCCTTGGCATTGTATGATCCTCATCTTACTTTCAATGGTCTTCAGCCAATCATCTGCCTCCAGAGGTTCAGCAGCACTTGCAAACTTTGGAGGTTGAGTTCCTAGAAACTCACTCAACCTTGGTTGGCGTGGTGCAGCTTGTGGAGGTGGAACTTGATGCAAGTTGGCCACCACTTGAGTCAAGTTCTGGATGAGCTGATTCTGATTCTCCAGCATTTGGTGGAGGGGATCAACTCCTTCAAGGCGACCACCCCGGTCGTGGCCTCCAGAAAGATGAGGGTTGCATGCCTCATCGTTGTTGTTGACGGGGTTGGCAGCACGTCCTTTTCCTCTTCCGGCCATCTGGCAGAATCAACCAATGTTAATTTGAAAGCATTTAGTATCATCTTACTACTTTCATTTGTTTGTACTTTGAAGTGTTGAGGCTTTGTTATACTTTTACAAGGGTTCATATCTCACACCAAATAGATGCACTATTATTTCATGTGGGTTCACACACCAAAGCAATCATGTGGGTTCACACACCAAAGCAAAACAATCTAAAGACGAGGCTGTGGACAATTGCGCATGGCTTCCACAACTCACGTCACACACCAAGCATTAACACACCATTAACTACGTAACGACTCGACTACTCGACATCCTTCTAATTTAAGGGAAAGGCTCTACGCTACTTGTTTTCTTGAGCTGGCTCCTCGGGATCTTCCTCATCATTTCGGCTGCCTTCTGACTCTACTTTGGGTGGGGAGGCTGCTGGTGGAGAAGTGCGACGACGCCTGATCGCTCGGCGATCTGGGGAGTCAGGAGTCCATGTATCATTCACGGTGACACACAGTTCATTCCCATCTCCTCTTTCTCTCGCCTTTAAGCAGGCTCGCAGCAACGCCTCCATTTCCTTCAGGGTGTCCCGGACATCATGAAGCTCTTGTTGACACTCCTGCAGTCGAGTGCTGAGCATAGCAGCATCCTCCAAGCACAAGTCCATGTGCTCATGGGAAGTCCCTTGCTGCACTGGCGGGCACTTGTACTCCGTGGTACCACTCTCACGTTGGAGGACATACATGTACTCAGTTTTGTCCAAGTGGCGACGATAGATGTGACTCTGGCAGGTGATAGCCTCCCAGGTGACATCCTTCTCCGCATCGATCTGTGTTGCCCGACAAGCTGGAGAGTGGTGAATCTTAAGCAGCTGATTTTCGTGTATAATCCTCATCTATGAGCTCCATTCTTCCCTCTTCTCACGGATGGTCCTGGTGGAGTTATAGTGGATAATTAGCTTGCCCGTGTTGCCGGCGGCTTCGAGCATACGCCGAAGACGGCGCAATAAGCCTCCTACTGCCAATCCGTAGGAAAGGTACGTCACCGGACGGCTCTCCTCTCTTTCGGCAAGGGCAACTACGGGAACTCTCCCTCCTGTGGACTTGCGAGCGGTGCGAATCATGCAAACCATCTAAAACAAAAAGAATTTAAAATTAGGTTAGATAAACTCTCAAACAAAAATCCTATTTTGAAGGAAAGTTGGGGTAAGATGAAGAAAATGACTCCTTTAAATAACACTTTTCAACCCACACCTTGGAAAATAGTTTTTAAGAAAATAGGGGCCCTTAAATACGTCCATTTCTACCTAGGTCCACGTTCCTACGGGCAACCTTCCCTTTCACCTTGAACCGACGAAGTCCTCTGATAGGGGACACCTTGAGATAAACATAGTCTCCCACGTTGAAAACGAGCTCTCTTCTTCGTACATCGGCATAGCTCTTTATGCGTGTCTGTGCTATCCTCAAGTTGTTGCGAATCTCCCTCACCTTCGCCTCGGCTTCTTGTAGCACTTCTGGACCAAACACTTTACTTTCTCCTGTTTGGTTCCAAAATAGGGGATTTCTGCACTTCCTTCCATACAAAGCTTCAAACGGTGACATTTTCATACTAGCTTGATAGCTGTTGTTATAGGAAAACTCTGCATACGGTAAGTTCTTGTCCCAACTCCTGTTGTTTTTGAGTGCACATGCCCTTAACATATCTTCAAGGATCTGATTGGTTCTCTCCGTTTGCCCGTCAGTTTGGGGATGATAGGCAGAGCTGAAGTTCAGATGGGTTCCCATGGTTTCATGCAACTTCTGCCAAAACCTCGAGGTGAACTGTGTCCCTCGGTCCGACACTATCTTCTTTGGCACTCCATGGTAACACACGATCCTTGACATGTACAATTCTGCCAATTTGGATCCGCTGTAGCTTTCTTTCACGGGGATGAAATGAGCTACCTTGGTTAGCCTATCAATGATGACCCATATTGAATCATACCCTGATTGGGTCCTAGGCAATCCCACGACGAAATCCATGCTTATTTCTTCCCATTTCCATTCAGGCACTTTGAGTGGTTGCAATAATCCCGCGGGTCGTTGATGTTCTGCTTTCACCAACTGACATGTGTCACATAGGGCAACATGTTCCGCGAAATCTCGCTTCATACCATACCACCAATACCTGCTCTTGAGGTCCTGGTACATCTTCGTACTCCCAGGATGAATGGAATAGTCGGAATCATGAGCCTCCTTCAAAATCAATTCACGGATCTCCTTTACTTCTGGCACACAGATTCTTTTCCCGTGCCACACCGTTCCTTGTTCATCCTCTCTAAAACCAGGAGCTTTATTTTCCTTGATGAGTTGTCTGATCTCTTGTATCTTCTCATCATTCTTTTGGCCCTCGCGTATATCTCGCTCTAGTGTGGAGTCCACTTCCATGGCGATGGCTTCACCACTATTTACTAGACATAGATTGAGCCTTATAACCTCGTCCTTCAATTCTGCAGGCATGTCCTTCAAGCTCAACTTATTGACCTGCACTTTCCGACTCAAAGCATCGGCCACGACGTTTGATTTCCCAGGATGATAGTTGATGCCCACATCAAAGTCATTGATTAGCTCTAACCATCTCCTTTGTCTGAGGTTGAGATATGGCTGTGTGAAAATGTACTTCAAACTCTTATGATCCGTATATATCTCTGTCCTCTTCCCCATCAAATAGTGTCGCCAAATTTTCAACGCGTGTACCACTGCGGCTAGTTCTAGGTCATGTGTAGGATAGTTTTTCTCGTGCTTCCGAAGCTGCCGCGATGCATATGCCACGACATGCCCTTCTTGCATGAGAACACATCCCAACCCATTTCCAGAGGCATCGCAGTACACTGTGAAATTCTTCTGCATATCTGGCATAACCAACACTGGGGCTGTTGTCAATCTATTCTTTAGCTCCTGAAAGCTTGTCTCGCACTGTGGCGTCCAGGTGAATGTGATTCCCTTCTCCAACAGTTTGGTGAGAGGTCTCGAGATCTTGGAGAATCCCTCAATAAACCGTCGATAGTATCTAGCCAATCCCAAAAAGCTTCGAACTTCCCCGACATTTTCAGGGGTCTTCCACTTCTGTATATCCTCGATTTTGGCGGGATCTACGGAGATTCCTCCCTCCGAGATTATATGTCCTAAAAAGGGAACTCTCTTCAGCCAAAACTCACACTTGCTCAACTTGGCATATAGTTGGTGTTCTCTCAGCCTTTGCAACATCAACCTTAGATGTTTCTCATGTTCTTCTTCGTCTTTGGAGAAGACGAGAATGTCATCTATGAAAACCACCACAAATTTGTCCAGATATTCCATGAATACCTTGTTCATGAGATACATGAAGTATGCCGGGGCATTGGTTAGCCCGAAAGGCATGACAGTGTATTCATACAGTCCGTACCGAGATACGAAAGCTGTCTTGGGAATATCAGATTGCCTTATCTTGAGTTAGTGGTATCCCAACCTGGGATCAATTTTCGAGAACACACAAGCTCCCCTCAACTGATCAAACAAGTCTTCAATGCGAGGCAATGGTTACTTGTTCTTGATGGTTACCTCATTCAAAGCACGGTAATCCACGCATAACCTTTGGGTTCCGTCTTTCTTGGGCACAAATATCACCGGAGCTCCCCATGGTGAGGAACTAGGGCGAATATACCCCTTCTCCGTCAATTCTCTCAAATGATCCTTGAGTTCTTCTAGCTGCTTGGAGTCCATCCGATAAGGTCTCTTGTATATCGGGGCTGTTCCCGGTACTAGCTCAATTGCGAATTCCACTTCACGGTCGGGAGGCATACCTGGCAACTCCTCCGGAAAAACATCTGGATATTCCCTGATAGTCCTTATTTCCTCAACTTTAACCTCCACTTGATTTAATTTAATGTCCCTCCTAGGCTCGTGTATCGTTATGAACTTTACTCTTGTGCCACTAGGGTGAGTTAGTTCCACCGTTCTGGTCGAACAATGGATGATTCCTTTATGTTTGGTCAACCAATCCATAACCAAAATAATATATATCCCTTGTGAATCTATCACTATGAGGTTAGCAGTAAATACTACCCCATTAATGTCTAGGTTCACTTTGGGACACACTTGTTTTGTCTTTATTTCTCCACCTGGAGAGTTTACAGCTAGCATATGGTTCATTTGTGTGGTTGCTAGGTCATGCTTCTTAACAAACCCTTGAGCAATGAATGAGTGGGTAGCACCAGAATCAAACAGCAGGGTTGCAAGGTGTAAATTGGCAGGAAACTTACCAACTACCACGTCGGGTGCCTCTTGTGCTTCCTCCATAGTGACGTGGTTCACCCGTCCTCTCATTACATTCTGCTGTTGTGGCGGCGCAGGCTTCTTCTTTGGGCATTTATGGGCGTAGTGCCCCACTTCACCACAGCTAAAACATTGCACCCCAATCTTAGATGCCTGGCCTTTGTTGTCTTGGAGTTGGTTTGGGGGTCCTTGCACTGCTGGTCGAGGTGGATATGCGGGGCGAGGCTGCTGCACAAACTGACGTTGCGGCTGTGCTGGTGCTGCGGGAGGCCTGTAGTTTGGGTTGTACCCTCTTGGTGCTGAATAGGGTACCGCAGCACGGCTCGTCTGCCCCGTAAATTGCTGCATCATACGTGGGCGGGTGTTGCTCCCTGAGGCTTGATGTGACCACCCGGCCTTCCTCTTATTCTCATTTTCCAAGGCCTTTAGCTTCCTTTCTACCACAAATGCTCTGTCCACCATCTTTTGGAAGCTTTCATACTCATTTGAGGACATTGCACACTGCATCTCCGCGGTAAGTCCTTCCACGAAACAATCTTGTTTCTGCTCATCAGTCTCTATGTCTCGTGGGGCATAACGGGATAGTTGAGTAAATTTAGTGAGGTATTCCCTCACCGTCATATTTCCCTGCTGCAGTCCCAAAAACTCCTTCCTCTTGTTTTTGAGTTCACCTCTTGGGATGTAATGGTTGCGGAAGCTACACTTGAACTCTTCCCAAGTGATGTTCTCAGGGTCATGATGGGTGGCCACGTAGGCGGTCCACCAATCAGCAGCAGGTCCATGCAATTGATGAGAGGCAAACAGCACCCTCTCATACCCTTGGCATTGTATGATCCTCATCTTACTTTCAATGGTCTTCAGCCAATCATCTGCCTCCAGAGGTTCAGCAGCACTTGCAAACTTTGGAGGTTGAGTTCCTAGAAACTCACTCAACCTTGGTTGGCGTGGTGCAGCTTGTGGAGGTGGAACTTGATGCAAGTTGGCCACCACTTGAGTCAAGTTCTGGATGAGCTGATTCTGATTCTCCAGCATTTGGTGGAGGGGATCAACTCCTTCACGGCGACCACCCCGGTCGTGGCCTCCAGAAAGATGAGGGTTGCATGCCTCATCGTTGTTGTTGGCGGGGTTGGCAGCACGTCCTTTTCCTCTTCCGGCCATCTAGCAGAATCAACCAATGTTAATTTGAAAGCATTTAGTATCATCTTACTACTTTCATTTGTTTGTACTTTGAAGTGTTGAGGCTTTGTTATACTTTTACAAGGGTTCATATCTCACACCAAATAGATGCACTATTATTTCATGTGGGTTCACACACCAAAGCAAAACAATCTAAAGACGAGGCTGTGGACAATTGCGCATGGCTTCCACAACTCACGTCACACACCAAGCATTAACACACCATTAACTACGTAACGACTCGACTACTCGACATCCTTCTAATTTAAGGGAAAGGCTCTACGCTACTCGTTTTCTTGAGCTGGCTCCTCGGGATCTTCCTCATCATTTCGGCTGCCTTCTGACTCTGCTTTGGGTGGGGAGGCTGCTGGTGGAGAAGTGCGACGACGCCTGATCGCTCGGCGATCTGGGGAGTCAGGAGTCCATGTATCATTCACGGTGACACACGGTTCATTCCCATCTCCTATTTCTCTCGCCTTTAAGCAGGCTCGCAGCAACGCCTCCGTTTCCTTCAGGGTGTAAGGGTATGAGAGGGTGATGTTTGCCTCTCATCAATTGCATGGACCTGCTGCTGATTGGTGGACCGCCTACGTGGCCGCCCATCATGACCCTGAGAACATCACTTGGGAAGAGTTCAAGCGTAGCTTCCGCAAACATTACATCCCAAGAGGTGAACTCAAAAACAAGAGAAAGGAGTTTTTGGGACTGCAGCAGGGAAACATGACGGTGAGGGAATACCTCACTAAATTTACTCAACTATCCCGTTATGCCCCACGAGACATAGAGACTGATGAGCAGAAACAAGATTGTTTCGTGGAAGGACTTACCGCGGAGATGCAGTGTGCAATGTCCTCAAATGAGTACGAAAGCTTCCAAAAGATGGTGGACAGAGCATTTGTGGTAGAAAGGAAGCTAAAGGCCTTAGAAAATGAGAATAAGAGGAAGGCCGGGTGGTCACATAAAGCCTCAGGGAGCAACACCCGCCCACGTATGATGCAGCAACCTACGGGGCAGACGATCTGTGCTGCGGTACCCTATTCAGCACCAAGAGGGTACAACCCAAACTACAGGCCTCCCGCGGCACCAGCACAGCCGCAACGTCAGTTTGTGCATCAGCCTCGCCCGCATATCCACCTCGACCAGCAGTGCAAGGACCCCCAAACCAACCCCAAGACAACAAAGGCCAGGCATCTAAGATTGGGGTGCAATGTTTTAGCTGTGGTGAAGTGGGGCACTACGCCCATAAATGCCCAAAGAAGAAGCCTGCGCCGCCACAACAGCAGAATGTAATGAGAGGACGGGTGAACCACGTCACTATGGAGGAAGCACAAGAGGCACCCGACGTGGTAGTTGGTAAGTTTCCTGCCAATTTACACCTTGCAACCCTGCTGTTTGATTCTGGTGCTACCCACTCGTTCATTGCTCAAGGGTTTGTTAAGAAGCATGATCTAGCAACCACACAAATGAACCATAACTCTCCAGGTGGAGGAATAAGGACAAAACAAGTGTGTCCCAAAGTGAACCTAGACATTAATGGGGTAGTATTTACTGCTAACCTCATAGTGATAGATTCACAAGGGATAGATATTATTTTGGGTATGGATTGGTTGACCAAACATAAAGGAATCATCCATTGTTCGACCAGAACAGTGGAACTAACTCACCCTAGTGGCACAAGAGTAAAGTTCATAACGATACACGAGTCTAGGAGGGACATTAAATTAAATCAAGTTGAGGTGAAAGTTGAGGAAATCAGGACTATCAGGGAATATCCAGATGTTTTTCCGGAGGAGTTGCCAGGTATGCCTCCCGACCGTGAAGTGGAATTCGCAATTGAGCTCGTACCGGAAACAGCCCCGATATACAAGAGACCTTATCGGATGGACTCCAAGCAGCTAGAAGAACTCAAGGATCATTTGAGAGAATTGACGGAGAAGGGGTATATTCGCCCTAGTTCCTCACCATGGGGAGCTCCGGTGATATTTGTGCCCAAGAAAGACGGAACCCAAAGGTTATGCGTGGATTACCGTGCTTTGAATGAGGTAACCATCAAGAACAAGTACCCATTGCCTCGCATTGAAGACTTGTTTGATCAGTTGAGGGGAGCTTGTGTGTTCTCGAAAATTGATCTCAGGTCGGGATACCACCAACTCAAGATAAGGCAATCTGATATTCCCAAGACAGCTTTCGTATCTCGGTACGGACTGTATGAATACACTGTCATGCCTTTCGGGCTAACCAATGCCCCGGCATACTTCATGTATCTCATGAACAAGGTATTCATGGAATATCTGGACAAATTTGTGGTGGTTTTCATAGATGACATTCTCGTCTTCTCCAAAGATGAAGAAGAACATGAGAAACATCTAAGGTTGGTGTTGCAGAGGCTGAGAGAACACCAACTATATGCCAAGTTGAGCAAGTGTGAGCTTTGGCTGAAGAGAGTTCCCTTTTTAGGACATATAATCTCGAAGGGAGGAATCTCCGTAGATCCCACCAAAATCGAGGATATCCAGAAGTGGAAGACCTCTGAAAATGTCGGGGAAGTTCAAAGCTTTTTGGGATTGGCTGGGTACTATCGACGGTTTATTGAGGGATTCTCCAAGATCTCGAGACCTCTCACCAAACTGTTGGAGAAGGGAATCACATTCACCTGGACGCCACAGTGCGAGACGAGCTTCCAGGAGCTAAAGAAGAGATTGACAACAGCCCCAGTGTTGGTTATGCCAGATATGCAGAAGAATTTCACAGTGTACTGCGATGCCTCTGGAAACGGGTTGGGATGTGTTCTCATGCAAGAAGGACATGTCGTGGCTTATGCATCCCGGCAGCTTCGGAAGCACGAGAAAAACTATCCTACACATGACCTAGAACTAGCCGCAGTGGTACACGCGTTGAAAATCTGGCGACACTATTTGATGGGGAAGAGGACAGAGATATATACGGATCATAAGAGTTTGAAGTACATTTTCACACAGCCAGATCTCAACCTCAGACAAAGGAGATGGTTAGAGCTAATCAATGACTTTGATGTGGGCATCAACTATCATCCTGGGAAAGCAAACGTCGTGGCCAATGCTTTAAGTCGGAAAGTGCAGGTCAATAAGTTGAGCTTGAAGGACATGCCTGCAGAATTGAAGAATGAGGTTATAAGGCTCAATCTATGCCTTGTGAATAGTGGTGAAGCCATCGCCATGGAAGTGGACTCCACACTAGAGCGAGACATCCGCGAGGGTCGAAAGAAAGACGATAAGATACAAGAGATCAGACAACTCATCAAGGAAAATAAAGCTCCTGGTTTTAGAGAGGATGAACAAGGAACGGTGTGGCACGGGAAAAGAATCTGCGTGCCAGAAGTAAAGGAGATCCGTGAATTGATTATGAAGGAGGCTCATGATTCTGACTATTCCATTCATCCTGGGAGTACGAAGATGTACCAGGACCTCAAGAGCAGGTATTGGTGGTATGGCATGAAGCGAGATGTCGCGGAACATGTTGCTCTATGTGACACATGTCAGTTGGTGAAAGCAGAACATCAACGACCCACGGGATTATTGCAACCACTCAAAGTGCCTGAATGGAAATGGGAAGAAATCGGTATGGATTTCATAGTGGGATTGCCTAGGACCCAATCAGGATATGATTCAATATGGGTCATCATCGACAGGCTAACCAAGGTAGCTCACTTCATCCCTGTGAAGGAAAGCTACAATGGATCCAAATTGGCGGAATTGTACATGTCAAGGATCGTGTGTTACCATGGAGTGCCAAAGAAGATAGTGTCGGACCGAGGGACACAGTTCACCTCGAGGTTTTGGCAGAAGTTGCATGAAACCATGGGAACCCATCTGAACTTCAGCTCTGCCTATCATCCCCAAACTGACGGGCAGACGGAGAGAACCAATCAGATCCTTGAAGATATGTTAAGGGCATGTGCACTCAAAAACAACAGGAGTTGGGACAAGAACTTACCGTATGCGGAGTTTTCCTATAACAACAGCTATCAAGCTAGTATGAAAATGTCACCGTTTGAAGCTTTGTATGGAAGGAAGTGCAGAACTCCCCTATTTTGGAACCAAACAGGAGAAAGTAAAGTGTTTGGTGCAGAAGTGCTACAAGAAGCCGAGGCGAAGGTGAGGGAGATTCGCAACAACTTGAGGATAGCACAGACACGCCAAAAGAGCTATGCCGATGTACGAAGAAGAGAGCTCGTTTTCAACGTGGGAGACTATGTTTATCTCAAGGTGTCCCCTATCAGAGGACTTCGTCGGTTCAAGGTGAAAGGGAAGTTGTCACCTCGATACATCGGACCCTTTCAAGTTTTGGAAAGGAAAGGCGAAGTGGCGTATCAACTAGAGTTACCGGTTCATCTATCGGATGTGCACGATGTATTCCATGTGTCACAACTCAAGAAATGTCTGAGGACGCCTGAAGAGGTGTTACCCATGAATGAAGTGGATGTAGCTGAGGATTTGTCTTATGCCGAGCAACCATACAAGATTTTGGAGACAATGGAATGCCTCACCAGAAATAAAAGAATCCGGATGTGCAAGGTGCAGTGGAAGCATCACTCAGAAGAGGAAGCCACCTGGGAGCGGGAAGATGAGCTCAAGGCACAATTTCCGGAATTGTTTTCTTAGAAACACCAATCTCAAGGACGAGATTTCTTTTAAGGGGGGTAGAGCTGTAACACCCCAAAAATTTTGATTCAAAACCTTAAATCATGTTAAGAGGGGAATTTAAAAATTTTTGGACGTGTTGCATGTTTTGCAAAAATTCAAATTCAAACTGGAATTCAAATTAAACTCAAATCAGAAAAGAAATGGAAAAAGAAAAAGAGAAAACAGAAAAAAAACCGGCCAGTGGGCCGAAACCCACCAGCCGGCCCAACTTACCCCGCGCCAGCCCGCAGCCGCGCGCCCGCGCTCTCTCACACTGACAGGCGGGACCCACCGATCTTCGTCTACCTCGCGCCGCGCCGAACTCCCCCGCGCCCGAATCGAAACCGATCGGGATTTCGATGTAAACCCCGCTGAGTTCTGTTCGTAGCCGACACGAACAGAACTCAGCGGGGTTTACCACTACTGTCACACCCGGTTTTTCCGAAGAACAACCAAGTGAATATCACATGTATGCCAGGATCATTTTCTCATACATGTGATGACAAATAGTGAAGCATCATTTATTACAAGCCAGGTGTCTAATATAAGTAAGTCTTACATAGTAAATGTCTCGATGGACAATAATAAGTTCATCACAAGTAAATAAACTAGCAGCGGAATATTATTCTTGAGGGCTCCATCACAGGCATTGCCCGGGGGTCTCCATGAACCTAGAAACCTTCTTCGGGTCCAAAGTCTTGGTCATTATACACCACCTCATTATCTTGACCTGACCAGCAATATAAACCAACAAATATGCAAGGTTGAGTACCAATGGTACTCAGCAAGTGTGGGAAAATTATATCATGCATGGCTAGAACAAGGAGAGGTTGAACTCATGGTTAAAGCACTATGCAATTAATTCCTATCACCTTAGCATTTTAAGCACCTACATTACTACACTGGTGAAATGGTCCCAAGCTCCCATACCATCATCATAATCAAATAGCCATAACATCATTTCCAATGTTAAGCTCCCCGCTTAACATCCACAACTTCCAAAACCATCACTCCTCTAATCATGAATAAGTCCAAGCCACTCTTGACCGTGAGCACGGCTGTCATGACAGTTTTGACTCTGCAGAGTTTGTACCACTGTACCCACATGTAGTGATTTCATCCCCCGTTGCCAGGTGGACTAAAAGAACCTCCATTATGCCAGTGGCTACGAACCACATTCACACTTCCCAGGTGTGTAGCCAGGAGATCACTACGAAGCCTTTACAAAGGGATTCCCGACGAGCGTGGGCCCACTGAGGTTTCACCCCTAACAGCATACAAGAGGCTCCAACCCCGCTGCAGTGGCCCCCTCTTGAGCCTTGCGGTTCATATGGTAGTCCAGCTGACACCTACTCCCCGCACCATCCAACACACCCATACTACGCCGGGGATACACCTAATTAATTGGCCAAGCTGCCCCATCTCAGCATGTGGTTGGCACTGTAAAGCCGGGTTACATGCTCCATGAACCGGTCCTTAGGATCCAGGCAAGTACTAAACACAAACCCGAGTCTCGTGCACCCAGCACACAACCAAAACATCCAACTTGCCTTGATCCCTACCTCTACGTAACTCACAATATCTCATTCAAGAGTATGGTAAAATAAACTGATGATCTCATATCCCAAACATCCCATTCTAAGCATGGCTAAGCATATGCATAATAATAAATGACATGATAAAATAAATCCCAACCCAAGCTACAAGGAAACAAGGTAATGCAATTCTAGGGAAACTTCCTATCATGGGTTTCATATTTCAATTGACAATGCAAATAATTCTAGCTACACATCCTAGCATAGGATCAAAGTGGTCAAGGACACTTGCCTCCTTCTTGCTGCTCTTGAAATGGGTAGATTTCTACTTTTGTATTCATATTTTATGTTTGTATATATTATATGAGTTTCCAATTTAAACAAATTCCTTATATTCAATTTATACACCTTTTAGCTACCAAGTGTGCATGAAGGGTATTTTTCTTCTCCATATGTGTCTTCAGAATTTCTACCAACCCTAAACTGAACTCTTTGGATTTTAAAAACTCCATTTATCATTTACTAGTTGCTATATTTTCAGATTTATATTCCTATGCATAATTGTGTATTTTATTATGAAATTAGTAATACACATCATCTAAACAGAATAGGTTCTGGTCCTAAATAATTTAATAACATATTTTGACCTTTGCCTCTGTTGTAAACTATTTCATAATTATTTTCCCTATTTTCTAAAAACTATTTATTACTTAAAAATGTGTCCCTAATTATGAATAATAAATTAAACAGATTCAATTCAGTCCAAAATATGTTTTTATCTCACTCCAAAATTTCCTAAACACTTAGAAAGTCTTTAACTTAATTTTGACAATATGTTTGTCCCACTTTTTAATTTTTAAACACTAGTTACATATTCAATTTCCTAAATTAAATACTAAACAGGGCTAAAAAGATAAACTCACCCCATTACAGGGTCTATAATATTATTTTCAAAATTTCCAGGGGTCTAGCTACACTTATCAGAGGTGTTTTTCCTAATTTTTATTAAGTCCAGGGGCTAAAACTGATTTTTAAATGAATTTACATGATTTTCTGGAGTTCCAGGGGCTAGATCAGAAGTTTCCGGGGCTAGCTCTTATTTCTCGAGAACCCCAGGGGGTAGCACGTAAGATTTCCAGTCTTTATAACATGGGGCTGACGTGGACCGTCCGATTTTAAACCGACGGCTGAGATTATAACGCCGAAACGGTACGCGGGGTTTTAAACCCTACCGTGCGATTTAAAATAAACGGCGCACAAGCGGCCACGTCGCTCTGATCGAGCGCGGGCGGCGCTGCCGGCGGCGCACGGCAGCGGGAAGCGGCGATCTCGCTGGAAACTTTCGGATCCTCGAGAATTCTGCCTAGAACTGTGATCTTATGGCATAGATCGGTAGAGGGGAGGTCGGGGATCTCACCTCGGGGGTTTTCTTGAGCTCGGAGGTCCTGGAAGGTGATCGGCGGCGAGGTCCGAGGCAAAACCACGGTGAAGCTCGTAGGCGTTGTGTTTACACCGCAAGTCACCGAGTTTTCTGCACCTGCAAGGTTCCCCGGAGGCGGTGGATCAAGACCAGCGAGTTAGATCCGAGTTTCCGAGCTTAGATCGGCCAGAATTCACCGGAGAAGTCTCGGTTCTCACCGGAGTAAAAATCGGCGATCGCGTGGGAAAAACAGAACGAGGCCAGGGTTTTTATAGACGGGGGAGGGCGGCGGGGTGGTTTAGATCATGTCCGCGTCGGCTACGAACAGAACTCAGCGGGGTTTACGTCGAAATCCCGATCGGTTTCGATTCGG
This sequence comes from Neostapfia colusana, assembly GCA_030760725.1. Lineage (NCBI taxonomy): Eukaryota > Viridiplantae > Streptophyta > Magnoliopsida > Poales > Poaceae > Neostapfia > Neostapfia colusana. The sequence continues at coordinate 38,337,637 of JASWHV010000016.1, forward strand.
GCGCGGGGGAGTTCGGCGCGGCGCGAGGTAGACGAAGATTGGTGGGTCCCGCCTGTCAGTGTGAGAGAGCGCGGGCGCGCGGCTGCGGGCTGGCGCGGGGTAAGTTGGGCCAGCTGGTGGGTTTCGGCCCACTGGCCGGTTTTTTTCTGTTTTCTCTTTTTCTTTTTCCATTTCTTTTCTGATTTGAGTTTAATTTGAATTCCAGTTTGAATTTGAATTTTTGCAAAACATGCAACACGTCCAAAAAATTTTAAATTCCCCTCTTAACATGATTTAAGGTTTTGAATCAAAATTTTTGGGGTGTTACACCCTAGTTTCTTGGTCATCTAAAAAGCAGAACTCCATTGCTCTTTCCACAGCGGAAGCGGAGTATGTTGCGGCCGGTAGTTGTTGTGCGCAACTACTTTGGATGCGACAGACTCTTAGGGACTACGGCTACAATCTAAGTCATATCCCGCTTCTATGCGATAATGAAAGTGCTATAAAAATTGCACACAACCCTGTAGAGCACTCAAGAACTAAGCACATAGATATCCGTCATCACTTTCTTAGAGATCATTCATTAAAAGGTGACATTGCTATTTCACATGTTAGGACTGAAAAATAACTTGCGGATATTTTTACCAAACCATTAGATGAGAAAAGGTTTTGTGAACTAAGAAATGAGCTAAACATTCTTGACTCTTGAAATGTGGCTTGAAACATTGCATACCTGGTTGCAACTTAAAATGTTCCTTTGTATTGTTAAAAATGCTCCTCTTCTCCTTTTCTACTCAGAAAACTATTTTAATAAAGAAATCTTGTGGATTATGACCATTGGTTGATTGCTGATTGCCTACTGGTCGTAATCATCAAGACTATTTGCAAAATTATTGTCCTTGGATCACTATTAATCATCTATATATGTATCAGGTCTGTTGGAAACGGACTAGTCCGATTTTCAACCGGACTAGTCCGGACAGACGAAACTAGTTAGGTCATTTCAAGGGGCTCGGACTAGTCTGCCACATAGACCGGACTAGTCCGGTCCATCGCATATATAAGCCCTTGGCCGGCCGAGACCTCTCCTCACCCCTCATTAGACTTGCTCTCCCTCTCCTCTTCCAAACCCTAGCCCCCAAAGTGATTTTCGGGTTGAACCCTCAAAATCGAGATTTTCTCCGGGGGAAATCCTCCCCTTGACGAGTGGATTCCCTCCTCCGGATTCATCCGGACTGATTTCTACTTCTTCGACGTGGATCTTAAAATCTTGGTAAATTTCTCCCCAAAACCAAATTCTCAACTTTCCTTGTTCTAGCTTGTTTCCTTTGATTCCAAGGGTATACATTGGCCTTAGAGATGTATTCCCACCACTTTTCTACTCTTTTGCATCCTTAGATAGATTTTTTTGATCAAAATGCTAGGGTTCTTATGCCGGGGTGGACTAGTCCGGTTCTCAGGTGCGGACTAGTCCGGTCCCTGTCATCTGAATCCCTACATTACCTTGAATCCTTGATTCATTCTTATCTAATCCGTGAACTCCTTATCAGGCACAATGTCTTCAGGCTCGGATGATAGCTCTTTTCACATTGATGATGACGTTCAACGTGAGAAAGTGAGGAGGGCCAAGGAGAGAGTTATGAAGAAGAGACATGATGTCTATGCTCACTCTCCACCCTCCGACGACAATCTACCTAAGAAGAGGAAAGTCATTGCCAAAAAGCCTCAAAGGAAAGATGTTGCTGAGGGCTCGTCAGGGCCAAAAAGAGTTCTCAATAAAGGGAAGGGACTTGCTAGTGGTCCCCTTGGGCCCTTGAAGATGAAAAACCCTATTCACCGCAACAGGCAGCCTTCAAGTGAGGATTTCACTGGAAAAGGGGGTGAGCTAGCTGATAACTTCAGGAAGATTGAAGTGTATGACCGACCTAAACAATGTTCTGATCCAAGTTTCTGGAGCAACTTCCATGCAGACTACTACGAGCATGTGTACATGAAGATGAAGAACCGTGTAGTAGAGAGTCAATGGCTAAATGTTGGATACCTGAAGTCGAAGAGGTATCCTGCCTTTCGTGAGATGGTGGAGGCCTTAGAGAGGCACAGTCTGACGGACCTGCTATCCTTTGAGTATGACTCGAACAATGAAGTCATTACCCAGTTTTACTCCACTCTCTACTTTGCTCGTGGTGATGGAGACAGTCTTACTTGGATGACTCATGGTTCAAAGTATAGTGTCACTTATGATGAATTTGCTAGGATTCTTCACCTCCAACACACTTTGGATCATGAACTGGTCATCCATAATCTGAAACCCCTGGAGAAGGAAGAGCTTGAGTTTCTCTATGACACAAGGATGCCATATGTTCCTCCCACCATCAAATATCTGAAGCCCTTCTTTGTGGTCCTCAATAGAGTCTTGAGAAAGACTATAGCTCCGAAGGATGGAGATGCAGGAACTATACAAGGGACCTTGAGGACTCTCATGAAGGTCATTAGTGGAAGGAGACCATTCAATGTTTTTGAGTATATCTACAACGACATCGTGAACATCTCAATCACCCCCAATAGGTCCTGTGGATATGCACCGTATATCATGTACATGATTGAGAAAGTGACGGGACTCGAGTTCGTCAAGGATGTCAAGCATGCGGGGTTGAAGCCGCAAAAACCCACCGAGTACACTCTCCCCCCGGCTCCAACTGCCCCGTCCTCTCCACCAGTGGAGAGGAGATCAAAGCAAGCTCATGATGTCACTAGATCTGCAGCTGCTCCTCCTAGGTCTCCACCTGCCCAAGAATCATCCAGTGGCATCCTCAAGGTGCTCTCCTCCATCTTTGCCTGCTGCCGCAAGATCGAAGACAGGCAGCGCAAGGAAAAGCTTGCAAGAAAGAAACATCAACAGTATGTCAATGCCAATATCAAGTCTATCTGTGCAAAGCTTGAGATTGAGCCCTTTGGATCACTGCCCGCCTCCGAGGACTCAGAGGAAGATCCTGCTCTCGTGGATGCCGAAGTTGGTGAAGATGAAGATCAGACTGAGACTGAAGGAGGAGGCAGCGATGAGTGATTCCCCTCAATTTTTCCCTTTTTGGTGCCTTGATGCCAAAGGGGGAGAGATTGAGATTAGATTTGGACTCGAACTATCTAGTATTAGTTATTAAGCTCTTTTGTGATCAAGGACATGTACCTATTTTAAAATCTTGTAATGCACTATTTCTTTTCTTATGTGTGATGCACTATGCTCTAATGCCTACTTATATGTTCACTATTGTTTGTCTTTAATTTATCACATTTTGTTTATCACACACCTGTTAGGCACCCCACCATAAGGTGTGTGCATATGTGAGAAGCTTTTTGTGAATTCTTTATTATTCTCATATGTGCACACCTTATGAAAATCAACTTTTTATTCTCAATTGTGATATCTCAAATAGTTGTCATCAATCACCAAAAGGGGGAGATTGTAAGTGCATCTAGTATATCACTTGTGGGTTTTGGCTAATTGATGACAAACATATGAGATCCTAATGAAACTATTGAGATGATTGCAGGATAAACAAAGTGAAACAGCTCGGTGCACACAAAAAGGTGAAAATGAAGTGGTGTCCAAAAGAAGAATACCTTGATGGAAATTTAGAAGAATTAACTAGAATTTAAGTGTATAGGGTGTGTACGAAAGACACACTCCAAGAGCTCACGACTTTGCGCATGGAAAAGGGTTTTAAAATTATCCAAACTCTTCACAGTGCACCGGACTAGTCCGATCTTGGACCGGACTAGTCCGCCAAACTCTCTGTTCCCTAAACGGACTAGTCCGTGTGCGAACCGGACTAGTCCGCAAGACTTTCTGGAACCTCCTATCTCTGGAGGCCGGACTAGTCCGATCATGGACCGGACTAGTCCGCCAAACTCTCTGTTCCCAAAACGGACTAGTCCTTGTGCACACCAGACTAGTCCGCCAGACTTTCTGGACATCATGATTCACTGTGACCGGACAAGTCCGGACCAGCACCGGACTAGTCCGGTATTAGGTTTAACAACGGTAACTTTTTTGGAAACCCTATAAAAAGAGGTCCTTCGTTTTTTCTCAAGAAATACACGACTAATACTGCAGCAATTACAAACCCTAGCGTCGCCACCTTGTCCAAAGAGCCCAAAACACATCTCCCCACACATCTAAAGTGCAAAAAGATCAAAATCAATTGAACACTTGGATTCGGGATTGGGAGATCGTCGTTCTTTCGTTGTGAGCTCTTGGGGTTTGATCTTTCTACACTCATATTCTGCATTGTACTATTTTCGAGTGTATTTGATCACGTTCTTATTGTAATTCTCGTGGGAGCCCTCAACTTGTGAGGTAGCCCCACAAACTCGGTGATTGCCCGTGATAGTGGAGTCAAGTCGGCCTTTGTGGTGACTTGAAGAGGGAAAGGGGTAGGAACCCGGCTCTGTGTGAGCTTCCTCAACGAGGACGTAGATATCTTGGTGAGATCGAACCTCGGTAAAAATTCGTGTCTTTTGTCTCTCATTTACTTTACATTTTGATACATTAGATCACTAGTTTGCTAATCATCATTTGAGTTTCTTATAAGTTTGCACGTGCATTCATACAATAAACTTAATTTATAAAAGCTGTTGTTCTCATTCCGCTGCTGAAAGATTCAATTTCTGAAACACACTTAATTAACTCACATAATTCAGCACACCGGACTAGTCCGCCCACACAACCGGACTAGTCCGGTCGATCAAGTTTCTGATAACTCTATTAAGTGTGCAGGAATCTTTTAAAGGCCTATTCACCCCCCCTCTAGGCCACATTCAATTACTCAGCTAAGTCGCACCCATACTTGGTCTTGTGGTGGCACTGTTATCCTGGCATGTGCATGCATGAACCGGTCCTTAGATCTACGGCAAGTAAACCACCATCTCATGCTACCTCATTCACAAACCCAGGCTTGCCTAGATCTCCCTCCGATCCACGTTCATTAACATCATCAGTTTCTCATATCATTACGAGTGCAGTTAGCTACACACATCTATCTCGCTTCCCAATCCCATAGACTCAGCGAAGCATAAAACAAAAACCATACCCGACTCATAAACTTCCCTGGCGACAAGGGTGGTTTAACCAAAGCTAGTAAACTCCTATAAAAGGGTTTACCATCATGTTTGACTCAGCACACACACCTTTTCGTAAAACAAAACAGTTTTTCCCAAAACATAGGATCAATATGGTCAAGGAGCACTTGCCTTGTTCTTGCGGTTCCGGTTGTTCTTGGATCCCAAAACCTTGTTGCTGCAGTTCGTCGTAGACAGCTCCCTGAGCTTGTCCTGCTATGTAGGATCACGTGCATACAAGACTCACAGCAATCAATATCATGCACAAACCTTAAACTAGATGCGATGATGCACATGCATGCTATCCTATGATTAGTTTTATTAGATTGGTTTGTGTGTGTTCTTGCATGGCTTGCATGGACAGAGGTATTTGGATCAAAGGTGGACGTGGCGATGATCTTGTCTTTAGATCAACCTGATCATCAAGTGATCTGTCCACGAGAAGGCTTCTGTTCGAAAGGAATCAAAGAACAGATGCAAAGGAAACACAACGATGTCGTAAGGTGGTATTGGAGACCTACCTTACTTCTTCTCGGTCTCGAGGTCCTCCTCAGATCGTTGGGCTTCCTCCGGCGATCTTCTTTGTTGCACTCCGGCGATGGTCTACTCGGCGGGTTGGGACTAGGGCTCTAAGTCGTCGGCTCAGGAGTTGGAAAAGAAGTTTGTGGTTTCGGCCAGGGGTTCTGGGTTCTATTTATAATCGGGAAGAGAAGAGTCCTAATCTGATTGTATACCGAATATGAGTCCTGTTTGAATCTTACAACTTATCTTTAGTTGATTTGGTGCGGTATCATCGTGGAATTCAGGTCGGTTTCTGTTCCAGTATTTCTACGCGTACAGAATCCAAAAACCGTTCCTAGAACTCGTTACCTCCTCGGTGATGAGCTCCGGAGGCTCCACGTTTCCACTAGGTCATGGTCTCTCCCTTTCCGCAGAGACGGGCTCCGGTTGTGTCGCGTGTCAAGTGGGCAAGACTTTCTTCTCCTTCGGAGGTGAGCTCCGCGTGCGCCACGTATCCTGGCGGTCGGGACCTCCTCTCTTACTCGGAGGTGGCTCCGCGCATGCCACGTGTCAGTGCCGGACCTTTCCTCTCTTCTTTCCCCAGAGACGAGCTCTGAGGTTAACACGTGTCCAGCAGCGACGGACCTCTCGGAGATAAGCTTCGGTGGCGACACGTGTTCGATAGAACCGGACCTCTCGGAGGTGAGCTCCGAGATCGACACGTATCCCGCGCGACCACTCCTCTGATTTCCATGATGACTAGCTTCGGGGGTAACACGTGTCCCATAGGACCGGTCGAAGCTCTCCCCTTTTTCGGAGATGAGCCCCGAGCCTGCCACGTAGCCAGCTTAGCGGCGGACCTCTCCCCACTTCGCAGGGATGAGCTCCGAACACGCCACGTGGCCAGCGGGCCGCGGAAGTTGTCTTCGGAGCTTTCTGTGAACTGGATTCGGCTCTTACTGGCTATCTATTTGATTATTTCTCTGTACCCACTTCCTTTAAAATGTTTTCTCTACATGAAATATGAATACATGCAGAAACTAGAGATGAGGGTGTCACAACGACGTATTTTGGTTCGGTGCAGTTCGGTTTTACGGTTATGGGTTAAACGTACCCATCCCTAATCACATGTTCCTAGCGGCTGAGAAGGGTTTTAATATTTTGCAATGGCTCACAAGAGATTCTTACTTTGTTAGGGGCACACGCGCGTCGCTTCAATTCCTTGGGTAACTCCGCTCTCAAGCGATCCTGGTATTGGTTACAATGTATTAAAAAAGTACAATGACAACGTTTACAATGTACTACTACTAGGTAAGGCCCTCTTTGGAATACAGTATCTTCAAAAAGCAAGAACAGAAAAAACTTTTATGCTTAGGAAACTTTGCTATAGAATTTGGATACCCTAATAAAATTTCTATCTTTTATTTGTTCCAAAGGAGGCCTAAGGCAAGTTAGATCTTAGATGAAAATATAGTACATATTAGATATATTAAGTATGTCTGCATTTCCTAAAAAGCTGTTTCGTACGCTACATATATCAAATTAGAATTAAGTAAGAAACAGGGCCCCTAGAATAATTATACAATCAACACGGTTGTACTTTTACCACATCTTTTGGCAATACAACCAATATCACTATACCAAATTCCCCTATTGTAAGTTTGAGCTTGTTAAAAAATAACTTATTTGGAAATTTGATGAAAAATAATGTGTATTTATATCCTAGTTTTAGTTTATTATGAGAAGCGATCAAATTGTAGAAGCATGTTGTTAATATAACTTGTACTTATTTTTGTAAATAAGTTGTACCAAATAAGACCTATATTCTACCTATTTTTAGAGATAATCTAGGACCTACTTGAGCTATTGTCAGGCAGAAAGTCCTGATCCATCACATGAAGTGCATGCCAAAAAGAGATGTAGGCTAGATAGCACTAGGGAATTTTATAAGAGTTCATTTCAAGCTGAAGTCGAGATGGTGGGCTTATGTGCATTCGTGTAATACAATGACAACTAAGATTTTAAGGAGAGTCAATAAATAATCAAATAAAAATAATATATTTTTTCTGTAATCAATGTATAATCTTATAAAAATAAAAACTAACAACAAGCACAAGCGCATGAATATTAACATAGATAAGATGTCTTGCACGTTGAGTGAAAAAGGGTCCTAAATTTTAACTGATTAGAAATTATCATTTCAGATAATTTTAGGACAAATGCAATAACAATTAGTGCAAGTAGTCCACCGAGAGAGTGGAGCATATAGTGAGTGTGGAATCTGGACAGACTTGGATGATGTAGACATGTAGTACTTGTAGTGGCAGCGTGAGTTCACTCTTGTCGATATGATTGTTAGGTAGTCTTACAAGACATGTCAGTATATATTGAGGAGCACAACAAGAACATTCCTCTAGAAGAAGATGAAAGCATGCACTCACTATATTAGACAACCTAAATGCTTCCTAGCTGCTTAGCCATGTGTAGCTAATCCACCACCACCATGTCTTGTCTTCCAGCTTGGCTGGAGTTAGATCTCCTGGATGTCCTCCTATGTATCGATATATTGCATGACTGCAACAGCATCTAGGGCACTTGAAATATTTGATTTGCATAGCATGATGATTGTCGTCATTGTTGTGTTCTAATGACAGTCAAATTTAGTAATTTACCTAATATTGCTATTGCCTCTAGAACACCAAGTATGCTATGGTCCCTCCTATTCTAAATTGCCATTTTTATGAACCGTGTTGATGAAACCTTCAAATTGACCAAAGAAAACTAATCTCTAATCCAAAATTTGGCCAAATTACACAACACATAACAGTGCAACCTCCATATTCTTTGGTGCTTTTCCTTCGTCCTCCAGCAACCTAATCCTTCACAGCTGTTTAAATCGGAAGAAAAAGGGGGATATTTGAGGAACGGACCCCCCATCCGTCCGAATCTGACAGCATTGCTCGGGTTCGCGAGATCCAACCCCGGGGATGGATCCGAACCCTAGAGCTCCCATCCTCCTCGCCTTCGTCGCGTTCCTCGCGTTCGCCGCATCCGTGGTAAGGACCCGACTTAGTCAAAGCTCAGATCTTCTCGTTTCTTTGGATCGGGCCAGTTCATGGGGCCAAGATTATAGCCAAAAGGTTGCTGACCATTCTTGCATTTATTCGTGCAGGCGGCAGCAGCCGAGGACGACGCATCGGGGATCTCGTTGGGCCGTCGCGCTGGGGTGAGGAATCCAGCTCCCGTTGCGCCTCTCTAATTTGTCTCTAAAATTGTCATTTTTAATTTACGGTCTGTTGTGGTCTGTGGCAGGGCTTCTTGCACGGCCTGAAGAAGAATGATGCGGTGCTGGACGGAGATCATGGAGTGGCCCTCGACGAGGTTGGCCCGGGGCTGTTCGACGCGCTCTTCGCCAGCCTCTCTATGATACTAGTCAGCGAGGTATTGCTCAGTGGTGTGCTGGGGAAATGGAATTAGCATGGTTGGTGTTGCTGTCCTGCATTAAGGGAAGGCTTGGCCGTGAGATTTGGGTGTAGGTCTCTGCCATCACCGGCAGTACCAGGGCAGATGCCTGATGGCGAGTGCAATTGATTTTGGATTCTTTTTGTTCTTGTTCTGCTGTAGATTGGAGATGAGACCTTTATCATTGCTGCATTGATGGCGATGCGTCACCCCAAGTCAATTGTGCTGTCTGGTGCCCTCTCTGCACTCTATGTCATGACGGTGAGCACTCAGATTGATGCTTGTCTTTACTGGTTCATATTGCTTATTTCCTACTTAACTAAATTCAGCTGTGGAAGAATTGTACGACTTGGGCTAGAAATAGGGTATTTGACAGTTGAGGTTTATTTTCAATTTGTATTGCATATCTAGGTTCAGATATAAGTTGGAAAATGCTATACGTCTGACTGCTCCTGTCCAATTATGTTATGACTGAAATGGCAAACCAGCCTGCGCATGATTAGTGATATGAAACTACGATTCTGTTGGTCCTTGCTAAGCACTGCCATTGGTGCTGGCAACTCCATCACTGGTTGTAAACCGATAGGATAATTGAGTCGGACGCATAGAAGCTCTTATATAAGTTATATGATGATTATTACCTAGGTTTAGGTGTGCATTGTACACTAATACGATGTGCCATTTGTCACTAAGATTTTCTCTGATGCTAATATATTTTCCTTTTCCCTTCAAGGTTTTGTCAACTGGACTTGGTAGAGTAGTGCCTAACTTGATATCAAGGAAGCTCACCAATAGCTTTGCTACAGGTACTCATTTCTTTAATATCTTGAGTTTTGAGGTAACTCCGCCTATGCCTTTCTAGGTATAGCCGGTTCCAAGCCCGGGTAAAGGAGGAGGGTTGTGATAGGCTTGGCGAGCCAGCATCAAAACCAGCCATTTCTATGGATATGAAAACCCAGTTTGGGTTTCATATCTAGCCTATCTCAACGTGCTTGAGACAAAGGCTTTGTTGTTGTTTGTCTTGAGTTTTGAGGTCTTTGTTCAATGCTAGCTATGCATGCTTTTGTATCTGCACATTGCCATGCTAGCCATCTTGTAATGTACATTTTTGAATGATAAAAAACGAAGTTAGGAATTTATATTTTACACTCCTGATTTAATCATCATCAATATTTTTAAGTCGCCTAATCAACCCTAGTCACCTAAGGAGTGACTAGGATGACTAGGTCGATTAGTCGACCCTAGTTGACCCCTAGTCGATCTCCAAGTCGTACTGATTTTTCTTTAGAAGTTTCTAGTCGATACTATATATATATATATATATATGTATATATATATATATATATAATTCTATGGTAGCAGTAATAGCACATGGATGAAACAGTTCAGAATTCATATCAGACACAAATTACACATAATTCTTCAGTATCATATATAAACAAGATGGAACAGTCAATAAACTATTAGGAGAAAAATATACTCACATTGTAGAATTAGAACTTTAGTCCAGCAACATCAGAACTTTAGGTTCAGCAACATTAGAAACAAAGACGGTAAATTTTTTTGGAAACAGTTCAGATCAGCAACGTTTGAGGCAATAAAAACAGCAATAGCCAAATAAAAGAGACAAACATCAGCAATTGGGTTCAGTTCAGACAATGAAAAAACAGCAATGGCTAAATAAAAGAGACAAACTGCAGCAATTAAGTTTAGCTCAGCAATTAAGTTCAATTCAGACAATAAAAAACAACAACGCTAAATAAAAGAGACAAACAACAGTAATTAAGTTCAGTTCTGATCGCCCTGATCGAATCAAACACCCATCGTGCCCTAGTGGGCGATAAGAACGACTAATCGTGATTAGTCGGACGACTTGAAAACAATGATCATCATGCAAATCTTATGCATTATTTGGGGTAAGGAAAAAGTGTATTGCACTCTTTCGACTATAGTGGATGAGCATAATAGTGTTCTATTAATCTGAACAATTCGAATTATTTATACCTTCATTTTCATTTAGTATTACTGCACTTATAAATCAATTCTTCCAAATAGGATCACGGGATGAAACGGCAATTCATGAATACTAGGATAGATAAACTGTCTTTACGATAAACATCAGTTCAGGTCTTCAGGATGAAATCTCTGCTACTTCGTCACTTGTTCCAAGACGATAAACTGTCTATGTGAACTGAAAAGTTGCTGAACCACTCTGATAATGGATGTGACTAATCATTAACTCACCCATACTAAGCTTGTGCTAATCACTTTACAAATCCAGTGAAACATTTACACATCTATGCATAGGTGTAGATGGCTAGGATAGCTGGTATAGATCCTAGTGGCTAGATTTATCATGTTTGTACATGGATAATTTGTCATACTTATATTTCTGTGTCGTTGCTCATGACATCTTAACTTTTCGTTAACCTGCTAGTTTTGTACCTGTTCTTTGGACTACGTTTGTTGTACATTGCTTGGAAGTCTGACCCAAAGGGATCTCAAAAGAAGGAAATGGAAGAAGTATGTGCTCTTTTTTATTTTTTCTATGTATAGTCTTTGCTTATCCATAGAGTAGCTTATTCAGTGCTTCCGTTGATATCAAATGTTTGAAACTTTGAATATGCCTGGTATGAATTGGACTATTTGTAATGTCATGGCAATTCTGTAATTTATTGATGAAAACAAGGTTTGTGGGAAAAAGATTAGCTAAACTGCATGATTTGAGTGATGTATGATTATAACTACTCTTAATAAACTACAATATATACACATAGAATAAAGGACTACAGATCTTTTGGTTTCTTTTGTACTAATGACCTAATGATGTAACTGCTTGTTTAGGTGGAAGAGAAGCTCGAATCAGGTCAAGGAAGATCAACCATTCGCAAGATCTTTACAAGGTTTTGTACACCGATCTTTTTGGAGGTCAGTTTTCATACCTTATGTACGAAAGCATGCTCAAATTCTTGTATTGTTTGTGCATTGCATCATTCAGTTCTGTATAAAAGATACACTGCATCTATTTTCCCCCCAGAAATCATGGGATCTTTTCTGCTTTATGCACCCCATGCTTCATTTTTCGACAAAATGATGGTCATTAAATATTGGGAACAAACCCGGCGCCGGGTATGAGCCCGGCGTGAACTTGGTGAAACACCTGATTCAAAAAAACATTGGGGATTCTTTTTCATTTTTTCTTTTATTGTGTTCTTGGTTGATAACCTTTGACACACAACTTGCTGACTGTATCACCTTGGAATTTAACGCATATCTTTTTTGCAGGCTTTCATTTTAACCTTTTTAGCTGAATGGGGTGATCGAAGCCAAATAGCAACAATTGCGGTAGGCCACTGCTCAACTTGCCGAAATTCATCTGAAACCCAGTTCGGGTTTCGTATCTAGCCTACCTTAACGTGTTTGAGACAAAGTCTTTGTTGTTATTGTTATGTAGGGGTAAGACAACCCCCAGGTATTTTTTTGTTAAGAATAAGATCTTTTCACGCAGGTTGAGAAAAACCCCAAATCCCTCCCTTACCCTTACACAGTGGCACTGTAGCCTGTGTGGGAGGGACCAACAACCGGTGCTGGTTATTAGACCCGTGCTTTGGTGTGGGATAGTTTTTTTAACCCCATCCTGAACTTTGCTCCCACAGGAGTTAAACCCAGGACATGAGAAGTGCTACCAAGAGTCCTAACCACTAGGCTAAGACCCTTTTCATCCGAAATTCATTTATATATCTAACATTCTAAATTTTTTATCATTATATGTCACAATTTTGCCAGGCAGCTAGAAGCTGTCCTGGTCACCGCGTGTAACACACGCTGCTCGCATCAGGGGTTCGATCCCTGGCGTGAGCTTGGGTGAAAAAAAAATTCGATTAAAAAAATATGTCATATTTTCTATTTAGGGCTGTGGCACTTGAAGTTGCCTGTCCTTGAGTCAGACTGTATCTTACTAGTTATTATGTCCTCTTGTCACTCTGCAGCTGGCAACCCACAAGAATGCAATTGGAGTTGCAGTTGGAGCATCATTGGGGCACACAGTCTGCACTTCTCTTGCAGTGGTAGGAGGGAGCATGTTGGCATCCAAGATTTCACAACGTACAGTTGCAACAATAGGAGGGATCCTCTTCTTAGGGTTTTCTGTTTCATCATACTTCTACCCTCCATTATGATGTAAGGTACAAGCGTCTCCTACTTGGATCGCGGCCTTCAATCATGTCACTTGTTAAATGAAACATAGTATCACCCTGAGCTGCACAGAAACAAGAAAGATAGTTTAATTTAAATTCATTCAATATCACTTGAGTGCAGTGTTTAAAATGCGTCGTCTAGTCAGCGCCTAGGCGTCCAGGTGCTCCGATCTGGACGCCATGGCTACTCGACTTGCCTGGCCAGGTGCTCCGATCTGGACGCCATGGCTGCTCGATTTGCCTGGCCGATGCCTAGCCACCGCAGCCTCATAGGCTGCCGCCTCCCTGGTCGTCCACCTCCCTGGCCGGTCACCTAGGCGCCTTTGGCGTCCAGACTCTGTTTTAAAACACTGCTTGAGTTATGAAATCTAATCCATGTATAGTCCTTATAGAACGACACTGTTCTCAGCCATGCTTTCTTGATTTTATCTGTATGTATAAGCTGTCTTGTTGAGAGCACGACTGTTTTGTTTCTGGTTGTATCGGGAGTAGAATTTATAAAATTATAATAGATGCTATTCGTAGTTCTCATACAAGAAAAAAGTTACTCCGCTATCATTTTGCTTATATATAACATTATATGGTAATTTATTTCTACTAAGCTGAAAGGTGTTAAAATTGTATGCTTCATTTTGGGCATCTTTGCTGAAAAGCTCAGCTCCCTTATGGGCTTCTCGAAGGTGCTGGCTTGAGCTTCTTGAGCAATTGAGATTATTGTGAAATTGAATGATACATGTCGGTGCACTGAAAAGCTTGACCGAAGTAGCTGGTAGTCATATTGGAGCAGGTATTAGGTTGTTTGTCTTTTAGATGTTATTGGTATCGGATTACACTGGATATCATCGAAGCAGAAGTTTATTGGATGCCAAATCTGTCTAGATGTACCGGTACCCACCTGGTCAATGCTGCTCTGTTTCTTCTTTGGCCGTGTCATGGTCCTTGAATCTACCTGTTACGATGCTGCTATAAATTCCTTCAATCATGTTCTCCTGTCATGTTAGCATTGTTTTGTTATCTCTCAGGTGCAGGATTGGTGATCTAGAGTCTGATAACACCACACGTTCAATTTTCAATTCTGTAATTCTTGTTAGAATCCTGTGACATTCATGTCCTCCAAATTAGGCCATAACTGTCCATTATTCATGAGGGTGTGACGGTTGAGTCCTCTGGGTACGATGCCCTCAATCATGATGTGGAGGATGATATAACATGGAGATGGACAAGTGCAGGAACTTATTTGGCAAAATCTGCATACGAGTCACAATTTGAAAGAGCAAAAATACCTTTTCACACTAAACATCTTTGGGCAGTGACGGCGGAAACTAAGGTCACCTTTTTCAGATAGATAACATTGCACTAACGGCAGATAATTTAGAAAAAAAAAAGAGGATGGTATAATGGGGTGATACGCTCGTTATGTTTGCAGGAGGCAGAAACAGTAGCACATCTGCTCTTGATGTGTCCCTTTGCTAAGGAAACCTTAAAGAGGAAACCTTAAGGGATATAGCAAACTGGTATAATTTCATAGAGCAGATAGATACCTCGTTAATACTAACATCAAGGCCTTCCTCATGGCTATAAGCATTTAAAGAAACAATACCAAAAGAAAGGCGGAAAAAGACTCTAGATGCGGTGCTCTATACTTGGTGGAATATATGGAAAAAATAGAAGATTTTTTCAAAGAGTGGAGAAACAGCCTCCTGCAGTAGCTCTTCTGATCAAGGAGGAATTTGATTGGTTCCTTATGGCTAGAATAACCTAACCTGAAGAAGTCTAAACTCCATTTGGAGTCCAAGTTGTAGCGTATTGTTGGTGTATAACAGAAGTTGTACACCTCTTTTTAGTTCCTTCCTTTCAAGGTGTTGTAATGTTAATCTCAATTTTATAGTTTCTGAACTTTATTCCTTCTTTAATGAAAATGGAAGCTAGTCTGCCAAATTACTTAAAAAGAACTTCTTAGCTCTGATGCTGAGACAGTTTGATACCTACATACCCTCTCTTTCTCCCTCCACATTAGGTGTAGTGAATAATGACTGGTCGTACCATACCGTCATAAGCCATGCAGGAGCTTAGCTTAAATGGCAAGGCAATCAAGTCAAGCTTTCTTGAAAACAAGATACTATCTCCTTTTTTGCTGGTGTGCCATCGGAAATTCTGTAGGCAGAAATCACATGATGTGATCGAACTGTTACAGGAAGAATGGATATTTTCAAGGTAAGTGGCCCATATTGGGACAAACATAGTGATATGTGCCAATTCCAAATGTGACGATTTGTGCAACTTTATATTCTACCAGCAAGAATGTTTTGCATAATTGCATCTATCTTAAGAACGTTCTTGAAAAATATTCGTTTTTATGTTGTGCTGAAACAAAAATAATAGTTTTCTCACAGTGACTATGATGCAAACTACATGATTCTCATCCTATGGTCACTATTTTTTCACTTAATCCCTTCTATCTGACAATTGTTTTCACACTTATTTCTTTCAATGTGTTGCTAGGTACAGGTGGTTAAATGAAAACATGAGTGGCCCTAGCATAGAGTAGCATAGAGATCGTGTGTTTTAGTAGTGTTTTTTTATGATTGTATCAAAGATTTGTTTACATTCTAGTTGTCCTCGTCATTAAATATTATTTTGCTCTTTGTTGAGCCATTAATGAGGTATAGTATAGTATATTTTTAGCTAAATTAAATTAGATTCCCAGTGTGTATTTTAATTGGAAGGTGTATAAAGCAAGAGAATTTATGAAGTGCTTTCCCTATGCCTATTCTGATCATAATTACATTCACCTAGATACAATCTATTGTTGTAAATTACCAAAACGACTGTCAATAGCATGTTAATGGAAGAGGGACCAGAATAACAAAGATATGTACCAACGATATTTTTGTGGAAGAGCGACTAGGCTATATATATTGTTTAAAACAGGAATTTTGAACCATTTCTACTGAAATTGCACTGATTCGTGAAAAAAAACTAGCGAAATCAAAACACCAGACGTAACCTAGACGCCATAACTATATCCTCTTTAGAAGTTTCTGAGAGCGAGAAAAAAGCAGATAAAATGCACTCCCGCTTGAGATAAGATTATGCCAATCATCACACAAGTGCAAAGCCGTGACTGGGCACCGAGCAGAGACTTGGGAGGACGGCAAGGCTACGTACCACAGCCGTGAGTCACTGATAACCAACTCATGTCTGCAGCAACCTTTTGCATATAACCACCATAATCACCTCCATTCTTTGACTGCCTTCCCTTGCACTCCACACTTCTCTCTCTCCATACTTAACACTGTGAGCGACCAACCTGAGGCACTCACAATCGCAGCACTTTGCCCCTGCCTCGCCATCTTCAAGCATGACACCGATCAGCGAGCAGCAGCCTACGGAGCATGATGCACAAGCTGCAGCTATGACAAGCTACGACGCTCCATTTCCAAGTAATTCTATTTCATCAAACTTCTGATCCGAAATTTTGCTGCGCTGGATACTAACAGTATACTAAGTCACTCCTACAACAAGCAGCTGTGAGACTGTCATCCGTTAGTAATAATAACTCTATATTCTCATTCCTTACATTGACTTTACCCTTCTGTTTTTTTTTTGAAAACGCATTACCCTTCTGTTTCTTGATGGCAGATGAGGAAGCTGCGACTGGAGAGGCGACCAACGCAGACCAGGAACGACAACAGGCGGCGAAGCGAGAGCGAGCAGACTTCCTTGCAGGGATCAGGAAGCTCATCAAGAGCTTCAAGAGTCTGTCCCACATTTTCGAGATGTATAAGGACCACGACGATGAGGACGAGAGCATGGACACAAGCATCGAGATCGGGTTCCCTACCGATGTGCAGCACGTGGCGCACATCGGCCTGGATGGGTCCACCAGCATGTCGAGCCTGAGGGGATTAGAGGGGGCGAGGGAGCTGTTCTCCCTCTCCAACCTCACCACCCTTGAACAGTTTGAGCTCGCCATGGCCTCTCTGGCGGCTCCTAGCAAGGAACACAATGGGGTGTTAGATAGAGTTTCTCCTAATTAGTCAAATTAGGGTGTTATGTTGTGTTTGCGATTATGGAGGGTTTCTTGCTTTTTGTTCCTTTTCCTTTTTCTTGCCTTCTTTCCAAAAAAATGTTTTGTTTTGTGCCATGTGGTATTTTTAAGTGGAGCTCAACGGTATTCCTTAGCTCTTTTTTTTGTCTGTGCAGTTGTTTAGTTCATCGTTCTCGTTTATGCGGCTGTTAAGTTCATTATTGAACGGTGAGTATAAATGGGTATTCTGAAAATTTTAGTACCAAATGTCATGCTTAGCTAATTGACACAGTTTATTAGAAAAGTAAGTATTTTGTTGCTGTATGTGTATGCACTATTTTATAAGACTGTTCCGATTATTTCCATATTATTACTGCTAATTTTAAGAGGGATTATTTGAAAATATTTGAAAGGCGGACCTGGCGCAGTGGTAGTGTGTGTCATGAGGTCTTGGATTCGAACCTCCCTCTCTGCAAAAACAGGGGTAAGGCTGTGTAGAAATAACCCTTCCTTAGACTCTATAATATGTGGGGGCATTCGACACTGGGTACACCTTTTTTATTTAGAAATATTTATACTTAAATGTATGATTGGAAGAAAAATAATCCTACATGTCGGTACCCTCAATACCGGGTACCCCGCGCACAGGGAGAAACCACCTAAGGACCTCGCCCCCTCCGCAGGGGCGAGCTCCGAAGGCACCATGCGTCCGGCAGGGCCGGAGCTCTCCTCTCCTCAGAGGATAGCTCCGGGCCTGCCACGTGGCCCAGAAGGCCGGACCTCGCCCCCTCCGCCGGGGCGAGCTCTGAAGGAGCCACGTGTCCAGTAGGGCCGGAGCTTCCCTCCCCTCGGAGGATGGCTCCGGGCCTGCCACGTGGCCTAGAAGGCCAGACCTTGCCCCCTCCGCGGGGGTGAGCTCCGAAGGCGCCATGTGTCCAGCAGGGCTGGACCTCCCTCTCCTCAGAGGAAAGCTCCGGACCCGCCACGTGGCCAACTGAGCATGACCTCCCCCCGCGTCGACGAGGGCCAATGAGACTATTATACGAGTTTTCTGAGGAGCAACATGAGACTTTCTTTTCCGTTGGTTTTTCTATTTTCTAACGAAAGTCTTAATTAATATGCAGGATAGGATAATATTAGACAAATGGTTGGTTTTGTTCAATACTTAGGTAGGGCTGACTACGCCACCTCAGAGCTCCGGAGGCTCCACGTGTCCTGCGGGGCCGGACCTCCCTCTCCTCAGAGGAGAGCTCCGAGCCCGCCATGTGGCCAGCAGCAGTCGGACCTCCCCCTCCGCGGGAGAGCTCCGAGGGCTCCACATGTCCCGCGGGACCGGACCTCCCTCTCCTCAGAGGAGAGCTCCGGGCCCGCCACGTGGCCAGCAGAGCAACGCTGCCTGCCCCCGCGCGGTAGGAAGCAAGAGTAAAGACGCACCATACTTTGTCCGTACAAGGTATTCAAGGCCCGCGCCTTCCCAAGGCGCGGAGACGCGGAGCCCGCCTCTGTCAGGTGCCGTTGCGCCTAGTCACATCGCAGACTGGCGCGCCGTGTCAGAGCCTGCCCGCCAATAAACGCAGCGACAAGACATCCCCTACCGCCCCCGCCATCATCAACCACTACGACTAGCTTGCGGCATGGGCGGCAGACCGAAGACTCGGAAGCCTTCGCCAGAGACAACCACCGGCATAACTGCAGATACGGTAGATGGCAGGCAATCTCCCCGGGACCACCTGTCGGGTCCTGGGCCCACCTTGTAAGTCGCTGGAGCCTTGGACTATAAAAGGCTCGGGTAGGCAACGTTAGCAAGGGTTCGAACTCTGTGAACTTGCACTCTATACATTACTCATCCTCAAGCTCAGGACTCCGGTTCTGAGCAGCAAGCAATACAGCGAGCACCTCTGCTCACCGTGGACGTAGGGTTTTACGCTCCGGCGGCCTGAACCACATAAAACTCCGCATGTCAAGCTTCTCCCTCACTCGTCCCTAACGCTGAAGCTCTCCGCAAGTTTCTAGCCCCTCCGAAAAAGAACCTCCGCGGGCTGCCCAGAGCAAGTCCGGGGGAAGTGTCGACCACACACTTTGACATTTGGCGTGCCAGGAAGGGGCTTTTCCCTTGCGCGACGAGCTTCTGCCGGTGAAGATGACGAAGCTTCCTTCAGCGGCAAGCTCTCCTCCCCCACGTTCACGACGAACGGTGACTAGCGGGGACTACGTCTCGACACACTCTGGACAGATTGTGTCGGCGCAAGCTGGAAGCCAGCAGCCGACTCCAGCAACACGAACTCCATCAACCTCATGGTCTACCGCGGCGCAGAGTGCCGCTCAAGGAAGCGCGCTAGTCGCCGCAGAAGTGCTCCTGGACAATCCGCCTGCTGAAGAAGCCCTCCAGGAGGCCACCCAGCAGTGGATCCGCAACGTCAACGACCTCGACGCTGCTGCCGTCAATCCTCCGCTCCAGATCGCGCGGTTCTGGCAGACGCCCTGGCGCCACCGGTCCGTGCATGGGAGCCCAAGACAGGCGCTCTGACGCTACCCCAGTAAGTTCACCATGCTTACTTAGGTGTTTATTTAAATTACACATTAATTTATACGATCACCTCCCCACGCTCTAGACAGTGTACATCCATTGTACACTCGGTTCCTCTTTCCTGCTCTCACGCATAATCGATATTTGCCATCCTGCCGAAGGCGGTAGTGCTTGGGGTACCTGCCAGAGGCCCGGGGGCCTTTTGGACCTCCCCCTGTAAGGGTACTGTAACGCCAGTTGGTCTCCTCCAGGAAAAGACCTACGCCAGACCGGGGGGTCAGGAGCCTTGCTTTGCCCGGTCCTGCACCCAAAGCATGCACACTCTGCCCCCAGCGCTACGGTCTGAGTACTAGGGTGCCGGGCGGTTACACCCTGACTAGGGCTGGGGGCCAGACCTCCGGGACCAAGTGCACTGGATTACCCAAGCCCCATATTCCGGCCCAGGACAGTAAGCCAAATGAGACTAAGGGACAGGAAAGGGAGGGCCCCTGAGCAGCGTCGGACCTCACCCCCTCAGCAGGGGTGAGCTCCGAAGCCGGACCGTGTGCCCTACATTGGGCTAAGATCCGATGTTGGACGACACCCCTATCGTAGAGGCGATCTCCGAAGCCGGTCGCCACCCCCCAGGGGTGAACACCGAAGCCGGACCGTGTGCCCTACACTGGGCTAAGGTCCGATGCCGGACGACACCTCTATCGTAGGGGCGATCTCCGAAGCTGGTCGCCACCCCCAGGGGTGAACACTGAAACCGGACCGTGTGCCCTACACTGGGTTAAGGTCCGATGCCGGATGACACCCCTATCGCAGGGGCGATCTCCGAAGTCGGTCGCCACCCCCCAGGGGTGAACACCGAAGCCGGACCGTGCGCCCTACACTGGGCTAACGTCCGATGCCGGACGACACCCCTATCCAGGGGCGATCTCCGAAGCTGGTTGCCACCCCCTAGGGGTGAACACCGAAGCCGGACCATGTGCCCTACACTAGGCTAAGGTCCGAAGCCGGACGACACCCCTATCGCAGGGGCGATCTCCGAAGCCGGTCGCCACCCCGTCAGCAGGGGTGAACACCGAAGTCGGACCGTGTGCCCTACACTGGGCTAAGGTCCGAAGCCGGACGACACCCCTATCGCAGGGGCGATCTCTGAAGCCGGTCGCCACCCCCAGGGGTGAACACCGAAGCCAGACCGTGCGCCCTACACTAGGCTAAGGTCAGATGCCGGACGACACCCCTATCTCAGGGGCGATCTCCGAAGCCGGTCGCCACCCCCCAGGGGTGAACACCGAAGCCGGGCCGTGTGCCCTACACTGGGCTAAGGTCCGATGCCGGACGACACCCCGATCGCAGGGGCGATCTCCGAAGCCAGTCGCCACCCCCAGGGGTGAACACCGAAGCCGGGCCGTGTGCCCTACACTGGGCTAAGGTCCGATGCCGGACGACACCCCTATCATAGGGGCGATCTCCGAAGCCGGTCGCCACCCCCAGGGGTGAACACCAAAGCCGGGCCGTGTGCCCTACACTGGGCTAAGGTCCGATGCCGGATGACACCCCTATCGTAGGGGCGATCTCCGAAGCCGGTCGCCACCCCGCCAGCAGGGGTGAACACCGAAGTCGGACCTTGCGCCCTACACTGGGCTGAGCTATGAAGACGCACATCACCCCTCCGCAGGGGTGAGCCCTGATGCCGGACCTCACGCCCTCCGTGGGGCTGAGCTCTGATGACTTCCGGACCTCCGCCCCCACAACTGGGCCGAGCTCCGAGGCCAGCCCTCGCCCTCCTTTCAAAGGTGAGCCCTTAAGCCAAACCTCACGCCCTCCGTGGGCCTGAGCTCCGATGACTTCCGGACCTCTGCCCCCACAACTGGGCCGAGCTCCGAGGCCAGCCCTCGCCGTCCTTTCAGAGGCGAGCCCTGATGCCGGACCTCACGCCCTCCGTGGGCCTGAGCTCCGATGACTTCCGGACCTCCGCCCCCACAGCTGGGCCGAGCTCGGATGCCAGCCCTCGCCCTCCTTTCAGAGGCGAGCCCTGATGCCGGACCTCACGCCCTCCGTGGGCCTGAGCTCCGATGACTTCTAGACCTCCGCCCCCACAGATGGGCCGAGCTCCAAGGCCAGCCCTCGCCCTTCTTTCAGAGGCGAGCCCTGATGCCGGACCTCACGCCTCCGTGGGCTTGAGCTCCGATGACTTCCGAACCTCCGCCCGCACAGCTAGCCCGAGCTCCGATGCCAGCCCTCGCCCTCCTTTCAAAGGCGAGCCCTGATGCCGGACCTCACGCCCTCCGTGGGCCTGAGCTCCGATGACTTCCGGACCTCCGCCCCCACAGCTGGGCCGAGCTCCGAGGCCAGCCCTCGCCCTCCTTTCAGAGGCGAGCCCTGATGCCGGACCTCACGCCCTTCGTGGGCCTGAGCTCCGATGACTTCCGGACCTCCGCCCCCACAGCTGGGCCGAGCTCCGAGGCCAGCCCTCGCCCTCCTTTCAGAGGCGAGCCCTGATGCAGGACCTCACGCCCTTCGTGAGCCTGAGCTCCGATGACTTCCGAACCTCCGCCCCCCACAGCTGGGCCGAGCTCCGATGCCAGCCCTCGCCCTCCTTTCAGAGGCGAGCCCTGATGCCGGACCTCATGCCCTTCGTGGGCCTGAGCTCTGATGACTTCTGGACCTCCGCCCGCTCAGCAGTGCTGAGCTCCGATGCCAGGGTCACCCTCTCCTCAGAAGCTGAACTCCGAAGCCGTCGAGACCCTATTAGCACAGGGAATACTCAAGACAAGGAAGTGCATGGAAAGAAGAAGGCCCCACCCCGGGATCGTTACCTCCCCCGAGGTGGGCCTGGGGGCCACTGTCGGTACCGTCAATACCGGGTACCCCCGCGCACAGGGAGAAACCGCCTAAGGACCTCGCCCCCTCCGCAGGGGCGAGCTCCGAAGGCACCACGCGTCTGGCAGAGCCGGAGCTCTCCTCTCCTCAGAGGATAGCTCCGGGCCTGCCACGTGACCCAGAAGGCCGGACCTCGCCCCCTCCGCCGGGGTGAGCTCCGAAGGAGCCACGTGTCCAGTAGTGTCGGAGCTTCCCTCCCCTCAGAGGATGGCTCCGGGCCTGCCACGTGGCCTAGAAGGCCAGACCTCGCCCCCTCCGTGGGGGTGAGCTCCGAAGGCGCCATGTGTCCAGCGGGGCCGGACCTCCCTCTCCTCAGAGGAAAGCTCCGGACCCGCCACGTGGCCAACTGAGCCGGACCTCCCCCCTCCGCGGGGAGAGCTCCGGAGGCTCCACGTGTCCTGCGGGGCCAGACCTCCCTCTCCTCAGAGGAGAGCTCCGGGCCCGCCACATGGCCAGCAGCACTCGGACCTCCCCCCTCCGCGGGGAGAGCTCCGAGGGCTCCACGTGTCTCGCGGGGCCGGACCTCCCTCTCCTCAGAGGAGAGCTCCGGGCCCGCCACGTGGCCAGTAGAGCAACGCTGCCTGCCCCCGCGCGGTAGGCAGCAAGAGTAAAGACGCGCCATACCTTGCCCGTACAAGGTATTCAAGGCCCACGCCTTCCCAAGGCGCGGAGACGCGGAGTACGCCTCTGTCAGGTGCCGTTGCGTCCAGTCACATCGCAGACTGGCGCGCCGTGTCAGAGCCTGCCCGCCAATAAACGCAGCGACAAGACATCCCCTGCCGCCCCCGCCATCATCAACCACTATGACTAGCTTGCGGCATGGGCAGGGTGGGAGACCGAAGACTCGGAAGCCTTCGCCAGAGACAACCACCGGCATAACTGCAGATACGGTAGATGGCAGGCAATCTCCCCGGGACCACCTGTCGGGTCCCGGGCCCACCTTGTAAGCCGCTCGAGCCTTGGACTATAAAAGGCTCGGGTAGGCAACGTTAGCAAGGGTTCGAACTCTATGAACTCACACTCTAGACATTACTCACCCTCAAGCTCAGGACTCCGGTTCTGAGCAGCAAGCAATACAGCGAGCACCTCTGCTCAACGTGGACGTAGGGTTTTACGCTCCGGCGGCCTGAACCACGTAAAACTCCCCGTGTCAAGCTTCTCTCTCACTCGTCCCTAGCGCTGAAGCTCTCCGCAAATGTCTAGCCCCTCCAAAAAAGAACCTCCGCGGGCTGCTCAGAGCAGGTCCGGGAGAAGTGTCGACCACACACTTCGACACTACATATTTGTTAGAAAAAAGTCATATATTTGTCCCATCATGAATGAGAGACTGTTCTTTTACTTTCACAGACCTATATTTGCCCCATCAGAATAAGTCATACAAATCTGTTGGAGTTCATTAAACTGCTCCTATTATTCCTATTTATTTCTAAAAAATCATAGCTTTTTTTGCGAATACAATAGGAAAGTCAGTTATAAGCTCTCCTATTTTGCACTTTAATCCTTCATGCACTATCTGCATCTTCTAAAAATGGCAATATACATCTAGTTTTCTGAATGTTAACATAACCACGTACTAATCAGAGCAAAACATCTAGTTCTCAGTCCCGTAAAGATGGTATGCAATCACATGCAACAACAAATAGGGATGACAATCCCACCCGTGGAACTCCACCGTCCTCACCACCTGCTTCACGTCTCGCCGCGCCACCGCCCTGAGCTTCTGGATTTCCTGCTGGCGGACGGCCTTCTTAGCAGCAGCGATAAGCTCGCTCATGGACTTCTTGGGCGGCGTTAGGAGCGACAGTGCAGCTGTCGTCGGGATGCTCCTCGGCGGTCTCTGGCTGATGGCAGTTGTGCTCACGGACTCCCAACTTTGTGCAGGGCCGGCCCTGGGGCAGTGTCCAAGGGGCGACTACCCTGGGCCCCTAAAAACTAGGGGCCCCATTTGGATTGGTCCTATATATCATGTCGCATAACTATACAAATGAACGTGATAACTAACAAAAAATTAATTAACTATGAATAAAAATCACTAGAAAAGTAAATTTAGATTTAGCACAATCTAACTTAGAATCAGGGGTTCCTAAAAATACCATTGCCGTGTAGAGGCAAAGCAGCTTCACGTCGCCTCTCATGTACACTCTCAAACTGAACGTCAATAATTGAATATGATATCGTACTCCCGTATGTTTGATGTTATTAACGTGATCCGATCTTGAATTCTTATTTGCCTGTTGCAGGAATTGTGAACCGATCTCGTATTTTTATCTCCCATAACACCACTAGAGTGCTCATATTCTTGTATTATCAAAACTCTAGGTTTGTACACCAACAATCCAACACTCGGTCCCTCATGCCTTCCCTAATCTTTATGTAATTATTAAGATTGATCTAAATATATTTCTAGACTAACTGATTATCTTATTTTTTCTCATCTAAGTACGTACTAATTAACCAAACTTAATTGAGTGATAGTTCTTATATTATTAGACAAGTTTTAAATATTAACAATTTCTTTTAAATTAATAAATTAATAGTAACGAGGTTTGATAACATAATTACATTTAATATATTAACGAGGGCCCTTATTTTTTATTCGCCCTTTGCCGCTATGCCAATGCGCTTGGGCGGTGCAGAGAGCCCTCTAGGCGGGATGCTCTTCAAAGCAGCTTTCGACGGGATGCACTTCCATGCAACTCTCCGCGGGGTGCTCGGCACGATGCTCATCGGCGTAGGTTTCGGCGGGATGCTCTTCGACGCAGCTCTCGGGGCGATGCTCGTCGGCATAGGGCTCGGCGGGATGCTCTTCGATGCAGCTCTCGGCGCAACGGCCGTCGGCGGGATGCTCTTCGATGCATCACTCGACAGGATGCTTCTTGGCGCTGCCTGCCCCATGACCCCTTCCTTGCTCTGCGACGGGCCTCCACCTCACGCAGCGGCCTACCTCTAGGATACGCGCCGACATGATCCTTGATGACACGGAGGGCGTGAACATCGATCTCCATCACCCCCCCCCCCCCCCCCCCCCCCCCCCCCCCCCCCCCGCAAGGGCGCCTGGCCCCGTTATGGCGGTGGAAGGGAATCAAGCAGGCGATTGACGCCACCCGTCTCTGTCGACGCCACCGTCGCCTTCACCGCGGCCGCGCCGGCATCTTCCGCCGCTGCGCGGCGGCGCTTCGTCGGTGGCTCATCGTTGCGGCAGGACCCGGGCCGCTTCGGTCCCGTCGCGGCGGCGGTGGAGCTCCCGACACGGGCGGGGTCGAGTCGGCGGCGGGGAGCGCATGTTGCACGAGAGGCGGCGTCCCCACGCAGCGAGAGCCGAGAGGACGGGAGCGCCCTCACGCCCATGGTCGCGTGGAACTCGAGGCGCAAGGATTTTGGTATGGCGGCGGCACGAAAACTAGGGCAAGTGATGTGCCGTTGTGGGAGCGGAGTAATTCAATGCGTGGGCCTTGTCCCCAGTTTAAGCTAAATGCTCGGGTTGCTCGACGTGAGATGCACGCAAGTCATCGCCATAACTATATAATTACGCCAGCGAAGGGATATCTGTAATACTCAAATTCTCCTGTATGGATTCTTTTGTGTGCTGCAGGTGACCGGTATTTTCCAGTCGATACATCAACATCTTACGTACTTTTGAGACATACACTAGCAAAACACGGTTCCATCTGAAATCTGCTTTAGATAGAACATTGTTGGAAATTATATGAGAATCCCTTTGTGCTAATTAGCTTCAACGAAAGAAACTACAGTGGCTAGAGGCAGCAGATAGAGATCCCTTTGTGCTAGCTTTTGAGTCATTTCAAGCCCAAAGGTAACATTTTGCAAACCCTTCAAGGCTCGTCGGTCCCCATACATGACAGTTGGATGTAAATAGTGTGCTTACTCTAGTTATCGGATGAAGCAATGATACTGAAATACTTGACGAAGCCAAGGTAGAAACCTACAGTACCAAAATAACTCCTCACCTTGTGATGGTTTGAGGCACCTGCTAGCTCTTAATAGCTTTGATTTTCATCTCACCCATCTCATTTCTCTTTGCAGTAACAACATAGCCATGAAAAGAAACTCATATTTCGTGCAAAAGGCACACTTCTTAATGTTACCAAATAAACATGTATATTAAAAACATCATGTAAATTGTCCATATGTTTATACATTAACTTTCTATAAATCGAGATATCATCAGAGTAAACCATTGCTAAATTTTGAATAAAAGCTCTTAAAACCTTATTCATCAGACAATGAAAGTACTAGGTGCATTAGTTGAAACAACTTTGTTATTTCAAAGTTGTCTTCCATTCAGCTACTGGTTTTATTCTAATTTGGTGGCAACCACTACGTAAGTCAATCTTAGTGAAAATTATAGAACCATATAACTCAACAAGTATGTCGTTCAAAGGGATAGGATGACGATGCCTTATAGTAATACTATTAATGGCTATACAATCGACACACATACGCCAAGAACCATTTTTCCTAGGAACTAAAAATACCGGAATGGCACAAAAATAAGATTTTCACATACATACCTGTGATAAAAATGTCTTAAACTTGTCACTAAATTTGCTTAGTTTCCTCAGAGTTAGTATTATGTGCAGTATGGTTTGATAAAGTTGCACCTGAAATCAAATAAATTTGATGCACTATACCTCAGATGTGGAAGTCCCAATTGGAAAATAATCTCATACTCCTAAAAAAGTTTAGCAACAGAAGGGGACAAATAGATAGCCACTACAAGAAACACGGCCATTTACAATGGCCAAAATCATCGTAATTAAAGCAAAAGCCATCGTAAATTACTTAATTATGATGGTTGTGGCTTATTTACGAGGGAGGGCAGCCGACCGTCACAAGTCTGTAGTCGTAAATAACAATATTTACGACGGTCATCGTCATAAATAAGTTATTTACGACAGCCTAGACCGATCATCGTAACTTATGGAGACGTGCCAGCTGGCACCCTCTGTAAGCTTATTTACGATGGTCAGGAACATGCCGTCGTAAATAAATTAGGCTTATTTACGACGGCCAGCTCAAGACCGTCATAACTTAGGCTTATTTACAACTGCCACCTCTAGGCCATCGTAAATAAGAGATTTCATTTAAAAATAGGAAAATGCTAACTTGGTACGATGACCATCTCACACGCAGATACAAAAAATAGATATATAACATCACATGCAGTTCACATTACAATAGTTTTGAATATAAGACACGACACTACACACTCCACATTAGCCTTCTTTTATTCATATGCTTGGGTGAAACTTTTGTTGTTTGATTTTGGAATCCATGCATGTGGTAGGTTTAGTTGTTATTATGATAGTACAGTAACCGTGTTATTATATTATCATAAATACCATATGCCTCCACTATAGTCTAATTAGGTATTATATGAATATGTTAGTATCAATAGTATAGTGCTTGGTCCCCGCATTGGTTCAACGATGTTTAGATTAGTCATTGCCTTAGGATGGTAATTGTACTGCAGCTCCTAAGCTACTTACTTAGCATGCAAGCGTGGTACTTGGATAGTTAAGTAGCGTTGGATGTCACGTAGCCCACAAATTAAAGGGGTAGGCAAAGCTGGTGATAGCCCTGTCTGTCCATTGTAACCACCCACGTTTGGCTACGTCACGGGCTCTTGGCGGGAGTTGTTTTTGTATTACCAGGGGTAAACTCGTGCCCGATATGTTAGACGACTAAGCCCTAGTATTCATTACTAGCATACCCATATGTACACTATTAAGCTATGCAATGTATAAAAGAAACACATTGTGAACAACCCTTACCTTACTCTAACTCTCACTAGGACTATCTTATATTTAGAGTAGATTGTTGAAGTGTGTCACACTACCACATTGCTATCCTTTTTACCCATCCTCTTTGGTTTTCTACTAGAACATCCTATCCTATCCACCATCTTGCATCACTTCACCTGTCTTTGAGAAAATATGATATCCTAGAATACTCTTGGGTGAAATGTTACAGCGTTATCTTCCGTGCACTTGCGAAAACCGTCTTGCTTTGGCCCTAGGTTAGCCTAGTTATCATAAGTATTGCTGGCATTTATTGACGGGATGACCTGTAGATGTAAGAAATGTCAATAGCGCACCGGGAAGACAGCGGCGCGGCGAGAGAGGGAGAGGGAGCGCAGCGGCGGCTGAGACTGCGGAAGAGTGGTCCTAGGGATGAAACCATGATAAAAAGAATAGGAAAAATAATTATTGGATTAATTAAACCCTGAGAGATGAGTAAATATTTATAAGAGGGTCCAGAGACCTCCACATTGTAAAATAGGGGAGACGCTATATTTATTGAGCCAATTTATTAATAATCTCTGGGTTGGCAATATTTCTAGTCTTGGCAACTGACGAACTCGTAGTCTACAACCAGGTGGCCGTTGGACATGCCTTCTCCATCAGTGTCGATCTGACGGAATACAGAAATGTCAAGGTCAAGCCCTCCGTTGTCGCATTGGTCCACTACCCTCGCCACGATTTGCGCTCCCATTGCTCCGTTCGTCACCTGCTCCGTCAAAGGAACCAACAATGGTAATGGCCATACATTGTTACAAATCAGGGTTGCTCACACACAGGGAGGAAAAGAGAGACGCGTGTAATGGAGCAGGTACCAGGAGGCAGCAACCGCACGAGGGCTCGCCGTGGGCACCAGCCGGGCCGCAGAACGACGTCCAACCATACCGTACGTTGCCTCCACGCCAGCGGCTTGTCGGCGTCCCATGTCGCGCAGAATGTGCTCGCCGTGCGCAGGTCCCAGTTGATCTGCGCCGGGTTGTACGTTGTATGTCGCCAGCACGCCGCTCGCTTGCTGCGCTTCCGGCTTCCGCGCCACCAGGGCCGGCCAGGAATACGGACAGGGCCACGAGACACAGGAGTGACGCCATTCTAATGGCGGTGACCTCCATTGCCATAAATAGCTACAGATACTTGGCACCTCAGTTACCTAAAGCAAATACTCTGTATAGGGAGGTGTGCTTCCCTGGTCCATGTAGGTTCGTATTTATAGATGATGATGCTTACGCCTTGTTTCGGGTGCAAACCTATGTAAATCTTGTTTGTTATCATCGTTCCGACAAGGCACATAGTTGGCACGATAATAACTTTTGGGTTACACAAACGAAGCCTTACTACCTTAAATAATTGTTTAAGTATGATATTCAGTTCAAGATATACAGATAAGATACGAAGTGAGAACAAAGTTGCAATACTACTATGTTAAGTAAAACAATTGACAGTGATATGGCTGGTTGCGCACGCAGTATCTACAAAATCTTAATTGTATCATTGGTATATACAACTAGTATGTAATATATTAATGAAAATTTGGATGTTAACAGACATGAAAGGTGTACCTCTGCTTTGGCTCCTCGTTGGTATCGGACAGATTGCTCGCTGTTTTGTAGGTGTCACCAAGCTAACGAACACTAGCTTAAGTAGATCACATGCTAATTATAAACAGAAACAGCCATGCTGAGCTTGCAATTCTATTGTTTATTGTGCTATTTTATTTGCGTTTTGATGTTCAGTTATCAGGGATGGAGCTAAGAGTTGAGCTGTTACAATGCTTCCATCATACTTGAGCACATATTGAGCACATAGATTTTGCAGGATACGACGCGTTTTAGTACAACCAAAAGATGTTGCGGCAAGTACAAAAGCTGTAGACCCTGGTTGTTCCGGTCAAAAGTTTATAAATGACCGGACAAAAGGAAAAAAGAAACACATGTGTGGAAGTGGTTTTACCATACTTCACCCGGTACCACTACTCGAGCACCAGATTCGTTGTTTGGAGGGGCTAAGTCCCTAGACCGTTCAAGCCTGAAGAACACGAGGTGAACACGAGGATTTACGTGATTTATGCCGGTGAAGTGTAATACCCTATGTGCACGGGAGAGTGTGTTGTGTTGTTGTGTTTCCAAGCCTGAGCTTGTCTAGATGGATCCCTGAGGCTTAGATTGCCTGTCTCTTCTCTAGAAGGCTGCCCGGTCCTTTTATAGCCAGAGACCGGACAGTTACACAAGACCCGGGGCCCGAAAGGTGGCCCCACGATGGTCCGTACCCTATACACAATTTAGGGTATTAATGTATACTTGTAGTTTCCACTCACTACAGGAAACATGTAACCTTACGATGGCCAGGTTACTTACGACGGCTAGCCGTTGTAACTAATGTAACTTACGACAGCCCTGGTCGGCCGTCGTAAGTAAACTAACTTACGACGGTTGTAGGCCCATGGCCGTTATAAGTTAGCGGCCCATCGTAAATTACAAATAACTTACGACAACCAAAACCCTAAGCCGTCGTAAGTTGATGGCCCGTCGTAAATAAGACCTAACTTACGACGGCCCGACAATTAGGTCATCGTAAGTTATTAGGCCATCGTAAATAGCTGTTTATATCCGCCACCCCGGCCCCGGGCTCGGGCTATTGCGCTCGAGCCCCCGCCGCCGCCTAGCCGCTGCGCCGCCGAGCCCCGCCGCACCTCGCGCCGGTGCCGCCCAGCCCTGCCACTGCTTAGACCCGTCGCGCCGCCCAACCCCCGAGTCGCTCAGCCCCGCCGTGCCGCTTGAACTCGCCAGCGCCGCCCGGCCCGACCGCCGCCACCGCCCGAGCCTGATCGACCTCGCGCCCGCTGCTGCCCGAGCTCGCGCACGTCGCCTCCGCCCGCTGCAGCCGCTCGGCCCGCGCCGCCGCCATCGCTTGGCCTTGAGTCCACGCCGCTTCCCCGCCACTTCGAGGTAAGTTTTATTAATTGTATAAATTAGTTATTTAGTCTATTTATTAATTAATTTAGTTACTTTATTAATTAGTTTAGTGAATGAGTTAATTTGTTACTTAATTAGATTACTTTATTTCGGTTTAGTTGATTATTAAGTTAGTTTAATATTGTTTTATAATTTGGTTACTTGATTAATATTGGAGATTGTTTAGTTATTTAATTTGGTCATTATATTACTTAGTTCATTAATTAGTTTTCTTATTTGAATATTTAGGTGTAAATTGTCTTTGTTAATTATTTAGTGTGTTTATTTGTTAACTATTTGTTTTATTTTGTTATTTAGTTAAAAATTGTTAAAATTTGAGTTTAATTTTGTTGCTTGAGTGTATAATATCGATATGTAAATGAACGGGCTTCGGTCCGGCTCAGCCCGGCACAGCCCATTTATGGCCTGACACGGCCTATTTAAAAGTCAATTTTCCCCATTGCCGCGCTTAAACAAAGTAGAGCACTGTAGAGAACCATGTGGAACCATTTTCTTCGCGGTTTTGATCCATAAGCCCATAGCGGAGAACCTTGGTTCGTACGTCACCACTGGCGAGACCCGATGGAGCATAACTTAGGACGGCTGTTGTAAAGGTCCCAAAATTTTGAATACAAATGAACTGAAGTGGGAACACCCTTTGGTTCAAGTTTGTAAAAAATTGGGACTTGTTTAAATTTTCCCATATGTGATGACACACATGAGTGTCCCACCACTCTAGGCTATGATCAAGAGGGTGTTTGTGGGACAAAGTTAAGTAAAACTCATGTGTAAGCTCTCATATGCTAGGTTGAAGGAAATTCAGTGGGAACTCAAATTATTCAATTCAAATTGCAAATGAGGGTAACAAATAGGAAGGCAAACTGTTGTGCACAAAAACCTCATTTGCAGCAGCCAAAACCAAAAGCAGATTCCATAATTGGATTCCTCAGGTCTAAATAAGTGGGTAGACAAAGTTTCATGAATTCTTGAAATGATTTGCTACCCATTTGTTAAATGGACTCTAAATTGCATAGGAATTCAAATTCAAATGTGAAATTGGATGAAACTTGTCCAAACCTTCAAATTCAGACCGGGTTCAAACTTTCCCACTATGGAAGGGAGTCATTCTCCAATTTTGAGAAAAATTGAGGGGATAAGGGGGACAGTGGGGCCCACATGTCATTGGGAAAAAGTGTAACTTACCCCCTAAGTCACCTCTGTCTGTGTACACTGAGCAACCGGGTCCTCGGTTCAGAAACGGATCAATCGGGACCCCTCTCCGGCGCGCCACCGCATGCAGCCCCGAAGCCACGCCCCGTTTCCTCTTCGCGCTGGCGACCAGCTTCTCTGTTCCTCTCTCGCTCTGTGCGATCCACTCGACTACAGCCGAGCCGACCGGGTGCTGGTTCCCTCGCTCGCACCCCGCCCGAAGCAACCGAGCCGAGTGAGCTCCGGGCGACACCGAGGGGTGATCGGGACACCTCTTCAGCAGCTGGAGCTTCTCCGTGGCTTGCTCAACGTGATCAGCAGCTCCCAACGTGGCTCTCGTTGCTCACAAACCGGACACCGATGCCTTCTTCCTTCCACACAGAACAAAGCTCCTCTCCGGCGCCGCCACTTTGGTTTTCTTCGGGAGACGGCCAAACTCGGGCCACCGAGCTCCCCAAGCTGCACCGCAGCGCTGAGGGGTCATCCCCTACCTTCTCCACTCGCCACCGGGACAGCCGAACCACTCTGCACTGAGAACGCAGCTTTTCGCGCGGCAACCTAACACAAGCCGGCAATCGGTCTCCCGTGGACAGCTCCACAGAGAGCTTCTCGTGTACGAGCAAGAACACTTTCGGATGCGCTGTTCCTCGGTGATGCTCACCTCCGAAGCACAGACCATGCCGTGGACGACAGAGCACGAATTCGAGAAAAGATCTCCGGCGGCCATAAACCGACCTCCCGGTAAGGAACTTCAAATTCGATCTCAATCTTCACTCTTAGTTCCCCAAATCTTGCACAAAGGGCCGAAACTAGTCGCCGAACAATTGTTCTTCACAACCCTAGTTTAGAAACGCATGTAGACTGCCCAATTTCCGAGTTTTCCGAAGCTCAAACCTGGAAAGCGTCTCAGGTGCACGGTGAAGAACCATTTGCTGCTGTTGCAAAGCAATTCCAAGGCTATGCCGAGCTTCCCTAGCATCCAAGGATGCTGTAAAGCCAATTCCTCGCAAGTTTGGCGGGCTAGGATCACCTGTCGACGGTGCCGGACTTGTCCAGAGGTGGCCGCACGACGCCGGCACATTTCCGGTGGTCTACCGCCTACGCCGACCCCTCCAATCGATTTTCCGTCACTGTAAACCAACAGGCGTCGACCTTCCGGCCGGATAGTAGCCGGGAACGCTCCTCCGGTGAGGCACCGCCTAAATCCGGCGAGGGGGCGGCGGCGCGCGCGAGAGCGCGGGCGGGAGGAAGAAGAAAGGGCCGGGCCCAGTCGTCAGTGACTGCGGTTTAAAAATTGGATCTGCTGTGGCTGGGGATCCACTGTGGCTGTGCGCTGGGACCGTGTAGCCCCGTGTGTTCTCAGTTTTCAGTGGCTGGGATTTAAAACGTGGGCCCAAGTCTTTTTCCAATAGTAAAACAAATCCAGTTTTAGCTCCAATTTAGGAAATTCATAACTTTGTGTAGGAAACTCCAAATTGGGTGATTCAAATTGGGTTGGATTCCTTTCGCAAAGATCTATCCAAATATGAACCCAAATCTGTACGAAAGTCAATATTGAATTCTGGATAATTCTTTTAAGTTTTTCTGTAAAAGAATTATTGAGAGAGTTTGGTTTATCCAAAATTCCTCAATTTTTTCCAGAATATTCTTTAGGATATTATTGGACTTTCAGCAAAGTTTCAACTAAATTGAAGTTGATTTAAGTAGGAATTTCCAGAGTACAATCTGCTGTGCTCAAAACTGTCCAGAAACTTTTCCAGAAAATGGTTTTCCTTTGTAAAATCAGTTCTGGGAAATCCTTAGTTCCAAAAATCATAGGAAAATTCAAACATGCTCTATGAGCCATACTTGGAATGATAGTTCAGTTGTTTGGGCATGAAAATGCACATTGCTTCAGAATTAATTCCTGGTAGCATAACTGTTTCAAAAATTATTCTGGGAGAACTGCTCAAGTATAAAGTCTGAATTTTGTACCAAAGTACTTTCATGTGACCCGGAACTCACCTGTAAAGTTTCAGCTCAAATTGAACTTTAGATCTACCTGTTCTTGTTCTCCATGCTTATGTATATGAGCAACACATAGAGAATTATAGTGGAAATTATGGAAGACACAACTTCCACTCACATTAGCTGCAATTTGGCAAGCTAAGTCTCTACGGAATGTATGACTTCAGGTGAAAATTTTGAAGTCATTGGAGATCAGGACCTTTAGTTCCTTTCAACCCATTTCAATTCGTGTCACATGTCCATTAGGAACTATAGAACATGTTCATGGAAATTCTTATGGACATGTGGTTTCTTCCCTAATCCCTCTGCACAACAGGGACAGGAACTTCATTCTTAGCACTCCCACACAGTTCCCTGTTATTAACAAGTTGAGTCTTTACTTCTTTAAAGTGCATTATAAGAACATATGCATATACATATCAATAGGACTTACGACGGAGGCAACCAATGGAGAAGTTCGATGGAGTGGTTTCACTGAAGTGGACCAGTTGATCAAGCCTCAAGAGAGACAAGACTCTAACTGAACTATATACTATTAGACCCTGCAAAACAGGCAAGCCCCGGTTTGCATTTAACTACCACTAAGTTTTTACTTTGTATACAATACGTCGGTTAGGATGAATGGTGCATTAAGTCTAGATGTTTGATACTACTCTTGCATGACCAGAAAACCCATGGGGTAATTGGGTAGGTGTACTTCCACCGTGTAGAATATGCCATGCTTAAGTAGGACTCGGTAGAAGTCGAGTGGCTGGATGCTACCCGCGAGTATTGGAATTTGGGAGCACAGGGGATTGTGTCAAAAAGTTGTTAGTAAGTTGAAATGAGACCGGGAAGGGTGCAGGGGCAACAGGACATGGGGGCCTGGGTGCTTAGACCTGTCCGTGTCGGTTGAGGACCGATCCGTATGCGGCCCTGCTGAACAAGTATTGAACGTATCAAAGGCATATCGGATATATGGGCCCTGATAAACCGATGTAGCCTAAACCTCCGGGCGTTGAGGCATAGCACACCGATTTATAGGTGTAGGTTGAGGGCAGCAAGGTGGAAATCTGCCAACGGGCATAGAGAGATGCTCCGTGTGGGGAACCGCCTGCTCGCTTCGGTGCGACCGGTTCGCCGTTTGGGCTGTTGGGTGAAAGGTTGTCCCGTACGACATCAGGGGAGCGTGCTGTGTGCGGCTCCAAGTATGGGCGTACGTGACGTGCTATTCGGGTATCCCTGCAGGTGTATAACGAGTCGATTCGCTGTCCCTCGCGGTTATGAGTACCGCTTGTTCACTGCGTCGTGACGTAGAGGTAACTTGCATTGAGAAAAGAAATAATCACCATTGGTTTGAAGTCAATACTAGTAATGTAATGTTATGTTTTCGTGAATAGCCTAGTGCAAATTCGATTCATTCTCACCATGAGCAAGTTACATCGGGAGAAAGCGTTTCTTGTTTGATTGTGGACTCCCGATGTGAGGTGCCCACGGTTATACTTAATTTGCTGCTAATAACATTTGAAAGTAAGGACCCATTTTAGGCGAGTTCATATGCAATGTACTATCCTATGTTAGGTTTTTACCATCATGTAGAGTTTTATGCTTAGGGCCGACGGTTAAGTCTTGCTGAGCATTATGCTCATGGATACTATACAAGTTGTTTTGCAGGTAATAACACTATGCTACTGAGTACGGTTGTCCGATGAGACTCGGAACTCTCCGAGTGGTAAACTCATGGAAACCTTTGCCGCTGCTGTTGTCATCGTGATGCTAGTGAGAAGGGTCCGCGTGCTGGATGTCTTCTCTGTTGCTTAGCACAGATATGAGACGTGAGTTGTGTTAGTTTTCCGCTGTAGAGTATTTTGAGAAATATTTGTAAAACTTACACTTTGTAAGCTTCCGCTTGGTTTATGTAATATGATGCTTTGTTATGTGTGCTGTTGGGTGCCGCATCGTACGACACCACCCAATGCGATTCCCGGGCGAGGTGCCCCGTCCCCGTGCGTGATCGGGACGGCGGGGTTCCTCACAGCTGTCCCACTTCCCTGTCTCTCTCTCTCGTTCTTTCCTCCTGTCTCTCGTTCTTACCTCTATCTCGTAAATCACTCCAAAATGTAAGATTAACGTAACCTATACAATATGCATCACCCATTTCTGATCGGCCCGTCTCACATGCATTACGCATGAGAGGCGTGTAGGTTTGGAATTGTCCCTTTTTAGACAGCCTGGGAGTGACCGAGGGGGCATGCTTATGACGAGACGTGGGGTCTGGATTCGTATGAGATTTCGACGGTGTAACCCTAATGTTCTCCGTTGCACCATTATCAGGCGTGCAATTTGAGAACAGCGGGGTTATGCTGCCAAAATTTCGTTTGGATCCGGACCCCACGTCTTGTTATAAGCACGCTCCTCTCGGTCACTCTTGGGTGGGTTTAGGATCTATCTCTTCCAATAGATGTAAAGTGAACGTAATTTCTCTGGCTTTATACTGCATAGTAAAATATGGGTGAAGACCGCAATTGGATGTATACTAGTTGGAAGAGCAGATCTGGTGGTCACTTAGATGAGTGGTTTGCTAAGACAGATGCTTTTGTAGATTGAGCATTTTTGTTGTCAAATACCGATAAGGTGTGGTGCCCATGTACGAAATGCTAGAATACCAAGTTTTTGGACAAAGTGGAACTTTCGATACATTTGTGTTAAAACGGTTACACGCCATGTTATGAGGTCTGGACCTTTCACAGCGAGACAACTTCTAAAGATGTACAAGAAGTGAAAGAGGACAATGACGATAACACGTGGGATGATAGTATGCATGAGATGCTAGAAGCTATACAACCAGACCTTACGGAGGATCTACCTACAACGGAGGTTGAAGCGTTCTTCGAGCTTCTCAAAGCTTCAGAACAACCGCTGCATGAACACACGGAAGTGACCCTCCTCACTTTCATGATTAGACTGATGGCAATTAAGTCTAAGTACTTCTTTTCTAATAATAGTTACAACAACCTCATCAAATTGTTCAGTGATATCCTTCGATGGCCCCATAAAGTGCCTAAAGATATGTATCACGCGAAGAAATTGCTTTCGGGTCTCGGTATGAAATATGAGAAGATTGATGTGTATCCAGACAACTGCATACTTTTCTAGAAAGAACATGCCAAAGAAAACAAATGTTTAAAATGTGGTGAATTGAGATATGTCAAAGTTATTAATGAAGATGGTTAAAATGTGATGACAGAAGTCGCACGTAAGCAGTTTTAATACTTACCCGTGACACCTCGGTTGAAACGTTTGTTTCTTTCGGAAAAAATTGCTGGACACATGAGATGGACAAAGAAGGTATACGTCGGAACAAAGAAGTCTTGACACACCCGTCCGACGGAGGCATGGAAGGCGCTGGACCGGTTCGGTCCAGATTTCGGACGTGATGCGATAAATGTTTGGATTGGGTTGGCGACAAATGGATTCTTGCCGTTCAGTACAAACGCTTCACCAACTCCTGTTGGTCTGTCTTTGTCATTCCGTACAATCTACCACCGGCCCTTTGTATGAAGTATGAGTTCATATTCTTTAGCCTCATTGTACCTGGGTTGGATCATCCTAGGTCACATCTCAACGTGATGTTACAACTACTGATCGAAGAATTGAAAATGATGTGGACAGGAGTCGATGCGTATGACAATTACAAGAAGCAGCGATTCAACCTTTGAGTTGCTTATTTGTGGTCCGTCCATAATTTTCTGACATATGACATGTTTTCTAGATGGAGCACTTGTGGTCATTTGATGTGTCCGATATGTGCTTCTGACAATGATTGTTTTTGACTTACTCATGGAGGAAAGATATGTTACTTAGATTGTCACAGACGTTGGCTTCCTTCGAATTACATGTTTAGGCAATAGAGGAATGTATTCATAAAGGATACCGTTGTCACTAAAGGACCACTGAAATGTCTTAACGGGTCAAAAATATCTGATATGTTTGATAAACTATTGCCAGATAAAGATCGTCCTGAATATTTTCTCGGTTTCGGAGATGATCACAATTGGACTCATATATGTGAGCTATCATATGTGAAGTTGTTGATACTAATGCACAACATTGATATCATGCATCGTGTCACACCCGGTTTTTTCGAAGAAACAACCAAGTGAATATCACATGTATGCCAGGATCGTTTTCTCATACATGTGATGACAAATAGTGAAGCATCATTTATTACAAGCCAGGTGTCAAATATAAATAAGTCTTACATCGCAAAAGTCTCAATGGACACTAATGCTTCATCACAAGTAAATAAACTAGCAGCGGAATATTATTCTTTAGGGCTCCATCACAGGCGTTGCCCGGGGGTCTTCATGAACCTAAAAACCTTCCTCGGGTCCAAAATCTTGGTCATTATACACCACCTCATTATCTTGACCTGAGCAGCAATATAAACCAACAAATATGCAAGGTTGAGTACCAATGGTACTCAACAAGTGTGGGAAAATTATATCATGCATGGCTAGAACAAGGAGAGGTTGAACTCATGGTTAAAGCACTACGCAATTAATACCTATCACCTTAGCTTATTAAGCACCTACATTACTACACAGGTGAAATGGTCCCAATCTCCCAACCCATTATCATAATCCAATAACCATAACATCATTTCCAATGTTAAGCTCCCCGCTTAACTTCCAAAACCATCAATCCTCTAATCATGAATAAGTCCAGGCCGCTCTTAACCGTGAGCACGGCTGTCAAGACAGTTTTAACTCTGCAGAGTTTGTACCACTGTACCCACAAGTAGTGATTTCATCCCCCGTTGCCGGGTGGACTAAAAGAACCTCCATTATGCCAGTGGCTACGATCCACATTCACACTTCCCAGGTGTGCGGCCAGGAGATCACTACGAAGCCTTTACAAAGGGATTCCCGACGAGCGTGGGCCCACTGAGGTTTCACCCCTAACAGCATACAAGAGGCTCCAACCCCGCTGCAGTGGCCCCCTCTTGAGCCTTGCGGCTCATATGGTAGTCCAGCTGACACCTACTCCCCGCACCATCCAACACACCCATACTACGCCGGGGATACACCTAATTAATTGGCCAAGCTGCCCCATCTCAGCATGTGGTTGGCACTGTAAAGCCGGGTTACATGCTCCATGAACCGGTCCTTAGGATCCAGGCAAGTACAATACACAAACCCAAGTCTCGTGCACCCAGCACACAACCAAAACATCCAACTTGCCTTGATCCCTACCTCTACATAACTCACAATGTCTCATTCAAGAGTATGGTAATATAAACTGATGATTTCATGTCCCAAACATCCCACTCTAAGCATGGCTAAGCATATGCATGGAAATAAATGACATGACAAAATAAATCCCAACCCAAGCTACAAGGAAACAAGGTAATGCAATTCTAGGGAAACTTCCTAGCATGGGTTTCATATTTCATTTGACAATGCAAATAATTCTATCTACACATCCTAGCATAGGATCAAAGTGGTCAAGGACACTTGCCTCCTTCTTGCTGCTCTTGAAATGGGTAGTCCTGATCTTGGAAAGGAATAACTTGCTCTTGAACAGGTTCTACTTCATACCATCACACATAGCAAAAGAAAAACAACAATCATAAGACATAGTTCACACTTCTACTTCATACAAACCACACATTTCATATTTATGAAATTCATTCACCATTATATGTGTTGTGGTTACTTTGTGTGTTGATCTGTGGCTTGCACACACTTTTATTTATATGTGTATGATTCCTACTTTGGTGTTCATATTTATACTTACATACTATATATATATATATATATACATATATATATATATGTATATATATGTATATATGTGTGTGTTTCAGTTTTAAATCAATTCCTTATATTAAACTACCAAGTATGTAAGAAAAGTATTTTTCTTCTCCATATGTGCCTTCATAATTTCTATCAACCCTAAACTGAACTCTTTGAATTTTTAAAAACTCCATTTATCATTTACTAGTTGCTATATTTTCATATTTATATTCCTATGTATAATTGTGTATTTTATTATGAAATTAGTAACACACATCATCTAAACAGTATAGGTTCTGGTCCTAAATAATTTAATAACATATTTTAACATTGGCCTCTGATGTAAACTATTTCATAATTATTTTCCCTATTTTTCTATAACTATTCTTTACTTAAAAATGTGTCCCTATACTAAATAATGTGATTAATAAATGAAACAGATTCATATCAGCCCAAAAATATATTTTTATCTCACTCCAAAGTTTTCTAAGTACTGAGAAAGTTTTAAATTAATTTTGACAATTATGTTTGTCCCACTTTTTAATTTTTAAACACTAGTTACATATTCAATTTCCTAAATTAAATACTAAACAGGGCTAAAATAATGAATTCACCCTATTACAGGGTCTATAATATTATTTTTATAATTTCCAGGGGTCTAGCTACACTTATCAGAGGTGTTTTTCCTAATTTTTACTAAGTCCAGGGGCTAAAACTGATTTTTAAATGAATTTACATGATTTTCTGGAGTTCCAGGGGCTAGATCTGAAGTTTCCGGGGCTAGCTCTCAATTCCAGAGAACCCCAGGGGGTAGCACGTAAGAATTCCAGTCTTTATAATGCGGGGCTGACGTGGACCGTCCGATTTTAAACCGACGGCTGAGATTATAACATCGAACCGGTACGCGGGGTTTTAAAGTCTACCGTGCGATTTAAAATAAACGGCGCACAAGCGGCCACGTCGCTTCGATCGAGCGCGGGCGGCGCTGCCGGCGGCGCACGGCGGCGGGAAGCGGCGATCTCGCCGGAAAGTTTCGGATCCTCGAGAATTCTGCCTAAAACTGTGATCTTATGGCATAGATCGATAGAGGGGAGGTCAGGGATCTCACCTCGGGGGTTTTCTCGAGCTCGGGGGTCCTAGAAAATGCTCGGCGGCGAGGTCCGAGGCAAAACCAGGGCGAAGCTCGTCGGCGCTGGATTTACACCGTAAGTCTCCGAGTTTTCTGCACCTGCAAAGCTCCCCGGAGGCGGTGGATCAAGACCAGCGAGTTAGATCAGAGTTTCCGAGCTTAGATCGGCCAGAATTCACCGGCGAAGTCTCGGTGCTCACCGGAGTAAAAATCGGCGATCGCGTGGGAAAAACCGATCGGGGCTGGGGTTTTTAATAGCCGGGGGAGGGCGGTGGGTCGGTTGTGATCGAGTTTGATTCTTCTGGGACCGGAATTCGGGCTGAGGGACGCGGTTTTCAATCGGTTAAGATCGCGCGCGCTCGGGGGGGAAAAGTCCGGGGTCGGCGCGAGCGAGGTTGGGGATGACAGGTGGGTCCCACCTGTCTGTGAGAGACAGCGCGGGCGCGAGGGGGCGGGCTGGCGCGGGGAAAACTGGGCCGGCTGGCGGGTTTCGGCCCACTGGCCGGTTTTTTTCCCGTTTCTCTTTTTCTTTTTCCATTTCTTTTCTGTTTTGAGTATAATTTGAATTCCAGTTTGAATTTGAATTTTTGCAAAACATGCAACACGTCCAAAAATTTTTAAATTCCCCTCTGAACATGGTTTAGAGTTTTGAATCAAAATTTGGGGTGTTACACATCGAGAGCGTAACATGGGGGAATGTATCATAAGCACATGCATAAACATAGTGGGCAAAACGAAAGACAATATAAAGGCTCAAAGGATCAGGCTTAGCTTTGTAACCGTCCAGCTCTTGAGCTCTCTAAAAGTGGTGGTAAACCACGCGCTTCCTTCTTTCTTCGACCCAAAGAAAAGAAAGAAGTCCTCGAATGGTTGAAAAGTTTGAAATTCCCAGATGGTTACACAACTAGTCTGAAACGAGGTGTGAATGTGAAAACGGGAAAACTCACTGGGTTGAAGAGTCATGATTATCACATAATCATGGAAATACTTCTACCTGTAGTGTTTCGGGACTATTTTGATGATGCGGTGTGGAAGGTGCTAGCCGAGCTTAGCCACTTTTATAGACAACTCTATGCTAAAGAAATCACGATAGAGATGATGAGTACGTTGGCGAATGAGATACCGATATTATTATGTAAGATGGAATTTTTTTCCTTTAGGCTTCTTCAATCCAATGCAACATCTTTTTATCCATCTTCCATATGAAGCTAAAGAGGGCGGTCCCGTGCAATATAGGTGGATGTATCATATTAAAAGAGCACTAAGATATCTGAAACCAATGGTTGGTAACAGGGCAAGGGTAGAAGGGTGCATCGCCGAAGCATATGCTCTTAAGGAAGTAGGATATTTTTCAAGTGTTTACTTTGCAGAGGAACACAATTTCAATACTTCGGCAATGCGGTACTGTCAGAGTGCATGAGCTGCGACATTCCTCCCGGCCTACTACAGAATGTAACACCCCAAAACCTGCTAAAGAGGAGAATTTAAAATTTTTGGACGTATTGCATGTGGTGTAGCAATTCAAATTCAAACTGGAATTTAAATTTGAATCAAAACAGAAAAAGGAAAAAGGAAAAAGAAAAAGAAAAAAACCGGCAAGTGGGCCGAAACCCGCTCAGTCGGCCCAAAACCGCGCGCGCCAGCCAGCCCCAAACCCGCGCCCCCCCTCTCCCTCTCTCTGACGCGCGGGGCCCGCATGTCATCTCCTTCCCTGCGCGCCCCAACCGCTCCGGATCTCTCTTGCGCCCGATCACAACCGCCCTCCCGAACCCCGCGCTCGCAGCCCTGATCTTCGGTCCCGGGCACTAATATCTAAACCGACCCTCCGCCGCCTCTCGTCGTGCATTCCATGCAAGGAAACTCGCCGAATTCCCAGTGGCGCTCCATCTTTCTCTCCGGTGAGAACCGACCATCCCCCACCAAAAAACCTTCGGATCTCTTCGCTTTTCGCTGGACTAACGAGCTTGCCGTGCTCCACCGCCACCAGGGAGCCCTGCAGGTGAAGGAAGCGACAAGTTTCGCGCCCTAGCATCGGTTCCGACGAGCACCGAGGAGCAACTTCAACTATCGTTGTCGCAGAGCCGAATTCCGACCTCCCCAAGCCCGAGAAACCCCTAGGTGAGCTTCCCCTACCCCTCCGCATTCGATCCGTGTGAAAAACTGCAAGTTTTAGCGTGTAGCAGCAAGGAACCAAAGCTGCGCCGGCGAGATCACCGCCCCCGCCGCCGCGCGTGCGGGCTGGCTCCGACCAGGGCGACGTGGCCCCTTGTGGGCCGTCTATTTTAAATCGCACGACAGAAATTAAATCGGCGCATACCCCTTCAGCGATCTAATCTGAGCCGTGTGTATTAAATCCAACGGTCCACGTCGGCCCCGCATTATAAAGGCCGGGAATCTTACGCGC
This sequence comes from Neostapfia colusana, assembly GCA_030760725.1. Lineage (NCBI taxonomy): Eukaryota > Viridiplantae > Streptophyta > Magnoliopsida > Poales > Poaceae > Neostapfia > Neostapfia colusana. The sequence continues at coordinate 38,381,614 of JASWHV010000016.1, forward strand.
TACCCCCTCGGAATCTCGGAAAACACGAGCTAGCCCCGGAAACTTCTGATCTAGCCCCTGGACCTTCAGAAAATTCATGTAAATTCATTTAAAAAATCAGTTTTAGCCCCTGGACTTAATTAAAATTAGGAAAACCTCTCTGTTATGTGTAATTAGGCCCCTGAAAATTTAGGAAATAGTAAATTAAACCTGCAGTAGGGTGGATTTGCCTTTTTGACCCTATAAGATATTAAATTCAGAAATTTGAACATATGAGTAGAATTTAAATTCAAAAGGTAATATAAACACATGTGCAAATACAAATTTAAACTCTCCTAGCACTTGGAAAACCGTTAGAGGGAGTTAAAACTAGGTTTTAGGCTGAAATGAGATCTGCCTAGGTGTTGCTCATATTTATTAGTTCTAGAAACACATTTTTAGGCTAGGAAATAATTCTGAAAACTGATAAAATAAATTTAAATTGGTTCACATCAGAGAAGAAGTTCAAAATATAGTATTTAATATTTTAGATCAGAACCTATTCTATTTAGATGATATGTCTTACTATTTTAATATTAAAATTCACTTTTAGGCATAGAAAATAAATCTGAAAATATAGAAAAATAGGTATGCATAATTAGAAAATGATAAATGAGGTCTCCAAATCCAAAAACTTCAGTTTAGGATTTGGTAGAAGATCTGAAAACCTATTTGAAGTAGGAAATTATCTTTCATACACACTTGTGGCTAAAAAGTGTATTAATTAAATATAGAGAATTTGTTCAAATTGGAAATTCCTATATAGTGTACAAATGGAAATCTGAATACAAAAGTTAGAAATAATATATAAATGTTTAAAAGTGTATGTAGGCCTAAAATCAACACATCTAGGGTAATCACAACACTTAAACATGAGAATGACTTTCATATGTATGTATGTGTGGTTTGCATGAGTGAAAGTGTGGACTATGGCTTATGGATTGTTGTTTTTTTTGCTATGTGTATTTGCATGAGTAGAACCTGCCCCAGAGCAAGTTCTCCCCTTCCAAGACCAAGACTTTCCATTCCCAGAGCAACAAGAAGAAGGCAAGTGTCCTTGACCACTTTGATCCTATACTAGGATGTGTAGTTAGAATTTAATTGCATTATCAATTTGAAATATGATACCCAAGCTAGGAAGTTTCCCTAGATTTTTATTATCTTATTTCCTTGTAGCCTGGGTTGGGATTTATTTTATTATATCATTTATTTACATACTTATGCTTAGCCATGCTTAGAATGGGATAAGTGGGATATGAGATCATCAACTTATTTACCTTACTCTTGAATGAGATATTATGAGTTATGTAGAGGTAGGGATCGAGGCAAGTTGGATGATTTGGTTGGTGCTGTGTGCACGGGACTCGAGTTTGTGTTTAGTACTTGCCTGGATCCTAAGGAACGATTCATGGAGCATGTAACCTGGCTTTACCGTGCAAACCACATGCTGAGATGGGGCAGCTTGGCCAATTAATTAGGTGTATCCCCGGCGTAGTATGGGTGTTATGGATGGTGCGGGGAATAGGTGTCAGCTGGACTACCATATGAACCGCAAGGCTATGAGGGGGCCACTGCAGCGGGGTTGGAGCCTCTTGTATGCTGTTAGGGGTGAAACCTAAGTGGGCCCACGCTCATCGGGAATATCTTTGTAAAGGCCTCGTAGTGATCTCCTGGCTACACACCTCGGACGTGTGAACGTGGTTCGCGGCCACTGGCATAGTGGAGTTTCTTTTAGTCCACCTGGCAACGGGGGATGAAATCACTACATGTGGGTGCAGTGGTGCAAACTCTGCAGAGTCAAAACTGTCATGACAGCCGTGCTCACGGTCAAGAGCGGCTTGGACTTATTCGTGATTAGAGGATGATGAATTGGGAAGTTGAGGATGTTAAGAGGGAAGCTTAACATTGGAGATGAGATTATGGTTACTTGATATTAATGATGGGTTGGGAGATTGGGACCATTTCACCTATATAGTAATGTAGGTGCTTAATAAGCTAAGGTGATAGGTATTAATTGCGTAGTGCTTAAACCATGAGTTCAACCTCTCCTTGCTCTAGCCATGCATGACATAACTTTCCCACACTTGCTGAGTACCAACGGTACTCAACCTTGCTTTTCTGTTGGTTTAAATTGCTGCTCAGGTCAAGGGGATGATGTGGTGTTCAATGACCAAGACTTCGGACCCGAAGAAGGATTCTAGGTTCATGGAGTCCCCCGGGCAACGCCTGTGACGGAGCCAATAAGATTTATATTCCGCTGCTGTTTTATTTACATGTTATGAACTTATTATCATCCATCGAGACATTATGCTATGTAAGACTTATTTATATTCGAACACTTGGCTTGTAATATGATGATGCTTCACTATTTGTCATCACATGTATGAGAAAATGATCCTGGCATACATGTGATATTCACTCGGTTGTTCTTCGGAGAAACCGGGTGTGACACAGAAGCAGCCCGCGAGGTTCTTTGATTGGAGGGGGCCTGACGCCCTACGCGACCTGGGCTCGAGGGAGAGGATGAACACTGAGATTAACATGGTTTGGGCCGCTGAAGCGTAATACCCTACGTCCACGGGAGTGCTTGTTGAATTGCTTGCTTAAGTGTGCTTGTGGGGGTGGAATTGGGAAGTGACCAACCCCTAGCCGGGTGGTCACCTTGGTCCATTTATAGTCCAAGGCCGGGGTTGTTACAATATGGCTTGGAGCCCGACAGGTGGCCCCGAAGCTACGTGAACCCTATACATTATCTAGGGCTTCGTCCTATGAGTAGAACAGTCGGTGAGGGAGTTAAGTCCCGCCGCCTGGCGCGCTGAGTTCTCTTGTCCATGTGTTAGGTGATAATGAAGACCCGTCTTGTCACCACGTTGTAAGTGTATCTAGGTATCCCCGTGGATTTTGGATGATTGATGACGATGATTAAGAGACTAATGAGCTGAGATGATCATAAGAACATGATATTTCCAAGGTGGACACCTAAACTCTCAAAAAGGAAAAGGATGAAGAATGGCGTCGAAGACTCAAAGAGTAGAAATTAGGGTTTTATTTGAGTCTTTAGTAGGCTACCATGTTAAAGTGAGTGTGTGTGTGTCAAGTGCATTGAGATCATAGAAGAGAGCTCAAAGCATTAGAAGTGTCGAATCCTTAGTGGAGAGTGCTAGTGAGGTAAACCCTAGTCGACCGGACTTGTCCGGGCCAAAGGACGGACTAGTCCGGAGTCCTACGGCTTAGTCCGTTTTGGGGCGGACTAAGAGTTCCTGACTGAGTTCAGACTTGTCCGTTTGGGGACGGACTAGTCTAGTTCTCTCTTGGTGAGAGTGTTTCGGGACTAAGTCCTGGTAGACCGGACTTGTCCACCTCAGTGGCCGGACTAGTCCGGGCTAGCCATACTTATCCGTTTTCACAGAGACCAAGAGTTCCTGTGTGAGTTCGGGCTAGTCCGTTCTGAGGCGGACTAGTCCGTATGGTTATGAGATGAGAGCTCCCACGGCTAAGTCTTGGTGGACCAGACTTGTCCGCCTTAGTGGCCGGACTAGTCCGGGTCGTCCAGACTTGTCCGTTCTCACCCGGACAAAGAGTTCCTTTGTGAGATCGGACTAGTCCGTTGTGAGGCGGACTAGTCCGGAGATTTGTGAACGTTTGAAATTTGAACTTTGGGGAGTAGTTGGCTTTGTGACGTCAGTGGTCCCTGTAGACCGGACTAGTCCGGGGTCCTGACCGGACTAGTCCGGACTTTAGTTGGTGGCAACGGTTGGCTGTCGGGACCTCTATAAAAGGAGGTGCCCCGACTTCAAAAGAAGACCCCTATAACCCTAGTGCCGCCACAACCATCCTAGAGCCTTTCTAAGCCTTTCCTCTCGCCTACTCACCCTCTAGAACCAATTCTTTAGTGGATTTGGGTGTGGGAGGAGAGGAGAAGTAAGAACTTCGTGTTTTGGCTCTTAGAGTGATCTCGTGCACTTGGTGTGAGTCTTTGTGACCTGTGGATTGTGAGATTCGTGAAGTTTGTGGACGTATTCAAGTGGGAGCCTCAGATTGTGAGCAGCCCCAAAGATCTTGTAAGTTCACCCTTGAGATAGTGGAAGAACCGGGTTGCCTTAGTGGCAACTTGGTGAGGAAAGGTTTGTTAAACCCGATCCTTTATGGACTCCTCAACGGGGACGTAGATTCCTGAGTGGAATCGAACCTCGGGCAAAAATCTTCGTGTCACTTTTGCATTTACATTTCATTGATCATTAAAATTGCTTAGGGTTCGTTTCGCTCATTTCACTATTATAGTGTTCCTCGTTACAATCTTGCAATCCACTTCTATATCCTGTCATACTTGTTATATTAGATTGCTAGATAGTTTATCCGCATTTTGTTGAACTAAAATATGAAGAAAAATCCATAAAAATCAAGTTTCTAGGTTTTTCCAGCAGGCTGACTAGACTAGTCCGCCCCTTAGCCAGACTAGTCCGGCCCCTGTGTTCTAATTTCGTTTAATTAGGTCATTTCAGGTAGTTTAGCCTATTCACCCCCCTTTAGGCAACTTTCAATTGGTATCAGAGTAGGTCTCTCCATCAAGAGTCTAACCACTCAGAGAGAAGATGGCCGGAGTGGATGGATACGAGATTCCGCCGACGTCGCAAGGCGACAACACACATGACAAGAAGAAGAACGCGGATGTGCTGCAAGACCATTCAAGTGACGATGAAGAAGTTCTCCAGCTCAAGGCGCGACTTCGCGAGAAGCTAGGTTACTCAAGCAAAGAGGAGAAGAAGAGGACGAAGGATCAAGAAAGGAGTGTTCAACCGGACTACTCCCAATATCCTTTCAACTATGAGCGATTAACCTCTAACAACCATTACTTGTCTATTCCTCTTGGCAAACCTCCTCAATTCGATGGAAATGACTACTCCATGTGGAAGCATAATATGAAGATGCACCTAATCTCCTTAAACCCTAGCTTGTGGCAAATTGTCCAAACAGGTGTCCATCTTCCAAGGAATGAAGAAGACGTTACCCCGGAGCAAGCCGTCCTACTTCATCGCAATGCTAAAGCAGTTGGGGTCATCACCTCATCCTTGACTCGAGATGAGTTCAACCGAGTCGATGGATTGGAGGTGGCCAAAGACATATTCGACACACTCAAGACGGCGCATGAAGGCAACCGAGTCATTAGGGAGGCCAAGATCGAGATGATCGAAGGAGAGCTTGGGAGATTCACCATCATGGATGGTGAGTCCCCTCAAGATATGTACAACCGTATCAAGGTCCTCGTCAACAAAATCCGATCCTATCGATGCACCCGGTGGACGAACCATGAGGTGGTGAAGAGGATGGTTTGGGCATTCATGCCTCGAAACATTGCTCTTTTCTCCTTGATCCATGAGAGTCCGAGATATGCTCAAATGACCCCGGAGGAAGTGCTTGGAAGGATCATCAACAATGAGATGATGGAGAAGGAAGCCATGTTCTACAACGATCTCCAAAGGCTCACCCCCTCCAAGAAGAAATATGTTGCTTTCAAAGCAACATCCTCATCACAAGACTTCGAAGCAAGTGATGATGAGAGTCTCGACACCGATGAAGAAGAGGCGCTCTTCATCAACAAATTCAAGAAGATGATGAGAAGGAGGAAGGGGATCTACCACTATGAGAACAAGAACAAGGAAAGGTCCAAGCCAAGGACGAAAAGAGCATGCTACAATTGTGGTGAATATGGGCACTTCATTGTGGATTGTCCATATGAAGAGAGCAAGAAGAAGAGGGATGGAGAGCCCCAAGAGAAGAAGTTCTTCAAGAAGAAGAAGAAGCAATCGGGACATGCTCAACTTGGGAAGGAATGGGACTCAAATGAAGACTCATCCTTCGAGGATGAAGAGAAAGTGGCAACACTTGCCATTGGAAGGAGCAAGATCTTCCCCAACCTTGAAGACTTCAAGTATACATGTCTCATGGCTAAGGAGGGAAGAAGAAAGGTTAAATCTAAACCATCCTCCCCTACTTCTTCACTTGATAACTTTGATAGTAGTAGTGAAAATGAATCCATGCTCAAGGATTTAAGTAGGAGCACCTTGAAAAAGATAAACTTGTTGTCGGAAGAAATCTTTGAGAAGGAGAAACTCATCAACCATCAAGAAGACATGCTCATCCTTGAAAATGAGAGATGTCATGAGCTTGAAGAGATTCTTGAGGTTGAAAGGGAAAGAAGCAAGGCACTTGAGCGTGAACTCGCTTTGAGCAAGGAATCTTGCTCAAATCTTGAGGACACAACTGTTGTGCTCAAGGATGAAATTGTTAACTTGACAAAAGTTAACAAGATCCTTGAAACACAAGTTGAGTCTCTCAAGATCAATGCACCTTCTTCCTCTATGATTCCACTCTCCTCAAAGAAATCTTCCGAAGCAACTCAAACTTGCAAGTGTTCAAACTTAATCCTAAAACTTAAGGATGAACTCAAGTTGGCACAAAACAAGCAATCACCGAAAGGTGGGATCCTTGACAAGGAGAAATTGGCATATGCACGAAGTGCATATACTAATGTAAGACCTCCACATGTCAAAGATGGTCTTGGCTATTCTCGGGAGTGGAAGCAACATGCTAAAACTCCCAAGAATGGGAAATACTTGATTGTTTTTGTTAAGGAGAGTTCATCCGACAAAGATAATGGAAAGAACATTGCAAACTCATCTAACATGCCTAAAAATGAACCTCATACTTTGTTCCATGACTTTGATGCTTCATATGTTTTATTGAGGAACAAATATGGAAACACCTATACTAGGTATGTTGGGCCACTACGTAAGAGTCCAAAACCTTGCGTGTGGGTGCCCAAGTGCCTCTTGACTAACATGAAAGGACCCAACTCCGTTTGGGTACCTAATGGAAAAACATAAGTCTATTTTATAGGCATACTCCTCTGGTGGATTAAAATGGATGCTCGACAGTGGATGCACAAACCATATGACCGGAGAGAGAAGGATGTTTGTAGAGTATGAGGAAAATGAAGATCCAAGTGAAGGAATATGCTTTGGGGACAATAGCCAAGGGAAAATCCTTGGCACTGGTAAAATCACTATTTCTCCCCATCATACTCTTTCAAATGTTTTGCATGTTAACTCGCTTGATTATAACCTTCTATCCATATACCAACTATGTGATAAAGGTTATAACTGTGTTTTCACTAACGAGGGTGTGACTGTCTTAAGAAGAAGTAATGACTCAATCGCCTTTAAGGGCATTGCTAAAGGGAAAACTTTTATCTTGCGGATTTCACCACGGGTAAAGCTCAACTTTACACGTGCTTAATGGCGAAGACCAACATGGGATGGCTTTGCAATAGACGGCTAGCCCATGTTGGGATGAGAAATTTGCAAAAGCTTCTTAAGGAGAACATATTCGAGGCTTCAAAAATGTTGTTTTTGACAAGGACAGGCCATGCAGTGCTTGTCAAGCTGGAAAGCAAGTTGGAGCTCAACATCCATCCAAAAATGTCATAACGACTACAAGATCTTTGGAGCAACTTCACATGGACCTCTTCGGTCCAATCACCTACATAAGCATCGATGGTAACAAATATGGTCTTGTAGTTGTAGATGATTATTCTCGCTTCACTTGGGTGTTCTTTTTGCATGAAAAAGGCGAAACTCAAGGTGTGCTCAAGAAATTCTTGAGGAGAGCTCAAAACTAGTTCTCCTTAAGAATCAAGAACATAAGGAGCGATAATGGCACCGAGTTCAAGAACACTCAAGTGGAACAATACTTGGATGAAGAAGGCATCAATCATGAGTTTTCAGCCCCCTACTCCCCTCAACAAAACGGGGTGGCTGAAAGGAAGAATAGGACTCTTATTGAGATGGCAAGAACCATGCTTGATGAGTACAAGACGTCGGACCGGTTTTGGGCGGAAGCGGTTAACACCGCTTGCCATGCCATAAACCGGTTGTACCTTCATCGACTTTTGAAGAAGACGTCTTACGAACTTCTAACCGGTAACAAACCCAACATCTCTTACTTTTGTGTCTTTGGGAGCAAGTGCTATATTCTCAACAAGAAGCCTAGGACTTCGAAGTTTGCTTCAAAGTCCGATGAAGATTTCTTGCTTGGTTATGACTCAAACACCTACGCCTATCGTGTTTTCAACAAATCCTCCGAAATTGTTGAAATAGCGAGAGACGTAGTGTTTGATGAGACTAATGGCTCCCAAGTGGAGCAAGTTGATCAAAGTGTACTAGATAGAGAAGAGGCTCCACAAGAAGCACTTAAAAGGATGGCACTTGGAGACATTTTCCCTCAAGAACATCCTCAAGACTCAAATGATCACCCAACAAATGAAGATACGTCCCCTTCCCACGATCAAGCTCAAGATGAGCAAGGCCAACCTCAACAAGATCAAAACGATCAGAGTCAAGAAGGAGGATTGGATCAAGGGGGAGACGAAGAAAAGAACAACGATGAAGATGAAGATAAAAGAGTCCAACCACCTCATCCAAGAGTTCACCAAAGTGTTCAACTGGATCATCCCGTCGACAACATACTAGGAGACATCTCCAAAGGGTTAACAACTCATTCTTGAATGGCTAACTTTTGTGAACATTACTCTTTTGTTTCCTCTTTGGAGCCTCGCAAGGTAGAATAAGCACTACAAGATTCAAATTGGGTGGTGGCCATGCAAGAGGAACTCAATAATTTTGAAAGAAATCAAGTATGGGAACTCGTGAAGCGACCCAATGCAACTTTTGTGGGAACCAAGTGGGTATTCCGCAACAAGCAAGACGAGTATGGAGTTGTAACAAGAAACAAGGTAAGACTTGTTGCAAAGGGATATGCACAAGTTGAAGGTTTGGATTTTGATGAAACTTTTGCTCCCGTAGCTAGGCTTGAATCAATTCGTATCTTGCTTGCCTTTGCTACTCACCATAATTTCTAGCTTTACCAAATGGATGTGAAAAGCGCTTTCCTCAACGGTCCGATCAAGGAGGAAGTGTACGTGGAGCAACCACCCGGATTTGAGGACGATAAGTATCCTAACCATGTCTTTAAACTTCGGAAAACCCTCTATGGCCTCAAACAAGCTCCTAGAGCTTGGTATGAGTGTCTTAGAGACTTTCTCATTAAAAATGCTTTTAGAATAGGGAAGGCCGACTATACACTCTTCACTAAGAATTTTAACAATGACTTATTTGTGTGCCAAATATATGTCAATGACATTATATTTGGTTCTACTAACAAAATATTTTGTGATGAGCTTTCAAAGATAATGACTGAAAGGTTCGAGATGTCAATGATGGGGGAATTGAAGTTCTTCCTAGGATTCCAAGTCAAACAACTCAAGGAAGGAACATTCATAAGTCAAATCAAGTATACTCAAGACATACTCAAGAGGTTCGACATGGACAAAGCCAAACCCATCAAGACTCCAATGGGAACCAACGGACACCTTGATCTCAATGAAGATGGTCCAAGCGTGGACCAAAAGGTATTTCATACCATGATAGGTTCCTTGCTTTATCTTTGTGCATCTAGGTCTGACATAATGCTTAGTGTAACACCCTCAAATTCATTTCCATGCATTGCATACATTTTCATATAGAGAAACATTATAAAAGAAGTAGAAATGGAGAAAGAATCATAAAAATGATGGGGAATGGAAAAAAGATAGCTGAAATGAGCCAATTCCAATTTGCCAAAGTGCGCTATCGACACGTCCCCCGGCCCGCTGGACGTGTGACGCCTCCTGAGCTCACCCCTGCGGAGGGGGGAGAGGTCCAACACTGCTGGTGACGTCGCGCCTTCGGAGCTCATCCCTACGGAAGGGGTGAGGTCCGCCCGAAGTACACGTGGCGCCTTCGGAGCTCATCCCTGCGGAAGGGGTGAGGTCCGGCTGATGGACACATGGCGCCTTCGGAGCTCATCCCTGCGGAAGGGGTGAGGTCCGACCGATGGACACGTGGCGCATTTGGAGCTCATCCTTGCGGAAGGGGTGAGGTCCGACAGATGGACACATGTCGTCCACGGAGCTCGCCTCTAAGGAGAAGGGAGGCTCGACCCCGCTGGACACATGGCGCCCTCGGAGCTCGCCTCTGAAGAGAAGGGAGGTCCGGGCCGCTAGACACGTGTCACCCTCGGAGCTCGCCTCTGAGGAGAAGGGAGGTTCGGCCGCTGGACACGTGTTGCCCTCGGAGCTCACCTCTGAGGAGAAGGGAGGTCCAGCCGCTGGACACGTGTCGCCCTCGGAGCTCGCCTCTGAGGAGAAGGGAGGTCCGGCCGCTGGACACGTGTGACCCTCGGAGCTCGCCTCTGAGGAGAAGGGAGGTCCGGCCGCTGGACATGTATCGCCCTTGGAGCTCGCCTCTGAGGAGAGGAGAGGTCCGGCCCCGCTGGACACATGGCGGCCTCGGAGCTCGCCCCTGCGGGCGAGGACCTTAGGCGGATTTTTCTCCTGTGCGCGAGGGTACACGGTACTGAGGGTACCGACACAATCTCCCTAAAAATTTCTAAAATTCCCCCATATTGCTGCCGCACCAAATCAATTGGAGATAAGTTTGTTGAGATCCAAAGTTGAGTTGGACTCTTATTTGAGCTCCAATTTGATTAGGACTCCTCTTTTTCCCCTTATAAATGGAACCCAACCCCCCCCCTTGGCCGCAACACCTTTTTCTTTTTCCTCCTCCCAAGTCGGCGACGTAGGGGCCCTAGCCCTCAACTCGCCGAGTTAGACCCCCCTAGCTGGAGTTCAGTCGCCGGTGAGCCCCCGCTGCTGCCATTGCCAGGAGGAAGACCCTGTCATCAAAGGGAAGCGAGGTAGATCTTCGTTACCCATCTTACGACATCGTCGCTGTCTCTACGCATCCGTTTTCTTCGCTCCCTTCGAACAGAAACTTTTTCGTGTGGAAAGATCACTTTTTGATCAGTTTTTGACAGTGGAATTGATCTAGATCTTGGGTCAAGATCATCACCACGTCCACACTTGATCCCTACACCCTTGTTCATCATAAAACCCCATGAAAGCCCATTAAAACATGCAAGAACACGTACAAACTGGTTTAATAAAACAGCACCATAGGATTTGCATCCATCTACTTTATTGCATCTTGAGTAAAGTTTGTGCATGATGATTGATTGCTGTAAATTTTGTATGTGTGTGGTTGTAAGTAGAAGGACAAGCTTAGGAAGCCATCTACGAAGAACTACAGCGCCAAGACTTCAAGACGCTTGAGCAACAAGAGCCACGGGAGCAAGGCAAGTGCCCCTTGACCATATTGATCCCATGTTTTGAAACTGTTTTATTTACGAAAACGTGTATGTTTGAGTCAACTTGATGGGACACCCTTTTATAGGAGTTTACTAGTTTTGTTAACCCTCCTTATTGCCGGGAAAGTTGATGAGTCAGGTATGGTCATTTTTCCTTTTTGCTTCGCTTAAGCTACGGGATACGGGGCTGAATTAAAACATGGTTAGCTACTGCACTCATATGAATAATGATAATGAGAACTTGATGATGATAATGAGCATTGGAATCGGGGGAGATCTAGGCAAGCTTGGTTTGTAGATGTTGATGAATGAGATGGTGGTTTACTTGCCATAGATCTAAGGACCGGTTCATGCCAGCACATGCCAGTAAAACAGTGCCACCACAAGGCCAAATATGGGTGCGGCTTAGCTGACTAATTAGGTGTGTTTCTAGCTTGTTATGGACCGTGGATGGCGCGGGGAATGGGAGTCGAGAGAGTACTGTCCTGGGAACTGCATGGCGCAAGAGGGGGCCCGTAGGTGGGAGAATGGTGATTCGAGCCTGCCGGTGAACCTCAGTGAGTCCATACATCTAGTAGCCCCTTTGTAAAGCCTATTTTGTGATCTCTTGGCCATACACCGACGGTTGTGTACTGGTATAATGGAGGTTCTGCAGTCGCCGACGGGTGACGAAATCACAAACTTGTGGGTGAACTGGTGCCACCTCTGCAGAGTGTAAAACTATCATGATAGCCGTGCTTACAGTCACAAGCACCTGGCTAACTCACATGATTAGAGGGAAAACTTGGGATGGATGTTCGGTATGGTTATGGTATGGTCATTGGGATTGGTTTTGGGACTTTGTTGAGTCATGACAAAGAGTTTGACTTTGGTTATATGAATATGAGATGGATATGAGTATTTATGTGTGACACCCTCAATTCTGTGGAAAACCATGGAACCGAGAACTGATGCATATGTGTGCCCAGGATATTCATCACACATATACACATCATCCACAAACTGAATTTCAGAATATATATGACCACGAATAACAGAGTTTATTACAATGTCTCATGAGTCTTGGACTCATGCTCACAGCGGAAGTCTTAATCTAATCAGCGGAAGTCTTCTAACTAATGCGGAAGCAACCTAAGCAGTAGCGGCTCCATCTCTACTCCATTCCTCAGGCAAGGTTAAGGACAGATTACACGCCTAATGCTCCACTAGGTCTTCATAGTAATCTTCTCCTGTTGCTGCTGATGAAATAATAATGCAAGTTTGAGTACAATGATGTACTCAGCAAGTGCGGGAAAATATGATATGTAGCTCACAACAAAGTAGGTATAAAAGGCTCATTGCAGAAAGCAAAGTTATTTATCAAAACCATGATAAAACAGCAACTTATCTTTAAGCGAATGTAATCCCAACATGTACTAAAGTACCAATCCTACCTCCATTATGTTCATTACCTTCCATGTCCCAACCAGACATTAATCAACCTCATTCTTGCTCACGAATACCTTCTTGTATTCGCTACCATCTCACGAATACCATCTCGTATTCGCTACCATTTCATCTCATAAACAATTCCGTCTCCCACCGAGACCAATCTCGTTGCCATGACTGAACATCATGCAACCAATCTTATTACCCGGACACAACAGTCCCGAAAACTAAACCATCCAAAACCATCCCAAAATAACCATCCAACTAATCATGGAAGTTGGCTAGGCGCTCGTGACCGTAAGCTCGGCTATCATGATAGTTTTAGACTCTGCAGAGTTTGCACCTCTTTACCCACAAGTTTGTGATTTCGTCACCCGTTGGCGACTGCAGAACCTCCATCATACCAGTACACAACCATCGGTGTATGGCCAATAGATCACAAAATAGCCTTTACAAAGGGGTTACTTGATGTATGGACTCACTAAGGTTTCACCGGCAGGCTAGAATCTCCAATTCTACCACCCACGGGCCCCCTCTTGTGCCATGCAGTTCCAAGGGCAGTCCTCACCCAACTCCCATTCCCCGCGCCTTCCACAGTCCATAGCAATCTAGCAACTTACCTAATTAGTCAGCTAAGCCGCACCCATACTTGGCCTTGTGGTGGCACTGTTATCCTGGCATGTGCTCGCATGAACCGGTTCATAGATCTACGGCAAGTAAACCACCATCTCTTTCTACCTCATTCACAAACCCGAGCTTGCCTGGATCTCCCTCCGATCCATGTTCATTAACAACATCAGTTTCCCATAAATCTTACGAGTGCAGTTAGCTAGACACATCCATCTTGCTTCCCAATCCACGAACTCAGCGAAGCGTAAAATTAAAACCATACCCGACTCATAAAACTTCCCTGGCGACAAGGGTGGTTTAACCAAAACTAGTAAACTCCTGTAAAAGGGTTTCCCATCATGTTTGACTCAGCACACACACTTTTTCGCAAAACAAAATAGTTTCCCAAAACATAGGATCAATATGGTCAAGGGGCACTTGCCTTGTTCTTGCAGTTCCTGTTGCTCAAAATCTTGTTGTTGTAGTCCGTCGTAGGTAGCTCCCTGAGCTTGTCCTTCTATACACGATCACACACATACAAGATTTACAACAATCAATATCATGCACAAACTTTAACTAGATGCGATGATGCTTATGCATGTTAATCCTATGATGCAGTTTAGTTTGTAGTGTTCTTGCATGGCTTGCATGGATTTTATGATGAAAATGGGTGTTTGAATCAAATGTTAACGTGGCGATGATCTTGACTCTAGATTAAACCGATCAACACGTGATCTGTCCACGAGAAAGCTTCTATTCGAAAGGAATCAAAGAACAGATGCAAAGAAACGCGATGATGTCGTAAGGTGGTATTGGAGATCTTACCTTACGTTCTTCTTAGTCTCGGGGTCCTTCTCCTAGCAAGACAGATCGTTGGGGCTCTCTTCCGGCGATCTCTCTCGACCAAACTCTGGCGATGGGTTTACTCGGTGAGTTGAGGCTAGGGCTCTAAGTCGTCGGCTCAGGAGGTGGAAAAGAAGTTTGTGGTTTCGGCCAAAGGTTCTGGGTTCTATTTATAACTAGGAGAAGAAGAGTCCTAATCTGATTGTATTTCGAATAAGAGTCCTATTCAGATTGTCGTTGAATCTTAACAACTTATCTTTAGTTGATTTGGTGCGGTAACATTGTGGAATTCATGTCGGCTTCCTCTCCGTACCAGTATTTCCACGCGTACAGAATCCAAAACCGCTCCAGAACTCGTTACCTCCGTGGTGGTGAGCTCCGGAAGCTCCACGTGTCCACCGGGGCCTGGTCTTCCTCTTTCCGCAGAGACGAGCTCCGGTTGTGCCGCGTGTCAAGCGAGCGAGACCTCCCTCTCCTTCGGAGGTGAGCTCCGTGTGCGCCCCGTATCCTAGCGGTCGGGACCTCCTCTCTATTCAGAGGTGGCTCCACGCACGCCACGTGTCAGTGCCGGACCTTCCCTTTCTCCGGAGGTGGCTCCGGGTGTGCCATGTGTCCTAACAGCGCCAGACTTCCTTTCTTCTCAGAGACGAGCTCCGAGGTTGACACGTGTCCAACAGTGATGGACCTCCCGGAGATAAGCTCCGGTGGCGACACGTGTCCAATAGAACCAGACCTCTCGGAGTGAGCTCCGAGATCGACACGTATCCCGCGCGACTGGTCCTCTGATTTCCGCGGTGACTAGCTCCGAAGGTGACACGTGTCCTGCGGGGTCGGACCTCTCCCCATTTGCGGAGATGAGCCCCGAGCCTGCCACGTAGCCAGTTTAGCGGTGGACCTCTCCCCATTTGCGGAGATGAGCTCCGAAGATGCCACGTGGCCAGCGGGCCGCGGGAGTTGTTTTCGGCACTCTTGGTGAACTGGATTTTACTCTTTTTGGCTATCTTTTTTATTCTTTCTCTATTCCCACTTCTTTTAAAATGTTTTCTCTATATGAAACATGAATACATGCAGAAACCAAAAATGAGGGTGTCACAAATCTACCCCCCTTAAATTGAATCTCGGCCTCGAGATTCGTTAGTAGAGAATAGATGAGGGAATTCTGCCTTGATGTCTTCTTCACGCACCCATGTGGCTTCAGCTTCGGTGTGATGGCTCCATTGTACCTTGCACCATCGGATCACTTTGTTCCTTGTGACCCTTTCTTTTACGTCCAAAATTTGGACAGGGTGCTCCGCATAAGTCAGGTCCTCTTGAAGTTCAAGCTCTTCCATTGGTACTTGCTCCTCTGGTACTCTCAAGCACTTCTTGAGCTGGGATACATGAAACACGTCATGTACTTCGGAGAGATATGTTGGGAGCTCTAGTTGATAGGCTACTTCTCCTCGCTTGTCCGAAATCTTAAATGGTCTGATGTAGCGAGGTGCTAGCTTGCCTTTGATGTTGAAACGTCGTTGGCCACGGATAGGCGATACCTTAAGGTATACGAAGTCGCCTACTTCGAAAGTCAACTTCCTTCGCCTATTGTCCGCATAGCCTTTCTGTCGTGACTGAGCAGCCTTTAAGTTTTCCCGTATCTTTTGGACTTGTTTTTTAGCTTCTTGTAGCACTTTGGGTCCAAACACCTGGTTCTCTCCGGTTTCGTTCCAAAACAGCGGTGTTCTACATCGTCTACCGTACTCTACTTCGAAAGGCGACATCTTCAAGCTAGCTTGATAGCTGTTGTTATAGGAGAATTTGGCGTATGGTAAACTCCTATCCCAACTACGCCCATGTTTCAAGGCGCAAGCTCTCGACATGTCTTCCAAAATTTGGTTTGTTCTTTTGGTTTGTCCATCGGTTTGTGGGTGATAGGCGGAGATAAAATCCAGTCGTGTACCCATAGCTTTCTGCAGCTTCCCCCAAAATCTAGAGGTAAACTGAGAACCTCGATCTGAGACTATCCTCCTCGGGACTCCATGACGGCACACGATCTGCTCCAAGTACAACTCGACTAATTGTGCAACGTTGTACTTGGCCCTTACAGGGAGAAAATGGGCTGTTTTCGTCAGTCGGTCCACGATAACCCAGATGGAGTCATAACCCGACTGAGTACATGGCAATCCGACGATGAAATCCATACTGATGTCCTCCCACTTCCACTCGGGTACCTTCAAGGGTTGCAGCAATCCAGCGGGTCTTTGATGTTCGGCCTTCACCCGTTGGCATGTGTCGCATAGGGCAACGTATTCGGCTATGTCCCTTTTCATTCCATCCCACCAATAACAAGTCTTCAAGTCCTTGTACATTTTGGTACTTCCGGGATGTATGGAATAGGGTGAATCATGTGGCTCTTTTAATATCATGTCGCGGATGTGCTTCACGTTAGGCACACAAATCCTTTTTCCTAGCCAAAGCGTACCCTTCTAATCTTCTTTGAAATCCTTCTCTATTCCTTGTCGGATTCTTTCCTTGATCTCCTCATCCGTTGCTTGGCCATCTCTTATCTCTTGCTCCAATGAAGAGTGGATTTCCGTCACTTCCATGTTGTTCAAGAATCCAAGGTGTAATCGTTTGAACTCCTTACGTATTTCGGGTGGTAGCTCCCGAACCGTGAGTTGGTGACATGCTCCTTTCCGGCTCAATGCATCAGCTACTACATTGGCCTTTCTAGGGTGGTAGTTGATTCCAACATCGTAATCCTTGATGAGTTCCAACCATCGACGTTGCCTCAAATTCAAGTCCGTTTGTGTAAATATGTACTTGAGGCTTTTATGATCCGTATAGATCTCGCATCGATGACCAAGGATATAATGTCTCCAAATCTTCAATGCATGCATGTCACACCCGGTTTCTCCGAAGAACAACCGAGTGAATATCACATGTATGCCAGGATCATTTTCTCATACATGTTATGACAAATAGTGAAGCATCATTTATTACAAGCCAGGTGTCGAATATAAATAAGTCTTACATAGCATATGTCTCGATGGACGATAATAAGTTCATAACATGTAAATAAATTAGCAGCGGAATATTATTCTTGTGGGCTCCGTCAGAGGCGTTGCCCGTGGGACTCCATGAACCTAGAATCCTTCTTCGGGTCCGAAGTCTTGATCATTAAACACCACATCATCCCCTTGACCTGAGCAGCAATTTAAACCAACAAATATGCAAGGTTGAGTACCGTTGGTACTCAGCAAGTGTGGGAAAGTTATGTCATGCATGGCTAGAACAAGGATAGGTTGAACTCATGGTTGAAGCACTACGCAATTATTGCCTACCACCTTAGCTTATTAAGCACCTACATTACTACATAGGTGAAATGGTCCCAATATCCCATCCCATCATCATAATCAAATAACCATAACATCATTTCCAATGTTAAGCTCCCCGCTTAACATCCACAATTTCCAAAGCCATCATCCTCTAATCATGAATAAGTCCAAGCCGCTCTTTACCGTGAGCACGACTGTCATGACAGTTTTGACTCTGCAGAGTTTGCACCACTGTACCCACATGTAGTGATTTCATGCCCCGTTGCCGGGTGGACTAAAAGAACCTCCAATATGCTAGTGGCCACGAACCACATTCACACTTCCCAGGTGTGTAGCCAGGAGATCACTACGAAGCCTTTACAAAGGGATTCCCGACGAGCGTGGGCCCACTGAGGTTTCACCCCTAACAGCACACAAGAGGATCCAACCCCGCTGCAGTGGCCCCCTATTGAGCCTTGCGGTTCATATGGTAGTCCAGCTGACACCTACTCCCCGCACCATCCAACACACCCATGCTACGCCGGAGATACACCTAATTAATTGGCCAAGCTGCCCCATCTCAGCATGTGGTTGGCACGGTAAAGCCAGGTTACATGCTCCATGAACCGGTCCTTAGGATCCAGGCAAGTACTAAACACAAACCCGAGTCTCGTGCACCCAACACCAACCAAATCATCCAACTTGCCTTGATCCCTACCCCTACATAACTCATAATATCTCATTCAAGAATAAGGTAAGCAAGTTGATGATGTCATATCCCATTTATCCCATTCTAAGCATGGCTAAGCATAAGTAATATGAATGAATGACATAATAAATCAAAATCCCATCCCAAGCTACAAGGAAAACAAGGTAATGCAATTCTAGGGAAACTTCGTAGTATGGGTTTCATATTTAAATCGACAATGCAAATAATTCTATCTACACATCTTAGTATAGGATCAAAGTGGTCAAGGACACTTGCCTTCTTCTTGCTGCTCTGAGAATGGAAAGTCTTGGTCTTGGAAGGGAAGAACTTGCTCTGGGGCAGGTTCTATTCATGCCAACACACATAGCAAAAGAAAACAACAATCCATAAGACATAGTTCACACTTTCACTTCATACAAACCACACATTCACATCTATGAAAGTCATTCACATTTCTATGTGTTGTGATTACTCTATGTGTGTTAATTTTTGGCTTACATGCATTTTTAAACATGTGCATATGATTTCTAACTTTTGTATTCAGATTTCTGTTTGCACACTATATATGAATTTCCAATTTGAACAAATTCCTTATATTCAATTGATACACATCTTAGCTACCAAGTATGCATGGAAGGTATTTTCCTACTCCAAATGGGTTTTCAGATCTTCTACCAAATACTAAACTGAAATCTTTGGATTTGGAGACTTCATTTATCATTTTCTAGTTATGCATACCTATTTTCCTATATTTTAAGATTTATTTTCTATACCTAAATGTGAACTTTATTATGAAAATAGTAAGACACATCATCTAAACAGAATAGGTTCTGATCTAAAATATTAAATAATATATTTTTGAACTTCTCCTCTGATGTGAACTAATTTAAATCTATTTTACCCATTTTCAAAATTATTTATAATCCTAAAAATGTGTTCCTAGAACTAATAAACATGAACACACCCAAACAGATTTCATTTCAGCCTAAAATTTATTTTTAGTTCATTCTCAAATTTTCCAAGTGTTAGTAGAGTTTAAACTTGAATTTACAATGTGTTTGTATTTCCTTTTAAATTTAATCCTAGTCACACATTCAATTTTCTAAATTAAATATCATATAGGGTTAAAAAGTTAAGTTCACCCTACTACAGGGTCTAATTTATTATTTTAATAATTTCCAGGGGCCTAACTATGCATAACAGAGGGGTTTTGCTAATTTTCATTAAGTCCAGGAGTTAAAACTGATTTTTAATTGAATTTACATGAATTTCTGAAGTTCCAGGGGCTAGATCAGAAGTTTCTGGAGAGCAAGTTCCTCCTTTCCAAGATCAGGACTACCCATTCCAAGAGCAGCAGGAAGGAGGCAAGTGTCCTTGACCACTTTGACCCTATACTAGGACATGTAGCTAGAGTTATTTGCATTGTCAAATTAAAATATGAAGCCCATGCTAGGAAGTTTCCCTAGAATTGCATTACCTTGTTTCCTTGAAGCTTGGGTTGGGATTTATTTTATCATGTCATTTATTATTATGCATATGCTTAGCCATGCTTAGAATGGAATATTTGGGATATGAGATCATCAGTTTATTTTACCATACTCTTGAATGAGATATTGTGAGTTATGTAGAGGTAGGGATCAAAGCAAGTTGGATGTTTTGGTTGTGTGCTGGGTGCACGAGACTCGGGTTTGTGTTTAGTACTTGCCTGGATCCTAAGGACCGGTTCATGGAGCATGTAACCTGATTTTACCATGCCAACCACATGCTGAGATGGGGCAGCTTGGCCAATTAATTAGGTGTATCCCCGGCGTAGTATGGGTGTGTTGGATGGTGCGGGGAATAGGTGTCAGCTGGACTACCATATGAACCGCAAGGCTCAAGAGGGGGCCACTGCAGCGGGGTTGGAGCCTCTTGTATGCTGTTAGGGGTGAAACCTCAGTGGGCCCACGCTAGTCGGGAATCCCTTTGTAAAGGCTTCGTAGTGATCTCTTGGCCACACACCTGGGAAGTGTGAATGTGGTTCGTAGCCACTGGCATAATGGAGGTTCTTTTAGTCCACCCGGCAACGGGGGATGAAATCACTACATGTGGGTACAGTGGTACAAACTCTGCAGAGTCAAAACTGTCATGACAGCCGTGCTCACGGTCAAGAGCGGCTTGGACTTATTCATGATTAGGGGAGTGATGGTTTTGGAAGTTGTGGATGTTAAGCGGGGAGCTTAACATTGGAAATGATGTTATGGTTATTTGATTATGATGATGGTATGGGAGATTGGGACCATTTTATTTGTGTAGTAATGTAGGTGCCTAATAAGCTAAGGTGATAGATATTAATTGCGTAGTGCTTTAAACATTAGTTCAACCTCTCCTTGTTCTAGCCATGCATGACATAACTTTCACACACTTGCTGAGTACCATCGGTACTCAACCTTGCATATTTGTTTGTTTGTATTGCTGCTCAGGTCAAGATAATGAGGTGGTGTATAATGACCAAGACTTTGGAACCGGAGAAGGTTTGTAGGTTCATGGAGACCCCCGGGCAACGCCTGTAATGGAGCCCACAAGAATAATATTCCGCTGCTAGTTTATTTATTTGTGATGAACTTATTATCGTCCATCGAGACATATGCTTTGTAAGACTTATTTATATTTGACACCTGGCTTGTAATAAATGATGATTCACTATTTGTCATCACATGTATGAGAAAATGATCCTGGCATACATGTGATATTCACTCGGTTGTTCTTCGGAGAAACTGGGTGTGACAAGAATTGGTATCAGAGCCAAGGTTGCCCGTAGGAACGTGGACCTAGGTAGAAAGGGACGTATTTAAGGACTCTATTTTCTTAAAAACTATTTTTATAAGGTGTGTGTTGAAAAGTGTTATTTAATTAGTCACTTTCTTCATCTTACCCCAATTTTCATTCAAAATAGAATTTTTGGTTAAAAAGTTTATCTAACCTAAGTTTAAATGCTTTTTGTTTTAGATGGTTCGCATGATTCGCACCGCTCGCAAGTCCACAGGAGGGAGAGTTCCCGTAGTTGTCCTTGCCGAAAGAGAGGAGAGCCGTCCGTGTAACACCCCAAAAATCTTGTTAAGACCCTAAATCATGTTAAGAGGGGAATTTAAATTTTTTTGGACGTGTTGCATGTTTTGCAACAATTTAAATTCAAACTGGAATTCAATTTAAATTCAAAATAGAAAAGAAATAGAAAAAGAAAAAAAGAAAACAGAAAAAAACCGGCCAGTGGGCCGAAACCCACCAGCCGGCCCACCCAGCAACCGCGCCAGCCCGCAGCCGCGCGCGCTCTTTCCTCCCACTGACAGGCGGGGCCTGCCAGCCCTTCTTCTACCTCGCGCCGCGCCGGGACTCTCTCACCCCGAATCCAAACCGATCCGGATTTCTGCGAATCCCAGCCGAATTTCGCTCGGGGGCGACGCAAACTCGATCTAAACCACCCCGCCGCCCTTCCCCGTCTATAAAAACCCCGGCCTCGTTCTGTTTTTCCCACGCGATCCGTCGATTTTACTCCGGTGAGAAACCGAGCCTTCTCCGGCGAATTTTGGCCGATCTAAGCTCGGAAATTCCGATCTAACTCGCTGGTCTTGATCCACCGCCTCCGGGGAACCCTACAGGTGCAGAAAACTCGGTGACTTGCGATTTAAACACAGCGCCGACGAGCCTCGCCGTGGTTTCAATTCGGACCTCGTCGCCGACCGCCTTCCAGGACCTCCGAGCTCAAGAAAACCCCCGAGGTGAGATCCCCGACCTCCCCTCCACCGATCTATGCCATAAAATCACAGTTCTCGGAAGAATTCTCGAAGATCCGAAAGTCTCCGTCGAGATCACCGCCTCCCGCCGCCGTGCGCCGCCGGGCAGCGCCGCCCGCGCTCGATCAGAGCGACGTGGCCGCTTGTGCGCCGTCAATTTTAAATCGCACGGTAGACTTTAAAACCCCGCGTACCAGTTCGGCGTTATAATCTCAGCCGTTTGTTTTAAATCGGACGGTCCACGTCAGCCCCGCGTTATAAAGACTGGAAATCTTACGTGCTATCCCCTGGGGTTCTCGGGAAATAAGAGCTAGCCCCGGAAACTTCTGATCTAACCCCTGGAACTTCAGAAAATCATGTAAATTTATTTAAAAATCAGTTTTAGCCCCTGGACTTAATAAAAATTAGGAAAAACTCCTCTGTTATGTATAGCTAGACCCCTGAAAATTGTTAAAATAATATTATAGACCCTGTAGTGGGGTGAGTTTACCTTTTTAGCCCTGTTTAGTATTTAATTTAGGAAATTGAATATGTGGCTAGTGTTTAAAAATTAAAAAGAGGGACAAACATATTGTCAAAATTAAATTAAAAACTTTCTCAGTATTTAGAAAACTTTGGAGTGAGATAAAAATATATTTTGAGCTGAAATGAATCTGTTTAATTTATTATTCACATTTAGGGACATATTTTTAAGTAAGGAATAGTTCTGGAAAATAGGGAAAATAATTGTAAAATAGTCTACATCAGAGGCAAAGTTCAAAATATGTTATTAAATTATTTAGGACCAGAACCTATTCTGTTTAGATGATGTGTCTTACTATTTTCATAATAAAGTACACATTTAGGCATAGGAAAACAAATCTGAAAATATAGCAACTAGTAAATGATAAATGGAGTTTCTAAAATCCAAAGAATTCAGTTTAGTGTTGGTAGAAATTCTGAAGACACATATGGAGAAGAAAAATACCTTTCATGCATACTTGGTAACAAAAAGATGTAGTAAATAAATATAAGGAAAATTATTTAACTTGGAAACTCATATATAAAGTATGCAAGCATAAATGTGAATACAAAAGTAGGAATCATATACACATGATTAAAAGTGCATGCAAGCCACAAATCAACACACATAGAGTAACCACAACACATATAGTTGTGAATGACTTTCATAAATATGAATGTGTGAACTATGTCTTATAGATTGTTGTTTTTCTTTTGCTATGTGTGATGGTATGATGTAGAACCTGCTCAAGAGCAAGTTATTCCTTTCCAAGATCAGGACTACCCATTTCAAGAGCAGCAGGAAGGAGGCAAGTGTCCTTGACCACTTTGATCCTATACTAGGATGTGTAGCTAGAATTATTTGTATTGTCAATTGAAATATGAAACCCATGCTAGGAAGTTTCCCTAGAATTGCATTACCTTGTTTCCTTGTAGCTTGGGTTGGGATTTATTTTATCATGTCATTTATTATTATGCATATGCTTAGCCATGCTTAGAATGGGATATTTGGGATATGAGATCATCAGTTTATTTTACATAATCTTGAATGAGATATTGTGAGTTATGTAGAGGTAGGGATCAAGGCAAGTTGGATGTTTTGGTTGTGTGCTGGGTGCACGAGACTCGGGTTTGTGTTTAGTACTTGCCTGGATCCTAAGGACCGGTTCATGGAGCATGTAACCTGGCTTTACAGTGCCAACCACATGCTGAGATGGGGCAGCTTGGCCAATTAATTAGGTGTATCCCCGGCGTAGTATGGGTGTGTTGGATGGTGCGGGGAGTAGGTGTCAGCTGGACTACCATATGAACCGCAAGGCTCAAGAGGGGCCCACTGCAGCGGGGTTGGAGCCTCTTGTATGCTGTTAGGGGTGAAACCTCAGTGGGCCCATGCTCGTCGCTAATCCCTTTGTAAAGGCTTCGTAGTGATCTCCTGGCTACACACCTGGGAAGTGTGAATGTGGTTCGTAGCCACTGGTATAATGGAGGTTCTTTTAGTCCACCCGACAACGGGGGATGAAATCACTACATGTGGGTACAGTGGTACAAACTCTGCAGAGTCAAAACTGTCATGACAGCAGTGCTCACGGACAAGAGCGGCTTGGACTTATTCATGATTAGAGTATTGATGGTTTTGGAAGTTGTGGATGTTAAGTGGGGAGCTTAACATTGGAAATGATGTTATGGTTATTTGATTATGATTATGATGATGGGATGGGAAATTGGGACCATTTCACCTGTGTAGTAATGTAGGTGCTTAATAAGCTAAGGTGATAGGTATTAATTGCATAGTGCTTTAACCACGAGTTCAACCTCTCCTTGTTCTAGCCATGCATGACATAACTTTCCCACACTTGCTGAGTACCATCGGTACTCAACCTTGCATATTTTGTTGGTTTATATTGCTGCTCAGGTCAAGATAATGAGGTGGTGTATAATGACCAAGACTTTGGACCCGAAGAAGGTTTCTAGGTTCATGGAGACCCCCGGGCAACGCCTGTGACAGAGCCTTCAAGAATAATATTCCGCTGCTAGTTTATTTATTTGTGATGAACTTATTATTGTCCATCGAGACATTTGCTATGTAAGACTTATTTATATTCGACACCTGGCTTGTAATAAATGATGCTTCACTATTTGTCATCACATGTATGAGCAAATGATCCTGGCATACATGTGATATTCAATTGGTTGTTCTTCGGAAAAACCGGGTGTGACACCCTGAAGGAAACGGAGGCGTTGCTGCGAGCCTGCTTGAGGGCGAGAGAAAGAGGAGATGGGAAAGAACTGTGTGTCACCGTGAATGATACATGGACTCCTGACTCCCCAGATCGCCGGGCGATAAGGCGTCATCGCACTTCTCCACCAGTAGCCTCCCCACCCAAAGCAGAGTCAGAAGGCAGCCAAAATGACGAGGAAGATCCCGAGGAGCCAGCTCAAGAAAATGAGTAGCGTAGAGCTTTTTCCTGAAAGCAGAAGGATGTCGAGTAGTCGAGTCGTTACGTTAGTTAATGGTGTGTTAATGCTTGGTGTGTGACGTGAGTTGTGGAAGCCATGAGCAATTGTCCACAGCCTCGTCTTCAGATTGTCTTGCTTTGGTGTGTGAACCCACATGAAATAATATTGCATTTATTTTTGTGTGAGATATGGAACCTCAGAAAAGTATAACAAAGCTTCAACACTTCAAAGTACAAACAAGCAAAAGTAGTAAGATAATACGTAATACTTTAAATTAACATTTGGTTGATCATGCTAGATGGCCGTAAGAGGAAAAGGTCACGCTGCCAACCCCGCCAACAACAATGATGAGGCCTGCAACCCTCATCTTTCTGGAGGCCAGGACAGGGTTGGTCGCCGTGAAGGAGTTGATCCCCTCCACCAAATGCTGGAGAATCAAAATCAGCTCATCCAGAACTTGACTCAAGTGGTGGCCAACTTGCATCAAGTTCAACCCCCACAAGCTGCACCACGCCAACCAAGGTTGAGTGAGTTTCTAGGAACTCAAACTCCAAAGTTTGCAAGTGCTGCTGAACCTCTAGAGGCAGATGATTGGCTAAAGACCATTGAAAGCAAGATGAGGATCATACAGTGCCAAGGGTATGAGAGGGTGCTGTTTGCCTCTCATCAATTGCATGGACCAGCTGCTGATTGGTGGACCGCCTACGTGGCCGCCCATCATGACCCTGAGAACATCACTTGGGAGGAGTTCAAGCGTAGCTTCCGCAACCATTACATCCCAAGAGGTGAACTAAAAAACAAGAGGAAGGAGTTTTTGGGACTGCAGCAGGGAAACATGACGGTGAGGGAATACCTCACTAAATTTACTCAACTATCCCGTTATGCCCCACGGGACATAGAGACTGATGAGCAGAAACAAGATTGTTTCGTGGAGGGACTTACCGCAGAAATGCAGTGTGCAATGTCCTCAAATGAGTATGAAAGCTTCCAAAAGATGGTGGACAGAGCGTTTGTGGTAGAAAGGAAGCTAAAGGCCTTGGAAAATGAGAATAAGAGGAAGGCCGGGTGGTCACATCAAGCCTCAGGGAGCAACACCAGCCCACGTCTGATGCAGCAACCTGCAGGGCAGACGAACCATGCTGCGGTACCCTACTCAGCACCAAGAGGGTACAACCCGAACTACAGGCCTCCCGCAGCACCAGCACAACCACAACGTCAGTTTGTACAGCAGCCTCGCCCCGCATATCCACCTCGACTAGCAGTGCAAGGACCTCCAAACCAACCCCAAGACAATAAAGGCCAAGCCCCTAAGGTTGGAGTGCAATGTTTTAGCTGTGGTGAAGTGGGGCACTATGCCCATAAGTGCCCAAAGAAGAAGCCCGCGCAGCCACTACAGCAGAATGTAATGAGAGGACGGGTGAACCACGTCACTATGGAGGAAGCACAAGAGGCACCCGACGTGGTAGTTGGTAAGTTTCCTGCCAATTTACACATTGCAACCCTGCTGTTTGATTCTGGTGCTACCCACTCGTTCATTGCTCCCAAATGAATCATATGCTAGCCGTAAACTCTCCAGGTGGAGAAATAAGGACAAGACAAGTGTGTCCCAAAGTGAACCTAGACATTAATGGGGTAGTATTTACTGCTAACCTCATAGTGATAGATTCACAAGGGATAGATATTATTTTGGGTATGGACTGGTTGACCAAACATAAAGGAATCATCCATTGTTCGACCAGAACGGTGGAACTAACTCACCCTAGTGGCACAAGAGTAATGTTCATAACAATACACGAGCCTAGGAGGGACATTAAATTAAATCAAGTTGAGGTGAAAGTTGAGGAGATCAGGATCATCAGGGAATATCCAGATGTTTTTCCGGAGGATTTGCCAGGTATGCCTCCCGATCGTGAAGTGGAATTCGCAATTGAGCTAGTGCCTGGAACAGCCCCGATATACAAGAGACCTTATCGGATGGACTCCAAGCAGCTGGGAGAACTCAAGGATCATTTGAGATAATTGACGGAGAAGGAGTATATTCGCCCCAGTTCCTCTCCATGGGGAGCTCCGGTGATATTTGTGCCCAAAAAGGACGGAACCCAAAGGTTATGCATGGATTACCGTGCCTTGAATGAAGTAACCATCAAGAACAAGTACCCATTACCCCGCATTGAAGACTTGTTTGATCAGTTGAGGGGAGCTTGTGTGTTCTCGAAGATTGATCTCAGGTCGGGATACCACCAACTCAAGATAAGGCAATCTGATATTCCCAAGACAGCTTTCGTATCTCGGTACGGACTGTATGAATACACTGTCATGCCTTTCGGGCTAACTAATGCCCCGGCGTACTTCATGTATCTCATGAACAAGGTATTCATGGAATATCTGGACAAATTTGTGGTGGTTTTCATAGATGACATTCTCGTCTTCTCCAAAGATGAAGAAGAACATGAGAAACATCTAAGGTTGGTGTTGCAAAGGCTGAGAGAACACCAACTATATGCCAAGTTGAGCAAGTGTGAGTTTTGGCTGAAGAGAGTTCCCTTCTTAGGACATATAATCTCGGAGGGAGGAATCTCCGTGGATCCTGCCAAAATCGAGGATATACAGAAGTGGAAGACCCCTGAAAATGTCGGGGAAGTTCGAAGCTTCTTGGGATTGGCTGGATACTATCGACGGTTTATTGAGGGATTCTCTAAAATCTCGAGACCCCTCACCAAACTGTTGGAGAAGGGAATCACATTCACATGGATGCCGCAGTGCGAGACGAGTTTCCAAGAGTTAAAGAAAAGATTGACGACAGCCCCAGTGCTACTTATGCCAGATATGCAGAAGAACTTTACGGTGTACTGCGATGCCTCTGGAAACGGGTTGGGATGTGTTCTCATGCAAGAAGGGCATGTCGTGGCTTATGCATCCCGGCAGCTTCGGAAGCACGAGAAGAACTATCCTACACATGACCTAGAACTAGCCGCAGTGGTACACGCGTTGAAAATTTGGCGGCACTATTTGATGGGGAAGAGGACCGAGATATATACGGATCATAAGAGTTTGAAGTACATATTCACACAGCCAGACCTCAACCTCAGACAAAGGAGATGGTTAGAGCTAATCAATGACTTTGATGCGGGCATCAACTATCATCCTGGGAAAGCAAACGTCGTGGCCAATGCTTTAAGTCGGAAAGTGTAGGTCAATAAGTTGAGCTTGAAGGACATGCCTGCAGAATTGAAGAATGAGGTTATAAGGTTCAATCTATGCCTTGTGAATAGTGGTGAAGCCATCGCCATGGAAGTGGACTCCACACTAGAGCGAGACATCCGCGAGGGTCGAAAGAAAGACGATAAGATACAAGAGATCAGACAACTCATCAAGGAAAATAAATCTCCTGGTTTTAGAGAGGATGAACAAGGAACGGTGTGGCACGGGAAAAGAATCTGTGTGCCAGAAGTAAAGGAGATTCGTGAATTGATTTTGAAGGAGGCTCATGATTCTGACTATTCCATTCATCCTGGGAGTACGAAGATGTACCAGGACCTCAAGAGCAGGTATTGGTGGTATGGCATGAAGCGAGATGTCACGGAACATGTTGCTCTATGTGACACATGTCAGTTGGTGAAAGCAGAACATCAACGACCCGCGGGATTATTGCAACCACTCAAAGTGCCTGAATGGAAATGGGAAGAAATCGGTATGGATTTCATAGTGGGATTGCCTAGGACCCAATCAGGATATGATTCAATATGGGTCATCATTGACAGGCTAACCAAGGTAGCTCACTTCATCCCTGTGAAGGAAAGCTACAGTGGATCCAAATTGGCGGAGTTGTACATGTGAAGGATCGTGTGTTACCATGGAGTGCCAAAGAAGATTGTGTCAGATCGAGGGACACAGTTCACCTCAAGGTTCTGGCAGAAGTTGCACGAAACCATGAGAACCCATCTGAACTTTAGTTCTGCCTATCATCCCCAAGCTGATGGGTAGACGGAAAGAACCAATCAGATTCTTGAAGATATGCTGAGGGCATGTGCACTCAAAAACAATCGGAGTTGGGATAAGAACTTACCGTATGCGGAGTTTTCCTATAACAACAGCTATCAAGCTAGTATGAAGATGTCACCGTTTGAAGCCTTGTACGGGAGGAAGTGCAGAACTCCCCTATTTTGGAACCAAACGGGGGAAAGAAAAGTGTTTGGTCCGGAAGTACTACAAGAAGCTGAGGCGAAGGTGAGGGAAATTCGCAACAATTTGAGGATAGCACAGACACGCCAAAAGAGCTATGCCGATGTACGAAGAAGAGAGCTCGTTTTCAACGTGGGAGACTATGTCTATCTCAAGGTGTCCCCTATCAGAGGACTTCGTCGGTTCAAGGTGAAAGGGAAGTTGTCACCTCGATACATCGGACCCTTTCAAGTTCTGGAAAGGAAAGGCGAAGTGGCGTATCAACTAGAGTTACCAGCTCGCCTATCGGATGTGCACGATGTATTCCATGTGTCACAACTCAAGAAATGCCTGAGGACGCCTGAAGAGGTGTTACCCATGAATGAAGTGGACGTAGCTGAGGATTTGTCTTATGCCGAGCAACCATACAAGATTTTGGAGACAATGGAATGCCTCACCAGAAATAAAAGAATCCAGATGTGCAAGGTGCAGTGGAAGCATCACTCAGAAGAGGAAGCCACCTGGGAACGGGAAGATGAGCTCAAGGAACAATTTCCGGAATTTTTTTTCTTAGAACCACCAATCTCGAGGACGAGATTTCTTTTAAAGGGGGTAGAGCTGTAACACCCCAAAATCATGTTAAGAGGGGAATTTAAAATTTTTTGGACGTGTTGCATGTTTTGCAACAATTTAAATTCAAACTGGAATTCAATTTAAACTCAAAACAGAAAAGACATAGAAAAAAGAAAAAGGAAAACAGAAGAAAACCGGCCAGTGGGCCGAAACCCACCAGCCGGCCCACCCAGCACACGCGCCAGCCCGCAGCCACGCGCGCCCTCTTCTTCCCACTGACAGGCGGGGCCCGCCAGCCCTTCTTCTACCTCGCGCCCGCGCCCGCGATCGGCCGGACTCTCTCTCACCCCGAATCCAAACCGACCCGGATTTCTGCGTATCCCAGCCGAATTTTGCTCGTGGGCGACGCAAACTCGATCACAACCGAACGCCGCCCTTCCCCCGTCTATAAAAACCCCGGCCTCGTCCCGTTTTTCTCACGCGATCTGCTGTTTTTACTCCGGTGAGAACCCGAGCCTTCTCCGGTGAATTCTGGCCGATCTACGCTCGGAAATTCCGATCTAACTCGCTGGTCTTGATCCACCGCCTCCTGGGAACCCTGCAGGTGCAGAAAACTCGGTGACTTGCGGTTCAAACACAGCGCCG
Source organism: Neostapfia colusana (assembly GCA_030760725.1). Lineage (NCBI taxonomy): Eukaryota > Viridiplantae > Streptophyta > Magnoliopsida > Poales > Poaceae > Neostapfia > Neostapfia colusana. Next base: position 38,411,865 of record JASWHV010000016.1, read on the forward strand.
ACGAGCCTCGCCGTGGTTTCGCTTCGGACCTCGTCGCCGATCGTTTTCCATGACCTCCGAGCTCAAGAAAACACCCGAGGTGAGATCCCCGACCTCCCCTCCACCGATCTATGCCATAAAATCATAGTTCTAGGAAGAATTCTCGAAGATCCGAAAATCTCCGGCGAGATCGCCGCTTCCCGCCGCCGTGCGCCGCCGGGCAGCGCCGCCCGCGCTCGGTTAGAGCGACGTGGCCGCCTGTGCGCCGTCTATTTTAAATCGCACGGTAGACTTTAAATCCCCGCGTACCGGTTCGGCGTTATAATCTCAGCCGTCTGTTTTAAATCGGACGGTCCACGTCAGCCCCGCGTTATAAAGACTGGAATTCTTACGTGCTACCCCCTGGGGTTCTCGGGAAAAAAGAGCTAGCCCCGGAAACTTCTGATCTAGCCCCTGGAACTTCAGAAAATCATGTAAATTCATTTAAAAATCAGTTTTAGCCCCTGGACTTAATAAAAATTAGGAAAAACTCCTCTGTTATGAGTAGCTAGACCCCTGAAAATTGTTAAAATAATATTATAGACCCTGTAGTGGGGTGAGTTTACCTTTTTAACCCTGTTTGATATTTAATTTAGGAAATTGAATAGGTGGCTAGTATTTAAAATTTAAAAAGTGGGACAAACATATTGTCAAAATTTAATTAAAAACTTTCTCAGTACTTAGAAAACTTTGGAGTGAGATAAAAATATATTTTTGGGCTGAAATGAATCTGTTTAATTTATTATTCACATTTATTAGTTATAGGGACACATTTTTAAGTAAAGAATAGTTCTGAAAATAGGGAAAATAAATGTAAAATAGTTTACATTAGAGGAAAAGGTCAAAAATATATTATTAAATATTTTAGATCAGAACATATTCTGTTTAGATGTTGTGTCTTGTTATTTTCATAATAAAGTTCTTAGGCATAGGAAATAAATCTGAAAATATAGCAACTAGTAAATGATAAATGAAGTTTATAAAATCCAAAGAATTCAGTTTAGGGTTGGTGGAAATTCTGAAGACACATATGGAGTAGGAAAATACCTTTCATGCATACTTGGTAGCTAAAAGGTGTAGTAATTAAATATAAGGAATTTATTTAAATTGGAAACTCATATATATAGTATGTAAGCATAAATGTGAATACAAAAGTAGGAATCATATACACATGGTTAAAAGTACATGTAAGCCAAAGATCAACACACATAGAGTAACCACAACACATATAATTGTGAATGACTTTCATAAATGTGAATGTATGATTTGTTTGAAGTGGAAGTGTGAACTATGTCTTATGGATTGTTGTTTTTCTTTTGCTATGTGTGATGGTATGATGTAGAACCTGCTCCAGAGCAAGTTCTTCCTTTCCAAGATCAGGACTACCCATTCCAAGAGCAGCAGGAAGGAGGCAAGTGTCCTTGACCACTTTGATCCTATACTAGGACATATAGCTAGAGTTATTTGCATTGTCAAATTAAAATATGAAGCCCATGCTAGGAAGTTTCCCTAGAATTGCATTACCTTGTTTCCTTGAAGCTTGGGTTGGGATTTATTTTATCATGTCATTTATTATTATGCATATGCTTAGCCATGCTTAGAATGGAATATTTGGGATATGAGATCATCAGTTTATTTTACCATACTCTTGAATGAGATATTGTGAGTTATGTAGAGGTAGGGATCAAAGCAAGTTGGATGTTTTGGTTGTGTGCTGGGTGCACGAGACTCGGGTTTGTGTTTAGTACTTGCCTGGATCCTAAGGACCGGTTCATGGAGCATGTAACCTGGTTTTACCATGCCAACCACATGCTGAGATGGGGCAGCTTGGCCAATTTATTAGGTGTATCCCCGGCGTAGTATGGGTGTGTTGGATGGTGCGGGGAATAGGTGTCAGCTGGACTACCATATGAACCGCAAGGCTCAAGAGGGGGCCACTGCAGCGGGGTTGGAGCCTCTTGTATGCTGTTAGGGGTGAAACCTCAGTGGGCCCATGCTCGTCGGGAATCCCTTTGTAAAGGCTTTGTAGTGATCTCTTGGCCACACACCTGGGAAGTGTGAATGTGGTTCGTAGCCACTGGCATAATGGAGGTTCTTTTAGTCCACCCGGCAACGGGGGATGAAATCACTACATGTGGGTACAGTGGTACAAACTCTACAGAGTCAAAACTATCATGACAGCCGTGCTCACGGTCAAGAGCGGCTTGGACTTATTCATGATTAGAGGAGTGATGGTTTTGGAAGTTGTGGATGTTAAGCGGGGAGCTTAACATTGGAAATGATGTTATGGTTATTTGATTATGATGATGGTATGAGAGATTGGGACCATTTCATCTATGTAGTAATGTAGGTGCCTAATAAGCTAAGGTGATAGGTATTAATTGCGTAGTGCTTTAAACATGAGTTCAACCTCTCCTTGTTCTAGCCATGCATGACATAACTTTCACACACTTGCTGAGTACCATCGGTACTCAACCTTGCATATTTGTTTGTTTGTATTGCTGCTCAGGTCAAGATAATGAGGTGGTGTATAATGACCAAGACTTTGGAACCGGAGAAGGTTTGTAGGTTCATGGAGACCCCCGGGCAACGCCTGTAATGGAGCCCACAAGAATAATATTCCGCTGCTAGTTTATTTATTTGTGATGAACTTATTATCGTCCATCGAGACATATGCTTTGTAAGACTTATTTATATTTGACACCTGGCTTGTAATAAATGATGATTCACTATTTGTCATCACATGTATGAGAAAATGATCCTGGCATACATGTGATATTCACTCGGTTGTTCTTCGGAGAAACCGGGTGTGACAGAATCCCGGCCTTTATAATGCGGGGCTGACGTGGACCGTCCAATTTAAAACAGACGGCTGAGATTATAACGTCGAACCGGTACGCGGGGATTTAAATTCTACCGTGCGATTTAAAATAGACGGCGCACAAGCGGCCACGTCGCCCTGATCGTGCGCGGGCGGCGCTGCCCGGCGGCGCGCGGCGGCGGAAGGCGGCGATCTCGCCGGAAAACTTCGGATCTTCGTCAATTCTTCCTAGAACTGGGATTTCATGGCATAGATCGGTAGAGGGGAGGTCGGGGATCTCACCTCGGGGTTTTTCTTGAGCTCGGAGGTCCTGTAAGGCGGTCGGCGACGAGGTCCGAGGTGAATTCACGGTGATGCTCGTCGGCGCTGTGTTTGAAGCGCAAACCACCGAGTTTTCTGTACCTGCGTGATTCCCCGGAGGCGGTGGAACACGATCGGCGCGTTAGATCAGAGAACCCGAGCAAAGATCGAGAGAAAACGGTGATCGGAGCTTCGGTTTTCACCGAGAGGAAAAACAGCCGATCGCGGGTGAAAATCGGGACGATGCCGGTGTTTATATAGCCGGGGAAGGGCGGCGTTCGGTTGTGATTGAGTTTGCGTCGTCCAGAACCAAAATTCGGCTGGGATACGCGAGTATCCGGGGTGGTTTCGATTCGGAGGAGAGAGGAGTCCCGGTCGGCCGAGCGCGCGCGCGAGGAGGAAGAAGATGGCGGGCCCCACACGTCAGTGAGAAGAAAACGGGGCGCGTGGCTGTGGGCTGGCGCGGGGGTGAGGTGGGCCGGCTGGTGGGTTTCGGCCCACTGGCCGGGGGGTTTGTTTTTTTTCTTTTTCTTTTTCTTTTTCTTTTCTGTTTTGAGTTTAATTTGAATTCCAATTTGAATTTGAATTTCTGCACCACATGCAATACGTCCAAAATTTTTTAAATTCCCCTCTTAACAAGTTTTGGGGTGTTACAGCTCTACCCCCCTTAAAAGAAATCTCGTCCTCGAGATTGGTGGTTCTAGGAAAACAATTCTGGAAACTGTGCCTTAAGTTCGTCTTCTCGCTCCCATGTGGCTTCCTCTTCCGAATGATGCTTCCACTGCATCTTGCACATCCGGATTCTTTTATTTCTTGTGAGGCGTTCCATTGTCTCCAAAATCATGGATGGTTGCTCGGCATAAGACAGATCCTCAGCTACGTCAACCTCATTCACGGGTAACATCTCTTCAGGTGTTCTCAGACATTTCTTGAGCTGTGACACATGGAATACGTCATGCACATCCGATAGGCGAGCCGGTAATTCTAGTTGATACGCCACTTCACCTTTCCTCTCCAAAACTTGAAAGGGTCCGATGTATCGAGGTGATAACTTCCCTTTCACCTTGAACCGATGAAGTCCTCGGATAGGGGACACCTTGAGGTAGACATAGTCCCCCACGTTGAAAACGAGCTCTCTTCTCAGTACATCGGCATAGCTCTTTTGTCGTGTCTGTGCTATCCTCAAGTTGTTGCGGATTTCCCTCACTTTCGCCTCGGCTTCTTGTAATACCTCGGGCCCAAACACTTTACTTTCTCCCGTTTGGTTCCAAAATAGGGGAGTTCTGCACTTCCTCCCATACAAAGCTTCAAACGGTGACATCTTCATACTAGCTTGATAGCTGTTGTTATAGGAGAACTCCGCATATGGTAAGTTCTTATCCCAACTCCGATTGTTTTTGAGTGCGCACACTCTCAGCATATCCTCAAGGATCTGATTGGTTCTTTCCGTCTGCCCGTCAGTTTGGGGATGATAGGCAGAACTAAAATTCAGATGGGTTCCCATGGTTTCATGCAACTTCTGCCAGAACCTTGAGGTGAAATGTGTCCCTCGATCCGACACTATCTTCTTTGGCACTCCATGGTTACACACGATCCTTGACATGTACAACTCCGCCAATTTGGATCCGCTGTAGCTTTCTTTCACGGGGATGAAATGAGCTACCTTGGTTAGCCTGTCAATGATGACCCATATCGAATCATATCCTGATTGGGTTCTAGGCAATCCCACTATGAAATCCATACCGATTTCTTCCCATTTCCATTCAGGCACTAGCTCAATCGCGAATTCCACTTCACGATCGGGAGGCATACCTGGCAACTCCTCCGGAAAAACGTCTGGGTATTCCCTGATAATCCTGATCTCCTCCACTTTCACCTCAACTTGATTTAATTTAATGTCCCTCCTAGGCTCTTTTATTGTTATGAACTTTACTCTTGTGTCACTAGGGTGAGTTAGTTCCACCGTTCTGGTCGAATAATGGATGATTCCCTTATGTTTGGTCAACCAATCCATGCCCAAAATAATATCTATCCTTTGTGAATCTATCACTATGAGGTTGGCAGTAAATACCACCCCATTAATGTCTAGATTCACCTTGGGACACACTTGTCTTGTCCTTATTTCTCCACCTGGAGAGTTTACTGCTAGCATATGGTTCATTTGTATTGTTGCTAGGTCATGCTTCTTAACAAACCCTTGGGCAATGAACGAGTGGGTAGCACAAGAATCAAACAGCAGGGTTGCAATGTGTAAATTGGCAGAAAACTTACCAACTACCACGTCAGGTGCCTCTTGCGCTTCTTCCATGGTCACGTGGTTCACCCTTCCTCGCATCACATTCTGCTGTTGCGGCTGCACGGGCTTCTTCTTTGGGCACTTATGGGCATAGTGCCCCACTTCACCACAGTTAAAGCATTGCACCCCAACCTTAGGTGTCTGGCCTTTGTTGTCTTGGGGTTGGTTTGGGGGGTCCTTGTACTGCTGGTCGAGGTTGATATGTAGGGCGAGGCTGCTGTCCAAACTGACGCTGTGGTGGTGCTGGTGCTGCCGGAGGCCTGAAGTTCGGGTTGTACCCTATCGGTGCTGAGTAGGGTACCGCAGCACGGCTTGTCTGCCCTGCGGGTTGCTGCATCAGACGTGGGCGGGTGTTGCTACCCGAGGCTTGGTGTGACCACCCGGCCTTCCTCTTTTTTTCATTTTCCAAGGCCTTCAGCTTCCTTTCTACAACAAATGCTCTATCCACCATCTTTTTGAAGCTTTCATACTCGTTGGAGGATATTGCACACTGCATTTCTGCTGTGAGTCCTTCCACGAAGCAATCCTGTTTCTGCTCATCAGTTTCTATGTCCCATGGGGCATAACGGGATAGTTGAGTGAATTTAGTGAGGTATTCCCTCACAGTCATGTTTCCTTGCTGCAATCCCAAGAACTCCTTCCTCTTGTTTTTGAGTTCACCCCTTAATATGTAATGGTTGCGGAAGCTACGCTTGAACTCTTCCCAAGTGATGTTCTCGGGGTCATGATGGGCGGCCACGTAAGCGGTCCACCAATCAGAAGCAGGTCCATGCAATTGGTGAGAGGCAAACAGCACCCTCTCATACCCTTGGCATTGTATAATCCTCATCTTGCTCTCAATGGTCTTTAGCCAATCATCTGCCTCCAGAGGTTCAGCAGCACTTGCAAACTTTGGAGGTTGAGTCCCTAGAAACTCACTCAACCTTGGTTGGCGTGGTGCAGCTTGTGGAGGTGGAGCTTGGTGCAAGTTGGCCACCACTTGAGTCAGGTTCTGGATGAGCTGATTTTGATTCTCAAGCATTTGGTGGATGGGATCAACTCCTTCACGGTGACCACCCCTGTCTTGGCCTCCAGAAAGATGAGGGTTGCCGGCCTCATCGTTGCTGTTGGCTGGGTTGGCACCACGACCCTTTCCTCTTCCGGCCATCTATCATGATCAACCAAATGTCAATTTAAAGCATTACGCATTATCTTACCAATTTTACTTGTTTACACTTTGTAATGTTGAGGCCTTGTTGTATTTATATTTTTCTGAGGGTTCATGTCTCACGCAAAAATAAATGCACTATTAATTTCATAGGGGTTCACACATCAAAGCAAAGCAACCTGAAGACGAGGTTGTGGACAATTGCTCATGGCTTCCACAACTCACGTCACACACCACACATTAACACACTATTAACTAAGGTATTGACTCGCCTACTCGATAACCTGCTGAACTATGGGGAAGGACTCTACACGACTCGTATAACTGAGCTGGCTCCTCGGGATCTTCCTCATTATTGTGGCTGCCTTCTGACTCCGCTTTGGGTGGGGAGGCTGCTGGTGGAGAAGTGCGACGACGCCTGATCGCCCAGCGATCTGGGGAGTCAGGGGTCCATGTGTCATTCACGGTGACACACAGTTCATTCCCATCTCCTCTTTCTCTCGCCCTCAAGCTGGCTCGAAGCAACGCCTCAGTCTCCTTCAGAGTGTCACGTACATCCTGAAGCTCCTGTTGACACTCCTGCAGTCGAGTGCTGAGCATAGCAGCATCCTCCAAGCACAAGTCCATGTGCTTATGGGAAGTCCCCTGCTGCACTGGCGGGTACTTGTACTCCGTTGTACCACTCTCACGCTGGAGGACATACATGTACTCAGTCCTGTCAAGGTGACAATGATAGATGTGACTCTGACAGGTGATTGCCTCCCAGGTGACATCCTTCTCCGCATCGACCTGTGTCGCTCGACAAGCGGGAGAGCGGTGGATCTTAAGCAGCTGATTTTCATGGATAATCCTCATTTCCGAACTCCATTCTTCCCGCTTCTCCCAGATGGTCCGGGTGGAGCTATAGTGTATGATTAGCTTGCCCGTATTGCCGGCGGCTTGGAGCATACGTCGAAGACGGCGCAATAAGCCTCCTACTGCCAATCTGTAGGAGAGATACGTCACCGGACAGTTCTCCTCTCTCAGGGCAAGGGCAACTACGGGAACTCTCCCTCCGGTGGACTTGCGAGCGGTGCGGATCATGCGAACCATCTAAAACATAAAGCAATTTAAACTTAAGTTAGATAAAATTTTAAACAAAAATCCTATTTTGAATAAAAGTTGGGGTAAGATGAAGAAAGTGACCTCATTAAATAACACTTTTCAACCCACACCTTGTAAAGTAGTTGTTTAAGAAAATAGGGTCCTTAAATACGTCTATTTCTACCTAGGTCCACGTTCCTACGGGCAACCTTGGCTCTGATACCACTTCTGTCACACCCGGTTTATCCAAAGAACAACCGAGTGAATATCACATGTATGCCAGGATCATTTTCTCATACATGTGATGACAAATAGTGAAGCATCATTTATTACAAGCCAAGTGTCGAATATAAATAAGTCTTACATAGCATATGTCTCGATGGACGATAATAAGTTCATAACATGTAAATAAATTAGCAGCGGAATATTATTCTTGTGGGCTCCGTCACAGGCGTTGCCCGGGGACTCCATGAACCTAGAATCCTTCTTCGGGTCCGAAGTCTTGATCATTAAACACCACATCATCCCCTTGACTTGAGCAGCAATTTAAACCAACAAATATGCAAGGTTGAGTACCGTTGGTACTCAGCAAGTGTGGGAAAGTTATGTCATGCATGGCTAGAACAAGGAGAGGTTGAACTAATGGTTGAAGCACTACGCAATTATTGCCTACCACCTTAGCTTATTAAGCACCTACATTACTACATAGGTGAAATGGTCCCAATTTCCCATCCCATCATCATAATCAAATAACCATAACATCATTTCCAATGTTAAGCTCCCTGCTTAACATCCACAACTTCCAAAGCCATCATCCTCTAATCATGAATAAGTCCAAGCCGCTCTTGACCGTGAGCACGGCTATCATGACAGTTTTGACTCTGCAGAGTTTGCACCACTGTACCCACATGTAGTGATTTCATCCCCCGTTGCCGGGTAGACTAAAAGAACCTCCATTATGCCAGTGGCCACGAACCACATTCACACTTCCCAGGTGTGTAGCCAGGAGATCACTACGAAGCCTTTACAAAGGGATTCTCGACGAGCGTGGGCCCACTGAGGTTTCACCCCTAACAGCATACAAGAGGCTCCAACCCCGCTGCAGTGGCCCCCTCTTGAGCCTTGCGGTTCATATGGTAGTCCAGCTGACACCTACTCCTCGCACCATCCAACACACCCATACTACGCCAGAGATACACCTAATTAATTGGCCAAGCTGCCCCATCTCAGCATGTGGTTGGCACGGTAAAGCCAGGTTACATGCTCCATGAACCGGTCCTTAGGATCCAGGCAAGTACTAAACACAAACCCGAGTCTCGTGCACCCAGCACCAACCAAATCATCCAACTTGCCTTGATCCCTACCCCTACATAACTCATAATATCTCATTCAAGAATAAGGTAAGCAAGTTGATGATGTCATATCCCATTTATCCCATTCTAAGCATGGCTAAGCATAAGTAATATGAATGAATGACATAATAAATAAAAATCCCATCCCAAGCTACAAGGAAAACAAGGTAATGCAATTCTAGGAAAACTTCCTAGCATGGGTTTCATATTTAAATCGATAATGCAAATAATTCTATCTACACATCTTAGTATAGGATCAAAGTGGTCAAGGACACTTGCCTTCTTCTTGCTGCTCTGAGAATGGAAAGTCTTGGTCTTGGAAGGGAAGAACTTGCTCTGGGGCAGGTTCTATTCATGCCAACACACATAGCAAAAGAAAACAACAATCCATAAGACATAGTGCACACTTTCACTTCATACAAACCACACATTCACATCTATGAAAGTCATTCACATTTCTATGTGTTGTGATTACTCTATGTGTGTTGATTTTTGGCTTACATGCACTTTTAAACATGTGCATATGATTTCTAACTTTTGTATTCAGATTTATGTTTGCACACTATATATGAATTTCCAATTTGAACAAATTCCTTATATTCAATTGATACACATCTTAGCTACCAAGTATGCATGGAAGGTATTTTCCTACTCCAAATGGGTTTTCAGATCTTCTACCAAATCCTAAACTGACATCTTTGGATTTGGAGACTTCATTTATCATTTTCTAGTTATGCATACCTATTTTCCTATATTTTAAGATTTATTTTCTATATCTAAATGTGAACTTTATTATGAAAATAGTAAGACACATCATCTAAACAGAATAGGTTCTGATCTAAAATATTAAATAAACTTCTCCTCTGATGTGAACTAATTTAAATCTATTTTACCCATTTTCAAAATTATTTATAATCCTAAAAATGTGTTCCTAGAACTAATAAACATGAACACACCCAAACAGATTTCATTTCAGCCTAAAATTTATTTTTAGTTCATTCTCAAATTTTCCAAGTGTTAGTAGAGTTTAAACTTGAATTTACAATGTGTTTGTATTTCCTTTTAAATTTAATCCTAGTCACACATTCAATTTTCTAAATTAAATATCATATAGGGTTAAAAAGTTAAGTTCACCCTACTACATGGTCTAATTTATTATTTTAAGAATTTCCAGGGGCCTAACTATGCATAACAGAGGGGTTTTGCTAATTTTCATTAAGTCCAGGGGTTAAAACTGATTTTTAATTGAATTTACATGAATTTCTAAAGTTCTAGGGGCTAGATCAGAAGTTTCCGGGGCTAGCTCGTATTTTCTGAGATCCCCAGGGGGTAGCGCGTAAGAATCCCGCCCTTTATAATGCGGGGCTGACGTGGACCGTCCGATTTAAAACAGACGGCTGAGATTATAACGTCGAATCGGTACGCAGGGATTTAAATTCTACCGTGCGATTTAAAATAGACGGCGCACAAGCGGCCACGTCGCCCTGACCGTGCGCGGGCGGCGCTGCCCGACGGCGCGCGGCGGCGGAAGGCGGTGATCTCGCCGGAAAACTTCGGATCTTCATCAATTCTTCCTAGAACTGGGATTTCATGGCATAGATCGGTAGAGGGGAGGTCGGGATCTCACCTCGGGGTTTTTCTTGAGCTCGGAGGTCCTGGAAGGCGGTCGGTGATGAGGTCCGAGGTGAATTCACGGCGATGCTCGTCGGCGCTGTGTTTGAAGCGCAAACCACCGAGTTTTCTGCACCCGCGTGATTCCCCGGAGGCGGTGGAACACGATCGGCGCGTTAGATTAGAGAACCCGAGCAAAGATCGAGAGAAAACGGTGACGGAGCTTCGGTTCTCACCGGGAGGAAAAACAGCCGATCACGGGTGAAAATCGGGATGATGCCAGTGTTTATATAGCCGGGGAAGGGCGGCGTTCGGTTGTGATCGAGTTTGCGTCGTTCAGAACCAAAATTCGGCTGGGATACGCGAGTATCCGGGGTGGTTTCGATTCAGAGGAGAGAGGAGTCCCGGTCGGCCGAGCGCGCGCGCGAGGAGGAAGAAGATGGCGGGCCCCACAAGTCAGTGAGAAGAAAACAGGGCGCGCGGCTGCGAGCTGGTGCGGGGGTGAGGTGGGCCGGCTGGTGGGTTTCGGCCCACTGGCCGGGGGGTTTGTTTTTTCTTTTTCTTTTTCTTTTCTGTTTTGAGTTTAATTTGAATTCCAATTTGAATTTGAATTTCTGCACCACATGCAATACGTCCAAAAATTTTTAAATTCCCCTCTTAACAAGTTTTGGGGTGTTACAATGCACTACTGTTGCTAGCTCCAAGTCGTGTGTAGGATAATTAAGCTCGTGCTTCTTTAATTGTCGTGAGGCATAGGCTACCACTTGTCCTTCTTGCATGAGCACACATCAGAGCCCTTGTCTTGATGCGTCACAATATATGTCAAAGCTCTTGCTCACGTCCGGCAATACCAAAACCGGTGCTGTGGTTAGCCTTTTCTTGAGTTCCTCAAAACTTTCTAGGCACGCTGATGTCCACTGGAACGCTTTTCCCTTCGTTAGCAACTCCGTCATAGGCTTTGCTATCTTAGAGAAGTCCTTGATGAAGCGTTTGTAGTATCCAGCCATCCCAAGAAAACTCCAAATATCCCTCACGTTTTGCGGTTGGTTCCACTTCAGAACATCTCCCACTTTTCCGGGATCAACCGATACTCCTTCCTTGGAGATAATGTGGCCTAGGAACGATATCTCCTTTATCCAAAATTGACACTTGTTAATCTTGGCATACAATTGATGCTCGCGCATTTTCTACAACGTCAATCTCAAATGTTCTTCATGCTCCTCCTCACTTTTTGAATACACCATAATGTCGTCGATGAAAACCACGACGAACTTATCCAAGTACTCCATGAAAACCTTGTTCATAAGGTACATGAAGTATGCGGGTGCATTTGTTAACCCAAAAGACATGATGGTATATTCATACAAACCATACCGTGTCCGAAAGGCAGGCTTGGGTATATCGGAGGGCTTAATCTTCAGCTGGAAGTATCCCGACCGAAGATCAATCTTAGAGAACACTTGGGCTCCTTTCATCTGGTCGAATAGGTCCCATATACGGGGCAGAGGGTATTTGTTCTTGATTGTCACCTCATTGAGAGACCTATAGTCCATGCACATCCTTTGGGTCCCATCCTTCTTGTCTACGAAGAGCACAGGAGCTCCCCATGGTGACGAGCTTGGACGTATAAAACCCTTCTCCAACTGCTCCTGAATTTGCTTCTTGAGTTCCACTAGTTCATTGGTGGGCATCCTATAGGGTCTCTTTGCTATGGGTGCAGTTCCGGGTACCAAATTAATGGCAAACTCAATGTCCCGGTCAGGTGGCATACCTGGAAGCTCTCCAGGAAACACGTCCAAGAATTCTTGAACCACTGGAATGCTGTCCAATGTTGCTCATTCAACGTGGTTCAAAATTGCCTTCTTGGTTGTTTGTTGGGCTGACTCAAACTCGATACGGATACCGTGCTCATTTGTCAACTGCACGCTCCTCTCAGCACATTGGATTACTCAGTTGTGCTTGCTTAACCAATCCATCCCGAGTATTATGTCAAGCCCTTGGGAATTCAAGACAATGAGGTCAGCAAGGAAGTCTACCCCCCTTATTTTAAGGCTTACTTTCGGACATACTATATTAGTCCTCATCTCTCCACCGGGAGAATTAACCAACATAGTACAACTCAAGTGTGATATGGGTAGATTATGCTTGGCAACATACTTGGACTATATGAAGGAATGTGATGCTCCATAATCAAATAAGATGGTGGCTGGGTTGGAATTGGCAAGGAACATACCAATTACGATGTCCTCAGCCTGTTGTGCTTCCTCAGAAGAGACATGGTTCACGTTGCCGCGAGCATAGTTCTGCTATCCACGATTTCTTTGATTGTCCCCTCTGTTCGGTCGTGGGTTCTGCCTGACACGTTGCCTTGCTGTCCATGACCTCTCCTCGGGCACTGGCTCGCGAAGTGTCCTGTTTCCCCGCATGCAAAGCATGCCCTGTTGCCTATGGCAGCAGGTACGTTGGGGCGGGGGTTTTGAACAGGAGCGCCCATGTTGGGTCGGGGCACAGGAGGCAAAGGCACACGAGGTGCTTGTGCAACGGGTCGTTGCTGTGGTGGCTGACTAGGGCGGTATGCAAGAGCGGTCGATCCATACTGCGGTGCAGCTGGGGGCATGTACCGAGGTCGTACGTTGCTCCCTTGTGGCTGGTATGGCATCTTCCTCTTGCACTCTCGCTCGATCTCTCGGATCTTGCTTTCAACCACTATAGCCTTGTCAACCAGCTTCTGGAAGCTCGCATAGTCATTGTTGAGGAGCTGAACCTGGATCTCATTGTTCAACCCTCTCATAAACAGGTATTGCTTCCTCTGGTCTGAGTTGACATCTTCGGGGGCATACCGGGACAGTTGTGTGAACTTGTTGAGATACTCATTCACGCTTCTCAGTCCTTGGAGGAGACCTTCAAACTCCTGTCTCTTGAGCATCATCAAACTTGTTTGGCCAAATTCCCCTCGGAAGATAGACTATCCGGCCTCCGAAGTTTCAGCACAAATTTTAAAGAATCTTCCTGATTTTCTATAGGACACATCTTACATCCAATTGAGCTGCAAAGTTGTGTTCTTCCTATTTTTGTGCTCTCAAGTAAACAAAAAATATCAGAAAAATATTAAAAAAAGAAAAAATAGTGAAGAGAGCACAGATATTAAAGCATTGACAGCACACACTTGAAATAGTTGGCCTATACACTTGTGCTGTACTTGTTGCTTATATCTTCCTAATCTTCTATTTGCCTCTCTACCGCCTTGTGTTGTGCTAGGCCTAGAACACTTGTTAACCAGCAACAGTTCCTACATTGAATACTTATTCAACTTTTTTTTGCTGTTAACGATTTTCTTTGCCTATTAGCCACTATATTGTGCCATCCAAGCTCCACTTTTCCTCTTGAGCAGAACATGTACCTTTGCAATCACTCCACGCTTCATTGGTTCTCACCGTCCACCGTTTACCACCTGCTGTGTCGGTAAGAACACTTGTAAGAACGTGGTAAGACGCTTGAGAGAGAGAGATTGTTTCCTTCCTTCCACTTTTCACATTGCCACTATCCTTTGTAGTTGATAGGGATAACATCTTTTTGTTGTCTTTTGTTTACTACTAACAATGGCAGAAGATAAAAGGGATCATGAATGTGTTCAACATGCTGAGTTGCGTGACATGATGAGGGAAATGACAGATATGATCACCAAAACCCAAGCATCGACAGAGGCGTCATTGACGACCTTGAATCGCCAACTTGCTGATCTTGTTGTTCGGATGGATACTCTTGAGGCGCGGCTGCCTCTCGCTGAAGATCGTGAAGACGATGCTTATAATATGGAAGATCATAACAATCAACCACGACTTCCACGTTATCTATGAGGTATGGGAGGTAATAATCGTTATAATTACAATGATCGTCATAACAATTTTAATCGCCCTCTTGATGATCCTTTTGCTAAAGTCAAATTTACTATACCCTCTTTTTCTGGTGCTTATGATACTGAGGCATATCTTGATTGGGAGATGACAGTAGAGCAGAAATTTAATGCCCACCTTGTTCCTGAACAACATAGAGTTCGTCAAACCTCTAGTGAGTTTAAGGATTTTGCTATCATATGGTGGAATGAACTTGTTAAAACTAGAACTGATCCTCCAACATGGGATAGATTAAAGGAAGCTATGCGCATTCGTTTTGTTCCTCCTTCTTTTCAGCGGGACCTTCACAAAAAATTGCAGCGCTTAGACTAAGGTAACATGTCCATAGAGGAGTATTATCAAGAGTTACAAAAGGGTATGTTGCGCTGTGGGGTAGTAGAGGACATGGATGATAAAATAGCTCATTTTTATGGGGGGTTGAGGCGTGAAATTCAGGATATTTTTTATTATAAGGAATATGATACTGTTAACAGATTATTTCAGCTGGCTATGTTGGCAGAAAAAGAATTGCAGGGCCGCCAACAGCAGCAGCACCAACGCATGAGGAGCACATTTACACCGCGTTCGACATCTACACCATCCAAAACAGCACCATCTTTGAGTTTTCCTACTGCCACTACACCATCCAATGGTGGCTAACGAACTTCATCTACTGCTCCATTTCTTCGCGCGCCGGAGGGCAGCAAGACGACATCATTCAAGCCTACGTCTTCCACTCCTTCCACAAGTCGAACTTCCAACATTAAGTGTCACCGCTGCCAGGGAGTTGGTCATGTGATGAAAGATTGCCCCAGCAAACGAGCATAAATAGCACGAGATGATGGCGGGTATGATAGTACTTCGGATGTTGAAGATGAATATTCTCTTGCTACTAACGTTGCAGGACCAAAAGATGACCACTATAGCACAGATGAAGAGGTACTTGGTACTGCAGCAACGGAAAATTATAGAAGCATAATTGTGCAGCGTGGTTTGAACTCCAAACTTGAGGCGGATGACAAGCTACAACAACACAATCCTTTTCACATGTTTCTCATCGTCAAGGACTGCCGCGTGCACACTATAATTGATGGAGGCAGCTGCAACAACTTGGTGAACACGGATGTGGTCAAGAAACTTGGGTTGACAACAAGAGCACACCCTCATCCATACCACATTCAGTGGTTCAACAACAGCGGTAAGGTTAGGGTAACAAAAAACAGCGACGGTACATTTTTCGATTGGTTCTTACCATGATTTTGATGTCGTACCTATGGATGCTTGTTCTCTTTTGTTGGGACATCCTTGGGAATTTGATACGGATGCTATTCATCATGGTAGAACTAATAAATATACTCTGATGCATAAAGGAAAGAAAATCACTTTGCTTCCTATGACTCCTGAGGAAATTGTACATTTTGAGAAAAGTAAAACACGTGATGATAAGGCAACAAAATCACTAGACTCTGATAAACAGCAAGTAATTAAGTTAAAATCACCTTCGTTGCTCACAACTAAATCTGACCTTGCTGATTTATTCAATACCAAGGGGATGTACTACGCTTTAGTGTGAAAAGAAGCCATGTTTTCAATTCATGAAGTGTCCATTGCATTGCCCCCTGCTGTTTCTAACCTTTTGCAGGATTTTGCGGATGTGTTTCCCCCCGAGATACCCCCTGGATTACCACCTATGAGGGGCATTGAACATAAGATCGACTTGATTCCAGGGGCAAGTTTGCCAAATCATGCGGCGTACAGGGCGAATCTGGAAGAGACAAGGGAAATTCAGCGACAAGTTCAAGATCTTTTGTACCGTGGGTATATTCATGAAAGTCTTAGTCCTTGTTCTGTTCCTGTTCTTTTGGTTCCTAAGAAAGATGGTAGCTGGCGCATGTGTGTTGATTGTAGAGCGATTAATAACATCACTATTCAATATCGTTATCCTATTCCTCGCTTAGATGACATGCTTGATGAATTGAGTGGTGCTATTATTTTCACAAAAATTGACTTGCGTAGTGGTTACCACCAAATTAGAATGGCACTAGGAGATGAAAGGGAAACTGCATTTAAAACCAAGTTTGGACTTTATGAGTGGTTAGTAATGCCTTTTGGTTTAACTAATGCACCTAGCACTTTTATGCGATTAATGAACGAGGTTTTATGTCCTTTTATTGGAAAATTTGTGGTGGTTTACTTCGATGATATCCTCATTTACAACAAGTCATATGACGAACATCTTAATCACTTACGTGCTGTTTTCAGTGTCTTGAGAGATGCACGTTTGTTTGGTAACCTCAAAAAGTGCGTCTTTTGCACCAATCGAGTTCCGTTTCTTGGATATGTCGTTTCATCGCAGGGAATTGAGATGGATGAGGCAAAAATTGTTGCGATCACTAGCTGGCCAACTCCATCGACCGTCACGCAGGTGCGTAGTTTTCTTGGTCTTGCAGGTTTTTATCGACGCTTTGTGCGGGATTTCAGCACCATGGCAGCACCTCTCCATGAACTGACGAAGAAGGGAGTGCAGTTTCGATGAGGCGAACAGCAGCAACAAGCTTTTGATGTTCTCAAATCAAAGCTTACACAAGCACCATTGCTACAACTTCCTGATTTTGACAAGACATTTGAGCCAGAATGTGATGCAAGCGGCATTGGTATTGGAGGTGTTCTCATACAAGGAGGTAAACCCATTGCATTCTTTAGTGAAAAATTGCATTTTCCTTCTCTGAATTATTCTACTTATGATAAGGAATTGTATGCCTTAGTGCGAGTTCTACAAAATTGGCAACATTACCTGTGGTCTAAGGAGTTCGTCATACATTCCGATCATGAATCTTTGAAGTATCTTAAGTATCAAAACAATCTGAATAAACAACATGCTAAATGGATTGAGTTCATAGAATCATTTCCATACATCATTAAGCATAAGAAAGGGAAGGAGAATGTTATTGCAGATGCATTATCTAGACGTTACACCATGTTGTCCCAACTTGATCATAAAATATTTGGTTTAGAAACAATAAAAGGATTATATCCTACAGATTTGGACTTCAAAGATTCCTTTGAAAATTGTAGAGAAGGAAGAACATGGAATAAATATGTACTACGGGAGGGCCTCCTGTATCGTCCTAACAAGCTATGTGTTCCTGCTAGTTCCGTTCGCCTATTACTTTTGCAGGAAGCACATGGAGGAGGTTTGATGGGACATTTTGGAGTGAAGAAAACGGAGGACGTGCTGGCCACACACTTCTTTTGGCCAAAGATGAGACATGATGTCGAGCGCTATGTGTCACGATGCACTACTTGTAATAAATCTAAGTCTCGACTTAACCCACATGGTCTTTATATGCCTCTTCCTGTTCCTAGTGTACCTTGGCAGGATATTTCCATGGATTTTGTTTTGGGATGCCTAGGACTAAGAGGGGGAGGGATAGTATTTTTGTGGTTCTTGATCGTTTCTCCAAAATGGCACATTTCATACCTTGTCATAAGAATGATATTGCCTCACACATTGCTGATTTGTTTATGACGGAAATTATTCGTTTACATGGTGTGCCAAATACCATTGTTTCTGATCGCGATGCAAAAATTTTAAGTCATTTTTGGAGAACTTTGTGGTATAAATTGGGAACCAAGCTGCTGTTTTCAACCACATGTCACCCATAAACTGATGGACAAACTGAGGTAGTAAATCGTACTCTATCCACTATGTTGCGGGCTGTTTTAAAAACAAATTTAAAGGGTTGGGAGGATTGTTTACCACATATAGAATTTGCTTACAACAGGTCAGTTCACTCTACTACAAAGGTAAGCCCATTCCAGGTAGTGTATGGTTTTAATCCCCGTGCTCCTATTGATTTATTACCTTTGCCTCCTTCTGAAACTATAAATTTGGATGCTACACAACGATCTGAATTCATTCTTAAGATGCATGAAACTACAAAGAAAAATATTGAAAGGATGAATGAGAAGTATAGAATTTCTGGTAGTAAAGGTAGAAAAGAAGTAAAACTTGAACCAGGGGACTTGGTATGGCTACATTTGAGAAAAGAACGATTCCCCCACTTGAGAAAATCTAAACTTATGCCATGAGCTGCTGGTCCTTTTAAGATTGTTGAAAAGATCAATGATAATGCATATAAGCTTGAGTTGCCTCCTGCTTTTGGGGTTAGTCCCACATTTAACATTTCAGATTTACGACCATACTTGGGGGAAGAAGATGATCTTGAGTCGAGGACGACTCCGATTCAAGAGGTGGAGGATGATGAGGACATCACCACAGTGGATACCCACATTGATATACAAGGACCAATTACAAGAAGACGAGCACGGTTACTAAATCAGCAGGTGAACTCGTTCCTAACTTACTACCCATGTGATTTTGAGAATGTATTGCTATTGAATGATTTAATTGTTATTATGAACCATGAACATGATCAACAAGTAAAGGAAGGAGGATTTGGGGACGTGGAGAATCAGATGGGACGTCCACAAGTTGATGGAAACAGTCACCAACTCGGACTCGAGTTCAACTCGGAGTCCAGGAGCAGTACATCTTAAAACGGACGCCCAGGATGCATACGGACTCCGTTTTTGACATTCCACATATGCATGGAAAGATGAGAAGATAAACTTTGCAATGGTTCTGGTTCCACATTAAAATTCGCAAGGACTCGTTGGCAGTTGTCGAAACAAGTTGAATTCAGAGTTCTGTCCGGTGTTGCACCACCGTATTGGGCTTTTGGGCCTTGTATCCCGTATGAGTCCATTAGGGACGCATCTAAGGGTCTTATGGTTGAACTCTAGCCTTTGAATACTGCAGCCACCGGCCATATTTGGTGGGTTTTGCTTAGATTAAATACTTTTGCCGTTCTACGGTTTGTGAGACCCCAATTTCGCAATTTCAGATTGCATCTTCATCGTTCTTGCTTGTGTTCTCGGTTGCACCTGCAGGGATAGCCTTCTTGGCGAGGTCAAGCGTGTGAAGCACGGTTGATAACCAACGGAGCAGTGGTGTAGTGATTGCAGGGGTGTTTGGGTCTGCTTGAGTTCCTCGGATCATCAACGTCGAGATCTCCACTTCAATCGACCTACCTTTTGGAAGATCGGGCCTAAACAACTCATCATCTCTCCACCGGGAGAATTAACCAACATAGTATAGTTCAAGTGTCATATGGGTAGATCGTACTTAGCAGCATACTTGGATGATATGAATGAATGTGAAGCTCCGGAATCAAATAAAATGGTGGCTGGGTTGGAGTTGGCAAAGAACACACCAATCACGACATCCTCAGCCTGTTGCGCTTCCTCAGCAGAAACATGGTTCACGTTGCCGCGAGCGTAGTTCTGCTGTCCACAGTTTCCTTGATAGGCTCCTCCATTTTGCCGTGGGTTCTGCTTGGGCACGTTGCCTTGCTGTTCAGGATCTCTCTTTGGGCACTGGCTCGCAAAGTGTCCCAGTTCTCCGCATGCAAAGCATGCCTTGTTGCCCACGACAGCAGGTACGTTGGGGCGGGGGTTTTGAGCAGGGGCGCCCAAGTTGGGACGAGGCGCAGGAGGCAAAGGCACACGAGGTGCTTGCATAGTAGGACGTTGCTGTGGTGGCTGATTAGGGCGATATGCAGGAGCGGTCGATCCATACTGCGGTGCAGCTGGGGGCATGTACCGAGGGCGTACATTGCTCCCTTGTGGCTGGTATGGCATTTTCCGTTTTCCCTCTTGCTCGATCTCTCGGATCTTTCTCTCAACCACTATAGCTTTGTCAACCAGCTTCTGGAAGTTGGCATAGTCTTTGTTGAGGAGCTGAACTTGGATCTCATTGTTCAACCCTCACATGAACAAGTACTGCTTCCGTTAGTCCGAGTTGACATCTTCGGGGGCATACCTTGAAAGATGCGTGAACTTGTTGAGATACTCGTTCACGGTCTTCTTGCCTTGGCGTAGACCTTCAAACTCCTGCCATTTGAGCATCATGACACCAGCAGGGATGTAATAGGAGCGGAAACTCTCCTTGAACTCAGTCCAAGTAATAGTCTCTGGGTTGTCACGAGTGTTACAAAGGGCATCCCACCAGTCGGCGGCTGCTCACATGAGTTGGTGTGACGCGAAGAGAACTTTCTCTCGGTCATTGCACTAAACAATGGCAAGCTTCTTTTCCATGGACTTTAACCAATCGTCAGCCTCCATGGGATCATTAGCTTGTGATAAGGTGGGTGGTCGAGTCCTCATGAACTCTCCCAGTCTGTTGTGAGCCGGCGGTGGTGGCGGTGGTGGTGGCGGTGGTGCAGGAACGGGATTGTTGTTGTTGTCTTGCAACTAACCCAAAGTTTGGATCATTGTTTGCATCAGCTGGTTTTGCATAGCTATCAATCATTCCAGGTTGTTTTCACTAGCTCCGGGGTTAGCAGGAACTTCATTGTGGTCCTCCTCTTGGTTGCCACGGACGTTCCTCTCTTGACGGCCGATGTTTCCTCTCACGATCTGTGAGAGAGAATTGGACAGAATAGAGGTTAGATGGATCCCTCCTAACTATATGCATCAAGGTGGATAGACTATATATATTAGCCCATATGAGGATGTGAACAAATGCCGAGTCATCTCACACCTCTCTACTATGTGTGGATATGGACAACGCTGAAACGTCCCACAACTCACACTAATCACACAAGCACAACAATCATCACAAAGTACACACAACTTTTATTCAAGCTTATTCAATGGGAGTCCTATGTGCTTTAGGGTGATACCAATCTGTGACTTCACCCAATGTCAAGGTGGTTTTGGGTGATACCAATCTGTGATCAAACTATGGCTTCTCCTAGGCTTGAATCTTATGTCAAGGTGGTTCCAATGCCAATCTATGCACCCTACCTAGGCTTGCATCCTATGGTCAGCGTGGCTTCTAATACCAATCTGTGAATTGTACCAATCTGTGCCCTTATCTAGGTTTGTGACCTACAGTCAACCATGGCCTCTATTGCCAATCTGCGACTAGGCGTGTGACCTACGATCAATCGTGGTGTTGATACCAACTGTGACCTATGATCAACCATGGCTCTAATGCCAATCGGTGATTTCTATCTAGGCGTGTGATCTACGATTAACCGTGGCTCTGATACCAATCTGTGAGGCCCTGGATTCCAAAAATCAGAACCTAGACTGATGCGTATGTGTGCCAAGGATGTTCATCACACATACACATATCATCCACAAACTGAATTCAGAATATATTACCATGAATGAACATGTTCAAGTACTTTATTACATCAGTCTCTATTGCAGCGGAAGTCTTTTAACTAAATCTAGCAGCGGAAGTCTTTATTCTAGCAGCGGAAGTCTTCTAACTATTGCGGAAGCAACTAAGCAGCAGCAGCAGTGGCTCCATCTCCTACTCCACAGGCAAGGTTGAGGTGGATCTCACGCCTAATACTCACATGGTCTTCTCCTGTTGCTGATGATGTATGACAATGCAAGGGTGAGTACATGACGTACTCAGCAAGTGCGGGAAGTATAACATGTAGCTTACAACAAGGTAGGTATAAAAAGGTTCATTGCAGAAAGCAAAGTTTATTTCTCAAAACATGATAAAAACAACAACTAGCTTTAAGTGAATATAATCCCAACATATTAGAACATCAACATACCTCCATCATGTTCCATATGTCTCAATCCAGACATTATCCTTTCTCAACTTTTCTCATACTCATGAATACCATCTCGTATTCACTACCATCTCATGGAATACCATCTCGTATTCACTATCATTTCATCTCATATTCAATTCCATCTCATACCGAGACCAAATCACATTGCCATGACTCAACAGTCATGCAACCAATCTCATTATCCGGACTCAACAGTCCTGAAAACCATACCATAACCAACCAATAACCAAACCAATACCATAACCTCCCAATAACCATCCCATCTAATCATGGAACTTGGCTAGGCGCTTGTGACCGGAAGCACGACTATCATGATAGTTTTACACTCTGCAGAGGTGGCACTACTTTACCCACAAGTTTGTGATTTCGTCATCCGTTGGCGACTGCAGAACCTCCATTATACCAGTACACAACCGTCGGTGTATGGCCAAGAGATTACAAAATAGCCTTTACAAAGGGGCTACTAGATGTATGGACTCATTAAGGTTTCACCAGCAGGCTCGAATCACCATTCTCCCACCTACGACCCCCCTCTTGTGCCATGTAGTTCCCAGGGCAGTCCTCTCTCGACTCCCATTCCCCGCGCCTTCCACAGTCCATAACAATCTAGTAACTTACCAAATTACTCAGCTAAGCCGCACCCAACTTGGCCTTGTGGTGGCACTGTATTCCTGGCATGTGCTCACATGAACCGGTCCTTAGATCTACGACAAGTAAACCACCATCTCATTCTACCTCATCCACAAACCAAGCTTGCCTAGATCTCCCCCGATTCATGTTCATCATCAACATCAAGTTCTCATTATCTTTATTCGTATGAGTGCAGTAGCTAGACCCATTCTGTCGCTTCCCATATCCCGTGGACTCAGCGAAGCATAAAAGCAAAAACGACCATACCCGATTCATCAACTTTCCCAGCGACAAGGGTGGTTAACAGAACTAGTAAACTCCTATGAAAGGGTTTTCCATCAAGTTGACTCAAGCATATGCAGTTTTCGCAATCAAAACAGTTTCAAAAACATGGGATCAATATGGTCAAGGGGCACTTGCCTTGTTCCTGTGGCTTTGGTTGCTCACGGATCTCGAAGTCTTGTTGTTGTAGTTCGTCGTAGATAGCTCCCTGATCTTATCCTTCTACTCATAATCACGCACATACAAGGTTCACAACAATCAATCATCGTGCACAAACTTTACTCTAGATGCAATGGTGCATATGCATGCTACTCCTATGGTGTTGTTTTTATTAGATCAGTTCGTACGTGTTCTTGCATGTTTTAATAGGCTTGCATGGGGTTTTACGATGAACAAGGGTATAGGGATCTAATGTGGATGTGGTGATGATCTTGTCTCAAAATCTAGATCAAACCGATCAACACGTGATCTGTCCACACGTGAAAAGCTTCTGTTTCAAAGGGATCGAAGAAACAGATGCGAAGAAAACCGCGATCTCATCGTAAGGTGGTAATGGAGACCTACCTTACTTTCTTCGGGACCTTCCTCCTAGCAATGGCAGCAAAAAAGATCGTCGGCTCTCCTCCGGCGATCGTGTCGGGGCTCGTCGGCCGCTCTCCGGCGACTAAACTCCGGCGAAGGTGGTTAGCTCGGCGAGCTGGGGGCTAGGGCTTCTAAGTTGTCTTTTTATGCAGTCGGTACTACGTTTCCTCACCAAAGAAAAATCCTAAACCGGTATTCCGGCATATACGTGTCAAATGGTGGAACTAAAGTCGTCACTCACAAACGGTTTCTACACGTCATGCACTAACGTGGTTAATGTACCTGCAGAAGAACACACAATAATGGTGCACACAAAGGTTTTTGACATTTCAGGCAGTTCCATATCATAGTAAAAACATACGGTCCGTATCATTGCCACACGGATCGTCCTTGAGTCAAGCCACGTCTCAAGGTACATGGTCGTGTTTTCACACCACACGACTGGGAACCCGAGTAGAGCGCGAACGGGTCGTCACGGTTGGGAATTTTATCAACCCAACGGATACCACCTACTGCCTCATGACCTTTGAGGCACGCCGATGGCGAGCGCTGCGTATGGCCCGTTGAACATTGAACGTTCAAGAGTTGCATACTATCGTGTTGCTTACCACACGATGGGGTATTCTTACTTTTGCCTAAAGCACGCTGGAGAACAGTGTTTTCATATGTTCTCAGAACCATTAAGAGGTTCAGAGACTCATATTCACTACCGTGCCAAGCCACGGTATATCCTTCCATACTATTTCTCGTATGGCGAGTTACCGTAATTGATCCGCCTACGGTGGCGTACCTTACCTCTTACCTGATGTCGGAGCGTCGTTACAGAATGTATAACACATAAGTTAGCCTTTCCACCTTAGTAACTACTACTATCATAGACCTTATATGGGCTTAATGACTAATCCTCACTCGACTACTTCTAAGTTTTCAAAATAGGCTCTTTTCGAGTGTGCTATTCCCAATGCGGCTCTGATACCATGACTGTGGGGACCACCCCGTGGTTCACCCACTCCAGGATCGCATAGGGTGGTGCCGTGCGATGCGGCACCCAACAGCACACACGAAAAGAATAAAGGATAACATACAAACTTTTATTTGATATAAAACAGCGGAAGTCTTTTTACAAAACCTATTCATACAGCGGAAGTAATATACATATAAGGCCTCTCATTCTAACTATGCAAAAGTGCAGCCGTCCAGCCCAGGGACGCTACACACTAGCAGCATGGAACCGGGGAATCATGGCGGCGTGCAGGGCTCCAGCTCGGCCGTGTACCCCGATGGGGGCATCGCCTCGTCCTCGGAACCTTACTCATAACTCTCACCTGCACACAGCTCAAATATTGCAACCGTGAGCACGAAGGCTCAGCAGGTCTTAACCGTCAACCCTAGGCATGGAACTCTACGTGCAAGGATATGTAAGATGGGAAAAGGAATTTGCAATAAAGACACGCCTATAAGTTGATCCTTACTTTCAGTTTTATAGAAGCAGGTTCATGTGCCTTAGGCAGCCCTCACATCGGAAGTCCACAATCAAATAAGAAACGCTTGCCCCCGATGTGGAGATGCCCAGAGTGGAATATAAACTTAATTAGCTCTATATCTACAGCAATCAAGGTATTCAAGACATTAAGATCAATACAGCATTTTCAGTTGACTTATTTCACTTCTTACTACGTCACAGCGCAGTGAACAAGCGGGTACTCAAATAACCGCGAGGGACGGTGATTGCAATCAAGACACACCCGGATAACACGTTGCATACACCCACTTTCAGAAGCGTGATTCCACACCCCTTCCTACTCTGTTGTATGCAACAACCTTTCAAAGGCAACCCAAATGCCGAACCGGTCCATCCGTAACGGGTAGGAGGTCCCCGCATGGAGCGTGACTGTGCCCACCGGCAGATTTACACCTTGCTACCCTCAACCCACTCCTATTTACGGTTGGGTAAGCCTCGGCACCCAGGTTAACCAATTACATCGGTTTCCTGGTTCCCATATGCCAGTATGCATCCGGTACTGTTCGATACTTGTCCAGCAGGGCCGCACACGGACAGTCCTCAACCGACGCCAACAGGGCTACGCATGTGAGACCTCTGCTCACTGCTTCCTATCCCCCCTGCTGGGTCTCATTTTCATAACTTAAGCCATTTTCTACCTCTTTTCATTCCATGTAATAAGTACTATCTCGCGAGTAGCTTCCAACCACTCGACTTCTACCGAGATCCTAAACATTAGCATGGCAGTCTCTACTCGTCGAGTTTGTAAACTACCCAACCCTTTATAGGATTTAAAGAGGCTATGCAAGTGGGGTTTCAATCACCCTAACTCTAATGCAAACATTCACCCTAGACATAAATGATACAAATAAAAAGCTTTATAAAAGGTACTTAAGTGCAAACCGGGGCTTGCCTGGTTGCGAGTTAAAGGGGAAGTCAGCTTCTGGTGGGAGGACGTCCAAAGGCTCCGGTGCGTCCTCAACTTCGGTCACTAAATGAAATGTAGCAAAATAGATGTATAAGTATTAAGGATTTATAAGAATTGAACTACTATTCATAGCTATTGCTATTTAGGATCCTTAATTGGCTTTGGGATTTTTACAGTAGATACTAGACCCTCTAAGGATGATTTGAGCCAAATTTGGAGACATGTCATTGCACAATGTAGTCTTTAAAATTCCTACAAGTACAATGCTTCTCTGAATTTTGAGCCCAGTTCAGGATCTTTGACATAGCTAATAGTGGCAGATCTGATTAGGGTAAGTCTCCATGGTTCTAACAAAATTTGTTTCACCATTTTTGGAGCTACCATCAGAGAGATATGCAATTTTGAAGTTTGGACAGGAGTGCTGAACAGTTTCTGTTTGAATTTGAATTTCCAATTAAAAGCTGAACTTGGGAAGGTAATTTGACCTAGCAAATGACCCCCAATGAAGCCCAAATTTTTACTGGAGGTCAGGCACTATGAAAAGGACTAGCTGCCCAAATTTGGGAATATTTCATAAAGAATTGCTCCTGTAATAAATCCCTAAAGGATTTATTAAAACAATTCTACAGAAATTCCTGGGCATTTTCATAGCCTAAAATTGGTTTCTCTGTGAAGTACCCTTCATGAGGAATCCAACAAAATTGGTCTCACTATTTTTGGAGTTTTCTACACAAAGTTATGGGCTTGCAAAGATCAGCTAATTTCTGGAATTATTTCCCTAATAGAAACTTCAAATAATTGGAACTGGGCCCACTGTTTTAATTCGGACCAGTCAGATCTTTGCAACACCGGGGGCTACGGGGTTATTCCCGCGCAGCCGCACCAGATCCGGCGCCACAAGCCGATCCGGCGCCTTCCTGGTGCCACTGACAGGTGGGGCAGGCCCCCACCTTCTTCAACCTCGCGTCAACAGAGGATTCCGCGGCGGTTGCTCCGGCGAGGGTGGCGGAAACGGCTTCCCCGGCCATCTCCTGGGCCTAAACTCGCCGCTCCCCCGTATTCAACGGTGCTGAACACTGTGGGAGGGTCGCCGGCGGCCGTGGCTCACCGGAAACCATCGCGCACCGGTGGCAGCAAAGTTTTAAACTCCGGCGAGGTCGGGAACCCTTATTCCTCCATCATACGATCGATTCTCGGGCTCTAGAGCATCAGTGAATGATGTAGGAGCCCGTAAGGGTCCTGGACGCCGGTGAAACAGCCGGCAACTGAGGGCTCCATGGCGACCCTAGGTGCTTTTGCACCGGCGACTAATAAAACAGCTAGGGCTCCCTCGTTTCTTGATGTTTTTGCTCGGTTCTTCGTCGAGGAGGGGCGCTAGGAAGTAGATAAGCTCTGTGCAAGCTTACTCGAGGTCTAAAGGATCGTGCACCACGAATTTTTGACTAGACCGAGCACTATCCGTCGGTGTACCGTTTAGGGAAACGGTGAAATTCTCGCACCGGTTCTAGCAATCACTAAACGGCTTCCGGCTACACGATCAGGACATGTAAACACACCTTTCTTGTGTAGGGAAGGGGCTGTGACACCCGCCGTAGCGCGCTGTCCACGGCGACCTCCCTCGGTGCTTCCACGTTCACCCGAGGATCGTGGTTATTTTGCAAATATCTGGAGCAATCACGTTTGGGACAGGGTAGGAGAGGTGCTTGACGGCTAGAGCACTGGTGGGCGCAGCTCTTCGCTGTTGGGCGCTCGAGCAACCGAGCTCAGTAGCTGCGGCATGATCGGGAGGAACGGCGGCGGTGTTCTGGGCGAAAGAAAAGGCGGAGGCGCGAGTTATAGCAGGGGAAGAAGTGAAACAGCTCCGGCGCACCCCTTGCTGTGATCCAACCGAGCCACCGAGGCAGCAGGAGGGGGCGCGGGCTCTCCCTCGGGCGCGTGTTCAACCGGGAGCTTGTGCTCTCCCGCTGTTCGACCGCCGTCGGCTGAGGCGGTAGCTCCTGTGGGTGGCTGACAAATGGGCCCCACCTCCCCCCTTTGTTTAATCAACTTTTCTGATATTTTCCCACCAGCAACTCAACATTAAAGACTTGACTTCACCCCAAAGTCATAGTTTGAATTTGTTGCATTCAAATAGTTTGAATTCTGGTGTGGAATTTGGATGTGGTTTGATCATTTGAATTTGAAAAGGAGTTTGAATTCTCCACTTTATATTGCCTCAAAAATATAGCAAACCAGCTCCAAAGTTTCCAATTTTTGGCATGGCTGCTTATTAAAAGGTGGAGAACACATTTGTGAAACCAAATTTTCAAATTGAGGGAATTAGAATTTGAAACTGAATTTGAAATTTAGATTAGAGGGCTCTTCCTTTTAATCCCAAACAAATATGAAAACTCCTCCAAATGAGCTGAAATTTGAAAGGGTGAATATTTGGGCTATGAAGATCCAAGTTATGAATTTAGATCTCCAAGTTTGGAAGTTTTGGAAAGTCTAAACCCTCACTTTGAACTTATACCATTATAATTCAAAGTTTTAATTCCCCTCATTTTTCATAAGTGTACATGAGCTGAATTTTCTGGCTACCACTTTTTAGGGATTTTACACCAGTGAAGATCGGAGATCTGGGCTCTGGTTCACCGATGTCCTGGCCCCCTGACTGGCTTGGTGGTGGAGTCCACTCTGCCACGAAGTCAGCTAACGCCTGGCTTTTCACCGCATGGCGCGGTAAGAAGTCCAGCTCGAACTCCGCCAAATCCGCAGCCCATTTAGCTATATTTCCAGTGGCGTTTGAGCTGTGGAGTGTTGGAATTTGGCCTATGGGAGTTTCACCCCAGTTCCTGGGCTGAATTATTTGGGCCAAATCCACTGGTATAAAGCCAAGGTGTGGTGTGGAGAGGTGGCTGGAATGTTTAGTCCCACATTGCCCACCTAGATGGATGTTTCCCAATATATATAGTGGCCCTTGGAGTGTTTCTCAACATGAGAATAATGAGAGAGATGAAGGTTGTTGCTATGGGCACAAACACACACGCACGCACACGCGCGCGTTTCTCGGTTTTACGTGTATTTATCGCGTGATGAGTTGTGTTCTACTGAGCCTTTATTTTATGTCACTTATATAATTTGGAATATCTCATCAACACCTAGATTGCCAGGTCAACTTGAGGAGTAATTGTGGCGCAGACACATGTTTAATGTGTGTAATGCTGCGTAACTGCAGACACACGTTTAATATGCGTAATGCCACGTAAATGCAGGCACACGTTTAATGTGCGTAATGGCCATAACTGCTCCATTAGTTGCACGTTGAAGGATTTCAGGGGTGGTTTTCTGAAACTATGGCAGATCGAATCTGAGGAGATTGGCAGGCTTGAGTATATAGAAGACGTCATGGATGCTGGAGAAGTCACACAAAACTCACCTCTCTCAAAAACTACTCTGCACCGCCGTTTTTTCGCTTTGCCTTCCCTCCGTAAGTCATGCAGCGGATCGAGGCAGAGCGATGTCTCCAAACCGACGATCGGTGATCTGAAGACCTGCACGGGTGCCTGCGATCAGTTTTCTTGGAAGTGCGCTCGTAGCAGCACTTCCTTCGTCCTCAACTTCTCCGTCGAGTTCGTCATCTGATCCTCCACTTCCTAGCAGGATTCTCTGTAACTAATTACTCGATCCATGACTAATTCTATATTTCTGATGAGAGATCTATTTGTATATGTTTCATTTAATTTTTTTGTAATACTAGTACTGTTCATGTTGACTGCTAGTATATTTGTTATTGCTACTTCTCTGTTCTGGTTCGTCAAATTAATTACATGCCATGTGCATTTTCCAACAATCTAGAAACCTGATAGAATTAACATGGCTGGACTTACTGATGCGCTGAAACCTGAGCAATTTGTCGGGGGTGACAATTCTAAGAGATGGCAGACATGGGTCAAATTCTAAGAAACTTGTATAATTTGGAATATCTCATCAACACCTAGACTGCCAGGTCAACTTGAGGAGTAATTGTGACGCAGACACATGTTTAATGTGTGTAATGCTGCGTAACTGCAGACACACGTTTAATGTGCGTAATGCCACATAAATGCAGGCACACGTTTAATGTGCGTAATGGCCATAACTGCTCCATTAGTTGCACGTTGAAGGATTTCAGGGGCGGTTTTCTGAAATTATGGCAAATCGAATCTGAGGAGATTGGCAGGCTTGAGTATATAGAAGACGTCATGGATACTAGAGAAGTCACACAAAACTCACCTCTCTCGAAAACTACTCTGCGCCGCCGTTTTTTCGCTTTGCCGTCCCTCCGTCCGTCATGCAGCGGATCGAGGCAGAGCGATATCTCCAAACCGACGATCGGTGATCTGAAGACCTGCATGGGTGCCTGCGATCAGTTTTCTTGGAAGTGCGCTCGTAGCAGCACTTCCTTCGTCCTCAACTTCTCCGTCGAGTTCGTCATCTGATCCTCCACTTCCTAGCAGGATTCTCTGTAACTAATTACTCGATCCATGACTAATTCTATATTTCAGATGAGAGGTCTATTTGTATATGTTTCATTTAATTTTTTTGTAATACTAGTACTGTTCATGTTGACTGCTAGTATATTTGTTATTGCTACTTCTCTGTTCTGGTTCGTGAAATTAATTGCATGCCATGTGCATTTTCCAACAATCTAGAAACCTGATAGAATTAACATGGCTGGACTTACTGATGCGCCGAAACCTGAGCAATTTGTCGGGGGTGACAATTCTAAGAGATGGCAGACATGGGTCAAGTTCTAGCTCATGTCGATGAAGATCTGGTGGGTGATTTCCCCAGTTCTTCCTTTCACTGAGGAGCAGAACCGTGACTATGAACTGGACAATTCAACTTGTCTTGGCTACTTGTTGTCACTTCTGTCTGATCATCTTTGTGATATTTACATGAACCACACCTCGGCTAAAGAATTATGGGAGGCCCTAGACCACAAATATGCGGAATCAGATGCTGGACGTGAACTATATGTTAATGACCAATATCACGAATACAAGTGTGACACCCTCAACTCTGTGGAAAACCACGAAACCGAGAACTGATGCATATGTGTGCCCAGGATGTTCATCACACATATACACATCATCCACAAACTGAATTTCAGAATATATATACGACCACGAATAACAGAGTTTATTACAATGTCTCATGAGTCTTGGACTCATGCTCACAGCGGAAGTCTTAATCTAACAGTGGAAGTCTTTATTCTAATGTGGAAGCAATCTAAGCAGAAGCAGCGGCTCCATCTCTACTCCATTCCCCCATAGGCAAGGTTGAGGATAGATTACACGCCTAATGCTCCACCTGGTCTTCATAGTAATCTTCTCTTGTTGCTGATGATGAAATAATAATGCAAGTTTGAGTACAATGATGTATTCAGCAAGTGCGGGAAAATACGATATGTAGCTCACAACAAGGTAGGTATAAAAAGGCTCATTTCAGAAAGCAAAGTTATTTACCAAAACCATGATAAAAAACAACTTATCTTTAAGTGAATGTAATCCCAATATGTATTAAAATACTAATCATACCTCCATTATGTTCATTACCTTCCATGTCCCAACCAGATATTAATCAACCTCATTCTTGCTCATGAATACCTTCTCGTATTCTCTACCATCTCACGAATACCATCTTGTATTCGCTACCATTTCATCTCATAACAATTTCGTCTCACACCGAGACCAACCTCGTTGCCATGACTCAACAGTCATGCAACCCATCTTATCACCCGGACTCAACAGTCCTGAAAACGAAACCAAAACCCAACCATCCAAAACAATAACCAGTAACCATAGCCAATAACCGTCCCAACTAATCATGGAAGTTGGCCAGGCGCTCGTGACTCTAAGCTTGGCTATCATGATAGTTTTAGACTCTGCAGAGGTTGTACCACTTTACCCACAAGTTTGTGATTTCATCACCCATCAGCGACTGCAGAACCTCCATTATACCAGTACAGGAACCGTTGGTGTATGGCCAAGAGATCACAAAATAGCCTTTACAAAGGGGCTACTAGATGTATGGACTCACTAAGGTTTCACCGGCAGGCTAGAATCTCCAATTCTCCCACCCACGGGCCCCCTCTTGTGCCATGCAGTTCCCAGGGCAGTCCTCACTCGACTCCGGTTCCCCGCGCCTTCCACGGTCCATAACAATCTAGTAACTTACCTAATTACTCAGCTAAGCCACACCCATACTTTGCCTCATGGTGGCACTGTTACCCTGGCATGTGCTCGCATGAACCGGTCCTTAGATCTACGGCAAGTAACCACCATCTCAGGCTACCTCATGCACAAACCCAGGCTTGTCTAGATCTCCCTCCGATCCATGTTTATTAACAACATCAGTTTCTCATTACCATTACGAGTGCAGTTAGCTAGACACATCTATCTCGCTTCCCAATCCCATGGACTCATCGAAGCATAAAAGAAAAAACCATACCCGACTCATAAACTTCCCAGGCGACAAGGGTGGTTTAACCAAAACTAGTAAAGTCCTATAAAAAAGTTTCCCATCATGTTTGACTCAGCACACACACACCTTTTCGCAAAACAAAACAGTTTCCCAAAAACATAGGATCAATATGGTCAAGGGGCACTTGCCTTGTTCTGGCAGTTCCTGTTGCTCAAAATCTTGTTGTTGTAGCCCGTTCTAGGTAGCTCCCTGAGCTTGTCCTTCTATACACGATCACACATATACAAGATTCACAGCAATCAATATCATGCATAAACTCTACTTTAAGATGTAATAATGTATATGCATGTTAATCCTATGGTGCAGTTTTTATTAGGTCGGTTTGTACGTGTTCTAGCATGGATTGCAGGGTTTTACGATGAACAGAGGTGTTCGGATCAAATGTGGACGTGGTGATGATCTTGTCTTTAGATCTAGATCAAACCGATCAACAAGTGATCTGTCCACGAAAAAGTTTCTGTTCGAAAGGAATTGAAGAACAGATGCAAAGAAAACGCGATGATGTCGTAAGGTGGTATTGGAGACCTACCTTATGTTCTTCTTAGTCTCGGGTTCCTTCTCTTATCAGACAGATCGTTGGGCTCTCTTCCGGCGATTTCTCTCGACCAAACTCTGCGAAGGGTTTATTCGGCGAGCTGGGGGCTAGGGCTCTAAGTCGTCAGCTCAGGAGTTGGAAAAGAAGTTCTTGGTTTCAGCCAAAGGTTTTGGGTTCTATTTATAATCGGGAGGAAAGAATTCTAATCTGATTGGACTTCGAATAAGAGTCCTATTCAACTTTGTCGTTGAATCTTAACAACTTATTTTTAGTTGATTTGGTGCGGTAACAATTGTGGAATTCATATCGGTTTCCTCCCGTACCGGTATTCCCACGCGTATAGAAGCAAAAACCGCTCCAGAATTCGTTACCTCCGCGCTGATGAGCTCCGGAAGCTCCACGTGTCCACCGGGGCCTGGTCTCCCTCTCTCCGCAGAGACGAGTACGGTTGTGCCGTGTGTCAACGAGCGAGACCTCCCTCTCCTTCTGTGAGCTCCGTGTGCGCCACGTATCCTGGCTGTGACACCCTCATTTTTGGTTTCTGCATGTGTTCATGTTTCATGTAGAGAAAACATTTTTTTAAAAGAAGTAGGAACAGAGAAAATATCAAAGGATAGCCAAAGAAAGAACAAGAATCTAGTTCACAGAGAGCGCCGAAGACAACTCCCGCGGCCCACTGGCCACGTGGCGTGTTTGGAGCTCATCCCTGCGATGTGGGGAGAGGTCCGCCGCTAAACTGGCTATGTGGCAGGATCGGGGCTCATCTCCGCTAAGGGGGGGGGGGCAGAGGTCCGACCCTGTAGGACACGTGTTGCCCCCGGAGCTAGCCTCTGCGGAGAAGCGAAGGCAGTTCTGATGGACACATGTGTTGCAAAAATTCAAATTCAAACAGGAATTCAAATTAAACTCAAAACAGAAATAAAAAAAAAGAAAAAGAAAAAAAACAAACCTTCCCGGACAGTGGGCCTAAACCCACCAGCCGACCCACCCAACCCCCGCGCCAGCCCGCTGCCGCGCGCCCGCACCCCCTCTCGCAGACAGGTAGGACCCACCTGTCATCCCTAACCCCCGATCGTCCAAAACCCGGACTGTTCCCCGCGCGCGCGCGATCTTAACCGACCGGATTTCCGCCCGAATTCTGGTTCCGGAGGACTCCTACTCGATCTAAACTAACACGCCGCCTTCCCCCGTCTATAAAAACCCCGGCATTGTCCCGTTTTTCCCCACGATCCGCCGTTTCTCTCTCCGGTGAGAACCCGAGCTTCTCCGGCGAATTCTGCTCGATCTACGCTCAGGAATTCTGATCTAACTCGCTGGTATTGATCCACCGCCTCCGGGGAACCTCGCAGGTGCAGAAAACTCGGTGGTTTGCGGTTCAAACACAGCGCTGACGAGCCTCGCCGTGAATTCACCTCGGACCTCATCGTCGATCGCTTTCCAGGACCTCCGAGCTCAAGAAAACCCCCGAGGTGAGATCCCCGACCTCCCCTCTACCGATCTATGCCATAAAATCACAGTTTTAGGAAGAATTGACGAAGATCCGAAACTCTCCGGCGAGATCGCTGCCTCCCGCCGCCGTGCGCCGCAGGGCAGCGCCGCCCGCGCTCGATCAGAGCGACGTGGCCGCTTGTGCGCCGTCTATTTTAAATCACACGGTAGAGTTTAAATCCCCGCGTACCGGTTCGACGTTATAATCTCAGCCATCTATTTTAAATCGGACGGTCCATGTTTGCCCCGCGTTATAAAGGCCGGGATTCTTACGTGCTACCCCCTGGGGTTCTCGGAAAATAAGAGCTAGCCCCGGAAACATCTGATCTAGCCCCTGGAACTTCAGAAAATCATGTAAATTCATTTAAAAATCAGTTTTAGCCCCTGGACTTAATAAAAATTAGGAAAACCCCTCTGTTATGTGTAGTTAGACCCCTGGAAATTCCTAAAATAATATAATAGACCCTGTAGTGGGGTGAGTTTACCTTTTTAACCCTATATGATATTAAATTTAGGAATTTGACTATGTGTTTAGTATTTAAAATTTAAAAGAGGGGACAAACACATTGTAAATTCAGATTAAAAACTTTCCTAGTACTTGGAAAACTTTGGAGTGAGATAAAAGTAGGTTTTTGGCTGAAATGAATCTGTTTAATTGATTATTCACATTTATTAGTTATAGGGATATATTTTTAAGTAGAGAATAATTCTGAAAATTAGTAAAATAAATGTAAAATAGTTCACATCAGAGGAGAAGTTCAAAAATATATTATTATATATTTTAGACCCAAAATCTATTCTGTTTAGATGAGGTGTCTTACTATTTTTATAATAAAGTTCACATTTAGGTATAGGAAATAAATCTGAAAGTATAGCAAACTAGGTACGAATAACTAGAAAATGATAAATGAAGTTTCCAAAAATCTAAAGAATTCAGTTTAGGATTGGTAGAAGGTCTGAAGACACATATGGAGTAGGAAAATACCTTTCATGCATACTTGGTAGCTAAAAGGTGTAGTAATTGAATATAAGGAATTTATTTAAATTGGAAACTCATATATATATATATATATATATATATATAGTATGCAAACATAAATGTGAATACAAAAGTAGAAATCATATACACATGGTTAAAAGTGCATGTAAGCCAAATTCAACACACATAGAGTAACCACAACACATAGAATTGTGAATGGCTTTCATAAATGTGAATGTGTGGTTTGTATGAAGTGGAAGTGTGAACTATGTCTTATGACTTGTTGTTTTCTTTTGCTATGTGTGATGGTATGAGTAGAACCTGCTCCAGAGCAAGTTTTTCCTTTCCAAGATCAGGACTACCCATTCCAAAAGCAGCAGGAAGGAGGCAAGTGTCCTTGACCACTTTGTTCCTATAATAGGATGTGTAGATAGAATTATTTGCATTGTCAATTGAAAATATGAAACTCATGCTAGGATGTTTCCCTAGAATTGCATTACCTTGTTTCCTTGTAGCTTGGGTTGGGATTCATTTTATCATGTCATTTATTATTATGCATATGCTTAGCCATGCTTAGAACGGGATATTTGGGATATGAGATCATCAGTTTATTTTACCATACTCTTGAATGACATATTATGAGTTATGTAGAGGTAGGGATCAAGGCAAGTTGGATGTTTTGGTTGGTGCTGGGTGCACGAGACTCGGGTTTGTGTTTAGTACTTGCCTGGATCCTAAGGACCGGTTCATGGAGCATGTAACCTGGCTTTACCGTGCCAACCACATGCTGAGATGGTGCAGCTTGGCCAATTAATTAGGTGTATCCCCGACGTAGTATGGGTGTGTTGGATGGTGCGGAGAATGGGTGTCAGCAGGACTACCATATGAACCGCAAGGCTCAAGAGGGGGCCACTGCAGCGGGGTTGGAGCCTCTTGTATGCTGTTAGGGGTGAAACCTCAGTGGGCCCACGCTCGTCGGGAATCCCTTTGTAAAGGCTTCGTAGTGATCTCCTGGCTACACACCTGGGAAGTGTGAATGTGGTTCGTAGCCACTGGCATAATGGAGGTTCTTTTAGTCCACCCAGCAACGGGGGATGAAATCACTACATGTGGGTACAGTGGTGCAAACTCTGCAGAGTCAAAACTGTCATGACAGCCGTGCTCACGGTCAAGAGCGGCTTGGACTTATTCATGATTAGAGGAGTGATGGTTTTGGAAGTTAAAGATGTTAAGCGGGGAGCTTAACATTGGAAATGATGTTATGGTTATTTGATTATGATGATGGGATGGGAGATTGGGACCATTTCACCTGTGTAGTAATGTAGGTGCTTAATAAGCTAAGGTGATAGGTATTAATTGCGTAGTGCTTTAACCATGAGTTCAACCTCCCCTTGTTCTAGCCATGCATGACATAACTTTCCCACACTTGCTGAGTACCATCGGTACTCAACCTTGCATATTTGTTGGTTTATATTGCTGCTCAGGTCATGATAATGAAGTTGTGTTTAATGATCAAGACTTTGGACCCGAAGAAGGATTCTAGGTTCATGGAGTCCCCCGGGCAACGCCTGTGACGGAGCCCACAAGAATAATATTCCGCTGCTAGTTTATTTATTTGTGATGAACTTATTATCGTCCATCGAGACATATGCTATGCAAGACTTATTTATATTCGACACCTGGCTTGTAATAAATTATGCTTCACTATTTGTCATCACATGTATGAGAAAATTATCCTGGCATACATGTGATATTCACTCGGTTGTTCTTCGGAGAAACCGGGTGTGACAGAAGTGGTATCAGAGCCAAGGTTGCCCGTAGGAACGTGGACCTAGGTAGAAATGGACGTATTTAAGGGCCCTATTTTCTTAAAAACTATTTTACAAGGTGTGTGTTCAAAAGTGTTATTTAATGAGTCACATTCTTCATCTTACCCCAACTTTCATTCAAAATAGGATTTTTGTTTAAAAGTTTATCTAACCTAAGTTTAAATGCTTTTTGTTTTAGATGGTTCGCATGATTCGCACCGCTGGCAAGTCCACAGGAGGGAGAGTTCCCGTAGTTGCCCTTGCCCAAAGAGAGGAGAGCCGTCCGGTGACGTACCTTTCCTACGGATTGGCAGTAGGAGGCTTGTTGCGCCGTCTTCGACGTATGCTCCAAGCCGCAGGCAATACGGGCAAGCTAATCATACATTATAGCTCCACCAGGACCATCCGTGAGAAGAGGGAAGAATGGAGTTTAGAGATGAGGATTATCCACGAAAATCAGCTGCTCAAGATCCACCGCTCTCCAGCTTGTCGAGCGACACAGGTCGATGCGGAGAAGGATGTCACCTGGGAGGCCATCACCTGCCAGTGTCACATCTATCATCGACACCTGGACAGAACTGAGTATATGTATGTCCTCCAGCGCGAGAGCGGTACAACGGAGTACAAGTACCTGCCAGTGCAGCAGGGGACTTCCCATGAGCACATGTATCTGTGCTTGGAGGATGCTGCTATGCTTAGCACTCGACTGCAGGAGTGTCAGCAGGAGCTTCAGGATGTTCGTGACACCCTGAAGGAAACCGAGGCGTTGCTTCGAGCCTGCTTGAGGGCGAGAGAAAGAGGAGATGGGAATGAACTGTGTGTCACCGTGAATGATACATGGACTCCTGACTCCCCAGATCGCCGGGCGATCAGGCGTCGTCGCACTTCTCCACCAGCAGCCTCCCCACACAAAGCAGAGTCAGAAGGTAGCCGCAATAATGAGGAAGATCCCGAGGAGCCAGCTCAGGAATCCGAGTAGTGTAGAGTCTTTCCCTCAGTTAGCAAGATGTCAAATAGTCGAGTCGTTACCTTAGTAAATGGTGTGTTAATGCTTGGTGTGTGTGTGACGTGAGTTGTGGAAGCAATGAGCAATTGTCCACAACCTCGTCTTCAGATTGTTTTGCTTTGGTGTGTGAACCCACATGAAATAATAGTGCATTTATTTTTGTATGAGACATGAACCCTCAGAAAAGTATAACAAAGCCTCAACACTTCAAAGTAAAAACAAGTGAAAGTAGTAAGATAATACGTAATGCCTTAAATTAACATTTGGTTGATCATGCTAGATGGCCGGAAGAGGAAAGGGTCGTGCTGCCAACCCCGCCAACAACAACGATGAGGCCTGCAACCCTCATCTTTCTGGGAGCCACGACAGGAGTGGACGCCGTGAGGGAGTTGATCCCATCCACCAAATGCTTGAGAATCAAAATCAGCTCATCCAGAACCTGACTCAAGTGGTGGCCAACTTGCATCAAGGTCCACCTCCACAAGCTGCACCACGCCAACCAAGGTTGAGTGAGTTTCTAGGAACTCAACCTCCAAAGTTTGCAAGTGCTGCTGAACCTCTGGAGGCAGATGATTGGCTAAAGACCATTGAGAGCAAGATGAGGATCATACAGTGCCAAGGGTGTGAGAGGGTGCTATTTGCCTCTCATCAATTGCATGGACCTGCTGCTGATTGGTGGACTGCTTACGTGGCCGCCCATCATGACCCTGAGAACATCTCTTGGGAAGAGTTCAAGCGTAGCTTCCACAACCATTACATACCAAGGGGTGAACTCAAAAACAAGAGGAAGGAGTTCTTGGGGCTGCAGCAAGGAAACATGACTGTGAGAGAATACCTCACTAAATTTACTCAACTCTCCCGTTATGCCCCGACATAGAGACTGATGAGCAGAAACAGGATTGTTTCGTGGAAGGACTTACCGCAGAAATGCAGTATGCAATGTCCTCCAACGAGTATGGAAGCTTCCAAAAGTTGGTGGACAGAGCGTTTGTGGTAGAAAGGAAGCTGAAGGCCTTAGAAAATGAGAACAAGAGGAAGGTCGGATGGTCACATCAAGCCTCAGGGAGCAACACCCGCCCACGTCTGATGCAGCAAGCCGCAAGGCAGACGAACCGTGCTGTGGTACCCTACTCAGCACCAAGAGGGTACAACCCGAACTACAGGCCTCCGGCAGCACCAATACAGCCACAACGTCAGTTCGTACAGCAGCTTCACCCTACGTATCAACCTCGACCAGCAGTGCAAGGACCCCCAAACCAACCCCAAGACAACAAAGGCCAGGCACCTAAGGTTGGGGTGCAATGTTTCAACTGTGGTGAAGTGGGGCACTACGCCCATAAGTGCCCAAAGAAGAAGCCCACGCAGCCACAACAACAGAATGTAATGAGAGGACGGGTGAACCACGTCACCATGGAGGAAGCGCAAGAGGCACCTGACGTGGTAGTTGGTAAGTTTCCTGCCAATTTACACATTGCGACCCTGTTGTTTGATTCTGGTGCTACCCACTCGTTCATTGCCCAAGGGTTTGTTAAGAAGCATGACCTAGCAACAACACAAATGAACCATATGCTAGCCGTAAACTCTCCAGGTGGAGAAATAAGGACAAGACGAGTGTGTCCCAAGGTGAATCTAGACATTAATGGGGTAATATTTACTGCCAACCTCATAGTGATAGATTCACAAGGGATAGATATTATTTTGGGCATGGATTGGTTGACCAAACATAAGGGAGTCACCCATTGTTCGAACAGAACGGTGGAACTAACTCACCCTAGTGGCACAAGAGTAAAGTTCATAACAATACAAGAGCCTAGGAGGGACATTAAATTAAATCAAGTTGAGGTGAAAGTGGAGGAGATCAGGATCATCAGGGAATACCCAGATGTTTTTCCGGAGGAGTTGCCAGGTATGCCTCCCGATCGTGAAGTGGAATTCGGGATTGAGCTAGTGCCTGGAACAGCTCCGATATACAAGAGACCTTATCGGATGGATTCCAGGCAGCTGGGAGAACTCAAGGATCATCTAAGAGAATTGACGGAGAAGGGGAATATTCGTCCTAGTTCCTCACCATGGGGAGCTCCAGTGATATTTGTGCCGAAGAAGGACGGAACCCAAAGGTTATGAGTGGACTACCGTGCGTTGAATGAGGTAACCATCAAGAACAAGTACCCATTACCCCGCATTGAAGACTTGTTCGATCAGTTGAGGGGAGCTTGTGTGTTCTCAAAAATTGATCTCAGGTCGAGATACCATCAACTTAAGATAAGGCAATCTGATATTCCAAAGACAACTTTCGTATCTCGGTACGGACTGTATGAATACACCGTCATGCCTTTCGGGCTAACTAATGCCCCGGCATACTTCATGTATCTCATGAACAAGGTATTCATGGAATATTTGGACAAATTTGTGGTGGTTTTCATAGATGACATTCTCGTCTTCTCCAAAGATGAAGAAGAACATGAGAAACATCTAAGGTTGGTGTTGCAGAAGCTGAGAGAACACCAACTATATGCCAAGTTGAGCAAGTGTGAGTTTTGGCTGAAGAGAGTTCCCTTCTTAGGACATATAATCTCGGAGGGAGGAATCTCTGTGGATCCTACCAAAATCGAGGATATACAGAAGTGGAAGACCCCTGAAAATGTCGGGGAAGTTCGAAGCTTCTTGGGATTGGCAGGATACTATCGACGGTTTATTGAGGGATTCTCTAAGATCTCGAGACCCCTCACCAAACTGTT
This sequence comes from Neostapfia colusana, assembly GCA_030760725.1. NCBI lineage: Eukaryota > Viridiplantae > Streptophyta > Magnoliopsida > Poales > Poaceae > Neostapfia > Neostapfia colusana. The sequence goes on from JASWHV010000016.1 coordinate 38,453,034, forward strand.
GGAGAAGGGAATCACATTCACATGGACGCCGCAGTGCGAGACGAGTTTTAAGGAGTTAAAGAAAAGATTGACAACAGCCCCAGTGCTAGTTATGCCAGATATGCAGAAGAACTTTACGGTGTACTGCGATGCCTCTGGAAACGGGTTAGGATGTGTTCTCATCCAAGAAGGGCACGTCATGGCTTATGCATCCCGGCAGCTCCGGAAGCACGAGAAGAACTATCCTACACATGACCTAGAACTAGCCGCAGTGGTACACGCGTTGAAAATTTGGCGGCATTACTTTATGGGGAAGAGGACAGAGATATATACGGATCATAAGAGTTTAAAGTACATTTTCACACAGCCAGATCTCAACCTCAGACAAAGGAGATGGTTAGAGCTAATCAATGACTTTGATGTGGGCATCAACTATCATCCTGGGAAAGCAAACGTCGTGGCAGATTCTTTAAGTCAGAAAGTGCAGGTCAATAAGTTGAGCTTGAAGGACATGCCTGCGGAATTGAAGGACGAGGTTATAAGGCTCAATCTATGCCTTGTGAATAGTGGTGAAGCCATCGCCATGGAAGTGGACTCCACACTAGAGCGAGAAATATGCGAGGGACAAAAGAATGACGAGAAGATACAAGAAATCAGGTAACTCATCAAGGAAAATAAAGCCCCTGGTTTCAGAGAGGATGACAAGGAACGGTGTGGCACGGGAAAAGAATCTGTGTGCTAGAAGTAAAGAAGATCCGTGAATTGATTTTGAAGGAGGCTCACGATTCTGACTATTCCATTCATCCTGGGAGTACGAAGATGTACCAGGACCTCAAGAGCATGTATTGGTGGTATGGCATGATGCGAGATGTCGCGGAACATGTTGCCCTATGTGACACATGTCAGTTGGTGAAAGCAGAACATCAACGACCCGCGGGATTATTGCAACCACTCAAAGTGCCTGAATGGAAATGGGAAGAAATCGGTATGGATTTCATAGTGGGACTGCCTAGGACCCAATCAGGATATGATTCGATATGGGTCATCGTCGACAGGCTAACCAAGGTAGCTCATTTCATCCCCGTGAAAGAAAGCTACAGCAGATCCAAATTGGCGGAGTTGTACATGTCAAGGAACGTGTGTTACCATGGGGTGCCAAACAAGATAGTGTCGGATCGAGGGACACAGTTCACCTCAAGGTTCTGGGAGAAGTTGCATGAAACCATGGGAACCCATCTGAATTTTAGCTCTGCCTATCATCCCCAAACTGACGGGCAGACGGAAAGAACCAATCAGATTGTTGAGGATATGCTGAGAGCGTGTGCACTCAAAAACAATCGGAGTTGGGATAAGAACTTACCGTATGCGGAGTTCTCCTATAACAACAGCTATCAGGCTAGTATGAAGATGTCACCGTTTGAAGCTTTGTACGGGAGGAAGTGTAGAACTCTCCTATTTTGGAACCAAACAGGGAAAAGTAAAGTGTTTGGTCCCGAAGTACTACAAGAATCCGAGGCAAAAGTGAGGGAAATTCGCAACAACTTGAGGATAGCATAGACACGACAAAAGAGCTATGCCGATGTACGGAGAAGAGAGCTCATTTTCAACGTGGGAGACTATATCTATCTCAAGGTGTCCCCTATCCGAGGACTTCGTCGGTTCAAGGTGAAAGGGAAGTTGTCACCTCGATACATCAGACCCTTTCAAGTTCTGGAGAGGAAAGATGAAGTGGCGTATCAACTAGAATTACCGGCTCGCCTATCAGATGTGCACGATGTATTCCATGTGTCACAGCTCAAGAAATGTCTGAGGACGCCTGAAGAGGTGTTACCCATGAATGAGGTTGACGTAGCTGAGGATTTGTCTTATGCTTTGCAACCATCCAAGATTTTGGAAACAATGGAACGCCTCACAAGAAATAAAAGAATCCGGATGTGCAAGGTGCAGTGGAAGCATCACTGGGAAGAGGAAGCCACCTGGGAGCGAGAAGATGAGCTTAAGGCACAATTTCCGGAATTGTTTTCTTAGAACCCCAATCTCGAGGACGAGATTTCTTTTAAGGGGGGTAGAGCTGTAACACCCCAAAATCCTGTCAAGAGGGGAATTTAAAAATTTTTGGACGTGTTGCATGTGTTGCAAAAATTCAAATTCAAACTGGAATTCAAATTAAACTCAAAACAGAAATGAAAAAAAAAGAAAATGAAAAAACAAACCTTCCCGGCCAGTGGGCCAAAATCCACCAGCCGGCCCACCCAACCCCCGCGCCAGCCCGCTACCGCGCGCCCGCGCCCCCTCTCGCAGACAGGCGGGACCCACCTATCATCCCTAATTCCCGATCGTCTGAAACCCAGACTGTTCCCCGCGCGCGCGATCTTAACCGACCGGGTTTCCGCTCGAATTCTGGTTCCGGAGGACTCCTACTCGATCTAAACTAACACGCCGCCTTTCCCCGTCTATAAAAACCCCGGCATCGTCCCGTTTTTCCCCACGATCTGCCGTTTCTCTCTCCGGTAGAGTTTAAATCCCCGTGTACCGGTTCGACGTTATAATCTCAGCCGTCTGTTTTAAATTGGACGGTCCACGTCAGCCCCGCGTTATAAAGGCTGGGATTCTTACGTGCTACCCCCTGGGGTTCTCGGAAAATAAGAGCTAGCCCCGGAAACTTCTGATCTAGCCCCTGGAACTTCTGATCTAGCCCCTGGAACTTCAGAAAATCATGTAAATTCATTTAAAAATCAGTTTTAGCCCCTGGACTTAATAAAAATTAGGAAAACCCCTCTGTTATGTGTAGTTAGACCCCTGGAAATTCCTAAAATAATATAATAGACCCTGTAGTGGGGTGAGTTTACCTTTTTAACCCTATATGATATTAAATTTAGGAATTTGACTATGTGTTTAGTATTTAAAATTTAAAAGATGGGACAAACACATTGCAAATTCAGATTAAAAACTTTCCTAGTACTTGGAAAACTTTGGAGTGAGATAAAAGTAGATTTTTGGCTGAAATGAATCTGTTTAATTGATTATTCACATTTATTAGTTATAGGGATATATTTTTAAGTAGAGAATAATTCTGAAAATTAGTAAAATAAATGTAAAATAGTTCACATCAGAGGAGAAGTTCAAAAATATATTATTATATATTTTAGACCCAAAACATATTCTGTTTAGATGAGGTGTCTTACTATTTTTATAATAAAGTTCACATTTAGGTATAGGAAATAAATCTGAAAGTATAGCAAACTAGGTATGAATAACTAGAAAATGATAAATGAAGTTTCCAAAAATCTAAAGAATTCAGTTTAGGGTTGGTAGAAGGTATGAAGACACATATGGAGTAGGAAAATACCTTTCATGCATACTTGGTAGCTAAAAGGTGTAGTAATTGAATATAAGGAATTTATTTAAATTGGAAACTCATAGATATATAGTATGCAAACATAAATGTGAATACAAAAGTAGAAATCATATACACATGGTTAAAAGTGCATGTAAGCCAAATTCAACACACATAGAGTAACCACAACACATAGAATTGTGAATGGCTTTCATAAATGTGAATGTGTGGTTTGTATGAATTGGAAGTGTGAACTATGTCTTATGACTTGTTGTTTTCTTTTGCTATGTGTGATGGTATGAGTAGAACCTGCTCCAGAGCAAGTTTTTCCTTTCCAAGATCAGGACTACCCATTCCAAGAGCAGCAGGAAGGAGGCAAGTGTCCTTGACCACTTTGTTCCTATAATAGGATGTGTAGATAGAATTATTTGTATTGTCAATTGAAAATATGAAACCCATGCTAGGATGTTTCCCTAGAATTGTATTACCTTGTTTCCTTGTAGCTTGGGTTGGGATTCATTTTATCATGTCATTTATTATTATGCATATGCTTAGCCATGCTTAGAATGGGATATTTGAGATATGAGATCATCAGTTTATTTTACCATACTCTTGAATGAGATATTATGAGTTATGTAGATGTAGGGATCAAGGCAAGTTGGATGTTTTGGTTGGTGCTGGGTGCACGAGACTCGGGTTTGTGTTTAGTACTTGCCTGGATCCTAAGGACCGGTTCATGGAGCATGTAACCTGGCTTTACCGTGCCAACCACATGCTGAGATGGGGCAGCTTGGCCAATTAATTAGGTGTATCCCCGGCGTAGTATGGGTGTGTTGGATGGTGTGGGGAATGGGTGTCAGCAGGACTACCATATGAACCGCAAGGCTCAAGAGGGGGCCACTGCAGCGGGGTTGGAGCCTCTTGTATGCTGTTAGGGGTGAAACCTCAGTGGGCCCACGCTCGTCGGGAATCCCTTCGTAAAGGCTTCGTAGTGATCTCCTGGCTACACACCTGGGAAGTGTGAATGTGGTTCGTAGCCACTGGCATAATGGAGGTTCTTTTAGTCCACCCGGCAACGGAGGATGAAATCACTACATGTGGGTACAGTGGTGCAAACTCTGCAGAGTCAAAACTGTCATGACAGCCGTGCTCACGGTCAAGAGCGGCTTGGACTTATTCATGATTAGAGGAGTGATGGTTTTGGAAGTTAAAGATGTTAAGCGGGGAGCTTAACATTGGAAATGATGTTATGGTTATTTGATTATGATGATGGGATGGGAGATTGGGACCATTTTACCTGTGTAGTAATGTAGGTGCTTAATAAGCTAAGGTGATAGGTATTAATTGCGTAGTGCTTTAACCATGAGTTCAACCTCCTCTTGTTCTATCCATGCATGACATAACTTTCCCACACTTGCTGAGTACCATCGGTACTCAACCTTGCATATTTGTTGGTTTATATTGCTGCTCAGGTCAAGATAATGAAGTGGTGTTTAATGATCAAGACTTTGGACTCGAAGAAGGATTCTAGGTTCATGGAGTCCCTCGGGCAACGCCTGTGACGGAGCCCACAAGAATAATATTCCGCTGCTAGTTTATTTATTTGTGTTGAACTTATTATCGTCCATCGAGACATATGCTATGTAAGACTTATTTATATTCGACACCTGGCTTGTAATAAATGATGCTTCACTATTTGTCATAACATGTATGAGAAAATGATCCTGGCGTACATGTGATATTCACTCGGTTGTTCTTCGGAGAAACCGGGTGTGACACAGGTTCTATTGGACACATGTCACCACCGGAGCTTATCTCTGGGAGGTCCAACACTGTTGTACACGTGTCTACCTCGGAGCTCGTCTCTGGAGAAAAAGGGAGTCCGGCGCTACTTGACGCGTGGCATTCACAGAGCTCGCATCCAAAGAGAGGGAGGTCCGAATACGTGGCACACCCGGAGCCACCTCCGAAGAGAGGGAAGGTCCGATACTGACACGTGGCGTGCGCGGAGCCACCTCCGAATAAGAGAGGAGGTCCTGACTGCCAGGATACGTGGTGCACGCGGAGCTCACCTCCGAAGGAGAAGGGAGGTCTCACTCGCTTGACACGCGGCACAACTGGAGCTTGTCTCTGCGGAAAAGGGGGAGACCAGGCCTTGGTGGACATGTGGAGCTTCCAGATCTCATCACCGAGGAGGTAACGAGTTTTGGAGCGGTTTTTGGATTCTATACATGTAGAAATATCGGTACGGAGGAGAAACCGACCTGAATTCCACAATGTTACCGCACCAAATCAACTCAAGATAAGTTGTTAAGATTCAACGATAATCTGAATAGGACTCTTATTCAAGATACAATCAGATTAGGACTCTTCTTCTCCCGATTATAAATAGAACCCAAAACCTCTGGCCAAAACCACGAACTTCTTTTCCACCTCCTGAGCCGACGACATAGAGCCCTAGCCCCCAACTCGCCGAGTAAGCCCATTGCCGGAGTTCAGTCAAGGAAGATCGCCAGAAGGGAGCCCAACGGTCTGTCTGATCAGAGAAGGAACCCGAGACCAAGGAGAACGTAAGGTAGGTCTCCAATACCACCTTACGACATCATCGTGTTTTCTTTGCATCTGTTCTCCGATTCCTTTCGAACAGAAGCTTTCTCGTGGACAGATCACTTGTTGATCGGGTTGATCTAAAAGACAAGATCATTGCCACGTCCACACTTGATCCGAAATCCTCTGTTCGTCATAAAGCCATGCAAGAACACGTACAAACCGATCTAATAAAACTAATTATAGGGTAGCATGCATATGCATCATCGCATCTAGTTGAAGTTTGTGCATGATATTGATTTGTGACACCCTCATTTTTGGTTTCAGCATATATTCAGGTTTTATGAAGAGAAAACATTTTAAGAGAAGTAGGAACACCATCAAAAGGATAGCCAATAAGAGCCGAATCCAGTTTCCAGAAAGCACCAAAGAAAATTTCCGCGGCCTGCTGGCCACGTGGCGTGTCCTGAGACCATCCTTGCAAAGTGGGGAGAGGTCCGCCGCTAACTGGCTACGTGGCAGGCTCGGGGCTCATCTCCGCAAAGGGGGAGAGGTCGGACCCTGCGGGACACATGTTGCCCCCGGAGCTAGCCTCTGCGGAAGAAGCAAAGGCATTTTTACAGGACACATGTCACCTTCGGAGCTAGTCACCGCGAAAATCAGAGGACCTATCGCGCGGGATACGTGTCAATATCGGAGCTCCCCTCCGAGAGGTCCGATTCTATTATACACGTGTCGCCACCGGAGCTTATCTCTGAGAGGTCCGGTTCTATTGGACACGTGTCGCCATCCGAGCTTATCTCCGGGAGGTCCATCACTATTGGACACGTGTTAACCTCGGAGCTCGTCTCTGAGAAGAAAGGAAGTCTGGCATTGTTAGGACGCGTGGCACACCAGGACCCACCTCTGAGAGAGGGAAGGTCCGGCACTGACACGTAGCGTGCGCGGAGCCCATCTCCAAAGGAGAAGGAGGTCTTGCTCGCTTGACACGCGACACAACCGGAGCTCGTCTCTGTGGAAAAAGGGGAGACCAGGTCCCAATGGACACGTGGAGCTTCCGGAGCTCATCACCGAGGAGGTAACGAGTTCTGGAGCGGTTTTTGGATTCTGTACGCGCAGAAATACTAGTACGGAGAAGAAACCGACCCAAATTCCACAATGTTACCGCACCAAATCGACTAAAGATAAGTTGTTAAGATTCAACGACAATTTGAATAGGACTCTTATTCGAAGTCCAATCAGATTAGGACTCTTCTCTTCCCAATTATAAATAGAACCCAGAACCTCTGGCCGAAACCATGAACTTCTTTTCCAACTCCTAAGCTGACGACTTAGAGCCCTAGCCCCAACTCGCTGAGTAAGCCATTGACAGAGTTCAGCAAGGAAGATCATAGGAGGAGAGACCAACGATCTTAGAAGGACCGAGACCAAGAAGAACATAAGGTAGGTCTCTAATATCACCTTGCGACATCGCCATGTTTTCCTTGCATCTGTTCTTCGATTCCTTTCGAACAGAAGCTTTCTCGTGGACAGATCACTTGATGATCAGGTTGATCTAAAGACAAGATCATCGCCACATCCACCTTTGATCCGAACACCTCTGTTCATCATAAAATCCATGCAAGCCATGCAAAGAACACGTACAAACTAATCTAATAAAACTAATCATAGGATAGCATGCATATGCATCATCGCATCTAGTTAAAGGTTGTGCATGATATTGATTGCTGTGGATCTTGTATGTGCGTGATCCTATATAGCAGGACAAGCTCAGGGAGCTGTTTACGATGAGCTACAACAACAAGGTTTCGAGATACAAGAACAACCGGAACCGCAAGAACAAGGCAAGTGCTCCTTGACCATATTGATCCTATGTTTTGGGATAAACTGTTTCGTTTTGTGAAAAGGTGTGTGTGCTGAGTCAAACATGATGGGAAACCCTTTTATAGGAAGTTTACTAGTTTTGGATAAACCACCCTTGTCGCCAGGGAAGTTTATGAGTCGGGTATGGTTTTTGCTTTATGCTTCGCTGAGTCCATGGGATTGGGAAACGAGATAGATGTGTCTAGCTAACTGCACTCATAATGATGATGAGAAACTGATAATGTTAATGAACATGGATCGGAGGGAGATCTAGGCAAGACTGGGTTTGTGAATGAGGTAGCGTGAGATGGTGGTTTACTTGCCGTAAATCTAAGAACCGGTTCATGCATGCACATGCCAGGATAACAGTGCCACCACAAGGCCAAGTATGGGTGCGGCTTAGCTGACTAATTAGGTAAGTTGCTAGATTGTTATGGACTGTGGAAGGCGTGGGAAATGGGAGTCGAGTGAGGACTGTCCTGGGAACTGCATGGCACAAGAGGGGGCCCGTGGGTGGGAGAATTGGAGATTCTAGCCTGCCGGTGAAATCTTAGTGAGTCCATACATCTAGTAGCCCCTTTGTAAAGGCTATTTTGTGATCTCTTGGCCATACACCGACGGTTGTGTACTGGTATAATGGAGGTTCTGCAGTCACCGACGGGTGACGAAATCACAAACTTGTGGGTAAAGAGGTGCAAACTCTGCAGAGTCTTAAAACTATCATGATAGCCGAGCTTACGGTCACGAGCGCCTGGCCAACTGCCATGATTAGTTGGGATGGTTATTGGTTATGGTTTGGTTACGGTTTGGTTTTGGGACTGTTGAGTCCGGGTGATAAGATGGTTGCATGACTGTTGAGTCATGGCAACGAGATTGGTCTCGGTGTGAGACGAAGTTGTTTATGAGATAAGATGGTAGCGAATACGCGAAGGTATTTGTGAGATGGTAGCGAATATGAGGAGGTATTCGTGAGCAAGAATTAAGTTGGTTAATGTTCGGGTGGAACGTGGAAAGTGATGGAGGTATGTTGGTAATTTAATACATGCTGGGATTACATTCACCTAAAGTTAAGTTGTTATTTTATCGTGGTTTTGATAACTTTGCTTTTCTGCAATGAGCCTTTTTATACCTACCTTGTTATGAGCTACATATCATATTTTCCCGCACTTGCTGAGTACATCATTGTAATAAAACTTGCATTATTATTTCATCATCAGCAACAGGAGAAGATTTCTATGAAGACCAAGTGGAGCATTAGGCGCGTAATATGTTCTCAACCTTGCCTGTTAGAAGGGATTAGAGATGGAGTCACTGCTGCTTAGATTTTCTTCCGCATTAGTTAAATTGTTTCCGCATTTGAATAAAGACTTCCGCTGCATAGAAATAAAGACTTCCGCTGTGAGCATGAGTCCAAGACTCATGAGATATTGTATCAAACTCTATTATTCGTGGTAATATATAATCTGAATTTTCATTTGTGAAGCATATGTGTATGTGTGATGAACATCCTGGGCACACATATGCATTAGTTCTCGGTTCCGTGATTTTCAACAGAATTGAGGGCGTCACAGATTGGTATCAGAGCTACGGGTTGACAGTAGGTTACACGCCTAGATAGGAATCTCAGATTGATATTAGAGCCACGGTTGACAGTGGGTTACACACCTAAATAGGAATCACAGATTGGTATCAGACACAGATTGGTAGCTAAGCCACGCTGACCATAGGGAGCACCCTAGGATGCATAGATTGGCCTTAAAACTACCTTGACATAGAAAACCAGCCTTGAATAGGAGTTGTATGAGCCCTTGTGATGATTGTTTGTGAATTGTGTGCTTAGTATGAGTCGTGGGACGTCTCAAAACGTTGTCCATATCCACACGTAAGTAGAAAGAGGTGTGAGATGCTTCGGCACTTGTTCACATCCTCATATGGGCTAATATATATATATATATATATATATATATATATATATATATATATATATATATATATATATATATATATATATATATATATATATATATATATATATATATATATATTGTCCAACCCACCTTGATGCATATAGTTGAAGGGACCTACCTAACCTTCTATTCTATTTCATTCTCTCTCACAGATGGTGAGGGGAAACACCAGCCGAAGGAACTTCCGTGATAACCAAGAGGATGACCACGATGAAGTTCCTGTTAACCCCGGAGCTGGCGAGAACAACTTGGAACGGTTGATGGCCATGCAGAATCAGCTTATGTAAATCATGATCCAAACTTTGGGTCAGTTGCAGGCCAACAACAACCCCGTTCCGGCACCACCGCCACCACCACCGCCGGCTCACAACAAACTAGGAGAGTTCATGAGGACTCAACCACCCACCTTTGCTCAAGCTAGTGATCCCATGGAGGCCGATGATGGTTGAAATCAATGGAGAAGAAGCTTGCCATTGTTCATTGCAATGACCGAGAGAAGGTTCTTTTTGCGTCGCATCAACTTATGGGAGCTTCCGCTGACTAGTGGGATGCCCTATGCAACGCCCATGTCGACCCGGAGACAATCACTTGGACTGAGTTCAAGGAGAGTTTCCGCTCTCATTACATCCCTGCTGGTGTAATGATGCTCAGGAGACAGGAGTTTAAAGGTCTCCGCCAGGGACAAAAAAGCGTGAATGAGTATCTCAACAAGTTCACGCAACTGTCCCGGTATGCCCCCAAAGATGTCAACTCAGACCAGAGGAAGCAATATCTGTTCATGAGAGGGTTGAACAATGAGATTCAGGTTTAGCTCCTCAACAATGACTACGCAAGCTTTCAGAAGCTGGTTGACAAGGCTATAGTAGTCGAAAGCAAGATCTGATAGATCGAGCGAGAGTGCAAGACGAAGATGCCATACGAGCCTCAAGGGAGCAACGTACGACATCGGTACATGCCCCCAGCTGCAGCGCAGTATGGATCGACCACTCCTGCATACCGCCCTAGTCAGCCACCACAGCAATGACCCGTTGCACCAGCACCTCGCGTGCCCATGCCTCCTGTGCCCCGACCCAACATGGGCGCTCCTGTTCAAAACCCCCGCCCCAACGTACCTGCTGCCATAGTGTAACACCCCAAAATTTTGTTAAGACCCTAAATCATGTTAAGAGGGGAATTTAAAATTTTTTGGACGTGTTGCATGTTTTGCAAAAATTCAAATTCAAACTGGAATTCAAATTAAACTCAAATCAGAAAAGAAATAGAAATAGAAAAAGAGAAAACAGAAAAAAACCGGCCAGTGGGCCGCAACCCACCAGCCGGCCCACCCAGCAACCGCGCCAGCCCGCAGCCGCGCGCGCTCCTTCCTCCCACTGACAGGCAGGGCCCGCCAGCCCTTCTTCTACCTCGCGCCCGCTCCGGACTCTCTCTCACCCGAATCGAAACCGATCGGGAATTCTCGCGTATCCCAGCCGAATTTCGTTCGGGGGCGATGCAAACTCGATCTAAACCACCCCGCCGCCCTCCCCCGTCTATAAAAACCCCGGCCTCGTTCTGTTTTTCCCACGCGATCTGCTGTTTTTCCTCCGGTGCAGAAAACCCAGTGACTTGCGGTGTAAACACAGCGCCGACGAGCCTCGCCGTGAATTCACCTCGGACCTCGTCGCCGATCACCTTCCAGGACCTCCGAGCTCAAGAAAACCCCCGAGAACCTGCTCAAGAGCAAGTTATTCCTTTCCAAGATCAGGACTACCTATTTCAAGAGCAGCAGGAAGGAGGCAAGTATCCTTGACCACTTTGATCCTATGCTAGGATGTGTAGCTAGAATTATTTGCATTGTCAAATGAAAATATGAAACCCATGCTAGGATGTTTCCCTAGAATTGCATTACCTTGTTTCCTTGTAGCTTGGGTTGGGATTTATTTTATCATGTCATTTATTATTATGCATATGCTTAGCCATGCTTAGAATGGGATATTTGGGATATGAGATCATCAGTTTATTCTACCATACTCTTGAATGAGATATTGTGAGTTATATAGAGGTAGGGATCAAGGCAAGTTGGATGTTTTGGTTGTGTGCTGGGTGCACGAGACTCGGGTTTGTGTTTAGTACTTGCCTGGATCCTAAGGACCGGTTCATGGAGCATGTAACCTGGCTTTACAGTGCCAACCACATGCTGAGATGAGGCAGCTTGGCCAATTAATTAGGTGTATCCCCGGCGTAGTATGGGTGTGTTGGATGGTGCGGGGAGTAGGTGTCAGCTGGACTACCATATGAACCGCAAGGCTCAAGAGGGGGCCACTGCAGCGGGGTTGGAGCCTCTTGTATGCTGTTAGGGGTGAAACCTCAGTGGGCCCACACTCGTCGGGAATCCCTTTGTAAAGGCTTCGTAGTGATCTCCTTGCTACACACCTGGGAAGTGTGAATGTGGTTCGTAGCCACTGGCATAATGGAGGTTCTTTTAGTCCACCCGACAACGGGGGATGAAATCACTACATGTGGGTACAGTGTTGCAAACTCTGCAGAGTCAAAACTGTCATGACAGCCGTGCTCACGGTCAAGAGCGGCTTGGACTTATTCATGATTAGAGGAGTGATGGTTTTGGAGGTTGTGAATGTTAAGCGGGGAGCTTAACATTGGTAATGATGTTATTTGGTTATGATGATGGGATGGGAAATTGGGACCATTTCACCTGTGTAGTAATGTAGGTGCTTAATAAGCTAAGGTGATAGGTATTAATTGCGTAGTGCTTTAACCATGAGTTCAACCTCCCCTTGTTCTAGCCATGCATGACATAACTTTCCCACACTTGCTGAGTACCATCGGTACTCAACCTTGCATATTTTGTTGGTTTATATTGCTGCTCAGGTCAAGATAATGAGGTGGTGTATAATGACCAAGACTTTGGACCCGAAGAAGGTTTCTAGGTTCACGGAGACCCCCGGGCAACGCCTGTGACGGAGCCCTCAAGAATAATATTCCGCTGCTAGTTTATTTACTTGTGATGAACTTATTATTGTCTATCGAGACATTTGCTATGTAAGACTTATTTATATTCGACACCTGGCTTGTAATAAATGATGCTTCACTATTTGTCATCACATGTATGAGAAAATGATCCTGGCATACATGTGATATTCACTCGGTTGTTCTTCGGAGAAACCGGGTGTGACAGAAGTGGTATCAGAGCCAAGGTTGCCCGTAGGAACGTGGACCTAGGTAGAAATGGACGTATTTAAGGGCCCTATTTTCTTAAAAACTATTTTTACGAGATGTGTGTTGAAAAGTGTTATTTAATGAGTCACTTTCTTCATCTTACCCCAATTTTCATTCAAAATAGGATTTTTGTTTAAAAAGTTTATCTAACCTAAGTTTAAATGCTTTTTGTTTTTAGATGGTTCGCATGATTCGCACCGCTCGCAAGTCCACAGGAGGGAGAGTTCCCGTAGTTGCCCTTGCCGAAAGAGAGGAGAGCCGTCCGGTGACGTACCTTTCCTACGGATTGGCAGTAGGAGGTTTGTTGCGCCGTCTTCGACGTATGCTCAAAGCCGCCGGCAATACGGGCAAGCTAATCATCCACTATAACTCCACCAGGACCATCCGTGAGAAGAGGGAAGAATGGAGCTCAGAGATGAGGATTATACACAAAAATCGGCTGCTTAAGATCCACCGCTCTCCAGCTTGTAGAGCAACACAGGTCGATGCGGAGAAGGATGTCACCTGGGAGGCCATCACCTGCCAGAGTCACATCTATCGTCGCCACCTGGACAGGACGGAGTACATGTATGTCCTCCAGCGTGAGAGTGGTACCACGGAGTACAAGTACCCGCCAGTGCAGCAAGGGACTTCCCATGAGCACATGGACTTGTGCTTGGAGGATGCTGCTATGCTCAGCACTCGACTGCAGGAGTGTCAGCAAGAGCTTCAGGATGTTCGGGACACCCTGAAGGAATCGGAGGCATTGCTGCGTGCCTGCTTGAGGGCGAGAGAAAGAGGAGATGGGAATGAACTGTGTGTCACCGTGAATGATACATGGACTCCTGACTCCACAGATCGCCGAGCGATCAGGCGTCGTCGCACTTCTCCACCAGCAGCATCCCCACCCAAAGCAGAGTCAGAAGGCAGCCGAAATGATGAGGAAGATCCCGAGGAGCCAGCTCAAGAAAACGAGTAGTGTAGAGTCCTTCCCTTAGTTAGCAAGATGTCGAATAGTCGAGTCGTTACGTTAAGTTAATGGTGTGTTAATGCTTGGTGTGTGACGTGAGTTGTGGAAGCCATGAGCAATTGTCCACAGCCTCGTCTTTAGATTGTTTTGCTTTGGTGTGTGAACCCACATGAAATAATATTGCATTTATTATTGTGTAAGAAATGAACCCTCAGAAAATATAACAAAGCCTCAACACTTCAAAGTACAAACAAATGAAAGTAGTAAGATGATACTAAATGCTTTCAAATTAACATTGGTTGATTCTGCCAGATGGCCGGAAGAGAAAAAGGACGTGCTGCCAACCCCGCCAACAACAACGATGAGGCATGCAACCCTCATCTTTCTGGAGGCCAGGACCGGAGTGGTCGCCGTGAAGGAGTTGATCCCCTCCACCAAATGCTGGAGAATCAACATCAGCTCATCCAGAACTTGACTCAAGTAGTGGCCAACTTGCATCAAGTTCCACCTCCACAAGCTGCACCACGCCAACCAAGGTTGAGTGAGTTTCTAGGAACTCAACCTCCAAAGTTCGCAAGTGCTGATGAACCTCTGGAGGCAGATGATTGGCTGAAGACCATTGAAAGCAAGATGAGGATCATATAGTGCCAAGGGTATGAGAGGGTGATGTTTGCCTCTCATCAATTGCATGGACCTGCTGCTGATTGGTGGACCGCCTACGTGGCTGCCCATCATGACCCTGAGAACATCACTTGGGAAGAGTTCAAGCGTAGTTTCCGCAACCATTATTCCCGAGAGGTGAACTCAAAAACAAAAGGAAGGAGTTCTTGGGACTGCAGCAGGGAAACATGACGGTGAGGGAATAGCTCATTAAATTTACTCAACTATCCCGTTATGCCCCACGAGACATAGAGACTGATGAGCAGAAACAAGATTGTTTCGTGGAAGAGCTTACCGCCGAAATGCAGTGTGCGATGCCCTCAAATGAGTATGAAAGCTTCCAAAAGATGGTGGACAGAGCATTTGTGGTGGAAAGGAAGCTGAAGGCCTTGGAAAATGAGAACAAGAGGAAGGCCGGGTGGTCACACCAAGCCTCAGGGAGCAACACTCGCCCACGTCTGATGCAGCAACCTGCAGGGCAGACGAACCGTGCTGCGGTACCCTACTCAGCACCAAGAGGGTACAACCCGAACTACAGGCCTCCGGCAGCACCAGCACAGCCACAACGTCAGTTTGCACAGCAACCTCGCCCCGCATATCCACCTCGACCAGCAGTGCAAGGACCTCCAAACCAACCCCAAGACAATAAGGGCCAAGCCCCTAAGATTGGGGTGCAATGTTTTAGCTGTGGTGAAGTGGGGCACTATGCCCATAAGTGCCCAAAGAAGAAGCCCACGCAGCCACAACAGCAGAATGTAATGAGAGGACGGGTGAACCACGTCACTATGGAGGAAGCACAAGAGGCACCCGAAGTGGTAGTTGGTAAGTTTCCTGCCAATTTACACATTGCAACCCTGCTGTTTGATTCTGGTGCTACCCACTCGTTCATTGCCCAAGGGTTTGTTAAGAAGCATGATCTAGCAACAACACAAATGAACCATATGCTAGCCGTAAACTCTCCGGGTGGAGAAATAAGGACAAGACAAGTGTGTCCCAAGGTGAACCTAGACATTAATGGGGTAGTATTTAATGCTAACCTCATAGTGATAGATTCACAAGGGATAGATATTATTTTGGGTATGGATTGGTTGACCAAACATAAGGGAATCATCCATTGTTCGACCAGAACGGTGGAACTAACTCATCCTAGTGGCACAAGAGTAAAGTTCATAACAATACACGAGCCTAGGAGGGACATTAAATTAAATCAAGTTGAGGTGAAAGTTGAGGAAATCAGGACCATCAGGGAATATCCAGATGTTTTTCCGGAAGAGTTGCCAGGTATGTCTCCCGATCGTGAAGTGGAATTCGCAATTGAGCTAGTACCTGGAACAACCCCGATTTACAAAAGACCTTATCGGATGGACTCCAAGTAGCTAGAAGAACTCAAGGATCATTTGAGAGAATTGACGGAGAAGGGGTATATTCGCCCTAGTTCCTCACCATGGGGAGCTCCGGTGATATTTGTGCCCAAGAAGGACAGAACCCAAAGGTTATGCATGGATTACCGTGCCTTGAATGAGGTAACCATCAAGAACAAGTACCCATTACCCCGCATTGAAGACTTGTTTGATCAGTTGAGGGGAGCTTGTGTGTTCTCGAAAATTGATCTCAGGTCGGGATACCACCAACTCAAGATAAGGCAAACTGATATTCCCAAGACGGCTTTCGTATCTTGGTACGGACTGTATGAATACACCGTCATGCCTTTCGGGCTAACTAATGCCCCGACATACTTCATGTACCTCATGAACAAGGTATTCATGGAATATCTGGACAAATTTGTGGTGGTTTTCATAGATGACATTCTCGCCTTCTCCAAAGATGAAGAAGAACATGAGAAACATCTAAGGTTGGTGTTGCAGAGGCTGAGAGAACACCAACTATATGCCAAGCTGAGCAAGTGTGAGTTTTGGCTGAAGAGAGTTCCCTTCTTAGGACATATAATCTCGAAGGGAGGAATCTCCGTAGATCCCGCCAAAATCAAGGATATACAGAAGTGGAAGACCCTTGAGAATGTCGGGGAAGTTTGAAGCTTTTTGGGATTGGCTGGATACTATCGACGGTTTATTGAGGGATTCTCCAAGATCTCGAGACCCCTCACCAAACTGTTGGAGAAGGGAATCACATTCACATGGACGCCACAGTGCGAGATGAGTTTTCAGGAGCTAAAGAAAAGATTGACAACAGCCCCAGTGTTAGTTATGCCAGATATGCAGAAGAATTTCACAGTGTACCGCGATGCCTCTGGAAACGGGTTGGGATGTGTTCTCATGCAAGAAGGGCATGTCGTGGCATATGCATCCCGGCAGCTTCGGAAGCACGAGAAAAACTATCCTACACATGACTTAGAACTAGCCGCAGTGGTACACGCGTTGAAAATTTGGCGGCACTATTTGATGGGGAAGAGGACCGAGATATATACGGATCATAAGAGTTTGAAGTACATATTCACACAGCCAGACCTCAACCTCAGACAAAGGAGATGGTTAGAGCTAATCAATGACTTTGATGTGGGCATCAACTATCATCCTGGGAAAGCAAACATCGTGGCCGATGCTTTAAGTCGGAAAGTGCAGGTCAATAAGTTGAGCTTGAAGGACATGCCTGCAGAATTGAAGGACGAGGTTGTGAGGCTCAATCTATGCCTGGTGAATAGTGGTGAAGCCATCGCCATGGAAGTGGACTCCACACTCGAGCGAGACATCCGCGAGGGTCAAAAGAAAGACGAGAAGATACAAGAGATCAGACAACTCATCAAGGAAAATAAAGCTCCTGGTTTTAGAGAGGATGAACAAGGAACGGTGTGGCACGGGAAAAGAATATGTGTGACAGAAGTAAAGGAGATCCGTGAATTGATTCTGAAGGAGGCTCATGATTCTGACTATTCCATTCATCCTGGGAGTACGAAAATGTACCAGGACCTCAAGAGCAGGTATTGGTGGTATGGCATGAAGCGAGATGTTGCGGAACATGTTGCCCTATGTGACACATGTCAGTTGGTGAAAGCAGAACATCAACGACCCGCGGGATTATTGCAACCACTCAAAGTGCCTGAATGGAAATGGGAATAAATCAGCATGGATTTCATTGTGGGATTGCCTAGGACCCAATCAGGATATGATTCGATATGGGTCATCATTGATAGGCTAACCAAGGTAGCTCATTTCATCCCCGTGAAAGAAAGCTACAGCGGATCCAAATTGGCAGAGTTGTACATGTCAAGGATCGTGTGTTACCATGGAGTGCCAAAGAAGATTGTGTCGGATCGAGGGACACAGTTCACCTCAAGGTTCTGGCAGAAGTTGCACGAAACCATGGAACCCATCTGAACTTTAGTTCTGCCTATCATCCCCAAACTGACAGGCAGACGGAGAGAACCAATCAGATCCTTGAAGATATGCTGAGGGCATGTGCACTCAAAAACAATAGGAGTTGGGACAGGAACTTACCGTGTGCGGAGTTTTCCTATAACAACAGCTATCAAGCTAGTATGAAGATGTCACCGTTTGAAGCTTTGTACGGGAGGAAGTGTAGAACTCCCCTATTTTGGAACCAAACAGGGGAAAGTAAAGTGTTTGGTCCAGAGGTACTACAAGAAGCCGAGGCGAAGGTAAGGGAAATTCGCAATAACTTGAGGATAGCACAGACACGCCAAAAGAGCTATGCCGATGTACGAAGAAGAGAGCTCATTTTCAACGTGGGGGACTATGTCTATCTCAAGGTGTCCCCTATCAGAGGACTTCGTCGGTTCAAGGTGAAAGGTAAGTTGTCACCTCGATACATCGGACCCTTTCAAGTTTTGGAGGGGAAAGGCGAAGTGGCGTATCAACTAGAATTACCGGCTCGTCTATCGGATGTGCACGATGTATTCCATGTGTCACAACTCAAGAAATGCCTGAGGACGCCTGAGGAGGTGTTACCCATGAATGAAGTGGACGTAGCTGAGGATTTGTCTTATGCCGAGCAAGCATACAAGATTTTGGAGACAATGGAACGCCTCACCAGAAATAAAAGAATCCGGATGTGCAAGGTGCAGTGGAAGCATCACTCAGAAGAGGAAGCCACCTGGGAGCGGGAAGATGAGCTAAAGGCACAATTTCCGGAATTGTTTTCTTAGAACCACCAATCTCGAGGATGAGATTTCTTTTAAGGGGGGTAGAGCTGTAACACCCCAAAATTTTGTTAAGACCCTAAATCATGTTAAGAGGGGTGTTTAAAAATTTTTGGACGTGTTGCATGTTTTGCAAAAATTCAAATTCAAACTGGAATTCAAATTAAACTCAAATCAGAAAAGAAATAGAAAAAGAAAAAGAGAAAACAGAAAAAAACCAGCCAGTGGGCCGCAACCCACCGGCCGGCCCACCCAGCAACCGCGCCAGCCCGCAGCCGCGCGCGCTCCTTCCTCCCACTGACAGGCGGGGCCCGCCAGCCCTTCTTCTACCTCGCGCCCGCGCCGGACTCTCTCTCACCCGAATCGAAACCGATCGGGAATTCTCACGTATCCCAACCGAATTTCGTTCGGGGGCGATGCAAACTCGATCTAAACCACCCCGCCGCCCTCCCCCGTCTATAAAAACCCCGGCCTCATTCTGTTTTTCCCACGCGATCTGCTGTTTTTCCAACGGTGCAGAAAACCCGGTGACTTGCGGTGTAAACACAGCGCCGACGAGCCTCGCTGTGAATTCACCTCGTACCTCGTCGCCGATCACCTTCCAGGAC
Organism: Neostapfia colusana; assembly: GCA_030760725.1. Classification (NCBI taxonomy): domain Eukaryota; kingdom Viridiplantae; phylum Streptophyta; class Magnoliopsida; order Poales; family Poaceae; genus Neostapfia; species Neostapfia colusana. The sequence continues at coordinate 38,472,274 of JASWHV010000016.1, forward strand.
CTCCGAGCTCAAGAAAACCCCCGAGAACCTGCTCAAGAGCAAGTTATTCCTTTTCAAGATCAGGACTACCTATTTCAAGAGCAGCACGAAGGAGGCAAGTGTCCTTGACCACTTTGATCCTATGCTAGGATGTGTAGCTATAATTATTTGCATTGTCAAATGAAAATATGAAACCCATGCTAGGATGTTTCCCTAGAATTGCATTACCTTGTTTCCTTGTAGCTTGGGTTGGGATTTATTTTATCATGTCATTTATTATTATGCATATGCTTAGCCATGCTTAGAATGGGATATTTGGGATATGAGATCATCAGTTTATTCTACCATACTCTTGAATGAGATATTGTGAGTTATATAGAGGTAGGGATCAAGGCAAGTTGGATGTTTTGGTTGTGTGCTGGGTGCACGAGACTCGGGTTTGTGTTTAGTACTTGCCTGGATCCTAAGGACCGGTTCATGGAGCATGTAACCTGGCTTTACAGTGCCAACCACATGCTGAGATGGGGCAGCTTGGCCAATTAATTAGGTGTATCCCCGACGTAGTATGGGTGTGTTGGATGGTGCGGGGAGTAGGTGTCAGCTGGACTACCATATGAACCGCAAGGCTCAAGAGGGGGCCACTGCAGCGGGGTTGGAGCCTCTTGTATGCTGTTAGGGGTGAAACCTCAGTGGGCCCACGCTCGTCGGGAATCACTTTGTAAAGGCTTCGTAGTGATCTCCTAGCTACACACCTGGGAAGTGTGAATGTGGTTCGTAGCCACTGGCATAATGGAGGTTCTTTTAGTCCACCCAGCAACGGGGGATGAAATCACTACATGTGGGTACAGTGGTGCAAACTCTGCAGAGTCAAAACTGTCATGACAGCCGTGCTCACGGTCAAGAGTGGCTTGGACTTATTCATGATTAGAGGAGTGATGGTTTTGGAGGTTGTGAATGTTAAGCGGGGAGCTTAACATTGGTAATGATGTTATTTGGTTATGATGATGGGATGGGAAATTGGGACCATTTCACCCGTGTAGTAATGTAGGTGCTTAATAAGCTAAGGTGATAGGTTTTAATTGCGTAGTGCTTTAACCATGAGTTCAACCTCCCCTTGTTCTAGCCATGCATGACATAACTTTCCCACACTTGCTGAGTACCATCGGTACTCAACCTTGCATATTTTGTTGGTTTATATTGCTGCTCAGGTCAAGATAATGAGGTGGTGTATAATGACCAAGACTTTGGACCCGAAGAAGGTTTCTAGGTTCATGGAGACCCCCGGGCAACGCCTGTGACGGAGCCCTCAAGAATAATATTCCGCTGCTAGTTTATTTACTTTTGATGAGCTTATTATTGTCTATCGAGACATTTGCTATGTAAGACTTATTTATATTCGACACCTGGCTTGTAATAAATGATGCTTCACTATTTGTCATCACATGTATGAAAAAATGATCCTGGCATACATGTGATATTCACTCGGTTGTTCTTCGGAGAAACCGGGTGTGACACGTAGGCAACAGGGCATGCTTTGCATGCGGGGAAACAGGACACTTTGCGAACCAGTGCCCGAGGAGAGGCCCTGGACAGCAAGGCAACGTGCCCAAGCAGAACCCGCGACCAAACGGAGGGGACAATCAAGGAAACCGTGGATAGAAGAACTATGCTCGCGGAAACGTGAACCATGTCTCTGCTGAGGAAGCACAACAGGCTGAGGACGTCGTAATTGGTATGTTCCTTGCCAACTCTAACCCAGCCACCATCTTATTTGATTATGGAGCATCACATTCCTTCATATCATCCAAGTATGTTGCCAAGCATAATCTATCCATACCACACTTAAAATGTGTTATGTTAGTTAATTCTCCTGGTGGAGAGATGAGGACTAATATAGTATGTCCGAAAGTAAGCCTTAAAATAAGGGGGGTAGACTTCCTTGCCAACCTCATTGTCTTGGATTCCAAAGGGATTGACATAATACTCGGGATGAATTGGTTAAGCTAGCACAACGGGGTAATCCAATGTGCTGAAAGAAGCGTGCAGTTGACAAACGAGCACAATATCCATGTCGAGTTTGAGTCAGCCCAACAAACAACCGAAAAGGCAATCTTGAACCACGTCGAAGGAGCAACATTGGACAGCATTCCAGTGGCTCAGGAATTCTTGGACGTGTTTCCAGAGGAGCTTTCAGGTATGCCACCTGACCGGGACATTGAGTTTGCTATTGATTTGGTACCCGAAACTGCACCCGTAGCAAAGAGACCCAATAGGATGCCTGTCAATGAACTAGTAGAACTCAAGAAGCAAATTCAGGAGCAGTTGGAGAAGGGTTTTATACGTCCAAGCTCGTCACCATGGGGAGCTCATGTGCTCTTCGTGGACAAGAAGGATGGGACCCAAAGGATGTGTGTGGACTATAGGTCTCTCAATGAAATAACAATCAAGAACAAATACCCTCTGCCCCGTATAGAGAACCCATTCGACCAAATGAAAGGAGCCCGAGTGTTCTCCAAGATTGATCTTCGGTCGGGATACTTCCAACTGAAGATAAAGCCCTCCAATATACCCAAGACTGCCTTTCGAACACGGTATGGTTCGTATGAATATACCGTCATGTCTTTTGGGTTAACAAATGCACCCGCATACTTCATGTACCTTATGACCAAAGTCTTCATGGGGTACTTGGATAAGTTCGTCGTGGTTTTTATCGATGACATTATGGTAGCCGAGCTTACTGTCATGAGCGCCTGGCCAACTGCAATGATTAGTTAGGATGGTTATTGGGATGGTTATTGGTTATGATTTTGGATAGTTTGGTTATGGTTATGGTTTGGTTTTGGGACTGTTGAGTCCGGATGGTAAGATGGTTGCATGACTGTTGAGTCATGGCAACAAGGTTGGTCTTGGTGGGAGACGAAGTTGTTCATGAGATGAAATGATAGCGAATACGACATGGTATTCGTGAGATGGTAGCGAATACGAGGAGGTATTCTTGAGAATGAGGTTGATTGATGACTGGTTGTGACATGGAAAGGTAATGAACATAATGGAGGTACGATTGGTATTTTAATACATGCTGGGATTACATTCTCTTAAAGATGAGTTTCTGTTTTATCATGGTTTTGATAAATAACTTTGCTTTCTGCAATGAGACTTTTTATACCTACCTTATTATGAGCGACATATCATATTTTCCCGCACTTTCTGAGTACATCATTGTACTGAAACTTGCATTATTATTTCATCATCAGCAGCAGGAGAAGAATACTGTGAAGATCAAGTGGAGCATTAGGCGTGTGATCTGTTCTCAACCTTGCCTGTGGGGATGCAGTAGAGACGGAGTCATTGTTGCCTAGAATTTGTTTCCGCATTAGTCAAATTGCTTCCGCATTAGAATAAAGACTTCCGCTGCATAGAAATAAGACTTCCGCTGTGGGCTTGAGTCCAAGATTCATGAGACATTGTAATAAACTATGTTATTCGTGGTTATATATATTCTGAATTCAGTTTGTGGAATATATGTGTATGTGTAATGAACATCCTGGGCAGACATATGCATTAGTTCTCGGTTCCGTGGTTTTCCACAGAATTGAGGGCATCACAGATTGGTATTAGAGCCACGGTTGACAATGGGTTACACGCCTAAATAGGAAATACAGATTAGTATCAAAAGCCACAGATAGGGGTAGATTACACACCTAGATACAATCACAGATTGGTATCAGACATAGATTGGTATCTAAGCCACGCTGACCATAGGGAGCACTCTAGGATGCTTAGATTGTCCTTGAAACTACATTGGCATAGGAAACCAGCCTTGAATAGGAGTTGTGTGAGCCCTTGTAATGATTGTTTGTGATTGTGTGCTTAGTGTGAGTTGTGGGACGTATCAAAAACGTTGTCCATATCCACACGTAAGTAGAAAGAGGTGTGAGATGTTTCGGCACTTGTTCACATCCTCATATGGGCTAATATATATAGTCCAACTCACCTTGATGCATATAGTTGAGGGAATCTATCTAACCTTCTAACCTTCTATTCTATTTCGTTCTCTCCCACAGATGGTGAGAGGAAACGCCGGCCGAAGGAACGTCCGTGACAACCAAGAGGATGGTTTCGAGGAAGTTCCTGTTAACCCCGGAGCTGGCGAGAACCACCTGGAACGGTTGATGGCCATGCAGAATCAACTTATGCAAACCATGATCCAAATTTTGGGTCAGTTGCAGGCCAACAATAACAACCCCGTTCCGGCACCACCGCCACCACCACAACCGGCTCATAACAGGTTGGGAGAGTTCATGAGGACTCGACCACCCACCTTTGCTCAAGCTAACGACCCCATGGAGGCCGACGACTGGTTGAAATCCATGGAGACGAAGCTTGCTATAGTGCAGTGCAATGACCAAGAGAAGGTTCTCTTTGCGTTGCACCAACTTATGGGAGCTGCCGCAGACTGGTGGGATGCCTTAAGTAACGCTCATGTCACCCCGGAGACAATCACTTGGACCGAGTTCAAGGAAAGTTTCTGCTCTCATTACATCCCTGTCGGTGTAATGATGCTCAAAAGACAGGAGTTTGAAGATCTGCGCCAAGGATAGGGAAGCGTGAATGAGTTTCTCAACAAGTTCACACAACTGTCCTGGTATGCCCCCGAAGATGTCAACTCAGACCAAAGGAAGCAGTACCTATTCATGATAGGGTTGAACAATGAGATCCAGGTTCAGCTCCTCAACAATGACTACGCGAGCTTTCAGAAGCTGGTTGACAAGGCTATAGTAGTCGAAAGCAAGATCCGAGAGATCGAGCGCGAGTACAAGAGGAAGATGTCATACCAGCCCCAAGGGAGCAATGTACGACCTCGGTACATGCCCCCAGCTGCACCACTGTAACACCCCAAAAATTCTTGTTAAGACCCTAAATCATGTTAAGAGGGGAATTTAAAAATTTTTGGACGTGTTGCATGTTTTGCAAAAATTCAAATTAAACTCAAATCATAAAAGAAATAGAAAAAGAAAAAAAGAAAACAGAAAAAAAACCGGCCAGTGGGCCGCAACCCACCAGCCGGCCCAACCAGAACCTGCGCCAGCCCGCAGCCGCGCGCGCCCCTTTCCTCCCACTGACAGGCGGGGCCCGCCAGTTCTTCGTCTACCTTGAGCCCGCGCCGGACTCTCTCACCCCGAATCCAAACCGATCCGGATTTCTGCGAATCCCAGCCGAATTTCGCTCGGGGGCGACGCGAACTCGATCTAAACCACCCCGCCGCCCTCCCCCGTCTATAAAAACCCCGGCCTCGTTCTGTTTTTCCCACGCGATCTGCTGTTTTTCCTCCAGTGAGAAACCGAGCCTTCTCTGGCGAATTCTGGTTGATCTACGCTCGGAAATTCCGATCTAACTCGCTGGTCTTGATCCACCGCCTCCGGGGAACCTTGCAGGTGCAGAAAACTCGGTGACTTGCGGTGTAAACACAGCGCCGATGAGCCTCGCCGTGAATTCACCTCGGACCTCGTCGCCGATCACCTTCCATGACCTCCGAGCTCAAGAAAACCCCCGAGGTGAGATCCCTTACCTCCCCTCCACCGATCTATGCCATAAAATCACAGTTCTAGGAAGAATTCTCGAAGATCCGAAAATCTCCGGCAAGATCGCCGCTTCCCGCCGCCGTGCGCCGCCGGCAGCGCCGCCCGCGCTCGATCAGAGCGACGTGGCCGCTTGTGCGCCGTTTATTTTAAATCGCACGGTAGGGTTTAAATCCCCGCGTACCGGTTCGACGTTATAATCTCAGCCGTCGGTTTAAAATCGGACGGTCCACGTCAGCCCCGCGTTATAAAGACTGGAAATCTTACGTGCTACCCCCTGGGGTTCTCGGGAAATAAGAGCTAGCCCCGGAAACTTCTGATCTAGCCCCTGGAACTTCAGAAAATCATGTAAATTCATTTAAAAATCAGTTTTAGCCCCTGGACTTAATAAAAATTAGGAAAAACTCCTCTGTTATGAGTAGCTAGACCCCTGAGAATTCTTAAAATAATAGTATAGACCCTGTAGTGGGGTGAGTTTAACTTTTTAGCCCTATTTAATATTTAATTTGGGAAATTGAATATGTGGCTAGTGTTTAAAACTTAAAAAGTGGGACAAACATATTGTCAAAATTAAATTAAAGACTTTCTCAGTATTTAGGAAACTTTGGAGTGAGATAAAAACATATTTTGGGCTGAAGTGAATCTGTTTAATTTATTATTCACATTTAGGGACACATTCTTAAGTAAAGAATAGTTCTAGAAAATAGGGAAAATAATTGTGAAATAGTTTACATCAGAGGAAAAGGTCAAAAATATATTAGCAAATATTTTAGCTCAGAACCTATTCTGTTTAGATGATGTGTCTTGTTATTTTTATAATAAAGTTCACACTTAGGCATAGGAAATAAATCTGAAAATATAGCAACTAATAAATGATAAATGGAGTTTCTAAAATCCAAAGAATTCAGTTTAGGGTTGGTAGAAGTTATGAAGACACATATGGAGAAGGAAAATACCTTTCATGCATACTAGGTAGCTAAAAGGTGTAGTAATTGAATATAAGGAATTTATTTAAATTGGAGACTCATATATATAGTATATAAGTATAAATGTGAACACAGAAGTAGGAATCATATACATATGATCAAAAGTGCATGCAAGCCACAAATCAACACACATAGAGTAACCACAACACATATAATTGTGAATGACTTTCATAAATGTGAATGTGTGGTTTGTATGAAGTGGAAGTGTGAACTATGTCTTATGGATTGTTGTTTTTCTTTTGCTATGTGTGATGGTATGATGTAGAACCTGCTCAAGAGCAAGTTATTCCTTTCCAAGATCAGGACTGCCCATTTCAAGAGCAGCAGGAAGGAGGCAAGTGTCCTTGACCACTTTGATCCTATGCTAGGATGTGTGATAGAATTATTTGCATTGTCAAATGAAATATGAAACCCATGATAGGAAGTTTCCCTAGAATTGCATTACCTTGTTTTCCTTGTAGCTTGGGTTGGGATTTATTTTATCATGTCATTTATTATTATGCATATGCTTAGCCATGCTTAGAATGGGATATTTGGGACATAAGATCATCAGTTTATTTTACCATACTCTTGAATGAGATATTGTGAGTTATGTAGAGGTAGGGATCAAGGCAAGTTGGATGTTTTGGTTGTGTGCTGGGTGCACGAGACTCGGGTTTGTGTTTAGTACTTGCCTGGATCCTAAGGACCGGTTCATGGAGCATGTAACCTGGCTTTACAGTGCCAACCACATGCTGAGATGGGGCAGCTTGGCCAATTAATTAGGTGTATCCCCGGCGTAGTATGGGTGTGTTGGATGGTGCGGGGAATAGGTGTCAGCTGGACTACCATATGAACCGCAAGGCTCAAGAGGGGGCCACTGCAGCGGGGTTGGAGCCTCTTGTATGCTGTTAGGGGTGAAACCTCAGTGGGCCCACGCTCGTCGGGAATCACTTTGTAAAGGCTTCGTAGTGATCTCCTGGCTACACACCTGGGAAGTGTGAATGTGGTTCGTGGCCACTGGCATAATGGAGGTTCTTTTAGTCCACCCGGCAACGGGGGATGAAATTACTACATGTGGGTACAGTGGTACAAACTCTGCAGAGTCAAAACTGTCATGACAGCCGTGCTCACGGTCAAGAGCGGCTTGGACTTATTCATGATTAGAGTATGATGGCCTTGGAGGGTGTGAGTGTTAAGCGGGGAGCTTAACATTAAAAATGATGTTATGGTTATTTGATTATGATGATGGTATGGGAGATTGGGACCATTTCACCTGTGTAGTAATGTAGGTGCTTAATAAGCTAAGGTGATAGGTATTAATTGCGTAGTGCTTTAAACATGAATTCAACCTCTCCTTGTTCTAGCCATGCATGACATAACTTTCCCACACTTGCTGAATACCATCGATACTCAACCTTGCATATTTGTTGGTTTATATTGCTGCTCAGGTCAAGATAATGAGGTGGTGTATAATGACCAAGATTTTGGACCCAAAGAAGATTTCTAGGTTCATGGAGTCCCCTGGGCAACGCCTGTGATGGAGCCCTCAAGAATAATATTCCACTGCTAGTTTATTTACTTGTGATGAACTTATTATTGTCCATCGAGACATTTGCTATGTAAGACCTATTTATATTCGACACCTGCCTTGTAATAAATGATGCTTCACTATTTGTCATCACATGTATGAGAAAATGATCTTGGCATACATGTGATATTCACTTGGTTGTTCTTCGGAAAAACCGGGTGTGACAAAAGTGGTATCAGAGCCAAGGTTGCCATAGGAACGTGGACCTAGGTAGAAATGGACGTATTTAAGGGCCCTATTTTCTTAAAAAAACTATTTTACAAAGGTGTGGGTTGAAAAGTGTTATTTAATGGGGTCACTTTCTTCATCTTACTCCAACTTTCATTCAAAATAGGATTTTTGTTTAAAAGTTTATCTAACCTAAGTTTAAATGCTTTCTGTTTTAGATGGTTCGCATGATTCGCACCGCTCGCAAGTCCACAGGAGGGAGAGTTCCCGTAGTTGCCCTTGCCCAAAGAGAGGAGAGCCGTCCGGTGACGTACCTTTCCTACGGATTGGCAGTAGGAGGCTTGTTGTGCCGTCTTCGACGTATGCTCGAAGCCGCCGGCAATACGGGCAAGCTAATCATCCACTATAACTCCACCAGAACCATCCGTGAGAAGAGGGAAGAATGGAGTTCAGAGATGAGGATCATACACGAAAATCAGCTGCTTAAGATCCACCACTCTCCAGCTTGTCGAGCGACATAGGTCGATGCGGAGAAGGATGTCACCTGGGAGGCCATCACCTGCCAGAGTCACATCTATCGTCGCCACCTGGACAGGACTGAGTACATGTATGTCCTCCAGCGTGAGAGTGGTATGACGGAGTATAAGTACCCGCAAGTGCAGCAAGGGACTTCCCATGAGCACATGGACTCTGTTCCCAACGCAGCTCTGATACCATGTGAAAACGGCTCACATACCACGCTGAGACGGCCCCACGGGACCTCGTTGGGTGGTGCCGTGTTATGCGGCACCCAACAGCACACGGGTCGATGAACACACATCATATTACATAAATAGTTTAGCGGAAGCGTACAAGAATGTTTTACAAATAGTTATATCAGAGTAAACTACAGCGGAAGACTATCACTCTCATGACTCATATCTAAACTAGCAACAAAGAAACGGTCCAGCCCGCGGACGTTTCTTACTAGCAACACGAAGACAATCTGCAGCGGCGAGGATGCTCTTTGAGTAAGCACTCGGAGGTTCCCGAGTCTCATCGGCACCCCTTCTCATAAGCATCGAGTCAATTACCTGCAAAACAACTCAGATAGCATCCGTGAGCATAACGCTCAGCAAGACTTGACCGTCACCCTAAACATGAAACTCTAAGTGAGGTTATGAACCTAACATGGGATGGCATAAGCATAATTAAACTCGCCTAAAAGTGAACCCTTACTTTCAGGTATTAATTGCAGCATTTTAAGTAACCCTAGGCACGCCACATCGGGAGTCCACAATCAGACAAGAAACGCTTTCCCCCGATGTAAATTGCTCATGGCATAAAAGAATCGAGTTTGCACTAGCCTATTCATCAAGCTTCAATACAAGGTAGAATAATACTCCACATCAAGATGATTAGTTCCTTTCTCATGCAAGTTCTTACTACGTCACGACTGTGAGAACAAGTATGCTCGGTCCATTCCGCGAGCGACGGTGATTCGAATCAATAACACCCGGACTACACGACACGTACGCCCGTACTCGACGTTGCCTACAACAACCATCACTGACGTCGTACGTGGCAGCCTTTACCCCGTTTCACCCCTGCTGAATCGATCAAGTCGCCCCGTACAGTAGCTACTCTCATGGTGCACCTTCCGACGTAAGATGTCATGAGAATATTCCCCACATACTACACACCGGCCGGCCGTCTGAGGCGACCCGAAAAGTCCCAACGACAGCTTCCCGAGGTACATCGGTTTACTGGGTCCCATATAGCCAGCATGAGTCTGGTACACAACTCAAACTTGTTCAACAGGGCCGCATACGGATCGGTCCTTGACCGACATGGACAGGTCTACAGCACCCAGGCCCCTACGTCCTGCTGCTCCTACAACCTTCTGGTCTCAACTTTAACTTGCTAATTCAATTACGAACCAATCCCGTATGCCCCTGTTGTTCCTAAATCTGCGAGTCGCATCTCACCACTCGACTTCTACCGAACCGTACTTAAGCATGGCAGTTCTACACGGTGATAGACACCTACCCAATACTCCATGGGTCATTTGGCTATGCAAGTGGAGTATCAAACACTAGACCTAATGTATAATGTATATCCTGACCGAAAATGAATACAAAACAAAAACTTAACAGCTGTTAAATGCGAACCGGAGCTTGCCTGTTTTGCAGGGTAGTCGTATATAACAGTTAGTGTCCTTGCAGATCCACCCTTGACTCTCCGGAGCTTGATCCACTTTGATGAATCACTCCTTTGAGTCCCCTTCGTTGTGGTTCCTATTGGAATGCATATGCACATATTTTATAGAATGTAATGGAAAGAAGTTATAGAATTACTTTCTTAAGAACAGATGTTGTGTGGAAAAGCCAAGCATGGCTTGGTTTGCCTCTGTTGTGCAAAGAACAGAATTAAACTAATTTGACCTTAAGGCCCTTAGTTATACACTAACCCTTTTCTCTAATGACATAATAGATAAGCTGAAAAGATTTGAGTGCAACTGAAGAACAAGAACTCCAATGGCCTCAAATCTTTTACATCAGGTTCTATACTACCTAAGGATTTAGCTTGCCAAATTGCAGCTAATGTGGAGTCATATTGTGTCCTCCATAATACTCACAATATCTCTTATGTATTTTTCCCTTATACATAAGTATGGAGAATAAGAACAGGGAGTTCCAGGACTCATCTTGGGCTGATAATTTACATGTGAGTTCTTGATCACATGAGAGTCATCTGGTCCAAAATTCAGCCCTTTTACTTAGGTAGTTCTCCCAGAACAATTCTTTAAGCATTTGTACTTAAAAGAATTAATTCTAGAGTAATGTGCATTTTCATGCCCAAGTAAGTGAACTACAATTCCAAGTATGTCCCAGAGAGCTTGCCTAAATTTTCCTATCATTTTTGGAGCCATGGATTGCTCAGAACAGCTTTTAGAAGTGGGAAACATTTTCTGAAAATGTTTCTGGACTCTTATGAACACAGCAGATTGTTTTTAGCAAATTCCTACTCAAATGATCTTCTACTAAGCTGAAAATTTGCTAGAAGGTCAACAATATGCTAAAGAATATTCTGGCAAAATTTGGGGATTTTTGGATAATCCAAACTCCCTCAATAATTTTTTTTCAGAAAACATCCCAAAATTTTTTCCAGAATATAATATTAACTTTCATACAAATCTGAGTTCATATTTGGATAGAACTCAGAGAGATGAATCCAACCCAATTGGAATCACTCAAATTGGAGTTTTCTACAGGGAGATATGAATTTCTAAAGATTGAGCTAAGTCTGGAATTATTTTCCTATTAAAAATCCGGTTGGGCCCGATTTTTAAACCCCAGCCAATCAGATTGGGGCCACAGCGGTTCACAGGGTTGTACTGTGTAGCCACAACAGATCCTAGCCACAACAGATCCTCCTTTTAAACTCTTCAGACACTGACGGCTGGGACCCGCCCGCTCTTCTTCTTCCTCCCGCTGTTTTTCCCGCGCCCGCGCTGCCCCTCGCCGGCCCGACGCCGGAGCTCACCGGCTCGCCTTCTCCGGCCACCGCCCGAGCTGAGGTTTGCCGCCAGGGCGTTTAAGATGTCGAGGAACATATCTGTGGGGTCATCTAGGGTTGCCGGTGACCGGAAACACCCCGTCGACGTGCGGCGGTCTTTGCTGCCTTTCGGCACCGTCGACCAGGGTTCCTCGTCCTCTAACCAAGCGACAAACACATGCTACAGCATCAGTGGTTGATCGCCAAGCTAGGCATGGCCCTGGAATGGCCACAAACCGGACGTCACCGTGCGGCCGACCGGTTCCGCCGTGATCACGCTCGGTAGAGCTCAAAATTTGTGGTTCCCAGTTAATTTCATGCCACGGATGCTAAAGAGGATATGACCGCCGGCTAGTCCAGCTTCTACGTGCAAAGTTTGACGCGCTAAGAACGAATAGGAGTGGAGAATTTTGGATTCCTGTACCGGATGTTCGGTTTGAAGCCGCCGGAGCAAAAACTTCGAATTCGCCGGCTACGCTCCACGATTTGCTCCAAGTTTTGGGTGAGAGCAGTAACACAGCAGAACGCTCCTGTGGCCGTGCTTGATCGGGCTTGGAAGCTTCTGTGGAGAGCTGTCCACGTGAAGCCGACCGTCAGTTCTCTTGAGGTCGCCGCGAAATGGTTGATTGAGGGCTCGGGAACGCCGGGACTTGGTGGTTTCTGGGTCGGGGGAAGTGAGCAACGGTTGCGCCTCCGTGTTTAGCCACTTGGAGGCAGTGGGCGCGATGGGCTCCGCCGGTTTCCCGATCGACCAAGAGCGGGCGAGGGAAGAACGGCTGTGCGGTGTTCACGCAAGGGGAGGAGAGCAATCGGGTCTTTGCTCAGCCGAGGGCATGATAACGTCGAAGGCAACCGCCTTCGGTGGCCGCGCGTGGGGGGGGAGGCAGCAGGAGGTGTCGGGTCCAGTTCCCCGGGGGGCACGGTGGAACTCCTCGGTGGCGCCCAAGCAGAACAGAAGCCAAGTTCATTTGCTTCCTGGTTAAGCTTAAGCCTCCAGCTCACTGCCATGTGGGTCCCATCCCACATTCTATCCCCCAAGTATCTTCTCAAAGTGATCCTCTTAATTCCCACAAATTCTTAATTTTAAAATGTGGGTTAGAATTTGAATCCTTCCAATTCAGTTTGAATTGGTATAACCAATTTGAATTTGGCTAGAATTTACAAATGTTTCTCTTGTCCTTCTTTTTGAGCCCACACTACAAAGGAAAAGGTGGTGATAACCTTTTCCCTAAAAACTCATCTATATGGCTGCATGTTACTTCAAAGTTTTTTGGGTCACCATACGTGTGAACTTTGAATTTCAAATTGCAAAGAGGTATTTAACTCCTTATTGGTTCAACACTTTTAAATAAAAAGGTGAGCCTCATCATGGATGGTCATCCATGTATTACTTTGCATGAAGAAAAGTTTTAGCAAGTCCCATTTTTCATGTCTTTACCACACATATGAACTCAAACCTTGGTTTTTTTATTCATACACATTTTTGGGACTTTTACATTCCTCCCCCCTTAAAAGAATCTCGTCCCGAGATTACAAAAGAGGGACAAGACAGGAGAGGTAATTACAAACTGTACAAAGATAAAAGTTCCGGGTAGTTGGTGCGGAAGTAATCTTCACTTTCCCACGTCGCCTCTTCCGTGGTGTGATTACTCCACAGCACCTTGAAGAATCTGATCGTCCGGTTCCGGGTTACCCGGGCCTTTTCATCCAAAATCTGAACCGGTCGCTCGGTGTAGGTCAGGTCCGGTTTCAATTCGTCGATGTCCTCAGTGCGAACAGCAGCGGTGAATTTGAGGCATTTCCGCAGCTGTGAAACATGAAATATATCATGAACCCCCGCTAGACTTGCCGGTAACTCCAGCCGGTAGGCTACGGGTCCGCACTTCTCCGTGATAGCAAAAGGACCAATAAAACGGGGAGCGAGTTTCCCCTTTACACCGAACCGGTGAATTCCCTTCATCGGAGATACATGAAGATAAACGTGTTCCCCGATGTCAAAATGCAATGGCCTACGCCGTTGATCAGCGTAGCTCTTCTGCCGGGATTGTGCAGCCTTCAAGTTTTCTTGTATCAACCGAACTCGGTCTTCGGCTTCGTTGAGAAGATCAATCCCAAACAGAACTCTTTCACCGGACTCACACCAATTCAGTGGTGTGCGACACTTCCGGCCGTAGAGAGCTTCATACGGTGCCATTTTAATACTCGCTTGATAACCGTTGTTGTATGAAAACTCCGCCAGCGGTAGGTGATCGTCCCAATTCCTACCGTGGTGGATGGCACACGCTCTCAACATGTCCTCAAGCACTTGATTCACCCTCTCGGTTTGTCCATCGGTTTGAGGGTGATATGCGGAGCTTCTAATCAGCTTGGTGCCCAACGAAGCGTGCAGCTTCTCCCAAAAACGAGCAACAAACAGCGCACCTCGATCTGACATGATGGTCTTCGGGACACCATGTGAGCATATAATTCTGGAGATGAATAACTCCGCATATTGCTTTGCTCGATAATGAGTGTTCACCGGTATGAAATGAGCCGACTTCGTCAACCGGTCAACGATCACCCATATCGAGTCATGCTTCCTGGATGTGAGCGGTAATCCGACGATGAAATCCATACTCACATCCTCCCACTTCCATGCCGGTATCTTCAAAGGTTGTAGCGGTCCGGCTTTCCGCATATGATCAGCCTTGACCCGTCTACACGTATCGCATTCGGATACGTATTTAGCAATCTCCCTCTTCATCCTCGTCCACCAAAATTTCTGTTTCAAATTTTGGTGCATCTTGTTACTTCCGGGATGAATGGAAAACTTAGACAGGTGGGCTTCATCCAAGATCTTCTTCCGGAGTTTCATATTGCGCGGTACCACTATACGGTCGTTAAACCATATCGTACCGTTCTCATCCTTCCGGAAACATTTCACCTCTCCGTTGTCCAGTCTTCTCCGTATGTGATACATACCTCTGTCTCTTCTTTGAGCCTCAACAATCTCTTCACGGATTGTTGGAATGAGCGCGAGATTATAAAGCGCGCCATACGGAATGACACGGAGGCTTGGTTCTTCGTCTTCTAACTCAGCAGCTGCTAAGTTGTGAATGTGGGCTTTCCGACTAAGCGCGTCGGCAACCACGTTGGATTTTCCCGGGTGATAGTGGATCTCAATTTCATAATCTTTTATGAGCTCCTACCATCTCCGTTGTCTCATATTCAGCCTTCTGCGTGAAGATATACTTCAGGCTTTTTTGGTCGGTGTAGAGGTGAACAAGATTACCCAGTAGGTAATGCCTCCACATCTTTAACGCCAACACCACAGCAGCAAGCTCAAGATCGGGAGTTGGATAATGCTGCTCGTGGTTTCGCAGTTGACGAGACCCATAAGCGACTACACGCCCTTCTTGCATCAGAACACAGCCGAGACCGATGCCGGATGCATCACAGTATACATCAAATGGCTTCGTCGTGTCTGGCTGAGCAAGAACTGGAGCTGTGGTGAGATGTTTCACCAAAGTCTTGAATGCAGATTCACATGCTGTATTCCACATGTATTTAGTGCCCTTCTTCAGCAGCTCCATCATTGGTTTAGCAATCTTTGAGAAACTCGGAATAAACCTCCGATAATACCCTGCTAAACCTAGGAAACTTCGGACCTCGTGGACAGATTTGGGAGATTCCCACTTCAGCACTTGTTCAATTTTGCTGGGATCCACGGCAATACCTTCTGCTGAAATAATATGACCTAGGAAAGGCACTTGATCAATCCAAAACTCGCACTTGCTGAACTTGGCATATAACTGGTGCTCCCGCAACCGTTGTAGCACGATACGCAGATGTTCAGCATGCTCTTCTTCAGATTTGGAGTAAACCAATATGTCGTCGATGAATACCACGACGAATTTGTCTAACTCCGGCATGAATACAGAATTCATCAAGTACATGAAGTGTACCAGAGCGTTGGTTAATCCAAATGACATGACGAGGTACTCGTAGAGTCCGTATCTCGTCGAGAAAGCTGTCTTCGGTATGTCCTCCGGTCGGATCTTGATTTAATGATAGCCCGACCGAAGATCCATCTTTGAAAATACCTTTGCACCCACAAGTTGATCAAACAGGATGTCAATGCGGGGCAAAGGATACTTGTTCTTTATTGTGACAGCATTGAGAGGACGGTAATCAACACATAGCCGTAGTGTTTCGTCCTTCTTCTTAACGAACAGCGCTGAGCAACCCCAAGGTGAAGAACTTGGTCGTATGAAACCCTTGCTCATAAGTTCATTCAGTTGCTCTTTCAACTCCGCTAGCTCGTTAGG
Organism: Neostapfia colusana; assembly: GCA_030760725.1. NCBI lineage: Eukaryota > Viridiplantae > Streptophyta > Magnoliopsida > Poales > Poaceae > Neostapfia > Neostapfia colusana. Next base: position 38,488,400 of record JASWHV010000016.1, read on the forward strand.
TGCCATCTTGTAAGTCCTTCGTGAAATAGGCGTCGTTCCCGGCGCCAGCTCAATCTTAAACTTGACGTCTCGCTCGGGCGGCATGCCCGGTAAGTCATCGGGAAATACGTCGGGATAATCTCGTACCACCGGAATATCTTCAAGCTTCAGTGCTTCCGTGTGGTAGGCCTCTACCATATCTGGATCTTCGCTTCCTAAAACAGCGTGTGCTGTCCGTGAATCGGCGAGTCAATCTGGACAGTCCGGTTACCGATATTGAGAACGGCACTGTGACGATTTAACCAAGACATCCCCAATATAATGTCTATCTTCTGCCTATCCAACATAATCAGCGATGTTGGGTATATTTTTCCGCCCAAACACAAAGCTGCTCGGGACACAATCTGATTGGCAGAGATATTTCCTCCAGGTGAACGTATAAGAAAACTCGTCGTGGGAGTACTGGTGGATAATTGGTGCTGATCCACGCATGTTTTGCTGATAAAATTATGGGTTGCACCGGAATCAAAAAGTATGAGCACGGGCACGTCTTTGAGAGTGAACATGCCCGCTAACACCGGCGCTCCCTCCGAGACATCCTCAATAGCAAGATGTTGCACACTCCCGGATTGCAATGCTGTTATGTTGACTTGAGCAGGTGGTTGCATACCACCTGATGATGATGGCTGTCTGGTGTTCACCAACTTCTCCCGGCATTCCTGCCTAAAATGCCCAAAACGGTGGCAATAAAAACACGGAGGTTTCCCGGGTTCTTCGTCGACTTGTGGTTGAGAAGTTGATGTACTTGGCTGCAGCATTGATGCAACAGGTGTCATTCGTTGCTGCGGCAATGGTGTTGCTTCAAGACAATATTCTTGAGCAGGAAATCTGTACGGAGTTGATCTCACTGGTGATTGCCATCTTCCCTCGGATGGTGTGCGATACACCACACGGTATTTGCAAGGAACAACTGGTGTGTCTTCTTGCACACCCTCCCGGTCCCTCTTCTCTGCTTGACACTCAAGTGTCGCTTGTTCTTGTAGCAGAGCAGCACTGATCAACTCGGTGTAACTGCCTTGATTGAACAAAGCTAACTTCTCTTTTAGTATGGCACTCAAGCCATAGAAAAAGTAGTCACACATTGCAGCTTCGCTCGTCGCATAAGCAGGAGCATATTGTGCCAGAAGGTTGAATCGTCTGACATAATCGAGGACACTCATGTCCCCCTGCTTCAGGTTCCTGAATTCTTGCTGTTGGGCCTTAATAAAACCCATAGGAATGTGACGAGCACGGAATGCTTCACGAAATTCCGTCCACTCCACTTGATGGCCTTCTGGAACGGTGGCAAGATAAGCAAACCACCAATTTCCGGCGGCTCCATGGAGCTGTTGAGCTGCAAATAATGTCTTCTGATACTCGTTGCACTCAAACACTCCAAACTTGGACTCCATAACTCGAAGCCACTGATCAGCTTCAACTGGTTCATGGGCTTCCGTGAAGATTGGCGGTTGTGTCGCCAAGAAATCCAAGTAGGCGTTCCGAGGTGGAACGTCCTGTTGTGCACGCTGGCGTAAGCCCTGTTGTACCAAGGCTCGGAGTAGTCTTGTGTTCTCTTGACTTGACTCGACCATATGAGCCATGATATCCGCCCATACCGTTGATGGCGGTGCCCCTGGTGGAGTCGAGTCATCACCGTCTCGATGAGAACCTTCAGTCCTACTCGGAGAATGAGTACGCACCATACTGCAAAAGCATAATTTTGAGGGGAGTCACAACTTGATCTAGTAGTATGTGAAAGTATGTAAAACATGAACATGCTAAAACTTTATGAAAGCATAACAATACTTCATGTTTACATATCTTTCTAAAGCCAACAAAAACAACCCCCATTTGCTGTACAGAACCGACCTTTATGTACTTAATCCAGATTTGGATCCAGTTACCAGCATTTTCATAACTCAAGTTGAACACAAAAGTTACATTTAACTTCTGTATCTTTCCAACGAGTACTCGTATGCCCCTAGATCATCTCTGGATCAATAGCTATGACTGTTCAAAATTGACAGAATTTCTGGGTAAATTTTGCCAGCACCTCCTTTGTACGTGGCTATTTTCATCACAGTTTTACATACAAATGGAGTACAATTCTGAACACACTATGAACTACAAAATTGTTGCAAATTTCCTAACCTTTCGAATGGTGTATCATATGACCCTTAGAAATTTTTCTACAGACTGTGACGGCTAATTTACAGCAACATCCAGAGAAGTCTGCAGCTGCTCTGTTTTCTGAACAGTTTGCATTCATCTGGACGTTCAACCAAGTTGATGTCGGATTTGGCTCTGGAGTTCTACACAAAAGTTGTAGAGCACTTAATAATTTTTCCAGAACTGTATGAAACACCTCCATTGGGTCAAGCTAATCAGAGTTACTCTCTGTTAAAGACCAGAAAAATTTCTATCTGAACAGAGCACTCTGTCTTTGAGATCAAAAGAAGCCTAACAAGTCTCTTCTTTGAAACTTAGTTCAAATGAAGAGCTCAGTAACTAATATGTGCTTTATCACATCCATTTTTAGTTTGGGAGTTAGTCATGAATGATTTCTTCATAGATAAGAAAACTATCCAGTGTAGTACGGTGACGATGCACCGTAAGACATATGACGGTACTACGTTGCCTCACCAAAGAAAAACCTAACCGGATTACACCGGCATACACGTATCATTAGGTGGCACTAAAACGGTCACTCGCAAACATGTTCTACACGCACTAAGTTTTTTCGTGGTTAGCACCTACATAAGCCACACTCAATCATCAGGTCCGGCTGCACACCGAACCCGGTACCATAACAGTTTGTACACCCGGCCGTCATCACTCGCCAAGGTGTTCTCAAGCCAAACACGCCTTGAGCTACGTGTTCACGTTACTGACCACGTGACGGGGTCTCCCAAATTGCACCACGCATGCCAGGGAAAACGTTGCTCGAATACCCCAAACGACATGAAGAGTCGTAGAGGATACTAAAGCGGGTCGGGTTACCTGCCACCCGTGAGGCTCCACCCTTCAGCTTGTGCGCACTGGTGGACAGTGCATACGTGCACCCCCCAAGACATAGACGTCCCGAGATGCACGATTTTCTGACATAACACATAAGTTAGGTTGCCACCTTCATAATATGCTAATAGTAGTCCTTATGTGGGCCTAGTACCGTTATCTCACCGTATCCTAAGTTTTTGACATAATATGATGCTCAATCCGTGCTCTGTTCCCAACGCAGCTCTGATACCATGTGAAAACGGCTCACATACCACGCTGAGACGGCCCCACGGGACCTCGTTGGGTGGTGCTGTGTTATGCGGCACCCAACAGCACACGGGTCGATGAACACACATCATATTACATAAATAGTTTAGCGGAAGCGTACTAGAATGTTTTACAAATAGTTATATCAGAGTAAACTACAGCGGAAGACTATCACTCTCACGACTCATATCTAAACTAGCAACAAAGAAACGGTCCATCCCGCGGATGTTTCTTACTAGCAACACGAAGACAATCTGCAGCGGCGAGGATGCTCTTTGAGTAAGCACTCGGAGGTTCTCGAGTCTCATTGGCACCCCTTCTTATAAGCATCGAGTCAATTACCTGCAAAACAACTCGGATAGCATCCGTGAGCATAACGCTCAGCAAGACTTGACCGTCACCCTAAACATGAAACTCTAAGTGAGGTTATGAACCTAACATGGGATGGCATAAGCATAATTAAACTCGACTAAAAGTGAATCCTTACTTTCAGGTATTAATTGCAGCATTTTAAGTAACTCTGGGCAGACCACATCGGGAGTCCACAATCAGACAAGAAACGCTTTCCCCCGATGTAAATTGCTCATGGCATAAAAGAATCGAGTTTGCACTAGCCTATTCATCAAGCTTCAATACAAGGTAGAATAATACTCCACATCAAGATGATTAGTTCCTTTCTCATGCAAGTTCTTACTACATCATGACTGTGAGAACAAGTATGCTCGGTCCATTCCACGAGCGACGGTGATTCGAATCAATAACACCCGGACTACACGACACGTACGCCCGTACTCGACGTTGCCTACAACAACCATCACCGACGTCGTACGTGGCAGCCTTTCCCCCGTTTCACCCCCGCTGAATCGATCAAGTCGCCCCGTACAGTAGCTACTCTCATGGTGCACCTTCCGACGTGAGATGTCATGAGAATATTCCCCACATACTGCACACCGGCCGTCCGCCTGAGGTGACCCGAAAAGTCCCAACGACAGCTTTCCGAGGTACATCGGTTTACTGGGTCCCATATAGCCAGCATGAGTCCGGTACACAACTCAAACTTGTTCAACAGGGCTGCATACGGATCGGTCCTTGACCGACACGGACAGGTCTACAGCACCCAGGCCCCTATGTCCTGCTGCTCCTACAACCTTCCGGTCTTAACTTTAACTTGCTAATTCAATTACGAACCAATCCCGTATGCCCCTGTTGTTCCTAAATCTGCGAGTAGCATCTCACCACTCGACTTCTACCGAACCGTACTTAAGCATGGCAGTTCTACACGGTGATAGACACCTACCCAATACTCCATGGGTCATTTGGCTATGCAAGTGGAGTATCAAACACTAGACCTAATGCATAATGTATATCCTGACCGAAAATGAATACAAAACAAAAACTTAACAGCTGTTAAATGCAAACCGGAGCTTGCCTGTTTTGCAGGGTAGTCGTATATAACAGTTAGTGTCCTTGCAGATCCACCCTTGACTCTCCGGAGCTTGATCCTCTTTGATGAATCACTCCTTTGAGTCCCCTTCGTTGTGGTTCCTATTGGAATGCATATGCACATATTTTATAGAATGTAATGGAAAGAAGTTATAGAATTACTTTCTTAAGAACAGAGGTTGTGTGGAAAAGCTAAGCATGGCTTGGTTTGCCTCTGTTGTGCAAAGAACAGAATTAAACTAATTTGACCTTAAGGCCCTTAGCTATACACTAACCCTTTTCTCTAATGACATAATAGATAAGCTGAAAAGATTTGAGTGCAACTGAAGAACAAGAACTCCAATGGCCTCAAAACTTTTACAGCAGGTTCTATACTACCTAAGGATTTAGCTTGCCAAATTGCAGCTAATGTGGAGTCATATTGTGTCCTCCATAATTCTCACAATATCTCTTATGTATTTTTCTCTTATACATAAGTATGGAGAATAAGAACAGGGAGTTCCAGGACTCATCTTGGGCTGGTAATTTACTTGTGAGCTCTTGATCACATGAGAGTCATCTGGTCCAAAATTCAGCCCTTTTACTTAAGTAGTTCTCCCAGAACAATTCTTTAAGCATTTGTACTTAAAAGAATTAATTCTAGAGTAATGTGCATTTTCATGCCCAACTAAGTGAACTACAATTCCAAGTATGTCCCAGAGAGCTTGCCTAAATTTTCCTATGAGTTTTGGAGCCATGGATTGCTCAGAACAGCTTTTAGAAGTGGGAAACATTTTCTGAAAATGTTTCTGGACTCTTATGAACACAGCAGATTGTTTTTAGAAAATTCCTACTCAAATGATCTTAAACTGAGCTGAAAATTCGCTAGAAGGTCAACAATATGCTAAAGAATATTCTGGCAAAATTTGGGGATTTTTGGATAATCCAAACTCCCTCAATAATTCTTTTTCAGAAAACATCCCAAATTTTTTTCCAGAATATGATATTAACTTTCATACAAATCTGAGTTCATATTTGGATAGAACTCAGAGAGATGAATCCAACCCAATTGGAATCACTCAAATTGGAGTTTTCTACAGGGAGATATGAATTTCTAAAGATTGAGCTAAGTCTGGAATTATTTCCCTATTAAAAATCCGGTTGGGCCCGATTTTTAAACCCCAGCCAATCAGATTGGGGCCACAGCGGTTCACAGGGTTGTACTGCATAGCCACAACAGATCCTAGCCACAACAGATCCTCCTTTTAAACTCTTCAGACACTGACGGCTGGGACCCGCCCGCTCTTCTTCTTCCTCTCGCTGTTTTTCCCGTGCCCGCGCTGACCCTCGCCGGCCCGACGCCGGAGCTCACCGGCTCGCCTTCTCCGGCCACCGCCCGAGCTGAGGTTTGCCGCCAGGGCGTTTATGACGTCGAGGAACATATCTGCGGGGTCATCTAGGGTTGCCGGTGACCGGAAACACCCCGGCGACGTGCGGCGGTCTTTGCTGCCTTTCGGCACCGTCGACCAGGGTTCCTCGTCCTCTAACCAAGCGACAAACACGTGCTACAGCATCAGTGGTTGATCGCCAAGCTCGGCATGGCCCTCAAATGGCCCTGGAATGGCCGCAAACCGGACGTCACCGTGCGGCCGACCGGTTCCGCCGTGATCACGCTCGGTAGAGCTCAAAATTCGTGGTTCCCAGTTAATTTCATGCCACAGATGCTAAAGAGGATATGACCGCCGGCTAGTCCAGCTTCTACGTGCAAAGTTTGACGCGCTAAGAACGAATAGGAGTGGAGAATTTTGGATTCCCGTACCGGATGTTCGGTTTGAAGCCGCCGGAGCAAAAACTTCGAATTCGCCGGCTATGCTCCATGATTTGCTCCAAGTTTTGGGTGAGAGCAGTAACACAGCAGAACGCTCCTGTGGCCGTGCTTGATCGGGCTTGGAAGCTTCTGTGGAGAGCTGTCCACGTGAAGCCGACCGTCGGTTCTCTTGAGGTCGCCGCGAAATGGTTGATTGAGGGCTCAGGAACGCCGGGACTTGGTGGTTTCTGGGTCGGGGGAAGTGAGCAACGGTTGCGCCTCCGTGTTTATCCACTTGGAGGCAGTGGGCGCGATGGGCTACGCCGGTTTCCCGATCGACCGAGAGCGGGCGAGGGAAGAACGGCTGTGCGGCGTTCACGCGAGGGGAAGAGAGCAATCGGGTCTTTGCTCAGCCGAGGGCATGATAACGTCGAAGGCAACCGCCTTCGGTGGCCGTGCGTGGGGGGGGGGGGGAAGGCAGCAGGAGGTGTCGGGTCCAGTTCCCCGGGGGGCGCGGTGGAACTCCTCGGTGGCGCCCGAGCAGAACAGAAGCCAAGTTCATTTGCTTCCTGGTTAAGCTTAAGCCTCCAGCTCACTGCCATGTGGGTCCCATCCCACATTCTACCCCCCAAATATCTTCTCAAAGTGATCCTCTTAATTCCCACAAATTCTGAATTTTAAAATGTGGGTTAGAATTTGAATCCTTCCAATTCAGTTTGAATTGGTATAACCAATTTGAATTTGGCTAGAATTTACAAATGTTTCTCTTATCCTTCTTTTTGAGCCCACACTACAAAGGAAAAGGTGGTGATAACCTTTTCCCTAAAAACTCATCTATATGGCCGCATGTTACTTCAAATTTTTTTGGGTCACCATACGTGTGAACTTTTAATTTCAAATCTGATTTTTAAACTTTCATGCAAAGAGGTATTTAACTCCTTATTGGTTCAACACTTTTAAATAAAAAGGTGAGCCTCATCATGGATGGTCATCCATGTATTACTTTGCATGAAGAAAAGTTTTAGCAAGTCCCATTTTTCATGTATTTACCACACATATGAACTCAAACCTTGGTTTTTTTATTCATACACATTTTTGGGACTTTTATAGCATACTTCATGTATCTCATGAACAAGGTATTCATGGAATATCTGGACAAATTTGTGGTGGTTTTCATAGACAACATTCTCGTCTTCTCCAAGGATGAAGAAGAACATGAGAAACATCTAAGGTTGGTGTTGCAGAGGCTGAGAACACCAACTATATGCCAAGCTGAGCAAGTGTGAGTTTTGGCTGAAGAGAGTTCCCTTCTTAGGACATATAATCTCGGAGGGAGGAATCTCCGTAGATCCCGCCAAAATCGAGGATATACAGAAGTTGAAGACCCCTGAAAATGTCGGGGAAGTTCGAAGCTTTTTGGGATTGGCTGGATACTATCGATGGTTTATTGAGGGATTCTCTAAGATCTCAAGACCCCTCACCAAACTGTTGGAGAAGGGAATCACATTCACATGGACGACGCAGTGCGAGACGAGTTTTCAGGAGTTAAAGAAAAGATTGACAACAGCCCCAGTGCTGGTTATGCCAGATATGCAGAGGAATTTCACGGTGTACTGCGATGCCTCTAGAAACGGGTTGGGATGTGTTCTCATGCAAGAAGGGCATGTCGTGGCATATGCATCCCGGCAGCTTCGGAAGCACGAGAAAAACTATCCTACACATGACTTAGAACTAGCCGCAGTGGTACACGCGTTGAAAATTTGACGGCACTATTTGATGGGGAAGAGGACCGAGATATATACGGATCATAAGAGTTTGAAGTACATATTCACACAGCCAGACCTCAACCTCAGACAAAGGAGATGGTTAGAGCTAATCAATGACTTTGATGTGGGCATCAACTATCATCCTGGGAAAGCAAACGTCGTGGCCGATGCTTTAAGTCGGAAAGTGCAGGTCAATAAGTTGAGCTTGAAGGACATGCCTGCAGAATTGAAGGACGAGGTTATGAGGCTCAATCTATGCCTGGTAAATAGTGGTGAAGCCATCGCCATGGAAGTGGACTCCACACTCGAGCAAGACATCCGCGAGGGTCAAAAGAAAGACGAGAAGATACAAGAGATCAGACAACTCATCAAGGAAAATAAAGCTCCTGGTTTTAGAGAGGATGAACAAGGAACGGTGTGGCACGGGAGAAGAATCTGTGTGCCAGAAGTAAAGGAGATCTGTGAATTGATTCTGAAGGAGGCTCATGATTCTGACTATTCCATTCATCCTGGGAGTACGAAAATGTACCAGGACCTCAAGAGCAGGTATTGGTGGTATGGCATGAAGCGGGATGTTGCAGAACATGTTGCCCTATGTGACACATGTCAGTTGGTGAAAGCAGAACATCAACGACCCACGGGATTATTGCAACCACTCAAAGTGCCTGAATGGAAATGGGAAGAAATCGGCATGGATTTCATAGTGGGATTGCCTAGGACCCAATCAGGATATGATTCAATATGGGTCATCATCGACAGGCTAACCAAGGTAGCTCATTTCATCCCCGTGAAAGAAAGCTACAGCGGATCCAAATTGGCAGAATTGTACATGTCAAGGATCGTGTGTTACCATGGAGTGCCCAAGAAAATTGTGTCGGATCGAGGGACACAGTTCACCTCAAGGTTCTGGCAAAAGTTGCATGAAACCATGAGAACCCATCTGAATTTCAGCTCTGCCTATCATCCCCAAACTGACGGGCAGACGGAGAGAACCAATCAGATCCTTGAAGATATGCTGAGGGCATGTGCACTCAAAAACCATAGGAGTTGGGATAAGAACTTACCGTATGCGGAGTTTTCCTATAACAACAGCTATCAAGCTAGTATGAAGATGTCACCGTTTGAAGCCTTGTACGGGAGGAAGTGCAGAACTCCCCTATTTTGGAACCAAACGGGGGAAAGTAAAGTGTTTGGTGCAGAAGTACTACAAGAAGCCGAGGCGAAGGTGAGGGAAATTCGCAACAATTTGAGGATAGCACAAACACGCCAAAAGAGCTATGCCGATGTACGAAGAAGAGAGCTCGTTTTCAACGTGGGAGACTATGTCTATCTCAAGGTGTCCCCTATCAGAGGACTTCGTCGGTTCAAGGTGAAAGGGAAGTTGTCACCGTGATACATCGGACCCTTTCAAGTTTTGCAGAGGAAAGGCGAAGTGGCGTATCAACTAGAATTACAGGCTCATCTATCGGATGTGCACGATGTATTCCATATGACGCAACTCAAAAAATGCCTGAGGACGCCTGAAGAGGTGTTACCCATGAATGAAGTGAACGTAGTTGAGGATTTGTCTTATGCCGAGCAACCATACAAGATTTTGGAGACAATGGAACGCCTCACCAGAAATAAAAGAATCCGGATGTGCAAGGTGCAGTGGAAGCATCACTCAGAAGAGGAAGCCACCTGGGAGCGGGAAGATGAGCTAAAGGCACAATTTCCGGAATTGTTTTCTTAGAACCACAAATCTCGAGGACGAGATTTCTTTTAAGGGGGGTAGAGCTGTAACACCCCAAAAATTCTTGTTAAGACCCTAAATCATGTTAAGAGGGTAATTTAAAAATTTTTGGACGTGTTGCATGTTTTGCAAAAATTCAAATTCAAACTGGAATTCAAATTAAACTCAAATCAGAAAAGAAATAGAAAAAGAAAAAAAGAAAACAGAAAAAAACCGGCCAGTGGGCCGCAACTCACCAGCCGGCCCAACCAGAACCTGCGCCAGCCCGCAGCCGCGCGCGCCCCTTTCCTCCCACTGACAGGCGGGGCCCGCCAGTTCTTCGTCTACCTCAAGCCCGCGCCGGACTCTCTCACCCCGAATCCAAACCGATCCGGATTTCTGCGAATCCCAGCCGAATTTCGCTCGGGGGCGACACGAACTCGATCTAAACCACCCCGCCGCCCTCCCCCGTCTATAAAAACCCCGGCCTCGTTCTGTTTTTCCCACGCGATCTGCTGTTTTTCCTCCGGTGAGAAACCGAGCCTTCTCCGGCGAATTCTGGCCGATCTACGCTCGGAAATTCCGATCTAACTCGCTGGTCTTGATCCACCGCCTCCGGGGAACCTTGCAGGTGCAGAAAACTCGGTGACTTGCGGTGTAAACACAGCGCCGGCGAGCCTCGCCATGAATTCACCTCGGACCTCGTCGCCGATCACCTTCCAGGACCTCCGAGCTCAAGAAAACCCCCGAGGTGAGATCCCCGACCTCCCCTCCACCGATCTATGCCATAAAATCACAGTTCTAGGAAGAATTCTCGAAGATCCGAAAATCTCCGGCGAGATCACCGCTTCCGGCCGCCGTGCGCCGCCGGCAGCGCCGCCCGCGCTCGATCAGAGCGACGTGGCCGCTTGTGCGCCGTTTATTTTAAATCGCACGGTAGGGTTTAAATCCCCGCGTACCGGTTCGACGTTATAATCTCAGCCGTCGGTTTAAAATCGGACGGTCCACGTCAGCCCCGCGTTATAAAGACTGGAAATCTTACGTGCTACCCCCTGGGGTTCTCGGGAAATAAGAGCTAGCCCTGGAAACTTCTGATCTAGCCCCTGGAACTTCAGAAAATCATGTAAATTCATTTAAAAATCAGTTTTAGCCCCTGGACTTAATAAAAATTAGGAAAAACTCCTCTGTTATGAGTAGCTAGACCCCTGAGAATTCTTAAAATAATAGTATAGACCCTGTAGTGGGGTGAGTTTAACTTTTTAGCCCTGTTTAATATATAATTTGGGAAATTGAATATGTGGCTAGTGTTTAAAACTTAAAAAGTGGGACAAACATATTGTCAAAATTAAATTAAAGACTTTCTCAGTATTTAGGAAACTTTGGAGTGAGATAAAAACATATTTTGGGCTGAAGTGAATCTGTTTAATTTATCATTCACATTTAGGGACACATTCTTAAGTAAAGAATAGTTCTAGAAAATAGGGAAAATAATTGTGAAATAGTTTACATCAGAGGAAAAGGTCAAAAATATACTAGCAAATATTTTAGCTCAGAACCTATTCTGTTTAGATGATGTGTCTTGTTATTTTTATAATAAAGTTCACACTTAGGCATAGGAAATAAATCTGAAAATACAGCAACTAATAAATGATAAATGGAGTTTCTAAAATCCAAAGAATTCAGTTTAGGGTTGGTAGAAGTTATGAAGACACATATGGAGAAGGAAAATACCTTTCATGCATACTAGGTAGCTAAAAGGTGTAGTAATTGAATATAAGGAATTTATTTAAATTGGAGACTCATATATATAGTATATAAGTATAAATGTGAACACAGAAGTAGGAATCATATACATATGATCAAAAGTGCATGCAAGCCACAAATCAACACACATAGAGTAACCACAACACATATAATTGTGAATGACTTTCATAAATGTGAATGTGTGGTTTGTATGAAGTGGAAGTGTGAACTATGTCTTATGGATTGTTGTTTTTCTTTTGCTATGTGTGATGGTATGATGTAGAACCTGCTCAAGAGCAAGTTATTCCTTTCCAAGATCAGGACTACCCATTTCAAGAGCAGCAGGAAGGAGGCAAGTGTCCTTGACCACTTTGATCCTATTCTAGGATGTGTAGATAGAATTATTTGCATTGTCAAATGAAATATGAAACCGATGCTAGGAAGTTTCCCTAGAATTGCATAACCTTGTTTTCCTTGTAGATTGGGTTGGGATTTATTTTATCATGTCATTTATTATTATGCATATGCTTAGCCATGCTTAGAATGGGATATTTGGGACATAAGATCATCAGTTTATTTTACCATACTCTTGAATGAGATATTGTGAATTATGTAGAGGTAGGGATCAAGGCAAGTTGGATGTTTTGGTTGTGTGCTGGGTGCACGAGACTCGGGTTTGTGTTTAGTACTTGCCTGGATCCTAAGGACCGGTTCATGGAGCATGTAACCTGGCTTTATAGTGCCAACCACATGCTGAGATGGGGCAGCTTGGCCAATTAATTAGGTGTATCCCCGGCGTAGTATGGGTGTGTTGGATGGTGCGGGGAATAGGTGTCAGCTGGACTACCATATGAACCGCAAAGCTCAAGAGGGGGCCATTGCAGCGGGGTTGGAGCCTCTTATATGCTGTTAGGGGTGAAACCTTAGTGGGCCCACGCTCGTCGGGAATCCCTTTGTAAAGGCTTCGTAGTGATCTCCTGGCTACACACCTAGGAAGTGTGAATGTGGTTCGTGGCCACTGGCATAATGGAGGTTCCTTTAGTCCACCCGGCAACGGGGGATGAAATCACTACATGTGGGTACAGTGGTATAAACTCTGCAGAGTCAAAACTGTCATGACAGCCGTGCTCACGGTCAAGAGCGGCTTGGACTTATTCATGATTAGAGTATGATGGCCTTGGAGGGTGTGAGTGTTAAGCGGGGAGCTTAACATTGAAAATGATGTTATGGTTATTTGATTATGATGATGGTATGGGAGATTGGGACCATTTCACCTGCGTAGTAATGTAGGTGCTTAATAAGCTAAGGTGATAGGTATTAATTGCGTAGTGCTTTAAACATGAATTCAACCTCTCCTTGTTCTAGCCATGCATGACATAACTCTCCCACACTTGCTGAGTACCATCGGTACTCAACCTTGCATATTTGTTGGTTTATATTGCTGCTCAGGTCAAGATAATGAGGTGGTGTATAATGACCAAGATTTTGGACCGGAAGAAGATTTCTAGGTTCATGGAGTCCCCCGGGCAACGTCTGTGACGGAGCCCTCAAGAATAATATTCCGCTGCTAGTTTATTTACTTGTGATGAACTTATTATTGTCCATCGAGACATTTGCTATGTAAGACTTATTTATATTCGACACCTGGCTTGTAATAAATGATGCTTCACTATTTGTCATCACGTGTATGAGAAAATGATCCTGGCATACATGTGATATTCACTTGGTTGTTCTTCGGAAAAACCGGGTGTGACAACCACAGTATGGATCGACCGCTCCTGCGTATCGCCCTAGTCAGACACCCGTTGCACAAGCACCTCGGGTGCCTTGCCTCCTTCACCCTGACCTAACAATGGCGCTCCTGTTCAAAACCCCCGCCCCAACGAACCTGCTGCCGTAGGCAACAAGGCATGCTTTGCATGCGGGGAAATAGGACACTCCGCGAACCAGTGCCCGAGGAGAGGCCCTGGACAGCAAGGCAATGTGCCCAAACAGAACCCGCGACTGAACGGAGGGGACAATCAAGGAAACCGTGGACAGCAGAACTATGCTCGCGGCAACGTGAACCATGTCTCTGCTGAGGAAGCGCAACAGGCTGAGGACGTCGTAATTGGTATGTTCCTTGCCAACTCCAACCCAGCCACCATCTTATTTGATTCTGGAGCATCACATTCCTTCATATCATCCAAGTTTGTTGCCAAGCATAATCTACCCATATCACACTTAAAATGTGCTATGTTAGTTAATTCTCCTAGAGGAGAGATGAGGACTAATATAGTATGTCCGAAAGTAAGACTTAAAATAAGGGGGGGTAGACTTCCTTGCCAACCTCATTGTCTTGGATTCCCAAGGACTTGACATAATACTCGGGATGGACTGGTTAAACAAGCACAACGGGGTAATCCAATGTGCTGAAAGAAGCGTGCAGCTAACAAATGAGCACGGTATTCGTGTCGAGTTTGAGTCAGCCCAACAAATTACTGAGAAGGCAATCTTGAACCACGTCGAAGGAGCAACATTGGACAGCATTCCAGTGGTTCAGGAATTCTCGGACGTGTTCCCGGAAGAGCTTCCAGGTATGCCCCCTGATCGGGACATTGAGTTTGTCATTGATTTGGTACTCAGAACTGCACCCATAGCAAAGAGACCCTATAGGATGCCCGTCAATGAACTAGTAGAACTCAAGAAGCAAATTCAGGAGCAGTTGGAGAAGGGTTTTATACGTCCAAGCTCGTCACCATGGGGAGCTCCTGTGCTCTTCGTAGACAAGAAGGATGGAACCCAAAGAATGTGCGTGGACTATAGGTCTCTCAACGAGGTAACAATCAAGAACAAATACCCTCTGCCCCATATAGAGGACCTATTCGACCAAATGAAAGGAGCCCGAGTGTTCTCCAAGATTGATCTTCGGTCGGGATACTTCTAGCTGAAGGTTAAGCCCTCCGATATACCCAAGACAACCTTTCAAGCATGGTATGGTTGATATGAATATACCGTCATGTCTTTTGGGTTAACAAATGCACCTGCATAATTCATGTACCTTATGAACAAGGTTTTTATGGAGTACTTGGATAAGTTCGTCGTGGTTTTCATTGACGACATTATGGTGTATTCAAAAAGTGAGAAGGAGCATGAAGAACATTTGAAATTGACCTTGCAGAAAATACGTGAGCATCAATTGTATGCCAAGCTTAACAAGTGTCAATTTTGGCTAAAGGAAATATCGTTCCTAGGCCACATTATCTCCGATGAAGGGGTATCGGTTGATCCCGGAAAAGTGAGAGATGTTCTGAAGTGGGACCAACCACAAAACGTGAGGGATATTCGGAGTCTTCTTGGGATGGCAGGATACTATCGAAGATTCATCAAAGACTTCTCTAAGATAGCAAAGCCTATGACGGAGTTTCTAACGAAGGGAAAAGCCTTTCGATGGACACCAGCATGCCAAGAAAGTTTTGAGGAACTCAAGAAAAGGCTAACCACAGCGCCGGTTTTGGTATTGCCGGACGTAAGCAAGAGCTTTGACATATATTGTGACGCATCCAGACAGGGGCTCGGGTGTGTGCTCATGCAAGAAGGACCAGTGGTAGCCTACGCCTCACGACAATTAAAGATGCACGAGCTTAATTATCCTACACATGACTTGGAGCTAGCAGCAGTAGTGCATGCATTGAAGATCTGGAGACATTATATCCTTGGTCATTGATGTGAGATCTATACGGATCATAAAAGCCTCAAGTACATATTTACACAAACGGACTTGAATTTGAGGCAACGTCGATGGTTGGAACTCATCAAGGATTAAGATGTTGGAATCAACTACCATCCTGGGAAGGCCAATGTAGTAGCTGATGCATTATGCCGGAAGGGAGCATATCACCAACTCACGGTTCGGGAGCTACCACCCGAACTACGTAAGGAGTTCGAACGGTTACACCTCAGATTCTTGAACAACATGGAAATGATGGAGATCCACTCTTCATTGGAGCAAGAGATAAGAGATGGCCAAGCAATGGATGAGGAGATCAAGGAGATCAAGGAGAGGATCCGACAAGGAATAGAGAAGGATTTCAAAGAAGATGAGAAGGGTACGCTTTGGCTAGGAAAAAGGATTTTTGTGCCTAACGTGAAGCACATCCGCGAAATGATATTGAAAGAGGCACATGATTCACCCTATTCCATACATCCCGGAAGTATAAAAATGTACAAGGGCTTGAAGACTTGTTATTGGTGGGATGGTATGAAAAGGGATATAGCCGAATACGTTGCCCTATGTGACACATGCCAACGGGTGAAGGCCGAACATCAAAACCCGCTGGGTTGTTGCAACCTTTGAAGGTACCTGAGTGGAAATGGGAAGACATCAGCATGGACTTCATCGTCAGATTGCCACGTACTCAGTCAGGTTATGACTCTATCTGGGTTATCGTGGACCGATTAACGAAAACAGCCCATTTTCTTCCTATAAGGGCCAATTACAACGTTGCACAATTAGCCGAGTTGTACGTAGAGCAGATCGTGTGCCGTCATGGAGTCCCGAGGAGGATAGTCTCAGATCGAGGTTCTCAGTTTACCTCTAGATTTTGGAGGAAGCTGCAGAAAGCTATGGGTACACGACTGGATTTTAGCTCCGCCTATCACCCACAGACCGATGGGCAAACCGAAAGGATAAACCAAATTCTGGAGGACATGTTGAGAGCTTGCGCCTTGAAACGTGGGCGTAGTTGGGATAGGAGTTTACCATACGCCGAATTCTCCTACAACAACAGCTATCAAGCTAGCTTGAGGATGTCGCCTTTCGAAGCGTTGTATGGTAGGCGGTGTAGAACGCCGCTGTTTTGGAACGAAACCGGAGAGAACCAGGTGTTTGGACCCGAAGTGCTACAAGAAGCTGAAAAGCAAGTCCAAACGATACGGGAGAACTTAAAGGCTGCTCAGTCACGACAGAAAGGCTATGCGGACAATAGGCGAAGGAAGTTGACTTTCGAAGTGGGAGACTTCGTACACCTTAAGGTATCGCCTATCCAAGGCCAACGACATTTCAACGTCAAAGGCAAGCTAGCACCTCGCTACATCGGACCATTTAAGATTTTGGACAAGCGAGGAGAAGTAGCCTATCAACTAGAGCTCCCGACATATCTCTCCGACGTACATGACGTGTTTCATGTATCCCAGCTGTCACACCCGGTTTTTCCGAAGAACAACCAAGTGAATATCACATGTATGCCAGGATCATTTTCTCATACATGTGATGACAAATAGTGAAGCATCATTTATTACAAGCCAGGTGTCGAATATAAATAAGTCTTACATCGCAAATGTCTCAATGGACACTAATGCTTCATCACAAGTAAACAAACTAGCAGCGGAATATTATTCTTTAGGGCTCCATCACAGGCGTTGCCCGGGGGTCTTCATGAACCTAAAAGCCTTCCTCGGGTCCAAAATCTTGGTCATTATACGCCACCTCATTATCTTGACCTGAGCAGCAATATAAACCAACAAATATGAAAGGTTGAGTACCAATGGTACTCAGCAAGTGTGGGAAAGTTATATCATGCATGGCTAGAACAAGGAGAGGTTGAACTCATGGTTAAAGCACTACGCAATTAATACCTATCACCTTAGCTTATTAAGCACCTACATTACTACACAGGTGAAATGGTCCAAATCTCCCATCCCATCATCATAATTCAATAACCATAACATCATTTCCAATGTTAAGCTCCCCGCTTAACTTCCAAAACCATCAATCCTCTAATCATGAATAAGTCCAGGCCGCTCTTAACCGTGAGCACGGCTGTCAAGACAGTTTTGACTCTGCAGAGTTTGTACCACTGTACCCACAAGTAGTGATTTCATCCCCCGTTGCCGGGTGGACTAAAAGAACCTCCATTATGCCAGTGGCTACGATCCACATTCACACTTCCCAGGTGTGCAGCCAGGAGATCACTACGAAGCCTTTACAAAGGGATTCTCGACGAGCGTGGGCCCACTGAGGTTTCACCCCTAACAGCATACAAGAGGCTCCAACCCCGCTGCAGTGGCCCCCTCTTGAGCCTTGCGGTTCATATGGTAGTCCAGCTGACACCTACTCCCCGCACCATCCAACACACCCATACTACGCCCGGGATACACCTAATTAATTGGCCAAGCTGCCCCATCTCAGCATGTGGTTGGCACTGTAAAGCCGGGTTACATGCTCCATGAACCGGTCCTTAGGATCCAGGCAAATACTAAACACAAACCCAAGTCTCGTGCACCCAGCACACAACCAAAACATCCAACTTGCCTTGATCCCTAACTCTACATAACTCCCAATAGCTCATTCAAGAGTATGGTATAATAAACTGATGATCTCATGTCCCAAATATCCCATTCTAAGCATGGCTAAGCATATGCATGTAAATAAATGACATGGTAAAATAAATCCCAACCCAAGCTTCAAGGAAACAAGGTAATGCAATTCTAGGGAAACTTCCTAGCATGGGTTTCATATTTAACTTGACAATGCAAATAATTCTATCTACAAATCCTAGCATAGGATCAAAGTGGTCAAGGACACTTGCCTCCTTCTTGCTGCTCTTGAAATTGGTAGTCCTGATCTTGGAAAGGGTTAACTTGCTCTTGAGCAGGTTCTACTTCATATCATCACACATGGCAAAAGAAAAACAACAATCATAAGACATAGTTCACACTTCTACTTTATACAAACCACACATTCACATTTATAAAAGTTCTTTACCATTATATGTGTTGGGGTTACTTTGTGTGTGTTAAGTTGTGGCTTGCATGCACTTTTAACCATGTATATATGATTCCTACTTTTGTGTCCACATTTATACTTACATACTATTTATATGGGTTTCCAATAAATTTCTTATATTCAACTACTACACCTTTTTACTACCAAATGTGTATGAAAAGTATTTTTCTTCTCCATATGTGCCTTCAGAATTTCTACCAACTCTAAACTAAATTCTTTGTATTTTAGAAACTCCATTTATCATTTACTAGTTGCTATATTTTCAGATTTATATTCCTATGCATAATTGTGTATTTTATTATGAAATTAGTAATATACATCACCTAAACAGTATAGGTTCTGGTCCTAAATAATTTAATAACATATTTTGACCTTGGCTTCTGATGTAGACTATTTCATAATTATTTTCCCAATTTTTCTATAACTATTATTTACTTAAAAATGTGTCCCTATACTAATAAATGTGAATAATAGATGAAACAGATTTATTTCAGCCCAAAAATATATTTTTATCTCACTCCAAAGTTTTCTAAGTACTGAGAAAGTTTTTAATTAATTTTGACAATTATGTTTGTCCCACTTTTTAATTTTTAAACACTAGTTACATATTCAATTTTCTAAATTAATTACTAAACAGGGTTAAAATAATGAATTCACCCCATTACAGGGTCTATAATATTATTTTCATAATTTCCAGGGGTCTAGCTACACTTATCAGAGGTGTTTTTCCTAATTTCTATTAAGTCCAGGGGTTAAAACTGATTTTTAAATGGATTTACATGATTTTCTGGAGTTCCAGGGGCTAGATCTGAAGTTTCCGGGGCTAGCTCTCAATTCCAGAGAACCCCAGGGGGTAGCACGTAAGAATTCCAGTCTTTATAATGCGGGGCTGACGTGGACCGTCCGATTTTAAACCGACGGCTGAGATTATAACATCGAACCGGTACGCGGGGTTTTAAAGTCTACCGTGCGATTTAAAATAAACGGCGCACAAGCGGCCACGTCGCTCTGATCGAGCGCGGGCGGCGCTGCCTGCGGCGCACGGCGGCGGGAAGCGGCGATCTCGCCGGAAAGTTTCAGTTCTGCGAGAATTCTACCTAGAACTGTGATCTTATGGCATAGATCGGTAGAGGGGAGGTCAGGGATCTCACCTCGGGGGTTTTCTCGAGCTCGGGGGTCCTGGAGTGATCGGCGGTGAGGTCCGAGGCAAAACCACGGCGAAGCTCGTCGGTGCTGTGTTTACACCGTAAGTCTCCGAGTTTTCTGCACCTGCAAAGCTCTCCGGAAGCGGTGGATCAAGACCAGCGAGTTAGATCAGAGTTTCCAAGCTTAGATCGGCCAGAATTCACCGGCGAAGTCTCGGTGCTCACCGGAGTAAAAATCGGCGATCGCGTGAGAAAAACCGATCGGGGCTGGGGTTTTTATAGCCGGGGGAGGGCGGTGGGTCTGTTGTGATCGAGTTGGAGTCCTCTGGGATCAGAATTCGGGCGACGGGACGCGGTTTCCGGTCGGTTGCGATCGCGCGCGCTCGGGGGAAAAGTCCGGGGTCGCGGGGGGCTCAGGGTTAGGGATGACATGTGGGTCCCACCCGTCGGTGAGAGGCAGCGCGGCGCGCGCGGGGGCGGGCTGGCGCGGGGAAGCTGGGCCGGCTGGCGGGTTTCGGCCCACTGGCCGGTTTTTTTCCTGTTTTTCTTTTTCTTTTTCCATTTCTTTTCTGTTTTGAGTATAATTTGAATTCCAGTTTGAATTTGAATTTTTGCAAAACATGCAATACGTCCAAAAATTTTTAAATTCCCCTCTGAACATGGTTTTGGGTTTTGAATCAAAATTTGGGGTGTTACACCAGCTCAAGAAGTGCTTGAGAGTACCAGAGGAGCAAATACCAATGGAAGAGCTTGAACTTCAAGAAGACCTGACCTATACGGAGCACCCTGTCCGAATTTTGGACGTAAAGGAAAGGGTCACCAGGAACAAAGTGATTCGATGGTGCAAGGTGCAATGGAGCCATCACACCGAAGCTGAAGCCACATGGGAACGTGAAGAAGACATCAAGACGGAATTTCCCCATCTGTTCTCTACTAACGAATCTCGAGGGCGAGATTCAATTTAAGGGGGGTAGATTTGTGACATCCTCATTTCTGGTTTCTGCATATATTCATGTTTCATGAAGAGAAAACATTTTAAAGGAAGTAGGAACGGAGAAAAATATCAAAAGGTAGCCAATAAGAGCCGAATCCAGTTCACCGAGAGCGCCGAAGACAACTTACCGCGGTCCGCTGGCCACGTGGCGGTTCGGAGCTCATCCCTGCGAAGTGGGGAGAGGTCCGCCGCTAAACTGGCTACGTGGCAGGATCGGGGCTCATCTCCGCTAATGGGGAGAGGTCCGACCCTGTGGGACACGTGTTGCCCGGAGCTAGCCTCTGTGGAAGTAGCAAAGGCATTTTCAAAGGACACATGTCACCTTCGGAGCTAGTCACCGAGGAAATCAAGGGACCAGTCGCGCGGGTTACGTGTCGATCTCGGAGCTCGCCTCCGAGAGGTCCGATTCTATTGGACACGTGTCACCACCAAAGCTTATCTCCGGGAGGTCCGTCACTATTGGACACATGTTAACCTCGGAGCTCGTCTCTGAGAAGAAAGGAAGGCTGGCACTGTTAGAACACGTGGCACACCCGGTGCCACCTTCAAGATAGGGAAGGTCCGGCACTGACATGTAGCGTGCGCGGAGCCCATCTCCGAAGGAGAAGGAGGTCTTGCTCGCTTGACACGCGGCACAACCGGAGCTCGTCTCTGTGGAAAAAGGGGAGACCAGGTCCCAATGGACACGTGGAGCTTCTGGAGCTCATCACCGAGGAGGTAAAGAGTTCTGGAGCGGTTTTGGATTCTGTACGCGTAGAAATACCGGTACGGAGAAGAAACCGACCTGAATTCCACAATAATACCGCACCAAATCAGCTCGCAATAAGTTGTTAGGATTCAACGACTATCTGAATAGAACTCTTATTCAGAATACAATCAGATTAGGACTCTTCTTCTCCCGATTATAAATAGAACCCAGAACCTCTAGCCAAAACCACGAACTTCATTTCCAACTCCTGAGCCGACGACTTAGAGCCCTATCCCCAACTCACCGAGTAAGCCATTGTCGGAGATCAGCAAGGAAGATCGCCGGAAGAGAGCCCAATGATCTGTCTGATCAGAGAAGGGCCCGAGACCGAGAAGAACGTAAGGTAGGTCTCCAATACCACCTTACGACATCGTTGTGTTTTCTTTGCATCTGTTCTTCGATTCCTTTCGAACAGAAGCTTTTTCGTGGACAAATCACTTGTTGATCAGGTTGATCTAAAGACAAGGTCATCGCCACGTCCACATTTGATCCGAACACCTCTGTTCATCATAAAACAATGCAAGAACCCACACAAACCAATCTAATAAAGCGGATCATAGGATAGCATGCATATGCATCATCGCATCTAGTTAAAATTTGTGCGTTATATTGATTGCTGTGAATCTTGTATGTGCGCGATCCTGTATAGCAGGACAAGCTCAGAGAGCTGTTTACGACGAGCTGCAACAACAAGGTTTCGAGATCCAAGAGCAACCAGAACCGCAAGAACAAGGCAAGTGCCCCTTGACCATATTGATCCTATGTTTTGGGAAAACTGTTTTGTTTTGCGAACAGGTGTGAGTGCTGAGTCAAACATGATGGGAAACACTTTTGTAGGAGTTTACTAGCTTTGGTTAAACCACCCTTGTCGCCAGGGACGTTTATGAGTCGGGTATGGTTTTTTACTTTTAAGCTTCGCTGAGTCCATGGGATTGGGAAGCGAGATAGATGTGTCTAGCTAACTGCACTCATAAAGATAATGAGAAACTGATGTTGTTAATGAACATGAATCGGAGGGAGATCTAGGCAAGCCTGGGTTTGTGAATGAGGTATCATGAAATGGTGGTTTACTTGCCGTAGATCTAAGGACCGGTTCATGCATGCACATGCCAGGATAACAGTGCCACCACAAGGCCAAGTATGGGTGCGGCTTAGCTGAGTAATTAGGTAAGTTGCTAGATTGTTATGGACTGTGGAAGGCGCGGGGAATGGGAGTCGAGTGAGGACTGCCCAGGGAATTGCATGGCACAAGAGGGGGCCCGTGGGTGGGAGAATTGGAGATTCTAGCCTGCCGGTGAAACCTTAGTGAGTCCATACATCTAGTAGCCCCTTTGTAAAGGCTATTTTGTGGTCTCTCGGTCATACACCGACGGTTGTGTACTGGTATATTGGAGGTTCTGCAGTCGCCGACGGGTGAAAAAATCACAAACTTGTGAATAAAGAGATGCAAACTCTTCAGGGTTCTTAAAACTATCATGATAGCCGAGCTTATGGTCATGAGCGCCTGGCCAACTGCCATGATTAGTTGGGATGGTTATTGGTTATGAATTTGGATAGTTTGGTTATGGTTATGGTTTGGTTTTGGGACTGTTGAGTCCGGGTGGTAAGATGGTTGCATGACTGTTGAGTCATGGCAACAAGGTTGGTCTCGGTGGGAGACGAAGTTGTTCATGAGATGAAATGGTAGCGAATACGAGATGGTATTCGTGAGATGGTAGCGAATACGAGGAGGTATTCGTGAGAATGAGGTTGTTTGATGACTGGTTGTGACATGGAAAGGTAATGAACATAATGGAGGTACGATTGGTATTTTAATACATGTTGGGATTACATTCACTTAAAGATGAGTTGCTGTTTTATCATGGTTTTGATAAATAACTTCGCTTTCTGCAATGAGCCATTTTATACCTACCTTGTTATGAGCTACATATCATATTTTCCCGCACTTGCTAAGTACATCATTGTACTCAAACTTGCATTATTATTTCATCATCAGCAACAGGAGAAGAATACTATGAAGAGCAAGTGGAGCATTAGGCGTGTGATCTGTTCTCAACCTTGCATGTGGGGATGGAGTAGAGATGGAGTCATTGCTGCCTAGAATTTGCTTCCGCATTAGTCAAATTGCTTCCGCATTAGAATAAAGACTTTCGCTGCATAGAAATTAGACTTCCGCTGTGAGCATGAGTCCAAGACTCATGAGACATTGTAATAAACTCTGTTATTCGTGGTTATATATATTCTGAATTCAGTTTGTGGAATATATGTGTATGTGTGATGAACATCCTGGGCACACATATGCATTAGTTCTCGGTTCCGTGGTTTTCCACAGAATTGAGGGCGTCACAAAATCAGTATGGATTTCATCGTCGGATTGCCACGTACTCAGTCAAGATATGACTCCATCTGGGTTATCGTGGACCAATTGATGAAAACAACCCATTTTCTCCCTATAAGGGCCAAGTACAACGTTGCACAATTAGCCGAGTTGTACATGGAGAAGATCGTGTGCCGTCATGGAGTCCCGAGGAGGATAGTCTCAGATCGAGGTTCTCAGTTTACCTCTAGATTCTGGAGGAAGCGGCAGAAAGCTATGGGTACACGACTGGATTTTAGCTCCGCCTATCACCCACAAACCGATGGACAAACCGAAAGGACAAACCAAATTTTGGAGGACATGTTGAGAACTTGCGCCTTGAAACGTGGGTGTAGTTGGCATAGGAGTTTACCGCACGCCGAATTCTACTATAACAACAGCTATCAAGCTAGCTTGAAGATGTCGCCTTTCGAAGCATTGTACGGTAGACGGTGTAGAACACTGCTATTCTGGAACGAGACCGGAGAGAATTAGGTGTTTGGACCCGAAGTGCTACAAGAAGCTGAGAAGCATGTCCAAACGATACTGGAGAACTTAAAGGCTGCTCAGTCACGACAGAAAGGCTATGCGGATAATAGGCGAAGGAAGTTGACTTTCGAAGTAGGAGACGTCGTATACCTTATGGTATCGCCTATCCGTGGCCAACGACGTTTCAACGTCAAAGGCAAGCTAGCACCTCGCTACACCGGACCATTTAAGATTTTGGACAAGCGAGGAGAAGTAGCCTATCAACTAGAGCTCCCAACATATCTCTCTGACGTACATGACGTGTTTCATGTATCCCAGCTCAAGAAGTGCTTGAGAGTACCAGAGGAGCAAATACCAATGGAAGAGCTTGAACTTCAAGAGGACCTGACTTATGCGGAGCACCCTGTCCGAATTTTGGACGTAAAGGAAAGGGTCACCAGGAACAAAGTGATCCGATAGTGCAAGGTACAATGGAGCCATCACACCGAAGCTGAAGCCACATGGGAACACGAAGAAAACATCAAGACAGAATTACCTCATCTATTCTCTACCAACGAATCTTGAGGGCGAGATTCAATTTAAGGGGGGTAGATTTGTCACACCCTCATTTTTGGTTTTTGCATGTATTCATGTTTCATGTAGAGAAAACATTTTTTAAAAGAAGTAGGAATAGAGAAAATATCAAAGGATAGCCAAAAAAAGATAAGAATCCAGTTCACAGAGAGCGCGGAAGACAACTCCCGCGGCCCACTGGCCACGTGGCGTGTTCGGAGCTCATCCCTGCGAAGTGGGGAGAGGTCCGCCGCTAAACTGGCTACGTGGCAGGCTCGGGGCTCATCTCCGCTAAGGGGGGAGAGGTCCGACCCTGTGGGACATGTGTTGCCCTCGGAGCTAGCCTCTGCGGAGAAGCGAAGGCAGTTCCGAAGGACACATGTCACCTTCGGAGTTAGTCACCACGGAAATCAGAGGACCAGTCGCGCGGGATACGTGTTGATCTCGGAGCTCACCTCCGAGACATCCGGTTCTATTGGACACATGTCGCCACCGGAGCTTATCTCCGGGAGGTCCGACACTGTTGGACACGTTTCTACCTCGGAGCTCGTCTCTGGGGAAAATGGGAGTCCGGCGCTACTTGAGGCGTGGCATTCACGGTGCTCGCCTCCGAAGAGAGGGAGGTCCGAATACGTGGCACCCCCGGAGCCACCTCCGAAGAGAGGGAAGGTCTGGCACTGACACGTGGCGTGCGCGGAGCCACCTCCGAATAAGAGAGGAGGTCCCGACCGCCAGGATACGTGGCGCACGCGGAGCTCACCTCCGAAGGAGAAGGGAGGTCTCGCTCGCTTGACACGCGGCACAACCGGAGCTTGTCTCTGAGGAAAAGGGGGAGACCAGGCCCCAGTGGACACGTGGAGCTTCTGGAGCTCATCACCGAGGAGGTAACGAGTTTTGGAGCGGTTTTTTGATTCTGTACGCATAGAAATATCGGTACGGAGGAGAAACCGACCTGAATTCCACAATGTTACCGCACCAAATCAACTCAAGATAAGTTGTTAAGATTCAACGATAATCTGAATAGGACTCTTATTTGAGATACAATCAGATTAGGACTCTTCTTCTCCCGATTATAAATAGAACCCAGAACCTCTGGCCGAAACCACGAACTTCTTTTCCACCTCCTGAGCCGACGACTTAGAGCCCTAGCCCCCAACTCGCCGAGTAAGCCCATCACCGGAGTTCAGTCGAGGAAGATCACCGGAAGGGAGCCCAACGGTCTGTCTGATCAGAGAAGGAACCCGAGACCAAGAAGAACGTAAGGTAGGTCTCCAATACCACCTTACGACATCATCGTGTTTTCTTTGCATCTGTTCTCCGATTCCTTTCAAACAGAAGCTTTCTCGTGGACAGATCACTTGTTGATCGGGTTGATCTAAAAGACAAGATCATCGCCACGTCCACATTTGATCCGAACTCCTCTGTTCGTCATAAAGCCATGCAAGAACACGTACAAACCGATCTAATAAAACTAATTATAGGGTAGCATGCATATGCATCATTGCATCTAGTTAAAGTTTGTGCATGATATTGATTGTTGTGGATCTTGTATGTGCGTGATCCTGTATAGCAGGACAAGCTCAGGGAGCTGTCTACGATGAGCTGCAACAACAAGGTTTCGAGATCCAAGAGCAACCGGAACCGCAAGAACAAGGCAAGTGCCCCTTGACCATATTGATCCTATATTTTGGGAAAAACTGTTTTGTTTTGCAAAAAGGTGTGTGTGCTGAGTCAAACATGATGGGAAACCCTTTTATAGGAGTTTACTAGCTTTGGTTAAACCACCCTTGTCGCCAGGGAAGTTTATATAGTCGGGTATGGTTTTTGTTTTATGCTTCGCTGAGTCCATGGGATTGGAAAGCGAGATAGATGTGTCTAGCTAACTGCACTCGTAATGATAATGAGAAACTAATGTTGTTAATGAACATGGATCGGAGGGAGATCTAGGCAAGACTGGGTTTGTGAATGAGGTAGCATGAGATGGTGGTTTACTTGCCGTAGATCTAAGGACCGGTTCATGCGAGCACATGCCAGGATAACAGTGCCACCACAAGGCCAAGTATGGGTGCGGCTTAGCTGAGTAATTAGGTAAGTTGCTAGATTGTTATGGACCGTGGAAGGTGCGGGAATGGGAGTCGAGTGAGGACTGTTCTGGGAACTGCATGGCACAAGAGGGGGCCCGTGGGTGGGGGAATTGGAGATTCTAGCCTGCCGGTGAAACCTTAGTGAGTCCATACATCTAGTAGCCCCTTTGTAAAGGCTATTTTGTGATCTCTTGGCCATACACCGACGGTTGTGTACTGGTATAATGGAGGTTCTGCAGTCGTCGACGGGTGACGAAATCACAAACTTGTGGGTAAAGAGGTGCAAACTCTGCAGAGTCTAAAACTATCATGATAGCCGAGCTTACGGTCACAAGCGCCTGGCCAACTTCCATGATTAGTTGGGATGGTGATTGGATATGGTTATTGGTTATGGTTTTGGATGGTTTGGTTTTGGTTTGGTTTTCGGGACTGTTGAGTCCGGGTGATAAGATGGGTTGCATGACTGTTGAGTCATGGCAACAAGGTTGGTCTCAGTGGGAGACAAGGTTGTTTCATGATATGTAATGGTAGCGAATACGAGATGGTATTCGTGAGATGGTAGCGAACACGAGGAGGTATTCGTGAGCAAGAATGAGATTGATTGATGTCTGGTTGTGACATGGAAGGTAATGAACATAACGGAGGTATGATTGGTATTTTAATACATGTTGGGATTACATTCACTTAAGATGAGTCGCTGTTTTATCAT
The DNA here is from genome assembly GCA_030760725.1 of Neostapfia colusana. Classification (NCBI taxonomy): domain Eukaryota; kingdom Viridiplantae; phylum Streptophyta; class Magnoliopsida; order Poales; family Poaceae; genus Neostapfia; species Neostapfia colusana. The sequence goes on from JASWHV010000016.1 coordinate 38,515,974, forward strand.
GGTTTTGATAAATAACATTGCTTTTCTGCAATGAGCCTTTTTATACCTACCTTGTTATGAGCTACATATCATATTTTCCCGCACTTGCTGAGTACATCATTGTACTCAAACTTGCATTATTTCATCATTAGCAACAGGAGAAGATTTCTATGAAGACCAAGTGGAGCATTAGGCGTGTGATCTGTTCTCAACCTTGCCTGTGGGGATGGAGTAGAGATGGAGCCGCTACTGCTTAGAATTGCTTCCGGATTAGTTAGAAGACTTCCGCTGCATAGAAATAAGACTTCCGCTGTTAGATTAAGACTTCCGCTGTGAGCATGAGTCCAAGACTCATGAAACATTGTAATAAACTCTGTTATTCGTGGTTATATATATTCTGAATTCAGTTTGTGGGACATATGTGTATGTGTGATGAACATCCTGGTCACACATATGCATCAGTTCTCGGTTCCGTGGTTTTCCACAGAATTGAGGGCATCACACTGGAAGTCTGGACCTCCTCTCTATTCGGAGGTGGCTCCGCGCACGCCACGTGTCAGTGTCGGACCTTCCCTCTCTCCGGAGGTGGCTCTGGGTGTGCCACGTATCCTAACAGCACCAGACTTCCTTTCTTCTCAGAGACGAGCTCCGAGGTTAACACGTGTCCAACAGTGACGGACCTCCCGGAGATAAGCTCCGGTGGCAACACGTGTCCAATAGAACCGGACCTCTCGGAGGTGAGCTCCAAGATTGACACGTATCCCGCGCAACTGGTCCTCTGATTTCCGCGGTGGCTAGCTCCGAAGGTGACACGTGTCCCGCGGGACTCCCTTCGCTTCTCTGCAGAGGCTAGCTCCGGGGGCAACACGTGTCCCATAGCGTCGGACCTCTCCCCCTTTGCGGAGATGAGCCCCGATCCTGCCACGTCGCCTGTTTAGCGGCGGACCCTTCCCCATTTGCGGAGATGAGCTCCGAGCACGCCACGTGGCCAGCGAGCCGCGGGAGTTGTCTTCGGCGCTCTCTGTACACTGGAATTTGCTTCTTTTGGCTAACTTCTTTGATTCTTTCTCGGTTTCAACTTATTTTAAAATGTTTTCTCCACATGAAACATGAATACTTGCAGAAACCAAAAAATTAGGGTGTCACAAATCTACCCCCCTTAAATTGAATCTCGCCCTCAAGATTCGTTAGTAGAGAATAGATGAGGGAATTCTGCCTTGATGTCTTCTTCACGCTCCCATGTGGCTTCAGCTTCGGTGTGATGGCTCCATTGTACCTTGCACCATCGAATCACTTTGTTCCTTGTGACCCTTTCCCTTACGTCCAAAATTCGGACAGGGTGCTCCGCATAAGTCAGGTCCTCTTGAAGTTCAAGGTCTTCCATTGGTACTTGCTCCTCTTGTACTCTTAAGCACTTCTTGAGCTGGGATACATGAAACACGTCATGTACGTCGGAGAGATATGTTGGGAGCTCTAGTTGATTGGCTACTTCTCCTCGCTTGTCCAAAATCTTAAATGGTCCGATGTAGCGAGGTGCTAGCTTGCCTTTGACGTTGAAACGTCGTTGGCCACGGATAGGTGATACCTTAATGTATACGAAGTCTCCTACTTCGAAAGTCAACTTCCTTCGCCTATTGTCCGCATAGCCTTTCTGTCGTGACTGAGCAGCCTTTAAATTCTCCCGTATCGTTTGGACTTGCTTTTCAGCTTCTTGTAGCACTTCGGGTCCAAACACCTGGTTCTCTCCGGTCTCGTTCCAGAACAGCGGTGTTCTACACCGCCTACCATACAATGCTTCGAAAGGCGACATCTTCAAGCTAGCTTGATAGCTGTTGTTATAGGAGAATTCGGCGTACTGTAAACTCCTATACCAACTACGCCCACGTTTCAAGGCATAAGCTCTCAACATGTCGTCCAAAATTTGGTTTGTCCTTTCGGTTTGTCCATCGGTTTGTGGGTGATAGGTGGAGCTAAAATCCAGTCGTGTACCCATAGCCTTCTGCAGCTTCCTCCAAAATCTAGAGGTAAACTGAGAATCTTGATCTGAGACTATCCTCCTCGGGACTCCATGACGGCACACGATCTGCTCCATGTACAACTCGGCTAATTGTCCAACGTTGTACTTGGCCCTTACAGGGAGAAAATGGGCTTTTTTCGTCAATCAGTCCACGATAACCCAGATGGAGTCACAACCTGACTGAGTACGTGGCAATTCGACGATGAAATCCATACTGATGTCCTCCCACTTCCACTTGGGTACCTTCAAGGGTTGCAACAATCCAGCAGGTCTTTGATGTTCGGTCGTCACCCGTTGGCATGTGTCGCATAGGGCAACGTATTCGGCTATGTCCCTTTTCATACCATCCCACCAATAACAAGTCTTCAAGTCCTTGTACATTTTGGTACTTTCAGGATGTGTGGAATAGGGTGAATCATGTTCCTCTTTTAATATCATGTCGCGGATGTGCTTCACGTTAGGCACACAAATTCTTTTTCCTAGACAAAGCGTACCCTTCTCATCTTCTTTGAAATCCTTCTCTATTCCTTGTCGGATCCTTTCCTTGATCTCCTTGATCTCCTCATCCGTTGCTTGGCCATCTCTTATCTCTTGCTCCAATGAAGAATGGATCTCCATCACTTCCATCTTGTTGAAGAATCAGAGGTCTAATCGTTCGAACTCCTTGCGTAGTTCGGGTGGTAGCCCCTGAACCGTGAGTAGGTGACATGCTCCCTTCCGGCTCAATGCATCAGTTACTACATTGGCCCTTCCAGGTTGGTAGTTGATTCCAACATCGAAATCCTTGATGAGTTCCAACCATCGACGTTGCCTCAAATTCAAGTCCGTTTGTGTAAATATGTACTTGAGGCTTTTATGATCCGTATAGATCTCACATCGGTGACCAAGGATATAATGTCTCCAAATCTTCAATGCATGCACCACTGCTGCTAGCTCCAAGTCATGTGTAGGATAGTTAAGCTCGTGCTTCTTTAATTGTCATGAGGCATAGGCTACCACTTGTCCTTCTTGCATGAGCACACATCTGAGCCCTTGTCTGGATGCGTCACAATATATGTCGAAACTCTTACTCACGTCCGGCAATACCAAAACCGGTGCTGTGGTTAGCCTTTTCTTGAGTTCCTCAAAACTTTTTTGGCATGCTGGTGTCCATTGGAAGACTTTTCCCTTCGTTAGCAACTCCGTCATAGGCTTTGCTATCTTAGAGAAGTCCTTAATGTGACGCCCTCAATTCTGTGAAAAACCATGGAACCGAGAACTAATGCATATGTGTGCCCAGGTTGTTCATCACACATACACATATGATCCACAAACTGAATTCAGAATATATATTACCACGAATAACAGAGTTTATTACAATGTCTCATGAGTCTTGGACTCATGCTCACAGCGGAAGTCTTATTTCTATGCAGCGGAAGTCTTTCTTCTAATGCGGAAGCAAATCTAAGCAGAAGTGGCTCCATCTCTACTCCCTCCACAGGCAAGGTTGAGAACTCATCTCATGCCTTAATGCTCCACTTGGTCTTCATAGTAGTCTTCTCTTGCTGCTGATGATGCAATAATAATGCAAGTTTGAGTACAATGATGTACTCAGCAAGTGCGGGAAAACATGATATGTAGCTCATAACAAGGTAGGTATAAAAAGGCTCATTTGCAGAAAAACAGATTTATGAAACCATGATAAAACAGCAACTTAACTTTTAGATGAATGTAATCCCAGCATGTATTAAATTACCAACATACCTCCATTACTTTCCATGTTCGACCCGAACATTAACCAACATCATTCTTACTCACGAATACCTCCTCGTATTCGCTACCATCTCATGAATACCTTCTCGTATTCGCTACCATCTCATCTCATAAACAACTTTGCCTCATACCGAGACCCATCTCATTGTCACGACTCAACAGTCATGCAACCATCTTGATACCCGGACTCAACAGTCCCAAAACCAAACCATAACAAAAAAAACAATAAACCAAGAACCATCCCAACTAATCATGGCAGTTGGCCAGGCGCTCGTGACCGTAAGCTCGGCTATCATGATAGTTTTAGACTCTGCAGAGTTGGACCTCTTTACCCACAAGTTTGTGATTTCGTCACCCATCGCGACTGCAGAACCTCCATTATACCAGTACACAACCGTCGGTGTAGTGCCAAGAGATCACAAAATAGCCTTTACAAAGGGGCTACTAGATGTATGGACTAACTAAGGTTTCACCGGTAGGCTAGAATCTCCAATTTTCCCACCCACAGGCCCCCTCTTGTGCCATGCAGTTCCCAGGGCAGTGCTCACTCGACTCCCATTCCCCGCGCCTTCCACAGTCCATAACATTCTAGCAACTAACCTCATTACTCAGCTAAGCCGCACCAATACTTGGCCTTGTGGTGGCACTGTTATCCTGGCATGTGCATGCATGAACCGGTCCTTTGATCTACGGCAAGTAAACCACCATCTCATGCTACCTCATTCACAAACCCAGGCTTGCCTAGATCTCCCTCCGATCCATGTTCATTAACAACATCAGTTTCTCATTATCATTACGAGTGCAGTTAGCTAGACACATCTATCTCGCTTTCCAATCCCATGGACTCAGCGAAGCATAAAAATAAAACCATACCCGACTCATAAACTTCCCAGGCTACAAGGGTGGTTTAATCAAAGCTAGTAAACTCCTATAAAAGGGTTTCCCATCATGTTTGACTCAGCACACACACCTTTTTCCAAAATAAAACAGTTTTACCCAAAACATAGGATCAATATGGTCCAGGAGCACTTTCCTTGTTCTTGCTGTTCCGGTGGTTCTTGGATCTCAAAACCTTGTTGCTGCAGCTCATCATAGAGAGCTCCCTGAGCTTGTCCTGCTATGTAGGATCACGTGCATACAAGATTCACAGCAATCAATATCATGCACAAACCTTAAGCTAGATGCGACGATGCATATGCATGCTGTCCTATGATTAGTTTTATTAGATTTGTTTGCACGTGTTCTTTCATGGCTTGCATGGATTATATGACGAACAGAGGTGTTCGGATCAAAGGTGTACGTGGCGATGATCTTGTCTTTAGATCAATCTGATCATCAAGTGATCTGTCCACGAGAAGGCTTCTGTTCGAAAGGAATCAAAGAACAGATGCAAAGAAAACACAACGATGTCGTAAGGTGGTATTGGAGACCTACCTTACGTTCTTCTCGGTCTCGAGGTCCTCCTCAGATCGTTGGCTTTCCTCCGGCGATCTTCCTTGCCGTGCTTCGGCGATGGTTTACTCGGCGGGTTGGGCTAGGACTTCTATGTCATCGGCTCAGGAGTTGAAAAAGAAGTTTGTGGTTTCGGCCAGAGGTTCTGGGTTCTATTTATAATCGGGAAGAGAAGAGTCCTAATCTGATTGTATCCCGAATAAGAGTCCTATTCAGATCATTGTTAGATCCTAACATCTTATCTTTAGTTGATTTTGTACAGTAACATTGTGGAATTCAGGTCGGTTTCCTTTACGTACCGGTATTCTTACGCGTACAGATTCCAAAATTGCTTCAGAACCCGTCACCTTCGCGGTGATGAGCTCCGAAAGCTCCACGTGTCCACTGGGCCTGGTCTCTCCCTTTTTGCAGAGACGGCTCCGGTTGTGCCGCGTGTCGAGCGAGACCTCCCTTTTCCTTCGGAGGTGAGCTCCACGTGCGCCACGTATCCTGGCGGTCGGGACCTCCTCTCTTACTCGGAGGTGGCTCCGTGCACGCCACGTGTTAGTGCCGGTCTTTCCTTCTTTCCTCAGAGACAAGCTCCGAGGTCGACACGTGTCCAACAGTGACGGACCTCCCGGAGATAAGCTCCGGTGGCGACATGTGTTCAATGGAACCGGACCTCTCAGAGGTGAGCTCCGAGATCGACACGTATCCCTCGCGAATGGTCCTCTGATTCCCGCGTTGACTTCTCCGAAGGTGACATGTGTCCTGCGGAAATGCCCTTGCTTCTTCCGCAGAGGCTAGCTCCGGGCAACACGTGTCCCATAGGGTCGGACCTCTCCTCCTTTGCGGAGATGAGCCCCGAGCCTGCCACGTAGCCAGCTTAGCGGCGGACCTCTCCCCACTTCGCAGGGATGAGCTCAGAACACGCCATGTGGCCAGCGGGCTGCGGAAGTTGTCTTCGGTGCTCTCTGTGAACTTGATTTGGCTCTTACTGGCTATTTTTCTTCTTTTAAAATGTTTTTTCTCTACATGAAATATGAATACACGCAGAAACCAGAGATGAGGGTGTCACAAATCTACCCCCCTTAAATTGAATCTCGCCCTCGAGATTCGTTAGTAGAGAATAGATGGGGAAATTCTGCCTTGATATCTTCTTCACGTTCCCATGTGGATTCAGCTTCGGCGTGATGGCTCCATTATACCTTGCACCATCGAATCACTTTGTTCCGGGTGACCCTTTCTTTTATGTCCACGATTCGGACAGGGTGTTCCTCATAAGTCAGGTCCTCTTGAAGTTCAAGCTGTCCCATTGATACTTGCTCCTCTGGTACTCTCAAGCACTTCTTGAGCTGGGATACATGAAACACGTCATGTACGTCGGAGAGGTGGGTTGGAAGCTCTAGTTGATAGGCTACTTCTCCTCGTTTGTCCAAAATCTTAAATGGTCTGATGTAGCGAGGTGCTAGCTTGCCTTTGACGTTGAAACGTCGTTGGCCTCGGATAGGCGATACCTTAAGGTATACGAAGTCTCCTACTTCAAAGGTCAACTTCCTACGCCTATTGTCCGCATAGCCTTTCTGCCGTGACTGAGCAGCTTTTAAGTTCTCCCGTACCGTTCGGACTTGCTTTTCAGCTTCTTGTAGTACTTCGGGTCCAAACACCTGGTTCTCTCCGGTTTCGTTCCAGAACAGCGGTGTTCTACATCGTGTACCGTATAATGCTTCGAAAGGTGACATCTTCAAGCTAGCTTGATAGATGTTGTTATAGGAGAATTTGGCATACGGTAAACTCCTATCCCAACTACGCCCATGTTTCAAGGTGCAAGCTCTCAACACGTCCTCCAGAATTTAGTTTGTTCTTTATGGTCTGCCTATCAGTTTGTGGGTAATAGGCGGAGCTAAAATCTAGTCGTGTACCCATGGATTTCTGCAGCTTCCTCTAGAATCTAGAGGTAAACTGAGAACCTTGATCTGAGACTATCCTCTTCGGGACTCCATGACGGCACACGATCTGCTCCATGTACAACTCGGCTAATTGTACAACGTTGTACTTGGCCCTTATGGGAAGAAAACGGGCTGTTTTCGTCAATCGGTCCACGATAACCCAGATGGAGTCATAACCCGATTGAGTACGTGGCAATCCGACGATGAAATCCATACTAATATCCTCCCACTTCCACTCGGGTACCTTCAAAGGTTGCAACGATCCAGCGGGTTTTTGATGTTCGGCCTTCACCCGTTGGCATGTGTCGCATAGGGCAACGTATTCGGCTATATCCCTCTTCATACCATCCCACCAATAATAAGTTTTCAAGTCCTTGTACATTTTGGTACTTCCGGGATGTATAGAATAGGGTGAATCATGTGCCTCCTTCAATATCATGTCGCGGAGGTGTTTTATGTTAGGCACACAAATCCTTTTTCCTTGCCAAAGCGTACCCTTCTCATCTTCTTTGAAATCCTTCTCTATTCCTTGTCGGATTCTTTCCTTGATCTCCTTGATCTCCTCACCCGTTGCTTGGCCATCTCTTATTTCTTGCTCCAGTGAAGAGTGGATCTCCATTATTTCCATATTGTTCAAGAATCCAAGGTGTAACCGTTCGAACTCCTTACGTAGTTCGGGTGGTAGCTCCCAAAACGTGAGTTGGTGACATGCTCCCTTTCGGCTCAATGCATCAGTTACTACATTGGCCCTCCAGGGGTGGTAGTTGATTCCAACATTGTAATCCTTGATGAGTTCCAACCATCGACGTTGCCTCAAATTCAAATCCGTTTGTGTAAATATGTACTTGAGGCTTTTATGATCTGTATAGATCTCACATCGATGACCAAGGATATAATGTCTCCAAATCTTCAATGCATGGACTAGTGCTGCTAGCTTCAAGTCATGTGTAGGATAATTAGGCTCGTGCTTCTTTAATTGCCGTGAGGCATAGGCTACCACTTGTCCTTCTTGCATGAGCACACATCCGAGCCCCTGTCTGGATGCGTCACAATATATGTCAAAGCTCTTGCTTACGTCCGGCAATACCACAACCGGTGCTGTGGTTAGCCTTTTCTTGAGATCCTCAAAACTTCCTTGGCATGCTGGTGTCCATTGGAAGACTTTTCCCTTCATTAGCAACTCCGTCATAGGCTTTGCTATCTTAGAGAAGTCTTTAATGAAGCGTCAATAGTATCCAGCCATCCCAAGAAAACTCCGAATATCCCTCACGCTCTGCGGTTGGTCCCTCTTCTGAACATCTCTCATTTTTCCAGGATCAAGCGATACCCCGTTCTTGGAGATAATGTGGCCTAGGAAAGATATTTCCTTTAGCCAAAATTGACACTTGTTAAGCTTGGCATACAATTGATGCTCACGCAATTTCTACAAGTTCAATTTCAAATGTTCTTCATGCTCCTTCTCACTCTTTGAATACACCATAATGTCGTCGATGAAAACCATGACGAACTTGTCCAAGTACTCCATGAAAACCTTGTTCATAAGGTACATGAAGTATGCAGGTGCATTTGTCAACCTAAAAGACATGACGGTATATTCATACGAACCATACCGTGTTCGAAAGGCTGTCTTGGGTATATCGGAGGGCTTAATCTTCAGCTGGAAGTATCCCGACCGAAGATCAATCTTGGAGAACACTCGTGCTCCATTCATTTGGTCGAATAGGTCCTCTATACGGGGCAGAGGGTACTTGTTCTTGATTGTTACCTCGTTGAGAGACCTATAGTCCACGCACATCCTTTGGGTTCCATCCTTCTTGTCTACGAAGAGCATCGGAGCTCCCCATGGCGACGAGCTTGGACGTATAAAACCCTTCTCCAACTGCTCATGATTTTGCTTCTTGAGTTCTACTAGTTCATTGACGGGCATCCTATAGGGTCTCTTGGCTATGGGCGCAGTTCTGGGTACCAAATCTATGGTAAACTCAATGTCCCGATCAGGTGGCATACATGGAAGCTCTCCCGGGAACATTCCTGAACCACTGGAATGCTGTCCAATGTTGTTCCTTCGACGTGGTTCAAAATTGCCCGTTCGGTTGTTTTCTGGGCTGATTCAAACTCGACACGAATGCCGTGCTTGTTTGTCAACTGAACGCTCCTTTCAGCACATTGGATTACTCCATTGTGCTTGCTTAACCAATCCATCCCGAGTATAATATCAATCCCTTGGGAGTCCAAGACAATAAGGTTGGCCAAGAAGTCTACCCCCCTTATTTTAAGGCTTACTTTCGGACATACTATATTAGTCCTCATTTCTCCTCCGGGAGAACTTACTAACATAGCACATTCTAAGTGGGATACGGGTAGATGATGTTTGGCAACATATTTGGATGATATGAAGGAATGTGATGCTCCAGAATCAAATAAGATGGTGGCTGGGTTGGAGTTGGCAAGGAACATACCAATTACGACGTCCTCAGACTGTTGTGCTTCCTCAGCAGAGACATGGTTCACGTGGCCGCGAGCATAGTTCTGCTGTCCACGGTTTCGTTGATTGTCCCCTCCGTTCAGTCGCGGGTTCTGCTTGGGCACGTTGCCTTGCTGTCCAGGGCCTCTCCTCGGGCACTGGTCCGTGAAGTGTCCTATTTCTCCGCATGCAAAGCATGCCCTGTTGCCTACGGCAGCAGGTACGTTGGGGCGGGGGTTTTGAACAGGAGCGCCATTGTTATGTCGGGGCACAGGAGGCATGGGCACGCGAGGTGCTGGTGCAACGGGTCGTTGCTGTGGTGGCTGACCAGGGCGGTATGCAGGAGTGGTTGACCTATACTGTGGTGTGGCCGGGGGCATGTACCGAGGTCGTACGTTGCTCCCTTCGGGCTGGTATGGCATCTTCCTCTTGCCTTCTCGCTCGATCTCTTTGATCTTGCTTTCGACCACTATGGCCTTGTCAACCAGCTTCTGAAAGCTTACGTAGTCATTGTTGAGGAGCTGAACCTGAATCTCATTGTTCCGCCCTCTCATGAACAGGTACTGCTTCCTCTGGTCTGAGTTGACATCTTCGGGGGCATACCGGGACAGTTGTATGAACTTGTTGAGATACTCATTCACACTTTTCTGTCCTTGGCGGAGACCTTCGAACTCCTGCCTCTTGAGCATCACTAAACCAGCAGGGATGTAATGATAGTGGAAACTTTCCTTTAACTCAGTCCAAGTGATCATCTCTGGGTCGGCATGAATGTTGCTCAGGGCATCCCACCAGTCAGCTGCGGCTCCCATAAGTTTTTGCGACGCGAAGAGAACCTTCTCTCGGTCATTGCACTGTACTATGGCAAGCTTCTTCTCCATGGACTTCAACCAGTCGTCGGCCTCCATGGGGTCGTTGGCTTGAGCAAAGGTGGGTGGTCGAGTCCTCATGAACTCTCCCAACCTGTTATGAGCCGGTGGTGGGGGTGGCGGTGGTGCCGGAACGGGGTTGTTGTTGTTGTCCTGCAACTGATCCAAAGATTGGATCATGGTTTGCATAAGTTGGTTCTGTATGGCCATCAACGGTTCCAGGTGGTTCTCACAAGCTCCATGGTTAACAGGAACTTCCTCGTGGTCATCCTCTTGGATGTTCCTTCAGTCGGCGTTTCCTCTCACCATCTGTGAGAGAGGACGAAATAGAATAGAAGGTTAGAAGGTTAGATAGATTCCCTCAACTACATGCATCAAGGTGAGTTGGACTATATATATTAGCCCATATGAGGATGTGAGCAAGTGCCGAAACATCTCACACCTCTTTCTACTTACGTGTGGATATGGACAACGTTTGGGGACGTCCCATAACTCACACTAAGCACATAATCACAGACAATCATTGCAAGGGCTCATACAACTCCTATTCAAAGCTGGTTTCCTATGCCAAGGTAGTTTTAAAGCCAATCTAAGCATCCTAGGGTGCTTCCTTTGGTCAGCGTGGCTTAACTACCGACCTGTATCTAGTACCAATCTATGATTCCTATTTAGGTGTGTATCCTACTGTTAGCCCGTGGTTTTGATACCAATCTGAGGTTCCTATCTAGGCGTGTAACCTACTGTCAACCTGTGGCTCTGATACCAATCTATGACGCCCTCAATTCTGTGGAAAACCACGGAACCAAGAACTAATGCATATGTGTGCCCAGCATGTTCATCACACATACACATATGATCCACAAACTGAATTCAGAATATATATTACCACGAATAACATAGTTTATTACAATGTCTCATGAGTCTTGGACTCATGCTCACAGCGGAAGTCTTATTTCTATGCAGCGGAAGTCTTTATTCTAATGCGGAAGCAAATCTAAGCAGAAGTGGCTCCATCTCTACTCCCTCCACAGGCAAGGTTGAGAACAGATCTCACACATTAATGCTCCACTTGGTCTTCATAGTAGTCTTCTCTTGCTGCTGATGATGCAATAATAATGCAAGTTTGAGTACAATGATGTACTCAGCAAGTGCGGGAAAACATGATATGTAGCTCATAATAAGGTAGGTATAAAAAGGCTCATTTGCAGAAAAGCAGATTTATAAAACCATGATAAAACAGCAACTTAACTTTTAGATGAATGTAATCCCAGCATGTATTAAATTACCAACATACCTCCATTAGTTTCCATGTTCCACCTGAACATTAACCAACATCATTCTTACTCACGAATACCTCCTCGTATTCGCTACCATCCCATGAAAACCTTCTCGTATTTGCTACAATCTCATCTCACAAACAACTTTGCCTCATACCGAGACCCATCTCATCGTCACGACTCAACAGTCATGCAACCATCTTGACACCCAGACTCAACAGTCCCAAAACCAAACCATAACAAAAAAAACAATAACCATAACCAAGAACCATCCCAATAACCATTCCAATAACCATCCCAACTAATCATGGCAGCTGGCCAGGCGCTCGTGACCGTAAGCTCGGCTATCATGATAGTTTTAGACTCTACAGAGTTGGTACCTCTTTACCCACAAGTTTGTGATTTCGTCACCCATCAGCGACTGCAGAACCTCCATTATACCAGTACACAACCGTCGGTGTATGGCCAAGAGATCATAAAATAGCCTTTACAAAGAGGCTACTAGATGTATGGACTCACTAAGGTTTCACCGGCAGGCTAGAATCTCCAATTCTCCCACCCACGGGCCCCTCTTGTGCCATGCAGTTCCCAGGGCAGTCCTCACTCGACTCCCATTCCCCGCGCCTTCCACAGTCCATAACACTCTAGCAACTAACCTAATTACTCAGCTAAGCCGCACCCATACTTGGCCTTGTGGTGGCACTGTTATCCTGGCATGTGCATGCATGAACCGGTTCTTAGATCTACGGCAAGTAAACCACCATCTCATGCTACCTCATTCACAAACCCAGGCTTGCCTAGATCTCCCTCCGATCCATGTTCATTAACAACATCAGTTTCTCATTATCATTACGAGTGCAGTTAGCTAGACACATCTATCTCGCTTCCCAATCCCATGGACTCAGCGAAGCATAAAAATAAAACCATACCCGACTCACAAACTTCCCAGGCTATAAGGGTGGTTTAACCAAAGCTAGTAAACTCCTATAAAAGGGTTTCCCATCATGTTTGACTCAGCACGCACACCTTTTTGCAAAACAAAACAGTTTTACCCAAAACATAGTATCAATATGGTCAAGAAGCACTTGCCTTGTTCTTGCGGTTCCGGTGGTTCTTGGATCTCAAAACCTTGTTGCTGCAGCTCGTCGTAGACAGCTCCCTGAGCTTGTCCTGCTATGTAGGATCACGTGCATACAAGATTCACAGCAATCAATATCATGCACAAACCTTAAGCTAGATGCGACGATGCATATGCATGCTATCCTATGATTAGTTTTATTAGATTGGTTTGCACGTGTTCTTTCATGGCTTGCATGGATTCTATGACGAACAGAGGTGTTCGGATCAAAGGTGGACGTGGCGATGATCTTGTCTTTAGATCAACCTAATTATTAAGTGATCTGTCCACGAGAAGGCTTTTGTTCGAAAGGAATCAAAGAACAGATGCAAAGAAAACACAACGATGTCGTAAGGTGGTATTGGAGACCTACCTTCTGTTCTTCTCGGTCTCGAGGTCCTCCTCAGATCGTTAGCTTTCCTCCGGCGATCTTCCTTGCCGTGCTTCGGCGATGGTTTACTCGGCGGGTTGGGCTAGGGCTTCTAAGTCGTCGGCTCAGGAGTTGGAAAAGAAGTTTGTGGTTTCGGCCAGAGGTTCTGGGTTTTATTTATAATCGGGAAGAGAAGAGTCCTAATCTGATTGTATCCCGAATAAGAGTCCTATTCAGATCGTCTTTAGATCCTAACATCTTATCTTTAGTTGATTTGGTACGGTAACATTGTGGAATTCAGGTCGGTTTCCTTTATGTACCGGTATTCTTACGCGTACAGATTCCAAAATCGCTTCAGAACCCGTCACCTTCGCGGTGATAAGCTCCGGAAGCTCCACGTGTCCACCGGGCCTGGTCTCTCCTTTTTTGCAGAGACGGCTCCGGTTGTGCCACGTGTCGAGCAAGACCTCCCTTTTCCTTCGGAGGTGAGCTCCGCGTGCGCCACGTATCCTGGCGGTTGGGACCTCCTCTCTTACTCAGAGGTGGCTTCGCGCACGCCACGTGTTAGTGTCGGTCTTTCCTTCTTTCCTCAGAGACAAGCTCCGAGGTCGACACGTGTCCAACAGTGACGGATCTCCCGGAGATAAGCTCCGGTGGCGACATGTGTTCAATGGAACCGGGCCTCTCGGAGGTGAGCTCCGAGATCGACACGTATCCCGCGCGACTGGTCCTCTGATTCCCGCGTTTACTTCTCCGAAGGTGACATGTGTCCTGTGGAAATGCCCTTGCTTCTTCCGCAGAGGCTAGCTCCGGGCAACACGTGTCCCATAGGGTCGGACCTCTCCTCCTTTGCGGAGATGAGCCCCGAGCCTGCCACGTAGCCAGCTTAGCGGTGGACCTCTCCCCACTTCGCAGGGATGAGCTCCGAACACGCAACGTGGCCAGCGGGCCGCGGAAGTTGTCTTCGATGCTCTCTGTGAACTGGATTCGGCTCTTACTGGCTATTTTTCTTCTTTTAAAATGTTTTTTATCTACATGAAATATGAATACACGCAGAAACCAGAGATTAGGGTGTCACACTTAATGAAGCGTCGGAAGTATCCAGCCATCCCAAGAAAACTCCGAATGTCCTTCACGTTTTGCGGTTGGTTCCACTTCAGAACATCTCCCACTTTCCCGGGATAAACCGATACTCCTTCCTTGGAGATAATGTGGCCTAGGAACGATATCTCCTTTAGCCAAAATTGACACTTGTTAAGCTTGGCAACAATTGATGCTCACGCATATTCTGCAAGGTCAATTTCAAATGTTCTTCGTGCTCCTCCTCACTTTTTGAATACACCATAATGTCGTCGATGAAAACCACGACGAACTTATCCAAGTACTGCATGAAAACCTTGTTCATAAGTGTGACGCCCTCAATTCTGTGGAAAACCACGGAACCGAGAACTGATGCATATGTGTGCCCAGGATGTTCATCACACATACACATATTTTTCCACAAACTGAATTCAGAATATATATAACCACGAATAACAGAGTTTATTACAATGTCTCATGAGTCTTGGACTCATGCTCACAGCGGAAGTCTTAATCTAACAGTGGAAGTCTTATTTCTATGCAGCGGAAGTCTTTATTCTAATGCGGAAGCAAATCTAAGCAGCAATGGCTCCATCTCTACTCCATCCCCACAGGCAAGGTTGAGAACAGATCACACGCCTAATGCTCCACTTGGTCTTCATAGAAATTTTCTTCTGTTGCTGATGATGAAATAATAATGCAAGTTTGAGTACAATGATGTACTCAGCAAGTGCGGGAAAATATGATATGTAGCTCATGACAAGTAGGTATAAAAAGGCTCATTGTAGAAAAGCAAAGTTATTTATCAAAAACCATGATAAAACAGCAACTCATCTTTAAGTGAATGTAATCCCAACATGTATTAAAATACCAACCATACCTCTTCCATGTCACAACCAGGCATCAATCAACCTCATTCTTGCTCACGATTTCCTCCTCGTATTTGCTACCATCTCACGAATACCATCTCGTATTCGCTACCATTTAATCATAAACAACTTCGTCTCCCACCAAGACCAACCTCGTTGCCATGACTCAACAGTCATGCAAGCCATCTTATCACCCAGACTCAACAGTCCCGAAAACCAAACCAAAACCAAACCATCCAACACCATAACCATTAACCATCCCAACTAATCATGGAAGTTGGCCAGGCGCTCGTGACCGTAAGCTTGGCTATCATGATAGTTTTAGACTCTGCAATGTTTGCACCTCTTTACCCACAAGTTTGTGATTTCGTCACCCGTCGGCGACTGCAGAACCTCCATTATACCAGTACACAACCGTCGGTGTATGGCCAAGAGATCACAAAATAGCCTTTACAAAGGGGTTACTAGATGTATGGACTCACTAAGGTTTCACCGGCAGGCTAGAATCTTCAATTCTCCCACCCACGGGCCCCTCTTGTGCCATGCAGTTCCCAGGACAGTCCTCACTCGACTCCCATTCCCCGTGCCTTCCACGGTCCATAACAATCTAGCAACTTACCTAATTACTCAGCTAAGCCGCACCCATACTTGGCCTTGTGGTGGCACTGTTATCCTGGCATGTGCTCGCATGAACCGGTCCTTAGATCTACGGCAAGTAAACCACCATCTCATGCTACCTCATTCACAAACCCAGTCTTGCCTAGATCTCCCTCCGATCCATGTTCATTAACAACATTGGTTTCTCATTATCATTACGAGTGCAGTTAGCTAGACACATCTATCTCGCTTCCCAATCCCATGGACTCAGCGAAGCATAAAAGTAAAAAACCATACCCGACTCATAAACTTCCAAGGCGACAAGGGTGGTTTAACCAAAACTAGTAAACTCCTATAAAAGGGTTTCCCATCATGTTTGACTCAGCACACATGCCTTTTCGCAAAACAAAACAGTTTTCCCAAAATATAGGATCAATATGGTGAAGGAGCACTTGCCTTGTTCTTGCGGTTCTGGTTGCTCTTGGATCTCGAAACCTTGTTGTTGCAGCTCGTCGTAGACAGCTCCCTGAGCTTGTCCTTCAATATATGATCACGCACATACAAGATCCACAGCAATCAATATCATGCACAAACCTTAAACTAGATGCGATGATGCATATGCATGCTATCGTATAATGCAGTTTAGTTTTATTAGGTCGGTTTGTACGTGTTCTTGCATGGCTTGCATGGATTTTATGATGAACAGAGGTGTTCGGATTCAAATGTGGATGTGGCGATGACCTTGTCTTTAGATCAACCTGATCAACAAGTGATCTGTCCACGAGAAAGCTTCTGTTCGAAAGGAATCGAAGAACAGATGCAAGGAAAACACAACGATGTCATAAGGTGGTATTGGAGCCCTACCTTACGTTCTTCTCGGTCTCGGGGTCCTTCTCTGATCAGACAGATCGTTGGGGCTTCTTCCGGCGATCTTCCTTGCTGAACTCCGGCGATGCCTTACTCGGCGAGTTGGGGCTAGGGCTCTAAGTCGTCGGCTTAGGAGTTGAAAAAGAAGTTCGTGGTTTCGGCCAAGGGTTCTGGGTTCTATTTATAATCGGGAGAAGAAGAGTCCTAATCTGATTGGACTTCGAATAAGAGTCCTATTCAGATTGAATCTTAACAACCTATCTTTAGTCGATTTGGTGCGGTATCATTGTGGAATTCAGGTCGGTTTCTCCTTTGTACCGGTATTTCTAAGCGTACAGAACCTAAAACCATTCCAGAACTCGTTACCTCCTCGGTGATGGGCTCCGGAAGCTCCACGTGTCCACCGGGGCCTGGTCTCCTCCTTTCCGCAGAGATGAGCTCCGGTTGAGCCGTGTGTCAAGCGAGCGAGACCTCCCTTCTCCTTCGGAGGTGAGCTCCACGTGTGCCACGTATCTTGGTGGTCGGGGCCTCCTCTCTATTCGGAGGTGCACACGCCACGTGTCAGTGCCGGACCTTCCCTCTCTCCGGAGGTAAGCTCCGTGAATGCCACGCGTCAAGTAGCGCCGGACATCCTTTCTTTTCAGAGACGAGCTCCGAAGTAAACATGTGTCCAACAGTGACGGACCTCCCGGAGATAAGCTCCGGTGGCAACATGTTTCCAATAGAACCGGACCTCTCGGAGGTGAGCTCCGAGATCGATACGTCTGGTCCTCTGATTTCCGCGGTGACTAGCTCCGAAGGTGACACGTGTCCTGCGGAACTGCCTTTGCTTCTTCCGCAGAGGCTAGCTCCGAGGGGAAACACGTGTCCCACAGGGACGGACCTCTCCCCGTTTGCGGAGATGAGCCCCGAGCCTGCCACGTAGCCATTTTAGCGGCGGACCTCTCCCCACTTCGCAGGGATGAGCTCCGAACACGCCACGTGGCCAGCGGACCGCGGAAGTTGTCTTCGGCGCTCTCGGTGAACTGGATTCGGCTCTTATTGGCTATCTTTTTGATATTTTTCTCTGTTCCTACTTCTTTTAAAATGTTTTCTCTTCATGAAACATGAATATATGCAGAAACCAAAAATGAAGGTGTCACAAATCTACCCCCCTTAAATTGAATCTCGTCCTCGAGATTTGTTGGTAGAGAATAGATGAGGAAATTCTGCCTTGATGTCTTCTTCACACTCCTATGTGGCTTCAGCGTCGGTGTGATGGCTCCATTGTACCTTGCACCATTGGATCACTTTGTTCCTGGTGACCCTTTCCGTTACGTCCAAAATTCGGACAGGGTGCTCCGTATAAGTCAGGTCCTCTTGAAGTTCAAGCTCCTCCATTGGTATTTGCTCCTCTGGTACTCTCAAGCACTTCTTGAGCTGGGATACATGAAATACGTCATGTACGTCAGAGAGATATGTTGGGAGCTCTAGTTGATAGGCTACTTCTCCTCGCTGTCCAAAATTTTAAACGGTCCGATATAGCGAGGTGCTAGCTTGCGTTTGACGTTGAAACGTCGTTGGCCACGGATAGGCGATACCTTAAGGTATACGAAGTCTCCTACTCTGAAGGTCAACTTCCTTCGCCTATTGTCCGCATAGCCTTTCTGTCGTGACTGAGCAGCCTTTAAGTTCTCCCGTATCGTTTGGACTTGTTTTTCAGCTTCTTGTAGCACTTCGGGTCCAAACACCTGGTTCTCTCCGGTCTCGTTCCAGAACAGCGGCGTTCTACACCGCCTACCAAACAACGCTTCGAAAAGCGACATCTTCAAGCTAGCTTGATAGCTGTTGTTATAGGAGAATTTGGTGTACGGTAAACTCCTATCCCAACTACGCCCACGTTTCAAGGCGCAAGCTCTCAACATGTCCTCCAAAATTTGGTTTGTCCTTTCGGTTTGCCCATCGGTTTGTGGGTGATAGGCGGAGCTAAAATCCAAGCGTGTACCCATAGCTTTCTGCAGCTTCCTCAAGAATCTAGAGGTAAACTGAGAATCTCGATCTGAGACTATCCTCCTCGGGACTCCATGACGGCACACGAACTGCTCCATGTACAAATCGACTAGTTGTGCAACGTTGTACTTGGCCCTTATAGGGAGAAAATGGGCTGTTTTCGTCAATCGGTCCATGATAACCCAGATGGAGTCATAACCCGACTGAGTACGTGGCAATCCGACGATGAAATCCATACTGATGTCCTCCCACTTCCATTCGGGTACCTTCAAGGGTTGCAACAATCCAGCGGTTCTTTGATGTTCGGCCTTCACCCGTTGGCATGTGTCGCTTAGGACAACATATTCGGCTATATCCCTTTTCATACCATCCCACCAATAACAAGTCTTTAAGTCCTTGTACATTTTGGTACTTCCGGGATGTATGGAATAGGGTGAATCATGTGCCTCCTTCAATATCATGTCGCGGAGGTGCTTCACGTTAGGCACACAAATCCTTTTTCCTAGCCAGAGCGTACCCTTCTCATCTTCTTTGAAATCCTTCTCTATTCCTTGCCGGATCCTTTCCTTGATCTCCTCATCCGTTGCTTGGCGATCTCTTATCTCTTGCTCCAATGAAGAGTGGATCTCCATCATTTCCATGTTGTTCAAGAATCTGAGGTGTAACCGTTCGAACTCCTTACGTAGTTCGGGTGGTAGCTCCCGAACCGTGAGTTGGTGACATGCTCCCTTCCGGCTCAATGCATCAGCTACTACATTGGCCTTCCCAGGGTGGTAGTTGATTCCAACATCGTAATCCTTGATGAGCTCCAACCATCGACGTTGCCTCAAATTCAAGTCCGTTTGTGTAAATATGTACTTGTTGCTTTTATGATCCGTATAGATCTCACATCGATGACCAAGGATATAATGTCTCCAAATCTTCAATGCATGCACTACTGCTGCTAGCTCCAAGTCATGTGTAGGATAATTAAGCTCGTGCTTCTTTAATTGTCGTGAGGCATAGGCTACCACTTGTCCTTCTTGCATGAGCACACATCCGAGCCCCTGTCTGGATGCGTCACAATATATGTCAAAGCTCTTGCTTACGTCCGGTAATACCAAAACTGGCGCTGTGGTTAGCCTTTTCTTGAGTTCCTCAAAACTTTCTTGGCATGCTGGTGTCCATCGAAAGGCTTTTCCCTTCGTTAGCAACTCCGTCATAGGCTTTGCTATCTTAGAGAAGTCTTTAATGAAGCATCGATAGTATCCGTCCATCCCAAGAAAACTCCGAATATCCCTCACGTTTTGCGGTTGGTCCCACTTCAGAACATCTCTCACTTTTCCGGGATCAACCGATACCCCTTCTTCGGAGATAATGTGGCCTAGGAACGATATTTCCTTTAGCCAAAATTGACACTTGTTAAGCTTGGCATACAATTGATGCTCACACATTTTCTGCAAGGTCAATTTCAAATGTTCTTCATGCTCATCCTCACTTTTTGAATACACCTTAATGTCGTCAATGAAAACCACGATGAACTTATCCAAGTACTCCATGAAGACCTTGTTCATAAGGTACATGAAGTATGCGAGTGCATTTGTTAACCCAAAAGACATGATGGTATATTCATACGACCCATACCGTGTTCGAAAGGCAGTCTTGGGTATATCGGAGGGCTTTATCTTCAGTTGGAAGTATCCCGACCAAAGATCAATCTTGGAGAACACTCGGGCTCCTTTCATTTGGTCGAATAGGTCCTCTTTACGGGGCAGAGGTTATTTGTTCTTAATTGTCACTTCGTTGAGAGACCTATAGTCCACGCACATCCTTTGGGTTCCATCCTTCTTGTCTACGAAGAGCACAGGAGCTCCCCATGGTGATGAGCTTGGACGTATAAAACCCTTCTCCAACTGTTCTTGAATCTGCTTCTTGAGTTCTACCAGTTCATTGACAGGCATCCTATAGGGTCTCCTTGCTATGGGTGCAGTTTCGGGTACCAAATCAATGGCAAACTCAATGTCCCGATCCGGTGGCATACTTGGAAGCTCCTCTGGAAACACGTCCGAGAATTCCTGAACCACTGGAATGCTGTCCAATGTTGTTCCTTCAACGTGGTTCAAGATTGCCTTTTTGGTTGGTTGTTGGGCTGACTCAAACTCGACATGAATACCGTGCTTGTTAGTCAACTGCACGCTTCTTTCAGCACATTGGATTACCCCGTTGTGCTTGCTTAGCCAATCCATCCCGTGTATGATGTCAATCCCTTGGGAGTCCAAAACAATGAGGTTGGCAAGGAAGTCTACCCCCTTATTTTAAGGCTTACTTTCGGACATACTATATTAGTACTCATTTCTCCTCCGGGAGAATTAACTAACATAGCGCATTTTAAGTGGGATATGGGTAGATTATGCTTGGCAACATACTTGGATGATATGAAGGAATGTGATGCTCCAGAATCAAATAAGATGGTGGCTGGGTTGGAGTTGGCAAGGAACATACCAATTACGACGTCCTCGGCCTGTTGTGCTTCCTCAGACGAGACATGGTTCTCGTTGCCGCGAGCATAGTTCTGCTGTCCCCGGTTTCCTTGATTGTCTCCTCCGTTCGGTCACGGTTTCTGTTTGAGCACGTTGCCTTGCTGTCCAGGGCCTCTCCTCGGGCACTGGTTCGCGAAGTGTCCTGTTTCCCCGCATGCAAAGCATGCCCTGTTGCCTACGACAGCAGGTACGTTGGGTTGGGGGTTTTGAACAGGAGCACCCATGTTAGGTCGGGGCACAGGAGGCATGGGCACACGAGGTGCTGGTGCAACGGGTCGTTGCTGTGGTGGCTGGCTAGGGCGGTATGCAGGAGTGGTCGATCCATACTGTGGTGCAGCTGGGGGCATGTACCGAGGTCGTACGTTGCTCCCTTGGGGCTGGTATGGCATCTTCCTCTTGCACTCTCGGTCGTTCTCTCGGATCTTGCTTTCAACCACTATAGCCTTGTCAACCAGCTTCTGAAAGCTTGCTTAGTCATTGTTGAGGAGCTGAACCTGGATCTCATTGTTCAACCCTCTCATGAACAGATATTGTTTCCTCTAGTCTGAGTTGACATCTTCGGGGGCATACCGGGACAGTTGTGTGAACTTGTTGAGATACTCATTCACACTCCTCTGTCCTTGGCGGAGACCTTCGAACTCCTGTCTCTTGAGCATCATTACACCAGCAGGGATTTAATGAGAGCGGAAATCTTCCTTGAACTCATTACAAGTGATCGTCTCCGGGTCGATATAAGCGTTGCATAGGGCATCCCACCAGTCAGCGGCAGCTCCCATAAGTTGGTGTCATGCAAAGAGAACCTTCTCTCGGTAATTGCACTGCACTATGGCAAGCTTCTTCTCCATGGATTTCAACCAGTCGTCGGCCTCCATGGGGTCGTTAGCTTGAGCAAAGGTGGGTGGTCGAGTCCTCTTGAACTCTCCCAGCCTGTTATCAGCCGGCGGTGGTGGTGGCGGGGTGCCGGAACGGGGTTGTTGTTGTTGGCCTGCAACTGACCCAAAGTTCGGATCATGGTTTGCATAAGTTGATTTTGCATGGCCATCAACCGTTCCAGGTGGTTCTCGCCAGCTCCGGGGTTAATAGGAACTTCATCGTGACCATCCTCTTGGTTGTCACGGACGTTCCTTTGGCCGGCGTTTCCTCTCACCATCTCTGAGAGAGATCGAAATAGAATAGAAGGTTAGAAGGTTCCCTCAACTATATGCATTAAGGTGACTTGGACTATATATATTAGCCCATATGAGGATGTGAACAAGTGCCAAAGCATTTAACGCCTCTTTCTACTTATGTGTGGACATGGACAACGTTTTGAGACGTCCCACAACTCACACTAAGCTTACAATTTACAAACAATCATCACAAGGGCTCACACAACTCCTATTCAAGGTTTGTTTCCCATGTCAAGGTAGTTTCAAGGCCACTCTATGCATCCTAGGCTTGCATCCTATGGTCAGCGTGGCTTAGCTACCAATCTGTGTCGGATACTAATCTGTGATTGTATCTAGGTGTGTAACCTACCATCGACTCGTGGTTCTGGTACCAATCTGTGTTTCCTATTTAGGCGTGTAACCCACTGTCAACAGTGGCGCTGATACCAGTCTGTGACGCCCTCAATTCTGTGGAAAACCACGGAACCGAGAACTGATGCATATGTGTGCCTAGGATGTTCATCACACATACACATATTTTTCCACAAACTGAATTCAGAATATATATAACCACGAATAACAGAGTTTATTACAATGTCTCATGAGTCTTGGACTCATGCTCACAGCGGAAGTCTTAATCTAACACTGGAAGTCTTATTTCTATGCAGCAGAAGTCTTTATTCTAATGCGGAAGCAAATCTAAGCAGCAATGGTTCCATCTCTACTCCATCCCCACAGGCAAGGTTGAGAACAGATCACATGCCTAATGCTCCACTTGGTCCTCATAGAAATCTACTTCTGTTGCTGATGATGAAATAATAATGCAAGTTTGAGTACAATGATGTACTCAGCAAGTGCAGGAAAATATGATATGTAGCTCATGACAAGGTAGGTATAAAAAGGCTCATTGCGGAAAAGCAAAGTTATTTATCAAAAACCATGATATAACAGCAACTCATCTTTAAGTGAATGTAATCCCAACATGTATTAAAATACCAACCATACCTCTTCCATGTCACAACCAGGCATCAATCAACCTCATTCTTGCTCACGAATACCTCCTCGTATTCGCTACCATCTCACGAATACCATCTCGTATTCGCTACCATTTAATCATAAACAACTTCGTCTCCCACCAAGACCAACCTCGTTGCCATGACTCAACAGTCATGCAACCCATCTTATCACCCGGACTCAACAGTCCCGAAAACCAAACCAAAATCAAACCATCCAACACCATAACCATTAACCATCCCAACTAATCATGGAAGTTGGCCAGGCGCTCGTGACCGTAAGCTCGGCTATCATGATAGTTTTTTACTCTGCAGAGTTTGCACCTCTTTACCCACAAGTTTGTGATTTCGTCACCCGTCGGCGACTGCAAAACCTCCACTATACCAGTACACAACCGTCGGTGTATGGACAAGAGATCACAAAATAGCCTTTACAAAGGGGTTACTAGATGTATGGACTCACTAAGGTTTCACCGGCAGGCAAGAATATCCAATTCTCCCACCCACGGGCCCCCTCTTGTGCCATGCAGTTCCCAGTGCAGTCCTCACTCGACTTCCATTCCCCTCGCCTTCCACGGTCCATAACAATCTAGCAACTTACCTAATTACTCAGCTAAGCCGCACCGATACTTGGCCTTGTGGTGGCACTGTTATCCTGGCATGTGCTCGCATGAACCGGTGCTTAGATCTACGGCAAGTAAACCACCATCTCATGCTACCTCATTCACAAACCCAGTCTTGCCTAGATCTCCCTCAGATCCATGTTCATTAACAACATCGGTTTCTCATTATCATTACGAGTGCAGTTAGCTAGACACATCTATCTCGCTTCCCAATCCCATGGACTCAGCGAAGCATAAAAGTAAAAACCATACCCGACTCATAAACTTCCCAGGCGACAAGGGTGGTTTAACCAAAAGTAGTAAACTCCTATAAAAGGGTTTCCCATCATGTTTGACTCAGCACACACGCCTTTTCACAAAACAAAACAGTTTTCCCAAAATATAGGATCAATATGGTCAAGGAGCACTTGCCTTGTTCTTGCGTTTCTGGTTGCTCTTGGATCTCGAAACCTTGTTGTTGCAGCTCGTTGTAGACAGATCCCTGAGCTTGTCCTTCAATACATGATCACGCACATACAAGATCCACAGCAATCAATATCATGCACAAACTTTAAACTAGATACGATGATGCATATGCATGCTATCCTATAATGCAGTTTAGTTTTATTAGGTCGGTTTGTACGTGTTCTTGCATGGCTTGCATGGATTTTATGATGAACAGAGGTGTTCGGATTCAAATGTGGACGTGGCGATGACCTTGTCTTTAGATCAACCCGATCAACAAGTGATCTGTCCATGAGAAAGCTTCTGTTTGAAAGGAATCGAAGAACAGATGCAAGGAAAACACAACGATGTCGTAAGGTGGTATTGGAGCCCTACCTTACGTTCTTCTCGGTCTCGGGGTCCTTCTCTAATCAGACAGATCATTGGGGCTTTCTTCCGGTGATCTTCCTTGCTGAACTCCGGCGATGGCTTACTCGGCGAGTTGGGTCTAGGGCTCTAAGTCGTCGGCTTAGGAGTTGAAAAAGAAGTTCGTGGTTTCGGCCAAGGGTTCTGGGTTCTATTTATAATCGGGAGAAGAAGAGTCCTGATCTGATTGGACTTCGAAATAGAGTCCTATTCAGATTGAATCTTAACAACCTATCTTTAGTCGATTTGGTGCGGTATCATTGTGGAATTCAGGTCGGTTTCTCCTCTGTACCGGTATTTCTACGCGTACAGAACCTAAAACTGTTCCAGAACTCCTTACCTCCTCGGTGATGGGCTCCGGAAGCTCCACGTGTCCACCGGGGCCTGGTCTCCTCCTTTCCGCAGAGACGAGCTCCTGTTCTGCCGCGTATCAAGCGAGCGAGACCTCCCTTCTCCATCAGAGGTGAGCTCCGGGTGCGCTACGTATCTTGGCGGTCGGGACCTCCTCTCTATTCGAAGTTGCGCACGCCACATGTCAGTGCCGGACCTTCCCTCTCTCCGGAGGTAAGCTCCGTGAATGCCACGCGTCAAGTAGCGCCGGACTTCCTTTCTTTTCAGAGGTGAGATCCGAAGTAAACATGTGTCCAACAGTGACGGACCTCCCGGAGATAAGCTCCGGTGGCGACACGTGTCCAATAGAACCGGACCTCTCGGAGGTGAGCTCCGAGATCGATACGTCTGGTCCTCTGTTTTCCGTGGTGACTAGCTCCAAAGGTGACACTTGTCCTGCGGAACTGTCTTTGCTTCTTCCGCAGAGGCTAGCTCCGGGGGCAACACGTGTCCCACAGGGTCGGACCTCTCCCCCTTTGCGGAGATGAGCCCCGAGCCTGCCACGTAGCCATTTTAGTGGCGGACCTCTCCCCACTTTGCAGGGATGAGCTCCGAACATGCCACGTGGCCAGCAGACCGTGGAATTTGTCTTCGGCGCTCTCGGTGAACTGGATTCAGCTCTTATTGGCTATCTTTTTGATATTTTTCTCTGTTCCTACTTCTTTTAAAATGTTTTCTCTTCATGAAACATGAATATATGCAGAAACCAAAAATGAGGGTGTCACAATAAGGTACATGAAGTACGCGGGTGCTTTTGTTAACCCAAAAGACATGACGGTATATTCATATGAACCATACCGTGTTCGAAAGGCAGTCTTGGGTATATCGGAGGGCTTAATCTTTAGCTGGAAGTATCCTGACCGAAGATCAATCTTGGAGAACACTCGGGCTCCTTTCATTTGGTCGAATAGGTCTTCTATATGGGGCAGAGGGTATTTGTTCTTAATTGTCACCTCGTTGAGAGACCTATAGT
Source organism: Neostapfia colusana (assembly GCA_030760725.1). Classification (NCBI taxonomy): domain Eukaryota; kingdom Viridiplantae; phylum Streptophyta; class Magnoliopsida; order Poales; family Poaceae; genus Neostapfia; species Neostapfia colusana. Next base: position 38,542,113 of record JASWHV010000016.1, read on the forward strand.
CCACGCACATCTTTTGGGTCCCATCCTTCTTGTCTACAAAGAGCACGGGGGCTCCCCATGGTGACGAGCTGGGACATATAAAACCCTTCTCCAATTCTCCTGAATTTGCTTCTTGAGTTCCACTAGTTCATTGATGGGCATCCTATAGGGTCTCTTTGCTATGGGTGCAGTTCCGGGTACCAAATCAATGGCAAACTCAATGTCCCGGTCAGGTGGAAACACGTCCATGAGTTCCTGAACCACTGGGATGCTGTCCAATGTTGATCCTTCGACGTGGTTCAAAATTGCCCTTTCGGTTGTTTGTTGGGCTGACTCAAACTCGACACGAATACCATGCTCGTTTGTCAACTGCACGCTTCTTTCAGCACATTGGATTACCCCGTTGTGCTTTCTTAACCAATCCATCCTGAGTATTATGTCAAGCCCTTGGAAATCCAAGACAATGAGGTTGGCAAGGAAGTCTACCCCTCTTATTTTAAGGCTTGCTTTAGGACATACTATATTAGTCCTCATCTCTCCACCGGGAGAATTATCTAACATAGCACATTTTAAGTATGATATGGGTAGATTATGGTTGGCAACATACTTGGATAATATGAAGGAATGCGATGCTCCAGAATCAAATAAAATGGTGGCTGAGTTGGAATTGGCAAGGAACATACCAATTACGACGTCCTCAGCCTGTTGTGCTTCCTCAGCAGAGACATGGTTCACGTTGCCGCGATCATAGTACTGCTGTCCACTGTTTCCTTGATTGTCCCCTACGTTCGGTCGCGGGTTCTGCTTGGGCACGTTGCCTTGCTGTCCAGGGCCTCTCCTCGGGCACTGGCTCGCGAAGTGTCCTGTTTCCCCGCATGCAAAGCATGCCCTGTTGCTTACGGCAGCAGGTACGTTGGGGCGGGGGTTTTGAACAGGAGCGCCCATGTTGGGTCGGGGCACAGGAGGCATAGGCACACGGGTGCTTGTGCAACGGGTCGTTGCTGTGGTGGCTGATTAGGGCGGTATGCAGGAGCGGTCGATCCATACTGCGGTGCAGCTGTGGGCATGTACCGAGGTCGTACGTTGCTCCCTTGAGGCTGGTATGGCATCTTCCTCTTGCACTCTCGCTCGATCTCTCGGATCTTGCTTTCAACTACTATAGCCTTGTCAACCAGCTTCTGGAAGCTCGCGTAGTCATTGTTGAGGAGCTGAACCTGGATCTCATTGTTCAACCCTCTCATGAACAGGTACTGCTTCCTTTGGTCCGAGTTGACGTCTTCGGGGGCGTACCGGAACAGTTGCGTGAACTTGTTGAGATACTCATTCACGCTTCTCTATCCTTGGCGGAGACCTTTGAACTCCTGTCTCTTGAGCATCATTACACCAGCAGGGATGTAATGAGAGCGGAAACTCTCCTTGAACTCAGTTCAAGTGATCGTCTCCGGGTCGACATGAGCGTCGCATAGGGCATCCCACCAATCAGCGGCAGCTCCCATGAGTTGGTGCGATGCAAAAAGAACCTTCTCTCGGTCATTGCACTGCACTATGACAAGCTTCTTCTCCATGGATTTCAACCAGTCGTCGGCCTCCATGGGGTCGTTAGCTTGAGCAAAGGTGGGTGGTCGAGTCCTCATGAACTCTCCCAGTCTGTTATGAGCCGGCGGTGGTGGTGGCGGTGGTGCCAGAACAGGGTTGTTGTTGTTGGCCTGTAACTGACCCAAAGTTTGGATCATGGTTTGCATAAGTTGATTCTGCATGGCCATCAACCGTTCCAGGTGGTTCTCACCAGCTCCGGGGTTAACAGGAACTTCATCATGGCCATCCACTTGGTTGTCACGGACGTTCCTCCGTTCGGCGTTTCCTCATACCATCTGTGAGAGAGAACGAAATAGAATAGAAGGTTAGAAGGTTAGATGGATCCCCCTAACTGTATGCATCAAGGTGGATTGGACTATATATATCAGCCCATATGAGGATGTGAACAAGTGCCGAGGCATCTCACACCTCTTTCTACTTATGTGTGGATATGGACAACGCTTTGAGATGTCCCACAACTCACACTAAGCACACAATCATAAACAATCATCGCAAGGGCTCATACAACTCCTAATCAAGGCTTGTTCAATGGGGGTCCTATATGGCTTAGGGTGTTGCCAATCTGTGATCCAACTATGGCCTTTCCTAGGCTTGTATCCTATGTCAAGGTAGTTTCAAATCCAATTTATGCATCCTATGGTCAGCGTGGCTTAGCTACCAATCTGTGTATGATACCAATCTGTAATCTATCTAAGCGTGTAACCTACCATCAACCTATGGCTCTGATACCGATCTGTGACGCCCTCAATTCTGTGGAAAACCACGGAACCGAGAACTGATGCCTATGTGTGCCCAGGATGTTCATCACACATATACACATCATCCACAAACTGAATTTCAGAATATATATACGACCACGAATAACAGAGTTTATTACAATGTCTCATGAGTCTTGGACTCATGCTCACAGCGGAAGTCTTAATCTAACAGCGGAAGTCTTTATTCTAATGCGGAAGCAATCTAAGCAGCAGCAGCGGCTCCATCTCTACTCCATTCCCCCACAGGCAAGGTTGAGGACAGATTACACGCCTAATGCTTCACCTGGTCTTCATAGTAATCTTCTCCTGTTGCTGATGATGAAATAATAATGCAAGTTTCAGTACAATGATGTACTCAGCAAGTGTGGGAAAATATGATATGTAGCTCACAACAAGGTAGGTATAAAAAGGCTCATTTTAGAAAGCAAAGTTATTTATGAAAACCATGATAAAACAGCAACTTATCTTTAAGCGAATGTAATCCCAATATGTATTAAAATACCAATCATACCTCCATTATGTTCATTACCTTCCATGTCCCAACTAGACATTAATTAACCTCATTCTTGCTCACGAATAGCTTCTTGTATTCGCTACCATCTCACGAATACCATCTCGTATTCGCTACCATTTCATCTCATAACAATTTCGTCTCACGCCGAGACCAAACTTGTTGCCATGACTCAACAGCCATGCAACCCATCTTATCACCCGGACTCAACAGTCCCGAAAACGAAACCAAAACTCAACCATCCAAAACCATAACAAATAACCATAGCCAATAACCAGTAAAGGTCCCAAAATGTGAATACAAAGAAACATGAGTTTGCACAAATGTTGGAGTCATGTGTATGAAAAAGGGGCTTAGTTGAAACTTTTTTCCACATATGATAACATAGGTGAGATTCTTCTAAACAAACTTAGGGCTATTGCATGGATGGACCTAATGTGGATTAAAACCACAGAAATGAAGAGCTCAAGTGCAATGGAAGGGTTTAAAAATCAGTGATGCACTAAATGTAGATTCAAACTTCAAGTGAGGGGAAGACACAATGGAAAATCAAAACTGTTTGTGTCCAAACTATTGTTTGCAGCAGCTAAAACAAGAATCAAGTGGCATATTTTGATTCCTTAGGTCCAAATTACTGGGGAGGCAAAGTTTCATTTATTTTTGAAAAGATTTGCTGCCCATTTTTCCAAAGGAATTCAAATGTGCAAAGAATTCAAATGAACATTTGAATTTGCATGGAATTTGTCCAAACTTGTCAAATGAGCTCAGTTTCCAATTTTCAAACAATTGGGTTGGATAATTGTCAAACTTTGGAGATATTTTGAGGAAAAGAGGTACTGAATTGTGGGGCCCACATGTCATAGGAATGAGTAGACTTAACCCTTAAGTCTTTTTCTCTGTTTCCTCACTCCACCGGGGTTTCACCCGCGGGCGACACTGAGCGACCGCCCCCGTCGACCGAGGCTCCACCTCCTGCTCTTCGCTCGGGCCGCTGGCAGCACGGGAGTCGGCGGTGCCTCTTACGTGATCCTCCCGCGTGACCGAGACGACCATCCGGGTTTCTTCTCCTCACGCGCGTGTTATCCAGAGAACGGAACCGAGCTCGCCGCCCCCTCTGGAAAGCCATCAGGATCCGGATAAACCGCGCCACAGCGCCTCCCCGAGCTGCACAACGACGCTGTGCCATCGTTCCGCACCTTCTGAGCGCGAGAGCTAGCCATCCGGGGTGTGTTTCGAGCGTTAAACGCCTCACCCGTGGCAAACCACAGCCAGCCGACTATCGGGCGCACGCGGGCAGCCTTCCACAAGGGTTGTCACGTCCGAGCAAGCCTGGCCATGGGAGCGCGCCATCGTGCTGCTGCTCTCCCCCAAAGCGTGGAGCAAACCATGGAGGATCGGCGGCCAATTTGGAGATTTTGTCCCGGCGACCTCAAACAGAGCATCCGGTAATCGCCGCCAAAATTCTCGCTCTCCAATCCTCTGTAGCTTGTCAAATCTTGCACACACGGGCTGGGCTAGCCGGCGATCATTTGCCCTTTTGCAACCAATGCCTGAAAACCATTGTGCACGACGTATTTCACACTTTTTCCACGGCGGTTATGGTGGGGCGGTTCGGGCTCCCGATGAGAGCTAGGTTAGGGCCATTTCCAGGCTGCTTCACCACCCGGACGATCCTCCATGGCGTCCACTGGTGCTGTAGCGCCGTTCCACCGAGGTCTGGGCAGGCTAGGATGACCGTGCGACGTTACCGAACCGGTCCAGAGCCGCCGCGCCGTGGCCAGCTAGGTTAGAGCCATCGCCGGCCGGGGAAGAGGGTTCCATCATGTTCAGCACGTGAAATAAAGCCCTAGCAGCGAGGGAGGGCTCGGGGGATGGCCGGGAGGCCGGAATCCGTCGAACTCCGGCGAGCCCGGCGGCGCGCGGGCGCGGGGGCCGGAGGTAGAAGACGACCCGGTGGGTCCTGCCTGTCAGCGATGGATTTTCAAAGTTCTGATCGGCTGTGGCGCTGGGATCACTTGTGGCCGCGCGGGAAATACCCAGTAGCCCCGTGTGGCTTGCCCCGACGCGTGACACCTGTCCCCTGGACCCACTGCCAGCATTTGAACATTTTGGAGAATTTCAGTTCTCAGTTCAAACTTTGAATAGCTACAACTTTGGGTAGGAGAATCCAAAAATTTTGAAACAAATTTCGTTGGATTCCTCTGATAGAGTACTATCCGAATATGAAACCCTTTATTTAATTCTGTAAAATTCTTTAAAGCTTTCTAGCAAAAGAATTTTAGAGGGAGTTTGGTTAATCCAAAAATCCTCAAATTTTTCCAGAATAGTCTTTAGGATATTAGTGAACACATGTAAAATTCTCAACTCATTTGGAGTTGATTTAGTTAGGTTAATTCTGATTTTAAGTTTCTGTATTCAAATGAATACAGAAACAATTTCAGAGAATTTCCAAAACTTGGAAATTCAGTTCTAGCCATTCCTTAGCTCCGAAAATGCTAGGAAAATTCATGCAAACTCTATGAGCTATAATTGAAATTGTAGTTCACTAATTTTTGCATGGACATGGGTGTGACCTCAGAATTTATTCTTCTTTGCTTAATTGCTTAGAAAATTATTCTGAACAAACTACCCAATGAAAAGTGCTAATTTTTGGTCCAGAGGATTTTCTTGTGACAAGGAACTCACATGAAAATTCTCAGCTCCATTGGAGCCTTGGATCACCCCTGTGCTTTTAACCTCTTTAGGTGATCAATATAGAAGAGGGGGAAAACCACTTAGCATTTAATCATGTGTTTAGATCCAAACATATACCACTAGCACCAGTGTCATTTTAAATTCTTAGACAGAGTTCCAGTTTTTGAAAACTTGTTATTAGGACTTGTAGCAAAGTCTTTACAATTAAACGATATGCATATTCATCACGTGTAGTATCTATGTGGAGGAGTTGAAGTCATCGGAGTAGAAATCAAGGAAGGAGGAAAGAGGTTGATCGAGCACCAAGTGGTCTTCATTAACTGCACATATATATAAGTCACCTGCAAAACAAAGGCAAGCCCCGGTTTGCATCAAATTTACAAGTTTTTATTTGTATTCACTTCATACGTCTAGCATTTTATTTATTGCATTACGTCTATATGGTATGAAACTCCAAATGCATGAACCAGAAAACCCTGGAGTTTAATGTAGGATATGTTATGTTATCAATTAATTATAACCGCTGATCTCAACAAAAGTGGATTAAAAGAGGCATTACTCGAGTAGGCAGAATCCTACTCATGAACAGGGATTTAGGGGGATCAATCGGAAGAGTTTGGAATTGATCCTCATAGTGGGGAATGGAGACCGGGCAGTGGATGGAAGGTCAAGGACGTGGTCCTGTGAGCCTAGTCTATGTATGAGTCGATTAAGGCCCGTTCTCGTGTGCGGCCCCGCTGGACAAGTTCGAGATGTGTACCGGATGCATACTGGCAATATGGGACCCAGGAAACCGATGTAACATGTTAACCTGGGTGTCGAGGCATACCTCACCGTCTGATGCCGATACTGAAAGGATAGAGAAGTCGGCTCTACGAGGGTTTGCCGAAGAGGGACTTAATCCCAGTCGGTGGGACCGGTTCGACATTTGGGTGTCGTGTGAAAGGTTGCCACGTACGACGTCAGTGACGGTTGCTGTGTGCAACGTCGAGTACGGGCGTACGTGTCGTGTCAACCGGGTGTTTTTGATTGCAATCACCGTCGCTCGCGGTAGTGAGCATACTTGTACACTGAGTCGTGACGTAGTAATAAACCGGGAAATATTTAATATGCTTCGTGGGTAATCCTCATAATGGATATGAGGAACGATCAACACTTCACTAAATTTAATTTCCACCTTGGGCTAGAAGCGTCGAGGCAAAGCGTTTCTTGTTTGATTGTGGAGTCTCGACGTTGATGGCGCAAGGTCAGTATGAGTCTAGGGTAGCTCAATAAAGTTGCTTTCAACTCGGGCAAGTGACATCGAGATGAAGCGTTTCTTGTTTGATTGTGGAGTCTCGATGTAAGTTGCGCGAGGGTTATAAAAGATGCTTAAAACTTGAAGTAAGGACTCTCCTTTAGCTCAAGTTGGTCGTTGTGCAAATTTCTATAATCAGCCCTCTATTTCCATCATATAGAGTTTCATGACTAGGGTGACGGGTCAGTCTTGCTGAGCTTCGTGCTCACAGATACTGCACAAGTTGTTTTGCAGGTAATAACTGTACGCTGTGATGTACGGGTACCTGGTGAGACTCGGAGCTCTCCGAGTGATGAACTCAGGGTAACCCCTGCCGCTGCTATTATGACAGTGTTGCTAGCGAGAAAGGTCCGTGGGCTGGACACCTTCTCGGCTGCTTAGCATAGGTATGAGACGTGAGTTGTAATAGACTACCGCTGTAATTTATTTTGAGAAGTATTTGTAAAATCAACACTTTGTAAGCGTCCTCTTGTTTTATGTAATATGATGCTTTATTATGTGTGCTGTTGGGTGCCGCATCGCATGGCACCACCCCATGCGATTCCCGGGCGAGGTGTCCCGTCCCCGTGAGTGATCGGGACGGCGGGGCCCTCACAGCGTGGTATCAGAGCCGCATTGGTAATAGCGCAAGGAATAAGGATTGTATTACGACAAAAACATAGGATACGGTGAGGAAACGGTATTAGGCCCACATAAGGATTATAGTAGTATAGTTACTTAAGGTGGCAGTACTAACATACTTGTTATAATTCTGAATTTTAATTATGTAACAACGCACCTAAGTTCAGGTAAGAATGGTAAGAAACGCCACCGAAAGCGATTCAATTTTGGTTAGCTCCCCTGACGAGGAAAGTGGTTCAGGGCTAGATCTCACAGCTTGGTGTGAGATGTTAATATGAAACTCTTGGACTCTTCATGTTCCTAAGCTCATATGAAACGCTGATCCCTAGCGTGCATTAGGCAAGTAAGTGGAGACCCCATCGCGTGGTCAGTAACGCGATAGTGTGTTCGTCTGGAAATAGCCCAGGGGGACATATGCAGCGCTTGCCATCGGCGTGCCCTGCAGGGCAGTAGGTGGTATCCGTTGGGTTGATAACATTCCAAACCGTGACAACCCGTTCATGACCTACTCGGGTTCCCCGTCGTGTGGTGTTGAAACACGATCACGTACCTTGAGACGTGACTTAACTCAAGGACGGCCGTATGACAATGATACGGGCGTTTATGTTTATGTTCAACTATAGAACTGCCTGAAATGAAACAACCCTTGAGTGCACCACTATTGAGTGTCTTCTGCAGGTACTAACCACGTACGTATCCCGTGTAGTACACGTGTGTGAGAGACCGTTTAGTGCCACTGATTATACGTATATACCGGTATAATCCGGTTTAGGATTTTCTTTTGGAGAGACAACGTAGTACCGACATCGTTCTTACGGTGCATCGACACCGTACCACACATAATAACCTCTTCCCTATGAAGAAATGATTCATGAGCTAACTTTCAACTAAAAATGGAAGTTTGAAACAAATATTAGTTACTGAACTCTTATTTTGAACTAAGATTCAAATGAGAGAGTGTCTAGGTTGTAAAGATTTCAAAAACAGAGTGCTCTGTTTCTGGCAGAAATTTTTGCTGGACTTTTACAGAGCATAACTCTGAGTAGCTTTAACCAATTAAGGTGTATGATACAGTTGTGGAAATCTTTTCAAGTGCTCTACAACTTTCTTGTAGACCTCCAGAGCAAAATCACAGATTAAGTTGGTGAAAAGTCCAGTTGAAGGCAAACTGTTCATAACCAGGACAGTAACAAAGCCTCTCTGAACCTTTCTGTTTTTAAGCCATAACTTCCTCTTGAAAAATCCCTAGGAGGCTTTTGGATACTCGTTGGAAAGATATTAAAGTTAACTTTAACTTTGATATTCGACTTGAGTTACGAAAGTGCTTTTAACTGGATCAGAATCTGATCTGTTTGAGGACCAATCAGTCGGCTTGTAAATCCTTGCTGTAGATACATCAGTCTGCGCCTAAATCATTTTGCTTACATGTTAAGATTTCATTATCAGTGTTACACTACTTTGTTTATGGAATAAATCAAGTGATAGTGTTGAACTGATAATGAACTCTTGCAATTGCAGAATGGGGCGAACTCGTTCCACGAGTGAGGTGGGTGGTTCCAGTGGTGGTCGTGGTGATAACTCTCCACAGCGGGAGCAGCGACCTCCGCAACAGCAGCCTCCACCAGGGCCTTCACCCACGGTCACAATGGCGGACATTCTGGCTGCCATGACGGGTGCAAGCGATGAGCGAACCGACTTGCTCCGCACCCTGGTGAGGAATACATCCCGCCAAGGGGGATGTCAAGACGAAGACTTGCGCCAACCTCAACTGAATTCCTATGTTGAGTTCTTGGCAACTCAACCACCGGTTTTCATTGAATCTGAGGATCCTCTGGTGGCGGATAGATGGATCCGTACCATTGAATCTAAGTTGGGGTTGCTTCAATGCACCGAACATCAGAAGGTTTTATACGCAGCGCAACAACTTCACGGGTCCGCCAGTGCATGGTGGGCAAATCAACTCGCCTCCTTACCAGATGGACATGACTGTACACGGGCAGAATTCTGGGAGGCATTTCTCGCGTATCATGTTCAGTCCGGAATAATTCAGCGGAAACTCGAAGAGTTTCTGGCCTTAAAACAAGGAGGGAGGGGTGCATACGAGCATTCGCGAGTGTTCAACAAGCTGGCGCAGTATGCGCCTCAATATGTGAACACCGAAGCACAAAAGTGTGAATGGTTCTTCCGCAGCCTCAATCCCAAGCTAAAGGAGAGACTCGTTTTAGCTGATCGAAAGAACTTCAACGAATTGATGAGTGCTGCCATCATGGTCGAAGATGCTCAGCGGGAAGTTCAGGCTGAGAAAAGAAAGAACCATATACCACCGGAGAGTAGCAGTAGTGCTCCTCAGAAATACCGGGTGGTAGACAGTACCTTGAACTGTCAGCTGATGCAGCCGGCTCAACGACCCCAGCAATATTCCGATCGTTCGTCCCAATACTCTGAATTCGGACAGCTGCGACAACGGTATGTGCAGCCACGTTATTCTGCTCCTCAAGTGTTCTTGCCGCAGCAGAATACCACTAATGTCCATGCACAGAGCAACCAGGAACCGGCTGAGAAACCATGCTTCACGTGTGGTTACTTGGGTCACCTCAGCAGAAAGTGTCCAGAAAGGATACACCACAGAGATACTACACCGGAGCAGGGTATAAATCAACCCCGTGCTCAGCTTCAAGGAACTGCACCAAAATCCGGGTGCATTTATCATACAGCTCTAGAGGATGTGCCAGATGGGGCACCCGTGCTAGCGGGAATGTTCACCCTCAATGGACTGCCCGTGTTAATATTATTTGACTCTGGAGCTACACACAATTTCATCAGCAGGTTGTTTGTGTGCAAAGCTGAGCTTTCCACCTCTACACCGAAGGATCACTACCTTATCCGCTCACCGGGTGGAAATATAGCTGCTAATGAAGTAGTGATCAAAGCACCCTTGTGCTTAGGTGGAAACTTATACCCCACAACCCTCATTGTATTAGAGGGACAGAAAATCGACGTGATTCTAGGAATGGCGTGGATGAACTACCACGGGGCTGTTCTTGATATTGGTCCACGGATTGTTAGTTTGGACTCTCCAATCTACGGTCTCCAAACGCTCATACTTGAAGCCGTGGATTCTAAAAATCCAGTGGTGTACCACAGTATGAACACGAAACTGGAGGATATTCCAGTGTTCCGTGAGTACCCAGATGTGTTTCCCGACGATCTTCCAGGGATGCCGCCTGAGAGGGATGTGATATTCAAGATCGAGTTAGCACCGGGAACCACACCAATATCTCGGAGGCCGTACAAAATGTCTCCGAAGGAATTAGCTGAACTGAAAGAACAGCTAAAAGACTTAATGGACAAAGGGTTCATCCGACCAAGCTCATCGCCATGGGGCTGTTCAGCCCTCTTTGTGAAGAAAAAGGATGAGTCACTTCGATTATGTGTGGATTATCGGCCACTGAATGCAGTGACAATCAAAAATAAATATCCGTTGCCGCGGATCGATATATTATTTGATCAGTTAGTGGGTTCCAAGGTATTCTCCAAGATGGACTTACGGTCTGGTTATCATCAGATAAAGATCAGAGCGGAGGATATACCGAAGACGTCCTTCTCGACTAGATACGGGCTCTATGAGTATCTAGTCATGTCTTTCGGGCTAACAAATGCACCCGTACATTTCATGTATCTCATGAATTCTGTATTCATGCCAGAGTTGGATCAGTTCGTCGTGGTTTTCATCGACGACATTCTCGTATACTCCAAATCGGAGGAGGAGCACACCAAACATCTCCATATTGTGCTCCAACGCCTACGAGAACATAAGCTGTATGCCAAATTCAGCAAGTGTGAATTTTGGATCAGCAAAGTACCATTCTTAGGCCACATTATTTCAGCAGAGGGTGTGGCCGTGGATCCAAGTAAAATTGAGCAAGTCTTGAAGTGGGAGTCTCCAACATCGGTTCATCAAATCCGCAGTTTTCTAGGACTAGCGGGTTATTACCGGAGATTTATTCCCAGCTTCTCGAAGGTGGCTAAACCAATGACAGAGTTGCTGAAGAAGAGCAGCAAGTATGTATGGACAGAGGCCTGTGAAGAGGCATTTCAAACTTTGAAGAAACATCTCACAACGGCACCGGTGTTAGCCCAACCGGACACAACAAAGCCATCTGATGTTTATTGTGATGCCTCAGGCATTGGACTTGGCTGCGTCTTAATGCAAGATAGACGCGTGCTCGCGTATGGGTCTCGACAACTCCGCAACCACGAGCAGCACTACCCCACTCATGACCTAGAACTTGCTGCAGTGGTCCTTGCGTTGAAGATGTGGAGGCACTACTTACTTGGAAATTTAGTGCACCTCTACACCGACCATAAGAGCCTCAAATATATATTCACTCAGAAGGATATTAATATGAGGCAGCGGAGATGGCTGGAATTAATTAAAGACTATGAGCTCGAGATCCATTACCATCCGGGCAAGGCTAATGTGGTGGCTGATGCACTCAGTCGTAAGTCCCACGTTAATAACTTGTTAGTTGTCCCGGAGGAGGAGGAGGAAGAACCAAGCTTGCGGGTGATTCCGTATGGGGCGTTGTATAATCTTGCTCTTGTGCCTACCGTTAGAGAGGAGATTGTACAAGCCAAGAAGAGAGATAGAGGGATGCGGAATATACGAGCAAGGATTAAAGAGAAAAAGATGAAATGTTTCCGGGAAGATGATCAAGGCGTGTTATGGTTTAACGACCGTATCGTGTTACCCCGGAACCTGAAGTTAAGGAAGAAGATCTTGGACGAAGCTCATATGTCCAAGTACTCGATACATCCAGGGAGTAATAAGATGTATCAAGATCTTAAAACAAAATTTTGGTGGACTCGGATGAAGCGAGAAATTGCCAAATATGTATCTGAATGTGATACGTGTCGGCGAGTCAAGGCTGACCACATAAAGAAAGCGGGAATGCTGCAACCATTAAGCGTTCCAGCATGGACTTTATTGTCGGACTGCCTCTCACGTCCAGAAAGCATGACTCCATTTGGGTGATTGTTGATCGCTTAACCAAATCAGCCCACTTCATCCCAGTGAATACGGGATTCCATACTAAACAATTGTGTGCTTGCATGGAGTCCCCAAGACCATCATATCAGACCGAGGTTCAATATTTGTTGCTCGATTCTGAGAGCAACTTCATGAATCTCTGGGAACAAAATTAATCAGAAGCTTAGCATACCATCCCCAGACTGACGGTCAAACGGAGAGGGTGAACCAAATTTTGGAAGATATGCTGAGGGCATGTGCCATAGATCATGGAAAGAACTGGGACAACCATTTGCCATTGGCAGAGTTCTCTTACAACAATGGTTACCAATCCAGTATTAAAATGGCACCATACGAAGCACTTTATGGCAGGAAGTGCCGCACACCACTCAATTGGTGTGAATCGGGCGAGAGAGTGATTTTCGGCATTGATCTTGTAAAAGATGCCGAAGAGCGGGTCCAGCTGATTCAAGAAAACCTTAGGGCCGCTCAATCTCCCCAGAAAAGCTATGCGGACCAGCGACGCCGACCCTTGTGTTTTGAGGTCGGAGATCACGTCTATCTCCGAGTATCCCCGATGAAGGGAATTCATCGATTCGGGGTCAAGGGAAAGCTAGCTCCTCGCTTTGTGGGTCCGTTCCTTATTACAGAACGGTGTGGGCCGGTAGCCTATCGTTTGGAGCTGCCGCCATCCTTATCGGGCATCCACGACATCTTCCATGTCTCACACTTGAGAAAGTGTTTGAAGAAACCGACGGACATCCTTTCGGAAGACATGGAAATATTGCAACCGAACCTCACCTACGCCGAGAAGCCCATCAGGATTATCGACGAGAAGAGCCGGATCACTCGAAATCGGGCTTTGAAATTTTACAAAGTCCTGTGGAGTAATCACACCCCGGAAGAAGCGACTTGGGAGAGTGAAGATTTCCTCCACAAGAACTATCCGGAACTTCTGTCGTAGTTATTGTAATTACCTTCCGTCTCATCTTGCTTTTGTAATCTCGGGACAAGATTCTTTTAAGGGGGGAGGATGTAAAGGTCCCAAAATGTGAATACAAAGAAACATGAGTTTGCACAAATGTTGGAGTCATGTGTATGAAAAAGGGGCTTAGTTGAAACTTTTTCCCACATATGATAACATAGGTGAGATTCTTCTAAACAAACTTAGGGCTATTGCATGGATGGACCTAATGTGGATTAAAACCACAGAAATGAAGAGCTCAAGTGCAATGGAAGGGTTTAAAAATCAGTGATGAACTAAATGTAGATTCAAACTTCAAGTGAGGGGAAGACACAATGGAAATTCAAAACTGTTTGTGTACAAACTATTATTTGCAGCAGCTAACACAAGAATCAAGTGGCATATTTGGATTCCATAGGTCCAAATTAGTGGGGAGGCAAAGTTTCATTTATTTTTGAAAAGATTTGCTGCCCATTTTTCCAAAGGGATTCAAATGTGCAAAGAATTCAAATGAACATTTGAATTTGCATGGAATTTGTCCAAACTTGTCAAATGAGCTCAGTTTCCAATTTTCAAACAATTAGGTTGGATAATTGTCAAACTTTGGAGATATTTTGAGGAAAAGAGGTACTGAATTGTGGGGCCCACATGTCATAGGAATGAGTAGACTTAACCCTTAAGTCTTTTTCTCTGTTTCCTCACTCCACCGGGGTTTCACCCGCGGGTGACACCGAGCGACCGCCCCCGTCGACCGAGGCTCCACCTCCTGCTCTTCGCTCGGGCCGCTGGCAGCATGGGAGTCGGCGGTGCCTCTTACGTGATCCTCCCGCGTGACCGAGACGACCATCCGGGTTTCTTCTCCTCACGCGCGTGTTATCTAGAGAAGGGAACCGAGCTCGCCGCCCCCTCTGGAAAGCCATCGGGAGCCGGCTAAACTGCGCCACAGCGCCTCCCCGAGCTGCACAACGACGCTGTGCCATCGTTCCGCACCTTCTGAGCTCGAGAGCTAGCCATCCGGGGTGTGTTTCGAGCGTTAAACGCCTCACCCGTGGCAAACCACAGCCAGCCGACGATCGGGCGCACGCGGGCAGCCTTCCACAAGGGTTGTCACGTCCGAGCAAGCCTGGCGACGGGAGCGCGCCATCGTGCTGCTGCTCTCCCCCAAAGCGTGGAGCAAACCGTGGAGGATCGGCGGCCAATTTGGAGATTTTGTTCCGGCGACCTCAAACAGAGCATCCGGTAATCGCCGCCAAAATTCTCGCTCTCCAATCCTCTGTAGCTTGTCAAATCTTGCACACACGAGCTGGGCTAGCCGGCGATCATTTGCCCTTTTGCAACCAATGCCTGAAAACCATTGTGCACGACGTATTTCACACTTTTTCCACGGCGGTTATGGTGGGGCGGTTCGGGCTCCCGATGAGAGCTAGGTTAGGGCCATTTCCAGGCTGCTTCACCACCCGGACGATCATCCATGGCGTCCACTGGTGCTGTAGCGCCGTTCCACCGAGGTCTGGGCAGGCTAGGATGACCGGGCGACGTTACCGAACCGGTCTAGAGCCGCCGCACCGTGGCCAGCTAGGTTAGAGCCATCGCCGGCCGGGGAAGAGGGTTCCATCATGTTCAGCACGTGAAATAAGGACCTAGCGGTGAGGGAGGGCTCGGGGGATGGCCGGGAGGCCGGAATCCGTCGAACTCCGGTGAGCCCGGCGGCGCGCGGGCGCGGGGGCCGGAGGTAGAAGACGACCCGGCGGGTCCCGCCTGTCAGCAACGGATTTTCAAAGTTCTGATCGGCTGTGGCGCTGGGATCGCTTGTGGCCGCGCGGGAAATACCCAGTAGCCCCGTGTGGCTTGCCCCGACGCGTGACACCTGTCCCCTGGACCCACTGCCAGCATTTGAACATTTTGGAGAATTTCAGTTCTCAGTTCAAACTTTGAATAGCTACAACTTTGGGTAGGAGAATCCAAAAATTTTGAAACAAATTTCGTTGGATTCCTCTGATAGAGTACTATCCGAATATGAAACCCAATTTGTATGAAACCCTTTATTTAATTCTGTAAAATTCTTTAAAGCTTTCTAGCAAAAGAATTTTAGAGGGAGTTTGGTTAATCCAAAAATCCTCAAATTTTTCCAGAATAGTCTTTAGGGTATTAGTGAACACCTGTAAAATTATCAACTCATTTGGAGTTGATTTAGTTAGGTTAATTCTGATTTTAAGTTTCTGTATTCAAATGAATACAGAAACAATTTCAGAGAATTTCCAAAACTTGGAAATTCAGTTCTAGCCATTCCTTAGCTCCAAAAATGCTAAAATTCATGCAAACTCTATGAGCTATAATTGAAATTGTAGTTCACTAATTTTTGCATGGACATGGGTGTGACCTCAGAATTTATTCTTCTTTGCTTAATTGCTTAGAAAATTATTCTGAACAAACTACCCAATGAAAAGTGCTAATTTTTGGTCCAGAGGATTTTCTTGTGACAAGGAACTCACATGAAAATTCTCAGCACCATCGGAGCCTTGGATCACCCCTGTGCTTTTAACCTCTTTAGGTGATCAATATAGAAGAGGGGGAAAACCACTTAGCATTTAATCATGTGTTTAGATCTAAACATATACCACTAGCACCAGTGTCATTTTAAATTCTTAGACAGAGTTCCAGTTTTTGATTATAATGGAGATAAGGAACGATCAACACTTCACTAAATTTAATTTCCACCTTGGGCTAGAAGCGTCGAGGCAAAGCGTTTCTTGTTTGATTGTGGAGTCTCGACGTTGATGGCGCAAGGTCAGTATGAGTCTAGGGTAGCTCACTAAAGTTGCTTTCACCTCGGGCAAGTGACATCGAGATGAAGCGTTTCTTGTTTGATTGTGGAGTCTTGATGTAAGTTGCGCGAGGGTTATAAAAGTTGCTTAAAACTTGAAGTAAGGACTCCCCTTTAGCTCAAGTTGGTCGTTGTGCAAATTTCTATAATCAGCCCTCTATTTCCATCATATAGAGTTTCATGACTAGGGTGACGGGTCGGTCTTGCTGAGCTTCGTGCTCACATATACTGCACAAGTTGTTTTGCAGGTAATAACTGTACGCTGTGATGTACGGGTACCTGGTGAGACTCGGAGCTCTCCGAGTGATGAACTCAGGGTAACCCCTGCCGCTGCTATTATGACAGTGTTGCTAGCGAGAAGGGTCCGCGGGCTGGACACCTTCTTGGCTGCTTAGCATAGGTATGAGACGTGAGTTGTAATAGACTTCCGCTGTAATTTATTTTGAGAAGTATTTGTAAAATCAACAGTTTGTAAGCGTCCTCTTGTTTTATGTAATATGATGCTTTATTATGTGTGCTGTTGGGTGCCGCATCGCACGGCACCACCCAATGCGATTCCCGGGGCGAGGTGTCCCGTCCCCGTGAGTGATCGGGACAGCGGGGCCCTCACATAACCATCCCAACTAATCATGGAAGTTGGCCAGGCGCTCGTGACCGTAAGCTCGGCTATCATGATAGTTTTAGACTCTACAGAGGTTGTACCACTTTACCCACAAGTTTGTGATTTCGTCACCCATCGGCGACTGCAGAACCTCCATTATACCAGTACAAAACCGTTGGTGTATGGCCAGGAGATCACAAAATAGCCTTTACAAAGGGGCTACTAGATGTATGGACTCACTAAGGTTTCACCGGCAGGCTAGAATCTCCAATTCTCCTACCCACGGGCCACCTCTTGTGCCATGCAGTTCCCAGGGCAGTCCTCACTCGACTCCCATTCCCCGCGCCTTCCACGGTCCATAACAATCTAGTAACTTACCTAATTACTCAGCTAAGCCGCACCCATACTTGGTCTCGTGGTGGCACTGTTATCCTGGCATGTGCTCGCATGAACCGGTCCTTAGATCTACGGCAAGTAACCACCATCTCAGGCTACCTCATGCACAAACCCAGGCTTGCCTAGATCTCCCTCCGATCCATGTTTATTAACAACATTAGTTTCTCATTACCATTACGAGTGTAGTTAGCTAGACACATCTATCTCGCTTCCTAATCCCATGGACTCAGCGAAGCTAGACACATCTATCTCGCTTCCTAATCCCATGGACTCAGCGAAGCATAAAAGAAAAAACCATACCCGACTCATAAACTTCCCAGGCGACAAGGGTGGTTTAACCAAAACTAGTAAACTCCTATAAAAGGGTTTCCTATCATGATTGACTCAGCACACACACACCTTTTTGCAAAACAAAACAGTTTCCCAAAAACATAGGATCAATATGGTCAAGGGGCTCTTGCCTTGTTCTGGTGGTTCCTGTTGCTCAAAATTTTGTTGTTGTAGCCAATCGTAGGTAGCTCCCTGAGCTTGTCCTTCTATACACGATCACTCATATACAAGATTCACAGCAATCAATATCATGCATAAAGTCTACTTTAAGATGTAATGATGTATATGCATGTTAATCCTATGGTGCAGTTTTTATTAGGTCGGTTTGTACGTGTTCTAGCATGGATTGCAGGGTTTTACGATGAACAGAGGTGTTCGGATCAAATGTGGACGTGGCGATGATCTTGTCTTTAGATCTAGATCAAACCGATCAACAAGTGATCTGTCCACGAAAAAGTTTCTGTTCGAAAGGAATCGAAGAACAGATGCAAAGAAAACGCGATTATGTCATAAGGTGGTATTGGAGACCTACCTTATGTTCTTCTTAGTCTCGGGGTCCTTCTCTTATCAGACAGATCATTGGGCTCTCTTCCGGCGATTTCTCTCGACCAAACTCCGGCGAAGGGTTTATTCGGCGAGCTGGGGGCTAGGGCTCTAAGTCGTTGGCTCAGGAGTTCGAAAAGAAGTTCGTGGTTTCGGCCAAAGGTTTTGGGTTCTATTTATAATCGAGAGGAAAGAGTTCTAATCTAATTGTATTTCGAATAAGAGTCCTATTCAACTTTGTCGTTGAATCTTAACAACTTATTTTTAGTTGATTTGGTGCGGTAACAATTGTGGGCTTCATGTCGGTTTCCTCCCGTACCGGTATTCCCACCTACAGAAGCAAAAACCGCTCCAGAATTCGTTACCTCCGCGGTGATGAGCTCCGGAAGCTCCATGTGTCCACCGGGGCCTGGTCTCCCTCTCTCCGCAGAGACGAGCTCCGGTTGTGCCGCGTGTCAAGCGAGCGAGACCTCCCTCTCCTTTGGAGGTGAGCTCCGTGTGCGCCACGTATACTGGCGGTCGGGACCTCCTCTCTATTCGGAGGTGGCTCCGCGCACGCCACGTGTCAGTGCCGGACCTTCCCTCTCTCCGGAGGTGGCTCTGGGTGTGCCACGTATGCTAACAGCGCCAGACTTCATTTCTTCTCAGGGACGAGCTCCGAGGTTGACACGTGTCCAACAGTGACGGACCTCCCGGAGATAAGCTCCAGTGGCGATACGTGTCCAATAGAATCGGACCTCTCGGAGGTGAGCTCCGAGATCGACACATATCCCGCGCAACTGGTCCTCTGATTTCCGCGGTGGCTAGCTCCGAAGGTGACACGTGTCCTGCGGGACTTCCTTCGCTTCTCTGCAGAGGCTAGCTCCAGGGGCAACACGTGTCCCACAGGGTCGGACCTCTCCCCCTTTCCCGAGATGAGCCCCGAGCCTGCCACGTAGCCTGTTTAGCGGCGGAACCCTCCCCATTTGCGGAGATGATCTCCGAACACGCCACGTGGCCAGCGAGCTGCGGGAGTTATCTTCGGCGCTCTCTGTACACTGGAATTTGCTTCTTTTGGCTAACTTCTTCGATTCTTTCTCGGTTTCAACTTATTTTAAAATGTTATCTCTACATGAAACATGAATACTCGCAGAAACCAAAAAATGAGGGTGTCACAACAAGATAGTCGATGATCGATCTATCATGGAACAGGCTCATGAGATCTAGCTTCTGGTGGGGGAACTTGCACATTTTGATACTGTCTTGCTTGACAAGTTCATGGTTGGTGGAATTATTTCCAAATTGCCTCCATCTTGGAGAAGTTTTTTCACGAGTCTTAAACACAAGAAAGAGGTTATGACTGTTGAAAGTCTGATCTCAACTCTTGATATTAAGGAAAAGGCAAGATCCAAGAATGTGCCTCCTTTTGTTCCGCGAGAAGTAGCTCCCTCTAATGCCAATGTGGTTGAAGGTAAATTGGGTGGTGGCAATAAGAACAACAAGAACTGGAAAGGAAAGGCCAAACAAAACACTAGCTTTAAGAAGAAGAAGAAAGAAGACCAGACTTGCTTTGTGTGCAGCGAGCTTGGTCACATAGCCAGGAAATGCCGCGATAGAAAAAGGCAAGAAACGTGGTGGTCAGAAATTTGTGCATGTCACTATTAGCGAGGCTGGAGCAACGTCTGGATCAGGGTATGTTCCAGAAGTTTTTCTAGCATGTCATTCTACCGATTGGTGGTTAGACACAGAAGCAATGTGCATGTTTGTTCTGACTATAATTTATTTTCTTCTTATTAGGATACCGACAGTTGCTCCGTCTTGATGGGAAATGGGTCTAGGACTGTTGTACATGGAATTGGAAGAGTCAATCTGAAGTTGACCTCCAAAAATACTCTCTCTTTGAAGAATGTGTAGTACGTCCTTGGAATAAATATGAACCTGGTCAGTGGTTCTCTTTTATGTTGTGATGGCTATAAGTTAGTGTTTGAGTTGAACAAATTTATTGTTTCGAAGTCTGGTTTATTTATCGGAAAAGGCTATGATAGCAAAGGTCTGTTCCGCCTTTCAGTTGTTGAAGATTGTAATAATCTTGTGAACCCAGTTGCTTGTTCTACTTCTGAATGCAATGGAAGAGAGACTACTGTTTGGCACTCTCGACTTGGTCACATTAATTATGATCCCATCATTAGATTGTCCAAACTTAATTTGATTCCGGAAATTCCTATTGAAAGAAGATCTAAGTGTCATGCGTGTGTGCAAGCTAAGCAGTCAGGTAAACCTTCTAAAAGTGTGGAAGAGAAGAGCTTGTTCCCACTAGATCTTATTCACTAAGATTTGTGTGAAATGAATGGAATTTTGACTAGAGTAGGGAAGAAATATTTTTTTATCTTTTATTGATGACGCTACAAGATAATGTCAACTCTATTTTATTAAAATGAAAGATGAGGCACTAGATCGTTTTAAAATCTATAAGGCTGAGGTAGGACACCAACTAGAAAGGAAAATCAAATGTGTTATATCCGATAGAGGAGGAGAGTATCTTTCTAATGCTTTCGGTGAATATTGTGTGGAACATGGAATTATCCATGAGACAATGGCTCCCTACTCACCCCAATCTAATGGGGTGGCTGAGCGAAAAACTGAACACTTATGGACTTGGTAATGCCATGTTGCACAGTTTGGGTTTATCCAACTCATGGTGGGGGGGGAGCCATTTTGACCGCATGTTTTGTGCTGAATCGAGTTTCATCATCCAAGGGTGAAATAACCCCATATGAAGGATGTAAAGGAAGAAAGCCTGCTCTTGGTTTCTTAAGTGCATGGGGCTGTTTGGCCAAAGTTAATGTGCCTGCATGTAAGAAACAAAAATTAGGACAAAAAACCGTAGACTGTGTCTTTCTAGTATACGCACAACACAGTGCCGCCTATATATTTTTAGTTATTAAATCCGAGATTCCTGATGTGCATGTTAACACCGTGACTGAATCTCGTGATGCCACATTTTTTGAGGATATTTTTCCAATGAAGGATAGAGTTGCAGGTTGTAGCGAGGCATCTACTAGGTTTACTCCTGATCCTTCTCCATTATTCGTATCTTGTTCTTACACTGAAAAACCTATTGAGGATTAACAGTAGAAATATTGTTCCTCGAAGGAGCAAGAGACAAAGGATTGAAAAATCCTTTGTGATGATTTTACTGTCTACCTTATTGATGATACACTCAAAACACTTTCAGAGGCATATGCATCGCTAGATGCAGAGAGCTGGAAGGAGGCAGTACATATTGAAATGGAGTCCATTTTAACAAATAGAACTTGGGAAATATGTGACTGTCCAGTTGGGTGTAAACCTATTGGGTGTAAGTGGATATTTAAAAAGAAACTCAAACCAGATGGTACAGTCGATAAATATAAGGCTAGACTTGTAGCCAAGGGGTTTACCCAAAAGGAAGGCAAGGATTTTTTTCGATATATATTCACCTGTTGCTAGGCTAACCACAATTCGTGTGCTTGTTGCACTTGCTGCGTGTCATGATCTCCTCATCCATCAAATGGATGTGAAGACGGCTTTCCTGTGGGGACCACCCCGTGGTTCACCCACTCCAAGATCGCATAGGGTGGTGCCGTGTGATGCGGCACCCAACAGCACACACGAAAAGATTAGAGAACAACATACAAACTTTTATTTGATATAAAGCAGCGGAAGTCTTTTACAAAATATAACTATACAGCGGAAGTAATGTACATTAGTAGTCTCTCATCCTAACTATGCAAAAGTGCAGCCGTCCAGCCCGGGGACGCTACACGCTAGCAGCATGGAACCGGAGAAATCACGGCGACGTGCAGGGCTCCATCTCGGCCGTGTACCCTGACGGGGGCATCGCCTCGTCCTCGGAACCCTCCTCATAGATCTCACCTGCATACAGCTCAAATATTGCAACCGTGAGCACAATGGCTCAGCAAGGCTTAACCGTCTAGCCTAGGCACGGAACTCTACATGCAGGGATGTGTAAAATAGGAGAATGGACTTTGCAACAAATACACGCCTATAAGTTGATCCTTACTTCCAGTTTTATAGCAGCAAATTCATGTGCCTTAGGCAGCCCTCACATCGGAAGTCCACAATCAAACAAGAAACGCTTTCCCCAGATGTGGTGATGCCCAAAGCGGAAAGTAAACTTAATTAGCTCTACGTCTACAGCAAACATGGTTTCCAAAACATTAATATATCATCACAGCATATTATCATTCAACTGGCTTACTTCACTTCTTACTACGTCACGAAACAGTGAACAAGCGGTACTCAAATAACCGCTAGGGACAGTGATTGCAATCAGGATACACCCAGACAACACATTGCATACACCCACTTTCAGAAGTGTGATTCCACACCCCTTCCTACTCTGTTGTATGCAACCACCTTTCGAAGGCAACCCAAACACCGAACCGGTCCATCCGTAACGGGCAGGAGGTCCCCGCGTGGAGCGTGACTGTGCCCACAGGCAGATTTACACCTTTCTACCCTCAACCCACTCCTATTTACGGTTGGGTAAGCCTCGGCACCCAGGTTAACCATTTACATCGGTTTCCTGCTTATGTCAGTATGCCATCCGGTACTGTTCGATACTTGTTCAGCAGGCCCGCACACGACTCGGTCCTCAATCGACACCAACAGGGTTACGCACGTGAGACCTCCGCTCACTGCTTCCTATCCCCCCTGCTGGGTCTCATTTTCACCACTCTTAAGCCATTTTCTATTCTGACCAAACCGTGTGATAAACCTTACCTCGCGAGTAGATTCCAACTACTCGACTTCTACCGAGGTCCTAAGCATATTAGCGGGGCCTTGTCTACTCGTCGGCTATGTAAGCTACCCAACCCTTCATAGGATTTAAAAGGTTATGCAAGTGGGGTTTCAATCACCTTAACTCTAATGCAAACATTCACCCTAGACATAAGTGATACAAATAAAGAATTTTGTAAAAGGTACTTAAGTGCAAACCGGGGCTTGCCACGTTGCGAGTTAAAGGGGAAGTCAGCTTCTGGTGGGAGGACGTCCAAAGGCTCCGGTGCGTCCTCAACTTTGGCCACTATTATAAAATGTAACAAAATCTATGTATAAGTAAATGATTTATGAGAATTGGACTTCTATTCATAGATATTGCTATTTAGAATCCTTAATTGGCTTTGGGATTTTTACAGTGGATACTAGACTCTCTAAGGATGATTTGAGCCAAATTTGGAGACATGTCATTGCACAATGTGGTCTCTAAAATTCCAACAAGCACAAGGCTTCTCTGAATCTTGAGCCCAAATCAGGAGCTTTGACATAGCTAATAGTGGAAGATTGATTAGGGTAAGTCTCCATGGTTCTAACAAAATTTGTTTCACCATTTTTGGAGCTACCAACAGAGAGATATGAATTTTTGAAGTTGGACAGGAGTTCTGAAAAGTTTCTGTTTAAATTTGAATTTCCAAATAAAGGCTGAACTTGGGAAGGCGGTTTAGCCTAGCAAATGAACTCCAATGAAGCCCAAATTTTTACTGGAGATCAGTAACTATGGAAAGGACTAGATGCCCAAATTTGGGAATATTTCATAAAGAATTGCTCCTGTAATAAATCTCCAAAAGATTTACTATAAACCATTCTACAGAAATTCCTGGGCATTTTCATAGCCTAAAATTGGTTTCTATGTGAAGTACTCCTCATGAGGATTCCAACAAAATTGGTCTCACTCTTTTTGGAGTTTTCTACACAAAGTTATGAGCTTGGAAAGATAAGCTAATTTCCTGGAATTATTACTCTAATAGAAACTTCAAATAATTGAGCTGGGCCCACTGTTTTAAATCGGACCAGTGAGATTTTGGCAACACCGGGGGCTACGGTGTTTAACCCATGCAGCCACAGCAGATCCCGAGCCACAAATCGATCCGGCGCCTACCCGGTGCCACTGACAGGTGGGGCAGGCCCCCACCTTCTTCTATCTCGCGCCCGGCCGGTCTCCTCACAGGAGAAGCGGCTGTGCCTCGCCGGAACGGCTATCCCGTGCCTTAGACGGCTCAATTCTCGCCGCCTGTGCCTAAAACCCGACGAAGAACACTCTGGTGAGCTTGGTGGCGGCCCTAAAATGGCCGGAAATATCTCCCCGACGGTGGCAGCGGCAAACCTCACCCCGGCGCCGTCGTTCTCGCGTAGCAGGCGAGTATTCCGGTTGGGGAGAGCACCGCAAGCATCAGGGTGATGTGAGGAGCACGTTCTTGCACACAAAAGTGGGTGAAAACTCGTGCAAGGTTGTCACACCCGGTTTGTCCCAAAGAACGACCGGGTGAATATCACATGTATGCCAGGATCATTTTCTCATACATGTGATGACAAATAGTGAAGCATCATTTATTACAACCAGGTGTCGAATATAAATATGTCTTACAACGCATACATCTCGATGGACGATAATAAGTTCATAACATGTAAATAAAATAGCAGCGGAATATTATTCTTGTGGGCTCCGTCACAGGCGTTGCCCGGGAGACTCCATGAACCTAGAATCCTTCTTCGGGTCCGAAGTCTTAGTCATTGAACACCACATCATCCCCTTGACCTGAGCAGCAATTTAAACCAACGAATATGCAAGTTTGAGTACCGTGGGTACTCAGCAAGTGTGGGAAAGATTATGTCATGCATGGCTAGAGCAAGGAGA
Source organism: Neostapfia colusana (assembly GCA_030760725.1). NCBI lineage: Eukaryota > Viridiplantae > Streptophyta > Magnoliopsida > Poales > Poaceae > Neostapfia > Neostapfia colusana. The sequence continues at coordinate 38,566,932 of JASWHV010000016.1, forward strand.
GGTTGAACTCATGGTTAAAGCAGTACGCAATTAATACCGATCACCTTAGCTTATTAAGCACCTACATTACATCATAGGTGAAATGGTCCCAATCTCCCAACCCATCATCAAATAAACATAACATCATTTCCAATGTTAAGCTCCCCGCTTAACATCCACAACTTCCAAAGTCATCATCCTCTAATCATGAATAAGTCCAAGCCGCTCTTGACCGTGAGCACGGCTGTCATGACAGTTTTGACTCTGCAGAGTTTGCACCACTGTACCCACATGTAGTGATTTCATCCCCCTTTGCTGGGTGGACTAAAAGAACCTCCATTATACCAGTGGCCACGAACCACATTCACACTTCCCAGGTGTGTAGCTAGGAGATCACTACGAAGCCTTTACAAAGGGATTCCCGACGAGCGTGGGCCCACTGAGGTTTCACCCCTAACAGCATACAAGAGGCTCCAACCCCGCTACAGTGGCCCCCTCTTGAGCCTTGCGGTTCATATGGTAGTCCAGCTGACACCTATTCCCCGCACCATCCAACACACCCATACTACGCCGGGGATACACCTAATTCATTGGCCAAGCTGCCCCATCTCAGCATGTGGTTGGCACGGTAAAGCCAGGTTACATGCTCCATGAACTGATCCTTAGGATCCACACAAGTACTAAACACAAACCCGAGTCTCGTAAACCCAGCGCCAACCAAATCATCCAACTTGCCTCGATCCCTACCTCTACATAACTCAATATATCTCATTCAAGAGTAAGGTAAACAAATTGATGATCCCATATCCCACTTATCCCATTCTAAGCATGGCTAACCATAAGTAATATGAATGAATGACATGATAAAATAAATCCCAACCCAAGCTACAAGGAAACAAGGTAATGCAATTCTAGGGAAACTTCCAAGCATGGGTTTATTTCAATTGACAATGCAAATAATTCTATCTACACATCCTAGCATAGGATCAAAGTGGTCAAGGACACTTGCCTTCTTCCTGCTGCTCTGGGAATGGAAAGTCTTGGTCTTGGAAGGGGAGAACTTGCTCTGGGGCAGGTTCTACTCATGCCAATACACATAGCAAAAGAAAACACAATCCATAAGACATAGTTCACACTTTCACTTCATACAAACCACACATACATACCTATGGAAGTCATTCACATTTCTAAGTGTTGTGGTTACTCTACATATGTTCATTTTTGGCCTACATTCACCTTTAAACATATGTATATTATTTCTAACTTCTATGTTCAGATTTCTATTTGCATATGAAGTTCCAATTTGAACAAATTCTTTATATTCAATTATTACACTTCTTAGCCACAAAGTTTGTATTAGAGGTATTTTCCTATTCCAAATAGGTTTTCAGATCTTCTACCAAATCCTAAGCTGAAGTTTTAAAATTTGGAGACTTCATTTATCATTTTCTAATTATGCATACCTATTTCCCTATATTTTTCAGATTTATCTTCTATGTCTAAAAGTGAGTTTTAATATTAAATAGTAGGACATATCTTCTAAACAGAATAGGTTCTGACCTAAAATATATTTTTAAACTTCTCCTCTGATGTGAGCTAATTTAAATTTATTTTATCAGTTTTCAGAATTACTTCCTAGCCTAAAAAGGTATTTCTAGAACTAATAAATATGAACAACAATTAGACAGATTCATTTCAACCAAAAATCTATTTTTAGTTCATTCTAAAGTTTTCCATGTGCTAGGAGAGTTTAAATTTGAACTTGTACATATGTTTGCCTTACCTTGCAAATTTAAATCCTAGTCACATATTCAAATTTCTGAATTTAATATCAGATAGGGTCAAAAAGGTAAATCCTCCCTACTACAGGGTCTAATTTATTATTTTACAAATTTCCAGGGGTCTTACTACACATAACAGAGGGGTTTTGCTAATTTTTATTAAGTCCATGGGCTAAAACTAGTTTTTAAATGAATTTACACGAATTTCTGAAGGTCCAGGGGCTAGATCAGAAGTTTCCGGGGCTAGCTCGTGTTTTCCGAGATCCCCAGGGGGTAGCGCATAAGAATCCCAGCCTTTATAATGTGGGGCCGACATGGACCGTCTGATTTAAAACAGACGGCTGAGATTATAACGCGAAGCGATACGGGTTATATATAATAGGAACCGCACGATTTAAAATGGACGGGCCTCAGGGGGCCACGTCGCCCTGGCCGTGCGCGGGCGGCGCTGCCCAGCGGCGCGCGACGGTGGGAGGCGGCGATCTCGCCGGAGATCTTCGGATTTTTGTCTATACCTCCTAAAATATGGATTTCATGGCACAGAACGGTAGAGGGGAGGTCGGGGATCTCACCTTGGGGTTTTTCTTGAGCCTGGAGGTCCTGGAAGGCGGTCAGCGGCGAGGTCCGAGATGAAATAGCGGCGGTTCTTGCCGGAGCTGCGTCTAGGGTGCAAAACACCAAGTTTTCTGCACCTGCGTGACTCCCCGGAGGAGGTGGAACATGATCGGCATGTTAGATCAGAAAACCCGAGCAAGGATCGAGAGAAAGCGGTGATCGGAGCTTCGGTTCTCACTGGAGAGAAAATTGGAGTGCGCCGGGGAATTCGGCGAGTTTCTGTGCGGGGATTTCACGAGGGGAGGCGGCGGAGGATCGACTTGGTTAAATAGCAGCATCCGGGGCCAGAGATCGGGCTGTTCACGCGGTTTTTCAGAGGTTGTTTGGATTCGGGGGAGAGGAGAGTCCCGGGGTCGGCCGAGCGCGCGAGGTGGGGGATGACATGCGGGCCCCACGTGTCAGTGAGAGGGAGAGAGGGGCGCGGGTTTGGGGCTGGCGCGGGGAGAGTGGGCCGGCTGGTGGGTTTCGGCCCACTGGCCGGTGGGGTTTTTCTTTTTCTTTTTCTTTTTCCATTTCTTTTTTGTTTTGGTTTGAATTTAAGTTCCAATTTGAATTTGAATTTCTGCACCACATGCAATACGTCCAAAAATTTTTAAATTCCCCTCTTAACAGAATTTTGGGGTGTTACAGCTCTACCCCCCTTAAAAGAAATCTCGTCCTCGAGATTGGTGGTTCTAAGAAAACAATTCCGGAAACTGTGCCTTAAGCTCGTCTTCTCGCTCTCATGTGGCTTCCTCTTCCGAGTGATGCTTCCACTGCACCTTGCACATCCGGATTCTTTTATTTCTTGTGAGGCGTTCCATTGTCTCCAAAACCTTGACCGGTTGCTCGGCATAAGACAGATCCTCTCCTACGTCAACCTCATTCATGGGTAACATCTCTTCAGGCGTCCTCAGACATTTCTTGAGCTGTAACACATGGAATACATCGTGCACATCCGATAAGCGAGCCGGTAGTTCTAGTTGATATGCCACTTCGCCTTTCCTTTCCAGAACGTTAAAGGGTCTGATGTATCGAGGTGATAACTTCCCTTTCACCTTGAACCGACGAAGTCCTCGGATAGGTGACACCGTGAGATAAACATAGTCTCCCACATTGAAAATAAGCTCTCTTCTCCGCACATCGGCATAACTCTTTTGTCGGGTCTGTGCTATCCTCAGGTTGTTGTGAATTTCCCTCACTTTCGCCTCGACTTCTTGTATGGTTATGAACTCTACTCTGGTGCCACTAGGGTGAGTTAGTTCTACCGTTCTTGTTGAACAATGGATGATTCCTTTATGTTTGGTCATCCAATCCATACCCAAAATAATATCTATCCCTGGTGAATCTATTACTATGAGGTTTGCAGTAAATACCACCCCATTAATGTCTAGATTCACCTTGGGACACACTTGTCTTGTCCTTATTTCTCCCCCTGGAGAGTTTACTGCTAGCATATGGTTCATTTGTGTTGTTGCTAGATCATGCTTCTTAACAAACCCTTGGGCAATGAACGAGTGGGTAGCACCAGAATCGAACAACAGGGATGCAATGTGTAAATTGGCAGGAAACTTACCAACTACCATGTCGGGTGCCTCTTGCGCCTCCTCCATGGTCACATGGTTCACCCGTCCTCGCATCACATTCTTCTGTTGCAGCTGCACGGGCTTCTTCTTTGGGCACTTATGTGCGTAGTGCCCTACTTCACCACAGTTGAAGCATTGCACCCCAACCTTAGGTGCCTGGCCTTTGTTATCTTGGGGTTGGTTCGGTGGTCCTTGTACTGCTGGTCGAGGTTGATATGTGGGGCGATGCTGCTGTACAAACTGACGTTGTTGCTGTGCTGGTGCTGACGGAGGCCTGAAATTTGGGTTGTACCCTCTCGGTGCTTAGTAGGGTACCACAGCACGGCTCGTCTGCCCTGCGGGTGGCTGCATCAGTCGTGGGCGTGTGTTGCTACCCGAGGCTAGGTGTGACCATCCCGCCATCCTCTTGTTTTCATTTTCCAAGGCTTTCAGCTTCCTCTCCACAACAAATGCTCTGTCCACCATTTTTTGGAAGCTCTCATACTCGTTGGAGGACATTGCACACTGCATTTTCGCTGTAAGTCCTTCCACAAAGCAGTCCTGTTTCTGCTCATCAGTATCGATTTCCTGTGATGCATAACGGGATAGTTGGGTGAATTTAGTGAGGTATTCCCTCACAGTCATGTTTCCTTGCTGCAGCCCCAAGAACTCCTTTCTCTTGTTTTTGAGTTCACCCCTGGGTATGTAAATGGTTGCGGAAACTACGCTTGAACTCTTCCCAAGTGATGTTCTCAGGGTCATGATGGGCGGCCACGTAAGCGGTCCACCAATCAGCAGCAGGTCCATGCAATTGGTGAGAGGCAAACAGCACCCTCTCATACCCTTGGAATTGTATGATTCTCATCTTGTTCTCAATGGTCTTTAGCCAATCATCTGTCTCTAGAGGTTCAGCAGTACTTGCAAACTTTGGAGGTTGAGTCCCTAGAAACTCACTGAACCTTGGCTGGTGTGGTGCAGCTTGTGGAGGTGGAACTTGGTGCAAGTTGGCCACCACTTGAGTTAGGCTCTGGATGAGCTGATTCTGATTTTCAAGCATTTGGTGGATGGGATCAACTCCTTCACGACGACCACCCCTGTCTTGTCCTCCAGAAAGATGAGGGTTGTCGGCCTCATCGTTGTTGTTGGCGGGGTTGGCACCATGACCCTTTCCTCTTCCGGCCATCTATCATGATCAACCAAATGTTAATTTAAAGTGTTTCGTATTAAACTCCCAATTTGCTTGTTTAAACTTTAAACTCATAGGGTCTTATTATATTAACATTTTCTGAGGGTTTCACGTCTTACGCAAAAATAAATGCACTCTTGATTCATAGGGGTTCACACATCAAAGCAAAACAACCTGAAGACGAGGTTGTGGACAAATGCCCATGGCTCCCACAACTCACGTCACACACCAAACATTAACACACCATTAACTAAGGTATTGACTCGCCTACTCGATGACCTGCTGAACTATGGGAAAGGACTCTACACGACTCGTATCACTGAGCTGGCTCCTCGGGATCTTCCTCATTATTGTGGCTGCCCTCTGACACCGCTTTGGGTGGGGAAGCTGCTGGTGGAGAAGTGTGGCGACGCCTGCTCGCCCGGCGATCTAGGGAGTCAGGAGTCCATGTGTCATTCACGGTGACACATAGTTCATTCCCATATCCTCTTTCTCTCGCCCTCAAGCTGGCTCGAAGCAATGCCTCAGTCTCCTTCAGGGTGTCACGAACATCCTGAACCTCCTGCTGGCACTCCTGCAGTCGAGTGCTGAGCATAGCAGCATCCTCCAAGCACAGGTCCATGAGCTCATGGGAAGTCCCCTGATGCACTGGCGGGTACTTGTATTCCGCGGTACCACTCTCACGCTGGAGGACATACATGTACTCAGTCCTGTCCAAGTGACGACGGTAGATGTAACTTTGGCAGGTGATGGCCTCCCAGGTGACATCCTTCTCGGCATCGACCTGTGTCGCTCGACAAGCTGGAGAGCGGTGGATCTTGAGCAGCTGGTTTTCATGGATAATCCTCATTTCTGAACTCCATTCTTCCCACTTCTCACGGATGGTCCGGGTGGAGCTGTAGTGTATGATTAGCTTGCCCGTGTCGCCGGCAGCATGGAGCATACACCGTAGATGGCGCAACAAGCCTCCTACTGCCAATCCGTAGGAGTGGTACGTTACCGGACGATTCCCCTCTCTTAGGGCAAGGGCAACTACAGGAACTCTCCCTCAGGTGGACTTGTGGGCGGTGCGGATCATGCGAACCATCTAAAACATAAAGCATTTAAAATCAAGTTAGATAAGAAAAAAAATCGTGTTTTGAATAGAGTTGGGGCAAGGTGAAAAAAGTGACACATTAAATAACACTTTTCGACCCACACCTTTGTAAAATAGTTTTTTAGAAAATAGGGTCCTTAAATACGTCCATTTCTACCTAGGTCCACGTTCCTACAGGCAACCTTGGCTCTGATACCACTTCTGTCACACCCGGTTTGTCCCAAAGAACAACCGAGTGAATATCACATGTATGCCCGGATCATTTTCTCATACATGTGATGACAAATAGTGAAGCATCATTTATTACAAGCCACATCATCCCCTTGACCTGAGCAGCAATTTAAACCAACGTATGTGCAAGTTTGAGTACCGTGGGTACTCAGCAAGTGTGGGAAAGATTATGTCATGCATGGCTAGAGCAAGGAGAGGTTGAACTCATGGTTAAAGCACTACGCAATTAATACCTATCACCTTAGCTTATTAAGCACCTACATTACTTCATAGGTGAAATGGTCCAAATCTCCCAACCCATCATCAAATAACCATAACATCATTTCCAATGTTAATCTCCCCGCTTAACATCCACAACTTTCAAAGTCATCATCCTCTAATCATGAATAAGTCCAAGCCGCTCTTGACCGTGAGCACGGCTGTCATGACAGTTTTGACTCTACAGAGTTTGCACCACTGTACCCACATGTAGTGATTTCATCCCCTTTGCTGGGTGGACTAAAATAACCTCCATTATGCCAGTGGCCACGAACCACATTCACACTTCCCAGGTGTGTAGCCAGGAGATCACTACGAAGCCTTTACAAAGGGATTCCCGACGAGCATGGGCCCACTGAGGTTTCACCCCTAACAGCATACAAGAGGCTCCAACCCTGCTGCAGTGGCCCCCTCTTGAGCCTTGCGGTTCAAATGGTAGTCCAGCTGACACCTATTCCCCGCACCATCCAACACACCCATACTACGACGGGGATACACCTAATTCATTGGCCAAGCTGCCCCATCTCAGCATGTGGTTGGCACGGTAAAGCCAGGTTACATGCTCCATGAACTGATCCTTAGGATCCAGGCAAGTACTAAACACAAACACGAGTCTCGTGCACCCAGCACCAACCAAATCATCCAACTTGCCTCGATCCCTACCTCTACATAACTCAATATATCTCATTCAAGAGTAAGGTAAATAAATTGATGATCTCATATCCCAATTATCCCATTCTAAGCATGGCTAAGCATAAGCATACGAATAAATGACATGATAAAATAAGTCCCAACCCAAGCTACAAGGAAACAAGGTAATGCAATTCTAGGGAAACTTCCTAGCATAGGTTTCATATTTCAATTGACAATGCAAATAATTCTATCTACACATCCTAGCATAGGATCAAAGTGGTGAAGGACACTTGTCCTCTTCCTGCTGCTCTGGGAATGGAAAGTCTTGGTCTTGGAAGGGGAGAACTTGCTCTGGGGCAGGTTCTACTCATGCCAATACACATAGCAAAAGAAAACACGATCCATAAGACATAGTTCACACTTTCACTTCATACAAACCACACATACATACCTATGAAAGCCATTCACATTTCTAAGTGTTGTGGTTGCTCTACATGTGTTGATTTTTGGCCTACATTCACCTTTAAACATATGTATATTATTTCTAACTTCTATGTTCAGATTTCTATTTGCACACTATATATGAAGTTCCAATTTGAACAAATTCTTTATATTCAATTATTACATTTCTTAGCCACAAAGTTTGTATAAGAGGTATTTTACTATTCCAAATAGGTTTTCAGATCTTCTACCAAATCCTAAACTGAAGTTTTTAAATTTGGAGACTTCATTTATCATTTTCTAATTTTGCATACCTATTTTCCTATATTTTTCAGATTTATCTTCTATGTCTAAAAGTGAGTTTTAATATTAAATAGTAGGACATATCTTCTAAACAGAATAGGTTCTTACCTAAAATATATTTTTAAACTTCTCCTCTGATGTGAGCTAATTTAAATTTATTTTATCTGTTTTCAGAATTACTTCCTAGCCTAAAAAGGTATTTTTAGAACTAATAAATATGAACAACAATTAGACAGATTCATTTCAACCAAAAATCTATTTTTAGTTCATTCTAAAGTTTTCCATGTGCTAGGAGAGTTTAAATTTGAACTTGTACATATGTTTGCCTTACCTTTTAAATTTGAATCCTAGTCACATATTAAAATTTCTGAACTTAATATCAGATAGGGTCAAAAAGGTAAATCCTCCCTACTACAGGGTCTAATTTATTATTTTACAAATTTCCAGGGGTCTAACTACACTTAACAGAGGGGTTTTGCTAATTTTTATTAAGTCCAGGGGCTAAAACTGGTTTTTAAATGAATTTACAAGAATTTCTGAAGGTCCAGGGGCTAGATCAGAAGTTTCCGGGGCTAGCTCGTGTTTTCCGAGATCCCCAAGGGGTAGCGCGTAAGAATCCCTGCCTTTATAATGTGGGGCCGATGTGGACCGTCCGATTTAAAACAGACGGCTGAGATTATAACGCGAAGCGGTACGGGTTAGATCTAATAGGAACCGCACGATTTAAAATGGACGGGCCTCAGGGGGGCCACGTCGCCCTGACCGTGCGCGGGCGGCGCTGCCCGGCGGCGCGCGGCGGCGGGAGGCGGCGATCTCGCCGGAGATCTTCGGATTTTCGTCTATACCTCCTAAAACTTGGATTTCATGGCACAGAACGGTAGAGGGGAGGTCGGGGATCTCACCTCGGGGTTTTTCTTGAGCTCGGAGGTCCTGGAAGGCGGTCGGCGGTGAGGTCCGAGATGAAATAATGGCGGTGCTTGCCGGAGCTGCGTCTAGGGTGCAAAACACCAAGTTTTCTGCACCTGCGTGACTCCCCGGAGGCGGTGGAACATGATCGAGAGAAAGCGGTGATCGGAGCTTCGGTTCTCACCGGAGAGAAAATTGGAGTGCGCCGGGGAATTCGACGAGTTTCTGTGCGGGAATTTCACGAGGGGAGGCGGCGGAGGATTGACTTGGTTAAATAGCAGCGTGCGGGGCCAGAGATCGGGCTGTTGGCGCGGTTTTTCGGAGGTTGTTTGGATTCGGGGGAGAGGAGAGTCCCGGGGTCGGCCGAGCGCGCGGAGGTGAGGGATGACATGCGGGCCCCGCGTGTCAGTGAGAGGGAGAGAGGGGCGCGGGTTCGGGGCTGGCGCGGGGAGAGTGGGCCGGCTGGTGGGTTTCGGCCCACTGGCCGGTGGGGTTTTTCTTTTTCCATTTCTTTTCTGTTTTGGTTTGAATTTAAATTCCAATTTGAATTTGAATTTCTGCACCACATGCAATACGTCCAAAAAATTTTAAATTCCCCTTTTAACAGAATTTTGGGGTGTTACAAAGGTGTAGCTCGACGGTGAACCGAAGTGTTTTCCCATGGCGGCGCAAAAATTGACTAGAACACGGCCAACAATTGATGGTTTTCTTTGGTTCTTTGTCGGGGGTGGGCGCTAGAGAGTGCAGAAGCTATGTGCACGTGAGCTCGAGGCGTGGTTGATCGTGCAACCCGAATTTGGGTATGAACCGAGCCTCGTCCTTCTACACTAGGGTTCGGGAAACAGTGAAATTCGAGCTACTCGATGAAGCATTTGCCACACAGCTGGCGGCTACACAATCCAGGGCTACTCGCGCACCTTTCTTGTACAGAAAGTCGGGGAAGAGGGTGGCCGGATGAGGCTGTCGACGGTGAGCCGATCGGCGAGTTCCGGTGCACCTCAGAGCCTTGGCGCCAATCCACGTTTTTCGAGCAGCTCTGATCGGCAAACCTCGAAGGAACTTTGGAGAGGGCTAGAGCACGTCCAGGCGCTACTTTTTGCTATGGATGGCCCGAGCAGCCGAGCTCAACAGGCGGTGGTCGATCGGGAGAGAGAGCTATCGGTGGTGTTCGGTGTGAACGAAGCAGCCGCGGCAACCGAGCTGAGGAGGAGGAGAAGTAGAGCTGGGGAACTCAGGCGGCCGCTCTTATCGCCCACGCGCGCGCCGACGTCGGGCTGAGGGAACCAGCTCAGTGGAAGCGTCGGGCGACGGGTAGGCCGGGAGCTGGTGCGCGGTGATCAGCTCGGGAAAACAGAGAGAGAGGGAAACAGTCGGTTGGTTTGCTTTGGGTGGCTGACAATTGGGCCCCACCTCCCCCCTTTGTTTAGTCAAATTTTTCTGATATTTTTCCATCCAGCAACTCAACATTAAAGGCCTGACTTCACCTCAAAGTCATAGTTTGAACTTTCTGAATTCAAAGAATTCGAATTCTGGTGTGAAATTTGGATGTGGTTTGATCATTTGAATTTGAAAAGGAGTTTGAATTCTTCACTTTGTATTGCCTCAAAAATATAGCAAACCAGCTCCAAAATTTCCAATTTTTGGCATGGCTGCTCATTCAAAGGTGGAGAACACATTTGTGAAACCCAATTTTAAAATTGAGGGAATTGGAATTTGAAACTGAATTTGAAATTCAGATTAGAGGGCTTTTCCTTTTAATCCCAAACAAATATGAAAACTCCTCCAAATGAGCTGGAATTTAGAAGGGTAAATATTTAGAATATGAAGATCCAAGCTGTGCATTTAAATCTCCATGTTTGGAAGTTTTGGGAAGTCTAAACACTCACTTTGAACTCACCCCATTATAATTCAAAGTTTTAATTCCCCTCATTTTTCATAAGTGTACATGAGCAGAATTTTCTTGCTACCACTTTTGGGGATTTTACATTTCCTAAATGGTGAGCTCGATGAGGAGATCTATATGAAGCAGCCTGATGGTTTTGTGGCGCCTGAGCAAGAGAACAAAGTGTTTAAGTTACGAAAATCCTTTTATGGCCTCAAGCAGACACCAAAGCAGTGGCATGAGAAGTTTGATAGAACTATGACCTCAGCAGGCTTTGTGGTAAATGAAGCTGAGACATGTTTGTACTATTGGTTTCGTGGGAGTAAAGGAGTAATTCTGTGCTTATATGTTGATGACATATTAATTTTTGGGACTAGTATCGATGTGATAAATAATATAAAATCATTCTTGTCTCAAAATTTTGATATGAAGGATTTGGGAGAGGCTGATGTTATTCTAAACATCAAACTGATTAAGTGCGAGAATGAGATTACTTTAAAACAATCTCATTATGTGGATAATATTCTGAGTCGATTTGGATACTCAAATTCTAAAGCTTCTCCAACGCCATATGATCTCAGTCTAAAGCTTCGCAAGAACAGGGGACAAGGGATTAATCAATTGAGATATTCCCATATTATTGGTTGTAAGTGCATCTAGGTATCCCCGTGGGTTTTGGATGAATGATGACGATGATTAAGAGATTAATGAGCTGAGATGATCATAAGCACAGGATATTTCCAAGGTGGATACCTAAACTCTCAAAAAGGAAAAGGATGAAGAACGGCGTCGAAGACTCAAAGAGTAGAAATTAGGGTTTCATTTGAGTCTTTAGTAGGCTAGCCACATTAGAGTGAGAGTGTGTGTGTCAAGTGCATTGAGATCATAGAAGAGAGCTCAAAGCGTTAGAAGTGTTGAATCCTTAGTGGAGAGTGTTGGTGAGGTAAACCCTAGTAGGCCGGACTTGTCCGGGCCAGAGGCCGGACTAGTCCGGAGTCCTACGGCTTAGTCCATTTTGGGGCGGACTAAGAGTTCCTGACTGAGTTCAGACTTGTCCGTTTGGGACGGACTAGTTCGGTTCTCTCTTGTTGAGAGTGTTTCCAGACAAAGTCTTGGTAGACCGGACTTGTCCGCCTCAGTGGCCGGACTAGTCCGGGCTAGCCAGACTTGTCCGTTTTCACCCGAACAAAGAGTTCCTGTGTGAGTTCAAGCGAGTCTGTTTTGAGGCGGACTAGTCTATATGGTTGTGAGATGAGAGCTCCCACGGCTAAGTCTTGGTGGGCTGGACTTTTCTGCCTTAGTGGCCGGACTAGTCCGGGTCCTCCAGACTTGTCCGTTCTCACCCGTATAAAGAGTTCCTGTGTGAGATCGGACTAGTCTGTTGTGAGGCGGTCTAGTCCGGAGATTTGTGAACGTTTGAAATTTGCACATTGGGGAGTAGGTGGCTTTGTGACGTCAGTGGTCCCCGCAGACCGGACTAGTCCGGGGTTCTGACCGGACTAGTCTGGACTTTAGTTGGTGGCAACGGTTGGCTGTCGGGACCTCTATAAAAGGAGGTGCCCTGACTTCATTTAAGAAAACTGGAACCCTAGCGCCGCCACAGCCATCCTAGAGCCTCTCTAAGCCTTCTCTCTTGCCTACTCACCCTCTAGAACCAATTCTTGAGTGGATTTGAGTGTGTGAGGAGAGGAGAAGGAAGAACTTCGTGTTTTGGATCTTAGAGTGATTTCGTGCACTTTGTGTGAGTCTTTATGACCTGTGGCTTGTGAGATTCGTGAAGTTGTTCAAGAGGGAGCCTCAGATTCTGAGCAGCCCCAAAGATCTTGTAAGTTCAACCTTGAGATAGTGGAAGAACCGGGTTGGCCTTAGTGGCGACTTGGTGAGGAAAGGGTTGTTAAACCCGGTCCTTTGTGGACTCCTCAACTGGGACGTGGATTCCTGAGTGGAATCGAACCTCGGGAAAAATCTCCGTGTCTGTCTTGCATTTACATTTCGTCGATCATTAAAATTGCTTAGGGCTCGTCTTGATCATTTAGCTCTTCTAGTGTTTCTCATTACAATCTTGCAATCCACTGCTATATCTTGTCACACTTTTCATATTAGATTGCTAGATAGTTTATCCGCATTTTGTTAAGTTAAAATCTGAAGAAAAACCCATAAAAATCAAGTTTTTAGGTTTTTCCAGCAGGCTGACCAGACTAGTCCGCCCCTGAGCCAAACTAGTCCGGCCCGTGTGTTCTAATCTTGTTTAATTAGGTCATTTCAGCTAGTTTAGCCTAATCACCCCCCTCTAGGCAACTTTCAATTGGTAGCAGAGCAGATCTCTCCATCAAGAGTCTAACCACTCGGAGAGAAGATGGCTGGAGTGGATGGATACGAAATTCCGTCGATGTCGCAAGGCGACAACACACATGATAAGAAGAAGAACGCGGGTGTGCTGCAAGATCATACAAGTGACGATGAAGAAGTTTGCCAGCTCAAGGCACGACTTCACGAGTGAATGTAGCCTAGAGGGGGTGAATAGGCTTTTCGATTCTTTGTTAATCCCTGAAACACTTAATAGATTTATCAAATACAGGGAAATCGGACTAGTCCGATACTGTGCGGACTAGTCCGGTATGCGTGGACTAGAAAGATCAAGGTTGATCAATATTTTCACTTCTAGTACTCTATGCAGCGGAAATTAATTGGGAACTTAGATGTATTACAATAGTGAAACAATGAATGACAGAGATCAACTTTAGTTTCAATGTTCCAATGTGAATTACACAAGATTAAGTAAACCCTAGAATATGATGAACAATAAAACACAAGAGCAAGAGACAAGATTTTATCCTGAGGTTCGATTCCACGAAGGAAATCTACGTCCCCGTTGAGGAGTCCACGAAGGACCGGGTCTTCACCAACCCTACCCTCATCGAATCGCCACGGAGGTTAATTCTCTTCCACTAATCGCAAAGGGTAAATAAATCATTCAAGGGGCCTTCTCACAAGTTGAGGGCTCCCCGAGAATTACAATGAATGAATACCACCAAGCACACTCAAAAGATGTACAATAAATGAACAAGAGTGTGCGAGAGATCAAACCCAAGAGCTCAAGATGTGTAGAACAAGTCTCTCCTTTGATCAATTGCTAATCCTCAAAGATTTGATCCTTTTAGGGTTAGAATGTGTGAAGAGATGTGAGTTTTGGGCTCTTGGAAGGTGTGACAATGCAAGGGGTCGAGAGTGGTTGTAGTATGGCCGTACACCTCTATTTATACTAGGGTTTCCAAAAGTTACCGTTAGGGTTTGCGATGTCCGTACTAGTCCGTGGTGGACTTCGGACTAGTCCGGTGTGCGGCGTGTGGAAAACCCTAAGTGTTGTGAGATACCAGACTAGTCCATAAGAGTGCGGACTAGTCCGTTGTCTACTCAGAGACAAATCGGACTAGTCCAGTCCATATCGGACTAGTCCGCTGTGGTGAGAACTTTGTAGATTATGGACAAGTCCGGACTTGGTGGACTTCTCCGTTCTCTAGTCAGAGACATATCGGACTAGTCCGGTCCGTATCGGACTAGTCCGTTGTGTGGAGAAGGTGAGGACTGAGGACAAGTCCACACTTGGAGGACTTGTCCGTTTTCTAGTCAGAGAGAAATCGGACTTGTCCGATTGATATCGGACTAGTCCGCACATGCTTATTTTTGTGCAGTTAGTGTGATTTCTTTCACTTGAGCTCTTGGGGTGTGTTTCTCCAACACACTCCATACTAAGTAATCTAATCTTTTCAGCTCCTGAGCTCTTATCATTTTAGATCCTCATTCTCCTTTCTTTTTGTGCTTTCTTCCTAATTTCTTTAAAAATCTGCGCTCATCTCAACGATTTTGTTAGGATCTCATTTGTTTGTCATAAATCAACCAAAACCCACAAGTGATACCTAGATGCACTTTCAATCTCCCCCTTTTTGGTGATTGATGACAACCAATTGAGATCACCCAAATATGATAAAAAATTCAGATTTTCATAAAGTGTGCACATATGAGCTTTGAGCAAAATAGGCAATGTAGACATAAGACATATGTGCACTCTTTATGGTGGGGAGCAAAACTATGTGTGTGAGCAATAATTTTGATGTGAATATCATAATAAGCATAATCATAATATCATCAAGAGTCTCAAGCCTACATAGCAGTTTTAAACATACACCATTAATCATAAGCATAACATAGTCATCATTTCACAGCACATGTCCAAAAGCATAATGATAACATAAGTCTTACAAAAGCCCACTTCTTAAACTAGGACACAAAAAGAAGAACCTACGACCTAAGACTCCTCCTCAATCTCTCACCCTTTGGCATCAAGGTACCAAAAATAAGGAGAGGAGGGATCTACTTGTCGTCGCCAGCTCACTCCTCGCTGTCGGTCCTTTCTTCGTCTTCATCATCAGGCTGAGGAGGAGGAGGAGAAGAACCACTCGTCGTGCCCCGGGAGCCAAAGTAGGCACACCTGATGGAGAGAGAGGAGGAAGCTCTTTGAAGTCAGATGCAGAGTCCTCTGAGATGACTGGAGATCCAATGGGCTCAATCTCCAGTTTTTGGCATATTGCTTTGACATTGGCCTTCATGTATCTCATTTCTTCTTTTCTTGCCTTGTTCATCTTATGAAGCTTCACCTCAGTTTTGCGGCAAGAACCAAAGATAGCAGCCAAATACTTCATAATCCCACTAGGGGACCCTTTGTGAGGAGGGGCCCTAGTCTTGGATGAAGGCCTTGCATCTTCTTGAGCTCTCTCTAGATGTTCTTCAGGTGAGCTAGGTGAGGGAGCAGCTGGGAGAGAGGCTTGAGGTGGCTTCTGAGGCCTTAGAGCAGTGTGCTCCACATCCTTCACAAACTCAATTCCTGTGACTTTTTCAATCATGAGCGTCAAGTATGGTGCATAGCCACAGGAACGGTTTGGTGTGTAGGATATGTTCACCATGTCATTCCAAATGTAGTCAAAGATATCAAATTTTCTCCTCCTGCTGAGTACTTCCATGAAGGTTCTCAAGTAACCTTGGACACTCCCGGCATCTCCATCCTTTGGAGCAATGGTCTTCCGGAGCACTCTGTTGAGAACAATGAAGAAGGGCTTCATGTTCTTGGTTGAGGGAGGATTGTATGGGAGTCGAGTATCATAGAGGAATTCCATCTTGTCCTTCTCCACAACACCAAGATTGTGAATCACAATCTCATTACTGCGGGTGTCCTCAAGGTGCAGCAGTCTGGCAAACTCAACATAGGAAACTGTGTACTTGGATCCATGTGTCATCCAAGTCACTCTCTCTTCTTCATCATGGGCAAAGTGGCAAGTTGCAAAGAACTGGGCGATGATCTCATCATTCCATTTGTATCTGAAGGAGAGCAAGTCCTTGAGTCCGTGTCTCTCTACAGCCTCTATTACCTCCTCAAAGGCTTCACAGCTCTTCCTTTCAAAATATGTCCAGTCGATCCATTGGTTGCGGACCACTGAAGTCTTCATTTGGAGGTACACCGAACTGTAGTAGTCCGAGTGAAAGTTGCTCCAAAATCTCATGTCAGCTGCCTTTTTGCCAGTTCTATAGGCGTCAATCTTCCTTAGCTTCCATACCACATCACTCCCCTTGCCATTGAACTTCTCCTCCGAGGTATCCCTATTCCTCTGTCTTGGAGCTGTCATCTTAAGGGGACCAATCGGGCCGGAAGCAAGTCCCTTTCCCTTGCCCTTGGTTTGGCGTTGAGCCGCCAATCTAGAACCGGCCATATTTGCTTTTGAAGCTGTTCTCTTGACTGTAACCTTTCGACGCACCCTAGGTGGGGTGGGCGAAGGCTCGGCAGCACGCTCTTGTCTCTTGTTGGAGCGAGACTCCGGAATACGAGACATCACATCTTGATCCATCTCAGCTTCAAAGTCGGAGATATTCTCATTCGATCCCGACATGATATAAAGGATATGAATAAGCAAGGATGACAAGGGATTGCATTGAATTGATATAAGCTAAGGTTTCGATCAGGGCATACCAGACTTGTCTGGTGTTCAGGGTCGAACTAGTCCAGAGTACCGGACTTGTCCGCCCTAAGAACGGACTAGTCCATCATGAGGCTGCTCAAACCCTTACTTGTCAAAATTTGAGGTTATTCAATGCAAATATGATCTAGGGTACATGGAATACATCAATAGAGCATGTATTGACTGGAGGAGCTAAGCTAATTGAGCAAAAACAAGGAAAATCGAAGGTTCTAGGGTTTGGAGAGAAATTTACCAAATCCTTTGATTCGAAGTGTTGAAGGAGTTATTGATGCGAACTAGTCCAGGGTCTTCGATCCCCTTGCAGTGGAGATCGATTCCCACGGAGATTTGACTGGATTTCATGGAGCACTTGAGTGACGAGAGAGAACATGGGAGGAGTTGTGAGGTTGAAGGAGATTAGGTCTGAGCCGGCCCTAGGGTTATGGAGTCGAAATATCGGACTAGTCCATGGTCGAACCGGACTAGTCCGGACTAGCAGACCAAGTGCGGACTAGTCTGCAATGTGCGGACTAGTCCGGGGTGACCACAGACTCCTTGTACAGAAAAGTACAAAACACTTATATATATGTATTCAATGGTTCCTAATAAGGAATAGGGGACAAAAACACAAATATTTTTTTGATGAATATGATCAGTAAACATACAACAATCAAGCTATGACCATAATTCATCAAGATCAAGTAACTAACATAGTTTTTAGGAGAAAATAGAGAGAGATGATTTTTCAACACAATTAACATGATTTTGAGGATGGCATACAGGTATGCAAGTTTTCAAGCCACGTTCCGAGCATCAAGGACATTTAGTTCATTTCGGAGCTCACAAAAGCGTTTTTCATCAAGTGGCTTGGTAAAGATATCGGCTAGTTGTTTTTCAGTGTTGACATGGGAAATGGCTATGTCTCCTTTCATTGAGTGATCTCTCAAAAAATGATGCCGGATATCTATGTGTTTGGTTCTAGAGTGCTCAACGGGGTTGTGGGCAATTCTAATTGCACCCTCATTGTCACAAAGGAGTGGAATATGGATCATATTGTAACCGTAATCCCTTAGAGTTTGTCGCATCCAAAGGAGTTGTGCACAACAACTCCCGGCTGCAACATACTCCACTTCGGCCGTGGATAAGGCAATTGAATTTTGTTTCTTGGAGGACCAAGAAACTAAGAATCTACCTAGGAATTGGCAAGTACCGGAAGTACTTTTCCTATCTACCTTGCATCCGGTATAATCTGCATCGGAGTATCCAATGAGATTGAATTTTGAACCTTTGGGATACCAAAGGCCAAGTGTGGCGCCGTGGTTCTGTGGAAAAACCACATAACTTGGACTGATGCATATGTGTGCCCAGGATGTTCATCACACATACACATATAATCCACAAACTGAATTCAGAATATATATAACCATGAATAATAGGTTTTATTACAATGTCTCATGAGTCTCTAACTCATTCTAGCAGCGGAAGTCTTATTCTAGCAGCGGAAGTCTTTATTCTAGCAGAGGAAGTCTTCTAAACTATTGCGGAAGCAACTAAGCAGCAGCAGCGGCTCCATCTCCTACTCCATTCCATTCCCACAGGCAAGTTGATGGAAGATCACACTCCTAATACTCCACTTGGTCTTCATAGTACTCCTCTCCTGTTGCTGATGATGTATGATAATGCAAGGGTGAGTACATGATGTACTCAGCAAGTGCGGGAAGTATGACATGTAGCTTACAACAAGGTAGGTATAAAAAGGCTCATTGCAGAAAGGAAAGTTTATTTCTCAAAACATGATAAAAACAGCAACTAGCTTTAAGTGAATGTAATCCCAACATGTATTTAAACATCAACATACCTCCATCATGATTCACCACTTTTCATATCTCATCCGAACATTTATCTTTCTCAACTTTTCACATGCTCATGAATACCATCTCGTATTCACTACCATCTCATATTCAGTTCCATCTCATAACCGAGACCATTCTCATCACCAAGACTTAACTTGAAACCAATCTTATTACCCAGACTCAACAGTCCAGAAACCGGTCCCAAAGACCAAACCAAACCAATAACCAAACCAAATACCATCCCATCTAATCATGGAAGTTGGCCAGGTGTTTGTGACCGGAAGCATGGCTATCATGACAGTTTTACACTCTACAGAGGTGGAACCACTTTACCCACAAGTTTGTGATTTCGTCACCCGTCGGCGACTGCAGAACTGTCACACCCGGTTTGTCCAAAGAACAACCGAGTGAATATCACATGTATGCCAGGATCATTCTCTCATACATGTGATGACAAATAGTGAAGCATCATTTATTACAAGCCAAGTGCTCGAATATAAAATAAGTCTTTCATAGCATAATGTCTCGATAGATGATAATATGTTCATAACATGTAAATAAAACAGCAGCGGAATATAAATCTTGTGGGCTCCATCACAGGTGTCGCCTGGTGGACTCCGTGAACCTAGAATCCATCTTCGGGTCCGAAGTCTTGGTCATCAAACACCACGTCATCTCCTTGACCTGAGCAGCAATTTAAACCAATAGAAAAGCAAGCTTGAGTACCGTTGGTACTCAGCAAGTGGGGGAAAGTTATGTCATGCATGGCTAGAGCAAGGAGAGGTTGAACTCATGGTTAAAGCACTACGCCATTAATACCTATCACCTTAGCTTATTAAGCACCTACATTACTACATAGGTGAAATGGTCCCAATCTCCCAACCCATCATCAAAATCAAGTGACCATTACATCATTTCCAATGTTAAGCTCCCCGCTTAACATCCTCAACTTCCAAATTCATCATCCTCTAATCATGAATAAGTCCAAGCCGCTCTTGACCGTGAGCCCGACTGTCATGACAGTTTTGACTTTGCAGAGTTTGCACCACTGTACCCACATGTAGTGATTTCATCCCCCGTTGCCGGGTGGACTAAAAGAACCTCCATTATGCCAGTGGCCGCGAACCACGTTCACACTTCCGAGGTGTGTAGCCAGGAGATCACTACGAGGCCTTTACAAAGGGATTCCCGACGAGCATGGGCCCACTGAGGTTTCACCCCTAACAACATACAAGAGGCTCCAACCCCGCTGCAGTGGCCCCCTCTTGAGCCTTGCGGTTCATATGGTAGTCCAACTGACACCAATTCCCCGCACCATCCAAACACCCATACTACGCCGGAGATACACCTAATTAATTGGCCAAGCTGCCCCATCTCAGCATGTGGTTGGCACAGTAAAGCCAGGTTACATGCTCCATGAACCGGTCCTTAGGATCCAGGCAAGCACTAAACACAAACCCGAGTCTCGTGCACATAACACCAACCAAGTAATCCAACTTGCCTCGATCCCTACCTCTACATAACTCGTAATATCTCATTCAAGAGTAAGGTAAATAATTTGATGATCTCATATCCCACTTATCCCATTCTAAGCATGGCTAAGCATAAGTATATAAATAAATGACATAATAAAATAAATCCCAACCCAGGCTACAAGGAAATAATATAATGAAAATCTAGGGAAACTTCCTAGTTTGGGTATCATATTCCAAATTGACAATGCAATTAAATTCTAACTACACATCCTAGTATACGATCAAAGTGGTCAAGGACAATTGCCTTCTTCCTGCTGCTCTGGGAATGGAAAGTCTTGATCTTGAAAGGTGAGAACCTGCTCTGGGGCTTGTTCTACTCATGCCAATACACACATAGCAAAAGAAAACAACATTCCATAAGCCATAGTCCACACTTCCACTCATGCAAACCACACATACATACATATGAAAGTCATTCACATTTTTAAGTGGTGTGGTTACCCTAGATGTGTTGATTTTAGGCCTACATGCACTTTTAAACATATATATTATTTCTAACTTTTGTATTCAGATTTCTAATTGCACACTATATATGAATTTCCAATTTGAACAAATTCTGTATATTTAATTAATACACTTCTTATCCACAAAATTTGCATGAAAGATAATTTCCTACTCCAAATAGGTTTTCAGATCTTCTACAAAATCTTAGTTTCATGTTTTTGGATTTGGATACCTCATTTAACATTTTCTAATTATGCATACCTATTTTCCTATATTTTCAGATTTATTTTCTATGCCTAAAAGTGAACTTTAATATTAAAATAGTAAGACATATCACCTAAACACAATAGGTTCTGATCTAAAATGTTCAATAAAATATCTTTGAACTTCCTCTCTGATGGGGATCAAATTAAATTTATTTTACCCATTTTCAGAATTATTTTCTAGCCTAAAATAAATTTCCAGAAATAATAAAAGTAAACAGCACTTAGTCAGATTTCATTTCAGCATAAAATCAGTTCTCAACTCATTCTAAATGTTTTCCATGTGCTAGGAAAATTTACATTTGTATTTGCACATGTGTTTACATCACCATTTGAATTTAAATTCTACTCATATGTTCAAATTTCTGAATTTAATACCCTATAGGGTCTAAAGGGCAAATCCACCCTACTGCAGGGTCTACTTTACTATTTCCTAAATTTTCAGGGGCCTAATTACACAAAACAGAGAGGTTTTCCTAATTTTTATTAAGTACAGGGGCTAAAACTGATTTTTAAATGAATTTACATGAATTTCTGAAGGTCCAGGGGCTAGATCAGAAGTTTCCAGGGCTAGCTCGTGTTTTCCGAGATCCCCAGGGGGTAGCGCGTAAGATTCCCGGCCTTTATAACGTGGGGGCAGACGTGGGTCGTTGGATTTAAAACAGATGGCTGAGATTATAACGCAAAACGGTACGGGTTAGATCTATTCGGGACCGCACGATTTAAAATGGACGGGCCTCAGGGGGCCACGTCGCCCTGGCCATGTGCGGGCGGCGCTGCCCGGCGGCGTGCGGCGGCGGGAGGCGGCGATCTCGCCGGAGAGTTTCGGGTTTTCGTCTATACTTCCTAAAACTTGGATTTCTTTGCATAGAACGGAAGAGGGGAGGTAGGGGATCTCACCTCGGGGTTTTTCTTGAGCTAGGAGGCCCTGGAAAGCGGTCGGTGACGAGGTCCGAGGGGAAAATGCGGCGGTGCTCACCGGAGCTATGTCTAGAGCGCAAAACACCGGGTTTCCTTCACCTGCAAGACTCCCCGGCGGCGGTGGAACACAACAAGCCCGTTAGATCAGAGAATTCGAACGAGGATCGAAGGAAAACGGCGATGGGAGCTTTGGTTCTCACCGGGAACTGAGGCGGCCGATCGGGGAAGAAAAAGGGGCGGATTTCGGCGTTTAAATGGGCGAGGAAGGGCGGCGGGGGTTGGTTTAGATGTGCAGCAATGCGTGGGCTGGAGATCGTGGCTCCGGAGCAAGAAAATCGGGCGTGGCAGCGGCGATCGGCGCGGAAGTAGCGTGGCGGTTGGGCGCGTGTGCGGGGAGGAGATGACACGCGGGCCCCGCGCGTCAGAGAGAGGGGGAGGGGGGAGCGGTCGCTAGCTTTGGGCCGGCTAAGGTGGGTTCGGCCCACTGGCCGTTTTCCTTTTTCTTTTTCCTTTTTCTTTTCTGTTCTGATTCAAATTTGAGTTCCAGTTTGAGTTTGAATTGTTTCACCACATGCAATACGTCCAAAAATTTTAAATTCCCCTCTTTAACAAGTTTTGGGGTGTTACAACTCTACCCCCCTTAAAATAAATCTCGTCCTCGAGATTGGTGACTCTAGGAAAACAAATCTGGAAACTGCGCCTTGAGCTCGTCTTCTCGCTCCCATGTTGCTTCTGCTTCCGAGTGATGCTTCCACTGCACTTTGCACATTCGGATTCTTTTATTTCTTGTGAGGCGTTCCATTGTCTCCAAAATCTTGACCGGTTGCTCGGCATAAGAAAGATCCTCTCGTACGTCCACCTCATTCATGGGTAACATCTCTTCTGGTGTTCTTAAACATTTCTTGAGTTGTGACACATGGAATACATCGTGCACATCTGATAGGCGAGCCGGTAGTTCTAGTTGATATGCCACTTCGCCTTTCCTCGCCAGAATCTGAAAGGGTCCGATGTATCGAGGTGATAATTTCCCTTTCACCTTGAACCGACGAAGCCCTCAGATAGGGGACACCTTGAGATAAACATAGTCTCCCACATTGAAAATGAACTCTCTTCTCCGTACATCGGCATAGCTCTTTTGTCGGGTCTGGGCTATCCTCAAGTTGTTGCGGATTTCCCTCACTTTCGCCTCGGCTTCTTGTAGTACCTCAGGTCCAAACACTTTACTTTCCCCAGTTTGGTTCCAAAATAGTGGAGTTCGGCACTTCCTCCCGTACAACGCCTCAAATGGTGACATCTTCATACTAGCCTGATAACTGTTGTTGTAGGAGAACTCTGCATACGGTAAGTTCTTATCCCAACACCTATTGTTCTTGAGTGCACAAGCTCTCAGCATATCCTCAAGGATCTGATTGGTCCTTTCGGTCTGCCCATCAGTCTGGGGGTGATAGGCAGAACTAAAATTCAGATGAGTTCCCATGGTTTCATGTAACTTCTGCCAGAACCTTGAGGTGAACTGTGTCCCTCGGTCTGACACTATCTTCTTTGGCACTCCATGAAAACACACGATTCTTGACATGTACAATTCTGCCAACTAGGATCCGCTGTAGCTTTCTTTCACGGGGATGAAATGAGCTACTTTAGTCAGTCTGTCGATGATGACCCACATTGAATCATATCCCGATTGGGTCCTAGGCAGTCCCACTATGAAGTCCATACCTATTTCTTCCCATTTCCATTCAGGCACTTTGAGTGGTTGCAACAGTCCCGTGGGTCTTTGATGTTCTGCTTTTACTAGCTGACATGTGTCACATAGGGCGACATGTTCCGCGACATCTCGCTTCATGCCATACCACCAATATCTGCTCTTGAGGTCATGATACATCTTCGTACTCCCAGGATGAATGGAATAGTCGGAATCATGAGCCTCCTTCAAAATCAGTTCACGGATCTCCTTCACCTTAGGCACACAGATCCTTTTCCCATGCCACACCGTACCTTGTTCATCCTCTCTGAACCAAGGAGCTTTATTCTCTTTGATGAGTTCTCTGATTTCTTGTATCTTCTCATCATTCTTCTGACTGTTGCGTATGTCTTGCTCCAATGTGGAGTCCACCTCCATGGCGATGACCTCACCACTATTCACCAAGCATAGATTGAGTTTTGCAATCTCTTCCTTCAATTCCGTAGGCGTGTCACTTAAGCTCAACATGTTGACGTGCACCTTCTGGCTTGAAGCATCTGCGACGACGTTCGCTTCCCAAAATGATAGTTGATGCCCACATCAAAGTCGTTGATTAGCTCTAACCATCTCCTTTGTTTGAGGTTGAGATCTGGTTGTGTGAAAATGTACTTTAAGCTCTTATGATCTATATATATCTCTGTCCTCTTTCCCATCAGGTAATCCTGCCAAATCTTCAATGCATGGACCACTGCGGCTAGCTCTAGGTCATGCGTAGGATAGTTCTTCTTGTGTTTTCGAAGCTGCCGGGACGCATAGGCAACGACATGCCCCTCTTGCATGAGAACACATCCCAACCCGTGTCCAGATGCATCGCAGTACACCGAAAAATTCTTCTGCATATCTGGCATAACTAGCACTGGGGCTGTTGTCAATCTTTTCTTCAATTCTTGAAAACTCGTCTCACACTCCGATGTCCATGTGAATGTGATTCCCTTCTCTAACAATTTGGTGAGGGGTCTCGAGATCTTGGAGAAACCCTCAATGAACCATCGATAATACCCAGCCAACCCTAAGAAGCTTCGAATTTCCCTGACATTTTCAGGGGTCTTCCACTTCTGCACATCCTCGATCTTGGCGGGATCTACGCAGATTACAACCTTCGAGATTATATGTCCTAAGAAGGGAACTCTCTTCAGCCAAAACTCACACTTGCTCGACTTGGCATATAGTCGGTGTTCTCTCAGCTTTTGCAACACCAATCTTAAATCTTCCTCATGTTCTTCTTCATCTTTGGAGAAGACGAGAATTTCATCAATGAAAACCACCACGAATTTGTCCAGATATTCCATGAATACCTTGTTCATGAGATACATGAAAAACGCCGGGGCATTAGTTAGCCCGAACGGCATGACGGTGTATTCATACAGCCCGTACCGAGATACGAAAGCTGTCTTTGGAATGTTAGTTTGCCTTATCTTCAGTTGGTGGTATCCCGACCTGAGATCAATTTTTGAGAACACACAAGCTCCCCTCAACTGATCAAATAAGTCTTCAATGCGGGGTAATGGGTACTTGTTCTTGATGGTTACTTCATTCAATGCACGGTAGTCTACGCATAACCTTTGGGTTCCGTCCTTCTTGGGCACAAATATCACTGGAGCTCCCCATGGTGAGGAACTAGGATGAATATACCCCTTCTCTGTCAATTCTCTTATATGTTCTTTGAGTTCTTCCAGCTTTTTGGAGTCCATCCGATAAGGCCTTTTGTATATTGGGGCTGTTCCAGGTACTAGTTCAATCGCGAATTCCACTTCACGATCTGGAGGCATACCTGGTAACTCCTCCGGAAAAACGTCTGGATATTCCCTAATAATCCTTATCTCTTCCACTTTCACCTCAACTTGATTGAGTTTAATGTCCCTCCTAGGTTCTTGCACGGCTACGAACATCACTTTTGTGCCACTAGTGTGAGTTAGTTCCACCGTTCTTATCGAACAGTGGATGATACTTTTATGTTTGGTCAACCAATCCATACCCAAAATAATATCTATCCCTTGGGAGTCTATCACTATGAGGTTTGCAGTAAATACTACCCCATTAATGTCTAGATTCACCTTGGGACACACTTGTCTTGTTCTTATTTCTCCCTCCGGAGAGTTCACTGCTAACATATGGTTCATTTGTGTTGTTGCTAGATCGTGCTTCTTAACAAACCCTTGAGCAATGAACGAGTGGGTAGCACCAGAATCGAACAGTAGGGTTGCAATGTGTAAATCTGCAGGAAACTTATCAATTACCACGTCAGATGCCTCTTGCGCTTCCTCCATGGTTACGTGATTCACCCATCCTCGCATCACATTCTGCTGCTGATGCTGCATGGGCTTCTTCTTTGGGCACTTATGAGTGTAGTGCCCCACTTCACCACAGTTGAAGCATTGCACCCCAACTTTAGGTGCCTGGCCTTTGTTATCTTGGGGTTGGTTCTGTGGCCCTTGTCCTGCTGGTCGAGGTTGATAAGTGGGGCGTGGCTGCTGCACAAACTGACGCTGCGGCTGTACTGGTGCTGATGGAGGTCTGAAGTTCGGGTTGTACCCTATTGGTGTCGGGTAGGGTACCACAGCACGGCTCGTCTGCCCTGCCGGTTGCTGCATCAGACGTGGACGTGTGTTGCTGCATGATGCTTGGTGTGACCATCCCATCTTCCTCTTGTTTTCATTCTCCAAGGCCTTCAGCTTCCTCTCCACGACAAACGCTCTGTCTACCATCTTTTGGAAGCTTTCATACTCGTTGGAGGACATTGCACATTGCATCTCCATGGTAAGTCCTTCCACAAAACAGTCTTGTTTCTGCTCATCAGTTTCAATGTCCCGTGGTGCATAAAGGGATAATTGGTTGAACTTGGTGAGGTATTCCCTCACAGTCATGTTGCCTTGCTGCAGTACCAAGAACTCCTTTCTCTTGTTCTTGAGTTCACCCCTGGGTATGTAGTAGTTGCGGAAACTGCGCTTGAACTCTTCCCAAGTGATGTTCTCGGGGTTGTGATGGGCTGCCACGTAAGCGGTCCACCAATCAGCAGCAGGTCCATGCAATTGGTGAGAGGCAAACAGCACCCTCTCATGCCTTGGCATTGTATGATCCTCATCTTGCTCTCTATGGTCTTTAGCCAGTCATCTGCCTTCAGAGGTTCAGCAGCACTTGCAAACTTTGGGGGTTGAGTTCCCAGAAACTCACTCAACCTTGGTTGACATGGTGCAGCTTGTGGGGGTGGAGCTTGGTGCAAGTTGGCCACCACTTGAGTTAGACTCTGGATGAGCTGATTCTGATTTTCGAGCATTTGGTGGATAGGATCAGCTCCTTCACGGCGATCACCCATGTCTTGCCCTCCAGGAAGGTGAGGATTGACGGCCTCATCGTTGTTGTTGTTGTTGGGGTTGGCACCACGACCTTTTCCTCTTCCAGCCATCTATCATGATCAACCAAATGTTAACTTTAATCATTACGTATTAACTTCCCAAATTGCTTGTTTAAACTTTTGAGGCCTTAATATCTAGACAATTTCTGAAGATGTCACATAGATCTTTGAGCGTCATGTCTCACGCGAAAATAAATGCACTATTGATTCATAGGGGTTCACACACCAAAGCAAAGCAACTTAAAGACGAGGTTGTGGACAAGTGCCTATGGCTTCCACAACTTACGTCACACACCACACTAACAAGCAAATAGAGGGGTTATTGACTCGACTACTCGATAATCATGCGGAAATAAGGGAAATAATTCTAACAACTCGTATCACTGAGCTGGCTCTTCGGGGGTCTTCCTCATCATTGCGGCTGCCCTCTGATTCTGCTTTAGGTGAGGAAGCTTCTGGTGTAGGAGTGCGGCGACGCTTGCTCGCCCGGCGGTCTGGGGAGTCAGGAGTCCACGTGTCATTCACGGTGACACACAGTTCATTCCCATCTCCTCTTTCTCTCGCCCTCAAGCTGGCGTGAAGCAACGCCTCAATCTCCTTCAGGGTGTCACGAACATCCTAAAGCTCCTGCTGGCACTCCTGCAGTCGAGTGCTGAGCATAGCTGCATCCTCCAGGCACAGGTCCATGTGCTCGTGGGAAGTCCCCTGCTGCACTGGCGGGTATTTGTACTCCGCGGTGCCACTCTCACGCTGGAGGACATACATATACTCAGTCCTGTCCAGGTGGCGACGGTTGATGTAACTCTGGCAGGTGATGGCCTCCCAGGTGACATCCTTCTCAGCATCGGCCTAAGTCGCCCGACAAGCTGGAGAGCGGTGGATCTTGAGCAGCTGGTTTTCATGGATAATCCTCATCTTTGAGCTCCATTCTTCACGCTTCTCACGGAGGGTCCTGGAGGAGCTGTAGTGTATGATCAGCTTGCCAACGTTGCCGGCGGCGTGGAGCATACGCCGAAGACGGCGCAACAAGACTCCTACTGCCAACCCGTAGGAGTTGTACGTCACCGGGCGGTTCTCCTCTCTCAAGGCAAGGGCAGCTACAGGAACTCTCCCTCTGGTGGACTTGCGAGCGGTGCGGACCATGCGAACCATCTAAAACATAAAGCATTTTAAAAAATTAAGTTAGATAAGAATTAAATAAAGATAGTTGTAACACCCCAAAAATTCTTGTTAAGACCCTAAATCATGTTAAGAGGGGAATTTAAAAATTTTTGGACGAGTTGCATGTTTTGCAAAAATTCAAATTCAAACTGGAATTCAAATTAAACTCAAATCAGAAAAGAAAAAGAAAAAGAAAAAAAGAAAACAGAAAAAAAAAACGGCCAGTGGGCCGCAACCCACCAGCCGGCCCAACCAGAACCCACGCCAGCCCGCAGCCACGCGCGCCTCTTTCCTCCCACTGACAGGCGGAGCCCGCCAGTTCTTCGTCTACCTCGAGCCCGCGCCAGACTCTCTCACCCCGAATCCAAACCGATCCGGATTTCTGCGAATCCCAGCCGAATTCCGCTCGGGGGCGACGCGACCTCGATCTAAACCACCCTGCCGCCCTTCCCCGTCTATAAAAACCCCAGCCTCGTTCTGTTTTTCCCACGCGATCTGCTGTTTTTCCTCCGGTGAGAACCGAGCCTTCTCCGGCGAATTCTGGCCGATCTACGCTCGGAAATTCCGATCTAACTCGCTGGTCTTGATCCACCGCCTCCGGGGAACCTTGCAGGTGCAGAAAACTCGGTGACTTGCGGTGTAAACACAGCGCCGACGAGCCTCGCCGTGAATTCACCTCGGACCTCGTCGCCGATCACCTTCCAGGACCTCCGAGCTCAAGAAAACCCCCGAGGTGAGATCCCCGACCTCCCCTCCACCGATCTATGCCATAAGATCACAGTTCTAGGAAGAATTCTCGAAGATCCGAAAGTCTCCGGCGAGATCGCCGCTTCCCGCCGCCGTGCGCCGCCGGCAGCGCCGACCGCGCTCGATCAGAGCGACGTGGCCGCTTGTGCGTCGTTTATTTTAAATCGCACGGTAGAGTTTAAATCCCCGCGTACCGGTTCGACGTTATAATCTCAGCCGTCGGTTTAAAATCGGACGGTCCACGTCAGCCCCACGTTATAAAGACTGGAAATCTTACGTGCTACCCCCTGGGGTTCTCGGGAAATAAGAGCTAGCCACGGAAACTTCTGATCTAGCCCCTGGAACTTCAGAAAATCATGTAAATTTATTTAAAAATCAGTTTTAGCCCCTGGACTTAATAAAAAGTAGGAAAAACTCCTTTGTTATGAGTAGCTAGACCCCTGAGAATTCTTAAAAACATAGTATAGACCCTGTAGTGGGGTGAATTTACCTTTTTAGCCCTGTTTAATATTTAATTTGGGAAATTGAATATGTGGCTAGTCTTTAAAACTTAAAAAGTGGGACAAACCTATTGTCAAAATTAAATTAAAGACTTTCTCAGTATTTAGAAAACTTTGGAGTGAGATAAAAACATATTTTGGGCTGAAGTGAATCTGTTTAATTTATTATTCACATTTAGGGACACATTTTTAAGTAAAGACTAGTTCTAGAAAATAGGGAAAATAATTGTAAAATAGTTTACATCAGAGGAAAAGGTCAAAAATATATTAGCAAATATTTTAGATCAGAACCTATTCTGTTTAGATGATGTGTCTTGTTATAATAAAGTTCACACTTAGGCATAGGAAATAAATCTGAAAATATAGCACCTAATAAATGATAAATGGAGTTTCTAAAATCCAAAGAATTCAGTTTAGGGTTGGTAGAAATTATGAAGACACATATGGAGAAGGAAAATACTTTTGATGCATACTTGGTAGCTAAAAGGTGTAGTAATTGAATATAAGGAATTTATTTAAATTGGAAACTCATATATATATAGTATGTAAGTATAAATGTGAACACAAAAGTAGGAGTCATATACACATGATTAAAAGTGCATGCAAGCCACAAATCAACACATATAGAGTAACCACAACACATATAATGGTGAATGACTTTCATAAATATGAATGTGTGGTTTGAATGAAGTGAAAGTGTGAACTATGTCTTATGGATTGTTGTTTTTCTTTTGCTATGTGTGATGGTATGATGTAGAACCTGCTCAAGAGCAGGTTATTCCTTTCCAAGATCAGGACTACCCATTTCAAGAGCAGCAGGAAGGAGGCAAGTGTCCTTGACCACTTTGATCCTATGCTAGGATGTGTAGATAGAATTATTTGCATTGTCAAATTAAATATGAAACCCATGCTAGGAAGTTTCCCTAGAATTGCATTATCTTGTTTTCCTTGTAGCTTGGGTTGGGATTTATTTTATCATGTCATTTATTATTATGCATATGCTTAGCCATGCTTAGAATGGGATAATTTGGATATGAGATCATCAGTTTATTTTACCATACTCTTGAATGAGATATTGTGAGTTATGTAGAGGTAGGGATTAAGGCAAGTTGGATGATTTGGTGGTGTGCTGGGTGCACGAGACTTGGGTTTGTGTTTAGTACTTGCCTGGATCCTAAGGACCGGTTCATGGAGCATGTAACCTGGCTTTACAGTGCCAACCACATGCTGAGATGGGGCAGCTTGGCCAATTAATTAGGTGTATCCGCGGCGTAGTATGGGTGTGTTGGATGGTGCGGGGAGTGGGTGTCAGCTGGACTACCTTATAAACCGCAAGGCTCAAGAGGGGGCCACTGCAGCGGGGTTGGAGCCTCTTGTATGCTGTTAGGGGTGAAACCTCAGTGGGCCCACGCTCGTCGGGAATCCCTTTGTAAAGGCTTCGTAGTGATCTTCTGGCTACACACCTGGGAAGTGTGAATGTGGTTCGTAGCCACTGGTATAATGGAGGTTCTTTTAGTCCACCCGACAACGGGGGATGGAATCACTACATGTGGGTACAGTGGTACAAACTCTGCAGAGTCAAAACTGTCATGACAGCCGTGCTCACGGTCAAGAGCGGCTTGGACTTATTCATGATTAGAGGAGTGATGGTTTTGGAAGTTGAGAATGGTAAGCGGGGAGCTTAACATTGGAAATGATGTTATGGTTATTCGAATTATGATGATGGGATGGGAGATTGGGACCATTTCGCCAGTGTAGTAATGTAGGTGCTTAATAAGCTAAGGTGATAGGTATTAATTGCGTAGTGCTTTAACCATGAGTTCAACCTCTCCTTGATCTAGCCATGCATGATGTAATTCTCCCACACTTGCTGGGTACCATTGGTACTCAACCTTGCATATTTGTTGGTTTATATTGCTGCTCAGGTCAAGATAATGAGGTGGTGTATAATGACCAAGACTTTGGACCCGAAGAAGGTTTCTAGGTTCATGGAGACCCCCGGGCAACGCCTGTGACGGAGCCCTAAAGAATAATATTCCGCTGCTAGTTTATTTACTTATGATGAACTTATTATTGTTCATCGAGACATTTGCTATGTAAGACTTATTCATATTCGACACCTGGCTTGTAATAAATGATGCTTCACTATTTGTCATCACATGTATGAGAAAATGATCCTGGCATACATGTGATATTCACTTGGTTGTTCTTCAGAAAAACCGGTGTGACAGAAGTGGTATCAGAGCCAAGGTTGCCCGTAGGAACGTGGACCTAGGTAGAAATGGACCTATTTAAGGACCTTATTTTCCTAAAAACTATTTTACAAGGTGTGTGTTGAAAAGTGCTGTTTAATAAGTCACTTTCTTCATCTTACCCCAACTTTCATTCAAAATAGGATTTTTATTTAAAAGTTTATCTAACTTAAGTTAAATGCTTTCTGTTTTAGATGGTTCGCATGATTCGCACAGCTCGCAAGTCCACAGGAGAGAGAGTTCCCGTAGTTGCCCTTGCCGAAAAGAGGAGAGCCGTCCGGTGACGTACCTTTCCTACGGATTGGCAGCAGGAGGCTTGTTGCGCCGTCTTCGACGTATGCTCGAAGCCGCCGGCAATACGGGAAAGCTAATCATCCACTATAACTCCACCAGGACCATCCGCGAGAAGAGGGAAGAATGGAGCTTAGAGATGAGGATTATACACGAAAATCGGCTGCTTAAGATCCACCGCTCTCCAGCTTGTAGAGCAACACAGGTCGATGCGGAGAAGGATGTCACCTAGGAGGCCATCACCTGCCAGAGTCACATCTATCGTCGCCACCTGGACAGGACGGACTACATGTATGTCCTCCAGCGTGAGAGTGGTACCACGGAGTACAAGTACCCGCCAGTGCAGAAAGGGACTTCCCATGAGCACATGGACTTGTGCCTGGAGGATGCTGCTATGCTCAGCACTCGACTGCAGGAGTGTCAGCAAGAGCTTCAGGATGTTCGGGACACCCTGAAGGAAACGGAGGCATTGCTGCGAGCCTGCTTGAGGGCGAGAGAAAGAGGAGATGGGAATGAACTGTGTGTCACCGTGAATGATACATGGACTCCTGACTCCCCAAATCGCCGAGCGATCAGGCATCGTCGCACTTCTCCACCAGCAGCCTCCCCACCCAAAGCAGAGTCAGAAGGCAGCCAAAATGATGAGGAAGATCCCGAGGAGCCAGCTCAAGAAAACGAGTAGTATAGAGTCCTTCCCTTAGTTAGCAAGATGTCGAATAGCCGAGTCGTTACGTTAAGTTAATGGTGTGTTAATGCTTGGTGTGTGACGTGAGTTGTGGAAGCCATGAGCAATTGTCCACAGCCTCGTCTTTAGATTGTTTTGCTTTGGTGTGTAAACCCACATGAAATAATATTGCATTTATTTGTGTGTGAGAAATGAACCCTCAGAAAAATATAACAAAGCCTCAACACTTCAAAGTACAAACAAGTGAAAGTAATAAGATGATACGAAATGCTTTCAAATTAACATTGGTTGATTCTGCCAGATGGCCGGAAGAGGAAAAGGACGTGCTGCCAACCCCGCCAACAACAACGATGAGGCATGCAACCCTCATCTTTCTGGAGGCCAGGACCGGGGTGGTCGCCGTGAAGGAGTTGATCCCCTCCACCAAATGCTGGAGAATCAAAATCAACTCATCCAGAACTTGACTCAAGTGGTGGCCAACTTGCATCAAGTTCCACCTCCACAAGCTGCACCACGCCAACCAAGGTTGAGTGAGTTTTTAGGAACTCAACCTCCAAAGTTCGCAAGTGCTGCTGAACCTCTGGAGGCAGATGATTGGCTGAAGACCATTGAAAGCAAGATGAGGATCATACAGTGCCAAGGGTATGAGAGGGTGCTGTTTGCCTCTCATCAATTGCATGGACCTGCTGCTGATTGGTGGACCGTCTACGTGGCTGCCCATCATGACCCTGAGAACATCACTTGGGAAGAGTTCAAGCGTAGCTTCCGCAACCATTACATCCCAAGGGGTGAACTCAAAAACAAGAGAAAGGAGTTCTTGGGGCTGCAGCAAGGGAACATGACGGTTAGGGAATACCTCACTAAATTTACTCAACTATCCCGTTATGCTCCACGAGACATAGAGACTGATGAGCAGAAACAAGATTGTTTCGTGGAAGGTCTTACCGCAGAAATGCAGTGTGCAATGTCCTCAAATGAGTATGAAAGCTTCCAAAAGATGGTGGACAGAGCATTTGTGGTGGAAAGGAAGCTGAAGGCCTTGGAAAATGAGAACAAGAGGAAGGCCGGGTGGTCACACCAAGCCTTAGGGAGCAACACCCGCCCACGTCTGATGCAGCAACCTGCAGGGCAGACGAACCGTGCTGCGGTACCCTACTCAGCACCAAGAGGGTACAACCCGAACTACAGGCCTCCCGCAGCACCAGCACAGCCGCAACGTCAGTTTGTACAGCAGCCTCACCCCGCATATCCATCTCGACCAGCAGTGCAAGGACCTCCAAACCAACCCCAAGACAATAAAGGCCAAGCACCTAAGGTGGGGGTGCAATGTTTTAGCTGTGGTGAAGTGCGGCACTACGCCCATAAGTGCCCAAAGAAGAATTCCACGCAGCCTCAACAGCAGAATGTAATGAGAGGACGGGTGAACCACGTCACTATGGAGGAAGCACAAGAGGCACCCGACGTGGTAGTTGGTAAGTTTCCTGCCAATTTACACATTGCAACCCTGCTGTTTGATTCTGGTGCTACCCACTCGTTCATTGCTAAAGGGTTTGTTAAGAAGCATGATTTAGCAACAACACAAATGAACTATATGCTAGCAGTAAACTCTCCAGGTGGAGAAATAAGGACAAGACAAGTGTGTCCCAAGGTGAATCTAGACATTAAAGGGGTAGTGTTTACTGCTAACCTCATAGTGATAGATTCCCAAGGGATCGATATTATTTTGGGCATGGACTGGTTGACCAAACATAAGGGAATCATCCATTGTTCAACCAGAACGGTGGAACTAACGCACCCTAGTGGCACAAAAGTAAAGTTTATAACAATACAAGAGCCTAGGAGGGATGTTCAATTAAATCAAGTTGAGGTGAAAGTGGAGGAGATCCAAATTATCAGGGAATATTCAGACGTTTTTCCGGAGGAGTTGCCAGGTATGCCTCCCGATCGTGAAGTTACCCTAGATGTGTTGATTTTAGGCCTACATGCACTTTTAAACTTATATATTATTTCTAACTTTTGTATTCAGATCTCTAATTGCACACTATATATGAATTTCCAATTTGAACAAATTCTCTATATTTAATTAATACACTTCATAGCCACAAAATTTGCATGAAAGTTAATTTCCTACTCCAAATAGGTTTTCAGATCTTTTACAAAATCTTAATTTGAAGTTTTTGGATTTGGGGACCTCATTT
This sequence comes from Neostapfia colusana, assembly GCA_030760725.1. Classification (NCBI taxonomy): domain Eukaryota; kingdom Viridiplantae; phylum Streptophyta; class Magnoliopsida; order Poales; family Poaceae; genus Neostapfia; species Neostapfia colusana. The sequence continues at coordinate 38,601,738 of JASWHV010000016.1, forward strand.
AACATTTTCTAATTATGCATACCTATTTTCCTATATTTTCAGATTTATTTTCTATGCCTAAAAGTGAACTTTAATATTAAAATAGTAAGACATATCACCTAAACAGAATAGGTTCTGATCTAAAATGTTCAATAAATATCTTTGAACTTCCTCTATGATGGGGATCAAATTAAATTTATTTTACCCATTTTCAGAATTATTTTCTAGCCTAAAATGAATTTCCAGAAATAATAAAAATAAACAGCACTTAGTCAGATTTCATTTCAGCCTAAAATCAGTTCTCAACTCCTTATAAATGTTTTCCAAGTGCTAGGAAAATTTACATTTGTATTTGCACATGTGTTTACATCACCATTTGAATTTAAATTCTACTCATATGTTCAAATTTCTGAATTTAATACCCTACAGGGTCTAAAGGGCAAATCCACCCTACTGCAGGGTCTACTTTACTATTTCCTAAATTTTCAGGGGCCTAATCACACAAAACAGAGAGGTTTTCCTAATTTTTATTAAGTCCAGGGGCTAAAACTGATTTTTAAATGAATTTACATGAATTTCTGAAGGTCCAGGGGCTAGATCAGAAGTTTCACGAGCTAGCTCGTGTTTTCCGAGATCCCCAGGCGGTAGCATGTAAGATTCCCGGCCTTTATAACGCGGGGCTGACGTGGGCCGTTGGATTTAAAAAAGACGGATGTGATTATAACGCGAAACGGTATGGGTTTGATCTATTCGGGACCGCATGATTTAAAATGGACGGGCCTCAGGGGGCCACGTCGCCCCGGCCATGTGCGGGCGGCGCTGCCCGGCGGCGCGCGGCGGCGGGAGGCGGCGATCTCGCCGAAGAGTTTCGGGTTTTCGTCTATACTTTCTAAAACTTGGATTTCTTGGCATAGAACGGAAGAGGGGAGGTAGGGGATCTCACCTCGGGGTTTTTCTTGAGCTCGGAGGCCCTGGAAAGCGGTCGGCGACGAGGTCCGAGAGGAAAATGCGACTGTTCTCACCGGAGCTGTGTCTAGAGTGCAAAACACCGGGTTTCCTTCACCTGCAAGACTCCCAGGCGGCGGTGGAACACAACAAGCCCGTTAGATCAGAGAATCCGGACGAGGATCGAAGGAAAACGGCAATGGGAGCTTCGGTTCTCACCGGGAACTGAGGCGGCCGATCGGGGAGGAAAAAGGGGCGGATTTCGGCGTTTAAATGGGCGAGGGAGGGCGGCAAGGGTTGGTTTAGATGTGCAGCAATTCGTGGGCTGGAGATCGCGGCTCCGGAGCAAGAAAATCGGGCGTGGCAGCGGCGATCGACGAGGAAGTAGCGTGGCGGTTGGGCGGGCGCGCGGGGAGGGAGATGAAACGCGGGCCCCGCACGTCAGAGAGAGGGGGAGGGGGGAGCGGTCACGGGCTTTGGGCCGGCTGAGGTGGGTTTCGGCCCACTGGCCGTTTTTCTTTTTCTTTTTTCTTTTTTCTTTTCTGTTCTGATTCAAATTTGAATTCTAGTTTGAATTTGAATTGTTTCACCACATGCAATACGTCCAAAAATTTTAAATTCCCCTCTTTAACAGGTTTTGGGGTGTTACAAGAACCTCCATTATACCAGTGCACAACCGTCGTTGTATGGCCAAGAGATCACAAAATAGACTTTACAAAGGGGTTACTAGATGTATGGACTCACTAAGATTTCACCAGCAGGCTCGAATCACCATTCTCCCACCTACGGGCTCCTCTTGTGCCATGCAGTTCCAAGGACAGTCCTCACTCGACTCCCATTCCCTGCGCCTTCCACGGTCCATAACAATCTAGCAACTTACCTAATTACTCAGCTAAGCCGCACCCATACTTAGACTTGTGGTGGCACTGTTTTCCTGGCATGTGCTCGCATGAACCGGTCCTTAGATCTACGGCAAGTAAACCACCCTCTCATTCAACCTCATCCACAAACCAAGCTTGCCTAGATCTCCCCCGATTCAAGTTCGTTATCAACATCATGTTTTCATTATCATTGTTCAATGAGTGCAGTAGCTAGACACAATCTATCTCGCTTCCCATAATCCCGTGGACTCAGCGAAGCATAAAAGCAAAAACGACCATACCTGACTCATCGACTTTCCCGGCGACAAGGGTGGTTAACAAAACTAGTAAACTCCTATGAAAGGGTTTCCCATCAAGTTGACTCAAGCACACACACGTTTTCACAAACAAAAGAATCTCAAAAACATGGGATCAATATGGTCAAGGGGCACTTGCCTTGTTCCTGTGGCATCGGTTGATCACGGATCTCGAAGTCTTATTGTTGTAGCTCGTCGTAGATGGCTCCCTGAGCTTGTCTTTCTACTGATGATCACGCACATAAAAGATTCACAGCAATCAATCATCATGCACAAACTTTACTCAAGATGCAATGGTGCTTATGCATGCAAATCTTATGGTGCAGTTTAGTTTGTACATGTTTTTGCATGTTTTAATGGCTTGCATGGGTTTTACGATGAACAAGGGTGTAAGGATCAGATGTCGACGTGGTGATGATATCATCTCAAGATCTAGATCAAACCGATCAACATGTTATCTGTCAACAAAAAAAAACTTCTGTTCAAAGAGATCGAAGAAACAGATGGGAAGAAAACCGCGATGAGGTCGTAAGGTGGTAATCTGAGACCTACCTCGACTTCTCCTGGGTGTCGGGGTCTTTCTCCTAGCAATGGCAGATCGTCGGCTCTCTTCCAGCGACGACGAGGTGTGGTGGGGCTTCAATGGTGGCTCACCGGCGGCTAAACTCTGACGAAGGGGCTTAACTCGGCGAGTTGGAGGCTAGGGCTTCCAAGTCATCGACTTGAGAATAGGTGTTACGGCCAAGGGGTATTTTGGGTTCTATTTATAACCGGAAAAAGAAGAGTCCTAATCTGATTGGATTTCAAATAAGAGTCCTATTCAATTTGTTTTTGAATCTTAACAGCTTATCTCTAATCGATTTGGTGCGGTATCAATCGTGGAAGAAACCGTGTCGGTTTCCTCTGTACCGGGTACTCGCGCACAGAGAAAAACCGCTTCAGAATCGCATCCTTCCGCAGAGATAAGCTCCGGAGGCTCCACGTGTCCAGCGGGGGCCTGGGCTTCCCTTTTCCTCAGAGACGAGCTCCGGTTGTGCCCCGTGTCAGGCGGGCGAGACCTCCCCTCTCCTCAGAGGTGAGTTCCGTGTGCGCCACGTGTCCTGGCGGGCGGGACCTCCCTCTCCCTCAGAGGCGAGCTTCGCATGCGCCACGTGTATTGGTGGGTCGGGACCTCCCCTCTCTCCAGAGGTGAGTTCCGCATACGCCACGTGTCAGTGCTGGACCTCCCCTCTCTTCGGAGGTGAGCTCCGAGAGTTCCACGTGTCAGTTCTGGACCTCCCCTCTCTTCGTAGGTGAGCTCCGAGAGTGCCACATGTCAGTTAGCGCTGATCTTCCTTACTTCTCAGAGACGAGCTCTGGGGTCGACACGTGTCCATCAACGTTGGACCTCCCGGAGCCGAGCTCTGAAGGTGACACGTGTCCTAATAGTGTCGGACCTCCAAGATACGAGCTCCAGAGGTGACACGTGTCCAATAGTGTAAGGACCTCCCGGAGACGAGCTCCGGAGGTGACACGTGTCCAGTAGGACCGGACCTCTCGGAAATGTGCTCCGAGAGCAACACGTGTCCCGCGATGTCGGACCTCTCGGAAATGAGCTCTGAGAGCGACACGTGTCCCGCGGGTTGGGCCCTACTTCCCCGCAGCTACTAGCTCCGGTGACGACACGTGTCCTACGGGGCTGGACTTCGCTTCTCCGCAGAGACAAGCCCCGGAGGCGACACGCGTCCAGCGGGTCGGACCTCGCCCCTTGCACAGAGGCTAGCTCCAAGCCTGCCACGTGTCTAGCGGTGCCGGACCTCTCCCCACTCTGCAGGGATGAGCTCCGAACGTGCCACGTGGCTAGCAGGCCGTGGGAAGTGTCTAAAGCGCTCCTAGGCGAACTGGAATTGGCTCTTTTCGGCTATCTTTTTTATTTCTTCTATGTTTCTACTTATTTTAAAATGTTTCTCTACATGAAATATGAATGCATGCATGATTACGAAATTGAGGGTGTCACAAACCTATCCCCCTTTAATTGAATCTCGCCCTCGAGATTCGATAGTGGAGAATAGATGAGGGAATTCTGTCTTGATGTCTTCCTCACGTTCCCATGTAGCTTTTGCTTCAGTGTGATGGCTCCATTGTAACTTGCACCAACGGATCATTTTGTTCCTCGTGACCCTTTCCTTTATGTCCAAAATTCGGACAGGGTGCTCTACATAGGTCAGATCCTCTTGAAGTTCGAGCTCATCCATCGGGACTTGCTCTTCAGGTACCCTCAACCAATTCTTGAGCTGGGATACGTTAAATATGTCATGCACGTCGGATAGGTGCATCGGGAGCTCTAGTTGATAGGCTACCTCTCCTCGCTTGCCCAAAATCTTGAATGGTCCGATATAGCGAGGTGCTAATTTGCACTTGACGTTAAAACGTCGTTGGCCTTGGATAGACGATACCTTAAGGTATACGAAGTATCCTATCTCGAAAGTCAACTTTCTTCGCCTATTGTCCGCATAGCCTTTCTGCCGTGACTGAGCGGCCTTCAAGTTTTCCCGTATTGTTTGGACTTCCTTCTCAGCTTCTTGCAGCACTTCGGGTCCAAACACTTGGTTCTCTCCGGTCTCATTCCAAAACAACGGCGTTCTACACCGTCTTCCGTACAATGCTTCGAAAGGTGACATCTTCAAGCTGGCTTGGTAGCTGTTATTGTATGAGAACTCGGCATATGGCAAGCTCCTATCCCAACTACGCCCATGTTTCAAGGTGCAGGCTCTCAGCATGTCTTCAAAAATTTGGTTCGTCCTCTCGGTTTGCCCGTCGGTCTGCGGGTGGTAAGCGGAGCTAAAATCCAGTCGTGTACCCATAGTTTCATGCAGTTTCCTCCAGAACCTAGAGGTAAACTGAGAACCCCGATCTGAAACTATTCTCTTCGGAACTCCATGACGGCACACGATTTGCTGCATGTACAGCTCGGCTAGTTGTGCAACGTTGTACTTGGTCTTCACAGGAAAGAAATGGGCGGTTTTCGTTAATCTGTCCACGATAACCCAGATGGAGTCGTAACCTGACTGAGTACGTGGCAATCTGACGATGAAATCCATACTGATGTCTTCCCACTTCCACTCGGGTACTTTCATGGGTTGCAACAGTCCAGCGGGTCTTTGATGTTCAGCCTTCACCCGTTGGCATGTGTCGCATAAGGCAACATATTCGGCTATGTCCCTTTTCATACCATCCCACCAATAACAAGTTTTCAGGTCCTTGTATATCTTGGTACTTCCGGGATGTATGGAATAAGGTGAGTCATGTGCCTCTTTTAATATCGTGTCGCGGATGTGCTTCACGTTAGGCACACAAATCCTTTTTCCTAGCCAAAGCGTACCCTTCTTGTCTTCCTTGAAGTCCTTTTCGATGCCTTGTCGGATCCTTTCCTTGATCTCCTTGATCTCTTCATACGTTGCTTGGCCATCCTTTATCTCTTGTTCCAGCGAAGAATGGAGTTCCATCACTTCCATCTCATTCAAGAATCCGAGATGTAACCGTTCGATCTCCTTGCGCAGCTCGGGTGGTAGCTCCCAAACCGTAAGTTGGTGACATGCTCCCTTCCGGCTCAATGCATCGGCTACTACATTGGCCTTTCCGGGTGATAGTTGATTCCAACATCATAATCCTTGATGAGTTCTAACCATCGACGTTGCCTCAGATTCAAATCCGTTTGGGTGAATATGTACTTGAGGCTTTTGTGGTTCGTATAGATCTCACATCAGTGGCCAAGGATATAATGCCTCTAAATCTTTAATGCATGCATCACGGCCGCAAGTTCCAAGTCGTGTGTGGGGTAGTTCAGCTCGTGCTTCTTTAATTATCTCGACGCGTAGGCTACCACTTGTCCTTCTTGCATGAGCACACATCCAAGCCCTTGTCTGGATGCGTGACAATATATGTCGAAGCTCTTGCTCATGTCCGGCAATACCAAAACCGGCCCTGTGGTTAGCCTTTTCCTGAGCTCCTCAAAGATTTTTTGGCACGCTGGGGTCCACTAGAACGCCTTCCCCTTCATTAGCAATAGGCTTCGCTATCTTGGAGAAGTCCTCGATGAAACGTCGGTAGTATCCAGCAATCCCAAGAAAACTCTGAATATCTCTTACGTTTTGCGATTGATTCCACTTCAGAACATCTCCCACTTTTCCCGGGTCAACCGATACTCCTTCCTCGGAGATGATGTGGCCTAGGAACGATATCTCGTTTAGCCAGAATTGACACTTGCTGAGCTTGGCATACAATTGATGCTCTCGTAGTTTCTGCAATGTCAATCTCAAGTGTTCCTCGTGTTCTTCCTCACTTTTCAAATACACCATGATATCGTCAATGAAAACCACGACGAACTTGTCCAAGTACTCCATGAAGACCTTGTTCATGAGGTACATGAAATATGCTGGTGCATTCATTAACCCAAAATACATAACGGTATATTCATACGAACCATACCGTGTTCGAAAAGCAGTCTTGGGTATATCAGAGGGCTTAATCTTCAGCTGGAAGTATCCCGACCGAAGATCAATCTTGGAGAAAACTCGAGCTCCTTTCATTTGGTCGAATAGGTCCTCTATACGGGGCAGCGGGTATTTATTCTTGATCGTCACCTCATTGAGAGACCTATAATCCATGCACATCCTTTGGGTCCCATCCTTCTTGTCTACAAAGATCACGGGGGCTCCCCACGGTGACGAGCTTGGGCGTATAAAACCCTTTTAGAGCTTCTCATGGATTTGCTTCTTGAGCTCCACTAGTTCATTAACGGGCATCCTATAGGGTCTCTTTGCTATAGGTGCAGTTCCGGGTACTAGGTCAATGGAAAACTCGATGTCCCAGTCAGGTGGCATGCCTGGGAGCTCTTCCGGGAACATGTCCGAAAATTCTTGAACCACCGGAATGCTTTCCAATGTTGCTCCTTCGACGTGGTTCAACATTGCCTTCTCGGTTGTTGGTTGGGCTGACTCGAACTCGATACGAGTACAGTGCTCATTTGTCAACTGCACGCTCCTCTCAGCACATTGGATTAATCTGTTGTGCTTGCTTAACCAATCCATTCCGAGTATTATGTCAAGCCCTTGGGAATCCAAGACAATGAGGTGGGCAAGGAAGTCTACCCCCCTTATTTTAAGGTTTACTTTCGGACATACTATATTAGTCCTCATCTCTCCACCGTGAGAATTAACCAACATAGTATATTTCAAGTGTGATATGGATAGATTATACTTGGCAACATACTTGGATGATATGAATGAATGTGATGCTCCGGAATCAAATAAAATGGTGGCTGGGTTGGAGTTGGCAAGGAACATACCAATCACGACGTCTTCAGCCTATTGTGCTTCCTTAGTGGAGACATGATTCACGTTACCGCGAGCATAGTTCTGCTGCCCACGGTTGCCTTGTGTAGCTCCTCCATTCGGCCGTGGGTTCTACTTGGGCAGGTTGCTCGGCTGTCCAGCACCTTTCCTTGGGCACTGACTCGCAAAGTGTCCTGTTTCTCTGCATGCAAAGCATGCCTTGTTGCCCACGACAGCAGGAATGTTGGGGCGGGGGTTTTGAGCATAAGCGCCCGTGTTTGGACGGGGCGCAGATGGCAAAGCCACACGAGGTGCTTGCATGGCAGGACGTTGCTGTGGTGGTTCATTAGGGCGAAACGATCCATATTGTGGTGCAGATGGGGGCATGTACCGAGAGCGTATGTTGCTCCCTTGTGGCTGGTATGGCATCTTTCTTTTGCCCTCTTTCTCAATCTCTCGGATCTTGCTCTCAACCACTATGGCTTTGTCAACTAGCTTCTGGAAGTTCGCATAGTCATTGTTGAGGAGCTGGACTTGGATCTCATTGTTCAACCCTCTCATGAACAAGTACTGCTTCCTTTGGTCTGAGTTGACATCTTTGGGGGCATACCTTGACAGTTGCGTGAACTTGTTGAGGTACTCGTTCACGCTCTTCTTGCCTTGGCGGAGACATTAAAACTCTTGCCTTTTGAGCATCATGACACAAGCAGGGATGTAATGAGAGCGGAAACTCTCCTTGAACTCGGTCCAAGTAATAGTCTCCGGGTTGTCATGAGCATTGCAAAGGGCATCCCACCAGTCGGCGGCTGCTCCCATGAGTTGGTGCGATGCAAAGAGAACTTTCTCTCGGTCATTGCACTGAACTATGGCAAGCTTCTTCTCCATGGACTTCAACCAATCATCGGCCTCCATGGGATCATTAGCTTGTGCAAAAGTAGGTGGTCGAGTCCTCATGAACTCTCCCAGTCTGTTGTGAACCAGCGGTGGTGGCGGTGGTGCAGGAACGGGGTTGTTGTTGTTGTTGGCTTGCAGCTGACCCAAAGTTTGGATCATGGTTTGCATGAGCTGGTTCTACATAGCCATCAACCGTTCTAGGTTGTTTGCTGTGACACCCTCATCTCGGGTGTCAGCATATGTTCACGAGTTATGAAGAAGAAAACATTCTAAGAAAAGATGGAACAATGACAAGTACCAAAAAGATAGCCAATAAAGCTCTCAGAGAGCACCGAAGGCAACTACCGCGGCCAACCAGCCACGTGGCGTGTTCGGAGCTCGTCCCTGCAAGGTAAAGAGAGATCCGCTGCTGAAAGAGCTACGTGGCGGGCTCGGGGCTCGTCGCCACAAAGGAAAAAGGTTCGACCCTGTGGGACACGTGTTGCCCACGGAGCTAGCCTCTGCGGAAGAAGCAAAGGCATTTTTTGTAGGACACATGTCATCCTCGGAGCTAGTCCTCGCGGAAATCAGAGGACCCGTCACGCGGGATACATGTCAATCTCGGAGCTCATATCAGAGGAATCCGGATCTATCGAACACGTGTCGCCACCGGAGCTTATCTCCGGGAGGTCTTTCGTTGCTAGACACGTGTCGACCTCGGGGCATGTTCCTGAGGGAAGACCGGCGCCAACACGTGGCGTACGCGGAGCTCACCTCCAAAAGAGGGAGAGGTCTCGGTCGACTGACACATGGCACAACCGGAGCTCGTCTCTGCGGAGGAGTAGATTCCAAGCCCCGGGAGGACACGTGGAGCCTCCGGAGCTCATCACCACGGAGGTAACGAGTCTCGAGCGGTTTTTACGCGTAAAGATACCGGTACGCAACAGAAACCGATCTAAACTCCGCGATGTTATCAAAAATAAGATGTCAGGATACAACAAAGATCTGAATAAGACTCTTATTCGGGATCCAATCAGATTAGGACTCTTCTCTTCCCGATTATAAATAGATCCCAAAACCTCTGGCCGAAACCACAAACTTCTCTTTCGACTCCTGAACCGACGACTTAGAGCCCTAGCCCTAACTCGCCGAGCAACCCATCGCTGAAGCGCAACAAGGGAGATCATCGGAGAAGAACCGAGATGTCTGAGGAGGACCTCGAAGTCAAGAAGAATGTGAGGTAGGACTTCGATACCACCTTACGACATCATTGTGTTCATCTCTTTGCATCTGTTCTTCAATTCCTATCGAACAGAAGCCTTCTCATGGGCGGATCACTCGATGATCAGTTTGATCTAAAGACGAGATCATCGCCACGTCCACCTTTGATCCAAACACCCCTGTCCATACAAGGCCATGCAAGAACACGTACAGATCGATCTAATAAAACTAATCATGAGATACCATGCATATGCATCATCGCATCTAGTTTAAGGTTTGTGCATAAATATTGATTGCTGTGAATCCTGTATGCACGTGATCCTACCTAGCAGGACAAGCTCAGGGAGCTGTCTACGACGAACTGCAGCAACCAGGTTTTGGGATTCAAGAACAACCGGAACCGTAAGAACAAGGCAAGTGCTCCTTGACCATGTTGATCCTATGTTTTGGGTAAAACTATTTTGTTTTGCGAAAAGGTGTGTGTGCTGAGTCAAACAGGATGGGAAACCCTTTTTATAGGAGTTTACTAGTTTTGGTTGAACCACCCTTGTCGCCTGGGGAGTTTATGAGTCGGGTATGGTTTTTGCTTTATGCTTCGCTGAGTCTATGGGATTGGGAAGCGAGATAGATGTGTCTAGCTAACTGCACTCGTATCGATAAAAAGAAACTGATGTTAATAATGAACATGGATCGGAGGGAGGTCTAGGCAAGACTGGGTTTGTGAATGAGGTAGCATGAGATGGTGGTTTACTTGCCATAGATCTAAGGACCTGTTCATGCATGCACATGCCAGGATAACAATGCCACCACAAGGCCAAGTATGGGTGCGGCTTAGCTGAGTAATTAGGTAAGTTCCTAGAGTGTTATGGAGTGAGGACTGCCCTGGGAACTGCATGGCACAAGAGGGGGCCCGTGGGTGGGAGAATTGGAGATTCTAGCCTGCCGGTGAAACCTTAGTGAGTCCATACATCTGGTAACCCCTTTGTAAAGGCTATTTTGTGATCTCTTGACCATACACCGACGGATGTGTACTGGTATAATGGAGGTTCTGCAGTCGTCGACGGGTAACGAAATCACAAACTTGTGGGTAAAGAGGTGCACACTCTGCAGAGTCTAAAACTATCATGATAGCCGAGCTTACGGTCACGAGCACCTGGCTAAACTGCCATGATTAGTCGGGATGGTTATCGGGAAAGTTCTTGGTTATGGATTTGGTTACGGTTAGTTGTTGGGACAGTTGAGTCCGGGTGATGAGATGGTTGTATGACTGTTGGGACATGACATGAGATTGGTCTCGGTGTGAGACAAGGGTGAATTACGAGGTGAGATGGTAGCGAATACGAGGAGGTATTCGTGAGTATAAATAAAGGATTGGTTAATGTTCGGATGGAACATGGAAAGCGATGGAGGTATGTTGGTAATTTAATACATGCTGGGATTACTCTCATCTAAAGTTAAGTTGTTGTTTTATCATGGTTTCATAAATCTACTTTTCTGCAAATAAGCCCTTTTATACCTACCTTGTTTATGAGCTGCATATCATGTGTTTTCCCGCACTTGCTGAGTACATCATTGTACTCAAACTTGCATTATTTCATCATCAACAGTAAGAGAAGGCTATTATGAAGATCAAGTGGAGCATTATGGCGTGTGATCTATTCTCAACCTTGCCTGTGGAGGGAGTAGAGATGGAGCCACTTCTGTTTAGTTTTGCTTCCGCATTAGTTTTGCTTCCGCATTTAAGTAGAGATTTCCGCTGCATAGAAATAAGACTTCCGCTGTAAGCATGAGTCCAAGACTCATGAGGTATTGTAATAAACTCTATTAATCGTGGTAATATATAATCTGAATTCAGTTTGTGGAACGTATGTGTATGTGTGAAGAACATCCTGGGCACATATGCATTAGTTCTCGGTTCCGTGGTTTTTCCAGAGAATTGAGGGCGTCACAGATTGGTATCAGAGCCACGGGTTGACAGTAGGTTACACGCCTAGATAGAAAGCCTTAGATAGATAATAGAGCTACGGGTTAACCCCAAGAAGGAGTTACAGGCGCTACTAGGGTGAATAGTTAGATTGGCCTTTAAAAACCACCTTGACATAGGAAACCCTCCTTGAATAGGAGTTGTGTGGGCCCTTGTGATGATTATTTGTGAATATGTGTTTAAGTATGAGTTGTGGGACGTCTCAAAAACGTTGTCCATATCGTAAGAAGAAAGAGGTGTGAAATGCTTCGGCACTTGATCACATCCTCATAAGGACTAATATATATAGTCCAACTCACCTTGATGCATATAAGGGACCTACCTAACCTTCTAACCTTCTATTCTATTTCGTTCTCTCTCACAGATGGTGAGAGGAAACGCCAGTCGGAGGAACGTCCAGGAGGATGACCACGAGGAAGTTCCTGCTAACTCCGGAGCTGGTGAAAACCATCTGGAAAGATTGATGGCCATGCAAAACCAGCTTATGCAAACTATGATCCAAACTTTGGGTCAGTTGCAGGCCAACCAAAACCCCGCTCCGGCACCACCGACACCACCACCGCCGGCTCATAACAGGTTGGGAGAGTTCATGAGGACTCGACCACCCACCTTTGCTCAAACTAGTTACCCCATGGAGGCCGATGATTGGTTGAAATCCATGGAGAAGAAGCTCGCCATTGTTCAGTGCAACGACCGAGAGAAGGTTCTCTTTACGTCGCACCAGCTTATGGGAGCTGCCGCCGACTGGTGGGATGCCTTGAGCAGCGCCCATGCCAACCCGAAGACAATCACTTGGACTGAGTTCAAGGAAAGTTTCCGCTCTCACTACATCCCTGTTGGTGCAATGATGCTCAAGAGGCAGGAGTTTGAAGGTCTCCGCCAAGGACAGAAAAGTGTGAATGAATATCTCAACAAGTTCATACAACTGTCCCGGTATGCCCCCGAAGATGTCAACTCAGATCAGAGGAAGCAGTACATGTTCATGAGAGGGTTGAACAATGAGATCCAAGTTCAACTCCTCAACAATGACTAAGCTTCCAGAAGCTGGTTGATAAGGCTATTGTTGTTGAAAACAAGATCCGGGAGATCGAGCGAGAATGCAAGAGGAAGATGCCATACCAGCCCCAAGGGAGCAACGTAAGACCTAGATACGTGCCCCCTGCACCGCAGTATGGATCGACCACTCCTACGAACCGCCCTGGTCAGCCACCACAGCAACGGTTCGTTGCACCGGCACCTCGTGTGCCCATGCCTCCTGCGCCCCGGCATAACAATGGCGCTCCTGTTCAAAACCCCCGCCCCAACGTACCTGCTGCTGTAGGCAACAGGGCATGCTTTGCATGCGGGGAAGTAGGCCACTTCGCTAACCAGTGCCCGAAGAGAGGCCCTGGACAGCAAGGTAACGTGCCCAAGCAGAACCAGCGACCAAACGGAGGGGACAACCAAGGGAACCGTGGACCGCAGAACTATGCTCGTGGTCACGTTAACCATGTCACTGCTGAGGAAGCACAACAGGCTGAGGACGTCGCAATTGGTATGTTCCTTGCCAACTCCAACCCAGCCACCATTTTATTTGATTCTGGAGCATCACATTCCTTCATATCATACGAATATGTTGCCAAGCATCATCTACCCGTATCCCACTTAGAATGTGCTATGTTAGTTATTTCTCCCGGAGGAGAAATGAGGACTAATATAGTATGTCCTAAAGTAAGCCTTAAAATAAGGGGGGTAGACTTCCTTGCCAACATTATTGTTTTGGACTCTCACGGGATTGACATCATACTCGGAATGGACTGGTTAAGCAAGCACAATGGAGTAATCCAATGTGCTGAAAGGAGCGTGCAGTTGACAAACGAACACGGTATTCGTGTCGAGTTTGAGTCAGACCAGCAAACAACCGGATGGGCAAATTTGAACCGCGTCGAAGGAACAACATTGGACAGCATTCCAGTGGTTCAGGAATTTTCGGACGTGTTCCCGAAAGAGCTTCCAGGAATGCCCCCTGATCGGGACATCGAGTTTGCCACAGATTTGGTACCCGGAACTGCACCTATAGCTAAAGAGACCATATAGGATGCCCGTCAACGAGCTAGTTGAACTCAAGAAGCAAATTCAAGAACAGTTGGAGAAGGGTTTTATCCGTCCAAGCTCGTCACCATGGGGAGCTCCAGTACTCTTCGTGGACAAGAAGGATAGAACCCAAAGAATGTGCGTGGACTACAGGTCTCTCAACGAGGTAACAATCAAGAATAAATACCCTCTGCCCCGTATAGAGGACCTTACTTACGCAGAATACCCTGTCCGAATCTTGGACGTAAAGGAAAGGGTCACCCGAAACAAGGTGATTCGATGGTGCAAGGTACAATGGAGCCATCATACTGAAGCTGAAGCCACATGGGAGCGAGAAGAGGATATCAAGGCAGAATTTCCCCATCTATTTTCTACTAACGAATCTCGAGGACGAGATTCAATTTAAGGGGGGTAGATTTGTGACACCCTCATCTCGGGTGTCAGCATATGTTCACGAGTTATGAAGAAGAAAACATTCTAAGAAAAGATGGAACAATGACAAGTACCAAAAAGATAGCCAATAAAGCTCTCAGAGAGCACCGAAGGCAACTACCGCGGCCAAACGGCCACGTGGCGTGTTCGGAGCTCGTCCCTGCGTGGTAAAGAGAGATCCGCTGCTGAAAGAGCTATGTGGCGGGTTCGGGGCTCGTCGCCACAAAGGAAAAAGGTTCGACCCTGTGGGACACGTGTTGCCCACGGAGCTAGCCTCTGTGGAAGAAGCAAAGGCATTTTTCGTAGGACACATGTCATCCTCGGAGCTAGTCCTCGCGGAAATCAGAGGACGCGTCACGCGGGATACGTGTCGATCTCTGAGCTCATCTCAGAGGAATCCGGATCAATCGAACACGTGTCGCCACCGGAGCTTATCTCCGGGAGGTCTTTCGTTGCTAGACACGTGTCGACCTCGGGGCATGTTCCTGAGGGAAGACCGGCGCCAACACGTGGCGTGCGCGGAGCTCACCTCCAAAAGAGGGAGAGGTCTCGGTCGACTGACACATGGCACAACCGGAGCTCGTCTCTGCGGAGGAGTAGATACCAGGCCCCGGGAGGACACGTGGAGCCTCCGGAGCTCATCACCGCGGAGGTAACGAGTCTGGAGCGGTTTTTACGCGTAAAGATACCGGTACGCAACAGAAACCGATCTAAACTGCACGATGTTACCAAAAATAAGACGTCAGGATCCAACAAAGATCTGAATAAGACTCTTATTCAGGATCCAATCAGATTAGGATTCTTCTCTTCCCGATTATAAATAGAGCCCAAAACCTCTGGCCGAAACCACAAACTTTTCTTTCGACTCCTGAACCGACGACTTAGAGCCCTAGCCCTAACTCGCCGAGCAACCCATCGCTGAAGCGCAACAAGGGAGATCATCGGAGAAGAATCGAGCTGTCTGAGGAGGACCTCGAAGTCAAGAAGAACATGAGGTAGGACTCCAATACCACCTTACGACATCATTGTGTTCATCTCTTTGCATCTGTTCTTCAATTCCTTTCGAACAGAAGCCTTCTCATGGGCGGATCACTCGATGATCAGTTTGATCTAAAGACGAGATCATTGCCACGTCCACCTTTGATCCGAACACCCCTGTCCATACAAGGCCATGCAAGAACACGTACAGATCGATCTAATAAAACTAATCATGAGATACCATGCATATGCATCATCGCATCTAGTTTAAGGTTTGTGCATAAATATTGATTGCTGTGAATCCTGTATGCACGTGATCCTACCTAGCGGGACAAGCTCAGGGAGCTGTCTACGACGAACTGCAGCAACCAGGTTTTGGGATTCAAGAACAACCGGAACCGCAAGAACAAGGCAAGTGCTCCTTGACCATGTTGATCCTATGTTTTGGGTAAAACTATTTTGTTTTGCAAAAAGGTGTGTGTGCTGAGTCAAACAGGATGGGAAACCCTTTTTATAGGAGTTTACTAGTTTTGGTTGAACCACCGTTGTCGCCTGGGAAGTTTATGAGTCAGGTATGGTTTTCGCTTTATGCTTCGCTGAGTCTATGGGATTGGGAAGCAAGATAGATGTGTCTAGCTAACTGCACTCGTATTGATAAAAAGAAACTGATGTTAATAATGAACATGGATCGGAGGGAGGTCTAGGCAAGACTGGGTTTGTGAATGAGGTAGCATGAGATGATGGTTTACTTGCCATAGATCTAAGGACCGGTTCATGCATGCACAAGCCAGGATAACAGTGCCACCACAAGGCCAAGTATGGGTGCGGCTTAGCTGAGTAATTAGGTAAGTTGCTAGAGTGTTATGGACTGTGGAAGGCGAGGGGAATGGGAGTCGAGTGAGGACTGCCCTGGGAACTGCATGGCACAAGAGGGGGCCCGTGGGTGGGAGAATTTGAGATTCTAGCCTGCCGGTGAAACCTTAGTGAGTCCATACATCTGGTAACCCCTTTGTAAAGGCTATTTTGTGATCTCTTGACCATACACCGACGGATGTGTACTGGTATAATGGAGGTTCTGCAGTCGCCGATGGGTGACGAAATCACAAACTTGTGGGTAAAGAGGTGCACACTCTGCAGAGTCTAAAACTATCATGATAGCCGAGCTTACGGTCACGAGCACCTGGCTAAACTGCCATGATTAGTCGGGATGGTTATTGGGAAAGTTCTTGGTTATGGATTTGGTTACGGTTAGTTGTTGGGACAGTTGAGTCCGGGTGATGAGATGGTTGCATGACTGTTGGGACATGACATGAGATTGGTCTCGGTGTGAGACAAGGTTGAATTACGAGGTGAGATGGTAGCGAATACGAGGAGGTATTCGTGAGTATAAATAAAGGATTGGTTAATGTTCGGATGGAACATGGAAAGCGATGGAGGTATGTTGGTAATTTAATACATGCTGGGATTACTCTCATCTAAAGTTAAGTTGCTGTTTTATCATGGTTTCATAAATCTACTTTTCTGCAAATAAGCCCTTTTATACCTACCTTGTTTATGAGCTACATATCATGTGTTTTCCCGCACTTGCTGAGTACATCATTGTACTCAAACTTTCATTATTTCATCATCAACAGTAAGAGAAGGCTATTATGAAGATCAAGTGGAGCATTATGGCGTGTGATCTATTCTCAACCTTGCCTGTGGAGGGAGTAGAGATGGAGCCACTTCTGTTTAGTTTTGCTTCCGCATTAGTTTTGCTTCCGCATTTAAGTAGAGATTTCCGCTGCATAGAAATAAGACTTCCGCTGTAAGCATGAGTCCAAGACTCATGAGGTATTGTAATAAACTCTGTTAATCGTGGTAATATATAATCTGAATTCAGTTTGTGGAACGTATGTGTATGTGTGAAGAACATCCTAGGCACACATATGCATTAGTTCTCGGTTCCGTGGTTTTTCCACAGAATTGAGGGCATCACATTGGCACCAGCCTCGGGGTTGACATTCTCAGGAACCTCAACGTGGTCATCCTCTTGGTTGCCACGGACGTTCCTCCTTTGTCGGCCGGCGTTTTCCCTCACCATCTGTGAGAGAGAGTTGGATAGAATAGAGGTTAGAAGGTTAAATGGATCCCTCCCAACTATATGCATCAATGTGGATAGGCTATATGTCACCCTATATGAGGATGTGAACAAGTGCCGAAGCATCCCACATCTCTCTACTATTATGTGTGGATATGGACAATGCTAAAAACGTCCCACAACTTACACTAAGCACTCAAACACAAGCAACCATCACACAAGTTCAACCAATCCTATTCAAGCTTATTCAATGGGGGTCCTATGTGGTTTGGGATTATACCAATCTGTGATCAATCTGTGACTTTATCCTACGGTCAAAGGGGGTTCTACTGCTGATCTGTTACTTCTACCTAGGCTTGCATCCTATGGTCAAGGTGGTTCCAATGCCAATCTATGCACTCTACCTAGGCTTGCATCCTATGGTCAGCGTGGCTTCTAATACCAATCCGTTACTAGGCCTGCGTCCTACGGTCAATCGTGGTAGCTTGATACCAATCTGTGAATTGTACCAATCTGTGATCTTATCTAGGCTTGTGACCTACTGTCAACCGTGGTAGCTTGATACCAATCTGTGACCTTATCTAGGCGTGCAACCTACAGTCAACCATGGATCTGATACCAATCTGAGGCGCCCCGGTTCTGTGGAAAAACCACGGAACCTGGACTGATGCATATGTGTTCCAATGATGTTCATCACACATACACATATAAACCACAAATTGAATTCAGAATATATATAACCACGAATAATAGGTTTTATTACAATGTCTCATGAGTCTCTAACTCATTCTAGCCGCGAAAGTCTTATTCTAGCAGCGGAAGTCTTTATTCTAGCAGCGGAAGTCTTTTAAACTATTGCGGAAGCAACTAAGCAGCAGCAGCGGCTCCATCTCCTACTCCATTCCATTCCCAAAGGCAAGTTGACAGAAGATCACACTCCTAATACTCTACTTGGTCTTCATAGTACTCTCCTGTTGCTGATGATGTATGATAATGCAATGGTGAGTACATGACGTACTCAGCAAGTGTGTAACACCCCAAAATCCTGTTAAGAGGGGAATTTAAAAATTTTTGGACGTATTGCATGTGTTACAAAAATTCAAATTCAAACTGGAATTCAAATTAATTTCAAAACAGAAATGAAAAAGAAAAAGAAAAAATAAACCTTCCCGGCCAGTGGGCCGAAACCCACCAGCCGGCCCACCCAACCCCCGCGCCAACCCACAGCCGCGCGCCCGCGCACCTCTCGCAGACAGGCGGGACCCACCTGTCATCCTCGAGCTCCCGATCGCGCCGACCCCGGACTGTTCCCCGCGCGCGCGATCGTAACCGACCGGATTTCCGCCCGACTCCCGGTCCCAGAAGACTCCAGCTCGATCTAAACAAACCCGCCGCCCTTCCCCGGCTATATAAACCCCGGCATCTCCCCGTTTTTCCCCACAATCCTCCGTTTTTCCTCCCGGTGAGAACCCGAGCTTCTCCGGCCAATTTCGCTCGATCTTCGCTCGGGATTTCTCATCTAACGCGCTAATCTTGATCCACCGCCTCCGGGGAACCGCGCAGGTGCAGAAAAACCGGTGGTTTGCGCTTCAAACACAGCGCCGACAAGCCTCGCCGTGAATTCACCTCGGACCTCATCGCCGACCGTTTTCCAGGACCTCCGAGCTCAAGAAAACCCCCGAGGTGAGATCCCCGACCTCCCCTCTACCGATCTATGCCATAAAATCACAGTTCTAGGAAGAATTGACGAAGATCCAAAACTCTCCGGCGAGATCGCCGCCTCCCGCCGCCGTGCGCCGCCGGGCAGCGCCGCCCGCGCTCGATCAGAGCGACGTGGCCGCTTGTGCGCCGTCTATCTTAAATCGCACGGTAGAATTTAAATCCCCGCGTACCGGTTCGACGTTATAATCTCAGCCGTCTGTTTTAAATCGGACAGTCCACGTCAGCCCCGTGTTATAAAGGCCGGGATTCTTACGCGCTACCCCCTGGGGTTCTCGGAAAATACGAGCTAGCTCGGAAACTTCTGATCTAGCCCCTGGAACTTCAGAAAATCATGTAAATTCATTTAAAAATCAGTTTTAGCCCCTGGACTTAATAAAAATTAGGAAAACCCCTCTGTTATGTGTAGTTAGACCCCTGGTGACACGACCCCACTGGTCCTGTCGAGCCAGGATCACGCTGAGGGGTGCTGCGTTGCACAGCACCGTATAACACACGTCAAAGGTACAAAGCGGAAGCGGAAGCTTTATTACATAAACAAGTTTATTAACATGTTTACATCAAAATAAGTTTAGTCCACACTCGCGGGCGTAGACTAAGCATCAAGTGCACGTTCAGCCCTCGAACGTGTCCTTGCTAGCACACACGCACACTAACTCTGCGGCGTGCACGACTCCCACTCGACGGGGTTCCCCTCCTGGGGTTCCGTCTCCTCTTCGGGAGTCCCTTCCTCATAGAACCCTGCAAAAGCTTCAAACACAAGCAGTGAGCACGAAGGCTCAGCAAGTCTGACCCGTCTCACCTAAACATGGAACTTCTACATGAGGGTGATGGGTTGCATGAGGTAAAAATCATTTGCAAGGACTCGCCTAATTAGTAGAACCTTACTTTCAAGTTTTAGGAGCAGGTTGTGGAGAACTTTATGCTAAGGCACATGAGAGAGCCGCAATCAAACAAGAAACGCATTTCTCTCATGTACTTTGCCCAAAGTTGAAGAGAACTTTAGTTAGCACTAAGCTACAGCATATCATTAACAATCAATGTCCAGCTTTCAATCAGCAACATTTTAACATGTAACTAGCCTATTCTTTCTACGTCACGGTACAGTGAACAAGTGGTACTCACTGACCGCGAGGGACGGCGATTATAATCGATTTACACCTGCAGGGTTACCCGAACAACCCGTCACGTACGCCCGTACTCGATGTTGCCTACAACAACCATCACGGACGCCGTACGCGACTACCTTTCACCCGTTAGCCAAATATTGAACCGGTCCCATCGTCCCGAGCAAGAGGTCCCTGCACGCGCATCTCTGTGCCGCCAGCTGATTTACACCTCGAGCTCTCAACCTACCCTCTGAACGACGGGCAATGCCTCAACACCCAGCTACCCGAGTTACATCAGTTTCCCGGTTCCCATATAGCCGGTAGGTCTTCGGTACTGTTCTAGCTTGTTCAACAGGCCCGCACACGGCTCGGTCCTCAATCGACACAAGCGGAGCTACAGCACACAGGCCCCAGAGTCCTGCTGCCCTTACTCTCCGCTCGGTCTCATTTTCTTGCCATGTGTTTCATGTGCTATCTCTACCCGAGCAATGTGCCTCTAGCCTATTCTCGCGAGTAGTTCCAACTACTCGACTTGTACCGAATCCTACTCTATTCTAGCAATGCAGTGGCTAACGAGGTTTTCAATCCTAAACCCAACCCATGGTTTTCTTGGCTGTGCAGTTGGGTTTCCAATCAAGACTCTAATGCAACGAACAAAAGGGAAACAAGTATGTGCTCAAAACAATAAAATTTGTAAAAAGGTTAATGCAAACCGGGGCTTGCCTTGCTGCTCTTGGTCGTAGGCTAGCTGTTCCTCCGGAGTAACGAAGTCTAGGACTTCGGGTTCCTCCTCGACCTTAGCGACTACATGATAAGAACAATGTATGTATTAATTTAGAGGCCTTTGTATTAACTTTGAAGTTGTGAAGCCTATAACCCTTACTAGACAGACCTAATGA
Source organism: Neostapfia colusana (assembly GCA_030760725.1). Taxonomy (NCBI): domain Eukaryota; kingdom Viridiplantae; phylum Streptophyta; class Magnoliopsida; order Poales; family Poaceae; genus Neostapfia; species Neostapfia colusana. Next base: position 38,622,519 of record JASWHV010000016.1, read on the forward strand.
CTGTGAAACTTTTACTGTGGCTTGGTTACAACCTAAACAAAGACTTGGTCAAGTTTTAGTTGCAGCAAAGCTCATTTGAGCCCTCCACAAATAATTATGTCCTTGACCTTAATTGGAACTCTTAGGGTGTTCTAGGGATTTTCAGGAGACAAACTATGACTTTCTGAAAACTAGATTTTCAGAGGGTTCTACTGGAGTTTGTCTCACTTAATTTGGAAGTCTCTAACTAAAGATATGAGCTAAACAATTTCAGAGAAAATCCTGAAAATGTTTCTGAACATTTTCTATTTTCTCTGGAACAGTTTTACTAATCACACCATTAGGTGGACTAAATGAGCTCAAATGGATCTGAAATTTTTATGGTAGTTCAAGGATATTTTGGTGAACATCTCAGCAAAATTTCAGGATTTTCCTCCAAAGGATTCTCCAGTTAAAATTCCTAACAGTTTAAACTTTGAGGAATTAATTCTGGAGAATTAAGGAATTTCATGAAGTGACACTTGATTTTCTGGAAAGTACTCAGAGAGCTGAATCCAGCAAAATTTGGTTCACTCAATTTGGAGCTTTCTAGCCAAAGTTATAAGGATTTGAAGTTTGAAGGAAATCTGAAAATCGGGGAAAAGTTTAAACTCGCGCGTGGGCCCAGGGGACACGCGTCGCACGCCGAAGCGATAGCACACCGCGGCCCACAAGGCTTTTGCGCGCCAGCACACCCGATCCCGGCCGCAGCCGGATCCCGATTCAAAATATCGGCCGCTGACAGCTGGGGTCCACCCCCTTCTTCAACCTCGCGACACCCGCGCCCCGCCGCCGAGGGACCTCGCCGGAGAGCTCGTCGCTGGCTGCTGTACCGCTCCAAACTTCTTGATTCTGGCCGCCCCTGCCTACTTTTACTTGGGGAACATGATCCGAGGGTCAGCTGCTCATGACAACGGCCGGAGCATGGTCGGCGACGAGCCGCCATATCGGAACGACTTCGGCCATGTCGGCTGATGCTCCTAGTGCCTCAGCTACTTGGGAAACCGGTCGGGGAGCATCAGTGGACCTCAGAGAAGGTCGACATGAACTCGGGGCAGCTCGGGGAAGGCCCGAAATAGGTCCTCACCGTGCGCCCGATACCCCCCGTTCGTTCCGCCATTAGTAGACCTTGAATTACGCCGGGCACAGAGGTTCTCCGGCCCAGAGTTGTGAAGGCAACTTGTGCGTCACCGTGTCTAGTTCGTGTGGGAGTGGCCTGAGGCCCTCTAATCCTTTCTAGAGCACGAATTAAACAGAATCGTACCCGAAGGTCGTTCTGCACACAGAAAGGGGAAAAGTGGAAATTCGCCGCCGGTGAGCAACCACTCGAGCTGTGGCTCGGGGGTGAGCAGCACCGATCACTTGCGCGTCCAAGGGTGCCTTGGCTCGGGCGTAACAACGCCCAGGTTGGGCTGTCCACGAGAGCCCGAGGTGCGGCGGTTTCCAGTTCCGAGTTTGATCTTTCGGCACAGCCGATATCACTCGGTTTCAATCGATTTCTATCAATGGGAAGGATGGAGGATGGTTGCTAGTACCTTGCTGGGACCTTGAAATGGAAAGAGGGAGCTGCGATCGGCTTGATCAAGCAGGAACTCGAGCGCTAGTGATGGCAGTGGGAAAAGCAGTCGCGCACGCCGGTAGCTCGGGGAAATGGTGACTGAAGCACGCCGGGGAGGGAATAAATAGCCCGGCCGGCTGGTCTCCGGCTTGGGGCACGCAGCAGGAGCTGGCGCCGGCTGCCCCCTTCGGTGGCGCGCGCGCACAGCTGCCGGGAACCGACTGAACTGTGGTTCAGTCGGTTTGCTTTGAGGCAGAGGCTGACATGTGGGTCCCACTTCTCTTTTAACCTCTGAAATTTATTCCTAACAGCTGTGGTAAACAGTGAACCCTATTCTACCCTTGGCAATTCAAATTATTCACCCAAGAGCCATTTGATTTGATCAAAGTTCAAATGAGGTTTGGTTTGAATGAATTTCAGCACAAGTGCAGTTTGAAATTCAAATAAAGTTTGAATTTCTCCCCCTTAGCTCATGTCAAGATCAACTCCAAATGGAGTGAAAATTGGTGTGTGAGCTCACAAAAATGTGCTGAGCAAGAATATGCCTTCCACTTTTAAATTCAGTGGGTGAAAACAGTTTGAATTTGAATATGGTTTCAAACTGCCCTCTTCCTAACTATACCCAAAATGACCTCAAAAAGGTTTTGAATTTGGGTGGAACTTGGCATGGACATCCTTAGTAAAGTGTAGGAGTTTTCATATGTCCAGCCCCTCTATATCACATGTGGGAAGTACCACTTTTGCAATGTGTGAGTTTGTTCCCTAATGAGCATGTTGATAATTGTTACTTGCTCTTTATTTGTGTTCATCATTCTTCCTCAAATGAGGTGTGTGGTGTGGTGATGAACACTGCAAATGAGTGTCAAAAACTGAGGCCCTTACATTCCTCCCCCCTTAAAAGAATCTCGTCCCGAGATTATAAGGTGAAATGAGAGAGAGGACGGTGGAAAATTACCGAATATGCGACGTGAAAAAGTCGGGGTAGTTAGTGCGAAGGAATTCTTCGCTCTCCCATGTCGCTTCGTCCATGGAGTGATTACTCCACAGAACCTTGTAGAACCACAACGTACGGTTGCGTGTGGTTCGGGCCTTCTCATCAATAATCTGCACCGGTTCCTCCCGATAGGTGAGATCCGGCTGCAGTCCTTCAATGTCTTCCAGCTGAACGGTAGTTGATAGCTTGAGACACTTCCTCAGCTGGGAAACGTGAAAGACGTCGTGCACACCGGAAAGTGCTTCTGGTAATTTCAGCCGGTATGCTACCGATCCACATCTTTCGGTAATCTGGAATGGACCGATGAATCGGGGTGCCAACTTTCCTCTCACCCCAAATCTGTTTACGCCCTTCATTGGAGACACTCGTAGATATACGTGGTCCCCAACTTCGAATTGTAATGGGCGCCTTCTCCGGTCCGCATACTGTTTTTGACGGGATTGAGCGGCTTTTAGGTTCACTTGAATTAGTCGAACCTTTTCTTCCGCGTTGTTGACAAGGTCAATCCCGAAGGTAACCCTCTCGCCAGACTCACACCAATTCAATGGTGTGCGGCATCTTCTTCCGTATAGCGCCTCGTAGGGCGCCATCTTGATGCTGGCTTGGTACCCATTGTTGTACGAGAACTCGGCTAACGGCAAGTGATCATCCCAATTCTTGCCGTGGTCGATAGCGCAAGCTCGTAGCATGTCTTCTAGGATTTGATTTACCCGCTCAGTTTGCCCATCTGTCTGCGGGTGGTAGGCTGAACTACGGATCAGCTTCGTCCCCAGGGCAGCGTGTAGCTGCTCCCAAAAACGGGACACAAATAAAGTGCCCCGGTCCGATATGATGGTACGGGGTACGCCGTATAAGCATAGGATCCGTGAGATGTACAGTTCAGCGTACTTCTTGGCGTTGTAGTTGGTGTTGACCGGGATGAAATGGGCAACTTTGGTGAGCCGATCGACGATCACCCACACAGAATCATGTTTCTGTAAGGTGGTGGGTAAACCGACGACGAAATCCATGCTCACGTCCTCCCACTTCCAGGCAGGAATGCCCAGTGGTTGCAGCAGTCCCGGTTTCCGCATGTGGTCTGCCTTCACCCTTCGACATGTATCACACTCGGACACGTATCTTGCAGTCTCTCGCTTCATCCGTGTCCACCAAAACTTTCTTCTGAGTTCTTGATACATTTTGTTGCTGCCGGGGTGAATAGAAAACTTTGATAAGTGAGCCTCATCAAAGATTTTCTTCCGTAACTCCGGGTTTCGGGGTACGACGATCCGGTCCTTGAACCATAGGACGCCGTCTCCGTCCTTCCGGAAACATTTCAACTCCCCACTGTCTACTCGTCTCCGTAAATGTGACATGCCCTTATCATTCTTCTGGGCTGCCGCTATCTCTTCACGGATGGTGGGGATCAAAGCTAGGTTGTAGAGAGCTCCATGTGGAATCACATGTAGTGGTGGTTCGCTCTCTTCCAACGGTGTGATGGTCAGATTATTGACGTGTGACTTGCGGCTTAGCGCGTCTGCCACAATGTTTGCCTTGCCCGGATGATAATGGATCTCTATCTCGTAATCCTTTATCAGTTCCAACCATCTTCGTTGCCTCATGTTCAGCTCCTTCTGAGTGAAGATGTACTTGAGGCTTTTGTGGTCGGTATATAAATGTACGAGGTTACCGAGTAGGTAGTGCCTCCACATTTTCAGTGCAAGTACCACGGCAGCGAGCTCCAAATCGTGAGTTGGATAATTTTGCTCATGGTTCCTAAGCTGTCGTGATCCATACGCGACCACTCTTCGGTCTTGCATCAGCACACATCCGAGCCCAATGCCGGATGCATCGCAGTACACATCGAACGGTTTTGTTGTGTCTGGCTGCGCCAAAACCGGTGCTGATGTCAGGTGCTTGACTAAAGCCTTGAATGCTGCTTCACATGCTGGACTCCAAACATATTTGGTAGCCTTCTTCAGCAGCTCTGTCATTGGCTTGGCAATCTTCGAGAAGTTCGGAATGAACCTCCGATAATATCCCGCGAGTCCGAGGAAACTCCGTACCTCATGAACAGTTCTCGGGGATTTCCAATTCAGCACTTGCGTGATTTTGCTCGGGTCCACAGCGATACCCTCCGCTGAGATGATATGCCCGAGGAAAGGCACTTGCGATATCCAAAACTCGCATTTGCTGAACTTTGCGTACAACTTGTGATCCCGCAGCCGTTGCAAGACTATACGCAGATGTTTCTTGTGATCTTCCTCCGACTTGGAATATACCAGGATGTCGTCGATGAAGACCACGACAAACTTGTCCAGCTCCGGCATGAACACCGAGTTCATTAAGTACATGAAGTGAGCTGGAGCATTGGTGAGGCCAAAGGACATGACCAGGTACTCATAAAGTCCGTACCTTGTCGAGAAAGCTGTCTTTGGAATGTCCTCCGCCCTTATCTTAATCTGATGGTACCCGGATCTTAAATCCATCTTGGAAAAGATCTTTGCTTCGACCAACTGATCAAACAACATGTCGATCCGTGGCAACGGGTACTTGTTCTTGATGGTTACGGCATTTAATGGACGGTAGTCCACGCAAAGCCGCAACGTTTCATCCTTCTTTTTGACAAATAATGCCGAACAGCCCCATGGCGAGGAGCTCGGCCTAATAAAACCCTTCTCCAGAAGGTCCGTGAGCTGAGTCTTCAGTTCAGCCAACTCCTTGGGCGCCATCTTGTACGGCCTTCGGGATATTGGCATGGTTCCCGGTGCAAGTTCAATCTTGAATTCCACCTCTCTATCGGGTGGCATCCCCGGCAAATCGTCCGGGAATACATCCGGGAACTCTCGGACCACTGGAATGTCTTCCAATCTGATGGTTGTGGCTTGATAGACACTTGGAAGTTTTATTTCTGGACTGTCCAGAAATAATGAGTGAGAACCGTGCACTTCTGAGTTTAAGTGCACGACTCGGAGGACGGTGTCTAAAACAGCGCCGTGGCGGGTTAACCACGACATCCCTAGGATGACATCGACCTTCTGTCCCTCTAAGATAATGAGAGACGTGGGGTACACTCTACCCGCTAAGCCTAATGGTGCTTTGGAGACCATTACGCTTGCTGAAATCTTCCCACCCGGTGAACAAATTAAATATGGACTATCGGTGGGTAGTATTGGCAAGCTGTGTTTAGCAATGAAAGCTTGGCTAATAAAATTATGCGTGGCGCCTGAATCAAATAGTATTATAGCGGGATGCTGGTGGAGTTGGAACATACCCGCAAGGATGGGCTCGCCCTCCGGCACGTCCTCAATGGCAAGCTGGTGGACAGTGCCGGGCCTAGGGTTTGCCCGCCGCGCATTAGTAGGGTTCCGGGGTTGATTCCTCCCCGGAAACTGTGGTGCCACTCCGCCGCCTTGCCTCTCCGGGCAACTGCTCGCGAAGTGTCCTGGACGACCACACTTGTAACATGTGGCCGCTGCTGGTGGAGTACTCGGGGGACGAAAGCCCGGCATGCGTTGCGGAGGTGCAAACGCACGCGGCATCGCCCGCTGCTGCTGTTGTTGTTGCGGTGGTGCTGGCAGTACCGGCCGGAATGCCGGTGAAGAATACGGTCGACCGCGGAACGGCATCGACCGCTGTGGTGGTTGCCAGCGTGGACCTGATGGTGGGCGATTCACCATCCGAAACTTCCGAGAAGGACCGCCTCCTTCTCCGCTGCTCTGCGGCGCGCTTCGCTTTCGCTCTGCCGCCGCCAACTCCTTGCCGGAGTCCTCCTGAACAATCGCAGCATCAATTATGTCGTTGAGGCTGCCGCGATTGAACATCGCCAGCTTGTCCTTCAGGAGCGGGTTAAGCCCCTGGTAAAAATGGTCCCGCCGCTTCTCGTCCGTATCTGCGTGATACGACGCGTAGAGCGCGAGATCGTTGAACGCCCTGGAATATTCCAGCGCGTTCCGGCTCCCTTGTTGCAGGTGTAGGAATTCCTGCGTCTTCCTCTTCATCAGACCTGGCGGTATATGATAGGCCCTGAAGGCCGTCCGGAACTCCGCCCAGGTCATCGCTCGGTCGGTGGGCTGTGAAGCACAGAAGTTGGCCCACCACGCGCTCGCGGATCCTTGGAGTTGCTGGACCGCGAACTGAGTCTTGCGCTGCTCGCTAATTTGGAGCAGCCCGAACTTCATCTCTATGGCGCGGAGCCAGTTGTCCGCGTCAAGTGGTTCATCCGCCCTTGAGAATACAGGGGGATGAGTCGCCAGGAAGTCAGAGTAGGAGCTTTGTTGGCGCTCCTCACGATCTTGACGTCTCTCTGGGCGAGACGTATTCGCAATCAACGTTTGCAGCAGCTCTGTGTGCTGCTGATGTGAACCCGCCATTGCCGCGACAATGTCGGCCAATGTAACCGTCGGCAGTGGCGGTGGCGGTGTTTGCTGTTGCTGTTGCTGCTGCTGTCCCGAGGAGTCCTCGGGAGGTGGTTGGGAGGTCTCTCCCCCTTGGCTAGTACCTCCAACATCAGGGTTGGCACGTGTACGCGTCATTCTGAAATTCAACCCCACAGCAATTAGCACATGTCTTACTCAAAATTCCATAAACAGCAGTAGGTATCGAAGCGACGCATGATTAACTTGCACAACATTCACATATATTGATAAAGCATAAACTTTATACAAGATACATCATTCTCGGATCTCCGAGAAGTCGTGCTCATGTCGTCACTACCTATACATACGCTACTGTCTACACGACATGTCACCGATTACAAAAGTTGGGTTACGCTACCCTAGCTGCCCTACTTGGCAACCGTAACCCCCTAGTCGGAGTAGAACTCGACCTCCTGTGGGTCGTCCTCCTCCGGTACTTCTGCTGGTGGCTCTGGATCTACCACCTCTCCTCCCATTCCGGGTTCTCCCATGGCTGGAAGACCCAAGACTACCGGTACACCCAATACCGGGGGCACGAGGTCCTGCAATGCATGCACCTCGTCCATAGCCTGGTTGTAGTCCTCTTCCCAGCCTTGTCCTTCCTCAATAGCGTCGTCCCGCTCTTGAGCAAGGTCCTCATTCTGCTGGGTTAGGGTCTGCACCAGCTCTTGCAACGCCGCGATGTCAACACGGCCCTTCTTCTTTACTTTCTTCAGACGACGCAACTGATTGTGTTGTTCATTCAGTCGCTTGATCGTCGGAAGGAGCACATTGCGGAGTGCACTGTGAGCACTCTCAAAATGATCTCCACAGCTTGTGCTCTCCTTGAGCTTGGTGGCGAGATGCTCCGTATGAACAGCTTGGCTGTCCATCACAGCGTTTCCCGCCCTCATTTGGAGGCTGAGATTTGCCTCCGCGGGGTTGTACCTTGGGCAACTCGGGTTTGTTGCCTCTAGGTACCTCTCTTCCCACACTTGCTGAGCTCGTCCCTCCACCGGAACGAGTGCGTATGGAGTTCCCTCCATAGCCTGCACGTGTAGTTGGCAGAAACGTGACATAGTGTCACGGGCTGCCACTTGCCACATCCCTTCCGGTTGTCTTCCTCTCACCGTGACGGTGAATGGCACCCAACCGGGTGGCGTAGGCCCTGCAGGAACCTCGACATGGATCGTCCACGTCTTGTTCCCCTCTTCGCCTTCTTCCTTGGCGAAGTATTGCGGCATCTGGTTGTACCCGAAATATTGGAGCATTAGCCACAATGCTCCCGGGTAGCCGCTACGGTCAGAGCAGTGGGAAACTACCCACCCGTTCTCCAACCGTTTATCTGCTGCCATCTGTAAAAATATATTTGAGAAATGTCAAATATTTATTTAAACAGTAAACCATTGAGTATAACATAAGATATGTCATTGAACCCTTAACACTTGGAAACATAGTTCAAATTTTTAAACAAATTTGACTGCTGATCTGCTGTTCCCATGACAGCCCTGACCAGTTTCCATATCAATCTGATTTAGGCCAGGTTAAAAGCAAAACCAGTCCTGGAGCTCAACATCAAAGTTAAAGTTAACTTCAATAGCTTTCCAGAAAGTATTTGGTTGGCCTAAGATCTGCTCTGGTTCAAAAGTTATGAGATGTCAAAGTTAACAGAATTTCTGGAAACAATTGGACAGCACCTCCCTGCCTTAGGTACTGATTTGATCCAAGAATTCCAGTTAATTCTGTTCCTAATCTGACAAAACTTTCTGTTACAAAGTTGTAACCCATCTCATAAGCTTCCCAGAACCACCTCATTTTCTATTTTTGGATTTTTATGCAGGAAGTTATGCTTAATTTACAGAGAGTCTACAGAGAGCCTTTGCTCTGTCCTGTTTTCTGGACAGTTTCAACTCCGTTGCATTTTTCGAGTGGTTAAGGGATGAAACACCTCTGGAACTCAACAGAAAAGTTGTAAAGCTCCTCCAAAGCTTCCCAGAAATGTATCATACGACCCCAACCTCGAAAGAACTCAACCTCTAACCTCTGATTAACTTCAGCCTTGATGTAGCTGAAAACAGAGTGCTCTGTCCTTAACATCCTATAAGTTGAAAACTTGTTAACTTTGAATATCTTATTCAAGGGAAGAAGTTACATCAAGTTTTACTACTTTGGATCAAAACCTTCAAATTTTAAATGAAGTTGTTCATTTTGTTGGGTGTGACGTCGAGGCGTCACCAGATTATGTCGGTACTACGTCCTCACAAAGGAAAAACCTATACCGGACTTAGCCGGCGTCGTTAGTTCAGTGGCACTACTCGTCACTCGCACACGGATACTATACGTCTACCGTTTCGTGGTAAGGCTACCTGCAGAAATTCAACCAATCATCAGACTCGGCTGCACACCGAGCCCGGAATCCATACAGTTTGTACACCCGGCCGTCATCACTCGCCCGGATGTTCTCAAGCCAAACACGCCTTGAGTTACGTGTTCACGTTTCAGACCACGTGACGGGGTCTCCCATGTTGCACCACGCACGCCAGGGACAGACGTTGCTCGAATACCCCAAACGACATGAAGAGTCGTAGAGGATACTAAAGCGGATCGGGTTACCTGCCACCCGTGGGGCTCCACCCTTCAGCTTGTGCGCACTGGTGGACAGCGCTTACGTGCACCCCCCAAGACATGAACGTCCCGAGATGCACGATTTTCCGACATAACAAATAAGTTAATAAGCCACTTTCTATATACTAATAACATCCTTATACGGGCTACTAACTCGTTCCTCACTGGATTTTTGAAAAAGAAGACCTTTGTACTGTGTTAAACCTCAAGCGAGCTCTGATACCACGCTGACACGACCCCACTGGTCCTGTCGAGCCAGGATCACGCTGAGGGGTGCTGCGTTGCACAGCACCGTATAACACACGTCAAAGGTACAAAGCGGAAGCGGAAGCTTTATTACATAAACAAGTTTATTAACATGTTTACATCAAAATAAGCTTAGTCCACACTCGCGGGCGTAGACTAAGCATCAAGTGCACGTTCAGCCCTCGAACGTGTCCTTGCTAGCACACACGCACACTAACTCTGCGGCGTGCACGACTCCCACTCGACGGGGTTCCCCTCCTGGGGTTCCGTCTCCTCTTCGGGAGTCCCTTCCTCATAGAACCCTGCAAAAGCTTCAAACACAAGCAGTGAGCACGAAGGCTCAGCAAGTCTGACCCGTCTCACCTAAACATGGAACTTCTACATGAGGGTGATGGGTTGCATGAGGTAAAAATCATTTGCAAGGACTCGCCTAATTAGTAGAACCTTACTTTCAAGTTTTAGGAGCAGGTTGTGGAGAACTTTATGCTAAGGCACATGAGAGAGCCGCAATCAAACAAGAAACGCATTTCTCTCATGTACTTTGCCCAAAGTTGAAGAGAACTTTAGTTAGCACTAAGCTACAGCATATCATTAACAATCAATGTCCAGCTTTCAATCAGCAACATTTTAACATGTAACTAGCCTATTCTTTCTACGTCACGGTACAGTGAACAAGTGGTACTCACTGACCGCGAGGGACGGCGATTATAATCGATTTACACCTGCAGGGTTACCCGAACAACCCGTCACGTACGCCCGTACTCGATGTTGCCTACAACAACCATCACGGACGCCGTACGCGACTACCTTTCACCCGTTAGCCAAATATTGAACCGGTCCCATCGTCCCGAGCAAGAGGTCCCTGCACGCGCATCTCTGTGCCGCCAGCTGATTTACACCTCGAGCTCTCAACCTACCCTCTGAACGACGGGCAATGCCTCAACACCCAGCTACCCGAGTTACATCAGTTTCCCGGTTCCCATATAGCCGGTAGGTCTTCGGTACTGTTCTAGCTTGTTCAACAGGCCCGCACACGGCTCGGTCCTCAATCGACACAAGCGGAGCTACAGCACACAGGCCCCAGAGTCCTGCTGCCCTTACTCTCCGCTCGGTCTCATTTTCTTGCCATGTGTTTCATGTGCTATCTCTACCCGAGCAATGTGCCTCTAGCCTATTCTCGCGAGTAGTTCCAACTACTCGACTTGTACCGAATCCTACTCTATTCTAGCAATGCAGTGGCTAACGAGGTTTTCAATCCTAAACCCAACCCATGGTTTTCTTGGCTGTGCAGTTGGGTTTCCAATCAAGACTCTAATGCAACGAACAAAAGGGAAACAAGTATGTGCTCAAAACAATAAAATTTGTAAAAAGGTTAATGCAAACCGGGGCTTGCCTTGCTGCTCTTGGTCGTAGGCTAGCTGTTCCTCCGGAGTAACGAAGTCTAGGACTTCGGGTTCCTCCTCGACCTTAGCGACTACATGATAAGAACAATGTATGTATTAATTTAGAGGCCTTTGTATTAACTTTGAAGTTGTGAAGCCTATAACCCTTACTAGACAGACCTAATGACTGTGAAACTTTTACTGTGGCTTGGTTACAACCTAAACAAAGACTTGGTCAAGTTTTAGTTGCAGCAAAGCTCATTTGAGCCCTCCACAAATAATTATGTCCTTGACCTTAATTGGAACTCTTAGGGTGTTCTAGGGATTTTCAGGAGACAAACTATGACTTTCTGAAAACTAGATTTTCAGAGGGTTCTACTGGAGTTTGTCTCACTTAATTTGGAAGTCTCTAACTAAAGATATGAGCTAAACAATTTCAGAGAAAATCCTGAAAATGTTTCTGAACATTTTCTATTTTCTCTGGAACAGTTTTACTAATCACACCATTAGGTGGACTAAATGAGCTCAAATGGATCTGAAATTTTTATGGTAGTTCAAGGATATTTTGGTGAACATCTCAGCAAAATTTCAGGATTTTCCTCCAAAGGATTCTCCAGTTAAAATTCCTAACAGTTTAAACTTTGAGGAATTAATTCTGGAGAATTAAGGAATTTCATGAAGTGACACTTGATTTTCTGGAAAGTACTCAGAGAGCTGAATCCAGCAAAATTTGGTTCACTCAATTTGGAGCTTTCTAGCCAAAGTTATAAGGATTTGAAGTTTGAAGGAAATCTGAAAATCGGGGAAAAGTTTAAACTCGCGCGTGGGCCCAGGGGACACGCGTCGCACGCCGAAGCGATAGCACACCGCGGCCCACAAGGCTTTTGCGCGCCAGCACACCCGATCCCGGCCGCAGCCGGATCCCGATTCAAAATATCGGCCGCTGACAGCTGGGGTCCACCCCCTTCTTCAACCTCGCGACACCCGCGCCCCGCCGCCGAGGGACCTCGCCGGAGAGCTCGTCGCTGGCTGCTGTACCGCTCCAAACTTCTTGATTCTGGCCGCCCCTGCCTACTTTTACTTGGGGAACATGATCCGAGGGTCAGCTGCTCATGACAACGGCCGGAGCATGGTCGGCGACGAGCCGCCATATCGGAACGACTTCGGCCATGTCAGCTGATGCTCCTAGTGCCTCAGCTACTTGGGAAACCGGTCGGGGAGCATCAGTGGACCTCAGAGAAGGTCGACATGAACTCGGGGCAGCTCGGGGAAGGCCCGAAATAGGTCCTCACCGTGCGCCCGATACCCCCCGTTCGTTCCGCCATTAGTAGACCTTGAATTACGCCGGGCACAGAGGTTCTCCGGCCCAGAGTTGTGAAGGCAACTTGTGCGTCACCGTGTCTAGTTCGTGTGGGAGTGGCCTGAGGCCCTCTAATCCTTTCTAGAGCACGAATTAAACAGAATCGTACCCGAAGGTCGTTCTGCACACAGAAAGGGGAAAAGTGGAAATTCGCCGCCGGTGAGCAACCACTCGAGCTGTGGCTCGGGGGTGAGCAGCACCGATCACTTGCGCGTCCAAGGGTGCCTTGGCTCGGGCGTAACAACGCCCAGGTTGGGCTGTCCACGAGAGCCCGAGGTGCGGCGGTTTCCAGTTCCGAGTTTGATCTTTCGGCACAGCCGATATCACTCGGTTTCAATCGATTTCTATCAATGGGAAGGATGGAGGATGGTTGCTAGTACCTTGCTGGGACCTTGAAATGGAAAGAGGGAGCTGCGATCGGCTTGATCAAGCAGGAACTCGAGCGCTAGTGATGGCAGTGGGAAAAGCAGTCGCGCACGCCGGTAGCTCGGGGAAATGGTGACTGAAGCACGCCGGGGAGGGAATAAATAGCCCGGCCGGCTGGTCTCCGGCTTGGGGCACGCAGCAGGAGCTGGCGCCGGCTGCCCCCTTCGGTGGCGCGCGCGCACAGCTGCCGGGAACCGACTGAACTGTGGTTCAGTCGGTTTGCTTTGAGGCAGAGGCTGACATGTGGGTCCCACTTCTCTTTTAACCTCTGAAATTTATTCCTAACAGCTGTGGTAAACAGTGAACCCTATTCTACCCTTGGCAATTCAAATTATTCACCCAAGAGCCATTTGATTTGATCAAAGTTCAAATGAGGTTTGGTTTGAATGAATTTCAGCACAAGTGCAGTTTGAAATTCAAATAAAGTTTGAATTTCTCCCCCTTAGCTCATGTCAAGATCAACTCCAAATGGAGTGAAAATTGGTGTGTGAGCTCACAAAAATGTGCTGAGCAAGAATATGCCTTCCACTTTTAAATTCAGTGGGTGAAAACAGTTTGAATTTGAATATGGTTTCAAACTGCCCTCTTCCTAACTATACCCAAAATGACCTCAAAAAGGTTTTGAATTTGGGTGGAACTTGGCATGAACATCCTTAGTAAAGTGTAGGAGTTTTCATATGTCCAGCCCCTCTATATCACATGTGGGAAGTACCACTTTTGCAATGTGTGAGTTTGTTCCCTAATGAGCATGTTGATAATTGTTACTTGCTCTTTATTTGTGTTCATCATTCTTCCTCAAATGAGGTGTGTGGTGTGGTGATGAACACTGCAAATGAGTGTCAAAAACTGAGGCCCTTACACCTGGAAATTCTTAAAATAATATAATAGACCCTGTAGTGGGGTGAGTTTACCTTTTTAACCCTATGTGATATTAAATTTAGGAATTTGAATATGTGTATAGTATTTAAAATTTAAAAGATGGGACAAACACATTGTAAATTTAAAGTAAAAACTTTCCTAGTACTTGGAAAACTTTGGAGTGAGATAAAAATAGATTTTTGGCTGAAATAAATTTGTTTAATTGATTATTCACATTTATTAGTTATAGGGACACAATTTTTAAGTAGAGAATAATTCTGAAATTAGTAAAATAAATGTAAAATAGTTCACATCAGAGGAGAAGTTCAAAAATATATTATTTAAATTTTAGACCCAAAACCTATTCTGTTTAGATGAGGTGTCTTACTATTTTCATAATAAAGTTCACATTTAGGCATAGGAAGTAAATCTGAAAATATAGCAAACTAGGTATGAATAACTAGAAAATGATAAATGAAGTTTCCAAAATCCAAAGAATTCAGTTTAGGGTTGGTAGAAGGTCTGAAGACACATATGGAGTAGGAAAATACCTTTCATGCATACTTGGTAGCTAAAAGGTGTAGTAATTGAATATAAGGAATATATTTAAATTGGAAACTCATATATAGTATGCAAACATAAATGTGAAATCAAAAGTAGAAATCATATACACATGTTTAAAAGTGCATGTAAGCCAAAATCAACACACATAGAGTAACCACAACACATAGAAATGTGAAGGGCTTTCATAAATGTGAACGTGTGGTTTGTATGAAGTGGAAGTGTGAACTATGTCTTATGGATTGTTGTTTTCTTTTGCTATGTGTGATGGTATGAGTAGAACCTGTTCCAGAGCAAGTTCTTCCTTTCCAAGATCAGGAATACCCATTCCCAGAGGAACAAGAAGAAGGCAAGTGTCCTTGACCACTTTGATCCTATACTAGGATGTGTAGATAGAATTATTTGCATTGTCAATTGAAAAGATGAAACCCATGCTAGGATGTTTCCCTAGAATTTCATTACCTTGTTTCCTTGTAGCTTGGGTTGGGATTTATTTTATCATGTCATTCATTATTATGCATATGCTTAGCCATGCTTAGAATGGGATATTTGGGATATGAGATCATCAGTTTATTTTACCATACTCTTGAATGAGTTATTGTGAGTTATGTAGAGGTAGGGATCAAGGCAAGTTGGATGTTTTGGTTGGTGCTGGGTGCACGAGACTCGGGTTTGTGTTTAGTACTTGCCTGGATCCTAAGGACCGGTTCATGGAGCATGTAACCTGGCTTTACCGTGCCAACCACATGCTGAGATGGGGCAGCTTGGCCAATTAATTAGGTGTATCCCCGGCGTAGTATGGGTGTGTTGGATGGTGCGGGGAATAGGTGTCAGTTGGACTACCATATGAACCGCAAGGCTCAAGAGGGGGCCACTGCAGCGGGGTTGGAGCCTCTTGTATGCTGTTAGGGGTGAAACCTCAGTGGGCCCACGCTCGTCGAGAATCCCTTTGTAAAGGCTTAGTAGTGATCTCCTGGCTACACACCTGGGAAGTGTGAATGTGGTTCGTGGCCGCTGGCATAATGGAGGTTTTTTTAGTCCACCCGGCAACGAGGGATGAAATCACTACATGTGGGTACAGTGGTGCAAACTCTGCAGAGTCAAAACTGTCATGACAGCCGTGCTCACGGTCAAGAGCGGCTTGGACTTATTCATGATTAGAGGAGTGAAGGTTTTGGAAGTTAAAGATGTTAAGCGGGGAGCTTAACATTGGAAATGATGTTATGGTTATTTGATTATGATGATGGGATGGGAGATTGGGACCATTTCACCTGTGTAGTAATGTAGGTGCTTAATAAGCTAAGGTGATAGGTATTAATTGCGTAGCGCTTTAACCATGAGTTCAACCTCCCCTTGTTCTAGCCATGCATGACATAACTTTCCCACACTTGCTGAGTACCATCGATACTCAACCTTGCATATTTGTTGGTTTATATTGCTGCTCAGGTCAAGATAATGAAGTGGTGTTTAATGATCAAGACTTTGGACCCGAAGATGGATTCTAGGTTCATGGAGTCCCTCGGGCAACGCCTGTGACGGAGCCCACAAGAATAATATTCCGCTGCTATTTACTTGTTATGAACTTATTATCGTCCATCGAGACATATGTTATGTAATACTTATTTATTTTCTACACCTGGCTTGTAATAAATGATGCTTCACTATTTGTCATCACATGTATGAGAAAATGATCCTGGGATACATGTGATATTCACCCGGTTGTTCTTCGGATAAACCGGGTGTGACAGAAGTGGTATCAGAGCCAAGGTTGCCCGTAGGAACGTGGACCAAGGTAGAAATGAACGTATTTAAGGGCCCTATTTTCTTAAAAACTATTTTTACAAGGTGTGGGTTTAAAAGTGTTATTTAATGGAGTCACTTTCTTCATCTTACCCAAACTTTCATTCAAAATAGGATTTTTGTTTAAAAGTTTATCTAACCTAAGTTTAAATGCTTTCTGTTTTAGATGGTTCGCATGATTCGCACCGCTCGCAAGTCCACAGGAGGGAGAGTTCCCGTAGTTGCCCTTGCCCAAAGAGAGGAGAGCCGTCCGGTGACGTACCTTTCCTACGGATTGGCAGTAGGAGGCTTGTTGCGCCGTCTTCGACGTATGCTCCAAGCTGCCGGCAATATGGGCAAGCTAATCATACACTATAGCTCCACCAGGACCATCCGTGAGAAGAGGGAAGAATGGAGTTCAGAGATGAGGATTATACACGAAAATCAGCTGCTCAAGATTCACCGCTCTCCAGCTTGTCGAGCGACACAGGTCGATGCGGAGAAGGATGTCACCTGGGAGGCCATCACCTGCCAGAGTCACATCTAGCTCATCCAGAACCTGACTCAAGTGGTGGCCAACTTGCATCAAGTTCCACCTCCACAAGCTGCACCACGCCAACCAAGGTTGAGTGAGTTTCTAGGAACTCAACCTCTGAAGTTTGCAAGTGCTGCGGAACCTCTCGAGGCAGATGACTGGCTAAAGACCATTGAGAGCAAGATGAGGATCATACAGTGCCAAGGGTATGAGAGGGTGCTGTTTGCCTCTCATCAATTGCATGGACCTGCTGCTGATTGGTGGACCGCCTACGTGGCCGCCCATCATGACCCTGAGAACATCACTTGGGATGAATTTAAGCGTAGCTTCTGCAACCATTACATACCAAAGGGTGAACTCAAAAACAAGAGGAAGGAGTTCTTGGGACTGCAGCAAGGAAATATGACTGTGAGGGAATACATCACTAAATTTACTCAACTCTCCCGTTATGCCCCACGGGACATAGAGACTGATGAGCAGAAACAGGATTGTTTCGTGGAAGGACTTACCACAGAAATGCAGTGTGCAATGTCCTCCAACGAGTATGAAAGCTTCCAAAAGATGGTGGACAAAGCATTTGTTGTAGAAAGGAAGCTGAAGGCCTTGGAAAATGAAAACAAGAGGAAGGCGGGATGGTCACACCAAGCCTCGGGCAGCAACACCCGCCCACGTCTGATGCAGCAACCCGCCGAGCAGACGAACCGTGCTGCCGTACCCTACTCAGCACCACGAGGGTACAACCCGAACTACAGGCCTCCGGCAGCACCAATACATCCACAACGTCAGTTCGTACAGCAGCCTCGCCCTACATATCAACCTCGACCAGCAGTACAAGGACCCCAAAACCAACCCCAAGACAACAAAGGCCAGGCACCTAAGGTTGGGGTGCAATGTTTTAACTGTGGTGAAGTGGAGCACTACGCCCATAAGTGCCCAAAGAAGAAGCCCGCGCAGCCGCAACAACAGAATGTAATGAGAGGACGGGTGAACCACGTCACCATGGAGGAGGCGCAAGAGGCACCCGACGTGGTAGTTGGTAAGTTTCCTGCCAATTTACGCATTGCAACCCTGTTGTTTGATTCTGGTGCTACCCACTCGTTCATTGTCCAAGGGTTTGTTAAGAAGCATGACATAGCAACAACACAAATGAACCATATGCTAGCAGTAAACTCTCCAGGTGGAGAAATAAGGACAAGACAAGTGTGTCCCAAAGTGAACCTAGACATTGATGGGGTAGTATTTACTGCTAACCTCATGGTGATAGATTCACAAGGGATAGATATTATCTTGGGTATGGATTGGTTGACCAAACATAAAGGAATCATCCATTGTTCGACCAGAACGGTGGAACTAACTCACCCTAGTGGCACAAGAGTAAAGTTTATAACAATACAAGAGCCTAGGAGGGACATTAAATTAAATCAAGTTGAGGTGAAAGTGGAGGAGATCAGGATCATCAGGGAATATCCAGATGTTTTTCCGGAGGAATTGCCAGGTATGCCTCCTGATCGTGAAGTGGAATTCGCAATTGAGCTAGTACCTGGAACTGCCCCGATATACAAGAGACCTTATCGGATGGACTCTAAGCAGCTGGGAGAACTCAAGGATCATTTGAGAGAATTGACGGAGAAGGGGTATATTCATCCTAGTTCCTCACCTTGGGGAGCTCCAGTGATATTTGTGCCCAAGAAGGACGGAACCCAAAGGTTATGCGTGGACTACCGTGCCTTGAATGAGGTAACCATCAAGAACAAGTACCCATTACCCCGCATTGAAGACTTGTTTGATCAGTTGAGGGGAGCTTGTGTGTTCTCAAAAATTGATCTCAGGTCGGGATACCACCAACTTAAGATAAGGCAAGCCGATATTCCAAAGACAGCTTTCGTATCTCGGTACGGATTGTATGAATACACCGTCATGCCTTTCGGGCTAACGAATGCCCCGGCATACTTCATGTATCTCATGAACAAGGTATTCATGGAATATCTGGACAAATTTGTGGTGGTTTTCATGGATGACATTCTCGTTTTCTCCAAAGATAAAGAGGAACATGAGAAACATCTAAGGTTGGTGTTGCAGAGGCTGAGAGAACACCAACTATATGCCAAGTCGAGCAAGTGTGAGTTTTGGCTGAAGAGAGTTCCCTTCTTAGGACATATCATCTTGGAGGGAGGAATCTCCGTGGATCCCGCCAAAATCGAGGATATACAGAAGTGGAAGACCCCTGAAAATGTCGGGGAAGTTCGAAGCTTCTTGGGATTGGCAGGATACTATCGACGGTTTATTGAGGGATTCTCTAAGATCTTGAGACCCCTCACCAAACTGTTGGAGAAGGGAATCACATTCACATGGACGCCGCAGTGCGAGACGAGTTTTCAGGAGTTAAAGAAAAGATTGACAACAGCCCCAGTGCTAGTTATGCCAGATATGCAGAATAACTTTACGGTGTACTGCGATGCCTCTGGAAACGGGTTAGGATGTGTTCTCATGCAAGAAGGGCACGTCATGGCTTATGCATCCCGGCAGCTCCGGAAGCACGAGAAGAACTATCCTACACATGACCTAGAACTAGCCGCAGTGGTACACGTGTTGAAAATTTGGCGGCATTACTTGATGGGGAAGAGGACAGAGATATATACGGATCATAAGAGTTTAAAGTACATTTTCACACAGCCAGATCTCAACCTCAGACAAAGGAGATGGTTAGAGCTAATCAATGACTTTGATGTGGGCATCAACTATCATCCTGGGAAAGCAAACGTCGTGGCAGATGCTTTAAGTCGGAAAGTGCAGGTCAATAAGTTGAGCTTGAAGGACATGCCTGCGGAATTGAAGGACGAGGTCATAAGGCTCAATCTATGCCTTGTGAATAATGGTGAAGCCATCGCCATGGAAGTGGACTCCACACTAGAGCGAGAAATACGCGAGGGACAAAAGAAGGACGAGAAGATACAAGAAATCAGGCAACTCATCAAGGAAAATAAAGCCCCTGGTTTCAGAGAGGATGAACAAGGAACGGTGTGACACGGGAAAAGAATCTGTGTGCCAGAAGTAAAGAAGATCCGTGAATTGATTTTGAAGGAGGCTCACGATTCTGACTATTCCATTCATCCTGGGAGTACGAAGATGTACCAGGACCTCAAGAGCAGGTATTGGTGGTATGGCATGAAGCGAGATGTCACGGAACATGCTGCCCTATGTGACACATGTCAGTTGGTGAAAGCAGAACATCAACGACCCGCGGGATTATTGCAACCACTCAAAGTGCCTGAATGGAAATGGGAAGAAATCGGTATGGATTTCATAGTGGGACTGCCTAGGACCCAATCAGGATATGATTCGATATGGGTCATCATCGACAGGCTAACCAAGGTAGCTCATTTCATCCCCGTGAAAGAAAGCTACAGCGGATCCAAATTGGCGGAGCTGTACATGTCAAGGATCGTGTGTTACCATGGGGTGCCAAAGAAGATAGTGTCGGATCGAGGGACACAGTTCACCTCAAGGTTCTGGCAGAAGTTGCATGAAACCATGGGAACCCATCTGAATTTTAGCTCTGCCTATCATCCCCAAACTGACGGGCAGACGGAAAGAACCAATCAGATTCTTGAGGATATGCTGAGAGCATGTGCACTCAAAAACAATCGGAGTTGGGATAAGAACTTATCGTATGCGGAGTTCTCCTATAACAACAGCTATCATGCTAGTATGAAGATGTCACCGTTTGAAGATTTGTACGGGAGGAAGTGCAGAACTCCCCTATTTTGGAACCAAACAGGGGAAAGTAAAGTGTTTGGTCCCGAAATACTACAAGAAGCCGAGGCGAAAGTGAGGGAAATTCGCAACAACTTGAGGATAGCACAGACACGACAAAAGAGCTATGCCGATGTACGGAGAAGAGAGCTCGTTTTCAACGTGGGAGACTATGTCTATCTCAAGGTGTCCCCTATCCGAGGACTTCGTCGGTTCAAGGTGAAAGGGAAGTTGTCACCTCGATACATCGGACCCTTTCAAGTTCTGGAGAGGAAAGGTGAAGTGGCGTATCAACTAGAATTACCGGCTCGCCTATCGGATGTGCACGATGTATTCCATGTGTCACAGCTCAAGAAATGTCTGAGAACGCCTGAAGAGGTGTTACCCATGAATAGATTGACGTAGCTGAGAATTTGTCTTATGCCGAGCAACCATCCAAGATTTTGGAAACAATGAACGCCTCACCAGAAATAAAAGAATCCGGATGTGCAAGGTGCAGTGGAAGCATCACTCGGAAGAAGAAGCCACCTGGGAGCGAGAAGATGAGCTTAAGGCACAATTTTCCGGAATTGTTTTCTTAGAACCACCAATCTCGAGGACGAGATTTCTTTTAAGGGGGGTAGAGCTGTAACACCCAAAATCCTGTTAAGAGGGGAATTTAAAAATTTTTGGACGTATTGCATGTGTTGCAAAAATTCAAATTCAAACTGGAATTCAAATTAAATTCAAAACAGAAATGAAAAAGAAAAAGAAAAAGA
Organism: Neostapfia colusana; assembly: GCA_030760725.1. Classification (NCBI taxonomy): domain Eukaryota; kingdom Viridiplantae; phylum Streptophyta; class Magnoliopsida; order Poales; family Poaceae; genus Neostapfia; species Neostapfia colusana. The sequence goes on from JASWHV010000016.1 coordinate 38,643,748, forward strand.
AAAAAATAAACCTTCCCGGCCAGTGGGCCGAAACCCACCAGCCGGCCCACCCAACCCCTGTGCCAGCCCGCAGCCGCGCGCCCGCGCACCTCTCGCAGATAGGCGGGACCCACCTGTCATCCCCGAGCTCCCGATCGCGCCGACCCCGGACTGTTCCCCGCGCGCGCGATCGTAACTGACCGGATTTCTGCCCGACTCCCGGTCCCAGAAGACTCCAGCTCGATCTAAACAAACCCGCCACCCTTCCCTGGCTATATAAACCCCGGCATCTCCCCGTTTTTCCCCACGATCCGCCGTTTTTCCTCCCGGTGAGAACCCGAGCTTCTCCGGCCAATTTCGCTCGATCTTCGCTCGGGATTTCTCATCTAACGCGCTAATCTTGATCCACCGCCTCCGGGGAACCGCGCAGGTGCAGAAAACCCGGTGGTTTGCGCCTCAAACACAGCGCTGACGAGCCTCGCCGTGAATTCACCTCGGACCTCGTCGCCGACCGTTTTCCAGGACCTCCGAGCTCAAGAAAACCCCCGAGGTAAGATCCCCGACCTCCCCTCTACCGATCTATGCCATAAAATCACAGTTCTAGAAAGAATTGACGAAGATCCAAAACTCTCCGGCGAGATCGCCGCCTCCCGCCGCCGTGCACCGCCGGGCAGCGCCGCCCGCGCTCGATCAGAGCGACGTGGCCGCTTGTGCGCCGTCTATTTTAAATCGCACGGTAGAATTTAAATCCTCGCGTGTCGGTTCGACGTTATAATCTCAGCCGTCTGTTTTAAATCGGACGGTCCACGTCAGCCCCGCGTTATAAAGGCCGGGATTCTTACACGCTACCCCCTGGGGTTCTCGAAAAATACGAGCTAGCCCCGGAAACTTCTGATCTAGCCCCTGGAACTTCAGAAAATCATGTAAATTCATTTAAAAATCAGTTTTAGCCCCTGGACTTAATAAAAATTAGGAAAACCCCTCTGTTATGTGTAGTTAGACCCCTGGAAATTCTTAAAATAATATAATAGACCCTGTAGTGGGGTGAGTTTACCTTTTTAACCCTATGTGATATTAAATTTAGGAATTTGAATATGTGTTTAGTATTTAAAATTTAAAAGATGGGACAAACACATTGTAAATTCAAATTAAAAACTTTCCTAGTACTTGGAAAACTTTGGAGTGAGATAAAAACAGATTTTTGGCTGAAATACATCTGTTTAATTGATTATTCACATTTATTAGTTATAGGGACACAATTTTTAAGTAGAGAATAATTCTGAAAATTAGTAAAATAAATGTAAAATAGTTCACATCAGAGGAGAAGTTCAAAAATATATTATTTAATATTTTAGACCCAAAACCTATTCTGTTTAGATGAGGTGTCTTACTATTTTCATAATAAATTTCACATTTAGGCATAGGAAATAAATATGAAAATATAGCAAACTAGGTATGAATAACTAGAAAATGATAAATGAAGTTTCCAAAATCAGAAGAATTCAGTTTAGTGTTGGTAGAAGGTCTGAAGACACATATGGAGTAGGAAAATACCTTTCATGCATACTTGGTAGCTAAAAGGTGTAGTAATTGTATATAAGGAATATATTTAAATTGGAAACTCATATATAGTATGCAAACATAAATGTGAATACAAAAGTAGAAATCATATACACATGTTTAAAAGTGCATGTAAGCCAAAATCAACACACATAGAGTAACCACAACACATAGAAATGTGAAGGGCTTTCATAAATGTGAATGTGTGGTTTGTATGAAGTGGAAGTGTGAACTATGTCTTATGGATTGTTGTTTTCTTTTGCTATGTGTGATGGTATGAGTAGAACCTGTTCCAGAGCAAGTTGTTCCTTTCCAAGATCAGGACTACCCGTTCCCAGAGCAGCAAGAAGAAGGCAAGTGTCCTTGACCACTTTGATCCTATACTAGGATGTGTAGATAGAATTATTTGCATTGTCAATTGAAAAGATGAAACCCATGCTAGGATGTTTCCCAAGAATTTCATTACCTTGTTTCCTTGTAGCTTGGGTTGGGATTTATTTTATCATGTCATTCATTATTATGCATATGCTTAGCCATGCTTAGAATGGGATATTTGGGATATGAGATCATCAGTTTATTTTACCATACTCTTGAATGAGTTATTGTGAGTTACGTAGAGGTAGGGATCAAGGCAAGCTGGATGTTTTGGTTGGTGCTGGGTGCACGAGACTCGGGTTTGTGTTTAGTACTTGCCTGGATCCTAAGGACCGGTTCATGGAGCATGTAACCTGGCTTTACCGTGCCAACCACATGCTGAGATAGGGCAGCTTGGCCAATTAATTAGGTGTATCCCTGGCGTAGTATGGGTGTGTCGGATGGTGCGGGGAATAGGTGTCAGCTGGACTACCATATGAACTGCAAGGCTCAAGAGGGGGCCACTGCAGTGGGGTTGGAGCCTCTTATATGCTGTTAGGGGTGAAACCTCAGTGGGCCCACGCTCGTCGGGAATCCCTTTGTAAAGGCTTCATAGTGATCTCCTGGCTACACACCTGGGAAGTGTGAATGTGGCTCGTGGCCACTGGCATAATGGAGGTTCTTTTAGTCCACCCGGCAACGGGGGATGAAATCACTACATGTGGGTACAGTGGTGCAAACTCTGCAGAGTCAAAACTGTCATGACAGCCGTGCTCACGGTCAAGAGCGGCTTGGACTTATTCATGATTAGAGGAGTGATGGTTTTGGAAGATAAAGATGTTAAGCAGGGCGCTTAACATTGGAAATGATGTTATGGTTATTTGATTATGATGATGGGATGGGAGATTGGGACCATTTCACCTGTGTAGTAATGTAGGTGCTTAATAAGCTAAGGTGATAGGTATTAATTGCGTAGTGCTTTCACCATGAGTTCAACCTCCCCTTGTTCTAGCCATGCATGACATAACTTTCCCACACTTGCTGAGTACCATCCGTACTCAACCTTGCATATTTGTTGGTTTATATTGCTGCTCAGGTCAAGATAATGAAGTGGTGTTTAATGATCAAGACTTTGGACCCGAAGAAGGATTCTAGGTTCATGGAGTCCCCCGGGCAACGCCTGTGACGGAGCCCACAAGAATAATATTCCACTGCTATTTACTTGTTATGAACTTATTATCGTCCATCGAGACATATGTTATGTAAGACTTATTTATATTCAACACCTGGCTTGTAATAAATGATGCTTCAATATTTGTCATCACATGTATGAGAAAATGATCCTGGCATACATGTGATATTCACCCGGTTGTTCTTCGGATAAACCGGGTGTGACAAAGTGCGGGAAGTATGACATGTAGCTTACAACAAGGTAGGTATAAAAAGGCTCATTGCAGAAAGCAAAGTTTATTTCTCAAAACATGATAAAAACAGCAACTAGCTTTAAGTGAATGTAATCCCACCATGTATTTAAACATCAACATACCTCCATCATGATTCACCCACTTTTCATATCTCATCCGAACATTTATCTTTCTCAACTTTTCACATGCTCATGAATACCATCTCGTATTCACTACCATCTCATATTCAGTTCCATCTCATAAGCGAGACCATTCTCATCACCAAGACTCAACAGTCTTGAAACCAATCTCATTACCCGGACTCAACTGTCCCGAAACCAATCCCAAAGACCAAACCAAACCAATAACCAAACTAAATACCATCCCAAAAACCATCCCAATAACCATCCCATCTGTAGGATCAAAGTACACGTGTAAAGCTACCATAGGGTGGGTGAATGGTAGATAAAAACTTTTCAGCGGAAGCAACAAAACACCCCTCAGCAAAAAACTGATCTGTTAACAAAACCGTGTGTGCGACTAATCTAAACGTGTTCAACTGTGACAAAACTAGTATAGATTGTAGAGAATGAAGTCACAAACACGTCACAACAAGAATCATGAAAATCCATTGAGAGAAACTCAAGTTACGCTCGAAAGATCAAACGAAGGTCAATCTTTCCTATGCGAGAAAAACAGTTCTGGAATACTGCAAAGAAACTCGTGTAGATCAGAAATCACAAATTCAATGACCGTGAAATTTTCATAAATGATAGATAATCAAGTTGTGAAGATAACCCAAAAAGAATCACATCAATTGGATCTGTAAAACTCGAGTTATGATAAAACCACCAACGCAAGGTAGTGCTGAACAGAAACTCGACGAGAAAAACTTGTCTGAAACAAGTCGGACGAACAAGGCACAAAAGTTCCTTTAGAATACGAATTTTATTTATTAAAACACAAGAGGAACAGCCCCAAAGTCGTGCACCACGAGCTCTGGCCTCCCTTGCTTATATAACCAACCCGAAGGCCAACTCAACTCAAACTAGGACTCCTACTCCTACTTGGATTCAAACTGTAACTTTTCAATACTGCTTAGGACTCTTCTATACACAGATAGAAGCAATCTTAAGACTTACGAACACCTTAGGAACGTATCCCACATTCCTAAAATAACTCAAATTCATGAACCACACGAAATCCTATCATAACCAACTCAAAACTTTCCATATTTGAGTCAAACATGACTCAGCCGCAGCCTGAGTCCATAACCTAGTCGGTTGGACCTATCCGACCAATTCTTTACGTCCACATCTCTTCATCACGCCTTGGAACCATGCATCCACGTCCATGCACTCCTTGCACACGTGCAAACATCTTCCAACGACGTCCAAGATACCTTCATATGCATTGTTCTTGATTCAAACATACTGCACAGCCTCCCGATCAACTCAACCACAATTCCTCCCGAACTTGGTTGTTGAACCTCATCTTCTCCCTAAGACTAGTTCAATGGATCCCGTCACCACCCATGTCTTGAACTCAAGCAACACCTGCACATGAATAAACAACCAATACTTCCGAGCACAAGTCCTCGACTTGACTCTCGTTAGTTCCGAAACTACAACATCTCACTTGAGCACCTCACATAAGCATGTTGTAAACCATAGCAAAATGATATCAGCCATAACCACCAAAACACACCAAAAACTTAGTAAAATAATACTAAGCAAACTTTCCATAAGAGTAAAGCAAGTTCAAAACATTGCAAGTTAAAAGCAGAACCATTACAATCAAGCTCCGAACCTTACCAATGCTAATCGGACCTTGAACTGGAGCTTACCAAAGCTAGTCGGACCCAGCGCCGGAGCTTACTAAATCTTAGTCGGACCTAGCACGGAACTTAGCAAAGCTAGTCGGACCTAGCACCGGAGCTAGCAAAAACAAGTCGGACCTAGCCAAAATAAGTCAGACCTAGACAAAGCAAGTCGGACCTTACGTCGGACCTTGCCGAAGCTACCCAAAACAAGTCGGACCTATCGTCGGACCTTGCAGGAGCTCGGACCTAGAGTCGGACCTTGTTAAAAAGGTGTTTTGGTAGTATTCAAAACTTTTATCGTCAAAGCCAATGTATTCAGCACACATAGGTCTCACAATCTCCCCCTTGATGTATGCATTGGCAACACCACTTAAAATTCGAACATTGGCTTATTCACATGAAAAGTTTTGAAAACAATTTCTCCCCCTTTGTAAATCAGAAATAAAATGAGAAGAAAAACAAAAATACCAAAAATTCTCCCCCTGAGAAGAATCGTGCCAAAAACACTTGTGAATGGTGCAATGTGTGATCAATTTCTCCCCTTTGACAATGTATTCAGCAAGGTACAAAAGAGAAATTTTAATTTGTTATGAGCACATTATAACATATACATATAAAACATAGCTCATCCAAATCATATTATCAAGTAACTTACACTAACACATCAATGAGATACATAAAGTAGTGTAAGCCATGCTAGAGATCAAGTGTAATTTTCAATTTAAGCAAGTCATGATCTCACAATCTTAACTATTTCAAGACCTGAAAGCATGACACTTGTTGCTGCATTTTATTTAACATTTAAAGCATAAATTTTGATCTTATATCATTTGCAAGAGATTATATGCAGCATCAGCCTTATTCTAACCAATCAAGCCAAGCCTATGTCATTTGACAGTCAGAAGCTTAAGGACATGGTTTTAGTCATACACAACTCCTTTCAAGTTCATATCTAAGTGCAATGATAAGCCATCTCAAAAGAAGAAGTGCGATGCATGCATATTCTCTTGATATTTTCTCATTTTTTTTTATTTGAACATAAAAACTCAACATGTGAGTTGATTACTTGATTAATTATTTATGATTAAAAGCACTTGTGAGCATGCAATAAGTTCAACACAGCAAGAAAGTTCGACCATGACCAGATTTACACTGATTTAGTGTAAGTAATTATTCCAATTACTAGACATGGTAAAAACTACAAAATGTATAACACGAGTAATGTAGTAAGAACTTTCAGCATGAAAAGGAATCACAAAGTCGTATATACATGAAATACTATGCCCATATTATTTTAATTTCAGATTCACACATAGACTTCCCAAGTTTCAAAATTCTACCTTAATTTAAGCCATGAGGATGCATAAACCCCTATTTCACTACGAATGTAACAAAAACGAGTGAAATCCAAAGGTTTTGTAAAAATGTCAGCCAATTGTTGTTCGGTATCTACATGGTGAAGCACAATGTTCCCTTTTTCGACATTATCACGGAGAAAATGATACCTAATGTCAATGTGCTTAGTTCTCGAATGTTGCATGGGGTTTTTAGCAATGCAAATGGCACTAGTGTTATCACTAAACAGTGGAACACTATCTAGATCAACCCCATAGTCCTTAACTGTTTGAACAATCCAAAGAATTTGTGAGCAAGCACTAGCAGCAGCTACATATTCAGATTCGGCTGTGGATTGTGCAACTGAACTTTGTTTTTTAGAGGACCAGGCAACAAGTGAATTACCAAGAAAATGACAAGCACCAGAAGTACTTTTCCTATCAATCCTACAACCTCCAAAATCAGCATCGGAAAAAGCTTTCAAAGTAACGGTTGAGGAAGAAGGAAGAAAAATATCAAATTCTTGAGTTCCATGTAAGTACCTGAGAATCCTTTTGACGGCTTGACAATGTGAAGCACGTGGAGAGGCTTGAAACCGTGCACAAAGACATGCTGAATTGTATGTCCGGTCTTGATGTCGTGAGATACAAAAGTGATCCGATCATGCTTCTATATTCTTTTTGATAATCAGGATCACAATCTTCATCAAGTTCAAGTGTTGTTTCTGTTCCCATTGGTGTCCGAAGAGGCTTGCTTTTGTCCATGTTGAAGCGCCTTAGGAGATCTTTTGTATACTTTGTTTGATGCACAAAGGTACCCTCCTTGGTTTGCTTGATTTGCAGCCCCAAAAAGTACGTGAGTTCTCCCATCATACTCATCTCAAATTCTGAACTCATCATAGCTGAAAACTTGGACACAAGATCATGAGGAGCACAACCAAATATAATATCATCCACATACACTTGAACGAATAATGAGTCATTGCCATGCTTAAGCACAAAAAGAGTTTTATCAACCTTGCCCATGGTAAACCCCTTTTCAAGTAACAATGTTTTTAACCTATCATACCATGCTCTAGGGGCTTGTTTGAGACCATACAAGGCTTTGGACAGTTTGTAAACATGATTAGGAAAATTTGGATTTTCAAAACCAGGTGGTTGTTTGACATAAACCTCCTCATCTATGTAGCCATTAAGAAAAGCACTTTTAACATCAATTTGATATAGCTTAAAACCTTTAGATGCAGCAAAAGCTAACAAAATTCTTATGGCTTCTAATCTAGCAACAGGAGCAAAAGTTTCATCAAAATCTAGACCTTCAACTTGTGTGAAACCTTGAGCATCCAACCTAGCCTTATTCCTAACCACAACCCCATCCTCACTTTGTTTATTTTTAAACACCCATTTAGTTCCAATTAAATTGTGACCTTGAGGTGGATGTACAAGTTTCCAAACATTATTTCATTCAAAATTTTCTAACTCTCCTTGCATGGCAATAATCCAAGATTCATTAGTGAGTGCGTGTGATATATCTTTGTGTTCAAAAGAAGCAACAAAAGCAGAATGAGCATGAGAATTGGGGTCGAAAAACCTGGATCTTGTAACCTGTTCATGCAAGCTTCCAATAATTTGTTGTGGAGGATGACTTTTGAGAATCCGGAGGGGAGTGGACACTTCACAAGCTTCTTCTTCTTCATGTTCATCACAAAGAAATGAGCTTGTGACGTGAGGAGGATCTGGACCAGCAATGGTGATCGTCGGTGCTGGCTGTGAATCAAGATCAGGAGCAGGAACAATGTCATTAGCTGCTGAATTTTCGGGCAGCAGCACCACTTCTTCCTCTTCTTTAACGAAAATACTCTCCCCCTGCGGATATGGATCCGGACCTGCAATATTTGAACTAGTACCTGGGCTAGCTTCATCAAAAGAAACCTCACAAGTCTCCACAATTTTGTTAATATCAAGTAAAAGCACACGGTAGCCTCTAGTATGAGATGCCAAGAAACATGCCATCAACAGATCTAGCTTCAAATTTATCAAGATTACCATGTTTCTTAACAAAGCATTTGCAACCAAAGACCCTAAAGTGTGTGACACTAGGCCTATGTCCAAACCTGAGCTTATATGGTGTTTTACCTAGCTTAGCACGCAAGAAAACACGATTTGAGACATAACAAGCGGTTGCAATTGCATCAGCCCAAAATTTCCTAGGAGTTTGATATTCATCAAGCATAGTCCTAGCCATCTCAACTAAGGTTCTGTTCTTTCTCTCTACAACACCGTTTTGTTGAGGTACATATGGTGAAGAAAATTGATGATCTATTGCATTTTCAGCACAAAAGTGATCAAACGATTGATTTTTAAATTCGGTTCCATTATCACTTCTAATTGCTCTTAAAGATCCTGGGTGATCAATTGATAATCTAAGAAATAAAGTTCTAAAGTGACTAAAAGCTTCATTCTTAGATGCCATAAAGTAAACCCAAGAGTATCTAGAATAGTCATCAACAGTCACAAGAACATACCATTTACCTCCGAAGGATTGAACACGTGAAGGTCCTACGGTGTCAAGGTGTAAAAGTTGACCCGGTTCAGTTGTCATGGTCATTGTGAGAGGAGCATGTGAACCTGCAACCATATTAGCATGTCTACAAGAATAGAACACAATTTCTTTGTCCCCTTTAAGCTTAGGCAGCCCACGTATGCGATCAAGAGCACTAACACGCGTGAGATGATCAAAGACAACGTGACCAAGTCTACGATGCCAAAAATATAAATCTTTGGAATCATTTGCAACTACACATCTATGCTTAGAGGAAGACATCAAAATCAGCTTTAAAAACTCTTCCAAACCGAGACATGTTAAAAATAAGCTCGCTATTTGAACCTACAACTTTGCAGCAGTTTTTATTGAAAATAATTTCCAGATTTTCATCTAGCAATTGTGAAACAGAAAGCAAGTTGTATTTCAAATTTTTGACAAGTGCCACATCCTTTAAAGTGTAGTGATCATTTACTCTAACCGAACCCTTAGCAATTATAGGAGTTGAAGAATTATCGGCAAAAGTAACATTCTCTACACGTGACACAAAAGGGAGAGAGAGGAGAACCATTCTTTGTTACCGGTCATGTGGCGTCAGCAACCTGAATCCACAATACAAATGTTCTCCTTCCTCAAGCGTGTAACCTACATAGAAGCACAATACGTCAATGACTCAATACTGGGGTTAGCTAAAGGCATTTAGGAATCCAGTACTGAGTCACACGATGTCCAGCAAGAATAACATGCGAAAGCTGAGATAAAACAGCAGGTTTATGAGTCAAAGTTTGAGATTTTTTGTTCTTAACACCTGACCTATGAGGTGTTACTTGTGTAGCACGAAAATCAGTAGCTCCGGAGGCAAAAACAGAAGGTCCGGAGGCAAAAACTGAAGCTCCGGAGGCAAAAACTGAAGCTCTGGAGGTAAACTTTGAATATTTCTGACTCATAACAGCAGGTTGCATGTTCCTGACATTCGGTTTAGTATGTGCAGTAAATTTTGCATGAGAGTTATAAGATCTAGCTTGCATTCTTTCCTTTTATGTTGTTTAGCTAGTCTATAACAAAAATCTATGACATGACCATCTCTACCACAATAGGTACAATGAAATTTAACTTTGTGTTCATGTCTAGATGAGCATGCAGTATACTTATTTGAACCCGAATGTGACAACACTCCTGCAGATTTAAAAACCACTTCTTTTTGTTTAGGAACTGTTTGAATCAAACCACTTCCTAATGATTTTACAATTTTAGGTGGATGTTCCTTAGCATGAGCATGTGAATCAAAACCTAAACCAGTTTTATCATTGCAAGACTTGGAAGAATTCAGCAGCAAGTTTAGGTTCTTATTCCCATTACAAAACCGATCTAATGTCTTATGCATGTTATCAAGTTTATTTGATAGATCAAGGCAATTTTCACATGAAGTTTTTCCTTTTAGTTTGCAATTGGAACAATATTTAACTTCATGAGAACGTAAAGCATTGTTCAATATGGAAATTTCTTTCATAGCATCTTGTAGTTTCTTATCAAGATCATCGCAAGTAGAACAATGCAAATCAATTGTAGAACAACAAGCATCTTTCAAGTTTTTATCATTAAGTGCAGCAAGGTTTTTGTTCTTTTCGATTTCAAGTTCAAGTTTATCAAGTGTGGAGGTGTGTGCACTTCTTAGAGAGGACAATTGTTCATATATTAAATCACATGAGGAACAAGAATGATCACTAGGAATCAAGGATTTTAAACGATTAATTTCAAATTCTAGTGACTCAATTTTAACATCATTGTCCCTAAGCTTTTTGTCCTTTTTCTTAACAATAATAGTGGCACGAGAAATAGCATCACACATTTCTTCGCAAGTAGGACATACCTCTTCGTTGTCACTGTTGTGTTCTGCATCCTCCATACTTGATTTTGATTTGCCCGCCATGAAGCACAAGTTTGCCAGATCATCTTCATCTTCATCACTTCCAATGTCTACATCACTCGAGCCAAGTTCTTGAAGTGCGGTGATGAAATTGTTTATCAGTTTGCGTACTGTAAAACCCTTCTTTTTCTTGTTAGTGTTGCCAAAAGAGGACTTGACTTTATTCTGCTTTTCATCACGGTTAGAAGGACCTGAAAGGTTAGAGCAATCTGTACAAAAGTGTCCTGTCTTACCACATTCAAAGCATCGTTGAGGTCCGGAGCCTCCTCTCCTTATAGTTCTCACATTTTGCAATGCTTTTGAGAACCTAGTAGAAAGAAGCACTAGCTCCTCCTCTGGAATCTCCTCAATCTATTCCAGGGTTAGTGAAGACAGCAAAGCAAGTGTATTACTAGATGATTGGCCGGAGCTAGGCATATCACGTTGTGAGACAAATGCAATAGTCTTATTTGGGTTCTTACGTGATATAATGTCAATTTCATGAGTTTTTAGCTTAGAATAAAGCACATCTAATGTAAGAGTACTCATGACAGTGGATTCACGTATGGATGTTACTTTCATCTTCCAAATTGACATGTCTAATGCACTTAGTAATTGACTAGCATTTTCAGCACCTGAAAAATTAACATTGACGCTACGCAAGTTGCTGAGAATTTTATTAAAGCGAGCAAAGAGGTCATCAATGGACTCACCGGTTGCATCTCAAAGAGCATGTATTCTTTCTTGAACATATCCTGTCTTACCTCCTTGAACGTGTTGGATCCTTCGTGGTAGTCACAAAGAGATCTCCACACATCGTACGCCGATCGGAGGTGTGCAATACGGTCAAAGTCGCTCTGAGTTAGTCCTTGTATGATCAAGTTCCGAGCCTTGTTGTAGCCGTGACTTGATTGTTTGAAGGCACATCGTAAGGCTTGTACACCTTTTCCAATATTGCAAAGCCTTGCGCCTGGATGAAAGCTTCCATGCGTGCCTTCCAAACCTGAAAATCAATACCACTAAACACACAAGGTTTGGCGAAGTATTTCTCCATGATGATTAGTCAAAACACGTGCAAATCACAAAGATTAGAGCAACTTGGCTCTGATACCAATTGTAGGATCGAAGTACACGTGTAAATCTACCAGAGGGGGGTGAATGGTAGATAAAAACTTTTCAGCGGAAGCAACAAAACACCCCTCAGCAGAAAACCGATCTGTTAAAGAAACCGTGTGTGCGACTAATCTAAACGTGTTCAACTGTGAAAAAACTAGTATATATTGTAGAGAATCAAGTCATGAAGACTTCACAACAAGAATCGTGAAAATACATTGAGAGAAACTCAAGTTACGATCGAAAGATCGAACTAAGGTCAATCTGTCCTACGCGAGAAAAACAGTTCTGGAATACTGCAAAGAAACTCGTGTAGGTCAGAAACCACAAATTCAATGACTGTGAAATTTTCACAAATGATAGATAATCAAGTTGTGAAGACAACCCAAAAAGAATCACATCAATTGGATCTGTAAAACTCGAGTTATGATAAAACCACTGAAGCAAGGTAGTGCTGAACAGAAACTCGACGAGAAAAACTTGTCCGAAACAAGTCGGACGAACAAGGCACAAAAATTCCTTTAGAATATGAATTTTATTTATAAAAACACAAGAGGAACAGCCCCAAAGTCGTGCACCACGAGCTCTGGCCTCCCTTGCATATATAACCAGCCCGAAGGCCAACTTAACTCAAACTAGGACTCCTACTCCTACTTGGATTCAAACTGTAACTTTCCAATACTGCTTAGGACTCTTCTATACGCAGATAGAAGCAATCTTAAGACTTCCAAACACCTTAGGAACGTATCCCACATTCCTAAAATAACTCAAATTCGTGACCCACACGAAATCCTATCATAACCAACTCAAAACTTTCCATATTTGAGTCAAACACGACTCAGCCGCAGCCTGAGTCCATAACCTAGTCGGTTGGACCTTTCCGACCAATTCTTTACGTCCACATCTCTTCATCACGCCTTGGAACCATGCATCCACGTCCATGCACTCCTTGCACACGTGCAAACATCTTCCAACGACGTCCAAGATACCTTCATATGCATTGTTCTTGATTCAAACATATTGCACAACCTCCCGATCAACTCAACCACAATTCCTCCCGAACTTGGTTGTTGAACCTCATCTTCTCCCTAAGACTAGTTCAATGGATCCCGTCACCACCCATGTCTTGAACTCAAGTAACACCTTCACATGAATAAACAACCAATACTTCCGAGCACAAGTCCTCGACTTGACTCTCGTTAGTTCCGAAACTACAACATCTCACGTGAGCACCTCACATAAGCATGTCGTAAACCATACCAAAATGGTATCAGCTATAACCACCAAAACACACCAAAAACTTAGTAAAATAATACTAAGCAAACTTTCCATAAGAGTAAAGCAAGTTCGAAACATTGCAAGTTAAAAGCATAACCATTACAATCAAGCTCCGAACCTTACCAAAGCTAATCGGACCTTGAACCAGAGCTTACCAAAGCTAGTCGGACACAGCGCCGGAGCTTACTAAATCTTAGTCGGACCTAGCACGGAACTTACCAAAGCTAGTCGGACCTAGCACCGGAGCTAGCAAAAACAAGTCGGACCTAGCCAAAATAAGTCAGACCTAGACAAAGCAAGTCGGACCTTACGTCGGACCTTGCCGGAGCTACCCAAAACAAGTCGGACCTATCGTCGGACCTTGCAGGAGCTCGGACCTAGAGTCGGACCTTGTTAAAAAGGTGTTTTGGTAGTATTCAAAACTCTTATCGTCAAAGCCAATGTATTCAGCACACATAGGTCTCACACCATCTAACCATGGATGTTCCAGGCGCTTGTGACCGGAAGCACGGCTATCATGATAGTTTTACACTCTGCAGAGGTGGCACCACTTTAGCCACAAGTTTGTGATTTCTTCACCCGTCAGCGACTGTAGAACCTCCATTATACCAGTACACAACCGTTGGTGTATGGCCAAGAGATCACAAAATAGCCTTTACAAAGGGGTTACTAGATGTATGGACTCACTAAGGTTTCACCAGCAGGCTCGAATCACCATTCTCCCGCCTACGGCCCCCTCTTGTGCCATGCAGTTCCCAGGGCAGTCCTCACTCGACTTCCATTCCCCACGCCTTCCACGGTCCATAACAATCTAGCAACTTACCTAATTACTCAGCTAAGCGGCACCCATACTTGGCCTTGTGGTGGCACTGTTTTCCTGGCATGTGCTCGCATGAACCGGTCCTTAGATCTACTGCAAGTAAACCACCATCTCATTCTACCTCATCCACAAACCAAGCTTGCCTAGATATCCCCCGGTTCATGTTCGTTATCAACATCAAGTTTTCATTATTATTGTTCAATGAGTGCAATAGCTAGACACAATCTATCTCGCTTCCCATAATCCCGTGGACTCAGCGAAGCATATAAGCAAAAACGACCATAGCCGACTCATCAACTTTCCCGATGACAAGGGTGGTTAACAAAACTAGTAAACTCCTATGAAAGGGTTCCCATCAAGTTGACTCAAGCATACACATGTTTTCGCAAACAAAACAGTTTCAAAAACATGGGATCAATATGGTCAAGGGGCACTTGCCTTGTTCCTGTGGCTTCGGTTGATAGCTTGTCGTAGCTTGTCGTTGTTGTTGTAGCTTGTCGTAGATAGCTCCCTGAGCTTGTCCTTCTACTCATGATCACGCACATACAAGATTCACAGCAATCAATCATCATGCACAAACTTTACTCAAGATGCAATGGTGCTTATGCATGCAAATCCTATGGTGCATTTTAGTTTGTACATGTTCTTGCATGTTTTAATGGCTTGCATGGGTTTTACGATGAACAAGGGTGTAAGGATCAGATGTCGATGTGGCGAATATCTCATCTTGAGATCTAGATCAAACCGATCAACACGTGATCTATCCACGAAAAAGCTTATGTTCGAAGAGATCGAAGAAACAGATGGGAAGAAAACTGCGATGAGGTCGTAAGGTGGTAATCTGAGACCTACCTCGACTTCTCCTGGGTGTTGGTGTCTTTCTCCTAGCAATGGCAGATCGTCTGCTCTCTTCCTGTGATGACGAGGTGTGGCGGGGCTTCAACCGTGGCTCACCGGCGGCTAAACTCCGGCGAAGGGGCTTAACTCGGCGATTTGGAGGCTAGGGCTTCCAAGTCGTCGACTTGAAAATAGGTGTTACGGCCAAGGGGTGTTTTGGGTTCTATTTATAACCGGAAAAAGAAGAGTCCTAATCTGATTGGATTTCAAATAAGAGTCCTATTCAATTTGTTTTTGAATCTTAACAGCTTATCTCTAATCGATTTGGTGCGGTATCAATCGTGGAAGAAACCGTGTGGGTTTCCTCTGTACGGGTACTCGCGCACAAAGAAAAACCGCTTCAGAATCGCGTCCTTCTGCAGAGATAAGCTCCGGAGGCTCCACATGTCCAGCGGGGGCCTGGGCTTCCCTTTTCCTCAGGGACGAGCTCCGGTTGTGCCGCGTGTCAGGCGGGCGAGAACTCCCCTCTCCTCAGAAGTGAGCTCCGCATGCGCAACATGTCCTAGCGGGCAGGACCTCCCTCTCCCTCAGAGGCGTGCTCCGCGTGCGCCATGTGTCTTGGAGGGTCGGGACCTCCCCTCTCTCCAGAGGTGAGTTCCGCATACGCCACGTGTTAGTGCCGGACCTCCCCTCTCTTTGGAGGTGAGCTCCGAGAGTGCCACGTGTCAGTTCTGGACCTCCCCTCTCTTCGGAGGTGAGCTCTGAGAGTGCCACATGTCAGTTAGCGCCAATCTTCTTTACTTCTCGGAGGCGAGCTCCGGGGTCGACACATGTCCATCAGCGTTGGACCTCCCAGAGACGAGCTCCGAAGGTGACACGTGTCCTAATAGTCTCCGACCTCCCGGAGACGAGCTCCGGAGGTGACACTTGTCCAATAGTGTCGGACCTCCCGGAGACAAGCTCTGGAGGTGACACGTGTCCAGTAGGACCGGACCTCTCGGAGATGTGCTCCGGGAGCAACACGTGTCCCGCAATGTCGGACCTCTCAAAAATGAGCTCCGAGAGCGACACATGTCCCGCAGGTTGGGCCTTACTTCCCCGCAGCTACTAGCTCCGGTGACGACACGTGTCCTGCGGGGCTGGACTTCGCTTCTCCGTAGAGACAAGCCCCGCAGGCGACACGCGTCCAGCGGGTCGGACCTCGCCCCTTCCACAGAGGCTAGCTCCGAGCCTGCCACGTGTCTGGCGGTGCCGGACCTCTCCCCTCTCTGCAGGGATGAGCTCCGAATGCGCCACGTGGCCAGCAGGCCGCGGAAGTGTCTACAGCGCTCCTCAGCGAACTGGAATTGGCTCTTTTCGGCTATCTTTTTTATTTATTCTCTGTTTCTACTTATTTTAAAATGTTTCTCTACATGAAATATGAATGCATTCATGCTTACGAAATTGAGGGTGTCACACCTAGGTTGGGTGTCTGAACTAAATATCTCAAGATCCTTTTAACGGTTGTCAAATGACATTCCTTAGGATTGGCTTGAAACCTTACACACAAACATACACTCAACATGATATCAGGCCTAGATGCACATAAATAAAGTAAGGAGCCAATCATGGAACGATATACCTTTTGATCCACATTTAGTCCGTCTTCATTGAGATAGTGTCCATTTGTCGCCATGGGAGTCTTTATGGGCTTTGCTTTGTCCATTCCAAACTTCTTGAGAATGTCTTGAGTGTACTTTGTTTGGCTTATGAACGTCCCATCCTTTTGCTGCTTCACTTGGAATCCCAAAAAGTACCTCAACTCTCCCATCATGGACATCTCGAATCTATCTGTCATAATCTTACTAAATTCTTGACAAAAGGATTTGTTAGTTTAACTAAATATAATATCGTCAACATAGATTTGGCAAATGAAGAGATCATCATCAATGTGTTTAGTAAACAAAGTGTAATCAGCTTTTCCAATCTTGAAGTCATTTTCAATCAAAAAATCTCTAAGGCACTCATACCAAGTTCTAGGAGCTTGTTTGAGGCCATAGAGAGCCTACACAGTTTGAACACATAGCCGGGGTACTCTTGATCTTCAAAACCGGGTGGTTTCTCCATGTACACCTCCTCCTTGATCGGTCCGTTGAGAAAGGCGCTTTTCACGTCCATTTGTTAAAGCTTGAAATCATGGTGAGTAGCATATGCAAATAATATACAAATCGATTCAAGCCTAGCTACGGGAGCAAAAGTCTCGTCGAAATCCAAACCTTCGATTTGTGAGTACCCTTTTGCCACAAGTCATGCCTTGTTCCTTGTTACCACTCCATGTTCGTCTTGCTTGTTGCAGAAGACCCATTTAGTGCCGATGACGTTGGACTTGGGTCTTTCAACAAGCTCCCACACTTTGTTCCTTTTGAAGTTGTTCAATTCTTCTTGCATCGCCATCACCCAATCCGGATCTTTTAATGCATCCTCAACCCTATATGGTTCCAAAGAATATACAAAAGAATAGTGTTCACAAAAATTAGCTATGCGAGATCGAGTTATTACTCCCTTTTGGATGTCACCGATTATGTTGTCGACGGGGTGATCTCTTTGGATGCTTTGCTGTACTCTTGGATGTGGAACTTGTGGTCTTGAATCTTCATTATCATCTTCTTCTCCCCCAGGATAGTTGTCCTCATTGATGTTTTGATCTTCTTGATTTTCTTGAGGTTGATCTTGTATGGAAGCTCCCCCTTGATCATTTTCCTCCACCTGTGGTTCATTTTCTTCATTCGCATTTTAAGGTGGCACTTGTGGTCGAACATCGCCCAATGCCATTCTTCTCAATGCTTGACATGGAGCTTCTTCTTGATCTAGCACACATTGATCAACTTGCTCTTCTTGAGAGCCGTTAGTTTCATCGAACACTACGTCATGTGCTACTTCAACAAGTCCGGAGGTTTTGTTGAAGACACGATAAGCGTAGGAGTTCGAATCATAGCCAAGTACGAAACCTTCATCGGACATCGAAGCAAACTTCGAAGCCCTTGGCTTCTTGTTTAAAATATAACATTTTGAACCAAAAACTCGAAAATATGAAATATCCGGCTTGTTACCCGTGAGTAGTTCATATAAAGTTTTCTTGAGCAACCGATGAAGATATAGTCGGTTTATGGCGTGACAAGTGGTGTTAACCGCTTCAGCCAGAAAACTGTCTGAAGTCTTGTATTCATCGAGCATTGTCCTCGTCATCTCAATGAGAGTTCTGTTCTTCCTTTCGGCTACTCTGTTTTGTTGAGGAGTATATGGTGCTAAAAATTCGTGTTGTATCCCTTCTTCATCAAGATACTCCTCAACTTGGGTGTTCTTGAATTCTATCCCATTATCACTTTGTATGTTCTTGATATTTGATGAGAATTCATTTTGGGCATGCTTGATGAACTTCTTGATGGTCCCTTGAGTTTCTGTCTTATCATGCAAAAAGAAAACCCACGTGAAGCGTGAAAAATCATCAACAATGACTAGACCATATTTATTACCGCCGATGCTTATGTTAGCAATTGGACCAAATAGATCCATGTGGAGGAGTTCAAGCAGTCTTGTTGTAGTCATGACATTCTTCGCGGGATGGGGTGCTCCTACTTGCTTGCCTGCTTGGCACGCTCTACAAGGAGTTTCTTTCTCAAAAACAACATCCTTTAAACCTCGGATGTAATCGCCTTTAAGCAGTTTTTGAAGATTCCTCGTACCAACATGTGCTAGCTGTCTATGCCACAGCCAACCCATGTTGGTCTTTGCAATCAAGCATGTGTCAAATTCGGTTTTATCTTTTTGAAGTCAACTAGATAAAGTTTTCCCTTTAACACACCCTTGAATGCAATTGAGTTATCACTCCTTCTAGAGACAGTCACACCCTCATTAGTGAATAAACAATTATAACCCTTGTCACATAATTGAGATATGGACAAAAGGTTATAATCCAAGGACTCAACGTGTAAAACATGAGAGAGAGTATGTTGTGATGAAATTGTAATTTTACCGGTACCAAGCACTCTTCCTTGACTATTATCACCAAATTAAATGCCTTCGCTTGGATCTACATTTTCTTCATATTCCACGAACATTCTTCTTTCTCCGGTCATGTGATTGGTGCATCCACTATCTAGCACCCATTTTGCTCCACCGGATGAATAAGTCTGCAAAAGACAAATTATGCCTTGGTCTTAGGTACCCAAGCTTGCTTCGGTTCTTTGAGGTTAGTCACAAGTGATTTTGGCACCCACACATGAGACTTGGTGTTCCCATGGCGTGGCCCAACATATTTAGCATAAACTCTTCCAAGATTACTTTTCATAGGTACATATGAAGCATCAAAAATTTTAAATAGAAGTTGTTGTTCATATGTGTTCACAGTGTTAAATTTATCAACATTATTAAGTTTTCTAACTTGAGGAGAGTTTCCCTTGACAAAGGCAATGCAACCCTTGTTATTCTTGTGGCTTCTGTCATTTTTCTTTTTACCATAAGAATATCCAATGCCATATTTGACATTAGGAGGTCTTGTGACCGAGTATGCACTGTGTGCATTCTTGATCTTCTCCTTGTCAAATACGCCACTTTGAGAAGATTGCTTGTCCTTTGTCGAGTTTGGCTTTTTCTTCA
This sequence comes from Neostapfia colusana, assembly GCA_030760725.1. Classification (NCBI taxonomy): domain Eukaryota; kingdom Viridiplantae; phylum Streptophyta; class Magnoliopsida; order Poales; family Poaceae; genus Neostapfia; species Neostapfia colusana. Next base: position 38,663,331 of record JASWHV010000016.1, read on the forward strand.
AGTTAGTGTCACTAGTAATACTAGTTTCAGATTTTATATGTTGAGAAGGTGAGCTTGAAGTGGATGAAGAACCACTTTGCTTGAGTGACTCAACTTGTACCTCAAGTATCTTGTTAACTTTGGTTAAGTTAGTAAGTTCATCCTTGATGGTGGCGTTTGAGTCTTTCAACTTCAAGCAAGCTTCCTTGCTTGAAGCTAACTCAAGTTCTAGTGATTTACTTCGCTCCTTTTCAAGTTCAAGAAGCTTTTCAATCTCAAGATATTCCTCCTTTAGGGAGATGATCATATCTTCCTGACGATTGACTAACTTGTCCATATCAACAAGCTTATCAAATAGAAATTTAATCTTAGCAGTTGTCTTTTTGTCTAAACCCCTAAGCATATATTCATTTTCATCACTTCTATCATCCTCACTAGAATTATCACTATCACTAGTAAAAGAATGAGAGAAGGAAGATTTAGTTTTTACCTTTCTTTTACCTTCCTTTGCCATTAGACAAGTGTTGTCGGTGTCCTTCCATGCGCCCATGGTTGGGAAGAGAGTGGATTTCTTGGTAGTCTTCTTTATGGCTATGGTGGCCATCTCCTCTTCTTCTTCAGATGAGGATTCATCATTAGAGTCCCACTCCTTTCCTAGATGCGCTTGGCCATATTGCTTCTTCTTCTTGAACATTTTCTTTGGTTGAGGCTTGTTGTCTTTAGTCTTCCTCTTATTTTCTTCATATGGACAATCTACTATGAAGTGATCATATTCTCCGCAGTTGTAGCACACCCGTCTCATCTTAGGTCTTTGTTTGTCCCTTTGTCTTCCTTCGTTTGAGCTGCTATCCTTTCTTCTTCTCATCATTTTCTTGAACTTCTTTTGATACGGGTTTACAAGTTGACTTCAAAGCAACTCCTTTCTTCTTTGCTAAGGTGAGATCGGCAATTTCCTTGACATGGTTGGCTTGCTTCTCCATCATTTCAAAGTTGATGATCTTGCCAAGAAGTCCGTCTGGGGTCATTTTCCGATACCCGGGGCTTTCTCTAATCATCGAGCAAAGAGTCACGTTGTGAGGCATGAATGCTCTGAGAATCAACTTCACGACCTCATGATCATTCCACTTTTTGCTGCCATAAGCTTGGACTTTGTTGATAATATTCTTCAGTCGATTGTACATATCTTGTGGTGATTCATCTTCTTCTATCGCAAATCTTCCCAATTCACCTTCAATCATTTCTATCTTGGCTTCGAGTACATGATGTTCACCTTCATGTGCAGTTTGTAGTGTGTACCATATCTTCTTGGCAATTTTGAGTCCATCCACCTTGGTGAACTCGTCTCGGCTTAGTGATGACGTGATCACAGCTACAGCTTGAGCATTCCGATGAACGGCTTGTTCTTGGCTTGGAGTCAGCTCTTCATCATCATCCGGGATATCTATCCCTGTACACACTGTATGCCACAAACTTGGGTTAAGAGATATAAGGTGCATTTTCATGTTTTGTCTCCACATTGAATTGTCATTGCCATCAAAGTAAGGTGCTTTCCCTAGAGGAATTGATAAGTAATGACTATTGTTAGAATTCAAACATTCATAGTCAAAAGGATATCGGGAGTAGTCTTTGTGACTACCCCCTTTCTTCTTTTTTCATCATCGATCTTCTTCTTCCCTTTTGGGGAGAGTGCCTTCTTCCGTAGAAGAGCCTTGAGTTGGAGCACCTCCTCATCATCGTCCTCACTGTCTTGAATGGCATCGAGTAGCTTCTTTAGCTTTTGAGTCCTTTCATCATCACCCTTTTCATCGTCGATCTTCTTGTTTACATACTTGATGTCCGACATCGTCTCTTCGAGCGGTGAGTCTCTTTTGAAGAGTTTGGCTCTCATACCTATTGAATGTAGCCTAGAGGGGGGTGAATAGGCTTTTCAATTCTTTGTTAATCCCTGAAATGCTTAATAGATTTATCAAATACAGGGAAATCGGACTAGTCCAGTACTGTGTAGACTAGTCCGGTATGCGTGGACTAGAAAGATCAAGGCTGATCAATATTTTCACTTCTAGTACCCTATGCAGCGGAAATTAATTGGGAACTTAGATGTATTACAACAGTGAAACAATGAATGACAGAGATCAACTTTAGTTTCAATGTTTCAACGTGAATTACACAAGATTAAGTAAACCCTAGAATATGATGAACAATAAAACACAAGAGCAAGAGACAAGATTTTTTACCGAGGTTCGATTCCACGAAGGAAATCTACGTCCCCGTTGAGGAGTCCATGAAGGGCCGGGTCTTCACCAACCCTACCCTTGTCGAATCACCACGGAGGCTGATTCTCTTCCACTAATCACAATGGGCAAATAAATCGTTCAAGGGGCCTTCTCATAGTTGAGGGCTCCCCAAGAATTACAATGAATGAATACCACCAAGCACACTCAAAAGATGTACAATAAATGAACAAGAGTGTGCGAGAGATCAAAACCAAGAGCTCAAGATGTGTAGAAAAAGTCTCTCCTTTGATCAATTGCCAATCCTCAAAGATTTGATCCTTTTAGGGTTAGAATGTGTGGAGAGATGTGAATTTTGGGCTCTTGGAAGGTGTGACGGCTTAGGGGGTCGAGAGTGGTTGTAGTATGGCCGTACACCTCTATTTATACTACGGTTTCCAAAGGTTACCGTTAGGGTTTGCGATGTCCGGACTAGTCGGTGGTGGACTTCGGACTAGTCCGATGTGCGGCGTATGGAAAACCCTAAGTGTTGTGAGATACCGAACTAGTCCATAAGAGTGCGGACTAGTCTGTTGTCTACTCAGATACAAATCGGACTAGTCTGCTGTGGTGAGAACTTTTTAGATTATGGACAAGTCCGGACTTGGCGGACTTGTCCGTTCTCTAGTCGGAGACATATCGGACTAGTCCGGTCCGTATCGGACTAGTCTGCTGTGTGGAGAAGGTGAGGACTGAGGACAAGTCCGCACTTGGAGGACTTGTCCATTGTCTACCTAGAGACAAATCGGACTAGTCAGGTCCATATCAGACTAGTCTGTTTTCTAGTCAAAGAGAAATCGGACTAGTCCGGTTGATATCGGACTAGTCCGCACATGCTGATTTTTGTGCAGTTAGTGTGATTTCTTTCACTTAAGCTCTTGGGGTGTGTTTCTCCAACACACTCCATACTAAGTAATCTAATCTTTTCAGCTCTTGAGCTGTTATCATTTTAGATCCTCATTCTCCTTTCATTTTGCGCTTTCTTCCTAATTTCTTTAAAAAGCTGCGCTCATCTCAACAATTTTGTTAGGGTATCATTTGTTTGTCATAAATCAACCAAAACCCACAAGGGATGCCTAGATGCACTTTCAGCGAGAAGCTAGGTCACTCAAGCAAGGAGGAGAAGAAGAAGACGAAGGATCAATAAAGGAGTGGTCAACCGGACTACTCCCAATATTCTTTCAACTATGAGCGATTAACCTCTAACAATCATTACTTGTTTATTCCTCTTGGCAAACCTCCTCAATTCGATGGAAATGACTACTCTATGTGGAAGCATAATATGAAGATGCATCTAATCTCCTTAAACCCTAGCTTGTGGCAAATTGTCCTAACAGGTGTTCATATTTCAAGAAATGAAGAAGACGTTACCCCGGAGCAAGCCGTCCTACTTCATCGCAATGCTCAAGCAGTTGGGGTCATCACCTCATCCTTGACTCGAGAAGAGTTCAACCGAGTCGATGGTTTGGAGGTGGCCAAAGACATATGGTACACACTCAAGATGGCGCATGAAGGCAACCGAGTCATTTGGGAGGCCAAGATCGAGATGATCGAAGGAGAGCTTGGGAGGTTCACCATCATGGATGGTGAGTCCCCTCAAGACATGTACAACCGTCTCAAGGTCATCGTCAACAAGATCCAATCCTATGGATGCACCCGGTGGACGGATCATGAGGTGGTGAAGAGGATGGTTCGGGCATTCATGCCTCGAAACATTGCTCTTTGCTCCAACATCCGTGAGAGTCCGGGATATGCTCAAATGACCCCGGAGGAAGTGCTTGGAAGGATCATCAACAATGACATGATGAAGAAGAAATCCATGTTCTACAACGATCTCCAAAGGCTCACCTCCTCCAAGAAGAAAGATGTTGCTTTGGAAGCAACATCCTCATCACAAGACCTCAAAGCAAGTGATGATGAGAGTCTCGACACTGATGAAGAAGAGGCTCTCTTCATCAACAAATTCAAGAGGATGATGAGAAGGAGGAAGGGGAGCTACCACTATGAGAACAAGAACAAGGAAAGGTTGAAGCCCAAAACGAAAAGAGCATGCTACAATTGTGGTGAATATGGACACCTCATTGTGGATTGTCCATATGAAGAGAGCAAGAAGAAGAGGGATGGAAAGCCCCAAGAGAAGAAGTTTTTCAAGAAGAAGAAGTGTCACACCCGGTTTGTCCCAAAGAACAACCGAGTGAATATCACGTGTATGCCAGGATCATTCTCTCATACATGTGATGAAAAATAGTGAAGCATCATTTATTACAAGCCAGGTGTCGAATATAAATATGTCTTACATAGCATACGTCTCAATGGACGATAATAAGTTCATAACATGCAAATAAAACAGCAGCGGAATATAAATCTTGTGGGCTCCATCACAGGCGTTGCCCGGGGGACTCCGTGAACCTAGAATCCTTCCTCGGGACCAAAGTCTTGGTCATTAAACACCACATCATTCTCTTGACCTGAGCAGCAATATAAACCAACAGAAAAGCAAGTTTGAGTACCGTTGGTACTCAGCAAGTGTGGGAAAGTTATGTCATGCATGGCTAGAGCAAGGAGAGGTTGAACTCATGGTTAAAGCACTACGCAATAATTACCTATCACCTTAGCTTGTTAAGCACCTACATTACTACACAGGTGAAATGGTACCAATCCCTCAACCCATCATTAATATCAAGTAAGCATAGTCTCATTTCCAATGTTAAGCTTCCCGCTTAACATCCACAACTTCCCAATTCATCAATCTCTGATCATGAATAAGTCCAAGCCGCTCTTGACCGTGAGCACGGCTGTCATGACAGTTTTGACTCTGCAGAGTTTGCACCACTGTACCCACATGTAGTGATTTCATCCCCCGTTGCCGGGTGGACTAAAAGAACCTCCATTATACCAGTGGCCGCGAACCACATTCACACTTCCCAGGTGTGTAGCCAGGAGATCACTACGAATCCTTTACAAAGGGATTCCCGACGAGCATGGGCCCACTGAGGTTTCACCCCTAACAGCATACAAGAGGCTCCAACCCCGCTGTAGTGGCCCCCTCTTGAGCCTTGCGGTTCATATGGTAGTCCAGCTGACACCTATTCCCCGCACCATCCAACACACCCATACTACGCCGGGGATACACCTAATTAATTGGCCAAGCTGCCCCATCTAAGCATGTGGTTGGCACGGTAAAGCCAGGTTACATGCTCCATGAACCGGTCCTTAGGATCCAGGCAAGTACTAAACACAAACCCGAGTCTCGTGCACCCAGCACCAACCAAATCATCCAACTTGCCTCAATCCCTACCTCTACATAACTCATAATATCTCATGTCACACCCGGTTTTTCCGAAGAACAACCAAGTGAATATCACATGTATGCCAGGATCATTTTCTCATACATGTGATGACAAATAGTGAAGCATCATTTATTACAAGCCAGGTGTCGATTATAAATAAGTCTTACATAGCAAATGTCTCGACGGACAATAATAAGTTCATCACAAGTAAATAAACTAGCAGCGGAATATTATTCTTGAGGGCTCCATCACAGGCGTTGCCCGGAGGACTCCATGAACCTAGAAACCTTCTTCGGGTCCAAAGTCTTGATCATTACACACCACCTCATTATCTTGACCTGAGCAGCAATATAAACCAACAAATATGCAAGGTTGAGTACCGACGGTACTCAGCAAGTGTGGGAAAGTTATGTCATGCATGGCTAGAATAAGGGGAGGTTGAACTCATGGTTAAAGCACTACACAATTAATACCTATCGCCTTAGCTTATTAAGCACCTACATTACTACACAGGTGAAATGGTCCCAATCTCCCATCCCATCATCATAATCAAATAACCATAACATCATTTCCAATGTTAAGCTCCCCGCTTAACATCCACAACTTCCAAAACCATCAATCCTCTAATCATGAATAAGTCCAAGCCACTCTTGACCGTGAGCACGGTTGTCATGACAGTTTTGACTCTGCAGAGTTTGCACCACTGTACCCACATGTAGTGATTTCATCCCCCGTTGCCGGGTGGACTAAAAGAACCTCCATTATGCCAGTGGCTACGAACCACACTCACACTTCCCAGGTGTGTAGCCAGGAGATCACTACGAAGCCTTTACAAAGGGATTCCCGACGAGCGTGGGCCCACTGAGGTTTCACCCCTAACAGCATACAAGAGGCTCCAACCCCGCTGCAGTGGCCTGTCACACCCGGTTTTTCCGAAGAAACAACCAAGTGAATATCACATGTATGCCAGGATCATTTTCTCATACATGTGATGACAAATAGTGAAGCATCATTTATTACAAGCCAGGTGTCGAATATAAATAAGTCTTACATCGCAAATGTCTCAATGGACACTAATGCTTCATCACAAGTAAATAAACTAGCAGCGGAATATTATTCTTTAGGGCTCCATCACAGGCGTTGCCCGGGGGTCTTCATGAACCTAAAAACCTTCCTCGGGTCCAAAATCTTGGTCATTATACACCACCTCATTATCTTGACCTGAGCAGCAATATAAACCAACAAATATGCAAGGTTGAGTACCAATGGTACTCAGCAAGTGTGGGAAAATTTTATCATGCATGGCTAGAACAAGGAGAGGTTGAACTCATGGTTAAAGCACTACGCAATTAATACCTATCACCTTAGCTTATTAAGCACCTACATTACTACACAGGTGAAATGGTACCATTCTCCCATCCCATCATTGTAATCCAAAAATCATAACATCATTACCAATGTTAAGCTCCCCGCTTAACTTCCAAAACCATCATTCCTCTAATCATGAATAAGTCCAGGCCGCTCTTAACCGTGAGCACGGCTGTCAAGACAGTTTTGACTCTGCAGAGTTTGTACCACTGTACCCACAAGTAGTGATTTCATCCCCCGTTGCCGGGTGGACTAAAAGAACCTCCATTATGCCAGTGGCTACGATCCACATTCACACTTCCCAGGTGTGTAGCCAGGAGATCACTACGAAGCCTTTACAAAGGGATTCCCGACGAGCGTGGGCCCACTGAGGTTTCACCCCTAACAGCATACAAGAGGCTCCAACCCCGCTGCAGTGGCCCCCTCTTGAGCCTTGCGTTTCATATGGTAGTCCAGCTGACACCTACTCCCCGCACCATCAAACACCCATACTACGCCGGGGATACACCTAATTAATTGGCCAAGCTGCCCCATCTCAGCATGTGGTTGGCACTGTAAAGCCGGGTTACATGCTCCATGAACCGGTCCTTAGGATCCAGGCAAGTACTAAACACAAACCCAAGTCTCGTGCACCCAGCACACAACCAAAACATCCAACTTGCCTTGATTCCTACCTCTACATAACTCACAATGTCTCATTCAAGAGTATGGTAATATAAACTGATGATCTCATGTCCCAATTATCCCATTCTAAGCATGGCTAAGCATATGCATGTAAATAAATGACATGACGAAATAAATCCCAACCCAAGCTACAAGGAAACAAGGTAATGCAATTCTAGGGAAACTTCCTAGCATGGGTTTCATATTTAACTTGACAATGCAAATAATTCTATCTACACATCCTAGCATAGGATCAAAGTGGTCAAGGACACTTGCCTCCTTCTTGCTGCTCTTGAAATGGGTATTCCTGGTCTTGGAAATAAATAACTTGTTCTTGAACAGGTTCTACTTCATACCATCACACATAGCAAAAGAAAAACAACAATCCATAAGACATAGTTCACACTTACACTTCATACAAACCACACATTCACATTTATGAAATTCATTCACCATTATATGTGTTGTGTTTCAGTTTTAAATAAATTCCTTATATTAAACTACTACACCTTTTCACTACCAGGTATGTATGAAAAGTATTTTTTTTCTTCTCCATTTGTGCCTTCAGAATTTCTACCAACCCTAAACTGAATTCTTTGTATTTTAGAAACTCCATTTATCATTTACTAGTTGCTATATTTTCAGATTTATATTCCTATGCATAATTGTGTATTTTATTATGAAATTAGTAATACACATCATCTAAACAGTATAGGTTCTGGTCCTAAATAATTTAATAACATATTTTGACCTTGGCTTCTGATGTAGACGATTTCATAATTATTTTCCCTATTTTTCTATAACTATTATTTACTTAAAAATGTGTCCCTATACTAATAAATGTGAATAATAGATGAAACAGATTTATTTCAGCCCAAAAATATATTTTTATCTTACTCCAAAGTTTTCTAAGTACTGAGAAAGTTTTTACTTAATTTTGACAATTATATTTGTCCCCCTTTTTAATTTTTAAACATTAGTTACATATTCAATTTTCTAAATTAAATACTAAACAGGGCTAAAATAATGAATTCACCCCATTACAGGGTCTATAATATTATTTTCATAATTTCCAGGGGTCTAGCTACACTTATCAGAGGTGTTTTTCCTAATTTTTATTAAGTCCAGGGGCTAAAACTGATTTTTAAATGAATTTACATGATTTTCTGGAGTTCCAGGGGCTAGATCTGAAGTTTCCGGGGCTAGCTCTCAATTCCAGAGAACCCCAGGGGGTAGCACGTAAGAATTCCAGTCTTTATAACGCGGGGCTGACGTGGACCGTCCGATTTTAAACCGACGGCTGAGATTATAACATCGAACCGGTACGCGGGGATTTAAAGTGTACCGTGCGATTTAAAATAAACGGCGCACAAGCGGCCACGTCGCTCTGATCGAGCGCGGGCGGCGCTGCCGGCGGCGCACGGCGGCGGGAAGCGGCGATCTCGCCGGAAAGTTTCGGATCCGCGAGAATTCTACCTAGAACTGTGATCTTATGGCATAGATCGGTAGAGGGGAGGTCAGGGATCTCACCTCGTGGGTTTTCTCGAGCTCGGGGGTCCTGGAAAGTGATCGGCGGCGAGGTCCGAGGCAAAACCACGGCGAAGCTCGTCGGCGCTGGATTTACACCGTAAGTCTCCGAGTTTTCTGCACCTGCAAAGTTCCCCGGAGGCGGTGGATCAAGACCAGCGAGTTAGATCAGAGTTTCCGAGCTTAGATCAGCCAGAATTCACCGGCGATGTCTCGGTGCTCACCGGAGTGAAAATCGGCGATCGCGTGGGAAAAACCGATCGGGGCTGGGGTTTTTATAGCCGGGGGAGGGCGGTGGGTCTGTTGTGATCGAGTTGGATTCTTCTGGGACCAGAATTCGGGCGGCGGGACGCGGTTTCCGGGCGGTTAAGATCGCGCGCGCTCGGGGGAAAAGTCCGGGGTCGCGGGGGCTCAGGGTTAGGGATGACATGTGGGTCCCACCTGTCTGTGAGAGACAGCGCGGCGCGCGCGGGGGCGGGCTGGCGCGGGGATACTGGGCCGGCTGGCGGGTTTCGGCCCACTGGCCGGTTTTTTCCCGTTTCTCTTTTTCTTTTTCCATTTCTTTTCTGTTTTGAGTATAATTTGAATTCCAGTTTGAATTTGAATTTTTGCAAAACATGCAACACGTCCAAAAATTTTTAAATTCCCCTCTGAACATGGTTTAGGGTTTTGAATCAAAATTTGGGGTGTTACAGCTCTACCCCCCTTAAAAGAAATCTCGTCCTCGAGATTGGTGTTTCTAAGAAAACAATTCTGGAAATTGTGCCTTGAGCTCATCTTCCCTTTCCCAACAGTTTGGTGAGAGGTCTCGAGATCTTGGAGAATCCCTCAATAAACCGTCGATAGTATCCAGCCAATCCCAAAAAGCTTCGAACTTCCCCGACATTTTCAGGGGTCTTCCACTTCTAGATATCCTCGATTTTGGCGGGATCTACGGAGATTCCTCCCTCCGAGATTATATGTCCTAAAAAGGGAACTCTCTTCAGCCAAAACTCACACTTGCTCAACTTGGCATATAGTTGGTGTTCTCTCAGCCTCTGTAACACCAACCTTAGATGTTTCTCATGTTCTTCTTCGTCTTTGGAGAAGACGAGAATATCATCTATGAAAACCACCACAAATTTGTCCAGATATTCCATGAATACCTTGTTCATGAGATACATGAAATATGCCGGGGCATTGGTTAGCCCGAAAGGCATGACAGTGTATTCATACAGTCCGTACCGAGATACGAAAGCTGTCTTGGGAATATCTGATTGCCTTATCTTGAGTTGGTGGTACCCCGACCTGAGATCAATTTTCGAGAATACACAAGCTCCCCTCAATTGATCAAACAAGTCTTCAATGCGGGGTAATGGGTACTTGTTTTTGATGGTTACCTCATTCAAGGCACGGTAATCCATACATAACCTTTGGGTTCCGTCTTTCTTGGGCATAAATATTACCGGAGCTCCCCATGGTGAGGAACTAGGGCGAATATACCCCTTCTCCGTCAATTCTCTCAAATGATCCTTGAGCTCTTCTAGCTGCTTGGAGTCCATTCGATAAGGTCTCTTGTATATCGGGGCTGTTCCCGGTACTAGCTCAATTGCGAACTCCACGTCACGGTCGGGAGGCATTCCTGGCAATTCCTCCAGAAAAACATCTGGATATTCCCTGATAGTCCTGATTTCCTCAACTTTCACCTCCACTTGATTTAATTTAATGTCCCTCCTAGGCTTGTGTATCATTATAAACTTTACTCTTGTGCCACTAGGGTGAGTTAGTTCCACCGTTCTGGTCGAACAATGGATGATTCCTTTATGTTTGGTCAACCAATCCATACCCAAAATAATATATATCCCTTGTGAATCTATCACTATGAGGTTAGCAGTAAATACTACCCCATTAATGTCTAGGCTCACTTTGGGACACACTTGTTTTGTCCTTATTTCTCCACCTGGAGAGTTTACGGCTAGCATATGGTTCATTTGTGTGGTTGCTAGGTCATGCTTCTTAACAAACCCTTGAGCAATGAATGAGTGGGTAGCACCAGAATCAAACAGCAGAGTTGCAATGTGTAAATTGGCAGGAAACTTACCAACTACCACGTCGGGTGCCTCTTGTGCTTCCTCCATAGTGACATGGTTCACCCGTCCTCTCAATACATTCTGCTGTTGTGGCGGCGCAGGCTTCTTCTTTGGGCATTTATGGGCGTAGTGCCCCACTTCACCACAGCTGAAACATTGAACCCCAATCTTAGATGCTTGGCCTTTGTTGTTTTGGGGTTGGTTTGGGGGTCCTTGCACTGCTGGTCGAGGTGGATATGCGGGGCGAGGCTGCTGCACAAACTGACGTGGCGGCTGTGCAGGTGCTGCGGGAGGCCTGTAGTTTGGGTTGTACCCTCTCGGTGCTGAATAGGGTACCGCAGCACGGCTCGTCTGCCCCGTAGGTTGCTGCATCATACGTGGGCGGGTGTTGCTCCCTGAGGCCTGATGTGACCATCCCGCCTTCCTCTTATTCTCATTTTCCAGGGCCTTTAGCTTCCTTTCCACCACAAATGCTCTGTCCACCATCTTTTGAAAGCTTTCATACTCATTGGAGGACATTGCACACTGCATCTCTGCGGTAAGTCCTTCCACGAAACAATCTTGTTTCTGCTCATCATTCTCTATGTCTCGTGGAGCATAATGGGATAGTTGAGTAAATTTAGTGAGGTATTCCCTCACCGTCATGTTTCCCTGCTGCAGTCCCAAAAACTCCTTCCTCTTGTTTTTGAGTTCCCCTCTTGGGATGTAATGGTTGCGGAAGCTACGCTTGAACTCTTCCCAAGTGATGTTCTCAGGGTCATGATGGGCGGCCACGTAGGCGGTCCACCAATCAGCAGCAGGTCCATGCAATTGATGAGAGGCAAACAACACCCTCTCATACCCTTGGCATTGGATTATCCTCATCTTATTTTCAATGGTCTTCAGCCAATCATCTGCCTCCAGAGGTTCAGCAACACTTGCAAACTTTGGAGGTTGAGTTCCTAGAAACTCACTCAACCTTGGTTGGCGTGGTGCAGCTTGTGGAGGTGGAACTTGATGCAAGTTGGCCACCACTTGAGTCAAGTTCTGGATAAGCTGATTTTGATTCTCCAGCATTTGGTGGAGAGGATCAACTTCTTCACGGCGACCACCCCGGTCCTGGCCTCCAGAAAGATGAGGGTTGCATGCCTCATCGTTGTTGTTGGCGGGGTTGGCAGCACGTCCTTTTCCTCTTCCGGCCATCTGGCAGAATCAACATATGTTAATTTGATATCATTTAGTGTCATCTTACTACTTTCATTTGTTTGTACTTTGAAGTGTTGAGGCTTTGTTATGCTTTTACGAGGGTTCATATCTCACACCAAATATATGCACTATTATTTCCTGTGGGTTCACACACCAAAGCAAAACAATCTGAAGACGAGGCTGTGGATAATTGCTCATGGCTTCCACAACTCACGTCACACACCAAGCATTATCACACCATTAACTACGTAACGACTCGACTACTCAACCTCCTGCTAGCTAGGGGAAAGATTCTACACTACTCGTCCTCTTGAGCTGGCTCCTCGGGATCTTCCTCCTCATTTCGGTTACCTTCTGACTCTGCTTTGGGTGGGGAGGCTGCTGGTGGAGAAGTGCGACGACGCCTAATTGCTCGGCGATCCGGGGAGTCAGGAGTCCATGTATCACTCACGGTGACACACAGTTCATTCCCATCTCCTCTTTCTCTCGCCTTTAAGCAAGCTCGCAGCAACGCCTCCGTTTCCTTCAGGGTGTCTCGGACATCCTGAAGCTCTTGTTGACACTCCTGCAGTCGAGTGCTGAGCATAGCAGCATCCTCCAAGCACAAGTCCATGTGCTCATGGGAAGTCCCTTGCTGCACCGGTGGGTACTTGTATTCCGTGGTACCACTCTCACGTTGGAGGACATACATGTACTCAGTTTTGTCCAAGTGGCGACGATAGATGTGACTCTGGCAGGTGATGGCCTCCCAGGTGACATCTTTCTCCGCGTCAACTTGTGTTGCTCGACAAGCTGGAGAGTGGTGAATCTTAAGCAGCTGATTTTCGTGTATAATCCTCATCTCCGAACTCCATTCTTCCCTCTTCTCACGGATGGTCCTTGTGGAGTTATAGTGGATGATTAGCTTGCCCGTATTGCCGGCGGCTTCGAGCATACGTCGAAGACGGCGCAACAAATCTCCTACTGCCAATCCATAGGAAAGGTACGTCACTGGACGACTCTCTTCTCTTTCGGCAAGGGCAACTACGGGAACTCTCCCTCCTGTGGACTTGCGAGCGGTGCGAATCATGCGAACCATCTAAAACAAAAAGAATTTAAAAATTAGGTTAGTTAAACTTTTTAAACAAAAATCCCATTTTGAAGGAAAATTTGGGGTAAGATGAAGAAAATGACTCCTTAAATAACACTCTTCAACCCACACCTTGGAAAATAGTTTTTAAGAAAATAGGGCCCTTAAATACGTCCATTTCTACCTAGGTCCACGTTCCTACGGGCAACCTTGGCTCTGATACCACCTCTGTCACACCCGGTTTTTCCGAAGAAACAACCAAGTGAATATCACATGTATGCCAGGATCATTTTCTCATACATGTGATGAAAAATAGTGAAGCATCATTTATTACAAGCCAGGTGTCGAATATAAATAAGTCTTACATCGCAAATGTCTCAATGGACACTAATGCTTCATCACAAGTAAATAAACTAGCAGCGGAATATTATTCTTTAGGGCTCCATCACAGGCGTTGCCCGGGGGTCTTCATGAACCTAAAAACCTTCCTCGGGTCCAAAATCTTGGTCATTATACACCACCTCATTATCTTGACCTGAGCAGCAATATAAACCAACAAATATGCAAGGTTGAGTACCAATGGTACTCAGCAAGTGTGGGAAAATTTTATCATGCATGGCTAGAACAAGGAGAGGTTGAACTCATGGTTAAAGCACTACGCAATTAATACCTATCACCTTAGCTTATTAAGCACCTACATTACTACACAGGTGAAATGGTACCATTCTCCCATCCCATCATTGTAATCCAAAAATCATAACATCATTACCAATGTTAAGCTCCCTGCTTAACTTCCAAAACCATCATTCCTCTAATCATGAATAAGTCCAGGCCGCTCTTAACTGTGAGCACGGCTGTCAAGACAGTTTTGACTCTGCAGAGTTTGTACCACTGTACCCACAAGTAGTGATTTCATCCCCCGTTGCCGGGTGGACTAAAAGAACCTCCATTATGCCAGTGGCTACGATCCACATTCACACTTCCCAGGTGTGTAGCCAGGAGATCACTACGAAGCCTTTACAAAGGGATTCCCGACGAGCGTGGGCCCACTGAGGTTTCACCCCTAACAGCATACAAGAGGCTCCAACCCCGCTGCAGTGGCCCCCTCTTGAGCCTTGCGTTTCATATGGTAGTCCAGCTGACACCTACTCCCCGCACCATCAAACACCCATACTACGCCGGGGATACACCTAATTAATTGGCCAAGCTGCCCCATCTCAGCATGTGGTTGGCACTGTAAAGCCGGGTTACATGCTCCATGAACCGGTCCTTAGGATCCAGGCAAGTACTAAACACAAACCCAAGTCTCGTGCACCCAGCACACAACCAAAACATCGAACTTGCCTTGATTCCTACCTCTACATAACTCACAATGTCTCATTCAAGAGTATGGTAATATAAACTGATGATCTCATGTCCCAATTATCCCATTCTAAGCATGGCTAAGCATATGCATGTAAATAAATGACATGACGAAATAAATCCCAACCCAAGCTACAAGGAAACAAGGTAATGCAATTCTAGGGAAACTTCCTAGCATGGGTTTCATATTTAACTTGACAATGCAAATAATTCTATCTACACATCCTAGCATAGGATCAAAGTGGTCAAGGACACTTGCCTCCTTCTTGCTGCTCTTGAAATGGGTATTCCTGGTCTTGGAAATGAATAACTTGTTCTTGAACAGGTTCTACTTCATACCATCACACATAGCAAAAGAAAAACAACAATCCATAAGACATAGTTCACACTTACACTTCATACAAACCACACATTCACATTTATGAAATTCATTCACCATTATATGTGTTGTGTTTCAGTTTTAAATAAATTCCTTATATTAAACTACTACACCTTTTCACTACCAGGTATGTATGAAAAGTATTTTTTTTTCTTCTCCATTTGTGCCTTCAGAATTTCTACCAACCCTAAACTGAATTCTTTGTATTTTAGAAACTCCATTTATCATTTACTAGTTGCTATATTTTCAGATTTATATTCCTATGCATAATTGTGTATTTTATTATGAAATTAGTAATACACATCATCTAAACAGTATAGGTTCTGGTCCTAAATAATTTAATAACATATTTTGACCTTGGCTTCTGATGTAGACGATTTCATAATTATTTTCCCTATTTTTCTATAACTATTATTTACTTAAAAATGTGTCCCTATACTAATAAATGTGAATAATAGATGAAACAGATTTATTTCAGCCCAAAAATATATTTTTATCTTACTCCAAAGTTTTCTAAGTACTGAGAAAGTTTTTACTTAATTTTGACAATTATATTTGTCCCCCTTTTTAATTTTTAAACATTAGTTACATATTCAATTTTCTAAATTAAATACTAAACAGGGCTAAAATAATGAATTCACCCCATTACAGGGTCTATAATATTATTTTCATAATTTCCAGGGGTCTAGCTACACTTATCAGAGGTGTTTTTCCTAATTTTTATTAAGTCCAGGGGCTAAAACTGATTTTTAAATGAATTTACATGATTTTCTGGAGTTCCAGGGGCTAGATCTGAAGTTTCCGGGGCTAGCTCTCAATTCCAGAGAACCCCAGGGGGTAGCACGTAAGAATTCCAGTCTTTATAACGCGGGGCTGACGTGGACCGTCCGATTTTAAACCGACGGCTGAGATTATAACATCGAACCGGTACGCGGGGATTTAAAGTCTACCGTGCGATTTAAAATAAACGGCGCACAAGCGGCCACGTCGCTCTGATCGAGCGCGGGCGGCGCTGCCGGCGGCGCACGGCGGCGGGAAGCGGCGATCTCGCCGGAAAGTTTCGGATCCGCGAGAATTCTACCTAGAACTGTGATCTTATGGCATAGATCGGTAGAGGGGAGGTCAGGGATCTCACCTCGGGGGTTTTCTCGAGCTCGGGGGTCCTGGAAAGTGATCGGCGGCGAGGTCCGAGGCAAAACCACGGCGAAGCTCGTCGGCGCTGGATTTACACCGTAAGTCTCCGAGTTTTCTGCACCTACAAAGTTCCCCGGAGGCGGTGGATCAAGACCAGCGAGTTAGATCAGAGTTTCCGAGCTTAGATCGGCCGGAATTCACCGGCGAAGTCTCGGTGCTCACCGGAGTGAAAATCGGCGATCGCGTGGGAAAAACCGATCGGGGTTGGGGTTTTTATAGCCGGGGGAGGGCGGTGGGTCTGTTGTGATCGAGTTGGATTCTTCTGGGACCAGAATTCGGGCGGCGGGACGCGGTTTCCGGGCGGTTAAGATCGCGCGCGCTCGGGGGAAAAGTCCGGGGTCGCGGGGGCTCAGGGTTAGGGATGACATGTGGGTCCCACCTGTCTGTGAGAGACAGCGCGGCGCGCGCGGGGGCGGGCTGGCGCGGGGATACTGGGCCGGCTGGCGGGTTTCGGCCCAATGGCCGGTTTTTTTCCCGTTTCTCTTTTTCTTTTTCCATTTCTTTTCTGTTTTGAGTATAATTTGAATTCCAGTTTGAATTTGAATTGTTGCAAAACATGCAACACGTCCAAAAATTTTTAAATTCCCCTCTGAACATGGTTTAGGGTTTTGAATCAAAATTTGGGGTGTTACATGGCCCACTCTTGAGCCATGCGGTTCATATGGTAGTCCAGCTGACACCTATTCCCCGCACCATCCAACACACCCATACTACGCCCAGGATACACCTAATTAATTGGCCAATCTGCCCCATCGAAGCATGTGGTTGGCACGGTAAAGCCAGGTTACATGCTCCATGAACTGGTCCTAAGGATCCAGGCAAGTACTAAACACAAACCCGAGTCCCGTGCACCCAGCACCATCCAAAACATCTAACTTGCCTTGATCCCTACCTCTATATAACTCATAATATCTAATTCAAGAGTATGGTAAAAATAAACTGATGATCCCATATCCCAAATATCCCATTCTAAGCATGGCTAAGCTTATGCATAATAATAAATGACATGATAAAATAAATCCCAACCCAAGCTACAAGGAAACAAGGTAATGCAATTCTAGGGAAACTTCCTAGCATGGGTTTCATATTTCATTTGACAATGCAAATAATTCTATCTACACATCCTAGCATAGGATCAAAGTGGTCAAGGACACTTGCCTCCTTCCTGCAGCTCTTGGAATGGGTAGTCCTGATCTTGGAAAGGAAGAACTTGCTCTGGAGCAGGTTCTACATCATACCATCACACATAGCAAAAGAAAAACAACAATCCATAAGACATAATTCACACTTCCACTTCATACAAACCACACATTCACATGTATAAAAGTTTTCACAAATTCTATGTGTTGTGGTTACTCTATGTGTGTTGATCTTTGGCTTACATGCACTTTTAATCATGTGTATATGATTCCTACTTTTGTATTCACATTTATACTTGCATACTATATATATGAGTTTCCAATTTAAATAAATTCCTTATATTCAATTACTACACCTTTTAGCTACCAAGTATGCATGAAAGGTATTTTCCTACTCCATATGTGTCTTTAGAACTTCTACCAACCCTAAACTGAATTCTTTGGATTTTGGAATCTTCATTTATCATTTTCTAATTATTTATACCTTACTTGCTATATTTTCAAATTTACTTCCTATGCCTAAATGTGTACTTTATTATGAAAATAGTAAGACACATCATCTAAACAGAATAGGTTCTGATCCAAAATAGTTAATAATATATTTTTGATCTTTTCCTCTGATGTAAACTATTTTACATTTATTTTTCTAATTTTCAGAATTATTCTCTACTTAAAAATGTGTCCCTCTAACTAATAAATGTAAATAATCAATTAAACAGATTCATTTCAGCCAAAAATCTATTTTTATCTCACTCCAAGGTTTTCTAAGTACTGGGAAAGTTTTTAATTTGAATTTGACAATATGTTTGTCCCACCTTTTAAATTTTAAATACTAACCACATATTCAATTTCCTAAATTTAATATCAAATAGGGTTAAAAAGGTAAACTCACCCCACTACAGGGTCTATAATATTATTTTAAGAATTTTCAGGGGTCTAGCTACAAATAACAGAGGGGTTTTTCCTAATTTTTATTAAGTCCAGGGGCTAAAACTGATTTTTAAATGAATTTACATGATTTTCTGAAGTTCCAGGGGCTAGATCAGAAGTTTCCGGGGCTAGCTCTTATTTCCCGAGAACCCCAGGGGGTAGCGCGTAAGAATTCCAGTCTTTATAACGCGGGGCTGACGTGGACCGTCCGATTTAAAACAGACGGCTGAGATTATAACGTCGAACCGGTACGCGGGGATTTAAACTCTACCGTGCGATTTAAAATAAACGGCGCACAAACGGCCACGTCGCTCTGATCGAGCGCGGGCGGCGCTGCCCGGCGGCACACGGAGGCGGGAGGCGGCGATCTCGCCGGAGAGTTTCGGATCTTTGTAAATTCTTCCTAGAACTGTGATTTTATGGCATAGATCGGTAGAGGGGAGGTCGGGGATCTCACCTCGGGGGTTTTCTTGAGCTCGGAGGTCCTGGTGGGCGGTCGGCGACGAGGTCCGAGGTGAATTCACGGTGAGGCTCATCGGCGCTGTGTTTGAACCGCAAACCACCGCGTTTTCTGCAACTGCGAGGTTCCCCGGAGGCGGTGGATCAAGACCAGTGAGTTAGATCGGAATTCCCGAGCGTAGCTCGGCCAGAATTCACCGGAGGGGCTCGGGTTCTCACCGGAGAGAAAATCGGCAGATCGTGGGGAAAATGGGACGATGCCGGGGTTTTTATAGACAGGGAAAGGGCGGCGTTCGGTTGTGATCGAGTTTGTGTCGCCCACGAACAAAATTCGGCTGGGATACGCAGGAATCCGGGTTGGTTTGATTCGGGGTGAGAGAGTCCGGCCGAGCGCGGGCGCGAGCGCGAGGAAGAAGAAAGACTGGCGGCCCCCGCATGTCAGTGGGAAGAAGAGGGCGCGCGCGGCTGCGGGCTGGTGCGGGATCGGTGGGCTGGTTGGTGGGTTTCGGCCCACTGGCCGGTTTTTTTCTGTTTTCCTTTTTCTTTTTCTATTTCTTTTCTGTTTTGAGTTTAATTTGAATTCCAGTTTGAATTTGAATTTTTGCAATACATGCAACACGTCCAAAAATTTTTAAATTCCCCTCTTAACAGGATTTTGGGGTGTTACAGCTCTACCCCCCTTAAAAGAAATCTCGTCCTCGAGATTGGTGGTTCTAAGAAAACAATTCCGGAAATTATGCCTTAAGCTCATCTTCTCGCTCACAGGTGGCTTCCTCTTCTGAGTGATGCTTCCACTGCATCTTGCACATCCGGATTCTTTTATTTCTGGTGAAGCGTTCCATTGTCTCCAAAATATTGGATGGTTGCTCGACATAAGACAAATCCTCAGCTACGTCCACTTCATTCATGGGTAACACCTCTTCAGGCGTCCTCAGGCATTTCTTGAGTTGTGACACATGGAATACGTCATGCACATCCGATAGGCGAGCCGGTAATTCTAGTTGATACGCCACTTCACCTTTCCTCTCCAGAACTTGAAAGGGTCCGATGTATCGAGGTGACAACTTCCCTTTCACCTTGAACCGACGAAGTCCTCGGATATGGGACACCTTGAGATAGACATAGTCTCCCACGTTGAAAACGAGCTCTCTTCTTCGTACATTGGCATAGCTCTTTTGGCGTGTCTGTGCTATCCTCAAGTTGTTGCGAATTTCCCTCACCTTCGCCTCGGCTTCTTGTAGTACTTCGGGACCAAACACTTTACTTTCCCCTGTTTGGTTCCAAAATAGGGGATTTCTTCATTACCTCCCGTACAAAGCTTCAAACGGTGACATCTTCATACTAGCTTGATAGCTGTTGTTATAGGAGAATTCCGCATACGGTAAGTTCTTGTCCCAACTCTAATTATTTTTGAGTGCACATGCCCTCAGCATATCCTCAAGAATCTGATTGGTTCTTTCCGTCTCCCCATCAGTTTGGGGATGATAGGCAGAACTAAAGTTCAGATGGGTTCCCATGGTTTCATGCAACTTCTGCCAGAACCTTGAGGTGAACTGTGTCCCTCGATCCGACACTATCTTCTTTGGCACTCCATGTTAACACACGATCCTTGACATGTACAATTCTGCCAATTTGGATCCGCTGTAGCTTTCTTTCACGGGGATGAAATGAGCTACCTTGGTTAGCCTATCGATGATGACCCATATTGAATCATATCCTGATTGGGTCCTAGGCAATCCCACTATGAAATCCATACGGATTTCTTCCCATTTCCATTCAGGCACTTTGAGTGGTTGCAATAATCCTGCGGGTCGTTGATGTTCTGCTTTCACCAACTGACAGGTGTCACATAGGGCAACATGTTCCATGACATCTCGCTTCATGCCATACCACCAATACCTGCTCTTGAGGTCCTGGTACATCTTCGTACTCCCAGGATGGATGGAATAGTCGGAATCGTGAGCCTCCTTCAAAATCAATTCATGAATCTCTTTTACTTCAGGCACGCAGATTCTTTTCCCGTGCCACACCGTACCTTGTTCATCCTCTCTGAAACCAGGAGCTTTATTTTCCTTGATGAGTTGCCTGATTTCTTGTATCTTCTCGTCGTTCTTTTGACCATCGCGTATGTCTTGCTCTAGTGTGGAGTCCACTTCCATGGCGATGGCTTCACCACTATTCACAAGGCATAGATTGAGCCTTATAATCTCATCCTTCAATTCTGCAGGCATGTCCTTCAAGCTCAACTTATTGACCTGCACTTTCCGACTTAAAGCATCGGCCACGACGTTTGCTTTCCCAGGATGATAGTTGATGCCCACATCAAAGTCATTGATTAGCTCTAACCATCTCCTTTGTCTGAGGTTGAGATCTGGCTGTGTGAAAATGTACTTCAAACTCTTATGATCTATATATATCTCTGTCCTCTTCCCCATCAAATAGTGCCGCCAAATTTTCAACGCGTGTACCACTGCGGCTAGTTCTAGGTCATGTGTAGGATAGTTTTTCTCGTGCTTCCGGAGTTGTCGGGATGCATAAGCCACGACATGCCCTTCTTGCATGAGAACACATCCCAACCCGTTTCCAGAGGCATCGCAGTACACCGTAAAGTTCTTCTGCATATCTGGCATAACTAGCATAGGGGCTGTTGTCAATCTCTCCTTTAACTCCTGAAAACTCGTCTCGCACTGTGGCGTCCATGTGAATGTGATTCCCTTCTCCAACAGTTTGGTAAGGGGTCTCAAGATCTTAGAGAATCCCTCAATAAACCGTCGATAGTATCCAACCAATCCCAAGAAGCTTCGAACTTCCCCAACATTTTCAGGGGTCTTCCACTTCTGTATATCCTCGATTTTGGCGGGATCCACGGAGATTCCTCCCTCCGAGATTATATGTCCTAAGAAGGGAACTCTCTTCAGCCAAAACTCACACTTGCTCAACTTGGCATATAGTTGGTGTTCTCTCAGCCTCTACAACACCAACCTTAGATGTTTCTCATGTTCTTCTTCATTTTTGGAGAAGACGAGAATGTCATCTATGAAAACCACCACAAATTTGTCCAGATATTCCATGAATACCTTGTTCATGAGATACATGAAGTATGCTGGGGCATTAGTTAGCCCGAAAGGCATGACAGTGTATTCATACAGTCCGTACCGAGATACGAAAGTTGTCTTGGGGATATCAGATTGCCTTATCTTGAGTTGGTGGTATCCCGATCTGAGATCAATTTTCGAGAACACACAAGCTCCCCTCAACTGATCAAACAAGTCTTCAATGCGGGGTAATGGGTACTTGTTCTTGATGGTCACCTCATTCAAGGCACGGTAATCCACGCATAACCTTTGGGTTCCGTCCTTCCTGGGCACAAATATGACCGGAGCTCCCCAAGGTGAGGAACTAGGACGAATATACCCCTTCTCCGTCAATTCTCTCAAATGATCCTTGAGTTCTCCCAGCTGCTTGGAGTCCATCCGATAAGGTCTCTTGTATATCGGGGCAGTTCCGGGCACTAGCTCAATTGCGAATTCCACTTCACGATCGGGAGGCATACCTGGCAACTCCTCCGGAAAAACATCTGGATATTCCCTGATGGTCCTGATCTCCTCAACTTTCACCTCAACTTGATTTAATTTAACGTCCCTCCTAGGCTCTTGTATTGTTATAAACTTTACTTTTGTGCCACTAGGGTGCGTTAGTTCCACCGTTCTGGTCGAACAATGGATGATTCCTTTATGTTTGGTCAACCAATCCATACCCAAGATAATATCTATCCCTTGTGAATCTATCACTATGAGGGTAGCAGTAAATGCTACCCCATTAATGTCTAGGTTCACTTTGGGACACACTTGTCTTGTCTTTATTTCTCCACCTGGAGAGTTTACTGCTAGCATATGATTCATTTGTGTTGTTGCTAGGTCATGCTTCTTAACGAACCCTTGGGCAATGAACGAGTGGGTAGCACCAGAATCAAACAACAGGGTTGCGAGGTGTAAATTGGCAGGAAACTTACCAACTACCACGTCCGGTGCCTCTTGCGCTTCCTCCATGGTGACGTGGTTCACCCGCCCTCTTATTACATTCTGCTGTTGTGGCTGCGTGGGCTTCTTCTTTGGGCACTTATGGGCGTAGTGCCCCACTTCACCACAGCTAAAACATTGCACCCCAACCTTAGGTGCCTGGCCTTTGTTGTCTTGGGGTTGGTTTGGGGGTCCTTGCACTGCTGGTCGAGGTTGATATGTAGGGCGAGGCTGCTGTACGAACTGACATTGTGGCTGTGCTGGTGCTGCCGAAGGCCTGTAGTTCGGGTTGTACCTTCTTGGTGCAGAGTAGGGTACCGCAGCACGGTTCGTCTGCCCTGCGGGTTGCTGCATCAGACGTGGGCGGGTGTTGCTCCCTGAGGCTTGATGTGACCACCCGCCCTTCCTCTTATTCTCATTTTCGAAGGCCTTCAGCTTCCTTTCTACCACAAACGCTCTGTCCACCATCTTTTGGAAGCTTTCATACTCATTTGAGGACATTGCACACTGCATTTCTGCGGTAAGTCCTTCCACTAAACAATCTTGTTTCTGCTAATCAGTCTCTATGTCCCGTGGGGCATAACGGGAGAGTTGGGTAAATTTAGTGAGGTATTCCCTCACCGTCATGTTACCTTGCTGCAGTCCCAAGAACTCTTTCCTCTTGTTTTTGAGTTCACCCCTTGGTATGTAATGGTTGCGGAAGCTACGCTTGAACTCTTCCCAAGTGATGTTCTCAGGGTCATGATGGGCGGCCACGTAGGTGGTCCACCAATCAGCAGCAGGTCCATGCAATTGATGAGAGGCAAACAGCACCCTCTCATACCCTTGGCACTGTATGATCCTCATCTTGCTCTCAATGATCTTTAGCCAATCGTCTGCCTCCAGATGTTCAGCAGCACTTGCAAACTTCGGAGGTTGAGTTCCTAGAAACTCACTCAACCTTGGTTGGCGTGGTGCAGCTTGTGGAGGTGGGACTTGATGCAAGTTGGCCACCACTTGAGTCAAGTTCTGGATGAGCTGATTTTGATTCTCAAGCATTTGGTGGAAGGGATCCACTCCTTCACGGTGTCCACCTCTGTCTTGGCCTCCAGAAAGATGAGGGTTGCAGGCCTCATCGTTGTTGTTGGCGGGGTTGGCAGCACGACCCTTTCCTCTTCCGGCCATCTGGCATGATCAACCAATGTTAATTTAAAGAATTACGTATCATCTTACTACTTTCACTTGTTTGTACTTTGAAGTGTTGAGGCTTTGTTATACTTTTCTGAGGGTTCATATCTCACACAAAATAAATGCAATATTATTTCATGTGGGTTCACACACCAAAGCAAAACAATATGAAGACGAGGCTGTGGACAATTGTTCATGGCTTCCACAACTCACGTCACACACACCATTAACTAAGATAACGACTCGACTACTCAACATCCTGCTAAACTAAGGGAAGGACTCTACACTACTCGTATTCACTGAGATGGCTCCTCGGGGTCTTCCTCATCATTGCGACTGCCTTCTGACTCTGCTTTGGGTGGGGAAGCTGCTGGTGGAGAAGTGCGACGACGCCTGATCGCCCGGTGATCTAGGGAGTCAGGAGTCCATGTATCATTTACGGTGACACACAGTTCATTCCCATCTCCTCTTTCTCTCGCCCTCAAGCAGGCTCGCAGCAATGCCTCCGTTTCCTTCAGGGTGTCCCGAACATCTTGAAGCTCTTGCTGACACTCCTGCAGTCGAGTGCTGAGCATAGCAGCATCCTCCAAGCACAAGTCCATGTGCTCATGGGAAGTCCCTTGCTGCACTGGTGGGTACTTGAACTCCGTGGTACCACTCTCATGCTGGAGGACATACATGTACTCAGTCCTGTCCAGGTGGCGACGATAGATGTGACTCTGGCAGGTGATGGCCTCCCAGGTGACATCCTTCTCCGCATCGACCTGTGTCGCTCGACAAGCTGGAGAGCGGTGGATCTTAAGCAGCTGATTTTCATGGATAATCCTCATTTCTAAACTCCATTCTTCC
The DNA here is from genome assembly GCA_030760725.1 of Neostapfia colusana. Taxonomy (NCBI): domain Eukaryota; kingdom Viridiplantae; phylum Streptophyta; class Magnoliopsida; order Poales; family Poaceae; genus Neostapfia; species Neostapfia colusana. The sequence goes on from JASWHV010000016.1 coordinate 38,688,249, forward strand.
CGCTTCTCCCGGATGGTCCTGGTGGAGCTATAGTGTATGATTAGCTTGCCCGTATTACCGGCGGCTTCGAGCATACGTCGAAGACGGCGCAACAAGCCTCCTACTGCCAATCCGTAGGAAAGGTACGTCACCGGACGGCTCTCCTCACTTTCGGCAAGCGCAACTACGGGAACTCTCCCTCCTGTGGACTTGCGAGCGGTGCGAATCATGCGAACCATCTAAAACAAAAAGCATTTAAACTTAGGTTAGATAAACTTTTAAACAAAAATCCTATTTTGAATGAAAATTGAGGTAAGATGAAGAAAGTGCCTCCATTAAATAACACTTTTCAACACACACCTTGTAAAATAGTTTTTAAGAAAATAGGGCCCTTAAATACGTCCATTTCTACCTAGGTCCACATTCCTACGGGCAACCTTGGCTCTGATACCACTTCTGTCACACCCGGTTTTTCCGAAGAACAACCAAGTGAATATCACATGTATGCTAGGATCATTTTCTCATACATGTGATGACAAATAGTGAAGCATCATTTATTACAAGCCAGGTGTCGAATATAAATAAGTCTTATATAGCAAATGTCTCGATGGACAATAATAAGTTTATCACAAGTAAATAAACTAGCAGCGGAATATTATTCTTGAGGGCTCCGTCATAGGCGTTGCCTGGGGGACTCCATGAAACTAGAAACCTTCTTCGGGTCCAAAGTCTTGATCATTATACACCACCTCATTATCTTGACCTGAGAAGCAATATAAACTGACAAATATGCAAGATTGAGTACCGATGGTACTCAGCAAGTGTGGGAAAGTTATGTCATGCATGGCTAGAACAAGGGGAGGTTGAACTCATGGTTAAAGAACTACGCAATTAATACCTATCGCCTTAGCTTATTAAGCACCTACATTACTACATAGGTGAAATGGTCCCAATCTCCCATCCCATCATCATAATCAAATAACCATAACATCATTTCCAATGTTAAGCTCCCCGCTTAACATCCACAACTTCCAAAACCATCAATCCTATAATCATGAATAAGTCCAAGCCGCTCTTGACCGCGAGCACGGCTGTCATGACAGTTTTGACTTTGCAGAGTTTGCACCACTGTACCCACATGTAGTGATTTCATCCCCCGTTGCCGGGTGGACTAAAAGAACCTCCATTATGCTAGTGTCTACGAACCACACTCACAATTCCCAGGTGTGTAGCCAGGAGATCACTACGAAGCCTTTACAAAGGGATTCCCGACGAGCGTGGGCCCACTGAGGTTTCACCCCTAACAGCATACAAGAGGCTCCAACCCCGCTGCAGTGGCCCCCTCTTGAGCCTTGCGGTTCATATGGTAGTCCAGCTGACACCTATTCCCCGCACCATCCAACACACCCATACTACGCCGAGGATACACCTAATTAATTGGCCAAGCTGCCCCATCTCAGCATGTGGTTGGCACGGTAAAGCCAGGTTACATGCTCCATGAACCGGTCCTTAGGATCCAGGCAAGTACTAAACACAAACCCGAGTCTCGTGCACCCAGCACCATCCAAAACATCCAACTTGCCTGGATCCCTACCTCTACATAACTCATAATATCTCATTCAAGAGTATGGTAAAAATAAACTGATGATCCCATATCCCAAATATCCCATTCTAAGCATGGCTAAGCATATGCATAATAATAAATGACATGATAAAATAAATCCCAACCCAAGCTACAAGGAAACAAGGTAATGCAATTCTAGGGAAACTTCCTAGCATGGGTTTCATATTTCATTTGACAATGCAAATAATTCTATCTACACATCCTAGCATAGGATCAAAGTGGTCAAGGACACTTGCCTCCTTCCTGCTGCTCTTGGAATGGGTAGTCCTGATCTTGGAAAGGAAGAACTTGCTCTGGAGCAGGTTCTACATCATACCATCACACATAGCAAAAGAAAAACAACAATCCATGAGACATAATTCACACTTCCACTTCATACAAACCACACATTCACATGTATAAAAGTCATTCACAAATTCTATGTGTTGTGGTTACTCTATGTGTGTTGATCTTTGGCTTACATGCACTTTTAATCATGTGTATATGATTCCTACTTTTGTATTCACATTTATACTTGCATACTATATATATGAGTTTCCAATTTAAATAAATTCCTTATATTCAATTACTACACCTTTTAGCTACCAAGTATGCATGAAAGGTATTTTCCTACTCCATATGTGTCTTCAGAACTTCTACCAACCCTAAACTGAATTCTTTGGATTTTGGAATCTTCATTTATCATTTTCTAATTATTTATACCTAGCTTGCTATATTTTCAAATTTACTTCCTATGCCTAAATGTGTACTTTATTATGAAAATAGTAAGACACATCATCTAAACAGAATAGGTTCTGATCCAAAATAGTTAATAATATATTTTTGATCTTTTCCTCTGATGTAAACTATTTTACATTTATTTTTCTAATTTTCAGAATTATTCTCTACTTAAAAATGTGTCCCTCTAACTAATAAATGTGAATAATCAATTAAACAGATTCATTTCAGCCAAAAATCTATTTTTATCTCACTCCAAGGTTTTCTAAGTACTGGGAAAGTTTTTAATTTGAATTTGACAATATGTTTGTCCCACCTTTTAAATTTTAAATACTAACCACATATTCAATTTCCTAAATTTAATATCAAATAGGGTTAAAAAGGTAAACTCACCCCACTACAGGGTCTATAATATTATTTTAAGAATTTTCAGGGGTCTAGCTACACATAACAGAGGGGTTTTTCCTAATTTTTATTAAGTCCAGGGGCTAAAACTGATTTTTAAATGAATTTACATGATTTTCTGAAGTTCCAGGGGCTAGATCAGAAGTTTCCGGGGCTAGCTCTTATTTCCCGAGAACCCCAGGGGGTAGCGCGTAAGATTTCCAGTCTTTATAACGCGGGGCTGACGTGGACCGTCCGATTTAAAACAGACGGCTGAGATTATAACGTCGAACCGGTACGTGGGGATTTAAACTCTACCGTGCGATTTAAAATAAACGGCGCACAAGCGGCCACGTCGCTCTAACCGAGCGCGGGCGACGCTGCCCGGCGGCGCACGGTGGCGGGAGGCGGCGATCTCGCCGGAATGTTTCGGATCTTTGTAAATTCTTCCTAGAACTGTGATTTCATGGCATGGATCGGTAGAGGGGAGGTCGGGGATCTTACCTCGGGGGTTTTCTTGAGCTCGGAGGTCCTGGTGGGCGGTCGGCGACGAGGTCCGAGGTGAATTCACGGCGAGGCTCGTCGGCGCTGTGTTTGAACCGCAAACCACCGCGTTTTCTGCACCTGCGAGGTTCCCCGGAGGCGGTGGATCAAGACCAGCGAGTTAGATCAGAATTCCCGAGCGTAGCTCGGCCAGAATTCGCCGGAGGGGCTCGGGTTCTCACCAGAGAGAAAATCGGCAGATCGTGGGGAAAACGGGACGATGCCGGGGTTTTTATAGACGGGGAAAGGGCGGCATTCGGTTGTGATCGAGTTTGCGTCGCCCACGAACGAAATTCGGCTGGGATACGCAGGAATCCGGGTCGGTTTTGATTCGGGGTGAGAGAGTCCGGCCGAGCGAGGGCGCGAGCGCGAGGAAGAAGAAAGACTGGCGGCCCCGCATGTCAGTGGGAAGAAGGGGGCGCGCGCGGCTGCGGGCTGGCGCGGGATCGGTGGGCCGGTTGGTGGGTTTCGGCCCACTGGCCGGTTTTTTTCTATTTTCCTTTTTCTTTTTCTATTTCTTTTCTGTTTTGAGTTTAATTTGAATTCCAGTTTGAATTTGAATTTTTGCAATACATGCAACACGTCCAAAAATTTTTAATTCCCCTCTTAACAGGATTTTGGGGTGTTACATCTCATCCAAGAGTAAGGTAAATAAATTGATGACCTCATATCCCACTTATCCCATTCTAAGCATGGCTAAGCATAAGCATATAAATAAATGACATGATAAAATAAATCCCAACCCAAGCTACAAGGAAACAAGGTAATGCAATTCTAGGGAAACTTCCTAGCATGGGTTTCATATTTCAATTGACAATGCAAATAATTCTAGCTACACATCCTAGTATAGGATCAAAGTGGTCAAAGACACTTGCCTTCTTCCTGCTGCTCTGGGAATGGAAAATCTTGGTCTTGGAAGGGGAGAACTTGCTCTGGGGCAGTTCCTACTCATGCCAATAGACATAGCAAAAGAAAACAACAATCCATAAGACATAGTTCACACTTTCACTTCATACAAACCACACATACGTACCTATGAAAATCATTCACATTTCTAAGTGTTGTGGTTACTTCACATGTGTTGATTTTTGGCCTACATGCACTTTTAAACATATGTATATGATTTCTAACCTTTTGTATTCAGATTTCTGTTTGCACACTATATATGAATTTCCAATTTGAACAAATTCTTTATATTTAATTAATACACTTTTTAGCTACCAAGTTTGCATGAAAGGTAGTTTCGTACTCCAAATAGGTTTTCAGATCTTCTACAAAATCCTAAATTGAAGCTTTTGGATTTGGAGAACTCATTTATCCTTTTCTAATTATGCATACTTATTTTCCTATATTTTTCAGATTTATTTTCTATGCCTAATAGTGAACTTTATTATGAAAATAGTAAGACACATGTAACACCCCAAAATCCTGTTAAGAGGGGAATTTAAAAAATTTTGGATGTATTGCATGTGTTGCAAAAATTCAAATTCAAACTGGAATTCAAATTAAATTCAAAACAGAAATGAAAAAGAAAAAGAAAAAATAAACCTTCCTGGCCAGTGGGCCAAAACCCACCAGCCGGCCCACCCAACCCCCGCGCCAGCCCGCAGCCGCGCGCCCGCGCATCTCTCGCAGACAGGCGGGACCCACCTGTCATCCCCGACCTCCCGATCGCGCCGACCCCAGACTGTTCCCCGCGCGCGCGCGATCGTAACCGACCGGATTTCCGCCCGACTCCCGGTCCCAGAAGACTCCAGCTCGATGTAAACAAACCCGCCGCCCTTCCCCGGCTATATAAACCCCGGCATCCCCCTGCGATCCGCCGTTTTTCCTCCCGGTGAGAACCCGAGCTTCTCCGGCCAATTTCGCTCGATCTTCGCTTGGGATTTCTCGTCTAACGCGCTAATCTTGATCCACCGCCTCCGGGGAACCGCGCAGGTGCAGAAAACCCGGTGGTTTGCGCTTCAAACACAGCGTCGACGAGCCTCGCCGTGAATTCACCTCGGACCTCATCGCCGACCGCTTTCCAGGACCTCCGAGCTCAAGAAAACCCCCGAGGTGAGATCCCCGACCTCCCCTATACCGATCTATGCCATAAAATCACAGTTCTAGGAAGAATTGACGAAGATCCGAAACTCTCCCACGAGATCGCCGCCTCCCGCCGCCGTGCGCTGCCGGGCAACGCTGCCCGCGCTCGATCAGAGCGACGTGGCCGCTTGTGCGCCGTCTATTTTAAATCGCACGGTAGAATTTAAATCCCCGCGTACCGGTTCGACATTATAATCTCAGCCGTCTGTTTTAAATCGGGCGGTCCACGTCAGCCCCACGTTATAAAGGCCGGGATTCTTACGTGCTACCCCCTGGGATTCTCGGAAAATACGAGCTAGCCCCGGAAACTTCTGATCTAGCCCCTGGAACTTCAGAAAATCATGTAAATTCATTTAAAAATCAGTTTTAGCCCCTGGACTTAATAAAAATTAGGAAAATCCCTCTGTTATGTGTAGTTAGACCCCTGGAAATTCTTAAAATAATATAATAGACCCTGTAGTGGGGTGAGTTTACCTTTTTAACCCTATGTGATATTAAATTTAGGAATTTGAATATGTGTTTAGTATTTAAAATTTAAAAGATGGGACAAACACATTGTAAATTCAAACTAAAAACTTTCCTAGTACATGGAAAACTTTGGAGTGAGATAAAAATAGATTTTTGGCTGAAATAAATCTGTTTAATTGATTATTCACATTTTCAGTTATAGGGACACAATTTTTAAGTAGAGAATAATTCTGAAAATTAGTAAAATAAATGTAAAATAGTTCACATCAGAGGAGAAGTTCAAAATATATTATTTAATATTTTAGACCCAAAACCTATTCTGTTTAGATGAGGTGTCTTACTATTTTCATAATAAAGTTCACATTTAGGCATAGGAAATAAATCTGAAAATATAGCAAACTAGGTATGAATAACTAGAAAATGATAAATGAAGTTTCCAAAATCCAAAGAATTCAGTTTAGGGTTGGTAGAAGGTCTGAAGACACATATGGAGTAGGAAAATACCTTTCATGCATACTTGGTAGCTAAAAGGTGTAGTAATTGAATATAAGGAATATATTTAAATTGGAAACTCATATATAGTATGCAGACATAAATGTGAATACAAAAGTAGAAATCATATACACATGTTTAAAAGTGCATGTAAGCCAAAATCAACACACATAGAGTAACCACAACACATAGAAATGTGAAGGGCTTTCATAAATGTGAATGTGTGGTTTGTATGAAGTGGAAGTGTGAACTATGTCTTATGGATTGTTGTTTTCTTTTGCTATGTGTGATGGTATGAGTAGAACCTGTTCCAGAGCAAGTTCTTCCTTTCCAAGATCAGGACTACCCATTCCCAGAGCAGCAAGAAGAAGGCAAGTGTCCTTAACCACTTTGATCCTATACTAGGATATGTAGATAGAATTATTTGCATTGTCAATTGAAAAGATGAAACCCATGCTAGGATGTTTCCCTAGAATTTCATTACCTTGTTTCCTTGTAGCTTGGGTTGGGATTTATTTTATCATGTCATTCATTATTATGCATATGCTTAGCCATGCTTAGAATGGGATATTTGGGATATGAGATCATCAGTTTATTTTACCATAGTCTTGAATGAGATATTGTGAGTTATGTAGAGGTAGGGATCAAGGCAAGTTGGATGTTTTGGTTGGTGCTGGGTGCACGAGACTCGGGTTTGTGTTTAGTACTTGCCTAGATCCTAAGGACCGGTTCATGGAGCATGTAACCTAGCTTTACCATGCCAGCCACATGCTGAGATGGGGCAGCTTGGCCAATTAATTAGGTGTATCCCCGACGTAGTATGGGTGTGTTGGATGGTGCGGGGAATAGATGTCAGCTGGACTACCATATGAACCGCAAGGCTCAATGTGACACCCTCGCCTCGGGTGTCAGCATATGTTCATGTCCTATGAAGAGGAAACATTCTAATGAAAAATAGGAACTGAGAGAATTATCAAAAGAATAGCCAATAAAGCCCTCCTAGAGCGCCGAAGACAACTTCCGCGGCCAGCAGGCCACGCGGCGTGTTCGGAGCTCATTCCCGAGAAGCTGGGAGGGTTCCGCCGCTAAAGTTGTCTATGTGGCAGGCTCGGAGATCACCTCCGCAATTGAAAAGGGGTCCGACCCTGTGGGACACGTGTTGCCCGCGGAGCTAGCCTCTGCGGACTAAGCAAAGGCATTTCCGCAAGACACGTGTCATCCTCGGAGCTCGTCCTCGCGGAAATCAGAGGACCAGTCGCGCGGAATGCGTGTCGATCTCAGAGCCCACCTCCGAGAGGTCTGTCGCTGCTGGACACGTGTCGACCTCGGGGCATGTCCCTGAAGAGAGAAGAGAACGAAAGACCGGCGCCAACACGTGGCGTGCGCGGAGCTCACCTCCAAGGGAGGGGGGAGCTCTCGGTCGATTGACACGCGGCACAACTGGAGCTCGTCTCTACGGAGAAGGAGATACCAGGCCCCGGAAGGACACGTGGAGCCTTCGGAGCTCATCGCCGCGAAGGTAACGAGTTCTGGAACGGCTGATACGCGTAAGAATACCGGTACGTAAAGGAAACCGACCTGAATTCCACAACGTTACCGCACCAAATCACCTAAAGATAAGATGATAGGATCGAATGACGATCTGAATAAGACTCTTATTCGGGATACAATCAGATTAGGATTCTTCTCTTCCCGATTATAAATAGAACCCAGAACCTCTGGCCGAAACCACAAACTTCTTTTCCAACTCCTGAGCCGACGACTTGGAGCCCTAGCCCTAACTCGCTGAGTAAACCATCACCGAAGCGCAACAAGGAAGATCGCCGGAGGAAAGAACAGCGGTCTGAGGAGGACCTCAAAGACAAGAAGAGCGTGAGGTAGGACTTCAATACCACCTTACGACATCATCGTGTTCGTCTCTTGCATCTGTTCTTCAAATTCCTTTCGAACAGAAGCTTTCTCGTGGACAGATCACTCGATGATCAGTTTGATCTAAAGACAAGATCATCGCCACGTCCACCTTTGATCCGAACACCTCTGTCCATGCAAGCCATGCAAAAACACGAACAGACCAATCTAATAAAATTAATCATAGGATAGCATGCATGTGCATCATCACATCTAGTTTAAGGTTTGTGCATAAATATTGATTGCTGTGAATCTTGTATGCACGTGAATCGTGCATAGCAGGACAGGTTCAGGAAGCTGTCTACGACGAACTGCAGCAACCAGATGTTGAGAATCAGGAACAACCGGAACCGCAAGTACAAGGCAAGTGCTCCTTGACAATATTGATCCTATGTTTTGGGAAAAACTGTTTTGTTTTGCGAAAAGGTGTGCGTACTGAGTCAAACGTGATGGGAAGCCCTTTTATAGGAGTTTACTAGTTTTGATTAAACCACCCTTGTCGCCTGGGAAGTTTATGAGTCGGGTATGGTTTTTGCTTTATGCTTCGCTGAGTCTATGGGATTGGGAAGCGAGATAGATGTGTCTAGCTAACTGCACTTGTAATGATAATGAGAAAACTAATGATAATGGACATGGATCGGAGGGAGATCTAGGCAAGCTTGGGTTTGTGAATGAGGTAGCATGAGATGGTGGTTTTACTTGTCGTAGATCTAAGGACTGGTTCATGCATGCACATGCCAGGATAACAGTGCCACCAGAAGGCCAAGTATGGGTGCGGCTTAGCTGAGTAATTAGGTAAGTTACTAGAGTGTTATGGACTATGGAAGGCGCGGGGAATGGGAGTCGAGTGAGGACTGTCCTGGGAATTGCATGGCACAAGAGGGGGCCCGTGGGTGGGAGAATTGGAGATTCTAGCCTACCGGTGAAACCTTAGTGAGTCCATACATCTAGTAACCCCTTTGTAAAGGCTATTTTGTGATCTCTTGACCATACACCGACGGTTGTGTACTGGTATAATGGAGGTTCTGCAGTCACCGACGGGTGACAAAATCACAAACTTGTGGGTAAAGAGGTGCAAACTCTGCAGAGTTAATAAAACTATCATGATAGCCGAGCTTACGGTCACGAGCGCCTGGCTAAACTGCCATGATTAGTTGGGATTTTTAGTTGGGATGGTTTTCGTGATGGTTATTGGGAAGGTTCTTGGTTATGGTTATTGGTTGGAACTGTTGGATCTGGATGATGAGATGTTTGCATGACTGTTGGGTCATGACATGAGATTGGTCTCGGTGTGAGACGAGATTGATTCGTGAGATGAGATGGTAGCGAATACGAGGAGGTATTCGTGAGTATGAATAAAGGATTGATTAATGTTCGGATGGAACACGGGAAGTGATGGAGGTATGTTGGTGATTTAATACATGCTGGGATTGCATTCATCTAAAGTTAAGATGTTGTTTTATCATGGTTTTATAAATCTGCTTTTCTGCAAATAAGCCTTTTTATACCTACCTTGTTTATGAGCTGCATATCATGTGTTTTTCCGCACTTGCTGAGTACATCATTGTACTCAAACTTGCATTATTACTTCATCCTCAACAGCAGGAGAAGTCTACTATGAAGATCAAGTGGAGCATTATGGCGTGTGATCTATTCTCAATCTTGCCTATGGAGGGATTAGAGATGGAACCACTTCTGCTTAGATTTGCTTCCGCATTAGCTAAATTGCTTCCGCTTTAGAAATAAGACTTTCGCTGTGAGCATGAGTCGAGGACTCATGAGACGTTGTAATAAACTCTGTTATTCGTGGTTATATATATATATATATATATATATATATATATATCTGAATTCAGTTTGTGGAACGTATGTGTAGGTGTGATGAACATCCTGGGCACACATATGCATTAGTTCTCGGTTCTGTGGTTTTCCCACAGAATTGAGGGCGTCACAGATTGGTATCAGAGCCACGGTTTGACAGTAGGTTACATGCCTAGATAGAAACCTTAGATAGATAATAGAGCCACGGGTTACACCCCTAAATAGGAGTCACAAGCGTCCTAGGGTGAATAGCTTAGATTGGCCTTTAAACCCACCTTGACATAGGAAACCATCCTTGAATAGGAGTTGTGTGGGCCCTTGTGATGATTATTTGTGAATATGTGTTTAAGTATAAGTTGTGGGACGTCTCAAAAACGTTGTCCATATCTATACATAAGAAGAAAGAGGTGTGAAATGCTTCGGCACTTGATCACATCCTCATAAGGACTAATATATATAGTCCAACTCACCTTGATGCATATAGTTGAAGGGACCTACCTAACCTTCTAACCTTCTATTCTATTTTGATCTCTCTCACAGATGGTGAGAGGAAACGCCAGCCGAAGGAACGTCTAGGAAGATGACCACGAGGAAGTTCCTGCTAACTCCGGAGCTGGTGAAAACCATCGAGAAAGAGTGATGGCCAAGCAAAACCAGCTTATGTAAACCATAATCCAAACTTTGGGTCAGTTGCAGGCCAACCAAAACCCCGTTCCGGCACCACCGCCACCACCACCGCCGGCTCATAACAGGTTGGGAGAGTTCATGAGGACTCGACCACCCACCTTTTCTGAAGCAAGCGATCCCATGGAGCCGATGATTGGTTGAAATCCATGGAGAAGAAGCTCGCCATTGTTCAGTGCAACGACCGAGAGAAGGTTCTCTTTGCGTTGCACCAGCTTATGGGAGCTGCCGCTGACTGGTGGGATGCCTTGAGCAACGCCCATGCCAACCCGGAGACAATCACTTGGACTGAGTTCAAGGAAAGTTTCCGCTCTCACTACATCCCTGCTGGTGTAATGATGCTCAAAAGGCAGGAGTTTGAAGGTCTCCGCGAAGGACAGAAAAGTGTGAATGAATATCTTAACAAGTTCATACAACTGTCCCGATATGCCCCCGAAGATGTCAACTCAGACCAGAGGAAGCAGTACCTGTTCATGAGAGGGTTGAACAATGAGATCCAAGTTCAGCTCCTCAACAATGACTACGTAAGCTTCCAGAAGCTAGTTGATAAGGCTATTGTGGTGGAAAACAAGATCTGAGAGATCGAGCGAGAGTGCAAAAGGAAGATGCCATACCAGCCCCAAGGGAGCAACGTACGACCTAGATACATGCCCCCTGCACCGCAGTATGGATCGACCACTCCTACGAACCGCCCTGGTCAGCCAACACAGCAACGGTTCGGTGCACCGGCACCTCGTGTGCCCATGCCTCCAGCGCCCCGACCTAACAATGGCGCTCCTGTTCAAAACCCCCGCCCCAACGTACCTGCTGCTGTAGGCAACAGGGCATGCTTTGCACGCGGGGAAGTAGGCCACTTCGCTAACCAGTGCCCAAGGAGAGGCCCTGTACAGCAAGGTAACGTGCCTAAGCAGAACCAACGACCAAACGGAGGAGACAGCCAAGGGAAACATGGACCGCAGAACTATGCTCGTGGCCACGTAAACCATGTCACTGCTGAGGAAGCACAACAGGCTGAGGACGTCGCAATTGGTATGTTCCTTGCCAACTCCAACCCAGCCACCATCTTATTTGATTCCGGAGCATCACATTCCTTCATATCATCCAAATATGTTGCCAAACATCATCTACCCGTATCCCACTTAGAATGTGCTATGTTAGTTAATTCTCCCGGAGAAGAAATGAGGACTAATATAGTATGCCCTAGAGTAAGCCTTAAAATAAGGGGGGTAGACTTCATTGCCAACCTTATTGTCTTGGACTCCCACGGGATTGACATCATACTCGGAATGGATTGGTTAAGCAAGCACAATGGAGTAATCCAATGTGCTGAAAGGAGTGTGCAGTTGACAAACGAACATGGTATTCGTGTCGAGTTTGAGTCAGCCCAGCAAACAACCGAACGGGCAAATTTGAACCACGTCGAAGGAACAACATTGGACAACATTCCAGTGGTTCAGGAATTTTCGGACGTGTTCCCGAAAGAGCTTCCAGGAATGCCACCTGATCGGGACATCGAGTTTGCCATAGATCTGGTACCCGGAACTGCACCTATAGCTAAGAGACCATATAGGATGCCCGTCAACGAGCTAGTTGAACTCAAGAAGCAAATTCAAGAACAGTTGGAGATGGGTTTTATCCGTCCAAGCTCGTCACCATGGGGAGCTCCGGTGCTCTTCGTGGACAATAAGGATGGAACCCAAAGAATGTGCGTGGACTACAGGTCTCTCAACGAGGTGACAACCAAGAATAAATACCCTCTGCCCTGTATAGAGGACCTGTTCGATCAAATGAAAGGAGCTCGAGTATTCTCCAAGATTGATCTTCGGTCGGGATATTTCCAGCTGAAGATTAAGCCCTCCGATATACCTAAGACAGCCTTTCGGACACGGTATGGTTCATATGAATATACCGTTATGTCTTTTGGATTGACGAATGCACCCGCATACTTCATGTACCTTATGAACGAGGTTTTCATGGAGTACTTGGACAAGTTCGTCGTGGTTTTCATCGACGACATTATGGTGTATTCAAAAAGTGAGGAGGAGCATGAAGAACATCTGAGATTGACCCTGCAGAAGTTGCGTGAGCATCAATTGTATGCCAAGCTCAACAAGTGTCAATTTTGGCTAAAGGAAATATCTTTCCTAGGCCACATTATCTCCGAGGAAGGGGTATCGGTTGATCCTGGAAAGGTGAGAGATGTTCTGGAGTGGGACCAACCGAAGAGCGTGAGGCATATTCGGAGTTTCCTTGGGATGGCAGGATACTATCGGCGCTTCATTAAAGACTTCTCTAAGATAGCAAAACCTATGACGGAGTTGCTAATGAAGGGAAAGGTCTTTCAATGGACACCAGCCTGCCAGGAAAGTTTTGAGGAACTCAAGAAAAGGCTAACCACAACACCGGTTCTGGTATTGCCAGACGTAAGCAAGAGCTTTGACATATATTGTGACGCATCCAGACAGGGGCTCGGATGTGTACTCATGCAGGAAGGACAAGTGGTAGCCTATGCCTCATGACAATTAAAGAAGCACGAGCTTAATTATCCTACACATGACTTGGAGCTAGCAGCAGTGGTGCATGCATTGAAGATTTGGAGACATTATGTCCTTGGTCATCGATGTGAGATCTATACGGATCATAAAAGTCTCAAGTACATATTTACACAAACGGATTTAAATTTGAGGCAACGTCAATGGTTAGAACTCATCAAGGATTATGATGTGGGAATCAACTACCACCCCGGAAGGGCCAATGTAGTAGCTGACGCATTGAGCAGAAAGGGAGCATGCCACCAACTCACAGTTCAGGAGCAACCACCCGAACTACAGAAGGAGTTCGAACGGTTACACCTCGGATTCTTGAATAACATGGAGATAATAGAGATCCACTCCCCATTGGAGCAAGAAATAAGAGAGGTCCAAGCAACGGACGAGGAGATCAAGGAGATCAAGGAAAGAATCCGACAAGGAATAGAGAAGGATTTCAAGGAGGATAAAAAGGGTACGCTTTGGCTAGGAAAAAGGATTTATGTGCCAAACATAAGACACCTCCGCGACATGATATTGAAGGAGGCACATGATTCACCCTATTCCATACATCCAGGAAGCACCAAAATGTACAAGGACTTGAAAACTTGTTATTGGTGGGATGGTATGAAGTGGGATATAGCCGAATACGTTGCCCTATGCGACACATGCCAACGGGTAAAGGCTGAACATCGAAAACCCGCTGGATTGTTGCAACCTTTGAAGATACCCGAATGGAAATGGGAGGACATCAGTATGGACTTTATCGTCGGATTACCACGTACTCAGTCGGGATACGACTCCATCTGGGTCATTGTGGACCGGTTGACGAAAACCGCCCATTTTCTTCCGGTAAAGACCAGTTACAACGCTGCACAATTGGCAGAGTTGTACATGGAGCAGATCGTGTGCCGTCACGGAGTTCCAAAGAGGATAGTCTCAGATCGAGGTTCTCAGTTTACCTCTAGATTCTGGAGGAAGCTGTAGAAAGCCATGGGGACATGACTGGATTTTAGCTCCGCCTACCACCCACAAACAGATGGACAAACCGAAAGGACGAACCAAATTTTGGAGGACATGTTGAGAGCTTGCGCCTTGAAACGTGGGCGTAGTTGGGATAGGAGTTTACCGTATGTCGAGTTCTCCTATAACAACAGCTATCAAGCTAGCTTAAAGATGTCGCCTTTCGAAGCCTTATATGGTAGACGGTGTAGAATGCCACTATTCTGGAACGAGACTGGAGAGAACCAGGTGTTTGGACCCGAAGTACTACAAGAAGCCGAAAAGCAGGTCCAAACGATACGGGAGAACTTAAAGGCTGCCCAGTCACGACAGAAAGGTTATGCGGACAATAGGCGTAGGAAGTTGACCTTTGAAGTGGGAGACTTCGTATACCTTAAAGTATCGCCTATCTGAGGCAAACGACGCTTCAACGTCAGAGGCAAGCTAGCACCTCGCTACATCGGACCATTTAAGATTTTGGACAAGCGAGGAGAAGTAGTCTACCAACTAGAGCTCCCAAACCACCTCTCCGACGTACATGACGTGTTTCATGTATCCCAGCTCAAGAAGTGCTTGAGAGTGCCAGAGGAACGAGTGTCAATGGAGGAACTTGAACTTAAAGAGGACCTGACTTACGCAGAATACCCTGTCCGAATCTTGGACGTAAAGGAAAGGGTCACCCGAAACAAGGTGATTCGATGGTGCAAGGTACAATGGAGCCATCACACCGAAGCTGAGGCCACATGGGAGCGTGAAGAGGATATCAAGGCAGAATTTCCCCATCTATTCCCTACTAACGAATCTGGAGGGCGAGATTCAATCTAAGGGGGGTAGATTTGTGACACCCTCGCCTCGGGTGTCAGTATATGTTCATGTCCTATGAAGAGGAAACATTCTAATGAAAAATAGGAACAGAGAGAATTATCAAAAGAATAGCCAATAAAGCCCTCCTAGAGCACCGAAGACAACTTCCGCGGCCAGCAGGCCACGCGGCGTGTTCGGAGCTCGTTCCCGAGAAGCTGGGAGGGTTCTGCCGCTAAAATTGTCTACGTGGCAGGCTCGGAGGTCACCTCCGCAATTGAAAAGGGGTCCGACCCTGTGGGACACGTGTTGCCCGCGGAGCTAGCCTCTGCGGAAGAAGCAAAGGCATTTCCGCAAGACACGTGTCATCCTCGGAGCTCGTCCTCGCGGAAATCAGAGGACCAGTCGCGCGGGATACGTGTCGATCTCAGAGCCCACCTCCGAGAGGTCTGTCTCTGCTGGACACGTGTCGACCTGGGGGCATGTCCCTGAAGAGAGAAGAGAAGGAAAGACCGGCGCCAACACGTGGCGTGCACGGAGCTCACCTCCAAGGGAGGGGGGATGTCTCGGTCGATTGACACGTGGCACAACTGGAGCTCGTCTCTACGGAGAAGGAGATACCAGGCCCCAGAAGGACACGTGGAGCCTTCGGAGCTCATCGCCGCGAAGGTAACGAGTTCTGGAACGGCTGATATGCGTAAGAATACTGGTACGTAAAGGAAACCGACCTGAATTCCACAATGTTACCGCACCAAATCACCTAAAGATAAGATGATAGGATCCAATGACGATCTGAATAAGACTCTTATTCGGGATACAATCAGATTAGGACTCTTCTCTTCCCGATTATAAATAGAACCCAAAACCTCTGGCCGAAACCACAAACTTCTTTTCCAACTCCTGAGCCGACGACTTGGAGCCCTAGCCCTAACTCGCCGAGTAAACCATCGCCGAAGCGCAACAAGGAAGATCGCCGGAGGAAAGCACAGCGGTCTGAGGAGGACCTCGAAGACAAGAAGAGTGTGAGGTAGGACTTCAATACCACCTTACGACATCATCGTGTTCGTCTCTTGCATCTGTTCTTCAAATTCCTTTCGAACAGAAGCTTTCTCGTGGACAGATCACTCAATGATCAGTTTGATCTAAAGACAAGATCATCGCCACGTCCACCTTTGATCCGAACACATCTGTCCATGCAAGCCATGCAAAAACACGAACAGACCAATCTAATAAAATTAATCATAGGATAGCATGCATGTGCATCATCGCATCTAGTTTAAGGTTTGTGCATAAATATTGATTGCTGTGAATCTTGTATGCACGTGAATCGTACATAGCAGGACAGGTTCAGGAAGCTGTCTACGACGAACTGCAGCAACCAGGTTTTGAGAATCAGGAACAACCGAAACCGCAAGTACAAGGCAAGTGCTCCTTGACCATATTGATCCTATGTTTTGGGAAAAACTGTTTTGTTTTGCGAAAAGGTGTGCGTACTGAGTCAAACGTGATGGGAAGCCCTTTTATAGGAGTTTACTAGTTTTAATTAAACCACCCTTGTCGCCTGGGAAGTTTATGAGTCGGGTATGGTTTTTGCTTTATGCTTCGCTGAGTCTATGGGATTGGGAAGCGAGATAGATGTGTCTAGCTAACTGCACTTGTAATGATAATGAGAAAACTAATGATAATGGACATGGATCCGAGGGAGATCTAGGCAAGCCTGGGTTTGTGAATGAGGTAGCATGAGATGGTGGTTTTACTTGCCGTAGATCTAAGGACCGGTTCATGCATGCACATGCCAGGATAACAGTGCCACCACAAGGCCAAGTATGGGTGCGGCTTAGCTGAGTAATTAGGTAAGTTACTAGAGTGTTATGGACTGTGGAAGGCGCGGGGAATGGGAGTCGAGTGAGGACTGCCCTGGGAACTGCATGGCACAAGAGGGGGCCCATGGGTGGGAGAATTGGAGATTCTAGCCTACCGGTGAAACCTTAGTGAGTCCATACATCTAGTAACCTCTTTTAAAGGCTATTTTGTGATCTCTTGACCATACACCGACGGTTGTGTACTGGTATAATGGAGGTTCTGCAGTCGCCGACGGGTGACGAAATCACAAACTTGTGGGTAAAGAGGTGCAAACTCTGCAGAGTTAATAAAACTATCATGATAGCCGAGCTTACGGTCACGAGCGACTGGCTAAACTGCCATGATTAGTTGGGATGATTAGTTGGGATGGTTCTTGGGAAGGTTCTTGGTTATGGTTATTGGTTGGAACTGTTGGGTCTGGATGATGAGATGTTTGCATGACTGTTGGGTCATGACATGAGATTGGTCTCGGTGTGAGACGAGGTTGATTCATGAGATGAGATGGTAGCGAATATGAGGAGGTATTCGTGAGTATGAATAAAGGATTGATTAATGTTCGGATGAAACACGGGAAGTGATGGAGGTATGTTGGTGATTTAATACATGCTGGGATTGCATTCATCTAAAGTTAAGATGTTGTTTTATCATGGTTTTATAAATCTGCTTTTCTGCAAATAAGCCTTTTTATACCTACCTTGTTTATGAGCTGCATATCATGTGTTTTTCCGCACTTGCTGAGTACATCATTGTACTCAAACTGGCATTATTACTTCATCCTCAGCAGCAGGAGAAGTCTACTATGAAGATCAAGTGGAGCATTATGGCGTGTGATCTATTCTCAATCTTGCCTGTGGAGGGATTAGAGATGGAGCCACTTCTGCTTAGATTTGCTTCCGCATTAGCTAAATTGCTTCCGTTTTAGAAATAAGACTTTCGCTGTGAGCATGAGTCCAAGACTCATGAGACGTTGTAATAAACTCTGTTATTCGTGGTTATATATATATATATATATCTGAATTCAGTTTGTGGAACGTATGTGTATGTGTGATGAACATCCTGGGCACACATATGCATTAGTTCTAGGTTCTGTGGTTTTCCCACAGAATTGAGGGCGTCACACTCAAGAGGGGGCCACTGCAGCGGGGTTGGAGTCTCTTGTATGCTGTTAGGGGTGAAACCTCAGTGGGCCCACGCTCGTCGGGAATCCCTTTGTAAAGGCTTCGTAGTGATCTCCTGGCTACACACCTGGGAAGTGTGAATGTGGTTCGTAGCCACTGGCATAATGGAGGTTCTTTTAGTCCACCCGGCAACGGGGGATGAAATCACTACATGTGGGTACAGTGGTGCAAACTCTAAAGAGTCAAAACTGTCATGACAGCCGTGCTCACGGTCAAGAGCGGCTTGGACTTATTCATGATTAGAGGAGTGATGGTTTTGGAAGTTAAAGATGTTAAGCGGGGAGCTTAACATTGGAAATAATGTTATGGTTATTTGATTATGATGATGGGATGGGAGATTGGGACCATTTCACCTGTGTAGTAATGTAGGTGCTTAATAAGCTAAGGTGATAGGTATTAATTGCGTAGTGCTTTAACCATGAGTTCAACCTCCCCTTGTTCTAGCCATGCATGACATAACTTTCCCACACCTGCTGAGTACCATCGGTACTCAACCTTGCATATTTGTTGGTTTATATTGCTGCTCAGGTCAAGATAATGAAGTGGTGTTTAATGATCAAGACTTTGGACCCGAAGAAGGATTCTACGTTCATGGAGTCCCCCGGGCAACGCCTGTGACGGAGCCCACAAGAATAATATTCCGCTGCTATTTAGTTATTATGAACTTATTATCGTCCATCGAGACATATGTTATGTAAGACTTATTTATATTCGACACCTGGCTTGTAATAAATGATGCTTCACTATTTTTCATCACATGTATGAGAAAATGATCCTGGCATACATGTGATATTCACCCGGTTGTTCTTCGGATAAACCGGGTGTGACAGAAGTGGTATCAGAGCCAAGGATGCCCGTAGGAATGTGGACCTAGGTAGAAATGGACGTATTTAAGGGCCCTATTTTCTTAAAAACTATTTTTACAAGGTGTGGGTTGAAACGTGTTATTTAATGGAGTCACTTTCTTCATCTTACCCCTACTTTCATTCAAAATAGGATTTTTGTTTAAAAGTTTATCTAACCTAAGTTTAAATGCTTTCTGTTTTAGATGGTTCGCATGATTCGCACCGCTCGCAAGTCCACAGGAGGGAGAGTTCCCGTAGTTGCCCTTGCCCAAAGAGAGGAGAGACGTCCGGTGACCTTACCTTTCCTACGGATTGGCAGTAGGAGGCTTGTTGCGCCGTCTTCGACGTATGCTCCAAGCCGCCGGCAATACGGGCAAGCTAATCATACACTATAGCTCCACCAGGACCATCCGGGAGAAGTGGGAAGAATGGAGATCAGAAATGAGGATTATCCATGAAAATCAGCTGCTTAAGATCCACCGCTCTCCAGCTTGTCGAGCGACACAGGTCGATGCGGAGAAGGATGTCACCTGGGAGGCCATCACCTGCCAGAGTCACATCTATCGTCGACACCTGGACAGGACTGAGTACTTGTATGTCCTCCAGCGCGAGAGCGGTACAACGGAGTACAAGTACCCGGCAGTGCAGCAGGGGACTTCCCATGAGCACATGGACATGTGCTTGGAGGATGCTGCTATGCTTAGCACTCGACTGCAGGAGTGTCAGCAGGAGCTTCAGGATGTTCGTGACACCCTGAAGGAAACCGAGGCGTTGCTTCGAGCCTGCTTGAGGGCGAGAGAAAGAGGAGATGGGAATGAACTATGTGTCACCGTGAATAACACATGGACTCCTGACTCCCCAGATCACCGGGCGATCAGGCGTCGTCGCACTTCTCCACCAGCAGCTTCCCCACCCAAAGCGGAGTCAGAAGGCAGCCGCAATAATGAGGAAGATCCCGAGGAGCCATCTTAGTGATACGAGTAGTGTAGAGTCCTTCCCTTAGTTTAGCAAGATGTCGAGTAGTCGAGTCGTTATCTTAGTTAATGGTGTGTTAATGCTTGGTGTGTGACGTGAGTTGTGGAAGCCATGAGCAATTGTGCACAGCCTCGTCTTCAGATTGTTTTGCTTTGGTGTGTGAACCCACATGAAATAATAGTGCATTTATTTTTGTATGAGACATGAACCCTCAGAAAGTATAACAAAGCCTCAACACTTCAAAGTAAAAACAAGTGAAAGTAGTAAGATAATACGTAATGCCTTAAATTAACATTTGGTTGATCATGCTAGATGGCCAGAAGAGGAAAGGGTCATGCTGCCAACCCCGCCAACAACAACGATGAGGCCTGCAACCCTCATCTTTCTGGTTGCGAAGGCAGGAGTGGACGCCGTGAGGGAGTTGATCCCATCCACCAAATGCTTGAGAATCAAAATCAGCTCATCGAGAACCTGACTCAAGTGGTGGCCAACTTGCATCAAGTTCCACCTCCACAAGCTGCACCACGCCAACCAAGGTTGAGTGAGTTTCTAAGAACTCAACCTCCAAAGTTTGCAAGTGCTGCTGAACCTCTGGAGGCAGATGATTGGCTAAAGACCATTGAGAGCAAGATGAGGATCATACAGTGCCAAGGGTATGAGAGGGTGTTGTTTGCCTCTCATCAATTGCATGGACCTGCTGCTGATTGGTGGACCGCCTACGTGGCCGCCCATCATGACCCTGAGAACATCACTTGGGAAGAGTTCAAGCATAGCTTCCGCAACCATTCCATACCAAGGGGTGAACTCAAAAACAAGAGGAAGGAGTTCTTGGGGTTGCAGCAAGGAAACATGACCGTGAGGGAATACCTCACTAAATTTACTCAACTCTCCCGTTATGCCCCACGGGACATAGAGACTGATGAGCAGAAACAGGATTGTTTCATGGAAGGACTTACCGCAGAAATGCAGTGTGCAATGTCCTCCAATGAGTATGAAAGCTTCCAAAAGATGGTGGACAGAGCATTTGTTGTAGAAAGGAAGCTGAAGGCCTTGGAAAATGAAAACAAGAGGAAGGCGGGATGGTCACACCAAGCCTCGGGCAGCAACACCCGCCCACGTCTGATGCAGCATCCCGCAGGGCAGACGAACCGTGCTGCGGTACCCTACTCAGCACCAAGAGGGTACAACACGAACTACAGGCCTCCCGCAGCACCAGCACAGCCACAACGTCAGTGTGTACAGCAGCCTCGCCCCGCATATCCACCTCGACCAGCAGTAAAAGGACCTCCAAACCAACCCCAAGACAACAAAGGCCAGGCACCTAAGGTCGGGGTGCAATGTTTTAACTGTGGTGAAGTGGGGCACTACGCCCATAAGTGCCCAAAGAAGAAGCCCGCGCAGCCACAACAGCAGAATGTAATGAGAGGACGGGTGAACCACGTCACCATGGAGGAAGCGCAAGAGGCACCCGACGTGGTAGTTGGTAATTTTCCTGCCAATTTACACATTGCAACCCTGTTGTTTGATTCTGGTGCTACCCACTCGTTCATTGCCCAAGGGTTTGTTAAGAAGCATGACCTAGCAACAACACAAATGAACCATATGCTAGCAGTAAACTCTCTAGATGGAGAAATAAGGACAAGACAAGTGTGTCCCAAAGTGAACCTAGACATTAATGGGGTAGTATTTACAGCTAACCTCATAGTGATAGATTCACAAGGGATAGATATTATCTTGGGTATGGATTGGTTGACCAAACATAAAGGAATCATCCATTGTTCGACCAGAACAGTGGAACTAACTCACCCTAATGGCACAAGAGTAAAGTCTATAACAATACAAGAGCCTAGGAGGGACATTAAATTAAATCAAGTTGAGGTGAAAGTGGAGGAGATCAGGACCATCAGGGAATATCCAGATGTTTTTCCGGAGGAGTTGCCAGGTATGCCTCCTGATCGTGAAGTGGAATTCGCAATTGAGCTAGTGCCTGGAACAGCCCCGATATACAAGAGACCTTATCGGATGGACTCCAAGCAGCTGGGAGAACTCAAGGATCATTTGAGAGAATTGACGGAGAAGGGGTATATTCGTCCTAGTTCCTCACCTTGGGGAGCTCCAGTGATATTTGTGCCCAAGAAGGACGGAACCCAAAGGTTATGCGTGGACTACCGTGCCTTAAATGAGGTAACCATCAAGAACAAGTACCCATTACCCCGCATTGAAGACTTGTTTGATCAGTTGAGGGGAGCTTGTGTGTTCTCGAAAATTGATCTCAGGTCGGGATACCACCAACTTAAGATATGGCAAGCCAATATTCCAAAGACAGCTTTCGTATCTCGGTACGGATTGTATGAATACACCGTCATGCCTTTCGGGCTAACGAATGCCCCGGCATACTTCATGTATCTCATGAACAAGGTATTCATAGAATATCTGGACAAATTTGTGGTGGTTTTCATAGATGACATCCTCGTTTTCTCCAAAGATGAAGAGGAACATGAGAAACATCTAAGGTTGGTGTTGCAGAGGCTGAGAGAACACCAACTATATGCCAAGTTGAGCAAGTGTGAGTTTTGGATGAAGAGAGTTCCCTTCTTAGGACATATCATCTCGGAGGGAGGAATCTCCGTGGATCCCACCAAAATTGAGGATATACAGAAGTGGAAGACCCCTGAAAATGTCGGGGAAGTTCGAAGCTTCTTGGGATTGGCAGGATACTATCGATGGTTTATTGAGGGATTCTCTAAGATCTCGAGACCCCTCACCAAACTATTGGAGAAGGGAATCACATTCACATGGACACCGCAGTGCGTGACGAGTTTTCAGGAGTTAAAGAAAAGATTGACAACAGCCCCAGTGCTAGTTATGCCAGATATGCAGAAGAACTTTACGATGTACTGCGATGCCTCTGGAAACGGGTTAGGATGTGTTCTCATGCAAGAAGGGCACATCGTGGCTTATGCATCCCGGCAGCTCCGGAAGCACGAGAAGAACTATCCTACACATGACCTAGAACTAGCCGCAGTGGTACACGCGTTGAAAATTTGGCGGCATTACTTGATGGGGAAGAGGACAGAGATATATACGGATCATAAGAGTTTAAAGTACATTTTCACACAGCCAGATCTCAACCTCAGACAAAGGAGATGGTTAGAGCTAATCAATGACTTTGATGTGGGCATCAACTATCATCATGGGAAAGCAAACGTCGTGGCAGATGCTTTAAGTCGGAAAGTGCAGGTCAATAAGTTGAGCTTGAAGGACATGCCTGTGGAATTGAAGGACGAGGTCATAAGGCTCAATCTATGCCTTGTGAATAGTGGTGAAGCCATCGCCATGGAAGTGGACTCGACACTAGAGCGAGAAATACGCGAGGGACAAAAGAAGGACAAGAATATACAAGAAATCAGGTAACTCATCAAGGAAAATAAAGCCCCTGGTTTAAGAGAGGATGAACAAGGAACGGTGTGGCACGGGAAAAGAATCTGTGTGCCAGAAGTAAAGAAGATCCGTGAATTGATTTTGAAGGAGGCTCACGATTCTGACTATTCCATTCGTCCTGGGAGTACGAAGATGTACCAGGACCTCAAGAGCAGGTATTGGTGGTATGGCATGAAGCGAGATGTCGCGGAACATGTTGCCCTATGTGACACATGCCAGTTGGTGAAAGCAGAACATCAATGACCCGCGGGATTATTGCAACCACTCAAAGTGCCTGAATGGAAATGGGAAGAAATCGGTATGGATTTCATAGTGGGACTGCCTAGGACCCAATCAGGATATGATTCGATATGGGTCATCATCCACAGGCTAACCAAGGTAGCTTATTTCATCCCCGTGAAAGAAAGCTACAACGGATCCAAATTGGCGGAGTTGTACATGTCAAGGATCGTGTGTTACTATGGGGTGCCAAAGAAGATAGTGTCGGATCGAGGGACACAGTTCACCTCAAGGTTCTGGCAGAAGTTGCATGAAACCATGGGAACCCATCTGAATTTTAGCTCTGCCTATCATCCCCAAACTGACGGGCAAACGGGAAGAACCAATCAGATTCTTGAGGATATGCTGAGAGCGTGTGCACTCAAAAACAATCGGAGTTGGGATAAGAACTTACCGTATGCGGAGTTCTCCTATAACAACAGCTATCAGGCTAGTATGAAGATGTCACCGTTTGAAGCTTTGTACGGGAGGAAGTGCAGAACTCCCCTATTTTGGAACCAAACAGGGGAAAGTAAAGTGTTTGGTCCTGAAGTACTACAAGAAGCCAAGGCGAAAGTGAGGGAAATTCGCAACAACTTGAGGATAGCACAGACACGACAAAAGATCTATGCCGATGTTCGGAGAAGAGAGCTCGTTTTCAACGTGGGAGACTATGTCTACCTCAAGGTGTCCCCTATCCGAGGACTTCGTCGGTTCAAGGTGAAAGGGAAGTTGTCACCTCGATACATCGGACCCTTTCAAGTGCTGGAGAGGAAAGGCGAAGTGGCGTATCAACTAGAATTACCGGCTCGCCTATCGGATGTGCACGATGTATTCCATGTGTCACAGCTCAAGAAATGTCTGAGAACGCCTGAAGATGTGTTACCCATGAATGAGATTGACGTAGCTGAGGATTTGTCTTATGCCGAGCAACCATCCAAGATTTTGGAAACAATGGAACGCCTCACCAGAAATAAAAGAATCCGGATGTGCAAGGTGCAGTGGAAGCATCACTCGGAAGAAGAAGCCACCTGGGAGCGAAAAGATGTGCTTAAGGCACAATTTCCGGAATTGTTTTCTTAGAACCACCAATCTCGAGGACGAGATTTCTTTTAAGGGGGGTAGAGATGTAACACCCCAAAATCCTGTTAAGAGGGGAATTTAAAAATTTTTGGACGTATTGCATGTGTTGCAAAAATTCAAATTCAAACTAGAATTCAAATTAAATTCAAAACAGAAATGAAAAAGAAAAAGAAAAAAGAAAAAATAAACCTTCCCGGCCCGTGGGCCGAAACCCACCAGCCAGCCTACCCAACCCCCGCGCCAGCCGGCAGCCGCGCGCCCGCGCACCTCTCGCAGACAGGCGGGACCCACCTGTAATCCTCGAGCTCCCGATCGCGCCGACCCCGGACTGTTCCCCGCGCGCGCGATCGTAACCGACCGGATTTCCTCCCGACTCCCGGTCCCAGAAGACTCCAGCTCGATCTAAACAAACCCGCCGCCCTTCCCCGGCTATATAAACCCCGGCATCCCCCCGTTTTTTCCCACGATCCGCCGTTTTTCCTCCTGGTGAGAACCCGAGCTTCTCTGGCCAATTTTGCTCGATCTTCGCTCGGGATTTCTCATCTAACGCGCTAATCTTGATCCACCGCCTCCGGGGAACCGTGCAGGTGCAGAAAACACGGTGGTTTGCGCTTCAAACACAGCGCCGACGAGCCTCACCGTGAATTCACCTCGGACCTCGTCGCCGACCGCTTTCCAGGACCTCCGAGCTCTAGAAAACCCCCGAGGTGAGATCCCCGACCTCCCCTCTACCGATCTATGCCATAAAATCACAGTTCTAGGAAGAATTGACGAAGATCCGAAACTCTCCGGCGAGATCGCCGCCTCCCGCCGCCGTGCGCCACCGGGCAGCGCCGCCCGCGCTCGATCAGAGCGACGTGGCCGCTTGTGCGCCGTCTATTTTAAATCGCACGGTAGAATTTAAATCCCCGCGTACCGGTTCAACGTTATAATCTCAGCCGTCTGTTTTAAATCGGACGGTCCACGTCAGCCCCGCGTTATAAAGGTCGGGATTCTTACTTGCTACCCCCTGGGGTTCTCGGAAAATACGAGCTAGCCCCGGAAACTTCTGATCTAGCCCCTGGAACTTCAGAAAATCATGTAAATTCATTTAAAAATCAGTTTTAGCCCCTGGACTTAATAAAAATTAGGAAAACCCCTCTGTTATGTGTAGTTAGACCCCTGGAAATTCTTAAAATAATATAATAGACCCTGTAGTGGGGTGAGTTTACCTTTTTAACCCTATGTGATATTAAATTTAGGAATTTGAATATGTGTTTAGTATTTAAAATTTAAAAGATGGGAAAAACACATTGTAAATTCAAATTTAAAACTTTCCTAGTACTTGGAAAACTTTGGAGTGAGATAAAAATAGATTTTTGGCTGAAATAAATCTGTTTAATTGATTATTCACATTTATTAGTTATAGGGACACAATTTTTAAGTAGAGAATAATTCTGAAAATTAGTAAAATAAATGTAAAAAGTTCACATCAGAGGAGAAGTTCAAAAATATATTATTTAATATTTTAGACCCAAAACCTATTCTGTTTAGATGAGGTGTCTTACTATTTTCATAATAAAGTTCACATTTAGGCATAGGAAATAAATCTGAAAATATAGCAAACTAGGTATGAATAACTAGAAAATGATAAATGAAGTTTCCAAAATCCAAAGAATTCAGTTTAGGGTTGGTAGAAGGTCTGAAGACACATATGGAGTAGGAAAATACCTTTCATGCATACTTGGTAGCTAAAAGGTGTAGTAATTGAATATAAGGAATATATTTAAATTGGAAACTCATATATAGTATGCAAACATAAATGTGAATACAAAAGTAGAAATCATATACACATGTTTAAAAGTGCATGTAAGCCAAAATCAACACACATAGAGTAACCACAACACATAGAAATGTGAAGGGCTTTCATAAATGTGAATGTGTGGTTTGTATGAAGTGGAAGTGTGAACTATGTCTTATGGATTGTTGTTTTCTTTTGCTATGTGTGATGGTATGAGTAGAACCTGTTCCAGAGCAAGTTCTTCCTTTCCAAGATCAGGACTACCCATTCCCAGAGCAGCAAGAAGAAGGCAAGTGTCCTTGACCACTTTGATCCTATACTAGGTTGTGTAGATAGAATTATTTGCATTGTCAATTGAAAAGATGAAACCCATGCTAGGATGTTTCCCTAGAATTTCATTACCTTGTTTCCTTGTAGCTTGGGTTGGGATTTATTTTATCATGTTATTCATTATTATGCATATGCTTAGCCATGCTTATAATGGGATATTTGAGATATGAGATCATCAGTTTATTTTACCATACTCTTGAATGAGATATTGTGAGTTATGTAGAGGTAGGGATCAAGGCAAGTTGGATGTTTTGGTTGGTGCTGGGTGCACGAGACTCGGGTTTGTGTTTAGTATTTGCCTGGATCCTAAGGACCGGTTCATGGAGCATGTAACCTGGCTTTACCGTGCCAACCACATGCTGAGATGGGGCAGCTTATCCAATTAATTAGGTGTATCCCCGGTGTAGTATGGGTGTGTTGGATGGTGCGGGGAATAGGTGTCAGCTGGACTACCATATGAACCGCAAGGCTCAAGAGGGGGCCACTACAGTGGGGTTGGAGCCTCTTGTATGCTGTTAGGGGTGAAACTTCAGTGGGCCCACGCTCGTCGGGAATCCCTTTGTAAAGGCTTCGTAGTGATCTCCTGGCTACACACCTAGGAAGTGTAAATGTGGTTCGTAGCCACTGGCATAATGGAGGTTCTTTTAGTCCACCCGGCAACGGGGGATGAAATCACTACATGTGGGTACAGTGGTGCAAACTCTGCAGAGTCAAAACTGTCATGACAGCCGTGCTCACGGTCAAGAGCGGCTTGGACTTATTCATGATTAGAGGAGTGATGGTTTTGGAAGTTAAAGATGTTAAGCGGGGAGCTTAACATTGGAAATGATGTTATGATTATTTGATTATGATGATGGTATGGGAGATTGGGACCATTTCACCTGTGTAGTAATGTAGGTGCTTAATAAGCTAAGGTGATAGGTATTAATTGCGTAGTGCTTTAACCATGAGTTCAACCTCCCCTTGTTCTAGCCATGCATGACATAACTTTCCCACACTTGCTGAGTACCATCGGTACTCAACCTTGCATATTTGTTGGTTTATATTGCTGCTCAGGTCAAGATAATGAAGTGGTGTTTAATGATCAAGACTTTGGACCCGAAGAAGGATTCTAGGTTCATGGAGTCCCCCGGGCAACGCCTGTGACGGAGCCCACAAGAATAATATTCCGCTGCTATTTACTTGTTATGAACTTATTATCGTCCATCGAGACATATGTTATGTAAGACTTATTTATATTCGACACCCGGCTTGTAATAAATGATGCTTCACTATTTGTCATCACATGTATGAGAAAATGATCCTGGCATACATGTGGTATTCACCTGGTTGTTCTTCGGATAAACCGGGTGTGACAACACATCATCTAAACAGAATAGGTTCTGATCTAAAATATTAAATAATATATTTTTGAACTTCTCCTCTGATGTGAACTAATTTAAATTTATTTTATCAGTTTTCAGAATTATTTCCTAGCCTAAAAATGTGTTTCTAGAACTAATAAATATGAACAACAATTAGGAAGATTTCATTTCAGCCTAAAGTCTATTTTTAACTCATTCTAAAGTTTTCCAAGTGCTAGGAGAGTTTAAATTTGAATTTGCACATGTGTTTGCCTTACCCTTTTAAATTTAAATCCTAGTCACATATTCAAATTTCTGAATTTAATATCATCTAGGGTCAAAAAGGTAAATCCACCCTACTGCAGCATCAAATTTACTATTTCATAAATTTCCAGGGGTCTAACTACACATAACAGAGGGGTTTTCCTAATTTTTATTAAGTCCAGGGGCTAAAACTGATTTTTAAATGAATTTACATGAATTTCTGAAAGTCCAGGGGCTAGATCAGAAGTTTCTGGGGCTAGCTCGTGTTTTCCGAGATCCCCAGGGGGTAGCGCGTAAGAATCCCGGCCTTTATAACGCGGGGCTGACGTGGACCGTTCGATTTAAAACAGACGGCTCAGATTAGATCCCCGAACCGCCACGTGGGTTTTATTTCTACCGTGCGATTTAAAATAGACGGCGCACAAGAGGTCACGTCGCTCCTGGCCGGAGTTCGCCCCTGCGCGCGGCGGCGCGCGGCGGCGGGGGTGCGATCTCGCCGGCGCAGCTTCGGTTCCTTGCCGCTATACGTTAAAACTTGCAGTTTTTCACATGGATCGACTGCGGAGGGGTAGGGGAGCTCACCTAGGGGTTTCTCGGGCTTGGGGAGGTCGGAATTCGGCTCTGCGACGACGATGATTGAAGCCGCTCCTCGGTGCTCGTCGGAGCTGATGCTAGGGCGCGAAACTTGTCGCTTCCTTCACCTGCAGGGCTCCCTGGAGGCGGTGGAGCATGGCGAGCTCGTTAGTCCAACGAAAATGAAGAGATCCGAAGGTTTTTTGGTGGGGGATGATCGGTTCTCACCGGAGAGAAGAACGGCCGATCGGGGGGGGGGGGAGGGAACAGGGCGATTGTTGGCGTTTAAATAGGCGAAGGAGGGCGGCGGTCTGTTGGGATCAAGTTGGAGGCGTCCGGGACCGGAAATCGGGCTGGGGGCACGGGTTTCCGGAGGTCAGTTGCGATCGGGCACGGGGGAAGAGTCCGGGTCGGTTGGCACGCGGGAGGAAGGAGATGACACGCGGGCCCTGCGTGTCAGTGAGAGGAAGAGAGGGGGCGTGCGGTCTTGGGCTGGCGTGGGGGATTGGGCCGGCTGGCGGGTTTCGGCCAACTGGCCGGTTGGGGTTTTTCTTTTTCATTTTCTTTGTCCTTTTCTTTTCTATTTTGATTTGAATTTGAATTCCAGTTTGAATTTGAATTTCTGCACCACATGCAATATGTCCAAAAATTTTTAAATTCCCCTCTTTAGCAGGTTTTGGGGTGTTACAGCTCTACCCCCTTAAAAGAAATCTCGTCCTCGAGATTGGTGGTTCTAGGAAAACAATTCCGGAAACGGTGCCTGAAGCTCGTCTTCTCGCTCCCATGTGGCTTCCTCTTCCGAGTGATGCTTCCACTGCACCTTGCACATCCGGATTCTTTTATTTCTTGTGAGGCATTCCATTGTCTCCAAAATCTTGACCGGTTGCTCGGCATAAGACAGATCCTCTCCTACGTCAACTTCATTCATGGGTAACATCTCTTCAGGCGTCCTCAGACATTTCTTGAGCAGTGACACATGGAATACATCGTGCACATCCGATAGGCGAGCCGGTAGTTCGAGTTGATATGCCACTTCGCCTTTCCTCTCCAGAATCTCAAAGGGTCCGATGTATCGAGGTGATAACTTCCCTTTCACCTTGAACCGACGAAGTCCTCGGATAAGGGACACCTTGAGATAAACATAGTCCCCCACGTTGAAAACGAGCTCTCTTCTCCGTACATCGGCATAGCTCTTTTGTCGTGTTTGTGCTATCCTCAAGTTGTTGCGGATTTCCCTCACTTTCGCCTCGCCTTCTTGTAGTACCTCGGGCCCAAACACTTTACTTTCCCCTGTTTGGTTCCAAAATAGTGGAGTTCTGCACTTCCTTCCATACAAAGCCTCAAATGGTGACATCTTCATACTAGCCTGATAGTTGTTGTTATAGGAGAACTCCGCATATGGTAAGTTCTTATCCCAACTCCTATTGTTCTTGAGCGCACACGCTCTCAGCATATCCTCAAGCATCTGATTGGTTCTTTCCATCTGCCCGTCAGCCTGGGGGTGATAGGCAGAACTAAAATTTAGATGGGTTCCCATGGTTTCATGTAACTTCTGCCAGAACCTTGAGGTGAACTCTGTCCCTCGATCTGACACTATCTTCTTTGGCACTCCATGGAAACACACGATCCTTGACATGTACAATTCTGCCAATTTGGATCCGCTGTAGCTTTCTTTCATGGGGATGAAATGAGCTTACCTTGGTTAGCCTGTCGATGATGACCCATATCGAATCATATCCCGATTGGGTCCTGGGTAGTCCCACTATGAAGTCCATACCTATTTCTTCCCATTTCCATTCAGGCACTTTGAGTGGTTGCAATAATCCCGCGGGTCGTTGATGTTCTGCTTTCACCAACTGACATGTGTCACATAGGGCAACATGTTCCGCGACATCTCGCTTCATGCCATACCACCAATACCTGCTCTTGAGGTCATGATACATCTTCATACTCCCAGAATGTATGGAATAGTCGTAATCATGAGCCTCCTTCAAAATCAATTCACGGGTCTCCTTCACTTCAGGCACACAGATTCTTTTCCCGTTGTAAGGATCGAAACGCCCAAGAGGGGGGGTGAATTGGGCTTTTTCAAATTTTAGAGCAATTTAAAACTTAATGGTTGAAGCCCAATTCCCTATGCGAACTAACTACGCAAGCAAGAGTGTTAAGTGCGGAATAGTAAATGCGTAATAGTAAGGGGGTGAGGAGAGAAATGCAAACTCCCGCGGAGACTCGAAGACACGGCGATTTTTCCCGTGGTTCGGTAAGATCACAAAAAATCTACCTACGTCCACGTTGTGGCACCCACCAAAGGGTATAGCCACTCCCAAGTCACCAAGACAAGGGAATCCACTATCTTTCTCCGTTCGCCTTCTCCGGCAAGGTGGAGCTCAAGCCTTGTACAATGGTGATCCTCCAGGCTTCCACAAACGTCTTGGTAAGCTCCGGAGCGATCTCTTCTTCCTCCAACTTTTACAAGGTGAGAGAAGTCACCAAGACACTCTCTCTCACTAGCCTAGAGATTCCAATCACCAAGAATGGACGCACACAAGCTTCTCTCTAGCTAGATATATCCTATAGTTGGAGTACAAGAGGTTTTGAGGTGTGGAAGTGGTAGCTCTTGGTCTTGAATGCTTGAGGATGTGTAGTGAGGCTCTGGTGATCAAGACTTGTCGAAATGGCCGGTTGGAGGGGTATTTATAGCCAGCCCACACGAGATAGCCGTTGGAAAAGTGGGCAGACTTTTTCAGTGAACATCGGATCCTCCGATGCACCCCTTTATATGAGCATCGGTCGAATTCCAAATTAGCTGATGTCATGTGTCAGATGTGACCGTTGGATATAACCGTTGGATCTTTTAATCGACCGATGTTACTTCAATTCATCATCGGATGATCTGGTGAGTTGATCTTCAGAATTGGTTCAGAAATAATGTCTCGGTTGAAATTGACCGATGTACACTTACTTCATCATCGGATGATCCGGTGTGTACTTCTTCAGAATAACTCAGATATCATCCTTCGGGTGAAATCAACCGATGTGCCACTTCCTTCACATCGGATGATCCGGTGTGTACTGGACTCTGAGGTCTTCTCCTTCTGCCAACTCAAACTTGACCGATGTAGTCATTTTGCAAGACATCGGATGATCCGGTGAGTGCAACTTGTTTGCTTCGAGTTGTTGTGAGTTGATCTTTTGGAATCTTCTTGAGTGACCTCTTTGACACTTGTTTGTAATGATATTATGATGAAGTGTAAGCTTCTTGTGTTGCCAATTTTGATAGAGTCGTTGTATGAGTTCTTTATTTAGTTTTCATGAGTATCGAATAACCCCTTAGAATAGATCGTTGAGGGGTCTCCATTTGTATCCAATGAGCAGTAGATGGTGTGAATAAATAGTTCATTAACGTTTGATATGATATACGTGAAACCTCGCATCCACAAATTCATTAGTAATAACGAACGGTTGTCATTAATCACCGAAACCATACCTCACGGGGGCCTAGATGCTTTCAATCTCCCCCTTTTTGGTGATTGATGACAACACAACGAGTAGAGCGTGGAATTAATGGAATTAAAACGCAATGCTCAAAAAGGAATATAACACGTACAAATTGCAACACAAGTGGCTCGAAGGCTCAAATAATAAACAATAAAGCGTAAAAGCACAAAGTAGTACCCAGAGTACAATAATAGCAAATAATAAGATAACAATGAGTAGCAAAGGGATAGACACTCCCCCTAAAACCAAGAACTCCCCCTATAACTGAGCTAACCTCCCCCTGACTCTAACTCTTCTCCCCCTTTGGCATCAAGACACCAAAAAGGGAAGTCGAGTGCCTACGACTCAGGCGCGCTCCTGGCGATGGTGAAGCGGTCGGCGTCGACGGTGCTGTCGCCGGAGCTGCTGGAGGTGGAAGTCGCTGGTGCTGGAGCTGGAGCGGGGGGAGCTGGAGCTGGAGCTGGAGCGGGGGGAGCTGGAGCTGGAGCTGGAGCTGCTGGGGGATCCGCTGAGACGGCTGGCGCTGGTGGAGAAGGTACTGCCGGAGGAGGTGAGGACTGGAACGACGTCGGCGGCAGTACTGGAGCTGGTGCCAGTGGGGGTGCACCTGGAGCCTGACTTAGTCCCAAGTGTTGAGGTGGAAGGGCGACTCCCGTCTGCTGGTAGAGGTTGGTGACCAACCCCAGGATGCCCAACAACATCTGCTGAGTCTGCTGCTGCTGGTCCAGAGTGCGTCGTATCATCTGGTCGACAAGGTTGGTGAACCTGTCGGTGTCCTCTTGCCTCTGACGGGCGATCTCCAGCTGCATCTCCTGCTGCTGCCTCTGAAGCTGCTCCTGTCGAGCTGCCTGCTGCTCCTGCTGCTGAGCCATCCGCTGAAGTAAGACAGTGAGCTCTGACGGCTGAGTCACCTGAGCCTCTGACACTGGAGGAGGTGTAGGTGGTGGAGCTGCTGAGCCTCCTGCCTCTGCGTCGTGCTGCCTCGGTGAAGGAGGAGCAGGAGGGAGGTACTCCTCGACACTGTCGCTGGTGTCGCTGTCTGACCATATGTGCTGTAGGTCTCCTCCCTGAGCCTCTGCCTGTGCCAGCTCTGCGTCCTCCTGAGTCAGCTCTGCCCAGTCCTCCTCTGACAGTCTGGCTCGAACCTCACGCTCGACAGGACGGCCAAGGCGGCGGTCTCCCGGAGTGGGGACTCGGTAGTAGCTGAACCGGGTCACGTGCATCTCCGTCAGCTGAGAGACTCCTGGAGTGTCCTCTGGAACCAACTGGTGGAGGAGGTGACAGATCCAGTGACCGAAGACCAACTGTCGTAGCATCCCAACTCCGTCGGTGATCACGTCCTCCATCTCGCAGATTAGAATATCTACGATGTCGAACTCCATCCCGTTCATCACATAGAACAAGATGGTCTGCTGAAGGCTCGTGAAGCCCTCCAAGTAGCCAGACCTCGGTAGTAGAGTACGCCTGAGGACGTGGTGAACTGTCCGAGCTGCTGGGGTGAGAAGCGCTGGCACCCTCGGCTGGTCAGGAGTGTACGGCTGAGTGAACAGACCTCTGATCTCCTCGAAGGGCGGTGCCACTCCTCCAGTCAGTGGCCTCCTCGGTGGGTCTGCGTCTCCGTAGACTATCTGGTGCAGGCACGTAGTGGAGAGCTCCACACCAAGCAGTCTGCCCAACAGGTCTCGAGATACGTCGTGGATCCGCCCCATGAACATGAAGTGAATCGAGCGACGGCCTTCAGAGACGTAGAGTGTCGCGTAGAACACCCTGACCCACTCCTCGACGTAGGCACTCCTCTGGTGCGAGAGAAGGTCCACAAGTCCTCTGTATCTCTCAAAAAGTGGCCTGATCCCGTGTCCTGCTGCCACTGCAAGCTCATCCCAGTCGATGCTGTTATGATGGAAGAGCTTGTGGCCCCGACGCCTGTAAGTCTCGTACAGGGACGCCTGTGTCAGGGTCCAGAAGCGGGAGTCCACTCGAGCGTCCCTAGGCCGCGGGAACCACTCCTCAAGCAGCGCTGACCATCTGAGCCTCTTCGGTTGCCTCGCCTTCATCTTCCTGTAGTCGGTGAGTCTGACATCTTCGACCACACGGACTGCTGTGTCCATCAGGTGGATGGCCCTTTCGGCCTCTCTGTCCTCGGTGCGGTCAGCCGCAGAGGGACGCCGACTCGCCGTAGGAGTCTGTCCACCCCCACGAGTCCTCGGGGTGCGCCGGCGGATGAGAGGCTGCACCTCAGTCTCCTCCTCGTCGGAGCCCTCGGGAGGCACCGGCTGGATCGCAGGCTGCTCCTGCCTCTGCCGGGACTCGCGGATCCGTAAGGAACCGCGATGGCCGCGCTCACGCTCCTCGGCGGCGCGAGCGGCCAATTCCGCACGACGAGCGTCCTTGGACATTTTGCGCTTCTTCGCGGCGGGCTCCTCAATTGCCTTTCCCTTTCCTTTGCGATCGCGACCCATCTTGATGCAATTGAGAACTAGGGTTAGTGACGGTGAACGACGAAAAACAACGAAGGACGTCGCGAGGCAAGGAGCAAACCTTAGCGACGAACGGCGAAGCACGACGAGACCCTAGCGGAGAGGGTGATGCGAGCCGGCGGCGAGTGGTGGAGGGGAGACGGCGAGAGAGGCGCGGCGGTGCGGTGGAACAGCGGCGGCACGCTCGGGAGAGGCGGCGGTGCGGGCACGGACGGCGCCTAGGCGGCCGAAAGGTGGCGGTGGCGGCCCCTGGGAGGAGGGGGCGGCGGCGCCTGGGAGGCGGCGGCGCGGGAGAGGCAGCGGCGGCTGTGCCTGGAAGGCGGTGGCGGCGGCTGCGCGCGGGAGGCGGCGTGCGGCGACTGGAGGTGGCGTGCGCGGGAGAGGCGGCGGCGGCTGCGCCTTGGAGGCGGCGGCGGCGGCGCGTGAGAGGCGGCGGCTGGGAGGCGGCGCGCGTGGGAGAGCCGGCGACGAGGGCGTCGGGCGGCGGCGGAGGTCGAGAAAGAAGAAAACGGGCGGCCGAACTGCTTTTTAAACTGTACGGGCAAACCCTAGTCGCGCACAGAACACCGGATGGACCGATGATCATCGGAGGATGCATCGGTCGAGTTCAACAGAGAGTTGTTCCAAAAACTCTCTTTGAACACCGGATGAGCCGACGTTGAGGTGTCGATCATCGGTCGATTTCTGCAGGGCACCAGAAAGCTGAACACCAGATGCTCCGATGTCTTCTGAAATGAACTCATCGGTTGATTTGTGACATCTGACTTGATCTGAGCACCAATTGATCCGATGATCTGCTGGCCCTAGCATCGGATAATCCGATGACTACAGAAAACCTAAGACTGCCCATATGTGTCCTTGGACTTAAACACACAAAGATAAGGATGGGTCCTAAGACTTTTTGGGCAACTCCTAACCTCTAATAGAAGGCTTCAAATATAGTGCCACATATTGGCTAAGCCCTTAAGCAAAGAGAACACACAAGGTTAGGAGGGAAACCACGAAAATGTAAGGCCCATGCTTTGTGAGCTAGAGTATGGAAAACTTCTATCTCTTTAAAGCATGTACCTTTAGAATTTTGCTCTATCC
The DNA here is from genome assembly GCA_030760725.1 of Neostapfia colusana. Taxonomy (NCBI): domain Eukaryota; kingdom Viridiplantae; phylum Streptophyta; class Magnoliopsida; order Poales; family Poaceae; genus Neostapfia; species Neostapfia colusana. The sequence goes on from JASWHV010000016.1 coordinate 38,724,288, forward strand.
ACATCATATGAGTTGAGATATTGCATTTTGAACAAATTTCCTTCTCATGATGTGGGTTCCCCTTTGTGACAATCTACCGTATGCAATGCCAAACAAAATAATGCAAGATATTAAATGAGTGCAAGTCTATATGGCAGGAATCATGCAAGGCGTAATGTAAATCTATCTTGCCAAGTTTAAACCTGCCAAAGGCTTGCTCAGGGAAAACTATTTCTAGCTTGCCCCTATCCTTTGGGAGTTAGACAAGACCTATTTGATATGCAACCTTACATGAACATGGCAACTTACATGACGTTAGATGCATCTAGCACATTTAATTCACTTCTAAGTCTAGAAAAAGTTTTCTCATCAAGTGGTTTAGTGAAGATATCCGCCAATTGTTCTTCAGACCTAACACCTTGCAAAGAGATGTCTCCTTTAGCCTCATGGTCCCGCAAGAAGTGATGGCGAATATCTATGTGCTTAGTGCGGGAGTGTTGAACGGGGTTTCTAGCTATCTTAACCGCACTTTCATTGTCACAAAGGAGAGGCACACAATCCAATTTAATTCCAAAGTCCAAAAGGGTTTGCTTCATATATAGAATTTGGGCACAACATGCACCGGCCGCTATATACTCTGCCTCCGCGGTTGACAAAGCCACGGAGTTTTGCTTTTTGCTCGACCAAGATACTAGGGAACGCCCAAGTAAGTGGCACCCACCGGAGGTACTCTTGCGATCCACACGACATTCGGCAAAGTCCGAATCCGAGTAACCCAAGAGATGGAAACTAGCGTTCTTGGGGTACCACAAACCTACACTTGGGGTATGCTTGAGATACCTAAGTATCCTAAAGACCGCCTTACGATGCGATTCTTTAGGTGCCGCTTGAAAGCGAGCACACAAGCACACACTAAACATGATATCGGGCCTAGATGCGGTAAGATATAACAATGAACCAATCATGGAACGGTAATGAGATTGATCAATAGGTTTACCGTCCATGTCCGCGTCGAGATGACAATTTGTCGCCATTGGAGTACTTCTTGAGCTACAATCTTCCATTTAAAACTTCTTCAAGAGGTCTTTGGTGTACTTTTCTTGGTAGATGAAAGTCCCCTCTTGAAGTTGCTTGATTTGAAATCCTAGGAAGAAATTGAGTTCTCCAATCATTGACATCTCGAACTCCCTAGACATCATGGTGCCAAACTCAAGGCTAAGAGATTTGTTAGTTGAGCCAAAAATAATGTCATCAACGTAAATTTGACAAAGAAATAAATCCCCGTTGATGTCCTTGGTGAAAAGTGTGGTATCCACCCTCCCAATCTTGAATCCTTGCATGACTAGGAAATCCCTTAGACGTTCATACCATGCCCTAGGTGCTTGCTTGAGCCCGTAGAGCGCCTTGTGTAACCTATACACAAGGTTAGGATTCCTCGGATCTTCAAACCCGGGAGGTTGCTCAACAAAAACAAGTTCGTTAATATAACCATTGAGGAAGGCACTTTTCACATCCATTTGATAAAGCATAATATTGTGATGTGAAGCAAAAGCAAGGAGTATGCGAATAGCTTCTAACCGTGCGACCGGGGCGAATGTCTCTCCAAAATCTAGTCCTTCAACTTGTGAAAAACCCTTGGCCACAAGCCTTGCCTTGTTGCGGACCACCACGCCATTCTCGTCTTGCTTGTTGCGGTACACCCACTTCGTTCCGATGACGTTCTTGTTCTTAGGTCGCTCCTCCAATACCCAAACTTCATTGCGGGTGAAGTTGTTGAGTTCTTCTTGCATAGCCATCACCCAATTGGGATCTTGGAGTGCTTCCTCAATATTTGTGGGTTCTACACACGAAACAAAAGAGTAGTGCTCACAAAATGAAGCAACATGGCGAGAACGAGTACTTACTCCCCGTGACGGACTTCCGATGATTTGATCCATCGGATGTGCCTTGGAGATGCGCCCATGCCTCATAAGAGGTTGTGAGGCACTTGGTGGTGGTGAGGCATCTTGCTCGTCTTGTGGTTGGACTTGACCTTGGACTTCTTCTTCTTCTTGGTGTTGTGTGGCATGTGAATCTTGCATTGGCAATGGATCATCTTTCTCTTCTTCTTCATCAATTTGAGGCGCCATGGAGGTGTTGATGTTGGAACTTGAGGCTCCCCCTTGATCATGGCTCTCCTCAACTTCGGGCTTGATGTCTCCTATGGTCATGTTCTTCATAGCTTCTCGTAGAGGCTCATCATCTATATCATCATGACCAAAATTCTCCTCTTGGGAGCCATTAGTCTCATCAAAATCAACATCACAACTTTCTTCAACTAACCCGGAGGTTTGGTTGAATACTCGATATGCTTTTGAGTTTGACGAATAACCAAGAAAGATACCAACATCACACCTTCTTTCAAACTTACCGAGTCTTTTCTTGCGGTAGATGTAGCACTTGCACCCGAAGACTCGGAAGTAGGAGATGTTGGGCTTTCTCCCAATGAGGAGCTCATATGGGGTCTTTTGAAGTAGTCGATGAAGATAGACCCTATTTGCTGCATGGCACGCCGTGTTGATTGCTTCGGCCCAAAACTTCTCCGACGTGCCATAGTCATCAAGCATTGCTCTTGCAAGGGTGATGAGAGTCTTGTTCTTCCTTTCAACGACACCATTTTGTTGGGGGGGTGTATGTGGCCGAAAACTCGTGCTTCACGCCTTCACGATCACACCACTCCCCAATGTTGTAGTTCTTGAACTCGGTGCCGTTATCACTCCGGACCTTGATGATGGGAAGTTGAAATTCCCTTTGAGCTCGTTTAGCGAAGGTCTTGAAGATTTCCGGAGTTTCACCCTTGTCACCTAAAAACAATGTCCAAGCATAGCGAGAGTAGTCATCAACAATAACAAGACAATAGAGGTTACCGCCAAGACTTTGGTATGTGGATGGTCCGAAGAGGTCCATGTGGAGTAGTTCAAGTGGCTTGGAGGTTGACACCATTGTCTTCATCGGATGGTGTGAGGCAACTTGCTTCCCGGCTTGACACGCGCTACAAAGCTTGTTCTTCTCAAATGTGACATCCTTCACGGCGGTCACCATCCCAAGCTTGAACGACTTCTTGAGCTTGCTCATCCCAATGTGAGCAATGCGCCGATGCCATAGCCATCCCAAACTTGTCTTGGTGAAAAGACAAGTGGTCAAGCTAGCATCCTTGTTGGAGAAGTCCACCAAGTAAAGATGTCCATGCTGAAAACCTTTGAATATTAGTTCTTTGCTTAATTCACTCGTCACCACAACACCATTCTTGTCAAATGTGCACGTTAGTCCAAGATCACATAATTGCGCAATAGAAAGTAAATTGAAACTAAGAGACTTAACGTAAAGCTCATTAGAGATAGACAAATCATGAGAAATAGCAATTTTACCCAAACCAATTACCTTCCCCTTTGAGTTATCACCAAAGGTGACTTGTTCATGATTGCCGGGGTTTTCTATGGAGGTTAATATACCATCATTGCCGGTCATTCGTTGAGTGCACCCACTATTGAGTACCCAATGCTTTCCTCCGGCTTTGTAGTTCACCTACACACATGAAGTTAGTTTTTGAGTTTAGGAACCCAAGCCAACTTAGGTCCTTGTATGTGTGATACAAGTGATTTTGGGACCCAAAGTTGCTTGGGGAGCTTCCCCTTCATGCCCTTGATGTCTTTGCCGATGAACCTTGCCTTCACCTTTCCACCTACTTTGCTCAATAGATAGTGATAATCATTGAAAGTAGATTTGTAGTTAGGAGGCAATTTGGGAGAAGGACGGTTGGGAAGAGGACACTCCCTCGTGTAATGTCCGGTGACCTCACAATGTTGGCAATAGGAACCAACTTCCTTGATGAAGCTTGTCCTAAGCTCCGGTGAGGGCACCTTTCCTTTGTTGGGCACCGGGAAGGATCCAAGTCCCCTCTTGTTGAAGCTTTTAGCTTGTTGGTAGAGGATTTCCTTGTGCTTGTCCTCCCCCTTAGAGAGTCTTGCCACACTAGTGCGAAGACTTTCAATTTCGTCCATTAGCTCCTTCTCCCTAGGGCTTGCTTTCAAAGGCAAAGACTTATCCAAAATATTAGTGGCATGTGAATTAGATGATATTTTGCCATCAAGGGTTTCTTTCTTTTTGTTTTTCAATTTAAGTTCAATTGCTTCATAAGCAAGGTTAAGCACTTCATGTTCTTGAACCAACTCATTGTGCTTTGCCAAGAGTGCTAAGTTAGCTAAGTCAAGCTCATGATACTTAAGCTTGATTTGAGCATTCTCCTCCTCGACTTGCTTGACATTTGATTTGAGCGTGTCATGCTCTTTAAGTATGGTTACATACTTGTCATGCAAATCGAGGTTAGCACTTTCAAGCTTACCACAAGCTAGCTCAAGAGCCTTAACCTTAGCCTTTTCCCTTTTTATAATGGCATGATATTCATTAATCATAGATGCTAATTCATCGGGTGAAAGCTCATCATCATCATCGCTAGAGTCTTCACATACCTTTGAGTTACCTTTCGCCATTAGGCACATAGGAGGTGGACGAAGAGGTGAGTCATCCTTGTTGACGATGGCGAGGCCCACCAAGTTTTCTTCATCTTCACTATCTTCGTCGCTTGACTCTTCATCCGTGATCCACTCATTGGCTTCACACATGAAGACCTTTTGAGGCCCTCTTCTCTTCTTTGGAAAGAGCTTGGTTTTCTTGCCTTTGTCAAATTTCTTCTTTCCAAAAGAGCGCTTGGGCTTGACCTCCTCTTCATCATCACTTTCTTCTATCTTGTGATGCTTGCCATTGTCCTTCCTTTTGTCCGGTCTTGGACAATCATATGATATGTGGCCTAGATCACCACAATTGTAGCACGTCTTGTTTTCATCTTTTCTTGGCAAGAAGGCTTTCTTCTTGGGATCATAAGAGTATCCCTTCTTTGCAATCTTGGAGTTGAGGCGTGAGAATTTCCTCATCATCAAAGCAAGCTCATCATCATCATCTTCGCTTGTTTCTTGCTCTTCTTCACTTGAGCTAGGCTCAACCGCTTTCTTCTTCTTGGGAGTTGTCTTCTTGGTTGAAGCCTTGAGAGCAATGGTTTTTGATGATGACTCCTCCATCATTCCAAGTACGCTCATCTCATGAGAATGGATCTCTCCAATGAGCTCCGAAACTTCAATGTTGTCAAGAGACTCTTTTTGGAGCATTGAATTGATAATGTTGTACTTGGGCTTGGGTAGAAGCATGAGGATCTTGCGATTGATAAGTCCCTTGCCAAGAGAAGCAATGTCAAGTGCGTTAATTTCCTCAATGAGCACATTCAAACGAGAAAACATTTGGTTAACATTCTCATGAGAAAACATCTTAAATTCATCATATTTTGATTTAAGCATGTGATATTTGAGTTCTTTAACACGAGATGAGCCCTCATGTATTTCAATTAGACATGCCCAAATTTCACATGCTTTTTCCTTACTAGCAATCCTAGCAAAGACATCTTGACTAATGCATTCATATATGGCATTTCTAGCCTTAGCATCCCATTTTAGTTGGTCACCAACATAGTCAAGATTTCCAAACCCCGCATGGGTCGCTTCCCACACTTCGGGAGCAATTGCCTCAAGGTAAGCGCGCATGCGTGCTTTCCAATAAGCAAAATTCTTGCCCTCGAAGGTAGGAACCGAACCCCCATTCTTGGCCATTTTCGCTCTCTAGCGGTGAAGCTAGAATGATCCAATGAGCAACCTAGCTCTGATACCAATTGTAAGGATCGAAACGCCCAAGGGGGGGTGAATTGGGCTTTTTCAAATTTTAGAGCAATTTAAAACTTAATGGTTGAAGCCCAATTCCCTATGCGAACTAACTACGCAAGCAAGAGTGTTAAGTCCGGAATAGTAAATGCGTAATAGTAAGGGGGTGAGGAGAGAAATGCAAACTCCCGCGGAGACTCGGAGACACGGCGATTTTTCCCGTGGTTCGGTAAGATCACAAAAAATCTACCTACGTCCATGTTGTGGCACCCACCAAAGCGTATAGCCACTCCCAAGTCACCAAGACAAGGGAATCCACTATCTTTCTCCGTTCGCCTTCTCCGGCAAGGTGGAGCTCAAGCCTTGTACAATGGTGATCCTCCGGGCTTCCACAAACGTCTTGGTAAGCTCCAGAGCGATCTCTTCTTCCTCCAACTTTTACAAGGTGAGAGAAGTCACCAAGACACTCTCTCTCACTAGCCTAGAGATTCCAATCACCAAGAATGGACGCACACAAGCTTCTCTCTAGCTAGATATATCCTATAGTTGGAGTACAAGAGGTTTTGAGGTGTGGAAGTGGTAGCTCTTGGTCTTGAATGCTTGAGGATGTGTAGTGAGGCTCTGGTGATCAAGACTTGTCGAAATGGCCGGTTGGAGGGGTATTTATAGCCAGCCCACACGAGATAGCCGTTGGAAAAGTGGGCAGACTTTTTCAGTGAACATCGGATCCTCCGATGCACCCCTTTATATGAGCATCGGTCGAATTCCAAATTAGCTGATGTCATGTGTCAGATGTGACCGTTGGATATAACCGTTGGATCTTTTAATCGACCGATGTTACTTCAATTCATCATCGGATGATCTGGTGAGTTGATCTTCAGAATTGGTTCAGAAATAATGTCTCGGTTGAAATTGACCGATGTACACTTACTTCATCATCGGATGATCCGGTGTGTACTTCTTCAGAATAACTCAGATATCATCCTTCGGGTGAAATCAACCGATGTGCCACTTCCTTCACATCGGATGATCCGGTGTGTACTGGACTCTGAGGTCTTCTCCTTCTGCCAACTCAAACTTGACCGATGTAGTCATTTTGCAAGACATCGGATGATCCGGTGAGTGCAACTTGTTTGCTTCGAGTTGTTGTGAGTTGATCTTTTGGAATCTTCTTGAGTGACCTCTTTGACACTTGTTTGTAATGATATTATGATGAAGTGTAAGCTTCTTGTGTTGCCAATTTTGATAGAGTCGTTGTATGAGTTCTTTATTTAGTTTTCATGAGTATCGAATAACCCCTTAGAATAGATCGTTGAGGGGTCTCCATTTGTATCCAATGAGCAGTAGATGGTGTGAATAAATAGTTCATTAACGTTTGATATGATATACGTGAAACCTCGCATCCACAAATTCATTAGTAATAACGAACGGTTGTCATTAATCACCGAAACCATACCTCACGGGGGCCTAGATGCTTTCACCCGTGCCACACCGTACCTTGTTCATCCTCTCTGAACCCAGGGGCTTTATTATCCTTGATGAGTTCTCTAATCTCTTGTATCTTCTCGTCATTCTTCGGACCAGTGCGTATGTGTTTTCTCTAATGTGGAGTCCACTTCCATGGCGATGGCCTCACCACTATTCACCCGGCATAGATTGAGTTTTATAACCTCTTCCTTCAATTCTGTAGGCATGTCCTTTAAGCTCAACCTATTGACCTGCACCTTCCGGCTTAAAGCATCTGCCACGACGTTCGCTTTTCCAGGATGATAGTTGATGCCCACATCAAAGTCGTTGATCAGCTCTAACCATCTCCTTTGTTTGGGGTTGAGATCTGGCTCTGTGAAAATGTACTTTAAGCTCTTATGGTCCGTATATATCTTTGTCCTCTTCCCCATCAAGTAATGCCGCCAAATCTTCAACGCGTGTACCACTGCGGCTAGCTCTAGGTCATGCGTAGGATAGTTCTTCTCATGTTTCCTGAGCTGCCAGGACGCATAAGCCACGACATGCCCCTCTTGCATGAGAACACATCCCAACCCGTTTCCAGAGGCATTGCAGTACACTGAAAAGTTCTTCTGCATATCTGGCATAACTAGCACTGGGGCTGTTGTCAATCTTTTCTTCAGTTCTTGAAAACTCGTCTCGCACTGCGGTGTCCATGTCAATGTGATTCCCTTCTCTAACAATTTGGTGAGGGGTCTCAAAATCTTGGAGAAACCCTCAATGCACCGTCGATAATACCCAGCCAATCCTAAGAAGCTTCGAACTTCCCCGACATTTTCAGGGGTCTTCCACTTATGCACATCCTCGATCTTGGTGGGATCTACGGAGATTCCTCCCTCCGAGATTATATGTCCTAATAAGGGAACTCTCTTCATCCAAAACTCACACTTGCTCAACTTGGCATATAGTTGGTGTTCTCTCAGCTTTTGCAACACTAACCTTAGATGTCCCTCATGTTCTTCTTCATCTTTGGAGAAGACGAGAATGTCATCAATGAAAACCACCACAAATTTGTCCAGATATTCCATGAATACCTTGTTCATGAGATACATGAAGTATGCCGGGGCATTAGTTAACCCGAAAGGCATGACGGGGTATTCATACAGCCCGTACCATCTTTTGGAAGCTTTCATACTCGTTGGAGGACATTGCACACTGCATTTCCATAGTAAGTCCTTCCACAAAGTAGTCCTGTTTCTGCTCATCAGTTTCGATGTCCAGTGGTGCATAACGGGATAGTTGGGTGAACTTAGTGAGGTATTCCCTCACAGTCATGTTTCCTTGCTGCAGTCCCAAGAACTCCTTTCTCTTGTTTTTGAGTTCACCCCTTGGTATGTAATGGTTGCGGAAACTGCGCTTGAACTCTTCCCAAGTGATGTTATCGGGGTCATGATGGGCTGCCACGTAAGCGGTCCACCAATCAGCAGCAGGTCCATGCAATTGGTGAGAGGCGAACAGAACCCTCTCATACCCTTGGCATTGTATGATCCTCATCTTCCTCTCTATGGTGTTTAACCAGTCATCAGCCTCCAGAGGATCAGCAGCACTTGCAAACTTTGGGGGTTGAGTTCCCAGAAACTCACTCAACCTGGGTTGGTGGGGTGCAGCTTGTGGAGGTGGAGCTTGGTGCAAGTTGGCCACCACTTGAGTTAAACTCTGGATGAGCTGATTCTGATTTTTAAGCATTTGGTGGATGGGATCAGCTCCTTCACGGCGACCACCCCTGTCGTGTCCTCCAGAAAGATGAGGGTTGCCGGCCTCATCGTTGTTGTTGGCGAGGTTGGCACCACGAACCTTTCCTCTTCCAGCCATCTATCATGATCAACCAAATGTTAACTTATAGCATTACGTTTTAATTTCCCAAATTGCTTGTTAAACTTAAACTTTTGAGGCCTTAATATATTAAACATTTGCTGAGGGTTTCACGTAGATTTTTGGGAGTCATGTCTCACGCGAAAATAATTGCACTCTTAATTCATAGGGGTTCACACATCAAAGCAAAGCAACCTAAAGACGAGGTTGTGGACAAATGCCCATGGCTTCCACAACTCACGTCACACACCAACATTAACACACAAATAACTAAGGTATTGACTCAACTACTCGATAACCTGCTGAACTAAGGGAAAGAACTCTAAACGACTTGTATCACTGAGCTGGCTCTTTGAGGTCTTCCTCATTATTGCGGCTGCCCTCTGATTCCGCTTGGGTGGGGAAGCTGCTGGTGGAGAAGTGCGGCGACGCCTGCTCGCCCGGCGGTCTGGGGAGTCAGGAGTCCATGTGTCATTCACGGTGACACACAGTTCATTCCCATCTCCTCTTTCTCTCGCCCTCATGCTGGCTCGAAGCAACGCCTCAGTCTCCTTCAGGGTGTCACGAACATCCTGAAGCTCCTGCTGACACTCCTGCAGTCGAGTGCTGAGCATAGCAGCATCCTCCAAGCACAGGTCCATGTGCTCATGGGAAGTCCCCTGCTGCACTGGCGGGTACTTGTACTCCACTGTACCACTCTCACGCTGTAGGACATACATGTACTCAGTCCTGTTCAGGTGGCGACGGTTGATGTAACTCTGGCAGGTGATGGCCTCCTAGGTGACATCCTTCTCAGCATCGACCTGTGTTGCCCGACAAGCTGGAGAGCGGTGGATCTTGAGCAGCTGATTTTCATGGATAATCCTCATTTCTGAACTCCATTCTTCCCGCTTCTCACGGATGGTCCGGGTGGAGCTGTAGTGTATGATTAGCTTGCCCGTATTGCCGGCAGCGTGGAGCATATGCCGTAGACGGTGCAACAAGCCTCCTACTGCCAACCCGTAGGTGTGGTACGTCACCGGACGATTCTCCTCTCTTAAGGCAAGGGCAACTACCGGAACTCTCCCTCCGGTGGACTTGCGGGCGGTGCGGATCATGCGAACCATCTAAAACATAAAGCATTTAAAATTAAGTTAGATAAGGGTTAAACAAAAATTGTATTTTGAATAAAAGTTCGGGTAAGATGAATAAAGTGACCCCATTAAATAACACCTTCAACCCACACTTTTGTAAAATAGTTTTTAAGAAAATAGGGTCCTTAAATACGTCCATTTCTACCTAGGTCCACGTTCCTACGGGCAACCTTAGCTCTGATACCACTTCTGTCACACCCGGTTTGTCCCAAAGAACAACCGAGTGAATATCACATGTATGCTAGGATCATTCTCTCATACATGTGATGACAAATAGTGAAGCATCATTTATTACAAGCTAGGTGTCGAATATAAATATGTCTTACATAGCATGCGTCTCGATGGACGATAATAAGTTCATAACAAGCAAATAAAACAGCAGCGGAATATAAATCTTGTGGGCTCCGTCACAGGCATTGCCCGGTGGACTCCGTGAACCTAGAATCCTTCCTGGGGACCAAATTCTTGGTCATTAAACACCACATCATTCTCTTGACCTGAGCAGCAATATAAACCAACAGAAAAGCAAGTTTGAGTACCGTTGGTACTCAGCAAGTGTGGGAAAGTTATGTCATGCATGGCTAGAGCAAGGAGAGGTTGAACTCATGGTTAAAGCACTATGCAATAATTACCTATCACCTTAGCTTATTAAGCACCTACATTACTACACAGATGAAATGGTCCCAATCCCTCAACCCATCATTAATATCAAGTAAGCATAGTCTCATTTCCAATGTTAAGCTTCCCGCTTAACATCCACAACTTCCCAATTCATCAATCTCTAATCATGAATAAGTCCAGGCCGCTCTTGACCGTGAGCATAGCTGTCATGACAGTTTTGACTGCAGAGTTTGCACCACTGTACCCACATGTAGTGATTTCACCCCCCATGCCGGGTGGACTAAAAGAACCTCCATTATGCCAGTGGCCGCGAACCACATTCACACTTCCCAGGTGTGTAGCCAGGAGATCACTACAAAGCCTTTACAAAGGGATTCCCGACGAGCGTGGGCCCACTGAGGTTTCACCCCTAACAGCATACAAGAGGCTCCAACCTCGCTGCAGTGGCCCCCTCTTGAGCCTTGCGGTTCATATGGTAGTCCAGCTGACACCTATTCCCTGCACCATCCAACACACCCATACTACGCCGGGGATACACCTAATTAATTGGCCAAGCTGCCCCATCTCAGCATGTGGTTGGCACGGTAAAGCCAGGTTACATGCTCCATGAACCGGTCCTTAGGATCCAGGCAAGTACTAAACACAAACCCGAGTCTCGTGCACCCAGCACCAACCAAATCATCCAACTTGCCTCAATCCCTACCTCTACATAACTCATAATATCTCATCCAAGAGTAAGGTAAATAAATTGATGACCTCATATCCCACTTATCCCATTCTAAGCATGGCTAAGCATAAGCATATAAATAAATGACATGATAAAATAAATCCCAACCCAAGCTACAAGGAAACGAGGTAATGCAATTCTAGGGAAACATCCTAGCATGGGTTTCATATTTCAATTGACAATGCAAATAATTCTAGCTACACATCCTAGTATAGGATCAAAGTGGTCAAGGACACTTGCCTTCTTCCTGCTGCTCTGGGAATGGAAAATCTTGGTCTTGGAAGGGGAGAACTTGCTCTGGGGCAGGTTCTACTCATGCCAATACACATAGCAAAAGAAAACAACAATCCATAAGACATAGTTCACACTTTCACTTCATACAAACCATACCTATGAAAATCATTCATATTTCTAAGTGTTGTGGTTACTTTACATGTGTTGATTTTTGGCCTACATGCACTTTTAAACATATGTATATGATTTCTAACCTTTTGTATTCAGATTTCTGTTTGCACACTATATATGAATTTCCAATTTGAACAAATTCTTTATATTTAATTAATACACTTCTTAGCTACCAAGTTTGCATGAAAGGTAGTTTCCTACTCCAAATAGGTTTTCAGATCTTCTACAAAATCCTAAATTGAAGCTTTTGGATTTGGAGAACTCATTTATCCTTTTCTAATTATGCATACTTATTTTCCTATATTTTTCAGATTTATTTTCTATGCCTAAAAGTGAACTTTATTATGAAAATAGTAAGACACATCATCTAAACAGAATAGGTTCTGATCTAAAATATTAAATAATATATTTTTGAACTTCTCCTCTGATGTGAACTAATTTAAATTTATTTTATCAGTTTTCGGAATTATTTCCTAGCCTAAAAATGTGTTTCTAGAACTAATAAATATGAACAACAATTAGGCAGATTTCATTTCAGCCTAAAGTCTATTTTTAACTCATTCTAAAGTTTTCCAAGTGCTAGGAGAGTTTAAATTTGAATTTGCACATGTGTTTGCCTTACCCTTTTAAATTTAAATCCTAGTCACATATTCAAATTTCTGAATTTAATATCATCTAGGTTCAAAAAGGTAAATCCACCCTACTGCAGCGTCAAATTTACTATTTCATAAATTTCCAGGGGTCTAACTACACATAATAGAGGGGTTTTCCTAATTTTTATTAAGTCCAGGGCTAAAACTGATTTTTAAATGAATTTACATGAATTTCTGAAAGTCCAGGGGCTAGATCAGAAGTTTCTGGGCTAGCTCGTGTTTTCCGAGATCCCCAGGGGGTAGCGCGTAAGAATCCCAGCCTTTATAACGCGGGGTGACGTGGACCATCCGATTTAAAACAGATGGCTCAGATTAGATCGCCGAACCGGTACGCGTGGGTTTTATTTCTACCGTGCGATTTAAAATAGACGGCGCACAAGAGGCAACGTCGCTCCTGGCCGGAGTTTGCCCGTGCGCGCGGCGGCGGGGGTGCGATCTCGCCGGCGCAGCTTCGGTTCCTTGCCGCTATACGTTAAAACTTGTAGTTTTTCACATGGATCGACTGCGGAGGGGTAGGGGAGCTCACCTAGGGGTTTCTCGGGCTTGGGGAGGTCGGAATTCGGCTCTGCGACGACGATGATTGAAGCCGCTCCTCGGTGCTCGTTGGAGCCGATGCTAGGGCGCGAAACTTGTCGCTTCCTTCACCTGCAGGGCTCCCTGGAGGCGGTGGAGCATGGCGAGCTCGTTAGTCCAACGAAAACGAAGAGATCCAAAGGTTTTTCGGTGGGGGATGATCGGTTCTCACCGGAGAGAAGAACGGCCGATCGGGGGGGGGGGGGGGGGGAACAGGGTGATTGTCGGCATTTAAATAGGTGAAGGAGGGCGGCGGTCTGATGGGATCGAGTTGGAGGCGTCCGGGACCAGAAATCGGGCTGGGGGTGCAGGTTTCCGGAGGTCAATTGCGATCGGGCACGGGGGAAGAGTCCGGGTCGGTTGGCGCGCGGGAGGAAGGAGATGACAAGCGGGCCCCACGTGTCAGTGAGAGGATGAGAGGGGGTGCGCGGTCTTGGACTGGCGTGGGGAATTGGGCTGGCTGGCGGGTTTCGGCCCACTGGCCGGTTGGGGTTTTTCTTTTTTCCTTTTCTTTTCTGTTTTGATTTAAATTTGAATTCCAGTTTGAATTTGAATTTCTGCACCACATGCAATACGTCCAAAATTTTTTAAATTCCCCTCTTTAGCAGGTTTTGGGGTATTACAAGAAGCCATCGGGACATGCTTACCTTGGGAAGGAATGGGACTCAAACGAAGACTCATCCTCCGAGGATGAAGAGAAAGTGGCAACACTTGCCATTGGAAGGAGCAAGCTCTTCCCCAACCTTGAAGACTTCAAGTCTACATGTCTCATGGTTAAGGAGGGAAGAAGAAAGGTTAAATCTAAACCATCCTCCTCTGCTTCTTCACATGATAATTTTGATAGTAGTAGTGAAAACGAATCCATGCTCAAGGATCTAAGTAGGAGCACCTTGAAAAAGATGAGCTTGTTGTCGGAAGAAATCTTTGAGAAGGAGGAACTCATCAACCGTCAAGAAGACATGCTCATCCTTCAAAAGGAGAGATGTCATGAGCTTGAAGAGCTCCTTGAGGTTGAAAGGGAAAGAGCACGGCACTTGAGCGTGAGCTCGCTTTGAGCAAGGAAACATGCTCAAATCTTGAGGACACAACTATTGTGCTCGAGGATGAAATTGTTAACTTGACAAAAGTTAACAAGATCCTTGAAACATAAGTTGAGTCTCTCAAGATCAATGCACTTTCTTCCTCTATGATTCCACCCTCCTCAAAGAAATCTTCCAAAGCAACTCAAACTTGCAAGTGCTCAAACTTAATCCTAAAACTTAAGGATGAACTCAAATTGGCACAAAACAAGCATTCACCGAAAGGTGGGATCTTTGACAAGGAGAAATTAGCATATGCACGAAGTGCATATACCAATGTAAGACCTCCACATGTCAAAGATGGTCTTGGCTGTTCTCGGGAGTGGAAGCAACATGCTAAAACTCCCAAGAATGGGAAGGACTTGATTGTTTTTGTCAAGGAGGGTTCATCCAACAAAGAAAATGGAAAGAACATTGCAAACTCATCTAACATGCCTAAAAATGAACCTCATCCCTTGTTCCATGATTTTGATGCTTCATATGTTTTATTGAGGAACAAATTTGGAAAGACCTATGCTAGGTATGTTGGGCCACTCCGCAAGAGTCCAAAACCTTGCGTGTGGGTACCCAAGTGCCTCTTGACTAACATGAAAGGACCCAACTTGGTTTGGATACCTAAAGGTAAGACATAACTCTATTTTGTAGGCATACTCCTCCGGTGGATCAAAATGGGTGCTCGACAGTGGATGCACAAATCATATGACCGGAGAGAGAAGGATGTTTATAGAGTATGAGTAAAATGAAGATCCAAGTGATGGAATATACTTTGGGGACAATAGCCAAGGGAAAATCCTTGGCGTCGGTGAAATTGCTATTTCTCCCCATCATACTCTTTCCAATATTTTACATGTTGACGCACTTGATTATAACCTTCTATCAATATCCCAACTATGTGATAAAGGTTATAACTGTATTTTCACTAACGAGGGTGTGACTGTCTTAAGAAGAAGCAATGACTCAATCGCCTTTAAGGGCGTGCTCAAGGGAAAGCTTTACCTTGTGGATTTCACCACGGATAAAGCTCAACTTGACACGTGCTTAATGGCAAAGACCAACATGGGATGGCTTTGGCATAGACAGCTAGCCCATGTTGCGATGAGAAATTTGTAAAAACTTCTTAAGGGAGAACACATTGTGAGACCTATGTGTGCTGAATACATTGGCAATTAGGATAAAAGTTAGCATTAACATTCAAAGTTTTGAATATTGCCAAAACATTCTTCTGTGGCAAGGTCCGACAAGTTCTTTGTTAGGTCCGCCAAGTGTTGGCAAGGTCCGACGCAAGGTCCGGAGAGCTTCTGTGAGGTCCGGAGCTTGTTTTTAGGGAGCTCCCGTGAAGTTCAACTCGTAGAACTGCAGCGTCTTGTTTTTGCTTTTAACTCGCAATGTTTCAAACTTGTTTATGGGAAGGTTTGCTTGGTATTAATTTGCTAAGTTTTTGGTGTGTTTTGGTGGTTATGGCTGTTATCATTTGATATGTTTTGCAACATGCTTATGTGACGTGCTCATGTAAGGTGTTGTGGTTTTCGAACTAACGTGAGTCAAGTCGAGGACTTGTGCTCGGAAGAATTGGTTGTTTATTCATGTGCAGGTGTTGCTTGAGTTCAAGACATGGCTGGTGACGGGATCCTTGGACTAGTCTCAGGGAGGAGATGAGGTTCCAACAACCAAGTTCGGGAGGAGCTGTGGTTGAGTTGATCGGGAGGTCGCGCAGCATGTTTGGATCAAGGGCAGTGCATATGAAGGTTGCGTGTACGTCGTTGGAAGGTGTTTGCACGTGTGCAAGGAGTGCACAGATGTGGAAACATTGTTCCAAGGCGTGATGAAGAGAAGTGGACATAAAGAATTGGTCGGAAAGGTCCAACCGGCTGGATTGCGTACTCAGGCTGAGGCTGAGTCAGATATGACTCAAATATGGAAGATTTGAGTTGGTTATGATAGGATTTCGTGCTAGGCACGAAGTTTAGTTGCTTTAGGAATGTTTAGGACGTTCCTAAGGTGTTTGGAAGTCTCACGATTGCTTCTATCTGCGAATAGGAGAGTCCTAAGCAGTTATGGTAAGTTAGGATACGAGTCCAATTAGGAGTAGGAGTCCTAGATTGGATTGTTTAGCCTGAGGGCTGGCTATAAAAGCAAGGGAGGCCAGAGCTCTTGTGTGTAGAGAACTTTGGGCTGTTCCTCTTGTGTTTCTATTGAATAAAGTTCATAGTTTCGTGGAGCTTTTGTGCCTTGTTCGTCCGACTTGTTTTTTGTCAAGTCTTTCTCGCCGAGTTTCTGGACAGACCGATGTTGCTTCGGTGTTTCGTTCATAACTCGAGTTTTACAGATCCGATTGACGTGATTCTTTCTGGGTTGTCTTCACAACTCAATTATATATCATCTTTGAAATTTTCACGAGCTTCGGATCTGTAGTTTTTGAGATACACGAGTTTCTTTGCAGCGTTGTAGATCTGTTTTATATCGTGTAGAACAGATTGATCTTCGTTTAATGTTTTGATCGTATCTCAAGTTTTACTTCGTGTTTTCAAGTGATTCTTGTTGCATTAGATCCGTGACTTGATTCTCTACCTCTCTACTTGATTTGTCACGGTTGAACACGTTTGAAAACACTTGCACACACGGTTTCTTTAACCGATTGATTTTTTGCTGAAGGGTTTTTGTTGTTTCCGCTGCGAAAAGTTTTAATCTACCATTCACCCCCCCTCCGGTAGCTTTTCACGTGCTCTTCGATCCTACAATTGGTATCAGAGCCAAGGTGCTCTAATCTTTATGATTTGCACGTGTTTTGACTAACCATCATGGAGAAGTACTCCGCAAAACCTTGTGTGTTCAATGGCATCGATTTTCAGATTTGGAAGGCGCGGATGGAGGCCTACATACAGGCGCAAGGCTTCGCCATATGGGAAAAGGTCTACCGGAACTTTGATGTACCACCCAACGATCAAGTTACGGCTGCGAACATGAGAGATGTTGACAACAACAACAAGGCTCGTAACTTGATCATCCAAGGATTGACTCAAAGCGACTTCGACCGTGTTGCATACCTCCGATCTGCATATGATGTTTGGAAAGCTCTTTGTGACTACCATGAAGGATCCAATACGATCATGGAGGTAAGGCAAGATATGTTCAAGAAAGAATACATGCGCTTTGAGATGCAACCCGGTGAGTCAATTGATGACCTTTTTGCTCGCTTTAATAAAATTCTCAGCAACTTGCGTAGTGTCAATGTTAACTTTTCAGATGCTGAAAATGCTAGACAATTGTTAGGAGCATTAGATATGTCAATTTGGGAGATGAAAGTTACATCTATTCGTGAATCTACTGTCATGAGTTCTCTTACTTTAGACGTGCTTTATTCTAAATTGAAAACTCATGAAATTGACATCATCTCACGTAAAAACCCCAACAAGTCTATTGCATTTGTTTCGCAACGTGACATGTCTAGTTCTAGTCAATCATCATCTAGTGGTGCACTCTCTTTGCTGTCCTCTCTAACCCTTGAACAGATTGAAGAGTTTCCAGAGGAGGAGCTTGCACTCATCTCTACTCAGTTCTCAAAAGCATTGCAAAATGTGAGAACTAGAAGGAGAGGAAGCTCCGGACCTCAACGATGTTTTGAATGTGGTAAGACAGGACATTTTCGTACGGAGTGCCCTAACCTTTCAGGTCCTACTTCACGTGAAGAAAAGCAAACAAGGCCGAAGAAATCGTTTGCAAAGAATAAGAAGAAGAAAGATTTATCAATGCGCAACATAGTGCATAGTATGATCTGTGCACTTCAAGATTTCGGCTCAAGTGATGTGGACACCGGTAGTGATGAAGATGAAGAAGCTATGGCAAATATGTGCTGCATGGCGAGCAATTCAAGTTCAAGCTCCGAGGAGGCAGAACACAACAGCGACGATGAAGAGGTATGTCCCACTTGAGAAGAAATGTGTGATGCTATTTCTCGTTCCACTGTTATATTAAAGAAAAAGGATAAAAAACTTAGGAACAATGCTGTTAAAATTGAATCACTAGAATCTGAAATTAATTGTTTAAAAACTTTGATTCCTAGTGATGATTCTTGTTCCTCATGTGATTTGATTTATGAACAATTATCCTCTTTAAGAAGTGCACACACATCTACACTTGATAAACTTGAACTTGAAATTGAAAAGAACAAAGAGCTTGCTGCACTTAATGATAAAAATTTGAAAGATGCTTGTTGTTCTACAATTGATTTGCATTGTTCTTCATGTGATGATCTGAATAAGAAACTAAATGATGCTATGAATGAGATTTCTATTTTGAACAATGCTTTACGTGTGCATGAAGTTAAATATTGTTCAAATTGCAAACTAAAAGGAAAAACTTCATGTGAAAACTGCTTTGATCTGTCCAATAAACTTGATGACATGCATAGGACACTAGATCGGTTTTCTAATGCAAATAAGAACCTAAACTTGCTGCTGAATTCTTCCAAGTCTTGTAATAATAAAACTGGTTTAGGTTTTAATTCTCATGCTCATGCTAAGGCACACCCACCTAAAGTTGTAAAGTCATTAGGAAGCGGTTTGATTCAAACAGCTCCTAGACAAAAGAGGTGATTTTCAAATCTGCAGGAGTACTGTCCCATTCGGGTTCTAATAAACGTGTTGCTTGCTCATCTAGACATGATAATAAGGTTATTTTTCATTGTACCTACTGTGGTAGAGATGGTCATGTCATGGATTTTTGTTATAGACTAGCTAAACACGATAAGAAACAAAGAATACTTGCTAGATCACATAACAACCAAGCAAAATCTGCTAGACCGAATGTTCGGAGCTTGCAACCTGCTGTAATGAGTCAAAAACTTGCTCCCGGACCTACTGTTTTTTGTGCTACATATAACACATCTTCTAAGTCAGTAGTTGGGAACAAAATTTTTCGATGTTTGGCTCATAAACCTGCTGTACCATCTCAGCTTTCGCGTGTTATTCCTGCTGGACGTCGTGTGACTCAGTACTGGATTCCTAAAAGTCTTTTAACTAACCCAAGTATTGAGTCATCGACGTATTGTGCTGCTGTGTAGGTTTCACGTTTGAGGAAGGAGAACATTTGGATTGTGGATTCAGGTTGCTCACGCCACATTACCGGTAACAAAGAATTGTTCTCCTCTCTCTCTTTTGTGTCACGTGTAGAAAATGTTACTTTCGCCGATAACTCTTCTACTCCCATAATTGCTAAAGGTTCGGTTAGAGTAAACAATCTCTACACTTTGAAAGATGTGGCACTTGTTAAAAGTTTGAAATACAACTTGCTTTCGGTTTCACAATTGCTAGATGAAAATCTAGAGGTTAGCTTTGCTAAAAATTGCTGCAAGGTTGTAGATTCAAAAGGTGAGCTTTTGTTTAACATGTCTAGGTTTGGAAGAGTTTTTAAAGATGATTTTGATTTGTCAACTTCTAAGCATCGGTGTCTAGTTGCTAATGATACAAAGGATCTATATTTTTGGCATCATAGACTTGGTCACATAGGCTTTGATCATCTCACTCATGTTAGTGCTCTCGATCGCATACGTGGGCTGCCGAAGCTTAAAAAGGACAATGATATTGTGTTCTCTTCTTGTAGACATGCTAAGTTTGTTGCAGGTTCACATGCTCCTCTCACAATGACCATGACAGCTGAACCGGGACAACTTTTACATCTTGACACAGTAGGTCCGGCACGTGTTCAATCCTTCGGAGGTAAATGGTATGTGCTTGTGATTGTTTATGATTATTCCAGATATTCTTGGGTTTATTTTATGACATCTAAAAATGAAGCTTTTAGTCATTTTAGAACTTTATTTCTTAGATTATCTATTGATCACCCAGGATCATTAAAAGCAATTAGAAGTGATAACGGAACTGAATTTAAAAACCAATCCTTTGATCACTTTTGTGCTGAAAATGGAATAGATCATCAATACTCTTCACCCTATGTACCACAACAAAATGGTGTCGTAGAAAGAAAGAACAGGACCTTAGTTGAGATGGCTAGGACTATGCTTGATGAATATCAAACTCCTAGGAAATTTTGGGCTGATGCAATTGCAACCGCTTGTTATGTCTCAAATCGTGTTTTCTTGCGTGCTAAGCTTGGAAAAACCCCATATGAGCTCCGGTTTGGATATAGGCCTAGTGTTACACACTTTAGGGTTTTTGGTTGCAAATGCTTTGTTAAGAAACATGGTAATCTTGATAAATTTGAAGCTAGATCTGTTGATGGCATGTTTCTTGGTTATCCATCTCATACTAGAGGCTACCGTGTGCTTTTACTTGACACTAACAAAATTGTGGAGACTTACGAGGTTTCTTTTGATGAAGCTAGCCCAAGTACTAGCTCCGATATTGCAGGTCCGGATCCATATCCGCAGGGGGAGAGTATTTTTATTGAAGAAGATGAAGAAGTGGTAATGCTCCCCAAAAACTCGGAAGTAAATAACGATCAAGCTGCTGATTTTGCACCACAACCAGCACCAACAGTCACTACTGCTGGTTCGGACCTTCCTCAATCAACAAGCTCTCCTAATCAAATGTACGAACATGAAGAAGAAGGTGCTTGTGAAGTGTCTACTCCCCTCCGAGTACTCAAAAGTCATCCTCCACAACAAATCATTGGAAGCTTGCATGAACGAGTCACTCGGTCCAGGTTTTGCGATCCAAACTCTCATGCTCATTCTGCTTTTGTTGCTTCTTTTGAACCCAAGGACATATCACACGCACTCACTAATGAATCTTGAATTAATGCCATGCAAGAAGAGTTAGAAAATTTTGAAAGAAATAATGTTTGGAAACGTGTACCTCCACCTCAAGGTCACACATTAATTGGAACTAAATGGGTATTTAAAAATAAGCAAAGTGAGGATGGGGTTGTGGTTAGGAATAAAGCTAGGTTGGTTGATCAAGGTTTCACTCAAATTGAAGGTCTAGATTTTGATGAAACATTTGCTCCTGTTGCTAGATTAGAAGCTATAAGAATTTTATTAGCATTTGCTGCATCTAAAGATTTCAAGTTATATCAAATGGAAGTTAAAAGTGCTTTTCTTAATGGCTACATAGAGGAGGAGGTTTATGTTAAGCAGCCACCGGGTTTTGAAAATCCAAATTTTCCTAATCATGTTTACAAACTGTCCAAAGCCTTGTACTGTCTAAAACAAGCCCCTGGAGCATGGTATGATAGGTTAAAAACATTCTTACTTGAAAAGGGGTTTACCATGGGCAAGGTTTATAAAACTCTTTTTGTACTTAAGCATGGCAATGACTCATTATTCGTTCAAGTGTATGTGGATGATATTATCTTTGGTTGTGCTTCTCATGATCTCGTGTCCAAGTTTTCAGCTATGATGAGTTCAGAATTTGAGATGAGTATGATGGGAGAACTCACATACTTTTTGGGGCTGCAAATCAAGCAAACAAAAGAAGGAACTTTTGTGCATCAAACTAAGTATACAAAGGACCTTCTTAAGCGTTTCAACATGGACAAATGCAAGCCTCTTCGGACACCAATGGGAACAGCAACAACACTTGAACTTGACGAAGATGGTGACCCGGTCGATAAAAAAGAATACAGAAGTATGATTGGATCACTTTTGTATCTCACGGCGTCAAGACCGGACATACAATTCAGCGTATGTCTTTGTGCACGTTTTCAAGCTTCTCCACGTGCTTCACATCGCCAAGCCATCAAAAGGATTCTCAGGTACCTACATGGAACTGAAGAATTTGGCATTTTTCTTCCTTCTTCCTCAACCGTTTCTTTGAAAGCTTTTTCGGATGCTGATTTTGGGAGTTGTATGATTGATAGGAAAAGTACTTCGGGTGCTTGTCATTTTCTTTGTAATTCACTTGTTGCTTGGTCCTCTAGAAAACAAAGTTCAGTTGCAAAATCCACGGCCGAATCTGAATATGTAGCTGCGGCTAGCGCTTGCTCACAAATTCTTTGGATTGTTCAAACACTTAAGGACTATGGGGTTGATTTAGATAGTGTTCCACTGTTTTGTGATAACACTAGTGCAATTTGTATTGCTAAAAACCCCGTGAAACACTCTAGAACTCAGCACATTGACATTAGGTATCACTTTCTTTGTGATAATGTTGAAAAAGGAAACATTGTGCTTCACCATGTCGATACCGAACAACAATTGGCTGATATTTTTACAAAACCTTTGGATTTCACTCGTTTTTGTTTCATTCGTAGTGAAATAGGGGTTATGCATCCTCATGGCTTAAATTGAGTGGGAGTTTTTGAAACTTTGAAAGTCTATGTGTGAATCTGAAACTAAAATAATATGAGCATAGTATTTCATACATATATGACTTTGTGATTCCTTTTACAGGCTGAAAGTTCTTACTACATTACTCATGTTATACATTTTGTAGTTTTTGCCATGACTAGTAATTGGAATAATTACTTACACTAAATCTGGTCATGATCAAACTTTCTTGCTGTTTTGAACTTGTTGCGTGCTCACAAGTGCTTTTAATCATAAAAAATTAATCAAGTGATCAGCTCACATGTTGAGTTTTCAAATAAAAATTTGAGAAAAGATCAAGAGAATATGCATGCATCACACTTCTTCTTTTGAGATTGCTTATCATTGCACTAAGATATGAACTTGGAAGGAATTGTGTATAACTAAAACCATGTCCTTAAGCTTCTGATTGTCAAATGACATAGGCTTGGCTTGGTTGGTTAGAATAAGGCTGATGCGGCATATAATCTCTTGCAAATATCATATGATCAACTTTATGCCTTAAATGATTATGAATAATAAAAATGCAGCAACAAGTGTCATGTTTTCAGGTTTTGAAATAGTTGAGTAAGGGAGATCATGACTTGCTTAAACTGAAAAATACATTTGATCTCTAGCATGGCTTACACTACTTTATGTATCTCATTGATGTGATAGTGTAAGTAACCTGATAGTATGACTTGAATGAGCTTTGTTTTGTATGTATATGTTATAATATGCTCATAACATTTAAAAATTTCTCTTTTGAACCTTGCTGAATACATTGTCAAAGGGGGAGAAATATGTATAAGGAGATATTTTTTTACACTTTGCATATGTTATACACTTTCTTCCTTCTCTGATTTTAAAAAATGGGGAGAAATTAATAAAGGGGGAGAAATGAGTTTTAAAAGCTTTTCAAAACTTTTCATAAGCCAATGTTCGGATTTTAATTGGTGTTGCCAATGCATTCATCAAGGGGGAGATTGTGAGACCTATATGTGCTGAATACATTGGCAATTAGGATAAAAGTTAGCATTAACATTCAAAGTTTTGAATATTGCCAAAACATTCTTCTGTGGCAAGGTCCGACAAGTTCTTTGTTAGGTCCGCCAAGTGTTGGCAAGGTCCGACGCAAGGTCCGGAGAGCTCCTGCAAGGTCCGGAGAGCTTCTGTGAGGTCCGGAGCTTGTTTTAGGGAGCTCCCGTGAAGTTCAACTCGTAGAACTGCAGCGTCTTGTTTTTGCTTTTAACTCGCAATGTTTCAAACTTGCTTTATGGGAAGGTTTGCTTGGTATTAATTTGCTAAGTTTTTGGTGTGTTTTGGTGGTTATGGCTGTTATCATTTGATATGGTTTGCAACATGCTTATGTGACGTGCTCATGTAAGGTGTTGTGGTTTTCGAACTAACGTGAGTCAAGTCGAGGACTTGTGCTCGGAAGAATTGGTTGTTTATTCATGTGCAGGTGTTGCTTGAGTTCAATACATGGCTGGTGACGGGGTCCTTAGACTAGTCTCAGGGAGGAGATGAGGTTCCAACAACCAAGTTCGGGAGGAGCTGTGATTGAGTTGATAGGGAGGTCGCGCAGCATGTTTGGATCAAGGGGAGTGCATATGAAGGTTGTGTGTACGTCACTGGAAGGTGTTTACACGTGTGCAAGGAGTGCATGGACGTGGCAACATTATTCCAAGGCGTGATGAAGAGAAGTGGACGTAAAGAATTGGTCGGAAAGGTCCAACCGGCTGGATTGCGTACTCAGGCTGAGGCTGAGTCGGATATGGCTCAAATATGGAAGATTTGAGTTGGTTATGATAGGATTTCATGCTAGGCACGAAGTTGAGTTGTTTTAGGAATGTTTAGGACGTTCCTAAGGTGTTTGGAAGTCACACGATTGCTTCTATCTGCGAATAGGAGAGTCCTGAGCAGTTATGGTAAGTTAGGATACGAGTCCAATTAGGAGTAGGAGTCCTAGATTGGATTGTTTAGCCTGAGGGCTGGCTATAAAAGCAAGGGAGGCCAGAGCTCTCGTGTGTAGAGAACTTTGGGCTGTTCCTCTTATGTTTCTATTGAATAAAGTTCATAGTTTCGAGGAGCTTTTGTGCCTTGTTCGTCCGACTTGTTTTTCGTCAAGTCTTTCTTGCCGAGTTTCTGGACAGACTGACATTGCTTCGGTGTTTCGTTCATAACTCGAGTTTTACAGATCCGATTGACGTGATTCTTTTTGGGTTGTCTTCACAACTCAATTATCTATCATCTGTGAAATTTTCACGAGCTTCGGATCTATAGTTTTTGATATACACGAGTTTCTTTGCAGCGTTGCAGATCTGTTTTATATCGGGTAGAACAGATTGATCTTCGTTTAATGTTTTGATCGTATCTCAAGTTTTACTTCGTGTTTTCAAGTGATTATTGTGGAATTAGATCCGTGACTTGATTCTATACCTCTCTACTTGATTTTTCACGGTTGAACACGTTTGAAAACACTTGCACACACGGTTTCTTTAACCGATTGATTTTTTGCTGAGGGGTTTTTGTTGTTTCCGCTGCGAAAAGTTTTAATCTACCATTCACCCCCCTCTGGTAGCTTTTCACGTGCTCCTCGATCCTACACACATTCGAGGCTTGAAAAATGTTGTTTTTGATAAGGACATACCATGTAGTGCTTGTCAAGCCGGAAAGCAAGTTGGAGCTCAACATCCATCCAAAAATGTTATGACGACTACAAGACCTTTGGAGCTACTTCATATGGACCACTTCGGTCCAATCGCCTACATAAGCATCGGCGGTAACAAATATGGTCTTGTAGTTGTAGATGATTATTCTCGCTTCACTTGGGTGTTCTTTTTGCACGACAAAGGCGTGTGCTCAAGAAATTCTTGAGGAGAGCTCAAAACGAGTTCTCCTTAAGAATCAAGAACATAAGGAGCGATGATGGCACCGAGTTCAAGAACACTCAAGTGGAAGAATACTTGGATGAAGAAGGCATCAAGCATGAGTGTTCAGCCCCCTACTCCCCTCAACAAAATGAGGTAGCTGAAAGGAAGAATACGACTCTTATTGAGAAGGCAAGAACTATGCTTGATGAGTACAAGACGTCGGACCGGTTTTGGGCGGAAGCGGTTAACACCGCTTGCCATGCCATAAACCGGTTGTACCTTCATCAACTTTTGAAGAAGACGTCTTACAAACTTATAACTGGTAACAAACCCAACATCTCTTATTTTCGTGTCTTTGGGAGAAAGTGTTATATTCTCAACAAGAAGCATAGGACTTCGAAGTTTGCTTCAAAGTCCGATGAAGGTTTCATGTTTGGTTATGACTCAAACACCTACGCCTATCGTGTTTTCAACAAATCTTCTGGAATTTTTTAAATAGCAAGAGGCGTAGTGTTTCATGAGACTAATGGCTCCCAAGTGGAGCAAGTTGATCAAAGTGTGCTAGATAGAGAAGAGGCTCTACAAGATCCCGTAGAGGTAGTCAAATTGGATCAGTGATCGATTTCTAGGTTTCGTTGTAAACCTAATTGGTTACTTCCAATTACGCAAATCAATAGTTCGAACCGCACTCAAAGAGTACAACCACCTCATCCAAGAGTGCACCAAAGTATTCAACGGTATCATCCCGTCGACAACATACTAGGAGACATCTCCAAAGGGGTAACCACTCGCTCTCGAAAGGCTAACTTTTGTGAACATTACTCTTTTGTTTCCTCTTTGGAGCCTCGCAAGGTAGAAGAAGCACTACAAGATCCGGATTGGGTGGTGGCCAGGCAAGAGGAACTCAACAATTTTGAAAGAAATCAAGTATGGGAACTCGTGAAGCGACCCAACGCAAATGTTGTGGGAACCAAGCGGGTATTTTGCAAAAAGCAAGACGAGTATGGGGTTGTAACAAGAAACAAGGCAAGACTTGTTGCAAAGGGATATGCACAAGTTGAAGGTTTGGATTACGATGAAACTTTTGCTCCCGTAGCTAGGATTGAATCAATTCGTATCTTGCTTGTCTTTGCTACTCACCATGATTTCAAGCTATACCAAATGGATGTGAAACGTGCTTTCCTCAACGGTTCGATCAAGGAGGAAGTGTACGTGGAGCAACCATCCGGATTTGAGTACGATAAGTATCCTAACCATGTCTTTAAACTTCATAAAGCCCTTTATGGCCTCAAACAAGCACCTAGAGCTTGGTATGAGTGTCTTAGAGACTTTCTCACTAAAAATGGTTTTAGGATAGGGAAGGCCGACTATGCACTCTTCACTAAGCATTTTAACGATGATTTATTTGTGTGCCAAATATATGTCGATGACATTATATTTGGTTCTACTAACAAAGCTTTTTGTGATGAGTTTTCAAAGATAATGACCGAAAGGTTCGAGATGTCAATGATGGGGGAATCAAATTTGTTACTAGGATTCCAAGTCAAATAACTCAAGGAAGGAACGTTCATAAGTCAAACCAAGTATATTCAAGACATACTCAAGAGGTTCGACATGGACAAAGCCAAACCCATCAAGACTCCAATGGGAACCAACGGACACCTTGACCTCAATAAAGATGGTTCAAGTGTGGGCCAAAAGGTATTTCATTCCATGATAGGTTCCTTGCTTTATCTTTGTGCATCTAGGCCCGACATAATACTTAGTGTGTGTATGTGTGCATGGTTCCAATCCACTCCTAAGGAGTGTCACTTGACAGCCGTTAAGAGGATTCTTAGATATTTGGTTCATACTCCTAACCTAGGACTTTAGTATCCCAAGGATCCAAGTTCAATCTCATTGGATACTCCGATGCTGATTATGGGGGTTGTAAGGTAGATAGGAAGAGCACGTCCGGGACTTGCCAATTCCTTGGTAGGTCCTTGGTTTCGTGGTCTTCAAAGAAACAAAACTCCATTGCCTTATCCACAGCCGAAGCGGAGAACGTCGCAACCGGGAGTTGTTATGCACAACTCCTATGGATGCAACAAACTCTTAGGGACTATGGTTACACTTTGAATCATATTCCACTCCTATGTGACAATGAGAGTGCCATCAAGATTGCTCACAATCCCGTGGAGCATTCTAGAACCAAACACATTGATATCCATCACCACTTCTTGCGAGATCACTCTATCAAGGGAGATATCATTATCTCTCATGTTAGGAGTGAGAAGCAATTGGTGGATATCTTCACAAAACCCCTTGATGAGAAACGTTTTTGTGACCTAATGAGTGAACTAAATATCCTAGATTTTTGAAACGTTGCTTGAGCCGTGCACATCTGTTTGTTACATGTATATAAACTTCAAAAATCGCATGCTTTCAAAATTCTACCCTAATCTATCTTACTCTATGAAAACTATGTTCAAAAGGATTCTTTGTCAAATATGGTCATCGTTTGTTTGATGTATGCTTACTTACCATGTTTGTCAAAGATATTTGCAAAAACTTATCCAAAAAGGATCATATTCTTGAGCTAAAATTCAAATTATATGAAATTTCAGCTTATAGCCGGACTAGTCCGCCCCATGGGCCGGACAAGTTCGGATTGTCTAGGTCGCACTTCTTAGCGGACAAGTCCAAACCGGACTAGTCCGACTGAGAGGCCGGAAAAGTCCGGCACCGGAGAAGTCTGGCTCTGGTCCGTCGACCGGACTTGTCCATGCATCAGGCTGGACTAGTCCGGCCCCTGGGGACTTAACCTCCCAAGGGCGGCCAGACCACCCCTCTCTCTTCACTCTCAACTCTCAACTCTCTCTCTAACAGGAACCGCACCCATTGGCGATTTTCGCTTTTCTCCACCAAAAACCTCCTCCAATCCACAGATTGAAGTCCTAAGTAGTCCGGGAATCCGTCCCCGTGCCTCGTTGCTTGAGTTTCGCCTCCGATTTCATTGCATTTGGAGATTTGAAGAGGTATTCTTGACCTACCCAAAATTCTCTCCTTTTCTTCATTCTTAGGTCTTTTGCTAGAAACCTCTTCACAAATGTTGTTCCTCATGTCATTGTGATCGTAGCCTAGGAGTATTGCGACTTGATTCGAAGTCTTTGCGAAAAATTGTTAGGGTTAGGGTTCTTCCTGTGTAACCCGGACTAGTCCGGTTTCTAGGCGGACAAGTCCGTTCTCGAGCGGACTAGTCCGGCCTCTTAACGGACAAGTCCGGTCTACATAGGACAAACCCCAACTTTGGCCATTTTTAGTAAATTCTTTCGCAATATTCCACTTCCTTGACCTCCTATCTCTTATCTCTCAGGTGATATGTCGGACTCCAACCATGACTCCCCTCTTGCGAATCCCGCGACCGAGGTGGTTTGACAAGCCCTCCATCGGCGCATTGCCAAAGAGAGGGCGGCAAAGGAAGCTCAAGCGGCTAAGGATGCTATCATCCGAGAGGCAAGGACAAAGAAGAGACATGATCTCGAAGAGTAGGCACAGATTGCCAAATCCGTTGAAGAAACCTTGGCGGATCAACGGAAGAAGAAAAGGGCCGAACATGAAGCCCATAACTCCCAGGCTGCTAGTGTCGTAGAGCCCAAGAGGAAGAAGTTGGTCACTCTGGGAGAGAAAGAGCGGGACAAAGAGAAGGAGAAAGAACCCGAGGGTAGGGTTCTCCGTGACCCGAAGAAAGGCAAGGCTCCACTTCCGAGGAGCCCAAGAAGAAAAAGGCAACTGCCAAGGCACCGACAAAGAGGGCAGGAGGCATTGTAATCAGGGAGAAGGGGCAACCGAAGCCCATCGGCCCCCTGAAGATGGCTTCCCCTGCTAGAGATCCAAACCGGCAGCCCAACAATGCAGCATATGTGTTCAAAGGAAAGAGTGCTGAGAAAGCGAGAAGGCTGAGAATGGACAAAGTCTATGATTATGAGAAGCACAACAGCGGACCCTAGGTTTTGGTGTGACTTTCATTGCGGCTACTACCGCCTAGTATACTTGAAGATGAAGACTCTAGTCGCTCAAGCTCAATGGGTGGATTGGGCTTACATGGCCAAAAGGAAGCATAAAGCTTTTGATGTCGTGATTGAGGCCGCAGAGCGCTATGGGATCAAGGAAATAATGAGTTTCAAGTATGATTGGAACATCAAAGTAATTGTGCAGTTTTACACCACCTTGTACTTCTCCACCTACATGACCGGAAGATCACTTGGATGACTCATGGAGAGCAGTACTAAGCCACATATGATGAGTTTGCTCGGATACTTGGCCTTGAGGAGCACCTGGACCATGAGATCATCATTTCCAACCTCAAGGCAGTGGATAGGGATCAGCTCGACTATATGTATCCTAGTCATGTTCCCTATGAGGCTGGGCTTGCTAGGAACATAAAGCCATTTTATAGCATCCTCAACCAGATTCTGAGGAGAACCATTGCCCCTAAGGATGGAGATGCAGGGGTGATTTAAGGAAACTTAAGGCATCTCCTCCTGTTGATTGATGGTGAAGACATCTGTCGGTACCCTCAATTCCGGGTACCCCCGCGCACAGGGTAAAACTTCCTAAGGACCTCGCCCCCTCTGCAGGGGCGAGGTTTGGAGGCGCCACGTGTCCAGCGGGGCCGGAGCTCCCCTCCCCACGGAGGATAGCTCCGGGCCTGCCACGTGGCCTAGGAGGCCGGACCTCACCCCCTCTGCAGGGGTGAGCTCCGAAGGCGCGACGTGTCCAGCGGGGCCGGAGCTTCCCTCCCCTCGGAGGATAGCTCCGGGCCTGCCACGTGGCCCAGGAGGCCGGACCTCTCCCCCTCCGCAAGGGCGAGCTCCGAAGGCGCCACGTGTCCGGCAGGGCCGAGGCTCTCCTCTCCTCAAAGGATAGCTCCGAGCCTGCCACGTGGCCAAGAAGACCGGACCTCGCCCCCTCCGCAGGGGTGAGCTCCGAAGGCTCCACGTGTCCAGTGGAGCCGGAGCTCCCCCTCTCCTCAAAGGAGCTCTCTGGGTCCGACACGTGGCCAGCAGAGCAGTGCTGCCGCCCAGCGCGGTAGGCAACGGGAGTAAAGGCGCGCCATGCCTTTACCGTACAAAACATTCAAGACCGGCGCCTTCCCGAGACGAAGAGGCGCAACGCACACCTGTCAGAAGGCGCTGTGACCAGTCAAAATTAGGACAGGCGTACAGTGTCTGAAGCTGCAGGCCATTGAAGGCAGCGACAAGACCGGACAAGACCTGCCCTGCCGCCCCTGCCATCGCCAACGACTACACGCTACACTTAGCCTGTGGCATGGGCAGGACGGCAGGACGAGGACTTCGACGCCAGCGCCAAGACATAATAGCTGGTAGGAAATCACCCCGGGGCCACCTGTCGGGTCCCCGGGGCCCACCTTGTAAGCCACCCGAGCCTTGGACTATAAAAGGCTCGGGTAGGCAACGTTACAAGGGGTTGGACATTTGACCCACTCCTCCGTAGGGTTCGAACTCTGTGAACTCGCATCCTAGGCATCACTCACCCTCAAGCTCAGGACTCCAGTTCTGAGCAACAAGCAATACAGCGAGCACCTCTGCTCACCGTGGACGTAGGGTTTTATGCTCCGGCGGCCTGAACCACGTAAAACTCGCCGTGTCAAGCTTCTCCCTCACTCGTCCCTAACGCTGAAGCTCTCCGCAAGAGACTAGCCCCACCGAAAAAGAACCTCCACGGGCTGCCGAGAGCAGGTCCGGGGGAAGTGTCGACCACACACTTCGACATTTGGCGCGCCAGGAAGGGGGCTTTTCTCTTGCGCGACGATCTTCTGCCGGCAAAGATGACGAAGATTCCGTCAACGGCAAGCTCTCCCCGCCCACGTTCACGACGAACGGTGACCAGCGGGGACTACGTCTCGACACGCTCAGCACGGAGTGTGTCGGTGCGAGCTGGAAGCCAGCAGCCGACTCCAGCAACACGAACTCCATCAACCTCATGGTCTACCGCGGCGCAGAGTGCCACTCAAGCAAGCGCGCTAGCTGCCGCAGAAGCGCTCCTGGACAACCTGCCTGCTGAAGACGCCCTCCAGGGGGCCACCCAGCAGTGGATCCGCGACGTCAACGACCTCGACGCTGTTGCCGTCAATCCTCCGCTCTAGATCGCGCGGTACTGGCAGACGCCCTAGCGCCACCGGTCTGTGCATGGGAGCCCAAGACAGGCGCTCCGATGCAACCCCAGTAAGTTCACCATGCTTACTTAGGCGTCCATTTAAATTACGCATTAATTTATATGATCACCCCCCCCCCACGCTCTCGACAGTGTACATCCATTGTACACTCGGTTCCTCTTTCCTCTTCTCATGCATAGTCGATATTTGCCATCATGCCATAGGCGGTAGTGCTTGGGGTACCTGCCAGAGGCCCGGGAGCCTTTTGTACCTCCCCCTGTAAGGGTGTTGTAACGCCAGTTGGTCTCCTCCAGGAAAAGACCTACGCCAGACCGGGGGGTCAGGAGCCTTGCTTTGCCCGGTCTTGCACCCAAAGCATGCGCACTCTGCCCCCTAGCGCTACGGTCTGAGTACTAGGGGGCCGGACGGTTACACCCTGACTGGGGCTGGGGGCCAGACCTCCGGGACCAAGTGCACTGGATTACCCAAGACCCATATTCCGGCCCGGGACAGTAAGCCAAATGAGACTAAGGGACAGGAAAGGGAGGGCCCCTGAGCAGCGTCGGACCTCATCCCCTCAGCAGGAGTGAGCTCCGAAGCTGGACCGTGTGCCCTACACTGGGCTTAGGTCCGATGCCGGACGACACCCCTATCGCAGGGACGATCTCCGAAGCCGGTCGCCACCCCCAGGGGTGAACACCGAAGCCGGACCGTGTGCCCTACACCCGGCTAAGGTCTGATGCCGGACGACACGCCTATCGTAGGTGTGATCTCCGAAGTCGGTCGCCATACCCAGGGGTGAACATCGAAGCCGGACCGTGTGCCCTACACTAGGCTAAGGTCCGATGCCGGACGACACACCTATCGCAGGTGTGATCTCCGAAGCCGGTCGCCACCCCCAGGGGTGAACACCGAAGCCGGACCGTGCGCCCTACACTAGGCTAAGGTCCGATGCCGGACGACACGCCTATCGCAGGTGTGATCTCCGAAGCCGGTCGCCACCCCCGAGGGGTGAACACCGAAGCCGGACCGTGTGCCCTACACTGGGCTAAGGTCCGATGCCGGACGACACCCCTATCACAGGTGTGATCTCCGAAACCGGTCGCCACCCCCACGGGTGAACACCGAAGCCGGACCGTGAGCCCTACACTGGGCTGAGGTCCGATGCCGGACGACACCCTTACCGCAGGGGTGACCTCCGAAGCCGGTCACCACCCCGTCAGCAGGGGTGAACACCGAAGTCGTACCTTGCACCCTACACCGGGCTGAGCTATGAAGACGCACATCACCCCTCCGCAGGGGTGAGCCCTGGTGCCGGACCTCACGCCCTCCGTGGGCCTGAGCTCCGATGACTTCCGGACCTCCGCCCCCACAGCTGGGCCGAGCTCTGATGCCAGCCCTCGCCCTCTTCTCAGAGGGGATCCCTGATGTCGGACCTCACGCCCTCCGTGGGCCTGAGCTCCGATGACTTCCGGACCTCGCCCCCACAGCTGGGCCGAGCTCCGATGCCAGCCCTCGCCCTCTTCTCAGAGGCGAGCCCTGATGCCGGACCTCACGCCGTCCGTGGGCCTGAGCTCCGATGACTTCCGGATCTCCGCCCCCATAGCTGGGCCGAGCTCTGGGGCCAGCCCTCGCCCTCTTTTCAGAGGCGAGCCCTGATGCCGGACCTCACACCCTCCATTGGCCTGATTTCCGATGACTTCCGGACCTCCGCCCCCACAGCTGGGCCGAGCTCCGAGGCCAGCTCTCACCCTCCTTTCAGAGGCGAGCCCTGATGCCGGACCTCACGCCCTCCGTGGGCCTGAGCTCCGATGACTTCCGGACCTCCGCCCCCACAGCTGGGCTGAGCTCCGAGGCCAGCCCTCGCCCTCTTTTCAGATGCGAGCCCTGATGCCGGACCTCACGCCCTCCGTGGGCCTGAGCTTTGATGACTTCTGGACCTCCGCCCCCACAGTTGGGCCGAGCTCCGAGGCCAGCCCTCGCCCTCTTTTTAGAGGCGAGCCCTGATGCCGGACCTCACGCCCTCCATGGGCCTGAGCTCCGATGACTTCCGGACCTCCGCCCCCACAGCTAGGACGAGCTCCGATGCCAGCCCTTGCCTCTTCTTAGAGGCGAGCCCTGATGCCGGACCTCACGCCCTCCGTGGGCCTGAGCTCCGATGACTTCCGGACCTTCGCCCCCACAGCTGGGCCGAGCTCCGAGGCCAGCTCTCGCCCTCTTCTCAGAGGCGAGCCCTGATGCCGGACCTAACGCCCTCCGTGGGCCTGAGCTCCGATGACTTCCGGACCTCCGCTCCCACAGCTGGGCCGAGCTCCGAGGCCAGCTCTCGCCCTCTTCTCAGAGGCGAGCCCTGATGCCGGACCTCACGCCCTCCGTCGGCCTGAGCTCCGATGACTTCCGGACCTCTGCCCCCACAGCTGGGCCGAGCTCCGAGGCCAGCTCTCGCCCTCTTTTCAGAAGCGAGCCCTGATGCCGGACCTCACTCCCTCCATGGGCCTGAGCTCCGATGACTTCCGGACCTCCGCCCCCACAGCTGGGCCGAGCTCCGATGCTAGCCCTAGCCGTCTTCTCAGAGGCGAGCCCTGATGCTGGACTTCACGCCCTCCGTGGGCCTGAGCTCTGATGACTTCCGGACCTACGCCCCCACAGCTGGGCCGAGCTCCGATGCCAGCCCTCACCCGCTTCTCAGAGGCGAGCCCTGATGCCGGACCTCACTCCCTCCGTGGGCCTAAGCTCCGATGACTTCCCGGACCACCCCTCTTCTCAGAGGAGGAGCTCTGGTGCCGGACCTCACACCCTCCGATGGCCTGAGCTCCGATGCCGGCCCTCGCCCTCTCCTCAGAGGCGAGCTCCGAAGCCGGACCTCACCCTCTCCTTAGAGGCAAGCTCTGAAGCTGGACCTCACCCTCTCCTCAGAGGCGAGCTCCGAAGCCGGACCTCCCCCTTTCACAAGGGTTGATCTCCGATGCAAGGCTTCACTTTCTCCTCAGAGGCTGAACTCCGAAGCCATCAAGACCCTGCCAGCACAGGGAGTACTCAAGACAAGAAAGTGCGCGGGTAGGAGAAGGCCCCACCTCGGGCTCGTTACCTCCCCCGAGATGAGCCTGGGGGCCACTGTCGGTACCCTCAATACCGGGTACCCCCGCGCACAGGGTAAAACTTCCTAAGGACCTCGCCCCCTCTGCAGGGGCGAGGTTTGGAGGCGCCACGTGTCCAGCGGGGCCGGAGCTCCCCTCCCCACGGAGGATAGCTCCGGGCCTGCCACGTGGCCCAGGAGGCCGGACCTCACCCGCTCTGCAGGGGCAAGCTACAAAGGCGTGACGTGTCCAGCGGGGCCAGAGCTCCCCTCTCCTCGGAGGATAGCTCCGGGCCTGCCACGTGGCTCAGGAGGCCGGACCTTGCCCCCTCCGCAAGGGCGAGCTCTGAAGGCGCCACGTGTCCGGCAGGGCCGGGGCTCTCCTCTCCTCAAAGGATAGCTCCGAGCCTGCCACGTGGCCCAGAAGACCGGACCTCGCGCCCTCCGCGGGGGTGAGCTATGAATGCTCCACGTGTACAGCGGAGCCGGAGCTCCCCCTCTCCTCAAAGGAGAGCTCCGGGTCCGACACGTGGCCAGCAGAGCAGTGCTGCCGTCCGGCGCGGTAGGCAGCGGGAGTAAAGGCGCGCCATGCCTTTACCGTACAAAGCATTCAAGACCGGCGCCTTCCCGAGACGAAGAGGCGCAGCGCACGCCTGTCAGGAGGCGCTGTGACCAGTCACAGTCAGGACAAGCGTATAGTGTCTGAAACTGCAGGCCATTGAAGGCAGCGACAAGACCGGACAAGACATGCCCTGTTGCCCCTGCCATCGCCAACGACTACACGCTACACTTAGCCTGTGGCATGGGCAGGGCGGCAGGACGAGGACTTCGACGCCAGCGCCAAGACATAATAGCTGGTAGGAAATCACCCCGGGGCCACCTGTCGGGTCCCCGGGGCCCACCTTGTAAGCCACCCGAGCCTTGGACTATAAAAGGCTCGGGTAGGCAACGTTACAAGGGGTTGTACATTTGACCCACTCCCCCGTAGGGTTCGAACTCTGTGAACTCGCATCCTAGGCATCACTCACCCTCAAGCTCAGGACTCCGGTTCTGAGCAACAAGCAATACAGCGAGCACCTCTGCTCACCGTGGACGTAGGGTTTTACGCTCCCGCGGCCTGAACCACGTAAAACTCGCCGTGTCAAGCTTCTCCCTCACTCGTCCCTAACGCTGAAGCTCTCCGCAAGCGACTAGCCCCAGCGAAAAAGAACCTCCGCAGGCTGCCCAGAGCAGGTCCGGGGGAAGTGTCGACCACACACTTCGACAACATCTATGATGACATCTTCAACATCTCTCACACTCCCAACCGCTCATGTGGGTATGAACCATACATTATGTGCTTAATTGATAAGGTGTCAGGGATTGTCTTCGTCAAGGATGTGACTCATCGACCGCTCCGTCCTTAGATGCCCCCGATTGTGCCAGAACCTTCTAGAAGGAAGAATGCTCAACCTCCTTCCAGCTCAGTGGCTCCTTCATCACCTCCTCCTCCGCAGTCAATGAGCGGATTCTTCAAGTGCTTCAACGCGATCTTCGCCTCTTGTCGGCGTGTGGAGGTCCGGACTCAACGCATGGAGAGGCATCAGGAGAAGTACCTCAAGTCTGTGTGCGACAAGCTTGAGGTGCCTATGTCTCCTCCCGAGCAGAGTGATGGAGAGCTCACTCCTTATCCAGAGTTCACTGCTGATGAGCTCGCCCAGTTCACAGAAGATGGAGGCTCTTCCAAGGCCGTGCCTCCATCCACCGCCATCGACGACGAGGAAGATGATACGGAGGCCACAGAGAGTGAGTTTGAAGAAGAAGAAGACGATGAATATGATGAGTAGACTTAGGCGTATCTTCTTCCTTTTTTCCTTTTTGGTGCCTTGATGCCAAAGGGGGAGAGATGGAAGAGGATGTCTGTTTTATCATCTCCTAGTCTTGTATAGATCCTTGGACATGATTATCTATATTTTATGCATTGTGTCTCTTTTATGTAAGACTATGTGTGGATCTTATGCTTATATTTGATCATTGTTGCTCTTTTCTATATCTTATTGTCTTGTCACACTTTTTAAGCACAACACGTAGGCACCCCACTATAACAACCTCAAATTCATTTCCATGCATTACATACATTTTTCATATAGAGAAACACTATAAAAGAAGTAGAAATGGAGAAAGAATCATAAAAATGATGGGGGATGGGAAAAAGATAGCTGAAATGAGCCAATCCCAATTTGTTGAAGTGCACTGCCGACACGTCCCCCGGCTGGCGCCTTCGGAGCTCATCCCTGCGGAAGGAATGAGGTCCGGCCTCGCGGGACACGTGGTGCCTTCGGAGCTCATCCCTGCGAAAGGGGTGAGGTCCGGCTGATAGGCACGTGGCGCCTTCAGAGCTCATCCCTGCGGAAGGGGTGAGGTCTAGCCGATGGACACGTGGCGCCTTTAGAGCTCATCCCTGCGGAAGGGGTGAGGTCCGACCGATGGACACGTGGCACCTTCGGAGCTCATCCCTGGGGAAGAGGTAAGGTCCGGACGCAGGACACGTGTCGCCCTCGGAGCTCGCCTCTAAGGAGAAGGGAGGTCTGGCCGCTGGACACATGTCCCCTCGGAGCTCGCCTCTGAGGAGAAGGGAGGTCCGGCTGCTGGACACGTGTCGCCTTCGGAGCTCATCTCTGAGGAGAAGGGAGGTCCAGCCCCGCGGGACACGTGGCACCCTCAGAGCTTGCCTCTGAGGAGAAGAGAGGCCCGGCCCCTCTGGACATGTGGCGCTCTCGGAGCTCGCCTCTTAGGAGAAGTGAGGTCCGGCCCCTCTCTGGACACGTGGTGCTCTCAGAGCTCGCCCCTGTGGGCGAGGCCCTTAGGGGTTTTCTCCTGTGCATGCGGGTACCTGGTACTGAGGGTACTGACACAATATCCCCAAAAATTTCTAAATTCCCCCATATTGCTGTCGCACCAAATCAATTGGAGATAAATTTTTTGAGATCCAAAGTTGAGTTGGACTCTTATTTGAGCTCCAATTTGAGTAGGACTCCTCTTTTTCCCCATAAATAGAACCCAAAAAAAACCCCCCTGGCCGTAACCCTTTCCCTTTTTCCTCCTCCCAAGTCAGCGACTTAGAGGCCCTAGCCCCCAACTCGCCGAGTTAGACCCCCTCGCCAGAGTTCAGTTGCCGGTAAGCCCCCTCGCTGCTGCCATTGCTAGGAGGAAGGCCCTGCCACCAAAAGGAAGTGAGGTAGGTCTTCGTTACCCATCTTACGATGTCGTCGCTGTTTCTACGCATCCGTTTTCTTCGCTCCCTTCAAACAGAAACTTTTTCGTGTGGACAGATCACGTTTTGATCGGTTTTTGACGGTGAAATTGATCTAGATCTTGAGTCAAGATCATCACCACGTCTACACTTGATCCCTACATGCTTGTTCATCGTAAAACCCCATGAAAACCCATTAAAACATGCAAGAACACATACAAACTGGTTTAATAAAAAAGCACCATAGGATTTGCATCCATCTACTGCATTGCATCTTGAGTAAAGTTTGTGCATGATGATTGATTGCTGTAAGTTTTGTATGTGTGTGGTCGTGAGTAGAAGGACAAGCTCAAGAGGCCATCTATGAAGAACTACAGCACCAATACATCAAGACGCTTGAGCAACAAGAGCCACGGGAGCAAGGCAAGTGCCCCTTGACCATATTGATCCCATGATTTGAAATTGTTTTGTTTGCGAAAACGTGTATGCTTGAGTCAACTTGATGGGACACCCTTTTATAGGAGTTTACTAGTTTTGTTAAACCATCCTTGTCGCCGGGAAAGTTGATGAGTCGGGTATGGTCGTTTTTCCTTTTTGCTTCGCTTAATCTACGGGATATGGGAAGCTGGATTAAAACATGGTTAGCTACTGCACTCATATGAAAAATGATGATGAAAACTTAATGATGATAATGAGCATGGAATCGGGGGAGATCTAGGCAAGCTTGGTTTGCGGATGTTGCTGAATGAGATGGTGGTTTACTTGCCGTAGATCTAAGGACCGGTTCATGCCAGCACATGCCAGGAAAACAGTGCCACCACAAGGCCAAATATGGGTGCGGCTTAGCTGACTAATTAGGTGTGTTGCTAGCTTGTTATGGACCGTGGATGGCACGAGGGATGGGAGTCGAGAGGGACTGCCCTGGGAACTGCATGGCACAAGAGGGGGCACGTGGGTGGGAGAATGGTGATTCGAGCCTGCCGGTGAAACCTCAGTGAGTCCATACATCTAGTAGCCCCTTTGTAAAGGCCATTTTGTGATCTCTTGGCCATACACCGACGGTTGTGTACTGGTATAATGGAGGTTCTGCAGTCGCCCACGGGTGACGGAATTACAAACTTGTGGGTAAAGTGGTGCCACCTCTGCAGAGTGTAAAACTATCATGATAGCCGTGCTTCCGGTCACAAGCACCTGGCCAACTCACATGATTAGAGAAAAAACTTGGGATGGATGTTCGGTATGGTTATGGTATGGTCATTGGGGTTGGTTTCGGGACTGTTGAGTCATGACAATGAGTTTGGTTTCGGTTATATGAACATGAGATGGTTATGAATATTTATGAGCATGAGATGAACTTAAGGAAGATTAATGATTGGTTGAGACATGATAAATGGTGAATGAAGGAAAGTTGCTGATATAACGTGGTTATGATGGGATTAAATTTACACAGAACTATTTGTTGTTTTTATCATGTTTGTGAAATAAAATTTGCTTGCTGCAATGAGCCTTTTTATTCCTACCTTGTTGTAAGATACATGTCATACTTTTCCCGCACTTGCTGAGTGCGACATGTACTCACCCTTGCATTATCACATAAACATCAGCTACAGGAGAAGAGTACTTTGAGGATCATGTGGAGTACTAGGCGTGTGAACTACCGTCAACATGCCTGTAGAGTTGAAGATGGAGCCGCTGCCATTTAGTTATTTCCGCTGTCGTTTAGAGACTTCCGCTGCAAGAATAAGATAGACAATCATGAGTGAGACAATTAGTCGATGTAATAAAGTACTTAAACACTATTTATTCATGGTTATATTCTGAATTCAGTTTGTGGACTACATGTATATGTATGATGAACATCCTGGGCACACATATGCATTAACTTGGTTCTGTTTTCGGAACCGGGTGTCACAGATTGGTATCAGAGCCACGTTGACCGTAGGACACAAGCCTAGGTAGAATTGACACCCTAAAACACATAGCCACACCCCTCTAAACTGCTATTTTCGAAAATTGCTTGCTGCTGCACTTTTCTTGTCAATTCAGCCATCGCAAAATGCTATTTTCAGCCCCTCTTTTCTCTTCTTTTGGACAACAACACTTTTGCTTTCTTGCTTCATAGTTTCTGAAGTTTTGAAGTATTTTCTTCCTTCTCTAAAGTTTTCCATGTCCTATTTATCGATGCCGGTGATCAGGGGCACGACACGCATAAGTACTTGTTCACCACCACGTGGGAGTGC
This sequence comes from Neostapfia colusana, assembly GCA_030760725.1. NCBI lineage: Eukaryota > Viridiplantae > Streptophyta > Magnoliopsida > Poales > Poaceae > Neostapfia > Neostapfia colusana. The sequence continues at coordinate 38,764,343 of JASWHV010000016.1, forward strand.
ACTAAACCCCATTGAGGTGTCCGATGGACCACCCCCGTCACACAGCGGGAACAGCACCAGTTTGTCACACCCGGTTTTTCCGAAGAACAACCAAGTGAATATCACATGTATGCCAGGATCATTTTCTCATACATGTGATGACAAATAGTGAAGCATCATTTATTACAAGCCAGGTATCGAATATAAGTAAGTTTTACATAGTAAATGTCTCGATGGACAATAATAAGTTCATCACAAGTAAATAAACTAGCAGCGGAATATTATTCTTTAGGGCTCCATCACAGGCATTGCCCGGGGGTCTCCATGAACCTAGAAACCTTCTTCGGGTCCAAAGTCTTGGTCATTATACACCACCTCATTATCTTGACCTGAGCAGCAATATAAACCAACAAAAATGCAAGGTTGAGTACCAATGGTACTCAGCAAGTGTGGGAAAATTATATCATGCATGGCTAGAACAAGGAGAGGTTGAACTCATGGTTAAAGCACTACGCAATTAATACCTATCACCTTAGCTTATTAAGCACCTACATTACTACACAGGTGAAATGGTCCCAATCTCCCATCCATCATCATAATCTAATAACCATAACATCATTTCCAATGTTAAGTTCCCCGCAACTTCCAAAAACCATCACTCCTCTAATCATGAATAAGTCCAGGCCGCTCTTAACCGTGAGCACGGCTGTCAAGACAGTTTTGACTCTGCAGAGTTTGTACCACTGTACCCACATGTAGTGATTTCATCCCCCGTTGCCGGGTGGACTAAAAGAACCTCCATTATGCCAGTGGCTACGATCCACATTCACACTTCCCAGGTCTGTAGCCAGGAGATCACTACGAAGCCTTTACAAAGGGATTCCCGACGAGCGTGGGCCCACTGAGGTTTCACCCCTAACAGCATACAAGAGGCTCCAACCCCGCTGCAGTGGCCCCCTCTTGAGCCTTGCGGTTCATATGGTAGTCCAGCTGACACCTACTCCCCGCACCATCAAACACACCCATACTACGCCGGGGATACACCTAATTAATTGGCCAAGCTGCCCCATCTCAGCATGTGGTTGGCACTGTAAAGCCGGGTTACATGCTCCATGAACCGGTCCTTAGGATCCAGGCAAGTACTAAACACAAACCCGAGTCTCGTGCACCCAGCACACAACCAAAACATCCAACTTGCCTTGATCCCTACCTCTACATAACTCACAATATCTCATTCAAGAGTATGGTAAAATAAACTGATGATCTCATATCCCAAATATCCCATTCTAAGCATGGCTAAGCATATGCATAATAATAAATGACATGATAAAATAAATCCCAACCCAAGCTACAAGGAAACAAGGTAATGCAATTCTAGGGAAACTTCCTAACATGGGTTTCATATTTAAATTGACAATGCAAATAGTTCTAACTACACATCCTAGTATAGGATCAAAGTGGTCAAGGACACTTGCCTCCTTCTTGCTGCTCTTGAAATGGGTAGTCCTGATCTTGGAAAGGGTTAACTTGCTCTTGAACAGGTTCTACTTCATACCATCACACATAACAAAAGAAAAACAACAATCATAAGACATAGTTCACACTTCTACTTCATACAAACCACACATTCACATTTATAAAAGTTCTTTACCATTATATGTGTTGTGGTTACTTTATGTGTGTTGAGTTGTGGCTTGCACACACTTTTATTTATATGTATATGATTCCTACTTTGGTGTTCATATTTATACTTACATACTATATATATATGTGTGTGTGTTTCAGTTTTAAATAAATTCCTTACATTAAACTACCAAGTATGTATGAAAAGTATTTTTCTTCTCCATATGTGCCTTCCTAATTTCTATCAACCCTAAACTGAACTCTTTGGATTTTTAAAAACTCCATTTATCATTTACTAGTTGCTATATTCTCAGATTTATATTCCTATGCATAATTGTGTATTTTATTATGAAATTAGTAATACACATCATCTAAACAGTATAGGTTCTGGTCCTAAATTATTTTAATAACATATTTTAACCTTGGCCTCTGATGTAAACTATTTCATAATTATTTTCCCTATTTTCTATCACTATCCTTTACTTAAAAATGTGTCCCTATACTAAATAATGTGAATAATAAATGAAACAGATTCATTTCAGCCCAAAATATATTTTTATCTCACTCCAAAGTTTTCTAAGTACTGAGAAAGTTTTTAATTAATTTTGACAATTATGTTTGTCCCACTTTTTAATTTTTAAACACTAGTTACATATTCAATTTTCTAAATTAAATACTAAACAGGGCTAAAATAATGAACTTACTCCATTACAGGGTCTATAATATTATTTTCATAATTTCCAGGGGTCTAGCTACACTTATCAGAGGTATTTTTCCTAATTTTTATTAAGTCCAGGGGCTAAAACTGATTTTTAAATGAATTTACATGATTTTCTAGAGTTCCAGGGGCTAGATCAGAAGTTTCCGGGGCTAGCTCTTATTTCCAGAGAACCCCAGGGGGTAGCACGTAAGAATTCCAGTCTTTATAATGCGGGGCTGACGTGGACCGTCCGATTTTAAACCGACGGCTGAGATTATAACATCGAACCGGTACGCGGGGTTTTAAAGTCTACCGTGCGATTTAAAATAAACGGCGCACAAGCGGCCACGTCGCTCTGATCGAGCGCGGGCGGCGCTGCCGGCGGCGCACGGTGGCGGGAAGCGGCGATCTCGCCGGAAAGTTTCGGATCCTCGAGAATTCTGCCTAGAACTGTGATCTTATGGCCTAGATCGGTAGAGGGGAGGTCGGGGATCTCACCTCGGGGGTTTTCTCGAGCTCGGGGGTCCTGGAAAGTGATCGGCGGCGAGGTCCGAGGCAAAACCACGGCGAAGCTCATCGGCGCTGTGTTTACACCGTAAGTCTCCGAGTTTTCTGCACCTGCAAAGCTCCCCGGAGGCGGTGGATCAAGACCAGCGAGTTAGATCAGAGTTTCCAAGCTTAGATCGGCCAGAATTCACCGGCGAAGTCTCGGTGCTCACCGGAGTAAAAATCGGCGATCGCGTGGGAAAAACCGATCGGGGCTGGGGTTTTTATAACCGGGGGAGGGTGGTGAGTTGGTTGTGATCGAGTTTGAGTCTTCCGGGATCAGAATTCGGGCTGAGGGACGCGGTTTTCAGTCGGTTACGATCGCGCGCTCTCGGGAGAGTCCGGGGCCGCGGGGTTAGGGATGACAGGTGGGTCCCACCTGTCTGTGAGAGATAGCGCGGGCGCGCGGCTGCGGGCTGGCGCGGGGAAACTGGGCCGGCTGGAGGGTTTCGGCCCACTGGCCGGTTTTTTCCCGTTTTCTCTTTTTTTTCCATTTCTTTTCTGTTTTGAGTCTAATTTGAATTCCAGTTTGAATTTGAATTTTTGCAAAACATGCAACACGTCCAAAAATTTTTAAATTCCCCCCTGAACATGTTTTAGGGTTTTGAATCAAAATTTGGGGTGTTACAGCTCTACCCCCCTTAAAAGAAATCTCGTCCTCGAGATTGGTGTTTCTAAGAAAACAATTCCGGAAATTGTGCCTCGAGCTCATCTTCCCGTTCCCAGGTGGCTTCCTCTTCTGAGTGATGCTTCCACTGCACCTTGCACATCCGGATTCTTTTATTTCTGGTGAGGCGTTCCATTGTCTCCAAAATCTTGTATGGTTGCTCGGCATAAGACAAATCTTCAGCTACATCCACTTCATTCATGGGTAACACCTCTTCAGGCGTCCTCAGGCATTTCTTGAGTTGTGACACATGAAATACATCGTGCACGTCCGATAGATGAACCGGTAACTCTAGTTGGTACGCCACTTCGCCTTTTCTTTCCAAAACTTGAAAGGGTCCGATGTATCGAGGTGACAACTTCCCTTTCACCTTGAACCGACGAAGTCCTCTGATAGGGGACACCTTGAGATAAACATAGTCTCCCACGTTGAAAACGAGCTCTCTTCTTCGTACATCAGCATAACTCTTCTGGCGTGTTTGTGCTATCCTCAAGTTGTTGCGAATCTCCCTCACCTTCACCTCGGCTTCTTGTAGCACTTCTGGATATCCTCGATTTTGGCGGGATCTACGGAGATTCCTCCCTCCGAGATTATATGTCCTAAAAAGGGAACTCTCTTCAGCCAAAACTCACACTTGCTCAACTTGGCATATAGTTGGTGTTCTCTCAGCCTCTGTAACACCAACCTTAGATGTTTCTCATGTTCTTCTTCATCTTTGGAGAAGACGAGAATATCATCTATGAAAACCACCACAAATTTGTCCAAATATTCCATGAATACCTTGTTCATGAGGTACATGAAATATGCCGGGGCATTGGTTAGCCCGAAAGGCATGACAGTGTATTCATACAGTCCGTACCGAGATACGAAAGCTGTCTTGGGAATATCAGATTGCCTTATCTTGAGTTGGTGGTATCCCGACCTGAGATCAATTTTCGAGAACACACAAGCTCCCCTCAACTGATCAAACAAGTCTTCAATGCGGGGTAATGGGTACTTGTTCTTAATGGTTACCTCATTCAAGGCACGGTAATCCACGCATAACCTTTGGGTTCCGTCTTTCTTAGGCACAAATATCACCGGAGCTCCCCATGGTGAGGAACTAGGGCGAATATACCCCTTCTCCGTCAAATCTCTCAAATGATCCTTGAGCTCTTCTAGCTGCTTGGAGTCCATTCGATAAGGTCTCTTGTATATCGGGGCTGTTCCCGGTACTAGCTCAATTGCGAATTCCACGTCACGGTCGGGAGGCATACCTGGCAACTCCTCCGGAAAAACATCTGGATATTCCCTGATGGTCCTGATTTCCTCAACTTTCACCTCCACTTGATTTAATTTAATGTCCCTCCTAGGCTCGTGTATTGTTATGAACTTTACTCTGGTACCACTGGGGTGAGTTAGTTCCACCGTTCTGGTCGAACAATGAATGATTCCTTTATGTTTGGTCAACCAATCCATACCCAAAATAATATCTATCCCTTGTAAATCTATCACTATGAGGTTAGCCGTAAATACTACCCCATTAATGTCTAGGCTCACTTTGGGACACACTTGTCTTGTCCTTATTTCTCCACCTGGAGAGTTTACGGCTAGCATATGGTTCATTTGTGTGGTTGCTAGGTCATGCTTCTTAACAAACCCTTGAGCAATGAACGAGTGGGTAGCACCAGAATCAAACAGCAGAGTTGCAAGGTGTAAATTGACAGGAAACTTACCAACTACCACGTCGGGTGCCTCTTGTGCTTCCTCCATAGTGACATGGTTCACCCGTCCTCTCAATACATTCTGCTGTTGTGGCGGCGCAGGCTTCTTCTTTGGGCATTTATGGGCGTAGTGCCCCACTTCACCACAGCTGAAACATTGCACCCCAATCTTAGATGCCTGGCCTTTGTTGTCTTGGGGTTGGTTTGGGGGTCCTTGCACTGCTGGTCGAGGTGGATATGCAGGGCGAGGCTGCTGCACAAACTGACCTTGCGGCTGTGCTGGTGCTGCGGGAGGCCTGTAGTTTGGGTTGTACCCTCTTGGTGCTGAATAGGGTACCGCAGCACGGCTCGTCTGCCCCGTAGGTTGCTGCATCATACGTGGGCGGGTGTTGCTCCCTGAGGCCTGATGTGACCACCCCGCCTTCCTCTTATTCTCATTTTCCAGGGCCTTTAGCTTCCTTTCCACCACAAATGCTCTGTCCACCATCTTTTGAAAGCTTTCATACTCATTGGAGGACATTGCACACTGCATCTCTGCGGTAAGTCCTTCCACGAAACAATCTTGTTTCTGCTCATCAGTCTCTATGTCTCGTGGAGCATAACGGGATAGTTGGGTAAATTTAGTGAGGTATTCCCTCACCGTCATGTTTCCCTGCTGCAGTCCCAGAAACTCTTTCCTCTTGTTTTTGAGTTCACCTCTTGGGATGTAGTGGTTGCGGAAGTTACGCTTGAACTCTTCCCAAGTGATGTTCTCAGGGTCATGATGGGCGGCCACGTAGGCGGTCCACCAATCAGCAGCAGGTCCATGCAATTGATGAGAGGCAAACAGCACCCTCTCATACCCTTGGCATTGTATTATCCTCATCTTACTTTCAATGGTCTTCAGCCAATCATCTGCCTCCAGAGGTTCAGCAGCACTTGCAAACTTTGGAGGTTGAGTTCCTAGAAACTCACTCAACCTTGGTTGGCGTGGTGCAGCTTGTGTAGGTGGAACTTGATGCAAGTTAGCCACCACTTGAGTCAAGTTCTGGATGAGCTGATTTTGATTCTCCAGCATTTGGTGGAGAGGATCAACTTCTTCACGGCGACCACCCCGGTCCTGGCCTCCAGAAAGATGAGGGTTGCATGCCTCATCATTGTTGTTGGCGGGGTTGGCAGCACGTCCTTTTCCTCTTCCGGCCATCTGGCAGAATCAACAAATGTTAATTTGATACCATTTAGTATCATCTCACTACTTTCATTGGTCGGTACTTTGAGGTGTTAAGGCTTTGTTAAAATTTTACGAGGGTTCATATCTCACACCAAATAAATGCACTATTATTTCCTGTGGGTTCACACACCAAAGCAAAACAATCTGAAGACGAGGCTGTGGACAATTGCTCATGGCTTCCACAACTCACGTCACACACCAAGCATTATCACACCATTAACTACGTAACGACTCGACTACTCGACCTCTTGCTAGCTAGGGGAAAGACTCTACACTACTCGTCCTCTTGAGCTGGCTCCTCGGGATCTTCCTCCTCATTTCGGCTACCTTCTGACTCTGCTTTGGGTGGGGAGGCTGCTGGTGGAGAAGTGCGACGACGCCTGATTGCTCGGCGATCCGGGGAGTCAGGAGTCCATGTATCATTCACGGTGACACACAGTTCATTCCCATCTCCTCTTTCTCTCGCCTTTAAGCAAGCTCGCAGCAACGCCTCCGTTTCCTTCAGGGTGTCTCGGACATCCTGAAGCTCTTGTTGACACTCCTGCAGTCGAGTGCTGAGCATAGTAGCATCCTCCAAGCACAAGTCCATGTGCTCATGGGAAGTCCCTTGCTGCACCGGTGGGTACTTGTACTCCGTGGTACCACTCTCACGTTGGAGGACATACATGTACTCAGTTTTGTCCATGTGGCGACGATAGATGTGACTCTGGCAGGTGATGGCCTCCCAGGTGACATCTTTCTCTGCGTCAACTTGTGTTGCTCGACAAGCTGGAGAGTGGTGAATCTTAAGCAGCTGATTCTCGTGTATAATCCTCATCTCCGAACTCCATTCTTCCCTCTTCTCACGGATGGTCCTGGTGGAGTTATAGTGGATGATTAGCTTGCCCGTATTGCCGGCGGCTTCGAGCATACGTCGAAGACGGCGCAACAAATCTCCTACTGCCAATCCGTAGGAAAGGTACGTCACTGGACGACTCTCCTCTCTTTCGGCAAGGGCAACTACGGGAACTCTCCCTCCTGTGGACTTACGAGCGGTGCGAATCATGCGAACCATCTAAAACAAAAGAATTTAAAATTAGGTTAGATAAATTCTCAAACAAAAATCCTATTTTGAATGAAAGTTGGGGTAAGATGAAGAAAATGACTCCTTTAATAACACTTTTCCACCCATACCTTGGAAAATAGTTTTTTAAGAAAATAGGGCCCTTAAATACGTCCATTTCTACCTAGGTCCACGTTCCTACGGGCAACCTTGGCTCTGATACCACCTCTGTCACACCCGGTTTTTCCGAAGAACAACCAAGTGAATATCACATGTATGCCAGGATCATTTTCTCATACATGTGATGACAAATAGTGAAGCATCATTTATTACAAGCCAGGTATCGAATATAAGTAAGTTTTACATAGTAAATGTCTCGATGGACAATAATAAGTTCATCACAAGTAAATAAACTAGCAGCGGAATATTATTCTCTAGGGCTCCATCACAGGCGTTGCCCGGGGGTCTCCATGAACCTAGAAACCTTCTTCGGGTCCAAAGTCTTGGTCATTATACACCACCTCATTATCTTGACCTGAGCAGCAATATAAACCAACAAAAATGCAAGGTTGAGTACCAATGGTACTCAGCAAGTGTGGGAAAATTATATCATGCATGGCTAGAACAAGGAGAGGTTGAACTCATGGTTAAAGCACTACGCAATTAATACCTATCACCTTAGCTTATTAAGCACCTACATTACTACACAGGTGAAATGGTCCCAATCTCCCATCCATCATCAAAATCTAATAACCATAACATCATTTCCAATGTTAAGTTCCCCGCTTAACATCCACAACTTCCAAAAACCATCACTCCTCTAATCATGAATAAGTCCAGGCCGCTCTTAACCATGAGCACGGCTGTCAAGACAGTTTTGACTCTGTAGAGTTTGTACCACTGTACCCACATGTAGTGATTTCATCCCCCGTTGCCGGGTGGACTAAAAGAACCTCCATTATGCTAGTGGCTACGATCCACATTCACACTTCCCAGGTGTGTAGCCAGGAGATCACTACGAAGCCTTTACAAAGGGATTCCCGACGAGCGTGGGCCCACTGAGGTTTCACCCCTAACAGCATACAAGAGGCTCCAACCCCGCTGCAGTGGCCCCCTCTTGAGCCTTGCGGTTCATATGGTAGTCCAGCTGACACCTACTCCCCGCACCATCAAACACACCAATACTACGCCGGGGATACACCTAATTAATTGGCCAAGCTGCCCCATCTCAGCATGTGGTTGGCACTGTAAAGCCGGGTTACATGCTCCATGAACCGGTCCTTAGGATCCAGGCAAGTACTAAACACAAACCCGAGTCTCGTGCACCCAGCACACAACCAAAACATCCAACTTTCCTTGATCCCTACCTCTACATAACTCACAATATCTCATTCAAGAGTATGGTAAAATAAACTGATGATCTCATATCCCAAATATCCCATTCTAAGCATGGCTAAGCATATGCATAATAATAAATGACATGATAAAATAAATTCCAACCCAAGCTACAAGGAAACAAGGTAATGCAATTCTAGGGAAACTTCCTAACATGGGTTTCATATTTAAATTGACAATGCAAATAGTTCTAACTACACATCCTAGTATAGGATCAAAGTGGTCAAGGACACTTGCCTCCTTCTTGCTGCTCTTGAAATGGGTAGTCCTGATCTTGGAAAGGGTTAACTTGCTCTTGAACAGGTTCTACTTCATACCATCACACATAACAAAAGAAAAACAACAATCATAAGACATAGTTCACACTTCTACTTCATACAAACCACACATTCACATTTATAAAAGTTCTTTACCATTATATGTGTTGTGGTTACTTTATGTGTGTTGAGTTGTGGCTTGCACACACTTTTATTTATATGTGTATGATTCCTACTTTGGTGTTCATATTTATACTTACATACTATATATATATATATATATATATATATATATATATATATATATATATATATATATATATATATATGTGTGTGTGTGTGTGTGTGTGTGTGTGTGTGTGTGTGTTCAGTTTTAAATAAATTCCTTACATTAAACTACCAAGTATGTATGAAAAGTATTTTTCTTCTCCATATGTGCCTTCCTAATTTCTATCAACCCTAAACTGAACTCTTTGGATTTTTAAAAACTCCATTTATCATTTACTAGTTGCTATATTCTCAGATTTATATTCCTATGCATAATTGTGTATTTTATTATGAAATTAGTAATACACATCATCTAAACAGTATAGGTTCTGGTCCTAAATTATTTTAATAACATATTTTAACCTTGGCCTCTGATGTAAACTATTTCATAATTATTTTCCCTATTTTTCTATCACTATCCTTTACTTAAAAATGTGTCCCTATACTAAATAATGTGAATAATAAATGAAACAGATTCATTTCAGCCCAAAATATATTTTTATCTCACTCCAAAGTTTTCTAAGTACTGAGAAAGTTTTTAATTAATTTTGACAATTATGTTTGTCCCACTTTTTAATTTTTAAACACTAGTTACATATTCAATTTTCTAAATTAAATACTAAACAGGGCTAAAATAATGAACTTACTCCATTACAGGGTCTATAATATTATTTTCATAATTTCCAGGGGTCTAGCTACACTTATCAGAGGTGTTTTTCCTAATTTTTATTAAGTCCAGGGGCTAAAACTGATTTTTAAATGAATTTACATGATTTTCTGGAGTTCCAGGGGCTAGATCAGAAGTTTTCGGGGCTAGCTCTTATTTCCAGAGAACCCCAGGGGGTAGCACGTAAGAATTCCAGTCTTTATAATGCGGGGCTGACGTGGACCGTCCGATTTTAAACCGACGGCTGAGATTATAACATCGAACTGGTACGCGGGGTTTTAAAGTCTACCGTGCGATTTAAAATAAACGGCGCACAAGCGGCCACGTCGCTCTCATCGAGCGCGGGCGGCGCTGCCGGCGGCGCACGGCGGCGGGAAGCGGCGATCTCGCCGGAAAGTTTCGGATCCTCGAGAATTCTGCCTAGAACTGTGATCTTATGGCCTAGATCGGTAGAGGGGAGGTCGGGGTTCTCACCTCGGGGGTTTTCTCGAGCTCGGGGGTCCTGGAAAGTGATCGGCGGCGAGGTCCGAGGCAAAACCACGGCGAAGCTCGTCGGCGCTGTGTTTACACCGTAAGTCTCCGAGTTTTCTGCACCTGCAAAGCTCCCCGGAGGCGGTGGATCAAGACCAGTGAGTTAGATCAGAGTTTCCGAGCTTAGATCGGCCAGAATTCACCGGCGAAGTCTCGGTGCTCACCGGAGTAAAAATCGGCGATCGCGTGGGAAAAACCGATCGGGGATGGGGGTTTTATAGCCGGGGGAGGGCGGTGAGTTGGTTGTGATCGAGTTTGAGTCTTCCGGGATCAGAATTCGGGCTGAGGGACGCGGTTTTCAGTCGGTTACGATCGCACGCTCTCGGGAGAGTCCGGGGCCGCGGGGTTAGGGATGACAGGTGGGTCCCACCTGTCTGTGGGAGATAGCGCGGGCGCGCGGCTGCGGGCTGGCGCGGGGAAACTGGGCCGGCTGGAGGGTTTCGGCCCACTGGCCGGTTTTTTCCCATTTTCTCTTTTTCTTTTTCCATTTCTTTTCTGTTTTGAGTCTAATTTGAATTCCAATTTGAATTTGAATTTTTGCAAAACATGCAACACGTCCAAAAATTTTTAAATTCCCCCCTGAACATGTTTTAGGGTTTTGAATCAAAATTTGGGGTGTTACACAGTTCACATGATTAAGTTTAGGATTCCCATTGAATAAGCTGTAATAGGAACGTTTAAATCGTAGTAGCGTGAATAGGAGTGGTGTGTTGAACTTTTGTGATGATTGCTTGGTTTGTGTGCTTGGTGTGAATTGTGGAACGCTTCGGCGAATATCCACATCCACACATAGTAGAGAGATGTGAGATGCTTTGGCATGTGTTCACATCCTCACATAGGCTGAAATTAATGAAAGAAGATATTTAGTTCATACACCTTGATGCATATAGTTGGGGGATCAATATCAACTTCTCTTTTCTATTCTACCCAACTCTCTCTCACAGATGGTGAGGGAAAACGCCAGCCGTCAAAGGAGGAATGTTCGTGGCAACCATAAACCACAAGAGGATGGCCACATTGAAGTTCCTGAAAATGCCAACCCCGGGGCTGATGCAAACAACCTTGAACGGTTGATGGCTATGCAGAACCAGCTCATGCAAACTATGACAAACTTTGGGACAGCTGCAAGCCAACAACAACAACAATCCTAACTCCATTCCTGGACCCCCACCCACCACCACCGCCACCACCGCTGGCTCACAACAGGTTGGGAGAGTTCATGAGGACTCGACTGACTACTTTTACACAAGCTAATGATCCCATGGAGGCTGATGATTGGTTGAAATCCATGGAAAAGAAGCTTTCTATTGTTCAGTGCAATGATCGGGAGAAAGTTCTCTTCACATCGCACCAACTTATGGGAGCAGCTGCTGACTGGTGTGACGCTCTTTGCAATGCTCATGACAACCAGGAGACTATCACTTGGGTTGAATTTAAGGAGAGTTTCCGCTCTCATTACGTCCCTGCTGGAGTCATGATGCTTAAAAGGCAAGAGTTCGAAGGTCTCCGACAATGAAAGAAGAGCGTGAATGAGTACCTCAACAAGTTCACGCAGCTGTCAAGGTATGCTCCCGAAGACGTCAACTCGGATCAAAGGAAGCAATACTTGTTCATGAGAGGATTGAACAATGAGATCCAAGTACAACTGCTCAAAACGATTATGCAAGCTTCCAGAAGCTTGTTGACAAAGCTATAATGGTTGAGAGCAAGATCTGTGAGATCGAGCAAGAGGGCAAGAGGAAGATGCCATACCAGCCACAAGGGAGCAATGTACGTCCCCGTTTCATGCCACTAGCTGCACGGCAGTATGGCTCGTCCGCTTCTACTTTCCGCCCTGCAAACCCACCTCGCCCTAATCAACCACCGCAGCAACGTCCTGTTATGCAAGCACCTCATATGCCTTGCCCCCTGCACCCCGTCCCAACATGGGCGCCTATGCTCTGGTTCGTCGATCGGACTTGTCCGTGCATCAGGCCGGACTAGTCCGACCCCTGGGGGCGGCCAGACCACCCCTCTCTCTTCACTCTCAACTCTCAACTCTCTCTCTCTAGCGGGAACCGCCCCCCATCGGCGATTTTCACTTTTCTCCACCAAAAACCTCCTCCAATCCACGGATTGAAGTCCTAAGTAGTGCGGGAATCCGTCCCCGTGCCTCGTTGCTTGAGTTTTGCCTCCGATTTCATCGCATTTGGAGATTTGAAGAGGTATTCTTGACCTACCCAAAATTCTCTCCTTTTCTTCATTCTTAGGTCTTTTGCTAGAAACCTCTTCACAAATGTTGTTCCTCATGTCATTGTGATCGTAGCCTAGGAGTATTGTGACTTGATTCGAAGTCTTTGCGAAAAATTGTTAGGGTTAGGGTTCTTCCTGTGTAACCCGGACTAGTATGGTTTCTAGGCGGACAAGTCCATTCTCGGGCGGACTAGTCCGGCCCCTTAACGGACAAGTCCGGTCTACACAGGACAAACCCCAACTTTGGCCATTTTTAGTGAATTCTTTTGCAATATTCCACTTCCTTGACCTCCTATCTCTTATCTCTCAGGCGATATGTCGGACTCTGACCACGGCTCCCCTCTTGCAAATCACGCGGCCGAGGAGGCTCGACAAGCCCTCTATCGGCGCATTGCCGAAGAAAGGGTGGCAAAGGAAGCACAAGCGGCTAAGGATGCCATCATTCGAGAGGCAAGGACAAAGAAGATACATGATCTCGAAGAGCAGGCACAAATTGCCAAAGCCGTTGAAGAATCCTTGGCGGATCAACGGAAGAAGAAAAGGGCCGAACGTGAAGTCCATAACTCCGAGGCTCCTAGTGTCGTAGAGCCCAAGAGGAAGAAGCTGGTCACTCTAGAAGAGAAAGAGCGGGACAAAGAGAAGGAGAAAGAACCTGAGGGTAGGGTTCTCTATGACCCAAAGAAAGGCAAGGCTCCACTTCTTGAGGAGCCCAAGAAGAAAAAGGCAACTGCCAAGGCACCGACAAAGAGGGAAGGAGGCATTGTAATCAGGGAGAAGGGGCAACTGAAGCCCATTGGCCCCCTGAAGATGGCTGCCCCTGCTAGAGATCCAAACCGGCAGCCCAACAATGCAGCATATGTGTTCAAAGGAAAGGGTGCTGAGAAGGCGAGAAGGATGAGAATGGACAAAGTCTATGATTATGAGAAGCACACAGCTGACCCTAGGTTTTGGTGTGACTTTCATTGCGACTACTACCGCCTAGTATACTTGAAGATGAAGACTCCAGTCGCTCAAGCTCAATGGGTGGACTGGGCTTACTGGCCAAAAGGAAGCATAAAGCTTTTGATGTCGTGATTGAAGCCACAGAGCGCCATGGGATCAAGGAAATAATGAGTTTCAAGTATGATTGGAACATCGAAGTAATTGTGTAGATTTACACCACCGTGTACTTCTCCACCTACAGTGATCGAAAGATCACTTGGAAGACTATGGAGAGCAATACTCAGCCACATATGAGGAGTTTGCTCGGATACTGGGCCTTAAGGAGCACCTGGACCATGAGAATCATTTCCAACCTCAAGGCAGTGGATAGGGATCAGCTCGACTACATGTATCCTAGTCATGTTCCCTATGAGACTGGGCTTGCTAGGAACATCAAGCCATTTTATAGCATCCTCAACTGGATTCTGAGGAGAACCATTGCCCCTAAGGATGGAGATGCAGAGGTGATTCAAGGAAATTTAAGGCATCTCCTCCTGTTGATTGATGGTGAAGAAATATTCAACCTCGTTAAGCACATCTATGACGACATCTTCAACATCTCTCACACTCCCAACCGCTCATGTGGGTATGCACCATACATTATGTGCTTAATTGAGAAGGTGTCGGGGCTTGTCTTCGTCAAGGATGTGACTCATCGACCGCTCCGTCCTCATATGCCTCCAATTGTGCCAAAACCTTCCAGAAGGAAGAATGCTCAACCTCCTTCCAGCTCAGTGGCTCCTCCTAGCTTATTGGCTCCTTCATCACCTCCTCCTCCGCAATCGATGAGTGGAATCTTCAAGTGCTTCAATGCGATCTCCGCCTCTTGTCGGCGTGTGGAGGTCCGGACTCGATGCATGGAGAGGCGTCAGGAGAAGTACCTCAAGGCTGTGTGCGACAAGCTTGAGGTGCCTATGTCTCCTCCTGAGGAGAGTGATGGAGAGCTCACTCCTTATCCAGAGTTCACTGCTGATGAGCTTGCCCAGTTCACGGAAGATGGAAGCTCTTCCAAGGCCGTGCCTCCATCCACCGCCATCGACGACAAGTAAGATGATACGGAGGCCACGGAGAGTGAGTTTGAAGAAGAAGACGATGAAGATGACAAGTAGACTTAGGCATATCTTCTTCCCTTTTTTTGGTGCCTTGATGCCAAAGGGGGGGAGATGGAAGAGGATGTCTTTTTTATCATCTCCTAGTCTTGTATAGATCCTCAGACATGATTATCTATGTTTTATGCATTGTGTCTCTTTTGTGTAAGACTATGTGTGTATCTTATGCTTATATTTGATCATTGTTGCCCTTTGCTATATCTTATTGTCTGGTCACACTTTTTGAACACAACACGTAGGCACCCCACCAAAACATGTGAGTGTATGTCAACTCTCTTCTTTTACTGTTGCATACATCTAGGGGGAGTTATGCATACACACACTTGTTATGAAAATCAAATGTTTACCTCTTATGTTCAAACTTAATGTGTTGTCATCAATCACCACAAAGGGGGAGATTGGAAGTGCATCTAGGTATCCCCGTGGGTTTTGGATGATTGATGACGACGATTAAGAGACTAATGAGCTGAGATGATCATAAGCAAAGGATATTTCCAAGGTGGACACCTAAAATATCAAAAAGAAAAAGGATGAAGAACGGCGTTGAAGACTCGAAGAGTAGAAATTAGGGTTTCATTTGAGTCCTCTGTAGGCTAGCCGTGTTAGAGTGAGAGTGTGTGTGTCAAGTGCATTGAGATCATAGAAGAGAGCTCAAAGCGTTAGAAGTGTCGAATCCTTAGTGGAGAGTGCTAGTGAGGTAAACTCTAGTAGGCCGGACTTGTCGGAGCTAGAGACCAGACTAGTCCGGAGTCCTACGGCTTAGTCCGTTTTAGGGCGGACTAAGAGTTCCTGACCGAGTTCGGACTTGTCTGTTTGGGGACAGACTAGTCCGGTTCTCTCTTGGTGAGATTGTTTTGGGACAAAGTCTTGGTAGACCGGACTTGTCCGCCTCAGTGGATGGACTAGTCTGGGCTAGCTAGACTTGTCCATTTTCACCCGGACATAGAATTTCAGTGTGAGTTCGGGCTAGTCCATTCTGAGACGGACTAGTCCGTATGGTTGTGAGATGAGAGCTCCCATGGCTAAGTCTTGGTGGACGAGACTTGTCTGCCTTAGTGGTCGGACTAGTCCGGGTCCTCCAGACTTGTCCGTTCTCACCCGGACAAAGAGTTCCTGTGTGATATCGGACTAGTCCGTTATGGGGCTGTCGGTACCCTCAATATGGGGTACCCCCGCTGTAACACCCCAAAAATCTTGTTAAGACCCTAAATCATGTTAAGAGGGGAATTTAAAAAATTTTCGACGTATTGCATGTTTTGCAATAATTTAAATTCAAACTGGAATTCAATTTAAATTCAAAACAGAAAAGAAATAGAAAAAAAAAAGAAAACAGAAAAAAACCGGCCAGTGGGCCGAAACCCACCAGCCGGCCCAACCAGCACCCGCGCCAGCCCGCAGCCGCGCGCGCCTCTTCCTCCCACTGACAGGCGGGGCCCGCCAGCCTTCTTCTTCCTCGCGCCGCGCCGGGACTCTCTCACCCGAATCGAAACCGATCGGGAATTCGCGCGTATCCCAGCCGAATTTCGATCCGCGGCGACTCAAACTCGATCTAAACCACCCCGCCGCCCTCCCCCGTCTATAAAAACCCCAGCCTCGTTCTGTTTTTCCCACGCAATCTGCTGTTTTTCCTCCGGTGAGAACCCGAGCCTTCTCCGGCGAATTCTGGCCGATCTACGCTCGGAAATTCCGATCTAACTCGCTGGTCTTGATCCACCGCCTCCGGGGAACCTTGCAGGTGCAGGAAACTCGGTGACTTGCGGTGTAAACACAGCGCCGACAAGCCTCGCCGTGAATTCACCTCGGACCTCGTCGCCGATCACCTTCCAGGACCTCCGAGCTCAAGAAAACCCCCGAGGTGAGATCCCCGACCTCCCCTCCACCGATCTATGCCATAAAATCACAGTTCTAGGAAGAATTCTCGAAGATCCAAAAATCTCCGTCGAGATCGCCGCTTCCCGCCGCCGTGCGCCGCCGGCAGCGCCGCCCGCGCTCGATCAGAGCGACGTGGCCGTTTGTGCGCCGTTTATTTTAAATCGCACGGTAGGGTTTAAATCCCCGCGTACCGGTTTGACGTTATAATCTCAGCCGTCGGTTTAAAATCGGACGGTCCACATCAGCCCCGCGTTATAAAGACTGGAAATCTTACGTGCTACCCCCTAGGGTTCTCGGGAAATAAGAGCTAGCCCCGGAAACTTCTGATCTAGCCCCTGGAACTTCAGAAAATCATGTAAATTCATTTAAAAATCAGTTTTAGCCCCTGGACTTAATAAAAATTAGGAAAAACTCCTCTCTTATGTATAGCTAGACCCCTGAAAATTGTTAAAATAATATTATAGACCCTGTAGTGGGGTGAGTTTACCTTTTTAGCGCTGTTTGATATTTAAATTAGGAAATTGAATATGTGGCTAGTGTTTAAAACTTAAAAAGTGGGACAAACATATTGTCAAAATTAAATTAAAGACTTTCTCAGTATTTAGGAAACTTTGGAGTGAGATAAAAACATATTTTGGGCTGAAGTGAATCTGTTTAATTTATTATTCACATTTAGGGACACATTCTTAAGTAAAGAATAGTTCTAGAAAATAGGGAAAATAATTGTGAAATAGTTTACATCAGAGGAAAAGGTCAAAAATATATTAGCAAATATTTTAGATCAGAACCTATTCTGTTTAGATGATGTGTCTTGTTAATTTTATAATAAAGTTCACACTTAGGCATAGGAAATAAATCTGAAAATATAGCAACTAATAAATGATAAATGGAGTTTCTAAAATCCAAAGAATTCAGTTTAGGGTTGGTAGAAGTTATGAAGACACATATGGAGAAGGAAAATACCTTTCATGCATACTAGGTAGCTAAAAGGTGTAGTAATTGAATATAAGGAATTTATTTAAATTGGAGACTCATATATATAGTATGTAAGTATAAATGTGAACACAGAAGTAGGAATCATATACACATGATTAAAAGTGCATGCAAGCCACAAATCAACACACATAGAGTAACCACAACACATATAATGGTGAATGACTTTCATAAATATGAATGTGTGGTTTGTATGAAGTGGAAGTGTGAACTATGTCTTATGGATTGTTGTTTTTCTTTTGCTATGTGTGATGGTATGATGTAGAACCTGCTCAAGAGCAAGTTATTCCTTTCCAAGATCAGGACTACCCATTCCAAGAGCAGCAGGAAGGAGGCAAGTGTCCTTGACCACTTTGATCCTATACTAGGATGTGTAGGTAGAATTATTTGCATTGTCAATTGAAATATGAAACCCATACTAGGATGTTTCCCTAAAATTGCATTACCTTGTTTCCTTGTAGCTTGGGTTGGGATTCATTTTATCATGTCATTTATTATTATGCATATGCTTAGCCATGCTTAGAATGGGATAATTGGGATATGAGATCATCAGTTTATTTTACCATACTCTTGAATGAGATATTGGGAGTTATGTAGAGGTAGGGATCAAGGCAAGCTGGGTGCACGAGACTCGGGTTTGTGTTTAGTACTTGCCTGGATCCTAAGGACCGGTTCATCGAGCATGTAACCTGGCTTTACAGTGCCAACCACATGCTGAGATGGGGCAGCTTGGCCAGTTAATTAGGTGTATCCCCGGCGTAGTATGGGTGTGTTGGATGGTGCGGGGAGTAGGTGTTAGCTGGACGACCTTATAAACCGCAAGGCTCAAGAGGGGGCCACTGCAGCGGGGTTGGAGCCTCTTGTATGCTATTAGGGGTGAAACCTCAGTGGGCCCACGCTCGTCGGGAATCCCTTTGTAAAGGCTTCATAGTGATCTCCTGGCTACACACCTAGGAAGTGTGAATGTGGTTCGTGGCCACTGGCATAATGGAGGTTCTTTTAGTCCACCCGGCAACGGGGGATAAAATCACTACATGTGGGTACAGTGGTACAAACTCTGTAGAGTCAAAACTGTCATGACAGCCGTGCTCACGGTCAAGAGCGGCTTGGACTTATTCATGATTAGAGGATTGATGGTTTTGGGAAGTTGTGGATGTTAAGCGGGGAGCTTAACATTGGAAATCATGTTATGGTTATTTGATTATGATGATGGGATGGGAGTTTGGAACCATTTCACCTGTGTAGTAATGTAGGTGCTTAATAAGCTAAGGTGATAGGTATTACTTGCATAGTTCTTTAACCATGAGTTCAACCTCCTCTTGTTCTAGCCAATGCATGACATAACTTTCCAACACTTGCTGAGTACGATCGGTACTCAACCTTGCATATTTGTTGGTTTATATTGCTGCTCAGGTCAAGATAATGAGGTGGTGTATAATGACCAAGACTTTGGACCCGAAGAAGGTTTCTAGGTTCATGGAGACCCCCGGGCAACGCCTGTGATGGAGCCCTAAAGAATAATATTCCGCTGCTAGTTTATTTACTTGTGATGAACTTATTATTGTCCATCGAGACATTTGCTATGTAAGACTTATTTATATTCGACACCTTGCTTGTAATAAATGATGCTTCACTATTTGTCATCACATGTATGAGAAAATGATCCTGGCATACATGTGATATTCACTTGGTTGTTCTTCGGAAAAACCGGGTGTGACAGAAGTGGTATCAGAGCCAAGGTTGCCCGTAGGAACGTGGACCTAGGTAGAAAGGGACGTATTTAAGAACCTTATTTTCCTAAAAACTATTTTACAAGGTGTGTGTTGAAAAGTGTTATTTAATAAAGTCACTTTCTTCATCTTACCCCAACTTTCATTCAAAATAGGATTTTTGCTTAAAAGTTTATCTAACTTAAGTTTAAATGCTTTTTGTTTTTGATGGTTCGCATGATTCGCATCGCTCGCAAGTCCACAGGAGGGAGAGTTCCCGTAGTTGCCCTTGCCGAAAGAGAGGAGAGCCATCCGGTGACGTATCTTTCATACGGATTGGCAGTAGGAGGCTTGTTGCGCCGTCTTCGATGTATGCTCGAAGCCGCCGGCAATACGGGCAAGCTAATCATCCACTATAACTCCACCAGGACCATCCGTGAGAAGAGGGAAGAATGGAGTTCAGAGATGAGGATCATACACGAAAATCAGCTGCTTAAGATCCACCGCTCTCCAGCTTGTCGAGCGACACAGGTCGATGCGGAGAAGGATGTCACCTGGGAGGCCATCACCTGCCAGAGTCACATCTATCGTCGCCACCTGGACAGAACTGAGTACATGTATGTCCTCCAGCGTGAGAGTGGTACCACGGAGTACAAGTACCCACCAGTGCAGCAAGGGACTTCCCATGAGCACATGGACTTGTGCTTGGAGGATGCTGCTATGCTCAGCACTCGACTGCAGGAGTGTCAGCAAGAGCTTCAGGATGTTCGGGACACCCTGAAGGAAACGGAGGCATTGCTGCGAGCCTGCTTGAGGGCGAGAGAAAGAGGAGATGGGAATGAACTGTGTGTCACCATGAATGATACATGGACTCCAAGCAGCTAGAAGAACTCAAGGATCATTTAAGAGAATTGACGGAGAAGGGGTATATTCGTCATAGTTCCTCACCATGGGGAGCTCCGGTGATATTTGTGCCCAAGAAGGATGGAACACAAAGGTTATGCGTGGATTACCGTGCCTTGAATGAGGTAACCATCAAGAATAAGTACCCATTACCCCGCATTGAAGACTTGTTTGATCAGTTGAGGGGAGCTTGTGTGTTCTCGAAAATTGATCTCAGGTCAGGATACCATCAACTTAAGATAAGGCAATCTGATATTCCCAAGACAGCTTTAGTATCTCGGTACGGACTGTATGAATACACCGTTATGCCTTTCGGGCTAACCAATGCCCCGGCATACTTCATGTATCTCATGAACAAAGTATTCATGGAATATCTGGACAAATTTGTGGTGGTTTTCATAGATGACATTCTCGTCTTCTCCAAAGATGAAGAAGAACATGAGAAACATCTAAGGTTGGTGTTGCAAAGGCTGAGAGAACACCAACTATATGCCAAGTTGAGCAAGTGTGAGTTTTGGCTGAAGAGAGTTCCCTTCTTAGGACATATAATCTTGGAGGGAGGAATCTCCATGGATCCTGCCAAAATCGAGGATATACAGAAATGGAAGACCCCTGAAAATGTCGGGGAAGTTTGAAGCTTCTTGGGATTGGCTGGATACTATCAACGGTTTATTGAGAGATTCTCCAAGATCTCGAGACCCCTCACCAAACTGTTGGAGAAGGGAATCACATTCACATGGACGCCACAGTGCGAGACGAGTTTTCAGGAGCTAAAGAAAAGATTGACAGCAGCCCCAGTGTTGGTTATGCCAGATATGCAGAAGAATTTCACGGTGTACTGTGATGCCTCTAGAAACGGGTTGGGATGTGTTCTCATGCAAGAAGGGCATGTCGTGGCATATGCATCCCGGCAGCTTCGGAAGCACGGGAAAAACTATCCTACACATGACTTAGAACTAGCCGCAGTGGTACACGCGTTGAAAATTTGGCGACACTACTTGATGGGGAAGAGGACAGAGATGTATACGGATCATAAGAGTTTGAAGTACATTTTCACACAGCCAGACCTCAACCTCAGACAAAGAAGATGGTTAGAGCTAATCAATGACTTTGATGTGGGCATCAACTATCATCTTGGGAAGGCAAACGTCGTGACCGATGCTTTAAGTCGGAAAGTGCAGGTCAATAAGTTGAGCTTGAAGGACATGCCTGCAGAATTGAAGGACGAGGTTATAAGACTCAATCTATGCCTAGTAAATAGTGGGGAAACCATCGCCGTGGAAGTGGACTCCACACTCGAGCAAGAAATCCGCGAGGGTCAAAAGAATGACGAGAAGATACAAGAGATCAGACAACTCATCAAGGAAAATAAAGCTCCTAGTTTCAGATAGGATGAACAAGGTACGGTGTGGCCCGGGAAAAGAATCTGTGTGCCTGAAGTAAAAGAGATTCATGAATTGATTTTGAAGGAGGCTCACGATTCTGACTATTCCATTCATCCTGGGAGTACGAAGATGTACCAGGACCTCAAGAGCAGGTATTGGTGGTATGGCATGAAGCGAGATGTCGCGGAACATGTTGCTCAATGTGACACATGTCAGTTGGTGAAAGCAGAACATCAACGACCCGCGGGATTATTGCAACCACTCAAAGTGCCTGCATGGAAATGGGAAGAAATCGGCATGGATTTCATAGTGGGATTGCCTAGTACCCAATCAGGATATGATTCAATATGGGTCATCATCGACAGGCTAACCAACGTAGCTCATTTTATTCCCGTGAAAGAAAGCTACAGTGGATCCAAATTGGCAGAATTGTACATGTCAAGGATCGTGTGTTACCATGGAGTCCAGAAGATTGTGTCGGATCGAGGGACACAGTTCACCTCAAGGTTCTGGCAAAAGTTGCATGAAACCATGGGAACCCATCTGAATTTCAGCTCTGCCTATCATCCCCAAACTGACGGGCAGACGGAAAGAACCAATCAGATTCTTGAAGATATGCTAAGGGCATGTGCACTCAAAAGCAATCGGAGTTGGGAAAAGAACTTACCGTATGCGGAGTTTTCCTATAACAACAGCTACCAAGCTAGTATGAAGATGTCACCGTTTGAAGCCTCGTACGGGAGGAAGTGCAGAACTCCCCTATTTTGGAACCAAACAGGGGAAAGTAAAGTGTTTGGTCCCGAGGTACTACAAGAAGCCGAGGCGAAGGTGAGGGAAATTCACAACAACTTGAGGATAGCACAGACACGCCAAAAGAGCTATGCCGATGTACGAAGAAGAGAGCCCGTTTTCAACGCGGGAGACTATGTCTATCTCAAGGTGTCCCCTATCAGAGGACTTCGTCGGTTCAAGGTGAAAGGGAAGTTGTCACCTCGATACACCGGACCCTTTCAAGTTCTGGAAAGGAAAGGCGAAGTGGCGTATCAACTACAGTTACCGGCTCGTTTATCGGATGTGCACGATGTGTTCCATGTGTCACAACTCAAGAAATGCCTGAGAACGCCTGAAGAGGTGTTACCCATGAATGAAGTGGACATAGCTGAGGATTTGTCTTATGCCGAGCAACCATACAAGATTTTGGAGACAATGGAACGCCTCACCAGAAATAAAAGAATCCGGATGTGCAACGTGCAATGGAAGCATCACTCAGAAGAAGAAGCCACCTGGGAACGGGAAGATAAACTCAAGGCCCAATTTCCGGAATTGTTTTCTTAGAACCACCAATCTCGAGGACGAGATTTCTTTTAAGGGGGTAGAGCTGTAACACCCCAAAATCTTGTTAAGACCCAAAATCATGTTAAGAGGGGAATTTAAAAATTTTTGGACGTGTTGCATGTTTTGCAACAATTTAAATTCAAACTAGAATTCAAATTAAACTCAAAACAGAAAAGAAATAGAAAAAGAAAAAGGAGAACAGAAAAAAAACGGCCAGTGGGCCAAAACCCACCAGCCGGCCCACCCTGCCCCCGCGCCAGCCCGCAGCCACGCGCCCGCGCTCTCTCTCTCAGACAGGTGGGACCCACCTGTCATCCCTAACCCCCGATCGTCCGAAACTCGGACTGTTCACCCGCGCGCGCGCGCGATTGCAACCGACCGGATTTCCGGCCGAATTCTGGTTCCGGAGGACTCCCACTCGATCTAAACAAATCCACCGCCCTCCCCCGTCTATAAAAACCCCGGCCTCGTTCTGTTTTACCCACGCGATCCGCCGTTTTTACTCCGGTGAGAACCCGAGCCTTCTCCGGCGAATTCTGGCCGATCTACGCTCGGAAATTCCGATCTAACTCGCTAGTTTTGATCCACCGCCTCCGGCGAACCTCGTAGGTGCAGAAAACTCGGTGGTTTGCGGTTCAAACACAGTGCCGACGAGCCTCGCCGTGAATTCACCTCGGACCTCGTCGCCGACCGCCTTCCAGGACCTCCGAGCTCAAGAAAACCCCCGAGGTGAGATCCCTGACCTCCCCTCTGCCGATCTATGCCATAAAATCACAGTTCTAGGAAGAATTCCCGAAGATCCGAAACTCTCCGGCGAGATCGCCGCCTCCCGCCGCCGGGCAGCGCCGCCTACGCTCGGTTAGAGCGACGTGGCCGCTTGTGCGCCGTTTATTTTAAATCGCACGGTAGAGTTTAAATCCCCGCGTACCGGTTCGACGTTATAATCTCAGCCGTCGGTTTAAAATCGGACGGTCCACGTCAGCCCCGCGTTATAAAGACTGGAAATCTTACGTGCTACCCCCTGGGGTTCTCGGGAAATAAGAGCTAGCCCTGGAAACTTCTGATCTAGCCCCTGGAACTTTAGAAAATCATGTAAATTCATTTAAAAATCAGTTTTAGCCCCTGGACTTAATAAAAATCTGGAAAAACTCCTCTGTTATGTATAGCTAGACCCCTGAAAATTGTTAAAATAATATTATAGACCCTGTAGTGGGGTGAGTTTATCTTTTTAGCCCTGTTTAATATTTAATTTAGGAAATTGAATATGTGGCTAGTGTTTAAAATTTAAAAAGTGGGACAAACATATTGTCAAAATTTAATTAAAAACTTTCTCAGTATTTAGAAAACTTTGGAGTGAGATAAAAATATATTTTGGGCTGAAATAAATCTGTTTAATTTATTATTCACATTTAGGGACACATTTTTAAGTAAAGAATAGTTCTGGAAAATAGGGAAAATAATTGTAAAATAGTTTGCATCAGAGGAAAAGGTCAAAATATATTAGTAAATATTTTAGATCAGAACCTATTCTGTTTAGATGATGTGTCTTATTATTTTCATAATAAAGTTCACATTTAGGCATAGGAAATAAATCTGAAAAATATAGCAACTAGTAAATGATAAATGGAGTTCTAAAATCCAAAGAATTCAGTTTAGGGTTGGTAGAAATTCTGAAGACACATATGGAGAAGGAAAATACCTTTCATGCATACTTGGTAGCTAAAAGGTGTAGTGATTGAATATAAGGAATTTATTTAAATTGGAAACTCATATATATAGTATGTAAGTATAAATGTGAACACAAAAGTAGGAATCATATACACATGATTAAAAGTGCATGCAAGCCACAAATCAACACACATAGAGTAATCACAACACATATAATGATGAATGACTTTCATAAATATGAATGTGTGGTTTGTATGAAGTGGAAGTGTGAACTATGTCTTATGGATTGTTGTTTTTCTTTTGCTATGTGTGATTGTTGGGTGTTTTCCTCACAGAACTCTCACTGATTTGTGATGCAAATCGTGTTGGAAGTCTAGAGATGTGGTGTAGATCCAAATACAAGTGGAGAACCGAATGAAAAATGGCTTGGATGAGTTGTGGCGGCGCTCAACAAACACCAGCGCTTTCCCCTCTTTTTATTAGCCGGAAGCCACAGGTTTTCAACAACCTCAGCCCGGGTTTTACTCCATACAAATTTGAAAACATGCAACACATGCATGTGCCATGCACGTATGGCCCAAACCCCCTGGTTGTTTGAAACATAACAAAAACACCCTCAGACACACACTAGGACTCGGTGCAACACATGTGACTCAGGACACACCCCTTGTTCTTGTCATGTGTGCTTTATTTCACTTGAAACACAAGGAAACTAACACTGAATAAACCTCCAGAAGTACTCAACAATCTCCACCTACTTCTGAGGTTTGATCTCCTGAACTCCAATCTTCTCACGAAGTTCCTGAAATTGTGTACGTCCCAGTGGCTTTGTGAGGATATCAGCAAGCTCATATTTTGTGCCAACATGCTCCAAGATGACTTCTCCTCTATCAACACATTCTCTGACGAAATGAAACTTGATGTCAATGTGTTTACTTCTATCATGCAAAACTGGATTCTTTGCCAAAGCAATTGCTGATGTGTTATCCATCTTAATCACTGGTGGAGGTACTTGAAAACTTGTTACTTCTTCTAACACATGCCTGAGCCAAACAGCCTGACTTGCTGCTGCTGCTCCAGCCACATACTCAGCTTCACATGTGGACTTTGCCACAGCCTTTTGCTTATGAGACAACCAGCTGATAGGATTTTCACACAGGAAGAATATTACTCCTGTTGTGCTTCTACACCAGTGAAGAGCCTGAAGAGCACTTGCTGCTCTACATCGTGGCAACAACTGAGGTGGTGAGCATGATTCTCGTCGCAGAGCAGCCGGACCCCTCGTCACCGCAGCCTGCTCCGGTAGCAGAAGGCAAGCACCAGGAGACCCCGAAGGCTCAAGACGACCTCCCGGAGCTCCAAGGCAACCTCCCGGAGGTCCAACGGGACCTCCCGGAGCTCCAAGACAACCTCTCGGAGGTCCATCGGGACCTCTCGGAGCTCCAGGATAACCCCCCGGTGGCCCAAAGGAACCTCCCAAGAGAACAAGACGTCATCCCGAGGGTCCAAGATGACCACCCGGAAGACCAGCGGGACCCCACGGAGGTCTAAGACGGCCTAGAAGCCTTCGAGTCCCAGCTCCCGGAGGCTCCCCCGGACCCGTCTACCTCCTGTCGGCCTGAGCTAATGGAGGAGGACATCTCAGGCCCAGGGGGGTCCGGACCATCAAGAGGCCTGTCTACTACATCAGCGAAGTCCTCCACGACGCCAAGACAAGGTACCTGGAGGTCCACAAGCTGCTGTATGCAGTACTTGTGGCATCCAGGAAGCTCCGCCACTACTTTCAAGCCCATTGGATCTCGGTGGTCACCTCCTACCTGCTGAAGGCCATTCTTCACAGCCCCAACGCGACCGGCAATGTCGCTAAATGGGCAGCAGAATTGGCGGAGTTTGAGCTGGACTTCCTTCCTTGCCATGCAGTCAAGAGACAAGCACTGGCTGACTTCGTGGCCGAGTGGACGCCAACGATGACTAACCCAGGGGGCCACGAAGACAGTGAACCAAAGCCCCAAGCTCTGGTCTTCACCGGGCCTCACTGGACGCTCTTCTTCGACGGCTCCTCGCGAAAGCAGGGGGCCGGTGTTGTCGTACTGCTTCTCATGCCATCGGGGGAGCAGTTTGGGTACATGGTGCGTCTCAATTTCAAGGCAACCAACAACATGGCAGAGTATGAAGCACTCATCTTTGGCCTAAAGACAGCCCTGTCTCTGGGCGCTCGCCAGTTGTTGGCACAGGGCGACTTCCATCGAGTCATCAAGCAAGTTAAGGGTGAATGCTCCTGCAATGACCCACAGCTAGCTGCTTATCTGCTCTACGTGCAGATGTTGGAGAAAGACTTCCTCGCCTTGGACCTGCGCCATGTACCGCACGCTGGCAATGCCGCGGCCGACGACCCCTCAACGAAGGCCTCCACCAGAGCCCCTGTGCCCGAAGGAGTCTTCGAAAGGACGTTGCTGCGGCCCACAGCCCGACCTGCCGAGCCGGGCGAAGGGGGCTGGACCAGCACCTCGAAGCTGGCGGTCCCGGTGGCCCTGCAGCCATGGACGCCGCCAAGGATCGTAAGCGTCACTGGGGACTCCGTGCAACCCAGCGCTCAAGATCCAGAAGCTCAAGTCAGACCCGATGCATGGATCATGGAGATCTGGGACTACTTGAAAGACAACATCCTCCTTGATGAACGTGTATCCGCTGAACGGATCGTGCACGTGGCTAAAAGATACGCGCTGGTAGAAGGGGATCTCTACCGGCGTGGTGCCAACCACGTCCTATTGTGGTGCATAACCCAGGGGGAAGGCTGCGACTTGCTCGCTGAGATCCATGGAGGCGAATGTGGGAGTCACTCTTCCTCACGCACGCTCGTCGGTAAAGCCTTCCGGCATGGCTTATACTGGCCGACAGCACTCCAGGATGCCGTCAAGCTGGTCAAGAGCTGCAAGGCGTGCCAGTTCCAGGCCAAGCAGATCCACACACCGGCTCAGGTGGTTCAGATGATCCCGCCCTTGTGGCCGTTCGCCGTATGGGGGTTGGACATCCTGGGACCATTCCCCAAAGCTGTCGGGGGATTCCGGTACCTCTATGTCGCCATCGACAAGTTCACCAAGTGGCCGGAAGCTACAGCCGTCGTCACCATCAACAAGCAATCCGCAGTAAAGTTCATCAAGTCAATCGCCTGTCGGTTCGGGGTCCCGAACAGAATCATCACCGACAACGGGACCCAGTTCACCAGCGCAGCGTTCCAAGACTACTGCGAAGACCTTGGCATCCAGGTGTGCTATGCCTCCGTTGTTCACCCAAAGAGCAATGGGCAGGTCGAGAGGGCCAATGCCGAGATCCTTCGGGGCCTCAAGACTCGCACCTATGTCGGCTTGAAGAAACATGGCGCCAAGTGGGTAGACGAGCTTCCGAGCACACTGTGGGCTAACCGGACATCCGAAAGCCGGGCCACCGGAGAGACACCCTTCTTCATGGTATACGGGGCCGAAGTTGTGCTTCCCCCAGAGATCACCATGGGGTCTCTCCGTGTCCGAGCTTACGACGAAGCCACGTAGGACAACCTCCGGTGTGAAGACATCGACCTCGTCGACGAGGCTCGATTACACGCAGCGCTTCGCAACGCACGATACCGGCAAATGCTCCGGCGCTACCACCAAAGGTTTGTGCGTGTCCGGGAGCTGCAAGAAGGTGACCTGGTGCTACGGCGCATACTTTCTCGTGAAGGGACCGACAAACTCTCCCCTAGATGGGAAGGTCCCTTCCGAGTCACGAAAGTTTGCCGCCCCGGGTGCGTACGACTTTCCACCGAGGATGGGGATCCGCTCCCGAACCCTTGGAACATAGAACACCTCCGTAAGTTCTATCCCTAGAGCAATAGGAGGACAGTACTTTTTCTTTCTGTAATAGATTCCATAGAGTCCAGGAACAGCGCTCGGAGCAGCTAAGCCTTGCTCCGACCCTAAGCGCGTAGAGTCTTGCTTCCCTTCTTAATGGGGCGGGTCGTTGCCTCCATGTTTAGCCTACCTTCCTAGTATGGATATTTATATGGAAAGAAACCGGTCCTGCTTTGCTCTTACCCTGGTGCTCATTTAATTACGCATTAATTTTTATGACCGCGCTTTCTGTGTATGCTCACCATACACTCAACTCTATTTTCCCATTCTCATCCCTAGTCGGCATTTGCTATCCTACCGGAGACGGTCGCGCTTGAGGTACCTGCCAATGGCCAGGGGGCCTCTCGGGCCTCCCCCAATCAGGTGTTGCGATGCCAGTTGGTCCAGTCAGGCTTCAAGATCAGCGTGTGAAGATAACCCAAAGCGACAAGAAGGTTACTTGAAGATTAGTACATGACACTCGATTAGATTCTCGAATTGTTCGACGAGTGAAGACCATGTGTTTGCTCATAACGAAGTAGGAACCTGTGACGCGCTAACTTCTGTGGAAAACCACGGAACCGAGAACTAATGCATATGTGTGCCCAGGATGTTCATCACACATACAGATATGTTCCACAAACTGAATTCAGAATATATGTCACACCCGGTTTTTCCGAAGAACAACCAAGTGAATATCACATGTATGCCAGGATCATTTTCTCATACATGTGATGACAAATAGTGAAGCATCATTTATTACAAGCCAGGGGTCGAATATAAATAAGTCTTACATCGCAAATGTCTCAATGGACAATAGTACGTTCATCACAAGTAAATAAACTAGCAGCGGAATATTATTCTTTAGGGCTCCATCACAGGCGTTGCCCGGGGGTCTTCATGAACCTAAAAACCTTCCTCGGGTCCAAAATCTTGGTCATTATACACCACCTCATTATCTTGACCTGAGCAGCAATATAAACCAACAAATATGCAAGGTTGAGTACCAATGGTACTCAGCAAGTGTGGGAAAATTATATCATGCATGGCTAGAACAAGGAGAGGTTGAACTCATGGTTAAAGCACTATGCAATTAATACCTATCACCTTAGCTTGTTAAGCACCTACATTACTACACAGGTGAAATGGTCCCAATCTCCCATCCCATCATCATAATCCAATAACCATAACATCATTTCCAATGTTAAGCTCCCCGCTTAACTTCCAAAACCATCACTCCTCTAATCATGAATAAGTCCAAGCCGCTCTTGACCGTGAGCACGGCTGTCAAGACAGTTTTGACTCTGCAGAGTTTGTACCACTGTACCCACATGTAGTGATTTCATCCCCCGTTGCCGGGTGGACTAAAAGAACCTCCATTATGCCAGTGGCTACGATCCACATTCACACTTCCCAGGTGTGCAGCCAGGAGATCACTACGAAGCCTTTACAAAGGGATTCCCGACGAGCATGGGCCCACTGAGGTTTCACCCCTAACAGCATACAAGAGGCTCCAACCCCGCTGCAGTGGCCCCCTCTTGAGCCTTGCGGTTCATATGGTAGTCCAGCTGACACCTACTCCCCGCACCATCCAACACACCCATACTACGCCGGGGATACACCTAATTAATTGGCCAAGCTGCCCCATCTCAGCATGTGGTTGGCACTGTAAAGCCGGGTTACATGCTCCATGAACCGGTCCTTAGGATCCAAGCAAGTACTAAACACAAACCCAAGTCTCGTGCACCCAGCACACAACCAAAACATCCAACTTGCCTTGATCCCTACCTCTACATAACTCACAATATCTCATTCAAGAGTATGGTAAAATAAACTGATGATCTCATATCCCAAATGTCCCATTCTAAGCATGGCTAAGCATATGCATGTAAATAAATGACATGACAAAATAAATCCCAACCCAAGCTACAAGGAAACAAGGTAATGCAATTCTAGGGAAACATCCTAGCATGGGTTTCATCTTTCATTTGACAATGCAAATAATTCTATCTACACATCCTAGCATAGGTTCAAAGTGGTCAAGGACACTTGCCTCCTTCTTGCTGCTCTTGAAATGGGTAGTCCTGGTCTTGGAAAGGAATAACTTGCTCTTGAGCAGGTTCTACATCACACCATCACACATAGCAAGAGAAAAACAACAATCCATAAGACATAGTTCACACTTCCACTTCATACAAACCACACATTCACATTTATAAAAGTTCTTTACCATTATATGTGTTGTGGTTACTTTATGTGTGTTGAGTTGTGGCTTGCATGCACTTTTAACCATGTGTATATGATTCCTACTTTTATGTCCACATTTATACTTACATACTATTTATATGGGTTTCCAATAAATTTCTTATATTCAACTACTACACCTTTTCACTACCAAGTGTGTATGAAAAGTATTTTTCTTCCCCATATGTGCCTTCATAATTTCTACCAACCCTAAACTGAACTCTTTGGATTTTTAAAAACTCCATTTATCATTTACTAGTTGCTATATTCTCAGATTTATATTCCTATGCATAATTGTGTATTTTATTATGAAATTAGTAATACACATCATCTAAACAGTATAGGTTCTGGTCCTAAATAATTTAATAACATATTTTAACCTTGGCCTCTGATGTAAACTATTTCATAATTATTTTCCCTATTTTTCTATAACTATTCTTTACTTAAAAATGTGTCCCTATACTAATAAATGTGATTAATAAATGAAACAGATTCATTTCAGCCCAAAATATATTTTTATCTCACTCCAAAGTTTTCTAAGTACTGAGAAAGTTTTTAATTAATTTTGACAATTATGTTTGTCCCACTTTTTTATTTTTAAACACTAGTTACATATTCAATTTTCTAAATTAAATACTAAACAGGGCTAAAATAATGAACTCACCCCATTACAGGGTCTATAATATTATTTTCATAATTTCCAGGGGTCTAGCTACACTTATCAGAGGTGTTTTTCCTAATTTTTATTAAGTCCAGGGGCTAAAACTGATTTTTAAATGAATTTACATGATTTTCTGGAGTTCCAGGGGCTAGATCAGAAGTTTCCGGGGCTAGCTCTTATTTCCCGAGAACCCCAGGGGGTAGCACGTAAGAATTCCAGTCTTTATAACGCGTGGCTGACGTGGACCGTCCGATTTTAAACCGACGGCTGAGATTATAACATCGAACCGGTACGCGGGGTTTTAAAGTCTACCGTGCGATTTAAAATAAACGGCGCACAAGCGGCCACGTCGCTCTGATCGAGCGCGGGCGGTGCTGCCGGCGGCGCACGGTGGCGGGAAGCGGCGATCTCGCCGGAAAGTTTCGGATCCTCGAGAATTCTGCCTAGAACTGTGATCTTATGGCATAGATCGGTAGAGGGGAGGTCAGGGATCTCACCTCGGGGGTTTTCTTGAGCTCGGGGGTCCTGGAAAGTGATCGGCGGCGAGGTCCGAGGCAAAACCACGGCGAAGCTCGTCGGCGCTGGGTTTACACCGTAAGTCTCCGAGTTTTCTGCACCTGCAAAGCTCCCCGGAGGCGGTGGATCAAGACCAGCGAGTTAGATCAGAGTTTCCGAGCTTAGATCGGCCAGAATTCACCGGCGAAGTCTCGGTGCTCACCGGAGTAAAAATCGGCGATCGCGTGGGAAAAACCGATCGGGGCTGGGGTTTTATAGCCGGGGGAGGGCGGTGGGTCAGTTGTGATCGAGTTTGAGTCTTCTGGGACCGGAATTCGGGCTGAGGGACGCGGTATTCCGATCGCTTAAGATCGCGCGCGCGCGGGAGAGAGTCCGGGGTCGGCGCGAGCGAGGTTGGGGATGACAGGTGCGTCCCACCTGTCTGTGTGAGAGAGCGCGGGCGCGCGCGGCTGCGGGCTGGCGCAGGGGAAACTGGGCCGGCTGGCGGGTTTCGGCCCACTGGCCGGTTTTTTTCCGTTTTCTCTTTTTCTTTTCCCATTTCTTTTCTGATTTGAGTTTAATTTGAATTCCAGTTTGAATTTGAATTTTTGCAAAACATGCAACACGTCCAAAAATTTTTAAATTCCCCTCTGAACATGATTTAGTGTTTTGAATCAAAATTTTGGGGTGTTACAATATATATTACCATGAATAACAGAGTTTATTTCTATGCAACGGAAGTCTTTTTCTAATGCGGAAGCTATCTAACTAATGTGGAAGCAAATCTAAGAAGAAGTGGCTCCATCTCTACTCCCTCCACAGACAAGGTTGAGAACAGATCACACGCCTTAATGCTCCACTTGGTCTTCATAGTAGTCTTCCCTCGCTGCTGATGATGAAATAATAATGCAAGTTTGAGTACAATGATGTACTCAGCAAGTGCGGGAAAACATGATATCTAGCTCATAACAAGGTAGGTATAAAAATGCTCATTTGCAGAAAAGCAGATTTATAAAACCATGATAAAACAGCAACTTAACTTTAGATGAATGTAATCCCAGCATGTATTAAATTACCAACATACCTCCATTACTTTCCGTGTTCCACCCGAACATTAACCAACATCATTCTCACTCACGAATACCTCCTCGTATTCGCTACCATCTCACGAATACCTTCTCGTATTCGCTACCATCTTATATCATGAACAACTTCGTCTCACACCGAGACTAATCTCGTTGCCATGACTCAACAGTCATGCAACCATCTTGTCACCCGGTCTCAACAGTCCCAAAACCAAACCATAACCATAATCAATAACCATAACCAAGAACCATCCCAATAACCATCCCAACTAATCATGGCAGTTGGCCAGGCGCTCGTGACCGTAAGCTCGGCTATCATGATAGTTTTAGACTCTGCAGAGTTTGCACCTCTTTACCCACAAGTTTGTGATTTCGTCACCCGTCGGCGACTGCAGAACCTCCATTATACCAGTAGACAACCGTCGGTGTATGGCCAAGAGATCACAAAATATCCTTTACAAAGGGTTTACTAGATGTATGGACTCACTAAGGTTTCACCGGCAGGCTAGAATCTCCAATTCTCCCACCCACGGGCCCCTCTTGTTCCATGCAGTTCCCAGGGCAGTCCTCACTCGACTCCCATTCCCCGCGCCTTCCACAGTCCACAACAATCTAGCAACTTACCTAATTACTCAGCTAAGCCGCACCCATACTTGGCCTTGTGGTGGCACAGTTATCCTGACATGTGCACGCATGAACCGGTCCTTAGATCTACGGCAAGTAAACCACCATCTCATGCCACCTCATTCACGAACCCAGGCTTGCCTAGATCTCCCTCCGATCCATGTTTATTAACATCATCAGTTTCTCATTATCATTACGAGTGCAGTTAGCTAGACACATCTATCTCGCTTCCCAATCCCATGGACTCAGCGAAGCATAAAGCAAAAACCATACCCGACTCATAAACTTCCCTAGCGACAAGGGTGGTTTAACCAAAGCTAGTAAACTCCTATAAAAGGGTTTCCCATCATGTTTGACTCAGCACACACACCTTTTTGCTTTTACTCAAAACATAGGATCAATATGGTCAAGGAGCACTTGCCTTGTTCTTGCGGTTCCGGTGGTTCTTGGATCTCAAAACCTTGTTGCTGCAGCTCGTCGTAGACAGCTCCCTGAGTTTGTCCCGCTATCTAGGATCACGTGCATACAAGATTCACAGCAATCAATATCATGCACAAACCTTAAACTAGATGCGATGATGCATATGCATGCTATCCTATGATTAGTTTTATTAGATTGGTTTGCACGTGTTCTTGCATGGCTTGCATGGATGTTCGGATCAAAGGTGGACGTGGTGATGATCTTGTCTTTAGATCAACCAGATCATCAAGTGATCTGTCCACGAGAAGGCTTCTGTTCGAAAGGAATCAAAGAACAGATGCAAAGAAAACACAACGATGTCGTAAGGTGGTATTGGAGACCTACCTTACGTTCTTCTCAGTCTCGAGGTCCTCCTCAGATCGTTGGCTTTCCTCCGGTGATCTTCCTTGTCGTGCTTTGGCGATGGTTTATTCGATGGGTTGGGACTAGGGCTCTAAGTCGTCGGCTCAGGAGTTGGAAAAGAAGTTCGTGGTTTCGGCCAGAGGTTCTGGGTTTCTATTTATAATCGGGAAGAGAAGAGTCCTAATCTGATTGTATCTCGAATAAGAGTCCTATTCAGATCGTCGTTGGATCCTAACATCTTATCCTTAGTTGATTTGGTGTGGTAACATTGTGGAATTCAGGTCGGTTTCTTTTCTGTATCGGTATTTCTACGCGTATAGAATCCAAAACCGCTCCAGAACTCGTTACCTCCTCGGTGATAAGCTCCGGAAGCTCCACGTGTCCACCGGTCCTTGTCTCTCCCTTTCCGCAGGGACGAGCTCCGGTTGTACCGTGCGTCAAGCGAGCGAGACCTCCCTTTTCCTTCGCAGGTGAGCTCCGCGTGCGCCACGTATCCTGGCGGTCGGGACCTCCTCTCTTACTCGGAGGTGGCTCCGCGCACGCCACGTGTCAGTGCCGGACCTCCCGGAGATAAGCTCCGGTGGCGACATATGTCCTGTAGAAATGCCTTTGCTTCTTCCGCAGAGGCTAGCTCCGGGGGCAACACGTGTCCCACAGGTTCGGACCTCTCCTCCTTTGCGGATATGAGCCCCGAGCCTGCCACGTAGCCAACTTAGCGGCGGACCTCTCCCCACTTCACAGGGATGAGCTCCGAACACGCCACGTGGCCAGCGGGCCGCGGAAGTTGTCTTCGGCGCTCTTTGTGAACTGGATTCAGCTCTTACTGGCTATCTTTTTGATATTTTCTCTGTTCCCACTTCTTTTAAAATGTTTTCTCTACATGAAATATGAATACATGCAGAAACCAAAGATGAGGGTGTCACAAACCTACCCCCCTTAAATTGAATCTCGCCCTCGAGATTCGTTAGTAGAGAATAGATGGGGAAATTCTGCCTTGATATCCTCTTCACGCTCCCATTTGGCTTCAGCTTCGGTGTGATGGCTCCATTGTACCTTGCACCATCGAATCACCTTGTTCCGGGTGACCCTTTCTTTTACGTCTAAGATTCGGACAGGGTGTTCCGCATAAGTCAGGTTCTCTTGAAGTTCAAGCTCTCCCATTGATACATGCTCCTCTGGTACTCTCAAGCACTTCTTGAGCTGGGATACATGAAACACATCATGTAAGTCGGAGAGGTGGGTTGGGAGCTCTAGTTGATAGGCTACTTCTCCTTGCTTGTCCAAAATCTTAAATGGTACGATGTAGCGAGGTGCTAGCTTGCCTTTGACGTTGAAACGTCGTTGGCCTCGGATAGGCGATACCTTAAGGTATACGAAGTCGCCTACTTCAAAGGTCAACTTCCTACGCCTATTGTCCGCATAGCCTTTCTGTCATGACTGAGCAGCCTTTAAGTTCTCCCGTACCGTTTGGACTTGCTTTTCAGCTTCTTGTAGTACTTCGGGTCCAAACACCTGGTTTTCTCCGGTCTCGTTCCAAAACAGTGGCATTCTACACCGTCTATCATATAATGCTTCGAAAGGCGACATCTTCAAGCTTGCTTGATAGCTGTTGTTATAGGAGAATTCGGCAAACGGTAAACTCCTATCCCAACTACGCCCACGTTTCAAGGCGCAAGCTCTCAACATGTCCTCTAGAATTTGGTTTGTCCATTCGGTTTGCCCATCAGTTTGTGGGTGATAGGCGGAGCTAAAATCCAGTCGGGTACCCATGGCTTCCTGCAGCTTCCTCCAGAATCTAGAGGTAAACTGAGAACCTCGATCTAAGACTATCCTCCTCGGGACTCCATGACGGCACACGATCTGCTCCATGTACAATTCGGCTAATTGTGCAACGTTGTAATTGGCCCTTACAGGGAGAAAATGGGCGGTTTTCGTCAATCGGTCCATGATAACCCAGATGGAGTCGTAACCCGACTAAGTACGTGGCAATCCGACGATGAAATCCATACTGATGTCTTCCCACTTCCACTCTAGTACCTTCAAAGGTTGCAACAATCCAGCGGGTTTTTGATGTTCGGCCTTCACCCGTTGGCATGTGTCGCATAGGACAACGTATTCGGCTATATCCCTCTTCATACCATCCCACCAATAACAAGTTTTCAAGTCCTTGTACATTTTGGTACTTCCGGGATGTATGGAATAGGGTGAATCATGTGCCTCCTTCAATATCATGTCGCGGAGGTATTTTATGTTAGGCACACAAATCCTTTTTCCTAGCCAAAGCGTACCCTTCTCATCTTCTTTGAAATCCTTCTCTATTCCTTGTCGGATTCTTTCCTTGATCTCCTTGATCTCCTCATCCGTTGCTTGGCCATCTCTTATCTCTTGCTCCAATGAAGAGTGGATCTCCATTATTTCCATGTTGTTCAAGAATCCAAGGTGTAACCGTTCGAACCCCTTACGTAGTTCGGGTGGTAGCTCTGGAACCGTGAGTTGGTGACATGCTCCCTTTCGGCTCAATGCATCAGCTACTACATTGGCCTTTCCTGGGTGGTAGTTGATTCCAACATCGTAATCCTTCATGAGTTCCAACCATCGACGTTGCCTCAAATTCAAGTCCGTTTGTGTAAATATGTACTTGAGGCTTTTATGATCTGTATAGATCTCACATCGATGACCAAGGATATAATGTCTCCAAATCTTAAATGCATGCACTACTGCTGCTAGCTCCAAGTCATGTGTAGGATAATTAAGCTCGTGCTTCTTTAATTGCCGTGAGGCGTAGGCTACCACTTGTCCTTCTTGCATGAGCACACATCCGAGCCCCTGTCTGGATGCGTCACAATATATGTCAAAGCTCTAGCTTACATCTGGCAATACCAGAACCGGTGCTGTGGTTAGCCTTTTATTGAGTTCCTCAAAACTTCCTTGGCATGCTGGTGTCCATCGGAAGACCTTTCCCTTCATTAGCAACAACGTCATAGGCTTTGGTATCTTAGAGAAGTCTTTAATGAAGCGTCGATAGTATCCAGCCATCCCAAGAAAACTCCGAATATCCCTCACACTCTGCGGTTGGTCCCACTTCAGAACATCTCTCACTTTTCTGGGATCAACCGATACCCCTTCCTTGGAGATAATGTGGCCTAGGAAAGATATTTCCTTTAGCCAAAATTGACACTTGTTAAGCTTGGCATACAATTGATGCTCACGCAATTTCTACAAGGTCAATTTCAAATGTTCTTCATGCTCCTCCTCACTCTTTGAATACACCATAATGTCGTCGATGAAAACCACGATGAACTTGTCCAAGTACTCCATAAAAACCTTGTTCATAAGGTTCATGAAGTATGCGGGTGCATTTGTCAACCCAAAAGACATGACGGTATATTCATACGAACCATACCGTGTTCGAAAGGTTGTCTTGGGTATATCGGAGGGCTTAATCTTCAGCTGGAAGTATCCCGGCCGAAGATCAATCTTGGAGAACACTCGGGCTCCTTTCATTTGGTCGAATAGGTCCTCTATACGGGGCAGAGGGTATTTGTTCTTGATTGTTACCTCGTTGAGATACCTATAGTCCACGCACATCCTTTGGGTTCCATCCTTCTTGTCTAAGAAGAGCACCGGAGCTCCCCATGGTGACGAACATGGACGGATAAAACCCTTCTCCAACTGTTCTTGAATTTGCTTCTTGAGTTCTACTAGTTCATTGACGGGCATCCTATAAGGTCTCTTGGCTATGGGTGCAGTTCTGGGTACCAAGTCTATGGCAAACTCAATGTCCCGGTTAGGTGGCATACCTGGAAGCTCTTCCGGGAATACGTCCAAAAAATCCTGAACCACTGGAATGCTGCCCAATGTTGTTCCTTCGACGTGGTTCAAAATTGCCTGTTCGGTTGTTTGCTGGGCTGACTCAAACTCGACATGAATACCGTGCTTGTTTGTCAACTGCACGCTCCTTTCAGCACATTGGATTACTCCGTTGTGCTTGCTTAACCAATCCATCCTGAGTATGATGTCAATCCCTTGGGAGTCCAAGATAATAAGGTTGGCAAGGAAGTCTACCCCCCTTATTTTAAGGCTTACTTTCGGACATACTATATTAGTCCTCATTTCTCCTCCGGGAGAATTTACTAACATAGCACATTCTAAGTGGGATACGGGTAGATGATGTTTGGCAACATATTTGGATGATATTAAGGAATGTGATGCTCCAGAATCAAATAAGATGATGGCTGGGTTGGAGTTGGTAAGGAACATACCAATTACGACGTCCTCAGCCTGTTGTGCTTCCTCAGCAGAGACATGGTTCACGTTGCCGCGGGCATAGTTCTGCTGTCCACGGTTTCCTTGATTGTCTCCTCCGTTTGGTCGCGGGTTCTGCTTGGGCACGTTGCCTTGCTGTCCAGGGCCTCTCCTTGGGCACTGGTTCACGAAGTGTCCTATTTCCCCGCATGCAAAGCATGCCCTGTTGACTACGGCAGCAGGTACGTTGGGGCAGGGGTTTTGAACAGGAGCGCCATTGTTAGGTCGGGGCGCAGGAGGCATGGGCACGCGAGGTGCTGGTGCAACGAGTTGTTTCTGTGGTGGCTGACCAGGGCGGTATGCAGGAGTGGTCGATCCATACTGCGGTGCTGCTGGGGGCATGTACCGAGGTCGTACGTTGCTCCCTTGGGGCTGGTATGGCATCTTCCTCTTGCCTTCTCGCTCGATCTCTTTGATCTTGCGTTCGACCACTATAGCCTTGTCAACCAGCTTCTGGAAGCTTACGTAGTCATTGTTGAGGAGCTGAATCTGGATCTCATTATTCAACCCTCTCATGAACAGGTATTGCTTCCTCTGGTCTGAGTTGACATCCTCGGGGGCATACCGGGACAGTTGCGTGAACTTGTTGAGGTACTCATTCACACTCAGCTGTCCTTGGCGGAGACCTTCGAACTCCTGCCTCTTGAGCATCATTACACCAGCAGAGATGTAATGAGAGCGGAAACTTTCCTTGAACTCAGTCCAAGTGATCATCTCCGGGTCGGCATGAGCGTTGCTCAGGGCATCCCACCAGTCAGCAGCATCTCCCGTAAGTTGGTGCGATGCGAAGAGAACCTTCTCTCGGTCATTGCACTGTACTATGGCAAGCTTCTTCTCCATGGATTTCAACATGTCGTCGGCCTCCATGGGGTCGTTGGCTTGAGCAAAGGTGGGTGGTCGAGTCCTCATGAACTCTCCCAACCTGTTATGAGCCGGCGGTGGTGGTGGCGGTGGTGCTGGAACAGGGTTGTTGTTGTTGGCCTGCAACTGACCCAAAGTTTGGATCATGGTTTGCATAAGTTGGTTCTGCATGGCCATCAACCGTTCCAGGTGGTTCTCACCAGCTCCGGGGTTCACAGGAACTTCATCGTGGTCATCCTCTTGGATGTTCCTTCGGCCGGCGTTTCCCCTCACCATCTGTGAGAGAGGACGAAATAGAATAGAAGGTTAGAAGGTTAGATAGGTCCCTTCAACTATATGCATCAAGGTGAGTTGGACTATATATTTTAGCCCATATGAGGATGTGAGCAAGTGTCGAAACATTTCACACCTCTTTCTACTTACGTGTGGATATGGACAACGCTTGGGGGCGTACCACAACTCACACTGAGCACACAATCACAAACAATCATTGCAAGGGCTCATACAACTCCTATTCAAGGCTGGTTTCCTATGCCAAGGTAGTTTTAAAGCCAATCTAAGCGTCCTAGGGTGCTTCCTTTGGTCAGCGTGGCTTAACTACCAATCTGTGTCTAATACCAATCTATGATTCCTATTTAGGTGTGTAACCTACCGTTAACCCGTGGCTCTAATATCAATCTGAGGTTTCTTTCTAGGCGTGTAACCTACTGTCAACCCGTGGCTCTGATACCAATCTGTGACGCCCTCGATTCTGTGGAAAACCACGGAACCGAGAACTAATGCCCACACAGAATGTTCATCACACATACACATATTTCCACAAACTGAATTCAGAATATATATTACCACGAATAACAGAGTTTATTACAATGTCTCATGAGTCTTGGACTCATGCTCACAGCGGAAGTCTTTATTTCTATGCAGCGGAAGTCTTTTCCTAATGCGGAAGCTATCTAACTAATGTGGAAGCAAATCTAAGCAGAAGTGGCTCCATCTCTACTCCCTCCACAGGCAAGGTTGAGAACAGATCACACGCCTTAATGCTCCACTTGGTCTTCATAGTAGTCTTCCCTCGCTGCTGATGATGAAATAATAATGCAAGTTTGAGTACAATGATGTACTCAGCAAGTGCGGGAAAACATGATATCTAGCTCATAACAAGGTAGGTATAAAAATGCTCATTTGCAGAAAAGCAGATTTATAAAACCATGATAAAACAGCAACTTAACTTTAGATGAATGTAATACCAGCATGTATTAAATTACCAACATACCTCCATTACTTTCCGTGTTCCACCCGAACATTAACCAACATCATTCTAACTCACGAATACCTCCTCGTATTCGCTACCATCTCACGAATACCTTCTCGTATTCGCTACCATCTTATATCATGAACAACTTCGTCTCACACCGAGACTAATCTCGTTGCCATGACTCAACAGTCATGCAACCATCTTGTCACCCGGTCTCAACAGTCCCAAAACCAAACCATAACCATAATCAATAACCATAACCAAGAACCATCCCAATAACCATCCCAACTAATCATGGCAGTTGGCCAGGCGCTCGTGACCGTAAGCTCGGCTATCATGATAGTTTTAGACTCTGCAGAGTTTGCACCTCTTTATCCACAAGTTTGTGATTTCGTCACCCGTCAGCGACTGCAGAACCTCCATTATACCAGTACACAACCGTCGGTGTATGGCCAAGAGATCACAAAATATCCTTTACAAAGGGGTTACTAGATGTATGGACTCACTAAGGTTTCACCAGCAGGCTAGAATCTCCAATTCTCCAACCCACGGGCCCCCTCTTTTTCCATGCAGTTCCCAGGGCAGTCCTCACTCGACTCCCATTCCCCGCGCCTTCCACAGTCCATAACAATCTAGCAACTTACCTAATTACTCAGCTAAGCCGCACCCATACTTGGCCTTGTGGTGGCACTGTTATCCTGGCATGTGCACGCATGAACCGGTCCTTAGATCTACGGCAAGTAAACCACCATCTCATGCTACCTCATTCACAAACCCAGGCTTGCCTAGACCTCCCTCTGATCCATGTTTATTAACATCATCAGTTTCTCATTATCATTAC
The DNA here is from genome assembly GCA_030760725.1 of Neostapfia colusana. Taxonomy (NCBI): domain Eukaryota; kingdom Viridiplantae; phylum Streptophyta; class Magnoliopsida; order Poales; family Poaceae; genus Neostapfia; species Neostapfia colusana. The sequence continues at coordinate 38,806,176 of JASWHV010000016.1, forward strand.
GAGTGCAGTTAGCTAGACACATCTATCTCGCTTCCCAATCCCATGGACTCAGCGAAGCATAAAGCAAAAACCATACCCGACTCATAAACTTCCCTAGCGACAAGGGTGGTTTAACCAAAGCTAGTAAACTCCTATAAAAGGGTTTCCCATCATGTTTGACTCAGCACACACACCTTTTTGCTTTTACTTAAAACATAGGATCAATATGGTCAAGGAGCACTTGCCTTGTTCTTGCGGTTTCGGTGGTTCTTGGATCTTAAAACCTTGTTGCTGCAGCTCGTCGTAGACAGCTCCCTGAGTTTGTCCCGCTATGTAGGATCACGTGCATACAAGATCCACAGCAATCAATATCATGCACAAACCTTAAACTAGATGTGATGATGCATATGCATGCTATCCTTGATTAGTTTTATTAGATTGGTTTGCACGTGTTCTTGCATGGCTTGCATGGATGTTCAGATCAAAGGTGGACGTGGTGATGATCTTGTCTTTAGATCAACCTGATCATCAAGTGATCTGTCCATTAGAAGGCTTCTGTTCGAAAGGAATCAAAGAACAGATGCAAAGAAAACACAACGATGTCGTAAGGTGGTATTGGAGACCTACCTTACGTTCTTCTCGGTCTCGAGGTCCTCCTCAGATCATTGGCTTTCCTCCGGTGATCTTCCTTGCCGTGCTTTGGCGATGGTTTACTCGACGGGTTGGGACTAGGGCTCTAAGTCGTCGGCTCAGGAGTTGGAAAAGAAGTTTGTGGTTTCGGCCAGAGGTTCTAGATTTCTATTTATAATCGGGAAGAGAAGAGTCCTAATCTGATTGTATCTCGAATAAGAGTCCTATTCAGATCATCGTTGGATCCTAACATCTTATCCTTAGTTGATTTGGTGTGGTAACATTGTGGAATTCAGGTCGATTTCTTTTCTGTATCGGTATTTCTACGCGTCTAGAATCCAAAACCGCTCCAGAACTCGTTACCTCCTCGGTGATGAGCTCCGGAAGCTCCACGTGTCCACCGGGTCCTGGTCTCTCCCTTTCCGCAGGGACGAGCTCCGGTTGTGTCGCGCGTCAAGCGAGCAAGACCTCCCTTTTCCTTCGGAGGTGAGCTCTGCGTGCGCCACGTATCCTGGCGGTTGGGACCTCCTCTCTTACTCGGAGGTGGCTCCGCGCACGCCACGTGTCAGTGCCGGACCTCCCAGAGATAAGCTCCGGTGGCGACATGTGTCCTGCGGAAATGCCTTTGCTTCTTCCGCAGAAGCTAGCTCCGGGGGCAACACGTGTCCCACAGGGTCAGACCTCTCCTCCTTTGTGGAGATGAGCCCCGAGCCTACCACGTAGCCAGCTTAGCGGCGGACCTCTCCCCACTTCACAGGGATGAGCTCCGAACACGCCACGTGGCCAGCGGGCCGCGGAAGTTGTCTTCGGCGCTCTCTATGAACTGGATTCAGCTCTTACCAGCTATCTTTTTGATAATTTCTCTATTCCCACTTCTTTTAAAATGTTTTCTCTACATGAAATATGAATACATGCAGAAACCAGAGATGAGGGTGTCACAGATCTATCCCCCATAAATCGAATCTCGCCCTCGAGATTCGTTAGTAGAGAATAGATGGGGAAATTCTGCCTTGATATCCTCTTCACGCTCCCATGTGGCTTCAGCTTCGGTGTGATGGCTCCATTGTACCTTGCACCATCGAATCACCTTGTTCCGGGTGACCCTTTCTTTTACGTCTAAGATTCGGACAGGGTGTTCCGCATAAGTCAGGTTCTCTTGAAGTTCAAGCTCTCCCATTGATACATGCTCCTCTGGTACCCTCAAGCACTTCTTGAGCTGGGATACATGAAACACGTCATGTACGTCGGAGAGGTGGGTTGGGAGCTCTAGTTGATAGGCTACTTCTCCTCGCTTGTCCAAAATCTTAAATGGTCCGATGTAGCGAGGTGCTAGCTTGCCTTTGACGTTGAAACATCGTTGGCCTCGGATAGGCGATACCTTAAGGTATACGAAGTCGCCTACTTCAAAGGTCAACTTCCTACGCCTATTGTCCGCATAGCCTTTCTGTCGTGACTGAGCAGCCTTTAAGTTCTCCCGTACCGTTTGGACATGCTTTTCAGCTTCTTGTTGTACTTCTGGTCCAAACACCTGGTTTTCTCAGGTCTCGTTCCAAAACAGTGGCGTTCTACACCATCTACCATATAATGCTTCGAAAGGCGACATCTTCAAGCTAGCTTGATAGCTGTTGTTATAGGAGAATTCGGCATACGGTAAACTCCTATCCCAACTACGCATGTGTCGATATGTGTCCTGCGGAAATGCCTTTGCTTCTTCCGTAGAGGCTAGCTCCGGGGGCAACATGTGTCCCACAGGGTCGGACCTCTCCTCCTTTGCGGAGATGAGCCCCGAGCCTGCCACGTAGCCAGCTTAGCGGCGGACCTCTCCCCACTTCGCAGGGATGAGATCCGAACACGCCACGTGGCCAGCGGGCCACGGAAGTTGTCTTTGGCGCTCTCTGTGAACTGGATTCAGCTCTTACTGGCTATCTTTTTGATAATTTCTCTGTCCCCACTTCTTTTAAAATGTTTTCTCTACATGAAATATGAATACATGCAGAAACCAGAGATGAGGGTGTCACAAAACCCGTTGTTTGTAAAGAAGAAAACTAATAATAATAACATTTTTCTGTTTAAGGGGGGTAGCACATCACATTCCAACACCTCCGTCAGGGTTGGATTCGATATACACCAAGCCGACAAGGTCAGTGAAGAAGGAAGAATTTCCAAGAAGATGCACGACCAACGAAATAATAGGGCATTGAAGAATTTCATGGAGCTAACGACTTTGTGCAGAGTGTACTCTAGATTATTAGAATCTAAACTCCCCTAATTATATCTAAATCATCACTTGATTTGTCTATTATCCTAGACCCGTACAACTTTGTACAAGACTTCGTCCCGACAAACATGTCCCTCCATATCGGCAATCGCAAGGAAATTTCTCCCGTCAACCAAGATGCCGAAACCTAGCTCACTAGAATCTCGGGGCGAGATTCCATTTAAGGGGGTAGTATTGTAACACCCAACTTCTCAACCATGCTAATAAAAAATTTAAACACTAAAACATGCAAGAAACTTGTTTGAAATTCAAATTTGAGTTGGAAACATGAGAAATTAAACTGGAGATACAAATGAAAAGAACTAAAAATTGAGAACCCAATAACTTGGGCCGAAATCCTACCACCTTAGGCAGCCCAATTCTTCCCCCAGCCCAACCCGCAACATTGGATCCCTTTTTTCTCACTGACAGGTGGGGCCCACCTGTCAGAGCATCTTCTTCCTCCACCTTTCCCATTTCCTCCCCACCAGCTCCTATCTTTTTTATTCCCCAAATCAAAAGTGCGCAACCCAAAAAAACCCTAGACGCACCCCAGGACGGATGCGCCCGCCCCTGCCTCCTTCTGTGCCCTGACGCCCTCCCTCGCCGCCTCGCTCTTCTTCCATCGCCGCGGCCAAGTGCCTCTCCCGATCCCCCACTGCTGATGCCCGGTCCTCGTCGCTACTCACTCCCCGCTCGCCCCCACCGCTTGCCGCGCTGCCAGCTTGTGATTGCTCCCACACCGCCGCCCGTGCCTCCCTCCTCTCTCCGTAGCCCCATCGCTCGCGCCGCCCGTGCCTTCCTCTCTCTAGGCCGCTGGGGCCCTGACCCCGTTGACCCCGGCCTAATCAGCTCGCCTAGCGCCCCACCGCCGGCCTCCACCTGGCCACGGTCGCCCGACCATCACGCCGCTCAACCCGTGGCCGCCGCGCCCTAGCCCCCGGCCGGCGCCCTCACCGCCTCGGACCCGCGCCTCTTCTGTCCAAGGTGCCTCCTTCCTCACCGTCGCCCGCACCGCAAGTCGCCCCCGCCTCTCTTCCTCTCCGGTGGATCCCGCCTCGTGCGCCTCCACCTCCAGCTCCCCCCCCCCACGGCGCTGCTCCTCCCCGCATTGCCCCACCGGCGTCCCTCCTTGAAGCTCCTCCACCTGAACAAGGAAGGCGGGACGCCCGGAGCTCCTCGAACCGCCGCTGTCTGAGAGGAGCCCCGCCGGAGCTGGAGACCCGAGGTCTCTTTGGGTCGCCGCCCGACAAACCAGCACCTCCGGGAGATGGGCGCAAGGGTACCCATCCCCCTGACTCGGCGCAAACAACGCCCTCGGAGGGCACCGGGCGCGTTTCTTCTCCAACTGCCCGGGGGCCGGGTCCTTACCCTTCCCCTTGTCGACGGTCCGAGCTCCGTCGACCCTCGGTGCGGGTTGGGCAGCAGCTGACGCCTCGTGCTCCGTCCCGGAGCGCTCGACCCTGGGGATCGAGATCCCCCGGAAGGCATCCCCAACCTGACTTACGGCGATCCTGATGTCGTCGAGGTTCGGCATCTTCTGCAGCAACTCCGCCCTCCACTGCGGCTCCAAGAAGAGGGGAGTGCAGGAGGCCGGGAAAGTGAGGTCGCCGCAGGTGACGAAGTCGCCGCTCACCCTGGCCACCATCTCGTACAACACCTCCTCAGGTGGGTCCGAGCCAAGATCCGTCTCCAGCCTGGTGCAGTCGTGCTCGCCGGTGTAGTACCACGCCGGGCGGTTGCGCTGTTGCAAGGGTGCAATACGGCGTGACAGGAAGTCTATCAGCACCATTAGGGACGTCAGCCCCTCGTTGGCCAGGAACCGGATCCGCTCCAAGACAGGCGCGTACTCCGGCTTCAGCTCCGGGATCTCCTCCCAAAAGTGACGCTCGGTGGTCGGGCCGGCAGTTGGCAGCTGCAGGCGATCATGCTCGTCGGTCTGCACGATCACCCAGTTCTCCCTCCAGTTTTCCCATCTCGCCGCGCCGAAAGGTACAAGGTACCCAGAGGCCTTCGGATCCTTGCAGCGATGCTGGAAGTAGTACGCCCCCAACTGATTCTTCGAGCTGCGCCCCGTCGTCCTCAACATGAAGAAGTAGTGGAAGAGCGTCACTGAAGCGCGCACCCCCACGAACATCTCGCAGAAGTGCACAAAGACGGCAGCCATCGCGAAGGAGTTGGGGGAGAGGTGATGGAGCTGGAGACCGTACGTCTCCAGCAGCGTCACGAAGAAGGAAGAAATTGACGGGACAAACCCCGCCATGGCGTAGGCGGTGAAGAAGACTATCTCCCCCTTCTCCAGGAGCAGGGGGAGAGATCCCTGCCGGAGCCAGCGCTTCTGCTCCTCCGCATGCCAGCCCAGCAGCCTATGCACTGTCCTGAGCTCGGCCGACCGAGCGAGACACGGCGGAGGCAAGTTGGAAGCCATGGCAGATGGAAGCTCAAGAACAGGGAAGACAAGGGTGCAAGAGCTCAAGGAAACAAGGAAGATTCAAGCGCAGGGAAGTGCAAAGGGAAGTCGCGATGCGGGTGAGATCCCCTTTTAAACTTCCCAGGCGCGATTCAAAGCAATTCAAAACTCTTCGAATACGCTGCTTGGGACAACCGCTTCAGATCCAAGACCGAGCGTCGATGACAAGTGGACCCAAGCCGTCCAGCAGAAGCGGTGGACCAAGAAGTCAGTCTCTCAAGAAGATGAGCCGGCAGGACGATTCGGCGGTTCTCGAAAAGGCACTACGACGTGCAGAAGTGTCAGCCTTGGAAACCGCCGCAGTAAAAGCAGCCATCAAGTGGGGCACATGCTCTCTCAAAATGTACAATTTCAGCAGGAGTCATAGGAAGCAAAGTGATTTTCTTTCCTTTATGCATCAGAGTATATTTATTAGTTCTACCATGATGAATAGCATCCGTATAAAATTCCCAAGGACATCCCAATAAAAGAGAACAAGCATCCATAGGTACGACATCAAAATCAGCAAAATCATGGTAAGAACCAATCAAAAAATGTACCCTCGTTGTTTGTGTTACCCTAACCTTACCGCTGTTGTTGAACCACTGAATGTGGTATCGATGAGGGTGTGCTCTTGTTGTCAACCCAAGTTTCTTGACCACATCCATGTTCACCAAGTTGTTGCAGCTGCCTCCATCAATTATACTGTGCACGCGGCAGTCCTTGACGATGAGAAACATGTGAAAAAGATTGTGTCGTTGTAGCTTGTCATCCACCTTAACTTTGGAGCTCAAAGCACGCTGCACAATTATGCTTCTATAATTTTCCGTTGCTGCAGTACCAAGTACCTCTTCATCTGTGCTATAGTGGTCATCTTTTGGTCCTGCAACGTTAGTAGCAAGAGAATATTCATCTTCAACATCCAAAGTACTATCATACCCGCCATCATCTCGTGCTACGACGTGCAGAAGTGTCAGCCTTGGAAACCGCCGCAGTAAAAGCAGCCATCAAGTGGGGCACATGCTCCCACGATCCCGCGACTGTTCATGCTCCTGCAATGGTCAATGCGGGTCTTCGAGAAGGTGCGCGGAGCGGAAGAGACGGGGGCCCCACCTCGGGCTCGTTATCTCCCCCGAGATGGGCCCGGGGCCACTGTCGGTAACCTCAATATGGGGTACCCCCGCGCACAGGGGAAACTGCCTAAGCACCTCTCCCCTCTCCGTGGGGAGAGCTCCGAGGGCGACATGTGTCCAGCGGGGCCGGACCTCCCTTGATGAGTTGTTTAGGCCCGATCTTCCGAAAGGTAGGTCGATTGAAGTGGAGATCTCGACGTTGATGATCCGAGGAACTCGAGCAGACCCGAACACCCCTGCAATCACTACACCACTGCTCCGTTGGTTATCAACTGTGCTTCACACGCTTGACCTCGCCAAGAACGCTATCCCTGCAGGTGCAACCGAGAACACAAGCAAGAACGACGAAGATGCAATCTGAAATTGCGAAATTGGGGTCTCACAAACCGTAGAACGGCGAAAGTGTTTAATATAAGCAAAACCCACCAAATATGGACGGCGGCTGCAGTATTTAAAGGCTAGGGTTCGACCATAAGACCCTTAGACGTGTCCCTAATGGACTCATACGGGATACAAGGCCCAAAAGCCCAATACGGTGGTGCAACACCGGACAGAACTATGAATTCAATTTGTTTCGACAACTCCCAACGACTCCGTGCGAATTTCAATGTGGGACCAGAACCATTGCAAAGTTTATCTTCTCATCTTTCCATGCATATGTGGAACGTCAAAAACGGAGTCCGTATGCATCCTGGGCGTCCGTTTTAAGATGTACTGCTCCTGGACTCCGAGTTGAACTCGAGTCCGAGTTGGTGACTGTTTTCATCAACTTGTGGACGTCCCATCTGATTCTCCACGTCCCCAAATCCTCCTCCCTTTACTTGTTGATCATGTCCATGGTTCCTAATAACAATTAAATCATTCAATAGCAATCCATTCTTAAAATCACATGGGTAGGAAGTTAGGAACGAGTTCACCTGCTGATTTAGTAACCGTGCTCGTCCTCTTGTGATTGGTCCTAGTATATCAATGTGAGTATCCACTGTTGTGATGTCCTCATCATCCTCCCCCTCTTGAATCGGAGTCGTCCTCGACTCAAGATCATCTTCTTCCCCCAAGTATGGTCGTAAATCTGAAATGTTAAATGTGGGACTAACCCCAAAATCGGGAGGCAACTCAAGCTTATATGCATTGTCATTGATCTATTTAACAATCTTAAAAGGACCAGCAGCTCGTGGCATAAGTTTAGATTTTCTCAAGTGAGGGAATTGTTCTTTTCTCAAATGTAGCCATACCAAGTCCCCTGGTTCAAGTTTTACTTCTTTTCTACCTTTACTACTAGAAATTCTATACTTCTCATTCATCCTTTCAATATTTTTCTTTGTAGTTTCATGCATATTAAGAATGAATTCAGATCGTTGTGTAGCATCCAAATTTATAGTTTCAGAAGGAGGCAAAGGTAATAAATCAATAGGAGCACGGGGATTGAAACCATACACTACCTAGAATGGGCTTACCTTTGTAGTAGAGTGAACTGATCTGTTGTAAGCAAATTCTATATGTGGTAAACAATCCTCCCAACCCTTTAAATTTGTTTTTAAAACAGCCCGCAACATAGTGGATAGAGTACGATTTACTACCTCAGTTTGTCCATCGGTTTGTGGGTGACATGTGATTGAAAACAGCAGCTTGGTTCCCAATTTATATCACAAAGTTCTCCAAAAATGACTTAAAAATTTTGCATCACGATCAGAAACAATGGTATTTGGCACACCATGTAAACGAACAATTTCCGTCATAAACAAATCAGCAATGTGTGAGGCATTATCATTCTTATGACAAGGTATGAAATGTGCCATTTTGGAGAAAAGATCAACAACCACAAAAATGCTATCCCTCCCCTTCTTAGTACTAGGCAATCCCAAAATAAAATTCATGGAAATATCCTGCCAAGGTGCACTAGGAACAGGAAGAGGCATATAAAGACCATGTGGATTAAGTCGAGACTTAGCTTTGTTGCAAGTAGTGCATCGTGACACATAGCGCTCGACATCACGTCTCATCTTTGGCCAAAAGAGGTGTGTGGCCAGCACGTCCTTCGTTTTCTTCACTCCAAAATGTCCCATCAAACCTCCTCCATGTGCTTCCTGCAAAAGTAATAGGCGAACAGAACTAGCAGGAACACATAGCTTGTTAGAACGATACAGGAGGCCCTCCCGTAGTACATATTTATTCCATGTTCTTCCTTCTCTACAATTTTCAAAGGCATCTTTGAAGTCCAAATCTGTAGGATATAATCTTTTTATTGTTTCTAAACCAAATATTTTATGATCAAGTTGGGAAAGCATGGTGTAACGTCTAGATAATGCATCTGCAATAACATTCTCCTTCCCTTTCTTATGCTTAATGATGTATGGAAATGATTATATGAACTCAATCCATTTAGCATGTCGTTTATTCAGATTGTTTTGACACTTAAGATACTTCAAAGATTCATGATCGGAATGTATGACAAACTCCTTAGACCACAGGTAATGTTGCCAAGTCTGTAGAACTCGCACTAAGGCATACAATTCCTTATCATAAGTAGAATAATTCAGAGAAGGACCATGCAATTTTTCACTAAAGAATGCAACGGATTTACCTCCTTGTATGAGAACACCTCCAATACCAATGCCGCTTGCATCACATTCTAGCTCAAATGTCTTATCAAAATCAGGAATTTGTAGCAATGGTGTTTGTGTAAGCTTTGATTTGAGAACATCAGAAGCTTGTTGCTGCTGTTCGCCCCATCGAAACTGCACTCCCTTCTTCGTCAGTTCATGGAGAGGTGCTGCAATGGTGCTGAAATCCCGCACAAAGCGTCGATAAAAACATGCAAGACCAAGAAAACTACGCACGTGTTTGACGGTCGATGGAGTTGGCCAGCTAGTGATCGCCACAATTTTTTCCTCATCCATCTCAATTCCCTACGATGAAACGACATATCCAAGAAATGAAACTCGATTGGTGCAAAAGATGCACTTTTCGAGGTTACCAAACAAACGTGCATCTCTCAAGACACTGAAAACAGCACGTAAGTGATTAAGATATTCGTCATATGACTTGCTGTAAATGAGGATATCATCGAAGTAAACCACCACAAATTTTCCAATAAAAGGACATAAAACCTCGTTCATTAATCGCATAAAAGTGCTAGGTGCATTAGTTAAACCAAAAGGCATTACTAACCACTCATAAAGTCCAAACTTGGTTTTAAATGCAGTTTTCCATTCATCTCCTAGTGCCATTCTAATTTGGTGGTAACCACTATGCAAGTCAATTTTTGTGAAAATAATAGCACCACTCAATTCATCTTGCATGTCATCTAAGCGAGGAATAGGATAACAATATCGAATAGTGATGTTATTAATCGCTCTACAATCAACACACATGCGCCAGCTACTATCTTTCTTAGGAACCAAAAGAACAGAAACAGAACAAGGACTAAGGCTTTCACGAATATACCCACGGTTCAAAAGATCTTGAACTTGTCGCTGAATTTCCCTTGTCTCTTCCGGATTCGCCCTGTACGCCGCACGATTTGGCAAACTTGCCCCTGGAATCAAGTCGATCTTATGTTCAATGCCCCTCATAGGTGGTAATCCAGGGGGTATCTCAGGGGGAAACACATCCGCAAAATCCTGCAAAAGGTTATCAACAGCAGGGGGCAATGCAATGGACACTTCATGAATTGAAAACATGGCTTCTTTGCATACTAAAGTGTAGTACATCCCCTTGGTATTAAATAAATCAGCAAGGTCAGATTTAGTTGTGAGCAACGAAGGTGATTTTAACTTAATTACTTGTTTTTCAGAGTCTAGTGATTTTGTTGTCTTATCATCACGTGTTTTACTTTTCTCAAAATGTACAATTTCAGCAGGAGTCATAGGAAGCAAAGTGATTTTCTTTCCTTTATGCATCAGAGTATATTTATTAGTTCTACCATGATGAATAGCATCCGTATAAAATTCCCAAGGACATCCCAATAAAAGAGAACAAGCATCCATAGGTACGACAGCAAAATCATGGTAAGAACCAATCAAAAAATGTACCCTCGTTGTTTGTGTTACCCTAACCTTACCGCTGTTGTTGAACCACTGAATGTGGTATCGATGAGGGTGTGCTCTTGTTGTCAACCCAAGTTTCTTGACCACATCCATGTTCACCAAGTTGTTGCAGCTGCCTCCATCAATTATAGTGTGCACGCGGCAGTCCTTGACGATGAGAAACATGTGAAAAAGATTGTGTCGTTGTAGCTTGTCATCCACCTTAACTTTGGAGCTCAAAGCACGCTGCACAATTATGCTTCTATAATTTTCCGTTGCTGCAGTACCAAGTACCTCTTCATCTGTGCTATAGTGGTCATCTTTTGGTCCTGCAACGTTAGTAGCAAGAGAATATTCATCTTCAACATCCAAAGTACTATCATACCCGCCATCATCTCGTGCTATGTATGCTCGTTTGCTAGGGCAATCTTTCATCACATGACCAACTCCCTGGCAGCGGTGACACTTAATGTTGGAAGTTCGACTTGTGGAAGGAGTGGAAGACGTAGGCTTGAATGATATCGTCTTGCTGCCCTCCGGAGCGCGAGGAAATGGAGCAGTAGATGAAGTTCGTTGGCCACCATTGGATGGTGTAGTGGCAGTAGGAAAACTCGAAGATGGTGCTGTTTTGGATGGTGTAGATGTCGAACGCGGTGTAAATGTGTTCCTCATGCGTTGGTGCTGTTGCTGTTGGCGGCCCTGCAATTCTTTCTCTGCCAACATAGCCAGCTGAAATAATCTATTAACAGTATCATATTCCTTATAATCAATAATGTCCTGAATTTCACGCCTCAACCTCCCATAAAAACGAGATATTTTATCATCCATGTCCTCTACTACCCCACAGCGCAACATACCATTTTGTAACTCTTGATAATACTCCTCTACGGACATGTTACCTTGGTCTAAGCGCTGCAATTTTTTGTGAAGGTCCCGCTGAAAAGGAGGAACAAAACGAATACGCATAGCTTCCTTTAATCTATCCCATGTTGGAGGATCAGTTCTAGTTTTAATAAGTTCATTCCACCATATGATAGCAAAATCCTTAAACTCACTAGTGGCTTGACGAACTCTATGTTGTTCAGGAACAAGGTGGGCATTAAATTTCTGCTCTACTGTCATCTCCTAATCAAGATATGCCTCAGCATCATAAGCACCAGAAAAAGAGGGTATAGTAAATTTGACTTTAGCAAAAGGATCATCAAGAGGGCGATTAAAATTTTTATGATGATCATTGTAATTATAACGATTATTACCTCCCATACCTCGTAGATAACGTGGAAGTCGTGGTTGATTGTTATAATCTTCCATATTATAAGCATCGTCTTCACGATCTTCAGTGAGAGGCAGCCGCGCCTCAAGAGTATCCATCCGAACAACAAGATCAGCAAGTTGGTGATTCAAGGTCGTCAATGACGCCTCTGTTGATGCTTGGGTTTTAGTGAACATATCTGTCATTTCCCTCATCATGTCACGCAACTCAGCATGTTGAACACATTCATCATCCCTTTTATTTTCTGCCATTGTTAGTAGTAAACAAAGGACAACAAAAATATGTTATCCCTATAAACTACAAAGGATAGTGGCAATGTGAAAAGTGGAAGGAAGAAAACAATCTCTCTCTCTCTCTCTCTCAAGCGTCTTACCACGTTCTTACAAGTGTTCTTACCGACACAGCAGGTGGTAAACGGTGGACGGTGAGAACCAATGAAGCATGGAGTGATTGCAAAGGTACCTGTTCTGCTCAAGAGGAAAAGTGGAGCTTGGATGGCACAATATAGTGGCTAATAGACAAAGAAAATCGTTAACAGCAAAACAAAGTTGAATAAGTATTCAATGTAGGAACTGTTGCTGGTTAACAAGTGTTCTAGGCCTAGTACAACACAAGGCGGTAGAGAGGCAAATAGAAGATCAGGAAGATATAAGCAACAAGTACAGCACAAGTGTATAGGCCAACTGTTTCAGGTGTGTGCTGTCAATGCTTTAATATCTGTGCTCTCTTCACTATTTTTTTGTAATATTTTTCTGATATTTTTTGTTTACTTGAGAGCACAAAAATAGGAAGCACACAACTTTTCAGTTCAATTGGATGTAAGATGTGGCCTATAGAAAATTAGGAAGATTCTTTAAAATTTGTGCTGAAACTTCGGAGGTCGGATAGTCTATCTTCCGAGGGGAATTTGGCCAAACAAATTTGGCCAAACAAATTTAGCCAAACACGGCGAAGCAGTGCAAAATCGGTTGCGAAATTTTGAGTAGATCAATTTGAAAAAAAAATCGCCCGATTTCGAGTTCGTATGCAAAAGTTATGGCCGTTTGAAGGTAGGCTACCCGAGTTACTATCTTTTTATGTTGATTCAAACTCGGTTTTGAAAAAGATCTCGCAATAGGATGTGAAAAATAATCGGAATTTAGCAATGACGGCTGATGGGATGTTGTGTGATGAATCAAGGAGGACTGGCACAATGGTTTGTCACCTGTTCTAGGGCTGGCGATGCGGGAGTTCACGCAAGGCGGCTAGCTAGGGCAAACCGATGATCTTGGTAGCTCGGTTTGTTGTTTAGGGATTGTGCAATAGGTGAGAAGCAAGAAAAACAAGGAATAACAACGATAACTATGACCCAAAAATACAAAGCTAAACCAGCAACAAGACTCGACCACACGAATGCAAACTCAACAATGCAAACTGGAAAACGAAAACTTGCAGGCACTATAGTCTAGGAATCAGTAACACGATATATTTTTTTGTGGCTTTTTCTGTGGACTCTAGGTATGAAAAACAAAAACTAATGTAGTGGGAAATCAAAGTACCTCACGGGAAACCTGAAATCTGATACCAAATGATGAGTTGTTTAGGCCCGATCTTCCAAAAGGTAGGTCGATTGAAGTGGAGATCTCGATGTTGATGATCCGAGGAACTCGAGCAGACCCGAATACTCCTGCAATCACTACACCACTGCTCCGTTGGTTATCAACCGTGCTTCACACGCTTGACCTCGCCAAGAAGGCTATCCCTGCAGGTGCAACCGAGAACACAAGCAAGAACGACGAAGATGCAATCTGAAATTGCGAAATTGGGGTCTCACAAACCGTAGAACGGCAAAATGTTCAATCTAAGCAAAACCCACCAAATATGGCCGGCGGCTGCAGTATTTAAAGGCTAGGGATCGACCATAAGACCCTTAGACGTGTCCCTAATGGACTCATACGGGATACAAGGCCCAAAAGCCCAATACGGTGGTGCAACACCGGACAGAACTCCGAATTCAAATTGTTTCGACAACTCCCAATGACTCCGGGCCAATTTTAATGTGAGACCAGAACCATTGCAAAGTTTATATTCCCATCTTTCCATGCATATGTGGAACGTAAAAAACGGAGTCCGTATGCATCCTAGGCGTCCGTTTTAAGATGTACTGCTCCTGGACTCCGAGTTGAACTCGAGTCCGAGTTGGTGATTGTTTCCATCAACTTGTGGACGTCCCATCTGATTCTCCACGTCTCCAAATCCTCCTCCCTTTACTTGTTGATCATGTCTATGGTTCCTAATAACAATGAAATCATTCAATAGCAATCCATTCTCAAAATCACATGGGTAGGAAGTTAGGAACGAGTTCACCTGCTGATTTAGTAACCGTGCTCGTCCTCTTGTGATTGGTCCTTGTATATCAGTGTGAGTATCCACTGTTGTGATGTCCTCATCATCCCTCTCCTCAGAGCAGGGCTCCGGGCCTGCCACGTGGCCAGCAGAACAGGGTTGCCTGCCCCCGCGCGGTAGGCAGCAAGAGTAAAGACGCGCCATACCTTGCCCGTACAAGGTATTCAAGACCCGCGCCTTACCAAGGCGCTGAGACGCGGAGCACGCCTCTGTCAGGTGCCATTGCGTCCACTCACATTGCAGTGAATACTGGCGCGCCGCGTCAGAGGTTGTACGCCAATAAACACAGCGATAGGACATCCCCTGCCGCCCCTGCCATCATCAGCCACTACGACTAGCTTGCGGCATGGGCGGGGCGGCAGAACAAAGACTTAGAAGCCCTTGCCAGAGACAACTGTCGGCGTAACTTCAGATACGGTAGATGGCAGACAATCTCCCCCGGAACCACCTGTCGGGTCCCGGGCCCACCTTGTAAGCCGCCCGAGCCTTGGACTATAAAAGGCTCGGGTAGGCGACGTTAGCAAGCGTTCGCACCTTAGCGGTTCGGCTTTTACACACTAGCACCTGAGTCTTTCGCACCCCAGCACTTAGGTCATCCCCAAGCTCAGAACTCCGGTTCTGAGCACCGAGCAATACAACGAGCATCTCTGCTCACCGTGGACGTAGGGTTTTACGCTCCGGTGGCCTGAACCACGTAAAAATCTCTGTGTCAAGCTTCTCTTTCCATCGTCCCTAATGCGTAAGATCTCTGTGAGTAACTAGCCCCTCCGAAAAAGAACCTCCGCGGGCTGCCCAGAGCAGGCCCGGGGGAAGTGTCGACAACACACTTCGACAGAGGCGGACTAGTAAGGAGATTTGTGAATGTTTGAAATTTGAACGTTGGGGGGTAGGTGGCTTTGTGACGTCAGTGGTCCCCGTAGACCGGACTAGTCCGGGGTCCTGACCGGGCTAGTCCGGACTTCAGTTGGTGGCACGGTTGGCTGTCAGGACCTCAATAAAATGAGGTGCCCCAACTTCATTTAAGAAAAATGGAACCCTAGCACCGCCACAGCCATCCTAGAGCCTCTCTAAGTCTTCTCTCTTGCCTACTCACCCTCTAGAACCAATTCTTGAGTGGATTTGGGTGTTTGAGGAGAGGAGAAGGAAGAACTTCGTGTTTTGGCTCTTGGAGTGATTTCATGCACTTGGTGTGAGTCTTTGTAACCTGTGGCTTGTGAGATTCGTGAAGTTTGTGAAAGTGTTCAAGTGGGATCCTCAGATTGTGAGCAGTCCCAAAGATCTTCTAAGTTCACCCTTGAGATAGTGGAATAACCGGGTTGGCCTTAGTGACGACTTGGTGAGGAAAGGGTTGTTAAACCCGGTGCATTGTGGACCCCTCAACGGGGACGTAGATTCCTGAGTGGAATTGAACCTCGGGAAAAATCTCCGTGTCTCTCTTGCATTTACATTTCCTTGATCATTAAAATTGTTTAGGGTTCGTCTTGATCATTTAGCTCTTCTAGTGTTTCTCATTACAATCTTGCAATCCACTGCTATATCCTGTCACACTTGTTATATTAGATTGCTAGATAGTTTATCCGCATTTCGTTAAGTTAAAATCTGGAGAAAAAATCATAAAAATCAAGTTTTTAGGTTTTTCCAGCATGCTGATCGGACTAGTCCGCCCCTGAGCCAGACTAGTCCGGCCCCTATATTCTAATCTCGTTTAATTAGGTCAGTTTAGTTAGTTTATCCTATTCACCCCCCCTCTAGGCAACTTTCATTGGTTTTATATTGTATCTTGATGGTGCAACCAGACCTGACATCTCATTTGCAGTAAGCAAATTGAGCAGATTTACTTCCGATCCCGGAACAGATCACTAGTGTGCACTAGAACGTGTAATGAGATACTTGAGAGGTACTTCAACATATGGGCTTCACTATACGGGGTACCAAGTTGTACTAGAAGGGTATAGTAATTCAAATTGGATCTTAGATGCTGATGAGATTAAGGCCACTAGTGGATACATATTCACTATTGGTGGTGCTCCAGTTTCATGGAGGTCTCGCAAGCAGACTATATTGACAAAATCTACTATGCAGGCGGAACTTGTAGCATTTGAGACAGCCATATGTGAGGCGGAGTGGCTGAAACAGCTCTTGATAGACTTGCCTTTGGTCGATAAACATGTGTCGACCATTCTTTTACATTGTGATAATCAAAGTGTGATCACAACTGTTGGCAATGCAAAAGAAAATTTAAAGTCCTCAAGACATATGAAACGGTGAATCAAATCCGTGAGACATTTGAGAAACATGGGAGAGATTGCCATTAAGTATATTAGTACCAAAAGAAATCTTGCAGACCCTTTTACTAAGGATTAGCACGTGCTGTAATTGATGAAGCATCTAGGGAAATGGTTTTGAAACCCACGTGATGTTATCATACAATAGTAACCCAAACTATTTGATCGGAGATCTCGTGAAGTAGATCTTGGGAGAAACAAGTTGTATAGATAACTAGAGAGTATTATTTATTACTCATTTTCGTTAGCAGATGCGTACTCTCAGTACTGCATGGAAAGTTGACTTTAATGTATTAATTTGTTCTGAGGCTTATTTTGGCAAGACTATCCTGTAGGGTATACTTGTAAGAACACTCCTATGTGAGTTTGACTGTGAGGTCGTTGTCTATGAGATGTGGGTAATCTCAAATAAACTCATGAACAGACATAGGAGCAAGACCGTAATGCTCCAACCATAGGCATGGGCTTTAGGTGGCCTAGTATCAGCGATGCTTTCATTTGAAACTTACTTACAGAAAACTAGCAATTCAAGGTTGTGTCCATTACAAAGTTGTGAGTATGTGAATCATGGAATGCTAGGTGCAGCTCAACCCGTTATGGGTCTCCACTAGAAAGCTGATATATGAAAGCACAGAAATGTTACTTGTAGACCTTGACTTTTGGGGGGGAATGTTGGAATTTGGCCTACGGGAGTTTCACCCCAGTTCCTGGGCTGAATTATTCGTACCAAATCCACTGGTATAAAGCCAAGGTTGTATGTGGAGAGGTGGTTGGGATGGTTAGTCTTACATTGCCCACCTAGATGGATGTTTCTCAATATATATAATGGCCCTTGAAGTGTTTCTCAACATGAGAATAATGAGGGAGATGAAGGCTGCTGCTATGGACACAAACACACATGCACGCACACGCGCTCGTTTCGCCGTTTTATGCGTATTTATCGTGTGACTTGCGACACTACGCGTTCGCGTCGTGACGAGTTATGTTCTACTGAGCCTTTATTTTCTGCCACTTGTATAATTTGGAATATCTCATCAACACCTAGACTGCCACGTCAACTTGAGGAGTAATTGTGACGAAACTGCAGACACACATTTAATGTGTGTAATGTTGCGTAACTGTAGACACACGTTTAATGTGCATAATGCCACGTAAATGTAGGCACACGTTTAATATGCGTAATGGCCATAACTGCCCCATTAGTTGCATGTTGAAGGATTTCAGGGGATGGTTTTCTGAAATTATGGCAGATCGAATCTGAGAAGGTTGGTAGGCTCGAGTATATAGAAGATGTCCTGGGTACTGGAGAAGTCACACAAAACTCACCTCTCTCAAAAACTGCTCTGCGCCGCTGTTTTTTCGCCTTGTCATCCCTCCGTCCGTCGTGCAGCGGATCGAGGGAGAGCGGTGTCTCCAAACCGACGACCGGTGATCTGAAGATCTGCACGGGTGCCGGCGACCAGGTTTCTGGCAAGTGAGCTCGCACGACCGCTTGCAGCACTTCCTTCGTCCTCAACTTCTTCGCCGAGTTCGTCATTTGATCCTCCACTTCGTAGCAGGATTGTTTGTAAGTAATTACTCGATCCATGACTAATTCGATATTTCTAATGAGAGATCTATTCGTATATGTTTCAATTCATTTTTGTGTAATACTAGTATTGTTCATGTTGACTGCTAGTATATTTGTTCTTGTTATTTCTCTGTTCTGGTTCGTCAAATTAATTACATGCCATCTGTATTTTCCAAAATGGAGGATGGTTCTCAGCGAGTATGAGGTCACCACCGAGATCTTGTGAGCTTGGAAGCAATGGCACAACTTCCTTGATGCAACGAGGACCGCATAGAGCAGTTTGTGCACCTCCAGATATCTTGCCTTGGCATCGTGGAGGACCTCACTGATGATGTAGACCGGACGTTGGATGGTTCGGACCCTCCCGGAAGGGCCTGAAGAGTCGTCTAGTAGAGGTACGGGACTAGAGGGCCTTCGGCCCCCCGGCCTGGGACTGCACTCTGGGAGCTTAGACCCAGGTGCACAATTGTTGCTGGGTCCAGGTGGTTGGGACCCGTCTGGTTTGTCTTGAAGTGGTCCGGGACTCGGGGGCCCCTAGCCCCCTGGTCCGAGACTGCATTCTGGGAGCTCAGACCCACACGCACGCCGGTTGCCGGGTCCAGATGACTAAGACTCGACTAGTTCTTTTCGGGAGAATCCGGGACCCGAGGCCCCTAGGCCCTCTAGTCCGGGACTGCATTTCGGAAGCTTGGACCCGGATATGCATTGATCATCAGGTCCGCCTGTTTGGGGCCTGATTACTTCCCCTTCCTAGGGACTTCCTGTGGAGTCTGGGCCGGGGGCTTCAGACCTACGGCGTCAGGAGCCTTTCCTGGGACTTGAGATCGATGGAGTTCCATTCGCTCTGAGACCAAAACCATGCTCACGATTTTGGTTGTGGCAGGGATGTAGAGGAGTAGTGGGTCACCTTATTCAGGGGCCACCATGACGGGCAGCGCTGTGAGGAACTTCTTCAGCTCTTGAAACACCTCATCCGCCTCCTTGGTCCATATGAATGGACCAGTTTTGCGTAGAAGCTTGAAGAATGAAAGAGCTCGCTCGGCCAGTCCAGAGATAAACCGACTGAGCGCGACCAAGCATTCGGTAAGTTTCTGCACGTCCTTGATACGGGCAGGGGGTCACATCAATTCTATCTCCTTAATCTTCTCTGGGTTATCTTCGATCCCTCGGTGTGAGACCAAGAAACTGAGCAGCTTCCCGGGAGAGACCCCGAAGACACATTTGTCTGGGTTCAAATTCGTGCGTGTGGAACGCAGTCTGTCAAAGAATAGGGCCAGGTTGTCGAGCAGAGATGCTTGCGACTTAACCTTAACTATGATGTCATCGACATAGACCTCGACCAGGTCCCGAATGAGGTTCCTGGCTGTCTTATGCATTGTGCACACAAAAGTGGGAAGTGCATTCTTAAGACCATAAGGCATGGACACATAGCAGTATAGACCGTCTACCGTGATGAAGGCAGTGTGCTCTTCATCTTCCCTAGATATAGGTATTTGGTGGAAACCTAAATATGCGTCTCGGAAACACAGTAGATCACAGCTAGACGTAGAGTTGACTATTTGGTCTATACGGGGGAGAGGGAATGGGTCCTTTAGATATGCCTTACTGAGGGTGGTGTAGTCGATGCACATACGTAGCTTCTCACCAGCCTTGGGGACGACAACAGGGTTGGCCAACCACGGTGGATGGTGGACCTCTCGGATGAAGCCAACATTGAGCAGCTTCTTGATTTCTTCACGGATGAAGTCTTGTCGCTCGATGGATTGCTTCCGAGGCTTCTGTTGGACCGGCCAGGCATCGGGGTGGATCTTCAGTTAATGCTCAATCACCTCCCTGGGGATCCCAGGCATTTTCGACGGTGCCATGCAAACACGTCGACGTTGGCTTAGAGGAAGATGACGAGTGTGTCTTCCTATTTTCCCCCAGGCCCCCAACAATCCGAGTGATCTGAGCGACATCGGGACCGACTTGGATGACTTTGAACGGTATGTATTCGCCGTACGAGGGCTGCACATTGGGTTGTTCCTCAGTAACACATGCTTGGAGGCAGCCGGCTAGCTTCAGCGTGACCGAAGGCGGCCTCTTGTGCTGCTGCCAGCGCTTGGAGCTTTTCTAGCGCTGAGATAGTCACGGTGCAGTCACCACGGATCTTGAGGACCCCACTCAGGGTTGGCTTCTTTAAGACCAAATAGCCGTAGTGGGCTACCGCCATAAATCGGTATAAAGCCGGTCTATCGATTATGGCATTGAAGGGTAGGCTGACCTCCGCAACGTCGAAGATGACACTCTCCACTCGGTAGGTCTCAGGCATCCCGAATGTCACCGGGAGGGAGATACTACCACACGGGAAGATGGGGTCCTGACCTACCCCCGAGAATGGTCTCGAGGGGGTAAGCTGAGACATAGGGATCTGCAGCTTCTTGAAAGCTACAAGACTGATGATGTTGATGGCCGCCCCGCCATAGATCAACACATGGTAGAGCTTCACGTTGAAAGTGGTTGGGGCGACGAGAAGAGGCAGCTGCTCGACGCCTGCCATTTTCTTGGGGCAGTCGGAGGCTTCGAATTTGATCGGTGTCTCCATCCATTTGCGATGTGGCGCCGGCCCCGGGACTGGGGCAGCCGCTACCACTACTCGACGGAGGGTCTTGACAGCTCGCCTAGACTAGACATTGGAAGAACCTCCGTACATCACACAGAGTGTGCCGGCCGCTTGGCCGCCGGCTTGGCTAGACCCGCCCGCTTTGGAGCGGGGGGTAGCCTCGTCATCCACCGCATGGAGACGATGGCGCGCTGAGCAAGAAGGCTCGCCATGGGAAGTGATGTTCACCATGGTCGCGAGGAGAGAGCATAAAACCCCCTACCTAGCGCGCCAAATGTCGGAGTGTGAGCTGCGACACTCCTCCCGGCCTGCTCGGAAGCAGCCCGCGAGGTTCTTTTTTTCCGGAGGGGGCTTGGCACCCTTCGCGACCTGGGTTCGAGAGAGCGGGTGAACACAGGGATTTACGTGGTTCGGGCCACCTGAGCGTAATACCCTACGCCCATGGGTGTGCTTGATCTATTGCTTCTGCGTGAGTGCTTGTGCTTAGTATGATCTGGAGTGCGTGGAATCATCCCTTTGCAGGATGGTCACCCCGGTCCTTTTATAGTTCAAGGTCGGGGTGGTTACAATGGGGCTTGGGGCCCGACAGGTGGCCCTAAAGCTTTGATTGTCCTATACACGATCTAGGGCTTCGTCTTCCGAGTAGAGTGGCCAGCGGGGGAGTAAAGTCCCTCCGTCCGGCGGTCGAGCGCCCCTGACCGTATGTCAGGTGATGATGAAGACGTCGTCTTGTCACCGTGTCTCTTCGCCCTGCTTGGGCGGCTTAGTGCCGTTGGGCAGCACTGTATTGTTGTCTCGCCCCACCGTCCTGTCTTATCACTGTAATGACGAACGGGCAAGGGACGGAGGTATGTGTAGTGCGCCAAGCTCCTGGGGAAGGCACGGGCCTTTAATGCGAAGCCTGATAGCACACTTCCTTCTTGACTTTGTGTCACACCCGGTTTTTCCGAAGAACAACCAAGTGAATATCACATGTATGCCAGGATAATTTTCTCATACATGTGATGACAAATAGTGAAGCATCATTTATTACAAGCCAGGTGTCGAATATAAATAAGTCTTACATAGCAAATGTCTCGATGGACAATAATAAGTTCATCACAAATAAATAACTAGCAGCGGAATATTATTCTTAAGGGCTCCGTCACAGGCGTTGCCCGGGGGTCTCCATGAACCTAGAAACCTTCTTCGGGTCCAAAGTCTTGGTCATTATACACCACCTCATTATCTTGACCTGAGCAGCAATATAAACCAACAAATATGCAAGGTTGAGTACCAATGGTACTCAGCAAGTGTGGGAAAATTATATCATGCATGGCTAGAACAAGGAGAGGTTGAACTCATGGTTAAAGCACTACGTAATCAATGCCTATCACCTTAGCTTATTAAGCACCTACATTACTACACAGGTGAAATGGTCCCAATCTCCCATCCCATCATCATAATCCAATAACCATAACATCATTTCCAATGTTAAGCTCCCCGCTTAACATCCACAACCATCAATCCTCTAATCATGAATAAGTCCAAGCCGCTCTTGACCGTGAGCACGGCTGTCATGATAGTTTTGACTCTGCAGAGTTTGTACCATTGTACCCACATGTAGTGATTTCATCCCCCGTTGCCGGGTGGTCTAATAGAACCTCCATTATGCCAGTGGCTATGAACCACATTCACACTTCCCAGGTGTGTAGCCAGGAGATCACTACGAAGCCTTTACAAAGGGATTCCCGATGAGCATGGGCCCACTGAGGCTTCACCCCTAACAGCATACAAGAGGCTCCAACCCCGCTGCAGTGGCCCCCTCTTGAGCCTTGCGGTTCATATGGTAGTCCAGCTGACACCTACTCCCCGCACCATCCAACACACCCATACTACGCCGGGGATACACCTAATTAATTGGCCAAGCTGCCCCATCTCAGCATGTGGTTGGCACTGTAAAGCCAGGTTACATGCTCCATGAACCGGTCCTTAGGATCCAGGCAAGTACTAAACACAAACCCGAGTCTCGTGCACCCAGCACACAACCAAAACATCCAACTTGCCTTGATCCCTACCTCTACATAACTCACAATATCTCATTCAAGAGTATGGTAAAATAAAGTGATCTCATATCCCAAATATCCCATTCTAAGCATGGCTAAGCATATGCATAATAATAAATGACATGATAAAATAAATCCCAACCCAAGCTACAAGGAAACAAGGTAATGCAATTCTAGGGAAACATCCTAGCATGGGTTTCATATTTCAATTGACAATGCAAATAATTCTAGCTACACCTCCTAGTATAGGATCAAAGTGGTCAAGGACACTTGCCTCCTTCTTGCTGCTCTTGAAATGGGTAGTCCTGATCTTGGAAAGGAATAACTTGCTCTTGAGCAGGTTCTACATCATACCATCACACATAGCAAAAGAAAAACAACAATCCATAAGACATAGTTCACACTTCCACTTCATACAAACCACACATTCATATTTATGAAAGTCATTCACCATTACATGTGTTGTGGTTACTCTATGTGTGTTGATTTGTGGCTTGCATACACTTTTAATCATGTGTATATGATTCCTACTTTGGTGTTCACATTTATACTTACATACTATATATATATATATATATATATATATATGTGTGTGTGTGTGTGTGTGTGTGTGTTTCAAATTTAAATAAATTCCTTATATTCAACTACTACACCTTTTCACTACCAAGTATGTATGAAAAGTATTTTTCTTCTCCATATGTGCCTTCAGAATTTCTACCAACCCTAAACTGAATTCTTTGGATTTTAGAAACTCCATTTATCATTTACTAGTTGCTATATTTTCAGATTTATTTTCCTATGCATAAATGTGTACTTTATTATGAAATTAGTAATACATATCATCTAAACAGAATAGGTTCTGGTCCTAAATAATTTAATAACATATTTTGACCTTTGCCTCTGATGTAAACTATTTCACAATTATTTTTCCTATTTTCTAAAACTATTCATTACTTAAAAATGTGTCCCTAAATGTGAATAATAAATTAAACAGATTCAATTAAGCCCAAAATATGTTTTTAACTCACTCCAAAGTTTTCTAAATACTGAGAAAGTCTTTAATTAAATTTTGACAATATGTTTGTCCCACTTTTTAATTTTTAAACGCTAGCAACATATTCAATTTCCTAAATTAAATACTAAACAGGGCTAAAAAGTTAAACTTACCCCACTACAGGGTCTATAATATTATTTTCAGAATTTCTAGGGGTCTAGCTACACTTATCAGAGGTGTTTTTCCTAATTTTTATTAAGTCCAGGGGCTAAAACTGATTTTTAAATGAATTTACATGATTTTCTGGAGTTCCAGGGGCTAGATCAGAAGTTTCTGGGGCTAGCTCTTATTTCCCGAGAACCCTAGGAGGTAGCACGCAAGATTTCCAGTCTTTATAACGCGGGGCTGACGTGGACCGTCCGATTTTAAACCGACGGCTGAGATTATAACGTCGAACCGGTACGCGGGGATTTAAACCCTACCGTGCGATTTAAAATAAACGGCGCACAAGCGGCCACGTCGCTCTGATCGAGCGCGGGCGGCGCTGCCGGCGGCGCACGGCGGCAGGAAGCGGCGATCTCACCGGAAACTTTCGGATCTTGGGGAATTCTTCCTAAAACTGTGATTTTATGGCATAGATCGGTGGAGGGGAGGTCGGGGATCTCACCTCGGGGGTTTTCTTGAGCTCGGAGGTCCTGGAGGGTGATCGGCGACGAGGTCCGAGGCGAAACCACGGCGAAGCTCGTCGGCCCTGTGTTTACACCGCAAGTCACCGAGTTTCTGCACCTGCAAGGTTCCCCGGAGGCGATGGATCAAGACCAGCGAGTTAGATCGTACTTTCCGAGCTTAGATCGGCCAGAATTCGCCGGAGAAGTCTCGGTTCTCACCGGAGGAAAATCGGCCGATCGCGTGGGAAAAACAGAATGAGGTCGGGGTTTTTATAGACGGGGGAGGGCGGCGGGGTGGTTTAGATCATGTCCACGTCGCCTACGAACAGAATTCAGCGGGGATACGCCGAAATCCCGATCCGTTTTAATTCGGGTGAGAGGGAGTCCGGCGCTGGCGCGAGGTAGACGACGATCGGGTGGGTCCCACCTGTCAGCGGAAGGAAGCAGCGCGCGCGGCTGTGGGCTGGCGCGGGCGCTGGCTGGGCCGGCTGGTGGGTTTCGGCCCACTGGCCGGTTTTTTTCTGTTTTCTCTTTTTCTTTTTCTATTCCTTTTCTGATTTGAGTTTAATTCTTATTCCAGTTTGAATTTGAATTTTTGCAAAACATGCAACACGTCCAAAAATTTTTAAATTCCCCTCTTAACATGATTTAGGGTCTTAACAATATTTTTGGGGTGTTACAGCTCTACCCCCCTTAAAAGAAATCTCGTCCTCGAGATTGGTGGTTCTAAGAAAACAATTCCGGAAATTGGGCCTTGAGTTCATCTTCCCGTTCCCAGGTGGCTTCCTCTTCTGAGTGATGCTTCCACTGCACCTTGCACATCCGGATTCTTTTATTTCTGGTGACGCATTCCATTGTCTCCAAAATCTTGTATGGTTGCTCGGCATAAGACAAATCCTCAGCTACGTCCACTTCATTCATGGGTAACACCTCTTCAGGCGTCCTCAGGCATTTCTTGAGTTGTGACACATGGAACACATCGTGCACATCCGATAGACGAGCCGGTAACTCTAGTTGATACGCCACTTCGCCTTTCCTCTCCAGAACTTGAAAGGGTCCGATGTATCGAGGTGACAACTTCCCTTTCACCTTGAACCGACGAAGTCCTCGGATAGGGGACACCTTGAGATAAACATAGTCTCCCACGTTGAAAACGAGCTCTCTTCTTCGTACATCAGCATAACTCTTTTGGCATGTCTGTGCTATCTCAAATTGTTGCGAATTTCCCTTACCTTCGCCTCGGCTTCTTGTAGTACTTCTGGACCAAACACTTTACTTTCCCCCGTTTGGTTCCAAAATAGGGGAGTTCTGCACTTCCTCCCGTACAAAGCTTCAAACGGTGACATCTTCATACTAGCTTGATAGCTGTTGTTATAGGAAAACTCCGCATACGGTAAGTTCTTGTCCCAACTCCGATTGTTTTTGAGTGCACATGCCCTTAGCATATCTTCAAGGATCTGATTGGTTCTTTCTGTCTGTCCGTCAGTTTGGGGATGATAGGCAGAACTAAAGTTCAGATGGGTTCCCATGGTTTCGTGCAACTTCTGCCAGAACCTTGAGGTGAACAGTGTCCCTCGATCCGACACAATCTTCTTTGGCACTCCATGGTAACACACGATCCTTGACATGTACAACTCTGCCAATTTGGATTCGCTGTAGCTTTCCTTCACGGGGATGAAGTGAGCTACCTTTGTTAGCCTATCAATGATAACCCATATCGAATCATATCCTGATTGGGTCCTAGGCAATCCCACGATGAAATCCATGCTGATTTCTTCCCATTTCTATTCCGACACTTTGAGTGGTTGCAATAATCCTGCGGGTCGTTGATGTTCTGCTTTCACCAACTGACATGTGTCACATAGGGCAACATGTTCCGCGACATCTCGCTTCATGCCATACTGTAACACCCCAAATTTTGATTCAAAACTCTAAACCATGTTCAGAGGGGAATTTAAAAAATTTTGGACGTGTTGCATGTTTTGCAAAAATTCAAATTCAAACTGGAATTCAAATTATACTCAAAACAGAAAAGAAATGGAAAAAGAAAAAGAGAAACGGGAAAAAAACCGGCCAGTGGGCCGAAACCCGCCAGCCGGCCCAGTTTCCCCGTGCCAGCCAGCCCCCGCGCGCCCGCGCTGTCTCTCACAGACGGGTGGGACCCACCTGTCATCCCCAACCTCGCTCGCGCCGACCCCGGACTTTTCCCCCCGAGCGCGCGCGATCTTAACCGATCAAAAAACCGCGTTCCTCAGCCGAATTTCGGTCCCAGAAGAATCCAACTCGATCACAACTGACCCACCGCCATCCCCCGGCTATAAAAACCCCAGCCCCGATCGGTTTTTCCCACGCGATCGCCGATTTTTACTCCGGTGAGCACCGAGACTTCGCCGGTGAATTCTGGCCGATCTAAGCTCGGAAACTCTGATCTAACTCGCTGGTCTTGATCCACCGCCTCCGGGGAGCTTTGCAGGTGCAGAAAACTCGGAGAGTTACGGTGTAAACACAGCGCCGACGAGCTTCGTCGTGGTTTTGCCTCGGACCTCGCCGCCGATCACTTTCCAGGACCCCCGAGCTCGAGAAAACCCCCGAGGTGAGATCCCTGACCTCCCCTCTACCGATCTATGCCATAAGATCACAGTTCTAGGCAGAATTCTCGCGGATCCGAAACATTCCGGCGAGATCGCCGCTTCCCGCCGCCGTGCGCCGCTGGTAGCGCCGCCCGCGCTCGATCAGAGCGACGTGGCCGCTTGTGCGCCGTTTATTTTAAATCGCACGGTAGACTTTAAATCCCCGCGTACCGGTTCGATGTTATAATCTCAGCCGTCGGTTTAAAATCGGACGGTCCACGTCAGCCCCGCATTATAAAGACTGGAATTCTTACGTGCTACCCCCTGGGGTTCTCTGGAATTGAGAGCTAGCCCCGGAAACTTCTGATCTAGCCCCTGGAACTCCAGAAAATCATGTAAATTCATTTAAAAATCAGTTTTAGCCCCTGGATTTAATAAAAATTAGGAAAAACACCTCTGATAAGTGTAGCTAGACCCCTGGAAATTATGAAAATAATATTATAGACCCTGTAATGGGGTGAGTTCATTATTTTAGCCCTGTTTAGTATTTAATTTAGAAAATTGAATATGTAACTAGTATTTAAAAATTAAAAAGTGGGACAAACATAATTGTCAAAATTAATTAAAAACTTTCTCAGTACTTAGAAAACTTTGGAGTGAGATAAAAATATATTTTGGGCTGAAATGAATCTGTTTCATTTATTTATCACATTTATTAGTATAGGGACACATTTTTAAGTAAAGAATAGTTATAGAAAAATAGGGAAAATAATTATGAAATAGTTTACATCAGGGGCCAAGGTTAAAATATGTTATTAAAATTATTTAGGACCAGAACCTATACTGTTTAGATGATGTATATTACTAATTTCATAAAAATACACAATTATGCATAGGAATATAAATCTGAGAATATAGCAACTAGTAAATGATAAATGGAGTTTTTAAAAATCCAAAGAGTTCAGTTTAGGGTGGGTAGAAATTATGAAGGCACATATGGGGAAGAAAAATACTTTTCATACACACTTGGTAGTGAAAAGGTGTAGTAGTTGAATATAAGAAATTTATTAGAAACCCATATAAATAGTATGTAAGTATAAATGTGGACATAAAAGTAGGAATCATATACACATGGTTAAAAGTGCATGCAAGCCACAACTCAACACACATAAAGTAACCACAACACATATAATGGTAAAGAACTTTTATGAATGTGAATGTGTGGTTTGTATGAAGTAAGAAGTGTGAACTATGTCTTATGATTGTTGTTTTTCTTTTGCTATGTGTGATGGTATGAAGTAGAACCTGTTCAAGAGCAAGTTATCCCTTTCCAAGATCAGGACTACCCATTTCAAGAGCAGCAAGAAGGAGGCAAGTGTCCTTGACCACTTTGATCCTATGCTAGGATGTGTAGATAGAATTATTTGCATTGTCAAATGAAATATGAAACCCATGCTAGGAAAGTTTCCCTAGAATTGCATTACCTTGTTTCCTTGTAGCTTGGGTTGGGATTTATTTTGTCATGTCATTTATTTCCATGCATATGCTTAGCCATGCTTAGAATGGGATATTTGGGACATGAAATCATCAGTTTATATTACCATACTCTTGAATGAGACATTGTGAGTTATGTAGAGGTAGGGATCAAGGCAAGTTGGATGTTTTGGTTGTGTGCTGGGTGCACGAGACTTGGGTTTGTGTTTAGTACTTGCCTGGATCCTAAGGACCGGTTCATGGAGCATGTAACCCGGCTTTACAGTGCCAACCACATGCTGAGATGGGGCAGCTTGGCCAATTAATTAGGTGTATCCCCGGCGTAGTATGGGTGTGTTGGATGGTGCGGGGAGTAGGTGTCAGCTGGACTACCATATGAACCGCAAGGCTCAAGAGGGGGCCACTGCAGCGGGGTTGGAGCCTCTTGTATGCTGTTAGGGGTGAAACCTCAGTGGGCCCACGCTCGTCGGGAATCCCTTTGTAAAGGCTTCGTAGTGATCTCCTGGCCGCACACCTGGGAAGTGTGAATGTGGATCGTAGCCACTGGCATAATGGAGGTTTTTTTAGTCCACCCGGCAACGGGGGATGAAATCACTACTTGTGGGTACAGTGGTACAAACTCTGCAGAGTCAAAACTGTCTTGACAGCCGTGCTCACGGTTAAGAGCGGCCTGGACTTATTCATGATTAGAGGATTGATAGTTTTGGAAGTTAAGCGGGGAGCTTAATATTGGAAATGATGTTATGGTTATTGGATTATGATGATGGGATGGGAGATTGGGACCATTTCACCTGTGTAGTAATGTAGGTGCTTAATAAGCTAAGGTGATAGGTATTAATTGCGTAGTGCTTTAACCATGAGTTCAACCTCTCCTTGTTCTAGCCATGCATGATATAATTTTCCCACACTTGCTGAGTACCATTGGTACTCAACCTTGCATATTTGTTGGTTTATATTGCTGCTCAGGTCAAGATAATGAGGTGGTGTATAATGACCAAGATTTTGGACCCGAGGAAGGTTTTTAGGTTCATGAAGACCCCCGGGCAACGCCTGTGATGGAGCCCTAAAGAATAATATTCCGCTGCTAGTCTATTTACTTGTGATGAACTTATTATTGTCCATCGAGACATTTACTATGTAAGACTTACTTATATTCGACACCTGGCTTGTAATAAATGATGCTTCACTATTTGTCATCACATGTATGAGAAAATGATCCTGGCATATATGTGATATTCACTTGGTTGTTCTTCGGAAAAACCGGGTGTGACAGAGGTGGTATCAGAGCCAAGGTTGCCCGTAGGAACGTGGACCTAGGTAGAAATGGACGTATTTAAGGGCCCTATTTTCTTAAAAACTATTTTCCAAGGTGTGGGTGGAAAAGTGTTATTTAAGGAGTCATTTTCTCCATCTTACCCCAAATTTTCCTTCAAAATGGGATTTTTGTTTAAAAAGTTTATCTAACCTAATTTTTAAATTCTTTTTGTTTTAGATGGTTCGCATGATTCGCACCGCTCGCAAGTCCACGGGAGGGAGAGTTCCCGTAGTTGCCCTTGC
The DNA here is from genome assembly GCA_030760725.1 of Neostapfia colusana. Lineage (NCBI taxonomy): Eukaryota > Viridiplantae > Streptophyta > Magnoliopsida > Poales > Poaceae > Neostapfia > Neostapfia colusana. Next base: position 38,836,095 of record JASWHV010000016.1, read on the forward strand.
CGAAAGATAGGAGAGTCGCCCCGTGACGTACCTTTCCTACGGATTGGCAGTAGAAGATTTGTTGCGCCGTCTTCGGCGTATGCTCGAAGCTGCCGGCAATACGGGCAAGCTAATCATCCACTATAACTCCACCAGGACCATCCGTGAGAAGAGGGAAGAATGGAGTTCGGAGATGAGGATTATACACGAGAATCAACTGCTTAAGATTCACCACTCTCCAGCTTGTCGAGCAACACAAGTTGACGCGGAGAAAGATGTCACCTGGGAGGCCATCACCTGCCAGAGTCACATCTATCGTTGCCACTTGGACAAAACTGAGTACATGTATGTCCTCCAACGTGAGAGTGGTACTACGGAGTACAAGTACCCACCGGTGCAGCAAGGGACTTCCCATGAGCACATGGACTTGTGCTTGGAGGATGCTGCTATGCTCAGCACTCGACTGCAGGAGTGTCAACAAGAGCTTCAGGATGTCCGAGACACCCTGAAGGAAACGGAGGTGTTTCTGCGAGCTTGCTTAAACGCGAGAGAAAGAGGAGATGGGAATGAACTGTGTGTCACCGTGAATGATACATGGACTCCTGACTCCCCGGATCGCCGAGCAATCAGGCGTCGTCGCACTTCTCCACCAGCAGCCTCCCCACCCAAAGCAGAGTCAGAAGGTAGCCGAAATGAGGAGGAAGATCCCGAGGAGCCAGCTCAAGAGGACGAGTAGTGTAGAGACTTTCCCCTAGCTAGCAAGAGGTCGAGTAGTCGAGTCGTTACGTAGTTAATGGTGTGATAATGCTTGGTGTGTGACGTGAGTTGTGGAAGCCATGAGCAATTGTCCACAGCCTCGTCTTCAGATTGTTTTGCTTTGGTGTGTGAACCCACAGGAAATAATAGTGCATTTATTTGGTGTGAGATATAAACCCTCGTAAAATTTTAACAAAGCCTCAGCACCTCAAAGTACCAACAAATGAAAGTAGTAAGATGATACTAAATGGTATCAAATTAACATTTGTTGATTCTGCCAGATGGCCGGAAGAGGAAAAGGACGTGCTGCCAACCCCGCCAACAACAATGATGAGGCATGCAACCCTCATCTTTCTGGAGGCCAGGACCGGGGTGGTCGCCGTGAAGAAGTTGATCCTCTCCACCAAATGCTGGAGAATCAAAATCAGCTCATCCAGGACTTGACTCAAGTGGTGGCCAACTTGCATCAAGTTCCACCTCCACAAGCTGCACCACGCCAACCAAGGTTGAGTGAGTTTCTAGGAACTCAACCTCCAAAGTTTGCAAGTGCTGCTGAACCTCTGGAGGCAGATGATTGGCTGAAGACCATTGAAAGTAAGATGACGATAATACAATGCCAAGGGTATGAGAGGGTGCTGTTTGCCTCTCATCAATTGCATGGACCTGCTGCTGATTGGTGGACCGCCTACGTGGCCGCCCATCATGACCCTGAAAACATCACTTGGGACGAGTTCAAGCGTAGCTTCCGCAACCACTACATCCCAAGAGGTGAACTCAAAAACAAGAGGAAGGAGTTTTTGGGACTGCAGCAGGGAAACATGACGGTGAGGGAATACCTCACTAAATTCACTCAACTATCCCGTTATGCCCCACGGGACATAGAGACTGATGAGCAGAAACAAGATTGTTTCGTGGAAGGGCTTACCGCAGAAATGCAGTGTGCAGTGTCCTCAAATGAGTATGAAAGCTTTCAAAAGATGGTGGACAGAGCATTTGTGGTGGAAAGAAAGCTAAAGGCCCTGGAAAATGAGAATAAGAGGAAGGCTGGGTGGTCGCATCAAGCCTCAGGGAGCAACACCCGCCCACGTTTGATGCAGCAACCTACGGGGCAGACGAGCCGTGCTGCGGTACCCTATTCAGCACCAAGAGGGTACAACCCAAACTACAGGCCTCCCGCAGCACCAGCGCAGCCGCAACGTCAGTTTGTGCAGCAGCCTCGCCCCGCATATCCACCTCGACCAGCAGTGCAAGGACCCCCAAACCAACCCCAAGACAACAAGGGCCAAGCATCTAAGATTGGGGTGCAATGTTTCAGCTGTGGTGAAGTGGGGCACTACGCCCATAAATGCCCAAAGAAGAAGCCTGCGCCGCCACAACAGCAGAATGTAGTGAGAGGACGGGTGAACCACGTCACTATGGAGGAAGCACAAGAGGCACCCGACGTGGTAGTTGGTAAGTTTCCTGCCAATTTACACCTTGCAACTCTGCTGTTTGATTCTGGTGCTACCCACTCATTCATTGCTCAAGGGTTTGTTAAGAAACATGACCTAGCAACCACACAAATGAACCATATGCTAGCCGTAAACTCTCCAGGTGGAGAAATAAGGACAAGACAAGTGTGTCCCAAAGTGAGCCTAGACATTAATGGGGTAGTATTTACTGCTAACCTCATAGTGATAGATTCACAAGGGATAGATATTATTTTGGGTATGCATTGGTTGACCAAACATAAAGGAATCATCCATTGTTCGATCAGAACGGTGGAACTAACTCACCCCAGTGGTACCAGAGTAAAGTTCATAACAATACACGAGCCTAGGAGGAATATTAAATTAAATCAAGTGGAGGTGAAAGTTGAGGAAATCAGGACTATCAGGGAATATCCAGATGTTTTTCCGGAGGAGTTGCCAGGTATGCCTCCCGACCGTGACGTGGAATTCGCAATTGAGCTAGTACCGGGAACAGCCCCGATATACAAGAGACCTTATCGAATGGACTCCAAGCAGCTAGAAGAGCTCAAGGATCATTTGAGAGAATTGACGGAGAAGGGGTATATTCGCCCTAGTTCCTCACCATGGGGAGCTCCGGTGATATTTGTGCCCAAGAAAGACGGAACCCAAAGGTTATGCGTGGATTACCGTGCCTTGAATGAGGTAACCATCAAAAACAAGTACCCATTACCCCGCATTGAAGACTTGTTTGATCAGTTGAGGGGAGCTTGTGTGTTCTCGAAAATTGATCTCAGGTCGGGGTACCACCAACTCAAGATAAGGCAATCAGATATTTCCAAGACAGCTTTCGTATCTCGGTACGGACTGTATGAATACACTGTCATGCCTTTTGGGCTAACCAATGCCCCGGCATATTTCATGTACCTCATGAACAAGGTATTCATGGAATATCTGGACAAATTTGTGGTGGTTTTCATAGATGATATTCTCGTCTTCTCCAAAAATAAAGAAGAACATGAGAAACATCTAAGGTTGGTGTTACAGAGGCTGAGAGAACACCAACTATATGCCAAGTTGAGCAAGTGTGAGTTTTGGCTGAAGAGAGTTCCCTTTTTAGGACATATAATCTCGGAGGGAGGAATCTCCGTAGATCCCGCCAAAATCGAAGATATCCAGAAGTGGAAAACCCCTGAAAATGTCGGGGAAGTTCGAAGCTTTTTGGGATTGGCTGGATACTATCGACGGTTTATTGAGGGATTCTCCAAGATATCGAGACCTCTCACCAAACTGTTGGAAAAGGGAATCACATTCACCTGGACGCCACAGTGTGATACGAGCTTTCAGGAGCTAAAGAAGAGATTGAAAACAGCCCCAGTGTTGGTTATGCCAGATATGCAGAAGAATTTCACAGTGTACTGCGATGCCTCTGGAAACGGGTTGGGATGTGTTCTCATGCAAGAAGGACATGTCGTGGCGTATGCATCCCGGCAGCTTCAGAAGCACGAGAAGAACTATCCTACACATGACCTTGAACTAGCCGCAGTGGTACACGCGTTGAAAATTTGGCGGCACTATTTGATGGGGAAGAGGACAGAGATATATACGGATCATAAGAGTTTGAAGTACATATTCACCCAGCCAGATCTCAACCTCCGACAAAGGAGATGGTTAGAGCTAATCAATGACTTTGATGTGGGCATCAACTATCATCCCAGAAAAGCAAACGTCGTGGCCGATGCTTTGAGTCGGAAAGTGCAGGTCAATAAGTTGAGCTTGAAGGACATGCCCGCGGAATTGAAGGACGAAGTTATAAGGCTCAATCTATGTCTAGTAAATAGTGGTGAAGCCATCGCCATGGAAGTGGACTCCACACTCGAGCAAGACATACGCGAGGGACAAAAGAATGATGAGAAGATACAAGAGATCAGACTGCTCATCAAGGAAAATAAAGCTCCTGGTTTTAGAGAGGATGAACAAGGAACGGTGTGGCACGGGAAAAGGATCTGTGTGCCAGAAGTAAAGGAGATCCGTGAATTAATTTTGAAGGAGGCTCACGATTCTGACTATTCCATTCATCCTGGGAGTACGAAGATGTACCAGGATCTCAAGAGCAGGTATTGGTGGTACGGCATGAAGCGAGATGTCGCGGAACATGTTGCCCTATGTGACACATGTCAGTTGGTGAAAGCAGAACATCAACGACCCACGGGATTATTGCAACCACTCAAAGTGCCTGAATGGAAGTGGGAAGAAATCAGCATGGATTTTGTCGTGGGATTGCCTAGGACCCAATCCGGGTATGATTCAATATGGGTCATTATTGATAGGCTAACCAAGGTAGCTCATTTCATCCCCGTGAAAGAAAGCTACAGCGGATCCAAATTGGCAGAATTGTACATGTCAAGGATCGTGTGTTACCATGGAGTGCCAAAGAAGATAGTGTCGGATCGAGGGACACAGTTCACCTCGAGGTTTTGGCAAAAGTTGCATGAAACCATGGGAACCCACTTGAACTTCAGCTTTGCCTATCATCCCCAAACTGACGGGCAGACGGAGAGAACCAATCAGATCCTTGAAGATATGTTGAGGGCATGTGCACTCAAAAATAATAGGAGTTGGGACAAGAACTTACCGTATGCGGAGTTTTCCTATAACAACAGCTATCAAGCTAGTATGAAGATGTCACCGTTTGAAGCTTTGTATGGAAGAAAGTGCAGAACTCCCCTATTTTGGAACCAAACAGGAGAAAGTAAAGTGTTTGGTCCAGAAGTGCTACAAGAAGCCGAGGCAAAGGTGAGGGAGATTCGCAACAACTTGAGGATAGCACAAACACGCCAGAAGAGCTATGCTGATGTACGAAGAAGAGAGCTCGTTTTCAACGTGGGAGACTATGTTTATCTCAAGGTGTCCCCTATCAGAGGACTTCGTCGGTTCAAGGTGAAAGGGAAGTAGTCACCTCGATACATCGGACCCTTTCAAGTTTTGGAAAGAAAAGGCGAAGTGGCGTACCAACTAGAGTTACCGGTTCATCTATCGGACGTGCACGATGTATTTCATGTGTCACAACTCAAGAAATGTCTGAGGACGCCTGAAGAGGTGTTACCCATGAATGAAGTGGATGTAGCTGAAGATTTGTCTTATGCCGAGCAACCATACAAGATTTTGGAGACGATGGAACGCCTCACCAGAAACAAGAGAATCCGGATGTGCAAGGTGCAGTGGAAGCATCACTCAGAAGAGGAAGCTACCTGGGAACGGGAAGATGTGCTCAAGGCACAATTTCCGGAATTGTTTTCTTAGAAACACCAATCTCGAGGACGAGATTTCTTTTAAGGGGGGTAGAGCTGTAACACCCCAAATTTTGATTCAAAACTCTAAACCATGTTCAGAGGGGAATTTAAAAATTTTTGGACGTGTTGCATGTTTTGCAAAAATTCAAATTCAAACTGGAATTCAAATTATACTCAAAACAGAAAAGAAATGGAAAAAGAAAAAGAGAAACGGGAAAAAACCGGCCAGTGGGCCGAAACCCGCCAGCCGGCCCAGTTTCCCCGCGCCAGCCCGCCCCCGCGCGCCCGCGCTGTCTCTCACAGACGGGTGGGACCCACCTGTCATCCCCAACCTCGCTCGCGCCGACCCCGGACTTTTCCCCCCGAGCGCGCGCGATCTTAACCGATCGAAAAACCGCGTTCCTCAGCCGAATTTCGGTCCCAGAAGAATCCAACTCGATCACAACTGACCCACCGCCCTCCCCCGGCTATAAAAACCCCAGCCCCGATCGGTTTTTCCCACGCGATCGCCAATTTTTACTCCGGTGAGCACCGAGACTTCGCCGGTGAATTCTGGCCGATCTAAGCTCGGAAACTCTGATCTAACTCGCTGGTCTTGATCCACCGCCTCCGGGGAGCTTTGCAGGTGCAGAAAACTCGGAGAGTTACGGTGTAAACACAGCGCCGACGAGCTTCGCCGTGGTTTTGCCTCGGACCTCGCCGCCGATCACTTTCCAGGACCCCCGAGCTCGAGAAAACCCCCGAGGTGAGATCCCTGACCTCCCCTCTACCGATCTATGCCATAAGATCACAGTTCTAGGCAGAATTCTCGCGGATCCGAAACTTTCCGGCGAGATCGCCGCTTCCCGCCGCCGTGCGCCGCCGGTAGCGCCGCCCGCGCTCGATCAGAGCGACGTGGCAGCTTGTGCGCCGTTTATTTTAAATCGCACGGTAGACTTTAAATCCCCGCGTACCGGTTCGATGTTATAATCTCAGCCGTCGGTTTAAAATCGGACGGTCCACGTCAGCCCCGCATTATAAAGACTGGAATTCTTACGTGCTACCCCCTGGGGTTCTCGGGAAATAAGAGCTAGCCCCGGAAACTTCTGATCTAGCCCCTGGAACTCCAGAAAATCATGTAAATTCATTTAAAAATCAGTTTTAGCCCCTGGATTTAATAAAAATTAGGAAAAACACCTCTGATAAGTGTAGCTAGACCCATGGAAATTATGAAAATAATATTATAGACCCTGTAATGGGGTGAGTTCATTATTTTAGCCCTGTTTAGTATTTAATTTAGAAAATTGAATATGTAACTAGTATTTAAAAATTAAAAAGTGGGACAAACATAATTGTCAAAATTAATTAAAAACTTTCTCAGTACTTAGAAAACTTTGGAGTGAGATAAAAATATATTTTGGGCTGAAATGAATCTGTTTCATTTATTAATCACATTTATTAGTATAGGGACACATTTTTAAGTAAAGAATAGTTATAGAAAAATAAGGAAAATAATTATGAAATAGTTTACATCAGGGGCCAAGGTTAAAATATGTTATTAAAATTATTTAGGACCAGAACCTATACTGTTTAGATGATGTGTATTACTAATTTCATAATAAAATACACAATTATGCATAGGAATATAAATCTGAGAATATAGCAACTAGTAAATGATAAATGGAGTTTTTAAAAATCCAAAGAGTTCAGTTTAGGGTGGGTAGAAATTATGAAGGCGCATATGGGGAAGAAAAATACTTTTCATACACACTTGGTAGTGAAAAGGTGTAGTAGTTGAATATAAGAAATTTATTGGAAACCCATATAAATAGTATGTAAATATAAATGTGGACATAAAAGTAGGAATCATATACACATGGTTAAAAGTGCATGCAAGCCACAACTCAACACACATAAAGTAACCACAACACATATAATGGTAAAGAACTTTTATGAATGTGAATGTGTGGTTTGTATGAAGTAAGAAGTGTGAACTATGTCTTATGATTGTTGTTTTTCTTTTGTTATGTGTGATGGTATGAAGTAGAACCTGTTCAAGAGCAAGTTATCCCTTTTCAAGATCAGGACTACCCATTTCAAGAGCAGCAAGAAGGAGGCAAGTGTCCTTGACCACTTTGATCCTATGCTAGGATGTGTAGATAGAATTATTTGCATTGTCAAATGAAATATGAAACCCATGCTAGGAAAGTTTCCCTAGAATTGCATTACCTTGTTTCCTTGTAGCTTGGGTTGGGATTTATTTTGTCATGTCATTTATTTCCATGCATATGCTTAGCCATGCTTAGAATGGGATATTTGGGACATGAAATCATCAGTTTATATTACCATACTCTTGAATGAGACATTGTGAGTTATGTAGAGGTAGGGATCAAGGCAAGTTGGATGTTTTGGTTGTGTGCTGGGTGCACGAGACTTGGGTTTGTGTTTAGTACTTGCCTGGATCCTAAGGACCGGTTCATGGAGCATGTAACCCGGCTTTACAGTGCCAACCACATGCTGAGATGGGGCAGCTTGGCCAATTAATTAGGTGTATCCCCGGCGTAGTATGGGTGTGTTGGATGGTGCGGGGAGTAGGTGTCAGCTGGACTACTATATGAACCGCAAGGCTCAAGAGGGGGCCACTGCAGCGGGGTTGGAGCCTCTTGTATGCTGTTAGGGGTGAAACCTCAGTGGGCCCACGCTCGTCGGGAATCCCTTTGTAAAGGCTTCGTAGTGATCTCCTGGCCGCACACCTGGGAAGTGTGAATGTGGATCATAGCCACTGGCATAATGGAGGTTCTTTTAGTCCACCCGGCAACGGGGGATGAAATCACTACTTGTGGGTACAGTGGTACAAACTCTGCAGAGTCAAAACTGTCTTGACAGCCGTGCTCACGGTTAAGAGCGGCCTGGACTTATTCATGATTAGAGGATTGATGGTTTTGGAAGTTAAGCGGGGAGCTTAATATTGGAAATGATGTTATGGTTATTGGATTATGATGATGGGATGGGAGATTGGGACCATTTCACCTGTGTAGTAATGTAGGTGCTTAATAAGCTAAGGTGATAGGTATTAATTGCGTAGTGCTTTAACCATGAGTTCAACCTCTCCTTGTTCTAGCCATGCATGATATAATTTTCCCACACTTGCTGAGTACCATTGGTACTCAACCTTGCATATTTGTTGGTTTATATTGCTGCTCAGGTCAAGATAATGAGGTGGTGTATAATGACCAAGATTTTGGACCCGAGGAAGGTTTTTAGGTTCATGAAGACCCCCGGGCAACGCCTGTGATGGAGCCCTAAAGAATAATATTCCGATGCTAGTCTATTTACTTGTGATGAACTTATTATTGTCCATCGAGACATTTACTATGTAAGACTTACTTATATTCGACACCTGGCTTGTAATAAATGATGTTTCACTATTTGTCATCACATGTATGAGAAAATGATCCTGGCATACATGTGATATTCACTTGGTTGTTCTTCGGAAAAACCGGGTGTGACACATACCACCAATACTTGCCCTTGAGGTCCTGGTACATCTTCGTACTCCCAGGATGAATGGAATAGTCAGAATCGTGAGCCTCCTTCAAAATCAATTCACGGATCTCCTTTACTTCAGGCACACAGATCCTTTTTCCGTGCCACACCGTACCTTGTTCATCCTCTCTGAAACCTGGAGCTTTATTTTCCTTGATGAGTTGTCTGATCTCTTGTATCTTCTCATCATTCTTTTGGCCCTCGCGTATGTCTCGCTCGAGTGTGGAGTCCACTTCCATGGCGATGGCTTCACCACTATTTACTAGACATAGATTGAGCCTTATAACCTCGTCCTTCAATTCTGCAGGCATGTCCTTCAAGCTCAACTTATTGACCTGCACTTTCCGACTCAAAGCATTGGCCAGGACGTTTGCTTTCCCGGGATGATAGTTGATGCCAACATCAAAGTCATTGATTAACTCTAGCCATCTCCTTTGTCTGAGGTTGAGGTCTGGCTGTGTGAATATGTACTTCAAACTCTTATGATCCGTATATATCTCGGTCCTCTTCCCCATCAAATAGTGCCGCCAAATTTTCAACGCGTGTACCACTGCGGCTAGTTCTAGGTCATGTGTAGGATAGTTTTTCTCGTGCTTCCGAAGCTGCCGGGATGCATAAGCCACGACATGCCCTTCTTGCATGAGAACACATCCCAACCCGTTTCTAGAGGCATCGCAGTACACCGTAAAGTTCTTCTGCATATCTGGCATAACGAGCACTGGGGCTGTTGTCAATCTTTCCTTTAACTCCTGAAAACTCATCTCGCACTACGGCATCCATGTGAATGTGATTCCCTTCTCCAACAGTTTGGTGAGAGGTCTCAAGATCTTAGAGAATCCCTCAATAAACCGTCGATAGTATCCAGCCAATCCCAAGACGCTTCCAACTTCCCCGACACTTTCAGGGGTCTTCCACTTCTGTATATCCTCGATTTTGGCGGGATCTACGGAGATTCCTCCTTCTGAGATTATATGTCCTAAGAAGGGAACTCTCTTCAGCCAAAACTCACACTTGCTCAACTTGGCATATAGTTGGTGTTCTCTCAGCCTTTGCAACACCAACCTTAGATGTTTCTCATGTTCTTCTTCATCTTTGGAGAAGACGAGAATGTCATCTATGAAAACCACCACAAATTTGTCCAGATATTCCATGAATACCTTGTTCATGAGATACATGAAGTATGCCGGAGCATTAGTTAGCCCGAAAGGCATGACAGTGTATTCATACAGTCCGTACTGAGATACGAAAGTTGTCTTGGGAATATCAGATTGCCTTATCTTGGGTTGGTGGTACCCCGACCTGAGATCAATTTTCAAGAACACACAAGCTCCCCTCAACTGATCAAACAAGTCTTCAATGCGGGGTAATGGGTACTTGTTCTTGATGGTTACCTCATTCAAAGCACGGTAATCCACGCATAACCTTTGGGTTCCGTCTTTCTTGGGCACAAATATCACCGGAGCTCCCCATGGTGAGGAACTAGGGCGAATATACCCCTTCTCCGTCAATTCTCTCAAATGATCCTTGAGTTCTTCTAGCTGCTTGGAGTCCATCCGATAAGGTCTCTTGTATATCGGGGCTGTTCCAGGCACTAGCTCAATTGCAAATTCCACTTCACGATCGGGAGGCATACCTGGCAATTCTTCCGGAAAAACATCTGGATATTCCTGGATAATCCTGATCTCTTCCACTTTCACCTCAACTTGATTTAATTTAATGTCCCTCCTAGGCTCGTGTATTGTTATGAACTTTACTCTTGTGCCACTAGGGTGAGTTAGTTCCACCGTTCTGGTCGAACAATGAATGGTTCCCTTATGTTTGGTCAACCAATCCATGCCCAAAATAATATCGATCCCTTGGGAATCTATCACTATGAGGTTAGCAGTAAACACTACCCCATTAATGTCTAGATTCACCTTGGGACACACTTGTCTTGTCCTTATTTCTTCACCTGGAGAGTTTACAGTTAGCATATGGTTCATTTGTTGTTGCTAGGTCATACTTCTTAACAAACCCTTGAGCAATAAACGAGTGGGTGGCACCAGAATCAAACAGCAGGGTTGCAAGGTGTAAATTGGCCGGAAACTTACCAACTACCACGTCGGGTGCATCTTGTGCTTCCTCCATAGTGACGTGGTTCACCCGTCCTCTCATTACATTCTGTTGTTGTGGCTGCGCGGGCTTCTTCTTTGGGCACTTATGGGCATAGTGCCCCACTTCACCACAGCTAAAACATTGCACCCCCAACCTTAGGTGCTTGGCCTTTGTTGTCTTGGGGTTGGTTCGGGGGTCCTTGCACTGCTGGTCGAGGTGGATATGCAGGGCGAGGCTGCTGTACAAACTGACGTGGTAGTTGTGCTGGTGCTGCCGGAGGCCTGTAGTTTGGGTTGTACCCTCTTGGTGCTGAGTAGGGTACCGCAGCAGGGCTCGTCTGCCCGTAGGTTGCTGCATCATATGGGGGCGAGTGTTGCTTCCCGAGGCTTGATGTGTCCAACCGGCCTTCCTCTTATTCTCATTTTCCAAGGCCTTTAGCTTCCTTTCTACCACAAATGCTCGGTCCACCATCTTTTGGAAGCTTTCATACTCATTCGAGGACATTGCACACTGCATCTCTGCGGTAAGTCCTTCCACGAAACAATCTTGTTTCTGCTCATCAGTCTCTATGTCCCGTGGGGCATAACGGGATAGTTGGGTAAATTTAGTGAGGTATTCCCTCACCGTCATGTTTCCCTGCTGCAGTCCCAAAAACTCCTTCCTCTTGTTTTTGAGTTCACCTCTTGGGATGTAATAGTTGCGGAAGCTACGCTTGAACTCTTCCCAAGTGATGTTCTCAGGGTCATGATGGGCAGCCACGTAGGCGGTCCACCAATCAACAGCAGGTCCATGCAATTGATGAGAGGCAAACAGCACCCTCTCATACCCTTGGCACTGTGTGATCCTCATCTTACTTTCAATGGTCTTCAGCCAATCATCTGCCTCCAGAGGTTCGGCAGCACTTGCAAACTTTGGAGGTTGAGTTCCTAGAAACTCACTCAACCTTGGTTGGCGTGGTGCAGCTTGTGGAGGTGGAACTTGATGCAAGTTGGCCACCACTTGAGTCAAGTTCTGGATGAGCTGATTTTGATTCTTCAGCATTTGGTGGAGGGGATCAACTCCTTCACGGCGACCACCCCGATCCTGGCCTCCAGAAAGATGAGGGTTGCATGCCTCATCGTTGTTGTTGGCGGGGTTGGCAGCACGTCCTTTTCCTCTTCCAGCCATCTGGCAGAATCAACCAACGTTAATTTGAAAGCATTTAGTATCATCTTACTACTTTCATTTGTTTGTACTTTGAAGTGTTGAGGCTTTGTTATACTTTTACGAGGGTTCTTATCTCACACCAAATAAATGCACTATTATTTCACGTGGGTTCACACACCAAAGCAAAACAATCTGAAGACGAGGCTGTGGACAATTGCTCATGGCTTCCACAACTCACGTCACACACCAAGCATTAACACACCATTAACTTAACGTAACGACTCGACTATTCGACATCTTGCTAACTAAGGGAAGGACTCTACACTACTCGTTTTCTTGAGCTGGCTCCTCAGGATCTTCCTCATCATTTCGGCTGCCTTCTGACTCTGCTTTGGGTGGGGAGGCTGCTGGTGGAGAAGTGCGACGACGCCTGATCGCTCGGCGATCTGGGGAGTCAGGAGTCCATGTATCATTCACGGTGACACACAATTCATTCCCATCTCCTCTTTCTCTCGCCCTTAAGCAGGCTCGCAGCAACGCCTCCGTTTCCTTCAGGGTGTCCCGGACATCCTGAAGCTCTTGTTGGCACTCCTGCAGTCGAGTGCTGAGCATAGAAGCATCCTCCAAGCACAAGTCCATGTGCTCATGGGAAGTCCCTTGCTGCACCGGCGGGTACTTGTACTCCGTGGTACCACTCTCACACTGGAGGACATACATGTACTCCGTCCTGTCCAGGTGGCGACGATAGATGTGACTACGGCAGGTGATGGCCTCCCAGGTGGCATCCTTCTCTGCATCGACTTGTGTTGCTCTACAAGCTGGAGAGCGGAGGATCTTAAGCAGCCGATTTTCGTGTATAATCCTCATCTCTGAGCTCCATTCTTCCCTCTTCTCGCGGATGGTCCTGGTGGAGTTATAGTGGATGATTAGCTTGCCCGTATTGCCGGCGGCTTCGAGCATACGTCGAAGACGGCGCAACGAGCCTCATACTGCCAATCCGTAGGAAAGGTACGTCACCGGACGGCTCTCCTCTCTTTCGGCAAGGGCCACTACGGGAACTCTCCCTCCTATGGACTTGCAAGCGGTGCGAATCATGCGAACCATCTAAAAACAAAAAGCATTTAAACTTAGGTTAGATAATCTTTTTAAACAAAAATCCTATTTTGAATGAAAATTGAGGTAAGATGAAGAAAGTGACTCATCAAATAACACTTTTCAACACACACCTTGTAAAAATAGTTTTTTAGAAAATAAGGTCCTTAAATACGTCCATTTCTACCTAGGTCCACGTTCCTACAGGCAACCTTGGCTCTGATACCACTTTCTGTCACACCCGGTTTTTCCGAAGAACAACCAAGTGAATATCACATGTATGCCAGGATCATTTTCTCATACATGTGATGACAAATAGTGAAGCATCATTTATTACAAGCCAGGTGTCGAATATAAATAAGTCTTACATAGCAAATGTCTCGATGGACAATAATAAGTTCATCACAAATAAATAACTAGCAGCGGAATATTATTCTTAGGGCTCCGTCACGGGCGTTGCCCGGGGGTCTCCATGAACCTAGAAACCTTCTTCGGGTCCAAAGTCTTGGTCATTATACACCACCTCATTATCTTGACCTGAGCAGCAATATAAACCAACAAATATGCAAGGTTGAGTACCAATGGTACTCAGCAAGTGTGGGAAAATTATATCATGCATGGCTAGAACAAGGAGAGGTTGAACTTATGGTTAAAGCACTACGCAATCAATACCTATCACCTTAGCTTATTAAGCACCTACATTACTACACAAGTGAAATGGTCCCAATCTCCCATCCCATCATCATAATCCAATAACCATAACATCATTTCCAATGTTAAGCTCCCCGCTTAACATCCACAACCATCAATCCTCTAATCATGAATAAGTCCAAGCTGCTCTTGACCGTGAGCACGGCTGTCATGACAGTTTTGACTCTGCAGAGTTTGTACCACTGTACCCACATGTAGTGATTTCATCCCCCGTTGCCGGGTGGACTAAAAGAACCTCCATTATGCCAGTGGCTATGATCCACATTCACACTTCCCAGGTGTGCGGCCAGGAGATCACTACGAAGCCTTTACAAAGGGATTCCCGACGAGCGTGGGCCCACTGAGGTTTCACCCCTAACAGCATACAAGAGGCTCCAACCCCGCTGCAGTGGCCCCCTCTTGAGCCTTGCGGTTCATATGGTAGTCCAGCTGACACCTACTCCCCGCACCATCCAACACACCCATACTACGCCGGGGATACACCTAATTAATTGGCCAAGCTGCCCCATCTCAGCATGTAGTTGGCACTGTAAAGCCAGGTTACATGCTCCATGAACCGGTCCTTAGGATCCAGGCAAGTACTAAACACAAACCCGAGTCTCGTGCACCCAGCACACAACCAAAATATCCAATTTGCCTTGATCCCTACCTCTACATAACTCACAATATCTCATTCAAGAGTATGGTAAAATAAACTGATGATCTCATATCCCAAATATCCCATTCTAAGCATGGCTAAGCATATGCATAATAATAAATGACATGATAAAATAAATCCCAACCCAAGCTACAAGGAAACAAGGTAATGCAATTCTAGGGAAACATCCTAGCATGGGTTTCATATTTCAATTGACAATGCAAATAATTCTAGCTACACCTCCTAGTATAGGATCAAAGTGGTCAAGGACACTTGCCTCCTTCTTGCTGCTCTTGAAATGGGTAGTCCTGATCTTGGAAAGGAATAACTTGCTCTTGAGCAGGTTCTACATCATACCATCACACATAGCAAAAGAAAAACAACAATCCATAAGACATAGTTCACACTTCCACTTCATACAAACCACACATTCATATTTATGAAAGTCATTCACCATTACATGTGTTGTGGTTACTCTATGTGTGTTGATTTGTGGCTTGCATACACTTTTAATCATGTGTATATGATTCCTACTTTGGTGTTCACATTTATACTTACATACTATATATATATATATATATATATATATATATATATATATATATATATATATATATGTGTGTGTGTGTGTGTGTGTGTGTGTGTGTGTGTGTGTGTGTGTGTGTTTCAAATTTAAATAAATTCCTTATATTCAACTACTACACCTTTTCACTACCAAGTATGTATGAAAAGTATTTTTCTTCTCCATATGTGCCTTCAGAATTTCTACCAACACTAAACTGAATTCTTTGGATTTTAGAAACTCCATTTATCATTTACTAGTTGCTATATTTTCAGATTTATTTTCCTATGCATAAATGTGTACTTTATTATGAAATTAGTAATACACATCATCTAAACAGAATAGGTTCTGGTCCTAAATAATTTAATAACATATTTTGACCTTTGCCTCTGATGTAAACTATTTCACAATTATTTTCCCTATTTTCTAAAACTATTCATTACTTAAAAATGTGTCACTAAATGTGAATAATAAATTAAACAGATTCAATTCAGCCAAAAATATGTTTTTATCTCACTCCAAAATTTTCTAAATACTGAGAAAGTCTTTAATTAAATTTTGACAATATGTTTGTCCCACTTTTTAATTTTTAAACACTAGCAACATATTCAATTTCCTAAATTAAATACTAAACAGGGCTAAAAAGTTAAACTTACCCCACTACAGGGTCTATAATATTATTTTCAGAATTTCTAGGGGTCTAGCTACACTTATCAGAGGTGTTTTTCCTAATTTTTATTAAGTCCAGGGGCTAAAACTGATTTTTAAATGAATTTACATGATTTTCTAGAGTTCCAGGGGCTAGATCAGAAGTTTCTAGGGCTAGCTCTTATTTCCCGAGAACCCCAGGGGGTAGCACGCAAGATTTCCAGTCTTTATAACGTGGGGCTGACGTGGACCGTCCGATTTTAAACCGACGGCTGAGATTATAACGTCGAACCGGTACGCGGGGATTTAAACCCTACCGTGCGATTTAAAATAAACGGCGCACAAGTGGCCACGTCGCTCTGATCGAGCGCGGGCGGCGCTGTCGGCGTTGCACGGCGGCGGGAAGCGGCGATCTCGCCGGAAACTTTCGGATCTTCGGGAATTCTTCCTAGAACTGTGATTTTATGGCATAGATCGGTGGAGGGGAGGTCGGTGATCTCACATCGGGGGTTTTCTTGAGCTCGGAGGTCCTGGAAGGTGATCGGCGACGAGGTCCGAGGCGAAACCACGGCGAAGCTCGTCGGCGCTGTGTTTACACCGCAAGTCACCGAGTTTTCTGCACCTGCATGGTTCCCCGGAGGCGGTGGATCAAGACCAGCGAGTTAGATCGGAATTTCCGAGCTTAGATCGGCCAGAATTCGCCGGAGAAGTCTCGGTTCTCACCGGAGGAAAATCGGCCGATCGCGTGGGAAAAACAGAACGAGGCCGGGGTTTTTATAGACGGGGGAGGGCGGCGGGGTGGTTTAGATCATGTCCGCGTCGCCTACGAACAGAATTCAGCGGGGATACGCCAAAATCCCGATCGGTTTTGATTCGGGTGAGAGGGAGTCCGGCGCTGGCGCGAGGTAGACGACGATCGGGTGGGTCCCACCTGTCAGCGGAAGGAAGCGGCGTGCGCGGCTGCGGGCTGGCGCGGGCGCTGGCTGGGCCGGCTGGTGGGTTTCGGCCCACTGGCCGGTTTTTTTCTGTTTTCTCTTTTTCTTTTTCTATTCCTTTTCTGATTTGAGTTTAATTTGAATTCTAGTTTGAATTTGAATTTTTGCAAAACATGCAACACGTCCAAAAATTTTTAAATTCCCCTCTTAACATGATTTAGGGTCTTAACAATATTTTTGGGGTGTTACACTTTGTCGACCCACGGCCCACGAGGGATCGTGGGGCGCGTGGTGGCTATGGAGCTCTCATCGACGGGCTTGGTGTCTAGGGACACGTGGCGGCTCCGGACCTTACCTTAGCAGGGAGACCCGGACCGGAGCCGGGGCTTGTGTCAGCACCGAAGCTGTCCTCAGCGGGTAGGCGGCTCGGAGCCAGGGACACGTGACAACTCCGAACCTCACCTCAGCGGTTAGGCTTCGGGTCCAGAGCACGTGGCTTATGTTGGGGCTCGTCTCAGCAGGGACGGGGCCCAGGTTGTCCTTTACCCATTACTCGGGATACCGGGTCTGCAGAGTACCGGCATAACCCATAAAAATAAAGATCAATAGTACTAATTTTTATCCTCGTCAAAATTTTTCTTATATCATAACCTAATCTTAATAATCTTCACCCCTCATCATCACATATATGTCATTTTTGTGTATTTATTACAAATTTTTTATTTGTTTATTATCATTATTGACTAATAAATTATATTATAAATTAAAATACGGTTAACTGCAAAATCGAACATAATTAACCACAACTAAATTGTGTGGTTATGACTATTTTTAGATCTTATCAAATTTTTACAACCGAAATTTCTATTAACCAAATTAACTGAACGGAATTAAGCTCCCACTCCTACTTGTGATCCGTCCCTGCCCTTAGTTGAATTGTTTCATTCCCTCTGCTATTGCCATCAAGATCGTGTGGTTGAAATCACCGTTACCTTCAGGGATTTCACAAAAATGATGCAATACCCCTGCACAGGTCGGTCCATTCTTCCACCTAACCCCTCATCTCTTTTTCATTGCACCGCCGCACTTGAAGGTAATGGCACTCGAGGCAACCAAAAACTCAACCATTGGTATGGATTGGAGATGAACTTTTTAGTTCATACGGAATTCTCTGTCAAAAGAATCACGTAAACGCGTGATCCGATACAATCCCAGTCAAACGGGATTTTGATTTTTTTCAAATACCATAAATATGCCGGGCCCACCGACCCCACCACCCATCGCACGGGCCCCACGGTCATTAACTCCCTCCCGTCGCAATAAAAATGACCCGAGCGGCCGGCCGCCGGCGTTTGCTGAACCCACACCCACTCATGCCACATCCATCACGCCGACGCGCGGGCCTCGATTACTCTTATGACAAGCGTAAGTCGTCGGTGCGTGCAGGTCGGCGCGCCCACGGCTTTCGTGCGAAGGATGGCCTGTGGGCCCACGTCGGCAACCGGCGCCTCTACGCGTGGCGGGCACCGCCCCGGCGCCTCGCTGACAGGTGGAGTTAAGTATGTGCGTTCTCCCACAGGTCAGTGGACAAGGGAGCCGGAGGGGGCGTCGGTGGTGGGGGCGCGGCACAGTGGGGCCCCCAGCGGGCATGCGCGAGGCGAAGGCGGCCGTGGGCCCCGCTAGCCTCTCCCCTGCCCTTTGACACTGACGCCCCAGGTCGCCCCGTTCCCGTCTCGGCGATCGATCGGACGGGCGACGAGGCGGAGGATGAAGGCGGGCGGGGGCAGCCGTTGGCTGGGTTTCTGCTCCGCCGCGGCCTCGCAAGGGTCCTCTGCGCTCGTATCGCATTTCCTACTCTCGTGATTTTTTTCCTTCTTTTGGCTACGGGCACGCGGAGGCGACCGTGGGGTGGTGGTACCCGCACGTTTTTAGATAATGTGGGAATACCCGACCTTCCTATAGAGGGGTTACAGTCTGAAAAAATTGTTACATCAACTAGTTTCACATGACAATCAAATGCAGACTCACACAATTATCCAAGTTAGAGAGCAATTCTATTACTAAATCTTCATCCATGATAATGAAACACCGACATCACAAATACCTCTAGTGACCGGCATGCATCTCTTATTTTATTATTGTCCTCCTCTTTATTTAACAGCTGCGCACATGTTCCACACCAATACGTAACCCTGTAAAGTACCTGCATATAAGTTTGTGTGTAACAATTATTAAAAACTATATCATTTCTACTTAACCAGGTAGCCCAACAAATCAACAATAGTTGATGCACGTAGTAATAAAAGCACCTTTAGACTTAAAATTGTAATTCTATATCCAACCATTCAACATATGAGTAGAGTTTTGTGGGCTATTAATACCAAAAGGTAAAATTAGTGGACCTCCATATAAAGCTAGCATAGTGACACTCAAAAAACAGATGTTGAATGATTTCATCTTGTGAACAGAATACATATTTTTTATGCCCTTTCCAAATAAGTTTTAGTAAATTATCCTTAATCAGCACCACACCATGTAAAAGATACCACATAAAGATTTTAATCTTTAATGGTAACTTATACATCCATAACATCTTATTTTGTCTTATATTTCCATTAGATATAATAGCACTATACATTGAATGGACAAAAAACATACTATTCTGATGTAGGTTCTATTTGAACATGTCATCCCTATCATTTAGTTGTATGTGAACAATACTCGCTACCACTCTATTCCACCTTATCAAATTATCACCCATCAAGCCCCTCCAGAAAGAGATATTAAGCGGTATAGAATTAAAAACAGTAGCAATAGTAGCATGTTTAGGTCTGACTATATTATATAGAGATGGAAAGTTTTGTTTTATTGTAAAATCCCTCAACCATTTTTCCTCCTAAAATATGATAGAATACCCATTATTTACACTGAACGTAGAAAGATTGCTTTTACTTTCATCAGACTCGACCAGAAATGTGAATCAACCGATCTCTTCTCTACTCGTCCAATTGTTTTGTTTTTCTTGTCCAATTGTTTTGTTTTTTAAGATGAGATGAAAATGCTTTAGGGTCAACATCGAATCCCTCACGGATCTTTGATCCTTGCGAGACGGCGACGGCTGCTGGGGCACACGCGTCACGCATGTTCTTTTGCGCGTGCTCTGTTCAGCGCTGGAATGCCGCGTTCGTTAGCCAAGGGGCTGTCAAAGTGTGGTTAAGTACGTGCATGAAAAGTTTTCACTACCCCTACGATGGAGTGTTGTTACAAGACGGATATCGCTACTAGACGATTTGCTCGAACTTCATATCTCAGGACCTTGCTCCATAATTTATGATTTATTTATCCGTTTGCACCCTAGGACAACATTCGTAATTGTACAAACAGCCAATCCCGATCCAGAAACAACTTATTACACTATCTTCAACAAACAGGCTCAGTGGTATCCCCAACCCATTTTATATTCTCAAAATTAGACTAAAATATTTCTGGAGGTTATCCATTTTTTGAAATTTATTGTCACATGGAGATCTAAATGGTCAACAGTTATATAAGATTATATATGAGTCATATTGAAAACAACATCACTACAGGAATATGAATAATTAACGACGGTTGAAAACCACCATTAATAAAGGGCAAACCGTCGTGAATAAGTTATTCATGACGGGGAAGCTTTATTCACGACGGTTTTCGACCGTCACCGATAAATAGTCGTAAATAAGATTGTTAACGACTACAACCGTCGTAAATAAGATTATTTACGACGGCTAGAAAGTCCTGTCCCGAATAAGTTCCCCTACTGCCATGTGGCGGGGGGAATTTATTCACGGCGGGCCATCGTGAATAGACCCATTATTTACGACGGTCGACACCAGCCGTCGTAAATACTAGTGGCTTATTTACGACGGCTGGCCTTGGCCGTCGTAAATACTAGTGGTTTATTTACGACTTCGGTACGGGTGAGTATATATCCTTTATTTACGACGGCCAGGTCCCTGACCGTCATAAATAATGTGGTATTCACGACGGCTGGCCCTGTCGTGAATAAGGAACTTATTCACGACGGTAAGCCTTGACCGTCGTGAATAATGTGATTATTCACGACGGTCTAGGTCAACCATCGTAAATAAGGACATTATTTACGACGGCCGTTGGACACCGTCGTGAACATTTTTATTAACAACGGTACCATCGTTAATAATTTTGGACGTCGTAAATTTGTCTTTTTCCTGTAGTGCATATAGAGACCCAAATAGACTAATTGGGCTCAATTCTTAAGTCCTATTGTGTAACACCCCAAAAGGGGAATTTAAAATTTTTTGGACGTGTTGCATGTTTTGCAAAAATTCAAATTCAAACTGAAATTCAAATTAAACTCAAATCAGAAAAGAACTAGAAAAAGAAAAAGAGAAAACAGAAAAAAACCGGCCAGTGGGCCGCAACCCACCAGCCGGCCCAACCAGCGCCCGCGCCAGCCCGCAGCCGCGCGCGCCGCTTCCTCCCACTGACAGGCGGGACCCGCCAGTTCATCGTCTACCTCGCGCCAGTGCCGGACTCTCTCACCCGAATCGAAACCGATCGGGAATTCTCGTGTATTCCAGCCGAATTCCGTTCGGGGGCGACGCAAACTCGATCTAAACCACCCCGCCGCCTTCCCCCGTCTATAAAAACCCCGGCCTCGTTCTGTTTTTCCCACGCGATCCGCCGATTTTCCTCCGGTGAGAACCGAGACTTCTCCGGCGAATTCTGGCCGATCTAAGCTCGGAAATTCCGATCTAACTCGCTGGTCTTGATCCACCGCCTCCGGGGAACCTTGCAGGTGCAGAAAACTCGGTGACTTGCGGTGTAAACACAACGCCGACGAGCCTCGCCATGAATTCACCTCAGACCTCGTCGCCGATCACCTTCCAGGACCTCCGAGCTCAAGAAAACCCCCGAGGTGAGATCCCCGACCTCCCCTCCACCGATCTATGCCATAAAATCACAGTTCTAGAAAGAATTCTCGAAGATCCGAAAGTCTCCGGCGAGATCGCCGCTTCCCGCCGCCGGCAGCGCCGCCCGCGTTCGATCAGAGCGACGTGGCCGCTTGTGCGCCGTTTATTTAAATCGCACGGTAGGGTTTAAATCCCCGCGTATCGGTTCGACGTTATAATCTCAGCCGTCGGTTTAAAATCGGACGGTCCACATCAGCCCCGCGTTATAAAGACTGGAAATCTTACGTGCTACCCCCTGGGGTTCTCGGGAAATAAGAGCTAGCCCCGAAAACTTCTGGTCTAGCCCCTGGAACTTCAGAAAATCATGTAAATTCATTTAAAAATCAGTTTTAGCCCCTGGACTTAATAAAAATTAGGAAAAACTCCTCTGATAAGTGTAGCTAGACCCCTGGAAATTCTGAAAATAATATTATAGACCCTGTAGTGGGGTGAGTTTACCTTTTTAGCCCTGTTTAATGTTTAATTTGGGAAATTGAATATGTGGCTAGTGTTTAAAACTTAAAAAGTGGGACAAACATATTGTCAAAATTAAATTAAAGACTTTCTTAGTATTTAGGAAACTTTGGAGTGAGATAAAAATATATTTTGGGCTGAACTGAATCTGTTTAATTTATTATTCACATTTAGGGACACATTTTTAAGTAAAGAATAGTTCTATAAAATAGGGAAAATAATTGTGAAATAGTTTGCATCAGAGGAAAAGGTCAAAAATATATTAGCAAATATTTTAGATCAGAACCTATTCTGTTTAGATGATGTATCTTGTTATTTTTATAATAAAGTTCACACTTAGGCATAGGAAATAAATCTGAAAATATAGCAACTAATAAATGATAAATGGAGTTTCAAAAAATCCAAAGAATTCAGTTTAGGGTTGGTAGAAATTCTGAAGACACTTATGAAGAAGGAAAATACCTTTCATGCATACTTGGTAGCAAAAAGGTGTAGTAGTTGAATATAAGGAATTTATTTAAATTGGAGACTCATATATATAGTATGTAAGTATAAATGTGAACACAAAAGTAGGAATCATATACACATGATTAAAAGTGCATGCAAGCCACAAATCAACACACATAGAGTAACCACAACACATATAATAGTGAATGACTTTCATAAATATGAATGTGTGGTTTGTATGAAGTGGAAGTGTGAACTATGTCTTATGGATTGTTGTTTTTCTTTTGCTATGTGTGATGGTATGATGTAGAACCTGCTCAAGAGCAAATTATTCCTTTCCAAGACCAGGACTACCCATTTCAAGAGCAGCAGGAAGGAGGCAAGTGTCCTTGACCACTTTGATCCTATACTAGGATGTGTAGCTAGAGTTATTTGCATTGTCAAATTAAAATATGAAACTCATGCTAGGATGTTTCCCTAGAATTGCATTACCTTATTTCCTTGTAGCTTTGGTTGGGATTTATTTTATCATGTCATTTATTATTATGCATATGCTTAGCCATGCTTAGAATGGGATATTTGGGATATGAGATCATCAGTTTATTTTACCATACTCTTGAATGAGATATTATGAGTTATGTAGAGGTAGGGATCAAGGCAAGTGGGATGTTTTGGTTGTGTGCTGGGTGCACGAGACTCGGGTTTGTGTTTAGTACTTGCCTGGATCCTAAGGACCGGTTCATGGAGCATGTAACCTGGCTTTACAGTGCCAACCACATGCTGAGATGGGGCAGCTTGGCCAATTAATTAGGTGTATCCCCGGCGTAGTATGGGTGTGTTGGATGGTGCGGGGAATAGGTGTCAGCTGGACTACCATATGAACCGCAAGGCTCAAGAGGGGGCCACTGCAGCGGGGTTGGAGCCTCTTGTATGTTGTTAGGGGTGAAACCTCAGTGGGCCCACGCTCGTCGGGAATCCCTTTGTAAAGGCTTCGTAGTGATCTCCTGGCCGCACACCTGGGAAGTGTGAATGTGGTTCGTAGCCACTGGCATAATGGAGGTTCTTTTAGTCCACCCGGCAACGGGGGATGAAATCACTACATGTGGGTACAGTGGTACAAACTCTGCAGAGTCAAAACTGTCATGACAGCCGTGCTCACGGTCAAGAGCGGCTTGGACTTATTCATGATTAGAGGATTGATGGTTTTGGAAGTTAAGCGGGGAGCTTAACATTGGAAATGATGTTATGGTTATTGGATTATGATGATGGGATGGGAGATTGGGACCATTTCACCTGTGTAGTAATGTAGGTGCTTAATAAGATAAGGTGATAGGTATTAATTGCGTAGTGCTTTAACCATGAGTTCAACCTCTCCCTGTTCTAGCCATGCATGATAATAATTTTCCCACACTTGCTGAGTACCATTAGTACTCAACCTTGCATATTTTGTTGGTTTATATTGCTGCTCAGGTCAAGATAATGAGGTGGTGTATAATGACCAAGACTTTGGACTCGAAGAAGGTTTCTAGGTTCATGGAGACCCCGGGCAACGCCTGTGACGGAGCCCTAAAGAATAATATTCTGCTGCTAGTTTATTTACTCGTGATGAACTTATTATTATCCATTGAGACATTTGCTATGTAAGACTTGTTTATATTCGACACCGGGCTTGTAATAAATGATGCTTCACTATTTGTCATCACATGTATGAGAAAATGATCCTAGCATACATGTGATATGCACTTGGTTGTTCTTCCGAAAAACCGGGTGTGACAGAAGTGGTATCAGAGCCAAGGTTGCCCGTAGGAACGTGGACCTAGATAGAAATGGACGTATTTAAGGACCTTATTTTCTAAAAAAACTATTTTTTACAAGGTGTGTGTTGAAAAGTGTTATTTGATGAGTCACTTTCTTCATCTTACCCCAATTTTCATTCAAAATAGGATTTTTGTTTAAAAGTTTATCTAACCTAAGTTTAAATGCTTTTTGTTTTTAGATGGTTCGCATGATTCGCACCGCTCGCAAGTCCACAGGAGGGAGAGTTCCCGTAGTTGCCCTTGCCGAAAGAGAGGAGAGTCGTCCGGTGACGTACAACCGTCGTTTATAACATGGCTGTCATAAATAGAACTAATATACGACAGACAACTTTGGACCGTCGTATGTTAGTCTGGCCGTCGTATATAGTCCCTATATACAGCCCGTCGGGCCCAACCCTAACTTGTTTCCTCACACGCCGCCCCCTCACCTCAACCCCGCACCGCCGCCCTCACCGCGCCGCTGCCCCACGCCGCCGCCGCCCCCCCACGCCGGGCTCCCCGAGCCGCTGCCGCGGCCGTCCGTCGCCGCCCGTCGCCCTCGTCGACAGTCGCACTCGCCGCAAGTAATTTTTTCAGCTATTTCAATTACTTGATAATTACACTAATTAGTTGGTAATTATGCTCATGTAGTTAGAATAGTAGTTCATAATTTTGCTAATTAGTTGTCCGTTGTAAATTACTTGTTATTATATATGCTTAGGTTTAGGTTAATAATGTTTAGGATTTATTGTTGTTATGTTAATCATACTTAATAATGTTTAATCATGTTTATTGTTGTGATGTTAATCATGCTTAATCATGTTACATAGTGCTTAGGTTTAGGTTAATAAAGCATGGTCGTATATTCTTATGTTAAGAAATTTGTTATGTTTATAAGATGCATAGATTTGTTTATGTTAAAATCGGCACAACTCGATTAGGGCACGTCAATGCCCATTTAGTGTGTCGTTTTGTGAGCTGGTCGACTAACCCTAAATCCGTCGTAAGTTAACGGCAGGCCCCGGCGGGGCATAACCAAGGTTCACAAGTCGCCTAGAGACCGATAAGGTCGAATAGGACGATTAGTCGTCGATTAGAGTGACTAATCGACCCTAATCGATGCCTAGTCGTCCTCAGGTCGCCCTCTGTGTTCTCATGTCAATACCAAGTCGATACAGAGGGCAAGGAGCGCACAAGGGGCTAGAGGCGACGGACACAGGACCGGAGGTGGCCATACGACGACGGTGGGCTACGGCGGCGTTTGGAGCCTGGATTCGGACGGTGGTGCAGTCGGGACTCGCGCGGCGGTGGCTGAGCAACCGGGACACGAACGGTGGTAGCTGAGCAATCGGGACTCAGACAGTTGCGGCTGAGTGGGTGCTTGGGCGTATTGGAGCCGAGTTGGGCTAGACCAGGCCATGGAAGTCCACTGGCGCAGGCTCCTCCAGCCGCCGTGTCACCGAGAGAGATCTCGAGGTGATGGCGCTTCGGGAGAGCTTGGCCCGGCAGGAGGAGGCCTTGGCGAGGGAGCGAGCGAGCAACATGGCCGCCATGGCATACCATGCGTCCTATATGGCACAGATGCAAGCGGCGATGAAAGTAAGAAACATACAATTGTACTTTAATTACATTGCATTTCAATAAAATGTAAATTGTAATGTTTGAAATGACAGGCGCTAGCTGGACAGCAAGGGCAGCAAATCCAGATACCGTTGTGGCAGCCACCGCCGTGCGTGCTGTAGCCGATGCCACCACAGGAGCAGTTTCCTGGAGTACAGATACAAAAAGGAAGTTACATTAAGTTCAACTAAACAATTGAAAACGAAAACACCGTTGTAAACTTATACATATGTCATCGTGTTTTACAGGGATCAAGAACGGAGGCTCGGACTCCATCGCCGCAGCTACGGGCACCAGGTTCGCCGCGTCAGGATGACTTCTTCGCCTCCGGAGGTAGTGGAGGGGCTAATAATGAGTAGCTTTGTGAATCTGTTTTTGATTGTGGATGTGACGAGTTCGTGATTGTGGATGTACTATTGTAGTCTGTGATTGTGGATGTGGATGTGATGTTCTTAATGTGAATCTGTTTTGTGACTGCCTGTGTAGCTGGCCATCGAGCGAGGTTAGCCATTTTCTATTTTAAAAAATGGAAAACCTTATTTACGACGGCCTGTATGAATTATATACGACGGTGTCTATACAGTGTCGTCGTATATAAGCCTATATACGACGGCTAGGCCCAGACTGTCGTATATATAAGAGCTTATATACGACGGCGAGGGCCCAGAACTGTCGTATATAAGGGCCCAGCCCACTGACCCTTTTATACAAAACGGGCCGTCGTAAATTACAGACCATCGTATATATAAACTGTCACAAACCGTCGTATATAATCTTCAGCCGTCGTATATATGTTATATACGACGGCTTTGGACTTTATACGACGGTTTCAACCATCGTATGCTGACGGGAATCCTGTAGTGGTTTACTAGTGCCTATCCAAAGCAAATTGTTCTCGCTAGTGATACTACTAAAGCTAGTTGGCATGTTTAACAAAACGTCATTTTTTTCTAGAATTGGAGGTGTGATGCCATGATATGCATAACAAGTAATTGTGTAATTAACAATTCATAACCCTTATCTATAATCTATTTAAGAAATGTTGGTTTAATTACCTACAATTAGACAATATTATTATTTATAATATGCATATTTTAGCCTATAATATATTCCATCTGCTTTTTATTATTTTTGTTAGGACAATAACTTTAGTTTGAATTACAATTATTGCCCTAACAATAACATCAATTTAAAAACAGATGAAGTATATAAATAATGTAACTTCCTTTGGAACCTAGGACTAATGATAATATTAATTATCATTGTCACAATGTGGTGGCTTTAATTTCATGTTGCCAGTACTAGATGACGTTGTGATTGGAAGTCTAAACAGGTGGGTCAGTCCAATGATTCCACCTGGTAGATTGTAAAGCCAAGGTCCCATGCTAACAGTAGTGAAGCTAAGGATAAATCAAGGGGGTGCTGCCTTGTGGCTGTTGGCTAAAAGGTTGTTCATTTACCTTGTGAGTGGTGCAAACAACGTGAAAATGGAGGGATTAAACCTGATTTTTTTACTTTGGCCTGGATGCATCCACATCCACGTAGCTCCAAATGTAGCTTCACCCAGACATGCTACCAGAGTACTATGGTATATATCTATTAATTGTCCGGGTTCCACCGGGATTAAATTTTCTTTATTAATCATTGACATCAAAATAGATTACATTCGTGATGTGTGCCAGCATTATGACCTTTGATCTATGTGGTACAATTTGTCGATAATTTGTATTCTGCTATATATAGTAAACTACACATTTTGCATGTTCTTTTTACAAAGCATCTCAGGAGCACTCCTTTGAAAGAGAGGAGACAAACCACTCCAACTTTTTTCCCTAGAAATATGCAAATATACCAGGACTTTCTCACGTGATTAAATACTAGTATCAGGTAACCATATGCATGCTAGTGTGTACTGTGAGGACCGAATGACCAAAACAACGTGCACGCACACGTTCTATTACAGAGGTATAGCTGCAAAGATGTAACAACAAAGAGCTATGCATATATAGGCTCTAATGACAGAAGAATATATGGGGCGAATTGTTTGATTATTATTGTCACGAGACGGTACATATTTATAGTGGAGCCAGGAGGCAAATCGTAGATATAATAGTCTAAACACATATAAGCTCAACATACACATAGTCTAACACCCCCACGGTCTGAACTTCTGCAAGAACCTTTATTAGTCTAGACCAAAACTCAGTGAATATGGATGCCGGAAGATTTATAGTGAATATGTTTGCATACTGAGAACTAGTAGACACACGAAGAACACGAACTACACCAGTAGCTACCTTGTCGCGAACAAAAAGTGCAAATCAATCTCAATGTGTTTGGTGCGTTGATGATGTACTAGACTGGTGAGGAGATAAACATCACTTACATTGTCGCAATAAACTAAAGTGGCTTTCTAAAGTGGACAGTGAAGTTATCCTAATAACTGGCACGACCAAGAAGTCTCAGCCACAATATTAGCAACAACATGATACTCAGCTTTAGCACTGGAGCGAGAGATAGTGTGCGGACATCTCGAACGCTAGGAGATTAAATTATCTTCTAAGAAGACACCGTATCCAGAAGTAGAACGGTATGTGTCGAGACAGCTGATCCAGCCATCATCAGAATATGCCCTAAATCACTGACATACGAGCGGTGTAACTAAAGACCATGATCTAAAGTGCCTCGGATATACCAGAGAATATATTTTACCAACACAATATGAGACTCACGATGATCGTGCATGTAGAGGTAGACTTACTGCACAACATACGCAATGTCAGGACAAGTGAAAGTGAGGTATTGTAGAGCTCCAACAAGACACTACAGGAAAAACGATCATTGACGACGGCCAAATTTATTGTCGACGGGGCCGTCGTCTTTAATGTTATTGACGACGACTTTATCTAGCCGTCGTCAATAACACAGTTATTGACGACGGCTAAACGAGTACCGTCGTCAATAAATTATTGACGACGGCGCCCGTCGTCTATAACTTAATTCGGGCCCACCCGAGGCATTATTGATGACGGTGACCTAGCACCGTCGTCAACAAGGTCCTTATAGACGACAATTTCTTAGCACCGTCTTCAATAACTTTTTTATTGACGACGCCTAGACGAGTACCGTCGTCAATAAATTATTGACGACGGTGCCCGTCGTCTTTACCTAAATTCGGGCCCACCCGAGGAGTTGTTGACGACAGTGACCTAGCAACGTCGTCAATAACGGGACATATAACCCGTACGCGAGCCGGGAGGCGGCCACCTCCCGACTCGCGTCGGAGGTCTCGTCGCCGCCGCCGGTCCCCGCCGCCATCGCCGCCGGTCTTCACCGCTGCCGCTGCCGGTCCCCACCGCCCGAGGTAAGTCTCCCTCCCCCTCCCCCTCCCCCTCCGGCCTCCGGCCCGAGCAGCAGCAGCAGACCGGTCCGGCAAAGGTCAAGCGAGTTGTACAGATAGATAACCTAGTAATTAGTGTGCTCAGCTCAGAGCAGAGCTAGGGGATGTGTGGACGGGTTATGTGTTTTCCGTGCAGGAGCACGTGAGCGCACGTTAGCAGAAGCAGAACCATTACATGCTAACACGGATGTAACGCGGGGATCCCTCGCTCGGGCGGGTGACCGTGGCCGCCAGCAGGCGTAGCTCGTTCAGAAGAATACCTGCAGTGGAGTTTCCTCTTTTTTTTCCTAGCAGTGCGGTCCACAGAGATACGAGCTCTCGCGCTCCCTCCGTATCCTGGTCCGAGCCGGACTAATAAGAAATGGGATCCGTTGCGGCGGCGGACACGTATGTGATGGCGAAATGCGCGAGCGATGGCGGGCGGCAGCGCGGGTGACACGCGCCGCCTCACGTCGGAGGAATGGCGGTGGCAGCGCCACGTTGCACCGCCGCGCGGCGGTGGGGCGGGGGGGGGGGGGGGGAGGTGACATGTGACGCGCGGGGCGATATCGAAGGCAACGTGGTGGGTGCAGCCCGGAGGTGTCAGCCAAGCATGTGTAATCATGGTGCAAGGCTCGCCCCGCTAATGCTCGATTCATGTGTATCTTCCCCGTGCCCGTCTCTCCTTGGCGCGCGAATATTTTTGCAGGGTTGCGCTCGGCCGGGCCGATGGCACTGGCCGCTACATCCCCGGGGATTAGATATGCACGGTAATGAACAACTGAAATCATTTTTCTTTCATAGGAAACAACCGGACTCGTTTTTGTTCCAAATACCACTTTCGGCCCACTTGGATAATGAGCTCAGGTTTTCGGTGGCCCGGTTGTAGCTTGTGATTGACTGGAAGGCTGAATTTGAAGCCCGCTAAACTCGGGCCCTCATGGTTGATTGTTAACGAATCCCTTTTCAATATATCTATTTCTGCTGATAATATTACAAAATTATAGGTCGTTTGTGCATTTTGCAGAACTAGGTTACCTGTACCTTACCAACTGGCCCCAAGGGCTAATGACCCATGCGCTTGATGTTTATGGGAAAATCTACTATCTGTTGCAAGACTAGAGAAAAAGACTAGCAAAAAATCAACCTTTCTGTTCTCTAAGACCGCGATAGTGTGTAGCATTTGAACCAGACGCACTATTAGAGGACAGCTTGATAGATGTGTCAGCTGGAGTAGAACATGGCTTACAATCAATTATACCCGCTCGCTAGAGAATATCCATCATCTACTACTGTTGTGAGAGAAAGAAGCCACCATTACACCAAGTAGTTGAGACACCCAGAAAGTGATGAAGGCTGCCAAGAACCTTCATAGAGAATTCTTAGACAAGAGCATCAATTATATGACGGAGCAATGGTACTAATGAAGCAGTACAACCACATTAACAATAGATATGATGTGTCTGAGCAACATAGATAAAAAGAGAAGTATCTGACCCAAAACCAACAAATCCAAGTGATAGAATATGAGAAACAAAACGATTGTACTAGACACGAGGAGCTTGCTTCAAACCGTATAGTGATTTGTTGAGGCGACACACAAACTCTGAACTGAATCAAGAAAACTAGAGGGCTGCTCATAATAATCTGTCTTCAATACGTACCATGTAAGAAATCATTCTTCATATCAAGCTGGTGAACAAGCCAATCATAAGACAATGCAACAGAAAGAAAAGTGCAAATTATAGCGGGCTTCACTACAGGGCTGAAAAGTCTCATCAAAATCAACAGACTTTTGAGTAAAATTGTGAAGTAACCAACGTGCCTCATATTGATCAAGAGAACCATCTAGATAAAACTTATGACGATAACTCACTTCTTAGTCACAACATTAATACCTAGAGTACTGAGGCGTGAGATCCCAAGTGTTGTTGGTCTACAGAGCGGTGAACTCCTCGGTCATGGCGTCTCGACAATTAAGGTCGGTGAGAGCACCACGATAAGTCTTGGATAACGGTGAAAACATTGATATCTGAAGATTCAGACGCTGATTCGGAAGGTGAAGACCAGTCTCCCCACTAGCGCGCATGGTGTGCTCATTAGAATTAGAGCAACCTAGAGCATGGACCATGAGACACAAGCTGAAGGTGGTTTGACTGTTGCTGAAGGTGGTTTGACTCGTGCACATGCTCCTTCGGCTGCGAGACGATTGGCTTCGCCAACTAACCAGTCAGCATCAGCGAGGGCCGCATCCTGTGCAATGGGATTCGCGTCGAGACGAGATGAGGGGTCATCGGTCGGAGTAGATGCCATCGCGCATGATGGTCGGGTCGCACGGAGGGGCAATCGGACCGCGAGGAGGCGGCTGTGTGACCGACGACATCTCGGTCGGACCGCGGGGTGGCGGTGTGACGAGAGAAGGCACAACACAGCCTGAGGAGGCAGGAGAAGGGGCGACACGACCAAAGGGAGGGGCGGTATGACCAGAGAAAGGGGGTGGCAGTGTGTTGAGGGGTGGAGGCGTGGCCAAAGAGCGGTGGCCACAGGGTTAGGGTGGCGGAAGCGAGGTCGTTAGGGTGAACCTTTGTGCTACCGTGATTGAAGAATATGTGGGAAAAACTGATTGATTATTATTGCGAGAAAACGATACATATTTATAGGAAAGCTAGGAGGCAAACTGTAGATACAATAGGCTAAACACATATAAGACCCAACACACACATAGTCTACATCTAAAGTATCATTCCCCACTTCCCATGATTTCATCAAAGTGACCCATAAAAACACCAAAACTGATCAAGAGATGTGAGCCTCTCGATATGCATGGCAACTCCACTATGACCTTATCATCATCAGCGTGCCTTGTGGTGAATCAACATTGTTAAACACATAATTTTTTTAACACTTCTATGGTGTTTTAGGCCCTGTTTTCAATCAAACTTTGGTTTTCTCCCCTGTTGATGCAGTCTCCAGTTTATACTCATTTTTAATACCCGTAAGAGTTTATGCATGTTTCCTCCGCATTTAAAATAGAAAATAACACTGGAGTTTATCTCTAATAAAGTTGGGCCTTCTTTTCCCTTAGCGGTACCTAAGGCTTGCTAAAGCAAAGAAAATGCGATCATGAGACACACTCCTCTTAGCATCCATGATAACCCAAACCACATCTCATATCATTACATGCATTGCAACAAACATATACATTGTTAAGCACACATTTTAACACCTCAATGCCACTTCATTATTGCTATTTCTAATAAAATCGGGTTTTACTTTTGACAATTCCATCAAATGCACTCTCTAGTTTTGTCCACCGCTTAATGTCCTGTAACGCTCCATACAGCTAGCTCTTCGTATTTCCAGAAGAAGAAACCAAAGAGGTATATCTCTATCAACACGGCACCTCTCTTAGCCGCACCCTAGATCGATAAAAACAAAACAAGATCATGAGGGGTGACACTCTACCAATCAACCATGACAACTCAACATGTATTATCCGATATCACTATGTCACACCATAATTGATGTACAAACCATATCATCACGTCGTATCCTTACCATCAACGCTTGATCCGAGGATATACATAGCAAAACCGCAGTTGCACATGGCGCAGCACGTGGAGGTGTGCTTGGGTACACGCACGGGGTGCGCGTAGCCGCTTAGGCGCTGGCGCTGTTGACTGGGTGGGTGGGGGTGTTGGTTCGGTAGTTGGCGCGAGGGGAGCCCGGTGAAAAGAGGCGGAGCGACGGAGGGTGACCGTGTGAGAGAGGGAGGGGGAACAAAACGACTGGCTGTCCGAACGGGGACGCCTGGTTCCTCTCATTCCCCTTCCACCTCCCGACCTCACTCTCTCTTGCGCGTGCGTGACATCTCTACGGGCGCCGCGGGAGAGCGCACCGACGATTGATCGCCGGCGGGGGCAATCTCATGCCGGTGTGGCAGTGATGGCGGCACCGTCCGCCGGAGCAGGAGGCGGCGGGGAGGGCTCCTCCTCAGCCGCAGCCGCTGCCGCCGCGACGATCGGGACCCACGGGATCCACGAAGGTGATCACTTCCTCCTCTTCCTCCTTGTACTCCTGCTTTGGTGTATACTCCTGAAGTGTTTTCTCGCGCGCCTGCTGCGTGGCGGTAGGTTTCGGTTGGGATTGCGGCCACGCGGTTGCCGTGTGTGGCTAGCTGGGCTTCGCAGCCGCGATGTCAGGATCTCGGATCGCCTGCGCTCGCGGGGGCGTGCCGAATCGTGCAATGCTGAGCACGCCGTGGTGTCCGTCGCGCGCGCGGTTTCGGGGAGTTTTAGTTAATTTCATTGCGCGGTGGTGGTGCCAAACGCTCCGCCGAGGCCTCCATGTCGAAAGCGCGTTCACCCATTCGTCAACGATTCGTTGAAAATATACGTGTTTCCGTGCTCAACGGTTCGAAAATAAAGTAGCTCCTATGTGGTGTGAACACTGCGTCGGGTGTCAAGGGCTAGGCCTTTGAGTTCAGTTGATACGTCCGTGCCTTCAGGATTGCTTCGGCTGAGGTACTTTGGCAATGCCGATGTGTTTGGTGGAGGCGTGGAGTACTGCCGACTTTCTTTTTGTAATGTTGTCGTTTTTTGGGGTGTTTATGATGGGTGGTAACTAGCGTATAATGACTTCGGTAGTTAGCAGTGAAGAAGAGCGTCTCAACTGGGAAAGGTCAGACTTTTTTCCAAGGATGGGGACATTATCATATTGGAATTGCTTGGTTTGGGAAAAGGTGCATGTGAAGACGTGTTCAATTGGTTACTCCTCCTATTCAGCCCAGTAATTGCTGCTCATTTTGTGCTGTAAGGGTTGAGCAAGAGATGGTATTGGGGGATATGGCATCAGTTCTCTCTAAATGGTCTTATAGTAGGATGGGAACATGTTTTCAGAGGTTCCCATGCAAGGAATTGGAGTCGTTTTTAGTGGAAAGATCTGACTTCGTGTGTTCTTGGAGGACAGTCACATGGGTCTTCATTGTTGTTTAAAGCCATTTGAGGTTTCTTTTGCTTCACCCTTGCAATGCTGACATGTCATCCCTTTTTGTTAGGTTGATCTCTTTGAGATAATCATGATATGTTTTTTTTTATATTTAGGAATATAGAGTTTTGTGGGGGGATGGTATTATCTATTTCATAAGGATAATTTTTTGGAAGAGTGATGGATGAAATGATTTATGGAAGACCTGGCCGAGGTTTTGTACTAAATGATTTAGGTGGGTTAACTAGGTTGCTAGTGTTCTTGCTGTAACTTGTGTTTTGAGTATCTAGAGCAGCTGATCAATATTTGAACAAAGATGATCATTTGGTTTACTTTCCTGGATGAAATTCTGTTTTTAGTAATCCTGTGTTGTGGTTTAGAGCCCTACTAGGTTTAGAGTGGGAGTCCTAGTCGGTTAAGGGTTAGTCTCCTAGTCGCAGGAATAATCATTCCTAGTGGACTGTCGGTCAACTCCTAGCAGGACTACTTATATACCTGTGTATAAGCAGATGAATAGAGAGACTATTGGAATCCATAACCAACGTCAAAATACAACCATTGGCATCAAAGCCAGATGGGATTGCTGGGAGGGCCATAGTCACGGACGACCATGTGTGACACTGGGTCGGGCAAGGCAGGCATGGCTCGCTAGCGATGGGCTGCGATCGCCTCGACAAGGGTGGCCTTCTGGTACACGCTCTGTAGCTGGTCCTCGAGCTCCGTACCTTTGTGCGTCTACTCCTTGTGCTTGGACTTCTTGGCGTCGAGGAGGTCGTGGAAGCAATTGACCTCGACGTGGAGCGCAGCAACCTTGTCCTCGTTATCGGTGATAGTGCCCTCAACGATGGCGATCTTGTCTTGGGCCTGGGACACGAGGACCTCAAGGCGGGGACTTTGATGACATGAAGCGATTCTAGTGGCCCATAGTGTTGAGCTTCTCTAGATTATCCTTCGCCACGTGGAGAACGTTGATCTCATTCGTCTTATGGGGCTTCATGGTGTGGGCACCACTGTTGACATTGTACAGGTCAAACTCAAACTTCATGGCTGCATTGGCAGTGGAGGAGGAGAACATCTACTTGTCATTATCCATCGGAAACCTTTCTCACCCTCTCGACGGCAGTGGGCGTGTGTGGGCGGGTGGAGCCTGATCTAGGACGTGAGTGACGTGCACATCCAAGAGCTTGGAGGTTGGACTGTGCGCACGTACGATGCACGATAAAGGAGGCTTGCATGATCGGCATCGGCATATTCACTTGGCCGCACCACATGATCCGTCAGTTGGCCGGTGAGATTTAATCGTGTTGCAGGAGACACGCGTCATCAGCAACTAGATGAGTTCCAAAAGAACCGACATGGGCGACGGCTTCAACGACGCGCAGGTAGTTAGTGAGGTCAGCAACAAGACTAGCTACCCTGTTCTGATCAAGATCAACTACTTAGACCGGGCGCTGATGATGAAGATCAAGCTCAAGGGGCGAGCACTCTAGAAGGCCGACGTCAATGATGCAGGAGGATATGATGACTCTCGATGTTCTAGTCAATGCCGTGCCATCAGAATGGTGAGCACGACCACCGACAAGAGCTCGGTGAAGGAAGTGTGGGAGACGATCATGCGGGTTGGAGGCGGTCGTGTGAGGAAGTAGATGACGTAGTAGCTGACTCGGGAGTTTGACTTGTGATCTTCAAGGAAGGTGAGAGCTTGGAGGATTTTTTCCTTTGTCTGAGCAGGATGTCATCGCGCCTCGCGATGCTCGGTGGGGTGGCGAAAGAGTCTAAGGTAGAGATTGCAACGGGTACCCGTTACTCCTATACCTTTGGATATCTGATTCGATGAGTACGGATTTGGGTGGGAATTTGTACCTGTTATGAGTTCGGGCAACGGATAAAACCCAGTGGATAATTCTTATCGGATAAAAAAGTCATACCATATCTGCATATGCATACATGTAATACTATATAGATATACCCATCTAAGGTTTTTATTTTTCTTGTTTGCTCATTCCATCGGAAGCCGAACCAGCCGTCACCTCTTGTCGGTCTATCCCCTTGCGGCCTTGCCTTCGCCTCTACCAGTTTGTTCAAGTATGAATATTGTCTTGTGGGTATGAGTATGCGAGGATAACATCCGCAGATAATTTACCCGTAGCCATCTCTAGTGTAAGTCAGTGGAGAAGATGCTACAAAGCGTTCCGGCACGCTTCAAGCAAATCATTATCGCTATCCAAACCTTCTTGGATGTGTCAATACTCATAGTCATGGAGGTTACTAGACGCCTGAGAGCTACGGATAATGCGTTTGACGATGCATCGCCCGAGCTACACCCAACGACAAGTTGTACCTCACGGAGGAGCAGTGGGAATCATGGTTGAAGGGGAATCTAACAGGCGAGAAGCCTGTCGGCTCATCGAAATCGGGGAATCGCCAGAGGCAGCTGCGCCGCAAGTCATTGAGTGGCGGCAGTGTTGACTGTACAAAATTTGGTCCTAGCCAGGAGTTTGATCGAGATCAATGTTGAAGGTGTGAGAAGAGAGGACATTATGCTAGGAAGTGCTGCTTGACTTAGAGCATGGATTCTGAGGAAGAAGAAGACACCTTTGTTGATGCCATTGATATGTTCAGTTGGGACACACCTTGTAGTGGAAGAGGTCTTGCCACCACTAGTGGGAGCTGGTGGAAGTACGTGTCTTCACACACCTCAGCGATGCTAGCAGCCCCGACGACGCACTGTGACACTTCAACCCAAGCGCAACCAATCATATGACCGCGTCACATGTCTTCTACGAGGTCATCAACAAAGTTGTTGACATTGTGATATTTGGAGACAACTCAATCATCAATATCGAGGGGCAAGACAAGGCATGGTGTTGTTCGCTTGCAAGACATGCTGACGTGTACCTCAGTCCTCGTCTTGATAGAAATCTCATCAAAGTCAGCCAACTGATGAGGAAAGCTACAACATCAACATTCACAAGGGGGTTGATGAAGATATGCGAACATCGTGGTCGACTTCTCGTTGGGATACAACACACCTCCAGCGAATTCTACTCGATCCGGCTCAACATGACACGCTTGGTGTGCCTCATCGTACGATATGTGGACATGACGATGGTGGAGGTAGCGCCTACCAATGAGCGGGTGTGGCTCCTGGAGTGGGAGGTGGTGGTGGCGAAGCACGACAGTTGCAGGTTCAAGATAGGGGTGGGCATGTTTAACCGTGAACCGTAAAACCGAATCGAATCAAAACAAAATACACGGTTAACCGAAATTTTTGATCAAGTGTGGTTATCATTTTTGTGTATTTCAGTTAAACGAATTTTATGTGGTTATCATGTCGTATTAACCGAATAACCGATTTAACCAAAATTTTAACCCACACTATCATATAAGTCAAAAAATATAAAGTTTAATAGTACTAATCTTCATCCTCACTAAAATTTTTCTCATAGTACAACCTAATCTTGATAATTTCTATCCATCACGGCACATATATGTCATTTCGGTATATTCATTGCTTATTTTTATGTGTTTTTTATCATTTTTACCCAATAAACTATGTTACACATTAAAACGCGGTTAACCGCAAAACCGAAGCGACTTAACCGCAACTGAATTGCGCGGTTATGATTTTTTTGATCAAATGCTGTTATCAATTCTTCATAACCGAAATTTCTCTTAATCGAATTAACCGTATTAACCGAATGCCCACCCCTAGTTCAAGGCCGAGGAGTTTGCGACCGCGTGGGGCGACAAGGAGTGCATGCTCCTCGATTGCGTGCGAGCGTCTGAAGAGGACGTGAACCGGGCGAGACAGGAGAACACCAGGCTCGTGGAGTCGCAATATGTTATTCGTGACGAGATCGCGCAACTATGGGTTATCCTCAAGTAGGCCGTTGATGGGATTAACATTAACAAGGAGTTGTTTGAGCTCGCTTGGGGCGAGAACGCGCGGTTCAACAATGCTATCGCTGATAAAGATGCCACATCGTAGAGCCTCCGTCAGGAGTACAAGACCAAGGATGAGGTTGATCAGCTCAAGGAGGTGCTACACGCAATCGAGGGGAGTTGTGGTTCGTGATCGAGCAGATCAGCACACCCACCTTTGAGTGTAAGGACACTGGGGTATCGTGGTGTGCGGAAGTGTTGCTCACGCGCGCCTGTGCAACCAAGTAGGACGTCGCCGCAGCGCGCGAGAGTGCCGAGATGCACCATATGCTTGATGATGTGAACGATGACTCCAAATACCTCTCCGGCCTCGGCTATGATTTGGGCAAGGCGTCAGACGAGGGCTCGCCATCGGAGGAGGATGAAGCACCGATTCCAATGAGGTTCCGAACGCACCCATGGGTGGAGATCACGGGACAACTGCTGGGGTAGGGGGTGCTTCGCCCATGACACCTGGTATCTTGTCTGCGGACGAGCATGTTCATGATGCTAAGGAGCCTAAAGGTGGTGCGGAGGAAGGCAAATGTGAGCCAAGTGCCGATTTTGTCTCGATTGAAGTGGTATAGCAGGAGGCTGCCAGTGGTGGCGCGAGGGCAAACCAAGTGGTAGAAACACCATTTGGGACCGTGCCATGGAGGTGTATAAGATGGACGAAGGTACTAGGACGGGTGAAGTTCAAGGAATTGTGTGGACGCATGGTAGTCGTCGATGTCAAGCGCAAGCATTAGTATGAGGGGAGAAATGTTGTCAGTGATCCTGTGTTGCAGTTTACGGTTCTAGTGGGTTTAGAGTTGGAGTCCTAGCCGGTTAAGGGTTGGAGTCCTAGTAGAGCAGGAATGATGAGTTGGAGTGTGGATCTAAGCCCTAGTAGGACTACTTATGTACCCCTATATAAGCATAGGAACAGAGGAGCTGCTGGAATCCAGAACCAGCGCCAAAAATACAGCAAATTCCACATGTCCTATCTCTAGGAGACTGGGACAACGTTGGGGTTTGCAACATGATCCATGATGTCTTTACTATTTATAGTTAGTTCCATTTTTGCCTGAAATTGTATCTCATTTTTGCAACAATAACAAAAACACAGCGTTATACTTAATATTAGTCTGACCACAACATCTGATGGATGCACACATACCACTTTAGCATGGTAACAACGATCACAACAATGTTATACTGGAGTGATATGGTTATTGTTTAGAATGTGGTTTGTGACCCTTTTGTTATTGTTGCTGATGTGATTCATGACTTCCATTGTTTTGAAGTACCGTACATAATTTATGTCTTCAAATCTGCCATATGAAAGAATATATTTTGAGTTATTTAATGTATATCGATCTGGTGATCCATCCTTTTTATGAGTGTTACCATTTATATAATTATGCACTGGCAGTTCAAATTCCAAACTAGTTTTCTGGCACAGTTTCAATGTGTACAGAAACTGAAGGGAATCAGTTTTGCCATTTGCATTTGGTACCACTGTAACAGAAGCGACTGAATACCTTTTTTTGTGGAAAGTACTGAATTTTTTCTTTTTACTGCCATTTCTGTTGTTTGCGTTGATAGTTTTTGTTGGACTGTATTAGTGTTTTGGGCTAGGCCCAACCCATTCTTGTATCTATATATGTGTACCCACCCCTATGGGGTTATCAATCAAGTAATCCCTAACCCTAATTCCCCTCCCCCTCCTGGCCGCCGCCCTATGGCGCCTTCAACCTGGCCGCCGCCGGCCGCCTCCCTCCCCCTGGCCGGC
Organism: Neostapfia colusana; assembly: GCA_030760725.1. Taxonomy (NCBI): domain Eukaryota; kingdom Viridiplantae; phylum Streptophyta; class Magnoliopsida; order Poales; family Poaceae; genus Neostapfia; species Neostapfia colusana. The sequence continues at coordinate 38,876,294 of JASWHV010000016.1, forward strand.
GGGCGCCCCCACCTCCTCTCTGACCGGCGTGGCCGGCGAGCCCCTGGCCGGTGCGCCTCTCGCCCCTGCGCCCCTGTCCGGCGCGGCCCTAGCCGCCGGCCCCTGGCCGGCGTGCCTCCGCCCGGCGCGGCGCCCCTGGCCGGCACCCCTCTGGCCGGTGCGCCTCTGGCCGGCGTGCCCCTGGCTGGCGCCCCTCTGGCCGGCGCGCCCCCTGCGGTTGTGACTCGACGCACGTACAGCGCCACGACCGGTCTGGCAGCGGGCGGCCCTCTTGCCGGCCCCACTGTTGTTGCCTTCATGACGGGCTCCAGATCAGACGGATCTATGGGTGGTGCCGCTGCTGCTCATAGCGCGGCCACTCCCCCCCTTTACGGTGTTGACAACACCACTCCGGCGACTGCGGATACCTCCGGTATCTTCGCAGCCCTAGCTGCCTCCCGTGAACGTGAGCGGGCACTTGCTCTCGCCCTGGAGCAAGAGCGTGCCTCGGCAGCTGCTCTCTCTCACCAGATCTAGGGGAGTGCTCACCGACCACTGAGCACTACACACGAGCCTCCCTCGGATGCTAGTGCGCACTCTGCGTACTCGGCATCTCTCGCCGCCGCTCTACACGCCCAGGCTGCTGGAGTTCAGAACATCCGGACCCTTGTGCCGGTTGTCCTTATCTCTAACTCCACTGCCTACGCCCGCTGGCGTAACGTGTTCCTTCTCACGTTGAGGCGGTACCAGCTTGAGGACCACGTCCAGCGGCAGGGCTCCCCGTGGGACGACTCTTGGACCAGCATGGACAGCTTGGTCCTCTCCTGGATCCTTGGGTCCCTCGCCGACGAGCTACACGACCTTGTCGGGCAGCGCGGTGGTGGCACTGCGCGCCGGGCGTGGCTGGTGCTTGAGCAACACTCCTTGGGGAACCGTGCAACTCGGGCACTCAACATCAACGCACGGTTCCAGACCACAGTTCAGGGTGACCGCTCCATCTCTGCCTACTGTGGGGAGATGAAGAGCATGGCTGACGCCCTGCGCGACCTTGGTGAGCCGGTCACCGACATCACTCTTGTTCTTCGGCTCCTTCAGGGCCTGAACGAGCGCTACAACCACCTCCGTTCCTGGCTTCTTCGTGTGGAGCCACTACCGACCTTTGAGAAGGTCTGGTCGGATCTTGAGCTTGAGGAGATCACGACTGGTGGTCCTACTAGCTCGGGGCGTGCCACAGCTTTCTATGGCTCTGGGCAGCCCTCGCGACCACCGACTTCTGGAGGACCACCGTCGAGACCACCTCCTCTGTCTACCGCCCCAGGTGCCTCTACAGGCTCAGGGGGTGGTAATCGTCGACGCCGCGGTGGAAAGCGCACAGGACGAGGTGCTGGCAGCACTTCTGTTTCTACTTCTGCTCCTGAAGGCGGTAGTGGTGGCACCAGCCGGGGAGGTGCGCCCTGGCCCACACCCTACAACCCGTGGACTGGCCAGATCTCCATGTGGCCTGGGCCCTCTCCGGGTCTACTTGGGCCGCCCCCAGGCCTTCCTTCTCCACGCCAGCCACATCCTCAGCCGGCGTACGTGGCCCAGCCGAGCTATGGCGGGTTCGCCTACCCTACTACTACATCGACTCAGGCCACAGACTACCCTGCTGGGTACTCGGAGCTGTCTGCACCATGCCAGGAGCCGCCCCTGGGGTGGGACCGCCAGTCGCTGGCATCTTCGTTCAGCACTATGCAGCTCACACCACCTATTGCAGACTAGGTGGCTGACTTCGGAGCTTCGTACCATACTACTCCCAATGCCGATATCCTCTCTTCTTCCCACCCTCCACATCCCTCTTTTCCTTCATCTATCGTTGTTGGGAATGGGTCTGTTCTTCCGGTCACCTAAGTAGGTGACTCGAGATCTCCGGGTTCTTTTCAGCTTAACAATATCCTTGTCGCCCCAGATGTTATTCAGAATTTGCTTTCTATTCGTCGTTTTACCACTGCTAATCGTGTTTCTGTTGAATTTGATCCTCTTGGTTTATCTGTGAAGGATCTTTCCACCCGACGTCTTCTTCTTAGATGTGATAGCCCGGGGCCCCTGTACACACTTCGACTTCCTGCTTCCGCTGCATCTCCGACTTTTGCTGTGGCTATGACAACTTCGTCCACTACTTGGCACCGCCGGCTTGGTCATCCTGGCGTTGATGCTATGTATAAGCTGTCTAGTAGTTCAGTTATCTCGTGTACTAGGGGCACACATGAGTCTTTATGTCATGCTTGTCAGCTTGGTCGCCATGTTAGGCTTCCGTTTCCTACATCAGTGACTCATGTTGAGCATAGTTTTGATCTTATTCACTGTGATTTGTGGACATCTCCCATTACCAGTGTTTCTGGGTTTAAATATTATCTGGTGGTCATTGATGATTTCTCGCATTTCTCTTGGACTTTTCCCTTACGTTTGAAGTCTGAGACATATGTCATCCTCTCTCACTTCTTCGTTTGGGTTTCCACTCAGTTTGGTCGCACTGTCCGTGCCCTCCAGTGTGATAACGGATGTGAGTTTGATAACTCGATGCTCCATAATTTTCTACTCGCACATGGCATCCAACTGCGCATATCTTGTCCATATACTTCCCCTCAGAATGGCAAGACAAAGCGTATGCTTCGCACCACGAATGATGTCATGCGTTCTTTGATGTTTCAGGCCTCTCTCCCTGCTCGGTACTGGGTAGAGGCACTCCACACTTCCACCTTTCTCATTAATCGCCTTCCCACCAAGGCGATTCAGGCACCTACCCCGTACTTTGCCCTGTATGGCACTACTCCTCTCTACGACCACCTTCGAGTTTTCGGGTGCGCTTGCTACCCTAATCTTTCCGCCACAGCTCCACATAAGCTTGCGCCCCGCTCTACTCGGTGTGTTTTTCTAGGGTACTCTCTTGATCATAAGGGGTACCGGTGTCTTGATCTCACTATACACCATATCTTGATCTCTTGACACGTCGTCTTCGACGAGTCTTCCTTTCCTTTCTCTCCCTCCTCCTCTGCTTCAGCTGCAGAGTTGGACTCTCTGTTTCCTAGTGACACCGAGACTGCTCCACCACAGCTGTCTTGGCCTTTTTCTGCAGGTACACCACCCGCTGGGTCACGTGTGACCCCGACACCCACGACGTCGACTGCTGCGCCTCACGCAGTACCGATACCTCAGGCGACTCAGGCTGTGCCTCACACAGCCCCGACGTTGCGGTTCACTGACCCTGCTCTCGTCTACCAGCGACGAGCGCGGGTTGGTGCCCAGACCCCTGGGGCTCCCAGCTGCGCCACGTGTGGCCCCGGCGTCTCCGACCTCGACTGCTGCGCCATGCCGCTGTGCGGCCCCAGCGTCTTCGACTCCTCCAGCCGCGTGTCCGGCGTCTCCGACCTCGACCGCTGCGCCACGCGCGGCCCCGACGTCTTCGACCTCGACTCCCGCGCCACGTGCGGCCCCAGCGTCTCCGACCTCGACCACCGCGCCACGCGCAGCCCCGGCGTCTCCGACCGCGACCACCGCGCCACGCGTGGCCCACGGCGTCTCCGACCCCGACCACCGTGCCATGCGCGACCCCGGCGTCTCCGACCGCGACCGCCGCGACACGCGCGACCCCGGCGTCTCCGACCCCGACCACCGCGCCATGCGCGGCCCCGGCGTCTCCGACCTCGACCATCGCGCCACGCGCGGCCCCGACGTCTCCGACCTCTCCGACGTCACGCACTGTGCCACGCGCGGCCACGGTCCCACGGTTTGCCGACCTGGCTCTTGTCTACCAGCGACGAGAGCGGGTTGGTGACTCCACTCCTGCTCGCCTCGAGCCCCCGGTGTACCACCCGCCTTTGCTCCACCGGGACCCAGGGCACGTTCACCCGATGGTGACTAGACGTGCAGCTGGGGTCCTTCGGCCTGCACAACGCTTTCTCCGGGGTCGTCCTCTCTTCGACGACGCCTCCACCGTCTGCTTCCTCTTCGGTATCACCTATACCGACTTCCGTCCGTAGCGCCCTCGCCCTCACTGGCGCCGCACTATGGAGGAAGAGTATGCGGCCCTACTTGCCAACCGGACTTGGGACCTTGTTCCTCGTCCACCTCGTGGCAATGTTGTCACCGGCAAGTGGGTCTTCACGCATAAGAGGAAGGCCGATGGATCCCTGGAGAGATATAAGGCTCGATGGGTACTTCGGGGCTTCACTCAGCGCCCTGGAGTGGACCACGACGAGACTTTCAGCCCGGTGGTTAAGCCAGCGACGGTTCGTACCGTTCTGTCGTTGGCTCTCTCGCGTTCTTGGCCAGTCCACCAGCTGGACGTCAAGAATGCCTTCCTCCACGGTATTCTGACGGAGATGGTGTACTGCTGTCAGCCGACAGGATTTGTTGATTCAGCTCGACCAACCATGGTATGCAAGCTGAACAAGTGCTTGTACGGTCTGAAGCAGGCACCTCGAGCCTGGTACAACAGGTTCGCCTCCTTCCTGGTCTTCTTGGGCTTCGTTGAAGCCAAGTCGGACACGTCACTGTTTGTCTATCGACGGGAAGGTGACACTGCTTACCTTCTTCTGTACGTCGATGACATTGTGCTGACGGCGTCCAATTCGGCTCTCCTTCAGCGTACTATCTCTGCCCTCCAGCAGGAGTTCGCTATGAAGGACTTGGGTCGGCTTCACCACTTCCTGGGGATTGCAGTCGAGGACAGACCAGGTGGCCTGTTTCTTCACCAGCGGCAGTATTGTCTGGACATCCTCGAGCGCGCGGGCATGGCTGAGTGTAAGCCGTGCTCCACGCCGGTGGATACCCAGGCAAAGGTCTCCTCTGCTGACGGGACACCTGTCAGTGTGCCTACAGGTGCGCTCCAGTACCTCACCTACACCAGGCCGGACATCTCCTACGCGGTTCAGCAGGTGTGCCTACACATGCATGACCCGCGGGAGCCGCACCTCACCGCTGTGAAGCGGATTCTTCGGTACCTGCGCGGCTCCCTCGACTACGGCCTTCTACTTCGACGTGATTCGCCCTCCGAGTCGGTTGTCTACACCGACGCTGACTGGGCGGGATGCCCAGACACCCGCCGTTCCACCTCTGGTTACGCCGTCTTCCTGGGGGGAACATCGTCTCCTGGTCCTCGAAGCGATAGCCCGTGGTCTCGCGCTCGAGTGCTGAGGCGGAGTATCGCGCTGTGTCTAACGGCGTGGTTGAGGCTTCTTGGCTTCAGCAGCTACTTCAGGAGCTTCACTCCCCCGTCGCCGGGAGCACATTGGTCTACTGTGATAATGTCAGCGCCGTCTACCTCTCCACCAACCCCGTCCAGCATCAACGCACGAAGCATGTGGAGATTGATCTCTATTTTGTTCGTGAGCGGGTTGCACGTGGCGAGGTCCGGGTTGTCGTCGTAGTTCGCCGACATCTTCACGAAGGGCCTCCCGTCGACGCTGTTTTCAGAGTTCCGGTCCAGTCTTAACATCTGTTCTGGCTAGATGTTGAGACTGCGGGGGGGGGGGGGGATTGGACTGTATTAGTGTTTTGAGCTAGGCCAGCCCACTCTTGTATCTATATATGTGTACCCACCCCTATGGGGTTAATCAATCAAGTTATTATTTGCTATTATTTTTGAGTGCATGGTTCTTTTTATTTGTCATCTCATCACCCGAGATAGAATTTTTGACTAATGCCTCCGGCGGCCACGAAGGCTACACCACTGATTACCAGGAGTGGCTCCTGGGATCCAGGGGAGAGCTCCTTCTCAGCCGCTGTAGTCGTTTTTGTTAGACTGTACGTGTATTAGGGACAGTTTAGTCTTTTGTATTAGGGTTACTTGGCCCTTAAGTTTTGTGCCTCTATATATGTATCCTCCTTGACAGTCTGTTTAGTCAATCTAATCATTTTCCCTAATCTAATTTGGTATCAGAGCCTCTTTTCTTCTCTGCCCTTCTCTCTCCCTGCCGCCCCTCCTCGCGCGCCGCCAGGCCGCCGCACCCCCCTCCTTCTCCAGGCCGCTGCGCGCCGCCCGCTGCACCCGCCTCCTTCTCGCGTGCCGCCCGCCGCCCGGCCGCCGCGCTGCCCCTCCTTCTCGCGCGCCGCCAGGCCGCCACACCCCCTCCTTCTCCCGGCCGCTGTGCGCCGCCCACCGCCTGGCCGCCGCACCCCCCTCCTTCTCGCGCGCCACCGCCACGCCGCCAGGCCGCCGCTACCTCCTCTCTCCCCCGATGGCCTGTGCGCCTCCGCTGCCGCCACCCGATGGAGTGCCCGCTTGCACAGCTCCTCCGACCCAGTACGGCGGCGTGATCCCGCCACCTTATGGAGCCCTTCTGCTGCCACCCCCCGACGTGCTTCTACCGCCGCACGCTGGCGCCCCTCTGCTGCCGTACTCCGGCGCACCCCTGCTACTGCCCGCTGGCGCACCCGTGCTGCCACCCGCCGGCGCGACCCCGCCGCTGGCCGCCGACGCTCCTGCAGCCCCCAGCGCTGCCACCCCTCGAGCCGCTGCTGCCGCCTGGCCTGCCGTCGTCGCCTCTGCAGCCCCCAGCGCTGCCACCCCTCGAGCCGCTGCTGCTGCCTGGCCTGCCGTTGTCGCCTCTGCAGCACCCCACGATGGCGCCGCTACCTGGCCTGCAGCAGCTGCAGCCGCCCCTTGGGCCGCTGGTCCTACAGCCCCCCATGACGGTGCTGCTGCTTGGCCCGCAGCAGCTGCAGCCGCCCCTTGGGCTGCCGGTCCTGCAGCCCCCCACGAAGGCACCACTTGGCCTGCTGCCGCCCTGGGAGGTGCCTCTCGGCCGCCATCGGCTGATGTACCTGGATCGGCTGTTGCCTACTCTGTTGGCACCACTGTCGAGGGTCCAAGCGTGTTGTCTTCCTTCCCGGCGCCGCCACCGCCGGGGCATGTCGCGACCCGTTCTACACCGTCGGTCTACCTGCGGGGTCTCACGCCGTCTGGCCCTGACTGGGTGGTGGACTCCGGTGCCTCGTACCACACTACTCCTGACGTCGGTATCCTCTCCTCTACCCGCCCTTCCCGTCCCCCTGATCCTTCATCTGTCGTTGTTGGGAATGGGACGGCTCTTCCAGTCACCTCCGTAGGTGACTCGGGTTCGCCGGATTCGTTTCAGCTACGTGATGTTCTTGTTGCTCCTAACATCATTCAACACCTTCTTTCCGTTCGTCGTTTTACTACTGACAACCATGTTTCCCTTGAGTTTGATCCTTATGGTGTAACTGTGAAGGATCTTACTACTCGACGCATTCTCTTTCGTTGTGATAGTACGGGTCCCCTGTACACGATGCGTCTTCCTGCTTCCGCTCCGCCTCTTGCCCTGACTACGACAGCTTCTTCGACCATTTGGCATCGTCGGCTTGGCCACCCTGGTGTTGATGCTATGTCGAAGTTGTCTGGTAGTTCAGTGATTCCGTGTACTCGGGGTACTCATGAGTCTCTTTGCCATGCTTGTCAGTTGGGTCGCCACGTTCGACTTCCTTTTCCGCATTCTGTCACTTGTGTCGAGCGCATCTTTGACTTGATTCACTGCGATCTTTGGACTTCACCTGTTCTCAGTGTTTCTGGATATAAGTATTACTTGGTGGTCGTTGATTATTTTTCGCACTATTCGTGGACTTTTCCCTTGCGACAGAAGTCTGATACGTTCGACACTCTTTCTCACTTCTTCGCTTGGGTGTCCACCCAGTTTGGGTGCATGATCCGTGCGGTCCAGTGCGATAACGGGCACGAGTTTGACAACTCTGCGTTCCGTGACTTTCTGCTTTCTCGCGGTGTTCAGTTGCGCATGTCTTGCCCATACACTTCCCCCCAGAACGGCAAGGCTGAGCGCATGTTTCGGACCACCAACGATGTCATGCGCTCACTGATGTTTCAGGCTTCTACCCCTGCTCGTTACTGGGCGGAGGCGCTTCACACTGCCACCTACCTCATTAATCTCCTTCCTATTAAGGCGATTAGTGCTCCCACCCTCACTTCGCTTTGTTCGACACCCCTCCTCTCTACGACCACCTTCGAATCTTCGGGTGCGCGTGCTACCCTAATCTCTCTGCCAACGCCCCTCATAAGCTCGCGCCTCGCTCGACTCGGTGTGTCTTCCTTGGGTACTCCCCTCACCATAAGGGGTACCGGTGTCTCGACCTTACCACTCGCCGTATCTTGGTCTCCCGACACGTCGTGTTCGACGAGTCCTCCTTCCCTTTCGCTGGATCCTCCTCTGACTCGGTCTTCGAGTTGGATTCTCTTTTTTTCCACTGATCCTGAGGCCGCTCCTGTCCAGCGACCTTGTTTTTTTACCTTCTGCAGGTCTTCCTCTAGCTGCGCCGGACACGACCACGGTGTCCCAGACACCACCTGTCGTGCCTCCCGCGGCTCCGGCGTTCTTGCCACCACTGGCCGTTCCTCCTACGGCCCCGACGTCGTCCGTTGCGGCACGCGCGGCCCCGATGTCCTCAACGTCGCCCGCCGTGCCACGCGCGGCCCCGGCTTCCCCGACGTCAGCCGCACCGCGCGCGGCCCCGGTGTCCCCGACGGCGTCCCCGACGTCGTCCGTCGCGTCTCGCGCGGCCCCGACGTCGTCAGCCGCACCACGCGCGGCCCCGGCGTCCCCGACGTCGCCCGCTGTGCCACGTGCGGCCCCGTTGTCCCCGACGGAGTCCCCGACGTCGTCCGGCGCGCCTCGCGCGGCCCCGACGGCGTCCCCGACATCGTCAGCCGCACCACCTGCGACCCCTGGACCGCAGTACACCGACCCCGTTCTCGTCTATCAGCGATGAGCGCGGGTTGGTGATCCGTCCTCTTCCCGTCCCGAGGATCTGGTGTACCACCCTCCGCTGCTCCACCGAGACCCTCGTCACGTTCACCCAATGGTGACTCGACGGGCCGCTGACGTCCTTCGACCTGTCGAGTGCTTCTCCGGGGTCATTCTATCGTCCTCGACCTCCTCGTCGCCTGCCTCGTCACCCATTTCGCCTATCCCCTCTTCTGTCCGTAGCGCTCTCGCCGACCCTCATTGGCGTCGGGCTATGGAAGAAGAGTATGCGGCCCTGCTAGCCAACCGGACCTGGGACCTGGTTCCCCGTCCTGGTCGTGGCAATGTTGTCACGGGCAAGTGGGTGTTCACGCATAATAGGAAGGCGGATGGGTCTCTTGAGAGGTACAAGGCACGGTGGGTGCTTCGCGGTTTCACGCAGCGCCCCGACGTCGACTACGACGAGACTTTCAGTTCGGTGCTGAAGCCGGCGACGCGACAGTTCGCACCGTTTTGTCGCTGGCTCTATCGCGTTCTTGGCCTGTCCACCAGCTGGACGTCAAGAACGCCTTCCTCCACGGGACGTTGACGGAGACGGTGTACTGCAGTCAGCCGACAGAGTTCGTTGATTCAGCTCGTCCAGACATGGTCTGCCGACTGAACAAGTCCCTGTACGGGCTGAAGCAGGCGCCTGGCTAGGTACAGTCGGTTCGCCTCCTTCCTGGCCTCGCTCGGCTTCGTCGAGGCCAAGTCGGACACTTCGCTCTTCGTCTACAGGCGTGAGGATGACACTGTCTACCTCCTCCTGTACGTGGACGATATTGTCCTCAAGGCGTCCAGCCCGGCTCTCCTTCAGCGCACGATCTCCGCCCTGCAGCGTGAGTTCACGATGAAGGATCTCGGCCAGCTCCACCACTTCCTGGGCGTTGCGGTTGAGCACCGCCCGGGTGCTCTGTTCCTCCACCAGCGCCAGTACTGCCTGGATATCCTCGAGCGAGCGGGCATGGCTGATTGCAAGCCGTGCTCCACTCCCGTGGACACCCATACGAAGATGTCTTCGGCCGACGGCGCCCCGGTCGCCGACCCCACCACTTACAGGAGTCTTGCAGGTGCCCCGCAGTACCTCACCTTCACCAGGCCGGACATCTCCTACGCGGTTCAGCAGGTGTGTCTCCACATGCATGATCCGCGGGAGCCGCATCTCACGGCGGTGAAGCGGATCCTTCGGTACCTGCATGGCACTCACGACTACGGCCTTCTTCTGCGGCGCGACTCTGCCTCCGAGCTGGTCGTCTACATCGATGCTGACTGGGCGGGTTGCCCGGACACCCGCCGATCCACCTCCGGCTACGCCGTCTTCCTGGGCGGCAACCTCGTCTCCTGATCCTCGAAGCGGCAGCACGTGGTGTCCCGCTCGAGTGCCGAGGCGGAATACCGCGCCGTGGCCAACGGCGTGGCCGAGTCCTCTTGGCTTCAACAGCTGCTTCAGGAGCTCCACTCCCCCCTCGCCCGGAGTACGTTGGTCTACTGCGACAACGTCAGCGCCGTCTACCTCTCCACCAACCCGGTGCAACATCAGCGCACGAAGCACGTGGAGATCGATCTTCACTTCGTTCGTGAGCGGGTGGCTCTCGGGGAGGTGCGAGTCCTGCACGTTCCGACGTCGTCGCAGTTCGCCGACATCTTCACGAAGGGTCTTCCTTCGACGGTGTTCACCGAGTTTTGATCCAGTCTCAACATCTGCCGTGGCTAGATGTTGGGACTGCGGGGCGGTGTTAGACTGTACGTGTATTAGGGGCAGTTTAGTCTTTTGTATTAGGGTTACTTGGCCCTTAAGTTTTGTGCCCCTATATATGTATCCTCCTTGATAGCCTGTTTAGTCAATCTAATCATTTTCCCTAATCTAATTGTTTTCACTGTCGCATCTGTCGTCATCGGGCCCCATGAGGCTGATGAAGGTGTGCTGCCCATCTTGGTCTGCTTTTTCTATTTCATTTAAGTAAATGGTTCCAAGTATTGGGACTCCAACCCTTGAAGCCACGATGTTTGAGAGCAATGCTTTGTGTCAGTTGATGCTGTTAACAAGGTCAGATTTTTCTAATGTTTATGGAGGTGTTAACAAGGCTTTGCTATTGTTGTTGTTGTTATGGAGGTGTATTTGAGTCAGGTATGTGGTTGTAACATTGTAAATTATGCGAATGTGTGTATAGGGTGGTGGCAGATCATCCAGTTTGGAGGCTTCTGAACAGGTGGTTTCACACTAAAAAAGGTCACTAACAATCATGCGATAGCATCCTGGGCGCTGGCCTTGGTGACCTTTTCTAGTCTCCATGTTGTGGGATGGCTTCGTAGTGCTATACCCCAGGGAAGGTTTTCCTACAAGGGTCATACTTTTCCCTCTTTCGTGTTGTAAGTTATCGATTTGGGTGGATAAAAGTTGAGGCAATGCAGGCTGTGCCGTTGTTTTTGTTATAGATGGGGTTTTAAGCGGTTATTTTTGTGTTGAATTCAATTAGGATTGCCGAATGCCTTCTAAAGGTAGGTTGTTCTTCTAGTTTTAATGCTTAGTTTTGGAGGATACATTTTGTGGAGAATTACTGAACTGACTTATTACAGTTTATACTACTGCAATTTTGGTGCTAATCATCACCTATGGTTCGAGAAAGAAATCTTACTAGGCATGGAAGCTTTGAATTGATCACTCTTTTGCAATCTTGGGGCATAGTTTTTCGAGATGATTGGGGACTTTATAGGTTCAGTTTAAAAAGTTTCAGCTTCCTCTGGAGTGGCTTTTTATTTCAGGTGGTAGAACTCAGACTACATAGTAGGAACCCTAGTATTCTAAGAAAACAATGGTCCACTTTTTTCCTAGGCGTTTTTGTCTTTTTTTTTAATAATTAATATGCTAGTTGGGTAGTTGTATTTTATTAGATGCTCTCACGTGAATCCTTGAATGGGCAAAATTGAAGCTTTGTATTTAAAGTGAGTCTGCTACGTGAATCTGGAAAAAGGGCAGCCCGGTGCATATAGCTCCCGCTTGCGCAGGGTCGGGGGAAGGATCCGACCCACTTGGGTCTGCTATGTGAATCTGCTGAGAAACAGGGAGGGGGGAGACCCCTTGGCTGCGCTTAGGGCTGCGCAGGGGAGAAACCAGCAGCGAGGAGGCGTGGGGGCAGCTGCGCAGTACGTAACGTGGGGGACAAAGTAGCTGGTCACGGCGGTTAGGGTTAGGGTTCGAAGCCACCGTGATCCAAGGAGAAGAACAACCCTCAACGGAGATTCTTATTTTTTCCTGGATGCCCAAAACATGAGGGAGGGGGGCTGCTTATAAAGGGGGGACAGGACCCCCCCTTGGCCGCACCCTACTCCTAGTCGGTTTGGGGATAATCCCCCAAACTGACTAGGATTCTTTTCTTCCCTTTTTTTAGTCTATTTCTTTCTATCTAAACTGACTCAATCTATAACTCCCTTTTATTCCTAAACATTATCTAATTAATTCTTCTAAATATCCTCCTGGTGCGGCTGCAGGGCCTGGCCGGCCTAGTTGTGGGCTTTGTGGGCCCCACGCCGACCATATTGGCGGCCCACAAACGCATCCACAACATTTCCCCCTTTCCCGACAAAGAGCTCGTCCTCGAGCTTAAAGGAGGGGTGCTTCATCCTGAAATCTTCTAGTTGCTCCCATGATGAATCAGCTTCAGAATGTCCTGCCCATTTGACGAGTAGCTCCCAAACACCTCTGTTCAAACGCGCCCTTTGTACATTTTCAGGCGTAGGTACAACACGTCCATGGAGAAGTGGTGGTAAAGGCACCACCTGTATGGGAGCATGACCTTCAAATTTCTTTAACAGGGACACATGGAAGACATCATGTATCCTTGTTTCAGGAGGCAGCTGAAGTTTATATGATACAGTCCCAATGCGTTGAATGATCTGATATGGTCCAAAATATTTTGGTCCAATCTTTGAAGAAGGCGTCGCCATTACTCCCACAACTGTCCTCTGATGAAGCCGCAGCCAAACCCAATCACCGATCTGAAATTCCACCTCTCGGCGGAACTTATCTTCATAGCTTTTCATGGTGACTTGTGCTTGTACCAGTCTGTTCTTGATTTCAGCTAAGAATTCATCTCTATCCTTTAGCTATTTATCCACTGCTGCTACTCTAGATATGCCCGGTTGGTAACCAACAAGAGCCAGAGGGTCTCTGCCATAGACCACTCTGAAGGGCGAGCATTTGAGGGCCGTCTGGTAGGAAGTGTTGTAGCAATACTCAGCACAAGGAAGCCACTGCAACCAAGTCTTTGGTCGGTAACCAGCCAAGCAGCGGAGGTACACAGTGATGATCTTGTTGACGACCTCAGATTGGCCGTCAGACTGCGGGTGGAAGGCCGAGCTGAGCTGAAGTTGGACACCGGCTAGCTGGAACAAATCTGACCAGAAGAGGCTGGTGAAGACGGTATCACGATCACTGACGATGGAGCAGGGAAAGCCGTGTAGTCGTACAATGTCGTCGAAGAATGCCCGTGCCACTGATGCAGCACTGTAAGGGTGGCTTAGGGGAATGAAGTGGGCATACTTGGAGAAGCGATCTATCACTGTCAAGATCACTGATTTCCCACCAACTTTCGGAAAACCTTCAATGAAGTCCATGGAGATATCACTCCAGACTTCCGACGGTATAGGCAGCGGTTGTAGCAGGCCGGCTGGATGAAGATGATCAGTCTTGTTGCGCTGGCACGTAGCACACCCGCAGACATACTCACGCACCCGCCGTACAAGGACGGGTTGTAGAAGGAGAGGCGCAGCCGATGCACTGTCTTCTGGATGCCTTCGTGGCCCCCATCATGCGCCTCAGCTAGGAGAGAGGGCCACAAGGAGGACTTGTCGGGAACGAAGAGCTTCCCCTTGTGAAGTAGAAGGCCGTCGCGTTCGACCCAGTCAGCAGGTGCGACTCCCTCCCGGAGTTGGGCACATAGCTGCTGCGCCTGCTGGTCTGTAGCGATCTCCGCGCGGAGCGAGTCGAAGAGTGGAAAGACTGGCGCGGATATGGCGTGAATAGCTATGTCTTCCTCGTCGCGGCGGGACAGGGCGTCAGCTGCCCCATTCAAGCGCCCCGGTCGGTACTCAACCTGCAGATCATAACCAAAAAGTTTGCTCACCCAAGCATGTTGGGGAATCGTCGTGAGTCGCTGATCCAGGATATATTTCAGGCTGAAGTGATCAGTCCGAACAGTGAAGGGACGACCCCACAAGTAAGGCCGCCAATGGCGTACGGCCTTCACAAGACCGATTAGCTCACGCTCGTATGCTGGTAGCTTATGATGGTGAGTCGCTACAGCGCGGTTGAAGAATGCTATGGCGCCGTCGCCTTGGTGTAGAACCGCCCCAAAGCCGGCGCCGGACGCGTCGCAGTCAACGATGAAGCGCTTGTCGAAGTCCGGCATTTGAAGTAGAGGCGCTGTCATCAGCGCCTGCTTGAGTTGGGAGAAAGCGTCCTGCGCATCATCAGTCCAGCGGAATGCTTCCCGCTTTAGGAGGGCGATGAGGGGTGCGGCCACCGCACCATATCCCGCAATGAACTTGCGGTAGTAGCCGGTGAGCCCGAGGAAACCTCGCAAGGCTCGTAAGGACCGAGGTGTAGGCCAACGTTCCACGGCCTCCACCTTAGTCGGATCCATTGCCACGCCGTGAGCGGATATGATGTGTCCTAAGTAGGACACTGTCTCCTGGCCGAAGAAGCACTTAGATTTCTTCAGGAACAGCTTGTTTGTCCGTAGTGTCTGGAACACCTGCTTGACGTGCTGAAGGTGTTCGACCCAGGACCGGCTATACACCAATATGTCATCAAAGAAGACAAGCACAAATTTTCTAATGTAGGGGTTGAGGACGTCGTTCATCAACGACTGGAACGTGGACGGCGCATTGGTGAGGCCGAATGGCATCACCAAGAACTCATAGTGGCCTCGATGAGTTCGGAATACTGTCTTTTCAATGTCGTCCGAGTGCATGCACACTTGAAAGTAGCCGCTGCGGAGGTCAAGCTTGGTGAAGAACCTTGCGCCGCGAAGCTTGTCCAGTAGCTCGTCAACCACCGGGATCGGGAACTTGTCTTTCATAGTTCTGGCGTTGAGCTCGCGATAGTCGATGCAGAAGCGCCACGTGCCGTCGGCTTTTCGGACCAACAGTACTGGCGAGGAAAATGAAGATGTGCATTCTCGGATGATGCCTTGGCGAAGCATCTCGGCGCATTGCTTCTCAATCTCGTCTTTAAGAAGCTGGGGGTAGCGGTACGGCCGGACAGCTACTGGAGTTGTGCCCGACAGGAGCTTGATTTGGTGGTCGTGGCGTCGTGCAGGAGGAAGCCCGCGTGGCTCGTCGAAGAGGTCCTGGAAGCCATCCAGGAGGGCGCCCATCATATCAGTAGGTGGTGCTAGAGAGGCACATACCGGGGCTGAACTTCGCAGCCCCGTCCAGATCACTTCACGGTCCCTGCGCCACAGTTTCATTGTGAGGTCCTCAAGGTTCCAGAGAATGGGTCCCAAAGATCGCAGCCACTGGACTCCTAGAACAAAGTCGAAGCCGTCCAGTGGAAGTGCGTAGCATGTGACGTCGAAGCGATCCCCTGCAATCATCAAGGGTACACGTGGACAGATGCCTGTACAGGAGATAGAGTCGCCGTTGGCGACTCGGACGCCGACGCCTGGCCGTGGCAACATCATCAGGCCGAGCTCCTTGATGAGTGGTTCCCTGATGAAGGTGTGAGTGGACCCTGTGTCGACCAATGCTGTCAGTAGGTTGCCGTGGACGTAGACCTGGAGCTTCATTGTGTTGGCGAAGTTGATGCCGGTCAGGGCGTGTAAGGAGATGCCCATATCAGCGACGGTCGCGTCAACGTCATCATCGTCGTCAAGCTCCAGAAGGAAGATTCCTTTGCCGGCACATTTATGGTCCGGTGTGTACCGCTCAGGGCAGTGGTAGCACTCGCCGCTTGCCCGCTTAGCAGCCATCTCATCGGGTGTAAGGCGTTTGAAGCGCGGGCGAGAAGATGCCGTTGTCGATGATGTCGGGGCGGGTGCTGTAGAACTGCCTCTTGAGGCCGTAGTAGAGGCGCGGGACACAACAGAAGAGCGCGTGGACCGTTGAGATGTGGCGCCCTTCTGTATTCCGCTATCTGTTATTGCCGCAAGTCGACGTTCAAAGGCTCTGGCCAGACTCATGGCAATTTGTAGATTAGTGGGAAACTGCAGCTCCACATCCGTTCTAAGTGGCTCGCCGAGGCCAGCTGTGAAGAGGTTGATCTGCTGGCGCTGGCTGAGGTCCTCGCAACGACAAAGAAGGACCAGGAATTGACGCTGATATTCCTCAACCGTGCCAGTACGACGGAGATCTTTAATTTCCGCCAGGTCGTTGGAGCGGAGCGGAGGCCCGAAGCGCATGTTGACGAAGTCCGCGAACCGCTCCCAGGACACGATGCCACAGTCACGTTCTAGAGCAGTGTACCACTCGGCCGCGACACCCTCCAGGTGGAGAGACGCGAGCCACACCTTTTCTTCTGGCATCGTACGTGTCCCTCGGAAGTATGTCTCACACTTGGTGAGCCAGGGCAGAGGATCTGTTTCCCCGTCGAACTTGGGGAAATTGACCTTGTGACGACGCAGCCCGCTGTCGTCGAAGGTCGGGCGTCCCGGTGGGCGCCTGGTACTGTAGTGGTCGTCGTTGCCGCCATGGCCGCCGCTGCCACCGCCGCCGCCCTTGCCGCTGCCGCAGCTGCGGGGAAGGTTGCTGCCCTGCGGTGAGTTTTGTTGCAGGTCCTCGTCACCGGAGAGCTCCCGCTCCGGTGCCTTCTCAACGCGCGCAAGGCGCATATCGTGGCGGTCCAAGCGCTTGTTGATGGTGTCTATCTGCCCCATCATCTTGCTCATCATGTTGCCGAGATCTTGCAGGGTGAAAGTCCCAGAATCGTCCACGGGGCCGGACATGGTCGCTGCCCCGGAGTCTCTTGATACCAAATGCTGAGAAACAGGGAGGGGGGAGACCCCTTGGCTGCGCTTAGGGCTGCGCAGGGGAGAAACCAGCAGCGAGGAGGCGTGGGGGCAGCTGCGCAGTACGTAACGTGGGGGACAAAGTAGCTGGTCACGGCGGCTAGGGTTAGGGTTCGAAGCCACCGTGATCCAAGGAGAAGAACAACCCTCAACGGGGATTCTTATTTTTTCCTGGATGCCCAAAACATGAGGGAGGGGGGCTGCTTATAAAGGGGGGACAGGACCCCCCCCCCCCTTGGCCGCACCCTACTCCTAGTCGGTTTGGGGATAATCCCCCAAACTGACTAGGATTCTTTTCTTCCCTTTTTTTAGTCTATTTCTTTCTATCTAAACTGACTCAATCTATAACTCCCTTTTATTCCTAAACATTATCTAATTAATTCTTCTAAATATCCTCCTGGTGCGGCTGCAGGGCCTGGCCGGCCTAGTTGTGGGCTTTGTGGGCCCCACGCCGACCATATTGGCGGCCCACAAACGCATCCACAACAGAATCCTGAGCTTGATAAAAATTGTGTGTCGTAGTGAGCAGCTACTTTATTTTTTATGAAAGGCTAGAAAATGGGTGGGGTAGCTCTCTGCTAATCCCGGTGCAATTTCTATGCTGTCTCTTGAAGGCCACTTGTGATTTGAGGATGTTAGAGTATAGTGAAGTGTCCACCTTTGCCCATGAGCTTAGGCTTCTGGCTATAACTGGTTGGTGCATTATAGCTAAATAGAGGATCTGGATTGAAAAATACATTTAACTGTATTTCCTACTTCCTGTAGAGAAACATTTGACTTATTCTCACTCAAAATTACTCTATCCAGTTTTCCTATTGTTAGTCTTGATTTGACTTTGCTCCAAAAGATATATTCCATGAGTGGGGTTGTTTTGTGCTATTCATTGCTGCTGTCATGCAATCATGCCAAGACACCCTGAGAATCACTTCCCTCTCGTCTTGAAGCTACCTTTCAGTTTTGCATATAAGAGCTGCCATGCAATCATGCCAAGGCACCCTGAGAACTAGGAAATTCCATCATTTTGATGATTCAGTCAGCTCTCGATGATTTTATTTTATTTATATATGTCATGAGAGACTGTTGTGATATTGCTAACGTTGTCATAATTCAGTTGCAGAGGCTATGTGGCAGATGAATTTAGGGGAAGCTGCAGAATCTGGGCCATACCCAGAGCGTGTTGGAGAGCCAGATTGTAGTTATTACATGAGGACTGGCTTCTGCAGGTTTGGGATGACCTGTAAATTTAACCATCCACCAGACAGAAATCTGGTAACCTCAATCCTTTCCTCTACCCTTCTTTTAGGCATTAGAGTATGTTTTCTTGTGTGCTCTCAAAGTCTTGCATGTTTTTGTTCCTGTCTTAATTATCTACTTTCATTTGGGTCATCTCATTTTTGATGTATTGAAATGGGTTCTTAAATTGAAGCTGCTTTCTTGCCCACTTGCTTTGCTGATTATAGAATCTTCAGCAGGAAAATTTAGTAGTAGAATTGGTTAAAGTTAAACTATTTGTGTTTTACTATTTCTTCTGTTTGGAATCTGTCTGGCATGTTTCCTTTGGTTCATTAATTTGAACTACCTGTTTAATAAAATAGTAAACAAATATGGTAATTTAGCAATTTTGTTGCATGTATCTTTTGAACTGTAAGCTAAAATTTTAAAGCTCTTTATTTTTGTTCGGAACATTCTTCATCTAACTTTTCCTAAGTACATCATACTTGTTGTGAATAATGATATTGTTTATTTAATTTATTAGACCGTCGCTGCTGCTAGAATGAAGGGAGAATATCCTCAAAGAAATGGCCAGCCAGAATGTCAAGTAAGATTCCTTGCTGATAGTTTCCCCCCATTTTGATTCCATATACAATAACAAACAAGTGTTAATTCATTTCTTCCCATGTCCGATACTTATAAAGTTCATCATCTTGCAATGAATTGTTAGGTCACTGTTTTGATTTTTCATGAATGCATTTGTGAAAATATCTTATTGTTGTTTGGTTCAAACATTGTTTGGGAGTAACCTGAAACATATGTCACGGGTCCTTATGCAGTACCATAAATACGATGATACAAAAGTTGAAATTCATGTTTGTTGTTTGGTCATATAATATTTACTGTTTAGTTTTGAGTTAGGAAGAATCGGGCTTGGTGCCTGCTAGCGTTGAGTTGTTTGCTCAGTTTTGTGTTTTGTAGTTGCATATGTTTGCTTTTCTTTTCTGTTCCATGCAATTGATGGGTTCACTTAACTTTCTCTTGATTCGAATGGCAGACACTTTGCATTTTAAGTACACCATAAGCTAGAGGATAATTTTTTGTTGTACCTATTAGAGTAGCAATTGTGGCTGTATTAGATGATCAGAATAATGAGGTACAGTGATGATTATATAGAGGGATTTAGGTGAGGGAAAAAGACTAAAGTACCCCTAACCCTAATCCCTCACTAATGACTAATATGCCCCTGTGACACACACATAATTACAGTGTCTAACACCCCCCGCGGTCACAACATCTAGCCACTGCAGATGTTGAGACTGGACCGAAACTCGGAGAACAGCGACGACGGGAGACCCTTCGTGAAGATGTCGGCGAACTGCGTCGTCGTCGGGACATGGTGTACCTGAACCTCGCCACGTGCAACCCGCTCACGAACAAAGTGGAGGTCGATCTCCACATGCTTCGTGCGCTGATGCTGGACCGGGTTGGTGGAGAGGTACACGACGCTGATGTTGTCGCAGTAGATGAGGGTGCTCCTGGCGATGGGAGTGTGGAGCTCCTGAAGCAGCTGCTGGAGCCAGGAGGCCTCACCCACGCCGTTAGCCACGGCGCGATACTCCGCCTCAGCACTCGAGCGCGACACCACGGGCTGTCGCTTCGAGGACCAGGAGACGAGGTTACCGCCCAGGAAGACGGCGTACCCAGAAGTAGAACGTCGTGTGTCCGGGCAGCCTGCCCAGTCAGTATCAGTAACACGACCAGCTCGGAGGCCGTGTCACGTCGAAGGAGGAGGCCGTAGTCGATGGTACCTCGCAGGTACCGAAGAATCCGCTTCACAGCGGTGAGGTGCGGCTCTCTCGGGTCATGCATGTGGAGGCACACCTGCTGAACTGCACACGATATATCTGGCCTGGTGAAGGTGAGGTACTGAAGAGCACCTGCAAGACTCCTGTAAGTAGTGGGGTCAGAGACGGGTGTCCCGTCGGTAGCGGAGAGCTTCGCCTGAGTATCCACTGGAGTGGAGCACGGCTTGCACTCAGCCATGCCCGCTCGCTGGAGGATATCCAGGCAGTACTGTCGCTGGTGAAGGAATAAGCCGCCTGGTCGGTCCTCGACCGCAATGCCCATGAAGTGGTGGAGACGACCCAACTCCTTCATAGCGAACTCCTGCTGTAAAGCGGAAATGGTGCGCCGAAGCAGAGCCGGACTAGGCGCTGTTAGTACAATGTCATCGACGTACAGTAGGAGGTAAGCAGTGTCACTGCCACGTCGATAGACAAACAGCGAAGTGTCCGACTTAGCTTCGACGAACCCCTGTGAGACCAAGAAGGAGGCGAACCGGCTATACCAGGCTCGCGGTGCCTGCTTCAGTCCGTATAGGGATTTGTTCAGCTTACAGACCATGTCTGGGTGCTGAATCAACAAACCCCGCCGGCTGACTGCAATACACCGTCTCGGTCAATGTACCGTGGAGGAAGGCATTCTTGACGTCCAACTGGTGGACAGGCCAAGAACGCGAGAGAGCCAGCGACAGAACGGTACGAACCGTTGCCGGCTTTACCACCGGGATGAAGGTCTCGTCGTAGTCGACTCCAGGGCGCTGAGTGAAACCCCGAAGTACCCACCGTGCCTTGTACCTCTCCAAGGTACCGTCCGCCTTCTTCTTGTGCGTGAACACCCACTTGCCTGTGACAACATTGCCACGACCAGGACGGGGAACCAGGTCCCAGGTCCGGTTGGCAAGCAGAGCCTCATACTCTTCCTCCATAGCGCGGCGCCAGTGAGGGTCGGCGAGGGCGCTACGCACGGAAGTAGGTATGGGTGAGATAGAAGAAGAATCGGTCGGTGGAGAAGTCGTCGACGAGAAGGCAGCTCCAGCGAAGCGCTCAACTGGCCGAAGACTCCCGGACGCACGTCGAGTCACCATCGGGTGGACGTGACCAGGATCCCTGTGGAGAAGAGGAGGGTTGTACACCGGACGCTCGGGTACAACAACCTTCTCTCGTCTCGGGGCCACGCGTGGTGCAGCTGGAGTCGGGCCGCCCCCCGTGCTCATCGCTGGTAGACAAATACGGGGTCGGCGAAGCGAGAAGTCGTCGTCGGTGCAGCGTCTGGTGACGTCGGGCTTGCTGCAGGCGATGTCGGGGAAGCTGAGGCCGCGTGTGGCGCAGTAGTCGACGTCGGGGACGCAGAGGCCGCGCTTGGCGCAGCAGGCGTCGTCGGGGACACCGGGGCCTCGCGTGGTGCAGTGGGTGACGTCGGGGGTGCCGAGGCCGCGCGTGGCGCAGCTGGTGGCATCGGGGACGCCGGTGCCGCGCGTGGCGCAGCAAGTGGCGTCAGGGACGCCGGGGCCACGTAAGGCACAACAGGTGGCGTGGAAGACGCCGAAGTCGTGCGTGGTGCAGCGGGTGGGTAACCTGCAAGAGGTAACCGACAAGGTCGCTGTACAGGAGCGGCCTCGGGGTCAGTAGAGAAGAGGGAATCCAACTCAGCGACGGAGTCAGAGGACGGGGTGGAAAAGGGAAAGGAAGACTCGTCGAAGACGACGTGTCGGGAGATCATGATACGACGAGTGGTGGGGTCAAGGCACCTGTACCCCTTATGGTCAGGGGAGTACCCAAGGAAAACACACTGAGTCGAGCGAGGCGCAAGCTTATGGGGAGCTGTGGCAGAGAGGTTCGGGTAGCAAGCGCACCCGAAGACTCGAAGATGGTTGTAAAGAGGATGGGTGCCGAACAAAGCGAAGTGAGGGGTGGGAGCACTAATCGCCTTAGTAGGAAGTCGATTAATGAGGTAGGTGGCAGTGTGAAGCGCCTCCGCCCAGTAGCGAGCAGGGGTAGAAGCCTGAAACATCAGGGAGCGCATGACATCGTTTGTGGTCCGAATCATGCTCTCAGCCTTGCCGTTCTGGGGAAGTGTACAGGCATGACATGCGCAACTGAACACCGTGAGAAAGCAGAAAGTCACGGAACGTAGAGTTGTCAAACTCACGCCCGTTGTCGCACTGGACCGCACGAATCGTGCGCCCAAACTGGGTGGACACCCAAGCGAAGAAGTGAGAAAGAGTACCGAAAGTATCAGACTTCTGTCGCAACGAAAAAGTCCACGAATAGTGCGAAAAATCATCCACGACCACCGAGTAATACTTGCATCCAGAAACACTAAGAACAGGTGAAGTCCAAAGATCACAGTGAATCAAATCAAAGATGTGCTCGACACGAGTGAAAGAGTGCGGAAAAGGAAGTCGAACATGGCGACCCAACTGACAAGCATGACAAAGAGACTCATGGGTACCCTGAGTACACGAAATCACTGAACTACTAGACAACTTCGACATAGCATCAACACCGGGGTGGCCAAGCCGACGATGCCAAATGGTCGAAGAAGCTGTCGTAGTCAGGGCAAGAGGCGGAGCGGAAGCAGGAAGACGCATCGTGTACAGGGGACCCGTACTATCACAACGAAAGAGAATGCGTCGAGTAGTAAGATCCTTCACAGTTACACCATAAGGATCCAACTCAAGGGAAACATGGTTGTCAGTAGTAAAACGACGAACGGAAAGAAGGGGCTGAATGATGTCAGGAGCAACAAGAACATCACGTAGCTGAAACGAATCCAGCGAACCCGAGTCACCTACTGAGGTGACTGGAAGAGTCGACCCATTCCCAACAACGATAGATGAAGGATCAGAGGGACGGGAAGGGCGGGTAGAGGAGAGGATACCTACGTCAGGGGTGCTGTGGTACGAGGCACCGGAGTCCACCACCCAGTCAGGGCCAGACGGCGTGAGACCCCGCAGGTAGACTGACGGTGTAGAATGGGTCGCGACACGCCCTGGCGGTGACGGCGCCGGGAAGGAAGACAACACGCTCGGACTCTCGACGGTGGTGCCAACAGAGTAGGCAACAGCTGATCCAGGGTAGGCAACAGAGTAGGCGGCGCTGTCGTGGGGGGCTGCAGGACCGGCGGCCCAAGGGGCGGCTGCAGCTGTTGCGGGCCAGACAGCGGCGCCGTCGTGGGGCACTGCAGAGGCAATGGCGGCGGGCCAGGCGGCACCGTTGTGGGGGTCTGCAGGACCAGCGGCCCAAGGGACGGCTGCAGCTGATGCGGGCCAGGTAGCGGCGCGGTCGTGGGGCGCTGCAGAGGTGACGACGGCAGGCCAGGCGGCAGCAGCGGCTCGAGGGGTGGCGGCGTTGGGGGCTGCAGGAGCGCCGGCGGCGCATGGTGGCAGCGGCGCGGTCCCTGCGGTGGCCCAGGGCAGCGGCGCGGCGGCAGCCCAGGGCGGCTGCGAGGTGGCGCCAGCTGCGGTTGGCAAGGGTCCATCGGCTGCACCCCCGGGCGCCTGCCAGTCAGGCCCAAATCCGGTCGGTACGGGCGCAGATCCGGCGGCGGCGCCCCAGGGCGCGGAGGCCCAGGGAACAGCGACACGGGCTGGGGGTGCGCCGGCGGCAGAGACGGCGGCCCCATTAGGTGGTGCGGCGGCGTGGCCGGGCTGCGCACCGGCAGCGGCAATACCAGCAGGCGGCGCAGCAGCGCAAGCGCGCGGCTCCTCAGCGGCGGCGGCGGCTCCGGCGGCCGGCGCGCCGGCGAGGCCGGCGGCAGCGCAGGCACGCGGGGCGCTGGCGGCGGCGGCGGCGGCTGGGCCTGGGTCATTAGGGTTAGGGTTAGGCCCTAATCCTAATTAGTACCTAGCTGATACCATATTAGAGTAGCAATTGTGGCTGTATTAGATGATCAGAATAATGAGGTACAGGGATGATTATATAGAGGGATTTAGGTGAGAAAAAGACTAAACTATCACTAACCTTAATCCCTCACTAATGACTAATATGCCCTTGTGACACACACATAATTATAGTGTCTAACAGTACCAACTGACTATTTTTTTACTTCGAAGAAAATAGAGTAGAATGACCCATATTTAGACTGACAAACAATCCAAGTATGAGTTGATTTGGTAACGGGACTTATTGTGCATGCTCTACGGACTATTACTCGGAGAACAACGATGATAGGAGGCCCTTCGTGAAGATGTCGGCAAACTGTGTCGTTGTCGGGATATGGTGTACCCGAACCTCGCCGCGTGCAACCCGCTCACGAACAAAATGGAGGTCGATCTCCACATGCTTCGTGTGCTGATGTTGGACCGGGTTGGTGGAGAGGTACACGGCGCTGACGTTGTCGTAGTAGATCAAGGTGCCCCTGCCGACGAGAGTGTGGAGCTCCTGAAGCAGCTGCTGAAGCCAGGAAGCCTCAGCCACGCCGTACTCCGCCTCAGCACTCGAACGCGACACCACGGGCTATCGCTTTGAGGACCAGGAGACGAGGTTACCCGCCAGGAAGACGGCGTACCCAGAGGTAGACTAGACCGGCGAGTGTCCGAGCAGTCTGCCCAGTCAACGTCGGTGTACACGACCAGCTCGGAGGCCGCGTCACGTAGAAGGAGGAGGCCGTAGTCGAGGGTGCCACGTAGGTACCGAAGAATCTGCTTCACAGCGGTGAGGTGTGGCTCCCTCGGGTCATGCATGTGGAGGCACATCTGCTGAACCGCATAGGAGATGTTCGGCCTGGTGAAGGTGAGGTACTGAAGAGCACCTGCAAGACTCCTGTAAGCAGTGGGGTCAATGACGGGTGTCCCGTCGGTAGCTGAGAGCTTCGCCTGAGTATCTACTAGAGTGGAGCACGGCTTGCACTCAGCCATGTCTGTTCGCTGTAGGATATCCAGACAGTACTGTCGCTGGTGAAGGAACAAGCCGTCTGGTCGGTCCTCGACCGCAATACCCAGGAAGTGGTGGAGGCGGCTCAGGTCCTTCATAGCGAATTCCTGCTGTAAAGCAGAAATAGTGCGCCGAAGAAGAGCTGGACTGGACGCTGTCAGGACAATGTCATCGACGTACAGTAGAAGGTAAGCAGTGTCACTGCCACGCCGATAGACAAACAGCGAAGTGTCTGACTTAGCTTCGACGAACCGCTGTGAGACCAAAAAGGAGGCGAACCGGCTATACCAGGCTCTCGGTGCCCGCTTCAGACCGTACAGGAATTTGTTCAGCATACAAACCATGTCTGGATGAGCTGAGTCAACAAATCCTGTCGGCTAACTGCAGTACACTGTCTCGGTCAATGTACCGTGGAGGAAGGCATTCTTGACGTCCAACTGGTGGACATGTTAAGAACGCGAGAGAGCCAGCGACAGAACAGTACGAACCGTCGCCGGCTTTACCACCGGGCTGAAAGTCTCGTCGTAGTTGACTCCAGAGCGCTGAGTGAAGCGCCGAAGTACCCACCGAGCCTTGTACCTCTCCAAGGTACCGTCCACCTTCTTCTTATATGTGAATACCCACTTGCCCGTGATTGGCAGGAGTGCCTGAGGTGGAAGGTGGTCGTGACGGTGGTCCACCAGCAGCTGGTGAGGGTGGACGAGGGGACTGCCCAGAGCCATAAATGGCAGTGACAGACCCAGAGCCAGTAGAGCCTCCTGCGGTGATCTCCTCAAGCTCAAGGTCAGACCATACCTTTTCGAAGGTAGGGAATGGCTTCAGAAGAAGTAGCCACGTCGGTAGGTGACAGTAGCGCTCATTCAGGTCTTGAAGGACCCGAAGAATAAGAGCGCTATCGGTGACCGGCTCGCCAAGGTCACGTAGAGCATCCGCCATGCCCTTCATCTCCCGGCAGTAGGTGGAGGCAGAGCGGTCACCCTGGACGGTGTTTTGGAACCGAGAGCTGATGTGGAGGGCTCGAGTCGCGCGGTTCCCTAAAAACCGCTGCTCAAGGACCAACCAGACCCGTCGAGCAGTGCCGCCACCGCGCTGCCTGACGATGTCCTGTAGCTCCTCCGACAGGGAGCCAAGGATCCAGGATAGGAGCATGCTGTCCATGCTGATCCAGGAGACCTCCACTGAAGAATTGTCCTGGAGGACGTGGTCGTCGAGGCAGTAACGCCTCAGCGTGAGGAGCACCAGGTCACACCACCGGGCATATGAAGTGGACTCAGAGCTGAGAACAACCGGCACGAGCGTCCGGATGTTCTGAATCTCGGTGGCCTACGCATGAAGAGCAGCCACAAGTGAAGCCGAGTACATATCAGCGTCCGAGGGAGGCTCGTGGGCAACACTCATCGGTCAGTGAGCACTCTCCTCGAGCTGGTGAGATAGAGCGGCCACGGAGGCACGCTCCTGCTCTAGGGCGAGAGCGAGTGCCTGCTCGCGCTCGCGAGAGACGGCCAGTGCTGCGGCGATGTCGAAGGTGTCCGTTGTGTCGGTGCCGTAGGAAGAAGTAGCTGCGTTATCAGCAGCGGCACAGGCGACTGGAAACGGAATCGGCGGACAGTGGTCGTGGTGCACCCGTCAAAGTCGAGGCCGGTGGCGGTAGAATCCTGTGGACCAGAGGTACCTGCTATGAAAACGACAGCGGTGGTGGGTTTGCCGGTGGTACCTACAAGAGGTCCGCCGACGGCCGGCCCGGTCTTCGGAGTCATAGGAGGGGCGGCAGCACCTCCCGGGACAGGAACGATGGCTGGCCGAGCAGACCAGGGGGCGGCGGCGGCGCCTCCAGCAGCAGCGGCCCCCCCCCCCCCCCCCCCCCCCAGCGCGCCCTGGCTGCAGAGGCAGCAGCCGCCCAGGGGGCGGCTGGATCTGAGGTGGCGGCGGTCGGAGGGTGTGCGGCGGCGGCGGCCCAAGGGCTGGCAGCGGCTGGATCAGAGGCGGTGGCGGCCCGTGGGTTGGCGGCGGCGTCGGCGGACCAGGGGGCGGCGGCGGCAGCGGCGGCCCCTCCAGAGGCCGCGGCTGCAGGACGAGGGGCGGCGGCGGCTCCCCTGTGCGCGCTGGTCAGGGGCACCGCCGGCTGGCGGCGGCCCTGAGGCAGCGGCCGATTCGGCCCGAATCCGGGCGGCGGCGGCGCAGAGGTCGCGGCGACCCAGGGCGGTGGCGCAGGGGTGCCGGCGGCGGCGTAGGGTGGCGGCGCAGGACCGCTGGAGGCAGCCCTAGGTGGCGGCGCGCTGGTTGCGGCGACTGATGGCAGTGTCATGAGGGTTAGGGTTATGCCCTAATCCTAATCAATCCTAGCTAATCTGATACCATAATAGAGGGATAATTGTGGCTGTATTGAGATGATGATTATCAACAGGGTACAGGGTCTATTATATAGATGGATTAGGTGAGGGGAAAAGACTAAACTACCCCTAACCCTAATCCCTCACTAATGACTAAACTACCCCTTTGTTACCCACACAATTACATAGTCTAACAGGCCTCATCCATTATAATCTACTTGACCATGCCTATATGAGTACACCATATTTTGAGAAATATGTAATTACATTGTGGCTCTTCAGTGAGTGATTATATTATTGTTGTTTTCACGTTCCCTATTCTTTTGTAGTACTATCTAAAGACTGGCACATGCAAATTTGGAGCAATTTGCAAGTTTCACCATCCTCGAGAAAAGGCTGCAACGGCAAATCGAGTACAGTGGAACTCATTGGGCTACCCGCTACGCCCGGTTTGTTCTAAATTTCTATCGTCATCAGCAATTATTTATGATACACTTGGCTAGTTCATATGGTGTCACATTTCTCGCAATTAGTATGCAAGATTAGGTCTATTTACTTGAATTTTATTAATGCAGAATGAAAAGGAATGTGCTTATTATTTAAGGACTGCCCAGTGCAAGTTTGGGATGACATGTAAGTTTCATCATCCAGAACTGTCTAATGCGATGGTTGCGGTACATGGTTATTCGCCCGGACAGTCCGTGACATCTCCTGGCCAGCACCCTTATCAAGGGGCTGTAACAAGCTGGCCCTTATCAAAATCTGGTTCTTTTATTGCGAGCCCAAGGTGGCCAGGTCATTCAAGCTATGCACAAGTGATTGTCCCTCCAGGGCTTGTTCAGGTCCCAGGATGGAATCCTTATGCTGTATGTTCCATGACTTCTATTTTATTTTGACTTGGTCTAAGAAGTGCATATTTTACTTCTTGGTTATATTGTACACACTTTAGTCTGTCGATAATTCTGTTTAAGTGATTGCAACCTTAGCTATAAATATTTGACAATAATGTACATGAAATAATATTTTCACATTTAACCTACACTGGTATCCAATCAAAAAGCCATGTGGTCCAGTCCGTGCCAGTGTGACTATTGATCTAATTGACCTGATGTAGAATCTGCTATATTATAAGCGTGGTCTGTTAAGTATATGACTTTTTGTTGTTTCTGTTAGTTCCTCCTATTATCCTTTTGTTAGTCATACAAATTAAGGGAAAGGTGTTCAATTTGATTGATTTAAATCAATGGAAAGCCCAACTTATTGTTTTTCCATAGATTCACCCACTTCAGTTTATGTGCATCAATCATGTCAGCCTGATCAATTTTATCTGATGGATCATATCAATTCATGCCCTTTCTTTAGCAAATAATAACACTGATGTGGCACCTAATCACCGCCAACTCTAATCACCAATAAATACTAATGCCACTGTTGTGAATGCTTTCTTTGGCTACAGTACAAAAGTAGGAAGAAGAACGGAGTGCCATATCAGGCTGAGATAAGTTTTGTTAGAATTAGAGTTGGTTGCTTGGTATTGTCAGAAGTCTATTGCATTTACAATTCTGTTAAGAGTTAAACATAAAGTCCAGTTAGAGTCAGTTACAGGGTTGAGTACGACCTGGATTGTAATCAGAGTCCTAGTAGATTGTAACTAAGAGGACCCGTCTATATAATGCCGACCAATTAAGAAATAAAGCAAGCAGATAAAAACCAATTATTTTTAGAGCCTCCGTGAGGGCGAGTTAGGTTTAATCTGCAGCCCTAGTTCGCCTTCACAAAGCATATCATCCACTTAAATTTCTCATGCATGGTGCTGGTGATGTTAATCACTGAGATGGCATTACCCTGACTGTGACCTAAAATTCCTTCCTGTAATGTGTTAGTAATCTATTTAAAACATAGGTCTGGGTTGCTGCAATTTTGAAGAACACAGTTATTTATTCATAGTATCTACACATAAATTTCTTATAGTTTGTACTTGGAAAATCAATTACTTTTCCATGTTATTTATAGTTCACTGGTCACATATGTATTTAGGCACAGATTGGTTCTTCACCCTCTGACGACCAACAACGGACACCTGGAGGTGCCCAATACTATACTGGCATACGACGGGGTGAAACACCTGGCATGGCTGATCAAGGAATATTTTCATCATACCAAGCTGGTTCTATTCCCGTCGGAATTTATGCAGTACCAAGGGAGAATGTATTTCCAGATAGACCTGACCAACCAGAATGCCAGTTCTATATGAAGACTGGAGACTGTAAGTTTGGTGCTGTATGCAAGTTCCATCATCCCAAGGATCGAACTATTTCTGCTCCCAATTGTGCGCTGAGTTCGATCGGACTACCACTACGTCCGGTAAGATTTTGAAGTTATATTCCTAGAATGCCTAAGTAATTTCTGGGAAGATTATCTGGCTACCTTGGACTCGTTTTTTTATCTAAGACGTATTGCTACAAATCCCTCTATGATGTTCCTCGGTGTGGTTGCAGTTTGTATGCATGCGCTATTTGTAGTTTAATCTTTGCTAGCTTCTGTTTCGTCCATTACATGCAAAACTACCATACACAACACTTAAACCGGATGGGGCCTGGTTTTGTCCACTGAGCATTTTGCGGTCTGGGAACAACATGCTTTCAGAGCCTTGAGCTGCACTAACATGTTTTTTCTTTGCTAACCCTGCCATTGGTTCGAATGGGTACCGTCACATTATCCATGCACATTGTCTTTATTGTTGATTTACTAGTTCTTAAGCTATGCAGCCCAACGCAATATGATCCATTGCTACTTTTACATTGTTGATTTAATATAAACTGACCATAATAGATGATCGATGTTGCTTAAACATATGTTTTTGCTTACAGGGAGAGCCAATATGCACTTTCTATTCTCGCTATGGAATATGCAAGTTTGGCCCAAATTGCAAATTCGATCATCCGATGGGACAAGTCACGTATGACCATGCTTCATCACCAACTAGTGAGGGCCCAACTGCTCGACGCATGCTGGCACATGTACCATCACATCCAGAAGTTTTGCCAGACAATGGCACCGGTAGGTCTCGGAGGGTTACCCATACAGATTCCCAGCAAACACCCCCTGGTGAAAGAAGCACTGAGAGAGAGGCTTCGTAAGCCATCCTCGGTGTCATGCTGTTACCCATTCCTGACTCGAGTAATTATCTGCAACAACATTTGAGAAGCTGAAGATGTACAGGTCTTTTGCGCTTTTGCCTCACCTTCGAGCCTTACATACTTGAGCTTGCTTCAACATCTATTGCATTCAGGCAGGAAAAACCTCTTGCCTGTTCCGAATGATCATTGGCCGATGAGAACGGGACGAACCTTCCTTATTTAAACAGTTGTAATGACTCGCCTCCGGATATTTGATTCTGTTCGAGTAATGTGCCTTAACAGCTAGCTGTAGTTATAGAGGTGCGTTGCAATGGACAAAGCATGTTCGAAACTGAGTGGGTATGCGCAAGCATGAGCTCCTCTTTGGGAAATAATAAGCTGTTCGTCATATGCTCTGTACAATCCTCCGTATGTGAACTCAGATATTTGTTGCATCAGTTTCTGTATAATCCTAGCGAATATTGTTCCTCATCTCATAGAAAATATTACAGAATGGAATCTGGAGAGTGAACAGATCACTCAAGTGTATTCTCATTCATGGGGACCGTTTGCATTTTACACCGAGACAACAGTTAAAGTGGCGTCCGTTTGGCGCCAATGTTATATGTCGCCTGCACATTTAGATCGATGCAGTTTGGCTACCCCCTCTTCTTTAACCTGGCTGGCGTTGTATGCTGTTGAGCTCATCGGCGACCTATAGAATCTCTTATTGCGCGTGGTTTGTACATCTGGAGCTCCTCCCACCTAGGGATGGCAACGGGTGCCCATTACCCGTTTACTCGCGGATATCCGACCCGATGGGTACGGATTCGGGTATAAGTTCAGATCCACGGGTTCGGGTAACGGGTTGAATCCAACGGATATTTCTTATCGGATAAAAAAATCCATATCCGTATACCCGAACCCGTTCTGACATGTGGGCTAATACACCATTATATAATAGTTCTAGCTTCTAGGGTTTGGTTTTCTTTTCTTTCCACTCTTGCTCGGC
The DNA here is from genome assembly GCA_030760725.1 of Neostapfia colusana. NCBI lineage: Eukaryota > Viridiplantae > Streptophyta > Magnoliopsida > Poales > Poaceae > Neostapfia > Neostapfia colusana. The sequence continues at coordinate 38,907,463 of JASWHV010000016.1, forward strand.
CGCTCGGTGTTAAACTGTTCCATAAATCTATATGCAATGTATTTTTTTATTAAAGGTTTTCGGGTAACGGATATACCCGCGGATAAAAAATATCCGCGGGTAACGGATACGGATAATGTTTTATACCCGCTGCGGGTAACGGGTACGGATTCGGGTATGGATTTTATCCAGCGGGTACGGGTAATCCAGAGTGATATCCGCGGGTTTTTTACCCGTTGCCATCCCTACTCCCACCGGACGTACTCTCTCTGTCCTTATTTAATTGATGCTGGGAGAATTAAAATTAGTTCTCCCAACGTATGAAGAGAGGGAGTAGAAGAATAGTGGAAGGCCTGGCCGGTGGTTGGCGGCGTGGTGCGGCGGGGTGGTGAGGTGGTGCGGCGCTGCCGGCCGCAGTGGTCGAGGGTGGTGGGCAACGTCAGGGTGGGAACGTCACGGTGACAGGTCCGATGGTGTTGGGTTAGCGTGGCGGAGGGCAGTGGCTATGCATCCGACCGTGATAGTCGTCGGAGACAGAAAAGGGTGGGACGGGGGCTCAGATGGCTCGCAGCCACAGCAGCTAAAGCCGCCGGCCGGGTAATGTTGAAAAATAATCTTGTTGCTGGGACACGTTAGAGTGCATTGCAGGGTGTTGTTAGGAGTATGAAACAAACTCCATCTGCATTCTGTTAGATATGCATGCGAGGCTGATTCTAGCGCCGTAAGTAACCGAGTTATGGAGCTGTTCGTGTGTGGTGATTTGGCGGCATGAAGTCCGCATCGTGAGTAACGTGTGTGTATCGTGTACGCATGTACTTGCACATTTATATTTCATATCAATCAATACAGAGTAGTGCACTGCATTAGAGAACTGCCTTTCCCACTTTCAGTTTTTCTTCTTTCTTCCATTGTTCTTCCACGCCACCACTGAACCTCCGCAGGAACCCGAAGATCAGTAAACCGGAGTTGCTTGTGATCAGTGTTTCGATCCATCACGTGGCATCATAGCCAGGGAGGAACAGCCGGACGAAGGAAGATGACAGGCGGTCAGGATTCAACTCCGAAGACGATTGCCGGTGGTGACGGCGACGGTGGTGCCATGACTAATCCTTTCGGCATCGAACGGGTGGTAAAAGAATCAAGCAACTCGCTCTTCTATCCCATGCTCACGCCCACCAATTACAGTCAATGGGCGCTCGTGATGCAAGTCAATGTTGAAGCTCAAGAGTTGTGGCATGCTGTGGAATCCAACATGGTTTCACGGCGAGAATACCGGCTGGCTCTCGCAGCCATCCTGAGGGGAGTGCCGTGTGACATGCACATGGCTCTTGCAGCAAAGCCTACGGCGAAGATGGCATGGGAAGCGGTGAGGAGCATGCGGGTCGGAGATGACAGCGTCCGGGAGGCCAACGCGCAGCAGCTACTGAAGGAATTCGAGAATATTGAGTTCAAACAAGGTGAGATCATAGATGAGTTCGCCATGAGGATAACAGGTATTGCAACTTCTCTGCAAACTCTTGGTGAACAACTCCATGAGGTTCGTGTTGTGAAGAAATTTCTTCGGGTGGTTCCGGCACGCTATATGCAAGTTGCGCTAGTGATCGAGACCTTGCTGGACCTTAACAAATTGTCTGTCGAGGAACTTGTTGGCAGGTTGCGGGCTGCTGAGGATCGCCTTGGCACTGGAGACATCGGCAACAAGGGTGGTCGCTTGCTGCTGTCCGAGGAAGAATGGATGGCCAAGTACAAAAATCGTCTTGCGCCTGAGTCTTTCACAACCGGAAACAAAACAGGTGCTCGTTGGCCATCAAGGAACAAGGGTGGAACTCGGTCGGAGAATCGAGATTCTGCCACCAAACACTCCTCTGGTGGTACTTCCAAGAGGAAAGGCAAGTGCCACAATTGTGGCATATGGGGTCATTGGGCCAAAGAGTGCAGGAAGCCACAACGAGAACAAAAGGAGGAAGCTCATATGATCACGGCTGAACCAGAATAACCGTCTCTGCTTTTTATTGAGATCTGTCTGAACTCGTCCACCATTGAAGGAGAAAATAGTGCATCGTCAGAAGGAAGCACTGAGAGTTCATGGCACCTGGACTCCGGGGCAAGCAATCACATGACAGGTACATGCTCTGTCTCGTCGTCTCTGGATGAATCAGTGAAAGGGAAAGCGAGCTTTGGTGATGGGTCCTCAGTTGATATTTGTTGCATGGGGGCAGTGGTGTTTGAAGGCCAAAACCAAGTTCACAAGGTGCTGTCAGAAGTATATTACATACCCAAGCTCAGAACCAACATTATAAGTCCTGGGCAAATGGCTGAGAGAGGGTCCAAGGTGATTATTGAGGGAGATCAACTATGCATCATTGGCACTGATGGTATCTGTCTAATGAGGGCTCCTCGCTTTGACAATAGGCTATTTATTGCTAGACTGAAGGTCACACATCCTGTTTGTTTGATGGCGAGTGTACAGGATTAATAGAGAAAGCAGAATTGGATGATTAATCTGGAGGTCAAAGGGTACATTATATAGAGAGATTAGGTGAGGGGAAAGTACTAAACTGCCCCTAACCCTAATCCCCTACAAAGGACTAAAATGCCCCTGATAAGCCCACTATATTACACAGTCTAACACCCCCGCAGTCACAACATCTAGCCACTGCAGATGTTGAGACTGGACCGAAACTCGGAGAACAGCAATGACGGGAGGCCCTTCGTGAAGATGTCGGCGAACTGCGTCGTCGTCGGGACATGATGTACCCGAACCTCGCCACGTGCAACCCGCTCACGAATAAAATGTAGGTAAATCTCCACATGCTTCGTGCGCTGATGCTAGACCGGGTTGGTGGAGAGGTACACGGCGCTGATGTTGTCGCAGTAGATCAGGGTGCTCCTGGTGACGGCAGTGTAGAGCTCCCGAAGCAGCTGCTGAAGCCAGGAAGCCTCAGCCACGCCGTTAGCCACGGTGCGATACTCCGCCTCAGCACTCGAACCTGACACCACGTGCTGTCACTTCGAGGACTAGGAGACCAGATTACCGCCTAGGAAGACGGTGTACAGAAAGATAGAACGGCAGTGTCCGGGCAGCATACCCAGTCAGCTTCAGTGTACACGACCAGCTCGGAGGCTGTGTCACATCGAAGAAGGAGGCCATGGTCGAGGGTGCCACGCAGGTACCGAAGAATCCGCTTCACAGAGGTGAGGTGCGGCTCCCTCGGGTCGTGCATGTGGAGGCAGACCTGCTGAACCGCATAGGAGATATCTGGCCTGGTGAAGGTGAGGTACTGAAGAGCACCTGCAAGACTCCTGTAGGTAATAGGGTCAGTGACGGGTGTCCCGTCGGTAGCGGAGAGCTTCGCCTGATTATCCACTAGAGTGGAGCACGACTTGCACTCAGCCATGCCCGCTCGCTGCAGGATATCCAAGCAGTACTGTCGCTGGTGAAGGAACAAGCCGCCTGGTCAGTCCTCGACCGCAATACCCAGGAAGTGGTGGAGGCGGCCCAGGTCCTTCATAGCGAACTCCTGCTGTAAAGCAGAAATAGTGCGCCGAAGAAGAGCCGGACTGGACACTGTTAGTGCAATTTCATCGACGTACAGTAGAAGGTAAGCGGTGTCACTGCCACATCGATAGACAAACAACGAAGTGTCTGACTTAGCTTTGACGAAGCCCTGTGAAACCAAGAAGGAGGCGAACCGGCTATACCAGGCTCTCGGTGCCTGCTTCAGACCGTATAGGGATTTGTTCAGCTTACAGACCATGTCTGGATGAGTGGAGTCAACAAATCCTGTCGACTGACTGCAGTACACCGTCTCGGTCAGTGTACCGTGGAGGAAGGCATTCTTGACGTCCAACTGGTGGACGGGCCAAGAACGCGAGAGAGCCAGCGACAGAACGGTACGAACCATCACCAGCTTCACCACCGGGCTGAAGGTCTCGTCGTAGTCGACTCCAAGGCTGTGAGTGAAGCCCTGAAGTATCCACCGAGCCTTGTACCTCTCCAAGGTATCGTCCGCCTTCTTCTTATGTGTGAATACCCACTTGCCCATGACAACATTGCCACGACCGGGGCGGGGAACCAGGTCCCATGTTCGGTTGGCAAGCAGGGCCTCATACTCTTCCTCCATAGCGCGACGCCAGGGAGGGTCGGCGAGGGTGCTAGGGACGGAAGTCGATATGGGTGAGATCGAAGAGGAGTCGGTCGGTGGAGACGTCGTCAACGAGAAGACAACTCCGAGGAAGCGCTCAACCGGCCGGAGACTCCCGGACGCACGTAGAGTCACCATTGGGTGGACATGACCAGGATCCTTGTGGAGAAGAGGAGGGTTGTACACCGGGCGCTCGGGTACAACAACCTTCTCTCGTCGTGGGTAGACGAGAGTGGGTCTCGAGGCTGCGCGTGGCGCGACGACTTGTGTAGAGGGCTCCAGTGCCACGCGTGGCGCAGCTGGAGCTAGGGCCCCATCCCGTGCTTGTCGCTGGTAGACAAGTGCAGGGTCGGCGAAGCGAGAAGTCATCGTTGGTGCTCCGCCTGGTGCAACTGGTGACGTCGGGGACGTCAGGCTCACTGCAGGTGACGTCGGGGAAGCCGAGGACGCGCTGTCACACCCGGTTTCTCCGAAGAACAACCGAGTGAATATCACATGTATGCCAGGATCATTTTCTCATACATGTGATGACAAATAGTGAAGCATCATTTATTACAAGCCAGGTGTCGAATATAAATAAGTCTTACATAGCATATGTTTCGATGAACGATAATGAGTTCATGACAAGTAAATAAACTAGTAGCGGAATATTATTCTTGTGGGCTCTGTCACAGGCGTTGCCCGGGGGACTCCATGAACCTAGAATCTTTCTTCGGGTCCGAAGTCTTGATCATTAAACACCACATCATTTTCTTGACCTGAGCAGCAATATAAACCAACAAATATGCAAGGTTGAGTACCGATGGTACTCAGCAAGTGTGGGAAAGTTATGTCATGCATGGCTAGAACAAGGAGAGGTTGAACTCATGGTTAAAGCACTACGCAATTAATACCTATCACCTTAACTTATTAAGCACCTACATTACTACACAGGTGAAATGGTCCCAATCTCCCATCCCATCATCATAATCCAGTAACCATAACATCATTTCCAATGTTAAGCTCCCCGCTTAACATCCAAAACTTCCAAAACCATCATCCTCTAATCATGAATAAGTCCAAGCCGCTCTTGACCGTGAGCACGGCTGTCATGACAGTTTTGACTCTGTAGAGTTTGCACCACTGTACCCACATGTAGTGATTTCATCCCCCGTTGCCGGGTGGACTAAAAGAACCTCCATTATGCCAGTGGCCACGAACCACATTCACACTTCCCAGGTGTGTAGCCAGGAGATCACTACGAAGCCTTTACAAAGGGATTCCCGACGAGCATGGGCCCACTGAGGTTTCACCCCTAATAGCATACAAGAGGCTCCAACCCCACTGCAGTGGCCCCCTCTTGAGCCTTGCGGTTCATATGGTAGTCTAGCTCACACCTATTCCCCACACCATCCAACACACCCATACTACGCCGGGGATACACCTAATTAATTGGCCAAGCTGCCCCATCTCAGCATGTGGTTGGCACGGTAAAGCCAGGTTACATGCTCCATGAACCGGTCCTTAGGATCCAGGCAAGTACTAAACACAAACCCAAGTCTCGTGCACCCAACACCAACCAAATCATCCAACTTGCCTTGATCCCTACCTCTACATATCTCATAACATCTCATTCAAGAGTATGGTAAATAAACTGATGATCTCATATCCCAATTATCCCATTCTAAGCATGGCTAAGCATAAGCTAGTAAATAAATGATATGATAAAATAAATCCCAATCCCAAGCTACAAGGAAACAAGATAATGCAATTTCTAGGGAAACTTCCTAGCATGGGTTTCATATTTCAATTGACAATGCAAATAATTCTATCTACACACCCTAGCATAGGATCAAAGTGGTCAAGGACACTTGCCTTCTTCCTGCTGCTCTGGGAATGGGTAGTCCTGATCTTGGAAAGGAAGAACTTGCTCTGGAGCAGGTTCTACTCATACCATCACAAAAGAAAACAACAATCCATAAGACATAGTTCACACTTCCACTTCATACAAACCACACATTCAGATTTATGAAAGCCATTCACATTTCTATGTGTTGTGGTTACTCTATGTGTTTTGATTTTGGGCTTACATGCACTTTTAAACATGTGCATATATTTCTACTTTTGTATTCATATTTATGTTTGCATACTATATATGAATTTCCAATTTAAATAAATTCCTTATATTCAATTGATACGCATTTTAGCTACCAAGTATGCATGGAAGGTATTTTCCTACTCCAAATGTGTTTTCAGACCTTCTACCAAATCCTAAACTAAAATCTTTGGATTTTAGAGATTTCATTTATCATTGTTCTAGTTATGTATACCTATTTTCCTATATTTTAAGATTTACTTTCTATACCTAGTTGTGAACTTTATTATGAAAATAATAAGACACATCATCTAAACAGAATAGGTTCTGACCTAAAATATTAAATAACATATTTTTGAACTTCTCCTCTGATGTGAACTAATTTACATTTATTTTACCAATTTTCAGAATTATTTTCTAACCTAAAAATGTGTCCCTATAACTAATAAATGTGAATAATCAATTACACAGATTCATTTCAACTTAAAATTTATTTTTTAACTCACTCCAAAGTTTTCCAAGTGCTAGGAGAGTTCAAATTTGAATTTTCAATGTGTTTGCCCTATCTTTTGAATTTTAAATACTAATCACATATTCAAATTCCTAGATTTAATATCATATAGGGTTAAAAAGGTAAACTCACACCACTACAGGGTCTATTATATTATTTTAAGAATTTCCAGGGGCCTAACTATGCATAACAGAGGGGTTTTGCTAATTTTTATTAAGTCCAGGGGCTAAAACTGATTTTTAATTGAATTTACACGAATTTCTGAAGTTCCAGGGGCTAGATCAGAAGTTTCCGGGGCTAGCTCGTATTTTCCGAGATCCCCAGGGGGTAGTGCGTAAGAATCCCGACCTTTATAACGCGGGGCTGACGTGGACCGTCCGATTTAAAACTGACGGCTGAGATTATAACGTCGAACCGGTACACGGGGATTTAAATTCTACCGTGCGATTTAAAATAGACGGCGCACAAGCGGCCACGTCGCTCTGATCGAGCGCGGGCGGCGCTGCCCGGCGGTGCGCGGCAGCGGGAGGCGGTGATCTCGCCGGAGAGCTTCGGATCTTCGTCAATTCTTCCTAAAACTGGGATTTTATGGCATAGATCGGTAGAGGGGAGGTCGGGGATCTCACCTCGGGGGTTTTCTTGAGCTCGGAGGTCCTGGAAAGCGATCGGCGACGAGGTCCGAGGTGAATTCATGGCGAGGCTCGTCGGCGCTGTGTTTGAGGCACAAACCACCGAGTTTTCTGCACCTGCGTGATTCCCCGGAGGTGGTGGATCAAGATCAGCGCGTTAGATCAGAAATCCCGAGCGAAGATCGAGCGAAATTGGCCGGAGAAACTCGGGTTCTCACCGGAAGAAAAAGCGGCTGATCGTGGGTGAAAATTAGGAAGATGTCGGTGTTTATATAGCCGGGGAGGGGCGGCGTTCGGTTGTGATCGAGTTTGCGTCGTCCAGAACCAAAATTCGGCTTGGATACGCGAGATTCCGGGGTGGTTTTGATTCAGAGGTGAGAAGAGTCCCGGCCGGCCGAGCGCGGGCGCGAGGAGGAAGAAGGATGGCGGGCCCCGTGTGTCAGTGGGAAAGAGGGGGGGCGTGCGGCTGCGGGCTGGCGCGGGGGTAAGTGGGCCGGCTGGTGGGTTTCGGCCCACTGGCCGGGGAGTTTTTTTTTTCTTTTTCTTTTTCATTTCTGTTTTGAGTTTAATTTGAATTCCAGTTTGAATTTGAATTTTTGCACCACATGCAATATGTCCAAAAATTTTTAAATTCCCCTCTTAACAGGTTTTGGGGTGTTACACGCGCGTGGCTCAGCTGGTGACATAGGGGTCACTCAAGGCGCAGCAGGCGACGCCGGAGATGTCGATGCCACATGTGGCGCAGATGGTGACGTCGGGACCACCCGAGGTACATTAGGTGACGCTGGAGGCGTCGATGCCGCACGTGGTGAAGCAGGTGACGTCGGGGGCATATGAGGCGTAGCGCGTGTCGAACCTGTAGAAGAAAGAGGCCAAGGCAGCTGAGGAGCAGCCTCGGGGTTAGTGGGAAAAGGGAATCCAGCTCTGTGGTGGAAACAGAAAAGGTGGCGAAGAAGGGAAAGGAGGACTTGTCGAAGACGACGTGCCGAGAGATCAAAAGGCGGTGAGTAGTGAGGTCTAAGCACTGGTACTCCTTACGATCAAGGGAATACCCGAGAAAAACACACCATGTCGAGCAGGGCGCAAGCTTATGTGGGGCAGTGGCGGAAAGGTTAGGGTAGCAAGTGCACCCGAAAACTCAAAGATGATCGTAAAGAGGATTGGTGCCATATAAAGCAAAGTAGAGGGTGGAGGCACGAATCGCCTTGGTAGGAAGGCAATTAATCAGAAGTGTGGCAGTATGGAGAGCCTCCACCTAGTACCGGGCTAGAAAAGATGCCTGGAACATCAGAGACCGCATGACATCATTGGTGGTGTGAATTATGCGCCTTTCCTTGTCGTTTTGAGGAGAGGTATACGGACAAAACATGCGTAGCTTTACCCTATGTGCGGAGAGAAAGTTACAAAACACAGAGTTATCGAACTCGCGTCTGTTATCACACTGGACAACTCAGATGGTGCACCCAAACTGAGTGGAAATACAAACGAAGAAGTGAGAAAGAGTAACGAAGACTTCAATCGTAATGGAAAAGTCCAGGAAAAGTGAAAAAAATCATCAACGATCACCAAGTAATAATTAAAGCCCGATACACTGGTAATGGGTGATGTCCACAAATCACAATGTATAAGATCAAAAGCATGATCAACATGAGTCACAGAAGTGGGAAAAGGGAGCCGAACATGGCGATCAAGCTGACAAGCATGACATAAGGAGTCATGTGTGCCCCTAGAACACGAGATAACAGAACTACTGGCAACTTCAACATAGCATCTTCACCAGGGTGGCCAAGCCGGCAATGTCAAATGGTGGATCAAGTAGAAGGTGGTGATGTAGCAGAAGTAGGAAGTCAAAGTGTGTACAGGAGCCCCGAGCTATCACATCGAAAAAGAGGTCGCCGGGTAGAAAGATCCTTCACAGACGAACCAAATGGATCAAACTCAATGGAAACATTGTTGTAAGTGGTAAAACGACGAACAGAAAGCAAGTTTTGAATGATATACGGAGCGACAAGTATGTTTTTAAGCTGGAAAGAACCCGGGAGACCGGAATCACCTACTGAGGTGACCGAAAGAACATACCCATTCCCAACAACGATAGATGAAGGAGAAGAGGGATTGGGAGGGTGGGTGGAAGAGAGTATACCAACATTTGGAGTGGTATGGTATGACGCTCCGGAGTCAACTATCCAGTCGGCACCTAGTGGAGTAAGGTGCATGGTGCTGAAGGAAGAGGCCAGCGACCATCGATCCCACGTCGAGGGTGGCTCCTGGAGAGGTGCCGACGGCTCCGAGTGCCCAATAGGATAGTCGGTGCCTCCGTAGGTCGAGGTTGACTATCCGCCAAAAGGGTAGCCAGGCCCATCGTAGACCTGAGTCGGTGGCCCACCAGCACTGTAGGCTGGTCCGCTATAGCCCGGGGTGGCTACGAACATCGGCTGGGGGCGTGGTGGTCGTGGTGGCTGAGAACCCGGAGACGACCTAGGCCACACGTAGATCTGGCCAGTCCACGGGTTGTAGGGTGTGGGCTAGGGTGCACCTCCCTGGCCGTTACCAGCACTACCACCATTAGCCGGAGTAGTTGGTGTAGGAGTGCCGCCTGCACTGCTACCTCCACCACGGTCGCTTTGTTTTCCTCGACGACGACGATTTCCACCTCCAGTACTAGCAGGAGTGCCTGGGGTGGAAGGTGGTCGTGATGGTGGTTCACCAGCAGCTGGTGAGGGTGGACGAGGGGACTGCCTAGAGCCATAAAAGGCTATGGCAGACCCAGAGCCAGTAGAGCCTCCTGCGGTGATCTCCTCAAGCTCAAGGTCAGACCATACCTTCTCGAAGGTAGGGGGAGGCTCGAGACGGAGTAGCCACGTCCGTAGGTGACAATAGCGCTCATTCAGGCCCTGAAGGACCCGAAGAACCAGAGCGCTATCGGTGACCGGCTTGCCAAGGTCACGTAGAGCATCCGCCATGCCCTTCATCTCAAGGCAGTAGGTGGAGACAGAGTGGTCACCCTGGACGGTGTTCTGGAACTGAGCACTGATGTGGAGTGCTAGAGTCGCGCGGTTCCCTTGAAAACGATGCTCAAGGACCAGCCAAGCCCGTCGAGTGGTGCCACTACCGTGCTGCCTGACGATGTCCTGTAGCTCCTCCGACAGGGAGCCAAGGATCTAGGATAGGACCAGACTGTCCATGTTAATCCAGGAGACATCCACTGAAGAACCATCCTGGAGGACGTGGTCGTCGAGGCAGAAACGCCTCAGCATGAGGAGCACCAGGTCACACCACCGGTCATATGAGCTAGACTCGGAGCTGAGGACAACCGGCACGCGCGTCCGGATGTTCTGAATCCCGGCGGCCTGCACATGAAGAGAAGCCACAAGTGAAGCCGAGTACGTACCAGCGTCCGAGGGAGGCTCGTGGGCAGCACTCATCGGTCAGTGAGCACTCTCCTCGAGCTGGTGATATAGAGTGGCCACGGAGGCACGCTCCTGCTTCAGGGCGAGAGCGAGTGTCCGCTCGCGCTCGTGAGAGGCAGCCAGAGCTGCGGTGATGTCGGAGATGTTCGTCGTGTCGATGCCGTAGGAAGAAGTGGATGCGCTCTCAGCAGCGGCGCCAACGACTGGAAATGGGATCAGCGTTACAGCGGTCGTGGTGCTCCCGTCGATGTCGAGGCCGATGGGGGTAGAGTCACGTGGCCCATAGGTACCTGCCATGAAAGCGATAGCAGCAGCGGGTGTGGCGGATTCGCCAGTGGTACCTACAAGAGGTCCATCGGCGGCCGGACCGGTCTTCGGAGACATAGGAGGGGCGATAGGGCCTCCGAGAGCAGAGGCAATGGCCTGCCGAGGGAGGGGCGTGCCAACTCCCCCTAGAACAGAGATGGCGGCCAGCAAAGGGAGGGTGGCAGCCGTTCCAGCAGCAGCAGCTGCACCCCCCCCCCCCCCCCCGGGAAGCTCCTCCCAGGGCAGGGGCGGAGGCACCCCCCCTCGTACGCGCTGGCCGGCGTGCCATAGCCGGCGGCGGCTGGCCCCCTGAGCGCATTGGCCAGGTGCGGCGCTGGCCACCCGAGGCTCGCCGGTAACACACCTCCCAGGGCGGTGACCGCAGCCCCCCCATGTGCGCTGGACAGGTGCACAGCCGGCTGGCAGCGGCCCTGAGGCGGCAGCCGATCCGCTCCGAATCCATGCGGCAGCGGCGGCGGGACAAGGGTGGCGGCGGCAGGGTGGGTCGCGGCGACCCAGGGTAGCAGCGCAGTGGTGCAGGCGGCGGCCCATGGTGGCGGCGCGCTGGTGTAGCTGGCGGCGGCTGATGGCTGTGTCATTAGGGTTAGGGTTAAGCCGTAATCCTAAACTAACCTAGCTAATCTGATACCATAATAGAGAAAGCAGAATTGGATGATTAATATGGGGGTCAAAGGGTACATTATAGAGGGATTAGGTGAGGGGAAAGGACTAAACTGCCCCTAACCCTAATCCCCTACAAAGGACTAAAATGCCCCTGATTAGCCCACTATATTACACAGTCTAACAAGGATAAAAGCTGGTTATGGCATGCAAGGTATGGACATCTGAACTTTAGAGCGTTGAGGGACCTTGGAAGGTTGAAGATGGCCAATGGAATTCCAATCATAAATCACTGTGATCAAGTGTGTGATGGTTGTACTTTTGGGAAGTTTCACAGGAGACCTTTTCCACACTCAACTGCATATAGAGCAGAGTAACTCATGGATCTGTTCCATGGAGACTTGTGTGGTCACATAGAACCTCCTACCCCAGAAGGCAAAAGGTATTTTTTGCTAGTATTTGATGATCTCAGCAGGCTCATGTGGATAGAACTGCTAGCTACAAAAGGAGAGGCTTCTGAATGTTTCAGACATATCAAGGCACAAGCAGAAACAGAAAGTGGCCATAGGTTGAAGGGTTTCAGAACAGACCGAGGAGGGGAATTGAACTCAAAAGAGTTCTCTGGATATCTTGGAGAAATGGGTATCAAGCACTACACAACAGCCCCTTACACCCCTCAGCAAAATGGTGTTGTTGAAAGAAGGAATCAAACTGTGGTAGAAATGGCCAGGTGCATGCTAAAAGGTATGATGGTTCCTGCTAAGTTTTGGGGAGAAGCTGTAAAATGTGCTGTGTATGTTCTGCACAGATCTCCAACCAGAAGCTTGAATGGACAAACTCCATATGAGGTATGGTGTGGTCGTAAACCTTCAGTAAAGCACTTTAGAATTTTCGGTTGCATTGCATATGCCAAAGTTGTTGGACCAGGGGTGACAAAACTGTTTGACAGAGCCACAAAGTGTGTGTTTCTGGGTTATGAAGTAAACTCCAAAGCTTATAAACTGTATGATCCTGTTCAGAAGAGGGTCATTGTCTCGAGGGATGTGAAATTCGATGAAAGGACACCCTGGGATTGGGATAAAGCTCAACCAGGGCTGGAAGGAGAAAATTCAGTTTTCACAGTATATTGGAAAACAACAGTGGAAGCATCTGCAGCAGCAATTGAACCAGAGTCTGTTCAACCTAGTTCACCCACAACTCCTGCAGTCCAAGCTGAATCACAATCCCAGAATATTCATTGGGTCACTCCTCCAACTGGACAAGAAGTGGATTCTCATGGAGCGCCACAAAGGTTCAGAACTATTGCTGATGTATTGGGCTATTAGAGGGATAATAGTAGGCTGTATTAGATGATTAAGATAATGAGGGTACAAGATCCATTATATAAAGGGATTAGGTGAGGGGAAAAGACTAAACTACCCCTAACCCTAATCCCTCACTAATGACTAAATTACCCTTGTATTAGCCACACATTACAAAGTCTAACACCCCCCCCCCCCCCCGCAGTCACAACATCTAGCCACTGCAGATGTTGAGACTGGACCGAAACTCAGAGAACAGCGATGATGGGAGGCCCTTTGTGAAGATGTCGGCAAACTGCGTCGTCGTCGGGACATGGTGTACCCGAACCTCACCACGTGCAACCCGCTCACAAACAAAATGGAGGTTGATCTCCACAAGCTTGGTGCGCTGATGCTGGACCGGGTTGGTGGAGAGGTACACGGTGCTGACGTTGTCGCAGGAGATCAGGGTACTCCTGGAGACGGGAGTGTGGAGCTCCTGAAGAAGCTGCTGAAGCCAGGAAGCCTCAGCCACGCCGTTAGCCACGGCGCGATACTCTGCCTCAACACTCGAACGTGACGCCACGGGCTGTCGCTTCAAGGACCAGGAGACGAGGTTACCGCTCAGGAAGACGGCGTACCCAGAGGTAGACCGGCGAGTGTCCGGGCAGCCTGCCCAGTCAGCGTCGGTGTACACGACCAGATCGGAGGCCACGTCACGTCGAAGGAGGAGGCCGTAGTCGAAGGTGCCTCGTAGGTACCGAAGAATCCGCTTCACAGCAGTGAGGTGCGGCTCCCTCGGGTCATGCATGTGGAGGCACACCCGCTGAATTGCATAGGAGATATCTGGCCTGGTGAAGGTGAGGTACTGAAGAGCACCTGCAAGACTCTTGTAAGAAGTGGGGTCAGTGATGGTTGTCGCATCGGTAGCGGAGAGCTTCGCCTGAGTATCAACTGGAGTAAAGCACGGCTTGCACTCAGCCATGCGCGCTCGCTGGAGGATATCCAGGCAGTACTGTCGCTGGTGAAGGAACAAGCCGTCTGGTCGGTCCTCAACCGCAATACCCAGGAAGTGGTGGAGGCAGCCCAGGTCCTTCATAGCGAACTCCTGCTGTAAAGCAGAAATAGTGCGCCGAAGAAGAGCCGGACTGGACGCTGTGAGTACAATGTCATCAACGTACAGTAGAAGGTAAGCAGTGTCATTGCCACATCGATAGACAAACAGCGAAGTGTCTGACTTAGCTTCGACGAACCCTTGTGAGACCAAGAAGGAGGCGAACCGGCTATACCAGGCTCCCGATGCCTCCTTCAGACAGTACAGAGATTTGTTCAGCTTACAGACCATGTCTGGGTGAGCTGAATCAAAAAATCCTGTCGACTGACTACAGTACAACGTCTCGATCAGTGTACCGTGGAGGAAGGCATTCTTGACGTCCAACTAGTGGATGGGCCAAGAACGTGAGAGAGCCAGCAACAGAACGGTACGAACCATCGCCGGCTTCACCACTGGGCTGAAAGTCTCATCGTAGTCGACTCCAGGGCGCTAAGGGAAGCCCCGAAGTACCCACCGAGCCTTGTACCTCTCCAAGGTACCGTCTGCCTTCTTCTTATGTGTGAACACCCACTTGCCCGTGACAACATTGCCACGAACGGGGCGGGGAACCAGGTCCCAGGTCCGGTTGGCAAGCAGGGCCTCGTACTCTTCCTCCATAGCGTGGCGCCAGTGAGGGTTGACGAGGGCGCTACGCACAGAAGTAGGTATGGGTGAGATCGAAGAAGAGCTGCTCGGTGGAGATGTCGTCAACGAAAAAGCAGCTCCGGCGAAGCGCTCAACCGGTCGGAGACTCCCGGACACACGTCGAGTCACCATCGGGTGGACGTGACCAAGATCCCTGTGGAGAAGAGGAGGGTTGTACACCGGTCGCTCGGGTACAACAACCTTCTCTCGTTGTGGGTAGACTAGAGTGGGTCTCGAGGCCGTGCGTGGCGCAGCTGGAGCAGGGGCCCCCTTCCGCGCTCGTCGCTGGTAGACAAGTGCGGGTTCGGCAAAGCGAGAAGTCATCGTCGGTGCTGCGCTTGGTGTGTCTGGTGATGTCGGGGAAGCTGAGGCCGCGCATGGCGCAGCTGGTGACGTAGGGGTCACCCGAGGCACAGCAGGCGATGCCGGAGACGCCAATGCCGCGTGTGGTGCAGCTAGTGATGTCAGGGCCACCTGAGGTACAGCAGGTGACGTCGGGGAAGCCGAGGCCGCGCGTGGCGCAGCTGGTTACGTAGGGGTCACCCGAGGTGCAGCCGGAGGCGTCGGTGCTGCACGTGGTGCAGCAGGTGACGCCGGGGTCACCTGAGGCGTAGCGTGTGTCGAACCTGCATAAGAAAGAGGCCAAGGCAGCTGGGGAGCAGCCTATGGGTCAGTGGGAAAAAGAGAATCCAGCTCTGTGGTGGGACCAGAAGAGGTGGTGGAGAAAGGAAAGGAGGACTCGTCGAAGACGATGTGCCGAGAGATCAAAAGGCGGTGAGTAGTGAGATCTAAGCACCAGTACCCCTTATGATCAAGGGAATACCGGAGAAAAACACACCGTGTCGAGCGGGGCACAAGCTTATGCAGGGCAGTGGCGGAAAGGTTAGGGTAGCAAGCGCACCAAAAAACTCGAAGGTGATCATAAAGAGGATCGGTGCCATATAGAGTAAAGTAGGGTGTGGAGGCACAAATCGCCTTGGTAGGAAGACGATTAATCAGAAGTGTGGCAGTATGGAGAGCCTCCACCCAGTATCGGGCTAGAACAGATGCCTGGAACATCAGGGAGTGCATGATATCATTCGTGGTGTGAATCATGCGCTCTGCCTTGCCGTTTTGAGGAGAGGTATATGGACAAGACATGCGTAGCTATACCCCATGTGCGGAGAGAAAATTACAAAACGCAGAGTTATCAAACTCGCGTCCGTTATCACACTGTACAACTTGGATGGTGCGCCCAAACTGAGTGGAAATCCAAATGAAGAAGTGAGAAAGAGTAACAAAAGTCTCAAACTTCAATCGTAATGAAAAAGTCCACGAAAAGTGAGAAAAATCATCAATGATCACCAAGTAATAATTAAAGCCCGATACACTGGTGATGGGTGATGTCCACAAATCACAATGTATAAGATCAAAAACGTGCTCAACATAAGTCACTGAAGTAGGAAAAGGAAGCCAGACATGGTGACCAAGTTGACAAGCATGACATAAGGAGTCATGTGTGCCCCTAGAACACGAGATAACAGAACTACTGGACAACTTCGACATAGCATTTGCACCAATGTGGCCAAGCCGGCGATGCCAAATGGTGGATGAAGCTTCCGTAGTTAAAGCAAAAGGCGGTGATGCAGCGGAAGTAGAAAGTCGAAGTGTGTACAGGGGCCCCGAGCTATCACATAAAAAAGAGGTCACCGGGTAGAAAGATCCTTTACAGACAAACCAAAAGGATCAAACTCAATGGAAACATTGTTGTCTGTGGTAAAACGACGGACAGAAAGCAAGTTTTGAATGATATCCGGAGCGACAAGAATGTTTTTAAGCTGGAAAGAATCCAAGAGACCGGAATCACCTACTGAGGTGATCGGGAGAACAGACCCATTCCCAACAACGATAGAAGAAGGAAAAGAGGGATTGGGAGGGTGGGTGGAAGAGAGTATACCAGCATTTGGAGTGGTATGGTATGACGCTCCGGAGTCAACTATTCAGTCGGCACCTGGTGGAGTAAGGTGCATGGTGCTGAAGGAAGAGGCCAGCGATATAGGGGGGGGGGCGACAACACCTCCCTGAACAGAATCGACGGCCGGCCGAGGGAGATACGCGGCAGCCGATCCAGCAGCAGCCGATCCAACAGCAGCCGAGTGAAGAAAGATCCATCTGGTAATGTTGTGAGGTATAAGGCCAGACTGGTTGTAAATGGGTATGCTCAAATTCAGGGGGTGGACTTTGATAAGGTCTATGCGCCAGTAGCCAGGATGGAGACAGTGAGGGCACTACTGGCAGTTTCAGCAAATCAAGGTCGGGAAATTCATCATATGGATGTTAAATCTGCATTTCTTCTCAATGGGGAATTACAAGAGGTAATTTATGTCTGTCAATCGCCTGGATTTGTTAATGATGAGCATCCTAGAAGAGTGTCCAGGCTTAAGAATGCTGTGTATGGCCTTAAGCAAGCACGAAGGGCCTGGAACATTAGGCTTGACAGGAGTCTGAACCTGCTTTGTATAGGCAAGGTATGGGTGGTGAACTACTTCTTGTTGGTGTATATGTGGACGATTTGATCATTGGTGGACCATGTGCTGAAACAATTGCAAGATTTAAGGCCAAGATGATGAAAAGCTTCTCAATGAGTGACCTTGGGAAGCTAAGTTACTATCTGGGTATTGAGGTGCAGCAACTCAAAGGAGAAATTTTTATCTGTCTAAAGGCCTACACTCTAAAAATTCTGGAGCTCTCAGGATTGCATAACTGTAATCCTTGTGACACACATTTTAGCAAGGCAGATGGAAGTAAAGCTGTGGATGCCAGAAAATATTGATCCATCATCGGATGTCTCAGGTACTTGATAAATACTAGACCCGATATTGCTTTCTCTGTTGGACTGGTCAGTAGATATATGGATGCACCGACTGAAATATATTGGGATGCTGCTAAGCATATATTGAGGTATCTTGCAGGCACTAGCAACCATGGATGCAGATACACAGAGGGAAAATCACTGGAAATCACCGGCTTTACTGACAGCGATCTTGCAGGTGATACTGATGATAGGAAAAGCACTACTGGAGTGGTCTTTTTCTTTGGTGGGAATCCTGTGACATGGAATTCTCATAAACAACGTGTAGTGGCTCTATCATCTTGTGAAGCCGAGTATATAGCTGCATCATCAGGAGTTTGTCAAGGTATATGGCTCAGTCGGCTACTCGCAGAGATAATGAATGGGAAACCCAAGAAATTTAAAGTCTGGGTAGATAAAAGTGTAGGATCGAAGAGCACGTGAAAATCTACCAGAGGGGGGGTGAATGGTAGATTAAAACTTTTCGCAGCGGAAACAACAAAAACCCCTCAGCAAAAAATCAATCGGTTAAAGAAACCGTGTGTGCAAGTGTTTTCAAACGTGTTCAACCGTGACAAATCAAGTAGAGAGGTAGAGAATCAAGTCACGGATCTAATGCAATAAGAATCACTTGAAAACACGAAGTAAAACTTGAGATACGATCAAAACATTAAACGAAGATCAATCTGTTCTACCCGATATAAAACAGATCTGCAATGCTGCAAAGAAACTCGTGTATCTCAAAAACTACAGATCCGAAGCTCGTGAAAATTTCACAGATGATAGATAATTGAGTTGTGAAGACAACCCAAAAAGAATCATGTCAATCGGATCTGTAAAACTCGAGTTATGAACGAAACACCGAAGCAACGTCGGTCTGTCCAGAAACTCGGCGAGAAAGACTTGACGAAAAACAAGTCGGACGAACAAGGCACAAAAGCTCCTCGAAACTATGAACTTTATTCAATAGAAACACAAGAGGAACAGCCCAAAGTTCTCTACCCATGAGAGCTCTGGCCTCCCTTGCTTTTATAGACAACCCTCAGGCTAAACAATCCAACCTAGAACTCCTACTCCTAATTGGACTCGTATCCTAACTTACCATAACTGCTCAGGACTCTCTTATTCGTAGATAGAAGCAATCGTGAGACTTCCAAACACCTTAGGAACGTCCTAAACATTACTAAAACAACTCAACTTCGTGCCTAGCACGAAATCCTATCATAACCAACTCAAATCTTCCATATTTGAGCCATATCCGACTCAGCCTCAGCCTGAGTACGCAATCCAGCCGGTTGGACCTTTCCGACCAATTCTTTACGTCCACTTCTCTTCATCACGCCTTGGAACAATGTTGCCACGTCCATGCACTCCTTGCACACGTGCAAACACCTTCCAACGACGTACACGCAACCTTCATATGCACTGCCCTTGATCCAAACATGCTGCGCGACCTCCCGATCAACTCAACCATAGCTCCTCCCGAACTTGGTTGTTGGAACCTCATCTCCCCCCTGAGACTAGTCCAAGGATCCCGTCACCAGCCATGTCTTGAACTCAAGCAACACCTGCACATGAATAAACAACCAATTCTTCCGAGCACAAGTCCTCGACTTAACTCACGTTAGTTCGAAAACCACAACACCTTACATGAGCACGTCACATAAGCATGTTGCAAACCATATCAAATGATAACAGCGATAACCACCAAAACACACCAAAAACTTAGCAAATTAATACTAAGCAAACCTTCCCATAAAGAAAGTTTGAAATATTTCGAGTTAAAAGCAAAAACAAGACGCTGCAGTTCTACGAGTTGAACTTCACGGGAGCTCCCTAAAAACAAGCTCCGGACCTCAGAAGCTCTCCGGACCTTGCAGGAGCTCTCCGGACCTTGCATCGGACCTTGCCAACACTTGGCGGACCTAACAAAGAACTTGTCGGACCTTGCCACAGAAGAATGTTTTGGCAATATTCAAAACTTTGAATGTTAATGCTAACTTTTATCCTAATTACCAATGTATTCAGCACACATAGGTCTCACAATCTCCCCCTTGATGAATGCATTGGCAACACCAATTAAAATCCGAACATTGGCTTATGAAAAGTTTTGAAACCTTTGAAAACTCATTTCTCTCCCTTTATTAATTTCTCCCCATTTTTTAAAATCAGAGAAGGAAGGAAGTGTATAACATATGCAAAGCGTAAAAAAAATCTCTCCTTATACATATTTCTCCCCCTTTGACAATGTATTCAACAAGTTTCAAAAGAGAAATTTTTAAATGTTATGAGCATATTATAACATATACATACAAAACAAAGCTCATCCAAGTCATACTATCATGTTACTTACACTATCACATCAATGAGATACATAAAGTAGTGTAAGTCATGCTAGAGATCAAATGTATTTTTCAGTTTAAGCAAGTCATGATCTCCCTTACTCAACTATTTCAAAACCTGAAAACATGACACTTGTTGCTGCATTTTTATTATTCATAATCATTTAAAGCACAAAGTTGATCATATGATATTTGCAAGAGATTATATGCCGCATCAGCCTTATTCTAACCAACCAAGCCAAGCCTATGTCATTTGGCAATCAGAAGCTTAAGGACATGGTTTTAGTCATACACAATTCCTTCCAAGTTCATATCTTAGTGCAATGATAAGCAATCTCAAAAGAAGAAGTGCGATGCATGCATATTCTCTTGATCTTTTCTCAATTTTTTATTTGAAAACTCAACATGTGAGCTGATCACTTGATTAATTTTTTATGATTAAAAGCACTTGTGAGCACGCAACAAGTTCAAAACAGCAAGAAAGTTCGATCATGACCAGATTTAGTGTAAGTAATTATTCCAATTACTAGTCATGGCAAAAACTACAAAATATATAACATGAGTAATGTAGTAAGAACTTTCAGCCTATAAAAGGAATCACAAAGTCATATATGTATGAAATACTATGCTCATATTATTTTAGTTTCAGATTCACACATAGACTTTCAAAGTTTCAAAAACTCCCCCTCAATTTAAGCCATGAGGATGCATAACCCCTATTTCACTATGAATGAAACAAAAACGAGTGAAATCCAAAGGTTTATAAAAATATCAGCCAATTGTTGTTCGATATCGACATGGTGAAGCACAATTTTTCCTTTTTCAACATTATCATGAAGAAAGTGATACCTAATGTCAATGTGCTTAGTTCTAGAATGTTTCACGGGGTTTTTAGCAATACAAATTGCACTAGTGTTATCACAAAACAGTGGAACACTATCTAAATCAACCCCATAGTCCTTAAGTGTTTGAACAATCCAAAGAATTTGTGAGCAAGCGCTAGCCGCAGCTACATATTCAGATTCGGCCGTGGATTGTGCAACTGAACTTTGTTTTCTAGAGGACCAAGCAACAAGTGAATTACCAAGAAAATGACAAGCACCCGAAGTACTTTTCCTATTAATCCTACAACTTCCAAAATCAGCATCCGAAAAAGCTTTCAAAGAAACGGTTGAGGAAGAAGAAAGAAAAATGCCAAATTCTTGAGTTCCATGTAGGTACCTGAGAATCCTTTTGATGGCTTGGCGATGTGAAGCACGTGGAGAAGCTTGAAAACGTGCACAAAGACATACACTGAATTGTATGTCCGGTCTTGACGCCGTGAGATACAAAAGTGATCCAATCATACTTCTGTATTCTTTTTTATCGACCGGGTCACCATCTTCGTCAAGTTCAAGTGTTGTTGCTGTTCCCATTGGTGTCCGAAGAGGCTTACATTTGTCCATGTTGAAGCGCTTAAGAAGGTCCTTTGTATACTTAGTTTGATGCACAAAAGTTCCTTCTTTTGTTTGCTTAATTTGCAGCCCCCAAAAGTATGTGAGTTCTCCCATCATACTCATCTCAAATTCTGAACTCATCATAGCTGAAAACTTGGACACGAGATCATGAGAAGCACAACCAAAGATAATATCATCAACATACACTTGAACGAATAATGAGTCATTGCCATGCTTAAGTACAAAAAGAGTTTTATCAACCTTGCCCATGGTAAACCCCTTTTCAAGTAAGAATGTTTTTAACCTATCATACCATGCTCTAGGGGCTTGTTTTAGACCGTACAAGGCTTTGGACAGTTTGTAAACATGATTAGGAAATTTTGGATTTTCAAAACTCGGTGGCTGCTTAACATAAACCTCCTCCTATATGTAGCCATTAAGAAAAGCACTTTTAACATCCATTTGATATAACTTGAAACCTTTAGATGCAGCAAATGCTAATAAAATTCTTATAGCTTCTAATCTAGCAACAGGAGCAAATGTTTCATCAAAATCTAGACCTTCAATTTGAGTGAAACCTTGAGCAACCAACCTATCTTTATTCCTAACCACAACCCCATCCTCACTTTGCTTATTTTTAAATACCCATTTAGTTCCAATTAATGTGTGACCTTGAGGTGGAGGTACAAGTTTCCAAATATTATTTCTTTCAAAATTTTCTAACTCTTCTTGCATGGCATTAATCCAAGATTCATTAGTGAGTGCGTGTGATATATCCTTGGATTCAAAAGAAGCAACAAAAGCAGAATGAGCATGAGAGTTTGGATCGCAAAACCTGGACCGAGTGACTCGTTCATGCAAGCTTCCAATGATTTGTTGTGGAGGATGACTTTTGAGTACTCGGAGGGGAGTAGACACTTCACAAGCACCTTCTTCTTCATGTTCGGACCTTTGATTAGGAGAGCTTGTTGATTGAGGAAGGTCCGAACCAGCAGTAGTGACTGTTGGTGCTGGTTGTGGTGCAAAATCAGCAGCTTGATCGTTATTTACTTCCGAGTTTTCGGGCAGCAGCACCACTTCTTCATATTCTTCAATAAAAATACTCTCCCCCTGCGGATATGGATCCGGACCTGCAATATCGGAGCTAGTACTTGGGCTAGCTTCATCAAAAGAAACCTCGCAAGTATCCATAATTTTGTTAGTGTCAAGTAAAAGCACACGGTAGCCTCTAGTATGAGATGGATAACCAAGAAACATGCCATCAACAGATCTAGCTTCAAATTTATCAAGATTACCATGTTTCTTAACAAAGTATTTGCAACCAAAAACCCTAAAGTGTGTAACACTAGGCCTATGTCCAAACCGGAGCTCATATGGGGTTTTTCCATGCTTAGCACGCAAGAAAACACGATTTGAGACATAACAAGCGGTTGCAATTGCATCAGCACAAAATTTCCTAGGAGTTTGATATTCATCAAGCATAGTCCTAGCCATCTCAACTAAGGTCCTGTTCTTTCTTTCTACGACACCATTTTGTTGTGGTACATAGGGTGAAGAGTATTGATGATCTATTCCATTTTCAGCACAAAACTGATCAAAGGATTGGTTTTTAAATTCAGTTCCGTTATCACTTCTAATTGCTTTTAATGATCCTGGGTGATCAATAGATAATCTAAGAAATAAAGTTCTAAAATGACTAAAAGCTTCATTCTTAGATGCCATAAAATAAACCCAAGAATATTTGGAATAATCATCAACAATCACAAGCACATACCATTTACCTCCGAAGGATTGAACACATGCCGGACCTACTGTGTCAAGATGTAAAAGTTGTCCCGGTTCAGCTGTCATGGTCATTGTGAGAGGAGCATGTGAACCTGCAACAAAGTTAGCATGTCTACAAGAAGAGCACACAATATCATTGTCCTTTTTAAGCTTCGGCAGCCCACGTATGCGATCGAGAGCACTAACACGAGTGAGATGATCAAAACCTATGTGACCAAGTCTACGATGCCAAAAATATAGATCCTTTGTATCATTAGCAACTAGACACCGATGCTTAGAAGTTGACAAATCAAAATCAGCTTTAAAAACTCTTCCAAACCTAGACATGTTAAACAAAAGCTCACCTTTTGAATCTACAACCTTGCAGCAATTTTTAGCAAAGCTAACCTCTAGATTTTCATCTAGCAATTGTGAAACCGAAAGCAAGTTGTATTTCAAATTTTTAACAAGTGCCACATCTTTCAAAGTGTAGAGATTGTTTACTCTAACCGAACCTTTAGCAATTATGGGAGTAGAAGAGTTATCGGCGAAAGTAACATTTTCTACACGTGACACAAAAGAGAGAGAGGAGAACCATTCTTTGTTACCGGTCATGTGGCGTGAGCAATCTGAATCCACAATCCAAATGTTCTCCTTCCTCAAACGTGAAACCTACACAGCGGCACAATACGTCGATGACTCAATACTGGGGTTAGTTAAAAGACTTTTAGGAATCCAGTACTGAGTCACACGACGTCCAGCAGGAATAACACGCGAAAGCTGAGAAGGTACAACAGGTTTATGAGCCAAACATCGAAAATTTTTGTTCCCAACTACTGACTTAGAAGATGTGTTGTATGTAGCACAAAAAACAGTAGGTCCGGGAGCAAGTTTTTGACTCATTACAGCAGGTTGCAAGCTCCGAACATTCGGTCTAGCAGATTTTGCTTGGTTATTATGTGATCTAGCAAGTATTCTTTGTTTCTTATCGTGTTTAGCTAGTCTATAACAAAAATCCATGACATGACCATCTCTACCACAGTAGGTACAATGAAAAATAACCTTATTATCATGTCTAGATGAGCAAGCAACACGTTTATTAGAACCCGAATGGGACAGTACTCCTGCAGATTTGAAAATCACCTCTTTTTGTCTAGGAGCTGTTTGAATCAAACCGCTTCCTAATGACTTTACAACTTTAGGTGGGTGTGCCTTAGCATGAGCATGAGAATTAAAACCTAAACCAGTTTTATCATTACAAGACTTGGAAGAATTCAGCAGCAGGTTTAGGTTCTTATTTGCATTAGAAAACCGATCTAGTGTCCTATGCATGTCATCAAGTTTATTGGACAGATCAAAGCAGTTTTCACATGAAGTTTTTCCTTTTAGTTTGCAATTTGAACAATATTTAACTTCATGCACACGTAAAGCATTGTTCAAAATAGAAATCTCATTCATAGCATCATTTAGTTTCTTATTCAGATCATCACATGAAGAACAATGCAAATCAATTGTAGAACAACAAGCATCTTTCAAATTTTTATCATTAAGTGCAGCAAGCTCTTTGTTCTTTTCAATTTCAAGTTCAAGTTTATCAAGTGTAGATGCGTGTGCACTTCTTAAAGAGGATAATTGTTCATAAATCAAATCACATGAGGAACAAGAATCATCACTAGGAATCAAAGTTTTTAAACGATTAATTTCAGATTCTAGTGA
The DNA here is from genome assembly GCA_030760725.1 of Neostapfia colusana. Lineage (NCBI taxonomy): Eukaryota > Viridiplantae > Streptophyta > Magnoliopsida > Poales > Poaceae > Neostapfia > Neostapfia colusana. The sequence continues at coordinate 38,932,244 of JASWHV010000016.1, forward strand.
TTCAATTTTAACAGCATTGTTCCTAAGTTTTTTATCCTTTTTCTTTAATATAACAGTGGCACGAGAAATAGCATCACACATTTCTTCGCAAGTGGGACATACCTCTTCATCGTCGCTGTTGTGTTCTGCCTCCTCGGAGCTTGAACTTGACTTGCTCGCCATGCAGCACATATTTGCCATAGCTTCTTCATCTTCATCACTACCGGTGTCCACATCACTTGAGCCGAAATCTTGAAGTGCAGAGATCATACTATGCACTATGTTGCGCATTGATAAATCTTTCTTCTTCTTATTCTTTGCAAACGATTTCTTCGGCCTTGTTTGCTTTTCTTCACGTGAAGTCGGACCTGAAAGGTTAGGGCACTCCGTACGAAAATGTCCTGTCTTACCACATTCAAAACATCGTTGAGGTCCGGAGCTTCCTCTCCTTCTAGTTCTCACATTTTGCATGCTTTTGAGAACCGAGTAGAGATGAGTGCAAGCTCCTCCTCTGCAAACTCTTCAATCTGTTCAAGGGTTAGATAGGGACAGCAAAGACAGTGCACCACTAGATGATGATTGACTAGAACTAGACATGTCACGTTGCAAAACAAATGCAATAGACTTGTTGGGGTTTTTACGTGAGATGATGTCAATTTCATGAGTTTTCAATTTAGAATAAAGCACGTCTAAAGTAAGAGAACTCATGACAGTAGATTCACGAATAGATGTAACTTTCATCTCCCAAATTGACATATCTAATGCTCCTAACAATTGTCTAGCATTTTCAGTATCTGAAAAGTTAACATTGACACTAAGCAAGTTGCTGAGAATTTTATTAAAGCGAGCAAAAAGGTCGTCAATTGACTCACCGGGTTGCATCTCAAAACGCATGTATTCTTTCTTGAACATATCTTGCCTTACCTCCTTGATCGTATTGGATCCTTCATGGTAGTCACAAAGAGCTTTCCAAACATCATATGCAGATCGGAGGTGTGCAACACGGTCGAAGTCGCTTTGAATCAATCCTTGGATGATCAAGTTGCGAGCCTTGTTGTTGTTGTCAACATCTCTCATGTTCGCAGCCGTAACTTGATCGTTGGGTGGTACATCAAAGTTCCGGTAGACCTTTTCCCATATGGCGAAGCCTTGCGCCTGTATGTAGGCCTCCATCCGCGCCTTCCAAACCTCAAAATCGATGCCATTGAACACACAAGGTTTTGCGGAGTACTTCTCCATGATGGTTAGTCAAAACACGTGCAAATCACAAAGATTAGAGCACCTTGGCTCTGATACCAATTGTAGGATTGAAGAGCACGTGAAAAGCTACCAGAGGGGGGGTGAATGGTAGATTAAAACTTTTCGCAGCGGAAACAACAAAAACCCCTCAGCAAAAAATCAATCGGTTAAAGAAACCGTGTGTGCAAGTGTTTTCAAACGTGTTCAACTGTGACAAATCAAGTAGAGAGGTAGAGAATCAAGTCACGGATCTAATGCAACAAGAATCACTTGAAAACACGAAGTAAAACTTGAGATACGATCAAAACATTAAACAAAGATCAATCTGTTCTACCCGATATAAAACAGATCTGCAACGCTGCAAAGAAACTCGTGTATCTCAAAACTACAGATCCGAAGCTCGTGAAAATTTCACAGATGATAGATAATTGAGTTGTGAAGACAACCCAAAAAGAATCACGTCAATTGGATCTGTAAAACTCGAGTTATGAACAAAACACTGAAGCAACGTCGGTCTGTCCAGAAACTCGGCGAGAAAGACTTGATGAAAAACAAGTCGAACGAACAAGTCACAAAAGCTCCTCGAAACTATGAACTTTATTCAATAGAAACACAAGAGGAACAGCCCAAAGTTCTCTACCCACGAGAGCTCTGGCCTCCCTTGCTTTTATAGCCAGCCCTCAGGCTAAACAATCCAATCTAGGACTCCTACTCCTAATTGGACTCGTATCCTAACTTACCATAACTGCTCAGTACTCTCCTATTCTCAGATAGAGGCAATCGTGAGACTTCCAAACACCTTAGGAACGTCCTAAACATTCCTAAAACAACTCAACTTCGTGCCTAGCACGAAATCCTATCATAACCAACTCAAATCTTCCATATTTGAGCCATATCCGACTCAGCCTCAGCCTGAGTACGCAATCCAGCCGGTTGGACCTTTCCGACCAATTCTTTACGTCCACTTCTCTTCATCACGCCTTGGAACAATGTTGCCATGTCCATGCACTCCTTGCACACATGCAAACACCTTCCAACGACGTACACGCAACCTTCATATGCACTGCCCTTGATCCAAACATGCTGTGCAACCTCCGATCAACTCAACCACAGCTCCCCCCGAACTTGGTTGTTGGAACCTCATTTCCTCCCTGAGACTAGTCCAAGGATCCCGTCACCAGCCATGTCTTGAACTCAAGCAACACCTGCACATGAATAAACAACCAATTCTTCCGAGCACAAGTCCTCGACTTGACTCACGTTAGTTTGAAAACCACAACACCTTACATGAGCACGTCACATAAGCATGTTGCAAACCATATCAAATGATAACAGCCATAACCACCAAAACACACCAAAAACTTAGCAAATTAATACTAAGCAAACCTTCCCATAAAGCAAGTTTGAAACAATGCGAGTTAAAAGCAGAAACAAGACGCTGCAGTTCTACGAGTTGAACTTCACGGGAGCTCCCTAAAAACAAGCTCCGGACCTCATAGAAGCTCTCCGAACCTTGCAGGAGCTCTCCGGACCTTGCGTCGGACCTTGCCAACACTTGGCGGACCTAACAAAGAACTTGTCGGACCTTGCCACAGAAGAATGTTTTGGCAATATTCAAAACTTTCAATGTTAATGCTAACTTTTATCCTAATTGCCAATGTATTCAGCACACATAGGTCTCACAAACAGAGCTGCTATAGAATTGAGCAAGAATCCAAAGTTTCATGATAGAGTGAAACATATATACACCAAGTTTCATTTCATTCGTGCCTGTGTGGAAGAGGAGAAGGGTGAATTGGATCATATTGGCACTGAAGGCCAGCTTGCTGACATATTGACAAAACCTCTCCCAAGAATAAAGTTTGTGGAACTTCGGTAGCAGCTGAATGTGGTTTTAGGGCAACAAGATTAAGGGGGTGAAATGTTGAAAAATAATCTTGTTGCTGCGACACGTTAGAGTGCATTGCATGGTGTTGTTAGGAGTCTGAAACAGATTCAGTCTGCATTCTGTTAGATATGCATGCGAGGCCGATTCTAGCGCCGCAAGTAACCGAGTCATGGAGCTGTTCGTGTGTGGTGATCTGGCCGCGTGAAGTCCGCATCGTGAGTTACGCGTGTGCGTCGTGTGAGCATGTACTTGCATATTTATATTTCATATCAATCAATACAGACTAGTGCACTGCATTAGAGAACTGCCTTTCCCACGTCCAGTTTTTCTTCTTTCTTCCTCCGTTCTTCCACGCCACCACTGAACCTTGGCAGGACCCCAGAGATTAGTAAACCGGAGTTGCTTGCGATCAGTGTTTCGATCCATCACATAATTCCCAGGCCACGCCGGTAGCAGCCACCCGCAGCGGCGCCGGGGCGGTGGTTTGGAAGACCCAGGTCGCTAGCGGCCTGAGAATTCGCCGGTGAACTATAGCAGCCGGTCTAGTCTCCCGCCACGGACAGCTCTTCCGTAAGTGAGCAAAAGTCTATGACAAGATCTTCAGGAAAAGGGTCTAGGCGCGTGGAGGAGGGAGCCAACTGTTGGAATTTCAGTTCGTACAGCCAAACTCCGAACTAAAATTCCTAATAAATCTCAATGTCCCATGTATGGCAAGAGTGATGCTAAATATTTAGTAACACATGAAGAGTAAAAGAGGACGGGGACTTGTTTATAAGAGATGTTGTCCTCTAACTCACTAAGTGTGTGAGAAGAAGAGTGGTACACACGCGTTTCCCCCTCGCCTCCTTGCTCGCCTCAGCACGCCTTACATGAACGCATGTTTCATGAATTCGAGTAGCCTAACTTTTATTTTTGCTGTAAGTCTATGGCCAGTCAGGTCTTCACAGACCTAGTTGACAGGTCTCCAGGTCAGGTCACCAAATATCTGGTTGGCAGGTCTCCGAGCAGGTCTCTGGATCAGATTGGAAAATTGAGTTTGAGAAACATGTGTTAACAACAGCAAAGTCGGTTCAGATCGCAACTGAACCATTGCATTTGTAACCAACTAGGACTCCTCTCAATATGCTATAAATAAGAGGCATGCACGCAGGGCTGAATAAGTCATAACAAATTATTTTTGCCTCACTCAATTTTGTGCACCGCCATCGTAGTTTACTATACCCCGAGCGCCGGCGTGCACCAACAAATAAAAGAGCTGGTATCCAAAACCACTCACCCTTGCGATCCTGCAACGGGTGAAGACAAAAAGTTTTTTGAAAAGCGCTCTGCGCGACTGCTCACGTTCTTTATCATGAGTCATCTGCCATTCGAGTTGGTAGTGTTGCTTACCGCCGTCTGCAACGTTGTCTGTTGTGACCGATCTTCATCAACTCTACAACAAAATCAACAGTGATTCCTCCAGCTATGGATCAGTTGTCCAAATTTGGGGGATACGTTGGGTCACCCCTTGAAATTTTGCCCGGAGGTGTAACAAGTTAAATAGCGTTGCAGAAGACATGGATTAAGTGATGAAGGCAACAATGCCACAAGGTGGTTTAGCTAGGTTCAGACCGCCCAGATGCTAATAGCCCTATGTCATGTTTGGTGTTTATATTTAGTGAATTGTGTTACAATGGTGAATGTCCTTCTCTGATAGTCAAGTTCATCAAAGAGCGATCTCCCCCCTACGGCCTAGATTCCACCTTTTATCGTCCAAAGGAGGCCTTTACAAAGGGTGGCCAGATAAGAGGGTAATAACTAGGGTGGTCCATTGTCTTATTGAAATTGGGTCGTCTTCAAGAGCCTGGTAAAAGAGTCATGACCCGTGCCGAGCGGGACAACTTTTCTTGATTGTTAGGCATGCGCAAGGGTTCCCGTTGCCTCTGCATTGAAGGAAGTCCAAGAGGAAGTAGAGATCTATGGCGGGCCTCGTGACTTGACCTTTTGCTTACACTTTCTATAATGGCAACGTGGTTTGCTAGTTTCCCAAATGCGGGTCTAGTGAGAGCGTATTATCCCACAAAGTTGTCTTGTCTCGGCACTACCCGAGGGGTGGCATTGCAATGCCTTTACCCCACCAGTCACGTTGAGCTCGTGACACTTCTCACCTCATGTTAGTGTGCAGTTAAGGCTTGGTATAGTGACCGCCGAGGCTCTGACCGGAACTGGTCGGGTTGAGGGTTACGACACTATGCCTGGTCGGGGAGGCTGACCCCCACCCCAACCTTGACTGTTGAAGTCTTGGTCTCGTCTCGTGGCCTTTAGTCCTTTTGCAATTTAGAATGTGGGCCACGTCTTAATTTTTTGAGGCTTCGCGATTGTAGGACCTATAGGACATCACTGCTTAATGATGGTTAGTGGGAAACTCCATTCCCAATACGCCGATAGGAGCTCCCGGCCTCAGTCGCTGACAACGGGTCCGGAGAGAGTGACTAGGGACACTCTCCTGTTGATGTCGTGAATAGGGGTGAGCATTGAGGATTACCCAAAATTTTGGTTCGGGAAACTTGGGTTTTTTAAAGTTTGGGTTTTCAGAATCACTACTTAAAAATGTATCCAAATTTTTGGTTAGTTAACCCATATTTCTCGAAAGACGTAACAACTAAAAACAGTTGCAAAATACAACAGCCAAAACAGCAATAAAATTATCATTTCAGTAGCAAAACTAAAAATTCATTAACATTATAGTAATAGAATAAAATAGCAACAAAATTACAGCAACAAAAACATGCAAAACTGATGGTCACATTTTCCTTCTCCTTTTTTTAGAAAATCTGACCAGCTGAATTCTAAAAGATGCAATCTTCTCCATATATATCTATAAGCGAAAAGTCCATCCGATTAGGCAGCCAGCCATATCCCAGACCCTAGAGAAAGCGGATCAGTATTTTGGGTTTTACGAATCACTACCCGAAATATTTTGGGGTTTTGTGAATCCCTACCCAAAGAAATAATTTTGGGTTTCGGTTTTCAGGTTTTCTGGGTATGTTGTTCGGGTTCGAGTTTTTTGCCCACCACTTATCGTGACGCCTCATGTGTCGAGGTGGTGGTTGCTTCGAGGGTTCAAATAGATAAGGGGGCATTCACCCATCAAAACATTGTGGAGGCGAAAATCGACCACATCGAAACCCATTTCAATTTTGATGGTTGGGATATCGCACCCCAGGGGCGACGACTATAAAATCACAACATTCAGGGAGAATGGAAAGCGCTCCTTAGCCTTCTTAGCAACCGTCACAGTCTTACATTCAAACCTTCATATTTCATTTCCACCTTCTCTGACCCCTTTAATGACAAACGGCAAGAGGGAGAAGAAAATATGCGGGTCGTCATCCTCCCATGATGAGGAGCCGATGGACCATGTAGATGGGGGAATCTCCATCTTTGGTGAAGGACCACCACTTTATCGCAGCGGACAGGTGCGTGGAACATCAAACAAGGGCCAAGAAGGATGCCCCCAACTCTGTCTGGATTGTCACTGTCATCCTTTCGTATCATCCTCTTTCGGTGGGACGGACAACAACAAGGTGGTAGCGACCCCAAACCCTGGCTCAGAGGATCCAACATCGAAGAAGGTCCGGGTCTCGTCCTTGACCACGGCGCTGTTGGGACCATGGGTTCATCGCACCCGTGATGGTGGGAGACCTTCGGAGGTCGTCCCGTCTGTTGAGAGCTCCTTGTCGGCCGTCACGCCTTCCTCAGTTCCAACTGCGGTGCAGTCCGGGGAGACGCTGGGAGCCGCCAAATAGGAGGCCTTGTTGGTTGATTGGGCCACAAAGAAAGAAGCGCTCCTCGCATGGACTCAGGAGTTGGAGAAGCTTCTAGTGGACGCTGAACGCGATCCCAACAAACTATTGGTGGAAATTACCTACGAGAGGAGTCGAGCCCTTGATGAGAGGCCAACGCTCGTAAAGATGTCCTAAGACATGATCACCTGGATTGCCCCGCTTCCCTGGAGGACCTGGGTCTTGAGAGACTCCCCATAAGTGATTAGGGTATCACCGAACTCTGTCAACCATTATGTCCTCTGGGTTTGCTATATGGTTGAGCGTCTTGATGCGCTGGGTGAAAGGATCACCAAGAGTTTGGAGACGGAGGGCCAAGGTTTGGCCGCAACTGTTGTTGTGACTTGGTGGAGGCGCGACTCGAACTTCCTTTTGAAAAAAGTCTAGGATGGTATCGTCGATGATGAAGTCCATATCCATCAGGAAGCTCCTCAGACAGCTAAAGAACTGTCCACGCAGTTCTCTCGTGAGGTGAGCTTGTAGATCCCTACATTTCCACTCACATAGCTAGAATCTATCCGTGTAGAACCTTATAAGACCTTTTGTAATTAAGTTTAGTTTTAATATTTCATAATGAAAAAAGAAAGGCTACTTTTTAGAAAATGTGAAGTGCTTGCATGGATGATGAAGATTTTTAACTCGCTGACAAGGTCAGACTTGACATTAATCCTTTCTTATATGCTATCCATGACTCAATCGTGGCAATTAACGATCCCCTAGATTGGTCTATTCCCACCCCATCTCGACCCGATAGACTTGGTCGGACCGTGACGTAGGGATCGTTGGACATATGTGCCTAATGCCCATGGGTAAGTGGGGCTTCGAAGACCAACCTTTCGTGATGTCGGCAATCACCACAACTAAGTTGGGGTTGTGTAGGAAAGAAAGGGGGGGGGGTCTTACCTCATCCCCATTGTGTTCAACAACTTCACAACTACGACTATCGTCCTCTTAGGCTAACCTCTGGGTTTCTGACCGGTTAAACTTGGTAGGGCCGTGCCATGTAGAGTCGTTGGCCGCTTACGCCTGACACCCATCAGGTAGTACCCCATAGAGCTTCCCTGAGTTAGGCTAGCACCATGATTGTAATGTTTTTTGGATGCGTAGGGAAAAGTAAGCAATAGCTAGATGATGGGGACAAAGAAACAAATGTTCCTTCTTTGATTTTATGTGAGGATTTTGAATTATGAAAATATAAGATTCTATATGGAGGAGCTCACCACCTGCTCTTGATTAAGCCTGAGGAGACTTGTTCGTCAACGGGTAAAGAGAACTTACATATAGTGCATTCTTTGTCAAAGGAGAATACTTGACCGATGTTGATTTTGCTGGGTAGGCCATCGAAGTGGTCTTTGGTGCGATAGGAGTTGGCTTTAGCACAACAAGAGTTTGCTGTTAGTGCCACCAGGGTCAACTTCCCATTGAAGCGCGACCACTAGGGTAAATGTTCAAAAGATCAAGTTGGAAGAGCCAATCCTATTTCAATCATAAGAAAATTTAAATCTCTAGATATTTCTCGAAACAACTAGCAATACGGAGGAGCCGGATCCCTCACATTGTCGGAGGCGTAGCCCCAAGCCTAACAGGTAGCGCGGTTGCTGGAGTCGTTATTGTGACACGCTCAATTTCATATTCATGCATGCATACATAATTCATATAGAGAAACATTTTTAAAGAAGTAGAAACAGAAAAAGAATCAGAAGTATAGCTGAAAAGAGCCAGTTCCAGTTCGCCGAGGAGCGCTGTAGACACCTTCCCGCGGCCTGCTGGCCAGTGGCGCGCTCGGAGCTCATCCCTGCGGAGTGGGGAGAGGTCCGGCACCGCCAGACACGTGGCTGGCTCGGAGCTAGCCTATGTGGTAGGGGCGAGGTCCGACCCGCTGGACGTGTGTCGCCTCCGGGGCTTGTCTCTGCGGAGAAGCGAGGTCCAGCCCCGCAGGACACGTGTCACCACCGGAGCTTATCGCTGCGGAGAAACAAGGCCCAACCCCGCGGGACATGTATCACCCTCGGAGCTCACCCCCAGGAGGTCCGACACTGCTGGACACGTGTCGTCTTCGGAGCTTACCTCCGAGAGGGAGGGAGGTCCGACACTGTTGGACACGTGTCGACCTTGGGGCTCATCTCTGAGGAAAAAGGAAGTTCGACGCTACTGGACACGTGGCACTCTCAGCGCTCGCCTCTGAGGAAAGGGGAGGTCCGGAACTGACACGTTGCACTTTCGGAGCTCGCCTCGGAAGAGAGGGGAGGTCCGGTACTGACACGTGGCATATGCGGAGCTCACCTCTGAGGGAGAGGGAGGTCCCACACGCCAGACGCATGACGCACGCGGAGCTCACCTCTGAGGAAGAGGGAGGTCCTGCCCGCCAGACACTTGACGCGACCCCACGGTCTTGTTGAGCCAGGATCACGCTGAGGGGTGCTGCGTTGCACAGCACCGGATAACACACATCAAAGGTACAAAGCGGAAGCAAAGTTTTATTACATAAACAGGTTTATGAACATTTTTACAACAACATATGTTCAGTCCACACTCACAGGCGTAGACTACGCATAGAGTTCACGTTCAGCCCGTGAACTTGTCCCCGCTAGCACGCACACACACTAACACGGCGGCGTGCACGACTCCCACTCGACGGGGTTCCCCTCCTGGGGTTCCGTCTCCTCCTCGGGAGTCCCTTCCTCATAGAACCCTGCAAAAGCTTCAAACACAAGCAGTGAGCACGAAGGCTCAGCAAGACTGACCCGTCTCTCCTAAACATGAAACTTCTACATGAGGGGTGTTAGGTTACATGAGGTAAAAATCATTTGCAAGGACTCTCCTAATTAGTGGAACCTTACTTTCAAGTTTTAGCAGCAGGTTGTGGAGAACCTTACGCTAAGGCACATGAGAGAGCCGCAATCAAACAAGAAACACATTTTCTCATGTACTTTGCCCAAAGTTGAAAGGAACTTTAATTAGCTCTAAACTATGGCAACACATTAACAAACAAGTCCATCTTTCAATCAGCAACATTTTAACATGTAACTAGCCTGTTCTTTCTATGTCATGGTATAGTGAACAAGTGGTACTCACTGACCGCGAGGGATGGCGATTATAATCGATTTACACCTGCAGGGTTACCCGAATAACCCGTCACCTACGCCCGTACTCGATGTTGCCTACAGCAACCATCACAGGCGCCATACGCAACCACCTTTCACCCTTTAGCCAAATGTTGAACCGGTCCAATCGTCCCGAGCAAGAGGTCTCTGCACGCGCATCTCAGTGCCGCCAGCCGATTTACACCTCGAGCTCTCAACCTACCCTCTGAACGACCATCTATGCCTCAACACCCAGCTACCCGAGTTACATCGGTTTCCCGGTTCCCATATAGCCGGTAGGTCTTCGGTACTGTTCTAGCTTGTTCAACAAGCCCGCACACGGCTCGGTCCTCAATCGACATAAGCGGAGCTATAGCACACAGGCCCCAAAGTCCTGCTGCCCTTACTCTCCGCTCGGTCTCATTTTTCTTGCCATGTGTTTCATTTGCTATCTTTACCCGAGCGATGTGCCTCTGGCCTATTCTCGCGAGTAGTTCCAACTACTCGACTTGTACCGAATCCTACTCTATCTCTAGTATGGCAGTGGCTAACGAGGTTTTCAATTATAATCCCAAACCATGAATTTCTTGGCTATGCATTTGGGTTTTCAATCAAGATGCTAATGCAAGCAGTAATGATACCCAAAGTAAGTTCTCAAAACAATAAAAACTCGTAAAAAGGTTAATGCAAACCGGAGCTTGCCTTGCTGCTCTTGGTCGTAGGCTAGCTGCTCTTCCGGAGTAACGAAGTCTAAGACTTCGGGTTCCTCCTCGACCTTAGCGACTACATGATATCACAAGTACATGTATTAATTTAAATGCATTTGAATTGAATTTAAACTTGTGAAGGTTGTAAGTCTTACTAGACAGACCCAATGACTCTGAAATTTTTACTGTGGCTTGGTTACAACCAAAACAAAGACTTGGTCAAGTTTTAGTTGCAGCAAAGTTCATTTGTGCTCTCCACAAATAATTATGTCCTTGACCTTAATTGGAACTCTTAGGGTGTTTTAGGGATTTTCATGGAGCAAGCCATGACTTTATGAAAACTAGATTTTCAGAGGGTTCTTATGGAGTTGGTCTCACTTAATTTGAAGGTTCCTAGCTAAAGATATGAGCCAAACAATTTCAGAGAAATTCTGAAAATGTTTCTGGATATTTTCTATTTTCTCTGGAACAGTTTCATTAATCACTCAATTAGGTGGATCAATTGAGCTCAAATGGATCTGAAATTTTTATGGTAGTTCAGGGATATTTTGTGAACATCCCAGCAAAATTTCAGAATTTTCCTCCAAAGGATTCTCCAGTTAAAATTCCAAACAGTTTCAACTTTGAGGAATTAATTCTGGAGAAATAAGTATTTTCATGAAGTGAAACTTGATTTGGTGTAAAGTACTCAGATAGCTGAATCCAACAAAATTTGGTTCACTTGATTTGGATGTTCCTAGCCAAAGTTATGAGGATTTGAAGTTTCAATAGAATCTGAAAATCGGGAAAAGTTTAAATCTGCCGGTGGGTCCACGGGACACGTGTTGGGCGCTGGAGCGACGGCACACTGGGGTCCACAGAGGTGACGGTGAATGGCGCCCAACCGGGTGGCGTAGGCCCTGCAGGAACCTCGACATGGATTGTCCACGTCTTGTTCCCCTCCTCGCCTTCTTTCTTGGTGAAGTACTGTGGCATCTGGTTGTACCCGAAATATTGAAGCATCTGCCTCAATGCTTCCGGATAGACGCTGTGGTGAGAACAGTGAGATTCCACCCACCCGTTCTCAAACTGTTTATCCGCTGTCATCTGTAAAAATATATTTGAGAAATGTAAAATATTTATTTGAACAGTAAACCATTGAGTTATAACACAAAACATGTCATTGAACCCATAAAACTTGGAAATATAGTTCAAATTTAAACAAATTTGACTACTGATCTGCTGTCCAACCTGACAGCCCTGACCAGTTTCCATTTCAACCTGATTTAGGCCATGCTAAAGGCAAAACTAATTCTGGAGCTCAACATCAAAGTAAAACCTAACTTCAATATCTTTCCAGAAAGTATTTTCTTGGCCTAAGATCTGTCCTGGTTCAAGTTAACAGAATTTCTGGAGAACATTGGACAGCACCTCCCTGCTTTAGGTACTGGTTTGATCCAAGAATTCCAGTTAATTCTACTCCCAGTCTGACAAAACTTTCTGTTACAAAGTTGTAACCCATCCCATAATCTTTCCAGAACTACCTCATTTTCCATTTTTGGATTTTGATGCAGGAAGTTATGCTCAATTTAAAGAGAGTTACAGAGAGTATTTGCTCTGCCCTGTTTTCTGGACAGTTTCAACTCTACTGCATTTTTAGATTGGTTAAGGGATGAAACACCTCTGGACTTCAACAGAAAAGTTGTAAAGATCTTCCAAAGCTTTCCAGAAACGTATTATATGACCCCAACCTCGAAAGAACTCAACCTCTAACCTCTGATTAACTTCAGACTTAATTCAGCTGAAAACAGGGGACTCTGTCCTTAATAGCCTATGAGTTGAAAACTTGTCAACTTTGAATATCCTGTTTAAGAAAAGGAGTTATATCAAGTTTTAGTGCTCCGGATCAAAACTTTCAAGTTTTACAATGAAGTTGTTCATTTAGTGGGGTGTGACATCGATGCGTCACCAGATCATGTCGGTACTACGTCCTCACAAAGAAAAACCCATACCGGACTTAGCCGGCTTCGTTAGTTCAGTGGCACTAAACGTCTCTCGCACACGGATACTACACGTCTACCATTTCGTGGTTAGACTACCTGCATATAATTCACACAATTGTCAGACTCGGCTGCACACCGAGCCCGGTATCCATACAGTTCACACACCCGGCCGTCATCACTCACCCGGATGTTCTCAAGGCAAACACGCCTTGAGCTACGTGTTCATGTTAATGACCACGTGACGGGGTCCCCCAAATTGCACCACGCACGCCAGGGACAGACGTTGCTCGAATACCCCAAACGACATAAAGAGTCGTAGAGGATACTAAAGCGGGTCGGATTACCTGCCACCCGTGGGGATCCACCCTTCAGCTTGTGCGCACTGGTGGACAGCGCTTACGTGCACCCCCCAAGACATAAACGTCCCGAGATGCATGATTTTCCGACATAATCAAATAGGTTAATATGCCACTTTCTATACACTAATAACATTCTTATATGGGCTACTAACTCGTTCCTCACCGAATTTTTGAAAAAGATGACCTTTGTAGTGCGTTAGGCCTCAAGCGAGCTCTGATACCAACGCTGACACGACCCCACGGTCTTGTCGAGCCAGGATCACGCTGAGGGGTGCTGCGTTGCACAGCACCGGATAACACACATCAAAGGTACAAAGCGGAAGCAAAGTTTTATTACATAAACAGGTTTATGAACATTTTTACAACAAAATATGTTCAGTCCACACTCAAGGGCGTAGACTACGCATCGAGTTCACGTTCAGCCCTGAACGTGTCCCCGCTAGCACGCACACGCACTAACACGGCAGCGTGCACGACTCCCACTCGACGGGGTTCCCCTCCTAGGGTTCCGTCTCCTCCTCGGGAGTCCCTTCCTCATAGAACTGCAAAAGCTTCAAACACAAGCGGTGAGCACGAAGGCTCAGCAAGACTGACCCGTCTCTCCTAAACATGAAACTTCTACATGAGGGGTGTTAGGTTACATGAGGTAAAAATCATTTGCAAGGACTCGCCTAATTAGTGGAACCTTACTTTCAAGTTTTAGCAGCAGGTTGTGGAGAACCTTACGCTAAGGCACATGAGAGAGCCGCAATCAAACAAGAAACACATTTCTCTCATGTAATTTGCCCAAAGTTGAATGGAACTTTAATTAGCTCTAAACTATGGCAACACATTAACAAACAAGTCCATCTTTCAATCAGCAACATTTTAACATGTAACTAGCCTGTTCTTTCTACATCACGGTACAGTGAACAAGTGGTACTCACTGACCGCAAGGGACAGCGATTATAATCGATTTACACCTGCAGGGTTACCCGAATAACCCGTCATGTACGCCCGTACTCGATGTTGCCTACAGAAACCATCACGGACGCCGTACGCAACCACCTTTCACCCGTTAGCCAAATGTTGAACCGGTCCAATCGTCCCGAGCAAGAGGTCTCTGCACGCGCATCTCAGTGCCGCCAGCCGATTTACACCTCCAGCTCTCAACCTACCCTCTGAACGACCAGCTATGCCTCAACACCCAGCTACCCGAGTTACATCGTTTCCCGGTTCCCATATAGCCGGTAGGTCTTCGGTACTGTTCTAGCTTGTTCAATGGGCCCGCACACGGCTCGGTCCTCAATCGACACAAGCGGAGCTATAGCACACAGGCCCCAAAGTCCTGCTGCCCTTACTCTCCGCTCGGTCTCATTTTTCTTGTCATGTGTTTCATTTGCTATCTTTACCCGAGCGATGTGCCTCTAGCCTATTCTCGCGAGTAGTTCCAACTACTCGACTTGTACTGAATCCTACTCTATCTCTAGCATGGCAGTGTCTAACGAGGTTTTCAATCCTAATCCCAAACCATGGATTTCTTGGCTATGCATTTGGGTTTTCAATCAAGACGCTAATGCAACCAGTAATGGTACTCAAAGTAAGTTCTCAAAACAATAAAAACTCGTAAAAAGGTTATTGCAAACCGGAGCTTGCCGTGCTGCTCTTGGTCGTAGGCTAGATGCTCTCCGGAGTAACGAAGTCTAAGACATTGGGTTCCTCCTCGACCTTAGCGACTACATGATATCACAAGTACATGCATTAATTTAAATGCATTTGAATTGAATTTAAACTTGTGAAGGTTGTAAGTCTTACTAGACAGACCCAATGACTCTGAAATTTTTACTGTGGCTTGGATACAACCTAAACAGAGACTTGGTCAAGTTTTAGTTGCAGCAAAGCTCATTTGAGCTCTCCACAAACAATTATGTCCTTGATCTTAATTGGAACTCTTAGGGTGTTCTAGGGATTTTCATGGAGCAAGCCATGACTTTCTGAAAACTTGATTTTCAGAGGGTTCTTATGGAGTTGGTCTCACTTAATTTGAAGGTTCCTAGCTAAAGATATGAGCTAAACAATTTCAGAGAAATTCTGAAAATGTTTCTGGACATTTTCTATTTTCTCTGGAACAGTTTCATTTTTCACACCATTAGGTGGATCAATTGACCTAAATTGGATCTGAAATTTTTATGGTGGTTCAGGGATATTTGGTGAACATCCCAGCAAAATTTCAGAATTTCCTTCCAAAGGATTCTCCAGTTAAAATTCCAAACATTTTAAACTTTGAGGAATTAATTCTGGAGAAATAAGGATTTTCATGAAGTGAAACTTGATTTGCTGGAAAGTACTCAGAGAGCTGAATCCAACAAAATTTGGTTCACTTGATTTGGATGTTCCTAGCCAAAGTTATGAGGATTTGAAGTTTGAATGGAATCTGAAAATCGGGAAAAGTTTAAATCTGCCATGGGTCCACGGGGACACGTGTTGGGCGCTGGAGCACGGGCACACCAGGGTCCACGGAGTTTTTATGTGCCAGCACACCAGATCCGAGCCGCAAACCGATCCCGATTTAAAATCCGAGCCGCTGACAGCCGGGACCCACCCTTTCGTCTACCTCTTGACGCCCGCGTTCGGCCGCCGCGACACCTCGCCGGAGAGCTCGCCGGCAGCCTCTGTGGTGCTCCAAACTTCATGATTCTGGACGCCCCTGCCTAAGTCCACTCGGTGAACATGATCTTGGGCTAAGTTCATCATGAAAACAGCCGGCACATGGTCGGCGACGAGCGGCGGCCTCGGGAGAACTTCGGCCGTGTCGGCCGACCTCCCTAGCACCTCAATCGATCGAGCAAACGGTCGGGGAGCATCAGTGGACCTTAGGGAAGGTCGACATGAGCTTGAAGCAGCTCTGGGGAGGTCTAAAGTAGGCCCCCACCGTGCGCCCGATGCTTCCCGCAGGATCCGCCGTTGGCAAGCTTCAAAATACGCCGTGTACAGGGGTTCTCCGGCTAAAGGTTGTGAAGGCAACTTGTGCGCTACCAGGTCTAGTCTGTGTAGGAGCGGATTGAGACTCTCTAACCCTTCCTAGAGTGTGAATTTGCCAGAACCACACCCGAAGGTTGGTCTGTACCGAGAAAGGGGAAAACTGGAAATTCACCGCCGGCGATCAAGCACTCGGGCTGTGGCTCGGGGGTGAGCAGCACCGGTCACCAACGCGTCCGGGGACGCCTTAGCTTGGGCATGATAACCTCCCGGTTGGGCTGTCCACGGGAGCCCAAAGTGCGGCGGCTTTAGGTCTCTGAATGGAACTCTCGGTATAGCCGAGATCAACCGGTTTTTGCCGATTTCTAACGACGGGGAAGAAGAAGGAAGGCTCTTAGTACCTTGTCGTAGCTCTGGAGGGGGTGGAGAGGCGGTGATCACGCTTCTCTGATCAGCTCCGAGCGATCGACAGCGATGGAGTGTTTCTGGTGCGAGGAAGCAGCAAAGTGAGCTGTTCTCCCTCCGATCAGGGCGGCCACAGGGTTAAGCAGGGCGCGAGGCGGTTCAGCGGTTCGGGGCGGCAAGCAGCTGCTGTCCCGATCGTGCCTTCGCCGTGGCGGCTGCTCGGTCCGGCGCAAGAACCCGAGCTGGGTTTTCAGTCGGTTTTTTTTGCTTCAGTGGCTGACATGTGGGTCCCACTCCCCTTTTAACTCCTGAACTTAACTCCATTTCACTGTTGTAAACAGTAAGCCCTAAAATGCCCATAGTGATTTGAATTATTCACCCCTGAGCCATTTGAATTGGTTATAATTCAAATTAGGTTTTGTCAGTACCCTCAATACGGGGTACCCCCGCGCACAGGGGAAAATGCCTAAGGACCTCGCCCTTCTCCGCAGGCGCCATGTGGCCAGCGGGGCCGGACCTCCCTCTCCTCAGAGGGGAGCTCCGGACCCGCCACGTGGCCAACTGAGCCGGACCTCCCCCCTCCGCGGGGAGAGCTCCGGAGGCTCCACGTGTCCCACGGGGCCGCACCTCCCTCTCCTCAGAGGAGAGCTCCGGGCCTGCCACGTGGCTAGCAGAAGCCAGACCTCCCCCCTCCGCGGGGAGAGCTCCGAAGGCTCCACGTGTCCCGCGGGGCCGGACCTCCCTCTCCTCAGAGGAGAGCTGCGGGCCCGCCACGTGGCTAGCAGGCCCGGACCCCCCCATTCTCATGGGGCGGGTCCTGGAGACCTCCGGGGCCCTTAATATAGTAAGGACCCGGGGAAGGTGTCTGTGCAGAGCTTCGAGATTGGTCAAGGCCTCTGAGTACCTTGCGGAGCTAAGGACTCGGCTAGGTAAAACCAGGAAGAAGACTAAGACATGCAGACACCGAAGAAAACAGGAGTCTGTTCATACAAGGCTCCATGAGCTGGGCTACAAACTCAACAAAAATAAAAAAGGAGGTACAGGGCCTTGTGGCCACGGGGGCAGATGCCTAAGAGTACCCGGACTCCCGTTGGAACCTAGAGGACACAAGGGCGGCCACGTCCTCGACCTCGGCCCTGGCAGCTTCCTCCTGCTCGGCAACGGGTCCTAGACGGACTGGCTCCAGAGAGAAGGAAGGGTCTTGGCTCCGGAAGCACGCCAGTACGTGCATAGCGACCTCCTTCACCACGCCCCGTCCTTCCACCTCAAGCTCGTCGGCGATCACCGCTTCGAGCCGGCCCAGCTTGTCGCCGATGGACTCAAGTGCCGAGATTGCTTCGGACATCTCCTGCGCCGGAGCCTCCATCCGCACCGGGCTGAAACCAAGAGGAGCCAAGGCGGACCCCGCCTTGGCAGTAAAGCCCCAGACCGCGTGGGCCTCGGTAGACTGGAGCTTCTCTACCTCTTGGCGAGCCGCCAGCTCGTGATCCAATGCCGCCTGGCGCTCCTGGGAGAACTGCTCCTCCCTCGCGGCAGCAGCCGACTCACGGAGCTCCAGCTCCTCGGTCTGAGCCCTCAGCTCGCCCTCTTTGGCTTTCAGCCGTACGGCGATCTTCTCCTCCTCGGCCGCCGCAGCACGTTCCCGATCGGCGACGGCGCACTCTCGACGAGCTACCTGCAGCCGCAACTCCTCCGCGGCGGCAGAACGCGCGTCGGCTTTGGCTTCAACATGGGCCAGGGCCTCGTGGTAGGAAGCACGAAGCCGCCGGGTCTCTGACTCCAGGCGGCTAGTGGCCTTCTTTTGAGTGTCAAGCAGAGCACTCATGGCCTCAAGTCTTGACTGCCTCGAGTCAAGATCCGCCCTAGCCTCCTAGGCCCGCTGCTGCCAGCTGAGAAGGCGTTCCCTCTCTCCGGCCAGCACCCCCCGCTCCTGCTCGAAGGCGGCCTGGAATTGTTGGGCGCTGGTCTAGACACGCCCCAGGGCATCCCACATGGGCGCCGGGACAGAGGGGACAGGAGTCACGCCCCTGACCCCCCCTGTCGAGTCTAAGACCGGCGGAGGCACCGGTGCCTCAGCAACCGGAGTGGGACGCTGTCCTAAGGGAGCCAGGGGGCCAGCAGGTGCACGTACAGCGGCCCTCCCAGTCTCAGGACCGGATTTCTGAGCTGGTGAAGGAGGGCGGACAGGTGCGGATGCGGCCACCGCGGAGGGTGAACTCGCCAGCACAGAGGAAGCCCCCGTCAACTTGGGGGCCATGGGAGCCACCGCGGTTCCCAGATGCTGAGGCGCAGAGCCTCCGCCAGTTGGAGACGGCCGGGTAAGAGGCCCGCCCCCGGCAGCCGGTCGGTCCCTGCAAGAAAAGAAAGCTCTCAGGCTAAGAGAGAGGACGAGAACGCTGCTCCTACAAGCCAGAAGGAGCAACACTTACTAGGCGACATGAGCGCTCCAACAAGCTTGTAGCCCCGGCCTCTGGGCCATAGTTGAACCGCCAGGACCTGCGGCTGGAACGGTCGTGGGACGTGGAGTCTGGACCCCCGGCACACTCCCCGGCGTCGCCCCACCAGCATCCGTCCTGGAAGCCCCTCCGCTTGAGTAAGGATGACGAGGCGCTTGGGGTTGTTCGGACTGCCGCTGTCCGGGAAGAGACCCGCTGGGGTGGGACACCCGGGGGCTCTTCGGGTCGCCACCCGATGGACCAGCACCCCCGGGAGATGGGTGCAAGGGTGCTCCGGCTCCCTGACTCGGCGCAGGCGGCGCCCTCGGAGGAGACCGTGCGCGTTTCTTCTCTGGATGCCCGGGGGCCGGCTCCTTCCCCTTCCCCTTGTTGGCGGCTTGAGTTCTGTCGGCTCTTGGGACGGGTTGGGCAGCAACAGACGCCTCGCGCCCCGATCCGGAGCGCTCGGTTCCTGGGATTGAGATACCACGGAAGGCATCCCCAACCTGCCGGACGGCGATCCCGATGTCGTCGAGGTTCGCCATCTTCCGCAGGAGCTCTGACCTCCTCTGTGGCTCCAAGAAGAGGGGGGTGGCAGAGGACGGAAGGGCGGGGTCGTCACTGGGAATGAAGTCGCCGCTCACCTTGCCCACCATCTCGTACAGCTCCTCGTCGGAAGGATCAGAGCCGGGGCCCCTCTCCAGCCTGGTACAGTCCTGCTCGCCAGTATAGTACCACGCTGGGCGACTGCGCTGCTGCAAGGGCGCAATACGGCGTGACATGAAGTCCATCAGCACCATCAGGGACGTTAGCCCCTCGTTGGCCAAGAACCGGATCCGCTCCAAGACCGGGGCGTACTCCTGCTCCAACTCTGGGACCTCCTCCCAGAAGCGACGATCGGTGGTTGGGCCAGCGGTCGGGAGTTGTAGGCGATCGTGCTCGTCGGTCTGCACTACCACCCAGCTCTCCCTGCAGTTTTCCCACCTTGACGCGCTGAAAGGCAGAAGGTACCCAGAGACCTTTGGGTCCTTGCAGCGATGCTGGAAGTAGTACGCCCCCATCTGGGTCTTCGAGCCACGTCCAGTCGTCCGTAACACAAAGAAGTAGCGAAAGAGCGTCACAGAAGCGTGCACCCCCACAAACATCTCGCAGAAGTGGACGAAGACAGCGGCCATTGCGAAGGAGTTGGGAGAGAGGTGGTGGAGATGGAGCCCATACGTCTCCAGCAATGTGACAAAGAAGGAAGAAATTGGCGGGGCGAACCCCCGCCAGAGCATAGGCAGTAAAGAAGACCATCTCCCCCTTTTCCAGGAGCAGGGGGAGAGATCCCCGGCGGAGCCGGCGTTTCTGTTCCTCCGTGTGCCAGCCCAGCAGCCTGCGCACTGGCCCAAGCTCGGTGGAACGAACGAGGCGCGTCGGGAGCAAGTTGGAAGCCATGGCGGGGGAGAGCTCAAGGACAGGAAGGCCAAGGCGCAAGAGTTCAAGGAAAGAACGAGCACTAGGAAATGCGAAGGGAAGCCACGATGCGGGTGAGATCCCCTTTTAAAACTTTCCAGGAACGATTCTAGGTGATTCGAAAACCTTCGAATACACCGCATCGGCGACCGCATTGGCTCCGAGACCGAGCGCCGATGACAGGTGGACCCAAGCCGCCCAGCTGAAGCGGTTGGTCAAGGAGTCAGTCTCCCAAGAAGACGAGCCGGCAAGGCGCTTCGGCGGTTCCAGAAGAAAGCGCTGCGACGTACAGAAGTGGCAGCCTTGGGAACCGCCGCAGTAAAGGCAACCATCGAGTGGGCGCACGCTCCCACGATCCCACGACTGTTCGTGCTCCAGCAGCGATCAATGCAGGACTTAGAGAAAGTGCGCGGAACAGAAGATACGGAGGACCCACCTCGGGCTCGCTATCTCCACCGAGATGGGCCCGGGGGCCACTGTCGGTACCCGCGATATGGGGTACCTTCGCGCACAGGGGAAAATGCCTAAGGAACTCGCCCTTCTCCGCAGGGAGAGCTCCGAAGGCGCCATGCGTCCAGTGGGGACCGGACCTCCCTCTCCTCAGAGGAGAGCTCCGGGCTCGCCACGTGGCCTGCATAAGCCGGACCTCCCCCCCAAAGCCGGGGAGAGATCCGAAGGCGCTACGTGTCCAGCAGGGTCGGACCTCCCTCTCCTCAGAGGAGAGCTCCGGGCCCACCATGTGGCCGACAGAAGCCGGACCTCCCCCTCCGCGGGGAGAGGTCCGAAGGCACCACGTGTCCCGCGGGGCCGAACCCCCCCTCTCCTCTGAGGAGGGCTCCGGGCCCGCCCCGTGTCCAGCAGAACAGCGCTGCCTGCCCCCGAGCGGTAAGCAGCGGGCGTAAAGACGCCCCATACCTTGCCCGTACAAGGTATTCAAGGCCCGCGCCTTCCCAAGACGCGGAGACGTGGATCACGCCTCTGTCAGGTGCCGTTGCGCCTAGTCGCGTCATAGACTGGCGCGCGGTGTCAGAACCTGCCAGCCAATAAACACATCGACAAGACATCCCCTGCCGCTCCCGCCGTCATCAACCACTACGACTAGCATGCGGCATGGGCAGGGCGGCAAGACGAAGACTCAGAAGCCTTCGCCAGAGACAACTACCGACATAACTGCGGATACGATAGTCGGCAGGCAATCTCCCCGGGACCACCTGTCGGGTCCCGGGCCCCCCTTGTAAGCCACACGAGCCTTGGACTATAAAAGGCTCGGGTAGGCGACGTTAGCAAGGGTTCACACTCTAGCCATTCGCACCCTGGGTTCGCTCTCCAGCAACTCACACCCTAGGCATACTCACCCTCAAGCTCAGGACTCCGGTTCTGAGCAACAAGCAATACAGCGAGCACCTTAGCTCGCCGTGGACGTAGGGTTTTACGCTCCGGCGGCCCAAACCATGTAAAACTCGCCGTGTCAAGCTCCTCCTTAACTCGTCCCTACGCTTAAGCTCTCCACAAGCGACTAGCCCCTCCAAAAAAGAACCTCCGCGGGCTGCCCAGTGCAGATCCAGGGGAAGTGTCGACCACACACTTCGACAGCCCCCAGCTGGGTCTTCGAACTGCGCCCGGTCGTCCGCAACACGAAGAAGTAGCGGAAGAGCGTCACTGAAGCGTGCACCCCACGAACACCTCACAGAAATGGACGAAGACGGCGGCCATCACGAAGGAGTTGGGGGAAAGGTGGTGGAGCTGGAGACCGTACGTCTCCAGCAGCGTGACGAAGAAGGAAGAAATTGGCGGGACAAACTCCGCCATGGCGTAGGCAGTGAAGAAGACCATCTCCCCCTTCTCCAGGATCAGGGGGAGAGATCCCTGGCGGAGCCGGCACTTCTGCTCCTCCGCATGCCAGCCCAGCAGCCTGCGCACTGACCCGAGCTCGGCCGACCGAGCGAGACGCGACGGAAGCAGGTTGGAAGCCATGGCAGGAGGAAGCTCAAGGACAGGGAAAACAAGGGCGCAAGAACTCAAGGAAGATGCAAGCGCTGGAAAGTGCGAAGGGAAGCCGCGATGCGGGTAAGATCCCCTTTTAAACTTCCCAGACCCGATTCAAAGCGATTCGAAACTCTTCGAATATGCCGCTTGGACAACCGCTTTGGCAACAAGACCAAGCATCGATGACAAGTGGACCCAAGCTATCCAGCTGAAGCGGTGGGACAAGAAGTCAGTCTCCCAAGGAGACAAGCCGGCAAGACGCTTCAGCGGTTCCCGAAAAGGCGCTGCGACGTGCAGAAGTGGTAGCCTTGGGAACCGCCGCAGAAAAAGCAGCCATCAAGTGGGGCACACGCTCCCACGATCCCGCGACTATTCGTGCTCCGACAACGGTCAATGCGGGTCTTAGAGAAGGTGTGCGGAGTGGAAGAGACGGGGGCTCCACCTCGGGCTCGCTATCTCCCCCGAGTGGGCCCGGGGGCCACTGTCGGTACCCTCAATACGGGGTACCCCCGCGCACAGGGGAAAATGCCTAAGGACCTCGCCCTTCTCCGCAGGGAGAGCTCCGAAGGCGCCATGTGTCCAGTGGGGCCGGACCTCCCTCTCTTCAGAGGGGAGCACCGGACCCGCCACGTGGCCAACTAAGCCGGACCTCCCCCCTCCGCGGGGAGAGCTCCGAAGGCTCCACGTGCCCCACGGGGCCGGACCTCCCTCTCCTCAGAGGAGAGCTCCGGACCCGCCACGTGGCTAGCAGAAGCCGGACCTCCCCCCTCCGTGGGGAGAACTCCGAAGGCTCCACGTGTCCCGCGGGGCCGGACCTCCCTCTCTTCAGAGGAGAGCTCCGGGCCTGCCACGTGGCCAGCAGAGCAGCGCTGCCTGCCCCCACACGGTAGGCAGCAAGAGTAAAGACGCGCCATGCCTTGCCCGTACAAGGTATTCAAGACCCGCGCCTTCCCAAGGCGCGGAGACGTGGAGCACGCCTTTGTCAGGTGCCGTTGTGCCTAGTCACATCGCAGACTGGTGCGCCGTGTCAGAGCCTGCCCGCCAATAAACACAGTGACAAGACGTCCCCTGCCGTCCCTGCCATCATCAACCACTACGACTAGCTTGCGGCATGGGTAGGGCGGCAGAACGAAGACTCGGAAGCCCTCGCTAGAGACAACTACCGGCGTAACTGCAGATACGGTAGATGGCAGGCAATCTCCCCGGGACCACCTGTCGGGTCCCGGGCCCACTTTGTAAGCTACTCGAGCCTTGGACTATAAAAGGCTCGGGTAGGCAACGTTAGCAAGGGTTCGACTCTTGTCACACATACGCTCCAGCAATCGAGCACTTAGTTCATCCTCAAGCTCAGGACTCTGGTTCTGAGCAGCAAACAATACAACGAGAAACTCTGCTCACCGTGGACGTAGGGTTTTACGCTCCGTCGGCCTGAACCACGTAAAATCCCCGTGTCTAGCTTCTCCCTCGATCGTCCTTAACGCTGAAGCTCTCCGTGAGTGACTAGCCCCACCGAAAAAGAACCTCCGCGGGCTGCCCAGAGCTGGCCCGGGGGAAGTGTCGGCTACACACTTCGACAGGTTTGGTTTGACTAAATTTCAGCACATGTTCAGTTTGAAATTCAAATAAAGTTTGAATTTGCTACACTTAGCTCATGTCAAGATCAACTCCAAATGGAGTGGAAATTGGTGTGTGAGCTCACAAAAATGTGCTGAGTATGAATATGTTTCCCACTTTAGAATTCATGGGGTAAAAACAGTTTGAATTTGAATTTGAGTTCAAACCACCCTCTTTCTAGCTATACCCAAAAATTCCTCAAAAAGGTCTTGAATTTGGGTGAAACTTGGCATGGACATTCTGAGCAAGGTGTAGGATTTTTCATATGCCCAGCCCCTAGATGATGCATGTGGGAAATACCACTTTTGCATTTTGTGAGTTTATTCTCTAATGAGCATGTTGATAATGGTTACTTGCTCTTCAAATGTGTTCATCAACTTTCTTCAAATGAGGTGTGTTGTGTGGTGATAAACACTTTAAACATGTGTCAGAAACTGAGGCCTTTACAACACATGACGCACGCGGAGCTCGCCTCTGAGGAGAGGGGAGGTCTCGCCCGCATGACACGCGGCACAACCGGAGCCTGCCTCTGCGGAAAAAGGGAAGCCCGGCCCCCGCTGGACACGTGGAGCCTCCGGAGATTATCCCTGCGGAAGGACGAGGTTCTTAAGCGGTTTTTCTCCTGTACGCGAGTGCCCGGTACGGAGGAAACCGACACTTACTCTTCTACATTGAATACTGCAACCAAATCGATTAGAGATAAGTTGTTAAGATCCAAAACGAATCGAATAGGACTCTTATTTGAACTTCAATCAGAGTAGGACTCTTTTCTAAGCTCTTATAAATAGAACCGAAAACCCCTGGCCGCAACCACGTACCTATTCCTTCCCTCCCGAGTCGGCGACATGGAGATCCTAGCTCCCAACACGCCAAGTTAACCCCATTCACCGGAGTTTAGCCACCGGTGAGCCGCCGTTGAATCCCCGCCACACCTTGCCATCACCGGAAGAGAGCCGACGATCTGCCATTGCTAGGAGAAAGACCCCGACACCAAGAAGAAGTGAGGTAGGTCTTTGTTACCACCTTACGACATCATCGCGGTTTTCTTTGCATTGTTTCTTTGATCCCTTCAAACAGAAGCTTTTCGTGTGGACAGATCACGTGTTGATCGGTTTGATCTAGATCTCGAGATGAGATCATCGCCACGTTCACATTTGATCCTTACACCTCTGTTCATCGTAAAATCCCATGCTAGCCATTAAAACCTGCAAGAATACGTACAAGCTGATCTAATAAAAACAGCACCATACGATTAGCATGCATATGCACCATTGCATATTGAGTAACGTTTGTGCATAATGTTGATTTCTTTCAGTCTTGTATGTGCGTGATCGTGAGTAGAAGGACAAGCTCAGGGAGTTATCTACGATGAACTACAACAAGACTTCGAGATCCGTGAGAAACAGAAGCCACAGGAACAAGGCAAGTGCCCCTTGACCATATTGATCCCATGTTTTGGAACTGTTTTGTTTGCGAAAACGTGTGTGTGCTTGAGTCAACTTGATGGGATACCCTTTCATAGGAGTTTACTATTTTTGTTAAACACCCTTGTTGTCGGGAAAGTTGATGAGTCGGGTATGGTGTTTTTGCTTTTGCTTCGCCGAGTCCACGGGATATGGTGGTTTACTTACCGTAGATCTAAGGACCGGTTCATGCGAGCACATGCCAGGAAAATAGTGCCACCACAAGGACAAGTATGGGTGCGGCTTAGCTGACTAATTAGGTAAGTTACTAGATTGTTATGGACCATGGAAGGCATGGGGAATGGGAGTCGAGAGAGGACTTGTGACATCCTCATTTTTGATTTCTGCATGTATTCATGTTCCATGTAGAGAAAACATTTTAAAGGAAGTAGGAACAGAGAGAGAATTAAAAAGATAGCCAAAAAGAGCGGAATCCAGTTCACAGAGAGAGCCGAAGACAACTTCCGTGGTCCGCTGGCCATGTGGCATGTTCGGAGCTCATCCCTGCAAAGTGGGAAGAGGTCCGCCGCTAAACTGGCTACGTGGCAGGCTCGGGGCTCATCTCCGCAAAGGGGGAGAGGTCCGACCCTGTGGGACACGTGTTGCCCCCGGAGCTAGCCTCTGCGGAAGAAGCAAAGGAAGTTCCGCAGGACACATGTCACCTTCGGAGCTAGTCACCGTGGAAATCAGAGGACCAGACGTATCGATCTCGGAGCTCACCTCCGAGAGGTCCGGTTCTATTGGACACATGTCGCCACCGGAGCTTATCTCTGTGAGGTCCGTCACTGTTGGACACATGTTTACTTCGGAGCTCGTCTCTGAAAAGAAAAGAAGTCCGGCGCTACTTGACGTGTGGAATTCACGGAGCTTACCTCCGGAGAGAGGGAAGGTCTGGCACTGAAACGCGGCGTGCGCACCTCTGAATAGAGAGGAGGTCCCGACCGTCAAGATACGTGGCGCACACAGAGCTCACCTCCGAAGGAGAAGGGAGGTCTCGCTTGCTTGACACGCGGCACAACCGGAGCTCGTCTCTACGGAAAGGAGGAGACCAGGCCCCGGTGGACACGTGGAGCTTCCGGAGCCCATCACCGAGGAGGTAACGAGTTCTGGAACGGTTTTTGGATTCTGTACGAATCGAAATACCGGTACGGAGGAGAAACCGACCTGAATTCCACAATGTTACCGCACCAAATCAACTCAAGATAAGTTGTTAAGATTCAACGGTAATCTGAATAGGACTCCTATTCGAGATACAATCAGAGTAGGATTCTTCTTATCCCGATTATAAATAGAACCCAGAACCTTTGGCCGAAAACCACAAACTTCTTTTCAACTCCTGAGCCGACGACTTAGAGCCCTAGCCCCCAACTCGCCGAGTAAACCCATCGCTGGAGTTCAGTCGAGGAAGATCGCCGGAAGGGAGCCCAACGATCTGTCTTGCTAAAAGAAGAACGTAAGGTAGGTCTCCAATACCACCTTACGACATCGTTGTGTTTTCTTTGTATCTGTTCTTCGATTCCTTTTGAACAGAAGCTTTCTCGTGGACAGATCACGTGTTGATCGGGTTGATCTAAATACAAGGTCATCGCCACGTCCACATCTGATCCTAAACACCTCTGTTCATCATAAAAACCATGCAAGAACACATACAAACCGACCTAATAAAACTAAACTGCATTATAGGATAGCATGCATATGCAACATCACATCTAGTTAAAGTTTGTGCATGATATTTATTGCTATTAATCTTGTATGTGCATGATCCTGTATAGAAGGACAAGCTCAGGGAGCTATCTACGACAAGTTGCAACAACAAGGTTTTGAGATCCAAGAGCAACCGGAACCGCAAGAACAAGGCAAGTGCTCCTTGACCATATTGATTCTATGTTTTGGGAAAAGCTGTTTTGTTTTGCGAAAAGGTGTGAGTGCTGAGTCAAACATGATGGAAAACCCTTTTATAGGAGTTTACTAGCTTTGGTTAAACCACCCTTGTCGCCTGGGAAGTTTATGAGTCGGGTATGGTTTTTGTTTTATGCTTCGCTGAGTCCATGGGATTGGGAAGCGAGATAGATGTGTCTAGCTAACTGCACTCGTAATGATAATGAGAAACCGATGTTGTTAATGAACATGGATCGGAGGGAGATCTAGGAAAGACTTGGTTTGTGAATGAGATAGCATGAGATGGTGGTTTACTTGCCGTAGATCTAAGGACCGGTTCATGCGAGCACATGCCAGGATAACAGTGCCACCACAAGGCCAAGTATGGGTGCGGCTTAGCTGAGTAATTAGGTAAGTTGCTAGATTCTTATGGACTGTGGAAGGCGCTGGGAATGGGAGTCGAGTGAGGGCTGCCCTGGGAACTGTATGGCACAAGAGAGGGCCCGTGGGTGGGAGAATTGGAGATTCTAGCCTGCCGGTGAAACCTTAGTGAGTCCATACATCTAGTAGCCCGTTTGTAAAGGCTATTTTGTGATCTCTTGGCTATACACCGACGGTTGTGTACTGGTATAATGGAGGTTCTGCAGTCGCCGACGGGTGACAAAATCACAAACTTGTGGGTAAAGAGGTGCAAACACTGGAGAGTCCTAAAACTATCATGATAGCCGAGCTTACGGTCACGAGCGCCTGGCCAACTTCCATGATTAGTTGGGATGGTTAATGGTTATGGTGTTGGATGGTTTGGTTTTCGGGACTGTTGAGTCCGGGTGATAAGATGGGTTGCATGACTGTTGAGTCATGACAACGAGGTTGGTTTCGGTGTGAGACGAAGTTGTTTATGAGATGAGATGGTAGCGAATACAAGGAGGTATTCGTGAGAAAGAATGAGGTTGATTGATTGTGACATGGAAGGTAATGAGCATAACGGAGGTATGATTGGTATTTTAATACACGTTGGGATTACATTCACTTAAAGATGAGTTGCTGTTTTATCATGGTTTTGATAAATAACTTTGCTTTTCTGCAATGAGCCTTTTTATACCTACCTTGTCATGAGCTACATATCATATTTTCCCGCACTTTCTGAGTACATCATTGTACTCAAACTTGCATTATTATTTCATCATCAGCAACAGAAGAAGATTTCTATGAAGACCAAGTGGAGCATTAGGCATGTGATCTGTTCTCAACCTTGCCTGTGGGGATGGAGTAGAGATGGAGCCATTGCTGCCTAGAATTGCTTCCGCATTAGAATAAAGACTTCTGCTGCATAGAAATAAGACTTCCGCTGTGAGCATGAGTCCAAGACTCATGAAACATTGTAATAAACTCTGTTATTCGTGGTTATATATATATATATATATATATATTCTGAATTCAGTTTGTGGAACATATGTGTATGTGTAATGACCATCCTGGGCACACATATGCATCAGTTCTCAGTTCCGTGGTTTTCCACAGAATCGAGGGCGTCACAGATTAGTATCAGAGCCACGGTTGACAGTGGGTTACACGCCTAAATAGGAAACACAGATTGGTACCAGAACCACGGGTTGATGGTAGGTTACACACTTAGATAGATCACAGATTAGTATCCGACACAAATTGGTAGCTAAGCCACGCTGACCATAGGATGCAAGCCTAGGATGCATAGATTGGCCTTGAAACTACCTTGACATAGAAAACCAACCTTGAATAGGAGTTGTGTGAACCCTTGTGATGATTGTCTGTGATTATGTGCTTAGTGTGAGTTGTGGGACGTCTCAAAGCGTTACCCACATCCACACATAAGTAGAAAGAGGTGTCAGATGCTTCGGCACTTGTTCACATCCTCATATGGGCTAATATATATATAGTACAACTCACCTTGATGCATATAGTTGAGGGAATCTACCTAACCATCTAACCTTCTATTCTATTTCGATCTCTCTCACAGATGGTGAGAGGAAACGCCGGCCGAAGGAACATCCGTGACAACCAAGAGGATGGTCACGATGAAGTTCCTGTTAACCCCGGAGCTGGCGACAACCACCTGGAACGGTTGATGGCCATGCAGAATCAACTTATGCAAACTATGATCCAAACTTTGGGTCAGTTGCAGGCCAACAACAACAACCCCGTTCCGGTACCACCGCCACCACCACCGCCGGCTCATAACAGGTTGGGAGAGTTCATGAGGACTCGACCACCCACCTTTGCTGAAGCTAATGACCGCATGGAGGCCGACGATTTGTTGAAATCCATGGAGAAGAAGCTTGCCACAGTGCAGTGCAATGACCGAGAGAAGGTTCTCTTTGCGTCGCACCAACTTATGGGAGCCGCCGCTGACTGGTGGGATGCCCTATGCAACGCTCATGTCGACCAGGAAGCAATCACTTGGACTGAGTTCAAGGAAAGTTTCCGCTCTCATTACATCCCTGCTGGTGTAATGATGCTCAAGAGACAGGAGGTTGAAGGTCTCCGCCAAGGACAGAGAAGTGTGTATGAGTATCTCAACAAGTTCACACAACTGTCCCGGTATGCCCCCGAAGATGTCAACTCAGACCAGAGGAAGCAATACCTGTTCATGAGAGGGTTGAACAATGAGATCCAGATTCAGCTCCTCAACAATGACTACGCAAGCTTTCAGAAGCTGGTTGACAAGCTATAGTAGTCGAAAGCAAGATCCGAGAGATCAAGCGGGAGTGCAAGAGGAAGATTCTGTACCAGCCTCAAGGGAGCAACGTACGACCTCGGTACATGCCCCCAGCTGCACCGCAGTATGGATCGACCGCTCCTGCATACCTCCCTAGTCAGCCACCACAGCAACGACCCGTTGCACCAGCACCTCGTGTGCCCATGCCTCCTGTGCCCCGACCTAACATAGGAGCTCCTGTTCGAAACCCCTGCCCCAATGTACCTGCTGCCGTAGGCAACAGGGCATGCTTTGCATGCGGGGAAACAGGACACTTCGCGAACCAGTGCCCGAGGAGAGGCCCTGGACAGCAAGGCAACGTGCCCAAACAGAACCCGCGACCGAACGGAGGAGACAATCAAGGAAACCGGGGACAGCAGAACTATTCTCGCGGCAACGTGAACCATGTCTCTGCTGAGGAAGCACAACAGGCTGAGGACGTCGTAATTGGTATGTTCCTTGCCAACTCCAACCCAGCCACCATCTTATTTGATTCTGGAGCATCACATTCCTTCATATCATCCAAGTATGTTGCCAAGCTTAATCTACCCATATCCCACTTAAAATGTGCTATGTTAGTTAATTCTCCCGGAGGAGAAATGAGGACTAACATAGTATGTCCGAAAGTAAGCCTTAAAATAAGGGGGGTAGACTTCCTTGCCAATCTCATTATCTTGGACTCCCAAGGGATTGACATAATACTCGAGATGGATTGGCTAAGCAAGCATAACGGGGTAATCCAATGTGCTGAAAGAAGCGTGCAGTTGACAAACGAGCACGGTATTCATGTCGAGTTTGAGTCAGCCCAACAACCAACCGAAAAGGCAATCTTGAACCACGTTGAAGGAACAACATTGGACAGCATTCCAGTGGTTCAGGAATTCTCGGACGTGTTTCTAGAGGAGCTTCCAGGTATGCCACCTGATCGGGACATTGAGTTTGCCATTGATTTGGTACCCGGAACTGCACCCATAGCAAGGAGACCCTATAGGATGCCCGTCAGTGAATTAGTAGAACTCAAGAAGCAAATTCAGGAGCAGTTGGAGAAGGGTTTTATACGTCCAAGCTCGTCACCATGGGGAGTTCCTGTGCTCTTCGTAGACAAGAAGGATGGAACCCAAAGGATGTGCGTGGACTATAGTTCTCTCAACGAAGTGACAATCAAGAACAAATACCCTCTGCCCCGTATAGAGGACCTATTCGACCAAATGAAAGGAGCCCGAGTGTTCTCCGAGATTGATCTTTGGTCGGGATACTTCCAACTGAAGACAAAGCCCTCCGATATACCCAAGACTGCCTTTCGAACACGGTATGGTTCGTATGAATATACCGTCATGTCTTTTGGGTTAACAAATGCACCCGCATACTTCATGTACCTTATGAACAAGGTCTTCATGGAGTACTTGGATAAGTTCGTCGTGGTTTTCATCGACGACATTATGGTGTATTCAAAAAGTGAGGAGGAGGAGCATGAAGAACATTTGAAATTGACCTTGCAGAAAATGCGTGAGCATCAATTGTATGCCAAGCTTAACAAGTGTCAATTTTGGCTAAAGGAAATATCGTTCCTAGGCCACATTATCTCCGAAGAAGGGGTATCGGTTGATCCTGGAAAAGTTGATGTTCTGAAGTGGGACCAACCACAAAACGTGAGGGATATTCGGAGTTTTCTTGGGATGGCGGGATACTATCGACGCTTCATTAAAGATTTTTCTAAGATAGCAAAGCCTATGACGGAGTTGCTAATGAAGGGAAAGGCCTTTCGATGGACACTAGCATGCCCAGAAAGTTTTGAGGAACTCAAGAAAAGGCTAACCACAGCGCCGGTTTTGGTATTGCCGGACGTAAGCAAGAGCTTTGACATATATTGTGACGCATCCAGATAGGGGCTCGGATGTGTGCTCATGCAAAAAGGACAAGTGGTAGCCTATGCCTCACGACAATTGAAGAAGCACAAGCTTAATTATCCTACACATGACTTGGAGCTAGCAGCAGTAGTGCATGCATTGAAGATTTGGAGACATTATATCCTTGGTCATCGATGTGAGATCTATACGGATCATAAAAGCCTCAAGTACATATTTACACAAACGGGCTTGAATTTGAGGCAACGTCGATGGTTGGAACTCATCAAGGATTACGATGTTGCAATCAACTACCACCCTGGGAAGGCCAATGTAGTAGCTGATGCATTGAGCCGGAAGGGAGCATGTCACCAACTCACGGTTCGGGAGCTACCACCCAAACTACGTAAGGAATTCGAACGGTTACACCTCAGATTCTTGAACAACATGGAAATGATGGAGATCCACTCTTCATTGGAGCAATAGATAAGAGATGTCCAAGCAACGGATGAGGAGATCAAGGAGATCAAGGGAAGTATCCGACAAGGAATAGAAAAGGATTTCAAAGAAGATGAGAAGGGTATGCTTTGGCTAGGAAAAAGGATTTGTGTGCCTAACATGAAGCACCTCCGCGACATGATATTGAAAGAGGCACATGATTCACCCTATTCCATAAATCCTGGGAGTACCAAAATGTACAAGGACCTAAAGACTTGTTATTGGTGGGATGGTATGAAAAGGGACATAGCCAAATAAGTTGCCTTATGCGACACATGCCAACGGGTGAAGGCCGAACATCAAAGACCCGCTGGATTGTTGCAAACCTTGAAGGTACCCGAATGGAAGTGGGAGGACATCAGTATGGATTTCATCGTCGGATTGCCACGTACTCAGTCGGGTTATGACTCCATCTGGGTTATCGTGGACCGATTGACGAAAACAGCCCATTTTCTCCTTATAAGGGCCAAGTACAACGTTGCACAACTAGCCGAGTTGTACATGGAGCAGATCGTGTGCCGTCGTGGAGTCCCGAGGAGGATAGTCTCAGATCGAGGTTCTCAGTTTACCTCTAGATTCTGGAGGAAGCTGCAGAAAGCTATGGGTACACGACTGGATTTTAGCTCCACCTATCACTCACAAACCGATGGGCAAACAGAAAGGACAAACCAAATTTTGGAGGACATGTTGAGAGCTTACGCCTTGAAACGTGGGAGTAGTTGGGATAGGAGTTTACCGTACGCCGAATTCTCCTATAACAACAGCTATCAAGCTAGCTTGAAGATGTCGCCTTTCGAAGTGTTGTATGGTAGGCGGTGTAGAACGCCGCTGTTCTAGAATGAGACCGGAGAGAACCAGGTGTTTGGATCCGAAGTGCTACAAGAAGCTGAAAAATAAGTCCAAACGATACGGGAGAACTTAAAGGCTGCTCAGTCACGACAGAAAGGCTATGCGGACAATAGGCGAAGGAAGTTGACCTTCGGAGTAGGAGACTTCGTATACCTTAAGGTATCGCCTATCCGTGGCCAACGACGTTTCAACGTCAAAGGCAAGCTAGCACCTCACTACATTGGACCATTTAAGATTTTGGACAAGTGAGGAGAAGTAGCCTACCAACTAGAGCTCCCTACATATCTCTCCGATGTACATGACGTATTTCATGTATCCCAGCTCAAGAAGTGCTTGAGAGTACCGGAGGAGCGAGTACCAATAGAAGAGCTTGAACTTCAAGAAAACCTGACTTATACGGAGCACCCTGTCTGAATTTTGGACGTAAAGGAAAGGGTCACCAGAAACAAAGTGATCCGATGGTGCAAGGTACAATGGAGACATCACACCGAAGCTGAAGCCACATGGGAGCATGAAGAAGACATCAAGGTAGAATTTGCTCATCTATTCTCTACCAGCGAATCTCGAGGGCGAGATTCAATTTAAGGGGGGTAGATTTGTGACACCCTCATTTTTGGTTTCTGCATGTATTCATGTTCCATGTAGAGAAAACATTTTAAAGGAAGTAGGAACAGAGAGAGAATTAAAAAGATAGCCAAAAAGAGCCGAATCCAGTTCACAGAGAGAGCCGAAGACAACTTCCGCGGTCCGCTGGCCATGTGGCGTGTTCGGAGCTCATCCCTGCAAAGTGGGAAGAGGTCCGCCGCTAAACTGGCTACGTGGCAGGCTCGGGGCTCATCTCCGCAAAGGGGGAGAGGTCCGACCCTGTGGGACACGTGTTGCCCCCGGAGCTAGCCTCTGCGGAAGAAGCAAAGGCAGTTCTGCAGGACACATGTCACCTTCGGAGCTAGTCACCGCAGAAATCAGAGGACCAGACGTATCGATCTCGGAGCTCACCTCCGAGAGGTCCGGTTCTATTGGACACGTGTCGCCACCGGAGCTTATCTCTGGGAGGTCCGTCACTGTTGGACACATGTTTACTTCGGAGCTCATCTCTGAAAAGAAAGGAAGTCCGGCGCTACTTGATGCGTGGCATTCACAGAGCTTACCTCCGGAGAGAGGGAAGGTCCGACACTGACACGCGGCGTGCGCACCTCCAAATAGATAGGAGGTCCCGACCGCCAAGATACGTGGCGCACGCGGAGCTCACCTCCGACGGAGAAGGGAGGTCTCGCTCGCTTGACACGCGACACAACCGGAGCTCGTCTCTGCGGAAAGGAGGAGAGCAGGCCCCGGTGGACACGTGGAGCTTCCGGAGCCCATCACCGAGGAGGTAACGAGTTCTGGAACGGTTTTTGGATTCTGTACGCATCGAACTACCGGTACGGAGGAGAAACTGACCTGAATTCCACAATGTTACCGCACCAAATCAACTCAAGATAAGTTGTTAAGATTCAACGATAATCTGAATAGGACTCCTATTCGA
Source organism: Neostapfia colusana (assembly GCA_030760725.1). Lineage (NCBI taxonomy): Eukaryota > Viridiplantae > Streptophyta > Magnoliopsida > Poales > Poaceae > Neostapfia > Neostapfia colusana. The sequence goes on from JASWHV010000016.1 coordinate 38,966,949, forward strand.
GATACAATCAGAGTAGGACTCTTCTTCTCCCGATTATAAATAGAACCCAGAACCTTTGGCCGAAAACCACAAACTTGTTTTCAACTCTTGAGCCGACGACTTAGAGCCCTAGCCCCCAACTCGCCGAGTAAACCCATCGCCGGAGTTCAGTCGAGGAAGATCGCCGGAAGGGAGCCCAACGATCTGTCTTGCTAAAAGAAGAACGTAAGGTAGGTCTCCAATACCACCTTACGACATCGTTGTGTTTTCTTTGCATCTGTTCTTCGATTCCTTTCGAACAGAAGCCTTCTCGTGGACAGATCACTTGTTGATCGGGTTGATCTAAATACAAGGTCATCGCCACGTCCACATCTGATCCGAAACACCTCTGTTCATCATAAAAACCATGCAAGAACACGTACAAACTGACCTAATAAAACTAAACTGCATTAAGGATAGCATGCATATGCAGCATCACATCTAGTTAAAGTTTGTGCATGATATTGATTGCTATGAATCTTGTATGTGCGTGATCCTGTATAGAAGGACAAGCTCAGGGAGCTATCTACGATGAGTTGCAACAACAAGGTTTTGAGATCCAAGAGCAACCGGAACTGCAAGAACAAGGCAAGTGCTCCTTGACCATATTGATCCTATGTTTTGGGAAAAGCTGTTTTGTTTTGCAAAAAGGTGTGAGTGCTGAGTCAAACATGATGGGAAACCCTTTTATAGGAGTTTACTAGCTTTGGTTAAACCACCCTTGTCGCCTGGGAAGTTTATGAGTCGGGTATGGTTTTTGTTTTATGCTTCGCTGAGTCCATGGGATTGGGAAGCGAGATAGATGTGTCTAGCTAACTGCACTCGTAATGATAATGAGAAACCGATGTTGTTAATGAACATGAATCAGAGGGAGATCTAGGCAAGACTGGGTTTGTGAATGAGATAGCATGAGATGGTGGTTTACTTGCCATAGATCTAAGGACCGGTTCATGCGAGCACATGCCAGGATAACAGTGCCACCACAAGGCCAAGTATGGGTGCGGCTTAGCTGAGTAATTAGGTAAGTTGCTAGATTGTTATGGACTATGGAAGGCGCGGGGAATGGGAGTCGAGTGAGGGCTGCCCTCGGAACTGCATGGCACAAGAGGGGGCCCGTGGGTGGGAGAATTGGAGATTCTATCCTGCCGGTGAAACCTTAGTGAGTCCATACATCTAGTAGCCCCTTTGTAAAGTCTATTTTGTGATCTCTTGGCCATTCACCGATGGTTGTGTACTGGTATAATGGAGGTTCTGCAGTCGCAGATGGGTGACGAAATCACAAACTTGTGGGTAAAGAGGTGCAAACTCTGCAGAGTCCTAAAACTATCATGATAGCCGAGCTTACGGTCATGAGCGCCTGGCCAACTTCCATGATTAGTTGGGATGGTTAATGGTTATGGTGTTGGATGGTTTGGTTTTGGTTTGGTTTTCTGGACTGTTGAGTCCGGGTGATAAGATGGGTTGCATGACTGTTGAGTCATGGCAACGAGGTTGGTCTCGGTGTGAGACGAAGTTGTTTATGAGATGAGATGGTAGCGAATACGAGGAGGTATTCGTGAGAAAGAATGAGGTTGATTGATTGTGACATGGAAGGTAATGAGCATAACGGAGGTATGACTGGTATTTTAATAACGTTGGGATTACATTCACTTAAAGATGAGTTGCTGTTTTATCATGGTTTTGATAAATAACTTTGCTTTTCTGCAATGAGCCTTTTTATACCTACCTTGTCATGAGCTACATATCATATTTTCCCGCACTTTCTGAGTACATCATTGTACTCAAACTTGCATTATTATTTCATCATCAGCAACAAAATAAGATTTCTATGAAGACCAAGTGGAGCATTAGGCGTGTGATCTGTTCTCAACCTTGCCTGTGGGGACGGAGTAGAGATGGAGCCATTGCTGCCTAGAATTGCTTCTGCATTAGAATAAAGACTTCCGCTGCATAGAAATAAGACTTCCGCTGTGAGCATGAGTCCAAGACTCATGAAACATTGTAATCAACTTTGTTATTCGTGGTTATATATATATATATATATATATATATATATATATATATATATATATATATATTCTGAATTCAGTTTGTGGAACATATGTGTATGTGTGATGAACATCCTGGGCACACATAGGCATCAGTTCTTGGTTCCGTGGTTTTCCACAGAATCGAGGGCGTCACGGGACTGCCCTGGGAACTGCATGGCACAAGAGGGGGCCTGTAGGTGGGAGAATGGTGATTCGAGCCTGCTGGTGAAACCTTGGTGAGTCCATACATCTAGTAGCCCCTTTGTAAAGGCTATTTTGTGATCTCATGGGCATACACCAACGGTTGTGTACTTGTATAATGGAGGTTCTGCAGTCTCCGACGGGTGAAGAAATCACAAACTTGTGGGTAAAGTGGTGCCACCTTTGCAGAGTGTAAAACTATCATGATAGCCGTGCTTACGGTCACAAGCGCCTGGCCAACTTCCATGATTAGATGGGATGGTTTGGGATGGTTTTTGGGATGGTATTTGGTTTGGTTATTGGTTTGGTTTGGTCATTGGAATTGGTTTCGGGACTATTGAGTCCTGGTAATGAGATTGGTTTCGTGACTGTTGAGTCATGGCAATGAGATTTGATCTCGGTTATGAGATGGAATTGAATATGAGATGAATATGAGATGGTATTCATGAGCATGAGATGAAAGATGAGAAAGATTAATGTCTGGATGAGACATGCAAAGTGGTGAAACATGATGGAGGTATGTTGATGTTTTAATTGGATATATGTTGGGAATAAATTCACATAAAGCTAGTTACTGTTTTATCGTGTTTTGTGAAATAAACTTTGCTTTCTGCAATGAGCCTTTTTTATCCTACCTTGTTGTAAGCTACACGTCATACATCTTTCGCACTTGCTGAGTACGACATGTACTCACCCTTGCATTATCATACATCATCAGCAACAAGAGAGGAGTACTATGAAGACCATGTGGAGTTTTAGGCGTGTGATCTACCGTCAACTTGCCTGTGGAGTAAGAGATGGAGCCGCTGCCGTGTTTAGTTTGCTTCTGCAATAGTTTAGAAGACTTCTGCTGCTGGATTAAAGACTTCCGCTGTTAGAATGAGTTAGAAATTCATGAGACAATGTAATAAAACCCTATTATTTGTGGTATTATTCTGAATTCAGTTTGTGGATTACATGTGTATGTGTGATCAACATCCTGGGCACATATATGCATCAGTCTGGTTCCGAGGTTTTCTTGGAACTGGGGCGTCACAGTTATGCTCGTCGGAAGGTCTGGAGTCCCCGATCTTTCTGTCACGCAAACCTTCCTTGGTGCGGCCTCCTCGTGCTCAACCACCAAGGTTGTGCTCGCCACCTGAGGGGTTGCATGGGGGAGGAGGCTGGACTGGCGATTCACAGCCCTTCCTCTTTGCACTGCGTTGCAAAGCTTCCACCAAGCAGGTAATGTCCTCGAGCCAGGAGTCATGCGAGCGTATCAACATGATATTTGTCGTAGGAGCTCATAGGAGGTGGTGTGCTTCCTCTAGAGTGACGACATGGTAATCATGGAAGTCGAGCTATCAATGTAGTAGTAGGCGGTTGTTGGAGTGTGAGCTACGACACTCCTCCCGACCTGCTACTGGAGCAGCCCGCGGAGGTTCTTTGTTTGGAGGGGCTTGGCGTCCCTAGAGTGATCCAGCTTGAGAAAGCGGGTGAACATCGAGATTTACGTGGTTTGGGCCGTTGGAGCGTAATGCCTTACGTCTACGGGAGTGTTTTCTGTATTTCTTGCGCGTATGATTGTGGGAGTTGAAGGGTTGCGAACCCTTTGTCGGGTGGACACCATGGTCCTTTTATAGCTCAAGGCCGGCGTGGTTACAGTGAGGCTTGGGGCCTGACAGTTGGCCCCGAAGCTATATGAACCCTATACATTATCTAGGATTTTTGCTACCTTGAGTAGAGTAGTCGGTGGGGAGTTAAGTCTCGCCACGTGGCGTGCTGAGCGCCCCTGTCTGTGTGGCAGGTGATGATGAAGACGCCGTCTTGTCACTGCATCTTCTCGTCCTGCTGGGCGGCTCTGTGCCATTGGGCGGCACTGTACCGCTGTCACACCTCGCCGCCCTGTCTTCTCATTGTAATGGCGAACGGGCGAAGGTGTGAGCGGTGTGCCATGTTTCTGGGGAAGGCGCGAGCCTTGAATGCACAACCTGACAACGCACTTCCTCCTTGACTTCATCGACCCACGGGCCACGACGGATCATGGGGCACGTGGTGGCTCCGGAGCTCTCCTTGGTGGATTCGGAGCCGGGATACACGTGGCAGCTCCAGACCTCACCTCGGTGGGGAGGCTCGGAGCAGGGCCAAGGGCACATGTCATCTCTAGAGCCCTCCTCAGCAGGGAGGAGGTTCGGAGCCCACATACACGTGGCAGCTCCGGACCTCACCTCAGCGGGGAGGCTCGGACCAGAGCCAAGGGCACGTGTGGGCACCGGAGCCCTCCTCAGCAGGAAGGAGGTTCAGTTCCCACCAACACGTGGCAGCTCCAGACCTCACCTCAGCGGGAAAGCTCAGACCGGAGCCAAGGGCACGTGTGGGCACAGGAGCCCTCCTCAGCAGGGAGGAGGTTCAGAGCCCACCGACATGTGGCAGCTCCGGACCTCACCTCAGCGGGGAGGCTCGGACCGGAACAAGGGCACATGTGGGCTTCATTGCTCGACTGCACGTGGCAGCCCCGGGGCTGACCTCGGGGCCAAGGGCACGTGGCTACGTTGGCGCCCGCCTCAGTGGGGAGGCGAGGCCTGGGCTGTCTTCCCCCCTCCCTCACGCGGGGGTACCCAGTCTGCAGGATACCGAAAGTGGCCCCCGGGCCCATCTTGGGGGAGGTAACGAGCCCACAGGTAGGGCCTCCATCTTTCCTGCATGGTGGTTTTTGAGCCTGCACTTTGGAAGCTGAAGTGGTGGCAAGATTTTAGCGTAGTGGGTGTGTGGTTGTACCTAGGAGATGAAAAGGCTGCACGTCCTTGGCGTAGTGGGCGTACTCGACAGCTGAAGCGGCAGCGCATCGTCAGCATAGAGGATGCGTGTCTGCTCTTGACTAGTGGGTCGTGGCGACATGCTCGAGGGGTTGCCTCAGGGTATTTACCACGGCAGTCCTCAGGTTGGCAGCTGCAGTTCCACCACGTTGCTTTTCTCAGAAACCGCTGGACGTTCCCGAGAAGTTACCAGCCTGGCCCCCAGCGTCTGATGGGTGGACCTGGGTCCCATCCATCATTGGGGTGGCGAACTGTGCATGGCGGTGAAAACCCAGACGTCGCGCCTGTTGCCCTGCTAGAGGTTGCGGACATAGAAAAGGAAGCCTTCCAGAAAAGGACAGTTCCTTCCTGCCTTTCGTGATCTTCGTCCTCCTTCCGCGCACTCGAAGCCTCCGCTCCCCAGCGCCCTCATCTTTCTCACACCACCATGTCTTCCGGCCTCCATTCTTCCAGGCTCCGTAGCGATGGTGACATCACATTTATGAGGTGCCGGCTCGGCTGGCAGTCAGCCACGTTCGACAGAAAGATCCGTCGCGCGAGGGTCCCGCTGACCGACATAAAACCCAGCGAGGTGGTTTTGTTCACCTCGTATGTGTTGTCCGGGTTCGCGCTCCTAGCGGCGTACTTCCTCCTTACCCTGCTGGAGGTGTATGGGCTCCAGCTGCAGCACCTGACGCCGCATGCCCTCGCTCTGGTGGCCGTCTTTGTCCACTTTTGCGAGATGTTCATGTGTGTGCGGCCTCGGTGTGGCTCTTCAGGGTGTTGTTCTCTTTAAGGGCCTCGGGGAGAAGCACAAGCCACCTGGGGGCTTACTACTTCCAGCACCGAGGGAATAGCTCCGTGCCCTACATCACGCCTTCACTCCCGGGAAGTGGTAGCACTAGAGGGAGGACTGGGGCGAGGTGATCGCCCAGACTGATGTCCACAACCACCTGGAGGTGCCGGGTGGCCCGCCGATGGACGAGGTGACCATTGGGGATGAGATCCTCGACCTGCAGGACGCCTACGAGCCGGTGCTGGAGAGGATTAAGTACATGGCAAAGAAAGGCCTGACCTCGTTGATGGTCTTGGCTGACTTCCTGTCCCACCGGATCGCCCCTCTCCAGGAGCGCATCCGGCCCGCCTGGCAGTACACAGGAGAGGGCGACATGATCGGGTTGGCGCGCGGAGGGGGGTCGTCGAGATAAAGGGAGATGCTGGGAACAATGCTATAGAAGCTCTCCCGTGACCCGATCTCCAATGATGCCATCACCCTGCCCGCTAGCTGTCAGCCCGTCTACCTCAACCCGCAGGCGTCGTCTAGGCTGCTGAGGGAGCTACCAACAATGGACGGCATCTGTCGAAGTGTATAGCCGACACTTCCCCCGGGCCTGCTCTGGGCAGCCCGCGGAGGTTCTTTTTCGGAGGGGCTAGTCACTCGCAGAGAGCTTCAGCGTTAGTGACGATTGAGGGAGAAGCTTGACACGGGGATTTTTCATGGTTCAGGCTGCCGGAGCGTAAAACCCTACGCCCACGGTGAGCAGAGTTGCTCGCTGTATTGCTTGCTGCTCAGAACCGGAGTCCTGAGCTTGAGGGTGTGAGATGTCGAATGGCTATAGTGCGAGGGTGCGTAAGAGGCGAACCCTTGCTAACGTTGTCTACCCGAGTGTAACACCCCAAATTTTGATTCAAAACCCAAAACCATGTTCAGAGGGGAATTTAAAAATTTTTGGACGTATTGCATGTTTTGCAAAAATTCAAATTCAAACTGGAATTCAAATTATACTCAAAACAGAAAAGAAATGGAAAAAGAAAAAGAAAAACGGGAAAAAAACCGGCCAGTGGGCCGAAACCCGCCAGCCGGCCCAGCTTTCCCCACGCAGCCCGCCCCCGCGCGCGCCCGCGCTCTCTCACACAGACAGGTGGAACCCACCTATCATCCCTAACCCTGAGCCCCCGCGACCCCGGACTTTTCCCCCGAGCGCGCGCGATCGCAACCGACCGGAAACCGCGTCCCGTCGCCCGAATTCTGGTCCCAGAGGACTCCAACTCGATCACAACAAACCCACCGCCCTTCCCCGGCTATAAAAACCCCCGATCCGATCAGTTTTTCCCACGCGATCGCCGATTTTTACTCCGGTGAGCACCGAGACTTCGCCGGTGAATTCTGGCCGACCTAAGCTCGGAAACTCTGATCTAACTCGCTGGTCTTGATCCACCGCCTCCGGGGAACCTTGCAGGTGCAGAAAACTCGGAGAGTTACGGTGTAAATCCAGCGCCGACGAGCTTCGCCGTGGTTTTGCCTCGGACCTCGCCGCCGATCACTTCCAGGACCCCCGAGCTCGAGAAAACCCCCGAGGTGAGATCCCTGACCTCCCCTCTACCGATCTAGGCCATAAGATCACAGTTTTAGGCAGAATTCTCGAGGATCCGAAACTTTCCGGCGAGATCGCCGCTTCCCGCCGCCGTGCGCCGTCGGCAGCGCCGCCCGCGCTCGATCAGAGCGACGTGGCCGCTTGTGCGCCGTTTATTTTAAATCGCACGGTAGGGTTTAAAACCCCGCGTACCGGTTCGATGTTATAATCTCAGCCGTCGGTTTAAAATCGGACGGTCCACGTCAGCCCCGCATTATAAAGACTGGAATTCTTACGTGCTACCCCCTGGGGTTCTCTGGAATTGAGAGCTAACCCCGGAAACTTCAGATCTAGCCCCTGGAACTCCAGAAAATCATGTAAATTCATTTAAAAATCAGTTTTAGCCCCTGGACTTAATAGAAATTAGGAAAAACACCTCTGATAAGTGCAGCTGGACCCCTGGAAATTATGAAAATAATATTATAGACCCTGTAATGGGGTGAACTCATTATTTTAGCCCTGTTTAGTATTTAATTTAGAAAATTGAATATGTAACTAGTGTTTAAAAATTAAAAAGTGGGACAAACATAATTGTCAAAATTAATTAAAAACTTTCTCAGTACTTAGAAAACTTTGGAGTGAGGTAAAAATAGATTTTTGGGCTGAAATAAATCTGTTTTATCTATTATTCACATTTATTAGTATAGGGACACATTTTTGAAGTAAAGAATAATTATAGAAAAATAGGGAAAATAATTATGAAATAGTATACATCAGAGGCAAAGGTTAAAATATGTTATTCAATTATTTAGGACCAAAACCTATACTGTTTAGATGATGTGTATTACTAATTTCATAATAAAATACACAATTATGCATAGGAATATAAATCTGAAAATATAGCAACTAGTAAATGATAAATGGAATTTCTAAAATACAAAGCATTCAGTTTAGGGTTGATAGAAGTTATGAAAGCACATATGGGGAAGAATAATACTTTTCATACACACTTTGTAGTAAAAAGGTGAAGTAGTTGAATATAAGAAATTTATTGGAAACCCATATAAATAGTATGTAAGTATAAAAGTGGACACAAAAGTGGAGATCATATACACATGGTTAAAAGTGCATGCAAGCCACAACTCAACACACATAAAGTAACCACAACACATAATGGTAAAGAACTTTTATAAATATGAATGTGTGGTTTGTATGAAGTAAGAAGTGTGAATTATGTCTTATGATTGTTGTCCTTCTTTTGCTATGTGTGATGGTATGAAGTAGAACCTGCCCAAGAGCAAGTTAACCCTTTCCAAGATCAGGACTACCAATTTCAAGAGCAGCAAGAAGGAGGCAAGTGTCCTTGACCACTTTGATCCTATGCTAGGATGTGTAGATAGAATTATTTGCATTGTCAAGTTAAATATGAAACCCATGCTAGGAAGTTTCCCTAGAATTGCATTACCTTGTTTCCTTGAAGCTTGGGTTGGGATTTATTTTGTCATTTATTTACATGCCTTTGCTTAGCCATGCTTAGAATGGGATATTTGGGAAATGAGATCATCAGTTTATATTACCATACTCTTGAACGAGCTATTGTGAGTTATGTAGAGGTAGGGATCAAGGCAAGTTGGATGTTTTGGTTGTGTGCTGGGTGCACGAGATTTGGGTTTGTGTATTGTACTTGCATGGATCCTAAGGACCGGTTCATGGAGCATGTAACCCGGCTTTACAGTGCCAACCACATGCTGAGATGGGGCAGCTTGGCCAATTAATTAGGTGTATCCCCGGCGTAGTATGGGTGTGTTGGATGGTGCGGGGAGTAGGTGTCAGCTGGACTACCATATGAACCGCAAGGCTCAAGAGGGGGCCACTGCAGCGGGGTTGGAGCCTCTTGTATGCTGTTAGGGGTGAAACCTCAGTGGGCCCACGCTCGTCGGGAATCCCTTTGTAAAGGCTTCGTAGTGATCTCCTGGCCGCACACCTGGGAAGTGTGAATGTGGATCGTAGCCACTGGCATAATGGAGGTTCTTTTAGTCCACCCGGCAACGGGGGATGAAATCACTACTTGTGGGTACAGTGGTACAAACTCTGCAGAGTCAAAACTGTCTTGACAGCCGTGCTCACGGTTAAGAGCGGCCTGGACTTATTCATGATTAGAGGATTGATGGTTTTGGAAGTTAAGCGGGGAGCTTAACATTGGTAATGATGTTATGGTTATTGGATTATAATGATGGGATGGGAGATTGGGACCATTTCACCTGTGTAGTAATGTAGGTGCTTAATAAGCTAAGGTGATAGGTATTAATTGCGTAGTGCTTTAACCATGAGTTCAACCTCTCCTTGTTCTAGCCATGCATGATATAATTTTTCCACACTTGCTGAGTACCATTGGTACTCAACCTTGCATATTTGTTGGTTTATATTGCTGCTCAGGTAAAGATAATGAGGTGGTGTATAATAACCAAGACTTTGGACCCGAAGAAGGTTTTTAGGTTCATGAAGACCCCCGGGCAACGCTTGTGATGGAGCCCTAAAGAATAATATTCCGCTGCTAGTTTATTTACTTGTGATGAAGCATTAGTGTCCATTGAGATATTTGCGATGTAAGACTTATTTATATTCGACACCTGGCTTGTAATAAATGATGCTTCACTATTTGTCAACACATGTATGAGAAAATGATCCTGGCATACATGTGATATTCACTTGGTTGTTTCTTCGGAAAAACCGGGTGTGACAGAGGTGGTATCAGAGCCAAGGTTGCCCGTAGGAACGTGGACCTAGGTAGAAATGTACGTATTTAAGGGCCCTATTTTCTTAAAAACTATTTTCCAAGGTGTGGGTGGAAAAGTGTTATTAAAGGAGTCATTTTCTTCATCTTACCCCAACTTTCATTCAAAATAGGATTTTTATTTGATAATTTATCTAACCTAATTTTAAATTCTTTTGTTTTAGATGGTTCGCATGATTCGCACCGCTCGTAAGTCCACAGGAGGGAGAGTTCCCGTAGTGGCCCTTGCCGAAAGAGAGGAGAGTCGTCCCGTGACGTACCTTTCCTACGGATTGGCAGTAGGAGACTTGTTGCGTCGTCTTCGACGTATGCTCGAAGCCGCAGGCAATACGGGCAAGCTCATCATCCACTATAACTCCACCAGGACCATCCGTGAGAAGAGGGAAGAATGGAGTTCGGAGATGAGGATTATACACGAGAATCAGCTGCTTAAGATTCACCACTCCCCAGCTTGTCGAGCAACACAAGTTGATGCGGAGAAAGATGTCACCTGGGAAGCCATCACCTGCCAGAGTCACATCTATCGTCGCCACTTGGACAAAACTGAGTACATGTATGTCCTCCAACGTGAGAGTGGTACCACGGAGTACAAGTACCCACCGGTGCAGCAAGGGACTTCCCATGAGCACATGGACTTGTGCTTGGAAGATGCTGCTATGCTCAGCACTCGACTGCAGGAGTGTCAACAAGAGCTTCAGGATGTCCGAGACACCCTGAAGGAAACGGAGGCGTTGCTGCGAGCTTGCTTAAAGGCGAGAGAAAGAGGAGATGGGAATGAACTGTGTGTCACCGTGAGTGATCCATGGACTCCTGACTCCCCGGATCGCCGAGCAATCAGGCGTCGTCGCACTTCTCCACCAGCAGCCTCCCCACCCAAAGCAGAGTCAGAAGGTAGCCGAAATGAGGAGGAAGATCCCGAGGAGCCAGCTCAAGAGGACGAGTAGTGTAGAGTCTTTCCCCTAGCTAGCAAGAGGTCGAGTAGTCGAGTCGTTACGTAGTTAATGGTGTGATAATGCTTGGTGTGTGACGTGAGTTGTGGAAGCCATGAGCAATTGTCCACAGCCTCGTCTTCAGATTGTTTTGCTTTGGTGTGTGAAACCACAGAAAATAATAGTACATTTATTTGGTGTGAGATATAAATCCTAGTAAAATTTTAGCAACGCCTTAATACCTCAAAGTACACACAAATGAAAGTAGTAGGATGATACTAAATGATATCAAATTAACATTTGTTGATTCTGCCAGATGGCCGGAAGAGGGAAAGGACGTGCTGCCAACCCCGCCAACAACAATGATGAGGCATGTAACCCTCATCTTTCTGGAGGCCAGGACAGGGGTGGCCGCCGTGAAGAAGTTGATCCTCTCCACCAAATGCTGGAGAATCAAAATCAGCTTATCCAGAACTTGACTCAAGTGGTGGCCAACTTGCATCAAGTTCCACCTCCACAAGCGGCACCACGCCAACCAAGGTTGAGTGAGTTTCTAGGAACTCAACCTCCAAAGTTTGCAAGTGCTGCTGAACCTCTGGAGGCAGATGATTGGCTGAAGACCATTGAAAGTAAGATGAGGATAATACAGTGCCAAGGGTATGAGAGGGTGCTGTTTGCCTCTCATCAATTGCAAGGACCTGCTGCTGATTGGTGGACTGCCTACGTGGCCGCCCATCATGACCCTGAGAACATCACTTGGGAAGAGTCAAGCGTAGCTTCCGCAACCACTACATCCCAAGAGGTGAACTCAAAAACAAGAGAAAGGAGTTTCTGGGACTGCAGCAGGGAAACATGACGGTGAGGGAATACCTCACTAAATTTACTCAACTATCCCGTTATGCTCCACGAGACATAGAGACTGATGAGCAGAAACAAGATTGTTTCGTGGAAGGACTTACCGCAGAGATGCAGTGTGCAATGTCCTCCAATGAGTATGAAAGCTTTCAAAAGATGGTGGACAGAGCATTTGTGGTGGAAAGGAAGCTAAAGGCCCTGGAAAATGAGAATAAGAGGAAGGCGGGGTGGTCACATCAGGCCTCAGGGAGCAACACCCGCCCACGTATGATGCAACAACCTACGGGGCAGACAAGCCGTGCTGCGGTACCCTATTCAGCACCAAGAGGGTACAACTCAAACTACAGGCCACCCGCAGTACCAGCACAGCCGCAACGTCAGTTTGTGCAGTAGCCTCGCCCCGCATATCCACCTCGACCAGCAGTGCAAGGACCCCCGAACCAACCCCAAGACAACAAAGGCCAAGCACCTAAGGTTGGGGTGCAATGTTTCAGCTGTGGTGAAGTGGGGCACTACGCCCATAAATGCCCAAAGAAGAAGCCTGCGCCGCCACAACAGCAGAATGTAGTGAGAGGACGGGTGAACCACGTCACTATGGAGGAAGCACAAGAGGCACCCGACGTGGTAGTTGGTAAGTTTCCTGCCAATTTACACCTTGCAACTCTGCTGTTTGATTCTGGTGCTACCCACTCGTTCATTGCTCAAGGGTTTGTTAAGAAGCATGACCTAGCAACCACACAAATGAACCATATGCTAGCCGTAAACTCTCCAGGTGGAGAAATAAGGACAAGACAAGTGTGTCCCAAAGTGAGCCTAGACATTAATGGGGTAGTGTTTACTGCTAACCTCATAGTGATAGATTCACAAGGGATAGATATTATTTTGGGTATGGATTGGTTGACCAAACATAAAGGAATCATCCATTGTTCGACCAGAACGGTGGAATTAACTCACCCCAGTGGTACAGAGTAAAGTTCATAACAATACACGAGCCTAGGAGGGACATTAAATTAAATCAAGTGGAGGTGAAAGTTGAGGAAATCAGGACTATCAGGGAATATCCAGATGTTTTTCCGGAGGAGTTGCCAGGTATGCCTCCCGACCGTGACGTAGAATTCGCAATTGAGCTAGTACCGGGAACAGCCCCGATATACAAGAGACCTTATCGAATGGACTCCAAGCAGCTAGAAGAGCTCAAGGATCATTTGAGAGAATTGACGGAGAAGGGGTATATTCGCCCTAGTTCCTCACCATGGGGAGCTCCGGTGATATTTGTGCCCAAGAAAGACGGAACCCAAAGGTTATGCGTGGATTACCGTGCCTTGAATGAGGTAACCATCAAGAACAAGTACCCATTACCCCGCATTGAAGACTTGTTTGATCAGTTGAGGGGAGCTTGTGTGTTCTCGAAAATTGATCTCAGGTCGGGGTACCACCAACTCAAGATAAGGCAATCTGATATTCCCAAGACAGCTTTCGTATCTCGGTATGGACTGTATGAATACACTGTCATGCCTTTTGGGCTAACCAATGCCCCGGCATATTTCATGTACCTCATGAACAAGGTATTCATGGAATATTTGGACAAATTTGTGGTGGTTTTCATAGATGATATTCTCGTCTTCTCCAAAGATGAAGAAGAACATGAGAAACATCTAAGGTTGGTGTTACAGAGGCTGAGAGAACACCAACTATATGCCAAGTTGAGCAAGTGTGAGTTTTGGCTGAAGAGAGTTCCCTTTTTAGGACATATAATCTCGGAGGGAGGAATCTCCGTAGATCCCACCAAAATCGAAGATATCCAGAAGTGGAAAACCCCTGAAAATGTCGGGGAAGTTCGAAGCTTTTTGGGATTGGCTGGATACTATCGACGGTTTATTGAGGGATTCTCCAAGATCTCGAGACCTCTCACCAAACTGTTGGAAAAGGGAATCACATTCACCTGGACGCCACAGTGCGATGCGAGCTTTCAGGAGCTAAAGAAGAGATTGACAACAGCCCCAGTGCTGGTTATGCCAGATATGCAGAAGAATTTCACAGTGTACTGCGATGCCTCTGGAAATGGGTTGGGATGTGTTCTCATGCAAGAAGGACATGTCGTGGCTTATGCATCCCGGCAGCTTCGGAAGCACGAGAAGAACTATCCTACACATGACCTAGAACTAGCCGCAGTGGTACACGCGTTGAAAATTTGGCGGCACTATTTGATGGGGAAGAGGACAGAGATATATACGGATCATAAGAGTTTGAAGTACATATTCACACAGCCAGATCTCAACCTCAGACAAAGGAGATGGTTAGAGCTAATCAATGACTTTGATATAGGCATCAACTATCATCCCGGGAAAGCAAACGTCGTGGCCGATGCTTTGAGTCGGAAAGTGCAGGTCAATAAGTTGAGTTTGAAGGACATGCCTGCAGAATTGAAGGACGAGGTTATAAGACTCAATCTATGTCTAGTAAATAGTGGTGAAGCCATCGCCATGGAAGTGGACTCCACACTCGAGCGAGACATACGCGAGGGCCAAAAGAATGATGAGAAGATACAAGAGATCAGACAGCTCATCAAGGAAAATAAAGCTCCTGGTTTTAGAGAGGATGAACAGGGAACGGTGTGGCACGGGAAAAGGATCTGTGTGCCAGAAGTAAAGGAGATCCGTGAATTAATTTTGAAGGAGGCTCACGATTCTGACTATTCCATTCATCCTGGGAGTACGAAGATGTACCAGGACCTCAAGAGCAGGTATTGGTGGTATGGCATGAAACGTGATGTCGCGGAACATGTTGCCCTATGTGACACATGTCAGTTGGTGAAAGCAGAACATCAACGACCCGCGGGATTATTGCAACCACTCAAAGTGCCTGAATGGAAGTGGTAAGAAATCAGCATGGATTTTGTCGTGGGATTGCCTAGGACCCAATCCGGGTATGATTCAATATGGGTCGTTATTGATAGGCTAACCAAGGTAGCTCATTTCATCCCTGTGAAAGAAAGCTACAGCGGATCCAAATTGGCAGAACTGTACATGTCAAGGATTGTATGTTACCATGGAGTGCCAAAGAAGATAGTATCGGACCGAGGGACACAGTTCACCTTGAGGTTTTGGCAAAAGTTGCATGAAACCATGGGAACCCATCTGAATTTCAGCTCTGCCTATCATCCTCAAACTGACGGGCAGACGGAGAGAACCAATCAGATCCTTGAAGATATGTTAAGGGCATGTGCACTCAAAAACAATAGGAGTTGGGACAAGAACTTACCGTATGCGGAGTTTTCCTATAACAACAGCTATCAAGCTAGTATGAAGATGTCACCGTTTGAAGCTTTGTATGGAAGGAAGTGCAGAACTCCCCTATTTTGGAACCAAACAGGAGAAAGTAAAGTGTTTGGTCCAGAAGTGCTACAAGAAACCGAGGCGAAGGTGAGGGAGATTCGCAACAACTTGAGGATAGCACAGACACGCCAAAAGAGCTATGCCGATGTACGAAGAAGAGAGCTCGTTTTCAACGTGGGAGACTATGTTTATCTCAAGGTGTCCCCTATCAGAGGACTTCGTCGGTTCAAGGTGAAAGGGAAGTTGTCACCTCGATACATCGGACCTTTTCAAGTTTTGGAAAGAAAAGGCAAAGTGGCGTACCAACTAGAGTTACCGGTTCATCTATCGGACATGCACGATGTATTTCATGTGTCACAACTCAAGAAATGTCTGAGGACGCCTGAAGAGGTGTTACCCATGAATGAAGTGGATGTAGCTGAAGACTTGTCTTATGCCGAGCAACCATACAAGATTTTGGAGACGATGGAACGCCTCACCAGAAACAAGAGAATCCGGATGTGCAAGGTGCAGTGGAAGCATCACTCAGAAGAGGAAGCTACCTGGGAACGGGAAGATGAGCTCAAGGCACAATTTCCGGAATTGTTTTCTTAGAAACACCAATCTCGAGGATGAGATTTCTTTTAAGGGGGGTAGAGCTGTAACATCCCAAATTTTGATTCAAAACCCAAAACCATGTTCAGAGGGGAATTTAAAAATTTTTGGACGTATTGCATGTTTTGCAAAAATTCAAATTCAAACTGGAATTCAAATTATACTCAAAACAGAAAAGAAATGGAAAAAGAAAAAGAAAAACGGGAAAAAACCGGCCAGTGGGCCGAAACCCGCCAGCCGGCCCAGCTTTCCCCGCGCAGCCCGCCCCCGCGCGCGCCCGCGCTCTCTCACACAGACAGGTGGGACCCACCTGTCATCCCTAACCCTGAGCCCCCGCGACCCCGGACTTTTCCCCCGAGCGCGCGCGATCGCAACCGACCGGAAACCGCGTCCCGTCACCCGAATTCTGGTCCCAGAGGACTCCAACTCGATCACAACAAACCCACCGCCCTTCCCCGGCTATAAAAACCCCCGATCCGATCAGTTTTTCCCACGCGATCGCCGATTTTTACTCCGGTGAGCACCGAGACTTCGCCGGTGAATTCTGGCCGATCTAAGCTCGGAAACTCTGATCTAACTCGCTGGTCTTGATCCACCGCCTCCGGGGAACCTTGCAAGTGCAGAAAACTCGGAGAGTTACGGTGTAAATCCAGCGCCGACGAGCTTCGCCGTGGTTTTGCCTCGGACCTCGCCGCCGATCACTTTCCAGGACCCCCGAGCTCGAGAAAACCCCCGAGGTGAGATCCCTGACCTCCCCTCTACCGATCTAGGCCATAAGATCACAGTTTTAGGCAGAATTCTCGAGGATCCGAAACTTTCCGGCGAGATCGCCGCTTCCCGCCGCCGTGCGCCGCCGGCAGCGCCGCCCGCGCTCGATCAGAGCGACGTGGCCGCTTGTGCGCCGTTTATTTTAAATCGCACGGTAGGGTTTAAAACCCCGCGTACCGGTTCGATGTTATAATCTCAGCCGTCGGTTTAAAATCGGACGGTCCACGTCAGCCCCGCATTATAAAGACTGGAATTCTTACGTGCTACCCCCTGGGGTTCTCTGGAATTGAGAGCTAACCCCAGAAACTTCAGATCTAGCCCCTGGAACTCCAGAAAATCATGTAAATTCATTTAAAAATCAGTTTTAGCCCCTGGACTTAATAGAAATTAGGAAAAACACCTCTGATAAGTGCAGCTGGACCCCTGGAAATTATGAAAATAATATTATAGACCCTGTAATGGGGTGAACTCATTATTTTAGCCCTGTTTAGTATTTAATTTAGAAAATTGAATATGTAACTAGTGTTTAAAAATTAAAAAGTGGGACAAACATAATTGTCAAAATTAATTAAAAACTTTCTCAGTACTTAGAAAACTTTGGAGTGAGGTAAAAATAGATTTTTGGGCTGAAATAAATCTGTTTTATCTATTATTCACATTTATTAGTATAGGGACACATTTTTGAAGTAAAGAATAATTATAGAAAAATAGGGAAAATAATTATGAAATAGTATACATCAGAGGCAAAGGTTAAAATATGTTATTCAATTATTTAGGACCAAAACCTATACTGTTTAGATGATGTGTATTACTAATTTCATAATAAAATACACAATTATGCATAGGAATATAAATCTGAAAATATAGCAACTAGTAAATGATAAATGGAATTTCTAAAATACAAAGCATTCAGTTTAGGGTTGATAGAAGTTATGAAAGCACATATGGGGAAGAATAATACTTTTCATACACACTTTGTAGTAAAAAGGTGAAGTAGTTGAATATAAGAAATTTATTGGAAACCCATATAAATAGTATGTAAGTATAAAAGTGGACACAAAAGTGGAGATCATATACACATGGTTAAAAGTGCATGCAAGCCACAACTCAACACACATAAAGTAACCACAACACATAATGGTAAAGAACTTTTATAAATATGAATGTGTGGTTTGTATGAAGTAAGAAGTGTGAATTATGTCTTATGATTGTTGTTCTTCTTTTGCTATGTGTGATGGTATGAAGTAGAACCTGCCCAAGAGCAAGTTAACCCTTTCCAAGATCAGGACTACCAATTTCAAGAGCAGCAAGAAGGAGGCAAGTGTCCTTGACCACTTTGATCCTATGCTAGGATGTGTAGATAGAATTATTTGCATTGTCAAGTTAAATATGAAACCCATGCTAGGAAGTTTCCCTAGAATTGCATTACCTTGTTTCCTTGAAGCTTGGGTTGGGATTTATTTTGTCATTTATTTACATGCCTTTGCTTAGCCATGCTTAGAATGGGATATTTGGGAAATGAGATCATCAGTTTATATTACCATACTCTTGAACGAGCTATTGTGAGTTATGTAGAGGTAGGGATCAAGGCAAGTTGGATGTTTTGGTTGTGTGCTGGGTGCACGAGATTTGGGTTTGTGTATTGTACTTGCATGGATCCTAAGGACCGGTTCATGGAGCATGTAACCCGGCTTTACAGTGCCAACCACATGCTGAGATGGGGCAGCTTGGCCAATTAATTAGGTGTATCCCCGGCGTAGTATGGGTGTGTTGGATGGTGCGGGGAGTAGGTGTCAGCTGGACTACCATATGAACCGCAAGGCTCAAGAGGGGGCCACTGCAGCGGGGTTGGAGCCTCTTGTATGCTGTTAGGGGTGAAACCTCAGTGGGCCCACGCTCGTCGGGAATCCCTTTGTAAAGGCTTCGTAGTGATCTCCTGGCCGCACACCTGGGAAGTGTGAATGTGGATCGTAGCCACTGGCATAATGGAGGTTCTTTTAGTCCACCCGGCAACGGGGGATGAAATCACTACTTGTGGGTACAGTGGTACAAACTCTGCAGAGTCAAAACTGTCTTGACAGCCGTGCTCACGGTTAAGAGCGGCCTGGACTTATTCATGATTAGAGGATTGATGGTTTTGGAAGTTAAGCGGGGAGCTTAACATTGGTAATGATGTTATGGTTATTGGATTATAATGATGGGATGGGAGATTGGGACCATTTCACCTGTGTAGTAATGTAGGTGCTTAATAAGCTAAGGTGATAGGTATTAATTGCGTAGTGCTTTAACCATGAGTTCAACCTCTCCTTGTTCTAGCCATGCATGATATAATTTTTCCACACTTGCTGAGTACCATTGGTACTCAACCTTGCATATTTGTTGGTTTATATTGCTGCTCAGGTCAAGATAATGAGGTGGTGTATAATAACCAAGACTTTGGACCCGAAGAAGGTTTTTAGGTTCATGAAGACCCCCGGGCAACGCTTGTGATGGAGCCCTAAAGAATAATATTCCGCTGCTAGTTTATTTACTTGTGATGAAGCATTAGTGTCCATTGAGACATTTGCGATGTAAGACTTATTTATATTCGACACCTGGCTTGTAATAAATGATGCTTCACTATTTGTCAACACATGTATGAGAAAATGATCCTGGCATACATGTGATATTCACTTGGTTGTTTCTTCGGAAAAACCGGGTGTGACACCGAGCCTTTTATAGTCCAAGGCTTGAGCGGCTTACAAGGTGGGCCCGGGACCCGACAGGTGGTCCCGGGGAGATTGCCTGCCATCTACCCTATCTGCAGTTATGCCGGTAGTTGTCTCTGGTGAGGGATTCCAAGTCTTCGTTCTTCCGCCCTGCCCATGCCGCAAGCTAGTCGTAGTGGTTATGATGGCAGGGGCGGCAGGGGATGTCTTGTCGCTGTGTTTATTGGCGGGCAGGCTCTGACACGGCGCGCCAGTCTGCGATGTGACTGGGCGCAACGGCACCTGACAGAGGCGTGCTCCGCGTCTCCGCGCCTTGGGAAGGCGCGGGTCTTGAATACCTTGTACGGGCAAGGTATGGCGCGTCTTTACTCTTGCTGCCTACCGCGCGGGGGCAGGCAGCGCTGCTCTGCTGGACATGTGGCGAGCCCGGAGCTCTCCTCTGAGGAGAGGGAGGTCCGGCCCTGCGGGACATGTGGAGCCTTCGGAGCTCTCCCCGCGGAGGGGGGAGGTCCGGCTTCTGCTGGCCATGTGGCGGGCCAGGAGCTCTTCTCTGAGGAGAGGGAGGTCCGGCCCCGTAGGACACGTGGAGCCTCCGGAGCTCTCCCCGCGGAGGGGGGGAGGTCCTGCTCAATTGGCCACGTGGCGGGTCCGGAGCTCTCCTCTGAGGAGAGGGAGGTCCGGCCCCGCTGGACACATGGCGCCTTCGGAGCTCTCCCTGCGGAGAAGAGCGAGGTCCTTAGGCATTTTCCCCTGTGCGCGGGGGTACCCCGTATTGAGGGTACCGACAGTGGCCCCCGGGCCCATCTCGGGGGAGATAGCGAGCCCGAGGTGGGGCCTCCGTCTCTTCCATTCCGCGCACCTTCTCTAAGACCCACATTGACCGTTGCCATAGCACAAACAGTCGCGAGATCGTGGGAGCGTGTGCCCCACTTGATGGCTGCTTTTACTGCGACGGTTCCCAAGGCTGCCACTTCTGCACGTCGCAACGCTTTCTTGGGAACCGCCGAAGCGTCTTGTTGGCTCGTCTCCTTGGGAGACTGACTTCTTGGTCCACCGCTTCAGCTGGACGGCTTGGGTCCACTTGTCATCGATGCTTGGTCTTGGAGCTGAAGCGGTTGCCCAAGCGGCGTATTCGAAGAGTTTCGAATCGCTTTGAATCGCACCTGGGAAGTTTAAAAGGGGATCTTACCCGCATCGCGGCTTCCCTTCGCACTTCCCAACGCTTGCATCTTGCTTGAGTTCTTGCGCCTTTGTCTTCCCTGTCCTTGAGCTTTCTCCTGCCATGGCTTCCAACCCGCCTCCGGAGAAGAAGCACGCCTGGTCTCCTCCGGCAGCGGCAATCGCGCCGAGTTAGGGACCCAGGGTGCCTGTGCGCCCTGCTTCTGGAGATGGCGCCCCGACCAGTGGCGACCCCAAGAGGCCTCGGGCTCATCATCCCGACGGGACTCCTCTTGAGCGACAACGGGCTCGAAGTTCCCGGGTGTTGTGTCCTCCCTCTTCAGGCGGTGGGGCCTCGAGGGGAAGCGCTGGTGCGTCGATGCCCAGGGGCGAGCCAAGAGCTCAGGCGCCCCGGGCTTCAGGGGCCGGGTCGGTGTCCAGGGGGGCTTCAGAAGCATCTCCTGCCCCGCCATCCCAGGCGACTGCGGGGCAGCCGTCGGCGGCGGCGGCGGGCTCTAGTGGACCAACCCCGGCTCGGAAGCCGGGGTTCAGAGCCCGTTGGAGCACTCGTGTCTCTCGGTAAGCGACACCTACCAGATTCTAGAGCCTATGTCGCCTTCTTCTTTTCTTAACTCAGGAGTTTCCCATGTTTGTAGGGACTCCCCGAGTGCCGGTAACGCTCCCGTTTCCCGGCCATCCCTGACTGACGGGGGATCCGCACCGCAGCGCCCGGAAGCCGAGACGGTCGCATCGGCCCCCAAGCCAGCGCAAGTTCCTTCTGCGCCGGTCAGCCCGGCTTCTGTGGCAGCGGCGACTCCTACCACTCGTCTCTCTTCACCGGCTCGGGGACCGGCTGTCACTGAGGGTTCAGCGAGACCAGCTGTCGATGTCCCGCCCCCTGTTGCCGGAGTGGGAGAAACTGCCATGGGCCTTACTGTGGGCAGCGAACCGGGGCGCACCATGAGCGAGCCCGTCCCAGTGCCGGCTTCTCCTGATCGGCGCCTCATCCCGGTTGCTGGAGCGTCGACTTCTCCCAAAGACGACGTGATGGAGGAGGTCGGAGGCGCCGCTCCGGCCTCTGCCGCCCCGCTGCCCCTGGCAGACGCCCTCATGCTCGCCCAGACGAGCGTCCGACAGGTCTTGGCCGCGCTCGGTCGCGAGCGGAAGGAGCAGGTAGGTGAGAGGGATCGCCTCCTCACCTGGGGGCACCTTTTGAGGGAGCGGACCAAGGAGGCCAAGGGGGAGCTCGACTCCAGGCGGGCCTCGCTCGATGTCATGGAGGCACTCCTCGACCGTCAGAAGAGGGCCGTTGACCGTCTGGACTCCGAGACGCGGCGGCTCCACAAGGAGGCCCTCGAGGCGCACGCCCAGGCCGAGGAGAACTTCTCTGCTTTGGAGGAGGTGCGGCAGAGGCTGGCATGCCGTGAGCGCGCCGTCGCGGACTAGGAGCACTCCGTGGCGGCCGAGGCAGAGAAAGTCGCCCCGCGGCTGGCGGCGGGCGAGGGCGACCTGCGAGCCCGGGCTACGGAGCTAGAGATCCGGAAGGCAGACCTTGCCACGAGGGAGGAGCAGGTCTCCCGGGAGCGCCAGGAGATCCTGGATCGGGAGCTGGCAGCCGACTTTCGAGCTTCAGAGTTGGAGCGACTTGCCCAGACTCTCCATCTTCGGGAAAGCTCTCTGGCAGCCAAGGAGAAGGAATTCTCCGAGGGGAGCCTTGACGCCTTGCTGGCAGCCCGCCGCGAGGTGAAGGAGCTCTTGGCCTCGCGGTCCTCCGAGGCCCGTGCAGTCTCGAGCTTCATCGACCAGGCAGGGTCCGCCCTGGTCCCCCTTGGCTTCAGCCCGGTGAAGACAGCGGCCCCTGCACTGAAGGTGGCCGAGGTGATCCCCGCGCTCGAGTCTATTGGCGCCAAGATGAGCAGGCTAGATGCAGTGGTCGCCAGTGAGCTCGAGGCAGAGAGACGGGGCCTGGCGATGGAGGTTGCTACGCACTTGTTGGCATGCTTTCGGAGCGGAATCCTTCCTTCTCACTAGAGCCAGCGAGACAGGGCCCCGCCGCGGAGCGGAAGGAAGCCGCCATGGCCGAAGTCGGGGACATGGCTGCCCTTGTAGCATCTAGGTTCTGGCGCGAGCCAGGGGAACCCTAGGACTTGTATCTTTTCCCCTCCCTTTTTTTATTGAGTCTGTAGTCCAGCTCATGGAGCCTTGAATGAATAGACTCTTGTTATTTTCTGTGTCTGTGTGCTTTTGTCTTCTTCTTGGCTTGGCCTGGCCGAGTCCTTAGCTCTGCAAGGTACCCAGAGGTCTTCACCAATCTTGAAGCCCTGCACAGACACCTTCCCCGGGTCCTTATTGTGTTAAGGCCCCCGATGGCCTTCAGAACTCGCCCCGTGAGAGTGGGGAGGTCCGGGTCTGCCGACCATATGGCGGGCCCGGAGCTCTCCTTTAAGAAGATGGGGGTCCAGCCCCGCTGGACCCGTGGGGCCTTTGGGGCTCACCCCCGCGGAGGGGGCGAGGCTTGGCTCTGCCGGCCACGTGGTGGCCCCGGAGCTCCTCCGGAGGAGAGGGGAGCTCCGTCCCTGCTGGACACGTAGGGCCTTCGGGGCTCGCCCCTGCAGAAGGGGCGAAACCCGGATCCTCCGGTCTTGCGCTGGAGTAGTCGATGGCTCTTTGCCCCCCTTCATGCGGTCCCCGTAGCTAAAACCTGGAGATCCTACGCAGAGGTAGAGGAAGCGTAATTCTCCTCGGGGGGTTCTCCCCTCCCCGTCCCTTAGTCTTATTTGGCTTACGGTCTTAGTCTGGTATACGGGACTTGGGCAATTCTGTGCGCGAGGCGCCGGGGCTCCGACTCCCTCCGAGGTCAGGGTACGACCGTCCGGCTCCTAGTACCGGACCGTACGCCGGGGAAGCAGAGTGCACAGGCTTTGGGTACGGAACCAGGCATTTGCTTCTTGTGTCTATCACATGAAGGGATGGACTCCTTATATAGGAGTCAAGAAATGAGAGAGAATGTATACCATCAATCCAAGTTATGACGTTTATAAATTCAACGATTATGATTCAACCATTAACACGTCTGAGACTAGTCATTATGTGACACTCTCATTTTTTATTTCTGCATGCATTCATATTTCATGTAGAGAAACATTTTAAAATAAGTATGTCAAAGTGTGTAGCCGACACTTCCCCCGGGCCTGCACTAGGCAGCCCGTGGAGGTTCTTTTTAGGAGGGGCTAGTCACTCGCGGAGAGCTTCAGCGTAGGGACGATTGACGGAGAAGCTTGACACGGGGAGTTTTACGTGGTTCAGGCCGCCGGAGCGTAAAACCCTACGTCCACGGTGAGCAGAGTTGCTCGCTGTATTGCTTGCTGCTCAGAACCGGAGTCCAGAGCTTGAGGGTGAGTGATGTCTATAGTGCGAGTCCACAGAGTTCGAACCCTTGCTAACGTTGCCTACCCGAGCCTTTTATAGTCCAAGGCTCGAGCGGCTTACAAGGTAGGCTCGGGACCCGACAGGTGGTCCCGGGGAGATTCCTGCCATCTACCATATCTGCAGTTATGCCGGTAGTTGTCTCTGGCGAAGGCTTCCGAGTCTTTGTTCTGCCGCCCTGCCCATGCCGCAGGCTAGTCGTAGTGGTTGATGATGGCAGGGGCGGCAGGGGATGTCTTGTCGCTGTGTTTATTGGCGGGCAGGCTCTGACACGGCGCGCCAGTCTGCGATGTGATTGGGCGCAACGGCACCTGACAGAGGCGTGCTTCGTGTCTCCGTGTCTTGGGAAGGCGCGGGCCTTGAATACCTTGTACGGGCAAGGTATGGCGCGTCTTTATGCCTGCTGCCTACCTCGCGGGGGCAGGCAGCGTTGCTCTGCTGGCCACGTGGCGGGCCCGGAGCTCTCCTCTGAGGAGAGGGAGGTCCGGCCCCGCGGGACACGTGGAGCCTTCAGAGCTCTCCCCGCGGAGGGGGGAGGTCCGGCTGCTGCTGGCCACGTGGCGGGCCCGGAGATCTCCTCTGAGGAGAGGGAGGTCCGGTCCCGCAGGACACGTGGAGCCTTTGGAGCTCTCCCCACGGAGGGGGAGGTCCGGCTCAGTTGGCCACATGGTAGGCCCGGAGCTCTCCTCTGAGGAGAGGGAGGTCCGGTCCCGCTGGACACGTGGCGCCTTCAGAGCTCTCCCTGCGGAGAAGGGCGAGGTCCTTAGGCATTTTCCCCTGTGCGCGAGGGTACCCCATATCGAGGGTACCAACAGTGGCCCCTGGGCCCATCTCGGGGGAGATAGCGAGCCCGAGGTGGGGCCTCCGTCTCTTCCATTCTGCGCACCTTCTCTAAGTCCCGCATTGACCGTTGCCAGAGCACGAACAATCACGAGATTGTGGGAGCGTAAGCCCACTTGATGGTTGCTTTTACTGCGGCGGTTCCCAAGGCTGCCACTTCTGCACGTTGCGGCACTTTTTTCAGGAACCGCCGAAGCGCCTTGCCGGCTCGTCTCCTTGGGAGACCGACTTCTTGGCCCACTGCTTCAGCCAGACGACTTGGGTCCACTTGTTATCGAGGCTTGGTCTTGGAGCCGAAGCGGTTGCCCAAGCGGCGTATTCGAAGAGTTTCGAATTGCTTTGAATCGGACCTGGGAAGTTTTAAAAGGGGATCTTACCTGCATCGCGGCTTCCCTTCGCACTTCACATCGCTTGCACCTTCCTTGAGCTCTTGCGCCTTTGTCTTCTCTATTCTTGAGCTCTCCTCTGCCATGGCTTCCAACCTGCTTCCGTCACGTCTCACCCGGTCGGCCGAGTTCGGACCAGTGCGCAAGCTGCTGGGCTGGCACACGGAGGAGCAGAAACGCCAGCTCCGCCAGGGATCTCTCCCCCTGCTCCTGGAGAAGGGGGAGATGGTCTTCTTCACTGCCTACGCCATGGCGGGGTTTGTCCCGCCAATTTCTTCCTTCTTCGTGACTCTGCTGGAGACGTACGGTCTCCAGCTCAACTATCTTTCCCCCAACTCCTTCGCAATGGCCGCCGTCTTCGTCCATTTCTGTGAGATGTTCGTGGGGGTGCTTGCTTCGACGACGCTTTTCCGCTACTTCTTCGTGCTGCGGACGACCGGGCGCAGCTCGAAGACTCAGCTGGGCGCGTACTACTTCCAGCATCGCTGCAAGGATCCGAAGGCTTCCGGGTACCTTCTACCTTTCAGAGCGTCGAGGTGGGAGAACTGGAGGGAGAACTGGGTGATTGTGCAGACCGATGTGCACGATCACCTGCAGATTCCAACTGCCGGCCCAACCACCGAGCGTCGCTTCTGGGAGGAGGTCCCGGAGCTGGAGCAGGAGTACGCACCGGTCTTGGAGCGGATCCGGTTCTTGGCCAACGAGGGGCTGACGTCCCTGATGGTGCTGGTGGACTTCTTGTCGCGCTGCATCGCGCCCTTGCAGCAACGCAACCGCCCGGCATGGTACTACACGGGTGAGCTCGACTGCACCAGGTTGGAGAGGGGTCTTGGCTCCGATCCTTCTGAAGACGAGTTGTACGAGATGGTGGCCAAGGTGAGCAGCAACTACGTCACCGGCGGTGACCTCGCCTTCCCGGCCTCTGGCACTCCCCTCTTTTTGGAGCCGCAGAGGAAGACGGAGCTTCTGCGGAAGATGCCGAATCTCGACGACATTGGGATCGCCGTTCGTCAGGTTGGGGATACCTTCCGGGGCATCTCGATTCCCGGGACTGAGCACTCCGGACCGAAGCGCGAGGCGTCTATCGCTACCCAATCCGCACCGAGGGCCAGCGGGACTCATGTCGCCGACAGGGGGAAGGGAAAGGAGCCGGCCCCCGGGCAACCAGAGAAGAAACGTGCCCGGTCTCCTCCGAGGGCGTCGCTTGCGCCGAGCCAGGGGGCCGGGGTACCCTTGCGCCCATCTCCCGGAGACGCCGGTTCATCGAGTGGCGACCCAAAGAGACCCCGGGTATCGCACTCCGGCGGATCTCATCTCGGACAATGGCGGTCCGAGGAACCCCAAGCGTCCCTGATGCGGACATCGCTACCGTTGATATAACCACAACACCAGCCCATTCACCACTCTCAGCTAATCAAGGTCCAATGACACGCGCTCGTGCACGTCAACTTAATTATCAGGTGAATTCATTCCTGGCTGTTCAAAGTAATTATCCTTCAAATGGGGACCTATTAAAGCCTTGTGATGACCTTGTTATTATTAGGTGCTTGGGAATTGATCCAGCTAGGAGTGATGGAGGGATTAATGCAATAAAGGCTGCTCCACCCGAGGGGAAATCTTGAGGCTAGGGCCATGTAATAAAGAGAGATTTAGACAAATAAGGAAAGGAATAAGTGAAATCTCGTCCAACATTGCTGCTGGACGAAATTCCCTCTTTCTTCCCCCATTTAAAGATAGATGTGCTATAATAAGGAAAGAAATAGAGGAAATCATATCCTACCTTGCTGCTGGATGGGTTTCCCTCTTTCTTTCCCTATTAAATGGTATTCTATCACAGAAAAAGGAAGGGAATAAGGGAGATCACGTACTACCTTTGTTGCTGGACGAATTTCCCTCTTCCCTCCCCTATTTAAGTAGTCCAAGAGCTCCTTGACAGGGCGGGTTTTGTTTTCTGTACGTTTAGCCATTGCTACTTCCTTGTAACGCAAGTGTCGACGAGACCTTCTGATTACTTGAATCAGAACCCCAACTTTTTCACTCCCGTGAGTGTTTGCTTGTTATCTTGTTCTTGCTTGTTCTTCGATTGCTTGCAGGTTCAAGGCTGTTCTTGGCACAGCAAGTACAGCAACAACAGGAGCCGGTGTAACTATCGCTAAGGCGCAGCATCCTTGTGGTTGTTGTAGTCGGGTAGCACAACGTCGACCTCCACCCAAATCGTAGTTACCAGGAGACGGTGTAACTGTCGCTCAAGGCGCCACACCATTCTGGTTGTGGTAGTCGGGCAGCCAACGTCGGCCTCCACCAAATTCGTTCATTACCAACATATCTCATCGAAAGATAGGGCGTCCCCCGTACCCGTTGGGTCCCGCCACCCTTCTTCAGGCGAGGGGGTTTCCAGGAAGGACGCCGGATACCGAGCTTGATGATGGACCTTTCAGGTATCGACGGCAGCCACGTCGCGACCATCGTGGTATGGGTGGTCGAGCTCAACGACACGAGGTATGTGACAATGACGATTCCCTACGCAGCATTAAATTCTCCATACCACCTTTTGATGGTAAATATGATCCGGATGCATATCTGTCTTGGGAATTATCAGTAGATCAAAAATTTGCATGCCATGATTTCCCTGATGATAAAAAGGTTAGAGCTGCCACTAGTGAATTCACTGACTTTTCTTCTGTTTGGTGGCATGAATATCAAACTAAAAATCCAGCTACCGTACCACAAACTTGGAATGCTTTGAAACGAATCATGCGTCGTCATTTTGTTCCTTCCTATCATGCTCGTGACCTGTTGCATAAATTACAACAACTTAGGCAAGCCAACAAATCTGTTGAGGAATACTATCAAGAACTTCAAATAGGCATGATGCGTTGTGGCCTAGTTGAAAATGAAGAGGCTGCAATGGCTAGGTTTATGGGTGGTTTAACAAGAGAAATTCAGGACATATTGGCTTATAAGGAATACACTAACGTCACTCGATTACTCCATCTTGCTTGTAAGGCTGAAAGAGAAGTGCAGGGACGACATACAAGAACTAACATTTCTGCAGGTCGAACTACCTCATGGCAGTTCCGCTCAAGTGCTGCTGGTACTAAGCATGATTCTCCAGACGATGCTTCCAATGGGTTGCCCAGGACTACATCAAAATCAGCACCTTCGCGTGCAATCGAGACAACAAACGGATCCACCCAAGTTGCAGCCAACATTTCTTCTTCCATTGCTTCTACCGGGAGAACAAAATACATTCAATGCCTCCAGTGCAAGGGTTTTGGGCACCTACGAAGGGACTGCCCAAGCAAGCGTGTGCTGGTTGTACGAGAAAATGGTGAGTACTCATCCGCTAGTGATTTAGATAATGAAACATATGCCATGCTTGCTGCACAAGAAGCAGGAAAGAAGAATGATGATGAAGAGCACATTGGGGCTGATCATGCTGCCCACTATGAGAGTCTTGTTGTGAGGCGTGTCTTGAGTGCCCAAATGATCAAAGCTGAACAGAACCAGCGACACAATCTATTCCAAACTAAGTGTGTAGTTTTGGAACGATCGTGTCACATTATTATTGATGGAGGAAGCTGCAACAATTTAGCAAGTGCTACCATGGTAGAAAAGCTTGGGATGACAACACTTCCACATCCACATCCCTACTACATCCAATGGTTCAACGACAGTGGTAAGCTTAAGGTAACACGTCTGGTTCGTGTCGAATTTGCAATTGGTTCCTACCATGATTACATTGATTGTGATGTGGTACCTATGCAAGCTTGTTCTATGCTATTTGGTCGACCTTGGCAATTTGATAAAGATACATTACATCATGGTAAATCAAATCAATACTCTTTCATGCATCATGAGAAGAAACTTGTTTTGCACCCGATGTCCCCTGATGCTATTTTGAAGGATGACATTGCTAGAGCTTGCAAAGAGAAAAATAAGAAATCTGCTGAAAATGAAAATTCAGATGTCGTGAAGAAATCGGTACAGCCTAAGACTGACAATTCCAAATCTGCTCATATGAAGAAGAATGAAATAAAATTAAAGAGCGCTTGTTTTTTTGCTTCCAAATCTGATTTGTTTGAATTAAAAAGTGATACTGCAATCTGCTATGTGTTTGTTTGCAAAGAAGCTTTGTTCTCACTTCACGACACACCATGTGCTTTGCCTCCTTCTATCACTAAGCTTTTGCAAGAATACGCTGATGTGTTTCCACAAGAGGTACCAGCCGGGCTGCCACCATTGAGAGGGATTGTAACACCCCAAAATCCTGTTAAGAGGGGAATTTAAAAATTTTTTGACGTATTGCATGTGTTGCAAAAATTCAAATTCAAACTGGAATTCAAATTAAATTCAAAACAGAAATGAAAAAGAAAAAGAAAAAAATAAACCTTCCTGGCCAGTGGGCCGAAACCCACCAGCCGGCCCACCCAACCCCCGCGCCAGCCCGCAGCCGCGCGCCCGCGCACCTCTCGCAGACAGGCGGGACCCACCTGTCATCCCCGAGCTCCCGATGGCGCCGACCCCGGACTGTTCCCCACGCGCGCGCGATCGTAACCGACCGGATTTCCGCCCGACTCCCGGCGCAGAAGACTCCAGCTCGATCTAAACAAACCCGCCGCCCTTCCCCGGCTATATAAACCCCGGCATCTCCCTGTTTTTCCCCACGATCCGCCGTTTTTCCTCCCAGTGAGAACCCGAGCTTCTCCGGCCAATTTCGCTCGATCTTCGCTCGGGATTTCTCATCTAACGCGCTAATCTTGATCCACCGCCTCTGGGGAACCACGCAGATGCAGAAAACCCGGTGGTTTGCACTTCAAACACAACGCCGACGAGCCTCGCCGTAAATTCACCTCGGACCTCGTCGCCGACCACTTTCCAGGACCACCGAGCTCAAGAAAACCCCCGAGGTGAGATCCCCGACCTCCCCTCTACCGATCTATGCCATAAAATCACAATTTTAGGAAGAATTGACGAAGATCCGAAACTCTCCGGCGAGATCGCCGCCTCCCGCCGCCGTGCACCACCGGGCAGTGCCGCCCGCGCTCGATCAGAGCGACGTGGCCGCTTGTGCGCCGTCTATTTTAAATCGCACGGTAGAATTTAAATCCCCGCGTACCGGTTCGACGTTATAATCTCAGCCGTCTGTTTTAAAACGGACGGTCCACGTCAGCCCCGCGTTATAAAGGCCGGGATTCTTACGCGCTACCCCCTGGGGTTCTCGGAAAATACGAGCTAGCCCCGGAAACTTCTGATCTAGCCCCTGGAACTTTAGAAAATCAAGTAAATTCATTTAAAAATCAGTTTTAGCCCCTGGACTTAATAAAAATTAGGAAAACCTGTCTGTTATGAGTAGTTAGACCCCTGGAAATTCTTAAAATAATATAATAGACCCTGTAGTGGGGTGAGTTTACCTTTTTAACCCTATGTTATATTAAATTTAGGAATTTGAATATGTGTTTAGTAATTAAAATTTAAAAGAGAGGACAAACACATTGCAAATTCAAATTAAAAACTTTCCTAGTACTTGGAAAACTTTGGAGTGAGATAAAAATAGATTTTTGGCTGAAATAAATCTGTTTAATTGATTATTCACATTTATTAGTTATAGGTACACAATTTTTAAGTAGAGAATAATTCTGAAAATTAGTAAAATAAATGTAAAATAGTTCACATCAGAGGAGAAGTTCAAAAATATATTATTTAATATTTTAGATCCAAAACCTGTTCTGTTTAAATGAGGTGTCTTACTATTTTCATACTAAAGTTCACATTTAGGCATAGGAAATAAATCTGAAAATATAGCAAACTAGGTATAAATAACTAGAAAATGATAAATGAAGTTTCCAAAATCCAAAGAATTCAGTTTAGGGTTGGTAGTCGGGCAGCCAACGTCGGCCTCCACCAAATTCGTTCATTACCAACATCTCTCATCGAAAGATAGGGCGTCCCCCGTACCCGTTGGGTCCCGCCACCCTTCTTCAGGCGAGGGGGTTTCCAGGAAGGACGCCGGATACCGAGCTTGATGATGGACCTTTCAGGTATCGACGGCAGCCACGTCGCGACCATCGTGGTATGGGTGGTCGAGCTCAACGACACGAGGTATGTGACAATGACGATTCCCTACGCAGCATTAAATTCTCCATACCACCTTTTGATGGTAAATATGATCCGGATGCATATCTGTCTTGGGAATTATCAGTAGATCAAAAATTTGCATGCCATGATTTCCCTGATGATAAAAAGGTTAGAGCTGCCACTAGTGAATTCACTGACTTTTCTTCTGTTTGGTGGCATGAATATCAAACTAAAAATCCAGCTACCGTACCACAAACTTGGAATGCTTTGAAACGAATCATGCGTCGTCATTTTGTTCCTTCCTATCATGCTCGTGACCTGTTGCATAAATTACAACAACTTAGGCAAGCCAACAAATCTGTTGAGGAATACTATCAAGAACTTCAAATAGGCATGATGCGTTGTGGCCTAGTTGAAAATGAAGAGGCTGCAATGGCTAGGTTTATGGGTGGTTTAACAAGAGAAATTCAGGACATATTGGCTTATAAGGAATACACTAACGTCACTCGATTACTCCATCTTGCTTGTAAGGCTGAAAGAGAAGTGCAGGGACGACATACAAGAACTAACATTTCTGCAGGTCGAACTACCTCATGGCAGTTCCGCTCAAGTGCTGCTGGTACTAAGCATGATTCTCCAGACGATGCTTCCAATGGGTTGCCCAGGACTACATCAAAATCAGCACCTTCGCGTGCAATCGAGACAACAAACGGATCCACCCAAGTTGCAGTCAACATTTCTTCTTCCATTGCTTCTACCGGGAGAACAAAATACATTCAATGCCTCCAGTGCAAGGGTTTTGGGCACCTACGAAGGGACTGCCCAAGCAAGCGTGTGCTGGTTGTACGAGAAAATGGTGAGTACTCATCCGCTAGTGATTTAGATAATGAAACATATGCCATGCTTGCTGCACAAGAAGCAGGAAAGAAGAATGATGATGAAGAGCACATTGGGGCTGATCATGCTGCCCACTATGAGAGTCTTGTTGTGAGGCGTGTCTTGAGTGCCCAAATGATCAAAGCTGAACAGAACCAGCGACACAATCTATTCCAAACTAAGTGTGTAGTTTTGGAACGATCGTGTCGCATTATTATTGATGGAGGAAGCTGCAACAATTTAGCAAGTGCTACCATGGTAGAAAAGCTTGGGATGACAACACTTCCACATCCACATCCCTACTACATCCAATGGTTCAACGACAGTGGTAAGCTTAAGGTAACACGTCTGGTTCGTGTCGAATTTGCAATTGGTTCCTACCATGATTACATTGATTGTGATGTGGTACCTATGCAAGCTTGTTCTATGCTATTTGGTCGACCTTGGCAATTTGATAAAGATACATTACATCATGGTAAATCAAATCAATACTCTTTCATGCATCATGAGAAGAAACTTGTTTTGCACCCGATGTCCCCTGATGCTATTTTGAAGGATGACATTGCTAGAGCTTGCAAAGAGAAAAATAAGAAATCTGCTGAAAATGAAAATTCAGATGTCGTGAAGAAATCGGTACAGCCTAAGACTGACAATTCCAAATCTGCTCATATGAAGAAGAATGAAATAAAATTAAAGAGCGCTTGTTTTTTTGCTTCCAAATCTGATTTGTTTGAATTAAAAAGTGATACTGCAATCTGCTATGTGTTTGTTTGCAAAGAAGCTTTGTTCTCACTTCACGACACACCATGTGCTTTGCCTCCTTCTATCACTAAGCTTTTGCAAGAATACGCTGATGTGTTTCCACAAGAGGTACCAGCCGGGCTGCCACCACAGAGAGGGATTGTAACACCCCAAAATCCTGTTAAGAGGGGAATTTAAAATTTTTTTGACGTATTGCATGTGTTGCAAAAATTCAAATTCAAACTGGAATTCAAATTAAATTCAAAACAGAAATGAAAAAGAAAAAGAAAAAAATAAACCTTCCTGGCCAGTGGGCCGAAACCCACCAGCCGGCCCACCCAACCCCCGCGCCAGCCCGCAGCCGCGCGCCCGCGCACCTCTCGCAGACAGGCGGGACCCACCTGTCATCCCCGAGCTCCCGATGGCGCCGACCCCGGACTGTTCCCCGCGCGCGCGCGATCGTAACCGACCGGATTTCCGCCCGACTCCCGGCGCAGAAGACTCCAGCTCGATCTAAACAAATCCGCCGCCCTTCCCCGGCTATATAAACCCCGGCATCTCCCTGTTTTTCCCCACGATCCGCCGTTTTTCCTCCCAGTGAGAACCCGAGCTTCTCCGGCCAATTTCGCTCGATCTTCGCTCGGGATTTCTCATCTAACGCGCTAATCTTGATCCACCGCCTCCGGGGAACCACGCAGGTGCAGAAAACCCGGTGGTTTGCACTTCAAACACAACGCCGACGAGCCTCGCCGTAAATTCACCTCGGACCTCGTCGCCGACCGCTTTCCAGGACCTCCGAGCTCAAGAAAACCCCCGAGGTGAGATCCCCGACCTCCCCTCTACCAATCTATGCCATAAAATCACAGTTTTAGGAAGAATTGACGAAGATCCGAAACTCTCCGGCGAGATCGCCGCCTCCCGCCGCCGTGCGCCACCGGGCAGTGCCGCCCGCACTCGATCAGAGCGACGTGGCCGCTTGTGCGCCGTCTATTTTAAATCGCACGGTAGAATTTAAATCCCCGCGTACCGGTTCGACGTTATAATCTCAGCCGTCTGTTTTAAAACGGACGGTCCACGTCAGCCCCGCGTTATAAAGGCCGGGATTCTTACGCACTACCCCCTGGGGTTCTCGGAAAATACGAGCTAGCCCCGGAAACTTCTGATCTAGCCCCTGGAACTTTAGAAAATCAAGTAAATTCATTTAAAAATCAGTTTTAGCCCCTAGACTTAATAAAAATTAGGAAAACCTGTCTGTTATGAGTAGTTAGACCCCTGGAAATTCTTAAAATAATATAATAGACCCTGTAGTGGGGTGAGTTTACCTTTTTAACCCTATGTGATATTAAATTTAGGAATTTGAATATGTGTTTAGTAATTAAAATTTAAAAGAGAGGACAAACACATTGCAAATTCAAATTAAAAACTTTCCTAGTACTTGGAAAACTTTGGAGTGAGATAAAAATAGATTTTTGGCTGAAATAAATCTGTTTAATTGATTATTCACATTTATTAGTTATAGGGACACAATTTTTAAGTAGAGAATAATTCTGAAAATTAGTAAAATAAATGTAAAATAGTTCACATCAGAGGAGAAGTTCAAAAATATATTATTTAATATTTTAGATCCAAAACCTATTCTGTTTAAATGAGCTGTCTTACTATTTTCATACTAAAGTTTACATTTAGGCATAGGAAATAAATCTGAAAATATAGCAAACTAGGTATAAATAACTAGAAAATGATAAATGAAGTTTCCAAAATCCAAAGAATTCAGTTTAGGGTTGGTAGAAGGTCTGAAGACACATATGGAGTAGGAAAATACCTTTCATGCATACTTGGTAGCTAAAAGGTGTAGTAATTGAATATAAGGAATATATTTAAATTGGAAACTTATATATATAGTATGCAAACATAAATGTGAATACAAAAGTAGAAATCATATACACATGTTTAAAAGTGCATGTGAGCCAAAATCAACACACATAGAGTAACCACAACACATAGAAATATGAAGGGCTTTCATAAATGTGAATGTGTGGTTTGTATGAAGTGGAAGTGTGAACTATGTCTTATGGATTGTTGTTTTCTTTTGCTATGTGTGATGGTATGAGTAGAACCTGTTCCAGAGCAAGTTCTTCCTTTCCAAGATCAGGACTACCCATTCCCAGAGCAGCAAGAAGAAGGCAAGTGTCCTTGACCACTTTGATCCTATACTAGGATGTGTAGATAGAATTATTTGCATTGTCAATTGAAAAGATGAAACCAATGCTAGGATGTTTCCCTAGAATTTCATTACCTTGTTTCCTTGTAGCTTGGGTTGGGATTTGTTTTATCATGTCATTTATTATTATGCATATGCTTAGCCATGCTTAGAATGGGATATTTGGGATATGAGATCATCAGTTTATTTTACCATACTCTTGAATGAGATATTGTGAGTTATGTAGAGGTAGGGATCAAGGCAAGTTGGATGTTTTGGTTGGTGCTGGGTGCACGAGACTCGGGTTTGTGTTTAGTACTTGCCTGGATCCTAAGAACCGGTTCATGGAGCATGTAACCTGGCTTTACCGTGCCAACCACATGCTGAGATGGGGCAGCTTGGCCAATTATTTAGGTGTATCCCCGGCGTAGTATGGGTGTGTTGGATGGTGCGGGGAATAGGTGTCAGCTGGACTACCATATGAACCGCAAGGCTCAAGAGGGGGCCACTGCAGCGGGGTTGGAGCCTCTTGTATGCTGTTAGGGGTGAAACCTCAGTGGGCCCACGCTCGTCAGGAATCCCTTTGTAAAGGCTTCGTAGTGATCTCCTGGCTACACACCTAGGAAGTGTGAATGTGGTTCGTAGCCACTGGCATAATGGAGGTTCTTTTAGTCCACTCGGCATCGGGGGATGAAATCACTACATGTGTGTACAGTGGTGCAAACTTTGCAGAGTCAAAACTGTCATGACAGCCGTGCTCATGGTCAAGAGCGGCTTGGACTTATTCATGATTAGAGGAGTGATGGTTTTGGAAGTTAAGGATGTTAAGCGGGGAGCTTAACATTGGAAGTGATGTTATGGTTATTTCATTATGATGATGGGATGGGAGATTGGGACAATTTCACCTGTGTAGTAATGTAGGTGCTTAATAAGCTAAGGTGATAGGTATTAATTGCGTAGTGCCTTAACCATGAGTCCAACCTCTCCTTGCTCTAGCCATGCATGATATAACTTTCCCACACTTGCTGAGTACCATCGGTACTCAACCTTGCATATTTGTTGGTTTATAATGCTGCTCAGGTACAGATAATTAAGTGGTGTTTAGTGATCAAGACTTTGGACCCGAATAAGGTTTCTAGGTTCATGGAGTCCATCGGGCAACGCCTGTAACGGAGCCCACAAGAATAATATTCCGCTGCTATTTTATTTACTTGTTATGAACTTATTATCATCCATCGAGATATATGTTATGTAAGACTTATTTATATTCGACATCTGGCTTGTAATAAATGATGCTTCACTATTTGTCATCACATGTATGAGAAAATGATCCTGGCACTCATGTGATATTCACCCGGTTGTTCTTCGGAGAAACCGGGTGTGACAGGGATTGAGCATCAGATTGACCTCATCCCTGGGGCTTCTTTGCCCAACCGAGCACCATACAGGACCAATCCGGAGGAGACTAAGGAGATTCAGCGGCAAGTACAGGAATTACTCGACAAAGGTTATGTGCGTGAGTCCCTTAGTCCTTGCTCCATTCCTGTCCTTTTGGTCCCAAAGAAAGATGGACCATGGCGCATGTGTGTAGATTGTCGAGCAATTAATAACATTACCATTAGATATCGTCATCCTATTCCTAGGTTAGATGATATGCTTGATGAACTTAGTGGCTCGATGATTTTCTCTAAAATTGATTTGCGTAGTGGATACCATCAAATTCGCATTAAGCTAGGTGATGAATGGAAAACAGCGTTTAAAACAAAGTTTGGTTTGTATGAGTGGTTAGTCATGCCTTTTGGTCTCACGGATGCACCTAGCACTTTCATGAGATTAATGAATGAGGTTTTACGTGCTTTCATTGGAAGATTTGTGGTAGTATATTTCGATGACATCTTGATCTATAGCGCATCTCTCGAAGTTCATCTTGATCATCTCCGTGCTGTTTTCAATGCTTTACGTGATGCACGCTTATTTGGTAACATTGACAAGTGCACCTTTTGCACGGATCGAGTTTCTTTTCTTGGCTATGTTGTGACACCACAGGGAATTGAAGTTGATCAAGCCAAGGTGGAGGCGATACACAGCTGGCCGACTCCTACCACGGTCACACAAGTACGAAGCTTTCTCGGACTTGCTGGATTCTATCGTCGTTTTGTGAAAGACTTCAGCACCATAGCAGGCCCACTGCATGAGCTTACAAAGAAGGGTGCCCCATTCACATGGGGCAAGGCGCAAGAGGCTGCATTTGTAACTTTGAAGAATAGGTTAACTCATACACCCCTTCTCCAATTACCAGATTTCAGTAAGACTTTTGAATTGGAATGTGATGCTAGTGGTATTGGATTGGGAGGTGTCTTGTTGCAAGAGGGGAAATCTATTGCTTATTTTAGCGAGAAACTGAATGGGCCTAGTCTGAACTATTCCACTTATGATAAAGAATTATATGCACTAGTATGAACTTTGGAAACATGGCAACATTATTTATGGCCTAAAGAATTTGTTATACATTCTGATCATGAATCTTTGAAGCACATTAAGAACCAGACTAATCTGAACCTTAGGCATGCCAAGTGGGTAGAATTCATTGAGTCCTTTCCTTATGTCATCAAACACAAGAAAGGAAAAGATAATGTCATTGCGGATGCCTTATCTCGCCGTTACAATATGTTGTCCCAACTTGATTTTAAGATTTTTGGCTTGGAAACAATTAAAGAACAATATGCTTTTGATGCTGATTTCAAAGATGTGCTGCTGCAATGTAAAGAAGGAAAAACATGGAACAAGTTTGTTCTCGCTAATGGTTTTGTGTTTCGAACTAACAAATTGTGCATTCCAGCTGGTTCTGTGCGTATCTTACTATTGCAGGAAACACATGGTGGAGGATTGATGGGACACTTTGGTGTCAAGAAGACGGAAGACATCTTAGCAAGCCATTTCTTTTGGCGAAAGATGAGGAGAGATGTGGAGCGGTTTGTTGCTCGTTGCACCACCTGTCAAAAAGCTAAGTCCCGTCTTAATCCACATGGTTTATACATGCCTCTTCCTGTTCCTAGTGCTCCATGGGAGGATGTTTCTATGGATTTTGTTTTAGGATTGCCTAGAACAAAGAAGGGGAGGGATAGTATTTTTGTTGTTGTCGACAGATTTTCTAAAATGGCACATTTCATACCATGCCACAAAACTGATGATGCTACCCATATTGCTGATTTGTTCTTTCGAGAAGTTGTTCGTTTGCATGGGGTTCCAAACACTATTGTTTCAGATAGAGATGCCAAATTTCTTAGTCATTTTTGGAAAACCTTATGGGCTAAGTTGGGGACAAAATTACTCTTTTCTACCACTTGTCACCCTCAAACTGATGGACAGACCGAAGTAGTGAACCGTAGTTTATCTACCATGCTAAGGGCTGTTCTGAAACATAACATCAAATTATGGGAAGAATGTTTGCCTCATATTGAATTTGCTTACAATCGTTCGCTGCATTCTACTACTAAATTGTGCCCTTTTCAGATTGTATATGGTTTTATTCCTCGTGCTCCCATTGATCTTTTGGCTCTGCCACCTTCAGAGAAATTGAATTTTGATGCTTCTCGCCGTGCTGAATTAATTCTTAAAATGCATGAGCAAACTAAATCAAACATTGAGAGCATGAACGCTAAGTATCAACAAGCCGGTATCAAGGGTAGGAAGCATGTTACTTTTGACCCTGGTGATTTGGTTTGGGTGCATTTGAGAAAATTACTACCTAGAGCTGCTGGACCCTTCAAAGTGCTTCGAAAAATTAATGATAATGCATATGAAATTGAGTTGCCTGCACATTTTGGGGTTACTTCATCTTTTAATATTGCAGATTTGAAACCATATATGGGCGAGGAAGACACATCTGAGTCGAGGACGACTCAATTGCAAGAAGGGGAGGATGATGCGGACATCGCTACCATTGATACAACCACAACACC
Source organism: Neostapfia colusana (assembly GCA_030760725.1). NCBI lineage: Eukaryota > Viridiplantae > Streptophyta > Magnoliopsida > Poales > Poaceae > Neostapfia > Neostapfia colusana. The sequence continues at coordinate 39,005,976 of JASWHV010000016.1, forward strand.
AGCCCATTCACCACTCTCAGCTAATCAAGGTCCAATGACACGCGCTCGTGCACGTCAACTTAATTATCAGATGAATTCATTCCTGGCTGTTCAAAGTAATTATCCTTCAAATGGGGACCTATTAAAGCCTTGTGATGACCTTGTTATTATTAGGTGCTTGGGAATTGATCCAGCTAGGAGTGATGGAGGTATTAATGCAATAAAGGCCGCTCCACCCGAGGGGAAATCTTGAGGCTGGGGCCATGTAATAAAGAGAGATTTAGACAAATAAGGAAAGGAATAAGGGAAATCTCGTCCAACTTTGCTGCTGGACGAAATTCCCTCTTTCTTCCCCCATTTAAAGATAGATGTGCTATAATAAGGAAAGAAATAGAGGAAATCATATCCTGCCTTGCTGCTGGATGGGTTTCCCTCTTTCTTTCCCTATTAAATGGTAGTCTATCACAGAAAAAGGAAGGGAATAAGGGAGATCACGTCCTACTATTGTTGCTGCACGAATTTCCCTCTTCCCTCCCCTATTTAAGTAGTCCAAGAGCTCCTTGACAGGGCGGGTTTTGTTTTCTGTAAGTTTAGCCATTGCTACTTCCTTGTAACGCAAGTGTCGACGAGACCTTCCGTTTACTTGAATCAGAACCCCAACTTTTTCACTCCCATGAGTGTTTGCTTGTTATCTTGTTCTTGCTTGTTCTTCGATTGCTTGCAGGTTCAAGGCTGTTCTTGGCACGGCAAGTACAGCAACAACAGGAGCTGGTGTTACTATCGCTAAGGCGCAGCATCCTTGTGGTTGTTGTAGTCGGGTAGCACAACGTCGACCTCCACCCAAATCGTAGTTACCAGGAGACGGTGTAACTGTCGCTCAAGGCGCCACACCATTCTGGTTGTGGTAGTTGGGCAGCCAACGTCGGCCTCCACCAAATTCGTTCATTACCAACATCTCTCATCGAAAGATAGGGCGTCCCCCGTACCTGTTGGGTCCCGCCACCCTTCTTCAGGCGAGGGAGTTTCCAGGAAGGATGCCGGTGGGACGACGCCCGGGTATGTGCCGGGAGCTCAGACGCCCCAGCCGGCGGACGTTCCGGCCGCAGGTCCCGGCGGTTCTGCCCCGGCCCAGAGGCTGGGGCTCCAAGCCCGTTGGAGCGCTCACGCCGCCCAGTAAGTGTCGCCCTTTCTGGCTTGTAGAAGTAGCATTCCCTTCTCCTCTCTTAGCCTGAGAGCTTCCTTTGCCTGCAGGGGCTCATCGGCCGCCGCCGGCGAGCCTATCCCCTGGCCATCTCCAGTTAGTGGAGGCTCTGCGCCGCAGCATCCGGGAACAGCGGCACTTCCGACGGCCCCCAAGTCATCGAGGGCTCCTTCTGTGCCGGCGGGTTCGTCCTATGCGGTTTCCGCGGCAGCACCTGCGGCAGCGCCAGCCCAGAAGTCCGGTGCTGAGGCTGGAGGGGCTGCTGTGGGCGCAGGCGCTGGCTCCCTGGCTCCCCCGGGTCAGCGTCTTGCCTTAGCTACAGAGGCACCAGCACCTTCTCCAGTTGTGGACGCGACGGAGGAGGTCAGGGGCGTAACTCCCACTCCTGCTGCCTCGGTGCCCATATGGGATGCCTTGGGCCGTGCTCAGGTTGGCGTCCGTAAGATCCAGGCAGCCTTCGAGCGGGAGCGGTAGGTGCTGGCTGGAGAGAGGGAGCGCCTCCTTAGCTGGGAGCATTTCCTGCAGCAGCGGACCCAGGAGGCGAAGGTGGGGCTCGTTTCGAGGCAGTCGAGGCTTGACGCCCTGGGGGCCCTGCTAGACGCTCAGAAGAAAGCCGTCGACCGCCTGGACTCAGAGTCCCAGCGGCTCCGCTCTACCTTCCGCGAAGCTCAGGCCCAGGCTGAAACGCGCTCTGCTGCCGTGGAGGAGTTGCGGCTGCAGGTAGTTTGCCGAGAGTGCGCCGTCGCCGACCGGGAGCGCGCCGTGGCGGCCGAGGAGGAGAAGGCCGCTGCACGGCTGGCGGCCAGGGAGAGCGAGCTGAGGGCTCGGGCCGAGGAGCTGGAGCTCCGCGAGTCGGCTGCTGCCGCGAGGGAGGAGCAATCCTCCCGGGAGCGCCAGGCGGCGTTGGATCGCGAGCTGGCGGCCCGCCAAGAGGTAGAGAAACTCCAAGCTTCGCGGTCCGTCGAGGCCCGGGCAGTTTGGAGCTTCTTTACTGAAGCGGGGTCCGCCTTGGTTCCTCTTGGCTTCAGCCCGGTGCGGACGGAGGCTCCAGCGCAGGTGTCTGGGGCAATCCCAGCGCTTGAGTCCATCGGCGCCAAGCTGGGTCAGCTCAAAGCGGTGATCGCCGACGAGCTTGAGGTGGAGGGACGAGGCCTGGTGAAGAAGGTCACCACTCATGTGCTGGCGTGCTTCCGGAGCCAAGACCCTTCCTTCTCTATGGAGCCGATCCGACTAGTGCCCGCCGTCGAGCGTGAAGAAGCTGCCAGGGCCGAGGTCGGGGACATGGCCACCCTCGTGGCTTCTAGGTTCCAGCGGGAGTCCGGGGACTTTTAGGCAGCCGCCCCCGTGCCCAAAAGGCCCTGTATCTCTTTCCCTTTTTTCTTTACTTTTGCTGAGTCTGTAGTCCAGCTCATGGAGCCTTGAATGAATAGACTCTTGTTATTTCCTGCGTCTGTGTGCTTTTTGTCTTCTTTTTTGGCTTGGCCTGTCCGAGCCCTTAGCTCCGCAAGGTACTCAGAGGTCTTCACCAGTCTTGAAGCCCTTCACAGACACCTTCCCCGGGTCCTTATTGTGTCAAGGGCCCCGGAGGTCTCCGAAACTCGCCCCGTGAGAACGGGGAGGTCCGGATCTGCCGACCACGTGGCAGGCCCGGAGCTTTCCACTGAGAAGCCGGAGGTCCGACCCCGCGGGACACGTGGGGCCTCCGAAGCCCGCCCTTGCTCCGAATCCTTCGGTCTTGCATTGGAGCTCCGGTCTTGCGCGGTCCCGTAGCGGCCCCCTTGTAGGTGTGGCCAATTGTTTGGGCGCTCCTATCATACTCCTGCGGGGAGCTAAGGCCGGGAGGTCCTGCACATAAGAAAGGGAAACGTAATTATCCTTGGGGCTCCCCCTTCCCGATCATATAGTCTTATTTGGCTTACGATCCTGATCCGGTGTACGGTGCTTGGGGACTTTAGTGCGCGAAGTGCCGGGAGCTCGAGGCCCCCTGGTAATCGGCAAGTACCTCAAACGCGACTGCCTTCGGTAAGATAGCAAATGCCGACTAGAGGTGAGAATGGGAAAAGGGAGTTGAGTGCATGGTGAGCATACACAGAAAGTGCGGTCATAAAAATTAATGCGTAATTTAAATGAGCACAAGGGAAGAGCAAAGTAGGACAGGTTCCTTTCCATATAAATTTCCATAGGAGGAAGGCAGGCTAAACATGGAGGCAACGACCCGCCCCATTAAGAGGGGAAGCAAGACTCTACGCGCTCAGGGTCGGAACCAGGCCAAGCTGAACGTAGTCCTGGACCGTCCCCTGAGACTTAGCTGCTCTGAGCGCTGTTCCTGGACTCTATGGAACTTATTAGAAAAAGAAGAGACTGTCCTACTATTGCTCTAGGGGTAGAACTTACGGAGGTGTTCTATGTTCCAAGGGTTTGGGAGCGGGTCCCCATCCTTGGTGGAAAGGCGTACGCACCCGGGACGGCACACTTTTGTGACTCGGAAAGGACCTTCCCAGCTAGGGGAGAGTTTGTTGGTCCCTTCGCGAGAAAGTATGCGCCGCAACACCAGGTCTCCTTCCTGCAGCTCCCGGACACGCACAGACCTTTGGTGGTAGCGTCGGAGCGCTTGTCGGTACCGTGCGTTGCGGAGTGCTGCATGTAATCGAGCCTCGTCGACAAGGTCGATGTCTTCACGCCGGAGGTTGTCCTGCACGGCTTCGTTGTAAGCTCGGACACGGAGGGACTTCATGATGATCTCTGGGGGAAGCACAGCCTTGGCCCCGTACACCATGAAGAAGGGTGTCTCTCCTGTGGCCCGGCTCTGGGATGTCCGGTTAGCCCATAGTGTGCTCGGAAGCTCGTCCACCCACTTGGCACCATGTTTCTTCAAACCGGCATAGGTGCGGGTCTTGAGGCCCTGAAGAATCTCGGCGTTGTCCCTCTCAACCTGTCCATTGCTCTTTGGGTGAGCAATAGAGGCGTAGCACACCTGGATGCCGAGGTCTTCGCAGTATTCTTGGAACGCTGCGCTGGTGAACTGGGTCCCGTTGTCAGTGATGATTCTGTTCGGGACCCCGAAGCGGGAGACGATCGACTTGATAAACTTTACTGCGGATTGCCTGTTGATGGTGACGACGGGTGTGGCTTCCGGCCACATGGTGAACTTGTCGATGGTGATGTAGAGGTACCGGAATCCCCCGACGGTTCTGGGGAATGGTTCCAGGATGTCCAACCCCCATACTACGAACGACCATGAGGGCGGGATCATCTGTACCGCCTGAGCCGGTGTATGGATCTGCTTGGTGTGGAACTGGCACGCCTTGCAGCTCTCAACCAGCTTGACGGCATCCTGGAGTGCTGTCGGCAAGTAGAAGCCATGCCGGAAGGCTTTACCGACAAGCATGCATGAGTAAGAGTGACTCCCACATTCGCCTCCATGGATCTCAGCGAGCAAGTCGCAGCCTTCCCCCTGGGTTATGCACCGCAATAGGACGTGGTTGGCGCCACGCCGGTAGAGATCCCCTTCTACCAGCGCGTACCTCTTAGCCATGCGCACGATCCGTTCAGCGGATATATGTTCATTAGGGAGGATGTTGTCTTTCAAGTAGTCCCGGATCTCCGTGATCCATGCATCGGGTCTGAATTGAGCTTCTGGATCTTGAGCGCTGGGTTGCACGGAGTCCCCAGTGACGCTTACGATCCTTGGCGGCGTCCATGGCTGCAGGGCCGCCGGGACTGCCAGCTTCGAGGTGCTGGTCCAGCCCCCTTCACCCGGCTCGGCAGGCCGGGCTGTGGGCCGCAGCAACGTCGTCTCGAAGACTCCTTCGGGCACAGGGGCTCCGGTGGAGGCCTTCGTTGAGAGGTCGTCAGCCGCGGCATTGCCAGCGCGCGGTACATGGCGCAGGTCCAAGGCGAGGAAGTCTTTCTCCAACATCTGCACGTGGAGCAGATAAGCAGCTAGCTGTGGGTCATTGCAGGAGAATTCACCCTTAACTTGCTTGATAACTAGCTGGGAGTCACCCTGTGCCAACAACTGGCGAGCGCCCAGAGACAGGGCTGTCTTTAGGCCAAAGATGAGTGCTTCATACTCTGCCATGTTGTTGCTTGCCTTGAAATTGAGACGCACCATGTCCCCAAACTGCTCCCCCGATGGCATGAGAAGAAGTACGCCAGCACCGGCCCCCTGCTTTCGCGAGGAACCGTCGAAGAAGAGCGTCCAGTGAGGCCCGGTGAAGACCGGAGCTTGGCGCTTCAGTTCACCGTCTTCGTGGCTCCCTGGGTCCGCCTTCGTTGGCGTCCACTCAGCCACGAAGTCAGCCAACGCTTGGCTCTTGACCGCATGGCGAGGAAGGAAGTCCAACTCAAACTCCGCCAGTTCCGCTGCCCATTTAGCGACATTGCCGGTCGCGTGAGGGCTGTGAAGGATCGCCTTCAGCGGATAGGAGGTGACAACCGAGATCCGGTGGGCTTGAAATTAGTGGCGGAGCTTCCTGGATGCCACGAGCACTGCATACAGCAGCTTGTGGACCTCCAGATACCTTGTCTTGGCGTCATGGAGGACTTCGCTGATGTAGTAGACAGGCCTCTGGATGGTCTGGACCCTCCCTCCCGGGCCAGAGATGTCTTCATCCATCGGCTCGGGCCTACCGGAGGTAGGTGGGTCCGGGGAAGCTTCCGGGAGCTGGGACTCAAAAGCTCCTAGGTCGCCTTGGGCCTCCGGGGGTCCTGCTGGTTTTCCGGGAGCTCCGGGAGGTCCCGTTGGACCTCCGGGAGGTTGTCGTGGAAGTCCGGGAGGCAGTCTTGGACCCCCGGGAGGTTGTCTTGGAGGTCTGGGAGGCCATCTTGGACCTCCGGAGTCTCCTGGTGCTTGTCTTCTGCTATCGGAGCAGGCTGTGGTGGCGAGTGGTCCGACCGCTCTGCGACGAGGACCATGCTCACCACTTCGGTTGTTGCGGCGATGTAGAGCAACAAATGCTCTTTGGGCTTGGGGGCTACCATGATGGGTAGGGTCGTCTGGAGTTGCTTCAACTCCTGGAAAGCTTCTTCTGCTTCGTCGGTCCAAACAAATGGACCGGATTTGCGCAGGAGCTTAAAGAAGGGGAGCGCTCGCTCTGCTAGCCTCGGTATAAACCGACTCAGCGCAGCTAGGCATCCCGTGAGTTTCTGGACTTCCTTGATGCGGGCGGGAGGCCGCATCAGGTCGATGGCCTTGATCTTCTCTGGGTTGGCCTTAATTCCCCGATGTGAGACCAGGAATTCTAAGAGCTTTCCAGAGGATACGCCGAACACACACTTGTCGGGGTTCAGCTTGGTGCGCGTGGAGCGCAGTTTGTCAAAGACTAAGGCCAGGTTATCTAACAAGGATGAACTCTGCCTGTCCTTGACAACGATGTCATCGACATACACCTCGACTAAGTCTCTTATTAACTCTCCAAAGGTTTTGTGCATTGCACGTACAAAGGTGGGAAGAGAATTCTTTAGGCCATAAGGCATAGAGACATAACAATACAGGCCATCTACTGAGATGAAGGAGGTGTTCTCCTCATCTTCTCTAGACATAGGGATCTGATGGAAACCCGAATAGGCGTCTAGGAAGCACAGCATGTCACAGCCTGATGTCGAATCTACTATTTGATCTATTCTAGGGAGAGGGAATGGATCTTTGGGACATGCCTTGTTGAGACTGGTGTAGTCGATGCACATCCGAAGCTTCCCGCCGGCCTTCGGGACAACGACGGGGTTCGCCAACCACCGGGGGTGGTGGACTTCCCGTATGAAGCCAGCGTCCAGCAGCTTCTTGATTTCTTCTCGGATGAAGTTTTGCCGCTCGATGGACTGCTTGCAGGGCTTCTGTTGGACTGGTCGGGCGTCGGGGAAGACCTTCAAGTGGTGCTCGATCACCTCCCTAGGTATCCCCCGGCATCTGTGACGGCTGCCATGCAAACACGTCGACGTTGTGCCGGAGGAAGGTGACGAGCGCGCCTTCCTATTTGCTATCTAGGCCCCCGGCTACCCGGGTGGTCTGGGTAGCATCGGCGCCGACTTGGACGACCTTCAAAGGGACGTCGCCCTCACCGAGCGGTTGCACACGGGGTGCTGCGGTAGAGGGACGGTGGCGTGCACTCAAGTGAAGCCGATCCGATTCTGCACTGCCAGGGGCTGGTGCTCGAGCTGCCGCAAGTGCCTGGAGCTTTTCCAAGGCTGACACTGCAGCAGTGCGATCTCCACGAATCCTGAGGGCGCCTGTTGGTGTAGGCATCTTCAGGACGAGGTAGCCGTAGTGGGCTACTGCCATGGATCGGTACAGTGCTGGCCTGCCGATTATGGCGTTGAAGGGGAGGTCGATCTCCGCCACGTCGAACAGAATGTACTCTGTCCGATAGTTGTCCGGTGCCCCAAAGGTCACCGGAAGGCTGATGTTGCCATAGGGAACGACTTGTCCTGGCCCTACCCCTGAGAACGGGCTCGATGGGGTGAGCTTGGCCATCGGGATCTGCAGCTTCTGGAAAGCTGCGCGGCTGATGAGGTTCAGCCCAGCCCCGCCATCTACCAGAACGTGGTACATCCTCACGTTGGCGATGGTGGGCGCTACCAAGAGTAGTAGCTGGCCGGCCCCAGCCATGTTCCTGGGGCAGTCGGTGGCATTGAAGCTGATGGGGGTTCCCATCCACTTGAGGTGCGGCGCGGCACTTGGGAGGGGAGCCACCGACGCTATTGCTCGGCGCAGAGTTTTAACCGCGCTTCGGGACGAGGGGTCAGCGGACCCGCCGTAGATGAAGTAGAGCATCTTCTGGCGCTCGTCATCGCTGGAGCTGGAGTCCTCATGGTTGCGCACCGCCTTCACGGCGCACTGAGGCTCCTGGAACTCCACTTGATGGTCGGCGTTGTCTGGGGCGTCGACCTTCTGCTTGCCCTCCCTTTGACGGAAGGGTGGGGCATCAGTTTGCAGCTGCTTCCCTCTGCGGAAGCGCTCCGCGAGGTTCTGAATCTCCCGGCACTCGGCAGCACTATGGTAACTGGTGCCGTGCACGGGACATAGCTCGCTTTGGTCACCATCTGGAGCTGCTGACTGTCGCTGCCTTTTATCGGGGCGTGGCCCCCGAGCTCCACTGGGTGCTGCTGCTGCAGCAACGGGAGCCGCTGTCGGTGGCTTCATCTTACCACCGCCCCGGTTTCTGATCTTCTTCCTGCTTCCATAGGAAGCGGCGCCAGATCCGGGCTGTCCTCCTGACTTGGAGGTTGGCAGTGAGTGCCAGTTCCGCCCTTCTGCTGCTCTGGCGCACCTGTCCGCCAGGCCGAAGAGATCTGAGACATCGCGGACCTCTCTGGTCGCGAGCTTCTCAAGCATCTTCTTGTCCTGGACACCCTGCCGGAACGCCACCACCACAGAAGCATTTTGGATGTGCGGGATGGTGTTCCGTACCTGGGAGAACCGCTGGATGAAGGAGCGCAGTGTCTCCCCGGGTTGTTGCTGGACAGCGTGGAGGTCGAGCTCCGTGCCAGGCCGGGAGTAGGAGCTGCCGAAGTTAGCAGTGAACTGCCGGCAGAGTTCTCCCCAAGAGGTTATGGAACCCTGGGGGAGGTTCATGTGCCAAGACCGGGCTGGGCCGGTCAAGGCGACGGGGAAGTAGTTGGCCATGACGGCCTCGACCCCTCCTGCAGCAAGGACGGCGGTGGAGTAGATCTGGAGGAACTCCGCCGGGTTGACGCTGCCGTCGTACTTCTCAGGCAGGTGCGGCCGAAACTTGCACGGCCACATCGCGAAGCGAAGGTGTGGCGCCAGGGCTGCACATCCTGCTCCTGTTGCTGCAGGCGTTGGTGCCGCAAACGCTTGGTTCGCTGCTGGCACTGTGTACCCCGGTATGGGCAAGGCTGTGCTATAGACCGGGGGCACCGCTTGCAGGGCATATGGCTGGGGCACATGCTGCGCGGCGTATGCCTGGGGTAGAGATCGCGTAGCGAACGTCTGCGCTTCAGGCAGGGTTGAGGCAGTCGACATGCTGTCGGTGGCCTCCTGGTTGCGACGCCTTTCTCGTCGTCGCTCGAGGAACACTCGGGCATCTTGGCCCACGTGGCATCGTTCCAGCTCCGTCCTCAGGTCCGCCGATAGGAGCCTGGTGGAGCGGGAATCCGCCGTCTGCCCGTCAACCGTTGGCGTGCGCGTCAGCGACACAGCCGGTTGGCCGGAACGCCGTCCCCGCCGAAGTCGAGGGTTTGCGGCGGCGACGACGAGATGGTCTACCTCGCGAATCCACTGCTGGGTCGCTGACTGAGGCGCGTCCCCAGCAGGTGGATTGTGCAGTAGCGCTCTTACCGCAGCTAGCGCGCCCCTGTGGGGGACGCTCAGCGCTGCAGAGGATCTCATGCTCGCTGGAGCCTGTGTTGCCGGAGTCGGCGCTGCCGGAGTCAGCTGCTGGCTTCCAGCTTGCGCCGACACACTCCGTCCAGAGTGTGTCGAGACGTAGTCCCCGCTAGTCACTGTCCATCATGAACGCGGGGGAGGAGATCTTGCCGCTGAAGGAAGCTTCGTCATCTTCGCCGGCAAAAGCTCGTCGCGCAAGGGAAAACCCCCCTTCCTGGCGCGCCAAATGTTGAAGTGTGTAGCTGACACTTCCCCCAGGCCTGCACTGGGCAGCCCGCGGAGGTTCTTTTTCGGAGGGGCTAGTCACTCGTGGAGAGCTTCAGCGTAGGCACGATTGAGGGAGAAGCTTGACACGGGGAGTTTTACGTGGTTCAGGCCACCGGAGCGTAAAACCCTACGTCCACGGTGAGCAGAGTTGCTCGCTGTATTGCTTGCTGCTCAGAACCGGAGTCCAGAGCTTGAGGGTGAGTGATGTCTAGAGTGCGAGTACACAGAGTTCGAACCCTTGCTAACGTTGCCTACCCGAGGCTTTTATAGTCCAAGGCTCGAGCGGCTTACAAGGTAGGCCCGGGACCCGACAGGTGGTCCTGGGGAGATTTCCTGCCATCTACCATATCTGCAGTTATGCCGGTAGTTGTCTCTGGCGAAGGCTTCCGAGTCTTCGTTCTTCTGCCCTGCCCATGCCGCAGGCTAGTCGTAGTGGTTGATGATGGCAGGGGCGGCAGGGGATGTCTTGTCGCTGTGTTTATTGGCGGGCAGGCTCTGACACGGCGCGCCAGTCTGCGATGTGATTGGGCGCAACGGAACCTGACAGAGGCGTGCTCCGTGTCTCCGCGTCTTGGGAAGGCGCGGGCCTTGAATACCTTGTACGGGCAAGGTATGGCGCGTCTTTACGCCTGCTGCCTACCGCGCAGGGGCAGGCAGCATTGCTCTACTGGCCATGTGGCGGGCCCGGAGCTCTCCTCTAAGGAGAGGGAGGTCCAGCCCCGGAGCTCTCCTCTGAGGAGAGGGAGGTCCGGCCCCACGGAACACGTGGAGGCTTCGGAGCTCTCCCCACGGAGGGGGGAGGTCCGACTGCTGCTGGCCACGTGGGGGGTCCGGAGCTCTCCCCACGGAGGGGGAGATCCGGCTCAGTTGGCCACATGGCAGACCCGGAGCTCTCCTCTGAGGAGAGGGAGGTCCGGTCCAGCTGGACACATGGCGCATTCGGAGCTCTCCCCACGGAGAAGGGCGAGGTCCTTAGGCATTTTCCCCAGTGCGTGAGGGTACCCCATATCGAGGATTCCGACAAAGTAGAACAGAGAAAGAATAAAAAAGATGGCCGAAAAGAGTCAATTCCAGTTCGCCTAGAGTGTCGTAGACACTCCCCGCGGCCCGCTGGCCACGCGGCGTGTTCGGAGCTCATCCCCGCAAAGGGGGAGAGGTCCGCCACTAAAATGGCTACGTGGCAGGCTCGGGGCTCGTCCCTGCGGAAGGGGGCGAGGTCCAACCCCAAGGGACACATATTGCCCCCAGAGCTAGCCTCTACAGAGGAGCGAGGCCAGCCTCGTAGGACACGTGTCGCCTTCGGAGCTAGTCACTGCAGAGAAGAAAGGTCCAGCCGCGCGGGACACGTGTCGCTCTTGGAGCTCACCTCCGAGAGGTCCGACCCGCGGGACACGTGTCGCTCTCGGAGCTAACCGCCGAGAGGTCTGGTCCTACTGGACACGTGTGTGACACCCTCATCTCTGGTTTCTGCATATATTCATATTTCATTTAGAGAAAAACATTTGAAAAAAAGTGGGAACAGACAAGTTTATCAAAAAGATGGCCGGTAAGAGCCAAATCCAGTTCACAGAGAGCGCCGAAGACAACTTCCGCGGCCCGCTAGCCACGTGGCGTGTTCGGAGCTCATCCCTGCGAAATGGGGAGAGGTCCGCTGCTAAACTGACTACGTGGCAGGATCCGGGCTCCTCTCCGCTAAGAGGGAGAGGTCCGACCCTGAGGAACACGTGTTGCTCGGAGCTAGCCTCTACGGAAGAAGCAAAGGCATTTCCGCAGGACACATGTCACCTTCGGAGCTAGTCACCACGGAAATCAGAGGACCGGTCGCGCGGGATACGTGTCGATCTCGGAGCTCACCTCCGAGAGGTCCGGTTCCATTGAACACATGTTGCCACCAGAGCTTATCTCCGGGAGGACCGTCACTGTTGGACGCGTATCGACCTCGGAGCTTGTCTCTGAGAAGAGAGGAAAGGTCCGGCACTGACGTGGCGTGTGCGGAGCCACCTCCGAATAAGAGAGGAGGTCCCGACCGTCAGGATACGTGGCACACGTGGAGATCACCTCCAAAGGAGAGGAAGGTCTTGCTCACTTGACACGCGGCACAACCGGAGCTCATCCCTGCGGAGAGGGAGGGACCAGGACCCGGTGGACACGTGGAGCTTTCGGAGCTCACCACCAAGGAGGTAACGAGTTCTGGAATGGGTTTTGGACTCTGTACGTGTAGAAATAAAGGAAAAGAAACCGACCTGAATTCCACAATGATATCGCACCAAATCAACTAAAGATAAGATGTTAGGATCCAACGACGATCTGAATATGACTCTTATTCGGGATACAATCAGTTTAAGACTCTTCTCTTCCCGATTATAAATAGAACCCGGAACCTCTGGCCGAAACCACAAACTTCTTTTCCAACTCCTAAGCCGACGACTTAGAGCCCTAGTCCAAACCCGCCAAGTAAACCATCGCCGGAGTGCAGCAAGGAAGATTGCCGGAGTAAAGCCCAAAGGACCTCGAGACCGAGAAAAACGTAAGGTAGGTCTTCAATACCGCCTTACGACATCGTTGTGTTTTCTTTGCATCTGTTCTTCGATTCCTTTCGAATAGAAGCCTTCTCGTGGACAGATCACTTGATGATCAGGTTGATCTAAAGACAAGATCATCGCCACGTCCACATTTGATCCGAACACCTCTATTCATCATAAAACCATGCAAGAACACGTACAAACCGATCTAATAAAACTGAACATAGGAGAGCATGCATATGCATCATCACATCTAGTTTAATGTTTGTGCATGATATTGATTGTTGTGAATCTTGTACGCACGTGATCCCACATAGCAGGACAAGCTCAGGGAGCTATCTACGCCGAGCTGCAACAACAAGATTTCGAGATACAAGAACAACCGGAGCCGCAAGAACAAGGCAAGTGCTCCTTGACCATATTGATCCTATGTTTTGGGAAAAACTGTTTTGTTTTGCGAAAAGGTGTGTGTGCTGAGTCAAACATGATGGGAAACCCTTTTATAGGAGTTTACTAGCTTTGGTTAAACCACCCTTGTCGCCAGGGATGTTTATGAGTCGGGTATGGTTTTTGCTTTATGCTTCGCTGAGTCCATGGGATTGGGAAGCGAGATAGATGTGTCTAGCTAACTGCACTCGTAATGATAATGAGAAACTGATGATGTTAATGAACATGGATCAGAGGGAGATCTAGGCAAGCTTGGGTTTGTGAATGAGGTGGCATGAGATGGTGGTTTACTTGCCGTAGATCTAAGGACCGGTTCGTGCATGCACATGCCAGGATAACAGTGCCACCACAAGGCCAAGTATGGGTGCGGCTTAGCTTACTAATTAGGTAAGTTGCTAGGGTGTTATGGACTGTGGAAGGCGCAGGGAATGGGAGTCGAGTGAGGACTGCCCTGGGAACTGCATGGCACGAGAGGGGGCCCGTGGGTGGGAGAATTGGAGATTCTAGCCTGCCGGTGAAACCTTAGTGAGTCCATACAACTAGTAGCCCCTTTGTAAAGGCTATTTTGTGATCTCTTGGCCATACACCGACGGTTGTGTACTGTATAATGGAGGTTCTGCAGTCGCCGACGGGTGACGAAATCACAAACTTGTGGGTAAAGAGGTGCAAACTCTGCAGGGTTCTTAAAACTATCATGATAGCCGAGCTTACGGTCACGAGCGCCTGGCCAACTGCCATGATTAGTTGGGATGGTAATTGGGATGGTTCTTGGTTATGGTTATTGGTTATGTTTTTGATTATGGCTGTGGTTTTCGGGACTGTTGAGTCTGGGTGATAAGATGGGTTGCATGACTGTTGGGTCATGGCAATGAGATTAGTCTCGGTGTGAGACGAAGTTATTTATGAGGTGAGATGGTAGCGAATACGAGATGGTGTTCATGAGATGGTAGCAAATACGAGGAGGTATTTGTGAGCAAGAATGAAGTTGGTTAATGTTCCGGTGGAACATGGAAAGTGATGGAGGTATGTTGGTAATTTAATATATGCTGGGATTACATTCACCTAAAGGTTTAGTTGCTGTTTTATTATGGTTTTGATAAATAACTTAGCTTTCTGCAATGAGCCTTTTTATACCTACCTTGTTATGAGCTACATATCATATTTTCCCGCACTTGCTGAGTACATCATTGTACTCAAACTTGCATTATTATTTCATCAGCAGCAGCAGAAAAAGATTTCTATGGAGACCAAGTGGAGTATTAGGCGCGTGATCTGTTCTCAACCTTGCCTGTGGAGGGAGTAGAGATGGAGCCACTTCTGCTTAGATTTGCTTCCGCATTAGTTAGATTGCTTCCGCATTAGAATAAAGACTTCCGCTGTGAGCATGAGTCCAAGACTCATGAGACATTGTAATAAACTCTGTTATTCGTGGTAATATATATTCTGAATTCAGTTTGTGGATCATATGTGTATGTGTGATGAACATCCTGGGCACACATATGCATTAGTTCTCGGTTCCGTGGTTTTTTCCACGGAATTGAGGGCGTCACAGATTGGTATCAGAGCCACGGGTTGACAGTAGGTTACACGCCTAGAGAGAAATCTCAGATTGATATTAGAGCCACGGGTTGATAGTAGGTTACACACCTAAATAGGAGTCACAAATTGGTATCAGACACAGATTGGTGGCTAAGCCATGCTGACTATAGGAAGCATCCTAGGACGCTTAGATTGGCCTTGGAAACTACCTTGATATAGGAAGCCATCCTTGAATAGGAGTTGTGTGAGCCCTTAAAATGATTGTTTGTGATGGTGTGCTTAGTGTGAGTTGTGGGACGTCTCAAAAACGTTGTCCATATCCTAACATAAGTAAAAAGAGGTGTGAGATGCTTCGACACTTGTTCACATCCTCATATGGTGTAACACCCCAAAATCTGCAAAAGGAGGGAATTTAAAATTTTGTGGACATATTGCATGTGGTGCAGAAATTCAAATTCAAACTGGAATTCAAATTAAAATCAGAACAGAAAAGAAAAGGAAAAAGAAAAAGAAAAAGAAAAAAAACCCAACCGGCCAGTGGGCCGATACCCGCCAGCCGGCCCACTATCCCCCCCCCCCCCGCGCCAGCCCACGACCGCGCGCCCTCTCTTCCCCTCACTGACACGCGGGGCCCGCGTGTCATCTTCTACCTCCCGAGCCCTAACCGACCCGAACTTTTCCTCCCCGCGCCCGATTGCAACGAACTCCGGAAACCCGCGCCCCCAGCCCGAATTCTGGTCCCGCATGTTTCCAACTCGATCCCAACAGACCACTGCCCTCCCTCGCCTATATAAACACCGACAATCACCCTGTCCCCCCCCGATCGGCCGTTCTTCTCTCTGGTGAGAACCGAAGATTCGATCCCCGTTTTCTTTCGATCATTGCTCGGATTATCTGATCTAACGCGCTGATCGTGCTCCACCGTCCCCAGGGAGCCCTGCACGTGAAGGAAGCGACAAGTTTCACGCCCTAGCATCTGTTCCGACGTGCACCGAAGATCGTCGCCATTGAAGCTCGCCACCGACCGACTTCTAGGACCTCCGAGTGCTGGAAAACCCCTCAGTGAGCGTCCCCTACCCCTCCGCAGCCGATCCATGCAAAAAGATGTGAGTTCTAACGTGTAGCGGCAAAAGCCGAGGCTGCGCCGGCGAGATCGCCACCCCCCGCTGCCGCGCGCGCGGGCTAGCTCCGGCCAGGGCGACGTGGCCCCTTGAGGGCCGTCTATTTTAAATCACACGATAGAATTAAAACCCGCGCGTACCGGTTCGGCGATCTAATCTGAGCCGTCTATTTTAAATCGAACGGTCCACATCAGCCCCGCGTTATAAAGGCTGGGATTCTTACGCGCTACCCCCTGGGGATCTCGGAAAACACGAGTTAACCCCGGAAACTTCTGATCTAGCCCCTGGAACTTCAGAAATTCGTGTAAATTCCTTTAAAAATCAGTTTTAGCCCCTGGACTTAATAAAAATTAGGAAAACCCGTCTGTTATGTATAGTTAGACCCCTGGAAATTTATGAAATAATAAATTAGACCCTGCAGTAGTGTGGATTTACCTTTTTGACCCTATATGATATTAAATTCAGAAATTTGAATATGTGACTAGGATTTAAATTTAAAAGGTAAGGCAAACTCATGTACAAATTCAAAATTTAAACTCTCATAGCACTTGGAAAACTTTAGATTGAGTTAAAAATAGATTTTTAGGCTGAAATGAATCTGTCTAATTGATTGTTCACATTTATTAGTTATAGGAACACATTTTTAGGTTAGGAAATAATTCTGAAAATTGGTAAAATAAATTTAAATTAGTTCACATCAGAGGAGAAGTTCAAAAATATATTATTTAATATTTTAGATCAGAACCTATTCTGTTTAGATGATATGACCTACTATTTAATATTAAAATTCACTTTTAGGCATAGAAAATAAATCTGAAAAATATAGGAAAATAGGTATGCATAATTAGAAAATGATAAATGAAGTTCTCCAAATCCAAAAGCTTCAATTTAGGATTTGGTAGAAGATCTGAAAACCTATTTGGAGTAGGAAAATACCTTTTATATAAACTTTGTGGTTAAGAAGTGTAATAATTAAATATATAGAATTTGTTCAAATTGGAACTTCATATATATTGTGCAAATAGAAATCTGAACATAGAAGTTAGAAATAATATATGTATGTTTAAAAGTGCATGTAGGCCAAAAATCAACACATGTAGAGTAACCACAACACTTAGAAATGAGAATTACTTTCATATGTATGTATGTATGTATGTATGTATGTATGTATGTATGTATGTATGTATGTATGTATGTATGTATGTATGTATGTATGTATGTATGTATGTATGTATGTATGTATGTATGTATGTATGTATGTATGTATGTATGTATGTATGTATGTATGTATGTATGTATGTATGTATGTATGTATGTATGTATGTATGTATGTATGTATGTATGTATGTATGTATGTATGTATGTATGTATGTATGTATGTATGTATGTATGTATGTATGTATGTATGTATGTATGTATGTATGTATGTATGTATGTATGTATGTATGTATGTTTTGCATGAGTGAAAGAGTGAACTATGGCTTATGGATTGTTGTTTTGCTATGTGTATGGCATGAGTAGAACCTGCCCCAGAGCAAGTTCTCCCCTTCCAAGACCAAGACTTTCCATTCTCAGAGCAGCAGGAAGAAGGCAAGTGTCCTTGACCACTTTGATTCTATGCTAGGATGTGTAGATAGAATTATTTGCATTGTCAATTGAAATATGAAACCCATGCTAGGAAGTTTCCCTAGAATTGCATTATCTTGTTTCCTTGTAGCGTGGGTTGGGATTTGTTTTATTATGTCATTCATTCATATTACTTATGCTTAGCCATGCTTAGAATGGGATAAGTGGGATATGAGATCATCAACTTGTTTATCTTACCCTTGAATGAGACATTATGAGTTATGTAGAGGTAGGGATCGAGGCAAGTTGGATGATTTGGTTGGTGCTGGGTGCACGAGACTCGGGTTTGTGTTTAGTACTTGCCTGGATCCTAAGGACCGGTTCATGGAGCATGTAACCTGGCTTTACCGTGCCAACCACATGCTGAGATGGGGCAGCTTGGCCAATTAATTAGATGTATCCCCGACGTAGTATGGGTGTGTTGGATGGTGCGGGGAGTAGGTGTCAGCTGGACTACCGTATGAACCGCAAGGCTCAAGAGGGGGCAACTGCAGCGGGGTTGGAGCCTCTTGTATGATGTTAGGGGTGAAACCTCAGTGGGCCCACGCTCATCGGGAATCCCTTTGTAAAGGCTTCGTAGTGATCTCCTAGCTACACACTTGGGAAGTGTGAATGTGGTTCGCGGCCACTGGCATAATGGAGGTTCTTTAGTCCACCCAGCAACGGGGGATGAAATCACTACATGTGGGTACAGTGGTGCAAACTCTGCAGAGTCAAAATTGTCATGACAGCCGTGCTCACGGTCAAGAGCGGCTTGGACTTATTCATGATTAGAGGATGATGGATTGGGAAGTTTAGGATGTTAAGCGGGAAGCTTAACATTGGAAATGAGACTATGCTTACTTGATATTGATGATGGGTTGAGGGATTTGGACCATTTCACCTGTGTAGTATTGTAGGTGCTTAATAAGCTAAGGTGATAGGTATTAATTGCGTAGTGCTTTAACCATGAGTTCAACCTCTCCTTGCTCTAGCCATGCATGACATAACTTTCCCACACTTGCTGAGTACCAACGGTACTCAAACTTGCTTTTCTGTTGGTTTATATTGCTGCTCAGGTCAAGAGAACGATGTGGTGTTCAATGACCAAGACTTTGGTCCTGAAGAAGGATTCTAGGTTCACGGAGTCCCCCGGGCAACGCCTGTGACGGAACCCACAAGATTTATATTCCGCTGCTGTTTTATTTACATATTATGAATCTATTATCGTCCATCGAGACGTATTCTATGTAAGACTTATTTATATTCAACACCTGGCTTGTAATAAATGATGCTTCACTATTTGTCATCACATGTATGAGAAAATGATCCTGGCATACATGTGATATTCACTAGGTTGTTCTTCGGAGAAACCGGGTGTGACAGAAGTGGTATCAGAGCCAGGTTGCCCGTAGGAACGTGGACCTAGGTAGAAATGGACGTATTTAAGGACCCTATTTTCCTAAAAACTATTTTACAAAGGTGTGGGTTGAAGATGTGATTTAATGGGGTCACTTTATTCATCTTACCCAACTTTTATTCAAAATACAATTTTTGTTTAACTCTTATCTAACTTAATTTTAAATGCTTTATGTTTTAGATGGTTCGCATGATCCGCACCGCCCGCAAGTCCACCGAAGGGAGAGTTCCTGTAGTTGCCCTTGCCCTGAGAGAGGAGAATCATCCGGTGACGTACCACTCCTACGGATTGGCAGTAGGAGGCTTGTTGCGCCGTCTACGGTGTATGCTCCACGCCGCCGGCAATACGGGTAAGCTAATCATACACTACAGCTCCACCCGGACCATCCGTGAGAAGCGGGAAGAATGGAGTTCAGAAATGAGGATTATCCATGAAAATCAGTTGCTCAAGATCCACCGCTCTCCAGCTTGTCGAGCGACACAGGTCGATGCCGAGAAGGATGTCACCTGGGAGGCCATCATCTGCCAGAGTTACATCTACCGTCGCCACCAGGACAGGACGGAGTACATGTATGTCCTCCAGCGTGAGAGTGGTACCACGGAGTACAAGTACCCGCCAGTGCAGCAGGGGACTTCCCATGAGCACATGGACCTGTGCTTGGAGGATGCTGCTATGCTCAGCACTCGACTGCAGGAGTGTCAGCACGAGCTTCAGGATGTTCGTGACACCCTGAAGGAGACTGAGGCATTGCTTCGCGCCAGCTTGAGGGCAAGAGAAAGAGGAGATGGGAATGAACTGTGTGTCACCGTGAATGACACATGGACTCCTGACTCCCCAGACCGCCGGGCGAGCAGGCGTCACCACACTTCTCCACCAGCAGCTTCCCCACCCAAAGCAAAGTCAGAGGGCAGCCGCAATAATGAGGAAGATCCCGAGGAGCCAGCTCAGTGATACGAGTCGTGTAGAGTCCTTTCCCTTAGTTCAGCAGGTTATCGAGTAGTCGAGTCAATACCTTAGTTATTTGTGTGATAATGTTTGGTGTGTGACGTGAGTTGTGGAAGCCAGGGGCATTTGTCCACAACCTCGTCTTTAGGTTGTTTTGCTTTGATGTGTGAACCCCTATGAATTAAGAGTGCATTTATTTTGGTGGGAGACGTGACTTCCAAAAATCTACGTGAAACCATCAGCAAATGTTTAATATATTAAGGCCTCAAAAGTTTAAGTTTAACAAGCAATTTGGGAAGTTAATACATAATGCTTTAAGTTAACATTTGGTTGATCATGATAGATGGCTGGAAGAGGAAAGGGTCGTGGTGCCAACCCCGCCAACAACAACGATGAGGCCGGCAACCCTCATCTTTCTGGAGGACAAGACAGGGGTGGTCGCCGTGAAGGAGCTGATCCCATCCACCAAATGCTTGAAAATCAGAATTAGCTCATCCATAGTCTAACTCAAGTGGTGGCCAACTTGCACCAAGCTCCACCCCCACAAGCTGCACCACGCCAACCAAGGTTGAGTGAGTTTCTAGGGACTCAACCTCCAATGGTTGCAAGTGCTGCTGAACCTCTGGAGGCAGATGACTGGCTAAAGACCATTGAGAGCAAGATGAGGATCATACAATGCCAAGGGTATGAGAGGGTGCTGTTTGCCTGTCACCAATTGCATGGACCTGCTGCTGATTGGTGGACCGCTTACGTGGCAGCCCATCATGACCCCGAGAACATCACTTGGGAAGAGTTCAAGCACAGTTTCCGCAACTATTACATACCAAGGGGTGAACTCAAAAACAAGAGAAAGGAGTTCTTGGGACTGCAGCAAGGAAACATGACTGTGAGTGAATATCTCACTAAGTTCACCCAACTATCCCGTTATGCACCACGGGACATTGAAACTAATGAGCAGAAACAGGACTGCTTTGTGGAAGGACTTACTGCAGAAATGCAGTGTGCAATGTCCTCCAACGAGTATGAAAGCTTCCAAAAGATGGTAGACAGAGCATTTGTTGTGGAGAGGAAGCTGAAGGCCTTGGAAAATGAAAACAAGAGGAAGGCGGGATGGTCACACCAAGCCTCGGGTAGCAACACACGCCCACGACTGATGCAGCCACCCGCAGGTCAGACGAGCCGTGCTGTGGTACCCTACTCAGCACCCAGAGGGTACAACCCGAATTTCAGGCCTCCATCAGCACCAGCACAGCCGCATCGTCAGTTTGTACAGCAGCCTCGTCCCACATATCAACCTTGACCAGCAGTGCAAGGACCACAGAATCAACCCCAAGACCACAAAGGCCAGGCACCTAAGGTTGGGGTGCAATGCTTCAATTGTGGTGAAGTGGGGCACTACGCCCATAAGTGCCCAAAGAAGAAGCCCATGCAACCACAACAGCAGAATGTGATGCGAGGACGGGTGAACCATGTGACCATGGAGGAAGCGCAAGAGGCACCTGACGTGGTAATTGGTAAGTTTTCTGCCAATTTACACATTGCAACCCTGTTGTTTGATTCTGGTGCTACCCACTCGTTCATTGCTCACGGGTTTGTTAAGAAGCATGATCTAGCAACAACACAAATGAACCATATGCTAGCAGTGAACTCTCCAGGGGGAGAAATAAGGACAAGACAAGTGTGTCCCAAGGTGAATATAGACATTAATGGGGTAGCATTTACTGCAAACCTCATAATGATAGACTCACAAGGGATAGATATTATTTTGGGTACGGATTGGTTGACCAAACACAAGGGAATCATCCATTGTTCGACAAGAACGGTAGAACTAACTCACCCTATTGGCACAAGAGTGAAGTTCATAACTGCACAAGAACCTAGGAGGGACCTTAAACTCAACCACGTTGAGGTGGAAGTGGAGGAGATCAGGATCATCAGGGAATATCCAGATGTTTTTTCAGAGGAGTTACCAGGTATGCCCCACGATCATGAAGTGGAATTCGCGATTGAGCTAGTGCCTGGAACAGCTCCAATATACAAGAGACCCTATCGGATGGACTCCAAACAGCTGGAAGAACTCAAGGAACATTTAAGAGAATTGACAGAGAAGGGGTACATTCGTCCTAGTTCCTCACCATGGGGAGCTCCAGTGATATTTGTGCCCAAGAAGGACGGGACCCAAAGGTTATGCGTAGACTACCGTGCGTTGAATGAAGTAACCATCAAGAACAAGTACCCATTACCCCGCATTGAAGACTTGTTTGATCAGTTGAGGGGAGCTTGTGTGTTCTCGAAAATTGAGCTCAGGTCGGGATACCACCAACTTAAGATAAGGCAAACTGATATTCCAAAGACAGCTTTCGTATCTCGGTACGGACTGTATGAATACACCGTCATGCCTTTCGGGCTAACTAATGCCCTGGCATACTTCATGTATCTCATGAAAAAGGTATTCATGGAATATCTGGACAAATTTGTGGTGGTTTTCATTGATGACATTCTCGTCTTTTCCAAAGATGAAGAAGAACATGAGAGGCATTTAAGGTTGGTGTTGCAAAAACTGAGAGAACACCAACTATATGCCAAGCTGAGCAAGTGTGAATTTTGGTTGAAGAGAGTTCCCTTCTTAGGACATATAATCTCGAAGGGAGGAATCTCTGTAGATCCCGCCAAGATCGAGGATGTACAGAAGTGGAAGACCCCTGAGAATGTCGGGGAAGTTCGAAGCTTCTTAGGATTGGCTGGGTATTATCGACGGTTTATGGAGAGTTTCTCCAAGATTTCGAGACCCCTCACCAAATTGTTGGAGAAGGGAATCACATTCACATGGACATCGCAGTGCGAGACGAGTTTTCAAGAGCTGAAGAAAAGATTGACAACAGCCCCAGTGCTAGTTATGCCAGATATGTAGGAGAACTTTTCGGTGTACTTCGATGCCTCTGGAAACGGGTTGGGATGTGTTCTCATGCAAGAGGGGCATGGCGTGGCGTATGCATCGCGGCAGCTCCGGAAGCACGAGAAGAACTATCCTACGCATGACCTAGAGCTAGCCGCAGTGGTACACGCGTTGAAGATTTGGCGGCATTACT
This sequence comes from Neostapfia colusana, assembly GCA_030760725.1. NCBI lineage: Eukaryota > Viridiplantae > Streptophyta > Magnoliopsida > Poales > Poaceae > Neostapfia > Neostapfia colusana. Next base: position 39,028,458 of record JASWHV010000016.1, read on the forward strand.
TGATGGGGAAGAGGACAAACATATATATGGATCATAAGAGCTTAAAGTATATTTTCACACAGCCAGATCTCAACCTCAGACAAAGGAGATGGTTAGAGCTAATCAATGACTTTGATGTGGGCATCAACTATCATCCTGGGAAAACGAACGTCGTAGCAGATGCTTTAAGCCGGAAGGTGCAGGTCAATAGGTTAAGCTTAAAGGACATGCCTACAGAACTGAAGGAAGAGGTTGTAAAACTCAATCTATGTCTGGTGAATAGTGGTGTGGCCATCGCCATGGAAGTGGACTCCACATTATAGCAAGACATACGCGATGGTCAAAAGAATGATGAGAAGATACAAGAAATCAGAGAACTCATCAAGGATAATAAAGCCATGGTTTCAGAGAGGATGAACAAGGTACGGTGTGGCACGGGAAAAGAATCTGTGTGCCTGAAGTGAAGGAGATCCGTGAATTGATTTTGAAGGAGGCTCATGATTCCGACTATTCCATTCATCCTGGGAGTACGAAGATGTATCATGAACTCAAGAGCAGGTATTAGTGGTATGGCATGAAGCGGGATGTCGCGGAACATGTTGCCCTATGTGACACATGTCAGTTGGTGAAAGCAGAACATCAACGACCCGCGGGATTATTGCAACCACTCAAAGTGCCTGAATGGACATGGGAAGAAATAGGTATGGACTTCATAGTGGGACTACCCAGGACCCAATCGGGATATGATTCGATATGGGTCATCATCGACAGGCTAACCAAGGTAGCTCATTTCATCCCCGTGACAGAAAGCTACAGCGGATCCAAATTGGCAGAATTGTACATGTCAAGGATCGTGTGTTTCCATGGAGTGCCAAAGAAGATAGTGTCAGATCGAGGGACACAGTTCACCTCAAGGTTCTGGCAGAAGTTACACGAAACCATGGGAACTCATCTGAATTTTAGTTCTGCCTATCATCCCTAGACTGACGGACAGACAGAAAGAACCAATCAGATCCTTGAGGATATGCTGAGAGCGTGTGCGCTCAAGAACAATAGGAGTTGGGATAAGAACTTACCATATGCGGAGTTCTCCTATAAAAACAGCTATCAGGCTAGTATGAAGATGCCACCATTTGAGGCTTTGTATGGGAGGAAGTGCAGAACTCCACTATTTTGGAACCAAACAGGGGAAAGTAAAGTGTTTGGGCCCGAGGTACTACAAGAAGCCGAGGCGAAAGTGAGGGAAATCCGCAACAACTTGAGGATAGCACAAATACGACAAAAGAGCTATGCCGATGTACGGAGAAGAGAGCTCGTTTTCAACGTGGGGGACTACGTTTATCTCAAGGTGTCCCCTATCCGAGGACTTCATCGGTTCAAGGTGAAAGGGAAGTTATCACGCCGATACATCGGACCCTTTCAGATCCTGGAGAGGAAAGGCGAAGTGGCATATCAACTTGAATTACCGGCTCGCCTTTCGGATGTGCACGATGCCTTCCATGTGTCACAGCTCAAGAAATGTCTAAGGACGCCTGAAGAGATGTTACCCATGAATGAGGTTGACGTAGGAGAGGATCTGTCTTATGCCGAGCGACCGGTCAATGTTTTGGAGACAATGGAACGCCTCACAAGAAATAAAAGAATTCGGATGTGCAAGGTGCAGTGGAAGCATCTCTCGGAAGAGGAAGCCACATGGGAGCGAGAAGACGAGCTTAAGGCACAGTTTCCAGAATTGTTTTCCTAGAACCACCAATCTCGAGGACGAGATTTCTTTTAAGGGGGGTAGAGCTGTAACACCCCAAAATCTGCAAAAGGAGGGAATTTAAAATTTTTTGGACATATTGCATGTGGTGCAGAAATTCAAATTCAAACTGGAATTCAAATTCAAATCACAACAGAAAAGAAAAGGAAAATGAAAAAGAAAAAAAACCCCAACCGCCCAGTGGGCCGAAACCCGCCAGCCGGCCCGCCCCCCCCCCCCCCCCCCGCGCCAGCCCATGACCGTGCACCCTCTCTTCCCCTCACTGACACGTGGGGCCCGCGTGTCATCTCCTACCTCCCGCGCCCTAACCGACCCAAACATTTCCTCCCCGCGCCCGATCGCAACGAACTCCGGAAACCCGCGCCCCCAGCCCGAATTCTTGTCCCGGACGTCTCCAACTCGATCCCAACAGACCGCCGCCCTCCCTCACCTATATAAACGCCGACAATCGCCCTGTTCCCCCCCCCCCCCCCCCCCCGCCCCCAATTGGCCGTTCTTCTCTCCTGTGAGAATCGAAGATTCGATCCCCGTTTTCTTTCGATCATTACTCGGATTATCTGATCTAACGCGCTGATCGTGCTCCACCGCCCCCAGGGAGCCCTGCACGTGAAGTAAGCGATAAGTTTCGCGCCCTAGCATCTGTTACGACGTGCACCAAAGATCGTCGCCGTTGAAGCTCACCGCCGACCGACTTCCAGGACATCCGAGTGCTGGAAAAGCCCTCAGTGAGCGTCCCCTACCCCTCCGCAGCCGATCCATGCAAAAAGATTCGAGTTCTAACGTGTAGAGGCAAAAGCCGAGGCTGCGCCAGCAAGATCGCCACCCCCCGACGCCGCGCGCCGCCGCGCGCGGGCTGGCTCCGGCCAGGGAGACGTGGCCCCTTGAGGGCTGTCTATTTTAAATCGCACGGTAGAATTAAAACCCGCGCGTACCGGTTCGGTGATCTAATCTGAGCCGTCTATTTTAAATCGGACGGTCCACATCAGCCCCGCGTTATAAAGGTTGGAATTCTTATGCGCTACCCCCTGGGGATCTCGGAAAACACGAGCTAGCCCCGGAAACTTCTGATCTAGCCCTTGGAACTTCAGAAATTCGTGTAAATTCCTTTAAAAATCAGTTTTAGCCCCTGGACTTAATAAAAATTAGGAAAACCCCTCTGTTATGTGTAGTTAGACCCCTGGAAATTTATGAAATAATAAATTAGACCCTGCAGTAGTGTGGATTTACCTTTTTGACCCTATATGATATTAAATTCAGAAATTTGAATATGTGGCTAGGATTTAAATTTAAAAGGTAAGGCAAACACATGTACAAATTCAAAATTTAAACTCTCCTAGCACTTGGAAAACTTCAGGATGAGTTAAAAATAGATTTTTAGGCTGAAATGAATCTGTCTAATTGATTGTTCACATTTATTAGTTATAGGAACACATTTTTAGGTTAAGAAATAATTCTGAAAATTGGTAAAATAAATTTAAATTAGTTCACATCAGAGGAGAAGTTCAAAAATATATTATTTAATATTTTAGATCAGAACCTATTCTGTTTAGATAATATGCCCTACTATTTAATATTAAAATTCAGTTTTAGGCATAGAAAATAAATCTGAAAAATATAGAAAAATAGGTATGCATAATTAGAAAATGATAAATGAAGTTCTCCAAATCCAAAATCCTCAATTTAGGATTTGGTATAAGATTTGAAAATCTATTTGGAGTAGGAAAATATCTTTTATACAAACTTTGTGGCTAAGAAGTGTAATAATTAAATATAAAGAATTTGTTCAAATTGGAACTTCATATATAGTGTGCAAATAGAAATCTGAACATAGAAGTTAGAAATAATATATGTATGTTTAAAAGTGCATGTAGGCCAAAAATCAACACATGTAGAGTAACCTCAACACTTAGAAATGAGAATTACTTTCATATGTATGTATGTATGTTTTGCATGAGTGAAGGTGTGAACTATGGCTTATGGATTGTTGTTTTGCTATGTGTATGGCATGAGTAGAACCTGCCCCAGATCAAGTTCTCCCCTTCCAAGACCAAGACTTTCCATTCTCAGAGCAGCAGTAAGAAGGCAAGTGTCCTTGACCACTTTGATCCTATGCTAGGATGTGTAGATAGAATTATTTGCATTGTCAATTGAAATATGAAACCCATGCTAGAAAGTTTCCCTAGAATTGCATTATCTTGTTTCCTTGTAGCGTGGGTTGGGATTTGTTTTATTATGTCATTCATTCATATTAATTATGCTTAGCCATGCTTAGAATGGGATAAGTGGGATATGAGAGCATCAACTTGTTTACCTTACTCTTGAATGAGACATTATGAGTTATGTAGAGGTAGGGATCGAGGCAAGTTGGATGATTTGGTTGGTGCTGGGTGCACGAGACTCGGGTTTGTGTTTAGTACTTGCCTGGATCCTAAGGACCGATTCATGGAGCATGTAACCTGGCTTTACCGTGCCAACCACATGCTGAGATGGGGCAGCTTGGCCAATTAATTAGGTGTATCCCCGGCGTAGTATGGGTGTGTTGGATGGTGCCGGGAGTAGGTGTCAGCTGGACTACCGTATGAACCGCAAGGCTCAAGAGGGGGGGTCACTGCAGCGGGGTTGGAGCCTCTTGTATGCTGTTAGGGGTGAAACCTCAGTGGGCCCACACTCGTCGGGAATCCCTTTGTAAAGGCTTCGTAGTGATGTCCAGGCTACACACCTAGGAAGTGTGAATGTGGTTCGCGGCCACTGGCATAATGGAGGTTCTTTAGTCCACCTGGCAATGGGGGATGAAATCACTACATGTGGGTACAGTGGTGCAAACTCTGCAGAGTCAAAACTGTCATGACAGCCGTGCTCACGGTCAAGAGCGGCTTGGACTTATTCATGATTAGAGGATGATGGATTGGGAAGTTGAGAATGTTAAGCGGGAAGCTTAACATTGGAAATGAGACTATGCTTACTTGATATTGATGAGGGGTTGAGGGATTGGGACCATTTCACCTGTGTAGTAATGTAGGTGCTTAATAAGCTAAGGTGATAGGTATTAATTGCGTAGTGCTTTAACCATGAGTTCAACCTCTCCTTGCTCTAGCCATGCATGACATAACTTTCCCACACTTGTTGAGTACCAACGGTACTCAAACTTGCTTTTCTGTTGGTTTATATTGCTGCTCAGGTCAAGAGAACGATGTGGTGTTCAATGACCAAGACTTTGGTCCTGAAGAAGGATTCTAGGTTCACGGAGTCCCCCGGGCAACGCCTGTGACGGAGCCCACAAGATTTATATTCTGCTGTTGTTTTATTTACATATTATGAACTTATTATCGTCCATCGAGACGTAAGCTATGTACGACTGATTTATATTCGACACCTGGCTTGTAATAAATGATGCTTCACTATTTGTCATCACATGTATGAGAAAATGATCCTGGCATACATGTGATATTCACTCGGTTGTTCTTCGGAGAAACTGGGTGTGACATATGGGCTAATATATATATATATATATATATATATATATATATATATATATATATATATATATATATATATAGTCCAACCCACATTAATGCATATAGCTGAGGGAATCTACCTAACCTTCTAACATTCTATTCTATTTCGTTCTCTCCCACAGATGGTGAGAGGAAACGCTGGCCGAAGGAACGTCCGTGACAACCAAGAGGATGGTCACGATGAAGTTCCTGTTAACCCCGGAGCCGGCGAGAACCACCTGGAACGGTTGATGGCCATGCAGAACCAACTTATGCTGTAAAGGTCCCAAAATATGCATACAAAGAAACTCTTGGTTGCACAAAGTTGGTTTCACATGTATGAAAAATGGGACTTGTTAAAACTTTTTCCACATGTGATAATACACATGAGAGCCTTCTTCACACAAGTTCAAATATTTATTTGAAGACTTGGAACCCAAGAGGGATCTAAAACTAAGGTGGGAAGTTCCCATATGGGTGAGGAAGCTAAAGTTAGATTTTGAGAACAAATTGTTCCACTCAAAAATTCAAATGAGTAACACAATGGTTTTCAAACTGTTGTATTAAAAACCTCAATTGCAGCAGCCAAATCAAATATCAGAGTTCATATTTGAATTCCTTAGGTCCAAATTAGGGGGTAGGCAAAGTCTCATGAATTTTGGAAGATATTTGCTATCCATTTTCCAAATGGACTTAAATTTGCAATGAATTCAAATATACATTTGAATTTGGATGAAACTTGTCCAAATGTCAACAAACATTTTGTAACACCCCAAATTTTGATTCAAAACTCTAAACCATGTTCAGAGGGGAATTTAAAATTTTTTGGACGTGTTGCATGTTTTGCAAAAATTCAAATTCAAACTGGAATTCAAATTATACTCAAAACAGAAAAGAAATGGAAAAAGAAAAAGAGAAACGGGAAAAAAACCGGCCAGTGGGCCGAAACCCGCCAGCCGGCCCAGTTTCCCCGCGCCAGCCCGCCCCGCGCGCGCCGCGCTGTCTCTCACAGACAGGTGGGACCCACCTGTCATCCCTAACCCCACGACCCGGACTCTCTCCCGCGCGCGCGATCGCAACCGACCGGATTTCCGCATCCCGCAGCCCGAATTCTTGTCCCAAACGACTCAAACTCGATCGCAACAGACCCACCGCCCTCCCCCGGCTATAAAAACCCCTGCCCCGATCAGGTTTTTCCCACGCGATCGCCGATTTTTACTCCGGTGAGCACCGAGACTTCGCCGATGAATTTTGGCCGATCTAAGCTCGGAAACTCTGATCTAACTCGCTGGTCTTGATCCACCGCCTCCGGGGAACTTTGCAGGTGCAGAAAACTCGGAGAGTTACGGTGTAAACCCAACGCCGACGAGCTTCGCCGTGGTTTTGCCTCGGACCTCGCCGCCGATCACTTTCCAGGACCCCCGAGCTCGAGAAACCCCCGAGGTGAGATCCCTGACCTCCCCTCTACCGATCTATGCCATAAGATCACAGTTCTAGGCAGAATTCTCGAGGATCCGAAACTTTCCGGCGAGATCGCCGCTTCCCGCCGCCGTGCGCCGCCGGCAGCGCCGCCCGCGCTCGATCAGAGCGACGTGGCCGCTTGTGCGCCGTTTATTTTAAATCGCATGGTAGACTTTAAAACCCCGCGTACCGGTTCGATGTTATAATCTCAGCCGTCGGTTTAAAATCGGACGGTCCACGTTAGCCCCGCATTATAAAGACTGGAATTCTTACGTGCTACCCCTGGGGTTCTCTGGAATTGAGAGCTAGCCCCGGAAACTTCAGATCTAGCCCCTGGAACTCCAGAAAATCATGTAAATTCATTTAAAAATCAGTTTTAGCCCCTGGACTTAATAAAAAATTAGGAAAAAGACCTCTGATAAGTGTAGCTAGACCCCTGGAAATTATGAAAATAATATTATAGACCCTGTAATGGGGTGAATTCATTATTTTAGCCCTGTTTAGTATTTAATTTAGAAAATTGAATATGTAACTAGTGTTTAAAAATTAAAAAGGGGGACAAACATAATTGTCAAAATTAATTAAAAACTTTCTCAGTACTTAGAAAACTTTGGAGTGAGATAGAAATATATTTTTGGGCTGAAATAAATCTGTTTCATCTATTATTCACATTTATTAGTATAGGGACACATTTTTAAGTAAATAATAGTTATAGAAAAATAGGGAAAATAATTATGAAATAGTCTACATCAGAAGCCAAGGTCAAAATATGTTATTAAATTATTTAGGACCAAAACCTATACTGTTTAGATGATGTGTGTTACTAGTTTCATAATAAAATACACAATTATGCATAGGAATATAAATCTGAAAATATAGCAACTAGTAAATGATAAATGGAGTTTCTAAAATACAAAGAGTTGAGTTTAGGGTTGATAGAAATTATGAAGGCACATACGGAGAAGAAAAATACTTTTCATACATACTTGGTAGTTTAATATAAGGAATTTATTTCAAACTGAAACACATATATATATATATATATATATATATATATATATATATATATATATATATAGTATATAAGTATAAATATGAACACCAAAGTAGGAATCATACACATATAAATAAAAGTGTATGCAAGCCACAGATCAACACACAAAGTAACCACAACACATATAATGGTGAATGAATTTCATAAATATGAATGTGTGGTTTGTATGAAGTAAGAAGTGTGAACTATGTCTTATGATTGTTGTTTTTCTTTTGCTATGTGTGATGGTATGAAGTAGAACCTGTTCAAGAGCAAGTTATTCCTTTCCAAGATCAGGACTACCCATTTCAAGAGCAGCAAGAAGGAGGCAAGTGTCCTTGACCACTTTGATCCTATGCTAGGATGGGTAGATAGAATTATTTGCATTGTCAAATGAAATATGAAACCCATGCTAGGAAAGTTTCCCTAGAATTGCATTACCTTGTTTCCTTGTAGCTTGGGTTGGGATTTATTTTGTCATGTCATTTAATTACATGCATTTGCTTAGCCATGCTTAGAATGGGATATTTGGGAAATGAGATCATCAGTTTATATTACCATACTCTTGAATGAGACATTGCGAGTTATGTAGAGGTAGGGATCAAGGCAAGTTGGATGTTTTGGTTGTGTGCTGGGTGCACGAGACTTGGGTTTGTGTTTAGTACTTGCCTGGATCCTAAGGACCGGTTCATGGAGCATGTAACCCGGCTTTACAGTGCCAACCACATGCTGAGATGGGGCAGCTTGGCCAATTAATTAGGTGTATCCCCGGCGTAGTATGGGTGTGTTGGATGGTGCGGGGAGTAGGTGTCAGCTGGACTACCATATGAACCGCAAGGCTCAAGAGGGGGCCACTGCAGCGGGGTTGGAGCCTCTTGTATGCTGTTAGGGGTGAAACCTCAGTGGGCCCACGCTCGTCGGGAATCCCTTTGTAAAGGCTTCGTAGTGATCTCCTGGCCGCACACCTGGGAAGTGTGAATGTGGATCGTAGCCACTTGCATAATGGAGGTTCTTTTAGTCCACCCGGCAACGGGGGATGAAATCACTACTTGTGGGTACAGTGGTACAAACTCTGCAGAGTCAAAACTGTCTTGACAGCCGTGCTCACGGTTAAGAGCGGCCTGGACTTATTCATGATTAGAGGATTGATGGTTTTGGAAGTTAAGCGGGGAGCTTAACATTGGAAATGATGTTATGGTTATTGGATTATGATAATGGGTTGGGAGATTGGGACCATTTCACCTGTGTAGTAATGTAGGTGCTTAATAAGCTAAGGTGATAGGTATTAATTGCGTAGTGCTTTAACCGTGAGTTCAACCTCTCCTTGTTCTAGCCATGCATGATATAATTTTCCCACACTTGCTGAGTACCATTGGTACTCAACCTTGCATATTTGTTGGTTTATATTGCTGCTCAGGTCAAGATAACGAGGTGGTGTATAATGACCAAGATTTTGGACCCGAGGAAGGTTTTTAGGTTCATGAAGACCCCCGTGCAACGCCTGTGATGGAGCACTAAAAGAATAATATTCCGCTGCTAGTTTATTTACTTGTGATGAAGCATTAGTGTCCATTGAGACATTTGCGATGTAAGACTTATTTATATTCGACACCTGGCTTGTAATAAATGATGCTTCACTATTTGTCATCACATGTACGAGAAAATGATCCTGGCATACATGTGATATTCACTTGGTTGTTCTTCGGAAAAACCAGGTGTGACAGAGGTGGTATCAGAGCCAAGGTTGCCCGTAGGAACGTGGACCTAGGTAGAAATGGACGTATTTAAGGGCCCTATTTTTCTTAAAAATTATTTTCCAAGGTGTGGGTGGAAAAGTGTTATTAAAGGAGTCATTTTCTTCATCTTACCCCAACTTTCATTCAAAACAGGATTTTTGTTTGAGAATTTATCTAACCTAATTTTAAGTTCTTTTGTTTTTAGATGGTTCGCATGATTCGCACCGCTCGTAAGTCCACAGGAGGGAGAGTTCCCGTAGTTGCCCTTGCCGAAAGAGAGGAGAGTCGTCCAGTGACGTACCTTTCCTACGGATTGGCAGTAGGAGACTTGTTGCGCCGTCTTCGACGTATGCTCGAAGCCGCCGGCAATACGGGCAAGCTAATCATCCACTATAACTCCACCAGAACCATCCGTGAGAAGAGGGAAGAATGGAGTTCGGAGATGAGGATTATACACGAAAATCAGCTGTTTAAGATTCACCATTCTCCAGCTTGTCGAGCAACACAAGTTGACACGGAGAAAGATGTCACCTGGGAGGCCATCACCTGCCAGAGTCACATCTATCGTCGCCACTTGGACAAAACTGAGTACATGTATGTCCTCCAACGTGAGAGTGGTACCACGGAGTACAAGTACCCACCGGTGCAGCAAGGGACTTCCCATGAGCACATGGACTTGTGCTTGGAGGATGCTGCTATGCTCAGCACTCGACTGCAGGAGTGTCAACAAGAGCTTCAGGATGTCCGAGACACCTTGAAGGAAACGGAGGCGTTGCTGCGAGCTTGCTTAAAGGCGAGAGGAAGAGGAGATGGGAATGAACTGTGTGTCACCGTGAATGATACATGGACTCCTGACTCCCCGGATCGCCGAGAAATCAGGCGTCGTCGCACTTCTCCACCAGCAGCCTCCCCACCCAAAGCAGAGTCAGAAGGTAGCCGAAATGAGGAGGAAGATCCCGAGGAGCCAGCTCAAGAGGACGAGTAGTGTAGAGTCTTTCCCCTAGCTAGCAAGAGGTCGAGTAGTCGAGTCGTTACGTAGATAATGGTGTGATAATGCTTGGTGTGTGACGTGAGTTGTGGAAGCCATGAGCAGTTGTCCACAGCCTCGTCTTCAGATTGTTTTGCTTTGGTGTGTGAACCCACAGGAAATAATAGTGCATTTATTCGGTGAGAGATATAAACCCTCGTAAAATTTTAACAAAGCCTCAACACCTCAAAGTACCAACAAATGAAAGTAGTAAGATGATACTAAATGGTATCAATTTAACATTTGTTGATTCTGCCAGATGGCCGGAAGAGGAAAAGGACGTGCTGCCAACCCCGCCAACAACAATGATGAGGCATGCCACCCTCATCTTTCTGGAGGCCAGGACCGGGGTGGTCGCCGTGAAGAAGTTGATCCTCTCCACCAAATGCTGGAGAATCAAAATCAGCTCATCCAGAACTTGACTCAAGTGGTGGCCAACTTGCATCAAGTTCCACCTACACAAGCTGCACCACGCCAACCAAGGTTGAGTGAGTTTCTAGGAACTCAACCTCCAAAGTTTGCAAGTGCTGCTGAACCTCTGGAGGCAGATGATTGGCTAAAGACCATTGAAAGTAAGATTAGGATAATACAATGCCAAGGGTATGAGCGGGTGCTGTTTGCCTCTCATCAATTGCATGGACCTGCTGCTGATTGGTGGACCGCCTACGTGGCCGCCCATCATGATCCTGAGAACATCACTTGGGAAGAGTTCAAGCGTAGCTTCCGCAACCACTACATCCCAAGAGGGGAACTCAAAAACAAGAGGAAGGAGTTTTTGGGACTGCAGCAGGGAAACATGACGGTGAGGGAATACCTCACTAAATTTACTCAATTATCCCGTTATGCTCCACGAGACATAGAGACTGATGAGCAGAAACAAGATTGTTTCGTGGAAGGACTTACCGCAGAGATGCAGTGTGCAATGTCCTCCAATGAGTATGAAAGCTTTCAAAAGATGGTGGACAGAGCATTTGTGGTGGAAAGGAAGCTAAAGGCCTTGGAAAATGAGAATAAGAGGAAGGCGGGGTGGTCACATCAGGCCTCAGGGAGCAACACCCGCCCACGTATGATGCAACAACCTACGGGGCAGACGAGCCGTGCTGCGGTACCCTATTCAGCACCAAGAGGGTACAACCCAAACTACAGGCCTCCCGCAGCACCAGCACAGCCGCCACGTCAGTTTGTGCAGCAGCCTCGCCCCGCATATCCACCTCGACCAGCAGTGCAAGGACCCCCAAACCAACCCCAAGACAACAAAGGCCAGGCGTCTAAGAGTGGGGTGCAATGTTTCAGCTGTGGTGAAGTGGGGCACTACGCCCATAAATGCCCAAAGAAGAAGCCTGCGCCGCCACAACAGCAGAATGTAATGAGAGGACGGGTGAACCACGTCACTATGGAGGAAGCACAAGAGGCACCCGACGTGGTAGTTGGTAAGTTTCCTGCCAATTTACACCTTGCAACTCTGCTGTTTGATTCTGGTGCTACCCACTCGTTCATTGCTCAAGGGTTTGTTAAGAAGCATGACCTAGCAACCACACAAATGAACCATACGCTAGCCGTAAACTCTCCAGGTGGAGAAATAAGGACAAGACAAGTGTGTCCCAAAGTGAGTCTAGACATTAATGGGGTAGTATTTACTGCTAACCTCATAGTGATAGATTCACAAGGGATAGATATTATTTTGGGTATGGATTGGTTGACCAAACATAAAGGAATCATCCATTGTTCGACCAGAACGGTGGAACTAACTCACCCCAGTGGCACCCGAGTAAAGTTCATAACAATACACGAGCCTAGGAGGGACATTAAATTAAATCAAGTGGAGGTGAAAGTTGAGGAAATCAGGACTATCAGGGAATATCCAGATGTTTTTCCGGAGGAATTGCCAGGTATGCCTCCCGACCGTGACGTGGAATTCGCAATTGAGCTAGTACCGGGAACAGCCCCGATATACAAGAGACCTTATCGAATGGACTCCAAGCAGCTAGAAGAGCTCAAGGATCATTTGAGAGAATTGACGGAGAAGGGGTATATTCGCCCTAGTTCCTCACCATGGGGAGCTCCGGTGATATTTGTGCCCAAGAAAGACGGAACCCAAAGGTTATGCGTGGATTACCGTGCCTTGAATGAGGTAACCATCAAAAACAAGTACCCATTACCCCGCATTGAAGACTTGTTTGATCAGTTGAGGGGAGCTTGTGTGTTCTCGAAAATTGATCTCAGGTCGGGGTACCACCAACTCAAGATAAGGCAATCAGATATTCCCAAGACAGCTTTCGTATCTCGGTACGGACTGTATGAATACACTGTCATGCCTTTTGGGCTAACCAATGCCCCGGCATATTTCATGTACCTCATGAACAAGGTATTCATGGAATATCTGGACAAATTTGTGGTGGTTTTCATAGATGATATTCTCGTCTTCTCCAAAAATGAAGAAGAACATGAGAAACATCTAAGGTTGGTGTTACAGAGGCTGAGAGAACACCAACTATATGCCAAGTTGAGCAAGTGTGAGTTTTGGCTGAAGAGAGTTCCCTTTTTAGGACATATAATCTCGGAGGGAGGAATCTCCGTAGATCCCGCCAAAATCGAGGATATCCAGAAGTGGAAGACCCCTGAAAATGTCGGGGAAGTTCGAAGCTTTTTGGGATTGGCTGGATACTATCGACGGTTTATTGAGGGATTCTCCAAGATCTCGAGACCTCTCACCAAACTGTTGGAGAAGGGAATCACATTCACCTGGACGCCACAGTGCGAGACGAGCTTTCAGGAGTTAAAGAAGAGATTGACAACAGCCCCAGTGTTGGTTATGCCAGATATGCAGAAGAATTTCACAGTGTACTGCGATGCCTCTGGAAATGGGTTGGGATGTGTTCTCATGCAAGAAGGACATGTCGTGGCATATGCATCCCGGCAGCTTCGGAAGCATGAGAAGAACTATCCTACACATGACCTAGAACTAGCTGCAGTGGTGCACGCGTTGAAAATTTGGCGGCACTATTTGATGGGGAAGAGGACAGAGATATATACGGATCATAAGAGTTTGAAGTACATATTCACACAGCCAGATCTCAACCTCCGACAAAGGAGATGGTTAGAGCTAATCAATGACTTTGATGTGGGCATCAACTATCATCCCGGGAAAGCAAACGTCGTGGCCGATGCTTTGAGTCGGAAAGTGCAGGTCAATAAGTTGAGTTTGAAGGACATGCCTGCAGAATTAAAGGACGAGGTTATAAGTCTAAATCTATGTCTAGCAAATAGTGGTGAAGCCATCGCCATGGAAGTGGACTCCACACTCGAGCGAGACATACGCGAGGGCCAAAAGAAGGATGAGAATATACAAGAGATCAGACAGCTTATCAAGGAAAATAAATCTCCTGGTTTTAGAGAGGATGAACAAGGAACGGTGTGGCACGGGAAAAGGATCTGTGTGCCAGAAGTAAAGGAGATCCGTGAATTAATTTTGAAGGAGGCTCACGATTCTGACTATTCCATTCATCCTGGGAGTACGAAGATGTACCAGGACCTCAAGAGCAGGTATTGGTGGTATGGCATGAAGCGAGATGTCGCGGAACATGTTGCCCTATGTGACACATGTCAGTTGGTGAAACCAGAACATCAACGACCCGCGGGATTATTGCAACCACTCAAAGTGCCTGAATGGAAGTGGGAAGAAATCAGCATGGATTTTGTCGTGGGATTGCCTAGGACCCAATCCGGGTATGATTCAATATGGGTCATTATTGATAGGCTAACCAAGGTAGCTCATTTCATTCCTGTGAAAGAAAGCTACAACGGATCCAAATTGGCAGAATTATACATGTCAAGGATTGTGTGTTACCATGGAGTGCCAAAGAAGATAGTGTCGGATCGAGGGACACAGTTCACCTCGAGGTTTTGGCAAAAGTTGCATGAAACCATGGGAACCCACTTGAACTTCAGCTCTGCCTATCATCCCCAAACTGACGGGCAGACGGAGAGAACCAATCAGATCCTTGAAGATATGTTGAGGGCATGTGCACTCAAAAACAATAGGAGTTGGGACAAGAACTTACCGTATGCGGAGTTTTCCTATAACAACAGCTATCAAGCTAGTATGAAGATGTCACCGTTTGAAGCTTTGTATGGAAGAAAGTGCAGAACTCCCCTATTTTGGAACCAAACAGGAGAAAGTAAAGTGTTTGGTCCAGAAGTGCTACAAGAAGCCGAGGCAAAGGTGAGGGAGATTCGCAACAACTTGAGGATAGCACAAACACGCCAGAAGAGCTATGCTGATGTACGAAGAAGAGAGCTCGTTTTCAACGTGGGAGACTATGTTTATCTCAAGGTGTCCCCTATCAGAGGACTTCGTCGGTTCAAGGTGAAAGGGAAGTTGTCACCTCGATACATCGGACCCTTTCAAGTTTTGGAAAGAAAAGGCGAAGTGGCGTACCAACTAGAGTTACCGGTTCATCTATCGGACGTGCACGATGTATTTCATGTGTCACAACTCAAGAAATGTCTGAGGATGCCTGAAGAGGTGTTACCCATGAATGAAGTGGATGTAGCTGAAGATTTGTCTTATGTCGAGCAACGATACAAGATTTTGGAGACGATGGAACGCCTCACCAGAAATAAAAGAATCCGGATGTGCAAGGTGCAGTGGAAGCATCACTCCGAAGAGGAAGCCACCTGGGAACGGGAAGATGAGCTCAAGGCACAATTTCCGGAATTGTTTTCTTAGAAACACCAATCTCGAGGACGAGATTTCTTTTAAGGGGGTAGAGCTGTAACACCCCAAATTTTGATTCAAAACTCTAAACCATGTTCAGAGGGGAATTTAAAATTTTTTGGACGTGTTGCATGTTTTGCAAAAATTCAAATTCAAACTGGAATTCAAATTATACTCAAAACAGAAAAGAAATGGAAAAAGAAAAAGAGAAACGGGAAAAAAACCGGCCAGTGGGCCGAAACCCGCCAGCCGGCCCAGTTTCCCCGCGCCAGCCCGCCCCGCGCGCGCCGCGCTGTCTCTCACAGACAGGTGGGACCCACCTGTCATCCCTAACCCCGCGACCCCGGACTCTCCCCGCACATATGGAGAAGAAAAATACTTTTCATACATACTTTGTAGTTTAATATAAGGAATTTATTTCAAACTGAAACACACACACACACA
The DNA here is from genome assembly GCA_030760725.1 of Neostapfia colusana. Lineage (NCBI taxonomy): Eukaryota > Viridiplantae > Streptophyta > Magnoliopsida > Poales > Poaceae > Neostapfia > Neostapfia colusana. The sequence continues at coordinate 39,044,111 of JASWHV010000016.1, forward strand.
CACACATATATATATATATATATATAGTATATAAGTATAAATATGAACACCAAAGTAGGAATCATACACATATAAATAAAAGTGTATGCAAGCCACAGATCAACACACAAAGTAACCACAACACATATAATGGTGAATGAATTTCATAAATATGAATGTGTGGTTTGTATGAAGTAAGAAGTGTGAACTATGTCTTATGATTGTTGTTTTTCTTTTGCTATGTGTGATGGTATGAAGTAGAACCTGTTCAAGAGCAAGTTATTCCTTTCCAAGATCAGGACTACCCATTTCAAGAGCAGCAAGAAGGAGGCAAGTGTCCTTGACCACTTTGATCCTATGCTAGGATGGGTAGATAGAATTATTTGCATTATCAAATGAAATATGAAACCCATGCTAGGAAAGTTTCCCTAGAATTGCATTACCTTGTTTCCTTGTAGCTTGGGTTGGGATTTATTTTGTCATGTCATTTAATTACATGCATTTGCTTAGCCATGCTTAGAATGGGATATTTGGGAAATGAGATCATCAGTTTATATTACCATACTCTTGAATGAGACATTGTGAGTTATGTAGAGGTAGGGATCAAGGCAAGTTGGATGTTTTGGTTGTGTGCTGGGTGCACGAGACTTGGGTTTGTGTTTAGTACTTGCCTGGATCCTAAGGACCGGTTCATGGAGCATGTAACCCGGCTTTACAGTGCCAACCACATGCTGAGATGGGGCAGCTTGGCCAATTAATTAGGTGTATCCCCGGCGTAGTATGGGTGTGTTGGATGGTGCGGGGAGTAGGTGTCAGCTGGACTACCATATGAACTGCAAGGCTCAAGAGGGGGCCACTGCAGCGGGGTTGGAGCCTCTTGTATGCTGTTAGGGGTGAAACCTCAGTGGGCCCACGCTCGTCGGGAATCCCTTTGTAAAGGCTTCGTAGTGATCTCCTGGCCGCACACCTGGGAAGTGTGAATGTGGATCGTAGCCACTGGCATAATGGAGGTTCTTTTAGTCCACCCGGCAACGGGGGATGAAATCACTACTTGTGGGTACAGTGGTACAAACTCTGCAGAGTCAAAACTGTCTTGACAGCCGTGCTCACGGTTAAGAGCGGCCTGGACTTATTCATGATTAGAGGATTGATGGTTTTGGAAGTTAAGCGGGGAGCTTAACATTGGAAATGATGTTATGGTTATTGGATTATGATAATGGGTTGGGAGATTGGGACCATTTCACCTGTGTAGTAATGTAGGTGCTTAATAAGCTAAGGTGATAGGTATTAATTGCGTAGTGCTTTAACCATGAGTTCAACCTCTCCTTGTTCTAGCCATGCATGATATAATTTTCCCACACTTGCTGAGTACCATTGGTACTCAACCTTGCATATTTGTTGGTTTATATTGCTGCTCAGGTCAAGATAACGAGGTGGTGTATAATGACCAAGATTTTGGACCCGAGGAAGGTTTTTAGGTTCATGAAGACCCCCGGGCAACGCCTGTGATGGAGCCCTAAAAGAATAATATTCCGCTGCTAGTTTATTTACTTGTGATGAAGCATTGGTGTCCATTGAGACATTTGCGATGTAAGACTTATTTATATTCGACACCTGGCTTGTAATAAATGATGCTTCACTATTTGTCATGACATGTACGAGAAAATGATCCTGGCATACATGTGATATTCACTTGGTTGTTCTTCGGAAAAACCGGGTGTGACACATTTCAGATTTGAATTCTCACCATTTAATTTCCAGCATTTTCCAAAGTGTGGAGATATTTGTGAGAAGAATGAGAGGGGATAAGAAGGGGCAGTGGGACCCACATTTCATAGGGCTAATTAGACTTACACACAGTCTCCTCTCTGTCTTTCACTCCACCGAGGCAATTCCTCCCGGGCGACATCGAGCAGCTCGTGCCACGGTCACCGACGCCAGCTCCTGCTATCCCGAGGCTCACCTCGCCCTTATCTCTCACGCGCGTGGCACAACACGAGTTCTTCTCTTCACCGTAGCTCGCATCACTCTATTCTTTCTCCTTCCCGCAAGCACCGGCGCCCGCTCGGTTCTTCCGATCCCACACCACCCACCGGTTGTCGTGGGGTCATGAGCTCCACAGCAAAAAGCTTTGTCCAAGCATGCTCTAGATCGCTAGCAGTGTCTCACCACAGCCCCATGCTCGTGTCTACCGAAAACCGGCAAAGTGTCGTTGCTCCCGTGTTGAACAGTGAGGAGCACGAGCTCGGTCGCCGTGGACAGCCTGAACTGAGGCAGGTCAAGCCCAAGCGAGCTTACTCAGCGGCGCGCCGGTGATCCTAGCTACTCATCCCCGAAGCTCAGCTCAAGCCGTTGCTCCTCGGAGGATAATTTCGGGAATTACTCTCGGGCGGCCAAAACGACCCCGAGGTAAGAATTTGCGCAATTCAGCGTTCATTCTTGATGGTTGTGCTTCACACTTCGCACAGAAGTTCCCCTATAGCTAGAGCACCTCCTCCCTCGATCCTAGGTTGAGAAATTAAGGGTAGGGTGAGAATTCCACTTTTTGCCACGGGAAAACTTCCGGGCCAAGTCGGCCGCACGGTGCCGACGGGGTTAGAGTGCTCGCTGATGATTTTGGGGGCCAATTCTAGCGTCTACCCGTTTCCCTGGTGCTCTAGAGACAAAGAATTGATCATTTGGCGGACAATTCGCCTTGCACCGGCTCGCTGGAACCCTAATCGTTGCTGACCCCGGGGCGCAAGGTTTTCCGGCGATCTATGGCCGCCGATGAACCTCTCAACGTGTTCAGCAGGCCAAGATATGGTGGGGCGGCGAGCAGGGGGTCGGGAGAAAGCCGGTAAGGCCGTTCCGGCGACGCTCGCCGGAGGGCGCCGCCGCGGCCTCTGTTTGGCCGAAGGTTGAAGATGAACCCGTGGGTCCCGCATGTCAGCGACGGATGTTTAAATCTCTGATCGGCTGCGGCACTCGGATCACTTTGTTACAGCGCGGGAGAAACCCTGTGGCCCTGTGTGGTTTTGTCTCAGAGGGTGACACGTGGCCTGGGCCCAGCAGCAGGCATTTGAACTTTTATCTGTTTTCAGAATTCAGTTGAAAGTTTAAATAGCCACAACTTGGTGTAGGAATGTCCAAAAATTTTCAAACAAATTTTGTTGGATTCCTCTCAGAGAGTACTATCCAGGGGTATAACCCAATAATTATGAAAACCCCTGGTTTTGGCTCATTAATTCATAGAAGGAAAATCTTGGGGGAATTTTTCCAGGAGTTCTGTGTGTTGGATAATCCCCAAATTTGGGCAGGAGATTCTTACAAAAATACTTGAACTCCAGTAAAATTTTCAGAAGCATCGGACCTCATTTGCTTGGCCAAATGTGGTGTTAATTCCTTATGCCTCTGAAAATTGGAAAATAGAACAGAATTCAAATTCAGATTTCCCCCAAACTTTAGAACCTCATAACTTTTGCTAGGAAGCTCCAAATGTAGTGATTAAAATTGGGTTGGATTCATATTGAATAGCTCTGTCCAAATATACAACCCAATTTGTATGAAACTCATTATTTAATTCTGGAAAATTCTTTAAAAGCTTTTCAGCAAAAGAATTTTAGAGGGAGTTTGGTTAATCCAAAAATCCCCAAATTTTGCCAGAATATTCTCTAGGATGTTAGGGAACCCCTGTAAAAGTTTCAGACCATTTGGAGTTGATTTGCTAAGGGCAATTCAGGTTTAAAGTTGCTGTATTCAATTGAATACAGAAACATTTTCAGAGAAGTTCCTGAACATGGAAATTCAGCTCTGGGTAAATCTTAGCTCCAAAAATGCTAGGAAGATTCATGCAATCTATATGAACTATAATTGAAATTACAGTTCACTCAGCTTGGCATGAACATGGATGTGCTGTCAGAATTAATTCTTCTTTGCCTAATTGCTTAGAAAATTGTTCTGAACAAACCACTCAATGAAAAGTGCTAATTTTTGGTCCAGAGGACTTTCTGGTGACAAGGAACTCACCTGAAAATTCTCAGCTCCATTGGAGCTTTGGATCACCCCTGTTCTGTTTAACCTCTTAAGATGATCAATAGAGAGGAGGGGGAAGACACTTAGTATTTCATCTTGTTGCTTAGACACAAACCCAAACCACTAGCACCCACGTCATTTTAAATTCTTGAACAGAGTTCCAGTTTTAAAACTTGTTGTTAGAACTTGTAGCAAAGTTTTACAATTAAACATATATGCTTATTCATCACGTGTAGTATCTACGTGGAGGAGTTGAAGTCAGCGGAGTAGAAATCAAGGAAGGAGGAAAGCAGTTGATCAAGCCTCAAGTGGTCTTCAGTAACTGATTTATATATATAAGTCCCCTGCAAAACAAAGGCAAGCCCCGGTTTGCATCAAAATATTACAAGTTTTTATTTGTATTCACTTCATACGTCTAGCATTTTATTTATTGCATTACGTCTAGATGGTATGAAACTCCAAATGCATGAACCAGAAAACCCTAGAGTTTAAATGTAGAATAGGTTATCAATGGATTATAACTGATAATCTCAAGTTAACAAAGTGGATTAAAAGAAGCAAAACTCGAGTAGGCAGTTTCCTACTCGTGAACCGGGATTTAAGGGGGATCAATCGGAAGAGTTGGGAATTGATCCTCATAGTTGGGAAGGGAGACCAGGCAGTGGATGGAAGGCTCAAGGACGTGGTCCTGTGAACCTAGTCTATGTCTGAGTCGATTAAGGCCCGTTCTCGTGTGCGGCCCGTTGGACAAGTTTGAGTTGTGTACCGGATGATACTGGCTATATGGGACCCAGGAAACAGATATAACATGTTAACCTGGGTGTCGAGGCATACCTCACCGTCTAATGCCGATGCTGAAAGGATAGAGAAGTCAGCTCTACGAGGGTTTGCCGTAGAGATACTTAATCCCAGTCGGTGGGACCGGTTCGACATTTGGGTGTCCTGTGAAAGGTTGCCACGTACGACGTCAGTGACGGTTGCTGTGTGCAACGTCGAGTACGGGCGTACGTGTCGTGTCAGCCGGGTGTTTTTGATTGCAATCACCATCGCTCACGGAATGGACCGAGCATACTTGTTCTCTGTGTCGTGATGTAGTAATAAACTGGGAAAAGTTAATAATGCTTAGTGAGTAATCCTCATATTGGAGATGAGGAAATGATCAACACATCACTAAATTTATTTTCCACCTTGGGCTAGTAGCGTCGAGGCAAAGCGTTTCTTGTTTGATTGTGGAGTCTCGACGTTGATGGCGCAAGGTCAGTATGAGTCTAGGATAGCTCACTAAAGTTACTTTCACCTCGGGCAAGTGACATCGAGATGAAGCGTTTCTTGTTTGATTGTGGAGTCTCGATGTAAGTTGCGCGAGGGTTATAAAAGTTGCTTAACACTGGAAGTAAGGACTTTCCTTTAGCTCAAGTTCATCGTTTGTGCAAACTGCTATATTTCAGCCCTCTATTCTTAGCATGTAGAGTTTCATGGCTAGGGTGACGGGTCAGTCTTGCTGAGCTTTGTGCTCAAAGATACTGCATAAGTAGTTTTGCAGGTAATAACTGTACGCTGCTAAGTACGGGTGTCTGATGAGACTCCGAGCTCCCCGAGTGGTGAACTCATTACAACCCCTGCCGCTGCTATGGTGATAGTGTTGCTAGCGAGAAGGGTCCGCGGGCTGGACACCTTCTCTGTTGCTTAGCATAGGTATGAGACGTGAGCCGTAACAGTCTTCCGCTGTAGAATATTTTGAGAAGTATTTGTAAAATCAACACTTTGTAAGCTTCCGCTTGAATTATGTAATATGATGCTTTATTATGTGTGCTGTTGGGTGCCGCATCGCACGGCACCACCCAATGCGATTCCCGGGCGAGGTGCCCCGTCCCTGGGAGTGATCGGGACGGATTGAATACAGCAACATTTTCAGAGAAGTTCCTGAACATGGAAATTCAGCTCTGGGTAAATCTTAGCTCCAAAAATGCTAGGAAAATTCATGCAATCTATATGAACTATAATTGAAATTACAGTTCACTCAGCTTGGCATGAACATGGATATGCTCTCAGAATTAATTCTTCTTTGCCTAATTGCTTAGAAAATTGTTCTGAACAAACCACTCAATGAAAAGTGCTAATTTTTGGTCCAGAGGACTTTCTGGTGACAAGGAACTCACCTGAAAATTCTCAGCTCCATTGGAGCTTTGGATCACCCCTGTTCTGTTTAACCTCTTAAGATGATCAATAGAGAGGAGGGGGAAGACACTTAGTATTTCATCTTGTTGCTTAGACACAAACCCAAACCACTAGCACCCACGTCATTTTAAATTCTTGAACAGAGTTCCAGTTTTAAAACTTGTTGTTAGAACTTGTAGCAAAGTTTTACAATTAAACATATATGCTTATTCATCACGTGTAGTATCTACGTGGAGGAGTTGAAGTCAGCGGAGTAGAAATCAAGGAAGGAGGAAAGCAGTTGATCAAGCCTCAAGTGGTCTTCAGTAACTGATTTATATATATAAGTCCCCTGCAAAACAAAGGCAAGCCCCGGTTTGCATCAAAATATTACAAGTTTTTATTTGTATTCACTTCATACGTCTAGCATTTTATTTATTGCATTACGTCTAGATGGTATGAAACTCCAAATGCATGACCCAGAAAACCCTGGAGTTTAAATGTAGAATAGTTATCAATGGATTATTGTAAAAGCCCAAGAAAAGGGACTTGCAAAAACTTTCTTCACCTCACAACACCACAGTTTTTGTTGTGGATATCTTAGGAAATGTTGTGAAGAGCAAGTAACCTCCATCAAAAGAGTGATTAGAGGGGAAAGTCTTCACTTTCACAAAGTAGGGTTTCTACACATGAACATGAGAGGTTGAGCTCACCCCTAGAACTTAAAAGTCTTTGGAAGGTTCAGTCCAAGTTTCATGTAAATCCAACACTTTTTGAGGCACTTTTGGAGGTATTTGAAAAAGAGGCCAATTTGAATGTAAATTCAAATTGCAACAACTTTCATCACTCAAATTCAAAAGTTAGCTTCATATTTAAACTCAGCACATTTTTCTGAGTTAGCCCACCAATTTTCATCCCCATTGGAGTTCATCTTGTCGGGAGCTAAATTTGCAATAATTCAAAACTGAATTTGAATTTCAGTTTAAACATGAAGCAAATTTAACCCAACAAAGTTTAAATTTGAGAACTCAAATTCAAACCAATACTTGGGGGCTAAGTCTCCCATTCAATGTTTAGTAGCTGGGGATATTTACAGCAGAAGGGGGAGAAAGAATTAGAGGGGAGAAGGGGGCCCACTGGTCAGCCACACAGGAGTTAAACCGACTCAGTCACACAGTCGAACACTTCTGCGGGCGCCAGCGCACGGGGTCGACCCCGTCCCAACGCGACCACCGCGCCACCTCCTGCTCGGGGATGAGGGTGCCGGCTACAGAGCGTTCGGTTGCACCGCTGGGCTGTGTGAACCTCCCCGTATCCTCTCTGTTCCACTGCATACAAACACGGCGACACACTCGGTGTTTCGCCACCCACTGATCGCCTGCGTCCGAGCAACCCAGGCGCTCTCGTGCCCGGCGCTCAACACAAGAAACGACCGCCATAAGGTGCTGGTCCTGCTCGTCCCTACCGTTTAGTATTTCATGCACCGTCGGGGGAGAATTTCTCCCGGGAACGTTTCGGTGTTCTTAAGGCCGAGCTATACCAAACCCGGAAATTCGCGGGTGTTATCTCATCACTGGGCATACCGAGCCACACACACGCTCTACACCCTGCCACGACCACCTAGGATCAAAAACCAGCAAGAACAATGGGCTAGGGTTACGGTTCTTCGAAGTTTTCTGAGCACAGCCGATATCGGGCCTAGGTCGACGGTGAGGTCCTAGCTCCGGCCATTTTCATGGCCAACCGAGCTCATATTCGTGCTCAGCATGTTACGGCGGAGCTATAGAAGCAAACCGCTGGAGAAATAAGGCCCTGAGTAGCCCGGGCGACGTCACCGGAGTAGAGAGCAGCTCTGCCACCGCCGCGGGCATAGTTCCGGCCATTGCCGAGCTCCGGTGAGGACACCAGCGTGTTCTCCGAGTCAAGTTAGGCACATGCGGCAAGTTTCCGGCCGAGAGGTGGCCGGGAAGCCAGGACCGGCGAGCTTCAGTGCGGTGCCGGCGAGGGGGCGGCGCGGGAATAGGGGCTGGCGCGAGGAAGAAGACGACCCGGCCGGGCCTGCTCGTCAGTCGCTCAATACACAGGGTGGGGATTTCTGTTGCACCGGATCATCCGTGACAATGCGGAGAACAGTCCTGTGGCCCCGTGTGGTGTAGACGAGGTGGTGACACGTGGGGGCCGGGCCCGCTGTCAGGGATTTGAACTTTTCCCGGTTAATTCAAATTCCAGAATTTCCCCAAATTTTAGAACCCCATAACTTTTGCTAGGAAGCTCCAAATTTAGTGATTCAAATTGGGTTGGATTCATCTTTCCTAGCTCTATCCAAATATGCAACCAGTTTCTATGAAACCCATTAATTAATTCTGGGAAATTCTTTAAAACTTTTCAGCAAAAGAATTTTAGAGGGAGTTTGGTTCATCCAAACATCCTCCAATTTTGCCAGAATATCCTTTAGGATGTTAGTGAACCCCTGTAAAAGTTTCAGACCATTTGGAGTTGATTTGACCAGGGCAATTCAGATTTGAAGATACTGTGTTCATTTGAATACAGAAGCATTTTCAGAGAATTTCCAAAACTTGGAAATTCTGTTCTGGGCAAATATTAGCTCCATAAATGCTAAGAAAATTCATGCAAACTCTATGAGATATAATTGAAATTGTAGTTCACTAAGTTGGGCATGAATAGGGGTGTTACCTCAGAATTAATTCTTCTTTGCTTATTTTCTAAAAGAATTATTCTGAACAAACCACTCAATGAAAAGTGCTAAATTTTGATCCAGAGAGTTGTCTTGTGACAAGGAACGCACACAAAAATTCTCAGCTCCATTGGAGCTATGGATCACCCCTGCTCTGTTTAACCACTTGAGGTGATCAATGGGGAAGGGGGGAAACCACTTAGCACTTAATCATGTGCTTAGGTCCAAACCCAAACCACTAAACCCCAGTTCCATTTTAAATTCTTGAACAGAGTTCCAGTTGTTAGAAACTGGTTATTAGAACTAATAGCAGAAGCATTACCATAAACTCATGGGCATATTCATTAACATGTAGTATTTTATTAACGTGTAGTCGCTGAAGGCGAGGAGGCTCCAGAGGTACTCGACTTCCTACTTCCGGAAGAAGAGCTAACTACTGACCAGCAGCAACAAGGCATGCCCCGGTTTGCATTAAGCCTTTTATAATGTTTTTATTTGGTTTACACACGTAGGGTGAAGTGTATATGTGCATTAGGTGTAGGATGGATGAAAACCCCACTTGCATGACCAGCAATTTTCCATAAGAGTGAGGGTAGTGTCTAAGACCTCGAGTAGACAGGCTATGCTTAATAATTCCTAGGACTTCGGTACAAGTCGAGTAGTTGGAATCTACTCGCGAGTTAGGGTTGGGACGCACGGGTTTGGTTCGAGTGACGTGAGATCACTTTAGTAATGAAAATGAGACTAGGCATGGGCTAGGGTGCATCAAGAGGAAGTCTTGTGTGCGCAGCCCTGACCGTGTCGATTGAGGACCGATCCGTGTGCGGCCCACGCTGATCAAGTTTGAACGTACCGAAGGCATATCGGATATATGGGCCCCGATAAACCGATGTAGCCTAAACCTCCGGGCGTCGAGGCATAGCACACCGATTTATAGGTGTAGGTTGAGGGCAGCAAGGTGGAAATCTGCCAACGGGCATAGAGAGATGCTCCGTGTGAGGAACCTCCTGCTCGTTTCGGTGCGACCGGTTCGACGTTTGGGCTGTTGGGTTAAAGGTTGTCCCGTACGACATCGAGTGAGCGTGCTGTGCAGCTCCACGGGTGGGTGTACGTGACGTGCTCTTTGGGTTTCCCTGCAGGTGTATATCGAGTCGATTCGCTGTCCCTCGCGGTGAAGAGTACCACTTGGTCACTGAGTCGTGACGTAAGCTAATGTATGAAATATGATGATTCAATACTGCTGATTGATATAATTGTATTGCCACATGTGTGCCACCAAATATTGCTTACTAAATTTTCAGATTCCTGAACTGTTAACTTGTGGCTAAAAGTGGAACTAAGGATGAACTTGTAGGCGTGTCCATTTGATGCATTGTGACTATCCTATGTTCATTGTACACCTCATGTAGAGTTTCATGCCTAGGTGAGTCGGTTAAGTCTTGTTGAGCCATCGTGCTCATGGTTGCTGCTTAAGTGTTTTTCAGGTGAGGAGCCACCCACGGACTCGGAGTACGAGTCCACCGGCGAGGATTACTCTCCGTCGGGGACTACGGCTGAGTGGGAGCCGTACATGCCGTGCTGAGCTAAGGAGTGCAGCTAGTGTGGGTTGCCCTAGGGCTGGGCAACCGACTTTTGCTAGATAGGCGGGCGTGAGTTGTAGAAAAGTAGACTTCCGCTGTGTAATAAATACAATAGTTTGTAACTGAATATTGTACCGTTTGTACAGTTCAGTTTGTTTTCCCATGTAATATATGGTGTTCTTATGACGTGTGCTGTCGGGTGTCGCATCGCGCGGCACCACCCTCTGCGATCCTGGATGAGCGGATTCCGGTCCGCCACAGCCTGGTATCATAGCTGCATTGGGGATAGCACAGTACTTAAGGACTGTATTATGGGAAAACTTAGGATTACGGTGAGGATTCGGTAGTTGCCCAAGTAAGTACTATATTAGCATAGTTACTTAAAGTGGCAAAGATTAACCTGTGTGTTATAATTCTGAATTTTACTTATGTAACGACGCACCTACGCTTTGGTAAGAATGGTAAGGAACGCCACCGAAAGCGGTTCAATTTCGGTTAGCTCCCCTGACGAGGAACGTGGTTCAGGGATAGGTCTCACAGCTTGGTGTGAGACGTCAATATGAAACTCTTGGACTCTTCATGTTCCTGAGTTCATATGAAACGCTGATCCCTAGCGTGCATTAGGCAAGTAAGTGGAGACCCCATCGCGTGGTCAGTGACGCGAGAGTGTGTTCGTCTAGAAATAGCCCAGGAGGACATACGCAGCGCTTGCCATCGGCGTGCCCTGCCGGGCAGTAGGTGGTATCTGTTGGTCTGATAACATTCCCAACCGTGACGAACCGTTCATGACATACTCGGGTTCCCCGTCGTGTGGTGTTGAAACACGATCACGTACCTTGAGACGTGACCTAACTCAAGGACGGCCGTATGGCAATGATACGGGCGTTTGTATTTACTTTTAAATATGATCCTGCCTGAAATGAAAACAACCATTGAGTGCACCATTATTTTGTAGTCTTCTGCAGGTACTAACCACGTATGTATCCGTGTAGTAAAACGTGTGCGAGAGACCGTTTAGTGCCACATTTGAGACGTATATGCTGGTATAATCCGGTTAGGATTTTCTTTTGTGAGGAACTTAGTACCGAGATATCATAGGCATATGCATGAAAAATAATGATAACAAGGAATTAAAATCACTAGGTTCAACATCTAGGACCCTGGTTGGGTAGAAAAATTGGATAGTGATGAGTGTAGTACCAAAAGACTGAAAAACAGAGTGCTCTGTTTTGGGCAGCAAGTGTGCTGATCTTCAACAGGGCATAACTCACAGGTCTTTTAGCCCAGGGAGGTGTGATATATAGTTCTGGAAAGGTATTTAAGTACTCTACAACTTTGTTGTAGACTTCCAGAGCTGAATCACACCTTAAGATGGCCTAAAATCCAGAGGGATGTAAACTGACCAGAACCAGGACAGAGTGAAACACTCTCTGGACTGCTCTGTTTTTCAAACATAACTTCCAGTAGAAAAATCTAAAAATTTCATATGATACATCCTCAGAAAGGGTAGAATATGTGTTACATCTTTGCAATTCAAAGTTTCTGAAATTTCAGCACATAATTTAGTGGAAATCAGAGTTGAAAACAGCAACTTCCCAAACGAGGTGCTGTTAAAATTCTTCCAGAAATTCTGCTGACTTTGAATGGCCATAACGTTTTAATAAGAGCTGATCTGAGGGCAAGTAAATACTCGTTGGAAAGATACTGAAGTTAACTTTAACTTTGGTATTCAGCTTGAGTCATTAAACTGCCCAGAACCAGATCAAAACCTGGAATATGTAGAAACTGGTCATCCTGACAGAGGAATGATAGTTGAACTCATTTGAGAAATTGTTGTACCCTAGAGGGGGTTTGAGTACTCCCAATGGGGTGGAACATACTCATGAGAGGTTATTGTAAGGGCCTCAGTTTTTGACACATAATTGAAGTGTTCATCACCACACCACACACCTCATTTGAGGAAAGATGATGAACACAAAAGAAGAGCAAGTAACCACCATCAACATGTTCATTAGAGAACAAACTCACATATTGCAAAAGTGGTATTTCCCACATGTGATATAGGTGGGCTGGACATATGAAAACTCCTACACATTGCTAAGGATGTCCATGCCAAGTTTCACCCAAATTCAAAACCTTTCTGATGTCATTTTGGGTATAGCTAGGAAGAGGGCAGTTTGAAACAATATTCAAATTCAAACTGTTTTATCCCATGAATTTAAAAGTGGGAGGCAGATTCTTATTCAGCACATTTTTTTGAGCTCACACACCAATTTTCACTCCATTTGGAGTTGATCTTGACATGAGCTAAGTGGGACAAATTCAAACTTTATTTGAATTCAAAACTGAACTTGTGCTGAAATTCATTCAAATCAAACCCCATTTGAATTCTACTCAATTCAAATGGCTCATGGGTGAATAATTTGAATCACCATGGGTATTTTGGGGACTCACTGTTTACAACAGTGATTAGGAGTAACTTTCAGAGGTCAAAATTGACAGTGGGACCCACATGTCAGCCACTGAAGGAGATCAACGGAGTGGACTTTCAGCACTCGGGTCCCCGAGATTCTCCCGAGAGCGCCACCGAGGGGAGGCCGTCGCGCCACCACCTGCTTGCCACCCACGGTCGCTGAACCGACTCCCTGGGTCTTTATCTACCCGCCCGAGCGGTCACCGACGCCTCCCATCGCTGCCTCGCCACACTTTCACTCAAAATGCCGAAACGCCTCGCCGCCTGAGCAAACCTTCGGTTCCTCATCGCCCGGCCGATCCAGTGACGCTCTCGGCGATCTGAGACCAGCACCGGGTGCGCCAAGCCATCTTCGACACCTTCGCATCGGTTCCAGAACCAGCGCAGCCTTCCCCGAGCTCCACCGCGGCGATCTTTGCCCTACCGGTGCAGCTCGAGCCGCCGCTGCGGGAACCGCCTTTCCGGCCACCACAGCCCACCGTTCACGGAGCTGTAAACAGCAAAGAGGTTCGCCTTCAACCCCTCTTTCTTTTCCGCAAGCTCCGGCGGCGTGACAAGCACCGCTCCGGCCGGAATTTCATATTTTCGCGACGGTGTGCAAAAGTGAGGTCGGTACTGATCTGAGAAATTCGTAAACCATACTGCATCACTCATCCTCTCATGGAGAGGATCGCTTCTAGTAGCCCGTGCGGGTCCATAGGATCAAGAACCACGAAGAACCGTGGAGGAAAACCGCTGTTCTTCGAGTTTTAGTAGAAATCCCAATTTCCGGCCTAGGTCGCACGGTGACAGCCCAACACAGCCCTTCCCGAGCTCCGTAGAGCTCATGTCGACCTTTCCTATGGTCCACTGATGCTCGACGACCCTTAGCTTGATCGGGGGAGGTGCTAGGGAGGGTGGACAACGTGACCGAAGTTCTTCCGAGGTTGCGGCTCGTCGCCGACCAGGTGGCAGCCGTTGTCATGACGAGCTGACCCCAGAATCCTGTTCCCCGAGTGGAAATAGGCAGGGGCGGCCAGAATCGTGAAGTTTGGAGCTTTACAGAAGCCGGCGGCGAGCTCTCCGGTGAGGCTCCTCGGCGGCAGAACGCGGGCAGCGGGAGGTTGACGAAGGGGTGGACCCCAGCTGTCAGCGGGAGATATTTTAAATCGGGATCGGGCTGCGGCCGGGATCAGCTGTGCTGGCGCGCAAATACCCTGTGAGCTCCGGTGTGCCGGACACCTCCGCGCTCGACACGTGTCCCCGCGGGCCCCTGAGAGTTTAAACTTTTTCCCCGATTTTCAGAATTCTTCCAAACTTCAAATCCTCATAACTTTGGCTATAAAGCTCCAAATCGAGTGAACCAAATTTTGTTGGATTCAGCTCTCTGAGAACTTTCCAGCAAATCAAGTTTCATTTTACGAAAACCCTTATTTCTCCAGAATTAATTCCTCAAAATTTAAATTGTTTGGAATTTTAACTGGAGAATCCTTTGGAGGAAAATCCTGAAATTTTGCTGGGATGTTCACCAAAATATCCCTGAACTACCATAAAAATTTCAGACCCATTTGAGCTCATTTGATCCACCTAATGGTGTGATTAGTGAAACTGTTCCAGAGAAAATAGAAAATGTTCAGAAACATTTTCAGAATTTTCTCTGAAATTGTTTAGCTCATATCTTTAGCTAGGAATCTTCAAATTAAGTGAGACCAACTCCATTAGAACCCTATTAAAAACTAGTTTTCATAAAGTCATAGTTTGTTTCATGAAAATCCTTAGAATATCCTAAAAGCCTTCAATTAAGGTCAAGTACATAATTAATTGTGGAGGGCTCAAATGTGCTTTGCTGCAACTAAAACTTGACCAAGTCTCTGTTTAGGTTGTAACCAAGCCACAGTAAAAGTTTCACAGTCATTAGGCTTGTCTAGCAAGAGTTGTAGACTTCACAAGTTTAAAAGTTAATACAAATGCATTTAATACATATACTGCTTCTATCATGTAGTCGCTAAGGTCGAGGAGGAACCCGAAGTCCTAGACTTCGTTACTCCGGAGGAACAACTAGCCTACGACCAAGAGCAGCAAGACAAGCTCCGGTTTGCATTAACCTTTTTACAAATTTTTATTGTTTTGAGCACATACTTGTTTACTTTATTCTTTGCATTAGAGTCTTGTTTGGAAGCCCCACTGCATAGCCAAGAGAACCATGGGTTGGGTTTAGGATTGCAAACCCCGTTAGTTACTGCATTGCTAGGATAGAGTAGGATTCGGTACAAGTCGAGTAGTTGGAACTACTCGCGAGCATAGGCTAGAGGCACTCGACTCGGGTAGTGATAGCACATGAAACACATGGCAAGAAAATGAGACCGAGCGGAGGGTAAGGGCAGCAGGACTTTGGGGCCTGTGTGCTGTAGCTCCGCTTGTGTCGATTGAAGACCGAGCCGTGTGTGGGCCTGTTGAACAAGCTAGAACAGTACCGAAGACCTACCGGCTATATGGGAACCGGGGAACTGATGTAACTCGGGTAGCTGGGTATTGAGGCATTGCCCGTTTTTCAGAGGGTAGGTTGAGAGCACGAGGTGTAAATCGTCTGGCGGCACGGAGATGCGCGTGCAGAGACCTCTTGCTCGGGACGATGGGACCGGTTCGATATTTGGCTGACGGGCGAAAGGTGGTTGCATACGGCGTCCGTGATGGTTGTTGTAGGCAACATCGAGTACAGGCGTACGTGACGGGTTGTTCGGGTAACCCTGCAGGTGTAAATCGATTATAATCGCCGTCCCTCACGGTCAGTGAGTACCACTTGTTCACTGTACCGTGACGTAGAAAGAACAGGCTAGTCACATGTTAAAATGTTGCTGATTGAATGATGGACATTGATTGTTAATGATATGCTGTAGTTTAGAGCTAACTAAAGTTCTTTTCAACTTTGGGAAAAGTACATGAGAGAAATGCGTTTCTTGTTTGATTGTGGCTCTCTCATGTGCCTTAGCGTAAGGTTCTCCACAACCTGCTGCTAAAACCTGAAAGTAAGGTTCCACTAATTAGGTGAGTTCTTTGCAAATGATTTTACCTCATGTACCTATTACCCCTCATGTAGAAGTTCCATGTTTAGGTGAGACGGGTCAGACTTGCTGAGCCTTCGTGCTCACTGCTTGTGTTTGAAGCTTTTGCAGGGTTCTATGAGGAAGGGACTCCCAAAGAGGAGACGGAACCCCAGGAGGGGAACCCCGTCGAGTGGGAGTCGTGCACGCCGCAGAGTTAGTGTGCGTGTGTGCTAGCAAGGACACGTTCGAGGGCTGAACGTGGACTTGATGCGTAGTCTACGCCCGCGAGTGTAGACTAAAGTTATTTTGATGTAAACATGTTCATAAACTTGTTTATGTAATAAAATTCCGCTTCCGCTTTGTACCTTTGACGTGTGTTTTCCGGTGCTGTGCAGCGCAGCACCCCTCAGCGTGATCCTGGCTCGACAGGACCTTGGGGTCGTGTCAGCGGTGGTATCAGAGCTCGCTTGAGGTTTAACACAGTATAAAGGTCTTCTTTTTCAAAAATCCAGTGAGGAACGAGTTAGTAGCCCGTATAAGGATGTTATTAGTATATAGAAAGTGGCATATTGACCTATTTGTTATGTCGGAAAATCGTGTATCTCGGGACGTTTATGGGGTACACGTAAGCGCTGTCTACCAGTGCGCACAAGCTGAAGGGTGGAGCCCCACGGGTGGCAGGTAACCCGACTCGCTTTGATATCCTCTATGACTCTTCATGTCGTTTGGGGTATTCGAGCAACGTCTATCCCTGGCGTGCGTGGTGCAACTTGCGAGACCCCGTCACGTGGTCTGAAACGTGAACACGTAACTCAAGGCGTGTTTGGCTTGAGAACATCCGGGCGAGTGATGACGGTCGGGTGTACGAACTGTATGGATTCCGGGCTCGGTGTGCAGCCGAGTCTGACGATTGTTTGAGTTTCTGCAGCTAGCCTGACCACAAAACGGTAGACGTGTAGCATCCGTGTGCGAGTGATGTTTAGTGCCACTGAATTAACGAAGCCAGCTAAGTCCGGTATAGGTTTTTCTTTGTGAGGACGTAGTACCGACATAATCTGGTGACGCATCAACGTCACACCCCACTAAATTAACAACTTCATTGTAAAAATTGAAGGTTTTGATCCAAAGCAGTAAAACTTGATGTAACTCCTTCCCTTGAACAAGATATTCAAAGTTAACAAGTTTTCAACTTATAGGTTGTTAAGGACAGAGCACTCTGTTTTCAGCTGAATCAAGGCTGAAGTTGATCAGAGGTTAGAGGGTGAGTTCTTTCGAGTTTGGGGTCATATGATACATTTCTGGAAAGCTTTGGAAGAGCTTTACAACTTTTGTGTTGAGCTCCAGAGGTGTTTCATCCCTTAATCAATCTAAAAATGCAGTGGAGTTGAAACTGTCCAGAAAACATGGCAGAGCAAACACTCTCTGTAAACTCTCTGTAAATTAAGCATAACTTCCTGCTTAAAAATCAAATAATAGAAAATGAGGTAGTTCTGGAAAAGCTTGTGAGATGGGTTACAACTTTGTAACAGAAAGTTTTGTCAGATTAGGAACAGAATTAACTGGAATTCTTGGATCAAATCAGTACCTAAAGCAGGGAGGTGCTGTCCAATTTTCTCCAGAAATTCTTTTAACTTTGACATCTCATAACTTTCGATCCAGAAGTGATATAGAGGCATGAGAATACTCGTTGGAAAGATATTGAAGTTAACCTTAACTTTGGTATACATCTTGAGTGATGAAAATGCTTCTAACTGGATCAAAGTCTAGATTTAGGGCATCGAGGTCTGTTCTGTACAAAGGAGAAAAATGAGCGATATCGTGCAGGCTAGTACAAGTTATGTGCCCCAAAAGCACCTGTTGGTGTCCTGAACACCATTCGGGGATATGTAGGCCCCTGTACGATTAACTCCTTAGAGATTGATTGCTGGTCAAGTATCACAACTTGCACCACCTCTAGAGCAACAGCATCAGACGGTGGTTTGTACTCCATCGCTGCAGCTATGTGTATCTAGCTCCAACCACAAGTTAGAGAAGAGCCGGAGAGACATCCGTGCTCTACTTGTGGTCGGATGGCCCATTATGCTAGGTATTGTACGGAGGAAATTCAAGGTTGCGGATCATCATACTTTCAATGATCAGATCCGTAACTATATCTGCAGAAAAGAGGGCAGACAAGGGGCAACATTCACTACACAATGAGTGATGATGTTCCAGAATGAGAAGCCGTGTTAGCAGAGATGGTTCTCTGAATCGGCTACCGGTATTAATTCTCTTGGACTTAGGTGCCGCACCTAGCTTTGTTAGTCCATATTTTGTGGCTCAACATCAGCTCCAAACCACTTTTACAATAATGTAATACCTCATATCTTCGCCGGGGCAGCATTACAAGAAGTGATGTTGTTTTCCGAGCACCTCTTTGTTTGCGGGTTATACTATAATCCACGACCCTCCTTATTCTTGGGGTCTGAAGATCGACATTATTTTGGGGATGTCGTGGTTGAATTACCACAAAACAGGTTACAACGTCAGTTTTAAACCGTTAAGCTCAAACTCCCCACGACACGGTCTTCATACATTAGTTCTGGGTGTCAGTCGCCGACAAATTGCAATATTGAACCACTCGGAAACTGTTAGATAGAGGGCAGTCCGGTGGTACGTAAATTTCAGGAGGTGTTTCCCAATTGTTTACCGGGCATACCGCCCGAACAGGACACAGAGTCCAAGATTGAACTTGCACCAGGAACGCCAATGAGTTCACGAAAGCCGTACAAAATGGCACCCAATGAAGGAGCAGCGTGGAAGACATTGCTGAATAACCCTATGAGCAAAGGTTTTATACGACTGGGTCGTTACCTTAGGGTTATTCGGCATTGTTTGCAAAGGAGAAGCACGAAACACTACAACTTTGTGTAGTGCTCGTCTGCTTAACACTGTGACAATCCAGAACTAGTACCCGTTAGCACAGATCGACGTATTGTTTGATCAGTTGGTCAAGGCAAGGATCTTTTTCCAGATAGACTTAAGATCCGGGTACCATCAGATTGAGATGCGGGCTAAGGATATTCTAAAAGACAGCTTTTCGACGAGGTACGGTGTTTATGAGTACCTTGTCATGTTCCTTGGTCCCACCAACGCTCCAGCTCACTTCATGTATCTAATGAACTCGGTATTAATGCCGGAGCTGGAAAGTTGTCATGGCCTTCATCGACGACCTGCTGGTTTATTCCAAGTCGGAGGAAGAACACGAGAAGCACCTGTGTATAGACTTGCAAAGGCTGCGGGATCACAAGCTATATGCGAAATTCAGCAAGTGCGAATTCTAGATATCAAAATTACTTTTTCTTGGGCATATCATCTCAGCGAAGGGCATCGCTGTAGGCCCGAGTAGGGTCGCACCAGTGCTGCATTGAAAGTCCCCGAGAACTGTTCACGAGGTACGGAGTGTCCTCGGACTCTTGGGACATTATCGGAAGTTCATCCTGAACTTCTCGAAGATTGCCAAGCCTATGACAGAGCTGCTGAAGAAGGCTACCAAATATGTTTGGAGTCCAGCATGTGAGGCAGCATTCAAGGCTTTAGTCAAACACCTAACATCAGCACCGGTTTTGGCGCAGCCAGACACAACAAAACCGTTCGATGTGTACTGCGATGCATCCGGCATTGGGCTCGAATGTGTGCTGATGCAAGACCGAAGAGTGGTCGCGTATGGATCAAGGCAGCTTAGAAACCATGAGCAAAACTATCCAACCCACGACTTGGAGCTTGCTGCCGTGGTACTTGCACTGAAAATGTGGAGGCACTACCTACTCGGTAACCTCGTACATTTATATACTGACCACAAAAGCCTCAAGTACATATTCACTCAGAAGGAGCTGAACATGAGGCAACGAAGATGGTTAGAACTGATAAAGGATTACGAAATAGAGATCCATTATCACCCGGGCAAGGCAAACGTGGTGGCAGATGCGCTGAGCCGCAAGTCACACGTCAATAATCTGATCATCACACCGTTGGAAGAGAGCGAACCACCACTATATGTGATTCCACACGGAGCTCTCTACAACCTAGCTTTGATCCCCACCATCCGGGAAGAGATAGCGACAGCCCAGAAGAATGACAAGGGCATGTCACATTTGCGGAGACGTGTAGACAGTGGGGAGCTGAAATGTTTCCAGAAGGACGGAGACGGCGTCCTATGGTTCAAGGACCGGATCGTCGTACCCCGTAACCCGGAATTACGGAAGAAGATCTTTGATGAGGCTCACTTGTCAAAGTTTTCTATTCACCCCGGCAGCAACAAAATGTATCAAGAACTCAGAAGCAAGTTTTGGTGGACACGGATGAAGCGTGAGACTGCAAAATACGTGTCCGAGTGTGATACATGTCGAAGGGTGAAGGCAGACCACATGCGGAAACCGGGACTGCTGCAACTGTGGCGGACCGGAATCTGCTCATCCAGGATCGCAGAGGGTGGTACCACGCGATGCGACACCCGACAGCACACGTCATAAGAACATAATATATTACATGGGAACAACAACTGAAACTGTACAAACCGGTACAAACTTCAGTTACAACTATTGTTTATATTACACAGCGGAAGTCTACACTATACAACTCACGCCCGCCTATTTAGCAAAAGTTGGTTGCCCAGCCCTAGGGCAACCCACACTAGCTGCACTCCTCAGCTTAGCGCGGCGTGTACGGCTCCCACTCAGCCGTGGTCCCCGACGGAGGTTTAGGCTACATCGGTTTATCGGGGCCCATATTCCGATATGCCTTCGGTACGTTCAAACTTGATCAGCGTGGGCCGCACATGGCTCGGTCCTCAATCGACACGGACAGGGCTGCGCACACAAGACTCCCTCTTGCTGCGCCCTAGCCCCTGCCCAGTCTCATTTTCATTACTAATGTGATCTCACATCGCTCAACCGAACCCGTGCGTCCCAATCCTATCTCGCGAGTAGATCCAAACTACTCGACTTGTACCGAAGCCCTATGAATCCTTAAGCATAGCCTATCTACTCGAGGTCTTAGACACTACCCTCACTCTTTAAGGGAACTTTGATTATGCAAGTGGGGTTTCATTCATCCTATACCTAATGCACATACATACTTCATATGACACATGTAGATAAAGGAAAAACTTATAAAAAGGATAATGCAAACCGGGGCTTGCCTTGTTGCTGCTGGTCAGTAGTTAGTTCTTCGTCCGGAAGAAGGAAATCCAGCACTTCCGGAGTCTCTTCTTCAACGGCTACACGTTAATGAAATACTACATGTTAATTTAGATGCAAATGTGAGTTTTAGAGTAAGACTTCTACTATTAGTTCTAATAACCAGCCTCTAACACCTGGAACTTTGTTTAAGAATTTAAAGATGAACTGGTGTTGGTGGTTTGGCTTGGACTTAATCACATGGTTAAATGCTAAGTGGTTTTCCCCCTTTTCCATATTAATCCCTTAAGTGGTTAAACAGGACAGGGGTGGTCTAGAGATCCAATGGAGCTGAGAATTTTTGTGTGAGTTCCTTGTCACAAGAAAACTCTCTGGACCAAACATTAGCATTTTTCATGGAGTGGTTTGCTCAGAATAATTCTCTTGGCAAATCAGCAAGGAAGAATTTATTCTGAGGTAATACCCCTGTTCATGCTCAACTTAATGAACTAAAATTTCAATTATAGCTCATAGAGTTTGCATGAATTTTCCTAACATTTTTGGGGTTAATATTTTCCCAGAACTGAATTTCCAAGTTTTGGAAATTCTCTGAAAATGTTTCTGTATTCAAATGAACACAGCACCTTCCAATTTGAATTGCTCTGACCAAATCAACTCCAAATGGTCTGAAACGTTTACAGGGGTTTACTAATGTCCTAAAGAACATTCTGGCAAAATGTGGGGATTTTTGGATGAACCAAACTCCCTCTAAAATTCTTTTGCTGAAAAGTTTTAAAGAATTTTCCAGAATTAATTAATGGGTTTCATATAAATTGGGTTGTATATCTGGACAGAGCTAGGCAAGATGAATCCAACCCAATTTGAATCACTAAATTTGGAGCTTCCTAGCAAAAGTTATGGAGCTCTAAAGTTTGGGGAATTTCTGGAATTCGAATTAACCGGGAAAAGTTCAAATTTCTGACAGCGGGCCCGGCTCCCACGTGTCATCACCTCGGCTGCGCCACACGGGGCCACAGGATTATCTTCCGCGTGTTCACATCCGATCCGGTGTAACAGAAGATCCCCACACTGTGCCGCGAGGGACTGACGAGCGGGCCCGGCCGGCTCGTCTTCTTCCTCGCGCCCGCCCTTTTTCCCGCGCCGCCCCCTCGCCGGCACACCTCGGCAGCTCGCCGGAACTGGCTTCCCGAGCGCCTCCCGGCCGGAAACTCGCCGCCTGGGCCTATTTTCGCGCGCTGAACACGCTGGTACCGCCTGCTCCGGTCGGCGGTGGCCCTAACCTAGCTGGCGACGGTGCAGCGGCTCGGACTCCCTTCAGTTATGGCGCCCGGCCATCGTAGCCCACCAAAACCTCGGTGGAAAGGCTCTACAGCACCAGGGGATCTCATGGAAGGTCGACAAGGTCATGCTAGGGCTCGGGGAGAGCTCTAACCTAGTCGTCACTGTGAGCCCGACCTTTCCCGCTATAACCGCGGCTGGAAAACCGGGAAATACGCCGGCTACAGCCAAAATTAAGCTAGGGTTACGGAGAAAACTTGGGCGCCATCAAGTCTAGCTCCTGTGTGTGCAGTTTGATAAACTCTAAGCAATCATACGTCGGGAATTTGTGGGTTTCTTACCTGAGGGTAGTTCTGCACCGGTTGGAGATGTTTTGCGAAATTCGCCGGCGATGATCGGTCCCTGGTTCTAGGCTTCGGGGTCGAGCAGCGTGGAGTCTAGGCGCGTCCAAAACTGCTCCTTCTTGGTCGTGACAAGTCTTCTGCCGAGCTGCCCACGGGAGCACCTTTGCTCAGTTCTTCCCGGCGGCCACGAAAACGTTGTTTTGCTCGGTTTGTAGTGGCTCAACTCGACCGGAAATGATGCGGGGAGTGCGTGGGAGGTCTGGGAATGCTGGTTTGCTGCGCTGCCGATGCTTTCGCGCGAGCTGCGATCGCTCCGAGCGAGTTTTTGCGATGGCGGCGGCGTCTCGGTTCTTTGACGATGAGACGGAAGGGTCGGCGTCTAGCGATGCCGTGGCTCGCTGAGCGCGGCTGGGAGTTAAGGCACCCCCACGAGGAGCTCGCCAGCGCATGAAATCCAGCAGGAGGTGGCGTCCGGCTCCCCCCCAGCGGTGTCGCTCGGTGCTTCTCCCGGTGGAGTGCAACCCGATCACATTGCTTAGGGATTAAGCCAACTAAGTCCTATGACATGTGGGCCCCACTGGCCAGTGCCCTACCACTTCTCAAAAGATCTCCAAAACTGGATAAATGATGAATTCAAATGTTGGAAATGTCAATCTGAGCTAAATTGGTATGGTTTGGCAAATCTCCCTCAAATTCAAATGTATATTTGAATTCTTGGCATATTTGGATCCTTTTGGGAAAAATGGGTAGCAAATCTTTTCAAAAATTATTGAAACTTTGTCTCCCCACTAAATTGAACCCAAGGAATCCAATTATGCCCTTTGCTCCTTGTTTTAGCTGCTGCAATCATGAATTTGAATGCAACAGTTTGAAATTTCCCTCCCATGTGTGATCATATGTGTATAAACCCTACTTTGTGAAAGTGAAGACTTTCCCCTCTAATCACTCCTTTGATGGAGGTTACTTGCTCTTCACAATATTTCACAATCTATCCACAACAAAACTGAGGTGTTGTGAGGTGCAGAAAAGTTTTTGCAAGTCCCTTTTCTTGGGCTTTTACATCCCTCCCCCCTTAAAAGAATCTCGTCCCGAGATTATAAAAGAAGAGATAGCGATGTAATAGGGACTTACCCGTGTTGAGAAGCCATGAACTCCGGGTAATTTGAGCGAAGGAACTCCTCGCTCTCCCATGTCGCTTCTTCGGCGGTGTGGTTGCTCCAGAGTATTTTGTAGAACCACAACGTTTTGCTGCGTGTGGTCCTGGCTTTCTCATCAAGAATTCCCACCGGATACTCATCATATGTTAAATCTGGTTTCAGCTCGCCGATGTCTTTGGTAGGAACAGCAGCCGTATGCTTCAAACATTTTCGCAACTGCGAAACATGAAAAACATCATGGACACCAGCAAGCACTGCCGGTAACTCCAATTGATACGCCGCTGGTCCGCACTTCTCGGTGATAGCATAGGGTCCAATGAAACGGGGAGCGAGCTTCCCCTTCACACCGAACCGGTGCACGCCCTTCATCGGAGACACGCGTAGGTACACGTGTTCCCCAACGTCAAAGTGCAACGGCCTACGCCTCTTATCAGCGTAGCTCTTCTGCCGGGATTGAGCGGCTTTTAAATTGGCTTGAATTGTCCGAACGCGCTCTTCGGCGTCGTTCACCACATCAACCCCGAATGTGACCCTTTCACCGGACTCGCACCAATTTAATGGGGTGCGGCACTTGCGACCGTAGAGAGCTTCGTAGGGTGCCATCTTGATACTCGCCTGATAGCCGTTGTTGTACGAGAATTCCGCCAATGGTAGGTGATTATCCCAGTTCCTACCATGGTGGATGGCACATGCTCTCAACATGTCCTCCAGAACTTGATTCACCCTCTCTGTCTGGCCATCTGTCTGAGGGTGGTAGGCGGAGCTCCTAATCAGTTTAGTACCCAAAGCAGCGTGCAACTGCTCCCAAAAGCGAGATACAAACAATGCACCTCGGTCTGAGACTATGGTCTTGGGTACACCATGCAGGCATAGAATCCTGGCAATGTATAACTCCGCATATCGGTTGGCATGGAAATGTGTATGTACGGGGATGAAGTGAGCTGACTTGGTCAGTCGGTCAACAATCACCCAAATGGAACCATGTTTGTTGGATGTTAAGGGTAATCCCATGATGAAATCCATGCTCACATCTTCCCATTTCCATGCTGGAATCTTCAGGGGTTGCAGCAGCCCTGGTTTCCTCATATGATCAGCCTTCACTCGTCTACACGTATCACACTCGGATACGTACTTCGCTACCTCCCGCTTCATCCGTGTCCACCAAAATTTCCGTTTCAAATCTTGGTACATCTTGTTGCTGCCCGGATGAATGGAGTATTTAGACAAGTGGGCTTCGTCGAGGATCTTCTTCCTCAGTTCCATGTCCCGGGGTACGACTATGCGGTCATTGAACCACAGCGTCCCCTCATCATCTTTCCGGAAACATTTGATCTCCCCATTGTCAATCCGTCTCCGGAGATGTGCCATGCCTTTATCATTTTTCTGAGCTGCAATGATGTCCTCCCTAATAGTAGGGATGA
Source organism: Neostapfia colusana (assembly GCA_030760725.1). Taxonomy (NCBI): domain Eukaryota; kingdom Viridiplantae; phylum Streptophyta; class Magnoliopsida; order Poales; family Poaceae; genus Neostapfia; species Neostapfia colusana. The sequence goes on from JASWHV010000016.1 coordinate 39,069,409, forward strand.
GGGCAAGGTTGTACAGCGATCCATAAGGAACCAAGTATAAACTTGGCTCTTCCTCCTCCACCGTTGTAATGGTGAGGTGATGGACATGTGATTTCCGACTCAGCGCGTCGGCAACCACATTCGCCTTGCCGGGGTGGTAATGGATCTCAATCTCATAATCTTTGATCAGTTCTAACCACCTCCTCTGTCTCATGTTCAGCTCCTTCTGGGTGAAAATGTATTTCAAGCTCTTGTGGTCGGTGTAGAGATGCACCAAATTCCCCAGGAGATAGTGCCTCCACATTTTTAGCGCCAAAACCACTGCGGCAAGCTCAAGGTCATGAGTGGGATAATGCTGCTCATGGTTCCGAAGTTGGCGTGAGCCATAAGCGACCACACGTCCTTCCTGCATCAACACGCAGCCGAGCCCAATACCAGACGCGTCACAATACACGTCGAAGGGCTTTGTTGTATCCGGCTGAGCTAAGACCGGGGCTGTTGTGAGATGCTTCACCAATGCTTGGAAGGCTCCTTCACACGCCGTGTTCCAAACATACTTCGTCCCCTTCTTCAGCAATTCTGTCATTGGTTTAGCGAGCTTGGAGAAACTTGGAATAAATCTCCGATAGTATCCCGCTAACCCGAGGAAGCTTCTGACTTCATGGACTGAAGTGGGAGCTTTCCATTTCAACACTTGCTCTATTTTACTTGGGTCAACCGCAATGCCTTCAGCTGAGATGATATGTCCCAAGAATGGCACTTGGCTGATCCAAAATTCGCATTTGCTGAACTTGGCATAAAGTTTATGGTCTCGCAATCGTTGAAGAATGATCCGCAAGTGTTTGGCATGTTCGGCTTCCGTCTTGGAGTAAACCAAGATATCGTCGATGAACACTACCACGAACTTGTCCAGCTCCGGCATGAACACCGAGTTCATGAGATACATGAAATGGGCCGGAGCATTTGTGAGACCAAAGGACATGACGAGATATTCATATAATCCATATCTCGTTGAGAAGGCCGTCTTCGGGATATCCTCCGCCCGGATCTTTATCTGGTGATATCCAGAGCGAAGGTCCATCTTGGAGAACACACTTGCACCCACAAGTTGATCAAACAATATGTCGATGCGGGGCAGTGGGTACTTATTCTTGATGGTGACGGCGTTGAGCGGCCGGTAATCCACACACAGCCTCAGGGTTTCATCCTTCTTCACGAACAACGCCGAGCATCCCCAAGGCGACGAACTCGGCCTAATGAAACCCTTGCTCAACAGATCATTGAGCTGTTCTTTCAGTTCCGCCAGCTCATTTGAGGCCATCTTGTATGGTCTCCGTGATATGGGTGTAGTCCCGGGTGCGAGCTCGATCTTGAACTCGACATCCCGCTCAGGTGGCATGCCCGGTAGATCATCCGGGAACACGTCGGGATACTCCCCGACTACGGGGATGTCTTCTAACTTGAGAGCCTCAGCACTATTGATCGCTGAAACCTCTCTGACTGGATTATCTAATAGGAGGGACTGCGGACGGTGTAATGGGGAGTTGAGGTGAACCGTCCGTGTTGAAGTTTCGAGGACAGCGCCATGGTAGCTTAGCCATGACATCCTCAAGATTGCATCAATCTTCTGACCCCTAAGATAATCATAGTGGTGGGATATATCTCCCCACCTAAGCACAGTGGTGCTTTTGGAACCATCATAGTTGCTGAAATCTTTCCTCCCGGTGAGCAGATCATATAAGAACACTCGGTTGGGAAGGCTTCCAGCTGATGCTTAGCCACATATGATGCACTAATGAAGTTGTAGGTTGCACCAGAATCAAAAAGTATGATGATAGCTTGATGGTTGAGAGTGAACGTACCCGCCAGCACGTTGTCTCCTTCTAGGGCGTCCTCATTGTCGAGGTTGCGGACGCCACCAGTCTGCTGACCAACCTTCTTCACCGGAGGTCGGCCTCGAGCACCGCCCTGGAGCTGGGCTTGCCCGCTGCTCTGCTGCCCCTGGGGACAGTCCTTCGCGAAGTGGCCCGCCTGGCCACACGTGAAGCAGGTGAAACGGGGCGGTCCCCCGCTGATCGGTGGACGGAATCCCGGGGCGCGTTGTGGCGGTGGAAATGCCCGGGGTACCATCTGCTGCTGTTGCTGTCTTGGTGGTGGCATCGGCAGAAGGAACGGGGGTGCTTGGAACGAACGCCCCCGAACTGTTGAGGTCGCGCCGGTGGACGCCACTGCTGCGCGGATGGTGTCCGATACACCATACGGTACTTCTGAGGCGCGCCACCACCGCTGCTAGGTGGAGCGTTGCGCTTCCTCTGCTCAGCTGCCAACTCCCGCTGAGCGTCCTCTTGCATGATCGCGGCATTGACTAAGTCGTTGAATGTGCCGCGATTCCACTGAACGAGGTGCGTCTTAATTTCGGGGTGTAACCCCCGATAGAAATGCTCCCTCTTCTTCTCCTCCGTGGAGATATAGTCTGACGCATACTGCGCCAGATGGTTGAAGGCATGGGAGTAGTCGTGGGCACTCCTCCCGCCCTGCTTCAGTTCCAAAAATTCTTGGAACTTCCTCTTCATTATTCCGGGAGGGATGTGATAGGCGCGGAACGCCTCCCGGAACTCTTGCCATTCCACGGCATGGCCAGCCGGATGTGAGGCGACATAATTTGCCCACCACGCACCAGCGGCACCGTGGAGCTGCTGTGCTGCAAACAGGGTCTTCTGCCGCTCCGTACACTGGAGCAGCACAAACTTGGACTCGATGGTCCGCAGCCAGTTGTCAGCCTCCAGTGGTTCTTCAGCTTCGGTGAACACTGGAGGGTGCGTACTCATGAAATCCGAGTACGACACTTTGCGGGGCTCACGAGGCCCTCGCTCTTGACGTCCCCCCACCTGGGACGTATTCTGCACGATCGTGCGGAGCAGGTCGGTCTGCTCCTCACGACCTCCCACCAATGCCGCTATCACATCCGCTAGAGTAAGCGGAGGCGGCGGTGGTGGCTGCTGCTGCGGGGTACTGTCGTAGGCCGGTGGCTGGGAGTCATCGCCTCCCCCTTGGCTAGAGCCACCAACCTCGTGCGTGGTCCTAGTACGAACCATCTGCAACCACACGACATTAAACATCAGTCCCGCATCATTTTGCATGCAGTCCAATAGAAATGGGCGTAAAAACATTATGACAACAAAAACATGCGATATAGCTCGTAAGTAGATAATGCAATAACTTTGCACAAACTACACCATTGCCAGACCAAACACAAGCTAGTTTAATCCAACTTGATGAACCTCCACTTTGAAAGTTCACCATAACTGGGTTTGGTCTCTACGAGACATTATTATCGCGTTGTCATCACGCATCCACCCGTAGGGTACAACACCCTCTCCAAAGAGTTCAACTGTCATTCTTCTGTCAGAATGACCAGTTTCTAGCTATTCCAAGTTTTGATCTGGTCCTGGGCATTTTTACGACTCAAGTTGAATACCAAAGTTAAAATTAACTTCAGTATCTTTACAACGAGTACTCGTTTGCCCTCAGATCAGCTTTGGTTAAAAAGCTAGGCCAATTCAAAGTCAGCAGAATTTCTGGAAGAATTTTAACGGCACCTCCCTTGGAAGTGGTTGTTTTCAACCCTGGTTTCCACTGAAATCTGTGCTGAAATTTCAGAAACTTTGAATTGCAGAGATGTCACACATCTTCTACTCTTTCTAAGGATGTATTATGTGCCACTTTTAGATTTTTCTACTGGGAATTATGTTTGAAAAAAAAACAGAACAGTTCAGAGAATGTATTACTCTGTCCTGGTTCTGGACAGTTTACATTCCCCTGGGATTTAAGCCATCATAAGGTGAGTTTCAGCTCTGAAAGTCTACAACAAAGTCGTAGAGTACTTCAATACCTTTCCAGAACTATATAGCACACCTCTATCGGCTAAAATACCTGTGAGTTGTGCTCTGTTGAAGTTCGGCAACCTTGCTGCCCAAAACAGAGCACTCTGCTTTTCATACTTTTGGCTATACTGCCCCACTATCCCATTCTTATACCCAACCAGGGTCCTAAATGTTGAACCTATAGATTTTAATCCTTTGTTATCATTATTCTCATGCATATGCCTACAATATCTCGGTACTACGTTCCTCACAAAAGAAAATCCTAACCGGATTATACCGGCATATACGTCTCAAATGTGGCACTAAACAGTCTCTCGCACACGTTTTCTACACGGATACATACGTGGTTAGTACCTGCAAAAGACCACACAATAATGGTGCACTCAAGGGTTTTGTTTCCATTTCAGGCAGTACCATATTTAAAAGTAAATACAAACGCCCGTATCATTGTCATACGGCCGTCCTTGAGCTAAGTCACGTCTCAAGGCACGTGATCGTGTTTCAACACCACACGACGGGGAACCCGAGTATGTCATGAACGGGTCGTCATGGTTGGGAATGTTATCAACCCAACGAATACCACCTACTGCCCTGCAGGGCATGCCGATGGCAAGCGCTGCGTATGTCCCCCTGAGCTACTTCCAGACAAACACACTCTCACGTTACTGACCACGCGATGGGGTCTCCACTTACTTGCCTAATGCACGCTAGGGATCAGCGTTTCATATGAACTCAGGAACATGAAGAGTTCAAGAGTTTCATATTGACAACTCACACCAAGCTGTGAGACTCTATCCCTGAACCATGTTCCTCGTCAGGGGGAGCTAACCAAAATTGAACCGCTTTCGGTGGCGTTCCTTACCATACATACCAGAGCGTAGGTGCGTCGTTACATAATTAAAATTCAGAATTATAACACATAGGTTAGTATTTGCCACTTTAAGTAAATATACTAATATAGTCCTTACTTGGGCAACTACCGAATCCTCACCGTATACCTAAGTTTTTCCCATAATGCAGTCCTTTAGTACTGTGCTATCCCCACTGCAGCTCTGATACCAGGCTGTGGCAGACCGGAATCCGCTCATCCAGGATCGCAGAGGGTGGTGCCACGCGATGCGACACCCGACAGCACACGTCATAAGAACATAATATATTACATGGGAACAACAACTGAAACTGTACAAACAGGTACAAACTTCATTTACAACTATTGTTTATGTTACACAGCGGAAGTCTACACTATACAACTCACGCCCGCCTATTTAGCAAAAGTTGGTTGCCCAGCCCTAGGGCAACCCACACTAGCTGCACTCCTCAGCTCAGCGCGGCGTGTACGGCTCCCACTCAGCCGTGGTCCCCGACGGAGGGTAACCCTCGCCGGTGGACTCGTACTCCGAGTCCGTGGGTGGCTCCTCACCTGAAAAACACTTAAGCAGCGACCGTGAGCACGAAGGCTCAGCAAGGCTTAACCGACTCACCTAAGCATGAAACTCTACATGAGGGGTACCATGGACATAGGATAGTAACATTTCAGCAAAAGGAGACGCCTACTAGTTCATCCTTAGTTCATCTTTTAGCAACAAGTTAACAGTTCATGAAATCTGAAATTTAGTAAGCAGTATTTGGTGGCACACATGTAACAATACAATTATATCAACCAGCAATACTGAATCAACATGTTTCATCCATTAATCTACGTCACGACTCAGTGACCAAGTGGTACTCTTCACCGCGAGGGACGGCGAATCGACTCGATATACACCTGCAGGGAAACCCAAAGAGCACGTCACGTACGCCCACCCGTGGAGCTGCACAGCACGCTCACTCGATGTCGTACGGGACAACCTTTCACCCAACAGCCCAAACATCGAACCGGTCGCACCGAAACGAGCAGGAGGTTCCCCACACGGAGCATCTCTCTATGCCCGTTGGCAGATTTCCACCTTGCTGCCCTCAGCCTACACCTATAAATCGGTGCGTTATGCCTCGACGCCCGGAGGTTTAGGCTACATCGGTTTATCGGGGCCCATATATCCGATATGCATTCGGTACGTTCAAACTTGATCAGTGTGGGCCGCACACGGCTCGGTCCTCAATCGACACGGACAGGGCTGCGCACACAAGACTCCCTCTTGCTGCGCCCTAGCCCCTGCCCAGTCTCATTTTCATTACTAATGTGATCTCACATCGCTCAACCGAACCCGTGCGTCCCAATCCTATCTCGCGAGTAGATCCAAACTACTCCACTTGTACCGAAGCCCTATGAATCCTTAAGCATAGCCTATCTACTCGAGGTCTTAGACACTACCCTCACTCTTTAAGGGACCTTTGATTATGCAAGTGGGGTTTCATTCATCCTATACCTAATGCACATACATACTTCATATGACACATGTAGACAAAGGAAAAACTTATAAAAAGGATAATGCAAACCGGGGCTTGCCTTGTTGCTGCTGGTCAGTAGTTAGTTCTTCGTCCGGAAGAAGGAAATCCAGCACTTCCGGAGTCTCTTCTTCAACGGCTACACGTTAATGAAATACTACATGTTAATTTAGATGCAAATGTGAGTTTTAGAGTAAGACTTCTACTATTAGTTCTAATAACCAGCCTCTAACACCTGGAACTTTGTTTAAGAATTTAAAGATGAACTGGTGTTGGTGGTTTGGCTTGGACTTAATCACATGGTTAAATGCTAAGTGGTTTTCCCCCTTTTCCATATTAATCCCTTAAGTGGTTAAACAGGACAGGGGTGGTCTAGAGCTCCAATGGAGCTGAGAATTTTTGTGTGAGTTCCTTGTCACAAGAAAACTCTCTGGACCAAACATTAGCACTTTTCATGGAGTGGTTTGCTCAGAATAATTCTCTTGGCACATCAGCAAGGAAGAATTTATTCTGAGGTAATACTCCGGTTCATGCTCTACTTAATGAGCTACAATTTCAATTATAGCTCATAGAGTTTGCATGAATTTTCCTAACATTTTTGGGGTTAAGATTTGCCCAGAACTGAATTTCCAAGTTTTGGAAATTCTCTGAAAATGTTTCTGTATTCAAATGAACACAGCACCTTCCAATTTGAATTTCTCTGACCTAATCAACTCCAAATGGTCTGAACCTTTTACAGGGGTTTACTAATGTCCTAAAAAACATTCTGGCAAAATTTGGGGATTTTTGGATGGACCAAACTCCCTCTAAAATTCTTTTGCTTAAAAGCTTTAAAGAATTTTCCAGAATTAATTAATGGGTTTCATATAAATTGGGTTGTATATCTGGACAGAGCTAGGCAAGATGAATCCAACCCAATTTGAATCACTAAATTTGGAGCTTTCTAGCAAAAGTTATGGAGCTCTAAAGTTTGGGGAATTTCTGGAATTCGAATTAACCGGGAAAAGTTCAAATTTCTGACAGCGGGCCCGGCTCCCACGTGTCATCACCTCGGCTGCGCCACACAAGGCCACAGGATTATCTTCCGCGTGTTCACAGCCGATCCGGTGTAACAGAAGATCCCCACACTGTGCCGCGAGGGACTGACGAGCGGGCCGGGCCGGCTCGTCTTCTTCCTCGCGCCCGCCCTTTTTCCCGCGCCGCCCCCTCGCCGGCACACCTCGGCAGCTCGCCGGAACTGGCTTCCCGACCGCCTCCCGGCTGGAAACTCGCCGCCTGGGCCTATTTTCGCGCGCTGAACACGCTGGTACCGCCTGCTCCGGTCGGCGGTGGCCCTAACCTAGCTGGCGACGGTGCAGCGGCTCAGACTCCCTTCAGTTATGGCGCCCGGCCATCGTAGCCCACCAAAACTTCGGTGGAAAGGCTCTACAGCACCGGGGGATCTCATGGAAGGTCGACAAGGCCATGCTACGGCTCGGGGAGAGCTCTAACCTAGTCGTCACCGTGAGCCCGACCTTTCCCGCTATAACCGCAGCTGGAAAACCAGGAAATACGCCGGCTACAGCCAAAATTAAGCTAGGGTTGCGGAGCAAAATTGGGCGCCATCAAGTCTAGCTCCTGTGTGTGCAGTTTGATAAACTCTAAGCAATCATACGTCGGGAATTTGTGGGTTTCTTACCTGAGGGTAGTTCTGCACCGGTTGGAGATGTTTTGCGAAATTCGCCGGCGATGATCGGTCCCTGGTTCTAGGCTTCGGGGTCGAGCAGCGTGGAGTCTAGGCGCGTCCAAAACTGCTCCTTCTTGGTCGTGACAAGTCTTCTGCCGAGCTGCCCACGGGAGCACCTTTGCTCGGTTCTTCCCGGCGGCCAAGAAAACGTTGTTTTGCTCGGTTTGTAGTGGCTCAACTCGACCTGAAATGATGCGGGGAGTGCGTGGGAGGTCTGGGAATGCTGGTTTGCTGCGCTGCCGATGCTTTCGCGCGAGCTGCGATCGCTCCGAGCGAGTTTTTGCGATGGCGGCGGCGTCTCGGTTCTTTGACGATGAGAGGGAAGGGTCGGCGTCTCGTGATGCCGTGGCTCGCTGAGCGCGGCTGGGAGTTAAGGCACCCCCACGAGGAGCTCGCCAGCGCATGAAATCCAGCAGGAGGCGGCGTCCGGCTCCCCCCCAGCGGTGTCGCTCGGTGCTTCTCCCGGTGGAGTGCAACCCGATCACATTGCTTAGGGATTAAGCCAACTAAGTCCTATGACATGTGGGCCCTACTGGCCAGTGCCCTACCACTTCTCAAAAGATCTCCAAAACTGGATAAATGATGAATTCAAATGTTGGAAATGTCAATCTGAGCTAAATTGGTATGGTTTGGCAAATCTCCCTCAAATTCAAATGTATATTTGAATTCTTGGCATATTTGGATCCTTTTGGGAAAAATGGGTAGCAAATCTTTTCAAAAATTATTGAAACTTTGTCTCCCCACTAAATTGAACCCAAGGAATCCAATTATGCCCTTTGCTCCTTGTTTTAGCTGCTGCAATCATGAATTTGAATGCAACAGTTTGAAATTTCCCTCCCATGTGTGATCATATGTGTATAAACCCTACTTTGTGAAAGTGAAGACTTTCCCCTCTAATCACTCCTTTGATGGAGGTTACATGCTCTTCACCATATTTCACAATCTATCCACAACAAAACTGTGGTGTTGTTAGGTGCAGAAAAGTTTTTGCAAGTCCCTTTTCTTGGGCTTTTACAGCAACCACTGGGCATTCCTGCCTGGAAGTGGGAGGATGTGAGCATGGACTTAATCGTCGGTTTACCCACCACCTTGCAGAAACATGATTCTGTGTGGGTGATCGTCGATCGGCTCACCAATGTTGCCCATTTCATCCCGGTCAACACCAACTACAACGCCAAGAAGTACGCTGAACTGTACATCTCACGGATCCTATGCTTGTACGGCGTACCCCGTACCATCATATCGGATCGGGGCACTTTATTTGTGTCCCGTTTTTGGGAGCAGCTGCACGCTGCCTTGGGGACGAAGCTGATCCGTAGTTCAGCATACCACCCGCAGACGGATGGACAAACCGAGCGGGTAAATCAAATTTTAGAAGACATGCTACGAGCTTGCGCTATCAACCACGGCGAGAATTGAGATGATCACTTGCCGTTAGCCGAGTTCTCGTACAACAATGGGTACCAAGCCAGCATCAAGATGGCACCCTATGAGGCGCTATACGGGCGGAAATGCCGCACACCATTGAACTGGTGTGAGTCTGGCGAAAGGGTTACCTTCGGGATTGACCTTGTCAACAACGCGGAAGAAAAGGTTCGACTGATTCAAGCGAACTTAAAAGCCGCTCAATCCCGTCAGAAACAGTATGCGGACCGGAGCAGGCGCCCATTACAATTCAAAGTCGGGGATCACGTGTATCTACGTGTGTCTCCGATGAAGGGCGTAAACAGATTTGGGGTGAAAGGAAAGTTGGCACCCCGATTCATCTGTCCATTCCAGATTACGGAAAGATGTGGAGCGGTGGCATACCGGCTGAAATTACCAGAAGCACATTCCGGTGTGCACGACGTCTTTCACATTTCCCAGCTGAGGAAGTGTCTCAAGCTATCAACTACCGTTCAGCTGGAAGACATTGAAGAACTGCAACCGGATCTCACCTATCGGGAGGAACCGGAGCAGATTATCGATGAAAAGGCCCGAACCACACGCAACCATACGTTGTGGTTCTACAAGGTTCTATGGAGTAATCACTCCATGGACGAAGCGACATGGGAGAGTGTCACACCCGGTTTTTCCGAAGAACAACCAAGTGAATATCACATGTATGCCAGGATCATTTTCTCATACATGTGATGACAAATAGTGAAGCATCATTTATTACAAGCCAAGTGTCGAATATAAATAAGTCTTACATCGCAAATGTCTCAATGGACACTAATGCTTCATCACAAGTAAATAAACTAGCAGCGGAATATTATTATTTAGGGCTCCATCACAGGCGTTGCCCGGGGGGTCTTCATGAACCTAAAAGCCTTCCTCGGGTCCAAAATCTTGGTCATTATACACCACCTCATTATCTTGACCTGAGCAGCAATATAAACCAACAAATATGCAAGGTTGAGTACCAATGGTACTCAGCAAGTGTGGGAAAATTATATCATGCATGGCTAGAACAAGGATAGGTTGAACTGATGGTTAAAGCACTACGCAATTAATACCTATCACCTTAGCTTATTAAGCACCTACATTACTACACAGGTGAAAAGGTCCCAATCTCCCATCCCATCATTATAATCCAATAACCATAACATCATTACCAATGTTAAGCTCCCCGCTTAACATCCACAACTTCCAAAAACCTTCACTCCTCTAATCATGAATAAGTCCAGGCCGCTCTTAACCGTGAGCACGGCTGTCAAGACAGTTTTGACTCTGCAGAGTTTCTACCACTGTACCCACAAGTAGTGATTTCATCCCCCGTTGCCGGGTGGACTAAAAGAACCTCCATTATGCCAGTGGCTACGATCCACATTCACACTTCCCAGGTGTGCGGCCAAGAGATCACTACGAAGCCTTTACAAAGGGATTCCCGACGAGCGTGGGCCCACTGAGGTTTCACCCCTAACAGCATACAAGAGGCTCCAACCCCGCTGCAGTGGCCCCCTCTTGAGCCTTGCGGTTCATATGGTAGTCCAGCTGACACCTACTCCCCGCACCATCCAACACACCCATACTACGCCGGGTATACACCTAATTAATTGGCCAAGCTGCCCCATCTCAGCATGTGGTTGGCACTGTAAAGCCGGGTTACATGCTCCATGAACCGGTCCTTAGGATCCAGGCAAGTACTAAACACAAACCCAAGTCTCGTGCACCCAGCACACAACCAAAACATCCAACTTGCCTTGATCCCTACCTCTACATAACTCACAACGTCTCATTCAAGAGTATGGTAATATAAACTGATGATCTCATATCCCAAATATCCCATTCTAAGCATGGCTAAGCATATGCATGTGTATAAATGACATGACAAAATAAATCCCAACCCAAGCTTCAAGGAAACAAGGTAATGCAATTCTAGGGAAACTTCCTAGCATGGGTTTCATATTTAACTTGACAATGCAAATAATTCTATCTACACATCCTAGCATAGGATCAAAGTGGTCAAGGACACTTGCCTCCTTCTTGCTGCTCTTGAAATGGGTAGTCCTGATCTTGGAATTGAATAACTTGTTCTTGAACAGGTTCTACTTCATACCATCACACATAGCAAAAGAAAAACAACAATCCATAAGACATAATTCACACTTACACTTCATACAACCCACACATTCACATTTATGAAATTCATTCACCATTATATGTGTTGTGGTTACTTTATGTGTGTTAAGTTGTGGCTTGCATGCACTTTTAACCATGTATATATGATTCCTACTTTTGTGTCCACATTTTTACTTGCATACAATGTGCCTTCACAATTTCTATCAACCCTAAACTGAATTCTTTGTATTTTAGAAACTCCATTTATCATTTACTAGTTGCTATATTTTCAGATTTATATTCCTATGCATAATTGTGTATTTTATTATTAAATTAGTAATACACATCACCTAAACAGATTAGGTTCTGGTCCTAAATAATTTAAAAGCATATTTTGACCATGGCTTATGATGTATACTATTTCATAAGTATTTTCCCTATTTTTCTATAACTATTCTTTACTCAAAAATGTGTCCCTATACTAATAAATGTGAGTAATAGATGAAACAGATTTATTTCAGCCCAAAAATATACTTTTATCTCACTCCAAAATTTTCTAAGTACTGAGAAAGTTTTTAATTAATTTTGACAATTATGTTTGTCCCCCTTTTTAATTTTTAAACACTAGTTACATATTCAATTTTCTAAATTAAATACTAAACAGGGCTAAAATAATGAATTCACCCCATTACAGGGTCTATAATATTATTTTCATAATTTCCAGGGGTCTAGCTACACTTATCAGAGGTGTTTTTCTTAATTTCTATTAAGTCCAGGGGCTAAAACTGATTTTTAAATGAATTTACATGATTTTCTGGAGTTCCAGGGGCTAGATCTGAAGTTTACGGGGCTAGCTCTCAATTCCAGAGAACCCCAGGGGGTAGCACGTAAGAACTCCAGTCTTTATAATGCGGGGTCGACGTGGACCGTCCGATTTTAAACCAACGGCTGAGATTATAAGATCGAACCGGTACGCGGGGTTTTAAAGTCTACCGTGCGATTTAAAATAAACGGCGCACAAGCGGCCACGTCGCTCTGATCGAGCGCGGGCGGCGCTGCCGGCGGCGCACGGCGGCGGGAAGCGGCGATCTCGCCGGAAAGTTTCGGATCCTCGAGAATTCTGCCTAGAACTGTGATCTTATGGCCTAGATCGGTAGAGGGGAGGTCAGGGATCTCACCTCGGGGGTTTTCTCGAGCTCGGGGGTCCTGGAAAGTGCTCGGCGGCGAGGTCCGAGGCAAAACCACGGCGAAGCTCGTCGGCGCTGGATTTACACCGTAAGTCTTCGGGTTTTCTGCACCTGCAAAGTTCCCCGGAGGCGGTGGATCAAGACCAGCGAGTTAGATCAGAGTTTCCGAGCTTAGATCGGCCAGAATTCACCGGCGAAGTCTCGGTGCTCACCGGAGTGAAAATCGGCGATCGCGTGAGGAAAACTGATCGGAGCTGGGGTTTTTATAGCCGGGGGAGGGCGGTGGGTCTGTTGTGATCGAGTTGGAGTCCGCTGGGACCGGAATTCGGCTGCGGGAACGGGTTTCCCGATCGGTTGCGATCGCGCGCGCGGGAGAGAGTCTGGGGTCGCGGGGTTAGGGATGACATGTGGGTCCCACCCGTCAGCGAGGGGCAGCGCGGCGCGCGCGCGGGCGGGCTGGCGCGGGGGTTTGCTGGGCCGGCTGGCGGTTTCGGCCCACTGGCCAGTTTTTTCCCGATTTCCTTTTTCTTTTTCCATTTCTTTTCTGTTTTGGGTATAATTTGAATTCCAGTTTGAATTTGAATTTTTGCAAAACATGCAACACGTCCAAAAATTTCTAAATTCCCCTCTGAACATGGTTTAGGGTTTTAAATCAAAATTTGGGTTTTGACTAAAAATTTGGGGTGTTACAGAGAGCGAAGAATTTCTTCGCACCAACTACCCCGACTTTTTCATGTCGCATATCCGGTAATTTTCCACCGTCCTCTCTCTCATTTTCACCTTATAATCTCGGGACGAGATTCTTTTAAGGGGGGAGGAATGTAAGGGCCTCAGTTTTTGACACATAATTGAAGTGTTCATCACCACACCACACACCTCATTTGAGGAAAGATGATGAACACAAAAGAAGAGCAAGTAACCACCATCAACATGTTCATTAGAGAACAAACTCACATATTGCAAAAGTGGTATTTCCCACATGTGATATAGGTGGGCTGGACATATGAAAACTCCTACACATTGCTAAGGATGTCCATGCCAAGTTTCACCCAAATTCAAAACCTTTTTGAGGTCATTTTGGGTATAGCTAGGAAGAGGGCAGTTTGAAACCATATTCAAATTCAAACTGTTTTATCCCATGAATTTAAAAGTGGGAGGCAGATTCTTATTCAGCACATTTTTGTGAGCTCACACACCAATTTTCACTCCATTTGGAGTTGATCTTGACATGAGCTAAGTGGGACAAATTCAAACTTTATTTGAATTCAAAACTGAACTTGTGCTGAAATTCATTCAAATCAAACCCCATCTGAATTCTACTCAATTCAAATGGATCATGGGTGAATAATTTGAATCACCATGGGTATTTTGGGGACTGACTGTTTACAACAGTGATTAGGAGTAAATTTCAGAGGTTAAAATTGGCAGTGGGACCCACATGTCAGCCACTGAAGGAGATCAACGGAGTGGACTTTCAGCACTCGGGTCCCCGAGCTTCTCCCGAGAGCGCCACCGAGGGGAGGCCGCCGCGCCACCACCTGCTTGCCGCCCACGGTCGCTGAACCGACTCCCTGGGTCTTTATCTACCCGCCGGAGCGGTCACCGAAGCCTCCCATCGCTGCCTCGCCACACTTTCACTCAAAACGCCAAAACACCTCGCCGCCCGAGCAAACCTTCGGTTCCTCATCGCGCGGCCGATCCAGTGACCCTCTCGGCAATCTGAGACCAGCACCAGGTGCGCCAAGCCATCTTCGACACCTTCGCATCGGTTCCAGACCCTGCGCAGCCTTCCCCGAGCTCCACCGCGGCGATCTTTGCCCTGCCAGTGCAGCACGAGCCGCCGCTGTGGGAACCGCCTTTCTGGCCACCACAGCCCACCGTTCACGGAGCTGTAAACAGCAAAGAGGTTCGCCTTCAACCCCTCTTTCTTTTCCAAAAGCTCCGGCGGCGTGACAAGCACCGCTCCGGCCGGAATTTCATATTTTTGTGACTGTGTGCAAAAGTGAGGTCGGTACTGATCCGAGAAATTCGTAAACCACACTGCATCACTCATCCTCTCATGGAGAGGATCACTTCTAGTAGCCCGTGCGGATCCATAGGATCAAGAACCACGAAGAACCGTGGAGGGAAACCGCTGTTCTTCGAGTTTTAGTAGAAATCCTGATTTCCGGCCTAGGTCGCACGGTGACAGCCCAACACAGCCCTTCCCGAGCTCCGTAGAGCTCATGTCGACCTTTCCAATGGTCCACTGATTCTCAACGACCCTTAGCTTGATCGGGGAAGGTGCTAGGGAGGGTGGACAACGCGACCGAAGTTCTTCCGAGGTTGCGGCTCGTCGCCGACCAGGTGGCGGCCGTTGTCATGACGAGCTGACCGCAGAATCCTGTTCCCTGAGTTGAAATAGGCAGGGGCGGCCAGAATCGTGAAGTTTGGAGCTTTACAGAAGCCGGCGGTGAGCTCTCCGGCGAGACTCCTCGGCGGCAGAACGCGGGCAGCGGGAGGTTGACGAAGGGGTGGACCCCAGCTGTCAGCGGGAGATATTTTAAATCGGGATCGGGCTGCGGCCGGGATCATCTGTGCTGGCGTGCAAATACCATGTGAGCTCCGGTGTGCCGGACACCTCCGCGCTCGACACGTGTCCCCGCGGGCCCCCGAGAGTTTAAACTTTTTCCCCGATTTTCAGAATTCTTCCAAACTTCAAATCCTCATAACTTTGGCTAGAAAGCTCCAAATCGAGTGAACCAAATTTTGTTGGATTCAACTCTTTGAGCACTTTCCAGCAAATCAAGTTTCACTTTATGAAAACCCTTATTTCTCCAGAATTAATTCCTCAAAATTTAAACTGTTTGGAATTTTAACTGGAGAATACTTTTGGAGGAAAATCCTGAAATTTCTCTGGGATGTTCACCAAAATATCCCTGAACTACCATAAAAATTTCAGACCCATTTGAGCTCATTTGATCCACCTAATGGTGTGATTAGTGAAACTGTTGCAGAGAAAATAGAAAATGTTCAGAAACATTTTCAGAATTTTCTCTGAAATTGTTTAGCTCATATCTTTAGCTAGGAACCTTCAAATTAAGTGAGACCAACTCCATTAGAACCCTCTGAAAAGCTAGTTTTCAGAAAGTCATAGTTTGTTTCATGAAAATCCTTAGAATACCGTAAAAGCCTTCAATTAAGGTCAAGTACATAATTAATTGTGGAGGGCTCAAATGAGCTTTGCTGCAACTAAAACTTGACCAAGTCTCTGTTTAGGTTGTAATCAAGCCACAGTAAAAGTTTCACAGTCATTAGGCTTGTCTAGCAAGAGTTGTAGACTTCACAAGTTTAAAAGTTAATACAAATGCATTTAAATTAATACATATACTGCTTCTATCATGTAGTCGCTAAGGTCGAGGAGGAACCCGAAGTCCTAGACTTCGTTACTCTTGAGGAACAACTAGCCTACGACCAAGGGCAGCAAGGCAAGCTCCGGTTTGCATTAACCTTTTTACAAATTTTTATTGTTTTGAGCACATACTTGTTTACTTTATTCTTTGCATTAGAGTCTTGTTTGGAAGCCCCACTGCATAGCCAAGAGAACCATGGGTTGGGTTTAGGATTGCAAACCCCGTTAGCTACTGCATTGCTAGGATAGAGTAGGATTCGGTACAAGTCGAGTAGTTGGAACTACTCGCGAGCATAGGCTAGAGGCACTCAACTCGGGTAGTGATAGCACATGAAACACATGGCGAGAAAATGAGACCGAGCGGAGGGTAAGGGCAGCAGTACTTTGGGCCTGTGTGCTGTAGCTTCGCTTGTGTCGATTGAGGACCGAGCTGTGTGCGGGCCTGTTGAACAAGCTAGAACAGTACCGAAGACCTACCGGCTATATGGGAACCGGGAAACTGATGTAACTCGGGTAGCTGGGTATTGAGGCATTGCCCGTCGTTCAGAGGGTAGGTTGAGAGCTCGAGGTGTAAATCGGCTGGCGGCACGGAGATGCGCGTGCAGAGACCTCTTGCTCGGGACGATGGGACCGGTTCAATATTTGGCTGATGGGCGAAAGGTGGTTGCGTACGGCGTCCGTGATGGTTGTTGTAGGCAACATCGAGTACGGGCGTACGTGACGGGTTGTTCGGGTAACCCTGCAGGTGTAAATCGATTATAATCGCCGTCCCTCGCGGTCAGTGAGTACCACTTGTTCACTGTACCGTGACGTAGAAAGAACAGGCTAGTCACATGTTAAAATGTTGCTGATTGAATGATGGACATTGATTGTTAATGATATGCTGTAGTTTAGAGCTAACTAAAGTTCTTTTCAACTTTGGGAAAAGTACATGAGGGAAATGTGTTTCTTGTTTGATTGCGGCTCTCTCATGTGTATTAGCGTAAGGTTCTCCACAACCTGCTGCTAAAACCTGAAAGTAAGGTTCCACTAATTAGGCGAGTCCTTTGCAAATGATTTTACCTCATGTACCTATTACCCCTCATGTAGAAGTTCCATGTTTAGGTGAGACGGGTCAGACTTGCTGAGCCTTCGTGCTCACTGCTTGTGTTTGAAGCTTTTGCAGGGTTCTATGAGGAAGGGACTCCCGAAGAGGAGACGGAACCCCAGGAGGGGAACCCCGTCGAGTGGGAGTCGTGCACGCCGCAGAGTTAGTGTGCGTATGTGCTAGCAAGGACACGTTCGAGGGCTGAACGTGGACTTGATGCGTAGTCTACGCCCGCGAGTGTAGACTAAAGTTATTTTGATGTAAACATGTTCATAAACTTGTTTATGTAATGAAATTCCGCTTCCGCTTTGTACATTTGACGTGTGTTATCCGGTGCTGTGCAGCGAAGCACCCCTCAGCGTGATCCTGGCTCGACAGGACCTTGGGGTCGTGTCAGTTATCTTCAACTAGTGAAAGATTTGAGTATAGGTCTTACTCAAGTTTTCTTTTACTAGAGACCATGGTGGTGTCGTATTGAAGGTAAAAGGGTGGTATACGTGATGACAACGCGATAGTAATGTCTCGTAGTGGCCAAACCTAGTTGTGGTGAGCTTCCAAAGGGGAGGTTCATCAAGTTGGATTAAACTAGTTTGTATTTGGTCTGGTAATGGTGTAGCTTGTACAAAGTTATTACATTATCTACATACGATATGTATCGCATGTTTTATTGTCATTATGCGGTTACGCCTATTTAATTTTACTGCATGGAAATATGTTGCGGGACTGATGTTTATTGTCCTATGGTTGCAGATGGTTCGCACTAGGACCACGCACGAGGTTGGTGGCTCTAGCCAACAGGGAGGCGATGACTCCCAGCCACCGGCCTACGACAGCACCCCGCAGCAGCAGCCACCACGCCGCCTCCGCTTACCCTAGCGGATGTGATAGCGGCACTGGTGGGTGGTCGTGAGGAGCAGACCGACCTGCTCCGCACGATCGTGCAGAATACGTCCCAGGTGGGGGGACGTCAAGACAGAGGGCCTCGTGAGCCCCGTGAGGTGTCGTACTCGGATTTCATGAATGCGCACCCTCCAGTGTTCACTGAAGCTGAAGAACTACTGGAGGCCGACAACTGGCTGCGGACCATCGAGTCCAAGTTCGGGCTGCTCCAATGCACGGAGCGGCAAAAGACCTTGTTTGCAGCGCAGCAACTTCACGGTGCCGCTGGTGCGTGGTGGGCGAATTATGTCGCCTCATGTCCGGCTGGCCATGCCGTGGAGTGGGAAGAGTTCCGGGAGGCGTTCCGCGCCTATCACATTCCTCCCGGGATCATAAAGAGGAAGTTCCAAGAATTTTTGGAACTGAAGCAGGGCGGGAGGAGTGCCAATGACTACTCCCGTGCCTTCAACCATCTAGCGCAATATGCGTCAGACTACATATCCACTGAAGAGAAGAAGCGGGAACATTTCTATCGGGGGGTTACACCCCGAGATGAAGACACATCTCGTTCAGTGGAATCGCGGCACCTTCAACGACCTAGTCAATGCCGCGATTATGCAAGAGGATGCTCAGCGGGAGTTGGCAGCTGAGCAGAGGAAGCGCAGCGCTCCACCTAGCAGTGGGGGTGGCGCTCCCCAGAAGTACCGGATGGTGTATCGGACGCCATCTGGGCAGCAGTGGCATCCACCGGCGCGACCTCAACGGTTCGGGGGATGTCCTTTTCAGTCACCTCCGTTCCGTCCGCCGATGCCACCACCAAGACAGCAGCAGCAGCAGACGGCACCCCAGGCGTTTCCACCGCCACAACGCGCCCCGGGTTTCCGTCCGCCGATCAGCGGGGGACCGCCCTGTTTCACCTGCTTCACGTGTGGCCAGGCGGGCCACTTCGCGAAGGACTGTCCCCAGGGGCAGCAGAGCAGCGGGCAAACCCAGTTCCAGGGCAGTGCTCGAGGCCGACCTCCAGTCAAGAAGGTCGGTCAGCGGACTGGGGGCGTCCGCAACCTTGACAACGAGGACGCCCCAGAGGGAGAGAAGGTGCTGGCGGGTACGTTCACTCTCAACGATAAAGCCATCATCATACTTTTTGATTCTGGTGCAACCCACAGCTTTATAAGTGCATCCTATGTGGCTAAGCATCAAATGCAAGTCTTCCCAACCGACTGCACCTATATGATCTGCTCACCGGGAGGGAAGATTTCAGCAAATATGATGATCCCAAAGGCACCTCTGTTCTTAGGTGGGAAACTATATCCCACCACCTTGATAATCCTTATGGGGCAAAAGATTGATACAATCTTAGGGATGTCATGGCTACAATACCATGGCGCTGTCCTAGAGACTCGGACATGGATGGTTCATTTAAACTCTCCATTCCACCGTCCGCATTCCATGGTGTTAGACACGCCAGTCCGGGAAATTTCAGCAATTAATAATGCTGAAGCTCTCAAGTTAGAGGACATCCCTGTAGTCCGGGAGTACCCCGACGTGTTCCCGGATGATCTTCCAGGCATGCCACCTGACTGGGATGTCGAGTTCAAGATCGAGCTCGCCCCCGGGACTACGCCCGTATCACAGAGACCATATAAAATGGCTCCAAACAAGCTGGCTGAACTGAAAGAACAGCTCAATGATCTGTTGAGCAAGGGTTTCATTAGGCCGAGTTCCTCGCCTTGGGGATGCTCGGCGCTGTTCGTAAAGAAGAAGGATGAAACCTTGAGGCTGTGTGTGGACTACCGGCCGCTCAATGCCGTCACCATCAAGAATAAGTACCCACTGCCCTGCATCGACATATTGTATGATCAACTTGTGGGTGCAAGTGTGTTCTCCAAGATGGACCTTTGCTCCGGATATCACCAGATAAAGATCCAGGCGGAGGATATCGCGAAGATGGCCATCTCGACGAGATATGGATTATATGAATATCTCGTCATGTCCTTTGGTCTCACAAATGATCCAGCCCATTCATGTATCTCATGAACTCGGTGTTCATGCCGGAGCTGGATAAGTTCGTGGTAGTGTTCATCGATGATATCTTGGTTTACTCCAAGACAGAAGCCGAGCATGCCAAACACTTGAGGATCGTTCTTCAACGATTGCGAGACCACAAGCTCTACGCCAAGTTTAGCAAATGCGAGTTTTGGATCAGCCAAGTGCCATTCTTAGGACATATCATCTCAGCAGAAGGCATTGCGGTTGACCCAAGCAAGATAGAGCAAGTGCTCAAATGGAAAGCTCCCACTTCAGTGCATGAAATCAGAAGCTTCCTCGGGTTAGCGGGATACTATCGGAGATTCATTCCCAGCTTCTCCAAGCTCGCTAAACCGATGACAGAATTGCTGAAGAAGGGGACGAAATATGTTTGGAACACGGCGTTTGAAGGAGCATTCCAAACATTGGTGAAGCATCTCACCACAGCCCCGGTCTTAGCTCAGCCGGATACAACAAAGCCCTTCGACGTGTATTGTGACGCTTCCGGTATTGGGCACGGCTGCGTGTTGATGCAGGAAGGACATGTGGTCGCATATGGCTCACGCCAACTTCGGAACCATGAGCAGCATTATCCCACTCATGATCATGAGCTTGCTGCAGTGGTTTTGGCGCTGAAAATGTGGAGGCACTATCTCCTGGGGAATCTGGTGCATCTCTACACCGACCACAAGAGCTTGAAATACATTTTCACCCAGAAGGAGCTGAACATGAGGCAAAGGAGGTGGTTAGAATTGATCAAAGATTATGAAATTGAGATTCATTACCACCCCGGCAAGGCGAATGTGGTTGCCGACACGCTGAGTCGGAAATCACATGTCCATCGCCTCACCATTACACCGGTGGAGGAGGAAGAGCCGAGTTTATACTTGGTTCCTTATGGATCGCTGTAAAACCTTGCCCTCATCCCTACTATTAGGGAGGACATCATGACAGCTCAGAAGACTGATAAAGGCATGGCACATCTCCGGAGACGTATAAACAATGGGGAGATCAAATGTTTCCGGAAGGATGATGAGGGGACGCTATGGTTCAATGATAGCATAGTCGTACCCCGGGATATGGAACTGAGAAGAAAGATCCTCGATGAAGCTCACTTGTCTAAATACTCCATTCATCCGGGCAGCAATAAAATGTACCAAGATTTGAAAAAGAAATTTTGGTGGACATGGATGAAGCAGGAAGTAGCGAAGTACGTATCTGAGTGTGATACGTGTAGACGAGTGAAGGCTGATCATATGAGGAAATCAGGGCTGTTGCAACCCCTGAAAATTCCAGCATGGAAATGGGAAGATGTGAGCATGGATTTCATTGTGGGATTACCCTTAACATCCAACAAGCATGATTCCATTTGGGTGATCGTTGACCGACTAACCAAGTCAGCTCACTTCATCCCCGTGCATACACATTTCCATGCCAACAGATATGCGGAGTTATATATCGCCAGGATCCTATGCTTACATGGTGTACCCAAGACCATAGTCTCAGACCAAGGTGCATTGTTTGTATCTCGCTTTTGGGAGCAGTTGCATGCTGCTTTGGGTACTAAACTAATTAGAAGCTCCGCTTACCACCCTCAGACAGATGGCCAAACAGAGAGGGTGAATCAGGTTCTGGAAGACATGTTGAGAGCATGTGCCATCCACCATGGTAGGAACTGGGATGATCACCTACCATTGGCGGAATTCTCATACAACAACGGCTATCAGGCGAGTATCAAGATGGCACCCTACAAAGCTCTCTACGGTCGCAAATGCCGCACCCCATTAAATTGGTGCGAGTCCGGTGAAAGGGTCACATTCGGGGTTGATGTGGTGAACGACGCCGAAGAGCGCGTTCGGGCGATTCAAGCTAACTTGAAGGCCGCTCAATCCCGACAGAAGAGCTACGCTGATAAGAGGTGTAGACCGTTGCACTTTGATGTTGGGGAACACGTGTACCTCCACGTGTCTTCGATGAAAGGCGTGCACCGGTTCGGTGTGAAGGGGAAGCTCGCTCCCCGTTTCATTGGACCCTATGCTATCATCGAGAAGTGTGGACCAGCGGCGTATAGACTGGAACTACCGGCGTCTCTTGCTGGTGTCCATGATGTTTTCCATGTTTCGCAACTGCGGAAATGTTTAAAGCATACAGCTGCTGTCCCTATCGAAGACATCGACGAGCTGAAACCGGATTTAACATATGATGAATATCCGGTGGAAATTCTTGATGAGAAAGCTCGGACCACGCGTAGCAGGACGTTGTGGTTCTACAAGATCCTCTGGAGCAACCACACCGCCGAAGAAGCGACGTGGGAGAGCGAGGAATTCCTTCGCTCAAATTACCCGGAGTTCATGGCATCTCAACACGGGTAAGTCCCTGTTACATCGCTGTCTCTTCTTTTGTAATCTCGGGACGAGATTCGTTTAAGGGGGGAGGGATGTAAAAGCCCAAGAAAAGGGACTTGCAAAAACTTTCTTCACCTCACAACACCACAGTTTTTGTTGTGGATATCTTAGGCAATATTGTGAAGAGCAAGTAACCTCCATCAAAAGAGTGATTAGAGGGGAAAGTCTTCACTTTCACAAAGTAGGTTTCTACACATGAACATGAGAGGTTGAGCTCACCCCTAGAACTTAAAAAGTCTTGGGAAGGTTCAGTCCAAGTTTCATGTAAATCCAACACTTTTTGAGGCACTTTTGGAGGTATTTGAAAAAGAGGCCAATTTGAATGTAAATTCAAATTGCAGCAACTTTCATCACTCAAATTCAAAAGTTAGCTTCATATTCAAACTCAGCACATTTTTCTGAGTTAGCCCACCAATTTTCATCCCCATTGGAGTTCATCTTGTCGGGAGCTAAATTTGCAATAATTCAAAACTGAATTTGAATTTCAGTTTAAACATGAAGCAAATTTAACCCAACAAAGTTTAAATTTGAGAACTAAAATTCAAACCAATACATGGGGGCTAAGTCTCCCATTCAATGTTTAGTAGCTGAGGATATTTACAGCAGAAGGGGGAGAAAGAATTAGAGGGGAGAAGGGGGCCCACTGGTCAGCCACACAGGAGTTAAACCGACTCAGTCACGCGGTCGAACACTTCTGCGGGCGCCAGCGCACGGGGTCGACCCCGTCCCAACGCGACCACCGCGCCACCTCCTGCTCGGGGGATGAGGGTGCCGGCTACAGAGCGTTCGGTTACACCGCTGGGCTGCGTGAATCTCCCCGTATCCTCTCTGTTCAACTGCATACAAACACGGCGACACACTCAGTGTTTCGCCACCCACTGATCGCCCACGTCCGAGCAACCCAGGCGCTCTCGTGGCCGGCGCTCAACACAAGAAACGACCGCCATAAGGTGCTGGTCCTGCTCGTCCCTACCGTTCAGCATTTCATGCACCGTCGGGGGAGTATTTCTCCCGGGAACGTTTCGGTGTTCTTAAGGCCGAGCTATACCAAACCCGGAAATTCACGGGTGTTACCTCATCACCGGGCACACCGAAACACACACGCTCTACACCCTGCCACGACCACCTAGGATCAAAAACCAGCAAGAACAATGGGCTAGGGTTACGGTTCTTCGAAGTTTTCTGAGCACAGCCGATATCGGGCCTAGGTCGACGGTGAGGTCCTAGCTCCGGCCATTTTCATGGCCAACCGAGCTCATATTCATGCTCAGCATGTTACGGCGGAGCTATAGAAGCAAACTGCTGGAGAAATAAGGCCCTGAGTAGCCCGGGCGACGTCGCCGGAGTAGAGAGAGGCTCTGCCACCGCCGTGGGCATAGTTCCGGCCATTGCCGAGCTCTGGTGTGGGAAACAGCGTGTTCTCCGAGTCAAGTTAGGCACAGGCGGCAAGTTTCCGGCTGAGAGGTTGCCAGGAAGCCAGGACCGGCGAGCTTCAGTGCGGTGCCGGCGAGGGGGCGGCACGGGAAAAGGGGCTGGCGCGAGGAAGATCAAGTTTGAACGTACCGAAGGCATATCGGATATATGGGCCCCGATAAACCGATGTAGCCTAAACCTCCGGGCGTCGAGGCATAGCACACCGATTTATAGGTGTAGGTTGAGGGCAGCAAGGTGGAAATCTGCCAACGGGCATAGAGAGATGCTCCGTGTGGGGAACCTCCTGCTCGTTTCGGTGCGACCGGTTCGACGTTTGGGCTGTTGGGTGAAAGGTTGTCCCGTATGACATCGAGTGAGCGTGCTGTGCAGCTCCACGGGTGGGCATACGTGACGTGCTCTTTGGGTTTCCCTGCAGGTGTATATCGAGTCGATTCGCCGTCCCTCGTGGTGAAGAGTACCACTTGGTCACTGAGTCGTGACGTAGGCTAATGTATGAAATATGATGATTCAATACTGCTGATTGATATAATTGTATTGCTACATGTGTGCCACCAAATATTGCTTACTAAATTTTCAGATTTCTGAACTGTTAACCTGTGGCTAAAAGTGGAACTAAGGATGAACTTGTAGGCGTGTCCATTTGATGCATTGTGACTATCCTATGTTCATTGTACACCTCATGTAGAGTTTCATGCCTAGGTGAGTCGGTTAAGTCATGTTGAGCCATCGTGCTCACGGTTGCTGCTTAAGTGTTTTTCAGGTGAGGAGCCACCCACGGACTCGGAGTACGAGTCCACCGGCGAGGGTTACTCTCCGTCGGGGACTACGGCTGAGTGGGAGCCGTACACGCCGCGCTGAGCTGAGGAGTGCAGCTAGTGTGGGTTGCCCTAGGGCTGGGCAACCAACTTTTACTAGATAGGCGGGCGTGAGTTGTAGAAAAGTAGACTTCCGCTGTGTAATAAATACAATAGTTTGTAACTGAATATTGTACCATTTGTACAGTTCAGTTTGTTTTCCCATGTAATATATGGTGTTCTTATGACGTGTGCAGTCGGGTGTCGCATCGCGCGGCACCACCCTCTGCGATCCTGGATGAGCGGATTCCGGTCCGCCACAATTATAACTGATGATCTCAAGTTAACAAAGTGGATTAAAAGAAGCAAAACTCGAGTAGGCAGTTTCCTACTCATGAACCGGGATTTAAGGGGGGTCAATCGGAAGAGTTGGGAATTGATCCTCATAGTTGGGAAGGGAGACCGGGCAGTGGATGGAAGGCTCAAGGACGTGGTCCTGTGAACCTAGTCTATGTCTGAGTCGATTAAGGCCCATTCTCGTGTGCGGCCCGTTGGACAAGTTTGAGTTGTGTACCAGATGTATACTGGCTATATGGGACCCAGGAAACCGATGTAACATGTTAACCTAGGTGTCAAGGCATACCTCACCGTCTGATGCCGATGCTGAAAGGACAGAGAAGTCGGCTCTACGAGGGTTTGCCGTAGAGAGACTTAATCCCAGTCGGTGGGACCGGTTCGACATTTGGGTGTCGTGTGAAAGGTTGCCACGTACGACGTCAGTGACGGTTGCTGTGTGCAACGTCGAGTACGGGCGTACGTGTCGTGTCAGCCGGGTGTTTTTGATTGCAATCACCATCGCTTGCGGAATGGACCGAGCATACTTGTTCTCTGCGTCGTGACGTAGTAATAAACTGGGAAAAGTTAATAATGCTTAGTGAGTAATCCTCATATTGGAGATGAGGAAATGATCAACACATCACTAAATTTATTTTCCACCTTGGGCTAGTAGCGTCGAGGCAAAGCGTTTCTTGTTTGATTGTGGAGTCTCGACGTTGATGGCGCAAGGTCAGTATGAGTCTAGGATAGCTCACTAAAGTTACTTTCACCTCGGGCAAGTGACATCGAGATGAAGCGTTTCTTGTTTGATTGTGGAGTCTCGATGTAAGTTGCGCGAGGGTTATAAAAGTTGCTTAACACTGGAAGTAAGGACTTTCCTTTAGCTCAAGTTCATCGTTTGTGCAAACTGCTATAATCAGCCCTCTATTTTCATCATGTAGAGTTTCATGACTAGGGTGACGGGTCAGTCTTGCTGAGCTTCGTGCTCACAGATACTGCATAAGTTGTTTTGCAGGTAATAACTGTACGCTGCTAAGTACGGGTGTCTGATGAGACTCGGAGCTCTCCGAGTGGTGAACTCATTACAACCCCTGCCGCTGCTATGGTGATAGTGTTGCTAGCGAGAAGGGTCCGCGGGCTGGACACCTTCTCTGTTGCTTAGCATAGGTATGAGACGTGAGCTGTAATAGTCTTCCGCTGTAGAATATTTTGAGAAGTATTTGTAAAATTTACACTTTGTAAGCTTCAGTTTGAATTATGTAATATGATGCTTTATTATGTGTGCTGTTTGGTGCCGTATCGCACGGCACCACCCAATGCGATTCCCAGGCGAGGTGCCCCGTCCCCGGGAGTGATCGGGACGGTGGGCCCTCACAGCGTGGTATCAGAGCCGTATTGGTAATAGCACATGGTATAAGGATCGTATTACGACAAAAACTTAGGATTCGGTGAGGAAACGGTATTAGGCCCACATAAGGACTATAGTAGTATAGTTATTTAAGGTGGCCGTACTAACATACTTGTTATAATTCTGAAATTTTGATTACGTAACTATGCACCTAAGCTCAGGTAAGCATGGTAAAGAATGCCACCGAAAGCGGTTCAATTTCGGTTAGCTTCCCCTGACGAGGAAAGTGGTTCAGGGCTAGATCTCACAGCTTGGTGTGAGATGTTAATATGAAACTCTTGAACTCTTCATGTTCCTGAGTTCATATGAAACGCTGATCCCTAGCGTGCATTAGGCAAGTAAGTGGAGACCCCATCGCGTGGTCAGTAACGCGAGAGTGTGTTCGTCTGGAAATAGCCCAGGAGGACATACGCAGCGCTTGCCATCGGCGTGCCCTGCAGGGCAGTAGGTGGTATCCGTTGGGTTGATAACATTCCCAACCATGACGACCCGTTCATGATCTACTCGGGTTCCCCATCGTCTGGTGTTGAAACACGATCACGTACCTTGAGACGCGACTTAACTCAAGGACAGCCGTATGGCAATGATATGGGCGTTTGTATTTACTTTCAACTATAGAACTGCCTAAAATGAAACAACCTTTGAGTGCACCACTATTAAGTGTCTTCTGCAGGTACTAACCACATACGTATCCCGTGTAGTACACGTGTGCGAGAGACCGTTTAGTGCCACTGATAAAACAGATATGCCGGTATAATCCGGTTTAGGATTTTCTTTTGGTGAGGCAACGTAGTACCGACATGTTTCTTACGGTGCATCGACACCGTACTACACTTAATAACCTCTTCCCTTTGAAGAAATGATTCATGAGCTAACTTCAACTAAAAAGGGAAGTTTGAAACAAATATTAGTTAGTGAACTCTTATTTTGAGCTAAGATTCAAATGAAAGTATAACTAGGCGTCAAAGATTTCAAAAATAGAGTGCTCTGTTTCTGGCAGGAATTTTTGCTGGACTTTAACCGAGCATAACTCTGAGAAGCTTTAACCAATTAAGGTGTATGATACAGTTCTGGAAATATTTTCAAGTGCTCTACAACTTTCTTGTAGACCTCCAGAGCAAAATCACACGATAAGTTGGTGAAAAGTCCAGATGAAGGCAAACTGTTCAGAACCAGGACAGCAGAAAAACCTATCTGGACCTTTCTGTTTTTAAGCCATAACTTCCTGTAGAAAAATCCCTAAGGAGCCTGTGATACGCCGTTGGAGAGGTTATGAGATATGCAACATTGTTGTAGTTCAAAGGTTGTTCAGATTCCTGTTATATTTTCATATATACAACTGTGATAAAGTCAGCCCCACACAAAGGAGATGCTGGCAAATTTTATCCAGGAATTCTGTCAACTTTGATCAATCGTAACTTTTGATCCAAATATGATCTGAAGGCATATAAATACTAGTTGAAAAGATATCGAAGTTAACTTTAACTTTGGTATTCAACCTGAGTAATGAAAATGCTTCTAAACGGATCAACATCTGGGTTAGGACAGAAGCGCCCGTTCTGCACAGCAAAGAGAACGGTTGAAGGAGCAACTAATGGAAACCATGGGCAAATGTGTTATACAACCAAGCTCATGACCTTGGTGTTGCTCTGCGCTGTGTAGTAGGAAGAAGGCCGAAACACTTCAGCTTAGTGTTGATTTTGTCCGCTTAACATGGTGACAAATAAGGACAAGTACCCGTTATCACAGATCGACATATTGTTTGATCAGTTGGTCAAATGCAAAGATCATTTCCAAGACGGGCTTAGGATCAGGGTACCATCAGGTTGAGATGATAGCTGAGGCTATGCTGAAGACAGTTTGTCGACGAGGTACGGAGTTTATGAGTACCTGTCATATTCCTTGGCCTTACCAACACTCCAGCTCAGTCCCTGTACTTAAGGAACTCGGTATTCATGCTGGAGCTGGACATGTTTGTTGTGGTCTTCATCGACGGCCTACTGGTTTATTCCAAGTTGGAGGGAGCACACGAGAAGCACCTGCGTATAGTCTTGCAACGGCTGCGGGATCACAAGCTATACGTGAAATTCAGCAAGTGCGAATTCTAGATATCACAAGTACTTTGTCTCGGGCATCTCATCTAAGCGAAGGGCATCGCTGTGAACCCGAATAATATCGCACAAGTGCTGCATTGGAAATCCCCAAGAACTGCTCACGAGGTACGGAGTTTCCTCGGACTCGCGGGATATTATCGGAGGTTCATTTTGAACTTCCCGAAGATTGCCAAGCCTATGACATAGCTGCTGAAGGAGGCTACCAAATAGGTTTGGAGTCCAGCATGTAAAGCAGCGTTCAAGGCATTAATAAAACACTTAACATCAGCACCGGTTTTGGCGCAGCCAGACACAACAAAACCGTTCGTTGTGTACTGCGATGCGTCCGGCTTTGGGCTAGGATGTGTGCTGATGCAAGACCAAAGGGTGGTCGTATATGGATCACGACAACTCAGAAATCATGAGCAACACTATCCGACTCATGATTTAGGACTCACTGCCGTGGTACTCGCACTCAAATATGGAGGCACTACCTACTCGGTAACCTCATGCACTTATATATCGACCACAAGAGCCTTAAGTACATATTCACTCAGAAGGAGTGTAACATGAGGCAGCAAAGATGGTTGGAGTTGATAAAGGATTACGAAATAGAAATACATTATCACCCCGGCAAGGTTAACGTGGGCGAATGCGGGAGTCGCAAGTCACATGTTCGTAATCCAACCATCACCTTTGTAAGAGAGCGAGCCACCATTACGTATGGTTCACCTTAGAGCTCTCTACAATTTAGCTTTTATCCCCACCATCCGTGAAAAAGGGTGGCAGCCCAGAAACATGATAAGGGCCTATCACATTTGCGGAAATGTATGGACAGTGGGGAGCTGAAATAATTCCGGAAAGGCGGAGACGGCGTCCTGCAGTTTAAGAACAGAATCGTCGTACCCCGTAAATCAGGGTCGAGGGAGAAATATTGTTGACGAGGCTCACTTGTCATAGTTTCTATCCATCTCGATTTGTTGGTCCATTCCAGGTTATGGAAAGATGCGGACCCGTTGCATACCGGCTGGAAGTATCACCGGTGTGTACGACATCTTCCACATTTCTCAGCTGAGGAAGTGCCTCAAGTGTTCAATCACCATTCAGCTGGGGAATATCGAAGGACTGAAGCCAGATCTCACACATCAGGAGGGACTGGCTCAGATCATCGACATAATGGACCGAACCACACGCGACCATACGTTGTGGTTCTATAATGTTTTAGGGAGTGCTTACTCCAAGGTTGAAGCGACATGGGAGAGCGAAGGATTTCTTCGTGTCAACCATCCCAACCCTTGACGTCGCACAACCTATAATTTTTCACCAT
The DNA here is from genome assembly GCA_030760725.1 of Neostapfia colusana. Classification (NCBI taxonomy): domain Eukaryota; kingdom Viridiplantae; phylum Streptophyta; class Magnoliopsida; order Poales; family Poaceae; genus Neostapfia; species Neostapfia colusana. The sequence continues at coordinate 39,099,295 of JASWHV010000016.1, forward strand.
CCTCCCTCTCGTTTTTACCTTATAATCTCGGGATGAGATTCTTTTAAAGAGGGAGGATTGTAAAGGTCCCAAAATATGCATACAAAGAAACTCTTGGTTGCACAAAGTTGGTTTCACATGTATGAAAAATGGGACTTGTTAAAACTTTTTCCACATGTGATAATACACATGAGAGCCTTCTTCACACAAGTTCAAATATTTATTTGAAGACTTGGAACCCAAGAGGGATCTAAAGCTAAGGTGGGAAGTTCCCATATGGGTGAGGAAGCTAAAGTTAGATTTTGAGAACAAATTATTCCACTTAAAAATTCAAATGAGTAACACAATGGTTTTCAAACTGTTGTATTAAAAACCTCAATTGCAGCAGCCAAATCAAATATCAGAGTTCATATTTGAATTCCTTAGGTCAAATTAGGGGGTAGGCAAAGTCTCATGAATTTTGTAAGATATTTGCTATCCATTTTCCAAATGGACTTCAATTTGCAATGAATTCAAATATACATTTGAATTTGCATGAAACTTGTCCAAATGTCCACAAACATTTCAGATTTGAATTCTCACCATTTAATTTCCAGCATTTTCCAAAGTGTGGAGATATTTGTGAGAAGAATGAGAGGGGATAAGAAGGGGCAGTGGGACCCACATGTCATAGGGCCAATTAGACTTACACACTAAGTCTCCTCTCTGTCTTTCACTCCACCGAGGCAATTCCTCCCGGGCGACACCGAGCAGCTTGGGCCACGGTCACCGACGCCAGCTCCTGCTGTCCCGAGGCTCACCTCGCCCTTATCTCTCACGCGTGTGGCACAACATGAGTTCTTCTCTTCACCGTAGCTTGCATCGCTCTATTCTTTCTCGTTCCCGCAAGCAACGGCGCCCGCTCGGTTCTTCCGATCCCACACCACCCACCGGTAGTTGTGGGGTCATGAGCTCCACAGCAAAAAGCTTTGTCCAAGCATGCTCTAGATCGCTAGCAGTGTCTCACCACAGCCCCATGCTCGTGTCTACCGAAAACCGGCAAAGTGTCGTTGCTCCCGTGTTGAACGGTGAGGAACACGAGCTCGGTCACCGTGGACAGCCTGAACCGAGGCAGGTCAAGCCCAAGCGAGCTTACTCAGCGGCGCGCCGGTGATCCTAGCTACTCATCCCCAAAACTCAGCTCAAGCCGTTGCTCCTCGGAGGATAATTTCGGGAATTACTCTCGGGCGTCAAAAATGACCCCGAGGTAAGAATTTGCGCAATTTGGCATTGATTCTTGATGGTTGTGCTTCGCACTTCGCAAAGAAGTTCCCCTATAGCTAGAGCACCTCCTCCCTCGATCCTAGGTTGAGAAATTAAGGGTAGGGTGAGAATTCCACGTTTTTGCCACGGAAAAACTTCCGGGCCAAGTCGGCCGCACGGTACCGATGGGGTTAGAGTGCTCGCTGATTGTTTTGGGGGCCAATTCTAGCGTCTACCCGTTTCCCTGGTGCTCTATAGACAAAGAATCGATCATTTGGTGGACAATTCGCCTTGCACCGGCTCGCCGGAACTCTAATCGTTGCTGACCCCGGGCGCAAGGTTTTCCGGCGATCTATGACCGCCGGCGAACCTCTCAACGTGTTCAGCAGGCCAAGATATGGTGGGGCGGCGAGCAGGGGGTCGGGAGAGAGCCGGTAAGGCCGTTCCGACGACGCTCGCCGGAGGGCGCCGCCGCGGCCTCTGTTTGGCCGAATGTTGAAGATGAACCTGTGGGTCCCGCATGTCAGGGACGGATGTTTAAATCTCTGATCGGCTGCGGCGCTCAGATCACTTTGTGACAGCGCGGGAGAAACCCTGTGTCCCTGTGCGGTTTTGTCTCAGAGGGTGACACGTGGCCTGGGCCCAGCAGCAGGCATTTGAACTTTTATCTGTTTTCAGAATTCAGTTGAAAGTTTAAATAGCCACAACTTGGTGTAGGAATGTCCAAAAATTATCAAACAAATTTTGTTGGATTCCTCTCAGAGAGTACTATCCATGGGTACAACCCAATAATTATGAAAAACCCTGGTTTTGGCTCATTAATTCATAGAAGGTAAATCTTGGGGGAAATTTTCCAGGAGTTCTGTGTATTGGATAATCCCCAAATTTGGTCAGGAGATTCTTACAAAAATACTTGAACTCCAGTAAAATTTTCAGAAGCATTGGACCTCATTTGCTTGGCCAAATGTGGTCTTAATTCCTTATGCCTCTGAAAATTGGAAAATAGAACAGAATTCAAATTCAGATTTCCCCCAAACTTTAGAACCTCATAACTTTTTCTAGGAAGCTCCAAATGTAGTGGTTCAAATTGGGTTGGATGCATATTGAATAGCTCTGTCCAAATATGCAACCCAATTTGTATGAAACTCATTATTTAATTCTGGAAAATTCTTTAAAAGCTTTTCAGCAAAAGAATTTTAGAGGGAGTTTGGTTAATTCAAAAATCCTCAAATTTCGCCAGAATATTCTCTAGGATATTAGTGAACCCTGTAAAAGTTTAAGACCATTTGGAGTTGATTTTCTCAGGGCAATTCAGATTTAAAGTTGCTGTATTCAATTGAATACAGAAACATTTTCAGAGAAGTTCCTGAACTTGGAAATTCAGCTCTGGGTAAATCTTAGCTCCAAAAATGCTAGGAAAATTCATGCAATCTATATGAACTATAATTTAAATTACAGTTCACTCAGCTTGGTATGAACATGGATGTGCTCTCAGAATTAATTCTTCTTTGCCTAATTGCTTAGAAAATTGTTCTGAACAAACCACTCAATGAAAAGTGCTGATTTTTGGTCCAGAGGACTTTCTGGTGACAAGGAACTCACCTGAAAATTCTCAGCTCCATTGGAGCTTTGGATCTTCCCTGTTCTGTTTAACCTCTTAAGATGATCAATAGAGAGGAGGGGGAAGACACTTAGTATTTCATCTTGTTGCTTAGACACAAACCCAAACCACTAGCACCCACGTCATTTTAAATTCTTGAACAGGGTTCCAGTTTTGAAACTTGTTGTTAGAACTTGTACCAAAGTTTTACAATTAAACATATATGCTTATTCATCACGTGTAGTATCTACTTGGAGGAGTTGAAGTCAGCGGAGTAGAAATCAAGGAAGGAGGAAAGCAGTTGATCAAGCCTCAAGTGGTCTTCACTAACTGATATATATATATATATATATATATATATATATAAGTCCCCTGCAAAACAAAGGCATGCCCCGGTTTGCATCAAAATATTACAAGTTTTTATTTGTATTCACTTCATACGTCTAGCATTTTATTTATTGCATTACGTCTAGATGGTATGAAACTCCAAATGCATGACCCAGAAAACCCTGGAGTTTAAATGTAGAATAGGTTATCAATGGATTATAACAGATGATTTCAAGTTAACAAAGTGGATTAAAAGAAGCAAAACTCGAGTAGGCAGTTTCCTACTCGTGAACCGGGATTTAAGGGGGATCAATCGGAAGAGTTGGGAATTGATCCTCATAGTTGGGAAGGGAGACCGGGCAGTGGATGGAAGGCTCAAGGACGTGGTCCTGTGAACCTAGTCTATGTCTGAGTCGATTAAGGCCCGTTCTCGTGTGCGGCCCATTGGACAAGTTTGAGTTGTGTACCGGATGCATACTGGCTATATGGGACCCAGGAAACCGATGTAACATGTTAACCTGGGTGTCGAGGCATACCTCACCGTCTGATGCTGATGCTGAAAGGATAGAGAAGTCGGCTCTACGAGGGTTTGCCGTAGAGAGACTTAATCCCAGTCGGTGGGACCGGTTCGACATTTGGGTGTCGTGTGAAAGGTTGCCACGTACGACATCAGTGACGGTTGCTGTGTGCAACGTCGAGTACGGGCGTACGTGTCGTGTCAGCCGGGTGTTTTTGATTGCAATCACCGTCACTCACGGAATGGACCGAGCATACTTGTTCTCTGTGTCGTGACATAGTAATAAACTGGGAAAAGTTAATAATGCTTAGTGAGTAATCCTCATATTGGAGATGAGGAAATGATCAACACATCACTAAATTTATTTTCCACCTTGGGCTAGTAGCGTCGAGGCAAAGCATTTCTTGTTTGATTGTGGAGTCTCAACGTTGATGGCGCAAGGTCAGTATGAGTCTAGGATAGCTCACTAAAGTTACTTTCACCTCGGGCAAGTGACATCGAGATGAAGCGTTTCTTGTTTGATTATGGAGTCTCGATGTAAGTTGCGCGAGGGTTATAAAAGTTGCTTAACACTGGAAGTAAGGACTTTCCTTTAGCTCAAGTTCATCGTTTGTGCAAACTGCTATAATCAGCCCTCTATTTTCATCATGTAGAGTTTCATGACTAGGGTGATGGGTCAGCCTTGCTGAGCTTCGTGCTCACAGATACTGCATAAGTTGTTTTGCAGGTAATAACTGTACGCTGCTAAGTACGGGTGTCTGATGAGACTCGGAGCTCCCCGAGTGGTGAACTCATTACAACCCCTGCCGCTGCTATGGTGATAGTGTTGGTAGCGAGAAGGGTCCGAGGGCTGGACACCTTCTCTGTTGCTTAGCATAGGTATTAGACGTGAGCTGTAATAGTCTTCCGCTGTAGAATATTTTGAGAAGTATTTGTAAAATTTACACTTTGTAAGCTTCCGTTTGAATTATGTAATATGATGCTTTATTATTTGTGCTGTTGGGTGCCGTATCGCACGGCACCACCCAATGCGATTCCCAGGCGAGGTGCCCCATCCCCGGGAGTGATCGGGACGGTGGGCCCTCACATATGCAAACTATGATCCAAACTTTGGGTCAATTGCAGGCCAACAACAACAACCCTGTTCCGGCACCACCGCGACCACCACCGCCGGCTCATAACAGGCTGGGAGAGTTCATGAGGACTCGACCACCCACCTTTGCTCAAGCTAGTGATCCCATGGAGGCCGATGATTGGTTAAAATCCATGGAGAAGAAGCTTGCCATTGTTCAGTGCAATGACCGAGAGAAGGTTCTCTTTGCATCGCACCAACTTATGGGAGCTGCCGCTGACTGGTGGGACGCCCTATGCAACGCCCATGCCGACCCGGAGACGATCACTTGGACTGAGTTCAAGGAGAGTTTCCGCTCTCATTACATCCCTGCTGGTGTAATGATGCTCAAAAGACAGGAGTTTGAAGGTCTCCGTCAAGAACAGAAAGCGTGAATGAGTATCTCAACAAGTTCACGCAACTGTCCCGGTATGCCCCCGAAGATGTCAACTCAGACCAGAGGAAGCAGTACCTGTTCATGAGAGGGTTGAACAATGAGATCCAGGTTCAGCTCCTCAACAATGACTACGTAAGCTTCCAGAAGCTGGTAGACAAGGCTATAGTGGTTGAAAACAAGATCCGAGAGATCGAGCGAGAGTGCAAGAGGAAGATGCCATACCAGCCTCAAGGGAGCAACGTACGACCTCGGTACATGCCCCCTGCACCGCAGTATGGATCGACCACTCCTGCATACTGCCCTGGTCAGCCACCACAGCAACGACCCGTTGCACCGGCGCCTCGCGTGCCCATGCCTCCTGCGCCCCGACCTAAGAATGGCGCTCCTGTTCAAAACCCCCACCCTAACGTACCTTCTGCCGTGGGCAACAGGGCATGCTTTGCCTGCGGGGAACTGGGACACTTTGCGAACCAGTGCCCAAGGAGAGGCCCTGGACAGCAAGGTAACGTGCCCAAGCAGAACCCGCGACCGAATGGAGGGGACAATCAAGGAAACCGTGGACAGCAGAACTATGCTCGCGGCAATGTGAACCATGTCTCTGCTGAGGAAGCACAACAGGCTGAGGACGTCGTAATTGGTATGTTCCTTGCCAACTCCAACCCAGCCACCATCTCATTTGATTCTGGAGCATCACATTCCTTCATATCATCCAAGTATGTTGCCAAACATCATCTACCCGTATCCCACTTAGAATGTGCTATGTTAGTTAATTCTCCCAGAGGAGAAATGAGGACTAATATAGTATGTCCGAAAGTAAGCCTTAAAATAAGGTGGGTAGACTTTCTTGCCAACCTTATTGTCTTGAATTCCCAAGGGATTGACATTATACTCGGGATGGATTGGTTAAGCAAGCACAACGGAGTAATCCAATGTGCTGAAAGGAGCGTGCAGTTGACAAACGAGCACGGTATTCGAGTCGAGTTTGAGTCAGCCCAGCAGACAACCGAAAGGGCAATTTTGAACCGCGTCGAAGGAACAACATTGGACAGCATTCCAGTGGTTCAGGAATTTTTGGACGTGTTCCCGGAAGAGCTTCCAGGTATGCCCCCTGATCGGGACATTGAGTTTGCCATTGATTTGGTATCCGGAACTGCATCCATAGCCAAGAGACCATATAGGATGCCCGTCAATAAACTAGTAGAACTCAAGAAGCAAATTCAAGAGCAGTTGGAGAAGGGTTTTATACGTCCAAGCTCGTCACCATGGGGAGCTCTTGTGCTCTTCGTAGACAAGAAGGATGGAACCCAAAGGATGTGCGTGGACTATAGGTCTCTCAACGAGGAGACAATCAAGAACAAATACCCTATGCCCTGTATAGAGGACCTATTCGACCAAATAAAAGGAGCCCGAGTGTTCTCCAAGATTCATCTTCGGTCAGGATACTTCCAGCTGAAGATTAAGCCCTCTGATATACCCAAGACAGCCTTTCGAACACGGTATGGTTCGTATGAATATACCGTCATGTCTTTTGGATTAACAAATGCACCCGCATACTTCATGTACCTCATGAACAAGGTTTTCATGGAGTACTTGGATAAGTTCGTCGTAGTTTTCATCGACGACATTATGGTGTATTAAAAAAGTGAGGAGGAACATGAAGAACATTTGAAATTGACCTTGCAGAAATTGCATGAGCATCAATTGTATGCCAAGTTTATCAAGTTTCAATTTTGGCTAAAGGAAATATCGTTCCTAGGCCACATTATCTCCAAGGAAGGGGTATCGGTTGATCCCGGAAAAGTGAGAGATGTTCTGAAGTGGGACCAACCGCAAAGCGTGAGGGATATTCAGAGTTTTCTTGGGATGGCTGGATACTATCGACGCTTCATTAAAGACTTCTCTAAGATAGCAAAGCCTATGACGGAGTTGCTAATGAAGGGAAAAGTCTTCCAACGGACACCAGCATGCCAAGGAAGTTTTGAGGAACTCAAGAAAAGGCTAACCACAGCGCCGGTCCTGGTATTGCCGGACGTAAGCAAGAGCTTTGACATATATTGTGACACATCAAGACAGGGGCTCGGATGTGTGCTCATGCAGGGAGGACAAGTGGTAGCCTATGCCTCACGGCAATTAAAGAAGCACGAGCTTAATTATCCTACACATGACTTGGAGCTAGCAGCAGTAGTGCATGCATTGAAGATTTGGAGACATTATATCCTTGGTCATCGATGTGAGATCTATACGGATCATAAAAGCCTCAAGTACATATTTACACAAACGGACCTTAATTTGAGGCAACGTCGATGGTTGGAACTCATCAAGGATTACGATGTTGGAATCAACTACCACTCTGGAAAGGCCAATGTAGTAGCTGATGCATTGAGCCGAAAGGGAGCATGTCACCAACTCACGGTTCGGGAGCTACCACCCGAACTACGTAAGGAGTTCAAACGGATACACCTCGGATTTTCGAACAATATGGAAATGATGGAGATCCACTCTTCATTGGAGCAAGAGATAAGAGATGGCCAAGCAGCGGATGAGGAGATCAAGGAGATCAAGGAGAGGATCCGACAAGGAATAGAGAAGGACTTCAAAGAAGATGAGAAGGGTACGCTTTGGCTAGGAAAAAGGATTTGTGTGCCTAATGTGAAGCACCTCCGCGACATGATATTGAAGGAGGCACATGATTCACCCTATTCCATACATCCTGGAAGTACCAAAATGTACAATGACCTGAAGACTTGTTATTGGTGGGACGGTATGAAAAGGGATATAGCCGAATACGTTGCCCTATGCGACACATGCCAACGGGAGAAGGCCGAACATCAAAGACCCGCTAGATTGTTGCAACCTTTGAAGGTACCCGAGTGGAAGTGGGAGGATATCAATATGGATTTCATCGTCGGATTGCCACGTACTCAGTCGGGTTATGACTCCATCTGGGTTATCGTGGACCGATTGACGAAAACAGCCCATTTCCCCCCATAAGGGCCAAGTAAAACGTTGCACAATTAGCCGAGTTGTACATGGAGTCCCGAAGAGGATAGTATCAGATCAAGGTTCTCAGTTTACCTCTAGATTCTGGAGGAAGCTGCAGAAAGCCATGGGTACTCGACTGGATTTTAGCTCCACCTATCACCCACAAACTGATGGACAAACCGAAAGGACAATCAAAATTTTGGAGGACATGTTGAGAGCTTGCGCCTTGAAACGTGGGCGTAGTTGGGATAGGAGTTTACCGTATGCCGAATTCTCCTATAACAACAGCTATCAAGCTAGCTTGAAGATGTCGCCTTTCGAAGCATTGTACGGTAGACTGTGTAGAACGCCGCTGTTCTGGAACGAAACCGGAGAGAACCAGGTGTTTGGACCCGAAGTGCTACAAGAAGCTGAAAAGCAAGTCCAAACGATACGGGAGAACTTAAAGGCTGCTCAGTCACGACAGAAAGGCTATGCGGACAATAGGCGAAGGAAGTTGACTTTCGAAGTAGGAGACTTCGTATACCTTAAGGTCTCGCCTATCCGAGGCCAACGATGTTTCAACATCAAAGGGAAGCTAGCACCTCGCTACATAGGACCATTTAAGATTTTGGACAAGCGAGGAGAAGTAGCCTATCAACTAGAGCTCCCAACGCACCTCTCCGACGTACATGACGTGTTTCATGTATCCCAGCTCAAGAAGTGCTTGAGAATACCAGAGGAGCAAATACCAATGGAAGAGCTTGAACTTCAATAGGACCTGACCTATACGGAGCACGCTTTCCGAGTTTTGGACGTGAAGAAAAGGGTCACCAAGAACAAGGTGATTCGATGGTGCAAGGTACAATGGAGCCATCACACCGAAGCTGAAGCCACATGGGAGCGTGAAGAAGACATCAACGCAGAATTTCCTCATCTGTTCTCTACTAATGAATCTCGAGGGCGAGATTCAATTTAAGGGGGTATTTGTGACACCCTCATCTATGGTTTCTGCATATATTCATATTTCATGTAGAGAAAACATTTTAAAAGAAGTGGGAACAAAGAAGTTTATCAAAAAGATAGCCGGTAAGAGCCAAATCCAGTTCACAGAGAGCGCCGAAGACAACTTCCGCGGCCTGCTGGTCACGTGGCGTGTTCGGAGCTCATCCCTGCGAAATGGGGAGAGGTCCGCCGCTAAACTGACTACGTTGCAGGATCGGGGCTCATCTCCGCTAAGAGGGAGAGGTCCGACCCTGAGGAACACGTGTTGCTCGGAACTATCCTCTGCGGAAGAAGCAAAGGCTTTTCCACAGGACACATGTCACCTTCGGAGCTAGTCACCATGGAAATCAGACGACCGGTCGTGCAGGATACGTGTCGATCTCGGAGCTCACCTCCGAGAGGTCCGGTTCCATTGAACACATGTCGCCACCGGAGCTTATCTCCGGGAGGACCGTCACTGTTGGACACGTGTCGACCTCAGAGCTTGTCTCTGAGAAGAGAGGAAAAGTCCGACACTGACACGTGGCGTGTACGGAGCCATCTCCGGATAAGAGAGGAGGTCCCGACCATCAGGATACGTGGCACACGCGGAGCTCACCTCCAAAGGAGAGGAAGGTCTTGCTCACTTGACACGCGGCACAACCGGAGCTCATCCCTGCGGAGAGGGAGAGACCAGGACCCGGTGGACACGTGGAGCTTCCGGAGCTCACCACCAAGGAGGTAACGAGTTCTGGAACGGGTTTTGGACTCTATACGCGTAGAAATAACGGAAAAGAAACCGACCTGAATTCCACAATGATACCGCACCAAATCAACTAAAGATAAGATGTTAGGATCCAACGACGATCTGAATAGGACTATTATTCGGGATACAATCAGTTTAAGACTCTTCTCTTTCCGATTATAAATAGAACCCAGAACCTATGGCCGAAACCACAAACTTCTTTTCCAACTTCTAAGCCGACGACCCAGAGCCCTAGTCCCAACCCGCCGAGTAAACCATCGCCGGAGTACAGCAAGGAAGATCGCCGGAGGAAAGCCCAACGATCTGAGGAGGACCTCGAGACCAAGAAGAAAGTAATGTAGGTCTTCAATACCGCCTTACGACATTGTTGTGTTTTCTTTGCATCTGTTCTTTGATTCCTTTCGAACAGAAGCCTTCTCGTGGACAGATCGCTTGATGATCAGGTCGATCTAAAGACAAGATCATCGCCATGTCCACCTTTGATTCGAACACCTCTGTTCATCATAAAACCATGCAAGAACACGTACAAACCGATCTAATAAAACTGAACATAGGAGAGCATGCATATGCATCATCACATCTAGTTTAAAGTTTGTGCATGATATTGATTGTTGTGAATCTTGTATGCACGTGATCCCACATAGCAGGAAAAGCTCAGGGAGCTGTCTACGCCGAGCTGCAACAACAAGGTTTCGAGATACAAGAACAACCGGAGCCGCAAGAACAAGGCAAGTGCTCCTTGACCATATTGATCCTATGTTTTGGGAAAAACTGTTTTGTTTTGCGAAAAGGTGTGTGTGCTGAGTCAAACATGATGGAAAACCCTTTTATAGGAGTTTACTAGCTTTGGTTAAACCACCCTTGTTGCCAGAGATGTTTATGAGTCAGGTATGGTTTTTGCTTTATGCTTCGCTGAGTCCATGGGATTGGGAAGCGAGATAGATGTGTCTAGCTAACTGCACTCGTAATGATAATGAGAAACTGATGATGTTAATGAATATGGATCGGAGGGAGATCTAGGAAAGCTTGGGTTTGTGAATGAGGTGGCATGAGATGGTGGTTTACTTGCCGTAGATCTAAGGATCGGTTCATGCATGCACATGCCAGGATAACAGTGCCACCACAAGGCCAAGTATGGGTGCAGCTTAGCTGACTAATTAGGTAAGTTGCTAGGGTGTTATGGACTGTGGAAGGCGCGGGGAATGGGAGTCGAGTGAGGAATGCCCTGGGAACTGCATGGCACAAGAGGGGGCCCGTGGGTGGGAGAATTGGAGATTCTAGCCTTCCGGTGAAACCTTAGTGAGTCCATACATCTAGTAGCCCCTTTGTAAAGGCTATTTTGTGATCTCTTGGCCATACACCGACGGTTGTGTACTGGTATAATGGAGGTTCTGCAGTCGCCGACGGGTGACGAAATCACAAACTTGTGGGTAAAGAGGTGCAAACTCTGCAGGGTTCTTAAAACTATCATGATAGCCGAGCTTACGGTCACGAGCGCCTGGCCAACTGCCATGATTAGTTGGGATTGTTATTGGGATGGTTCTTGGTTATGGTTATTGGTTATGGTTTTGATTATGGTTGTGGTTTTCGGGACTGTTGAGTCTGGGTGATAAGATGGGTTGCATGACTGTTGGGTCATGGCAACGAGATTAGTCTCGGTGTGAGACGAAGTTATTTATGAGGTGAGATGGTAGCGAATACTAGATGGTATTCGTGAGATGGTAGCAAATACGAGGAGGTATTTGTGAGCAAGAATGAAGTTGGTTAATGTTTGGGTGGAACATGGAAAGTGATGGAGGTATGTTGGTAATTTAATACATGCTGGGATTACATTCACCTAAAGGTTTAGTTGCTGTTTTATTATGGTTTTGATAAATAACTTAGCTTTCTGCAATGAGCCTTTTTATACCTACCTTGTTATGAGCTACATATCATATTTTCCATCACTTGTTGAGTACATCATTGTACTCAAACTTGCATTATTATTTCATCATCAGCAGCAGAAGAAGATTTCTATGGAGACCAAGTGGAGTATTAGGCGCGTGATCTGTTCTCAACCTTGCCTCTGGAGGGAGTAGAGATGGAGCCACTTCTGCTTAGATTTGCTTCCGCATTAGTTAGATTGCTTCAGCATTAGAATAAAGACTTCCCCTGTGAGCATGAGTCCAAGACTCATGAGACATTGTAATAAACTCTGTTATTCGTGGTAATATATATTCTGAATTCAGTTTGTGGATCATATGTGTATGTGTGATGAACATCCTGGGCACACATATGCATTAGTTCTCGGTTCCGTGGTTTTCCACAGAATTGAGGGCGTCACAACGTGTCACCTCCGGAGCTCACTTCCGAGAGGTCCGGTCCTATTGGACACGTGTCACCTCCGGAGCTCACCTCCAGGAGGTCCGACACTGTTGGGCACGTGTCACCTTCGGAGCTTGTCTCCGGGAGGTCCGAAACTGTTGGACACGTGTCAACTTTGGAGCTTGGAAGATCAGCGCTACTTGACACGTGGCATTCTTGGAGCTCACCTCCGAGGAGAGGGGAGGTCCAGAACTGACACGTGGCACTCACGGAGCTCACCTTCGAAGAGAGGGAGGTTCGGAATTGACACATGGCACATTCAGAGCCACCTCCGAAGAGAGGGGAGGTCTGGCACTGACATGTTGTGCACGCGGAGCTCGCCTCTGAGGGAGAGGGAGGTCCCGACCCGCCAGGACACGTGGCGCATGCGGAGCTTGCCTCCGAGGAGAGGGGAGGTCCCGCCCGCCTGACACGCGGCACAACAGGAGCCCGCCTCTGTGGAAAAAGGGAGCCCGGCGCCTGCTGGACATGTGGAGCCTCCGGAGCTCATCACCACAGAGGAGACGAGATTTTAAGCAGTTTTTCTTCTGTACGCGTGGGAATCTCCGGTACTGAGGAAACTGACACGATTTCTACATTGCTACCGCACCAAATTAATTAGAGATAATTTGTTAAGATCCAAAAACAATTTGAATAGGACTCTTATTCGAATTCTGATCAGAGTAGGACTCTTTTCTGACCCCTTATAAATAGAAACGGAAACCTTTGGCCGCAACCATGTACTTCTTTTCCACCTCCGAGTCGACAACTTGGAGCCATAGCCCTCAACTCGTCAAGTTGCACCCCTTTCACCGGAGTTCAGCCACCATTGAAGCCGCCGACGAGCCCCGACTCGCTCGCCGTAGCTGGAAGAGAGCCCCGACGATCTTTCTTGCTGCCATTGCTAGGAGGAAGGTCCTGAAGGAAGTAAGGTAGGTCTCCAATACCACCTTACGACATCATCGCGATTTTTCTTTACATCTGTTCTTCGATCCCTTTGAACAGAAGCTTTTTCATGGACAGATCACGTGTTGATCCGGTTGATCTATATCTTGAAATGAGATCATCGCCACGTCCACATTTGATCCCTACACCTCTGTTCATTGTAAAACTCCATGCAAGCCTTTAAGCCATGCAACCATGCAAGAACACGTAAAAACTGATAGTACCATAGGATAAACATGCATATGCACCATTGCATCTTGTATGTGCGAGAGATCGAGCAAGAGGGCAAAAGGAAGATGCCATACCAGCCACGGGGGAGCAACGTACACCCTCGGTACATGCCCCCAGCTGCACCGCAGTATGGATCACCCGCTCCTACTTTTCACCCTAATCAACCACCACAGCAACGTCCTGCCATGCAAGCACCTCGTGTGCCTTTGCCTCCAGTGCCCCGTCCTAACATGGGCGCCTAAGTTCAAAACCCCCGCCCCAACGTACCTGTTGTCGTGGGCAACAAGGCATGCTTTACATGTGGAGAACCAGGACACTTTGCGAGTCAGTGCCCGAAGAGAGGTCCTGGACAGCCAAGCAACGCGCCCAAGAACCCACGGAGGAGCTACGCAAGGCAACCGTGGACAGAAGAACTATGCTCGCGGTAATGTGAATCTTGTTTCTGCTGAGGAAGCGCAACAGGCTGAGGATGTCGTGATTTGTATGTTCCTTGCCAACTCCAACCCAGCCACCATTCTATTTGATTCCGGAGCATCACATTCATTCATATCATCCAAGTATGTTGCCAAGTATAATCTACCCATATCACACTTGAAATATACTATGTTGGTTAATTCCCCTGGTGGAGAGATGAGGACTAATATAGTATGTCCAAAAGTAAACCTTAAAATAAGAGGGGTAGACTTCCTTGCCAACCTCATTGTCTTGGATTCCCAAGGGCTTGACATAATACTCAGAATGGATTGGTTAAGTAAGCACAATGGAGTGATCCAATGTGCTGAGAGGAGTGTGCAGTTGACAAACGAGCACGATACTCGTATCGAGTTCGAGTCAGCCCAACCGGCAACCGAGAAGGCAACATTGAACCACGTCGAAGAAGCAACATTGGAAGGCATTCTCGGTGGTTCAAGAATTCTCGGACGTGTTTGCGGAAGAGCTCCCAGGTATGCCACCAGACCGGGACATCGAGTTTGCTATTGACTTGGTACCTAGAACTGCACCTATAGCAAAGAGACTATATAGGATGCCCGTTAATGAACTAGTGGAGCTCAAGAAGCAAATCCAGGAGCAGCTGGAGAAGGGTTTTATACGTCCAAGCTCGTCACCATGGGGAGCCCCCGTGCTCTTCGTAGACAAGAAGGATGGGACCCAAAGGATGTGTGTGGATTATAGGTCTCTCAACGAGGTGACGATCAAGAACAAATATCCTATGCCCCGTATAGAGGACCTATCGACCAAATGAAAGAAGCCTGAGTCTTCTCCAAGATTGATCTTCGGTCGGGATACTTCCAACTGAAGATTAAGCCCTCCGACATACCCAAGACTGCCTTTTGAGCACGGTATGGTTCGTATGAATATACCGTTATGTCTTTTGGGTTAACGAATGCACCCGCATATTTCATGTACCTCATGAACAAGGTCTTCATGGAGTACTTGGACAAGTTCATCGTGGTTTTCATCGACGACATTATGGTGTATTCAAAAAGTGAGGAGAAACATGAGGAACACTTGAGATTGACCTTGCAGAAACTGCGAGAGCATCAATTGTATGCCAAGCTCAGCAAGTGTCAATTTTGGCTAAAGGAGATATTGTTCCTAGGCCACATCATCTCCGAGGAAGGAGTATCGGTTGATTCCGGAAAAGTGGGAGATGTTCTGAAGTGGAACCAACCGCAAAACGTGAGAGACATTCGGAGTTTTCTTGGGATGGCTGGATACTACCGACGGTTCATCAAGGACTTCTCCAAGATAGCAAATCCTATGACGGAGTTGCTAACAAAGGGAAAAGCGTTCTAGTGGACCCCAGTGTGCCAAGAAAGCTTTGAGGATCTCAAGAAAAGGCTAACCATAGCGCCGGTTTTGGTATTGCTGGACATAAGCAAGAGCTTTGACATATATTGTGACGCATCAAGACAAGGGCTCGGATGCGTGCTCATGCAAGAAGGACAAGTGGTAGCATATGCCTCACGACAACTCAAGAAACACGAGCTGAATTACCTAAACATGACTTGGAGCTAGCAGCCGTGGTACATGCCTTGAAGATTTGGAGACATTATATCCTTGGCCACCAATGTGAGATCTATACGGATCATAAAAGCCTCAAGTACATATTCACCCAAATGGATTTGAATTTGAGGCAATGTCGATGGTTGGAACTCATCAAGGATTATGATTTTGGAATCACCTATCACCCCAGGAAGGCCAATGTAGTAGCTGATGCATTGAGCCGAAAGGGAGCTTGTCACCATCTCATGGTTCGGGAGCTACCGCCCGAGCTACGCAAGGAGTTCGAACGGTTACATCTCGGATTTCTGAATGCGATGGAAGTAATGGAACTCCATTCTAAGTGGGAACAAGAGATAAGAGATGGCCAAGCTACGGATGAGGAAATCAAGGAGATCAAGGAAAGGATCCGACAAGGCATAGAGGACTTCAAGGAATACAAGAATGGTACGCTTTGGCTAGGGAAAAGGATTTGTGTGCCTAACGTGAAGCACATCCGCGACACAATATTAAAGGAGGCACATGACTCACCTTATTCCATACATCCCAGAAGTACCAAGATGTACAAGGACTTGAAGACTTGTTATTGGTGGGATGGTATGAAGAGGGACATAGCTGAATATGTTGCCCTATGGTACGCATGCCAACGGGTAAAGGCCGAACATCAAAGACCCGCTGGACTGTTGCAACCCTTAAAGGTACCCGAGTGGAAGTGGGAAGACATCAGTATGGATTTCGTTGTCAGATCACCACGTACTCAGTCGGGTTACGACTCCATCTGGGTCATTGTGGACCGATTGATGAAAACCGCTCATTTCCTTCCTGTTAAGATCAAGTACAATGTTGCACAATTAGCTGAGTTGTATATGGAGCAAATCGTGTGCCGTCATGGAGTCTCGAATAGGATAGTCTCAGATCGGTGTTCTCAGTTTACCTCTAGGTTCTGGAGGAAGTTGTATAAAGCCATGGGTACACGACTGGATTTTAGCTCCGCTTACCACCCACAGACTAACGGGCAAACCGAGAGGACGAACCAAATTTTGGAAGACATGTTGAGAGCCTGTGCGTTGAAACATGGACGAAGTTGGGATAGGAGCTTTCCGTATGACGAATTCTCATACAATAACAGCTACCAAGCCAGTTTGAAGATGTTACCTTTTGAAGCACTGTATGGTAGACGGTGTAGAACACCGTTGTTTTGGAATGAGACCAGAGAGAACCAAGTGTTTGGACCCGAAGTGCTACAAGAGGCTGAGAAGCAAGTCCAAACAATACGGGAGAACTTGAAGGCTGCTCTGTCACGACAGAAAGGCTATGCGGACAATAGATGAAGGAAGCGAAGTAGGAAACTTCGTATACCTAAAGGTATCACCTATCTGAGGCCAACGACGTTTCAACGTCAAAGGCAAGTTAGCACCACGCTACATCAGACCTTTCAAGATTTTGGGCAAGCAAGGAGAAGTAGCCTATCAACTAGAGCTCCCGATGCACCTCTCTGATGTGCATGACATGTTTCACGTATCCCAGCTCAAGAAGTGCTTGAGAGTACCGGAAGAGCAAGTACCAATGGAAGAGCTCGAACTTCAGGAGGATCTTACCTATGTAGAGCACCCTGTCCAAATTTTGGACGTGAAGGAAAGGGTCACAAGGAACAAAATGATCCGATGGTGCAAGGTACAATGGAGCCATCACACGGAAGCTGAAGCTACATGGGATCGTGAGGAAGACATCAAGACAGAATTCCTTCATCTATTCTCTACTATCGAATCTCGAGGGCGAGATTCAATTTAAGGAGGGTAGATTTGTGACACCCTCATTTTCGATTTCTGCATGCATTCATATTTCATGTAGAGAAACATTTTAAAATAAGTAGAAACAGAGAAAGAATCAAAAAGATAGCTGAAAAGAGCCAATTCCAGTTCGCCTACAGCGCCATAGACACTTCCCGCGGCCCGTTGGCCACGCGGCGTGTTCGGAGCTCATCCCTGCAAAGGGGGAGAGGTCCGCCACTAAACTGGCTACGTGGCAGGCTCGGGGCTCGTCCCTGCGCAAGGGGGCGAGGTCCGACCCCGTGGGACACGTGTTTCCCTCGGAGCTAGCCACTGCGGAGGAGCGAGGCCAGCCCCGCAGGACACTTGTCACCTTTGGAGCTAGTCACTGTGGAGAAGAAAGGTCCAGCCGCGTGGGACACGTGTCGCTCTCGGAGCTCACCTCCGAGAGGTCCGACCCGCGAGACACATGTCGCTCTCGGAGCTAACCGCCAAGAGGTTTGGTCCTACTGGACACGTGTCACCTCCAGAGCTCACTTCCGAGAGGTCCGGTCCTATTGGACACGTGTCACCTCCGGAGCTCACCTCCGGGAGGTCCGACACTGTTGGACACGTGTCACCTTCGGAGCTTGTCTCCGGGAAGTCCAAAACTGTTGGACACGTGTCAACTTTGGAGCTCGGAAGATCGACACTACTTGACACGTGGCATTCTCGGAGCTCACCTCCGAGGAGAGAGGAGGTCCAGAACTGACACATGGCACTCACGGAGCTCACCTCCAAAGAGAGGGAGGTCCGGAATTGACACATGGCACATTCAGAGCCACCTCCGAAGAGAGGGGAGGTCTGGCACTGACACGTGGCGCAAGCAGAGCTCACCTCTGAGGGAGAGGGAGGTCTCGACCAGCCAGGACACGTGGCGCACGCGGAGCTTGCCTCCGAGGAGATGGGAGGTCCCGCCCGCCTAACACACGGCACAACAGGAGCCTGCCTCTGCGGAAAAAAGGAGCCCGACCCCTGCTGGACACGTGGAGCCTCCGGAGCTCATCGCCGTGGAGGAGACAAGATTTTAAGCGGTTTTCTTCTGTACGCGTGGGAATCCCCGGTATTGAGGAAACCGACACAATTTCTACATTTCTACCACACCAAATTGATTGGAGATAAGTTGTTAAGATCCAAAAACAATTTGAATAGGACTCTTATTCGAATTTCAATCAGAGTAGGACTCTTTTCTGACCCCTTATAAATAGAACCAAAAACCTTTGGCCGCAACCACGTACTTCTTTTCCACCTCCCGAGTTGACGACTTGGAGCCCTAGCCCTCAACTCGTCGAGTTGCATCCCTTTCGCCGGAGCTCAGCCACCGTTGAAGCCGCCGACGAGCCCCGACTCGCTCGCCGTAGCTGGAAGAGAGCCCCGACGATCTGTCTTGCTGCCATTGCTAGGAGGAAGGTCCCGAAGGAAGTAAGGTAGGTCTCCAATACCACCTTACGACATCATCGCGGTTTTTCTTTGCATCTGTTCTTCGATCCCTTCGAACAGAAGCTTTTTCATGGACAGATCACGTGTTGATCGGGTTGATCTAGATCTTGAGATGAGATCATCGCCACGTCCACATTTGATCCCTACACCTCTGTTCATCGTAAAACCCCATGCAAGTCATTAAGCCATGCAACAATGCAAGAACACGTAAAAACTGATAGTACCATAGGATCGACATGCATATGCACCATTGCATCTTAAAGTAGAGTTTGTGCGTTATGATTGATAGCTACGAAACTTGTATGTGCGTGATTGCAAATAGAAGAACAAGCTCAGGGAGCTATCTACGACGAGCTACAACAACAAGACCTCGAGACATTTGAGCAACCAAAGCCACAGGAACAAGGCAAGTGCTCCTTGACCATATTGATCCCATGTTTTGGAAACCGCCTGAGCCACAGGAACTTGTGCGTGCTTGAGTCAACTTGATGGGAAACCCTTTGATAGGAGTTTACTAGTTTTGTTAACCACCCTTGTCGCCGGGAAAGTTAATGAGTCGGGTATGGTTTTTGCTTTTATGCTTCGCCGAGTCCATGGGATATGGGAAGCGAAATGGGATGTGTCTAGCTACTGCACTCATAAGAATAATGATAAAACAACTTGATGATGAACATGAATCAGGGGAGATCTAGGCAAGATTGGTTTGTGAATGAGGTAGAATGAGATGGTGGTTACTTGCCATAGATCTAAGGACCGGTTCATGCGAGCACATGCCAGGAATACAGTGCCACCACAAGGCCAAGTATGGGTGCGGCTTAGCTGACTAATTACGTAAGTTGCTAGATTGTTATGGACCGTGGAAGGCGCGGGGAATTGGAGTCGAGTGAGGACTGCCATGGGAACTGCATGGCACAAGAGGGGGCCCGTAGGTGGGAGAATTAGAGATTCTAGCCTGCCGATGAAACCTTAGTGAGTCCATACATCTAGTAGCGCCTTTGTAAAGGCTATTTTATGATCTCTTGGCCATACACCGACGGTTGTGTACTGGTATAATGGAGGTTCTGCAGTCGCCGACGGGTGACGAAATCACAAACTTGTGGGTAAAGTTGTGCCACCTCTGCAGAGTGTAAAACTATCATGATAGCCGTGCTTCCGGTCACAAGCGCCTGGCCAACTTCCATGATTAGATGGGATGGTTTTTGGGATGGTTTGGATGGTATTTGGTTTGGTTATGGTTTGGTTTTCGGGACTGTTGAGTCTGATAATGAGAATTGTTTCGGACTGTTGAGTCGAAACAATGAGAATGGTCTCGGTTATGAGACGGAATCGAATATGAGATGAACTGGTAGTGAATACGAGATGGTATTCATGAGATGGTAGTGAATACGAGATGGTTTTCATGAGCATGAGAAAGTTGAGAAAGATAAATATCTGGAAGAGACATAAAAATGGTGAATCATGATGGAGGTATGTTGATGTTTAAATACATGTTGGGATTACATTCACTTAAAGCTAGTTGTTGTTTTACCGTGTTTTGAGAAATAAACTTTGCTTTCTGCAATGAGTCTTTTTATACCTACCTTGTTGTAAGCTACATGTCATACTTCCCACACTTGCTGAGTACGTCATGTACTCACCCTTGCATTATCATACATCATCAGCAACATGCGAGAATACTTTGAAGATCATGTGGAGTATTAGGCGTGAGATCCACCATCAACCTTGCTGTGGAGTAGGAGATGGAGCGGCTGCTGCTGCTTAGTTTCCTTCCGCAATAGTTAGAAGACTTCCGCTGCTAGAATAAAGACTTCTGCTGCTAGAATAAGACTTCCGCTGCTAGATTAAGACTTCCGCTGCTAGCATGAGTTTGAGACTCATGAGACTTTGTAATAAAACTTTATTCATTCGTGGTTATATATTCTAAATATAGTTTGTGGTTATATGTGTATATGTGATGAACATTCTGGGCAAACATACGCATCAGTCCAGGTTCCGATTCTTGGAATCCAGGGCGTCACATATTATTTGGTCTGTCATGACTCAACCATTAACGCGTTCGTTACTAGTCATTATTCGGTCCATTATGACAGCCATTAACGTGTTCGTTACTAGTCATTATTCGGTTGAATTGATCTTCAAAAAACGTCAAGACATAGCGTCACACCAGCGCGACACTGTGTGATATGGTTTGACATGACACACGCGTGTGTGTCGCACAACATTTACTCTCTCACACCTTCACAATAGATAGCCAATATTCTAATGTATAAATTGGTTTAATCTTCTCTTCATAAAATACCCCCTAATATTTCACATATGCCTTGAATTAACTTAACTAAATTATTTAAACAAATGGGTCTTAGACCCAAATATCTAACAATCCCCACCAAATTTAAAGGCATATAAGAAATACTCTCAGTTCTACTGCTGTTTGATATATCAGCGTTTCTATGGAGACTGTTAAGTTGAACATCCATATAGAACAGAGATTACACTCATTCACAACTGAACAATGGACTATGCCTTGAATTGACTGTTTTGTGCGAACAAGTTTCATCAAAGTCATTGCTTATACTGGACTGCCAGAAACATTCCCTCGGTTTGGAGCGTATAAGTCATACTCCGTGGCCTTTCATGAGCATCTAGAGATTACCCTATCTCATAGACTGTGACTAGCAGTCGAGCTCATATAGGTGTATTCCTCAGGAGATGTTATGTAGGTCAACATCTCTGCTTATACAAGCCACTCGGAATACATTAAGATTTAATCAATCTGCCATAAAGAAAAGGAGAGTAATGCATCTCTAGCGGAGTGGGCTTTGTACACTCTCCTCTCAGCCAACCAATAGTTTTTTTCAACACTCTAATTCACGGGATCTCCAATCACAAAGAGTGAGTTACCACTATGGTATAACTTTATGTGGGTCTCAAGCCCATCTCCCTCGATGCTTCATCTATAATATTTTGTGACAGCCCCTTGGTGAAGGGGTCTGCCAGATTTTTATTTGTTTGGACATAGTCCAACACTATTACTTCGGAGTTTTCCATTTTCCTGACAGGTTTCAAACGCCTTTTAACGTGTCTTGATGACTTCATGTTATCTTTATAACTGTTGACCTTGACAATTACAGTTTGATTGTCACAATTCATAAGAATAGCAGGAACCAGTTGCTCAACTACCGGTAAGGCCATCACAAGTTCACGCAGCCAATTGGCTTCAACAGTGGCAGTGTCTAATGTTGTGAGTTCTGCTTCCATTGTTGACCTCGTTAAGATGGTCTGCTTGTAAGACTTCTAGAAAACAGTGCCACCTCACAAAGTGAACACATATCCACTTGTGGCCTTTATCTCATCAACATCAGATATCCAGTTTGAATCACTATAACCCTCTAGTACCCTAGGGTATCCTGTATAGTGGATTCTGTAACTTGATGTACCCTTTAGATAGTGCATTACTCTTTCTAGAGCCTGCCAATGATCATCTCCCGGGTTTGAAATAAACTGGCTTAGTTTGCTCATAATAAACGAGATATCTGGCCTCGTTGCGCTAGCTAAGTACATCAACGAGCCTATAATTCGGGAATATCTCAATTGATCCCTAGGTGTACCATAATTCTTTCTTAATAGTATACTAGAATCGTAGGGAGTTTAAGCAGGCTTACAGTCACTAAATCCAAAGCGACTCAAAACCATTTCCACATAATAGGATTGCACAAGTGTAATCCCGCCGTCATCTTCTTGTAACAATTTAATGTTTAAGATGACATTTGCTTCTCCCAAATCTTTCATTTCGAAACTTTTGGATAAAAAATCCTTGACCTCCTTAATCACATTAAGGTTGGTCCCAAAATTAGTATGTCATCGACATACAAGCAGAAGATCACTCCCTCTCCCCCACCATAGCGGTAATACACACATTTGTCTGTTTCATTGACAACAGATCCTATAGATGTTAGTGTTTTGTCAAACTTGTCATGCCATTGCTTAGGTGCTTGTTTTAGGCCATACAAAGATTTCAACAACTTACACACCTTTCCTTCATGACCACTTACTACAAATCCATCAGTTTGATCCATATAAATTTCCTCTTCTAGCCCTCCGTTAAGATAAGCCGTCTTAACATCCATTTGATGGACAAGTAGACCGTGAGAGGCAGCCAATGATAGTAGTACTCGTATAGTAGTCAATCTGGCCGCTGGTGAGTAAGTGTCAAAGAAATCTTCGCCTTCTTTCTGGGTATAACCCTTTGCCATAAGTCTTGCCTTGTACTTTTCGATAGTAGCATCAGGCCTAAGCTTTTTCTTAAACACCCACTTACATCCTATAGGTTTGCATCCATAAGGACGATCCACTATCTCCAAAGTTTCATTAGACATGACGGAATCCATCTCACTTAGGACTGCTTCCTTCCAAAAGTCAGCGTCCTGAGATGAAAATGCCTCTGTAATGGTTATTGGAGTATCATCCACCAGATATATAATAAAGTCATCACCAAAAGACTTTACATTCCTTTATCTTTTACTCTTACGAGTTACTTCATGATCTTCATCTGTTGGACTCTCCTCTAGTCAAGATTTAGTGTGTATTGTTGGAATGATGGGCTCAGGAGAGAAGATAGAGTTCTCACTAGATGATCTATGTGTCTCTTTTATTGGAAATATATCTTCAAAGAATGTGGCGTATATAGATTCTATAATTGTGCCCTCATGCATATCAGAAACATCGGATTTCACTATTAAAAACTATATCCAACACTGTGAAAAGCATAACCAAGAAAGACACAGTCTACGGTGTTCGGTCCAAGCTTTCACTTCTTAGAGATTGGTACACAGACCTTAGCCAGACAACCCCAAGTTCTCAGGTAGGAGAGATTTAATATTTTCTTTTCCCATTCTTCAAATAGAGTTATCTCTTTATTTTTTATAGGAACTTTATTCAGAACATGACAAGCAGTCAATATAGCATCACCCCACCATTGTTCAGAAAGTCCCGTTGTTTCTAACATGGCATTAACCATCTCAGTTAGAGTGTGATTTTTTCTTTCTGCAGTTCCATTTGATTATGGTGAGTAGTGAGGCGTCCTCTCATGAATTATACCATGTTCCTCGCAGAATAATTTAAAATCATTTAAAAAGTACTCTCCACCTTGATCAGACCTAAGCCGTTTAATCTTTCTCTCAAGTTGATTTCCTGCTTCAGCTTTATATAGCTTAAAATAGTGAAACACCTCATATTTAGACTTCAATAAATACACATAGCAAAATCTAGTTGAATCATCTATCAAAGTCATGAAATATTTCTTTCCACCTTTTCTCAACACGCCGTTCATCTCACATAAATCTGAGTGAACTATTTCTAATAGGGCCAAGTTTATTGCCTCTGCCGTCTTATGAGGCTTGCGAGTTTGTTTTGACTGCAAACATACTTGACACATTGAACTTATGACAGTGGTGAATTTAGTGATTAAACTCATTCTGGCTAGCCGCGTAATGCACCCAAAATTAATGTGACATAGTCGTGAATGCCAAATATTTGATTCATTATCACATACATGGTTTATAATTTTACAAGTAATATCTGACAACGATAAACGAAACAAGCCTTCAGAATCATAGCCTTTTCCAATAAATGATACAAGTTTGTATACAACACATTTATTAGACTCAAACACTAGCTTATAACCATCTCTACATAATATAGATCCACTGACAAGGTTCTTCTTGATCGCGGGGACGTGTTGTACATTCTTCAGCCGCACGATCTTTCCTGAAGTAAACTTTAGATCAACCGTACCGTCTCCATGTACAAATGTTTGAGATCCATTCATCATCAGCATGGAATATTTCCTTGTGGTCTGATAAGAAGAAAATAGGGACATGTCAGCACACACATGTATATTGGCCCTAGTGTCAACCCACCAGTCTAGCGAGTGACGTACTGAAAGAACATATGGTATTGAAACATACCTGGATGTTCCCTCTTCAGTGTTGCCAATAACAATATTTGCTGATCTTTTATGCTTGTCCTTGTGCTCTGGGCAATTCTTAGCCCAATGGCTAGATTTGCCACAGACAAAGCAATCACCCTTCACTTTATTCATCTTCTTCTTTTTAAAGCTATATGTTTGATTGACTTTGTTCTTGTTGTCAGACTTATTCTTGTTTTTCTTGTTGGATCGGAAATTTCTATTTCGCACTAATTTTGCATTAGAGTTTTCCTCAAGCCCTTTCCCTCTCATATCCTTTGCTCTTGCCTTCTCTTCAACATCTAGAGACCCAATTAAATCAGCAACGCTGAATTCTCATCTCTTGTGTTTTAAGGAAGTAGCAAAGTCCCACCAAGAAAATGGTATCTTAGCAATAATGTAGTCTACCACAAACTTGTCAGGCAATAAACATGAAAAGTGCTCGAGATCTTTAGCAAGCGACTGGATCTCATGAGCCTGTTCTACTATAGAGCGGTCATCGACCATTCTATAGTCATGAAACTGCTCCATAACATACAGTTCACCGCCTGCATCAGAGACTCCAAATTTAGCCTCAAGTGCATCCCATGTTTCCTTTCCACTAGACATAACCATGTAGACATCCACTAACTGATCGCTTAGAACGCTAATCACAGCACCTCTAAATAAATTGTCTGCAACCTCAAAAGATCTCTCCTCATCAGCTGAGAGCCCCCCTTGAGGTGCAGGTTTGCCTTCTGTGACGTGAATAACGTTCATGGCAGTAAACCAAAGTATCATCTTTGCACGCCAGCGCTTATAGTTTGATCCATCAAACATGTTGGGTCTTAGTGCAGCAGCGAAGCCAGAAGCCAAAAAATTCCCAACATACGATTTTTGGATTGTTGGAAAATTAGGAATTTTACGGTTTTGTTTAATCCACATTAAATCATATAGCATGGCATGCAAATAAATTATAAACATGACGATTATGATCGATCTTATGCTCTCAGTTTTAGTAATAGTAATACACAAAATTACTAAAACTAAAATATGAGTTTTAAAAAAGTACCCATAGGCAGGACCAGTGCCGAAGGCACAGGCGGCGCCGTTCCCAAAAGTCGACATGTTGGCCTGCTTGAAGTAGTCGATCTCGTTTGGTGCAGGAAGATCGCTGAAGCAGTGCAGTCACGTTACAGTGCAGATCACATGCACGAACAACCGATGTAGTCGTACACGAGCGTAAGGACACTGACGAAAGATCAATAAATCACGGGAGTGTGTTCCCCAAAAATCGTATTCGCTCTCTACCCCGCAGCAGGATCTTGAGAGAGCGTCGATTTCAGAGGCCTGCTCAATCTATTTTCTATGAGCGCGGAAAGCAGAGTTGGGATTGCTTGGAGGCAACGCAGCAGAGAACGTGTGGAGGAGCAAGAGAGAAGATTAGCTTGTTGTGTCTATCACATGAAGGGTTGACTTCCTTATATAGGAGTCAAGAAATGAGATAGAATGAATACCATCAATCCAAGTTATGACGTTTATCAATTCATCGATTATGATTCAGCCATTAACACGTCCGTTACTAGTCATTATTTGGTCCGCCATGACTCAACCATTAACGTGTCTGTTACTAGTCATTATTCGGTCCGTTATGAGAGTCATTAACGTGTCCGTTACTAGTCATTATTCGGGTGAATTTATCTTCACAAAATGTCAATACATGGCGTCACACCAGCGTGACACTGTGTTATATGGTTTGACACGACAAACACGTTTGTGTCGGACAACATTTACCCTCTCACACCTTCACAATAGATAGCTAATATTCCAATGTATAAATTGGTTTAATCTTCTCTTCATAAAATATACTCCTAATATTTCACATCTTGGAATTAACTTAACTAAATTATTTAAATAAATGGGTCTTAGACCCAAATATCTAACGGATACCTCCCTCTAGCGGCACTCATTCAAGTTGGTGGCGAGCTGGGCTCCCACTGCCCGTCCATCCCTCACGGTGTGGCGCCTCATCCGGAATCTGACATATATACACATAAGCTTCATTATTTCATGCTCACCTAAAAAATATTAAACAAAAGAATTTGAACAACTAATACTAAGCAAAGACTTACCACTTAAATGACTCACTAGGACTCACTAATATGCGGTGGATCATTTGGTTGTAGGGATTGTTTTGCTTAAAAGATGCCTAATTGTGAGTCACTACTTAGAAAATTACAACAAGTGTTTTTAAGTGTGCATGAAAAATAAATTTAATTGACAACTAGTCAAGATCATACAAGTTGTAAAGCAATAATTAAGCAACAATTCAGATTAATTAAATTATTGAACAAGCAAGACTCGATACCACGAGTGATAGTGATTTGAACCAGTCTACTCCTGCAGTGGAAACCCGAGTGCACGACACATACACGCTTCCAAAGGTCGTACTTAAGCGCACTTCTCGAAAGTCGTGCGCAAAAACATTTCATAAAATATCTAAATGTTGAACCAGTTCTACTGTTATGGGTAGAAGTTCATAAATTTACTCATTTCTGCTATCTATAACTACAATCTAAAACGGTGGTATAAGTTTTGACACCTGAGGTATTTAGTTATCGGTTTACTAGCATCCATATCATTAGCAGGCCATCGAAACATTCGATATTTGTTTAGAAGACCGACTACAACACAGTCCTTAACCGACGCAGGCAGGCCTACGCATACGGAACCCATGTCCTGTTGTCTTACTACTATGCCCCCGGTCTCCAATTGTCTGATCCACGAACAATGTCATTCCCATAACCCAAAACTTGCGAGTAATATTAACCACTCGACTTCTACTGTTAACCCTAACTAATTAGGATAGTAAGAAATATTTCATGGTTGACCTACCCACTATTTCAAACAGGAATTTATAAGCTATATAAGTGGAGTTTCATCTAAATCCTAGACTCAATGCAATCCATAATGCTAATCCGTGTAACCATTTATAAAGTGAAAGATTTACTAAAGCGGCTAATGAAACTGGGCTTGCGTTGACTTAGTTTAGGGGTTAGATAAGCTGCAGCAGGCAAGTCAAAAGCTTTTTCCAGATCCCATTCCTCGTTCGTATCTGTCTCTACCGATATGCATCCAATTATTAATACGACAACTTCAAAATTGTAATAAAAGTCATACAGGTTCTAAACCCATTAGGGGAGAATTTGATGGAATTCTCGTATCCTTATAATCATAGATGATCAACATGTGGATTTAAAATTTAATTGCAGTTCTACTACATATAATATAATTACTCTTACTTAACTATAGTTGGTGGCTTCAGTTTATACATGTACAGTCACTTTCTTGCTATGGGTGATTTACTAGAGGTTAAGAATATGTTAAGGAATATTACCATAATTATTGGGGATTTATTAAGACATATTTAATTTCTTATAGTTTAAATGGCAGAGATCACTCAATAATTAATTTAGCTAAATCCACAGGTTAAAATGAGCAGAAATATTTACTGCAGGATATAAGGCATGCACGGGTGTTGTCAGCAGTGTTCCAGATTTTTGCAATGATTAGATCATCCCCTAAATAATTTATAATATCCTAGCTTAATGTATTTTTATCAATGTACAGTACACTTTCATATAAAACAAACAAGTCCATTATGTTAACTGAGTACAAAGACTACACCAGAATTGGTTTCACATTTTTATAAATTTCTTATAGGTTCCTATGAATCTTAGAAGCTCCACAACATTTCCTAGATTTATTTGGATATCAGAAATGGTGGTAAAATGCGCTGGCCACTCCCAAACGTGTCACATATGTGTCTACTGGGTTGGCTGCATCACATCTCGTGCCCAGGCCTGAACTGCCATGAAGCAGCTGTGGTGGCTCACTGTAGTGGTGAAGACTGCACCGATTCGAGGTGAAGTTTTGGGAAAATTTCTCCTCGTGTCACTAGCAGTCCATTTGTGATCGAGGTGAATGGCCGCCGTTCGCCGAAAATAGGTGGGCGGGCGGCTCCGACTGCTTGGTTCTTTCAGCTTGAACCATGAAGGAGGTTGGGGGTGGGTCGGCCATCTTCACAGGACGTTGGATAACCTCGACGAATATTCAAATATTGACGGGAAAGAACATAGGAGGAGGCTTAACAACGAGGTTGGGGTGGTTCACGACCAGCGGTGAAGAAACCTCCAAATCCAGCACAACCTTCGTGTTTCCTACCAAATAGAGTGTTTAGGGATGTGCACACAGGAGTGAGGAAGCGATGTATAGAAGGGGTCGGATTCACGTTCAACGTAGAAGGCAAATCAGGCCGGCGACACGGTGCGGGCAAGTGGAGGTGCTAGGAGAAGGGAGGGGAGTCAAGCGCTTTGGCTTTGGTGCTCGGCCTGAGCTAAGGGTAGGGTGGAGCATCGAAGACCATGGCGGTTCACTTTAAGCACGAATCTCACGGGCATGAGCTCAGCTAGGCGAAGACATCAGGCACAGGAGGCGATAGTGTGGTGAGTGGGAAGAAGTGATGCCGGTGGGTGAGGCTTAAAGGCAGCCCGACGCTGGCAGTAGCGAGCACGCCATGGTAGCCATGCAGCCATCACAAAAAAAAAAGAGAGAGGAAGAAGAAGACACTGATAGGTGGGTCCAGTGAAGTTTTAAAATTTTCATTTCCCTAAATTGCTCTCAACCACAGTCCAAATTTTCAAAGTCAAATAGTTTGGGGCTTCAAAATTTCACCAAATTTTCAACAGGGGCTCCTAAGGTCATAAGCTACATTTTGGAGAATTCAAATCTGAATTTACCTCTAAACAATTTGAAATTTAAATTTTGCTCTTGTTTCATCAAATTTTAGCAGCACCTCCTATTTGACCCTAGGTGCCTAGGTGAATCATTCATGTAGGTATTTTGATCTTAAGATTTAAAAGCTGTCTATATTTCTCTGAATTTACTTTGAATATACATATAAATTCAAATTCAAAATTAAACCTACATCTTGAGGTCCGGCATTTTAATTTGAGCAGGGGGTTTTGAAACATGGATTGTTACTATATGAGCGATCTAACCGTCTAGATAGGGCGTTTTGTGTGCTTTTCCTTTTTGGCTCAAGCAGGGTAAAAAATATGGTTATCCAAGTAAATTTGAAATATGTGGCGCTCGGTGTCACACCCGGTTTTTCCGAAGAACAACCAAGTGAATATCACATATATGCCAGGATCATTTTCTCATACATGTGATGATAAATAGTGAAGCATCATTTATTACAAGTCAGGTGTCGAATATAAATAAGTCTTACATAGCAAATGTCTCGATGGACAATAATAAGTTCATCACAAGTAAATAAACTAGCAGCGGAATATTATTTCTTGAGGGCTCCATAACAGGCGTTGCCCGGGGGTCTCCATGAACCTAGAAACCTTCTTCGGGTCCAAAGTCTTGGTCATTATACACAACCTCATTATCTTGACCTCAGCAGCAATATAAACCAACAAAATATGCAAGGTTGAGTACCGATGGTACTCAGCAAGTGTGGGAAAGTTATGTCATGCATGGCTAGAACAAGGGGAGGTTGAACTCATGGTTAAAGCACTATGTAATTAATACCTATCACCTTAGCTTATTAAGTACCTACATTACTACATAGGTGAAATGGTCCCAATCTCCCATCCCATCATCATAATCCAATAACCATAACATCATTTCTGATGCTAAGCTCCCCGCTTAACATCCTTAACTTCCAAAACCATCACTCCTCTAATCATGAATAAGTCCAAGCCGCTCTTGACCGTGAGCACGGCTGTCATGACAGTTTTGACTCTGCAGAGTTTGTACCACTGTACCCACATGTAGTGATTTCATCCCCCGTTGCCGGGTGGACTAAAAGAACCTCCATTACGCCAGTGGCTACGAACCACATTCACACTTCCCAGGTGTGTAGCCAGGAGATCACTAAGAAGCCTTTACAAAGGGATTCCCGACGAGCGTGGGCCCACTGAGGTTTCACCCGTAACAGCATACAAGAGGCTCCAACCCCGCTGCAGTGGCCCCCTCTTGAGCCTTGCGGTTCATATGGTAGTCCAGCTGACACCTATTCCCCGCACCATCCAACACACCCATACTACGCCGGGGATACACCTAATTAATTGGCCAAGCTACCCCATCTCAGCATGTGGTTGGCACTGTAAAGCTAGGTTACATGCTCCATGAACCGGTCCTTAGGATCCAAGCAAGTACTAAACACAAACCCGAGTCTCGTGCACCCAGCACACAACCAAAATATCCAACTTGCCTTGATCCCTACCTCTACATTACTCACAATATCTTATTCAAGAGTATGATAAAATAAAATGATGATCTCATATCCCAAATATCCCATTCTAAGCATGGCTAAGCATATGCATAATAATAAATGACATGATAAAATAAATCCCAACCCAAGCTTCAAGGAAACAAGGTAATGCAATTCTAGGGAAACTTCCTAGCATGGGTTTCATATTTCATTTGACAATGCAAATAATTCTATCTACACATCCTAGCATAGGATCAAAGTGGTCAAGGACACTTGCCTCCTTCCTGCTGCTTTTGGAATGGGTAGTCCTGATCTTGGAAAGGAATAACTTGCTCTTGAGCAGGTTCTACATCATACCATCACACATAGCAAAAGAAAAACAACAATCCATAAGACATAGTTCACACTTCCACTTCATGCAAACTACACATTCATATTTATGAAAGTCATTCACCATTATATGTGTTGTGGTTACTCTACGTGTGTTGATTTCTGGCTTGCATGCACTTTTAATCATGTGTATATGATTCCTACTTTTGTGTTCACATTTATACATACATACTATATATATGAGTTTCCAATTTAAATAAATTCCTTATATTCAATTACTACACCCTTTAGCTACCAAGTATGCATGAAAGGTATTTTCCTTCTCCATATGTGTCTTCAGAATTTCTACCAACCCTAAACTGAATTCTTTGGATTTTAGAACTCCATTTATCATTTACTAGTTGCTATATTTTCAGATTTATTTCCTATGCCTAAATGTGAACTTTATTATGAAAATAACAAGACACATCATCTAAACAGAATAGGTTCTGATCTAAAATATTTACTAATATATTTTTGACCTTTTCTTCTGATGTAAACTATTTTACAATTATTTTCCCTATTTTCCAGAACTATTCTTTACTTAAAAATGTGTCCCGAAATGTGAATAATAAATTAAACAGATTCATTTCAGCCCAAAATATATTTTTATCTCACTCCAAAGTTTTTTAAATACTGAGAAAGTTTTTAATTTAATTTTGACAATATGTTTGTCCCACTTTTTAAATTTTAAACACTAGCCACATATTCAATTTCCTAAATTAAATATTAAACAGGGCTAAAAAGGTAAACTCACCCCACTACAGGGTCTATAATATTATTTTAACAATTTTCAGGGATCTAGCTATACATAACAGAGGAGTTTTTCCTAATTTTTATTAAGTCCAGGGGGTAAAACTGATTTTTAAATGAATTTACATGATTTTCTGAACTTCCAGGGGCTAGATCAGAAGTTTTCGGGGCTAGCTCTTATTTCCCGAGAACCCCAGGGGGTAGCACGTAAGATTTCCAGTCTTTATAACGCGGGGCTGACGTGGACCGTCCGATTTAAAACAGACGTCTGAGTTTATAACGTGGAACCGGTACGCGGGGATTTAAAGTCTACCGTGCGATTTAAAATAAACGGCGCACAAGCGGCCACGTCGCTTTGATCGAGCGCGGGCGGCGCTGTCCGGCGGCGCACGGCGGCGGGAAGCGGTGGTCTCGCCGGAGACTTTCGGATCTTCGAGAATTCTTCCTAGAACTGTGATCTTATGGCATAGATCGGTGGAGGAGAGGTCGGGGATCTCACCTCGGGGGTTTTCTTGAGCTCGGAGGTCCTGGAAGGCGGTCGGCGACGAGGTCCGAATTGAAACCACAGCGAGGCTCGTCGGCGCTGTGTTTAAACCGCAAGTCACCGAGTTTTCTGCACCTACAGGGTTCCCCGGAGGCGGTGGATCAAGACTAGCAAGTTAGATCGGAATTTCCGAGCTTAGATCGGCCAGAATTCGCCGGAGAAGGCTCGGTTTCTCACCGGAGTAAAATCAACGAATCGCGTGGGAAAAACAGAACGAGGCCGGGGTTTTTATAGACGGGGAAGGGCGGCGGGGTGGTTTAGATCGAGTTTGCGTCGCCCCCGATCAAAATTCGGCTGGGATTTGCAGAAATCCGGGTCGGTTTGGATTCGGGGTGAGAGAGTCCCGACGCGGCGTGAGGTAGAAGAAGGGCTGGCGGGCCCCGCCTGTCAGTGGGAAGAAGAGGGCGCGCGCGGCTGCGGGCTGGCGCGGGTGCTGGGTGGGCCGGCTGGTGGGTTTCGGCCCACTGGCCGGTTTTTTTCTGTTTTACTTTTTCTTTTTCTGTTTTGAGTTTAAATTGAATTCCAGTTTGAATTTAAATTGTTGCAAAACATGCAACATGTCCAAAAATTTTTAAATTCCCCTCTTAACATGATTTTGGGTCTTAACAAGATTTTTGGGGTGTTACAGCTCTACCCCCCTTAAAAGAAATCTCGTCCTCGAGATTGGTGGTTCTAAGAAAACAATTCCGGAAATTGTGCCCTGAGCTCATCTTCCCGCTCCCAGGTGGCTTCCTCTTCTGAGTGATGGTTCCACTTCACCTTGCACATCCGGATTCTTTTATTTCTGGTGAGGCGTTCCATTGTCTCCAAAATCTTGTATGGTTGCTCGGCATAAGACAAATCCTCAGCTACGTTCACTTCATTCATGGGTAACACCTCTTCAGGCGTCCTCAGGCATTTCTTGAGTTGTGACACATGGAATACATCGTGCACATCCGATAGGCGAGCCGGTAACTCTAGTTGATACGCCACTTCGCCTTTCCTTTCCAGAACTTGAAAGGGTCCAATGTATCGAGGTGACAACTTCCCTTTCACCTTGAACCGACGAAGTCCTCTGATAGGAGACACCTTGAGATAGTCTCCCGCGTTGAAAACGAGCTCTCTTCTTTGTACATCGACATAGCTCTTTTGGCGTGTCTGTGCTATCCTCAAGTTGTTGCGAATTTCCCTCACCTTTGCCTCGGCTTCTTGTAGTACCTCGGGACCAAACACTTTACTTTCCCCTGTTTGGTTCCAAAATAGGGGAGTTCTGCACTTCCTCCCGTACAAGGCTTCAAACGGTGACATCTTCATACTAGCTTGGTAGCTGTTGTTATAGGAAAACTCCGCATACGGTAAGTTCTTATCCCAACGCTGATTATTTTTAAGTGCACATGCCCTCAGCATATCTTCAAGAATCTGATTGGTTCTTTCCGTCTGCCCGTCAGTTTGGGGATGATAGGCAGAGCTGAAATTCAGATGAGTTCCCATGGTTTCGTGCAACTTCTGCCAGAACCTTGAGGTGAACTATGTCCCTCGATCCGACACAATCTTCTTTGGCACTCCATGGTAACACACGATCCTTGACATGTACAATTACGCCAATTTGGATCCGCTGTAGCTTTCCTTTACGGGGATGAAGTGAGCTACCTTGGTTAGCCTGTCAATGATGACCCATATCGAATCATATCCTGATTGAGTCCTAGGCAATCCCACGATGAAATCCATACCGATTTCTTCCCATTTCCATTCAGGCAATTTGAGTGGTTGCAATAATCCCGCGGGTCGTTGATGTTCTGCTTTCACCAACTGACATGTATCACATAGGGCAACATGTTCCGCGACATCTCGTTTCATGCCATACCACCAATACCTGCTCTTGAGGTCCTGGTACATCTTCTTACTCCCAGGATGAATGGAATAGTCAGAATCGTGAGCCTCCTTCAAAATCAATTCGCGGATCTTCTTTACTTCTGGCACACAGATTCTTTTCCCGTGCCACACCATTCCTTGTTCATCCTCTCTGAAACCAGGGGCTTTATTTTCCTTGATGAGTTGCCTGATTTCTTGTATCTTCTTGTCATCCTTTTGACCCTCGCATATGTCTTGCTCTAGTGTGGAGTCCACTTCCATGGCGATGGCTTCACCACTAGTTACAAGGCATAGATTTAGCCTTATGACCTCGTCCTTCAATTCTGCAGGCATGTCCTTCAAGCTCAACTTATTGACCTGCACTTTCTGACTTAAAGCATCTGCCACGACGTTTGCTTTCCCAGGATGATAGTTGATGCCCACATCAAAGTCATTGATTAGCTCTAACCATCTCCTTTGTCTGAGGTTGAGGTCTGGTTGTGTGAAAATGTACTTTAAACTCTTATGATCCGTATATATCTCTGTCCTTTTCCCCATCAAGTAATGCCGCCAAATTTTCAACGCGTGTACCACTGCGGCTAGTTCTAGGTCATGTGTAGGATAGTTCTTCTCATGCTTCCGGAGCTGCCGGGATGCATAAGCCACGACATGCCCTTCTTGCATGAGAACACATCCCAACCCGTTTCCAGAGGCATCGCAGTATACCGTAAAGTTCTTCTGCATATCTGGCATAACTAGCACTGGGGCTATTGTCAATCTTTTCTTTAACTCCTGAAAACTCATCTCTGTAACACCCCAAAATTTTGATTCAAAACACTAAACCATGTTCAGAGGGGAATTTAAAAATTTTTGGACGTGTTGCATGTTTTGCAAAAATTCAAATTCAAACTGGAATTCAAATTAGACTCAAAACAGAAAAGAAATGGAAAAAGAAAAAGAGAAAACGGGAAAAACCGGCCAGTGGGCCGAAACCCGCCAGCCGGCCCAGTTTCCCCGCGCCAGCCCGCAGCCGCGCGCCCGCGCTATCCCTCACAGACAGGTGGGACCCACCTGTCATCCCTAACCCCGTGACCCCGGACTCTCCCGCGCGCGCGCGATCTTAACCGATCGGAATACCGCGTCCCTCAGCCCGAATTCCGGTCCCAGAGGAATCAAACTCGATCACAACTGACCCACCGCCCTTCCCCGGATATAAAAACCCCAGCCCCGATCGGTTTTTCCCACGCGATCGCCGATTTTTACTCCGGTGAGCACGGAGACTTCACCGGTGAATTCTGGCCGATCTAAGCTCGGAAACTCTGATCTAACTCGCTGGTCTTGATCCACCGCCTCCGGGGAGCTTTGCAGGTGCAGAAAGTTTGGAGACTTACGGTGTAAACACAGCGCCGACGAGCTTCGCCGTGGTTTTGCCTCGGACCTCGCCGCCGATCACTTTCCAGGACCCCCGAGCTCGAGAAAACCCCCGAGGTGAGATCCCCGACCTCCCCTCTAACGATCTATGCCATAAGATCACAGTTCTAGGCAGAATTCTCGAGGATCCGAAACTTTCCGGCGAGATCGCCGCTTCCCGCCGCCGTGCGCCGCCGGCAGCGCCGCCCGCGCTCGATCAGAGCGACGTGGCCGCTTGTGCGCCGTTTATTTTAAATCGCACGGTAGACTTTAAAACCCTGCGTACCGGTTCGATGTTATAATCTCAGCCATCGGTTTAAAATCGGACGGTCCACGTCAGCCCCGCATTATAAAGACTGGAATTCTTACGTGCTACCCCCTGGGGTTCTCTGGAATTGAGAGTTAGCCCGGAAACTTTAGATCTAGCCCCTGGAACTCCAGAAAATCATGTAAATTCATTTAAAAATCAGTTTTAGCCCCTGGACTTAATAAAAATTAGGAAAAACACCTCTGATAAGTGTAGCTAGACCCCTGGAAATTATGAAAATAATATTATAGACCCTGTAATGGGGTGAGTTCATTATTTTAGCCCTGTTTAGTATTTAATTTAAAACATTGAATATGTAACTAGTGTTTAAAAATTAAAAAAAGGGGACAAACATAATTGTCAAAATTAATTAAAAACTTTCTCAGTACTTAGAAAACTTTGGAGTGAGATAAAAATCTATTTTTGGGCTGAAATGAATCTGTTTCATTTATTATTCACATTTATTAGTATAGGGACACATTTTTAAGTAAAGAATAGTTATAGAAAAATAGGGAAAATAATTATGAAATAGTCTACATCAGAAGCTAAGGTCAAAACATGTTATTATATTATTTAGGACCAGAACCTATACTGTTTAGATGATGTGTATTACTAATTTCATAATAAAATACACAATTATGCATAGGAATATAAATCTGAAAATATAGCAACTAGTAAAAGATAAATGGAGTTTCTAAAATCCAAAGAATTCAGTTTAGGGTTGATAGAAATTATGAAGGAACATATGGAGAAGAAAAATACTTTTCATACATACTTGGTAGTTTAATGTAAGGAATTTATTTAAAACTGAAACACACACACACACATATATATATATATAGTATGTAAGTATAAATATGAACACCAAAGTAGGAATCATACACATATAAATAAAAGTGTGTGCAAGCCACAACTCAACACACATAAAGTAACCACAACACATATAATGGTAAAGAACTTTTATAAATGAGAATGTGTGGTTTGTATGAAGTAGAAGTGTGAACTATGTCTTATGATTGTTGTTTTTCTTTTGTTATGTGTGATGGTATGAAGTAGAACCTGTTCAAGAGCAAGTTAACCCTTTCCAAGATCAGGACTACCCATTTCAAGAGCAGCAAGAAGGAGGCAAGTGTCCTTGACCACTTTGATCCTATGCTAGGATGTGTAGATAGAATTATTTGCATTGTCAAATGAAATATGAAACCCATGCTAGGAAAGTTTCCCTAGAATTACATTACCTTGTTTCCTTGTAGCTTGGGTTGGGATTTATTTTATCATGTCATTTATTATTATGCATATGCTTAGCCATGCTTAGAATGGGATGTTTGGGATATGAGATCATCAGTTTATTTTACCATACTCTTGAATGAGCTATTGTGAGTTATGTAGAGGTAGGGATCAAGGCAAGTTGGATGTTTTGGTTGTGTGCTGGGTGCACGAGACTTGGGTTTGTGTTTAGTACTTGCCTGGATCCTAAGGACCGGTTCATGGAGCATGTAACCCGGCTTTACAGTGCCAACCACATGCTGAGATGGGGCAGCTTGGCCAATTAATTAGGTGTATCCCCGGCGTAGTATGGGTGTGTTGGATGGTGCTGGGAGTAGGTGTCAGCTGGACTACCATATGAACCGCAAGGCTCAAGAGGGGGCCACTGCAGCGGGGTTGGAGCCTCTTGTATGCTGTTAGGGGTGAAACCTCAGTGGAACCACGCTCGTCGGGAATCCCTTTGTAAAGGCTTCGTAGTGATCTCCTGGCTACACACCTGGGAAGTGTGAATGTGGATCGTAGCCACTGGCATAATGGAGGTTCTTTTAGTCCATCTGGCAACGGGGGATGAAATCACTACATGTGGGTACAGTGGTACAAACTCTGTAGAGTCAAAACTGTCTTGACAGCCGTGCTCACGGTCAAGAGCGGCCTGGACTTATTCATGATTAGAGGATTGATGGTTTTGGAAGTTAAGCGGGGAGCTTAACATTGGAAATGATGTTATGGTTATTGGATTATGGTAATGGGTTGGGAGATTGGGACCATTTCACCTGTATAGTAATGTAGGTGCTTAATAAGCTAAGGTGATAGGTATTAATTGCGTAGTGCTTTAACCATGAGTTCAACCTCTCCTTGTTCTAGCCATGCATGATATAATTTTCCCACACTTGCTGAGTACCATTGGTACTCAACCTTGCATATTTGTTGGTTTATATTGCTGCTCAGGTCAAGATAATGAGGTGGTGTATAATGACCAAGATTTTGGACCCGAGGAAGGTTTTTAGGTTCATGAAGACCCCCGGGCAACGCCTGTGATGGAGCCCTAAAGAATAATATTCCGCTGCTAGTTTATTTACTTGTGATGAACTTATTATTGTCCATCGAGACATTTACTATGTAAGACTTACTTATATTCGACACGTGGCTTGTAATAAATGATGCTTCATTATTTGTCATCACATGTATGAGAAAATGATCCTGGCATACATGTGATATTCACTTGGTTGTTCTTCGGAAAAACCGGGTGTGACAAAGGTGGTATCAGAGCCAAGGTTGCCCGTAGGAACGTGGACCTAGGTAGAAATGGACGTATTTAAGGGCCCTATTTTTTTAAAAACTATTTTCCAAGGTGTGGGTGGAAAAGTGTTATTAAAGGAGTCATTTTCTTCATCTTACCCCAACTTTCATTCAAAATAGGATTTTTGTTTGAGAATTTATCTAACCTAATTTTAAATTCTTTTGTTTTTAGATGGTTCGCATGATTCGCACCTCTCGTAAGTCCACAGGAGGGAGAGTTCCCGTAGTTGCCCTTGCCGAAAGAGAGGAGAGTCGTCCAGTGACGTACCTTTCCTACGGATTGGCAGTAGGAGATTTGTTGCGCCGTCTTTGACGTATGCTCGAAGCCGCCGGCAATACGGGCAAGCTAATCATCCACTATAACTCCACCAGGACCATCCGTGAGAAGAGGGAAGAATGGAGTTCGGAGATGAGGATTATACACGAGAATCAGTTGCTTAAGATTCACCACTCTCCAGCTTGTCGAGCAACACAAGTTGACGCGGAGAAAGATGTCACCTGGGAGGCCATCACCTGCCAGAGTCACATCTATCGTCGCCACTTGGACAAAACTGAGTACATGTATGTCCTCCAACGTGAGAGTGGTACCACGGAGTACAAGTACCCACCGGTGCAGCAAGGGACTTCCCATGAGCACATGGACTTGTGCTTGGAGGATGCTGCTATGCTCAGCACTCGACTGCAGGAGTGTCAACAAGAGCTTCAGGATGTCCGAGACACCCTGAAGGAAACGGAGGCGTTGCTGCGAGCTTGCTTAAAGGCGAGAGAAAGAGGAGATGGGAATGAACTGTGTGTCACCGTGAATGATACATGGACTCCTGACTTGTAACACCCCAAAATTTTAGTCAAAACCCAAATTTTGATTTAAAACCCTAAACCATGTTCAGAGGGGAATTTAGAAATTTTTGGACGTGTTGCATGTTTTGCAAAAATTCAAATTCAAACTGGAATTCAAATTATACCCAAAACAGAAAAGAAATGGAAAAAGAAAAAGGAAATCGGGAAAAAACTGGCCAGTGGGCCGAAACCGCCAGCCGGCCCAGCAAACCCCCGCGCCAGCCCGCCCCCGCGCGCGCCGCGCTGCCCCTCGCTGACGGGTGGGACCCACATGTCATCCCTAACCCCGCGACCCCGGACTCTCTCCCGCGCGCGCGATCGCAACCGATCGGGAAACCCGTTCCCGCAGCCGAATTCCGGTCCCAGCGGACTCCAACTCGATCACAACAGACCCACCGCCCTCCCCCGGCTATAAAAACCCCAGCTCCGATCAGTTTTCCTCACGCGATCGCCGATTTTCACTCCGGTGAGCACCGAGACTTCGCCGGTGAATTCTGGCCGATCTAAGCTCGGAAACTCTGATCTAACTCGCTGGTTTTGATCCACCGCCTCCGGGGAACTTTGCAGGTGCAGAAAACTCAGAGAGTTACGGTGTAAACGCAACGCCGATGAGCTTCGCCGTGGTTTTGCCTCGGACCTCGCCGCCGAGCACTTTCCAGGACCCCCGAGCTCGAGAAAACCCCCGAGGTGAGATCCCTGACCTCCCCTCTACCGATCTATGCCATAAGATCACAGTTCTAGGTAGAATTCTCGCAGAACCGAAAGTTTCCGGCGAGATCGCCGCCTCCCGCCGCCGTGCGCCGCCGGCAGCGCCGCCCGCTCTCGATCAGAGCGACGTGGCCGCATGTGCGCCGTTTATTTTAAATCGCACGGTAGACTTTAAAACCCCGCGTACCAGTTCGATCTTATAATCTCAGCCGTCGGTTTAAAATCGGACGGTCCACGTCGACCCCGCATTATAAAGACTGGAGTTCTTACGTGCTACCCCCTGGGGTTCTCTGGAATTGAGAGCTAGCCCCGGAAAC
The DNA here is from genome assembly GCA_030760725.1 of Neostapfia colusana. Taxonomy (NCBI): domain Eukaryota; kingdom Viridiplantae; phylum Streptophyta; class Magnoliopsida; order Poales; family Poaceae; genus Neostapfia; species Neostapfia colusana. Next base: position 39,139,817 of record JASWHV010000016.1, read on the forward strand.
TTCAGATCTAGCCCCTGGAACTCCAGAAAATCATGTAAATTCATTTAAAAATCAGTTTTAACCCCTGGACTTAATAGAAATTAGGAAAAACACCTCTGATAAGTGTAGATAGACCCCTGGAAATTATGAAAATAATATTATAGACCCTGTAATGGGATGAATTCATTATTTTAGCCTTGTTTAGTATTTAATTTAGAAAATTGAATATGTAACTAGTGTTTAAAAATTAAAAAGGGGACAAACATAATTGTCAAAATTAATTAAAAACTTTCTCAGTACTTAGAAAACTTTGGAGAGAGATAATAATATATTTTTGGGCTGAAATAAATCTGTTTTATCTATTATTCACATTTTATTAGTATAGGGACACATTTTTAAGTAAAGAATAGTTAAAGAAAAATAAGGAAAATTATTATGAAATAGTATACATCATAAGCCATGGTCAAAATATGATTTCAAATTATTCAGGACCAGAACCTAATCTGTTTAGGTGATGTGTATTAATAATTTAATAATAAAATATACAATTATGCATAGGAATACAAGTCTGAAAATATAGCAACTAGTAGATGATAAATGGAGTTTCTAAAATACAAAGAATTCAGTTTAGGGTTGATAGAAATTGTGAAGGCACATTGTATGAAAGTATAAATGTGGACACCAAAAGTAGGAATCATATATATGCATGGTTAAAAGTGCATGCAAGCCACAACTTAACACCCATAAAGTAACCACAACACATATAGGGGGGAATGAATTTCATAAATATGAAATGTGTGGTTTGTATGAAGTAGAAGTGTAAACTATGTCTTATGATTGTTGTTTTTCTTTTGCTATGTGTGATGGTATGAAGTAGAACCTGCTCAAGAGCAAGTTAACCCTTTCCAAGATCAGGACTACCAATTTCAAGAGCAGCAAGAAGGAGGCAAGTGTCCTTGACCACTTTGATCCTATGCTAGGATGTGTAGATAGAATTATTTGTATTGTCAAGTTAAATATGAAACCCATGCTAGGAAGTTTCCTTAGAATTGCATTACCTTGTTTCCTTGAAGCTTGGGTTGGGATTTATTTTGTCATGTCATTTATTTACATGCATATACTTAGCCATGCTTAGAATGGGATATTTGGGATATGAAAGCATCAGTTTATTATACCATACTCTTGAATGAGCTATTGTGAGTTATGTAGAGGTAGGGATCAAGGCAAGTTGGATGTTTTGGTTGTGTGCTGGGTGCACGAGACTTGGGTTTGTGTTTAGTACTTGCCTGGATCCTAAGGACCGGTTCATGGAGCATGTAATCCGGCTTTACAGTGCCAACCACATGCTGAGATGGAGCAGCTTGGCCAATTAATTAGGTGTATCCCCGGCGTAGTATGGGTGTGTTGGATGGTGCGGGGAGTAGGTGTCAGCTGGACTACCATATGAACCGCAAGGCTCAAGAGGGGGCCACTGCAGCGGGGTTGGAGCCTCTTGTATGCTGTTAGGGGTGAAACCTCAGTGGGCCCACGCTCGTCGGGAATCCCTTTGTAAAGGCTTCGTAGTGATCTCTTGGCCGCACACCTGGGAAGTGTGAATGTGGATCGTAGCCACTGGCATAATGGAGGTTCTTTTAGTCCACCCGGCAACGGGGGATGAAATCACTACTTGTGGGTACAGTGGTACAAACTCTGCAGAGTCAAAACTGTCTTGACAGCCGTGCTCACGGTTAAGAGCGGCCTGGACTTATTCATGATTAGAGGAGTGAAGGTTTTTGGAAGTTGTGGATGTTAAGCGGGGAGCTTAACATTGGTAATGATGTTATGGTTATTGGATTATAATGATGGGATGGGAGATTGGGACCTTTTCACCTGTGTAGTAATGTAGGTGCTTAATAAGCTAAGGTGATAGGTATTAATTGCGTAGTGCTTTAACCATGAGTTCAACCTATCCTTGTTCTAGCCATGCATGATATAATTTTCCCACACTTGCTGAGTACCATTGGTACTCAACCTTGCATATTTGTTGGTTTATATTGCTGCTCAGGTCAAGATAATGAGGTGGTGTATAATGACCAAGATTTTGGACCCGAGGAAGGCTTTTAGGTTCATGAAGACCCCCCGGGCAACGCCTGTGATGGAGCCCTAAATAATAATATTCCGCTGCTAGTTTATTTACTTGTGATGGAGCATTAGTGTCCATTGAGACATTTGCGATGTAAGACTTATTTATATTCGACACCTGGCTTGTAATAAATGATGCTTCACTATTTGTCATCACATGTATGAGAAAATGATCCTGGCATACATGTGATATTCACTTGGTTGTTCTTCGGAAAAACCGGGTGTGACATGACTCCCTGGATCGCCGAGCGATCAGGCGTCGTCGCACTTCTCCACCAGCAGCCTCCCCACCCAAAGCAGAGTCAGAAGGTAGCCGAAATGAGGAGGAAGATCCCGAGGAGCCAGCTCAAGAGGACGAGTAGTGTAGAGTCTTTCCCCTAGCTAGCAAGAGGTCGAGTAGTCGAGTCGTTACGTAGTTAATGGTGTGATAATGCTTGGTGTGTGACGTGAGTTGTGGAATCCATGAGCAATTGTCCACAGCCTCGTCTTCAGATTGTTTTGCTTTGGTGTGTGAACCCACAGGAAATAATAGTGCATTTATTTGGTGTGAGATATGAACCCTCGTAAAATTTTAACAAAGCCTCAACACCTTAAAGTACCAACAAATGAAAGTAGTAAGATGATACTAAATGGTATCAAAATTAACATTTGTTGATTCTGCCAGATGGCTGGAAGAGGAAAAGGACGTGCTGCCAACCCCGCCAACAACAATGATGAGGCATGCAACCCTCATCTTTCTGGAGGCCAGGACCGGGGTGGTCGCCGTGAAGAAGTTGATCCTCTCCACCAAATGCTGGAGAATCAAAATCAGCTCATCCAGAACTTGACTCAAGTGGTGGCTAACTTGCATCAAGTTCCACCTACACAAGCTGCACCACGCCAACCAAGGTTGAGTGAGTTTCTAGGAACTCAACCTCCAAAGTTTGCAAGTGCTGCTGAACCTCTGGAGGCAGATGATTGGCTGAAGACCATTGAAAGTAAGATGAGGATAATACAATGCCAAGGGTATGAGAGGGTGCTGTTTGCCTCTCATCAATTGCATGGACCTGCTGCTGATTGGTGGACCGCCTACGTGGCCGCCCATCATGACCCTGAGAACATCACTTGGGAAGAGTTCAAGCGTAACTTCCGCAACCACTACGTCCCAAGAGGTGAACTCAAAAACAAGAGGAAAGAGTTTCTGGGACTGCAGCAGGGAAACATGACGGTGAGGGAATACCTCACTAAATTTACCCAACTATCCCGTTATGCTCCACGAGACATAGAGACTGATGAGCAGAAACAAGATTGTTTCGTGGAAGGACTTACCGCAGAGATGCAGTGTGCAATGTCCTCCAATGAGTATGAAAGCTTTCAAAAGATGGTGGACAGAGCATTTGTGGTGGAAAGGAAGCTAAAGGCCCTGGAAAATGAGAATAAGAGGAAGGCGGGGTGGTCACATCAGGCCTCAGGGAGCAACACCCGCGCACGTATGATGCAGCAACCTACGGGGCAGACGAGCCGTGCTGCGGTACCCTATTCAGCACCAAGAGGGTACAACCCAAACTACAGGCCTCCCGCAGCACCAGCACAGCCGCAACGTCAGTTTGTGCAGCAGCCTCGCCCCGCATATCCACCTCGACCAGCAGTGCAAGGACCCCCAAACCAACCCCAAGACAACAAGGGCCAAGCATCTAAGATTGGGGTGCAATGTTTCAGCTGTGGTGAAGTGGGGCACTACGCCCATAAATGCCCAAAGAAGAAGCCTGCGCCGCCACAACAGCAGAATGTAATGAGAGGACGGGTGAACCACGTCACTATGGAGGAAGCACAAGAGGCACCCGACGTGGTAGTTGGTAAGTTTCCTGCCAATTTACACCTTGCAACTCTGCTGTTTGATTCTGGTGCTACCCACTCGTTCATTGCTCAAGGGTTTGTTAAGAAGCATGACCTAGCAACCACACAAATGAACCATATGCTAGCTGTAAATTCTCCAGGTGGAGAAATAAGGACAAGACAAGTGTGTCCCAAAGTGAACCTAGACATTAATGGGGTAGTATTTACTGCTAACCTCATAGTGATAGATTCACAAGGGATAGATATTATTTTGGATATGGATTGGTTGACCAAACATAAAGGAATCATCCATTGTTCGACCAGAACGGTGGAACTAACTCACCCCAGTGGTACCAGAGTAAAGTTCATAACGATACATGAGCCTAGGAGGGACATTAAATTAAATCAAGTGGAGGTGAAAGTTGAGGAAATCAGGACCATCAGGGAATATCCAGATGTTTTTCTGGAGGAGTTGCCAGGTATGCCTCCCGACCGTGACGTGGAATTCGCAATTGAGCTAGTACCGGGAACAGCCCCGATATACAAGAGACCTTATCGAATGGACTCCAAGCAGCTAGAAGAGCTGAAGGATCATTTGAGAGAATTGACGGAGAAGGGGTATATTCGCCCTAGTTCCTCACCATGGGGAGCTCCGGTGATATTTGTGCCCAAGAAAGACGGAACCCAAAGGTTATGCGTGGATTACCGTGCCTTGAATGAGGTAACCATCAAGAACAAGTACCCATTGCCTCGCATTGAAGACTTGTTTGATCAGTTGAGGGGAGCTTGTGTGTTCTCGAAAATTGATCTCAGGTTGGGATACCACCAACTCAAGATAAGGCAATCTGATATTCCCAAGACAGCTTTCGTATCTCGGTACGGACTGTATGAATACACTGTCATGCCTTTCGGGCTAACCAATGCCCCGGCATATTTCATGTACCTCATGAACAAGGTATTCATGGAATATCTGGACAAATTTGTGGTGGTTTTCATAGATGATATTCTCGTCTTCTCCAAAGATGAAGAAGAACATGAGAAACATCTAAGGTTGGTGTTACAGAGGCTGAGAGAACACCAACTATATGCCAAGTTGAGCAAGTGTGAGTTTTGGCTGAAGAGAGTTCCCTTTTTAGGACATATAATCTCGGAGGGAGGAATCTCCGTCGATCCCGCCAAAATCGAGGATATCCAGAAGTGGAAGACCCCTGAAAATGTCGGGGAAGTTCGAAGCTTTTTGGGATTGGCTGGATACTATCGACGGTTTATTGAGGGATTCTCCAAGATCTCGAGACCTCTCACCAAACTGTTGGAAAAGGGAATCACATTCACCTGGACGCCACAGTGCGATACGAGCTTTCAGGAGCTAAAGAAGAGATTGACAACAGCCCCAGTGTTGGTTATGCCAGATATGCAGAAGAATTTCACAGTGTACTGCGATGCCTCTGGGAATGGGTTGGGATGTGTTCTCATGCAAGAAGGACATGTCGTGGCATATGCATCCCGGCAGCTTCGGAAGCACGAGAAGAACTATCCTACACATGACCTAGAACTAGCTGCAGTGGTACACACGTTGAAAATTTGGCGGCACTATTTGATGGGGAAGAGGACAGAGATATATACGGATCATAAGAGTTTGAAGTACATATTCACACAGCCAGATCTCAAACTCCGACAAAGGAGATGGTTAGAGCTAATCAATGACTTTGATGTGGGCATCAACTATCATCCCGGGAAAGCAAACGTCGTGGCCGATGCTTTGAGTCGAAAAGTGCAGGTCAATAAGTTGAGCTTGAAAGACATGCCAGCAGAATTGAAGGACGAGGTTATAAGGCTCAATCTATGTCTAGTAAATAGTGGTGAAGCCATCGCCATGGAAGTGGACTCCACACTCGAGCGAGACATACGCGAGGGCCAAAAGAATGATGAGAAGATACAAGAGATCAGACAGCTTATCAAGGAAAATAAAGCTCCTGGTTTTAGAGAGGATGAACAAGGAACGGTGTGGCACGGGAAAAGAATCTGTGTGCCAGAAGTGAAGGAGATCCGTGAATTGATTTTAAAGGAGGCTCATGATTCTGACTATTCCATTCATCCTGGGAGTACGAAGATGTACCAGGACCTCAATAGCAGGTATTGGTGGTATGGCATGAAGCGAGATGTCGCGGAACATGTTGCCCTATGTGACACATGTTAGTTGGTGAAAGCAGAACATCAACGACCCGCGGGATTATTGCAACCACTCAAAGTGCCTGAATGGAAGTGGGAAGAAATCAGCATGGATTTTGTCGTGGGATTGCCTAGGACCCAATCCGGGTATGATTCAATATGGGTCATTATTGATAGGCTAACCAAGGTAGCTCATTTCATCCCTGTGAAAGAAAGCTACAGCGGATCCAAATTGGCAGAATTGTACATGTCAAGGATTGTGTGTCACCATGGAGTGCCAAAGAAGATAGTGTCGGACCGAGGGACACAGTTCACCTCGAGGTTTTGGCAAAAGTTGCATGAAACCATGGGAACCCATCTGAATTTCAGCTCTGCCTATCATCCCCAAACTGACGGGCAGACGGAGAGAACCAATCAGATCCTTGAAGATATGTTAAGGGCATGTGCACTCAAAAACAATAGGAGTTGGGACAAGAACTTACCGTATGCGTAGTTTTCCTATAACAACAGCTATCAAGCTAGTATGAAAATGTCACCGTTTGAAGCTTTGTATGGAAGGAAGTGCAGAACTCCCCTATTTTGGAACCAAACAGGAGAAAGTAAAGTGTTTGGTCCAGAAGTGCTACAAGAAGCTGAGGCAAAGGTGAGGGAGATTCGCAACAATTTGAGGATAGCACAAACACGCCAAAAGAGCTATGCCGATGTACGAAGAAGAGAGCTCGTTTTCAATGTGGGAGACTATGTTTATCTCAAGGTGTCCCCTATCAGAGGACTTCGTCGGTTCAAGGTGAAAGGGAAGTTGTCACCTCGATACATCGGACCTTTTCATGTTTTGGAAAGAAAAGGCGAAGTGGCGTACCAACTAGAGTTACCGGTTCATATATCGGACGTGCACGATGTATTTCATGTGTCACAACTCAAGAAATGCCTGAGGACGCCTGAAGAGGTGTTACCCATGAATGAAGTGGATGTAGCTGAAGATTTGTCTTATGCCGAGCAACCATACAAGATTTTGGAGACAATGGAACGCCTCACCAGAAATAAAAGAATCCGGATGTGCAAGGTGCAGTGGAAGCATCACTAAGAAGAGGAAGCCACCTGGGAACGGGAAGATGAGCTCAAGGCACAATTTCTGGAATTGTTTTCTTAGAAACACCAATCTCGAGGACGAGATTTCTTTTAAGGGGGGTAGAGCTGTAACACCCCAAAATTTTGATTCAAAACACTAAACCATGTTCAGAGGGGAATTTAAAAATTTTTGGACGTGTTGCATGTTTTGCAAAAATTCAAATTCAAACTGGAATTCAAATTAGACTCAAAACAGAAAAGAAATGGAAAAAGAAAAAACGGGAAAAACCGGCCAGTGGGCCGAAACCCGCCAGCCGGCCCAGTTTCCCCGCGCCAGCCCGCAGCCGCGCGCCCGCGCTATCCCTCACAGACAGGTGGGACCCACCTGTCATCCCTAACCCAGCGACCCCGGACTCTCCCGCGCGCGCGCGATCTTAACCGATCGGAATACCGCGTCCCTCAGCCCGAATTCCGGTCCCAGAGGAATCAAACTCGATCACAACTGACCCACCGCCCTTCCCCGGCTATAAAAACCCCAGCCCCGATCGGTTTTTCCCACGCGATCGCCGATTTTTACTCCCGTGAGCACCGAGACTTCGCCGGTGAATTCTGGCCGATCTAAGCTCGGAAACTCTGATCTAACTCGCTGGTCTTGATCCACCGCCTCCGGGGAGCTTTGCAGGTGCAGAAAGTTTGGATACTTACGGTGTAAACACAGCGCCGACGAGCTTCGCCGTGGTTTTGCCTCGGACCTCGCCGCCGATCACTTTCCAGGACCCCCGATCTCGAGAAAACCCCCGAGGTGAGATCCCCGACCTCCCCTCTACCGATCTATGCCATAAGATCACAGTTCTAGGCAGAATTCTCGAGGATCCGAAACTTTCCGGCGAGATCGCCGCTTCCCGCCGCCGTGCGCCGCCGGCAGCGCCGCCCGCGCTCGATCAGAGCGACGTGGCCGCTTGTGCGCCGTTTATTTTAAATCGCACGGTAGACTTTAAAACCCTGCGTACCGGTTCGATGTTATAATCTCAGCCGTCGGTTTAAAATCGGACGGTCCACGTCAGCCCCGCATTATAAAGACTGGAATTCTTACGTGCTACCCTCTGGGGTTCTCTGGAATTGAGAGCTAGCCCCGGAAACTTCAGATCTAGCCCCTGGAACTCCAGAAAATCAAGTAAATTCATTTAAAAATCAGTTTTAGCCCCTGGACTTAATAAAAATTAGGAAAAACACCTCTGATAAGTGTAGCTAGACCCCTGGAAATTATGAAAATAATATTATAGACCCTGTAATGGGGTGAGTTCATTATTTTAGCCCTGTTTAGTATTTAATTTAAAACATTGAATATGTAACTAGTGTTTAAAAATTAAAAAAAGGGGACAAACATAATTGTCAAAATTAATTAAAAACTTTCTCAGTACTTAGAAAACTTTGGAGTGAGATAAAAATCTATTTTTGGGCTGAAATGAATCTGTTTCATTTATTATTCACATTTATTAGTATAGGGACACATTTTTAAGTAAAGAATAGTTATAGAAAAATAGGGAAAATAATTATGAAATAGTCTACATCAGAAGCTAAGGTCAAAACATGTTATTAGATTATTTAGGACCAGAACCTATACTGTTTAGATGATGTGTATTACTAATTTCATAATAAAATACACAATTATGCATAGGAATATAAATCTGAAAATATAGCAACTAGTAAAAGATAAATGGAGTTTCTAAAATCCAAAGAATTCAGTTTAGGGTTGATAGAAATTATGAAGGCACATATGGAGAAGAAAAATACTTTTCATACATATTTGGTAGTTTAATGTAAGGAATTTATTTAAAACTGAAACACACACACACACACACACACAGATATATATATATATATATATATATATATATATATATATATATATATATATATATATATATATATATATATATAGTATGTAAGTATAAATATGAACACCAAAGTAGGAATCATACACATATAAATAAAAGTGTGTGCAAGCCACAACTCAACACACATAAAGTAACCACAACACATATAATGGTAAAGAACTTTTATAAATGTGAATGTGTGGTTTGTATGAAGTAGAAGTGTGAACTATGTCTTATGATTGTTGTTTTTCTTTTGTTATGTGTGATGGTATGAAGTAGAACCTGTTCAAGAGCAAGTTAACCCTTTCCAAGATCAGGACTACCCATTTCAAGAGCAGCAAGAAGGAGGCAAGTGTCCTTGACCACTTTGATCCTATGCTAGGATGTGTAGATAGAATTATTTGCATTGTCAAATGAAATATGAAACCCATGCTAGGAAAGTTTCCCTAGAATTGCATTACCTTGTTTCCTTTTAGCTTGGGTTGGGATTTATTTTATCATGTCATTTATTATTATGCATATGCTTAGCCATGCTTAGAATGGGATGTTTGGGATATGAGATCATCAGTTTATTTTACCATACTATTGAATGAGCTATTGTGAGTTATGTAGAGGTAGGGATCAAGGCAAGTTGGATGTTTTGGTTGTGTGCTGGGTGCACGAGACTTGGGTTTGTGTTTAGTACTTGCCTGGATCCTAAGGACCGGTTCATGGAGCATGTAACCCGGCTTTACAGTGTCAACCACATGCTGAGATGGGGCAGCTTGGCCAATTAATTAGGTGTATCCTCGACGTAGTATGGGTGTGTTGGATGGTGCGGGGAGTAGGTGTCAGCTGGACTACCATATGAACCGCAAGGCTCAAGAGGGGGCCACTGCAGCGGGGTTGGAGCCTCTTGTATGCTGTTAGGGGTGAAACCTCAGTGGGCCCACGCTCGTCGGGAATCCCTTTGTAAAGGCTTCGTAGTGATCTCCTGGCTACACACCTGGGAAGTGTGAATGTGGATCGTAGCCACTGGCATAATGGAGGTTCTTTTAGTCCACCCGGCAACGGGGGATGAAATCACTACATGTGGGTACAGTGGTACAAACTCTGCAGAGTCAAAACTGTCTTGACAGCCGTGCTCACGGTCAAGAGCGGCCTGGACTTATTCATGATTAGAGGATTGATGGTTTTGGAAGTTAAGCGGGGAGCTTAACATTGGAAATGATGTTATGGTTATTGGATTATGGTAATGGGTTGGGAGATTGGGACCATTTCACCTGTGTAGTAATGTAGGTGCTTAATAAGCTAAGGTGATAGGTATTAATTGCGTAGTGCTTTAACCATGAGTTCAACCTCTCCTTGTTCTAGCCATGCATGATATAATTTTCCCACACTTGCTGAGTACCATTGGTACTCAACCTTGCATATTTGTTGGTTTATATTGCTGCTCAGGTCAATATAATGAGGTGGTGTATAATGACCAAGATTTTGGACCCGAGGAAGGTTTTTAGGTTCATGAAGACCCCCGGACAACGCCTGTGATGGAGCCCTAAAGAATAATATTCCGCTGCTAGTTTATTTACTTATATTCGACACCTGGCTTGTAATAAATGATGCTTCACTATTTGTCATCACATGTATGATAAAATGATCCTGGCATACATGTGATATTCACTTGGTTGTTCTTCGGAAAAACCGGGTGTGACAATCTCGCACTGTGGCGTCCATGTGAATGTGATTCCCTTCTCCAACAGTTTGGTGAGAGGTCTCGAGATCTTGGAGAATCCCTCAATAAACCATCGATAGTATCCAGCCAATCCCAAGAAGCTTCGAACTTCCCCGACATTTTCAGGGGTCTTCCACTTCTGTATATCCTCGATTTTGGCAGGATCCACAGAGATTCCTCCCTCTGAGATTATATGTCCTAAGAAGGGAACTCTCTTCAGCCAAAATTCACACTTGCTCAACTTGGCATATAGTTGGTGTTCTCTCAGCCTCTGCAATACCAACCTTAGATGTTTCTCATGTTCTTCTTCATCTTTGGAGAAGACGAGAATGTCATCTATGAAAACCACCACAAACTTGTCCAGATATTCCATGAATACCTTGTTCATGAGATACATGAAGTATGCCGGGGCATTAGTTAGCCCGAAAGGCATGACAGTGTATTCATACAGTCCGTACCGAGATACGAAAGCTGTCTTGGAAATATCAGATTGCCTTATCTTGAGTTGGTGGTATCCTGACCTGAGATCAATTTTCGAGAATACACAAGCTCCCCTCAACTGATCAAACAAGTCTTCAATGCGGGGTAATGGGTACTTGTTCTTTATGGTTACCTCGTTCAAGGCACGGTAATCCACGCATAACCTTTGGGTTCCGTCCTTCTTGGGAACAAATATCACCGGAGCTCCCCATGGTGAGGAACTAGAACGAATATACCCCTTCTCCGTCAATTCTCTTAAATGATCCTTGAGTTCTTCTAGCTGCTTGGAGTCCATCCGATAAGGTCTCTTGTATATCGGGGCTGTTCCAGGTACTAGCTCAATTGCGAATTCCAATTCACAATCGGGAGGCATACCTGGCAACTCCTCCGGAAAAACATCTGGATATTCCCTGATGGTCCTGATTTCCTCAACTTTCACCTCAACTTGATTTAAGTTAAGGTCTCTCCTAGGCTCGTGTATTGTTATGAACTTTACTCTTGTGCCACTAGGGTGAGTTAGTTCCACCGTTCTGGTCGAACAATGGATGATTCCTTTATGTTTTGTCAACCAATCCATACCCAAGATAATATCTATCCCTTGTGAATCTATCACTATGAGGTTAGCAGTAAATATCACCCCAGTAATGTCTAGGTTCACTTTGGGACACACTTGTCTTGTCCTTATTTCTCCACCTGGAGAGTTCACGGCTAGCATATGGTTCATTTGTGTGGTTGCTAGGTCATGCTTCTTAACAAACCCTTGAGCAATGAACGAGTGGGTAGCACCAGAATCAAACAGCAGGGTTGCAAGGTGTAAATTGGCAGGAAACATACCAACTACCACGTCGGGTGCCTCTTGCGCTTCCTCCATAGTGACGTGGTTCATCCGTACTCGCATCACATTCTGCTGTTGTGGTTGTGCGGGCTTCTTCTTTGGGCATTTATGGGCGTAGTGCCCCACTTCACCGCAGCTAAAACATTGCACCCCAACCTTAGGTGCCTGGCCTTTGCTTTCTTGGGGTTGGTTTGGAGGTCCCTGTACTGCTGGTCGAGGTGGATATGCGGGGCGAGGCTGCTGTACAAACTGACGTTGTGGCTGTGCTGGTGCTGCGGGAGGCCTGTAGTTCGGGTTGTACCCTCTTGGTGCTGAGTAGGGTACCGCAGCACGGTTCGTCTGCCCTGCAGGTTGCTGCATCAGACGTGGGCGGGTGTTGCTCCCTGAGGCTTGGTGTGACCACCCGGCCTTCCTCTTGTTCTCATTTTCCAAGGCCTTCAGCTTCCTTTCCACCACTAATGCTCTGTCCACCATCTTTTGGAAGCTTTCATACTCATTCGAGGACATCGCACACTGCATTTCTGCGGTAAGTCCCTCCACGAAACAATCTTGTTTCTGCTCATCAGTCTCTATGTCCTGTGGGGCATAACGGGATAGTTGAGTAAATTTAGTGTAAGGGCCTCAGTTTTTGACACTCATTTGCAGTGTTCATCACCACACCACACACCTCATTTGAGGAAGAATGATGAACACAAATAAAGAGCAAGTAACAATTATCAACATGCTCATTAGGGAACAAACTCACACATTGCAAAAGTGGTACTTCCCACATGTGATATAGAGGGGCTGGACATATGAAAACTCCTACACTTTACTAAGGATCTCCATGCCAAGTTCCACCCAAATTCAAAACCTTTTTGGGGTCATTTTGGGTATAGTTAGGAAGAGGGCAGTTTGAAACCATATTCAAATTCAAACTGTTTTCACCCACTGAATTTAAAAGTGGAAGGCATATTCTTGCTCAGCACATTTTTGTGAGCTCACACACCAATTTTCACTCCATTTGGAGTTGATCTTGACATGAGCTAAGGGGGAGAAATTCAAACTTTATTTGAATTTCAAACTGCACTTGTGCTGAAATTCATTCAAACCAAACCTCATTTGAACTTTGATCAAATCAAATGGCTCTTGGGTGAATAATTTGAATTGCCAAGGGTAGAATAGGGTTCACTGTTTACCACAGCTGTTAGGAATAAATTTCAGAGGTTAAAAGAGAAGTGGGACCCACATGTCAGCCTCTGCCTCAAAGCAAACCGACTGAACCACAGTTCAGTCGGTTCCCGGCAGCTGTGCGCGCGCGCCACCGAAGGGGGCAGCCGGCGCCAGCTCCTGCTGCGTGCCCCAAGCCGGAGACCAGACCGCCGGGCTATTTATTCCCTCCCCGCTGTGCTTCAGTCGCCATTCCTCGAGCTGCCGACGCACACGACTTGTTTTTCCACTGCCATCACCGCCGCTCGAGTTCCTGCTTGATCAAGCCGATCGCAGCTCCCTCTTTCCATTCCAAGGTCCCAGCAAGGTACTAGCAACCATCCTCCATCCTTCCCATTGATAGAAATCGATTGAAACCGAGTGATATCGGCTGTGCCGAAAGATCAAACTCGGAACTGGAAACCGCCGCACCTCGGGCTCTCGTGGACAGCCCAACCTGGGCGTTGTCACGCCCGAGCCAAGGCACCCTTGGACGCGCAAGTGATCGGTGCTGCTCATCCCCGAGCCACAGCTCGAGTGGTTGCTCACCGGCGGCGAATTTCCACTTTTCCCCTTTCTGTGTGCAGAACGACCTTCGGGTACGATTCTGTTTAATTCGTGCTCTAGAAAGGATTAGAGGGCCTCAGGCCACTCCCACACGAACTAGACACGGTGACGCACAAGTTGCCTTCACAACTCTGGGCCGGAGAACCTCTGTGCCCGGCGTAATTCAAGGTCTACTAATGGCGGAACGAACGGGGGGTATCGGGCGCACGGTGAGGACCTATTTCGGGCCTTCCCCGAGCTGCCCCGAGTTCATGTCGACCTTCTCTGAGGTCCACTGATGCTCCCCGACCGGTTTCCCAAGTAGCTGAGGCACTAGGAGCATCAGCCGACATGGCCGAAGTCGTCCCGATATGGCGGCTCGTCGCCGACCATGCTCCGGCCGTTGTCATGAGCAGCTGACCCTCGGATCATGTTCCCCAAGTAAAAGTAGGCAGGGGCGGCCAGAATCAAGAAGTTTGGAGCGGTACAGCAGCCAGCGACGAGCTCTCCGGCGAGGTCCCTCGGCGGCGGGGCGCGGGTGTCGCGAGGTTGAAGAAGGGGGTGGACCCCAGCTGCCAGCGGCCGATATTTTGAATCGGGATCCGGCTGCGGCCGGGATCGGGTGTGCTGGCGCGCAAAAGCCTTGTGGGCCGCGGTGTGCTATCGCTTCGGCGTGCGACGCGTGTCCCCTGGGCCCACGCGCGAGTTTAAACTTTTCCCCGATTTTCAGATTTCCTTCAAACTTCAAATCCTTATAACTTTGGCTAGAAAGCTCCAAATTGAGTGAACCAAATTTTGCTGGATTCAGCTCTCTGAGTACTTTCCAGAAAATCAAGTGTCACTTCATGAAATTCCTTAATTCTCCAGAATTAATTCCTCAAAGTTTAAACTGTTAGGAATTTTAACTGGAGAATCCTTTGGAGGAAAATCCTGAAATTTTGCTGAGATGTTCACCAAAATATCCTTGAACTACCATAAAAATTTCAGATCCATTTGAGCTCATTTAGTCCACCTAATGGTGTGATTAGTAAAACTGTTCCAGAGAAAATAGAAAATGTTCAGAAACATTTTCAGGATTTTCTCTGAAATTGTTTAGCTCATATCTTTAGTTAGAGACTTCCAAATTAAGTGAGACCAACTCCATTAGGACCCTCTAAAAATCTAGTTTTCAGAAAGTCATAGTTTGTCTCTTGAAAATCCCTAGAACACCCTAAGGGTTCCAATTAAGGTCAAGGACATAATTATTTGTGGAGGGCTCAAATGAGCTTTGCTGCAACTAAAACTTGACCAAGTCTTTGTTTAGGTCGTAACCAAGCCACAGTAAAAGTTTCACAGTCATTAGGTCTGTCTAGTAAGGGTTATAGGCTTCACAACTTCAAAGTTAATACAAAGGCATCTAAATTAATACATACATTGTTCTTATCATGTAGTCGCTAAGGTCGAGGAGGAACCCGAAGTCCTAGACTTCGTTACTCCGGAGGAACAGCTAGCCTACGACCAAGAGCAGCAAGGCAAGCCCCGGTTTGCATTAACCTTTTTTACAAATTTTTATTGTTTTGAGCACATACTTGTTTTCCTTTGTTCGTTGCATTAGAGTCTTGATTGGAAACCCAACTGCACAGCCAAGAAAACCATGGGTTGGGTTTAGGATTGAAAACCTCGTTAGCCACTGCATCGCTAGAATAGAGTAGGATTCGGTACAAGTCGAGTAGTTGGAACTACTCGCGAGAATAGGCTAGAGGCACATTGCTCGGGTAGAGATAGCACATGAAACACATGGCAAGAAAATGAGACCGAGCGGAGAGTAAGGGCAGCAGGACTTTGGGGCCTGTGTGCTGTAGCTCCGCTTGTGTCGATTGAGGACCGAGCCGTGTGCGGGCCTGTTGAACAAGCTAGAACAGTACCGAAGACCTACCGGCTATATGGGAACCGGGAAACTGATGTAACTCGGGTAGCTGGGTGTTGAGGCATTGCCCGTCGTTCAGAGGGTAGGTTGAGAGCTCGAGGTGTAAATCAGCTGGCGGCACAGAGATGCGCGTGCAGGGACCTCTTGCTCGGGACGATGGGACCGGTTCAATATTTGGCTAACGGGTGAAAGGTAGTCGCGTACGGCGTCCGTGATGGTTGTTGTAGGCAACATCGAGTACGTGCGTACGTGACGGGTTATTCGGGTAACCCTGCAGGTGTAAATCGATTATAATCGCCGTCCCTCGCGGTCAGTGAGTACCACTTGTTCACTGTACCGTGACGTAGAAAGAATAGGCTAGTTACATGTTAAAATGTTGCTGATTGAAAGCTGGACATTGATTGTTAATGATATGCTGTAGCTTAGTGCTAACTAAAGTTCTTTTCAACTTTGGGCAAAGTACATGAGAGAAATGCGTTTCTTGTTTGATTGCGGCTCTCTCATGTGCCTTAGCATAAAGTTCTCCACAACCTGCTGCTAAAACTTGAAAGTAAGGTTCTACTAATTAGGCGAGTCCTTGCAAATGATTTTTACCTCATGCAACCCATCACCCTCATGTAGAAGTTCCATGTTTAGGTGAGACGGGTCAGACTTGCTGAGCCTTCGTGCTCACTGCTTGTGTTTGAAGCTTTTGCAGGGTTCTATGGGGAAGGGACTCCCGAAGAGGAGACGGAACCCCAGGAGGGGAACCCCGTCGAGTGGGAGTCATGCACGCCGCAGAGTTAGTGTGCGTGTGTGCTAGCAAGGACACGTTCGAGGGCTGAACGTGCACTTGATGCTTAGTCTACGCCCGCGAGTGTGGACTAAACTTATTTTGATGTAAACATGTTAATAAACTTGTTTATGTAATAAAGCTTCCGCTTCCGCTTTGTACCTTTGACGTGTGTTATACGGTGCTGTGCAACGCAGCACCCCTCAGCGTGATCCTGGCTCGACAGGACCAGTGGGGTCGTGTCAGCGTGGTATCAGAGCTCGCTTGAGGTTTAACACAGTACAAAGGTCTTCTTTTTCAAAAATCCAGTGAGGAACGAGTTAGTAGCCCGTATAAGGATGTTATTAGTATATAGAAAGTGGCTTATTAACTTATTTGTTATGTCGGAAAATCGTGCATCTCGGGACGTTCATGTCTTGGGGGGTGCACGTAAGCGCTGTCCACCAGTGCGCACAAGCTGAAGGGTGGAGCCCCACGGGTGGCAGGTAACCCGATCCGCTTTAGTATCCTCTACGACTCTTCATGTCGTTTGGGGTATTCGAGCAACGTCTGTCCCTGGCGTGCGTGGTGCAACATGGGAGACCCCGTCACGTGGTCTGAAACGTGAACACGTAACTCAAGGCGTGTTTGGCTTGAGAACATCCGGGCGAGTGATGACGGCCGGATGTACCAACTGTATGGATTCCGGGCTCGGTGTGCAGCCGAGTCTGATGATTGGTTGAATTTCTGCAGGTAGCCTTACCACGAAACGGTAGACGTGTAGCATCCGTGTGCGAGTGACGAGTAGTGCCACTAAACTAACGAAGCCGGCTAAGTCCGGTGTAGGTTTTTCTTTGTGAGGACGTAGTACCGACATGATCTGGTGACGCATCGACGTCACACCCAACTAAATGAACAACTTCATTTAAAAATTTGAAGGTTTTGATCCAAAGTAGTAAAACTTGATGTAACTCCTTCCCTTGAACAGGATATTCAAAGCTAATAAGTTTTCAACTTATAGGATGTTAAGGACAGAGCACTCTGTTTTCAGCTAAATCAAGGCTGAAGTTAATCAGAGGTTAGAGGTTGAGTTCTTTCGAGGTTGGGGTCGTATGATACATTTCTGGGAAGCTTTGGAGGAGCTTTACAACTTTTCTGTTGAGTTCCAGAGGTGTTTCGTCCCTTAACCACTCGGAAAATGCAGTAGAGTTGAAACTGTCTAGAAAACAGGACGGAGCAAAGACTCTCTGTAAATTAAGCATAACTTCCTGCATAAAAATCCAAAAATAGAAAATGAGGTAGTTCTGGAAAGATTATGAGATGGGTTACAACTTTGTAACAGAAAGTTTGTCAGATTAGGAACAGAATTAACTGGGATTCTTGGATCAAATCAGTACCTAAGGCAGGGAGGTGTTGTCCAATTGTTTCCAGAAATTCTGTTAACTTTGACATCTCATAACTTTTGAACCAGAGCAGATCTTAGGCCAACCAAATACTTTCTGGAAAGCTATCGAAGTTAACTTTAACTTTGATGTTGAGCTCCAGGACTGGTTTTGCGTTTAACCTGGCCTAAATCAGATTGATATGGAAACTGGTCAGGGCTGTCATGGTAACAGCAGATCAGCAGTCAAATTTGTTTAAAAATTTGAACTATGTTTCCAAGTGTTATGGGTTCAATGACATATCTTATGTTATAACTCAATGGTTTACTGTTTAAATAAATATTTGACATTTCTCAAATATATTTTTACAGATGGCAGCAGATAAACGGTTGGAGAACGGGTGGGTAGTTTCCCACTGTTCTGACCGTAGCGGCTACCCGGAAGCATTGTGGCAAATGCTCCAATATTTCGGGTACAATCAGATGCCGCAATACTTCGCTAAGGAAGAAGGCGAAGAGGGGAACAAGACGTGGACGATCCATGTCGAGGTTCCTGCAGGGCCTACGCCACCCGGTTGGGTGCCGTTCACCGTCACGGTGAGAGGAAGACAACCGGAAGGGATGTGGCAAGTGGCAGCCCGTGACACTATGTCACGTTTCTGCCAACTACACGTGCAGGCTATGGAGGGAACTCCATACGCACTCGTTCCGGTGGAGGGACGAGCTCAGCATGTGTGGAAAGAGAGGTACCTAGAGGCAACAAACCCGAGTTGCCCAAGGTACAACCCCGTGGAGGCAAATCTCAGCCTCCAAATGAGGGCGGGAAACGCTGTGATGGACAGCCAAGCTGTTCATACGGAGCATCTCGCCACCAAGCTCAAGGAGAGCACAAGCCGTGGAGATCATTTTGAGAGTGCTCACAATGCACTCCGCAATGTGCTCCTTCCGACGATCAAGCGACTGAATGAACAACACAATCAGTTGCGTCGTCTGAAGAAGGCAAAGAAGAAGAGCCGTGTTGACATTGCGGCGTTGCAAGAGCTGGTGCAGACCCTAACCCAGCAGAATGAGGACCTTGCTCAAGAGCGGGACGACGCTATTGAGGAAGGACAAGGCTGGGAAGAGGACTACAACCAGGCTATGGACGAGGTGCATGCATTGCAGGACCTCGTGCCCCCGGTATTGGGCGTACCGGTAGTCTTGGGTCTTCCAGCCATGGGAGAACCTGGAATGGGAGAAGAGGTGGTAGACCCCGAGCCACCAGCAGAGGTACCGGAGGAGGACGACCCACAGGAGGTCGAGTTCTACTCCGAGTAGGGTGATACGGTTGCCAAGTAGGGCAGCTAGGGTAGCGTAACCCAACTTTTGTAATCGGTGACATGTCGGGTAGACAGTAGCGTATGTATAGGTAGTGACGACATGAGCACGACTTCTCGGAGATCCGAGAATAATGTATCTTGTATAAAGTTTATGCTTTATCAATATATGTGAATGTTGTGCAAGCTGATCATGCGTCGCTTCAATACTTACTGCTGTTTATGGAATTTTGAGAAAGACATGTGCTAATTGCTGCTGTGTTGAATTTCAGGATGACGCGTACTCGTGCCAACCCTGATGTTGGAGGTACTAGCCAAGGGGGAGAGACCTCCCAACCGCCTCCCGAGGACTCCTCGGGACAGCAGCAGCAACAGCAACAGCAAACACCGCCACCGCCACTGCCAACGGTTACATTGGCCGACATTGTCGCGGCAATGGCGGGTTCACATCAGCAGCACACAGAGCTGCTGCAAACGTTAATTGCGAATACGTCTCGCCCAGAGAGACGTCAAGATCGTGAGGAGCGCCAACAGAGCTCCTACTCCGAATTCCTGGCGACTCATCCCCCTGTATTCTCAAGGGCGGATGAACCACTTGACGCGGACAACTGGCTCCGCGCCATAGAGATGAAGTTCGGGCTGCTCCAAATTAGCGAGCAGCGCAAGACTCAGTTCGCGGTCCAGCAACTCCAAGGATCCGCGAGCGCGTGGTGGGCCAACTTCTGTGCTTCACAGCCCACCGACCGAGCGATGACCTGGGCGGAGTTCCGGACGGCCTTCAGGGCCTATCATATACCGCCAGGTCTGATGAAGAGGAAGACGCAGGAATTCCTACACCTGCAACAAGGGAGCCGGAACGCGCTGGAATATTCCAGGGCGTTCAACGATCTCGCGCTCTACGCGTCGTATCACGCAGATACGGACGAGAAGCGGCGGGACCATTTTTACCAGGGGCTTAACCCGCTCCTGAAGGACAAGCTGGCGATGTTCAATCGCGGCAGCCTCAACGACATAATTGATGCTGCGATTGTTCAGGAGGACTCCGGCAAGGAGTTGGCGGCGGCAGAGCGAAAGCGAAGCGCGCCGCAGAGCAGCGGAGAAGGAGGCGGTCCTTCTCAGAAGTTTCGGATGGTGAATCGCCCACCATCAGGTCCACGCTGGCAACCACCACAGCGGTCGATGCCGTTCCGCGGTCGACCGTATTCTTCACCGGCATTCCGGCCGGTACTGCCAGCACCACCGCAACAACAACAGCAGCAGCGGGCGATGCCGCGTGCGTTTGCACCTCCGCAACGCATGCCGGGCTTTCGTCCCCCGAGTACTCCACCAGCAGCGGCCACATGTTACAAGTGTGGTCGTCCAGGACACTTCGCGAGCAGTTGCCCGGAGAGGCAAGGCGGCGGAGTGGCACCACAGTTTCCGGGGAGGAATCAACCCCGGAACCCTACTAATGCGCGGCGGGCAAACCCTAGGCCCGGCACTGTCCACCAGCTTGCCATTGAGGACGTGCCGGAGGGCGAGCCCATCCTTGCGGGTATGTTCCAACTCCACCAGCATCCCGCTATAATACTATTTGATTCAGGCGCCACGCATAATTTTATTAGCCAAGCTTTCATTGCTAAACACAGCTTGCCAATACTACCCACCGATAGTCCATATTTAATTTGTTCACCGGGTGGGAAGATTTCAGCAAGCGTAATGGTCTCCAAAGCACCATTATGCTTAGCGGGTAGAGTGTACCCCACGTCTCTCATTATCTTAGAGGGACAGAAGGTCGATGTCATCCTAGGGATGTCGTGGTTAACCCGCCACGGCGCTGTTTTAGACACCGTCCTCCGAGTCGTGCACTTAAACTCAGAAGTGCACGGTTCTCACTCATTATTTCTGGACAGTCCAGAAATAAAACTTCCAAGTGTCTATCAAGCCACAACCATCAGATTGGAAGACATTCCAGTGGTCCGAGAGTTCCCGGATGTATTCCCGGACGATTTGCCGGGGATGCCACCCGATAGAGAGGTGGAATTCAAGATTGAACTTGCACCGGGAACCATGCCAATATCCCGAAGGCCGTACAAGATGGCGCCCAAGGAGTTGGCTGAACTGAAGACTCAGCTCACGGACCTTCTGGAGAAGGGTTTTATTAGGCCGAGCTCCTCGCCATGGGGCTGTTCGGCATTATTTGTCAAAAAGAAGGATGAAACGTTGCGGCTTTGCGTGGACTACCGTCCATTAAATGCCGTAACCATCAAGAACAAGTACCCGTTGCCACGGATCGACATGTTGTTTGATCAGTTGGTCGAAGCAAAGATCTTTTCCAAGATGGATTTAAGATCCGGGTACCATCAGATTAAGATAAGGGCGGAGGACATTCCAAAGACAGCTTTCTCGACAAGGTACGGACTTTATGAGTACCTGGTCATGTCCTTTGGCCTCACCAATGCTCCAGCTCACTTCATGTACTTAATGAACTCGGTGTTCATGCCGGAGCTGGACAAGTTTGTCGTGGTCTTCATCGACGACATCCTGGTATATTCCAAGTCGGAGGAAGATCACAAGAAACATCTGCGTATAGTCTTGCAACGGCTGCGGGATCACAAGTTGTACGCAAAGTTCAGCAAATGCGAGTTTTGGATATCGCAAGTGCCTTTCCTCGGGCATATCATCTCAGCGGAGGGTATCGCTGTGGACCCGAGCAAAATCACGCAAGTGCTGAATTGGAAATCCCCGAGAACTGTTCATGAGGTACGGAGTTTCCTCGGACTCGCGGGATATTATCGGAGGTTCATTCCGAACTTCTCGAAGATTGCCAAGCCAATGACAGAGCTGCTGAAGAAGGCTACCAAATATGTTTGGAGTCCAGCATGTGAAGCAGCATTCAAGGCTTTAGTCAAGCACCTGACATCAGCACCGGTTTTGGCGCAGCCAGACACAACAAAACCGTTCGATGTGTACTGCGATGCATCCGGCATTGGGCTCGGATGTGTGCTGATGCAAGACCGAAGAGTGGTCGCGTATGGATCACGACAGCTTAGGAACCATGAGCAAAATTATCCAACTCACGATTTGGAGCTCGCTGCCGTGGTACTTGCACTGAAAATGTGGAGGCACTACCTACTCGGTAACCTCGTACATTTATATACCGACCACAAAAGCCTCAAGTACATCTTCACTCAGAAGGAGCTGAACATGAGGCAACGAAGATGGTTGGAACTGATAAAGGATTACGAGATAGAGATCCATTATCATCCGGGCAAGGCAAACATTGTGGCAGACGCGCTAAGCCGCAAGTCACACGTCAATAATCTGACCATCACACCGTTGGAAGAGAGCGAACCACCACTACATGTGATTCCACATGGAGCTCTCTACAACCTAGCTTTGATCCCCACCATCCGTGAAGAGATAGCGGCAGCCCAGAAGAATGATAAGGGCATGTCACATTTACGGAGACGAGTAGACAGTGGGGAGTTGAAATGTTTCCGGAAGGACGGAGACGGCGTCCTATGGTTCAAGGACCGGATCGTCGTACCCCGAAACCCGGAGTTACGGAAGAAAATCTTTGATGAGGCTCACTTATCAAAGTTTTCTATTCACCCCGGCAGTAACAAAATGTATCAAGAACTCAGAAGAAAGTTTTGGTGGACACGGATGAAGCGAGAGACTGCAAGATACGTGTCCGAGTGTGATACATGTCGAAGGGTGAAGGCAGACCACATGCGGAAACCGGGACTGCTGCAACCACTGGGCATTCCTGCCTGGAAGTGGGAGGACGTGAGCGTGGATTTCGTCGTCGGTTTACCCACCACCTTACAGAAACATGATTCTGTGTGGGTGATCGTCGATCGGCTCACCAAAGTTGCCCATTTCATCCCGGTCAACACCAACTACAACGCCAAGAAGTACGCTGAACTGTACATCTCACGGATCCTATGCTTATACGGCGTACCCCGTACCATCGTATCGGACCGGGGCACTTTATTTGTGTCCCGTTTTTGGGAGCAGCTACACGCTGCCTTGGGGACGAAGCTGATCCGTAGTTCAGCCTACCACCCGCAGACGGATGGGCAAACTGAGCGGGTAAATCAAATCCTAGAAGACATGCTACGAGCTTGCGCTATCGACCACGGCAAGAATTGGGATGATCACTTGCCGTTAGCCGAGTTCTCGTACAACAATGGGTACCAAGCCAGCATCAAGATGGCGCCCTACGAGGCGCTATACGGAAGAAGATGCCGCACACCATTGAACTGGTGTGAGTCTGGCGAGAGGGTTACCTTCGGGATTAACCTTGTCAACAACGCGAAAGAAAAGGTTCGACTAATTCAAGCGAACCTAAAAGCCGCTCAATCCCGTCAGAAACAGTATGCGGACCGGAGAAGGCGCCCATTACAATTCGAGGTTGGAGATCACGTATACCTACGAGTGTCTCCAATGAAGGGCGTAAACAGATTTGGGGTGAGGGGAAAGTTGGCACCCCGGTTCATCGGTCCATTCCAGATTACCGAAAGATGTGGATCGGTAGCATACCGGCTGAAATTACCAGAAGCACTTTCCGGTGTGCACGACGTCTTTCACGTTTCCCAGCTGAGGAAGTGTCTCAAGCTATCAACTACCGTTCAGCTGGAAGACATTGAAGAACTGCAGCCGGATCTCACCTATCGGGAGGAACCGGTGCAGATTATTGATGAGAAGGCCCGAACCACACGCAACCGTACGTTGTGGTTCTACAAGGTTCTATGGAGTAATCACTCCATGGACGAAGCGACATGGGAGAGCGAAGAATTCCTTCGCACTAACTACCCCGACTTTTTCACGTCGCATATTCGGTAATTTTCCACCGTCCTCTCTCTCATTTCACCTTATAATCTCGGGACGAGATTCTTTTAAGGGGGGAGGAATGTAAGGGCCTCAGTTTTTGACACTCATTTGCAGTGTTCATCACCACACCACACACCTCATTTGAGGAAGAATGATGAACACAAATAAAGAGCAAGTAACAATTATCAACATGCTCATTAGGGAACAAACTCACACATTGCAAAAGTGGTACTTCCCACATGTGATATAGAGGGGCTGGACATATGAAAACTCCTACACTTTACTAAGGATGTCCATGCCAAGTTCCACCCAAATTCAAAACCTTTTTGGGGTCATTTTGGGTATAGTTAGGAAGAGGGCAGTTTGAAACCATATTCAAATTCAAACTGTTTTCACCCACTGAATTTAAAAGTGGAAGGCATATTCTTGCTCAGCACATTTTTGTGAGCTCACACACCAATTTTCACTCCATTTGGAGTTGATCTTGACATGAGCTAAGGGGGAGAAATTCAAACTTTATTTGAATTTCAAACTGCACTTGTGCTGAAATTCATTCAAACCAAACCTCATTTGAACTTTGATCAAATCAAATGGCTCTTGGGTGAATAATTTGAATTGCCAAGGGTAGAATAGGGTTCACTGTTTACCACAGCTGTTAGGAATAAATTTCAGAGGTTAAAAGAGAAGTGGGACCCACATGTCAGCCTCTGCCTCAAAGCAAACCGACTGAACCACAGTTCAGTCGGTTCCCGGCAGCTGTGCGCGCGCGCCACCGAAGGGGGCAGCCGGCGCCAGCTCCTGCTGCGTGCCCCAAGCCGGAGACCAGACCGCCGGGCTATTTATTCCCTCCCCGGTGTGCTTCAGTCGCCATTCCTCGAGCTGCCGACGCACACGACTTGTTTTTCCACTGCCATCGCCGCCGCTCGAGTTCCTGCTTGATCAAGCCGATCGCAGCTCCCTCTTTCCATTCCAAGGTCCCAGCAAGGTACTAGCAACCATCCTCCATCCTTCCCATTGATAGAAATCGATTGAAACCGAGTGATATCGGCTGTGCCGAAAGATCAAACTCGGAACTGGAAACCCCGCACCTCGGGCTCTCGTGGACAGCCCAACCTGGGCGTTGTCACGCCCGAGCCAAGGCACCCTTGGACGCGCAAGTGATCGGTGCTGCTCATCCCCGAGCCACAGCTCGAGTGGTTGCTCACCGGCGGCGAATTTCCACTTTTCCCCTTTCTGTGTGCAGAACGACCTTCGGGTACGATTCTGTTTAATTCGTGCTCTAGAAAGGATTAGAGGGCCTCAGGCCACTCCCACACGAACTAGACACGGTGACGCACAAGTTGCCTTCACAACTCTGGGCCGGAGAACCTCTGTGCCCGGCGTAATTCAAGGTCTACTAATGGCGGAACGAACGGGGGGTATCGGGCGCACGGTGAGGACCTATTTCGGGCCTTCCCCGAGCTGCCCCGAGTTCATGTCGACCTTCTCTGAGGTCCACTGATGCTCCCCGACCGGTTTCCCAAGTAGCTGAGGCACTAGGAGCATCAGCCGACATGGCCGAAGTCGTTCCGATATGGCGGCTCGTCGCCGACCATGCTCCGGCCGTTGTCATGAGCAGCTGACCCTCGGATCATGTTCCCCAAGTAAAAGTAGGCAGGGGCGGCCAGAATCAAGAAGTTTGGAGCGGTACAGCAGCCAGCGACGAGCTCTCCGGCGAGGTCCCTCGGCGGCGGGGCGCGGGTGTCGCGACGTTGAAGAAGGGGGTGGACCCCAGCTGTCAGCGGCCGATATTTTGAATCGGGATCCGGCTGCGGCCGGGATCGGGTGTGCTGGCGCGCAAAAGCCTTGTGGGCCGCGGTGTGCTATCGCTTCGGCGTGCGACGCGTGTCCCCTGGGCCCACGCGCGAGTTTAAACTTTTCCCCGATTTTCAGATTTCCTTCAAACTTCAAATCCTTATAACTTTGGCTAGAAAGCTCCAAATTGAGTGAACCAAATTTTGCTGGATTCAGCTCTCTGAGTACTTTCCAGAAAATCAAGTGTCACTTCATGAAATTCCTTAATTCTCCAGAATTAATTCCTCAAAGTTTAAACTGTTAGGAATTTTAACTGGAGAATCCTTTGGAGGAAAATCCTGAAATTTTGCTGAGATGTTCACCAAAATATCCTTGAACTACCATAAAAATTTCAGATCCATTTGAGCTCATTTAGTCCACCTAATGGTGTGATTAGTAAAACTGTTCCAGAGAAAATAGAAAATGTTCAGAAACATTTTCAGGATTTTCTCTGAAATTGTTTAGCTCATATCTTTAGTTAGAGACTTCCAAATTAAGTGAGACCAACTCCATTAGGACCCTCTAAAAATCTAGTTTTCAGAAAGTCATAGTTTGTCTCATGAAAATCCCTAGAACACCCTAAGGGTTCCAATTAAGGTCAAGGACATAATTATTTGTGGAGGGCTCAAATGAGCTTTGCTGCAACTAAAACTTGACCAAGTCTTTGTTTAGGTTGTAACCAAGCCACAGTAAAAGTTTCACAGTCATTAGGTCTGTCTAGTAAGGGTTATAGGCTTCACAACTTCAAAGTTAATACAAAGGCATCTAAATTAATACATACATTGTTCTTATCATGTAGTCGCTAAGGTCGAGGAGGAACCCGAAGTCCTAGACTTCGTTACTCCGGAGGAACAGCTAGCCTACGACCAAGAGCAGCAAGGCAAGCCCCGGTTTGCATTAACCTTTTTTACAAATTTTTATTGTTTTGAGCACATACTTGTTTTCCTTTGTTCGTTGCATTAGAGTCTTGATTGGAAACCCAACTGCACAGCCAAGAAAACCATGGGTTGGGTTTAGGATTGAAAACCTCGTTAGCCACTGCATCGCTAGAATAGAGTAGGATTCGGTACAAGTCGAGTAGTTGGAACTACTCGCGAGAATAGGCTAGAGGCACATTGCTCGGGTAGAGATAGCACATGAAACACATGGCAAGAAAATGAGACCGAGCGGAGAGTAAGGGCAGCAGGACTTTGGGGCCTGTGTGCTGTAGCTCCGCTTGTGTCGATTGAGGACCGAGCCGTGTGCGGGCCTGTTGAACAAGCTAGAACAGTACCGAAGACCTACCGGCTATATGGGAACCGGGAAACTGATGTAACTCGGGTAGCTGGGTGTTGAGGCATTGCCCGTCGTTCAGAGGGTAGGTTGAGAGCTCGAGGTGTAAATCAGCTGGCGGCACAGAGATGCGCGTGCAGGGACCTCTTGCTCGGGACGATGGGACCGGTTCAATATTTGGCTAACGGGTGAAAGGTAGTCGCGTACGGCGTCCGTGATGGTTGTTGTAGGCAACATCGAGTACGGGCGTACGTGACGGGTTATTCGGGTAACCCTGCAGGTGTAAATCGATTATAATCGCCGTCCCTCGCGGTCAGTGAGTACCACTTGTTCACTGTACCGTGACGTAGAAAGAATAGGCTAGTTACATGTTAAAATGTTGCTGATTGAAAGCTGGACATTGATTGTTAATGATATGCTGTAGCTTAGTGCTAACTAAAGTTCTTTTCAACTTTGGGCAAAGTACATGAGAGAAATGCGTTTCTTGTTTGATTGCGGCTCTCTCATGTGCCTTAGCATAAAGTTCTCCACAACCTGCTGCTAAAACTTGAAAGTAAGGTTCTACTAATTAGGCGAGTCCTTGCAAATGATTTTTACCTCATGCAACCCATCACCCTCATGTAGAAGTTCCATGTTTAGGTGAGACGGGTCAGACTTGCTGAGCCTTCGTGCTCACTGCTTGTGTTTGAAGCTTTTGCAGGGTTCTATGGGGAAGGGACTCCCGAAGAGGAGACGGAACCCCAGGAGGGGAACCCCGTCGAGTGGGAGTCATGCACGCCGCAGAGTTAGTGTGCGTGTGTGCTAGCAAGGACACGTTCGAGGGCTGAACGTGCACTTGATGCTTAGTCTACGCCCGCGAGTGTGGACTAAACTTATTTTGATGTAAACATGTTAATAAACTTGTTTATGTAATAAAGCTTCCGCTTCCGCTTTGTACCTTTGACGTGTGTTATACGGTGCTGTGCAACGCAGCACCCCTCAGCGTGATCCTGGCTCGACAGGACCAGTGGGGTCGTGTCATTTAGTGAGGTATTCCCTCACTGTCATGTTTCCCTACTGCAGTCACAAAAACTCCTTCCTCTTGTTTTTGAGTTCACCTCTTGGGATGTAATGGTTGCGGAAGCTACGCTTGAACTCTTCCCAAGTGATGTTCTCAGGGTCATGATGGGCAGCCACGTAGGCGGTCCACCAATCAGCAGCAGGTCCATGCAATTGATGAGAGGCAAACAGCACCCTCTCATACCCTTGGCACTGTATGATCCTCATCTTGCTCTCAATGGTCTTAAGCCAATCATCTGCCTCCAGAGGTTCAGCAGCACTTGCAAACTTTGGAGGTTGAGTTCCTAGAAACTCACTCAACCTTGGTTGGCGTGGTGCAGCTTGTGGAGGTGGCACTTGATGCAAGTTAGCCACCACTTGAGTCATGTTCTGGATGAGCTGATTCTGATTCTCCAACATTTGGTGGAGGGGATCAACTCCTTCACGGCGACCACCCCGGTCCTGGCCTCCAGAAAGATGAGGGTTGCATGCCTCATCGTTGTTGTTGCACATCCTTTTCCTCTTCCGGCCATCTAGCAGAATCAACCAATGTTAATTTGAAAGCATTTAGTATCATCTTACTACTTTCATTTGTTTGTACTTTGAAGTGTTGAGGCTTTGTTATACTTTTCTGAGGGTTCATTTCTCACACAAAAATAAATGCAATATTATTTCATGTGGGTTCACACACCCAAGCAAAATAATCTAAAGACGAGGTTGTGGACAATGGTTTCCACAACTCACGTCACACACCAAGTATTAACACATCATTAACTTAACGTAACGACTCGACTATTCGACATCTTGCTAACTAAGGGAAGGACTCTACACTACTCGTTTTCTTGAGCTGGCTCCTCGGGATCTTCCTCGTCATTTCGGCTGCCTTCTGACTCTGCTTTGGGTGGGGAGGCTACTGGTGGAGAAGTGCGACGACGCCTGATCGCTCGGCGATCTGGGGAGTCAGGAGTCCATGTATCATTCACGGTGACACACAGTTCATTCCCATCTCCTCTTTCTCTCGCCCTCAAGCAGGCTCGCAGCAATGCCTCCGTTTCCTTCAGGGTGTCCTGAACATCCTGAAGCTCTTGCTGACACTCCTGCAGTCGAGTGCTGAGCATAGCAGCATCCTCCAAGCACAGGTCCATGTGCTCATGGGAAGTCCCTTGCTGCACTGGTGGGTACTTGTACTCCGTGGTACCACTCTCACGCTGGAGGACATACATGTACTCAGTCCTGTCCAGGTGGCGACGATAGATGTGGATCTGGCAGGTGATGGCCTCCCAGGTGACATCCTTCTTCGCATCGACCTGTGTCGCTCTACAAGCTGGAGAGCGGTGGATCTTAAGCAGCCGATTTTCGTGTATAATCCTCATCTCTGAGCTCCATTCTTCCCTCTTCTCACGGATGGTCCTGGTGGAGTTATAGTGGATGATTAGCTTGCCCGTATTGCCGGCGGCTTCGATCATACGTCGAAGACGGCGCAACAAGCCTCCTACTACCAATCCGTAGGAAAGGTACGTCACCGGACGGCTCTCCTCTCTTTCGGCAAGGGCAACTACGAGAACTCTCCCTCCTGTGGACTTGCGAGCGGTGCGAATTATGCGAACCATCTAAAACAAAAAGCATTTAAACTTAGGTTAGATAAAATTTTTAAACAAAATCCTATTCTGAATGAAGATTGGGGTAAGATAAAGAAAGTGACTCATTAAATAACACTTTTCAACACACACCTTATAAAAATAGTTTTTAAGAAAATAAGGCCCTTAAATACGTCCATTTCTACCTAGGTCCACGTTCCTACGGGCAACCTTGGCTCTGATACCACTTCTGTCACACCCGGTTTTTCCGAAGAACAACCAAGTGAATATCACATGTATGCCAGGATCATTTTCTCATACATGTGATGACAAATAGTGAAGCATCATTTATTACAAGCCAGGTGTCGAATATAAATAAGTCTTACATAGCAAATGTCTCGATGGACAATAATAAGTTCATCACAAGTAAATAAACTAGCAGCGGAATATTATTTCTTGAGGGCTCCATAACAGGCGTTGCCCGGGGGTCTCCATGAACCTAGAAACCTTCTTCGGGTCCAAAGTCTTGGTAATTATACACCACCTCATTATCTTGACCTAAGCAGCAATATAAACCAACAAAATATGCAAGGTTGAGTACCGATGGTACTCAGCAAGTGTAGGAAAGTTATGTCATGCATGGCTAGAACAAGGGGAGGTTGAACTCATGGTTAAAGAACTATGCAATTAATACCTATCACCTTAGCTTATTAAGCACCTACATTACTACATAGGTGAAATGGTCCCAATCTCCCATCCCATCATCATAATCCAATAACTATAACATCATTTCCGATGCTAAGCTCCCCGCTTAACATCCTTAACTTCCAAAACCATCACTCCTCTAATCATGAATAAGTCCAAGCCGCTCTTGACCGTGAGCACGGCTGTCATGACAGTTTTGACTCTGCAGAGTTTGTACCACTGTACCCACATGTAGTGATTTCATCCCCCGTTGCCGGGTGGACTAAAAGAACCTCCATTATGCCAGTGGCTACGAACCACATTAACACTTCCCAGGTGTGTAGCCAGAAGATCAATACGAAGCCTTTACAAAGGGATTCCCGACGAGCATGGGCCCACTGAGGTTTCACCCCTAACAGCATACAAGAGGCTCCAACCCCGCTGCAGTGGCCCCCTCTTGAGCCTTGCGGTTCATATGGTAGTCCAGCTGACACCTATTACCCGCACCGTCCAACACACCCATTCTACACCGGGGATACACCTAATTAATTGGCCAAGCTGCCCCATCTCAGCATGTGGTTGGCACTGTAAATCCAGGTTACATGCTCCATGAACCAGTCCTTAGGATCCAGGCACGTACTAAACACAACCAAAACATCCAACTTGCCTTGATCCCTACCTCTACATTACTCACAATATCTCATTCAAGAGTATGGTAAAATAAACTGATGATCTCATATCCCATTCTAAGCATGGCTAAGCATATGCATAATAATAAATGACATGATAAAATAAATCCCAACCCAAGCTTCAAGGAAACAAGGTAATGCAATTCTAGGGAAACTTCCTAGCATGGGTTTCATATTTCATTTGACAATGCAAATAATTCTATCTACACATCCTAGCATAGGATCAAAGTGGTCAAGGACACTTGCCTCCTTCCTGCTGCTCTTGAAATGGGTAGTCCTGATCTTTGAAAGGAATAACTTGCTCTTGAGCAGGTTCTACATCATACCATCACACATAGCAAAAGAAAAACAACAATCCATAAGACATAGTTCACACTTCCACTTCATACAAACCACACATTCATATTTATGAAAGTCATTCACCATTATATGTGTTGTGGTTACTCTATGTGTGTTGATTTGTGGCTTGCATGCACTTTTAATCATGTGTATATGATTCCTACTTTTGTGTTCACATTTATACTTACATACTATATATATGAGTTTCCAATTTAAATAAATTCCTTATATTCAATTACTACACCTTTTAGCTACCAAGTATGCATGAAAGGTATTTTCCTTCTCCATATGTGTCTTCAGAATTTCTACCAACCCTAAACTGAATTCTTTGGATTTTAGAACTCCATTTATCATTTACTAGTTGCTATATTTTCAGATTTATTTCCTATGCCTAAATGTGAACTTTATTATGAAAATAACAAGACACATCATCTAAACAGAATAGGTTCTGATCTAAAATATTTACTAATATATTTTTGACCTTTTCCACTGATGTAAACTATTTTACAATTATTTTCCCTATTTTCCAGAAATATTCTTTACTTAAAAATGTGTCCCTAAATGTGAATAATAAATTAAACAGATCCATTTCAGCCCAAAATATATTTTTATTTCACTCTAAAGTTTTCTAAATACTGAGAAAGTTTTTAATTTAATTTTGACAATATGTTTGTCCCAATTTTTAAATTTTAAACACTAGCCACATATTCAATTTCCTAAATTAAATATTAAACAGGGCTAAAAAGGTAAACTCACCCCACTACAGGGTCTATAATATTATTTTAACAATTTTCAGGGGTCTAGCTATACATAACAGAGGAGTTTTTCCTAATTTTTATTAAGTCCAGGGGCTAAAACTGATTTTTAAATGAATTTACATGATTTTCTGAAGTTCCAGGGGCTAGATCAGAAGTTTCCGGGGCTAGCTCTTATTTCCCGAGAACCCCAGGGGGTAGCACATAAGATTTCCAGTCTTTATAACGCGGGGCTGACGTGGACCGTCCGATTTAAAACAGACGGCTGAGATTATAACGTCGAACCGGTACGCGGGGATTTAAAGTCTACCGTGCGATTTAAAATAAACGGCGCACAAGCGGCCACGTCGCTCTGATCGAGCGTGGGCGGCGCTGTCCGGCGGCGCACGGCGGCGATCTCGCCGGAGACTTTCGGATCTTCAAGAATTCTACCTAGAACTGTGATCTTATGGCATAGATCGGTGGAGGAGAAGTCGGGGATCTCACCTCGGGGGTTTTCTTGAGCTCGGAGGTCCTGGAAGGCGGTCGGCGACGAGGTCCGAATTGAAACCACGGCGAGGCTCGTCGGCGCTCTGTTTAAACCGCAAGTCACCGAGTTTTCTGCACCTGCAGGGTTCCCCGGAGGCGGTGGATCAAGACTAGCGAGTTAGATCGGAATTTCCGAGCTTAGATCGGCCAGAATTCGCCGGAGAAGGCTCGGTTTCTCACCGGAGAAAATCGACGAATCGCGTGGGAAAAACAGAACGAGGCCGGGGTTTTTATAGACGGGGAAGGGCGGCGGGGTGGTTTAGATCGAGTTTGCATCGCCCCTGATCGAAATTCGGCTGGGATTCGCAGAAATTCGGGTCGGTTTGGATTCGGGGTGAGAGAGTCCCGGCGCGGGGCGAGGTAGAAGAAGGGCTGGCGGGCCCCGCCTGTCAGTGGGAAGAAGAGGGCGCGCGAGGCTGCGGGCTGGCGTGGGTGCTGGGTGTGCCGGCTGGTGGGTTTCGGCCCACTGGCCGGTTTATTTTTCTGTTTTCCTTTTTCTTTTTCTATTTCTTTTCTGGTTTGAGTTTAAATTGAATTCCAGTTTGAATTTAAATTGTTGCAAAACATGCAACACGTCCAAAAAATTTTAAATTCCCCTCTTAACATGATTTTGAGTGTTAACAAGATTTTTGGGGTGTTACACCCGGTCCTGTAAAACACAGAACCCAGCTAATGCATATGTGTGCCCAGGATGTTCATCACACATACACATGTAATCCACAAACGTAATTCAGAATATAACCACGAATAAATAGGGTTTAAGTACTTTATTACATAGACTCATTGTCTCACTCATGAATCTCTAACTTATTCTTGCAGCGGAAGTCTCTAAACGATAGCGAAAACAACTAAACAGCAGCGACTCCATCTTCAACTCCACAGGCAAGTTGACGGTAGTTCACACGCCTAGTACTCCACATGATCCTCAAAGTACTCTTCTCTTGTAGCTGATGTTTTGTGTGATAATGCAAGGGTGAATACATGTCGTGCTCAGCAAGTGCGGAAAAAGTATGACATGTAGATTACAACAAGGTAGGAATAAAAAGGCTCATTGCAGCAAGCAAATTTTATTTCATAAACATGGTAAAAACAGCAACTGTTTCTAGGTGAATTTAATCCCAACATATATCCAAGTAAAACAGCAACATTCCTCAATCATAATTCACCAATTAGCAAGTCTCAACCAACCATTAATCTTTCTCAAGTTCATCTCATGCTCATAGATATTCATAACCATCTCATTTTCATATAACCGAAACCAAACTCATTTTCATGACTCGAAACAGTCCCGAAATCAATCCCAATGACCATACCATAACCATACCGAACATCCATACCAAGTTTTCCCTCATTCATGTGAGTTGGCCAGGTGCTTGTGACCATAAGCACGGTGATCATGATAGTTTTAAACTCTGCAGAGGTGGCACTACTTTACCCACAAGCTTGTGATTTCGTCACCCGTCGGCGACCGCAGAACCTCCATTATACCAGTACACAACTGTCGGTGTATGGCCAAGAGATCACAAAATAGCCTTTACAAAGGGGCTACTAGATGTATGGACTCACTAAGGTTTCACCAGCAGGCTCGAATCACCATTCTCCCACCTACGGGCCCCCCTCTTGTGCCATGCGGTTCCCAGGGAAGTCCTCTCTCGACTCCCATTCCCCGCGCCTTCCATGGTCCATAACAAGCTAGCAACACACCTAATTAGTCAGCTAAGCCGCACCCACATTTGGCCTTGTGGTGGCACTGATTTCCTGGCATGTGCTGGCATGAACCGGTCCTTAGATTTACGGCAAGTAAACCACCATCTGATTCAATAACATCCACGAACCAAGCTTGCCTATATCTCCCCCCGATTCCATGCTCATTATCATCATCAATTTCTCATTATCATTATTCATATGAGTGCATTAGCTAACCATGTTTTAATTCAGCTTCCCATATCCCGTAGCTTAAGCGAAGCAAAAAGGAAAAACGACCATACCTGACTCATCAACTTTCCCAGCGACAAGGATGGTTAACAAAACTAGTAAACTCCTATAAAAGGGTGTCCCATCAAGTTGACTCAAGCATACATGTTTTCGCAAACAAAACAGTTTCAAAACATGAGATCATTATGGTCAAGGGGCACTTGCCTTGCTCCCGAGGCTCTTGTTGCTCAAGCGTCTCGAAGTCTTGGTGCTGTAGTTCTTCGTAGATGACCTCTTGAGCTTGTCCTTCTACTCACCCACACACATACAAAATTTACAGCAATCAAACATCAGGCACAACCTTTACTCAAGATGCGATGGGGTAGATGGATGCAAATCCTATGGTGCTGTTTTATTAAACTAGTTTGTACGTGTTATTGCATGTTTTAACGGGCTTTCACATGGGGTTTTATGATGAACAAGGGTGTAGGGATCAAGTGTGGACGTGGTGATGATCTTGACTAAAGATCTAGATCAATTCCACCGTCAAAAATTGATCAAAACACTATCTGTCCACACGTAAAAGTTTCTGTCCGAAGGGAGCGAGGAAAACGGATGCGTAGAAACAGCTATGGTGTCGTAAGATGGGTAACGAAGACCTACCTCGCTTCTCTTTGATCACAGGGCCTTCCTCCTAGCAATGGCAGCAGTGGGGGCTCACCGGCGACTGAACTCTGGCGAGGGGTCTAACTCGGCGAGTTGGGGGCTAGGGCCTCTAAGTCGCCGACTTGGGAGGAGGAAAACGGAAAAGGTGTTACGGCCAGGGGGTTTTGGGTTCTATTTATAAGGGGAAAAAGAGGAGTCCTACTCAAATTGGAGCTCAAATCAGAGGCCAACTCAACTTTGGATCCCAACATACTTATCGCCAATTGATTTGGTGCGGCAGCAATATGGGGGAATTTAGAATTTTTTTGGGAGATTGTGTCGGTACCCTCAGTACCGGGTATTCCTGCGCACAGGAGAAAACCCCCTAAAGACCTCGTATCTCCATCAGGGTGAGCTCCGGAGGCGCCACGTGTCCAGCGGGTCCGGTCCTTGCTTCCCTTCAGAGGCGAGCTCCGGATCTGCCACGTGGCTACTACCAGGGTGAGCTCCGAAGGCACCACATGTCCAGCGGGGCCGGACCTCCCTTCTCCTCAGAGGCGAGCTACGGTGGCGACACGTGTCCAGCGGGCTGGGGCCCTTCCTATCCTTAGAGACGAGCTCCGGTGGCGACACGTGTCCAGTGGGGCAGGGCCTCTCCTCTCCTCAGAGACGAGCTCCGGTGGCGACACATGTCCAGCGAGCCAGGGCCTCTCCTCTCCTCAGAGGAGAGCTCCGAGGGTGACACGTGTCCCGCGGGGCGGGACCTCATCACTTCCCAGGGGTGAGTTCCGAAGTCGACACGTGTCTGGCGGGGCCGAACCTCATCCCTTCCCGCAGGGGTGAGCTCCGAAGGCGCCACGTGTCCCGCGAGGCCGGACCTCATCCCTTCCGCAGGGATGAGCTTCGAAGGCGCCACGTGTCCGGCGAGGCCGGACCTCATCCCTTCCGCAGGGATGAGCTCCGAGGGCGCCACGTTACTAGCAGTGCTGGACCTCATCCCTTCCGCAGGGATGAGCTCCGAGGGCGCCACGTCACTAGCAGTGCTGGACTTCTTCCCCCTCCGCAGGAGAGAGCTCCGGAGGCGCCTCGCGTCCAGCGGGCCGGGGGGCGTGTTGACAGCGCACTTTGACAAATTGGAATTGGCTCATTTCAGCTATCTTTTTTTCCCATTCCCCATCATTTTTATGATTCTTTCTACATTTCTACTTCTTTTATAATGTTTCTCTATATGAAAATGTATGCAATGCATGGAGATGGATTTGAGTGTGTTACAAACCTACCCCCCTTAAACTTAATCTCGCCCTCGAGATTCGATAGAGGAGAGAATAGATGAGGGAATTCTGCCTTGAGGTCTTCCTCACGCTCCCATGTAGTTTCGGCTTCCGTGTGATGGCTCCACTGTACCTTGCACCAACGGATCACTTTGTTCCTCGTGACCCTTTCATTTACGTCCAAAATTTGGACGGGGTGCTCCACATAGGTCAGATCCTCATGAAGCTCGAGCTCATCCATCGGTACTTGTTCTTCCGGTACCCTTAAGCACTTCTTGAGTTGGGATACGTGAAACACGTCGTGTACGTCAGAGAGGTGCGTTGGCAGCTCTAGTAGATAGGCTACTTCCCCTCGCTTTCCCAAAATCTTAAATGGCCCGATGTAGCGAGGTGCTAATTTGCCCTTGACGTTAAACCGTCGTTGGCCTCGGATAGGCGATACCTTAAGGTACACGAAGTCTCCTACTTCGAAGGTCAATCTTCTTCGCCTATTGTCCGCATAACCTTTGTGTCGTGACTGAGCCGCTATCGAATTCTCTCGTATCGTTTGGACTTGCTTTTCGGCGTCTTGCAGCACTTCGGGTCCAAACACTTGGCTCTCTCCGGTCTCATTCCAGAACAGCGGCGTTGTACACCGTCTACCATACAATGCTTCGAAAGGTGACATCTTCAAGCTGGCTTAATAGCTGTTGTTGTATGAGAATTCAGCATACGACAAGCTCTTATCCCAACTAAGCCCATGTTTCAAGGCGCAAACTCTCAACATGTCTTCCAAAATTTGATTTGTCCTCTCAGTTTGCAGGTGATAAGCGGAGCTGAAATTCAGCCGTGTGCCCATGGCTTCATGCAGATTTTTCCAGAATCTAGAGGTAAATTGAGAACCCCGATCTGAAACTATCCTCTTCAGAACTCCATGGCGACACACGATTTGCTCCATATACAGCTCGGCTAATTCTGCGATGCGGTACATGGTTATAAAAGGAAGAAAATGGGCTGTTTTCGTCAATCGGTCCACAATAACCCAAATGGAGTCGTAACCCGACCGAGTACGTGGCAATCCGACAATGAAATCCATGCTGATGTCTTCCCACTTCCACTCGGGCACTTTCAATGGCTGCAACAGTCCAGCGGGTCTTTGATGTTCGGCCTTCACCCGTTGGCATGTGTCGCATAAGGCATCATATTCAGCTATGTCTCTTTTCATACCATCCCACCAATAGCAAGTTTTCAGGTCCTTGTACATCTTTGTACATTCGGGATGTATGGAATAAGGTGAGTCATGTGCCTCCTTTAATATCTTGTCACAGATGTGCTTCACGTTAGGCACACAATCCTTTTCCCTAACCAAAGCGTGCCCTTTTTGTCTTCCTTGAAATCCTTTTATATGCCTTGTCGGATTCTTTCCTTGATTTCTTTGATTTCCTCATCCATTGCTTGGACATCTCGTATCTCTTGTTCCAGTGAAGAGCTGAGTTCTATCCCTTCCATCTCGTTCAAGAACCCGAGATGTAACCGTTTGAACTCCTTGCGCAGCTCGGGCGGTAGCTCCCGGACCGTGAGTTGGTGACATGCCCCCTTTCAGCTCAATGCATCAGCTACTACATTGGCCTTTCCGGGGTGATAATTAATTCCAACATCATAATCATTGATGAGTTCCAACCATCGACGTTGCCTCAAATTCAGATCCGTTTGCGTGAATATGTACTTGAGGCTTTTGTGATCCGTATAGATCTCACATTGGTGGCCAAGGATATAATGTCTCCAAATCTTCAATGCATGCACCACGGCTTCAAGTTCGAAGTCATGTGTGGGGTAATTCAGCTCGTGTTTCTTTAGTTATCTCGATGCATAGGCCACTACTTGTCCTTCTTGCATGAGCACACATCCAAGCCCTAGTCTTGATGAGTCACAATATATATCGAAACTCTTGCTCACGTCCAGCAACACCAAAACCGGCGCTGTGGTTAGCCTTTTCTTGAGCTCCTCAAAGGTTTCTTGGCACATTGGTGTCCACTGAAATGCCTTTCCCTTCATTAGCAATTAAGTCATAGGCTTCGCTATTTTGGAGAAATCCTTGATGAACCATCGGTAGTATCCGCCCATCCCAAGGAAACTCCGAATGTCTCTAACATTCTGCGGTTAGTTCCACTTCAGAACATATCCCACTTTTCCGGGATCAACCGATACTCTTTTCTCGGAGATGATGTGGCCTAGGAACGATATCTCCTTTAGCCAAAATTGACACTTGCTGATCTTGGCATACACTTGATGCCCTCGCAGCTTCTGTAATGTCAATCTCAAATATTCTTCATGTTCTTCTTCGCTTTTCGACTACACCATGATATCGTCGATGAGAACCACGACGAACTTGTCCAAGTACTCCATGAAGACCTTATTAATGAGGTACATGAAATATGCGGGTGCATTCATTAACCCAAAATACATAACGGTATATTCATACGAACCATACCGTGTTTGAAATGCAGTCTTGGGTATGTCGGAGGGCTTAATCTTCAGCTGGAAGTATCCCGACCGAAGATCCATCTTGGAGAAAATTTGGGCACCTTTCATTTGGTCGAACAGGTCCTCTATACGGGGCAGCGGTTATTTATTCTTGATCGTCACCTCATTGAGAGACCTATAATCCACACACATCCTTTGGGCCGCATCCTTCTTGTCTACGAAAAGCACGGGGGCTCCCCATGGTGACGAGCTTGGGTGTATAAAACCCTTTTCTAGCTGCTCCTCTTACGTTCCACTAGTTCATTGATGGGCATCCTATATGGCCTTTTCGCTATAGCTGCAGTTCCAGGTACTAAATCAATGGCAAATTCAATGTCCCGGTCAGGTGGCATACCAGGAAGTTCTTCCGGGAACACATCCGAAAATTCTTGAACCACCAGAATGCTTTCCAATGTTGCTTCTTCGACGTGGTTCAACGCTGCCTTCTCGGTTGCCGGTTGGGCTGACTCATTTGTCAACTGCACGCTCCTCTCAGCACATTGGATTACTCAATTGTGCTTGCTTAACCAATCCCTTAGGAATCCAGTACAATAAGGTTGGCAAGAAAGTGTACCGCTGTGACGCCCCTATTCAGAGAGAACCTCTCGGAACCGAGATTGATGCGTATGTGTGCCAGGATGTTCATTACACATACACATATAACCACAAACTGTATTCAGAATAATACCACGAATAACAGGGTTTTATTACATTGTCTCATGAGTCTCAAGCTCATGCTAGCAGCGGAAGTCTTAATCTAGCAGCAGAAGTTTTATTCTAGCAGCGGAAGTCTTTTTTTGAGCAGCGGAAGTCTTCTAACTATTGCGGAAGCAACTAAGCAGCAGCAGCAGCAGCAGCAGAGGCTCCATCTCTACTCCACAGGCAAGGTTGATGGTGGATCTCACGCCTAATACTCCACATGCTCTTCAAAGTACTCCTCCCCTGTTGCTGATGATGCATGATAATGCAAGGGTGAGTACGTGACGTACTCAGCAAGTGCAGGAAGTATGACATGTAGCTTACAACAAGGCATGTACAAAAAGGCTCATTGCAGAAAAAAAGTTTATTTCTCAAAACATGATAAAAACAGCAACTTAGCTTTAAGTGAATGTAACCTCAACATGTATTTAAACATCAACATACCTCCATCATGATTCACCATATTTAATGTCTCTTCTAAACATTTGTCTTCTCAACTTTTCTCAAGCTCATGAATACCATCTCGTATTCATTACCATCTCATGAATACCATCTTGTATTCACTACCTTTTCATCTCATATTCAATTCCATCTCATACCGAGACCAAATCTCATTGCCATGACTCAACAGTCATGCAACCAATCTCATTATCCAGACTCAACAGTCCCGAAACCAATTTCAAAGACCAAACCATAACCAAACCAAAACCATCCATCCCAAATAACCGTCCATTAACCATCCCATCTAATCATGTGAGTTGTCCAGGCGCTTGTGACCGTAAGCTCGGCTATCATGATAGTTTTACACTCTGCAGAGGTGGCACCGCTTTACCCACAAGTTTGTGATTTCGTCACCCGTCGGCGACTGCAGAACCTCCATTATACCAGTACACAACTGTTGGTGTATGGTCAAGAGATCACAAAATAGCCTTTACAAAGGGGCTACCAGATGTATGGACTCACTAAGGTTTCACCAGCAGGCTAGAATCTCCATTTCTCCCACCTACGGGCCCCCTCTTGTGCCATGCAGTTCCTAGGGCAGTCCTCACTCGACTCCCATTCCCCGCGCCTTCCACGATCCATAACAATCTAGTAACTTACGTAATTAGTCAGCTAAGCCGCACCCATATTTGGCCTTGTGGTGGCATTGTTATCCTGGCATGGCTGGCATGAACCGGTCCTTAGATCTACGGCAAGTAACCACCATCTCATTCTACCTCATTCACAAACCAAGAT
Organism: Neostapfia colusana; assembly: GCA_030760725.1. Classification (NCBI taxonomy): domain Eukaryota; kingdom Viridiplantae; phylum Streptophyta; class Magnoliopsida; order Poales; family Poaceae; genus Neostapfia; species Neostapfia colusana. The sequence goes on from JASWHV010000016.1 coordinate 39,180,760, forward strand.
TGCCTAGATCTCCCCCGATTCATGTTCGTTTTCAACATCCGTTTCTCATTATTTATACGAGTGCAGTGAGCTAGACACATCTATCTCGCTTCCATATCCCATGGACTCGGCGAAGCATAAAAGCAAAAACCATACCCGACTCATTAACTTTCCTGGCGACAAGGGTGGTTAACAAAACTAGTAAACTCCTATGAAAGGGTTTCCCATCATGTTGACTCAATCATAAACAATTTTCGCAAACAAAACAGTTTCCAAAACATGGGATCAATATGGTCAAGGGGCACTTGCCTTGTTCCTGTGGCTTCTGTTGCTCAAATGTCTCGAGGTCTTGTTGCTGTTGCTCGTCGTAGATAGCTCCCTGAGCTTGTCCTTCTATTCGCGATTGCGCACATACAAGATTCATAGCCATCAATCATCATGCACAAACTCTACTTTAAGATGCAATGGTCCATATGCATGTTGATTCTATGGTGCGGTTTTATTAGATCAGTTTGTACGTGTTCTTGCATGGATTTTACGATGAACAGAGGTGCAGAGATCAATTGTGGACGTGGCGATGATCTTGACTCAAGATCTAGATCAAACCGATCAACACATGATCTGTCCACGAAAAAGCTTCTGTTTCGAAGGGATCAAAGAAACAGATGCAAAGAAAACTGACACAGCCCGACGCTGCCTGTTTAGTCACGGGAACAGGGCACTTGCCCGGGAATCGCATTGGATGGTGCCGTGTTGTGCGGCACCTAACAGCACACATACAAGGAACAATGTATTACATAAAACAATAGCGGAAGCTTACAAATAATTTACATCAAATAACTACAGCGGAAGTCTATAACAACTCACGTCGAATAACTAAGAGCACTCGAGATGAAGTCCAGCCCGCGGACTCCTCTCGCTAGCAACACGAAGACAAGCAGCAGCGGCTGGGTTCTCCATGTGTTACCTGACTCGGAAGTCTCCAAGTCTCACCGGACAACCTTCTTCCTAGTGTCGATGTTAACCTGCAAAACCACTTATATAGCAAGCGTGAGCACATAGGCCCAGCAAGTCTGACCCGTCTCTCCTAAACAAGAAACTCTACATGCACGACGGTTGCAATTGGGTTGGCTAGATTTGCATAAAGGACTCGCCTAAAGTTGATCCTTAACTTTCAGATTTTAAGCCTCATTGTGCAGGCCTTGAGCCGAAAAGCATCGCAACTCCACAATCAAACAAGAAACGCTTTGTTGCGATGCTTCTTGCACAAAGTTAAAGTAAAGTTTAATGAGCCTATTTCTAAATCAATCATGGTTGCAATACAAGTTACATCACAGCCTTATCAAGTTCAAAAGATAACCAGTTTCAGTTGTTACTACGTCAAGACGCAGTGGGCAAGTATGCTCATATAACCGCGAGCGACGGTGATTCGAATCAGTACACGCCCGGACTACACGACACGTACACCCGTACTCCGATTTGCCGGCAGCAACCTCGACTGACGTTGTACGTGGCCACCTTTCCCAAGATCTTCCACATTGGACGCAGTCCAACTGCCCTGAGTACGCAAGCTCCCTCAAGGTACATACCCGCAGTGGTATGTTCTTAAGCGAGTTACCTCCTGCTACCATGACGTCGAAAGCCTAAGGCAGTTGGAAAAGTTCCACTATGGATCTCCCAAGGTACATCGGTTTCCTGGGTCCCATATAGCCAGTATGTGCCTGGTACACAACTCAAACTTGTCCAACATGGCCAAGCACGGACGGGCCTTAACCGACACAGGCAGGGCTATGCACACACGGTCCGCAACCTGCTGCATCTAAACCTCCCTGCCCGGTCTCCATTTCTTATGTGCGAACTTTCCTCATCTTTTCCATTTAGGACCCGCTCCGAATAAACCAGCCCTAAACTCGCGAGTAGATTCCAACTACTCGACTTCTACCGGACCTTTCCTACTAACATTTGCGTAGCCAAATCCACTCGAGGAGGTGCTATTCTACCCTTTCTCTCTTAGGTATTTCTGGTCATGCAAGTGGGGTTTTCAATATCAACTAGACTTAATGCAATCAATGATGCAAAGCTATGATCTCTAAAAATGGAAATGCTTTATAAAACTGTTTAAATGCAAACCGGGGCTTGCCTGTTTTGCAGGTGACTAAGGTTACAATCAGTTAGTGACGATCACTTGGAGCTTGATCACTTGCCTTCCTTTCCTTCTTGATCTTCACTTTAAGTCCTTCTCATCTTCTTCACGTATATGCTACAAGATATGATCATGCATATGTATTTAATTGAAAAGCTTTTTGCTAATAATATCTAATGACATTTTTAAAACTGGAACTCTGTTTAAGAATTTAAAATGACACTGGCGCTAGGGGTTTGAGTTGGGTTTAAACATTATGATCCAATGTTAAGTGCTTCTCCCACTTAAGGGTTGATCTCTTTAAGAGGTTACACATAACAGTGGTTCCAGAGCTCCAATGGAGCAGGAAATTTTCATGTGAGTTTCTTGTCACAAGAAAATCCTCTGGACCAAAATTTAGCACTTCTCATGGAGTGGTTTATTCAGAACAATTCTCTAAGTGTTTAATCAAAGATGAATTAATTCTGAGGTAACACCCATGTTCATGTCAAACTCAGTGAACCAAAATTTAAATTATAGTTCATAGAGTCTACATGAATTTTCCTAGGATTTTTGGAGCTAAGAATTGCCCACAACTGAATTTACAGGTTTTGGAAATTCTCTGAAAATGTTTCTGTATTCATTTGAACACAGTAACTTACAATCTGAATTCTCCTGACCAAATCAACTCCAAATGAGCATAAACTTTTACAGGAGTTTAAGAACACCTTAAAGAATATTCTGGAAAAATTTAAGTATTTTCGGATAAACCAAACTCCCTCTAAAATTCTTTTGCTGAAAAGCTTTAAAGAATTTTCCAGATTTAAATAAAGACTTCCATAGAAATTGGGTTGTATATTTGGATAGAGTTTGTCAATCTGAATCTAACCCAATTTTAATCACTAAATTTAAAGGTTCCTAGCAAAAGTTATGCTCTTCTGAAATTTGGGGAAATTCTGGAATTTGAATAAATCCGAGAAATGTTTAAACCTGACTGTGGGACCAAGGGGGCACGTGTCAGTTACCAGGAGCGCGCCACACGGGGTCACAACGTTATTTCCCGCACTGTCACAGCCGATCCCGCGCCACAGGGTATCCGGCCCCCTCTCTCCCGAGTCGCTGACCGGCGGGACCGGCGAGGTCGTCTTCAACCTCGCGCTCCCCCGCGATACCGCCGCCGGGCTCGCCGTAGCAGCTCCGTATTCGGTCGTCCGGCCATCTCAACTGCTCAAACTCGCCGCTAGCCCCTAATTCAACGTGAGGAACATGCTGGTGTGGTTTTCCCGAGCTGGCAGGGTCCCCAAACTATCCCTCGATGGCGCATCGGCTCGGATGAAGTCCGGCGACGTCGCCCCGACGCCCTAAGCCTTCCAAGCTTCGGTTTCCAAGCTCTAGAGCACCGGCGGACGCTAGGGAACATCGACGTGGGGATGAAACAGCTCAGAAACGGCTCTAAATTAGGGTTCACCGTGTGCCCGACATGTTCTACCAACACTGCCGTCGGAAAAGTTGAAATTGCGCCGTGCACAGTGTGTTTCTAGCTAGGTTTCAAAAGAAAACTGGTGGGCCTACATTTCTAGCCCGTGTGTGCAAAGTTTCGTGGTGTCTAAACAAAAATCAATTGGGAATTTTGCAGAATCATACCTGAAGGTCGGTTTACACCGGCCGGAGTGAATCCCCAATATTCGTCGGCCAGAGGCGGAGATAAGCTCTGTGCTTCGGGTGGAAGTTGCAGGGAGATCTTGTGCGTCCCACGGTGGCCTTGCTTGGTCGTGAAAACCGCTCTGTGGCGCTGCCCACGAGAGCGCCTCGTCGCTGTTGTGTGACGGCCGCCATGGAAACTGGGTTAACTCGGTGTTGAAGGCACGAACACCCTTGGCAATGGCTCGAGGAGGTCGTGGGGGGTTCTACGGTGTGGTTTTGCTGCTCAGCTGAAGTCCTCACGCGGGCTAGGTTATGGCCGATCGACCGAGAGCTCGGCGGCAGCGCTCGGTCTGTTTTTCTTGCGCGAGGAGGGAGAATAGGACGAGGCTTTGGTGATGAGGGAGAAAGGGAGCACGGCAGTGTTTAAAGGCATCCAGGCCGCTCTCCAGCGCGGCAGATTTTTAACAGGAGGTGGCTGCCGGCTGAGCTCGGGTCGCACGGTGAGGAGCCTCGGTGGCTCGAGTGAACCGACTGCAGAACTCAAACAGAGACTATACTCTGGGATCTTTTGCAATTGTTCAGTTCTCCCAATGATATGTGGGACCCACTGTTCAGTCCCTCCTTATCCATTTTAAAATATCTCCCAAGTTTGAATTTTTGATGGAATTCAATTGTGGGAATTCAAATCTGGTATGCATTTGGATAATTGGGCAAGTTTTATCCAAATTCAAATGGGTGTTTGAATTCTTTGTTATTTAAAGTCCATTTTGGAAAATGGGCTGCAATTCATTTCCATAAATCATGAAACTTTGCACACCCCCTAATTTGGACCCAAGGAACTCAAACATGAAATTTGATTTTAAAGTTGACTGCTGCAAATGAGATTTGCAGCACAACAGTTTTGAATTCCATTGTGTTGCTCTCATTTGAATTTTGAGTTTGAACAAGTTTGTTCCAAATCTGACTTTAGTTTTCTCACACACATGGGAACTTCCCATCTTAGTTTTTGACCCCTCTTGGGTTCCAAGTTTCCAAATAAACATTTTGAACTTGTGTGAAGAAAACCCTCATGTGTGTTATCACATGTGTAAAAGTTTTAACAAGTCCCTAAATTTCATACATATGAAACCAACTTTTGCAAACAAGTGTTTCTTTGTATTCATATTTTTGGGACCTTTACAAAAACCGCGATGAGGTCGTAAGGTGGTAATGGATACCTACCTTACTTTCTTCGGGACCTTCTTCCTAGCAATGGCAGCAAGACAACTCTCTTCCGGCGACGTTGAACGTGTCGGGGCTCGTCGGCGGTCTCTCCGGTGGTTGAACTCCGGCAAAAAGGGTTAAGCTCGGCGAGTTGGAGGCTAGGGCTCCAAGTCGTCGACTCGGGAGGTGGAAAAGAAGTTCATGGTTTCGGCCAGAGGTTTTCAGTTCTATTTATAAGAGGTCAGAAAAGAGTCCTACTCTGATCGGAATTTGAATAAGAGTCCTATTCAAATTGTTTTTGAATCTTAACAACTTATCTCTAGTTGATTTGGTGCGGTAGCAACATGGAATTCATGTCGGTTTCCTTCCGTGTCGGTATTCCCGCGCGTACAGAAGAAAAATCGCATCAAATCTCGTCACCTCCTCGGTGATGAGCTCCGGAGGTTCCACGTGTCCTGCGGGGGCCTGGTCTCCCTTTTCTGCAGAGACGAGCTCTGGTTGTGCCGCGTGTCAGGCGGGCGAGACCTCCCCTTTACTCAGAGGTGAGCTCCGCGTGCGCCGCATGTCTTGGCGGGTCGGGACCTCCCCTCTATCCAGAGACGAGCTCCGCACACGCCACGTGTTAGTGCCAGACCTCCCTCACTTTGGAGGTGGCTCCAAATGTGCCATGTGTCAATTCCGGACCTCCCTCTCTTCGGAGGTGAGCTCCAAGAATGCCACGTGTCAAATAGCACCGATCTTCCTTTCTTCTCAGAGACGAGCTCCGAGGTCGAAACGTGTCCAATAGCGTCAGATCTCCCGGAGGTGAGCTCCGGAGGTGACACGTGTCCAGTAGTGTCGGACCTCCCGGAGGTGAGCTCCGGAGGTGACACGTGTCTAGTAGGACCGGACCTCTCGGCGGTTAGCTCCGAGAGCGACATGTTTCGCATGGTGTCGGACCTCTCGGAAGTGAGCTCCGAGAGCGATACGTGTCCTGTGGTGTCGGACCTCTCGCAAATGAGCTCCGAGAGCGACACGTGTCTTGCGGGACTGGCCTCGCTTCTCCGCAGTGGCTAGCTCCGGGGGCAACACGTATCCCACAGGGTCGGATCTCGCCCCCTTCTGCAGGGACGAGCCCCAAGCCTGCCAGGTAGCCAATTTTAGCGGTGGACCTCTCCCCCTTTGCGGGGATGAGCTTCGAACACGCCACATGGCCAGCGGGCCGCGGGAAGTGTCTACGGCACTCTAGGCAAACTAGAACTGACTCTTTTTAGTTATCTTTTTTATTTCTTCTCTATTTCTACTTATTTAAAACGTTTCTCTACATGAAATATGAATGCATGCGTGATTACAATTTTGAGGGTGTCACAACCCCCCTTATTTTAAGGTTTACTTTCAGACATACATGAAATATGAATGCATGCGTGATTACAATTTTGAAGGTGTCACAAATCTACCCCCCCCCCCCCCTTAAATTGAATCTCGCCCTCGAGATTGGGTTGTAGAGAATAGATGAGGGAATTCTGCCTTGAGATCTTCTTCACGTTCCCATGTAGCATCGACTTCCGTGTGATGGCTGTCACACCCGGTTTCTCCGAAGAACAACCGAGTGAATATCACATGTATGCCAGGATCATTTTCTCATACATGTGATGACAAATAGTGAATCATCATTATTACAAGCCATGTGTCGAATATAAATAATTCTTACAAAGCATAAGTCTCGATGGACGATAATAAGTTCATCACAAATAAATAAACTAGCAGCGGAATATTATTCTTGAGGGCTCCGTCACAGGCGTTGCCCGGGGTCTCCATGAACCTAGAAACCTTCTTCGGGTCCAAAGTCTTGGTCATTATACATCACCTCATTATCTTGACCTGAGCAGCAATACAAACCAACAAAATATGCAAGGTTGAGTACCGATGGTACTCAGCAAGTGTGGGAAAGTTATGTCATGCATGGCTAGAACAAGGGGAGGTTGAACTCATGGTTAAAGCACTACGCAATTAATACCTATCACCTTAGCTTATTAAGCACCTACATTACTACACAGGTGAAATGGTCACAATCTCCCGTACCATCATCATAATCAAATAACCATAACATTATTCCCAATGTTAAGCTCCCCGCTTAACATCCACAACTTCCAAAACCATCAATCCTCTAATCATGAATAAGTCCAAGCCGCTCTTGACCGTGAGCACGGCTGTCATGACAGTTTTGACTCTGCAGAGTTTGCACCACTGTACCCACATGTAGTGATTTCATCCTCCGTTGCCGGGTGGACTAAAAGAACCTCCATTATGCCAGTTGCTACGAACCACATTCACACTTCCCAGGTGTGTAGCCAGGAGATCACTACGAAGCCTTTACAAAGGGATTCCCGACGAGCATGGGCCCACTGAGGTTTCACCCCTAACAGCATACAAGAGGCTCCAACCCCGCTGCAGTGGCCCCCTCTTGAGCCTTGCGGTTCATATGGTAGTCCAGCTGACACCTATTCCCCACACCATCCAACACACCCATACTACGCCGGGGATACACCTAATTAATTAGCCAAGCTGCCCCATCTCAGCATGTGGTTGGCACGGTAAAGCCAGGTTACATGCTCCTTGAACCGGTCCTTAGGATCCAGGCAAGTACTAAACACAAACCCGAGTCTCGTGCACCCAGCACACAACCAAAACATCCAACTTGCCTTGATCCCTACCTCTACATAACTCACAATATCTCATTCAAGAGTATGGTAAAATAAATTGATGATCTCATATCCCAAATATCCCATTCTAAGCATGGCTAAGCATATGCATAATAATAAATGCCATGATAAGATGAATCCCAACCCAAGCTACAACGAAATAAGGTAATGCAATTCTAGGGAAACATCCTAGCATGGGTTTCATATTTTCAATTGACAATGCAAATAATTCTAGCTACACATCCTAGTATAGGATCAAAGTGGTCAAGGACACTTGCCTCCTTCCTGCTGCTCTTGGAATGGGTAGTCCTGATCTTGGAAAGGAAGAACTTGCTCTGGAGCAGGTTCTACATCATACCATCACACATAGCAAAAGAAAAACAACAATCCATAAGACATAGTTCACACTTCCACTTCAAACAAATCACACATTCACATTTATGAAAGTCATTCACAATTATATGTGTTGTGGTTACTCTATGTGTGTTGATCTTTGCCTTACATGTACTTTTAACCATGTGTATATGATTCCTACTTTTGTATTCACATTTATGCTTACATACTATATATATGAGTTTCCAATTTAAATAAATTCCTTATATTTAATTACTACACCTTTTAGCTACCAAGTATGCATGAAAGGTATTTTCCTACTCCATATGTGTCTTCAGAATTTCTACCAACCCTAAACTGAATTCTTTGGATTTTAGAAACTTCATTTATCATTTACTAGTTGCTATATTTTCAGATTTATTTCCTATGCCTAAATGTGAACTTTATTATGAAAATAACAAGACACATCATCTAAACAGAATAGGTTCTGATCTAAAATATTTATTAATATATTTTTGACCTTTTCCTCTGATGTAAACTATTTTACATTTATTTTCCCTATTTTCAGAACTATTCTTTACTTAAAAATGTGTCCCTATGACAAATAAATGTGAATAATAAATTAAACAGATTCATTTCAGCCCAAAAATATATTTTTATCTCACTCCAAAGTTTTCTAAGTACTGAGAAATTTTTTAATTAAATTTTGACAATATGTTTGTCCTACTTTTTAAAATTTAAATACTTGCCACCTATTCAATTTCCTAAATTAAATATCAAACAGGGTTAAAAAGGTAAACTCACCCCACTACAGGGTCTATAATATTATTTTAACAAATTTCAGGGGTCTAGCTACTCATAACAGAGGAGTTTTTCGTAATTTTTATTAAGTCCAGGGGATAAAACTGATTTTTAAATGAATTTACATGATTTTCTGAAGTTCCAGGGGCTAGATCAGAAGTTTCCGGGGCTAGCTCTTATTTCCCGATAACCCCAGGGGGTACCACATAAGAATTCCAGTCTTTATAACGCGGGGCTGATGTGGACCGTCCGATTTAAAACATACGGCTGAGATTATAACGCCGAACCGGTACGCGGGGATTTAAAGTCTACCGTGCGATTTAAAATAGACGGCCGCACAGGCGGCCACGTCGCTCTAACCGAGCGCGGGCGGCGCTGCCCGGCGGTGCACGGCGGCGGGAAGCGGCGATCTCGCTGGAGATTTTCGGATCTTCTAGAATTCTTCCTAGAACTGTGATTTTATGGCATAGATCGGTGGAGGGGAGGTCGGGGATCTCACCTCGGGGGTTTTCTTGAGCTCGGAGGTCCTGGAAAACGATCGGCGACGACGTCCGAAGCGAAACCACGGCGAGGCTCGTCGGCGCTGTGTTTGAACCGCAAGTCACCGAGTTTTCTGCACCTGCAGGGTTCCCCGGAGGTGGTGGATCAAGACCAGCGAGATAGATAGGAATTTCCGAGCGTAGATCAGCCAGAATTCGCCGGAGAAGGCTCAGGTTCTCACCGGAGTAAAAACAGCAGATCGCGTGAGAAAAACGGGACGAGGCCGGGGTTTTTATAGACGGGGGAAGGGTGACGTTTGGTTGTGATCGAGTTTGCGTCGCCCACGAGCAAAATTCGGCTGGGATATGCAGAAATCCAGGTCGGTTTGGATTCGGGGTGAGAGAGGGTCCGGCCGATCGCGGGCGCGGGCGCGAGGTAGAAGAAGGGCTGGCGGGCCCCGCGTGTCAGTGGGAAGAAGAGGGCGCGCGCGGCTGCGGGCTGGCGCGGGTGCTGGGTGGGCCGGCTGGTGGGTTTCGGCCCACTGGCTGTTTTTTTTCCTGTTTTCCTTTTTCTTTTTCTATTTCTTTTCTGTTTTGAGTTTAAAATGAATTCCAGTTTGAATTTAAATTATTGCAAAACATGCAACACGTCCAAAAAATTTTTAAATTCCCCTCTTAACATGATTCTGGGGTGTTACAGCTCTACCCCCCTTAAAAGAAATCTCGTCCTCGAGATTGGTGGTTCTAAGAAAACAATTCCGGAAATTGTGCCTTGAGCTCATCTTCCCGTTCCCAGGTGGCTTCCTCTTCTGAGTGATGCTTCCACTGCACCTTGCACATCCGGATTCTTTTATTTCTGGGGAGGCGTTCCATTGTCTCCAAAATCTTGTATGGTTGCACATAGGAGTTGTGAATGGCTTTGTTACATGTGAATGTGATTCTCTTCTCCAACAGTTTGGTGAGGGGTCTCGAGATTTTAGAGAATCCCTCAATAAACCGTCGATAGTATCCAGCCAATCCCAAGAAGCTTTGAACTTCCCCGACATTTTCAGGGGTCTTCCACTTCTGTATATCCTCGATTTTGGCAGGATTCACGGAGATTCCTCCCTCCGAGATTATATGTCCTAAGAAGTTAACTCTCTTCAGCCAAAACTCACACTTGCTCAACTTGGCATATAGTTGGTGTTCTCTCAGCCTTTGCGACATCAACCTTAGATGTTTCTCATGTTCTTCTTCATCTTTGGAGAAGACGAGAATGTCATCTATGAAAACCACCACAAATTTGTCCAGATATTCCATGAATACTTTGTTCATGAGATACATGAAGTATGCCGGGGCATTAGTTAGCCCGAAAGGCATGACAATGTATTCATACAGTCCATATCAAGATACGAAAGCTGTCTTCGGAATATCAGATTGCCTTATCTTGAGTTGGTGGTATCCCGACCTGAGATCAATTTTAGAGAACACAGAAGCTCCCCTCAACTGATCAAATAAGTCTTCAATGCAGGGTAATGGGTACTTGTTCTTGATGGTTACCTCATTCAAGGCACGGTAATCCATGCATAACCTTTGGGTTCCGTCCTTTTTGGGCACAAATATCACCGGAGCTCCCCATGGTGAGGAACTAGGGCGAATATACCCCTTCTCCGTCAATTCTCTCAAATGATCCTTGAGTTCTCCCAGCTGCTTGGAGTCCATCCGATAAGATCTCTTGTATATCGGGGTTGTTCCAGGCACTAGCTCAATTGCGAATTCCACTTCACGATCGGGAGGCATACCTGGCAACTCCTCCGAAAAAACATCTGGATATTCCCTGATGGTCCTGATCTCCTCAACTTTCACCTCAACTTGATTTAATTTAATGTCCCTCCTAGGCTCGTGTTTTGTTATCAACTTTACTCTTGTGCCACTAGGGTGAGTTAGTTCCACCGTTCTGGTCGAACAAAAGGATGATTCCTTTATGTTTGGTCAACAAATCCATACCAAAAATAATATCTATCCCTTGTGAATCTATCACTATGAGGTTAGCAGTAAATACTACCCCATTAATGTCTAGGTTCACTTTGGGACACACTTGTCTTTTCCTTATTTCTCCACCTGGAGAGTTTACGGCTAGCATATGGTTCATTTGTGTTTTTGCTAGGTCATGCTTCTTAACAAACCCTTGAGCAATGAACGAGTGGGTAGCACCAGAATAAAACAGCAGGGTTGCAATGTGTAAATTGGCAGAAAACTTACCAACTACCACGTCGGGTGCCTCTTGTGCTTCCTCCATAGTGACGTGGTTCACCCGTCCTCTCATTACATTCTGCTGTTGTGGCTGCGCGGGCTTCTTCTTTGGGCACTTATGGGCATAGTGCCCCACTTCACCATAGCTAAAACATTGCACTCCAACCTTAGGGGCTTGGCCTTTATTGTCTTGGGGTCGGTTTGGAGGTCCTTGCACTGCTGGTCGAGGTGGATATGCGGGGCGAGGCTGCTGTACAAACTGACGTTGTGGCTGTGCTGGGGCTGCGGGAGGCCTGTAGTTCGGGTTGTACCCTCTTGGTGCTGAGTAGGGTACCGCAGCACGTTTCGTCTTCCCTGCAGGTTGCTGCATCAGACGTGGGCGGGTGTTGCTCCCTGAGGCTTGATGTGACCACCCGGCCTTCCTCTTGTTCTCATTTTCCAAGGCCTTTAGCTTCCTTTCTACCACAAACGCTCTGTCCACCATCTTTTGGAAGCTTTCATACTCATTTGAGGACATTGCACACTGCATTTCTGCGGTAAGTCACTCCACGAAACAATCTTGTTTCTGCTCATCAGTCTCTATGTCCCGTGGGACATAACGAGATAGTTGAGTAAATTTAGTGAGGTATTCCCTCACCGTCATGTTTCCCTGCTGCAGTCCCAAAAACTCCTTCCTCTTGTTTTTGAGTTCACCTCTTGGGATGTAATGGTTGCGGAAGCTACGCTTGAACTCTTGCCAAGTGATGTTCTCAGGGTCATGATGGGCGGCCACGTAGGCGGTCCACCAATCAGCAGCAGGTCCATGCAATTGATGAGAGGCAAACAGCATCCTCTCATACCCTTGGCACTGTATGATCCTCATCTTGCTTTCAATGGTCTTTAGCCAATCATGTGCCTCCAGAGGTTCAGCAGCACTTGCAAACTTTGGAGGTTGAGTTCCTAAAAACCCACTCAACCTTGGTTGGCGTGGTGCAGCTTGTGGGGGTGGAACTTGATGCAAGTTGGCCACCACTTGAGTCAATTTCTGGATGAGCTGATTTTGATTCTCCAGCATTTGGTGGAGGGGATCAACTCCTTCACGGTGACCACCCCTGTCCTGGCCTCCAGAGAGATGAGGGTTGCAGGCCTCATCACTGTTGTTGGCGGGGTTGGCAGCGCGACCTTTTCCTCTTCCGGCCATCTAGCATGATCAACCAAATGTTAATTTAAAGTATTATGTATTATCTTACTACTTTCACTTGTTTGTACTTTGAAGTGTTGAAGCTTTGTTATACTTTTCTGAGGTTTCATATCTCACACAAAAATAAATGCAATATTATTTCATGTGGGTTCACACACCAAAGCAAGACAATCTGAAGACGAGGCTGTGGACAATTGCTCATGGCTTCCACAACTCACGTCACACACAAAGCATTAACACACCATTAACTAACGTAATGACTCGACTACTTGACATCCTTCTGCTTTAAGGAAAAGGCTCTACGCTACTCATTTTCTTGAGCTGGCTCCTCGGGATCTTCCTCGTCATTTCAGCTGCCTTCTGACTCTGCTTTGGGTGGGGAGGCTGTTGGTGGAGAAGTGCGACGACGCCTTATCGCCCGGCGATCTGGGGAATCAGGAGTCCATGTATCATTCACGGTGACACACAGTTCATTCCCATCTCCTCTTTCTCTTGCCCTCAAGCAGGCTCGCAGCAACACCTCCATTTCCTTCAGTGTGTCCCGAACATCCTGAAGCTCTTGCTGACACTCTTGCAGTCGAGTGCTGAGCATAGCAGCATCCTCCAAGCACAAGTCCATGTGCTCATGGGAAGTCCCTTGCTGCACTGGTGGGTACTTGTACTCCGTGGTACCACTCTCACGCTGGAGGACATACATGTACTCAGTTCTGTCCAGGTGGCGACGATAGATGTGACTCTGGCAGGTGATGGCCTCCCAGGTAACATCCTTCTCCGCATCGACCTGTGTCGCTCGACAAGCTGGAGAGCGGTGGATCTTAAGCAGCTGATTTTCGTGTATGATCCTCATCTCTGAACTCCATTCTTCCCTCTTCTCACGGATGGTCCTGGTGGAGTTATAGTGGATGATTAGCTTGCCCGTATTGCCGGCGGCCTCGAGCATACGTCGAAGACGGCGCAACAAGCCTCCTACTGCCAATCCGTAGGAAAGGTACGTCACCGGACGACTCTCCTCTCTTTCGGCAAGGGCAACTACGGGAACTCTCCCTCCTGTGGACTTGCGAGCGGTGCGAATCATGCGAACCATCTAAAAACAAAAAGCATTTAAACTTAGGTTAGATAAACTTTTTTAAACAAAAGTCCTATTTTGAATGAAAATTGGGGTAAGATGAAGAAAGTGACTCATTAAATAACACTTTTCAACCCACACTTTATAAAAATAGTTTTTAAGAAAATAGGGTCCTTAAATACGTCCCTTTCTACCTAGGTCCACGTTCCTACGGGCAACCTTGGCTCTGATACCACTTCTTGTCACACCCGGTTTCTCCGAAGAAAAACCGAGTGAATATCACATGTATGCCAGGATCATTTTCTCATACATGTGATGACAAATAGTGAATCATCATTTATTACAAGCCAGGTGTCGAATATAAATAAGTCTTACAAAGCATAAGTCTCGATGGACGATAATAAGTTCATCACAAATAAATAAACTAGCAGCGGAATATTATTCTTGAGGGCTCCGTCACAGGCGTTGCCCGGGGGTCTCCATGATCCTAGAAACCTTCTTCGGGTCGAAAGTCTTGGTCATTATACATCACCTCATTATCTTGACATGAGCAGCAATATAAACCAACAAAATATGCAAGGTTGAGTACCGATGGTACTCAGCAAGTGTGGGAAAGTTATGTCATGCATGGCTAGAACAAGGGGAGGTTGAACTCATGGTTAAAGCACTACGCAATTAATACCTATCACCTTAGCTTATTAAGCACCTACATTACTACACAGGTGAAATGGTCCCAATCTCCCGTACCATCATCATAATCAAATAACCATAACATCATTCCCAATGTTAAGCTCCCAGCTTAACATCCACAACTTCCAAAACCATCAATCCTCTAATCATGAATAAGTCCAAGCCGCTCTTGACCGTGAGCACGGCTGTCATGACAGTTTTGACTCTGCAGAGTTTGCACCACTGTACCCACATGTAGTGATTTCATCCCCCGTTGCCGGGTGGACTAAAAGAACCTCCATTATTCCAGTGGCTACGAACCACATTCACACTTCCCAGGTGTGTAGCCAGGAGATCACTACGAAGCCTTTACAAAGGGATTCCCGACGAGCGTGGGCGCACTGAGGTTTCACCCCTAACAGCATACAAGAGGCTCCAACCCCGCTGCAGTGGCCCCCTCTTGAGCCTTGCGGTTCATATGGTAGTCCAGCTGACACCTATTCCCCGCACCATCCAACACACCCATACTACGCCGGGGATACACCTAATTAATTGGCCAAGCTGCCCCATCTCAGCATGTGGTTGGCACGGTAAAGCCAGGTTACATGCTCCATGAACCGGTCCTTAGGATCCAGGCAAGTACTAAACACAAACCCGAGTCTCGTGCACCCAGCACACAACCAAAACATCCAACTTGCCTTGATCCCTACCTCTACATAACTCACAATATCTCATTCAAGAGTATGGTAAAATAAATTGATGATCTCATATCCCAAATATCCCATTCTAAGCATGGCTAAGCATATGCATAATAATAAATGCCATGATAAGATGAATCCCATCCCAAGCTACAACGAAATAAGGTAATGCAATTCTAGGGAAACATCCTAGCATGGGTTTCATATTTTCAATTGATAATGCAAATAATTCTAGCTACACATCCTAGTATAGGATCAAAGTGGTCAAGGACACTTGCCTCCTTCCTGCTGCTCTTGGAATGGGTAGTCCTGATCTTGGAAAGGAAGAACTTGCTCTGGAGCAGTTCTACATCATACCATCACACATAGCAAAAGAAAAACAACAATCCATAAGACATAGTTCACACTTCCACTTCAAACAAATCACACATTCACATTTATGAAAGTCATTCACAATTATATGTGTTGTGGTTACTCTATGTGTGTTGATTTGTGGCTTGCATGCACTTTTAATCATGTGTATATGATTCCTATTTTTGTATTCACATTTATGCTTGCATACTTTATTTATGAGTTTCCAATTTAAATAATTTTCCTTATATTTATTTACTACACCTTTTTGTTACCAAATATGCATGAAAGGTATTTTCCTACTCCATATGTGTCTTCAGAATTTCTACCAACCCTAAACTGAATTCTTTGGATTTTAGAAACTTCATTTATCATTTACTAGTTGCTATATTTTCAGATTTATTTCCTATGCCTAAATGTGAACTTTATTATGAAAATAACAAGACACATCATCTAAACAGAATAGGTTCTGATCTAAAATATTTATTAATATATTTTTGACCTTTTCCTCTGATGTAAACTATTTTACATTTATTTTCCCTATTTTCAGAACTACTCTTTACTTAAAAATGTGTCCCTAAATGTGAATAATAAATTAAACAGATTCATTTCAGCCCAAAATATATTTTTATCTCACTCCAAAGTTTTCTAAATACTGAGAAAGTTTTCAATTTAATTTTGACAATATGTTTGTCCCACTTTTTAATTTTTAAACACTAGCCACATATTCAATTTCCTAAAATAAATACTAAATAGGGTTAAAAAGGTAAACTCACCCCACTACAGGGTCTATAATATTATTTTAACAATTTTCAGGGGTCTAGCTATACATCTGTTATGTACAGACCCCTGAAAATTGTTAAAATAATATTATAGACCCAGTAGTGGGGTGAGTTTACCTTTTTAACCCTATTTAGTATTTAATTTAGGAAATTGAATATGTGGCTAGTGTTTAAAAATTAAAAAGTGGGACAAACATATTGTCAAAATTAAATTGAAAACTTTCTCAGTATTTAGAAAACTTTGGAGTGAGATAAAAATATATTTTGGGCTGAAATGAATCTGTTTAATTTATTATTCACATTTAGGGACATATTTTTAAGTAAGGAATAATTCTGGAAAATAGGGGAAATAATTGTAAAATAGTCTACATTAGAGTCAAAGGTCAAAATATGTTATTAAATTATTTAGGACCAGATCCTATTCTGTTTAGATGATGTGTCTTACTATTTTCATAATAAAGTACACATTTAGGCATAGGAAAATAAATCTGAAAATATAGCAACTAGTAAATGATAAATGGAGTTTCTAAAATCCAAAGAATTCAGTTTAGGGTTGGTAGAAATTCTGAAGACACATATGGAGAAGAAAAATACCTTTCATGCATACTTGGTAACAAAAAGGTGTAGTAAATAAATATAAGGAAAATTATTTAAATTGGAAACTCATATATAAAGTATGCAAGCATAAATGTGAATACAAAAATAGGAATCATATACACATGATTAAAAGTGCATGCAAGCCACAAATCAACACACATGGAGTAACCACAACACATATAGTTGTGAATGACTTTCATAAATATGAATGTGTGGTTTGTATGAAGTGGAAGTGTGAACTATGTCTTTTAGATTGTTGTTTTTCTTTTGCTATGTGTGATGGTATGATGTAGAACCTGCTCAAGAGGAAGTTATTCCTTTCCAAGATCAGGACTACCCATTTCAAGAGCAGCAGGAA
Source organism: Neostapfia colusana (assembly GCA_030760725.1). Taxonomy (NCBI): domain Eukaryota; kingdom Viridiplantae; phylum Streptophyta; class Magnoliopsida; order Poales; family Poaceae; genus Neostapfia; species Neostapfia colusana. The sequence continues at coordinate 39,197,935 of JASWHV010000016.1, forward strand.
GGAGGCAAGTGTCCTTGACCACTTTGATCCTATACTAGGATGTGTAGCTAGAATTATTTGCATTGTCAATTGAAATATGAAACCCTTGCTAGGAAGTTTCCCTAGAATTGCATTACCTTGTTTCCTTGTAGCTTGGGTTGGGATTTATTTTATCATGTCATTTATTATTATGCATATGCTTAGCCATGCTTAGAATGGGATATTTGGGATATGAGATCATCAGTTTATTTTACCATACTCTTGAATGAGATATTGTGAGTTATGTAGAGGTAGGGACCAAGGCAAGTTGGATGTTTTGGTTGTGTGCTGGGTGCACGAGACTCGGGTTTGTGTTTAGTACTTGCCTAGATCCTAAGGACCGGTTCATGGAGCATGTAACCTGGCTTTACAGTGCCAACCACATGCTGAGATGGGGCAGCTTGGCCAATTAATTAGGTGTATCCCCGGCGTAGTATGGGTGTGTTGGATGGTGCGGGGAGTAAGTGCCAGCTGGACAACCATATGAACCGCAAGGCTCAAGAGGGGGCCACTGCAGCGGGGTTGGAGCCTCTTGTATGCTGTTAGGGGTGAAACCTCAGTGGGCCCACCCTCGTCGGGAATCCCTTTGTAAAGGCTTCGTAGTGATCTCCTGGCTACACACCTGGGAAGTGTGAATGTGGTTCGTAGCCACTGGCATAATGGAGGTTCTTTTAGTCCACCCGGCAACGGGGGATGAAATCACTACATGTGGGTACAGTGGTACAAACTCTGCAGAGTCAAAACTCTCATGACAGCCGTGCTCACGGACAAGAGCGGCTTGGACTTATTCATGATTAGAGGATTGATGGTTTTGGAAGTTGTGGATGTTAAGTGGGGAGCTTAACATTGGAAATGATGTTATGGTTATTTGATTATGATGATGGGATGGGAAATTGGGACCATTTCACCTGTGTAGTAATGTAGGTTCTTAATAAGCTAAGGTGATAGGTATTAATTGCGTAGTGCTTTAACCATGAGTTCAACCTCTCCTTGTTCTAGCCATGCATGACATAACTTTCCCACACTTGCTGAGTACCATCGGTACTCAACCTTGCATATTTGTTGGTTTATATTGCTGCTCAGGTCAAGATAATGAGGTGGTGTATAATGATCAAGACTTTGGACCCGAAGAAGGTTTCTAGGTTCATGGAGACCCCCAGGCAACGCCTGTGACGGAGCCCTCAATAATAATATTCCGCTGCTAGTTTATTTACTTGTGAGGAACTTATTATTGTCCATCGAGACAATTGTTATGTAAGACTTATTTATATTCGACACCTGGCTTGTAATAAATGATGCTTCACTATTTGTCATCACATGTATGAGAAAATGATCCTGGCATACATGTGATATTCACTTGGTTGTTCTTCGGAAAAACCGGGTGTGACAGAAGTGGTATCAGAGCCAAGGTTGCCCGTAGGAACGTGGACCTAGGTAGAAATGGACGTATTTAAGGGTCTTATTTTATTAAAAACTATTTTTACAAGGTGTGTGTTGAAAAGTGTTATTTAATGAGTCACTTTCTTCATCTTACCCCAATTTTCATTCAAAATAGAATTTTTGTTTAAAAGTTTATCTAACCTAAGTTTAAATGCTTTTTGTTTTAGATGGTTCGCATGATTCGCACCGCTCGCAAGTCCGCAGGAGGGAGAGTTCCCGTAGTTGCCCTTGCCGAAAGAGAGGAGAGCCGTCCGGTGACGTACCTTTTCTACGGATTGGCAGAAGGAGGCTTGTTGCGCCGTCTTCGACGTATGCTCGAAGCCGCCGGCAATACGGGCAAGCTAATCATCCACTATAACTCCACCAGGACCATCCGTGAGAAGAGGGAAGAATGGACTCAGAGATGAGTATTATACATGAAAATCGGCTGCTTAAGATCCACCGCTCTCCAGCTTGTAGAGCGACACAGGTCGATGCGGAGAAGGATGTCACCTGGGAGGCCATCATCTGCCAGCCACCTGGACAGGACTGAGTACATGTATGTCCTCCAGCGTGAGAGTGGTACCACGGAGTACAAGTACCCGCCAGTGCAGCAACGGACTTCCCATGAGCACATGGACTTGTGCTTGGAGGATGCTGCTATGCTCAGCACTCGACTGCATGAGTGTCAGCAAGAACATCAGAATGTTTGGGACACCCTGAAGGAAACGGGGGCGTTGCTGCGAGCCTGCTTGAGGGCAAGAGAAAGAGGAGATGGGAATGAACTGTGTGTCACCGTGAACGATACATGGACTCCTGATTCCCCAGATCGCTGAGCGATCAGGCGTCGTCGCACTTCTCCACCAGCAGCCTCCCCACCCAAAGCAGAGTCAGAAGGCAGCCGAAATGATGAGGAAGATCCCGAGGAGCCAGATCAAGAAAACGAGTAGCGTAGAGCCTTTCCCTTAAATTAGAAGGATGTCGAGTAGTCGAGTCGTTACGTTAGTTAATGGTGTTAATGCTTGGTGTGTGACGTGAGTTGTGGAAGCCTTGAGCAATTGTCCACAGCCTCGTCTTTAGATTGTTTTGCTTTGGCGTGTGAACCCACATGAAATAATATTGCATTTATTTTTGTGTGAGAAATAAACTCTCAGAAAAGTATAACAAAGCCTCAACACTTCAAAGTACAAACAAATGAAAGTAGTAAGATGATACTAAATGCTTTCAAATTAACATTGGTTGATTCTGCCAGATGGCCGGAAGAGGAAAAGGACGTGCTGCCAACCCCGCCAACAACAACGATGAGGCATGCAACCCTCATCTTTCTGGAGGCCAGGACCGGGGTGGTCGCCGTGAAGGAGTTGATCCCCTCCACCAAATGCTGGAGAATCAAAATCAGCTCATCCAGAACTTGACTCAAGTGGTGGCCAACTTGCATCAAGTTCCACCTCGACAAGCTGCACCACGCCAACCAAGGTTGAGTGAGTTTTTAGGAACTCAACCTCCAAAGTTTGCAAGTGCTGCTGAACCACTGGAGGCAGATGATTGGCTTAACACCATTGAGAGCAAGATTAGGATCATACAGTGCCAAGGGTATGAGAGGGTGTTGTTTGCCTCTCATCAATTGCATGGACCTGCTGCTGATTGGTGGACCGCCTACGTGGCTGCCCATCATGACCCTGAGAACATCACTTGAGAAGAGTTCAAGCGTAGCTTCCGAAACCATTGCATCCCAAGAGGCGAACTCAAAAACAAGAGGAAGGAGTTTTTGGGACTGCAGCAGGGAAACATGACAGTGAGGGAATACCTCACTAAATTTACTCAACTATCCCGTTATGCCCCACGGGACATAGAGACTGATGAGCAGAAACAAGATTGTTTCGTGGAGGGACTTACCGCAGAGATGCAGTGTGCAATGTCCTCAAATGAGTATGAAAGCTTCCAAAAGATGGTGGACAGAGCATTTGTGGTAGAAAGGAAGCTAAAAGCCTTGGAAAATGAGAATAAGAGGAAGGCCGGGTGGTCACACCAAGCCTCAGGGAGCAACACCCGCCCACGTCTGATGCAGCAACCCGCAGGGCAGACGAACCGTGCTGCGGTACCCTACTCAGCACCAAGGGGGTACAACCCGAACTACAGGCCTCCGGCAGCACCAGCACAGCCGCAACGTCAGTTTGTACAGCAGCCTCGCCCCACATATCCACCTCGACCAGCAGTGCAAGGACCCCCAAACCAACCCCAAGACAATAAAGGCCAGGCACCTAAGGTTGGGGTGCAATGTTTTAACTGTGGTGATGTGGGGCACTATGCCCATAAGTGCCCAAAGAAGAAGCCCGCGCAGCCACAACAGCAGAATGTAATGAGAGGACGGGTGAACCACGTCACTATGGAGGAAGCACAAGAGGCACCCGACGTGGTAGTTGGTAAGTTTCCTGCCAATTTACACATTGCAACCCTGCTGTTTGATTCTGGTGCTACCGACTTGTTCATTGCTCAAGGGTTTGTTAAGAAGCATGACCTAGCAACCACACAAATGAACCATAGGCTAGCCGTAAACTCTCCAGGTGGAGAAATAAGGACAAGACAAGTGTGTCCCAAAGTGAACCTAGACATTAATGGGGTGGTATTTACTGCTAACCTCATAGTGATAGATTCACAAGGGGTAGATATTATCTTGGGTATGGATTGGTTGACAAAACATAAAGGAATCATCCATTGTTCGACCAGAACGGTGGAACTAACTCACCCTAGTGGCACAAGAGTAAAGTTCATAACAATACACGAGCCTAGGAGGGACATTAAATTAAATCAAGTTGAGGTGAAAGTGGAGGAGATCAGGACCATCAGGGAATATCCAGATGTTTTTCCGGAGGAATTGCCAGGTATGCCACCCGATCGTGAAGTGGAATTCGCAATTGAGCTAGTGCCTGGAACAGCCCCGATATACAAGAGACATTATCGGATGGACTCCAAGCAGCTAGAAGAACTCAAGGATCATTTGAGAGAATTGACGGAGAAGGGGTATATCCGCCCTTGTTCCTCACCTTGGGGAGCTCCGGTCATATTTGTGCCCAAGAAGGACGGAACCCAAAGGTTATGCGTGGATTACCGTGCCTTGAATGAGGTAACCATCAAGAACAAGTACCCATTACCCCGCATTGAGGACTTGTTTGATCAGTTGAGGGGAGCTTGTGTGTTCTCAAAAATTGATCTCAGGTCGGGATACCACCAACTCAAGATAAGGCAATCTGATATTCCCAAGACAGCTTTCGTATCTCGGTACGGACTGTATGAATATATTGTCATGCCTTTCGGGCTAACTAATGCCCCGGCATACTTCATGTATCTCATGAACAAGGTATTCATGGAATATCTGGACAAATTTGTGGTGGTTTTCATAGATGACATTCTCGTCTTCTCTAAAGATGAAGAAGAACATGAGAAGCATCTATGGTTGGTGTTGCAGAGGCTGAGAGAACACCAACTATATGCCAAGTTGAGCAAGTGTGAGTTTTGGCTGAAGAGAGTTCCCTTCTTAGGACATATAATCTCGGAGGGAGGAATCTCCGTAGATCCCGCCAAAATCGAGGATATACAGAAGTGGAAGACCCCTGAAAATGACGGGGAAGTTTGAAGCTTTTTGGGATTGGCGGGATACTATCGACGGTTTATTGAGGGATTCTCTAAGATCTCGAGACCCATTACCAAATTGTTGGAGAAGGGAATCACATTCACATGGATGCCACATTGCGAAACGAGTTTTCAGGAGTTAAAGAAAAGACTGACAACAGCCCCAGTGCTGGTTATGCCAGATATGCAGAAGAACTTTACGGTGTACTGCGATGCCTCTAGAAACGGGTTGGGATGTGTTCTCATGCAAGAAGGGCATGTCGTGGCTTATGCATCCCGGCAGCTTCGGAAGCACCAGAAGAACTATCCTACACATGACCTAGAACTAGCCGCAGTGGTACACGCGTTGAAAATTTGGCGGCACTATTTGATGGGGAAGAGGACCGAGATATATACGGATCATAAGAGTTTGAAGTACATATTCACACAGCCAGACCTTAACCTCAGACAAAGGAGATGGTTCGAGCTAATCAATGACTTTGATGTGGGCATCAACTATCATCCTGGGAAAGCAAACATCGTGGCCGATGCTTTAAGTTGGAAAGTGCAGGTCAATAAGTTGAGCTTGAATAACATGCCCGTAGAATTAAAGGACGAGGTTATAAGGCTCAATCTATGTCTTGTGAATAGTGGTGAAGCCATTGCCATGGAAATGGACTCCACACTAGAGCGAGACATACGCAATGGTCAAAAGAACGACGAGAAGATACAAGAAATCAGGCAACTCATCAAGGAAAATAAAGCCCCTGGTTTCAGAGAGGATGAACAAGGAACAGTGTGGCACGGGAAAAGAATCTGTGTGCCAGAAGTAAAGAAGATCCGCGAATTGATTTTGAAGGAGGCTCACGATTCTGACTATTCCATTCATCCTGGGAGTACGAAGATGTACCAGGACCTCAAAAGCAGGTATTGGTGGTATGGCATGAAGCGAGATGTCGCGGAACATGTTGCCCTATGTGACACATGTCAGTTGGTGAAAGCAGAACATCAACGACCCGCGGGATTATTGCAACCACTCAAAGTGCCTGAATGGAAATGGGAAGAAATCGGTATGGATTTCATAGTGGGATTGCCTAGGACCCAATCAGGATATGATTCAATATGGGTCATCATCGACAGGCTAACCAAGGTGGCTCATTTCATCCCCGTGAAAGAAAGCTACAGCGGATCCAAATTGGCGGAATTGTACATGTCAAGGATCGTGTGTTACCATGGAGTGCCAAAGAAGATTGTGTCAGATCGAGGGACACAGTTCACCTCAAGGTTCTGGCAGAAGTTGCATGAAACCATGGGAACTCATCTGAATTTTTCAGCTCTGCCTATCATCCCCAAACTGACGGGCAGACGGAAAGAACCAATCAGATTCTTGAGGATATGCAGAGGGCATGTGCACTCAAAAACAATCGGAGTTGGGCAAGAACTTACCGTATGCGGAATTCTCCTATAACAACAGTTATCAGGCTAGTATGAAGATGTCACCGTTCGAAGCTTTGTATGGGAGGAAGTGCAGAACTCCCCTATTTTGGAACCAAATAGGGGAAAGTAAAGTGTTTGGTCCCGAGGTACTACAAGAAGCCGAGGCGAAGGTGAGGGAAATCCGCAACAACTTGAGGATAGCACAGACACGCCAAAAGAGCTATGCCGATGTACGAAGAAGAGAGCTTGTTTTCAACATGGGAGACTATGTCTATCTCAAGGTGTCCCCTATCAGAGGACTTCGTCGGTTCAAGGTGAAAGGGAAGTTGTCACCTCGATACATCGGACCCTTTCAAGTTCTGGAAAGGAAAGGCGAAGTGGCGTATCAACTAGAGTTACCGGCTCGTCTGTCAGATGTGCACGATGTATTCCATGTGTCACAACTCAAGAAATGCCTGAGGACGCCTAAAGAGGTGTTACCCATGAATGAAGTGGACGTAGCTGAGGATTTGTCTTATGCCGAGCAACCATACAAGATTTTGGAGACAATGGAACGCCTCACCAGAAATAAAAGAATCCGGATGTGCAAGGTGCAGTGGAAGCATCACTCAGAGGAGGAAGCCAACTGAGAGCGGGAAGATGAGCTCAAGGCACAATTTCCGGAATTGTTTTCTTAGAACCACCAATCTCGAGGACGAGATTTCTTTTAAGGGGGGTAGAGCTGTAACACCCCAAAAATCTTGTTAAGACCCTAAATCATGTTAAGAGGGGAATTTAAAAATTTTTGGACGTGTTGCATGTTTTGCAACAATTTAAATTCAAACTGGAATTCAATTTAAATTCAAAACAGAAAAGAAATAGAAAAAGAAAAAAAAAGAAAACAGAAAAAAATCGGCCAGTGGGCCGAAACCCACCAGCCGGCCCACCCAGCAACCGCGCCAGCCCGCAGTCGCGCGCGCTCTTTCCTCCCACTGACAGGCGGGGCCCGCCAGCCCTTCTTCTACCTCACGCCGCGCCGGGACTCTCTCACCCCGAATCCGAACCGATCCGCATTTCTGCGAATCCCAGCCGAATTTCGCTCGGGGGCGACACAAACTTGATCTAAACCACCCCGCCGCCCCTCCCCGTCTATAAAAACCCCGGCCTCGTTCTGTTTTTCCCACGCGATCCGTCGATTTTACTCCGGTGAGAAACCGAGCCTTCTCCGGCGAATTCTGGCCGATCTAAGCTCGGAAATTCTGATCTAACTCGCTGGTCTTGATCCACCGCCTCCGGGGAACACTGCAGGTGCAGAAAACTCGGTGACTTGCGGTTTAAACACAGCGCCGACGAGCCTCGCCGTGGTTTCGATTCGGACCTCGTCGTCGACCGCCTTCCAGGACCTCCGAGCTCAAGAAAACCCCCGAGGTGAGATCCCTGACCTCCCCTCCACCGATCTATGCCATAAAATCCTAGTTCTCGGAAGAATTCTCGAAGATCCGAAAGTCTCCGGCGAGATCACCGCCTCCCGCCGCCGTGCGCCGCCGGGCAGCGCCGCCCGCGCTCGATTAGAGCGACGTGGCCGCTTGTGCGCCGTCAATTTTAAATCGCACGGTAGACTTTAAAACCCCGCGTACCGGTTCGGCGTTATAATCTCAGCCGTTTGTTTTAAATCGGACGGTCCACGTCAGCCCCGCGTTATAAAGACTGGAAATCTTACGTGCTACCCCCTGGGGTTCTCGAGAAATAAGAGCTAGCCCCGGAAACTTCTGATCTAGCCCCTGGAACTTCAGAAAATCATGTAAATTCATTTAAAAATCAGTATTAGCCCCTGGACTTAATAAAAATTAGGAAAAACTCCTCTGTTATGTATAGCTAGACCCACTAAAAATTGTTAAAATAATATTATAGACCCTGTAGTGGGGTGAGTTTACCTTTTTAGCCCTATTTAGTATTTAATTTAGGAAATTTAATATGTGGCTAGTGTTTAAAAATTAAAAAGTGGGACAAACATATTGTCAAAATTAAATTAAAAACTTTCTCAGTATTTAGAAAACTTTGGAGTGAGATAAAAATATATTTTGGGCTGAAATGAATCTGTTTAATTTATTATTCACATTTAGGGACATATTTTTAAGTAAGGAATAGTTCTGGAAAATAGGGAAAATAATAGTAAAATAGTCTACATCAGAGGCAAAAGTCAAAATATGTTATTAAATTATTTAGGACCAGAACCTATTCTGTTTAGATGATGTGTCTTACTATTTTCATAATAAAGTACACATTTAGGCATAGGAAAATATATCTGAAAATATAGCAACTAGTAAATGATAAATGGAGTTTCTAAAATCCAAAGAATTCAGTTTAGGGTTGGTAGAAATTCTGAAGACACATATGGAGAAGAAAAATACCTTTCATGCATACTTGGTAACAAAAAGGTGTAGTAAATAAATATAAGGAAAATTATTTAAATTGGAAACTCATATATAAAGTATGCAAGCATAAATGTGAATACAAAAGTAGGAATCATATACACATGATTAAAAGTGCATGCAAGCCACAAATCAACACACATAGAGTAACCACAACACATATAGTTGTGAATGACTTTCATAAATATGAATGTGTGGTTTGTATGAAGTGGAAGTGTGAACTATGTCTTATAGATTGTTGTTTTTCTTTTGCTATGTGTGATGGTATGATGTAGAACCTGCTCAAGAGGAAGTTATTCCTTTCCAAGATCAGGACTACCCATTTCAAGAGCAGCAGGAAGGAGGCAAGTGTCCTTGACCACTTTGATCCTATACTAGGATGTGTAGCTAGAATTATTTGCATTGTCAATTGAAATATGAAACCCATGCTAGGAAGTTTCCCTAGAATTGCATTACCTTGTTTCCTTGTAGCTTGGGTTGGGATTTATTTTATCATGTCATTTATTATTATGCATATGCTTAGCCATGCTTAGAATGGGATATTTGGGATATGAGATCATCAGTTTATTTTACCATACTCTTGAATGAGATATTGTGAGTAATGTAGAGGTAGGGATCAAGGCAAGTTGAATGTTTTGGTTGTGTGCTGGCTGCACGAGACTCGGGTTTGTGCTTAGTACTTGCCTGGATCCTAAGGACCGATTCATGGAGCATGTAACCTGGCTTTACAGTGCCAACCACATGCTGAGATGGGGCAGCTTGGCCAATTAATTAGGTGTATCCCCGGCGTAGTATGGGTGTGTTGGATGGTGCGGGGAGTAGGTGTCAGCTGGACAACCATATGAACCGCAAGGCTCAAGAGGGGGCCACCGCAGCGGGGTTGGAGCCTCTTGTATGCTGTTAGGGGTGAAACCTCAGTGGGCCCATGCTCGTCGGGAATCCCTTTGTAAAGGCTTCGTAGTGATCTCCTGGCTACACACCTGGGAAGTGTGAATGTGGTTCGTAGCCACTGGCATAATGGAGGTTCTTTTAGTCCACCCGGCAACGGGGGATGAAATCACTACATGTGGGTACAGTGGTACAAACTCTGCAGAGTCAAAACTGTCATGACAGCCGTGCTCACGGACAAGAGCGGCTTGGACTTATTCATGATTAGAGGATTGATGGTTTTGGAAGTTGTGGATGTTAAGTGGGGAGCTTAACATTGGAAATGATGTTATGGTTATTTGATTATGATGATGGGATGGGAAATTGGGACCATTTCACCTGTGTAGTAATGTAGGTTCTTAATAAGCTAAGGTGATAGGTATTAATTGCGTAGTGCTTTAACCATGAGTTCAACCTCTCCTTGTTCTAGCCATGCATGACATAACTTTCCCACACATGCTGAGTACCATCGGTACTCAACCTTGCATATTTGTTGGTTTATATTGCTGCTCAGGTCAAGATAATGAGGTGGTGTATAATGATCAAGACATTGGACCCGAAGAAGGTTTCTAGGTTCATGGAGACCCCCGGGCAACGCCTGTGACGGAGCCCTCAAGAATAATATTCCGCTGCTAGTTTATTTACTTGTGAGGAACTTATTATTGTCCATCGAGACATTTATTATGTAAGACTTATTTATATTCGACACCTGGCTTGTAATAAATGATGCTTCACTATTTGTCATCACATGTATGAGAAAATGATCCTGGCATACATGTGATATTCACTTGGTTGTTCTTCGGAAAAACCGGGTGTGACACATGTCGCTCTCGGAGCTCACCTCTCTGAGGTCGGACCCGCGGGACACGTGTCACCTCCGGAGCTCACTTCCGAGAGGTCCGACACTACTGGACACGTGTCACCTCCGGAGCTCACTTCCAGGAGGTCCGACACTACTGGACATGTGTCACCTCCGGGAGGTCCGACGCTATTGGACACATGTCAACCTCAGAGCTCGTTTCCGAGAAGAAAGGAAGATTCGGCGCTACTCAACATGTGGCATTCTCGGAGCTCACCTCTGAAGAGAGGAGAGGTACAGAACGGACACGTGGCACTATCAGAGCTCACCTCCTAAGAGAGGGGAGGTCCGGAATTGACACATGGCACATTCAGATCCACCTCCGAAGAGGGGGGAGGTCCGGCACTGACACGTGGCATGCGTGGAGCTCGTCTCTGGATAGAGAGGAGGTCCCGACCCGCCAGGACATGTGGCGCACGCGGAGTTCGCCTCCAAGGAGAGGGGAGGTCTCGCCCGCCTGACACGCGGCACAACCGGAGCTCGTATCTACGGAAAAGGGAGAACAGGCCCCTGCTGGACACGTGGAGCTTCCGGAGCTCACCGCTACGAAGGTAACGAGATCTAAAGCGGTTTTTCTTCTGTACGCATGGGAATACCGACACGATTTCTACGTTGCTACCGCACCAAATCGACTAGAGATAAGTTTTTAAGATCCAAAAACAATCTGAATAAGACTCTTATTCGAATTCCGATCAGAGGAGGACACTTCATTTTCCTCTTATAAATAGAACCGAAAACCTTTGGCCGCAACCACGAACTTCTTTTCCACCTCCCGACGTCTTCGACTCGGAGCCCAGCCCCCCAACTCGCCGAGCTAACCACCTTCGCCAGAGTTTAGTCGCTAGATAGACGGCAACAACCCCGACGATCTGTCTTGCTAGAAAGAAGACCCCGAGACCAAGAAGAACATAAGGTAGGTCTCCATTACCACCTTACGACATGATCGCGGTTTTCTGTGCATCTGTTCTTCGATCTTTTTCGAACAGAAGCTTTTTCGTGGACAGATCACTTGTTGATCGGTTTGATCTAGATCTTGAGTCAGATCATCACCACATCCACATTTGATCTATACACTTCTATTCATCGTAAAATCCATGCAAGCCATGCAAGAACACGTACAAACTAAACTGCACCGTAGGATTAACATGCATATGCACCATTGCATCTTAAAGAAGAGTTTGTGCATGATGATTGATTGCTATGAATCTTGTATGGGCGTGATCGTGAATAGAAGGACAAGCTCAAGGAGCCATCTACAACGAGCTACAACAACAAGACCTCGAGACAGTTGAGCAACTGAAGCCAAAAGAACAAGGCAAGTGCCCCTTGACCATATTGATCCCATGTTTTGGAAACTGTTTTGTTTGCGAAAACTGTTTATGCTCGAGTCAACTTGATGGGAAACCCTTTCATAGGAGTTTACTAGTTTTGTTAACCACCCTTTTCGCCGGGAAAGTTAATGAGTCGGGTATGGTTTTTGCTTTTATGCTTCGCCAAGTCCATGGGATATGGGAAGCGAGATAGATGTGTCTAGCTAACTGCACTCGTAAGAATAATGAGAAACTGATGTTGTTAATGAACATGAATCGGAGGGAGATCTATGCAAGCCTGGTTTGTGAATGAGGTAGAATAAGATGGTGGTTACTTGCCATAGATCTAAGGACCGGTTCATGCGAGCACATGCCAGGATAACAGTGCCACCACAAGGCCAAGTATGGGTGCGGCTTAGCTGACTAATTAGGTAAGTTGCTAGATTGTTATGGACCGTGGAAGGCGCGGGGAATGGGAGTCGTGTGAGGACTGCCCTGGGAACTTCATGGCACAAGAGGGGGCCCGTAGGTAGGAAAATTGGAGATTCTAGCCTGTTGGTGAAACCTTAGTGAGTCCATATATCTAGTAGCCCCTTTGTAAAGGCTATTTTGTGATCTCTTGACCATACATCGACGGTTGTGTACTGGTATAATGGAGGTTCAGCAGTCGCCGATGGGTGACGAAATCACAAACTTGTGGGTAAAGAGGTGCAAACTCTGCAGGGTTCTTAAAACTATCATGATAGCTGAGCTTACGGTCACGAGCGCCTGGCCAACTGCCATGATTAGTTGGGATGGTTAATGGATGGTTTTGGTTTGGTTATTGGGAGGTTATGGTTAAGGAATTGGTTTTCGGGACTGTTGAGTCCGGGTAATGAGATTGGTTGCATGACTGTTGAGTCATGGCAATGAGATGGGGTCTCGGTATGAGATGGAATTGAAAATGAGATGAAAAAGGTAGTGAATACAAGATGGTATTCATGAGATGGTAGTGAATACGAGAAGGTATTCATGAGCAAAGTTGAGAAAGATTAATGTCTGGCTGAGACATTGAATGTGATGAAACATGATGGAGGTATGTTGATGTTTAAATACATGTTGGGATTGCATTCATTTGAAGCTAAGTTGCTGTTTTTATCGTGTTTTGAGAAATAAATTTTGCTTTCTGCAATGAGCCCTTTTATACCTGCCTTGTTGTAAGCTACATGACTTATTTCCTGCACTTGCTGAGTATGTCATGTACTCACCTTTTCATTATCATACATTATCAACAACAGGAGAGGAGTACTACGAAGACCATGAGGAGTATTAGGCGTGAGATCCACCATCAGCCTTGCCTGTGGAGTAGGAGAAGGAGCCGCTGCTGCTTAGTTTGCTTCCACAATAGTTAGAAGACTTCCGCTGCTAGAATAAAGACTTCCGCTGCTAGATTAAGACTTCCGCTGCTAGCATGAGTCTGAGACTCATGAGACATTGTAATAAAACCCTGTTCTTTTGTGGTATTATATTCTGAATTCAGTTTATGGATGATATGTGTATGTGTGATGAACATCCTGGGCACACATAAGCATCAGTCTTGGTTTCGTGTTCCACGAAACCAGGGGCGTCACAAAAGTACTCCCCTGTTGCTGATGATGTATGATAATGCAAGGGTGAGTACGCGACGTACTCAGCAAGTGCAGGAAGTATGACATATAGCTTACAACAAGGCAGATATAAAAAGGCTCATTGCAGAAACCAAAGTTTATTTCCCAAAACATGATAAAAACAACAACTTAGCTTTAAGTGAATGTAACCTCAACATGTATTTAAACATCAACATACCTCCATCATGATTCACCACTTTTCATGTCTCTTCTAAACATTTATCTTCTCAACTTTTCTCAAGCTCATGAATACCATCTTGGATTCACTACCATCTCATGAATACCATCTTGTATTCACAACCATTTCATCTCATATTCAATTCCATCTCATACCGAGACCAAATCTCATTGCCATGACTCAACAGTCATGCAACCAATCTCATTATCCGGACTCAACAGTCCTGAGACCAATTTCAAAGACCAAACCATAACCAAACCAAATAACCAAACCAAAACCATCCATCCCAAATAACTATCCAGTAACCATCCCATCTAATCATGTGAGTTGTCCTGGCGCTTGTGACCGTAAGCTCGGCTATCATGATAGTTTTACATTCTGCAGAGGTGGCACCACTTTACCCACAAGTTTGTGATTTCATCACCTGTCGGCGACTGCAGAACCTCCATTATACCAGTACACAACCGTCGGTGTATGGTCAAGAGATCACAAAATAGCCTTTACAAAAGGGGCTACTAGATGTATGGACTCACTAAGGTTTCACCAGTAGGCTAGAATCTCCAATTATCCCACCTACGGGCCCCCTCTTGTGCCATGCAGTTCCCAGGGCAGTCCTCACTTGACTCCCATTCCCCGCGCCTTCCACGGTCCATAACAATCTAGTAACTTACCTAATTAGTCAGCTAATCCGCACCCATATTTGGCCTTGTGGTGGCGCTGTTATCCTGGCATGGCTGGCATGAACCGGTCCTTAGATCTATGGCAAGTAACCACAATCTCATTCTACCTCATTCACAAACCAAGCTTGCCTAGATCTCCCCCGATTCATGTTCATTTTCAACATCCATTTCTCATTATTTATATGAGTGCAGTTAGCTAGACACATCTATCTCGCTTCCCAAATCCCATGGACTCGGCGAAGCATAAAAGCAAAAATCATACCCGACTCATTAACTTTCCTGGCAACAAGGGTGGTTAACAAAACTAGTAAACTCCTATGAAAGGGTTTCCCATCATGTTGACTCAATCATAAAAGGTTTTTGCAAACAAAACAGTTTCCAAAACATGGGATCAATATGGTCAAGGGGCACTTGCCTTGTTCCTTTGGCTTCTGTTGCTCAAATGTCTCAAGGTCTTGTTGTTGTTGCTCATCGTAGATAGCTCCCTGAGCTTGTCATTCTATTCGCGATCACGCTCATACAAGATTCATAGCCATCAATCATCATGCACAAACTCTACTTTAAGATGCAATGGTGCATATGCATGTTGATTCTATGGTGCAGTTTTATTAGATCAGTTTGTACGTGTTGTTGCATGGCTTGCATGGATTTTACGATGAACAGAGGTGTAGAGATCAATTGTGGACATGGCGATGATCTTGACTTAAGATCTAGATCAAACCGATCAACACGTGATCTGTCCACGAAAAAGCTTATGTTTCGAAGGGATCGAAGAAACAGATGCAAAGAAAACCGCGATGAGGTCGTAAGGTGGTAATGGAGACCTACCTTACTTTTTTCGGGACCTTCCTCCTAGCAATGGCAGCAAGACAACTCTCTTCCGGCGACGTTGAACGTGTCGGGGCTCATCGGCGGTCTCTCCGGTGGTTGAACTCCGGCGAAAGGGGTTTAGCTCAGCGAGTTGGAGGCTAGGGCTCCAAGTCGTCGACTCGCGATGTGGAAAAGAAGTTCGTGGTTTCTGCCAGAGGTTTTCAATTCTATTTATAAGAGGTCAGAAAAGAGTCCTACTCTGATCGGAATTTGAATAAGAGTCCTATTCAAATTGTTTTTGAATCTTAACAACTTATCTCTAGTTGATTTGGTGCGGTAGAAAAGTGGAATTCGTGTCGGTTTCCTTCCGTGTCGGTATTCCTGCGTGTACAGAAGAAAAACCGCTTCAAATTTCGTCACCTCCTCGGTGATGAGCTCTGGAGGCTCCATGTGTCCTGCGGGGGCCTGGTCTCCCTTTTCCGCAGAGATGAGCCCCTGTTGTGCCGCGTGTCAGGCGGGCGAGACCTCCCCTCTCCTTAGAGGCGAGCTCCTCGTGCGCCACGTGTCCTAGCGGGTCAGGATCTCCCCTCTATCCAGAGACGAGCTCCGCGCACGCCACGTGTCAGTGCCGGACCTCCCTCACTTCAGAGGTGGCTCCAAATGTGCCATGTGTCAATTCTGGACCTCCCTCTCTTCGAAGGTGAGCTCCGAGAATGCCACATGTCAAATAGCGCCGATCTTCCTTTCTTCTCGGAGACGAGCTCCGAGGTCGACACGTGTCCAATATTGTCGGATCTCCCGGAGGTGACACGTGTCCAGTAGTGTCGGACCTCCCAGAGGTGAGCTCCGGAGGTGACACATGTCCAGTAGGACCGGACCTCTCGGCGGTTAGCTCCGAGAGCAACACGTGTACCGTTGTATCGGACCTCTCTGAAGTGAGCTCTGAGAGCGACATGTGTCCCGTGGTGTCAGACATCTCGGAAGTGAGCTCCGAGAGCGACACGTGTCCTGTGGGACTGGCCTCGCTTCTCCGCAGAGGCTAGCTCCGGGGGCAACACGTGTCCCACGGGGTCGGATCTCGCCCCCTTCTGCAGCGACGAGCCCCGAGCCTGCCACATAGCCAATTTTAGCAGCGGACCTCTCCCCCTTCACGGGGATGAGCTCCGAACACGCCACGTGGCCAGCGGGCCGCGGGAAGTGTCTACGGCGCTCTAGGCGAACTGGAACTGACTCTTTTTAGCTATCTTTTTTATTTCTTCTCTGTTTCTACTTATTTTAAAATGTTTCTCTACATGAAATATGAATGCATGCGTGATTACAATTTTGAGGGTGTCACAACCCCCCTTATTTTAAGGTTTACTTTCAGACATACTATATTAGTCCTCATCTCTCCACCGGGAGAGTTAACCAACATAGTGTATTTCATGTGTGATATGGGCAGATTATATTTGGCAACATACTTGAATGATGTGAATGAATACGATGCTCCGGAATCAAATAAAACAGTGGCTGGGTTGGAGTTGGCAAGGAACATACCAATCACGACGTCCTCAGCTTGTTGCACTTCCTCAGCGGCGACATGATTCACGTTGCCACGAGCGTAGTTCTGCTGCCCACGGTTACCTTACGTAGCTCCTCCACTTGGCTGTGGGTTCTATTTTGGTGCGTTGGTTGGCTGTCCAAGGCCTTTCCTAGGGCATTGACTTGCAAAGTGTCCCGCCTCTCCACATGAAAAGCATGCTTTGTTGCCCAACACAGCAGGAATGTTGGGGCGAGGCTGGTTTTGAGCATAGGTGCCCATGTTGGGACGGGGTGCAGGAGGCAAAGCATACGAGGTGCTTGCATAACAGGACGTTGCTGCGGTGGTTGATTACGGCGAGGTGGGTTTGCAGGGCGGAAAGTAGAAGCGCACGAGCCATACTGCGGTGCAGCTGGGGGCATGAAACGGGGACGTACATTGCTCCCTTGTGGCTGGTATGGCATCTTCCTCTTGCCCTCTTGCTCGATCTCATGGATCCTGCTCTCAACCACTATAGCTTTGTCAACAAGCTTCTGGAAGCTTGCATAATCGTTGTTGAGCAGCTGAACTTGGATCTCATTGTTCAATCCTCTCATGAACAAGTATTGCTTCCTTTGATTCGAGTTGACGTCTTCGGGGGGATACCTTGACAGCTGCGTGAACTTGTTGAGGTACTCATTCACACTCTTCTTTCCTTGGCGGAGACCTTCGAACTCTTGCCTTTTAAGCATCATGACTCCAGCAGGGACGCAATGAGAGCAGAAACTCTCCTTGAATTCAACCCAGGTGATAGTCTCCTGGTTGTCATGAGCATTGCAAAGAGCGTCCTACCAGTCAGCGGCTGCTCCCATAAGTTGGTGCGATGCGAAGAGAACTTTCTCCCGATCATTGCACTGAACAATAACAAGCTTCTTCTCCATGGACTTCAACCAATCGTCAGCCTCCATGGGATCATTAGCTTGTGCAAAAGTAGGCGGTCGAGTCCTCATGAACTCTCCCAATCTGTTGTGAGCCGGCGGTGGTGGCGGTAGGGGTGGTGGGGGTGCAGGAACGGTGTTAGGATTGTTGTTGGCTTGCAGCTGTCCCAAAGTTTAAATCATAGTTTGCATGAGCTGGTTCTGCATATCCATCAACCGTTCAAGGTTGTTTGCACCAGCCCTGGGGTTATCATTTTCAGGAACTTTAACGTGGTCATCCTCTTGTGGTTCATGGTTGCCACGAACGTTCCTCCATTGACGGCTGGCGTTTTCGCTCATGATCTGTGAGAGAGAGTTGGGTAGAATAGAAAAGGAAAGTTTAGATTGATCCCCCCAACAATATGCATCAAGGTGTATGAACTATATATCTTCTTTCATTAATTTCAGCCTATGTGAGGATGTGAACACATGCCGAAGCACCTCACATCTCTCTACTATGTGTGGATGTGGATATTCGCCGAAGCGTCCCACAACTCACACCAACACACAAACACAAGCAATCATTACAAAAGTTCAACACACCACTCCTATTCACGCTACTACGATTTAACGTTCCTATTTCAGCTTATTCAATGGGAATCCTAAACTTAATCATGTGAATTGGTGATGTTTCCGCCGTGTGACGGGGGTGGTCCATCGGACACCTCAATGAGGTTAAGTGCACTCCCACGTGGTGGTGAACGAGTACTTATGGGTGTCATGCTCCTGATCACCGGCATCTATAAATAGGACATGAAAACTTTAGAGAAGAAAGAGAATACTCCAAAACTTCAGAAGCTATGAAGCAAGAAAGCAAGGGTGTTGTTGTCCAAAAGAAGAGAAAACAGGGGTTGAAAATAGTACTTTGCGGTGGATGAATTGACAAGAGAAGTACAACAGCAAGCAATTTTCGAAAACAGCAGTTTAGAGGATTGTGCCTATGTGTTTTAGAGTGTCCATTCTACCTAGGCTTGCGTCCTACGGTCAACGTGGCTCTGATACCAATCTGTGACGCCCGGTCCCGTAAAACACGGAACCCAGCTAATGCATATGTGTGCCCAGGATGTTCATCACACATACACATGTAATCCACAAACTGAATTCAGAATATAACCACAAATAAATAGGGTTTAAGTACTTTATTACATAGGCTCATTGTCTCACTCATGAATCTCTAACTTATTCTTGCAGTGGAAGTCTCTAAACGATAGAGGAAACAACTAAACAGGAGCGGCTCCATCTTCAACTCAACAGGCAAGTTGACGGTAGTTCACACGCCTAGTACTCCACATGATCCTCAAAGTACTTTTCTCCTGTAGCTGATGTTTTGTGTGATAATGCAAGGGTGAGTACATGTCATACTCAGCAAGTGCGGGAAAAGTATGACATGTAGCTTACAACAAGGTAGGAATAAAAAGGCTCATTGCAGCAAGCAAATTTTATTTCATAAACATGGTAAAAACAGCAACTGTTTCTAGGTGAATTTAATCCCAACATATATCTAAGTAAAACAGCAACATTCCTCCATCATAATTCACCAATTACCACGTCTCAACCAGCCATTAATCTTCCTCAAGTTCATCTCATGCTCATAGATATTCATAACCATCCCATTTTCATATAACCGAAACAAAACTCATTTTCTTGACTCAAAACAGTCCCGAAATCAATCCCAATGACCATACCATAACCATACCGAACATTCATCCCATGTTTTCCCTCTAATCATGTGAGTTGGCCAGGTGCTTGTGACCGTAAGCACGCCTATCATGATAGTTTTACACTCTGTAGAGGTGGCACCACTTTACCCACAAGTTTGTGATTTTGTCATTCGTCGGCGACTGCAGAACCTCCATTATACCAGTACACAACCGTCGGTGTATGGCCAAGAGATCACAAAATAGCCTTTACAAAGGGGCTACTAGATGTATGGACTAATTAAGATTTCACCAGCAGGCTCGAATCACCATTCTCCCACCTACGTGCCCCCCTCTTGTGCCATGCGGTTCCCAGGGAAGTCCTCTCTCGACTCTCATTCCCCGCGCCTTCCACGGTCCATAACAAGCTAGCAACACACCTAATTAGTCAGCTAAGCCGCGCCTACATTTGGCCTTGTGGTGGCACTGTTTTCCTGGCATGTGCTGGCATGAACCAGTCCTTAGATCTACGGCAAGTAAACCACCATCTCATTTAACAACATCCACGAACCAAGCTTGCCTAGATCTCCCCCGATTCCATTCTCATTATCATCATCAAGTTCTCATTATCATTATTCATATGAGTGCAGTAGCTAACCATGTTTTAATTCAGCTTCCCATATCCCATAGCTTAAGCGAAGCAAAAAGGAAAAATGACTATACCCGACTCATCAACTTTCATGGCCACAAGGATGGTTAACAAAACTAGTAAACTCCTATAAAAGGGTGTCCCATCAAGTTTACTCAAGCATACACATTTTCGCAAACAAAACAGTTCCAAAATATGGGATCAATATGGTCAAGAGGCACTTGCCTTGCTCCCGAGGCTCTTGTTGCTGAAGCGTCTCGAAGTCTTGGCACTGTAGTTCTTCATAGATGACCTCTTGAGCTTGTCCTTCTATTCACAACCACACACATACAAAATTTACAGCAATCAAACATCATACACAACCTTTACTCAAGATGCCATGGGGTAGATGGATGCAAATCCTATGGTGCTGTTTTATTAAACTAGTTTGTACGTGTTATTGCATGTTTTAACGGGCTTTCATGGGGTTTTATGATGGACAAGGGTGTAGGGATCAAGTGTGGACGTGGTGATGATCTTGACTCAAGATCTAGATCAATTCCACCGTCAAAATTCAATCAAAACACTATCTGTCCACATGTAAAAGTTTCTGTCCGAAGGGAGCGAAGAAAACGGATGCGTAGAAACAGCTACGGTGTCGTAAGATGGGTAACGAAAACCTATCTCGCTTCCCTTTGATGACAGGGCCTTCCTCCTAGCAATGGCAGCAGCTGGGATTCACCAGCGACTGAACTCCGGCGATGGGTCTAACTCGGCGAGTTGGGGGCTAGGGCCTCTAAGTCGCCGACTTGGGAGGAGGAAAAAGGAAAAGGTGTTACGGCCAGGGGGTTTTGGGTTCTATTTATAATGGGAAAAAGAGGAGTCTTACTCAAATTAGAGCTCAAATCAAAGTCCAACTCAACTTTGGATCTCAACAAACTTATCTCCAATTGATTTGGTGCGGCAGCAATATGGTGGAATTTAGAAATTTTTGGGGAGATTCTGTCGGTACCCTTAGTACCGGGTATTCCTGCGCACATGAGAAAAACCCCTAAAGACCTCATATCTTCGTCAGGGTGAGCTCCGGAGGCGCCACATGTCCAGCGGGGGCCGGTCCTTGCTTCCCTTCAAAGGCGAGCTCTGGACCTGCCACGTGGCCACTGCCAGGGTGAGCTCCGAAGACACCACGTGTCCAGCGGGGCTGGACCTCCCTTCTCCTCAGAGGCGAGCTCTGGTGGCGACATGTGTCTAGCGGGCCGGGGCCTCTCCTCTCCTCAGAGATGAGCTTCGGTGGCGACACGTGTCCATCGGGGCGGGGCCTCTCCTCAGAGACGAGCTCTGGTGGCGACACGTGTCCAGCGAGCCGGGGACTCTCCTCTCCTTAGAGGAGAGCTTCGGGGGTGACACGTGTCCTGCGGAGCGGGACCTCATCCCTTCCGCAGGGGTGAGCTCTGAAGTCGACACGTGTCTGGCGGGGCCAGACCTCATCCCTTCCGCAGGGTGAGCTCCTAAGGCGCCACGTGTCCCGCGTTGCCGGACCTCATCTTCGGCAGGTATGATCTCCGAAGGTGCCATGTGTCCGGCGAGGCCGGACCTCATCCCTTCCACAGGGATGAGCTCCGAGGGCGCCACGTAACCAGCAGTGCCGGACCTCTTCCCCCACCGCAGGGGAGAGCTCCGGAGGCGCCTTGCGTCCAGCAGGCTAGGGGACGTGTTGATAGCGCACTTTGACAAATTGGAATTGGCTCATTTCAGCTATCCTTTTTTCCCATTTGTAGAAGTCCCAAAAATGTGTATGAATAAAAACCAAGGTTTGAGTTCATATGTGTGGCAAAGACATGAAAAATGGGACTTGCTAAAACTTTTCTTTGTGCAAAGTAATACATGGATGACCATCCAAAATGAGGCTCACATTTTTATTTAAAAGTGTTGAACCAATAAGGAGTTAAATACCTCTTTGCATGTAAGTTTAAAATTCAGATTTGAAATTCAAAGTTCACACATGGGGTGGTCAAGGACTTTGATTAATGCATCCATACAGATGGAATTATAGGGAGGAGTTTGATCACCAACTTTCTATTTGTAGGGTGGGCTCAAAAGAGAGTTAAAGAGAAGAAATTGCAAATTCTAAACCAAATTCAGATTTAGTCTTGCAAATTCAAACTGAATTTGAGGAATTCAAATTCTAGCCACCCTTTTTAAACTCAGCATTCTCGGGATTGAGAGGATCAGCTTGAGAAGATATTTGGGGAAGAAATGTGGAGTGGGACCGACATTTCATAGAGATGAAGAGGCTGCCTTACTCACTAAGTTTTACTCTCGGTGGGAAATTTTCCCGAGCAGCTCACGAGCGCCACCGAGGAGCTTGCCGCGCCAGCTCTTGCTGCCGGTCTCCACGCGCTGGGCGCCCTGGGGTCGGTCCTGACCGCATCCTCATCGTGATCACAGGCCCTCAGACTGAACAAAAGCGCATTTGCCTTCCTCTCTCGCGAGAACACCGAGCAACCCGAGCTCCTCCCCTCCGCTCTCGGTCCGATCGGAAGAACGGCAAAACCACCGCGCTCTTCCCTCCCCCGAGCTGCTAAACCTTTCCGAGAGATCAGTCTCCACTTCCCTGACCCGAAAGCAAGCGAGCTGTGGCCCCCAGTGCCCGAGAACAACCGCCGCCGCGGCGACCGAGTTCAAGAAGGTAATCGGGCGCTCGTGGACAGCCCTCCACAGGGGGTTTCACGGCCGAGCGATCACAGATACAGACGCGCACGGGTGCGGTGCTGCTCTCAGCCCAAGCTCAGGCCGTGCCGCGAGCTGTCAACGGTGAATTTCGAGGTTTTGCTCCGGCGACCTCATTCCGAGCTTCCGGTATGGATTCAGCAAATTCCCGCTCTCTAATCCTCCCTAGGTCGTCAAACTTTGCACGTAGAAGCTGGACTAGCCGGCGGTCATATCCTCTTTATCATCCGTGGCATGAAACTAACTGGGAGCCACTAATTTTGAGCTCTACCGAGCGTGATCGCGGCGGACCCAATCGGCCGCACGGTGACGACCGGCTTGCGGCTGTTCCAGAGCCATTTGGGGGCCACGCCGAGCCTTGTGATCATCCACTGATGCTGTAGAGCTCGTTGGTTGGGTGTTTGGCGGGACAGAACCCCCGGCCGACAGCGCCGAAGGGCAACCGAGGCCGCCACACGTCGCGAGCTATCTTCCGGTCGCCGGCAGCCCTAGAACGCCCCACCATCATGTTCCTTGACGTCAATAACCCCCTGGCGGCGAGTTGTAGCTCCGGCGGTGGCCGGGAAGGCAGGTCCAGCGAGCTTCCGGTTACTCTGGCGAGGGGGAGCGAGCGGGCGCGAGCGAGGAGCCGGAGGAAGAAGACGAGGCGTGGGCCCCGTCTGTCAGCAGCTCAAATTTTAAACCGGTGATCGGGTGTGGCCGGGATCCTGTGTGTTGGCGCGCTAGGAGGCTGTGGCCCCGGTGTGTCCCAGTACTGATTGGTCGGAATTTCAATAAGCGGGCCCAGTGGGATTTTCTGTAGGAAAACAATTCTAGTGAGGGCCCAAACTATGAAAATTCATAGCTCCTGGTAGAAACCTCCAATTTGATCGATTCCACTTGGGTTGGATTCATCTTTCTAAGCTCTATCCAAATATGAACTCAGATTTGTATTAAAGTTAATATTATATTCTGGAAAATTCTTGGAAGGTTTTCTGAAAAAGAATTATTGAGGGAGTTTGGTTTATCCAAAAATCCCTAAATTTTGCCAGAATATTCTTTAGCATATTGTTGACCTACTAGCAAATATTCAGCTCATTTGAGGATAATTTGAGTAGGAATTTGCTAAATGCAAACTACTGTGTTCAAAAGAGTCCAGAAACATTTTCAGAAAATGTTTCCCACTTCTAAAATCTGTTCTGAGCAATCCATAGCTTCAAAAAACATAGGAAAATTTTAGGCAAGCTCTCTGATACATACTTGGAAGTTTAGTTCACTTAATTGGGCATGAAAATGCACATTACTACAGAATCAATTCTTTTGAGTACAAATGCTTAAAGAATTGTTCTGGGAGAACTACTCAAGTAAAAGGCCTGAATTTTGAACCAGATTACTCTCATGTGATCAAGAACTCACATGTAAATTATCAGCCCAATATGAGTCCTTGAACTCCCTGTTCTTATTCTCCTTACTTATGTATATGGGAAAAATACATAAGAGATATTGTGAGAATTAGGGAGGACACAATATGACTCCACATTAGCTGCAATTTGGCAAGCTAAATCCGTAGGTAGTATAGAACCTGCTGTAAAAGTATTGAGGCCATTGGAGTTCTTGTTCTTCAGTTGCACTCAAATCCTTTCAGCTTTTCTATTATGTTCATTAGGGAACATGATTAGTGTATAGCTAAAGCCTTTAGGACAAATTAGTTTATTTCTGTTCTTTGCACAACAGAGGTAAACCAAGCCATGCTTGGCTTTTCCACACAACCTCTGTTTCTAAGAGATTAATTCTATAACTTCTTTCCATTACATTCTATAAAACATGTGCATATGCATTTCAATAGGAACCACAACGAAGGGGACTCAAAGGAGTGATTCATCGAAGTGAATCAAGGGTGGATCAGCAAGGACACTAACTGTTTATATACGACTACCCTGCAAAACAGGCAAGCTCCGGTTTGCATTTAACATCTGTTAAGTTTTTGTTTTGTATTAACTTTCGGTCAAGATACGAACTGTGCATTAGGTCTAGTGTTTTATACTCCTCTTGCATAGCCAAATGACCCATGGAGTATTGGGTAGTTGTCTTTCACCGTGTAGAACTGCCATGCTTAAGTACAGTTTGGTAGAAGTCGAGTGGTGAGATGCTACTTGCAGATTTAGGAACAACAGGGGCATACGGGATTGGTTCGTAATTGAATTAGCAAGCTAAAGTTGAGACCGGAAGGTTGTAGGAGCAGCAGGACATTGGGGCCTGGGTGCTGTAGACCTATCCGTGTCAGTCAAGAACCGATCCGTATGCGGCCCTGTTGAACAAGTTTGAGTTGTGTACCGGACTCATGCTGGCTATATGGGACCCAGTAAACCGATGTACCTCGGGAAGCTGTCGTTGGGACTTTTCGGGTCGCCTCAGGCAGACGGCCGGTGTGCAGTATGTGGGAAATATTCTCATGACATCTCATGTCGGTATGTGCACCATGAGAGTAGCTACTGTACGGGGCGACTTGATCGATTCAGCGGGGGTGAAACGGGGGAAAGGCTGCCATGTACGATGTCAGTGATGGTTGTTGTAGGCAACATCGAGTACAGGCGTACGTGTCGTGTAGTCCAGGTGTTATTGATTCGAATCACCGTCGCTCGCAGAACGGACCGAGCATACTTGTTCTCACAGTCGTGACGTAGTAAGAACTTGCATGAGAAAGGAACTAATCATATTGTTGTGAAGTATTATACTAGCGTTGTATTGGATCTTGATGAATAGGCTAGTGCAAACTCGATTCTTTTATGCCATGAGCAATTTACATCGGGGGAAAGCGTTTCTTGTTTGATTGTGGACTCCCGATGTGGCGTGCCCAGGGTTACTTAAAATGCTGCAATTAATACCTGAAAGTAAGGATTCACTTTTAGGCGAGTTTAATTATGCTTATGCCATCCTATGTTTGGTTCATAACCTCACTTAGAGTTTCATGTTTACGGTGACGGTTAAGCCTTGCTGAGCGTTATTCTCATGGATGCTATCCGAGTTGTTTTGCAGGTAATTGACTCGAAGCTTATGAGAAGGGATGCCGATGAGACTCGGGAACCTCCGAGTGCTTACTCAAAGAGCATCCTCGCCGCTGCAGATTGATCTTCGTGATGCTAGTAAGAAACGTCCGAGGTCTGGACTGTTTCTTTGTTGCTAGTTTAGATATGAGTCGTGAGAGTGATAGTCTTCCGCTGTAGTTTACTCTGATATAACTATTTGTAAAACATTCTTGTACGCTTCCGCTAAACTATTTATGTAATATGATGTGTGTTCATCGACCCGTGTGCTGTTGGGTGCCGCATAACACGGCACCACCCAACGAGGTCCTGTCTGTTACACATGGTATCAGAGCTGCATTGGGAACAGAGCACGGATTGAGCATCATATTACGTCAAAAACTTAGGATACGGTGAGATAACGGTACTAGGCCCACATAAGAACTACTATTAGCATAATATGAAGGTGGCAAGCTAACCTATTTGTTATGTCGGAAAATCGTGCATCTCGGGACGTTTATGTCTTGGGGGGTGCACGTATGCACTGTCCACCAGTGCGCACAAGCTGAAGGGTGGACTCTCATGGTTGGCAGGTAACCCGACCCGCTTTAGTATCCTCTACGACTCTTCATGTCGTTTGGCGTATTCGAGCAACGCCATTCCCTGACGTGCGTAGTGCAGTTTGGGAGACCCCGTCACGTGGTCAGTAACGTGAACACGTAGCTCAAGGCGTGTTTTGCTTGAGAACACCTGGGCGAGTGATGACGGCCGGGTGTACGAACTGTATGGATACCGGGTTCGGTGTGCAGCCGGGCCTGATGATTGAGTGTGGCTTATGTAGGTGCTAACCACGAAAACCTTAGTGCGTGTAGAACACGTTTGCGAGTGACCGTTTTAGTGCCACCTAAGGATACGTGTATGCCGGTGTAATCCGGTTAGGATTTTCTTTGGTGAGGCAACGTAGTACCGGCATATGTCTTACGGTGCATCGCCACCATACTACACTGGATAGTATTCTTACCTATGAAGAAATCATTCATGACTAAATTCCAAACTAAAAATGGATGTGATAAAGAACATATTAGATACCGAGCTCTTCATTTGAACTAAGTGTCAAAGAAGAGACTTGTTAGGCTTCTTTTAATCTCAAAGATAGAGTGCTCTGTTCAGACAGAAATTTTTCTGGGTTTTAACAGAGCGTAACCCTGATTATATTGACCCAATGGAGGTGTTTGATACAGTTATCGAAAGGTTATTAAGTGCTCTACAACTTTTCTGTAGAACTCTAGAGCCAAATCCGACACCAACTTGGTTGGATGTCCAGATGAATGCAAACTGTTCAGAAAACAGAGCAGCTGCAAACTTCTCTGGATGTTGCGGTAAATTAGCCGTCACAGTCTGTAGAAAAATTTCTAAGGGTCATATGATACACCTTTGGAAATTTTATGAAATTTTAAACAATTTTGTAGTTCATAGTGTGTTCAGAATTATACTCCATTTGTATGTAAAACTGTGATGAAAACAGCCACATACAAAGGAGGTGCTGGCAAATTTTATCCAGAAATTCTGTCAGCTTTGAACAATCATAACTTCTTTTCTAGAAATGATCTAGGGGAATGTGAGTACTAGTTAGAAAGATACTGAAGTTAACTGTAACTTTGGTATTCTACTTGAGTTATGAAAATGCTAGTAACTGGATCGAATTCTGGGTTAAGTACAGAAAGGTCTGTTCTGTACAGAATGAGGGACGGAATATGTTGGCTTTAGAAAGATGTGTAAACATGAAATTTTGTTATGCTTTCATAAAGTTTTAGCATGTTCATGTTTTACATACTTTCAAATACTGCTGAGATCAAGTTTTGACTCCCTTCAAAAATGATTATTTTGCAGTATGGTGCGTACTCATTCTCCGAGTAGGGCTGAAAGTTCTCGCCGAGACGGTGATGACTCGACTCCACCAGGGGCACCGCCATCAAAGGCATGGGCGGATGTCATGGCTCAGATGGTCGAGTCAAGTCAAGAGAACACCAGACTACTCCAAGCCTTGGTACAACAAGGTTTACTCCAACATGCACAACAGGACGTTCCCCCTCGGAACGCCTATTTGGACTTCTTGGCGACACAACCGCCAATTTTCACGGAAGCCAATGAACCAGTGGAAGCTGATCAGTGGCTTCGAGTTATGGAGTCCAAGTTTGGAGTGTTTGAGTGCGACGAATATCAGAAGACATTATTTGCAGCTCAACAGCTCCATGGAGCCGCCGGAAATTGGTGGTTCGCTTATCTTGCCACCGTTCCGGAAGGCCATCAAGTGGAATGGACGGAATTTCGTGAATCATTATGTGCTCGTCATATTCCTATGGGTTTTATTAAGGCCCAACAGCAAGAATTCAGAAACTTGAAGCAGGGGGACATGAGTGTCCTCGATTATGTCAGACGATTCAACCTTCTAGCACAATATGCTCCTGCTTATGCGACGAGCGAAGCTGCAATGTGTGACTACTTTTTCTATGGCTTGAGTGCCATACTAAAAATGAAGTTAGCTTTGTTCAATCAAGGCAGTTACACCGAGTTGATCAGTGCTGCTCTGCTGCAAGAACAAGCGACACTTGAGTGTCAAGCAGAGAAGAGGGACCGGGAGGATGTGCAAGAAGACACACCAGTCGTTCCTCGTAAATACCGTGTGGTGTATCACACACCATCCGATGAGATATGGCAAGCACCAGTAAGATCAACTCCGTACAGATTTCCTGCTCAAGAATCTTGCCTTGAAGCAACACCAGCCGCAGCAACGAATGACACCTGTCGCATCATTACTGCAGCCAAGTACATCAACTTCTCAACCACAAGTCAACGAAGAACCAGGGAAACCTCCGTGTTCCTATTGCCACCACTCTGGGCACTTTAGGCAAGAGTGCCGGGAGAAGTTGTTGAACACCAGACAGCCATCATCATCAGGTGGTATGCTGCCACCTGCTCAAGTCAACATAACAGCATTGCAATCTGGGAGTGTGCAGCATCTTGCTATTGAGGATGTCCCCGAGGGAGCACCGGTGCTAGCGGGCATGGTCACTCTCAAAGACGTGCCAGTGCTCATACTTTTTGATTCCGGTGCAACCCACAATTTTATCAGCAAAACATGCGTGGATCAACACCAATTATCCACCAATACTCCCACAACGAGTTATCTTATACGTTCACCAGGAGGAAATATGTCTTCCAATCAGATTGTGTCCCGAGCATCTTTGTGTTTGGGCGGGAAAGTATACCCAACATCTCTGATTATGTTGGATAGGCAGAAGATAAACATTATATTGGGGATGTCTTGGTTAAATCGTCACGGTGCCATTCTCAATATCGGTAACCGGACTGTCCAGATTGACTCGCCGATTCACGGACAGCACACGCTGTTTTTAGACAGCGAAGACCCAGATATGGTAGAGGCCTACCACACGGAAGCACTAAAGCTTGAAGATATTCCGGTGGTACGTGATTATCCCGACGTATTTCCCGATGACTTACCGGGCATGCCGCCTAAACGGGACGTCGAGTTCAAGATTGAACTGGCACCAGGAACGACGCCTATCTCACGAAGGCCTTACAAGATGGCACCTAACGAGCTAGCTGAGTTGAAAGAGCAACTGAATGAACTTATGAGCAAGGGTTTCATATGACCAAGTTCTTCACCTTGGGGTTGCTCAGCGCTGTTCGTTAAGAAGAAGGATGAAACACTATGGCTATGTGTTGATTATCGTCCTCTAAATGCTGTCACGATCAAGAACAAGTATCCTTTGCCCCGCATTGACATTCTGTTTGATCAACTTGTGGGTGCAAAGTTATTTTCGAAGATGGATCTTCGGTCGGGGTATCACCAAATCAAGATCCGACCGGAGGACATACCGAAGACAGCTTTCTCGACGAGATACAGACTCTACGAGTACCTCGTCATGTCATTTGGGTTAACCAACGCTCCGGCACACTTCATGTACTTGATGAATTCTGTGTTCATGCCGGAGTTAGACAAGTTCGTCGTGGTATTCATCGACGACATATTGGTTTACTCCAAATCTGAAGAAGAGCATGCTGAACATCTAAGCATTGTGCTACAACGGTTGCGGGAGCACCAACTATATGCCAAGTTCAGCAAGTGCGAGTTCTGGATTGATCAAGTGCCTTTCTTAGGCCATATCATTTCAGCAGAGGGCATTGCCGTGGACCCCAGCAAAATTGAACAAGTGCTGAAGTTGGAATCTCCCAAATCTGTCCATGAGGTCCGAAGTTTCCTAGGTTTAGCTGGGTATTATCGGAGGTTTATTCTGAGCTTTTCAAAGATTGCTAAACCAATGACGGAGCTGCTGAAGAAGGGCACTAAATACATGTGGAATGCAGCATGTGAAGCCGCATTCAAAACTTTGATGAAACATCTCACCACAGCTCCAGTTCTTGCTCAGCCGGACATGACGAAGCCATTTGATGTATACTGTGATGCATCCGGCATCGGTCTCGGCTGCGTTCTTATGCAAGAAGGGCGTGTAGTCGCCTATGGGTCTCGTCAACTGCGAAACCACGAGCAGCATTATCCAACTCACGATCTTGAGCTTGCTGCAGTGGTGTTGGCGTTGAAGATGTGGAGGCATTACCTACTAGGTAATCTTGTTCACCTCTACACCGACCATAAAAGCTTGAAGTATATCTTCACGCAGAAGGAGCTGAATATGAGACAACGGAGATGGTTGGAGCTCATCAAAGATTATGAAATTGAGATCCACTATCATCCGGGAAAAGCCAACGTGGTTGCCGACACGCTTAGTCGGAAAGCCCACGTTCACAACTTAGCGGCTGCTGAGTTGGAAGAAGAAGAACCAAGTCTCCGTGTCATTCCGTATGGCGCGCTTTATAATCTCGCGCTCATTCCAACAATCCGTGAAGGGATTGTTGAGGCTTAAAGAAGACACAGAGGTATGTCTCACATACGGAGAAGACTAGACAACGGAGAGGTGAAATGTTTCTGGAAGGATGAGAACGGTACGATATGGTTTAACGACCGTATAGTGGTACCGCGTAATATGAAACTCCGGATGAAGAATTTGGATGAAGCCCACCTGTCGAAGTTTTCCATTCATCCCGAAAGTAACAAGGTGTACCAAGATTTGAAACAGAAATTTTGGTGGACGAGGATGAAAAGGGAGATTGCTAAATACGTATCCGAGTGCGATACGTGTAGACGAGTCAAGGCTGATCATATGCGGAATGCCGGACTGCTACAATCTTTGAAGATACCGGCATGGAAATGGGAGGATGTGAGTATGGACTTCATTGTCGGATTACCGCTCACATCCAGGAAGCATGACCCGATATGGGTGATCGTCGACCGGTTGACAAAGTCGGCTCATTTTATACCGGTGAACACTCATTATCGAGCAAGACAATATGCGGAGTTATTCATCTCCAGAATTATATGCTCACATGGTGTCCCGAAGACCATCATTTCAGATCGAGGTGTGCTGTTTGTTGCTCGTTTTTGGGAGCAGCTGCATGCCTCGTTGGGCACCAAGCTGATTAGGAGCTCCGCGTATCACCCTCAAACCGATGGACAAACCGAGAGGGTGAACCAGATGCTGAAGATATGTTGAGGGCGTGTGCCATCCACCACGGTAAAAATTGGGATGATCACTTACCGTTGGCGGAGTTTTCATACAACAACGGCTATCAAGCTAGTATTAAAATGGCACCGTATGAAGCTCTCTACGGCCGTAAGTGTCGCACACCACTGAATTGGTGTGAATCCGGCGAAAGAGTTCTGTTTGGGATTGATCTTGTGAACAAAGCCGAAGACCGAGTTCGGTTGATACAAGAGAATTTGAAGGCTGCACAATCCCGACAGAAGAGCTACGCTGATCAACGACGTAGGCCGTTGCATTTTGACGTCGGAGAGCACGTATATCTTCGTGTATCTCCGATGAAGGGGATTCACCGGTTTGGTGTAAAGGGGAAACTCGCTCCCCGTTTTATTGGTCCTTTTGCTATCACGGAGAAGTGCGGACCCGTAGCCTACCGGGTGGAGTTACCGGCAAGTCTAGCGGGTGTTCATGATGTATTTCATGTTTCATAGCTGCGGAAGTGCCTCAAATTCACCGCTGCTGTTCGCACCGAGGACATCAACGAATTGAAACCTGACCTTAACTACACCGAGCGACCGGTTCGGATTTTGGATGAAAAGGCCCGGGTAACCCGGAACCGGACGATCAAATTTTACAAGGTGCTGTGGAGTAATCACACCGTAGAAGAGGCGACGTGGGAAAGTGAAGATTATCTCCGCACCAACTACCCAGAACTTTTATCTTTGTACAGTTTGTAATTACCTCTCCCGTCCCGTTCCTCTTTTGTAGCTCGGGACGAGATTCTTTTAAGGGGGGAGGAATGTAAAAGTCCCAAAAATGTGTATGAATAAAAACCAAGGTTTGAGTTCATATGTGTGGCAAAGACATGAAAAATGGGACTTGCTAAAACTTTTCTTCGTGCAAAGTAATACATGGATGACCATCCAAAATGAGGCTCACATTTTTATTTAAAAGTGTTGAACCAATAAGGAGTTAAATACCTCCTTGCATGTAAGTTTAAAATTCAGATTTGAAATTCAAAGTTCACACATGGGGTGGTCAAGGACTGATTAAAAATACAGCCATACAGATGGAATTATAGGGAGGAGTTTGATCACCAACTTTCTATTTGTAGGGTGGGCTCAAAAGAGAGTTAAAGAGAAGAAATTGCAAATTCTAAACCAAATTCAGATTTAATCTTGCAAATTAAAACTGAATTTGAGGAATTCAAATTCTAGCCACCCTTTTTAAACTCAGCATTCTCGGGATTGAGAGGATCAGCTTGAGAAGATATTTGGGGAAGAAATGTGGAGTGGGACCCACATGTCATAGAGATGAAGAGGCTGCCTTACTCACTAAGTTTTACTCTCGGTGGGAAATTTTCCCGAGCAGCTCACGAGCACCACCGAGGAGCTTGCCGCGCCAGCTCTTGCTGCCGGTCTCCACGTGCTGGCGCCCCGGGGTCGGTCCTGACCGCATCCTCATCGTGATCACAGGCCCTCAGACTGAACAAAAGCGCATTTGCCTTCCTCTCTCGCGAAAACACCGAGCAACCCGAGCTCCTCCCCTCCGCTCTCGGTCCGATCGGAAGAACGGCAAAACCACCGCGCTCTTCCCTCCCCCGAGCTGCTAAACCTTTCCCCGAGATCAGTCTCCACCTCCCTGACCCGCAAGCATGCGAGCTGTGGCCCCAGTGCCCGAGAACAACCGCCTCCGCGGCGACCGAGTTCAAGAAGGTGATCGGGCGCTCGTGGACAGCCCTCCACAGGGGGTTTCACGGCCGAGCGATCACAGCTACGGACGCGCACGAGTGCGGTGCTGCTCTCAGCCCAAGCTCAGGCCGTGCCGCGAGCTGTCGACGTTGAATTTTGAGGTTTTGCTCCGACGACCTCATTCCGAGCTTCCGGTATGGATTCAGCAAATTCCCGCTCTCTAATCCTCCCTAGGTCGTCAAACTTTGCACGTAGAAGCTGGACTAGCCGGCGGTCATATCCTCTTTATCATCCGTGGCATGAAACTAACTGGGAGCCACAAATTTTGAGCTCTACCGAGTGTGATCGCGGTGGACCCAATCGGCCGCACGGTGACGACCGGCTTGCGGCTGTTCCAGAGCCATTTGGGGGCCATGCCGAGCCTTGCGATCATCCACTGATGCTGTAGAGCTCGTTGGTTGGGTGTTTGGCGGGACAGAACCCCCGGCTGACAGCGCCGAAGGGCAACCGAGGACGCCACACGTCGCGAGATATCTTCCGGTCGCAGGCAGCCCTAGAACGCCCCACCATCGTGTTCCTTGACGTCAATAACCCCCTGGCGGCGAGTTGTAGCTCAGGCGGTGGCCGGGAAGGCCGGTCCGGCGAGCTTCCGGTTACTCCGGCGAGGGGGAGCGAGCGGGCGCCAGCGAGGAGCCGGAGGAAGAAGACGAGGCGTGGGCCCCGTCTGTCAGTAGCTCAAATTTTAAACTGGTGATCGGGTGTGTCCGGGATCCCGTGTGTTGGCGCGCTGGGAGGCTTTGGCCCCGGTGTGGCCCAGTTCTGATTGGTCAGAATTCCAATAAGCGGGCCCAGTGGGATTTTCTGTAGGAAAACAATTCCAGTGAGGGCCCAAACTTTGGAAATTCATAGCTCCTGGTAGAAACCTCCAATTTTAGCGAATCCACTTGGGTCGGATTCATCTCTCTAAGCTCTATCCAAATATGAACTCAGATTTGTATGAAAGTTAATATTATATTCTGGAAAATTCTTGGAATGTTTTCTGAAAAAGGATTATTGAGGGAGTTTGGTTTATCCAAAAATCCCCAAATTTTGCTAGAATATTCTTTAGCATATTGTTGACCTACTAGCAAATTTTCAGCTCATTTGAAGATCATTTGAGTAGGAATTTGCTAAACGCAAACTACTGTGTTCAAAAGAGTCCAGAAACATTTTCAGAAAATGTTTCCCACTTCTAAAATCTGTTCTGAGCAATCGATAGCTCCAAAAATCATAGGAAAATTTAGGCAAGCTCTCTGAGACATACTTGGAAGTGTAGTTCACTTAATTGGGCATGAAAATGCACATTACTACAGAATCAATTCTTTTGAGTACAAATTCTTAAAGAATTGTTCTGGGAGAACTACTCAAGTAAAAGGCCTGAATTTTGGACCAGATTACTCTCATGTGATCAAGAACTCACATGTAAATTATCAGCCCAATATGAGTCCTTGAACTCCCTGTTCTTATTCTCCTTACTTATGTATATGGGAAAATACATAAGAGATATTCTGAGAATTAGGGAGGACACAATATGACTCCACATTAGCTGCAATTCGGCAAGCTAAATCCTTAGGTAGTATAGAACCTGCTGTAAAAGTTTTGAGGCCATTGGAGTTCTTGTTCTTCAGTTGCACTCAAATCCTTTCAGCTTATCTATTATGTTCATTAGGGAACATGATTAGTGTATAGCTAAAGCCTTTAGGACAAATTAGTTTATTTCTGTTCTTTGCACAACAGAGGCAAACCAAGCCATGCTTGGCTTTTCCACACAACCTCTGTTTCTAAGAGATTAATTCTATTACTTCTTTCCATTACATTCTATAAAACATGTGCATATGCATTTCAATAGGAACCACAACGAAGGGGACTCAAAGGAGTGATTCATCGAAGTGGATCAAGCTCCAAAGAATCAAGGGTGGATCAGCAAGAACACTAACTGTTTATATACGACTACCCTGCAAAACAGGCAAGCTCCGGTTTGCATTTAACAGCTGTTAAGTTTTTGTTTTGTATTAACTTTTGGTCAAGATACGAACTGTGCATTAGGTCTAGTGTTTTATACTCCTCTTGCATTGCCAAATGACCCATGGAGTATTGGGTAGGTGTCTTTCACCGTGTAGAACTGCCATGCTTAAGTACGGTTCGGTAGAAGTCGAGTGGTGAGATGCTACTCGCAGATTTAGGAACAATAGGGGCATACGGGATTGGTTCGTAATTGAATTAGCAAGTTAAAGTTGAGACCGGAAGTTTGTAGGAGCAGCAGGACATAGGGGCCTGGGTGCTGTAGACCTATCCGTGTCAGTCAAGGACCGATCCGTATGCGGCCCTGTTGAACAAGTTTGAGTTGTGTACCGGACTCATGCTGGCTATATGGGACCCAGTAAACCGATGTACCTCGGGAAGCTGTCATTGGGACTTTTCGGGTCGCCTCAGGCAGACGGCCGGTGTGCAGTATGTGGGGAATATTCTCATGACATCTCATGTCGGTAGGTGCACCATGAGAGTAGCTACTGTACGGGGCGACTTGATCGATTCAGCGGGGTTGAAATGGGGGAAAGGCTTCCACGTACGATGTCAGTGATGGTTGTTGTAGGCAACATCGAGTACGGGTGTACGTGTCGTGTAGTCCGGGTGTTATTGATTCGAATCACCGTCGCTCGCGGAATGGACCAAGCATACTTGTTCTCACAGTCGTGACGTAGTAAGAACTTGCTTGAGAAAGGAACTAATCATATTGATGTGAAGTATTATACTAGCGTTGTATTGGATCTTGATGAATAGGCTAGTGCAAACTCGATTCTTTTATGCCATGAGCAATTTAAATCGGGGGAAAAGCGTTTCTTGTTTGATTGTGGACTCCCGATGTGGCGTGCCCAGGGTTACTTAAAATGCTGCAATTAATACCTGAAAGTAAGGATTCACTTTTAGGTGAGTTTGATTATGCTTATGCCATCCTATGTTAGGTTCATAACCTCACTTAGAGTTTCATGTTTAGGGTGATGGTTAAGCCTTGCTGAGCGTTATGCTCACGGATGCTATCCGAGTTGTTTTGCAGGTAATTGACTCGAAGCTTATGAGAAGGGATGCCGATGAGACTCGGGAACTCCAAGTGCTTACTCAAAGAGCATCCTCGCCGCTGCAGATTGATCTTCGTGTTGCTAGTAAGAAACGTCCGAGGGCTGGACTGTATCTTTGTTGCTAGTTAGATATGAGTCGTGAGAGTGATAGTCTTCCGCTGTAGTTTACTCTGATATAACTATTTGTAAAACATTCTTTACGCTTCCGCTAAACTATTTTATGTAATATGATGTGTGTTCATCGACCCGTGTGCTGTTGGGTGCCACATAACACGGCACCACCCAACGAGGTCCTGTCTGTTACACCATTCCCCATCATTTTTATGATTCTTTCTACATTTCTACTTCTTTTATAATGTTTCTCTATATGAAAATGTATGCAATGCATGGAGATGGATTTGAGGGTGTTACAAAATACGCTCAATCACACCAGAAAAGTTACGCAAACCGACTGATTATCTGAATTTTTTTTCTTTTATCAGTTAACTAGCTACCGATGTGAACTTGAAAAATACATAGAAAATTAATAGAATAGGTCTACATAACCCTATGATGTATGGCAAATAGGGTATTTCACCATCGAAATTTTTAAACTGGGTATTTAACTCCAACAAGTATTGAAAATCGTCTAAATCCCCGCACTGGATTGTTTTGAAGGCGGTTTTGCTGATGTGACATGTTACATGAATTTCAAAGATGCGGGTCTGCCTGACCAAAGTTATGGCGGGCGCTGTGTTCCTGAAATCATGGGGTGTGTGCGCCCACTTCACGAATGTGAGGCATTACTGCAGGGCGCACGCGTCCATGGGCCCCGGTGCCTTTCCTCGTTACCGTCGCGAGCGTGCTACATAAGCCGCCCCCGGGTCGCAAGTCTTTACTTTTACTGCTGCACTTTCCCTCTCCATTACAGTCTTCTCGAACTCCTGCTTCCCTGCAAGTTCTGGCAGTGCATGTTAAGAAAGTAAAAAGACCGAGGGAGAGTTTGAGCAGTTCACTTTCTTCTTCTCCTTCTTCGTCGGCCATGTATGAATGTAGCCTACAGAGGGTGAATAGGCTTTTTGAATTTCTGCAACACTTAACTAAAACGTGTCAAATTCTAGAGAATGGACTAGTCTAGTATGAGTGCGGACTTGTCGATGTTTGGATATCCGACTAGTAATCAATTGTACTGCACGTTCTACCTTGAGGTGGCCTAGCTAAGAACTCAGAAGGATTATCCTGGTTCGGGCTAAATGCCCTACGTCCAGCCGGGGTGTCTCGCTTGTTCTTACTCAAGAATGGGGGTGGTTCTGACAAGTGCGAGAGCCTGCCACTATGGATCGACAGGTCTCTCTATTTATTCACTCTCTGTCTCCCTTTCCCCTCTCTCTCTCATCTCCCCTCTGTACTGCAGAGGGGAGCGAGTCGTGGGCACAGGGTGGCTTGTCTTGTCGTACGCTCGGACTAGGCACTTGATGGTGCCGCCGTATTCGTTGCCTGATACCGGACCTGCTCCCGTCCCATCATCGGCGAGTAGTTCACACCGGGGCGCACGCGCACCCCGCGTTCCACTCCTCTTCAGTTCTGTCAGAGGTGATAGACATTCAATGACGGGGCCAGGAGGGCACTCGAATACCCTCCCAATTGGCTAGGGCGGCGCCTGCTCTGTATTGAAGGCCGCTTGTTTCCCTCCTACCTGAGGCTTGGTTCGGGTCCTCCCTTCAAGGCTTTAACTTCCTTCTGAATCACCCTGAGGTGGGTCCCGCATCCATCCCAGGGGTCGGCCCTGGGCTCCTCATCTCGCCTCCTCCCGAGTTCGGGCTCGAGTCCACATCGTCGCCCTTCGTGGGATGTCTTCTCGCTTCTCCCTCAGGGGTCGCAGCCCAGAACACCGTCAGTAGCCCTCAAGGCCCTGATCGACCTCGAAGATCGGTCAGGGGGTAAGCCCCAATAGACCTCGCTCCCGCGCAATTAAAAACAAAACAACACAACAAAAGAGGTTATTAGTACTTCACTTATTTAGTTAGTCTCGACACATGGACGTCCAGCGGTCGGTCATGACTGTTGGTCATCCCTGCTGAGATCTTGCGGCTAGCCCCCGGGTTCCTCTCTTGAGGAACCGGGTTGTCGTTCATGGCGAGTTCGCCTCGCCCCCCATCCATGAGCTGTTTGTGACAAGGAGGGGTCAGGTCGATCGGGTCTTTCCTCGATGGCCGAGCCCCCAAGCCCAGTGAGCTGCCTAACGGGTGGAGCCGAGTGAAACCCATTCGCCCCATTCATTTTGGATGGCCGGAACCATCGCCCCCACTTTGCGCTGACGGGTTTCTTGCCGAGGATTTGGTGTCCATGTTTCATTGAATCCCTGCTTGAGGCATGCGCGTTGTTCCCGAGCTCTCTATTTGTTCGGGCAGCTCGATGCCGACCCTTCAGGGGGTTACCTCGGCGCTCGCGGTGATGGGACTCGGCTACAATCTTAGAAGCGTTGGGAGTACTCCCTGTCCGAAGTTGTCTCTATCATGGACTGCATCGCGTCACTTGCCCCTCGCTCGGGGTTGCCCCGGGCGGCTTCTGATCCATCCACTAGCGGGCTTACAAACCCGGGACTCACAAGCCCATTATGCGGGCTGGAGATTTAACTTTCTTCCACAGTTGCATCGTCCTCCATCTCCTCCAAGATCTGCCGGGGTCGAGGAGGCGCCACTCGTCTCTACTCCCACGTCGGGTTCGTGATTTGACGTCACAGGGTCCGGGGGTTGTGTCTGGTGGGACCTTCCTGCCTCTCGGGTCGGTTCCATCGCATCTCACACGGGCTCGCCTACATTGCTTCCGCATTCATTGTTTTGTGTAGCACTCTTTCTCTCCTCGCCTTCAGGCAGAGCAAAAACCAATCTTAGTTTGCCATGTCTGCGTGGACGACCACTCGCATGAGCTCAAGACAGATTTCTGAGTTCACCGTGCGTGGGTTGCTTTCATCGAGGGAGGCTTACTCCGTTCGGCTTTCCGAGGGGGGGAGCATCCCCGCGCCATGTGACGACGAAGTTGTTTCCTTTCTCGCGTTCCACGCACAAGAATTTGGGGTTCTGGCGCATCCCTTCTTTCGGTAGCTCCTTGAAGAATACATCGTCGAACTTCACTAGTTAACACCGAACGGGATTCTGCATATGTCGGTGTTCATCACTTTGTGCGAAGCTTTCCTGAAGGTGGATCTGGATATCAACCTGTGGATGTTTTTCTTCTGTATTCGAGCCTCAGCGAATGATTCTCCGCTTCCTGATCTCGGCGACGCCTGTCTTCAACTTCGCGCGCAGCAAACATGCTATTTCTCCATCCCGCTTTTGTCTTCGCTCAAAGGCTGGCATCATGGATGGTTCTACATCCAGAACCTGTCGCCGGCACTTCCGTGCTTCTCCGGCAGCCTGGTGTTCCTACGGCGAGGCAGTCACGCTAGCGCCGCTTGTCGCCCGGCTGGAGGATCTCCAAGGGAGGGGTTTCACCGGTGTTTCCCTTCTCCGCGTCTTCATGGAGTGGAGGATCCAGCCCCTCTAGGTCTGTAAGCACCCGATGTCGGGGTATTTGGGCCCCTTGGATCCCATCAGAGAGTCGGAGGTGGAGCTCTCATCCTCGTAGGTGGCGGCGAGGATGAAGGACCTTACTGGGGCGCCCTCTACGGATGATGCCGTGCTTGCCGTGCTTCCCCTAGCCGCGACCGTGCTCTTTGGGCGTTCATGCGTGGATCTGCGTGGAGTGTTCAGCCGCGCGCCCGACCCGATGCTGAAGAAGAGGAAGGTGAAGGGGGGGGGCACCCGCCCTTCCGGGTTCGACTCTGGCCGCCGAGATTGGGGCGATACTGCTCCAAAAGGTATTGGCTTTTCTCCTATTGTAGCGGCATTGGTAAGCGTGGGCGCATGGATTTCTTACTGTTTCCCATGGCGCAGGAAGCTGGATCTGGATGCTGGCGCTCTTGTTGGCAAGCCGGCGGAGGTGGTCCGTCCAACTTCGGTCGCGGGGCAAGGGCAGTCGCCCCCTCTGGCGGCTGCTCCTACGGATCCTGGAGTGGGCGCGGCCAAGGCTGCAGGCTCCGCCAGGCTGATTGTGGATCTATCGCCGTCGCCCCCCACTTTTGATGAGGCCTATACGGCCCGAAGGGTTCGGGACCTCTACCACCGCTGGCGCTTGGTGATGAGGCGAGCGGGGCAGGGTCAGCCGCAGATCCATCCGCTGTTCAGCGAGGGGGACCCTTGCCAGCCCCTGACGAAGTCATGGTCAGGCCTGCTTGGGGTTTGGACCGGTCGTAACCCCGAAGGAATCGGTGCCGCCGACAAGCCGAGAGGGTGCCGTTCCTGCCTTAGGTGTTTCCCCGCCCGAGCTCGCGCAGTGGAAACGAGCCTGTGCGGACGTTGAGAGCTCTTGCGCTGAGCTCGCGGCGGCTCGGGGGGACCTTATGACTGGGTATGAGCGTGTGGCCGGCGCGCTCGACCTGTGTCACACCCTCATTCCTGGTGTCAGCATATATTCATGTTTTATGAAGAGAAAACATTCTAAGAAGAAGTAGGAACAGAGAAAAATGTCAAAAGGATAGCCAATGAGAGCCGAATCCAGTTCACCGAGAGCGCCGAAGACAACTTACCGCGCCCGATGGCCACGTGGCGTGTTTGGGGCTCATCTCCACAAAAGGGGGAAAGGTCCGACCCCGTGGGACACATGTTGCCATGGAGCTAGCCTCTGCAGAAGAAGCAAAGGCATTTCCGCGGGACACATGTCACCTTCAGAGCTAGTCACCGCGGAAATCAAAGGACCCGTCGCGCAGGATACGTGTCGATCTCGGAGCTCAACTCCGAGAGGTCCGGTTCTATCGAACACGTGTTGCCACCGGAGCTTATCTCCGGGAGGTCCGTCGCTGCTGGACACGTGTTAATCTCGGAGCTCGTCTCTGAGAAGGAAGGAAAGTCTGGCGCTACTTGACACGTGGCGTGCGCAGAGCCACCTCCGAAAAGAGAGGAGGTCCCGACCGCCAGGATACGTGGCGCACGCGGAGCTCACTTCCGAGGAATAGGGAAGTCTTCTCGTTTGACACGCGGCACAACCGGAGCCCGTCCCTGCGGAAAGGAAGAGACCAGGCCCGGTGGACACGTGGAGCTTCTAGAGCTCATCACCGCAAAGGTGACGGGTTCTGAAGCGATTTTGGAATCTGTACGCGTAGAAATAATGGAACAGAAACCGACCTGAATTCCACGATGATACCGCACCCAATCAACTAAAGATAAGTTGTAAAGATTCATACAGGACTCATATTCGGGATAGAATCAGATTAGGACTGTTCTCTTCCAGATTATAAATAGAACCCAGAACCCCTGGCCGAAATCTCAAACTTCTTTTCCAACTCCTGAGCCGACAACTTAGAGCCCTAGTCCCAACCCGCCGAGTTAAACCATCGCCGAAGTGCAGCAGGGGAGATCGCCGGAGGAAAGTCCAACGATCTGAGGAGGACCTCGAGACCGAGAAGAACGTAAGGTAGGTCTCCAATACCGCCTTACGTCATCATTGTATTTTCTTTGCATCTGTTCTTTGATCCCTTTCGAACAGAAGCCTTCTCGTGGACAGATCATTTGATGGTCAGGTTGATCTAAAGACAAGATCATCACCACGTCCACTTTTGATCCAAACATCCCGGTTCATCATAAAATCCATGTAAGCCATACAAGAACACGCACAAACTAATCTAATAAAACTAATCATAGGATAGCATGCATGTGCATCATCGCATCTAGTTTAAGGTTTGTGCATGATATTGATTGCTGTGAATCTTGTATGCACGTGATCCTACATAGCAGGACAAGCTCAGGGAGCTGTCTACGACGAACTGTAGCAACAAGGTTTTGAGATCCAAGAACAACCGGAACCGCAAGAACAAGGCAAGTGCTCCTTGACCATATTGATCCTATGTTTTGGGAAAATTGTTTGTTTTGCGAAAAGGTGTGCGTACTGAGTCAAACATGGTGGGAGACCCTTTTTATAGGAGTTTACTAGTTTGGTTAAACCATCCTTGTCGCCAGGGAAGTTTATAAGTCGGGTATGGTTTTTTTTTGCTTCGCTGAGTCCATGGGATTGGGAAGCGAGGTAGATGTGTCTAGCTAACTGTACTCGTAATGATATAAGAATACTGATGCGGATAATGAACATGGATTGGAGGGTGATCTAGGCAAGACTGGGTGTGTGAATGAGGTAGTTTGAGATGGTGGTTTACTTGCCGTAGATCTAAGGACCGGTTCATGCATGCACATGCCAGGATAACAGTGCCACCACAAGGGCAAGTATGGGGGCGGCTTAGCTGAGTAACTAGGTAAGTTGCTAGAGTGTTATGGACTGTGGAAGGCGCGGGGAATGAGAGTCGAGTGAGGACTGCCCTGGGAACTGCATGGCACAAGAGCGGGCCCGTGGGTGGGAGAATTGGAGATTCTAGCCTGCCAGTGAAACCTTAGTGAGTCCATACATCTAGTAGACCCTTTGTAAAGGCTATTTTGTGATCTCTTGGCCATACACCGATGGTTGTGTAGTGGTATAATGGAGGTTCTGCAGTCGCCGACGGGTGACAAAATCACAAACTTGTGGCTAAAGAGGTGCAAACTCTGCAGAGTCTAAAACTATCATGATAGCCGAGCTGACGATCACGAGTGCCTGGCTAAACTGCCATGATTAGTT
The DNA here is from genome assembly GCA_030760725.1 of Neostapfia colusana. Taxonomy (NCBI): domain Eukaryota; kingdom Viridiplantae; phylum Streptophyta; class Magnoliopsida; order Poales; family Poaceae; genus Neostapfia; species Neostapfia colusana. Next base: position 39,240,817 of record JASWHV010000016.1, read on the forward strand.
GAGATGGTTATTGGGATGGTTAGTGGGATGGTTCTTGGTTATGGTTATTGATGATGGTTATGGTTTGGTTTTGGGACTGTTGAGTCCGGGTGATAAGATGGTTGCATGACTGTTGAGTCTTGGCAACGAAACTGGTCTTGGTGTGAGATGAAGTTGTTTATGAGATAAGATGGTAGCGAATACGAGAAGGTATTCGTGAGATGGTAGCGAATACGAGGAGGTATTCGTGAGTAAGAATGAAGTTTGGTTAATGTTCGGGTGGAACATGGAAAGCGATGGAGGTATGTTGGTAATTTAATACATGCTGGGATTACATTAATCTATAGTTAAGTTGCTGTTTTATCATGGTTTTATAAATCTACTTTTCTGCAAATAAGCCTTTTCATACCTACCTTGTTATGAGCTGCATATCGTGTTTTTCCCGCACTTGCTGAGTACATCATTGTACTCAAACTTGCATTATTATTTCATCATCAGCAGCAGGAGAAGCATACTATGAAGACCAAGTGGAGCATTAAGGTGTGTGATCTGTTCTCAACCTTGCCTGTGGAGGGTGTAGAGATGGAGCCACTTCAGCTTAGATTTGCTCCCGCATTAGTTAAATCGCTTCCGCATTAGAATAAAGACTTCCGCTGCATAGAAATAAGACTTCCGCTGTGAACACACTACAGGAAAACGACCTATTTTCGTGGGCCAGGAACCCACGATAATACACGAAAAGCTCACGACATTATTTATTTTCGTGGATTTTTTATTATTTTCGTGTGTCTCCGGCTCACGAAATTAAAGCGTCGAAAATAATATTTTTTCATGGGCCGCACACGAAAATACGGATATTTTCGTGTGCCAGGTCCGGCCCACGCAAATAAATTTAATTTCGTGGGCTCTGCTAGACTCACGACACTATTATTTTCGTGGGTCCAGAAAAGCCCACGAAAACAATATTTTCATGGGCCTAGAGGGGCCCATGAAAATAATATTTTCATGGGCCAGGATGGGCCCATGAAAATAATATTTTCATGGGACTGGGTGGGCCCATAAAATTAATTTGAATATATTTTCGTGGGCCTTTACTGGCCCACGAAAATAATTTGGCCATATTGTCATGGGCTCTTTTGAGGCACACGAAAATAATGTGCCCATATTGCCTAAACCATCGATTTATCGACAAATTTCACACATTTGACAAACTATACAAACATTAAATAAAGAAAACATTCATCACATATGTCATATAAAAAACATTCAACACACATTATATAAAACATCAAACATCACAATTGTTACAAACGCTTTATTACAATCGTTTGATACATTCATTTTTGACCATCAACACACACACATTAAAAACAAAGTAAATTGATCGCCGTCAACCTATCGCCTTCAGCAACATGTAGTATTATCTTTAGCGAGACTGCAAGTGTGAAAATATAAGATATTAGATAATACTGCTATCCCATTTACTCTCACAGAATAGTAATCATTTAGGCAACATGTTATCTCATTCAAACAACTAACCTAGTTGCTACCGCCAGGAGCAAAGTATTGATCGATAGAGTTGTCGTCTCCGCAATGTCCCGCTGTAGACGGAGTTTGCAAATTTCTAACTGGCACTGACGATGATCCCTTAAAATTAAAAATGAGACATGTTACAATATTACTACCATTTTATAATAAAAAAAAGAATCTAACGAGTATATATACCTGTCTTCCTGCGGTAAAAGGGGGTGTAGACATCGGTTGCGAAGGAAACGCAGGAAACTGTGGAGGCGGCGGCAATGGTGGCATGGCGATAGGCAATCCAAGTTGAGAAAAATATCCCTAAATTTTTTTAAAATGTTTAGCACAACCTCTTTATATTGTTTATATAAATACTTCAACTCTTAATAACTCTTCTTGTTGTCGCATGCGTTCCTCCACTATTCTTAACCTAGAGTCATTTTCTGAACGCAATCGCTGTGTAGAACTCTGTCCACTCTGTAATGACCGTGACTCCGAGAGAACCACATCAGAGTTCATAATACCATTAAACATCGAATACCTACAATTATAATTATAAAATTCACAATTGAAAAGCAATTTATGTATGAGAATAAAGAAATAAGAGATGTACAAGTCACCTCCCGTGACACTTTCCTCCACAGGATTGGTACAAAGCAACGACGTCGACATCTTGCTTTCTCCAATCATAGTCATCTCCGTGACGTCGCACCACTTCTTTAGCATATTTCTCCTACGAGAAAAAATAATTGTAAACCAACTACACTACAATTATTTTGTCAAATCATTAGCATAAGTAATATGACGCACCAAGTTTTGAGTGGCTGTCGGGGTGCAAAGTTGATTTTCGTCGGTGCCTCTATACCCTTTTATATAAGTATCAATGAAAGATGGCTCCTCGCCACTTTCTGCAGCCTACACGGACATATTAAAAACCATGAATGTTTTAAAGCATATAACCTATCAACAAAATGTAAATATACTAAACTCACTATTCGTTTTGAAAGACGAATATGACCATCTCAACCGTAACGGTGAAGAACTTGACCACCGGCTTCACGGTTCGTTCTTTTTGAGATAGATTTATCTTTATACTCCTTCGATGCCCAATAAGAACAGAAAGCATAATAAGCGTCAGAACACTTAACCATCCAAGAAATCATTACCTGGCGGTATTGATCCTCTTCTAGGTAAATTTTTGAAGCTCCTAGACGCTTGTTCATCATTTGTCCAAGCTTCTCCTTGTAATACATGCACACAACTGTGATTCGTGCATTAGACATCATGTCATTTACCACTTTGCGCGCTGCTTTATGAAAGACTTTATGTGTTTGTGACTCGAGGGCAGCGTCATGATCATCGGGCAAGCGATATCGTTCCTTTAAGTACAATATTTAATGTTTTGTCAATTGAAATATGAAACCCATGCTAGGAAGTTTCCCTTGTATTGCATTATCTTGTTTCCTTGTAGCTTGGGTTGGGATTTGTTTTATTATGTCATTCATTAATATTACCTATGCTTAGCCATGCTTAGAATGGGATAAGTGGGATATGAGATCATCAACATATTTACCTTACTCTTGAATGAGATATTATGAGTTATGTAGAGGTAGGGATCGAGGCAAGTTGTATGATTTGGTTGGTGCTGGGTGCACGAGACTCGGGTTTGTGTTTAGTACTTGCCTGGATCCTAAGGACCGGTTCATGAAGCATGTAACCTGGCTTTACCGTGCCAACCACATGCTGAGATGGGGCACCTTGGCCAATTAATTAGGTGTATCCCCAGTGTAGTATGGGTGTTTTGTATGGTGCGGGGAATAGGTGTCAGCTGGACTACCTTATGAACCGCGAGGCTCAAGAGGGGGCCACTGCAGCGGGGTTGGAGCCTCTTGTATGCTGTTAGGGGTGAAACCTCAGTGGGCCCACGCTCGTCAGGAATCCCTTTGTAAAGGCCTCGTAGTGATCTCCTGGCTACACACCTGGGAAGTGTGAACGTGGTTCGCGGCCACTGGCATAATGGAGGTTCTTTTAGTCCACCCGACAACGGGGGATGAAATCACTACATGTGGGTATAGTGGTGCAAACTCTGCAGAGTCAAAACTGTCATGACAGCCGTGCTCACGGTCAAGAGCGGCTTGGACTTATTCATGATTAGAGGATGATGGATTGGGAAGTTGAGGATGTTAAGCGGGAAGCTTAACATTGGAAATGAGACTATGCTTACTTGATATTGATGATGGGTTGAGGGATTGGGACCATTTCACCTGTGTAGTAATGTAGGTGCTTAATAAGCTAAGGTGATAGGTAATTATTGCGTAGTGCTTTAACCATGAGTTCAACCTCTCCTTGCTCTAGCCATGCATGACATAACTTTCCCACACATGCTGAGTACCAACGGTACTCAACCTTGCATATTTGTTGGTTTAAATTGCTGCTCAGGTCAAGGGGATGATGTGGCAATCAATGACCAAGACTTCAGACCCGAAGAAGGATTCTAGGTTCATGCAGTCCCCCGGGCAACGCCTGTGACGGAGCCCACAAGAATAATATTCCGCTGCTATTTTATTTACATGTTATGAACTTATTATCGTCCATCGAGACATATGCGTTGTAAGACATATTTATATTCGACACCTGGCTTGTAATAAATGATGATTCACTATTTGTCATCACATGTATGAGAAAATGATCCTGGCATACATGTGATATTCACTCGGTTGTTCTTCGGAGAAACCGGGTGTGACACCGAGGAGGTCGATCCCCCACACGGCAAAATGCCACATGAGGGGGATGGTTTGAAGGTCCTGGGCTGGGGTGTGTATCTGTCGGGCAATATACTGGCAATTTTGGCATGTACGCATGATTCGCTCAGCGTCAGACACGGCAGTCGGCCAGTAGAAACTTTAACGGTATGCCTTCCCAATTAGGGACCTCAGGGACGCATGGTGCCCATAGACCCCTTCGCAGATGTCGAGGAGCAGCTTCTTTCCGCGCTCGCTCGAGATGCAGCGTTGCAGGATTCCGGTGACGCTCCGCCGGAAGAGCTCACCCTCTACTAGGATGAAGGTCTTGGCCCGGCGTGCGATTCTACGGGCCTCGATCTCCTCGGCAGGTAGTCTTCCGGCCGCCAGGTACTCAATGTATGGGGCCGGCCATCCTAGCTCGGCGATGTTCACCTGGAGGTCTGGCTCTGTCGGGCGGCTCGGTCGTGATTATTCAATTCAGATGGAAGGATGGAGGGGGTCGGTAACGAACACACCTGGGGGTGGGGCCTTGCGGATGGAAGCGAGTTTGGCCATTGCGTCGGCCGCACCATTGTCCGTCCTCGGGACATGGGAGAACTCGAGGCCCTCGAATCTGTCCTCCAGCTTCCACGCCTCCCGACAATAGGCCTCCATAAGCACATCATGGCAGCTCGACTCCTTCATCATTTGGTTGATCACGAGATCGGAGTCGCCACGTATTTAGAGTCGTCGCACGGCGAGCTCGGTCGTGATGCAAAGTTCGTTGAGGAGGGCTTCATACTCCACGATGTTGTTTGTAGCCTTGAAGTGCAATCGCCATGCATACTGAACCAGGTCTCCTTCCAGAGACACGAGTACGGCACCGCTTCGTGCACCATTAAGGGTTAGCAACCTATCAAAGTACATCGTCCAATACTTACAACAGGTCGGGCTCCTAGGTGCCTGCACCTCCGTCCCTTTGGGGACGAAGTCGGCCAAAGCTTGGGATTTGATCTCTGTTCAGGCGAGTCTACTTCCCACTTCACGATCCTCCCAGACGAGTCTGGATTGTTGATAATCGCCCCGAGCCCGTGTGCAGTTACCACCCTTTGACGCCCTCAATTCTGTGGAAAACCACGGAACCGAGAACTAATGCATATGTGTGCCCAGGATGTTCATCACACATACACATATGATCCACAAACTGAATTCAGAATATATATTACCACGAATAACAGAGTTTATTACAATGTCTCATGAGTCTTGGACTCATGCTCATAGCGGAAGTCTTTATTCTAATGCGGAAGCAATCTAACTAATGCGGAAGCAAATCTAAGCAGAAGTTGCTCCATCTCTACTCCCTCCACAGGCAAGGTTGAGAACAAATTACGCGCCTAATGCTCCACTTGGTCTCTATAGAAATCTCCTTCTGCTGCTGATGATGAAATAATAATGCAAGTTTGAGTACAATGATGTACTCAGCAAGTGCGGGAAAATAGGATATGTAGCTCATAACTAGGTAGGTATGAAAAGGCTCATTGCAGAAAGCAAAGTTATTTATCGAAACCATAATAAAACAGCAACTAAACCTTTAGGTGAATGTAATCCCAGAATTTGTATTAAATTACCAACATACCTCCATCACTTTCCATGTTCCACCCGAACATTAACCAACTTCATTCTTGCTCACAAATACCTCCTCGTATTTGCTACCATCTCATGAATACCATCCCGTATTCGCTACCATCTCACCTCATAATTAACTTCGTCTCACACCGAGACTAATCTTGTTGCCATGACTCAACAGTCATGCAACCTATCTTATCATCCAGACTCAACAGTCCCAAAAAAATCAAAACCATAATCAAACCATAACCAATAACCATCCCAACTAATCATGGCAGTTGGCCAGGCGCTCGTGACCGTAAGCTCGGCTATCATGATAGTTTTAAGAACTCTGCAGAGTTTGCAACTCTTTACCCACAAGTTTGTGATTTCGTCACCCGTCGGCGACTGCAGAACCTCCATTATACCAGTACACAACTGTCGGTGTATGGCCAAGAGATCACAAAATAGCCTTTACAAAGGGGCTACTAGATGTATGGACTTACTAAGGTTTCACCGGCAGGCTAGAATCTCCAATTCTCCCACCCACGGGCCCCCTCTTGTGCCATGCAGTTCCCAGGGCAGTCCTCACTCGACTCCCATTCCCCGCGCCTTCCACAGTCCATAACAATCTAGCAACTTACCTAATTACTCAGCTAAGCCGCACCCATACTTGGCCTTGTGGTGGCACTGTTATCCTGGCATGTGCATGCATGAGCCGGTCCATAGATCTACGGCAAGTAAACCACCATCTCATGCTACCTCATTCACAAACCCAGGCTTGCCTAGATCTCCATCTGATCCATGTTCATTAACAACATCAGTTTCTCATTATCTTTATGAGTGCAGTTAGCTAGACACATCTATCTCGCCTCCCAATCCCATGGACTCAGCGAAGCATAAAAGTAAAAACCATACCCGACTCGTAAACATCCCGTGCGACAAGGGTGGTTTAACCAAAACTAGTAAACTCCTATAAAAGGGTTTCCCATCATCTTATACTCAGCACACACACCTTTTCGCAAAATAAAACAGTTTTTCCCAAAACATAGGATCAATATGGTCAAGGAGCACTTGCCTTGTTCTTGCGGTTCCGGTTGCTCTTAGGTCTCGAAACCTTGTTGTTGCAGTTCGTCGTAGACAGCTCCTTGAGCTTGTCCTGCTATACAGGATCATGCACATACAAGATCCACAGCAATCAATATCATGCACAACCTTTAACTAGATGCGATGATGCATATGCATGCTATCCTATGATTAGTTTTATTAGATTAGTTTGTACGTGTTCTTTGCATGGATTGCATGGATTTTATGATGAACAGAGGTGTTCAGATCAAAGGTGGACGTGGCGATGATCTTGTCTTTACATCAACCTGCTCATCAAGTGATCTGTCCATGAGAAGGCTTCTGTTTGAAAGGAATCGAAGAACAGATGCAAAGAAAACACAACAATGTCGTAAGGCGGTATTGGAGACCTACCTTACGTCCTTCTCGGTCTTGGTCCTTCTCAGATCGTTGGGCTCTCCTCCGGCGATCTTCCTTGCTGCACTCTGGCGATGGGCTTACTCGGCGAGTTAGGGCTAGGGCTCTAAGTCGTCGGCTCAGGAGTTGGAAAAGAAGTTTGTGGTTTCGGCCAGAGGTTTTGGGCTCTATTTATAATCAGAAAAAGAAGGGTCCTAATTTAATTGGACTTCGAATAAAAGTTCTATTCAGATTTTCTTTGAATCTTACCATCTTATCTCTAGTCGATTTGGTGCGGTATCATTGTGGAATTCAGGTCGGTTTCTGTTCCGGTATTTCTATGCGTACAGAATCCAAAAACTGCTCCAGAACTCGTTACCTCCTCGGTGATGAGGTCCGGAAGCTCCACCTGTCCATCGGGACCTGGTCTACCCTTTTTCCGCAGAGACGAGCTCCGGTTGTGCCACGTGTCAAGCGAACAAGACCTCCCTCTCCTTCGGAGGTGAGCTCCGCGTGCGCCACGTATCCTGGCGGTCAGGGACTTCCTCTTTATTCAGAGGTGGCTCCGCGCCAGACTTCCTTTCTTCTGAGAGACAAGTTCCGAGGTTGACACGTGTCCAACAGTGACAGGCCTCCCGGAGATAAGCTCCGGTGGCGACATGTGTTCAATGGAACCAGACCTCTCGGAGGTGAGCTCCGAGATCGACACGTATCCCGCGCGACCGGTCCTCTGATTTCCATGGTGACTAGCTCCGAAGGTGACATGTGTCCTGCGGAAATGCCTTTGCTTCTTCCGCAGAGAATAGCTCCGGGGGCAACATGTGTCCCACAGGGCCGGATCGCTCCCCTTTGCGGAGATGAGCCCCGAGCCTGCCACGTAGCCAGTTTAGTGGCGGACCTCTTCCCACTTTGCAGGAATGAGCTCCAAACATGCCACGTGGCCACCGAGCTGCGGAAGTTGTCTTCGGCGCTCTCTGTGAGCTGGATTCGGCTCTTACTGGCTATCTTTTTGATAATTTTTCTCTGTTCCTACTTCTTTTAAAATGTTTTCTCTCCATGAAATATGAATACATGCAGAAACCAGAGATGAGGGTGTCACACACCCACACCGGATGACTCTGGAAGTACTGCAGGAGCTTCCGCTTTGTTATGAGGATGGCATATAAGAGGTTCTGCACGTGCGGATAGTGTGTCTCGCAATCAAGCAGAGCCTTGCTAACGAAGTAGACGGTTTTTGGACCTGGAGATCATGCTCGGGCTCTTCCCACTCTACGATGAGAGCGGTGCTGACCACCTGATTGGTGGCTGCAATGTAGAGGAGAAGTGGCTCATCCGGCTCGGGCGACATTAGTACTGGAGGGTTGGTGAGGAAACTCTTTAGATCGTCGAGAGCCTCCTGGGCTTCCTCCGTCCATATGAATGGCTAGAACTTCTTTAGGAGCTTGTAGAGGGCAGCCCCCGTTCCCCTTGCCGGGTGACAAACCGGCTCAGGGATGCAAAGCAGCCCATCGGCCATTGCATGGCCTTGACGTCGCTGATGGGACCCATGTTTGTGATTACCATGACCTTCTCTAGGTTGGCCTCGATGTCGCATTCCGAGATGATGTAGACGAGCAGCTTCCCTCCGGTAACACCGAACACACATTTCTCCGGGTTGAGCTTGATATTGTTGTAGCGGAGATTGGTGAAGGTTTCCTCGAGGTCGGAGATGAGGCTTGAAGCCTTTCTTGATTTTACGACGATGTCGTCGACGGAAACTTTGAGATTTCGTCTGATCTGCTGTTGGAAGCACTTCTGCATGCATCGCCGGTATGTTGCTCCTGCAATTTTCAGCCTAAAGTGCATCCTCACATAACAGTAGGAGCCAAATGGTGTGATGAACGCCATTGCTCGACACTCTTCCTCGTGGAGGGCAATCTGGTGGTACCCTGAATAGGAGTCAAGGAAACACATGGATTCGCACCTAAATGATGTGGGGCAGCAGGAAATGGTCCTTCGGGCACGCCTTGTTCGAACCCATGTAGTCAACACAAATCCTCCATTCCCAGCTCTTCTTCTTGATGAGCACAGGGTTGACCAGCCACTCAGAGTTTTGTACTTCTTCAATAAAACCAGCCGACAAAAGTTTGCCGATTTCCACCCCGATGGTCCATCGCTTCTACTCGTCGAAGCGACGCAACCTTTGCTTGTTGGGCTTAGAACCTGGTTTAATGTTGAGGGTGTGCTCCGTGATCTCTCGGAAGATACCTAGCATATCCGAAGGATTCCATGAATACGTCACGGTTGGAATGCAGGAACTCGATGAGGATGGCATCCCGCTCCCGACCTAGGGCGGAACCCACCTGGATCGTCTTTGATTGGTCCTCGGAATCTATCCAGACCGCCTTGGTGTCCTCCGCGGGTTGGAAGGCTCTGGACATGGAAGCATGGTCGGGCGCTCCCCCCATCGTATGCTGGCGTAGATCGTTGAGCTCTGCTGCCGTAACTGATGTTGATGCCAGCCCGCACGCGCTTCACTCACACAGGAGAGCTTGCCGCATGTCCTATTGTATGGTGATAACCCCTTTCAGGTCGGGTATCTTTTCTTTGAGGTAGGTGTAACTCGGGATGGCCATGAACTTCGCGTAGCACGGCCGCCCTAATATGGCATGAAAGGCGTTGTCGCAATCGGGGACCTCGAACGTGAGGGCTTCCATGCAGAAATTTGTTTCGTCCCCGAAGGTGATGGGGAGGTCAACCCTTCCGAGCGGCATCACCTATCCGCTAGGAATGATACTGTAGAAGGGCGCCCAAACTGGCCGAAGGTGCGAGCGTGGTATTCCCATGTCGTCGAGAGTTTTGACGTACAGAATGTTGAGACCACTTCGACCATCCATCATTACCCTGTTTAAACTTATGGTGCCGACCATCGGATCCACGATTACGGGTAGGCACTCAGCCTATGAGAGATGGGTGGGGTAATCGATCTGGTCAAATGTGATCCTCGTCTTTGACCATCAGAAAGGCTATATGGCGATCTTCACGACAATGTTAACCCTCCAGGCATCGTAGGGAGATGGTGGGGGAGGCTCGACCATTCCCACGCGGGGAGGCATGGTCTTACAAGCGACATTTTTTGGGGCCCCAGGTGGGCTCACCTTTCGGGGCAGAGCGACCTGTCGCCCGCCAGGGATCTTTGGGGTACTCCCATCGCGGGCGAGTGGATCCTAGCTTCGGAGGTGAGTATGCACGTGTCTCAGGAAACCGCCGTCATTGCAGGGCCTCCTTGCACCGGGCGCGAAGGTCAACCGGAGTGCAGCCATTGAGGTGATGAGGAATCAGAACGTGTGGTAGCCAACCTACCTGGCGCGCCAACTGTTGACATTCAGATATCCGACTAGTAATCAATTGTACCGCGTGTTCTACATCGAGGTGGCCTAGCTAAGAACACAGAAGGACTATCCTTGTTTGGGCGAAATTCCCTACGTCCAGTTGGGGTGTCTCACATGTTGTTACTCAAAAATGGAGGTGGTTGTTACAAGTGTGAGAGCCTGCCTCTTTGGATTGACAGGTCTCTCTATTTATTCGCTCTCTCTTGTCCCCCTCTCTCTCTCTCTCTCTCTCTCTCATCTCCCTCTGTACCGCACAGGGGAGACGAGTCATGGGCAAAGGGTGGCTTTATCTTGTCGTACGTTCGACTAGGCACTCGATGGTGCCACCGTATTCGTAGCCTGCTGCTGGACCTGCTCCCATCCCCATCGTCGGGGAGTAGTTCACACCATGGTGCACGTGCATCCCGCGTTTGACTCCTCTTCGGTTCCGTTGGAGGTGACGGACATTCAATGCTGGTGCCAGGAAGGCACTCGAGTATCACTCCACTTGGCTGGGGTGGCACCTGCTCCATATTGAAGGCCGCTTGCTTCCCTCCTACCTGAGGTCTGGTTTGGGTCCTCCCTTCGAGGCTTTTACTTACTTCTGGTTTGCCCCAAGGGTGGGTCCCGCGTCCAGCCCAGGGGTCGGCCCCAGGCTTCTCATCCCGCCTCCTCCCGAGCTCGGGCTCGGGTCCACTTCGTCACCCTTCACGTGATGTCTTCTCGCTTCCCCCTCGAGGGACGGAGCCCAGAACCCCGTCAGGACTAGTCCGGGTTAGTCAGAAAATTTGCAAGGATAAGTATTTTGATCTTTTTCTTCATGTTTTTTTAGCAGAAGGTAGTAAACTATGCTGGTAACTTAAGAACGTACGAAGAAATACAAATTGACAAGTAGATCACGAGATTAACGTGGACTGCATCTATGACTAATGTGATGCCCTAACTTGCAAATAGAATGAATACTCTAAAGAGAAGAACGTAAGTACAGGAGTTTATCCCAAGGCTCGATCCTACCAAAGGATCTACGTCCTTGTTGAGGAGCCCAGAAAGGGTCGGGTCTTCTCCAACCCTTTCCTTTCCAAGTTACCACAAAGGCCAACTTGGTTTTTCACTATAACAAGGGGTAACTACAAAGTTCTTGGGGCTTTCTCACAAGTTGAGGGCTCCCACAATGTTCCAAACGTAACTGAGATCAACTCACACCAAGAATTACACAATTAGTAGTAAGAATGCGTGAGAGATCAAACCAAGATCTCAATGGCGATGAGAATGTCACTCTCCCTTTCCCAATCCCCAAATACTCAATAATTCGATCTTAGGGCTTTAAATTGTGTGGAGAGGAGTGTTTTCAAGCTCTTGAAGGCAGTGGCGGTGCTAGGGCTCGAGATATGTGTAAAATGAGTCGAGGATCTCTTTTTTATAGAAATCCCAAAATGTTACTGTTAGGATCTCGGGAGTCCGGACCAGTCCGTGGTCAACAACGGACTAGTCCGGTGTTCTGTTCCAAGTGGTGTCCCGCTACCATTTAAGTTTGAATGAACTAAACCCTAATATAGCGGACAAGTCCGATGTCACATAGAGAAGGCTTGTCTATTGAAAATGGACTAGTATGTGGAGACCGGACTAGTCCGCGTGTCCGATGTCACACAGAGGTTGATAGTATGGAGAAAAACATTCTAGTCTGGCAAGTGCGGACTAGTCCGGTATGATATCGGACTAGTCCGATGTTGACGGGGTTCTATATTCAGACCCCCAGGGAAAAAGCACGAGGGCATCCCACGAAGGACAACAACGCAGGTCCGAGCCCGAGCTCGGGAGTTGGCGGCACGAGGAGCCTGGGGCCGACCCCTGCACAGGATACAAGACCCGCCTTCAAGGCGGTCCCGATGGGAGTCCAAACCTCGAATGGAGGACCCGAGCCCGACCTCGGGTAGGAGCAAAGCAGGTGTCCTTCAATGCAGAGCAGGCGCCGCCTTGGCCGAGTGGAAGGGTAATCCAGTACCCCCTGACTCTAATATTTATTGCCCGTCACCTCCGATGGGACTAAAGAGGAGTGGAACACGGGGTGCCTGTGCACCTCAGTATGCACTACCCCCCAATGACGAGATGGGAGCAGGTGCAGCGGCATGCTACGGATACGGCGACTCCATCGAGTACCCTGTCGGACTTACAACGGGACAAGCCATTCCTGCGCCCATAACTTTCCTCCCCACCATGATACGGAGAGAGAGAGAGAGAGAGAGAGAGAGAGAGAGAGAGAGAGAGAGAGAGAGAGAGAGAGGAAGAGAGTATAAATATGAGAGGCCTACCGATTCGAGAAGGCAGACTCTCAAACTTGTAAGAAAAACCCCATTCTTGAGTAAGAACAAGCGAGACACCCCGGCTGGACGTAGGACATTCTTGCCCGAACCAGGATAATCCATCTTGTGTTCTGTGACACCTGGTTCCAAAAATAGAACCAAGTGAATGCATATGTGTGCCTAGGATGTTCATCACACATACACATGTAATCCACAAACTGAATTTAGAATATAACCACGAATAACTACTGTTTAAGTACTTTATTACAATGATTCAATGTCTCACTCATGAATATATAACTTATTCTTTCAGCGGAAGACTCTAAACGACAGCGGAAAATCAATAAAGACAGCAGGCTCCAACTTCAACTCCACAGGCATGTTGACGGTAGTGCGCACGCCCAGTACTCCACATGTTCCTCGAAGTACTCTTCTCCTGTAGCTGATGTATATGTGGGAATGCAAGGGTGAGTACATGTCGTACTTAGCAAGTGAGGGAAAAATATGACATGTAGCTTACAACAAGGTAGGAAATAAAAAGGCTCATTGCAGAAAGCAAATTTTATTTCACAAACATGGTAAAACAGCAACTAAGTCTAGATGAATTAATTCCCAATATAACCAAGTAAATCAGCAACATTATTTCATCATAAATCACCATTTATCAAGTCTCAACCAGCCAACACCCTTTCTCAAGTTCATCGCATACTAATGAAAATTCATAACCATCTCATTTTCATATAACCGAAACCAATTTCATTGTGTCGGTACCCTCGATCCCTCGATATGGGGTACCCCCGCGCACAGGGGAAAATGCCTAAGGACCTCGTCCTTCTCCGCAGGGAGAGCTCCGAAGGCGCCACGTGTCCAGCAATGCTGGACCCCCCTCTCCTCAGAGGAGAGCTCCGGACTCGCCACGTGGCCAACTGAGCCGGACCTCCCCCCTCCGCGGGGAGAGCTCCGAAGGCTCCACTTGACCTGTGGGGCCGGACCTCCCTCTCCTCAGAGGAGAGCTCCGGGCTCACCACATGGCCAGCGGCAGCCGGACCTCCCCCATCCGTGGGGAGAGCTCCGAAGGCTCCACGTGTCCTGCGGGGCCGGACCTCCCTCTCCTTAGAGGAGAGCTCCGGACTCACCACGTGGCCAGCAGAGCAACTCTGCCTGCCCCGCGCGGTAGGCAGCAGGAGTAAAGACGCGCCATACCTTGCCCGTACAAGGTATTCAAGGCCCGTGCCTTCCCAAGACACGGAGACGCGGAGCACGCCTCTGTCAGGTGCCGTTGTGCCCAGTCGCATCGCAGACTGGCGCGCTGTGTCAGAGCCTGCCCGCCAATAAACACGGCGACAAGACATCCCCTGCCGCCCCTGCCATCATCAACCACTACGACTAGCCTGTGGCATGGGCAGGGCGGCAGAACGAAGACTCGGAAGCCTTTGCCAGAGACAACTACCGGCATAACTGCAGATACGGTAGACGGCAGGCAATCTACCCGGGACCACCGGTCGGGTCCCGGGCCCACCTTGTAAGCCGCTCGAGCCTTGGACTATAAAAGGCTCGGGTAGGCGACGTTAGCAAGGGTTCAAACTCTGTTGACTCGCACTCTAGCCATCTCACACCCTCAAGCTCAGTACTCCGGTTCTGAGCAGCAAGCAATACAGCGAGCATCTCTGCTCACCGTGGACGTAGGGTTTTACGCTCCGGCGGCCTGAACCACGTAAAACTACCTGTGTCAAGCTTCTCCCTCGATCGTCCCTAACGCTGAAGCTCTCCGCGAGTGACTAGCCCCTCCGAAAAAGAACCTCCTCAGGCTGCCCAGAGCAGGTCCGGGGGAAGTGTCCGCTACACACTTCGACATTTGGCGCGCCAGGAAGGGGCTTTTCCCTTGCGCGACGAGCTTCTGCCGGTGAAGATGATCAAGCTTCCTTCAGCAGAAAGCTCCCCTCCCCCGCATTCACGACGGATGGTGACTAGCGGGGACTACGTCTCGACACACTCTGGATGGAGTGTGTCGGCGCAAGCTGGAAGCCAGCAGCCGACTCCCGCAGCGCCGACTCCGGCAACGCAGGCTCCAGCGAGCGTGAGATCCTCTGCAGCGCTGAGCGTCCCCCACGGGGGCGCGCTAGCTGCACCAAGAGCATTACTGCGCAATCCACCTGCTGGGGACGCGCCTCAGTCAGCGACCCAGCAGTGGATCCACGAGGTAGACCGTCTCGTTGTCGCCACCGTAAACCCTCGGCATCGGCGGGGATGACGCCCCGGCCAACCGGCTGTGTCGCTGACGCGCACACCAACGGTTTACAGGCATATGGCAGATTCCAGCTCCACCAGGCTCCCATCGACGGACCTGAGGACAGAGCTGGAACGATGCCACTTGGGCAAGGATGCCCGAGTGTTCATTGAGCGACGGCGAGAAAGGCGTTGCAACCAAGAGGCCGGCGACAGCATGATGTCTGCCTCAACCCTGCCTGAGGCGCAGACGTTCGCTACGCAATCTCAGCCCCAGGCATACGCCGCGCAGCATATGTCCCAACCATATGCCCTGCAAGCGGTACCCCTGGTCTATGGAGCAGCCTTGCCCATACCGGGGTACACAGTGCCAGCAGCAAACCAAGTGTTCTCGGCACCAACGCCTGCAGCAACAGGAGCAGGATGTGCGGCCCTAGCGCCACACCTCCGCTTCGTGAGGTGGCCGCGCAAGTTTCGGCCACACCTGCCCGAGAAGTACGACGGCAGTGTCAACCCGGCGGAGTTCCTCCAAATCTACTCCACCGCCATCCTTGCTGCAGGAGGGGATGAGGCTGTCATGGCAACTACTTCCCCGTCGCCTTGACTGGCTCAGCCCTGTCTTGGCTCATGAACCTCCCCCAGGGTTCCGTAACCTCCTGTGGAGAGCTCTGCCGGCAGTTCACTGCCAACTTCGGCAGCTCCTACACCCGGCCTGGCACGGAGCTCGACCTCCACGCCATCCAGCAACAACCTGGAGAGACGCTGCGCTCCTTCATCCAGCAGTTCTCCCAGGTACGCAACACCATCCCGCACATCCAAAGTGCTTCTGTGGTGGTGGCGTTCCGGCAGGGTGTCCGGGACGAGAAGATGCTTGAGAAGCTCGTGACCAGAGAGGTTCACGACGTCTCAGAGCTCTTCAGCCTGGCGGACAAGTGCGCCAGGGCAGCTGAAGGGCGGAACTGGCACTCTCTGCCAGCCTCCGAGTCAGGAGGACAGCCCGGATCTGGCGCTGCTTCCTATGGAAGCGGCAAGAAGATCAAGAACCGGGGCGGTGGCAAGATGAAGCCACCGGCCGCGGCTTCCGTTGCTGCAGCAGCAGCACCCAGTGGAGCTCGGGGGCCACGCCCCGACAAAAGGCAGCGACAGTTACCAGCTCCAGATGGTGACCAAGACGAGCTATGCCCCATGCACGGCACCAGTTACCACACTGCTGCCGAGTGCCGGGAGATCCAGAAGCTCGTGGAGCGCTTCCGGAAAGGGAAGCAGCTGCGAACTGATGCCCCACCCTTCCGTCAAAGGGAGGGCAAGCAGAAGGTCGACGCCCCAGACAACGCCGACCACCAAGTGTAGTTCCAGGAGCCTCAGCGCGCCGTGAAGGCGGTGCGCAACCATGAGGACTCCAGATCCAGTGATGACGAGCGCCGGAAGATGCTCTACGTCATCTACGGTGGGTCCGCTGACCCCTCGTCCCGAAGCGCAGTTAAGACTCTGCGCCGAGTGGTAGCGTCGGTGGCTCCCCTCCCAAGTGCCGCGCCAAACCTCAAGTGGATGGGAACCCCCATCAGCTTTGATGCCACCGACTGTCCTAGGAACATGGCTGGGGCCGGCCAACTACCGCTCTTGGTAGCGCCCACCATCGCCAACGTGAGGATGTACCACGTTCTGGTAGATGGCGGGGCTGGGCTGAACATCATCAGCCTCGCAGCTTTCCAGAAGCTGCAGATCCCGATGGCCAAGCTCACCCCATCGAGCCCATTATCAGGGGTAAGGCCGGGATAAGTCGTTCCCTACGGCAACATCAGCCTTCCGGTGACCTTTGGGGCACCGGACAGCTATCGGACAGAGTACATTCTGTTCGACGTGGCGGAGATCGACCTCCCCTTCAACGCCATAATCGGCAGGCCAGCCCTGTACCGATTCATGGCAGTAGCCCACTACGGCTACCTCATCTTGAAGATGCCTACACCAACAGGAGTCCTCAGGATTCGTGGAGACCGCACTTCTGCGGTGTCAGCCTTGGAAAAGCTCCAGGCACTTGCAACAGCTCGAGCACCAGCCCCTGGCAGTGCAGAACCGGACCGGCTCCACCTTAGTGCACGTCACCGTGCCTCTACCGCAGCACACCGTGTGCAACCCCTTGACGAGGGCGACGTACCCCTGAAGGTCATCCAAGTCGGCGCCGATGCTGCCCAGACCACCCAGGTAGCCGGGGGCCTGGATAGCAAATAGGAAGGCACGCTCGTCACCTTCCTCCGGCACAACGTCGACGTGTTTGCATGGCAGCCGTCACAAATGCCGGGGATCCCTAGGGAGGCGATCGAGCACCACTTGAAGGTCTTCCCCGACGCCCGGCCAGTCCAACAGAAGCCTCGCAAGCAGTCCATCGAGCGGCAAAACATCATCCGAGAAGAAATCAAGAAGCTGCTGGACGCTGGCTTCATACGGGAAGTCCACCACCCCCGGTGGTTGGCGAACCCCGTTGTTGTCCCGAAGGCCGGCGGGAAGCTCCGGATGTGCATCGACTACACCAGTCTCAATAAGGCATGTCCTAAAGATCCATTCCCTCTCCCTAGAATAGATCAAATAGTATACTCGACATCAGGCTGTGATATGCTGTGCTTCCTAGACGCCTACTCGGGTTTCCATCAGATCCCTATGTCTAGAGAAGATGAAGAGCACACCTCCTTCATCACAGTAGACGGCCTATACTGTTATGTCTCTATGCCTTATGGCCTAAAGAATGCTCTTCCCACCTTTGTACGTGCAATGCACAAAACCTTTGGAGAGTTAATAAGAGACTTAGTTGAGGTGTATGTCGATGACATCGTTGTCAAGGTAAGGCAGCGTTCATCCTTGTTAGATAACCTGGCCTTAGTCTTTGACAAACTGCGCTCCACGCGCACCAAGCTGAACCCCGACAAGTGTGTGTTCAGCGTATCCTCTGGAAAGCTCTTAGGATTCCTGGTCTCACACCGAGGAATTGAGGCCAACCCAGAGAAGATCAAGGCCATCGACCTGATGCGGCCTCCTGCCCGCATCAAAGAAGTCCAGAAACTCACGGGATGCCTAGTCGTGCTGAGTCGGTTTATACCGAGGCTAGCAGAGCGAGCGCTCCCCTTCTTTAAGCTCCTGCACAAATCCGGTCCATTTGCTTGGACCGACGAAGCAGAAGAAGCTTTCCAGGAGTTGAAGAAACTCCTGATGACCCTACCCATCATGGTAGCCCCCGAGCCCTAAGAGCATTTGTTGCTCTACATCACGGCAACAAATGAAGTGGTGAGCATGGTCCTCGTCGCAGAGCGGCCGGACCTCTCGTCACCACAGCCTGCTCCGGTAGCAGGAGACAAGCACCAGGAGACCCCGGAGGTCCAAGACGGCCTCCCGGACCTCCAAGACAACCTCCCAGAGGTCCAAGACGGACCCCCGGACCTCCACGACAACCTCCCGGAGGTCCAACGGGATCCCCCGGACCTCCCGGAAAACCAGCGGGATCTCCCGGAGGTCCAAGGCGGCTTAGGAGCCTTCGAGTCCCAGCTCCCGGAAGCCCCCCTGGACCCACCTACCTCTGATAGGCCTGAGCCAATGGATGAAGACATCTCTGGCCCGGGAGGGAGAGTTCGGACCATCCAGAGGCCTATCTACTACATCAGTGAAGTCCTCCACGACGCCAAGACGAGGTACCTGGAGGTCCACAAGCTGCTGTATGCAGTGCTCGTGGCATCCAGGAAGCTCCGCCACTACTTTCAAGCCCACCGGATCTCGGTGGTCACCTCCTATCCGCTGAAGGCGATCCTTCACAGCCCTCACGT
This sequence comes from Neostapfia colusana, assembly GCA_030760725.1. NCBI lineage: Eukaryota > Viridiplantae > Streptophyta > Magnoliopsida > Poales > Poaceae > Neostapfia > Neostapfia colusana. Next base: position 39,259,791 of record JASWHV010000016.1, read on the forward strand.
GACCGGCAATGTCGCTAAATGGGCAGCGGAACTGGCGGAGTTTGAGTTGGACTTCCTTCCTCGCCATGCAGTCAAGAGCCAAGCACTTGCTGACTTCGTGTCTGAGTGGACGACAACGAAGGCTGACCCAGGGGGCCACGAAGATGGTGAACCAAAGCACCGAGCTCTGGTCTTCACCGGGCCTCACTAGACGTTCTTCTTCGACGGCTCCTCGCGAAAGCAGGGGGCCGGTGCCGGCGTACTGCTTCTCATGCCATCGGGGGAGCAGTTTGGGTACATGGTGCGTCTCAACTTCAAGGCAACTAACAACATGGCAGAGTATGAAGCACTCATCTTTGGCCTAAAGACAGCCCTGTCTCTAGGCGCTCGCCAGTTGTTGGCAAAGGGCGACTCCAAGCTAGTCATCAAACAAGTTAAGGGTGAATGCTCCTGCAATGACCCACAGCTAGCTGCTTATCTGCTCCATGTGCAGATGTTGGAGAAAGACTTCCTCGCCTTGGACCTGCGCCATGTACCACGCGCTGGCAATGCCGCAGCTGACGACCTCTCAACGAAGGCCTCCACCGGAGCCCCTGTGCCCGAAGGGTCTTCTAGAGGACGTTGCTGCGGCCCACAGCCCGGCCTGCCGAGCCGGGTGAAGGGGGCTGAACCAGCACCTCGAAGCTGGCGGTCCGGTGGCCCTGCAGCCATCGACGCCGCCAAGGATTGTAAGCATCACTGGGGACTACGTGCAACCCAGCGCTCAAGATCCAGAAGCTCAAGTCAGACCCGATCCATGGATCACAGAGATCCGGGACTACTTGAAAGACAACATCCTCCCTGATGAACGTGTATCCGCTGAACGGATTGTGCGCATGGCTAAGAGGTACGCGCTGGTAGAAGGGGATCTCTACCGGCGTGGCGCCAACCACGTCCTATTGCGGTGCACAACCCAGGGGGAAGGCTGTGACTTGCTCGCTGAGATCCATGGAGGCGAATGTGGGAGTCAATCTTCCTCACGCACGCTTGTCGGTAAAGCCTTCCGACATGGCTTCTACTGGCTAACAGCACTCCAGGATGCCATCAAGCTGGTCGAGAGCTGCAAGGCGTGCCAGTTCCATGCCAAGCAGATCCATACACCGGCTCAGGCGGTTCAGATGATCCTGCCCTCATGGCCGTTCGCCGTATGGGGGTTGGACATCCTGGGACCATTCCCCAGAGCCGTCGGGGGATTCCGGTACCTCTACTTCGCCATCGACAAGTTCACCAAGTGGCCGGAAGCCACACCCGTCGTCATTATCAACAAGCAATCCGCAGTAAAGTTCATCAATCGATCGTCTGCCGGTTTGGGGTCCCGAACAGAACCATCACTGACAACGGGACCTAGTTCACCAGCGCAACGTTCCAAGAATACTGCGAAGACCTCGGCATCCAGGTGTGCTATGCCTCGGTTGCTCATCCAAAGAGCAATGGACAAGTTGAGAGGGCCAACGCCGAGATTCTTCGGGGCCTCAAGACCCGCACCTATTCCGGCTTGAAGAAACATGGCGCCAAGTGGGTGGACAAGCTTCCGAGCACACTATGGGCTAACCGGACATCCCAGAGCCGGGCCACTGGATAGACACCCTTCTTCATGGTATACGGGGCCGAGCCTGTGCTTCCCCCAGAGATCACCATGGGGTCCCTCCGTGTCCGAGCTTACGACGAAGCCGCGCAGGACAACCTCCGGCGTGAAGACATCGACCTTGTCGACGAGGCTCGATTACATGCAGCACTCCGCAACGCACGATAACGACAAGCGCTCCGGTGCTACCACCAGAGGTCTGTGCGTGTCCGGGAGCGGCAGGAAGGCGACCTGGTGTTGCGGCGCATACTTTCTCGCGAAGGGACCGACAAACTCTCCCCCGGCTGGGAAGGTCCCTTCTGAGTCACAAAAGTATGCCGCCCCGGATGCGTACGCCTTTCCACCGAGGATGGGGACCCACTCCCGAACCCTTGGAACATAGAACACCTCCGTAAGTTCAATCCCTAGAGCAATAATAGGACAGTTTCTTCTTTTTGTAATAGATTCCATAGAGTCCAGGAACAGCGCTCGGAGCAGCTAAGTCTCAGGGGACGGTCCAGGACTACGTTCAGCTTGGCCTGGTTCCGACCCTAAGCGCGTAGAGTCTTGCTTCCCTTCTTAATTGGGCGGGTCGTTGCCTCCATGTTTAGCCTGCCTTCCTCCTATGGAAATTTATATAAAAAGAAACATGTCCTACTTTGCTCTTCCCTTGTGCTCATTTAAAAATTACGTATTAATTTTTATGACCGCACTTCCTGTGTATGCTCACCATGCACTTAGCTCCCTTTTCTCATTCTCACCTCTAGTCGGCATTTGCTATCCTACCGAAGGCGGTTGCGTTTGAGGTACCTACCGATGGCCAGGGGGCCCCGAGCTCCCGGCACTTCGCGCACTGTAGTTCCCAAGCACCGTACAAATGGATAAGGACCGTAAGCCAAATAAGACTATGAGATAGGGAAGGGGGAGCCCCAAGGAGAATTACGTTTCCCTTACTTGTGTGCAGGACCTCCCAGCCTTAGCTCCCCGCAGGAGTATGGTAGGAGCACGCAAGCAATGGGCCACACCTAACAGGGGGCCACTACGGGACCGCGCAAGACCGGAGCTCCAAGGCAAGACAAAAGGATCCGGACCTCGCCCCCTCCGCAGGGGCGAGCCCCGAAGGCCCCACGTGTCTAGTGGGGCCGGAGCTCCCCACTCCTCAGGACGAGCCCCGTGCCCGCCACGTGGCCGGCAGAAGCCGGACCTCCCCCCTTCGTGGGGAGAGCTCCGAAGGCTCCACGTGTCCCACGGGGCCAGACCTCCCTCTCCTCAGAGGAGAGCTCCGGGCCCGCCACGTGGTCGGTAGACCCGTACCTCCCCGTTCTCACGGGGCGAGTTCCGGAGACCTCCGGGGCCCTTAACACAATAAGGACCCAGGGAAGGTGTCTGTGCAAGGCTGCAAAATTGGTGAAGGCCTCTGAGTACCTTGCGGAGCTAAGGGCTTGGTCAGGCCAAGCCAAGAAGAAGACTAAAGCACACAGACACAGAAGATAACAAGAGTCTATTTATTCATGGCTCCATGAGCTGGACTAAAGACTCAATAAAAAAAGGGAGAGATACAAGTACTAGGGTTCCCCTAGCTTGCACCGGAACCTAGAGGCTACAAGGGTGGCCACGTCCCCGACTTCAGCCCTGGCGGTTTCCTCCCGCTCCGCGGCAGGGCCCTGTCTCGCTGGCTACAGGGAGAAGGAAGGGTCCCGGCTCCTGAAGCATGCCAACACGTGCGTGGCAACCTCCACGGCCAGGCCCCGTCCCTCTGCCTCAAGCTCGCCGGCGACCACCACATCTAGCCTGCTCAGCTTGACGCCGATTGACTCGAGCGCGGGGATCACCTCGGCCACCTTCAGCGCAGGGGCCGCCGTCTTCACCGGGCTGAAGCCAAGGGCGACCACGGCGGACCCTGCCTGGTTGATGAAGCTCAAGACCGCACGGGACTCGGAAGACCGCGAGGCCAAGAGCTCCTCTACCTCGCGGCGGGCTGCCAGCAAGGCATCGTGGCTCCCCTCGGAGAATTCCTTCTCCCTGGCCGCCAGAGAGCTTTCCCGAAGGCGGAGGTTCCGGGCGAGGCGCTCCAACTCTGAAGCCCGGATGTCGGCAGCCAGCTCCCGATCCAGGATCGCCTGGTGCTCCCGGGAGACCTGCTCCTCCCTCGTGGCAAGGTATGCCTTCCGGGCCTCTAGCTCCATAGCCCGGGCTCGCAGGTCGCCCTCGCCCGCCGCCAGCCGAGCGGCGACTCTCTCCGCCTCGGCCGCCACGGAGCGCTCCTGATCCGCAATGGCGCGCAGACGGCGCGCCAGCCTCTGCCACAGCTCCTCCAGGGAAGAGAAGTTCTCCTCAGCACGGGCATGCGCCTCGAGGGCCTCCTTGTGGAGCCGCCACGTCTCGGAGTCCAGACAGTCGACGACCTGCTTCTGTCGGTCGAGGAGCGCCTCCATGATATCAAGCGACTCCCGCCTAGAGTCGAGCTCCCCCTTGACCTTCGCGGTCCGCTCCCGCAAAAGGTTCCCCCAGGTGAGGAGGCGATCCCTCTCAACCACCTTCTCCTCTCGCTCGCGACCGAGCGCGGCCAAGACCTGCCGGACGCTCGTCTGGGCGAGCAAGTGAGCGTCTGCCAGGGGCAGTGGGGCAGCAGAGGCCGGAGAGGCAACCCGGATGAGACACCGGTCAGGAGAAGCCGGCGCCGAGACGGACTCGCTCTCATCACGGCCTGGTTCGATGCCCCCCGTAAGGCCGGTGGAAGTTCCATCCGCTCCGGCAACAGGAGGCAGGATATCGACAGCCGGACCCGCCAAACCCTCACCGACAGCTGGCTCCTGAGCCAGTGAAGAAGGACAACTGGAGGGAGTCGACGCTGCCATAGAATCCGGGCCGACTGGTACAGGAGGAACTTGCGCTGGCTTGGAGGTCGCGGCAACCTACTCGGCAAGAGGAGTCGACGCTGCCATAGAATCTGGTCTGACCGGTACAGGAGGAACTTGCGCTGGCTTGGGGGGCCGCGGCAACCGACTCGGCTTCCGAGCGCTGCGGCGCAGACCCCCATCAGTCGGGGATGGCTGAGAAACACGAGCACTCCAACAGGCTCTAAACCCCGGCTTCCGAGCCGGGGTAGGACCACTAGAGCCCGCCGTCGTGGCTGACGGCTGCCCCGCAGTCGCCTGGGCTGACGGGGTAGGGGATGCTTCTGAAGCCCCCCTCGACACGTCAGCAGTTTCCTTGGAGACTCCACCGCGTGAAGCCCCCCTCGACGCGTAAGCAGTTTCCTTGGAGACTCCACCGCCTGAGGTGGGAGGACGCGACGCCCGGGAACCTTCAGCCCGTCGTTGCTCAAAAGGAGTCCCGTCGGGATGATGAGCCGAGACCTCTTGGGGTCGCCACTGGATGGGGCGCCATCCCCAGAAACAAGGCGTGCAGGCGCCCTGGATCCCTGACTCGACACAGACGCCGCCACCGGAGGAGATCGAGCGCACTTCTTCTCCGGAGGCGGGTTGGAAGCCATGGCAGAAGGCAAAGGCGCAAGAACTCAGGGAAGGTGCAAGCGCTGGGAAGTGCAAAGGGAAGCGGTAATGCGGGTAAGATCCGCTTTTAAAACTTCCCAGGTGTGATTCAAAGCGATTCAAAACTCTTCGAATACGCTGCTTGGGCAACCGCTTCGGCTCCAAGACCAAGTGTCAATGACAAGTGGACCCAAGTTGTCCAGCTGAAGCGGTGTGCCAAGAAGTCAGTCTCCCAAGGAAACAAGCCGGCAAGGCGCTTCGGCGGTTCCCGAAAAAAGCGCTGCCACGCACAAAAGTGGCATCCTTGGGAATCGCCGCAGTAAAAGCAACCATCAAGTGGGCACACGCTCCCACGATCCCGCGACTGTTCATGCTCCGGCAACGGTCAATGCGGGACTTAGAGAAAGTGCGCGGAGTGGAAGAGACGGAGGCCCCACCTCGAGCTCGTTATCTCCCCCGAGATGGGCCCGGGGGCCACTGTCGGTACCCTCGATATGGGGTACCCCCGCGCACAGGGGAAAATGCCTAAGGACCTCGCCCTTCTCCGCAGGGAGAGCTCCGAAGTCGCCACGTGTCCAGCAGGGCCGGACCTCCCTCTCCTCAGAGGAGAGCTCCGGACCTGCCACGTGGCCAACTGAGCCGGACCTCCCCCCTCCGCGGGGAGAGCTCCGAAGGCTCCACGTGACCCGCGGGGCCGGACCTCCCTCTCCTCAGAGGAGAGCTCCGGGCTCGCCACGTGGCCAGTAGGAGCCGGACATCCCACCTCCGCGGGGAGAGCTCCGAAGGCTCCACGTGTCCCGCGGGGCCGGACCTCCCTCTCCTCAGAGGAGAGCTCCGGACTCGCCATGTGGCCAGCAGAGCAACGCTGCCTGCCCCCGCGCGGTAGGCAGCAGGAGTAAAGATGCGCCATACCATGCCTGGACAAGGTATTCAAGGCCCGCGCCTTCCCAAGACGCGGAGACGGGGAGCACACCTCTGTCAGGTGCCGTTGCGCCCAGTCACATCGCAGACTGGCGCGCCGTGTCAGAGCCTGCCTGCCAATAAACTCAGCGACAAGACATCCCCTGCCGCCCCTGCCATCATCAACCACTACGACTAGCCTGTGGCATGGGCAGGGCGGCAGAACGATGACTCGGAAGCCTTCGCCAGAGACAACTACCGGCATAACTACAGATACGGCAGACGGCAGGCAATCTCCCCGGGACCACCTGTCGGGTCCCAGGCCCACCTTGTAAACCGCTCGAGCCTTGGACTATAAAAGGCTTGGGTAGGCAACGTTAGCAAGGGTTCGAACTCTGTTGACTCGCACTCTAACCATCTCACACCCTCAAGCTCAGGACTCCGTTTCTGAGCAGCAAGCAATACAGCGAGCATCTCTGCTCACCGTGGACATAGGGTTTTACGCTCCAGCGGCCTGAACCACGTAAAACTCCCTGTGTCAAGCTTCTCCCTCGATCGTCCCTAACGCTGAAGCTCTCCACGAGTGACTAGCCCCTCCAAAAAAGAACCTCCGCGGGCTGCCCAGAGCAGGTCCGGGGGAAGTGTTGGCTACACACTTCGACACATTGTCATGACTCAAAACAGTCCCAAATCCAATCCCAATAACCATACCATAACCATACCGAACAAACATCCCATGTTTTGCCTCTAGTTATGAAAGTTGGCCAGGTGCTTGTGACCGTAAGCACGGCTATCATGATAGTTTTACACTCTGCAGAGGTGGCATCACTTTACCCACAAGTTCGTGATTTCGTCACCCGTCGGCGACTGCAGAACCTCCACTATATCAGTACATAACCGTCGGTGTGTGGACAAGAGATCATAAAGTAGCCTTGACAAAGGGGCTACTAGATGTACGGACCCACTGAGTTTTCACCGGCAGGCTCGGATCACCATTATCCCACCCACGGGCCCCCTCTTGTGCCATGCAGTTCCCAGGGCAGTCCTCCTCGACTCCCATTCCCTGCACCATCCAACGGTCCATGACAAACTAGCAACACACCTAATTAATCAGCTAAGCCGCACCCATACTTGGCCTTGTGGTGGCACTGTTTTTCTGGCATATTCTCGCATGAACCGGTCCTTAGATCTACGGCAGTAAACCACCATCTCATCCAACAACATCCACGAACCAATCTTGCCTAGATCTCGCCGATTCCATGCTCATTATCATTATCATGTTCTCATCGTCATTATTCATATGAGTGCAGTAGCTAACCATGTTTTAATTCAGCTTCCTGCATCCCGTAAATTAAGCGAAGCAAAAAGGAAAAACGACCATACCCGAATCACCAACTTTTCCCTGTGACAAGGATGGTTAAAAAACTAGTAAACTCATATAAGAAGGGTGTCCCATCAAGTTGACTCAAGCATGCGAGTATTTGCAAACAAATCAGTTTCAAAACATGGGATCAATATGGTCAAGGGGCACTTGCCATGCTCCCGTGGCTCTTGTTGCTCAAGCATCTCAAAGTCTTAGTGCTGTAGTTCCTCGTAGATGGCCTCTTGAGCTTGTCCTTCTTCTCACGACCACGCACATACAAAATTTACAGCAATCAATCATCATTCACAAACTTTACTCAATATGCAATGGGGTAGATGAATGCAAATCCTATGGTGCTGTTTTATTAAACCAGTTTGTTCATGTTCTTGCATGTTTTAATGGGCTTCCGTGGTGTTTCATGATGAAAAAGGGTGTAGGGATCAAGTGTGGATGTGGTGATGATCTTAACTCAAGATCTAGATCAATTCCACCGTCAAAAATCGATCAAAACGCGATCTGTCCACACGTAAAAGATTCTTCTCGAAGGCGGCGAAGAAAACGGATGTGTAGAAATAGCAGCGATGTCGTAAGATGGGTAATGAAGACCTACCTCACTTCGTTCTTGTGGCAGGGCCTTCCTCCTAGCAACGGCAGCAGCGGGGAATTTTTCTATGGAAGATTAGGGTAGGACAGATCGTCGGCTTCTTTTCCGACGACGGCGAGGCGTGACGGGGCTCGTCGGCGGGTCTCGATGACGGGGCTCGACGGCGGGGCTCGAAGGCGGGGCTCGTCGGCGAGGCTCATCGGCGACCAAAATCCGGCAGGGGGGCGCCAACTCGGCAACATGGAGGGGGGCTTCAAGTCGGCGACTTGGGGAGGGGGGAGCTGCGGCCAAGGGGGGGGCTGGGGGTTGTATTTATAAGGGGGAGAAGAGAGGAGTCCTACTCCAATTGAAACTCAACCAAGAGTCCTAGTCAATTTGCAACTCAACGAAAGAGTCCTAGGGACTTTTCCCTCTTGTTGGTTGCGGCAGCAATGGGGATTAAATTCCCCCAAATGTGGGGAAAATTCCCCTTTTGTGGAATTGGGGAATTTGGAAATTTTGGGGAAAATTTGGCTCATTTCAGCTATCTTTTTCCAGTTCTCACCATTTCTATGTCCATTTTTCCCATTTCTACATTCCCCTCTCCATTTCTATGTCCCATTCTCCATTTCTATGGTTCTTCCTCCATTTCTATGGTTCTTTCTCCATTTCTATGCTTCTTTCTCCATTTCTATGGTTCATTCCCCATTTCTATAGTTCTTTGTCATTTCTAGGGTTCTTTCTCCATTTCTACTTCTTTTACAATGCTTCTCTATATGAAAAATGTATGCAATGCATGGTAATGAATTTGAGGGCGTTACAAACCTACCCCCTTAGACTGAATCTCGCCCTCGAGATTCGATAGATTTGAGAATAGATGAGAGAATTCTGCCTTGAGATCTTCTGTGACGCCCTCAATTCTGTGGAAAACCACGGAACCGAGAACTAATGCATATGTGTGCCCAGGATGTTCATCACACATACACATATGTTCCACAAACTGAATTCAGAATATATATATCCACGAATAGCAGAGTTTTTTACAATGTCTCATGAGTTTTAGACTCATGTTTCAAAGCGGAAATCTGTATTTCTATGCAGCGGAAGTCTTTATTCTAATGCGGAAGCAGTTTATCTAATGCGGAAGCAAATCTAAGCAGCAATGGCTCCATCTCTACTCCATCCCCACAGGCAAGGTTGAGAACAGATCACACGCCTAATGCTCCATTTGGTCTTCGTAGTAGTCTTCTCCTGCTGCTGATGATGAAATAATAATGCAAGTTTGAGTACAATGATGTACTCAGCAAGTGCGGAAAAATATGATATGTAGCTCATAACAAGGTAGGTATAAAAAGGCTCATTGCACAAAAGCAAAGTTATCAAAACCACGATAAAACAACAACTTAACTTTAGGTGAATGTAATCACAGCATGTATTAAATTACCAACATACCTCCATCACTTTCCATGTTCCACCCGAACATTAACCAACTTCATTCTTGCTCACGAATACCTCCTCGTATTCGCTACCATCTCACGAATACCTTCTCGTATTCGCTACCATCTTATCTCATAAACAACATCGTCTCACACCGAGACCAATCTCGTTGCCATGACTCAACAGCCATGCAACCATCTTATCACCCGGACTCAACAGTCCCAAAACCAAACCGTAACCAAACCATCCAAACCATAACCAATAACCATCCCAATGACCATCCCAACTAATCATGGCAGTTGGCCAGGCGCTCGTGACCGTAAGCTCGGCTATCATGATAGTTTTAAGAACCCTGCAGAGCTTGCACCTCTTTACCCACAAGTTTGTGATTTGGTCACCCGTCGGCGACTGCAGAACCTCCATTATAACAGTACACAACCGTCGGTGTATGGCAAAGAGATCACAAAATAGCCTTTACAAAGGGGTTACTAGATGTATGGACTCACTAAGGTTTCACCGGCAGGCTAGTATCTCCAATTCTCCCACCCACGGGCCCCCTCTTGTGCCATGCAGTTCCCAGGGCAGTACCCACTCGACTCCCATTACCCGCGCCTTCCACAGTCCATAACAATCTAGCAACTTACCTAATTACTCAGCTAAGCCGCACCCATACTTGGCCTTGTGGTGGCACTGTTATCCTGGCATGTGCATGCATGAACCGGTCCTTATATCTACGGCAAGTAAACCACCATCTCATGCTACCTCATTCACAAACCCAGGCTTGCCTAGATCTCCCTCCGGTCCATGTTCATTAACAACATCAGTTTCTCATTATCATTATGAGTGCAGTTAGCTAGACACATCTATTTCGCTTCCCAATCCACTAGACTCAGTGAAGCATAAAACAAAAACCATACCCGACTCAATAAACTTCCCTGGCGACAAGGGTGGTTTAACCAAAACTAATAAACTCCTATAAAAGGGTTTCCCGTCATGTTTGACTCAGCACTCACACCTTTTCGCAAAACAAAACAGTTTTTCCCATAACATAGGATCAATATGGTCAAGGAGCACTTGCCTTGTTCTTGCGGTTCCGGTTGCTCTTGGATCTTGAAACCTTGTTGTTGCAGCTCGTAGTAGACAGCTCCCTGAGCTTGTCCTTCTATACGCAATCACGCACATACAAGATTTATAACAATCAATCCTATGAACGAACTTTAAACTAGATGCGATGATGCGTGTGCATGCTATCCTATAATGCAGTTTAGTTTTATTAGGTCAGTTTGTATGGGTTCTTGCATGGTTTTATGATGAACAGAGGTGTTCGGATCAAATATGGACGTGGTGATGAGCTTGTCCTTTAGATCAACCCGAGCAACAAGTGATCCGTCCACGAGAAAGCTTCTGTTCGAAAGGAATCGAAGAACAGATACAAAGAAAACACAACGATGTCATAAGGTGGTATTGGAGACCTACCTTACGTTCTTCTTTGTCTCGAGGTCCTCCTCTGACCAGACAGATCGTTGGGGCTCTCTTCCGGAGATCCTCTTCTCCGGCGATGGGCTTACTCGACGAGTTAGGGCTAGGGCTCTAAGTCGTCGGCTCAGGAGTTAGAAAAGAAGTTTGTGGTTTCGGCCAGAGGTTTTGGGATCTATTTATAATCAGGAAGAGAAGAGTCCTAATCTGATTGGACTTCGAATAAAAGTTCTATTCAGATTTTTGTTGAATCTTACCATCTTATCTTTAGTCAATTTGGTGCGGTATCATTATGGAATTCAGGTCGGTTTCTGTTCCGGTATTTCTACACGTACAGAATCTAAAAGCCGCTCCAGAACTCGTTACCTCCTCGGTGATGAGCTCCGGAAGCTCCACGTGTCCACCGGGTCTTGGTCTCTCCCTTTCCGCAGGGACGAGCTCCGGTTGTGCCGCGTGTCAAGCGAGCAAGACCTCCTTCTCCTTCGGAGATGGGCTCCATGTAACACCCCAAATTTTGATTCAAAACCCTAAACCATGTTCAGAGGGGAATTTAGAAATTTTTGGACGTGTTGCATGTTTTGCAAAAATTCAAATTCAAACTGGAATTCAAATTATACTCAAAACAGAAAAGAAATGGAAAAAGAAAAAGAGAAAACGGGAAAAAACTGGCCAGTGGGCCGAAACCCGTCAGCCGGCCCAGCTACTCCCGCGCCAGCCCGCCCCCGCGCGCGCCGCGCTGCCTCTCACCGACGGGTGGGACCCACCTGTCATCCCTAACCCCGAGCCCCGCGACCCCGGACTTTTCTCCCGAGCGCGCGAAATCGCAACCGACCGGGAAAAGCCCGTCCCGCAGCCGAATTCTGGTCCCAGAGGACTCCAACTCGATCACAACAGGCCCACCGCCCTCCCCCGGCTATAAAAACCCCCGATCCGATCAGTTTTCCTCACGCGGTCGCCGATTTTCACTCCGGTGAGCACCGAGACTTCGCCGGTGAATTCTGGCCGATCTAAGCTCGGAAACTCTGATCTAACTCGCTGGTTTTGATCCACCGCCTCCGGGGAACTTTGCAGCTGCAGAAAACTCGGAGAGTTACGGTGTAAATGCAGCGCCGACGAGCTTCGCCGTGGTTTTGCCTCGGACCTCACCGCCGATCACTTTCCAGGACCCCCCGAGCTCGAGAAAACCCCCGAGGTGAGATCCCTGACCTCCCCTCTACCGATCTAGGCCATAAGATCACAGTTCTAGGCAGAATTCTCGAGGATCCGAAACTTTCCGGCGAGATCGCCGCTTCCCGCCACCGTGCGCCGCCGGCAGCGCCGCCCACGTTCGATCAGAGTGACGTGGCCGCTTGTGCGCCGTTTATTTTAAATCGCACGGTAGACTTTAAAACCCCGCGTACCGGTTCGATCTTATGATCTCAGCCGTCGGTTTAAAATCGGACGGTCCACGTCGACCCCGCGTTATAAAGACTGGAATTCTTATGTGCTACCCCCTGGGGTTCTCTGGAATTGAGAGCTAGCCCCGGAAACTTCAGATCTAGCCCCTGGAACTCCAGAAAATCGTGTAAATTCATTTAAAAATCAGTTTTAGCCCCTGGACTTAATAGAAATTAGGAAAAACACCTCTGATAAGTGTAGCTAGACCCCTGGAAATTATGAAAATAATATTATAGACCCTGTAATGGGGTGAATTCATTATTTTAGCCTTGTTTAGTATTTAATTTAAAACATTGAATATGTAACTAGTGTTTAAACATTAAAAAGGGGGATAAACATAATTGTCAAAATTAATTAAGAACTTTCTCAGTACTTAGAAAACTTTGGAGTGAGATAAAAATATATTTTTGGGCTGAAATGAATCTGTTTCATCTATTATTCACATTTATTAATATAGGGACACATTTTTAAGTAAAGAATAGTTATAGAAAAATAGGGAAAATAATTATGAAATAGTGTACATCAGAAGCCATGGTCAAAATATGTTATTAAATTATTTAGGACCAGAACCTATACTGTTTAGGTGATGTGTATTACTAATTTCATATTAAAATACACAATTATGCATAGGAGTATAAAAAATGATAAATGGAGTTTTTAAAATCCAAAGGGTTCAGTTTAGGGTTGGTAGAAATTATGAAGGCACATATGGAGAAGAAAAATACTTTTCATACACACTTGGTAGTAAAAAGGTGAAGTAGTTGAATATAAGAAATTTATTGGAAACCCATATAAATAGTATGTAAGTAATAAAGGTGGACACAAAAGTAGGAATCATATACACATGGTTAAAAGTGCATACAAGCCACAACTCAACACACATAAAGTAACCACAACACATATAATGGTAAAGAACTTTTATAAATATGAATGTGTGGTTTGTATGAAGTAAGAAGTGTGAACTATGTCTTATGATTGTTGTTCTTCTTTTGCTATGTGTGATGGTATGAAGTAGAGCCTGCACAAGAGCAAGTTAACCCTTTCCAAGATCAGGACTACCAATTTCAAGAGCAGCAAGAAGGAGGCAAGTGTCCTTGACCACTTTGATCCTATGCTAGGATGAGTAGATAGAATTATTTGCATTGTCAAATGAAATATGAAACCCATGCTAGGAAAGTTTCCCTAGAATTGCATTACCTTGTTTCCTTGTAGCTTGGGTTGGGATTTATTTTGTCATGTCATATATTTACATGCATTTGCTTAGCCATGCTTAGAATGGGATATTTGGGAAATGAGATCATCAGTTTATAATACCATACTCTTGAATGAGCTATTGTGAGTTATGTAGAGGTAGGGATCAAGGCAAGTTGGATGTTTTGGTTGTGTGCTGGGTGCACGAGACTTGGGTTTGTGTTTAGTACTTGCCTGGATCCTAAGGACCGGTTCATGGAGCATGTAACCCGGCTTTACAGTGCCAACCACATGCTGAGATGGGGCAGCTTGGTCAATTAATTAGGTGTATTCCCGGCGTAGTATGGGTGTGTTGGATGGTGCGGGGAGTAGGTGTCAGCTGGACTACCATATGAACCGCAAGGCTCAAGAGGGGGCCACTGCAGCGGGGTTGGAGCCTCTTGTATGCTGTTAGGGGTGAAACCTTAGTGGGCCCACGCTCGTCGGGAATCCCTTTGTAAAGGCTTCGTAGTGATCTCTTGGCCGCACACCTGGGAAGTGTGAATGTGGATCGTAGCCACTGGCATAATGGAGGTTCTTTTATCCACCCGGCAACGGGGGATGAAATCACTACTTGTGGGTACAGTGGTACAAACTCTGCAGAGTCAAAACTGTCTTGACAGCCGTGCTCACGGTTAAGAGCGGCCTGGACTTATTCATGATTAGAGGAGTGAAGGTTTTTGGAAGTTGTGGATGTTAAGCGGGGAGCTTAACATTGGAAATGATGTTATGGTTATTTGGTTATGATGATGGGATGGAAGATTGGGACCATTTCACCTGTGTAGTAATGTAAGTGCTTAATAAGCTAAGGTGATAGGTATTAATTGCGTAGTGCTTTAACCATGAGTACAACCTCTCCTTGTTCTAGCCATGCATGATATAATTTTCCCACACTTGCTGAGTACCATTGGTACTCAACCTTGCATATTTGTTGGTTTATATTGCTGCTCAGGTCAAGATAATGAGGTGGTGTATAATGACCAAGACTTTGGACCCGAGGAAGGATTTTAGGTTCATGAAGACCCCCGGGCAACGCCTGTGATGGAGCCCTAAAAGAATAATATTCCGCTGCTAGTTTGTTTACTTGTGATGAAGCATTAGTGTCCATTGAGACATTTGCGTTGTAAGACTTATTTATATTCGACACCTGGCTTGTAATAAATGATGCTTCACTATTTGTCATCACATGTATGAGAAAATGATCCTGGCATACATGTGATATTCACTTGGTTGTTCTTCGAAAAAACCGGGTGTGACAAGAGGTGGTATCAGAGCCAAGGTTGCCCGTAGGAACGTGGACCTAGGTAGAAATGGACGTATTTAAGGGCCCTATTTTCTTAAAAACTATTTTCCAAGGTGTGGGTGGAAAAGTGTTATTAAAGGAGTCATTTTCTTCATCTTACCCCAACTTTCATTCAAAATAGGATTTTTATTTGATAATTTATCTAACCTAATTTTAAATTCTTTTGTTTTAGATGGTTTGCATGATTCGCACCGCTCGTAAGTCCACAGGAGGGAGAGTTCCCGTAGTTGCCCTTGCCGAAAGAGAGGAGAGTCGCCCCGTGACGTACCTTTCCTACGGATTGGCAGTAGGAGACTTGTTGCGCCGTCTTCGACGTATGCTCGAAGCCGCCGGCAATACGGGCAAGCTAATCATCCACTATAACTCCACCAGGACCATCCGTGAGAAGAGGGAAGAATGGAGTTCGGAGATGAGGATTATACACGAGAATCAACTCCTTAAGATTCACCATTCTCCAGCTTGTCGAGCAACAAAAGTTGACGCGGAGAAAGATGTCACTTGGGAGGCCATCACCTGCCAGAGTCACATCTATCGTCGCCACTTGGACAAAACTGAGTACATGTATGTCCTTCAACGTGAGAGTGGTACCACGGAGTACAAGTACCCACCGGTGCAGCAAGGGACTTCCCATGAGCACATGGACTTGTGCTTGGAGGATGCTGCTATGCTCAGCACTCGACTGCAGGAGTGTCAACAAGAGCTTCAGGATGTCCTAGACACTCTGAAGGAAACGGAGGCGTTGCTGCGAGCTTGCTTAAAGGTGAGAGAAAGAGGAGATGGGAATGAACTGTGTGTCACCGTGAATGATACATGGACTCCTGACTCCCCGGATCGCCGAGCAATCAGGCGTCGTCGCACTTCTCCACCAGCAGCCTCCCCACCCAAAGCAGAGTCAGAAGGTAGCCGAAATAAGGAGGAAGATCCCGAGGAGCCAGCTCAAGAGGACGAGTAGTGTAGAGTCTTTCCCCTAGCTAGCAAGAGGTCGAGTAGTCGAGTCGTTACGTAGTTAATGGTGTGATGATGCTTGGTGTGTGACGTGAGTTGTGGAAGCCGTGAGCAATTGTCCACAGCCTCGTCTTCAGATTGTTTTGCTTTGGTGTGTGAACCCACAGGAAATAATAGTGCATTTATTCGGTGTGAGATATAAACCCTCGTAAAATTTTAACAAAGCCTCAACACCTCAAAGTACCAACAAATGAAAGTAGTAAGATGATACTAAATGGTATCAAATTAACATTTGTTGATTCTGCCAGATGGCCGGAAGAGGAAAAGGGCGTGCTGCCAACCCCGCCAACAACAATGATGAGGCATGCAACCCTCATCTGTCTGGAGGCCAGGACAGGGGTGGTCGCCGGGAAGAAGTTGATCCTCTCCACCAAATGCTGGAGAATCAAAATCAGCTTATCCAGAACTTGACTCAAGTGGTGGCCAACTTGCATCAAGTTCCACCTCCACAAGCTGCACCACGCCAACCAAGGTTGAGTGAGTTTCTAGGAACTCAACCCCCAAAGTTTGCAAGTGCTGCTGAACCTCTGGAGGCAGATGATTGGCTGAAGACCATTGAAAGTAAGATGAGGATAATACAGTGCCAAGGGTATGAGAGGGTGCTGTTTGCCTCTCATCAGTTGCAAGGACCTGCTGCTGATTGGTGGACTGCCTACGTGGCCGCCCATCATGACCCTGAGAACATCACTTGGGAAGAGTTCAAGCGTAGCTTTCGCAACCACTACATCCCAAGAGGTGAACTCAAAAACAAGAGAAAGGAGTTTCTGGGACTGCAGCAGGGAAACATGACGGTGAGGGAATACCTCACTAAATTTACTCAACTATCCCGTTATGCTCCACGAGACATAGAGACTGATGAGCAGAAACAAGATTGTTTCGTGGAAGGACTTACCGCAGAGATGCAGTGTGCAATGTCCTCCAATGAGTATGAAAGCTTTCAAAAGATGGTGGACAGAGCGTTTGTGGTGGAAAGGAAGCTAAAGGCCCTGGAAAATGAGAATAAGAGGAAGGCGGGGTGGTCACATCAGGCCTCAGGGAGCAACACCCGCCCACGTATGATGCAGCAACCTACGGGGCAGACGAGCCGTGCTGCGGTACCCTATTCAGGACCAAGAGGGTACAACCCAAACTACAGGCCACCCGCGGCACCAGCACAGCCGCCATGTCAGTTTGTGCAGCAGCCTCACCCCGCATATCCACCTCGACCAGCAGTGCAAGGACCCCCAAACCAACCCCAAGACAACAAAGGCCAGGCATCTAAGATTGGGGTTCAATGTTTCAGCTGTGGTGAAGTGGGGCACTACGCCCATAAATGCCCAAAGAAGAAGCCCACGCCGCCACAACAGCAGAATGTATTGAGAGGACGGGTGAACCACGTCACTATGGAGGAAGCACAAGAGGCACCCGACGTGGTAGTTGGTAAGTTTCCTGCCAATTTACACCTTGCAACTCTGCTGTTTGATTCTGGTGCTACCCACTCGTTCATTGCTCAAGGGTTTGTTAAGAAGCATGACCTAGCAACCACACAAATGAACCATATGCTAGCGGTAAACTCTCCAGGTGGAGAAATAAGGACAAGACAAGTGTGTCCCAAAGTGAACCTAGACATTAATGGGGTAGTATTTACGGCTAACCTCATAGTGATAGATTCACAAGGGATAGATATTATTTTGGGTATGGATTGGTTGACCAAACATAAAGGAATCATCCATTGTTCGACCAGAACGGTGGAACTAACTCACCCCAATGGCACAAGAGTAAAGTTCATAACGATACACGAGCCTAGGAGGGACATTAAATTAAATCAAGTGGAGGTGAAAGTTGAGGAAATCAGGACTATCAGAGAATATCCAGATGTTTTTCCGGAGGAATTGTCAGGTATGCCTCCCGACCGTGACGTAGAATTCGCAATTGAGCTAGTACCGGGAACAGCCCCGATATACAAGAGACCTTATCGAATGGACTCCAAGCAGCTAGAAGAGCTCAAGGATCATTTGAGAGAATTGACGGAGAAGGGGTATATTCGCCCTAGTTCCTCACCATGGGGAGCTCCGGTGATATTTGTGCCCAAGAAAGACGGAACCCAAAGGTTATGCGTGGATTACCGTGCCTTGAATGAGGTAACCATCAAGAACAAGTACCCATTACCCCGCATTGAAGACTTGTTTGATCAGTTGAGGGGAGCTTGTGTGTTCTCGAAAATTGATCTCAGGTCGGGGTACCACCAACTCAAGATAAGACAATCTGATATTCCCAAGACAGCTTTCGTATCTCGGTACGGACTGTATGAATACACTGTCATGCCTTTTGGGCTAACCAATGCCCCGGCATATTTCATGTACCTCATGAACAAGGTATTCATGGAATATTTGGACAAATTTGTGGTGGTTTTCATAGATGATATTCTCGTCTTCTCCAAAGATGAAGAAGAACATGAGAAACATCTAAGGTTGGTGTTACAGAGGCTGAGAGAACACCAACTATATGCCAAGTTGAGCAAGTGTGAGTTTTGGCTGAAGAGAGTTCCCTTTTTAGGACATATAATCTCGGAGGGAGGAATCTCCGTAGATCCCGCCAAAATCGAAGATATCCAGAAGTGGAAAACCGCTGAAAATGTCGGGGAAGTTCGAAGCTTTTTGGGATTGGCTGGATACTATCGACGGTTTATTGAGGGATTCTCCAAGATCTCGAGACCTCTCACCAAACTGTTGGAAAAGGGAATCACATTCACCTGGACGCCACAGTGCGATGCGAGCTTTCAGGAGCTAAAGAAGAGATTGACAACAGCCCCAGTGCTGGTTATGCCAGATATGCAGAAGAATTTCACAGTGTACTGCGATGCCTCTGGAAATGGGTTGGGATGTGTTCTCATGCAAGAAGGACATGTCGTGGCTTATGCATCCCGGCAGCTTCGGAAGCACGAGAAGAACTATCCTACACATGACCTAGAACTAGCCGCAGTGGTACACGCGTTGAAAATTTGGCGGCACTATTTGATGGGGAAGAGGACAGAGATATATACGGATCATAAGAGTTTGAAGTACATATTCACACAGCCAGATCTCAACCTCAGACAAAGGAGATGGTTAGAGCTAATCAATGACTTTGATATAGGCATCAACTATCATCCCGGGAAAGCAAACGTCGTGGCCGATGCTTTGAGTCGGAAAGTGCAGGTCAATAAGTTGAGTTTGAAGGACATGCCTGCAGAATTGAAGGACGAGGTTATAAGACTCAATCTATGTCTAGTAAATAGTGGTGAAGCCATCGCCATGGAAGTGGACTCCACACTCGAGCAAGACATACGCGAGGGCCAAAAGAATGATGGGAAGATACAAGAGATCAGACAGCTCATCAAGGAAAATAAAGCTCCTGGTTTTAGAGAGGATGAACAAGGAACGGTGTGGCACGGGAAAAGGATCTGTGTGCCAGAAGTAAAAGAGATCCGTGAATTAATTTTGAAGGAGGCTCACGATTCTGACTATTCCATTCATCCTGGGAGTACGAAGATGTACCAGGACCTCAAAGGCAGGTATTGGTGGTATGGCATGAAGCGAGATGTCGCAGAACATGTTGCCCTATGTGACACATGTCAGTTGGTGAAAGCAGAACATCAACGACCCGCGGGATTATTGCAGCCACTCAATGTGCCTGAATGGAAGTGGGAAGAGATCAGCATGGATTTTGTCGTGGGATTGCCTAGGACCCAATCCGGGTATGATTCAATATGGGTCATTATTGATAGGCTAACCAAGGTAGCTCATTTCATCCCTGTGAAAGAAAGCTACAGCGGATCCAAATTGGCAGAATTGTACATGTCAAGGATTGTGTGTTACCGTGGAGTGCCAAAGAAGATAGTGTCGGACCGAGGGACACAGTTCACCTCGAGGTTTTGGCAAAAGTTGCATGAAACCATTGGAACCCATCTGAACTTCAGTTCTGCCTATCATCCCCAAACTGACGGGCAGACGGAGAGAACCAATCAGATCCTTGAAGATATGTTAAGGGCATGTGCACTCAACAACAATAGGAGTTGGGACAAGAACTTACCATATGCGGAGTTTTCCTATAACAACAGCTATCAAGCTAGTATGAAGATGTCACCGTTTGAAGCTTTGTATGGAAGGAAGTGCAGAACTCCCCTATTTTGGAACCAAACAGGAGAAAGTAAAGTGTTTGGTCCAGAAGTGCTACAAGAAGCCGAGGCGAAGGTGAGGGAGATTCGCAACAACTTGAGGATAGCACAGACACGCCAAAAGAGCTATGTCGATGTACAAAGAAGAGAGCTCGTTTTCAACGTGGGAGACTATGTTTATCTCAAGGTGTCCCCTATCAGAGGACTTCGTCGGTTCAAGGTGAAAGGGAAGTTGTCACCTCGATACATCGGACCCTTTCAAGTTTTGTAAAGAAAAGGCGAAGTGGCGTACCAACTAGAGTTACCGGTTCATCTATCAGATGTACACGATGTATTCCATGTGTCACAACTCAAGAAATGTCTGAGGACGCCTGAGGAGGTGTTACCCATGAATGAAGGAGATGTAGCTGAGGATTTGTCTTATGCCGAGCAACCATACAAGATTTTGGAGACGATGGAACGCCTCACCAGAAATAAAAGAATCCGGATGTGCAAGGTGCAGTGGAAGCATCACTCAGAAGAGGAAGCTACCTGGGAACGGGAAGATGAGCTCAAGGCACAGTTTCCGGAATTGTTTTCTTAGAAACACCAATCTCGAGGACGAGATTTCTTTTAAGGGGGGTAGAGCTGTAACACCCCAAATTTTGATTCAAAACCCTAAACCATGTTCAGAGGGGAATTTAGAATTTTTTGGACGTGTTGCATGTTTTGCAAAAATTCAAATTCAAACTGGAATTCAAATTATACTCAAAACAGAAAAGAAATGGAAAAAGAAAAAGAGAAAACGGGAAAAAACTGGCCAGTGGGCCGAAACCCGTCAGCCGGCCCAGCTACTCCCGCGCCAGCCCGCCCCCGCGCGCGCCGCGCTGCCTCTCACCGACGGGTGGGACCCACCTGTCATCCCTAACCCCGAGCCCCGCGACCCCGGACTTTTCTCCCGAGCGCGCGAAATCGCAACCGACCGGGAAAAGCCCGTCCCGCAGCCGAATTCTGGTCCCAGAGGACTCCAACTCGATCACAACAGGCCCACCGCCCTCCCCCGGCTATAAAAACCCCCGATCCGATCAGTTTTCCTCACGCGATCGCCGATTTTCACTCCGGTGAGCACCGAGACTTCGCCGGTGAATTCTGGCCGATCTAAGCTCGGAAACTCTGATCTAACTCGCTGGTTTTGATACACCGCCTCCGGGGAACTTTGCAGGTGCAGAAAACTCGGAGAGTTACGGTGTAAATGCAGCGCCGACGAGCTTCGCCGTGGTTTTGCCTCGGACCTCGCCGCCGATCACTTTCCAGGACCCCCCGAGCTCGAGAAAACCCCCGAGGTGAGATCCCTGACCTCCCCTCTACCGATCTAGGCCATAAGATCACAGTTCTAGGCAGAATTCTCGAGGATCCGAAACTTTCCGACGAGATCGCCGCTTCCCGCCGCCGTGCGGCGCCGGCAGCGCCGCCCGCGTTCGATCAGAGTGACGTGGCCGCTTGTGCGCCGTTTATTTTAAATCGCACGGTAGACTTTAAAACCCCGCGTACCGGTTCGATCTTATGATCTCAGCCGTCGGTTTAAAATCGGACGGTCCACGTCGACCCCGCGTTATAAAGACTGGAATTCTTATGTGCTACCCCCTGGGGTTCTCTGGAATTGAGAGCTAGCCCCGGAAACTTCAGATCTAGCCCCTGGAACTCTAGAAAATCGTGTAAATTCATTTAAAAATCAGTTTTAGCCCCTGGACTTAATAGAAATTAGGAAAAACACCTCTGATAAGTGTAGCTAGACCCCTGGAAATTATGAAAATAATATTATAGACCCTGTAATGGGGTGAATTCATTATTTTAGCCTTGTTTAGTATTTAATTTAAAACATTGAATATGTAACTAGTGTTTAAAAATTAAAAAGGGGGATAAACATAATTGTCAAAATTAATTAAGAACTTTCTCAGTACTTAGAAAACTTTGGAGTGAGATAAAAATATATTTTTGGGCTGAAATGAATCTGTTTCATCTATTATTCACATTTATTAGTATAGGGACACATTTTTAAGTAAAGGATAGTTATAGAAAAATAGGGAAAATAATTATGAAATAGTCTACATCAGAAGCCATGGTCAAAATATGTTATTAAATTATTTAGGACCAGAACCTATACTGTTTAGGTGATGTGTATTACTAATTTCATATTAAAATACACAATTATGCATAGGAGTATAAAAAATGATAAATGGAGTTTTTAAAATCCAAAGGGTTCAGTTTAGGGTTGGTAGAAATTATGAAGGCACATATGGAGAAGAAAAATACTTTTCATACACACTTGGTAGTAAAAAGGTGAAGTAGTTGAATATAAGAAATTTATTGGAAACCCATATAAATAGTATGTAAGTAATAAAGGTGGACACAAAAGTAGGAATCATATACACATGGTTAAAAGTGCATACAAGCCACAACTCAACACACATAAAGTAACCACAACACATATAATGGTAAAGAACTTTTATAAATAGGAATGTGTGGTTTGTATGAAGTAAGAAGTGTGAACTATGTCTTATGATTGTTGTTCTTCTTTTGCTATGTGTGATGGTATGAAGTAGAGCCTGCTCAAGAGCAAGTTAACCCTTTCCAAGATCAGGACTACCAATTTCAAGAGCAGCAAGAAGGAGGCAAGTGTCCTTGACCACTTTGATCCTATGCTAGGATGAGTAGATAGAATTATTTGCATTGTCAAATGAAATATGAAACCCATGCTAGGAAAGTTTCCCTAGAATTGCATTACCTTGTTTCCTTGTAGCTTGGGTTGGGATTTATTTTGTCATGTCATATATTTACATGCATTTGCTTAGCCATGCTTAGAATGGGATATTTGGGAAATGAGATCATCAGTTTATAATACCATACTCTTGAATGAGCTATTGTGAGTTATGTAGAGGTAGGGATCAAGGCAAGTTGGATGTTTTGGTTGTGTGCTGGGTGCACGAGACTTGGGTTTGTGTTTAGTACTTGCCTGGATCCTAAGGACCGGTTCATGGAGCATGTAACCCGGCTTTACAGTGCCAACCACATGCTGAGATGGGGCAGCTTGGCCAATTAATTAGGTGTATCCCCGGCGTAGTATGGGTGTGTTGGATGGTGCGGGGAGTAGGTGTCAGCTGGACTACCATATGAACCGCAAGGCTCAAGAGGGGGCCACTGCAGCGGGGTTGGAGCCTCTTGTATGCTGTTAGGGGTGAAACCTTAGTGGGCCCACGCGCGTCGGGAATCCCTTTGTAAAGGCTTCGTAGTGATCTCTTGGCCGCACACCTGGGAAGTGTGAATGTGGATCGTAGCCACTGGCATAATGGAGGTTCTTTTAGTCCACCCGGCAACGGGGGATGAAATCACTACTTGTGGGTACAGTGGTACAAACTCTGCAGAGTCAAAACTGTCTTGACAGCCGTGCTCACGGTTAAGAGCGGCCTGGACTTATTCATGATTAGAGGAGTGAAGGTTTTTGGAAGTTGTGGATGTTAAGCGGGGAGCTTAACATTGGAAATGATGTTATGGTTATTTGGTTATGATGATGGGATGGGAGATTGGGACCATTTCACCTGTGTAGTAATGTAAGTGCTTAATAAGCTAAGGTGATAGGTATTAATTGCGTAGTGCTTTAACCATGAGTACAACCTCTCCTTGTTCTAGCCATGCATGATATAATTTTCCCACACTTGCTGAGTACCATTGGTACTCAACCTTGCATATTTGTTGGTTTATATTGCTGCTCAGGTCAAGATAATGAGGTGGTGTATAATGACGAAGACTTTGGACCCGAGGAAGGATTTTAGGTTCATGAAGACCCCCGGGCAACGCCTGTGATGGAGCCCTAAAAGAATAATATTCCGCTGCTAGTTTGTTTACTTGTGATGAAGCATTAGTGTCCATTGAGACATTTGCGATGTAAGACTTATTTATATTCGACACCTGGCTTGTAATAAATGATGCTTCACTATTTGTCATCACATGTATGAGAAAATGATCCTGGCATACATGTGATATTCACTTGGTTGTTCTTCGGAAAAACTGGGTGTGACACTCCACGCATGCTACGTATCAGTGCCGGACCTTCCCTCTTTCGGAGGTGGCTCCGGGTGTGCCACGTGTCCTAACAGCGTCAGACTTCCTTTCTTCTCAGAGACGAGCTCCGAGGTTAACACGTGTCCAATAGTGATGAACCTCCCGGAGATAAGCTCTGATGGCGACACGTGTCCAATAGAACCAGACCTCTCGGAGGTGAGCTCCGAGATCGACACGTATCCCACGCGACTGGTCCTCTGATTTCCGCGGTGACTAGCTCCGAAGGTGACATGTGTCCTGTAAAAATGCCTTTGCTTCATCCGCAGAGGCTAGCTCCAGGGGCAACATGTGTCCCGCAGGGTCAGACCTCTCCCCCTTTGCGGAGATGAGCCCCGAGCCTGCCACGTAGCCAGTTTAGCGGTGGACCTCTCCCCACTTTGCAAGGATGAGCTCCGGACACGCCACGTGGCCAGCGGGACGCGGAAATTGTCTTTGGTGCTTTCTGGAAACTGGATTCGGCTCTTATTGGCTATCCTTTTTGATAGTGTTCCTACTTCTCTTAAAATGTTTTCTCTTCATAATACATGAATATATACTGAAACCAAAAATGAGGGTGTCACAAATCTACCCCCCTTAAATGGAATCTCGCCCTCGAGATTTGTTAGTAGAGAACAGATGGGGAAATTCTGTCTTGATGTCTTCTTCACGCTCCCATGTGGCTTCAGCTTCGGTGTGATGGCTCCATTGTACCTTGCACCATCGGATCACTTTGTTCCTGGTGACCCTTTCTTTTACGTCTAAAATTCGGACAGGGTGCTCCGCATAAGTCAGGTCCTCTTGAAGTTCAAGCTCTTCCATTGGTATTTGCTCCTCTGGTATTCTCAACCACTTCTTGAGCTGGGATACATGAAACACGTCATGTACGTCGGAGAGGTGCGTTGGGAGCTCTAGTTGATAGGCTACTTCTCCTCGCCTGTCCAAAATCTTAAATGGTCCTATGTAGCAAGGTGCTAGCTTGCCTTTGACGTTGAAACGTCTTTGGACAAGGATAGGCGATACCTTAAGGTATACGAAGTCTCCTATTTCGAAAGTCAACTTCCTTCGCCTATTGTCCGCATAGCCTTTCTGTCGTGACTGAGCAGCCTTTATGTTTTCCCGTATTGTTTGGACTTGCTTTTCAGCTTCTTGTAGGACTTCTGGTCCAAACACCTGGTTTTCTCCGGTTTCGTTCCAGAACAGCGGTGTTCTACACCGTCTACCATACAATGCTTTGAAAGGTGACATCTTCAAGCTAGCTTGATAGCTGTTGTTATAGGAGAATTCGGCATACAGTAAACTCCTATCCCAACTACGCCCATGTTTCAGGGCGCAAGCCCTCAGCATGTCTTCCAAAATTTGGTTTGTCCTTTCGGTTTGCCCATCGGTTTGTGGGTGATAGGCGAAGCTAAAATCCAATCGGGTACCTATAGCTTTCTGCAGCTTCCTCCAGAATCTAGAGGTAAATTGAGAACCTCGATCTGAGACTATCCTCCTTGGGACTCCATGACGGTACACGATCTGCTCCATGTACAACTCGGCTAGTTGTGCAACGTTGTACTTGGCCCTTATGGGGAGAAAATGGGCTGTTTTCGTCAATCGGTCCACGATAACCCAGATGGAGTCGTAACCGACTGAGTATGTGGCAATCCGACCATTGTAACACCCCAAATTTTGATTCAAAACCCAAAACCTTGTTCAGAGGGGAATTTAAAAATTTTTGGACGTGTTGCATGTTTTGCAAAAATTCAAATTCAAACTGGAATTCAAACTATACCCAAAACAGAAAAGAAATGGAAAAAGAAAAAGGAAATCGGGAAAAAACTGGCCAGTGGGCCGAAACCGCCAGCCAGCCCAGCTACCCCCGCGCCAGCCCGCCCCCGCGCGCGCCGCGCTGCCTCTCACCGACGGGTGGGACCCACATGTCATCCCTAACCCCGCGACCCCGGACTCTCTCCCGCGCGCGCGATCGCAACCGATCGGGAAACCTGTCCCGCCACCCGAATTCTGGACCCAGAGGACTCCAACTCGATCACAACAGACCCACCGCCCTTCCCCGGCTATAAAAACCCCCGATCCGATCAGTTTTTCCCACGCGATCGCCGATTTTCACTCCGGTGAGCACCGAGACTTCGCCGGTGAATTCTGGCCGATCTAAGCTCGGAAACTCTGATCTAACTCGCTGGTTTTGATCCACCGCCTCCGGGGAACTTTGCAGGTGCAGAAAACTCGGAGAGTTACGGTGTAAACGCAGCGCCGACGAGCTTCACCGTGGTTTTGCCTCGGACCTCGCCGCCGATAACTTTCCAGGACCCCCGAGCTCGAGAAAACCCCCGAGGTGAGATCCCTGACCTCCCCTCTACCGATCTATGCCATAAGATCACAGTTTTAGGCAGAATTCTCGAGGATCCGAAACTTTCCGGCGAGATCGCCGCTTCCCGCCGCCGTGCGCCGCCGGCAGCGCCGCCCGCGTTCGATCAGAGCGACGTGGCCGCTTGTGCGCCGTTTATTTTAAATCGCACGGTAGACTTTAAAACCCCGCGTACCGGTTCGATGTTATAATCTCAGCCGTCGGTTTAAGATCGGACGGTCCATGTCAGCCCTGCATTATAAAGACTGGAATTCTTACGTGCTACCCCCTGGGGTTCTCTGGAATCGAGAGCTAGCCCCGGAAACTTCAGATCTAGCCCCTGGAACTCCAGAAAATCATGTAAATCCATTTAAAAATCAGTTTTAACCCCTGGACTTAATAGAAATTAGGAAAAACACCTCTGATAAGTGTAGATAGACCCCTGGAAATTATGAAAATAATATTATAGACCCTGTAATGGGGTGAATTCATTATTTTAGCCTTGTTTAGTATTTAATTTAGAAAATTGAATATGTAACTAGTGTTTAAAAATTAAAAAGGGGACAAACATAATTGTCAAAATTTATTAAAAACTTTCTCAGTACTTAGAAAACTTTGGAGTGAGATAAAAATATATTTTTGGGCTGAAATAAATCTGTTTTATCTATTATTCACATTTATTAGTAGAGGGACACATTTTTAAGTAAAGAATAGTTAAAGAAAAATAGGGAAAATAATTATGAAATAGTATACATCATAAGCCATGGTCAAAATATGATTTTAAATTATTTAGGACCAGAACCTAATCTGTTTAGGTGATGTGTATTACTAATTTAATAATAAAATACACAATTATGCATAGGAATATAAATCTGGAAAATATAGCAACTAGTAAATGATAAATGGAGTTTCTAAAATACAAAGAATTCGGTTTAGGGTTGATAGAAATTGTGAAGGCACATTGTATGCAAGTATAAATGTGGACACCAAAAATAGGAATCATATATATACATGGTTAAAAGTGCATGCAAGCCACAACTTAACACACATAAAGTAACCACAACACATATAATGGTAAAGAACTTTTATAAATATGAATGTGTGGTTTGTATGAAGTGTAAGTGTGAATTATGTCTTATGGATTGTTGTTTTTCTTTTGCTATGTGTGATGGTATGAAGTAGAACCTGTCCAAGAACAAGTTATTCATTTCCAAGACCAGGAATACCCATTTAAAGAGCAGCAAGAAGGAGGCAAGTGTCCTTGACCACTTTGATCCTATGCTAGGATGTGTAGTTAGAATTATTTGCATTGTCAAGTTAAATATGAAACCCATGCTAGGAAGTTTCCCTAGAATTGCATTACCTTGTTTCCTTGAAGCTTGGGTTGGGATTTATTTTACCATGTCATTTATTTACATGCATATGCTTAGCCATGCTTAGAATGGGATATTTGGGACATGAAATCATCAGTTTATATTACCATACTCTTGAATGAGACATTGTGAGTTATGTAGAGGTAGGGATCAAGGCAAGTTGGATGTTTTGGTTGTGTGCTGGGTGCACGAGACTTGGGTTTGTGTTTAGTACTTGCCTGGATCCTAAGGACCGGTTCATGGAGCATGTAACCCGGCTTTACAGTGCCAACCACATGCTGAGATGGGGCAGCTTAGCCAATTAATTAGGTGTATCCCCGGCGTAGTATGGGTGTGTTGGATGGTGCGGGGAGTAGGTGTCAGCTGGACTACCATATGAACCGCAAGGCTGAAGAGGGGGCCACTGCAGCGGGGTTGGAGCCTCTTGTATGCTGTTAGGGGTGAAACCTCAGTGGGCCCATGCTCGTCGGGAATCCCTTTGTAAAGGCTTCGTAGTGATCTCTTGGCCGCACACCTAGGAAGTGTGAATGTGGATCGTAGCCACTGGCATAATGGAGGTTCTTTTAGTCCACCCGGCAACGGGGGATGAAATCACTACTTGTGGGTACAGTGGTACAAACTCTGCAGAGTCAAAACTGTCTTGACAGCCGTGCTCACGGTTAAGAGCGGCCTGGACTTATTCATGATTAGAGGATTGATGGATTTGGAAGTTAAGCGGGGAGCTTAACATTGGAAATGATGTTATGGTTATTGGATTATGATAATGGGTTGGGAGATTGGGACCATTTCACCTGTGTAGTAATGTAGGTGCTTAATAAGCTAAGGTGATAGGTATTAATTGCGTAGTGCTTTTACCATGAGTTCAACCTCTCCTTGCTCTAGCCATGCATGATATAATTTTTCCACACTTGCTGAGTACCATTGGTACTCAACCTTGCATATTTGTTGGTTTATATTGCTGCTCAGGTCAAGATAATGAGGTGGTGTATAATGACCAAGATTTTTGACCCGAGGAAGGTTTTTAGGTTCATGAAGACCCCCGGGCAACGCCTGTGATGGAGCCCTAAAGAATAATATTCCGCTGCTAGTTTATTTACTTGTGATGAAGCATTAGTGTCTATTGAGACATTTGCGATGTAAGACTTATTTATATTCGACACCTGGCTTGTAATAAATGATGCTTCACTATTTATCATCACATGTATGAGAAAATGATCCTGGCATACATGTGATATTCACTTGGTTGTTCTTCGGAAAAACCGGGTGTGACAACCATGAAATCCATACTGATGTCCTCCCACTTCCATTCGGGTACCTTTAGAGGTCACAACAATCCAGCGGGTCTTTGATGTTCAGCCTTCACCCGTTGGCATGTGTCGCATAGGGCAACGTATTCGGCTATATCCCTTTTCATACCATCCCACCAATAACAAGTCTTCAAGTCTTTGTACATTTTGGTACTTCTGGGTTGTATGGAATAGGGTGAATCATGTGCCTCTTTTAGTATCTTGTCGCGGATGTGCTTCATGTTAGGCACACAAATCCTTTTTCCTAGCCAAAGCGTACCCTTCTCATCCTCCTTGAAATCCTTCTCTATTCCTTGTTGGATCCTTTCTTGGATCTCCTTGATCTCCTCATCCGTTGCTTGGCCCTCTCTTATCTCTTGCTCTAATGAAGAGTGGATCTCCATTACTTCCATGTTGTTCAAGAATCCGAGGTGTAACCGTTCGAACTCCTTACGTAGTTCAGGTGGTAACTCCCGAATCGTGAGTTGATGACATGCTCCCTTCCGGTTCAATGCATCAGCTACTACATTGGCCTTCCCAGGGTGGTAGTTGATTCCAACATCGTAATCCTTGATGAGTTCCAACCATCGACGCTGCCTCAAATTCAAGTCCGTTTCTGTGAATATGTACTTGAGGCTTTTATGATCCGTATAGATTTCACATAGATGACCAACGATATAATGTCTCCAAATCTTCAATGCATGTACTACTGCTGCTAGCTCCAAGTCATGTGTGGGATAATTAAGCTCGTGCTTCTTTAATTGTCGTTAGGCATAGGCTACCACTTGTCCTTGCATGAGCACACATCCGAGCCCATGTTTGGATGCGTCACAATATATGTCAAAGCTCTTGCTTACGTCCGGCAATACCAAAACCGGTGCTGTGGTTAGCCTTTTCTTGAGTTCCTGAAAACTTTCTTGGCACGCTGGTGTCCATTGAAAGGCTTTTCCCTTTGTTAGCAACTCCGTCATGGGCTTTGCTATTTTAGAGAAATCTTTGATGAATCTTCGATAGTATCCAGCCATCCCAAGAAAACTCCAAATATCCCTCACGTTTTGCGGTTGGTCCCACTTCAGGACATCTCTCACTTTACCGGGGTCAACCGATACCCCTTCTTCAGAGATAATGTGGCCTAGGAACGATACTTCCTTTATCCAAAATTGACACTTGTTAAGCTTGGCATACAATTGATGCTCACGCAATTTCTGCAAGGTCAATTTCAAATGTTCTTCATGCTCCTCGTCACTTTTTTAATACACCATAATGTCGTCGATGAAGACCACGACGAACTTATCAAAGTACTCCATGAAAACCTTGTTCATGAGGTACATGAAGTATGCGGGTGCATTTGTTAACCCAAAAGACATGACGGTATATTCATACGAACCATACCGTGTTCGAAAGGCAGTCTTGGGTATATCAGAGGGCTTAATCTTCAGCTGGAAATATCCCGACTGAAGATCAATCTTGGAGAACACTCGGGCCCCTTTCATTTGGTCGAACAGGTCCTCTATACGGGGCAGAGGGTATTTGTTCTTGATTGTTACCTCGTTGAGAGACCTATAGTCCACGTACATCCTTTGGGTCCCATCCTTCTTGTCTACGAAGAGCACGGGGGCTCCCCATGGTGACGAGCTTGGACATATGAAACCCTTCTCCAACTGTTCTTGAATTTGCTTCTTGAGTTCTACTAGTTCATTGACAGGCATCCTATAGGGTCTCTTGGCTATGGGTGCACTTCCGGGTACCAAATCAATGGCAAACTCAATGTCCCGATCAGGGGGCATACCTAGAAGCTCTTCTGGAAATACGTCCGGGAATTCTTGAACCACTGGAATTGTGGTGGACCGGAATCCGCTCATCCAGGATCGCAGAGGGTGGTGCCGCACGATGAGACACCCGACAGCACACGTCATAAGAACACAATATATTACATGGGAAAAACAACTGAATTGTACAAACCGGTACAATACTCAGTTACAAACTATTGTCTTTATTACACAGCGGAAGTCTACTTTTCTACACTCACACCCGCCTATCTAGCAAAAGTCGGTTGCCCAGCCCTAGGGCAACCCACACTAGCTGCACGTCTCAGCTCAGCGTGGCGTGTACGGCTCCCACTCAGCCGTGGTCCCCGACGGAGGGTAACCCTCGCCGGTGGACTCGTACTCCGAGTCCGTGGGTGGCTCCTCTCCTGAAAAACACTTAAGCAGCAACCGTGAGCACGATGGCTCAACAAGACTTAACCGACTCACCTAAGCATGGAACTCTACATGAGGGATACAATGAACATATGAGAGTAACAATGCATTTATGGACACGCCTACAAGTTCATCCTTAGTTCATCTTTTAGCCACAAGTTAACAGTTCAGAAATCTAAAATTTAGTAAGCAATATTGGTGGCACTCATGTAGCAATACAATTATATCATAACAGCAGTATTGAATCATAACATTCTATAAATTATCTACGTTACGATGCAGTGAACAAGCGGTACTCGTCACCATGAGGGACGGCGAATCGACTCGGTATACACCCGCAGGGAAACCCAAAGAGCACGTCACGTACGCCCACCCATGGAGCTGCACAGCACGCTCACTCGATGTCGTACGGGACAACCTTTCACCCAACAGCCCAAACATCGAACCGGTCGCACCGAAACGAGCAGGAGGTTGCCCACATGGAGCATCTCTCTATGCCCGTTGGCAGATTTCCACCTTGCTGCCCTCAACCTACACCTATAAATCGGTGTGCTATGCCTCGACGCCCGGAGGTTTAGGCTACATCAGTTTATCGGGGCCCATATATCCGATATGCCTTCGGTACGTTCAATACTTGTTCAGCAGGGCCGCACACGGATCGGTCCTCAATCAACACGGACAGGGCTGGGCACACAAGACTTCCTCTTGCCGCGCCCTAGCCCCTGCCTAGTCTCATTTTCATTACTAAAGTGATCTCACATCACTCAACCGAACCCGTGTGTCCCAAGCCTAATCTCGTGAGTAGATTCCAACTACTCGACTTGTACCGAAGTCCTATGAATCATTAAGCATAGCCTGCCTACTCGAGGTCTTAGACACTGCCCTCACTCTTATGGAAATGTTCTGGTCATGCAAGTGGGGTTCCATTCATCCTACACCTAATGCACATTCATACATCACCCTAATTATGTGAACAAAGCAAACTTGGTAAAAGTGTTAATGCAAACCGGGGCTTGCCTTGTTGCTGCTGGTCAGGGGTTAGTTCTTCTTCCGGGAGGAGGAAGTCCAGCACTTCTGGAGCCTCTTCGCCTTCAGCGACTACACGTTAATGAAATATGCTACATGTCAATGTATATGCAAAGTGTAACTTAAACACATACTTACTAATAACTCTAGCTAGCCCTCCCCTTTGGTTCTGAAATTTTTATGGTGGCTTGGTAGGGTCCTAACCAGAGTCTTGACCAAGTTTCATTTGAAACAAAGTTCATTTGAGCTTTGTACAAATAAAAGCCTATTTGGTCAATAATTGAGCCTCTAAGCAATTCCAAGGGTTTTCATGGCTCTAACCATTACTTTATGGAAACTAGAACTTAAGATGGTTCTAATGGAGTTGGTTTCATGTCATTTGCAGAATTCTACTGAAAGTTATGCCCTAATTAAGATTTGAGAAAATCTGAAAAATGTTTCTGTACATTTTTCTATTTTCTCAGGGCAGTTCTCTTAATCAACAAATTAGGGTAACTAACTGGACTTGGATGAGTCTCGAAATTTTACTGTGATTCAGGGATTTTCCAGTGAACCTCTCAGCCAAATTTCAGAATTTTTCATAACATAGTTCTCCAGATAAAATTCCCTACAGTTTAAACTTTAGGGATTAATTCTGGGAAACTATTCACTTTTATGAGCTGAAATTGGTATTGCTGGAAAGTACTCAGAATTCTGAGTTCAGCAAAATTTGGTTCATCGAATTTGGAGTTTCCTAGCCAAAGTTCTATTCATTTGAAGTTTGAACTAAAACTGAAAATTCCCAAAATGTTTAAATTCTGTGGGTGGGGCCCACTCCTCGAGCCGGCCCACTCAGAATGCGGGCACACCGTGGCCCACGGGGTTTTACCCGCGCTGCCGCACAGAATCCCTGCCGCAAACAGATCCCCGCGCGAGATCAGAGGCTGACCGGTGGACCCGGCCCCCCTTTGTCTACCTCGCGCTCTCCCGCAGCTCCCACGGCGGCGCTTCGCCGGAGCGCTCGCCGTCGGGCGTTTCACCACCCGACCTTCGACGAAACTTGCCGCCTGTGCCTAACTCGACTCGGAGAACACGCTGGTACTCTCACCGGAGCTCGGCAATGGCCGGAACTATGCCCGCGACGGTGACAGAGCTCCTCTCTACTCCGGCGACGTCGCCCCGTCTACTCCGGGCCTTATTTCTCAAGCGGTTTGCTCCTACAGCTCCGCTGTGCCATGCTGCGCACGAATATGAGCTCGGTTGGCCATGGAAATGGCCAGAACTAGGACCTCACCGTCGACCTAGGCCCGATATCGGCTGTTGCTCGAAAAACTTGGATATCAGCGGACAGACTCGACGGTTTTCGATGGTTTTGGATCCTAGATGGCCGTGGGGACGTGTAGAACATGTGCTTGGCTGGGTTTACGAAGTGTAGGACCGATCGCCGCGAATTTCAGATTCTCTGCTCACTCGTTTTTGTTGAACACCGAGGACTAGACGGGAAAATACTCCCCCTACAAAGCATGAAAAAGGGTAGGGTCTTCACCGTGAGTTCGAGCAGTCCCTGGCGCGTATCATTGCTGTTGAGCTCCGGTCGCGAGGTCGCCTGGATCAACAGCGCGACGAGGAGCCGAGGGGAGCGGCTGGTGCCGTTTTTCGTTTCGGGTGAGAGCGGGCGGAGCGGAGGAGATGAGGCCGGCTCACGTGGCTGGGGTTTTTCACCACTTCGTGCACGCGTGCGCTCGGTCACCGAGCACGAGGTGGCAAGGTGAGGCGGTCGGACGCCGGAGCTGGCCGCAGCTGGTGCGCTGGCTTGGCCGAGAGAGGGAAAATTCAGTGGAAAACTTCTCTGTTAAGACTACTGACAGGTGGGACCTCCCCTCCAATTCTTTTTCCAAATTTTCTCAATTCTGTTGTGCCAAAATATCCTCAGCTACTCACAATTTAATGTGAGACTTAGTCACCAAGTCTTAGTTTAAATTTGAATTCTCAAATTTGAACTGTGTTTGGCTAAATTTGCTGCATGTTTAAACTGAAGTTCAAATTCAGTTTTGAATTCTTGCAAATTTAGCTCTTGACAAGATGAACTCCAATGAGGATGAAAATTGGTGGGCTTACTTAGAAAAATATGCTGAGTTTGAATATGAAGCCAACTTTTGTATTTGAGTGATGAAAGTTGCTGCAATTTGAATTTACATTCAAATTGGCCTCTTTTTCAAATACCTCCAAAAGTGCCTCAAAAAGTGTTGGATTTACATGAAATTTGGCCTGAACCTTCCCAAGACTTTTTAAGTCCTAGGGGCGAGCTCAACCTCTCATGTTCATGTGTAAAAATCCCACTTTGCAAAAATAAAGGCTTTCCCCTCTAATCCCTCTTTCGATGGAGGTTACTTGCTGTTCACAATATTTCCTAAGATATCCACAATAAAAACTGTGGTGTTGTGAGGTGATGAAAAGTTTTTGCAAGTCCCTTTTCTTGGGCTTTTACATCCCTCCCCCCCTAAAAGAATCTCATCCCGAGATTACAAAAGAAGAGACAGTGATGTAATAGGGACTTACCCGTGCTGAGATGCCATGAACTCCGGGTAATTTGAGCGAAGGAATTCCTCGCTCTCCCACGTCGCTTCTTCGGCGGTGTGGTTGCTCCGGAGTATTTTGTAGAACCACAACGTTCTTCTACGCGTGGTTCTGGCTTTCTCATCAAGAATTGCCACCGGATATTCATCATATGTCAAGTCTTCTTGCAACTCGCCGATGTCTTCGGTAGTAACAGCAGCGGTATGTTTCAGACATTTTCTCAGCTGGGAGACAAGGAAAATGTCATGGACACCAGCAAGAGATGCCGGTAGCTCCAATCTATACGCCGCTGGTCCACACTTCTTGGTGATAACATAGGGTCCAATGAAACTGGGAGCGAGCTTCCCCTTCACACCGAACCGGTGCACGTCCTTCATCGAAAACACGCGGAGGTACACGTGTTCACCGACGTCAAAGTGCAACAGCCTACGCCTCTTATCAGCGTAGCTCTTTTGCCGGGATTGAGCGGCCTTCAGATTAGCTTGAATCGTCCGAACGTGCTCTTCGGCGTCGTTCACCACATCAACCCCGAATGTGACCCTTTCACTGGACTCGCACCAGTTTAATGGGGTGCGGCATTTACAACCGTAGAGAGCTTCGTAGGGTGCCATCTTGATACTCGCCTGATAGCCGTTGTTGTACGAGAATTCCGCCAACGGTAGGTGATCATCCCAGTTCCTACCGTGGTGGATGGCACATGCTCTCAACATTTCTTCCAGAACTTGATTCACCCTCTCTGTCTGGCCATCTGTCTGAGGGTGGTAGGCGGAGCTTCTAATCAGTTTAGTACCCAAAGCAGCATGCAACTGCTCCCAAAAGCGATATACAAACAATGCACCTCGATCTGTGATGATGGTCTTGGGTACCCCATATAAGTATAGAATCTTCGCTATGTACAGCTCCGCATATTTGCCGGCATTGTAACGTGTATTCACCGGGATGAAGTGAGCCGTCTTGGTTAACCGATCGACGATTACCCAAATGGAATCATGTTTATTGGAAGTTAGGGGCAATCCCACAATGAAATCCATGCTAACATCTTCCCATTTCCATGATGGGATCTTCAGGGGTTGTAGCAGCACTGATCTCTTCATGTGATCAGCTTTCACTCGTCTACACGTATCGCACTCGGACACGTACTTCACTACCTCCCGCTTCATCCGTGTCCACCAAAATTTCTTTTTCAAATCTTGGTACATTTTGTTGCTTCCCGGATGAATGGAGTATTTAGACAAGTGAGCTTCATCGAGGATCTTCTTCCTCAGTTCCATATCCCGGGGTACGAATATGCGGTCATTGAACCATAGCGTCCCCTCATCATCCTTCCGGAAACATTTGATCTCCCCGTTGTCTATCCGTCTCCGGAGATGTGCCATGCCTTTGTCAGTCTTCTGAGCTGCAATGATGTCCTCCCTAATAGTAGGGATGAGGGCAAGGTTATACAGCGATCCATATGGAACCAAGTATAAACTCGGCTCTTCCTCCTCCACCGGTGTAATGGTGAGGTGATGGACATGTGATTTCTGACTCAGCGCGTCGGCAACCACATTCGCCTTGCCGGGGTGGTAATTAATCTCAATTTCATAATCTTTAATCAATTCTAACCACCTCCTTTGCCTCATGTTCAGCTCCTTCTGGGTGAAAATGTATTTCAAGCTCTTGTGGTCGGTGTAGAGGTGCACCAAGTTCCCCAGGAGATAGTGCCTCCACATTTTCAGCGCCAAAACCACTGCAGCAAGCTCAAGATCATGAGTGGGATAATGCTTCTCATGGTTCCGAAGTTGGCGTGAACCATATCCGACCACACGTCCTTCCTGCATCAACACGCAGCCGAGCCCAATACAGGACGCGTCACAATACACGTCGAAGGGCTTGGTTGTATCCGGCTGAGCTAAGACCGGGGCTGTGGTGAGATGCTTCACCAATGCTTGGAACGCTCCTTCACACGCCGTGTTCCAAACATATTTCATCCCCTTCTTCAGCAGTTCTGTCATCGGCTTAGCGAGCTTGGAGAAACTTGGAATAAATCTCCGATAGTATCCCGCTAACCCGAGGAAGCTTCGGACTTCATGAACTGAAGTGGGAGCTTTCCATTTCAGCACTTGCTCTATCTTGCTTGGGTCAACCGCAATGGCTTCTGCCGAGATGATATGTCCCATGAATGGCACTTGGCTGATCCAAAACTCGCATTTACTGAACTTGGCGTAGAGCTTGTGGTCTCGCAATCGTTGAAGAACGATCCTCAAGTGTTCGGCATGTTCAGCTTCTATCTTGGAGTAAACCAAGATATCATTGATGAACACTACCATGAACTTGTCCAGCTCCGGCATGAACACCGAGTTCATGAGACACATGAAATGGGCTGGAGCGTTTGTGAGACCAAATGACATGACGAGATACTCATATAATCCA
This sequence comes from Neostapfia colusana, assembly GCA_030760725.1. Classification (NCBI taxonomy): domain Eukaryota; kingdom Viridiplantae; phylum Streptophyta; class Magnoliopsida; order Poales; family Poaceae; genus Neostapfia; species Neostapfia colusana. The sequence goes on from JASWHV010000016.1 coordinate 39,297,014, forward strand.
TATCTCGTCGAGAAGGCCGTCTTCGGGATATCCTCCGCCCGGATCTTTATCTGATGATATCCACAGCGAAGGTCCATCTTGGAGAACACACTTGCACCCACAAGTTGATCAAACAATATGTCGATGCGGGGCAGTGGGTACTTATTCGTGATGGTGACGGCGTTGAACGGCCGGTAGTACACACACATCCTCAAGGTTTCATCCTTCTTCTTCACAAATAGCGCCGAGCATCCCCAAGGCGAGGAACTCGGCCTAATGAAATCCTTGCTCAACAGATCATTGAGCTGTTCTTTCAGTTCAGCCAGCTCATTTGGAGCCATTTTGTATGGTCTCCGTTATATGGGCGTAGTCCCGGGTGCGAGCTCGATCTTGAACTCGACATCCCGCTCAGGTGGCATACCCGGAAGATCATCTGGAAACACGTCAGGGTACTCCCGGACTATGGGGATGTCCTCTAACTTGAGAGCTTCAGCATTATTAATTGGTGAAATTTCCCGGATTGGTGTGTCTAACACCATGGAATGTGGACGGTGAAAGGGAGAGTTTAAATGAACCGTCCGTGTCCGAGTCTCCAGGACAGCGCCATGGTATTGTAGCCATGACATCCCTAAGATTGCATCAATCTTTTGCCCCATAAGGATTATCAAGGTGGTGGGATATAGTTTCCCACCTAAGCACAGAGGTGCCTTTGGGATCATCATATTTGCTGAAATCTTCCCTCCCGGTGAGCAGATCATATAGGTGCAGTCGGTTGGGAAGACATGCATTTGATGCTTAGCCACATAGGATGCACTTATAAAGCTGTGGGTTGCACCAGAATGAAAAAGTATGATGATGGCTTTATCGTTGAGAGTCAACGTACCCGCCAGCACGTTCTCTCCCTCTGGGGCGTCCTCATTGTCGAGGTTGCGGACGCCCCCAGTCTGCTGACCAACCTTCTTCACCAGAGGTCGGCCTCGAGCACCGCCCTGGAACTGGGTTTGCCCGCTGCTCTGCTTCCCCTGGGGACAGTCCTTCGCGAAGTGGCCCGCCTGGCCACACGTGAAGCAGGTGAAACGGGGCGGTCCCCCGCTGATCGGTGGATGGAAACCCGGGGCGCGTTGTGGCGGTGAAAACGCCCGGGGTGCCGTCTGCTGCTGCTGTCTTGGTGGTGGCATCTGTAAAAGCCCAAGAAAAGGGACTTGCAAAAACTTTTTATCACCTCACAACACCACAGTTTTGTTGTGGATAGATTGTGAAAAAGTGTGAAGAGCAAGTAACCTCCATCAAAAGAGTGATTAGAGGGGAAAGCCTACACTTTCACAAAGTGCGAATTTTACACATGAACATGAGAGGTTGAGCTCACCCCTAGGACATGAAAAGTCTTGGGAAGGTTCAAGCCAAATTTCATGTAAATCCAACACTTTTTGAGGCACTTTTGGAGGTATTTGAAAAAGAGGCCAATTTGAATGTAAATTCGAATTGCAGCAACTTTCATCACTCAAATTCAAAAGTTAGCTTCATATTCAAACTCAGCACATTTTCTGAGTTAGCCCACCAATTTTCATCCCCATTGGAGTTCATCTTGTCAAGAGCTAGATTTGCAAGAATTCAAAGCTGAATTTGAATTTCAGTTCAAACATGCAGCAAATTTAGCCCAACACAGTTCAAACATGAGAATTCAAATTTAAACCAAGACTTGGTGACTAAGTCTCACATTAAATTGTGAGTAGCTGAGGATATTTTGGCACCACAGAATTGAGAAAAATTGGAAAAAGAATTGGAGGGGAGGTCCCACCTGTCAGTAGTCTTAGCAGAGAGGTTTACCCCTGATCTTTTCTCCTTCGGCCGAAGCTGCGCGCCAGCACACGGCGAAACCGGCTCCCGACCGCCTCGGCCAGCCACCTCCTGGTTCCCTTCGCTCGCGCTGGCAGCCGGGAAACAGCTCGCCCCCTCCTCTATGTGACCCCTTCCCCACGCAACGGGCCGTACGCGTTGCTTCTCTGCAAAACAGCTCCGCCCCGGCTCTGTTTCGCTCACCGGCGCCGCTTCTCCGATTTCCCCTGTATGCCAGCGCCTGCTCGGCCTTGGTCTGAGCCTCCAACGCAAAAAAGGAGCACCAGTGTGTGCTCTAGCTAACCACCCGCTACTTCGCGGCGTTAGCGCCTCATTCAGCCACAAGTCGACGATCGCCACTGAGAACCGAGGCCACCCGGCGGAGAACCGAGGTTGCTCCCCGTGGACAGCACGCCAAGGCCAGTTTCACCGCCTAACTTCTGCACGAGAAAGGTGCGCCTTAGTCTCCAGATCGTGTAGCTGCAACCCTCATAGCCATTGATAGACCGAGCGCAGAGAATTCCTAAGAATCCCGAGAACTAGTGCACCTGGGTAGGGGTCGGTCTACCCCGAAATTCTAGCTGCACCGTCCAACCCAGCTCGGGTGAGCCTGCACACACCTTCCTCACTTCCTAGAGGCCCTCCTCGACCAAGAATCAAGCGGTATGGTCCAGAAATGTCCAGGTTCTTGCTGTTTTTCGGGCCGCCATGGAATATTAGCTCGGGTCACCGTGGAGCTTTAGTTTGCCGACCGTTTCATGGGGTTTGGCAGCCATTTTTGTCACCCTCGAGCTCCCACGGTGCTCTCCGATCATTTCCCGACCGTTTTGAGGCGGTGTAGGCGATTTCCGAGCCCACCGGAACCCTAGCGACCACTGCCGCCGCCACACACCCATTTCCGGCGATCTACGGCCGCCGGCGACACCTCAGACAAGTTCAGCGCCACGAATTACGGGGGGCGGCGAGTCTCAGGTCAGGAGGTGACCGGGAAAGCCATTCCGGCGACGCTCGCCGGAGTGCGCTGCCGCGGGCCCCTGTTTGGCGCGAGGAAGGGGAAGACCTGCCGGCTGGGACCCACTGGCAGACATTTGAACATTTTGAAATTTCCAGTTTCCAGTTTAAACTTTGGAGGGCCACAACTTTGGGTAGGAGAGTCCAAAAATTATGAAACAAATTTTGTTGGATTCCTCTAACAGGGTACAATCAAAATATGAACCCCAATTAGTATGAAACCTATTATTTAATTCTGGAAAATTCTTTAAAACTTCTCAGCAAAAGAATTTTAGAGGGAGTCTGGTTCATCCAAAAATCCCCATATTTTGCCAGAATGTTCTGTAGGATGTTAGTGAACCGCTGTAAAAGTTTCAGACCATTTGGAGTTGATTTGATCAGAGCAATTCAAATTTGAAGGTGCTGTGTTCATTTGAATACAGAAACATTTTCAGAGAATTTCCAAAACTTGGAAATTCAGTTCTGGGCAAATATTAGCTCCAAAAATGCTAGGAAAATTCATGCAAACTCTATGAGCTACAATTGAAATTGTAGTTCACTAAGTTGGGCATGAACAGGGGTGTTACCTCAGAATTAATTCTTCTTTGCTTATTTGCTAAAAGAATTATTCTGAACAAACCACTCGATGACAAGTGCTAACTTTTGATCCAGAGAGTTGTCTTGTGACAAGTGACTCACACAAAAATTCTCAGCTCCATTGGAGCTCTGGATCACCCCTATTCTTTGGAACCACTTGTGGGATTAATATGGAAGAGGTGGAAAACCACTTAGCACTTAATCATGTGCATAGGTCCAAACCCAAACCACTAACCCCCGGTTTCATTTTAAATTCTTGAACAGAGTTCCAGTTGTTAGAAACTGGTTATTAGAACTAATAGCAGAAGCATTACAATAAACTTATGTGCATATTCATTAACATGTACTATTTTATTAACGTGTAGTCGCTGAAGGCGAGGAGGCTCCGGAAGTACTCGACTTCCAGCTTCCAGAAGAAGAACTAACCCCTGACCAGCAGCAACAAGGCAAGCCCCGGTTTGCATTAACTCTTTCATCAAGTTTTGCTTTGTTCACATATTTAGGGTGATGTATTAATGTGCATTAGGTGTAGGATGAATGGAACCCCACTTGCATGACCATAATGTTTCCATAAGAGTGAGGGTAGTGTCTAAGATCTCGAGTAGACAGGCTATGCTTAATAATTCATAGGACTTCGGTACAAGTCGAATAGTTGGAATCTACTCGCGAGTTAGGGTTGGGACACACGGGATTGGTTTGAGTGATGTGAGATCACTTTTGTAATGAAAATGAGACTAGGCAGGGGCTAGGGCGCAGCAAGAGGAAGTCTTGTGTGCCCAGCCCTGTCGGTGTCGACTAAGGATCGATCCGTGTGCGGCCCTGCTGAACAAGTATTGAACATACCGAAGGCATATCGGATATATGGGCCCCGATAAACCGATGTAGCCTAAACCTCCGGGCATCGAGGCATAACGCACCAATTTATAGGTGTAGGCTGAGGGCAGCAAGGTGCAAATCTTCCAACGGGCATAGAGAGATGCTCCGTGTGGGGAACCTCCTGCTCGTTTCGGTGCGACCGGTTCGACGTTTGGGCTGTTGGGTGAAAAGGTTGTCCCGTACGACATCGAGTGAGCGTGCTGTGCAGCTCCACGGGTGGGCGTACGTGACGTGCTCTTTGGGTTTTCCCTGCAGGTGTATATCGAGTCGATTCGCCGTCCCTCGCGGTGACGAGTACCGCTTGTTCACTGTGTCGTAACGTAGATAATTTATGGAATTCTATGATTCAATATTGCTGTCATGATATAATTGTATTGCTACATGTGTGCCACCAAATATTGCTTACTAAATTTCAGCTTCATGAACTGTTAACTGGTTGCTAAAAGATGAACTAAGGATGAACTTGTAGGTGTGTCCATTTGCTGCAACATTGCTATCCTATGTCATTGTACACCTCATGTAGAGTTTCATGCTTAGGTGAGTCGGTTAAGCCTTGTTGAGCCCTCGTGCTCACGGTTGCTGCTTAAGTGTTTTTCATGTGAGGAGCCACCCACGGACTCGGAGTACGAGTCCACCGGCGAGGGTTACCCTCCGTCGGGGACCACGGCTGAGTGGGAGCCATACACGCCACACTGAGCTGAGGAGTGCAGCCAGTGTTGGTTGCCCTAGGGCTGGGCAGCCGACTTATGCTAGATAGGCGGGCGGAGTTGTATAGTGTAGACTTCCGCTGTGTAATATAAACAATAGTTTGTAACTGAAGTTTGTACCTGTTTGTACAGTTGAGTTTGTTTTCACCATGTAATATAATATGTCCTTATGACGTGTGCTGTCTGGTGTCGCATCGTGCGGCACCACCCTCTGCGATCCTGGATGAGCGGATTCCGGTCCGCCACAGCCTGGTATCAGAGCTGCATTGGGGATAGCACAGTACTTAAGGACTGTATTATGGGAAAACTTAGGTTTACGGTGAGGATTCGGTAGTTGCCCAAGTAAGGACTATATTAGCATAGTTACTTAAAGTGGCAAAGACTAACCTATGTGTTATAATTCTGAATTTTAATTATGTAACTACGCACCTACACTCTGGTAAGCATGGTAAGGAACGCCACCGAAAGCGGTTCAATTTCGGTTAGCTCCCCTGACAAGGAATGTGGTTCAGGGATAGGTCTCACAGCTTGGTGTGAGACATCAATATGAAACTCTTGGACTCTTCATGTTCCTGAGTTCATATGAAACGCTGATCCCTAGCGTGCATTAGGCAAGTAAGTGGAGACCCCATCGCGTGGCCAGTAACGCGAGAGTGTGTTCGTCTGGAAGTAGCCCAGAGGGACATACGTAGCGCTTGCCATCGGCGTGCCCTGCAGGGCAGTAGGTGGTATCTTTTGGGCTTATAACATTCCCAACCGTGACGACCCGTTCATGACTTACTCGGGTTCCCCATCGTGTGGTGTTGAAACACGATCACGTACCTTGAGACGTGACCTATCTCAAGGACGGCCGTATGGCAATGATACGGGCGTTTGTATTTATTTTTAATATGATTCTGCCTGAAATGAAAACAACCCTTGAGTGCACCATTATTGTGTGGTCTTCTGCAGGTACAAACCACGTATGTATCCGTGTAGAAAACGTGTGTGAGAGACTGTTTAGTACCACACTTGAGACGTATATGCCGGTATAATCCGGTTAGGATTTTCTTTTGCGAGGAACATAGTACCGAGATATCATTAGGCATATGCATGAAAAAAATAATGATACAAGGAATTAAAATCATCAGGCTCGACATTTAGGACCCTGGTTGGGTAGACAAATTGGATAGTGATGAGTGTAGTTCCAAAAGGCGGAAAAACAGAGTGCTCTGTTTTGGGAAGCAAGTTGCTGATCTTCAACAGGGCCTAACTCACAGGTCTTTTAGCCCAGGGTGGTGTGGTATATAGTTATGGAAAGGTACTTAAGTACTCTACAACTTTGTTGTAGACTTCCAGAGCTGAATCACACCTTAAGATGGCCTAAAACCCAGAGGGATGTAAACTGACCAGAACCAGGACAGAGTGAAACACTCTCTGGATTGCTACGTTTTTCAAACATAACTTCCAGTAGAAAAATCTAAAATTTTCATATGATACATCCTTAGAGAGGGTAGAAGATGTGTTACATCTTTGCAATTCAAAGTTTCTGAAATTTCAGCACAGAATTTAGTGAAAATCAGAGTTGAAAACAGCAACATCCCAAGGGAGGTGCTGTTAAAATTCTTCCAGAAATTCTGCTGACCTTGAATGACCATAACCTTTTTAACCAGAGCTGATCTGAGGGCAAATAAGTGCTCGTTGGAAAGATACTGAAGTTAACTTTAACTTTGGTATTCAACTCGAGTCGTGAAAATACCCAGAACCAGATAAAAATCTTGGATATGTAGAAACTGGTCATTCTGACAGAGGAATGACAGTTGAACTCATGGGAGAGATTGTTGTACCGTAGAGGTGGTTTAAGTACTGCCAATGGGGTAGAACATACTCATGAGAGCTTGTCTTCAACTAGTGAAAGATTTGAGTGTAGGTCTAACTCAAGTTTCTTTTACTAGAGACCATGTTTGTGTCGTATTGAAGATAAAAGGGTGGTTTACGTGATGACAAAGCGATAGTAACGTCTCGTAGTGACCAAACCTAGTTGTGGTGAGCCTCCAAAGAGGAGGTTCATCGAGTTGGATTAAACTAGTTTGTATTTGGTCTGGTCATGGTGTAGCTTGTGCAAAGTTATTACCTTATCTACATATGAGATATATCGCATGTTTTATTGTCATTATGTTTTTACGCCTATTTCATTTGACTGCATTGAAGTATGTTGCGGTACTGATGTTTATTGTCGTATGGTTGCAGATGGTTCGCACTAGGACCACACACGAGGTTGGTGGCTCTAGCCAACAGGGAGGCGATGACTCCCAGCCACCGGCCTACGACAGCACCCCGCAGTAGCAGCCACCACCGCCGCCTCCGCTTACTATAGCGGGTGTGATAGCGGCACTGGTGGGAGGTCGTGAGGAGCAGACCAACCTGCTCCGCACGATCGTGCAGAATACGTCCCAGGCGGGGGGGGGGGGGGGGGGCGTCAAGACAGAGGGCCTCGTGAGCCCCGTGAGGTGTCGTACTCGGATTTCATGAGTACGCACCCTCCAGTGTTCACAGAAGCTGAAGAACCACTGGAGGCCGACAACTGGCTGCGGACTATCGAGTCTAAGTTCGGGCTGCTCCAATGCACGGAGCGGCAGAAGACTCTGTTCACAGCGCAGCAGCTTCACGGTGCCGCTGGCGCGTGGTGGGCGAACTATGTCGCCTCACGTCCGGCTGGCCATACCGTGGAGTGGGGAGAGTTCCGGGAGGCGTTCCGCGCCTATCATATCCCTCCCGGGATCATGAAGAGGAAGTTCCAAGAATTTTTGGAACTGAAGCAGGGCGGGAGGAGTGCCCATGACTACTCCCGTGCCTTCAACCATCTGGCGCAATATGCGTCAGACCACATATCCACTGAAGAGAAGAAGCGGGAACATTTCTATCGGGGGTTACACCCCAAAATGAAGACACATCTCGTTCAGTGGAATCGCGGCACCTTCAATGACCTAGTCAATGCCGCGATCATGCAAGAGGACGCTCAGCGGGAGTTGGCATCTGAGCAAAGGAAGCGCAGCGCTCCACCCAGCAGTGGGGTTGGCGCTCCCCAGAAGTACCGGATGGTGTATCGGACGCCATCCGGGCAGCAGTGGCATCCACCGGCGCGACCTCAGCGGTTCGGAGGACGTTCGTTTCAGTCACCTCCATTCCGTCCGCCGATGCCACCACCAAGACAGAAGCAGCAGCAGCAGCAGACGGCACCCCGGGCATTTCCACCGCCACAACGCGCCGCGGGTTTCCGTCCACCGATCAGCGGGGGACTGCCCCGTTTCACCTGCTTCACGTGTGGCCAGGCGGGCCACTTCGCGAAGGACTGTCGCCAGGGGCAGCAGAGCAGCGGCCAAGCCCAGTTCCAGGGCGGTGCTCTAGGCCAACCTCCGGTTAAGAAGATTGGTCAGCGGACTGGGGGCGTCCTGCAACCTCGACAATGAGGACGCCCCAGAGGGAGACAATGTGCTGGCGGGTACGTTTACTCTCAAAAATCAAGCCATCATCATACTTTTTGATTCTGGTGCAACCCACAACTTTATAAGTGCATCATATGTGGTTAAGCATCAGCTGGAAGCCTTTCCAACCGAGTGTTCTTATATGATCTGCTCACCGGGAGGAAAGATTTCAGCAACGATGATGGTTCCGAAAGCACCACTGTGCTTAGGTGGGAAGATATATCCCACCACTATGATTATCCTTGAGGGGCAGAAGATTGATGCAATCTTGGGAATGCCATGGCTAAGTTACCATGGCGCTGTCCTGGAAACTCTAGCATGGACGGTTGTCACACCCGGTTTTTCCGAAGAACAACCAAGTGAATATCACATGTATGCCAGGATCATTTTCTCATACATGTGATGACAAATAGTGAAGCATCATTTATTACAAGCCAGGTGTCGAATATAAATAAGTCTTACATCGCAAATGTCTCAATGGACACTAATGCTTCATCACAAGTAAACAAACTAGCAGCGGAATATTATTCTTTAGGGCTCCATCACAGGCGTTGCCCGGGGGTCTTCATGAACCTAAAAACCTTCCTCGGGTCCAAAATCTTGGTCATTATACACCACCTCATTATCTTGACCTGAGCAGCAATATAAACCAACAAATATGCAAGGTTGAGTACCAATGGTACTCAGCAAGTGTGGGAAAATTATATCATGCATGGCTAGAACAAGGAGAGGTTGAACTCATGGTTAAAGCACTACGCAATTAATACCTATCACCTTAGCTTATTAAGCACCTACATTACTACACAGGTGAAATGGTCCAAATCTCCCATCCCATCATCATAATTCAATAACCATAACATCATTTCCAATGTTAAGCTCCCCGCTTAACTTCCAAAACCATCAATCCTCTAATCATGAATAAGTCCAGGCCGCTCTTAACCGTGAGCACGGCTGTCAAGACAGTTTTGACTCTGCAGAGTTTGTACCACTGTACCCACAAGTAGTGATTTCATCTCCCGTTGCCGGGTGGACTAAAAGAACCTCCATTATGCCAGTGGCTACGATCCACATTCACACTTCCCAGGTGTGTAGCCAGGAGATCACTACGAAGCCTTTACAAAGGGATTCCCGACGAGCGTGGGCCCACTGAGGTTTCACCCCTAACAGCATACAAGAGGCTCCAACCCCGCTGCAGTGGCCCCCTCTTGAGCCTTGCGGTTCATATGGTAGTCCAGCTGACACCTATTCCCCGCACCATCCAACACACCCATACTACGCCGGGGATACACCTAATTAATTGGCCAAGCTGCCCCATCTCAGCATGTGGTTGGCACTGTAAAGCCGGGTTACATGCTCCATGAACCGGTCCTTAGGATCCAGGCAAGTACTAAACACAAACCCAAGTCTCGTGCACCCAGCACACAACCAAAACATCCAACTTGCCTTGATCCCTACCTCTACATAACTCACAATGTCTCATTCAAGAGTATGATAATATAATCTGATGATCTCATGTCCCAATTATCCCATTCTAAGCATGGCTAAGCATATGCATGTAAATAAATGACATGACGAAATAAATCCCAACCCAAGCTACAAGGAAACAAGGTAATGCAATTCTAGGGAAACTTCCTAGCATGGGTTTCATATTTAACTTGACAATGCAAATAATTCTATCTACACATCCTAGCATAGGATCAAAGTGGTCAAGGACACTTGCCTCCTTCTTGCTGCTCTTGAAATGGGTAGTCCTGATCTTGGAAAGAAATAACTTGCTCTTGAACAGGCTCTACTTCATACCATCACACATAGCAAAAGAAAAACAACAATCATAAGACATAGTTCACATTTCTACTTCATACAAACCACACATTCATATTTATGAAATTCATTCACCATTATATGTGTTGTGGTTACTTTATGTGTGTTGAGTTGTGGCTTGCATGCACTTTTAACCATGTGTATATGATTCCTACTTTTGTGTCCACCTTTATACTTACATACTATTTATATGGGTTTCCAATAAATTTCTTATATTCAACTACTTCACCTTTTTACTACAAAGTGTGTATGAAAAGTATTATTCTTCCCCATATGTGCTTTCATAGCTTCTATCAACCCTAAACTGAATGCTTTGTATTTTAGAAATTCCATTTATCATTTACTAGTTGCTATATTTTCAGATTTATATTCCTATGCATAATTGTGTATTTTATTATGAAATTAGTAATACACATCATCTAAACAGTATAGGTTTTGGTCCTAAATAATTGAATAACATATTTTAACCTTTGCCTCTGATGTATACTATTTCATAATTATTTTCCCTATTTTTTATAATTATTCTTTACTTCAAAAATGTGTCCCTATACTAATAAATGTGAATAATAGATAAAACAGATTTATTTCAGCCCAAAAATCTATTTTTACCTCACTCCAAAGTTTTCTAAGTACTGAGAAAGTTTTTAATTAATTTTGACAATTAGGTTTGTCCCACTTTTAAATTTTTAAACACTAGTTACATATTGAATTTTCTAAATTAAATACTAAACAAGGCTAAAATAATGAGTTCACCCCATTACAGGGTCTATAATATTATTTTCATAATTTCCAGGGGTCCAGCTGCACTTATCAGAGGTGTTTTTCCTAATTTCTATTAAGTCCAGGGGCTAAAACTGATTTTTAAATGAATTTACATGATTTTCTGGAGTTCCAGGGGCTAGATCTGAAGTTTCCGGGGTTAGCTCTCAATTCCAGAGAACCACAGGGGGTAGCACGTAAGAATTCCAGTCTTTATAATGCGGGGCTGACGTGGACCGTCCGATTTTAAACCGACGGCTGAGATTATAACATCGAACCGGTACGCGGGGTTTTAAAGTCTACCGTGCGATTTAAAATAAACGGCGCACAAGCGGCCACGTCGCTCTGATCGAGCGCGGGCGGTGCTGCCGGCGGCGCACGGCGGCGGGAAGCGGCGATCTCGCCGGAAAGTTTCGGTTCTGGGAGAATTCTACCTAGAACTGTGATCTTATGGCATAGATCGGTAGAGGGGAGGTCAGGGATCTCACCTCGGGGGTTTTCTCGAGCTCGGGGGTCCTGGAAAGTGATCGGCGGCGAGGTCCGAGGCAAAACCACGGCGAAGCTCGTCGGCACTGGATTTACACCGTAACTCCCCGAGTTTTCTGCACCTGCAAGGTTCCCCGGAGGCGGTGGATCAAGACCAGCGAGTTAGATCAGAGTTTCCGAGCTTAGATCGGCCAGAATTCACCGGCGAAGTCTCGGTGCTCACCGGAGTAAAAATCGGCGATCGCGTGGGAAAAACTGATCGGATCGGGGGTTTTTATAGCCGGGGGAGGGCAGTGGGTCTGTTGTGATCGAGTTGGAGTCCTCTGGGATCAGAATTCGGGCGACGGGACGCGGTTTCCGGTCGATTGCGATCGCGCGCGCTCGGGGGAAAAGTCCGGGGTCGCGGGGGGCTCAGGGTTAGGGATGACATGTGGGTCCCACCCGTCGGTGAGAGGCAGCGCGGCGCGCGCGGGGGCGGGCTGGCGCGGGGAAGCTGGGCCGGCTGGCGGGTTTTCGGCCCACTGGCCGGTTTTTTCCCATTTTTCTTTTTCTTTTTCCATTTCTTTTCTGTTTTGAGTATAATTTGAATTCCAGTTTGAATTTGAATTTTTGCAAAACATGCAATACGTCCAAAAATTTTTAAATTCCCCTCTGAACATGGTTTTGGGTTTTGAATCAAAATTTGGGGTGTTACAACGGTTCATCTCAACTCCCCATTACACTGTCGGCAGTCCCTCCTATTAGATAATCCAGTCCGGGATGTTTCAGCAATCAACAATACTGAAGCTCTCAAGTTAGAGGACATCCCCGTAGTCCGGGAGTATCCCGACGTGTTTCCAGATGATCTTCCGGGCATGCCACCGGAGCGGGACGTGGAGTTCAAGATTGAACTTGCACCCGGGACTACACCCATATCACGGAGGCCATACAAAATGGCTCCAAATGAGCTGGCTGAACTGAAAGAACAGCTCAATGATCTGTTGAGAAAGGTTTTCATTAGGCCGAGTTCCTCGCCTTGGGGATGCTCGGTGCTGTTTGTAAAGAAGAAGGATGAAACCTCTGAGGCTGTGTATGGATTACCGGCCGCTCAACGCCGTCACCATCAAGAATATGTACCCACTGCACCGCATTGACATATTGTTTGATCAACTTGTGGGTGCAAGTGTGTTCTCCAAGATGGACCTTCGCTCTGGATATCATCAGATAAAGATCCGGGCGGAGGATATCCCGAAGACGGCCTTCTCGACGAGATATGGATTATATGAGTATCTTGTCATGTCCTTTGGTCTCACAAATGCTCCAGCCCATTTCATGTATCTCATGAACTCGGTGTTCATGCCGGAGCTGGACAAGTTCGTGGTAGTGTTCATCGATGATATCTTGGTTTACTCCAAGACAGAAGCCGAACATGCCGAACACTTGAGGATCCTTCTTCAACGATTATGAGACCACAAGCTTTACGCCAAGTTCAGTAAATGCGAGTTTTGGATCAGCCAAGTGTCATTCTTGGGACATATCATCTCAGAGGAAGGCATTGCAGTTGACCCAAGCAAGATAGAGCAAGTACTGAAATGGAAAGCTCCCACTTCAGTTCATGAAGTCAGAAGCTTCCTCGGGTTAGCGGGATACTATCGGAGATTCATTCCAAGTTTCTCCAAGCTCGCTAAGCTGATGACAGAATAGCTGAAGAAAGGGACGAAATATGTTTGGAACACGGCGTGTGAAGGAGCATTCCAAGCATTGGTGAGGCATCTCACAACAGCCCCGGTCTTAGCTCAGCCGGATACAACAAAGTCCTTTGACGTGTATTGTGACGCGTCCGGTATTGGGCTTGGCTGCGTGTTGATGCAGGAAGGACGTGTGATCGCATATGGCTCACGCCAACTTCAGAACCATGAGCAGCACTATCCGACTCATGATCTTGAGCTTGCTGCCGTGGTGTTGTCGCTGAAAATGTGGAGGCACTATCTCCTGGGGAATTTGGTGCATCTCTACACCGACCACAAGAGCTTGAAATACATTTTCACCCAGAAGGAGCTGAACATGAGGCAAAGGAGATGGTTAGAACTGATCAAGGATTATGAGATCGAGATTCATTACCACCCCGGCAAGGCGAATGTGGTTGCCGACGCACTGAGTCAGAAATCACATGTCCATCACCTCACCATTACAACGGTGGAGGAAGAGCCGAGTTTATACTTGGTTCCTTATGGATCACTGTACATCCTTGCCCTCATCCATACTATTAGGGAGGACATCATGACAGCTCAGAAGACTGATAAAGGCATGGCACATCTCCGGAGACAGATAGACAATGGGGAGATCAAATGTTTCCGGAAGGATGATGAAGGGACTCTATGGTTCAATGACCGCATAGTCGTACCCCGGGATATGGAGTTGAGGAAAAAGATCCTCGATGAAGCACACTTGTCTAAGTACTTCATTCATCCGGGCACCAACAAAATGTACCAAGATTTGAAAAAGAAATTTTGGTGGACACGGATGAAGCGGGAGGTAGCTATGTACGTATCCGAGTGCGATACGTGTAGACGAGTGAAAGCTGATCACATGAAGAAATCAGGGCTGCTACAACCCCTGAAGATCCCGGCATGGAAATGGAAAGATGTGAGCATGGATTTCATTGTAGGATTGCCCCTAACTGCCAACAAACATGATTCCATTTGGGTAATCGTTGATCGGTTGACCAAAACGGCTCACTTCATTCCGGTGAATACACGTTGCAATGCCGGCAAATATGCGGAGCTGTACATAGCGAAGATTCTGTGCTTATACGCGGTACCTAAGACCATTGTCTCGGATCGAGGTGCATTATTTGTATCTCGCTTTTGGGAGCAGCTATACGCTGCATTGGGTACCAAGCTGATTAGGAGCTCCGCCTACCACCCTCAGACAGATGGCCAAACAGAAAGGGTGAATCAGGTTCTAGAAGATATGTTGAGAGCATGTGTCATCCACCACGGTAGGAACTGGGATGATCATCTACCTTTGGTGGAATTCTCGTATAACAATGGCTATCAGGCGAGTATCAATATGGCACCCTACGAAGCTCTCTACGGTCGAAAATGCCGCACCCCATTAAACTGGTGCGAGTCCGGTGAGAGGGTCACATTCGGGGTTGATGTGGTGAACGACGCCGAAGAGCGCGTTCAGACGATTCAAGCCAACTTGAAGGCCGCTCAATCCCGGCAGAAGAGCTACGCTGATAAGAGGCGTAGGCCGTTGCACTTTGACGTCGGTGAACACGTGTACCTCCGTGTGTCTCCGATGAAGGGCGTGCACCGGTTCGGCGTCAAGGGGAAGCTCGCTCCTCGTTTCATTGGACCCCATGCTATCACCGAGAAGTGTGGACCAGCGGCGTATAGACTGGAGCTACCGGCATCTCTTGCTGGTGTCCATGACGTTTTCCATGTCTCCCAACCGAGAAAATGTCTAAAGCATACCGCTGCTGTTACAACCGAAGACATCGGCGAGTTGCAACCGGACTTGACATATGATGAATATCCGGTGGCAATTATTGATGAGAAATCCCGAACCACGCGTAGCCGAACGTTGTGGTTCTACAAAATACTCTGGAGCAACCACACCGCCGAAGAAGCGACGTGGGAGAGCGAGGAATTCCTTCGCTCAAATTACCCGGAGTTCATGGCATCTCAACACGTGTAACACCCCAAAAATCTTGTTAAGACCCTAAATCATGTTAAGAGGGGAATTTAAAAGTTTTTGGACGTGTTGCATGTTTAGCAACAATTTAAATTCAAACTGGAATTCAATTTAAATTCAAAACAGAAAAGAAATAGAAAAAGAAAAAAAGAAAACAGAAAAAAAACCGGCTAGTGGGCCGAAACCCACCAGCAGGCCCACCCAGCAACCGCGCCAGCTCTCAGCCGTGCGCGCTCTTTCCTCGCACTGACAGGCGGGGCCCGCCAGCCCTTCTTCTACCTTGCGCCGTGCCGGGACTCTCTCACCCCGAATCCAAACCGATCCGGATTTCTGCGAATCCCAGCCGAATTCGCTCGGGGGCGATGCAAACTTGATCTAAACCACCCCGCCGCCCTTCCCCGTCTATAAAAACCCCGGCCTCGTTCTGTTTTTCCCACGCGATCCGTCGATTTTACTCCGGTGAGAAACCGAGCCTTCTCCGGCGAATTTTGGCCGATCTAAGCTCGGAAATTCCGATCTAACTCGCTGGTCTTGATCCACCGCCTCCGGGGAACCCTGCAGGTGCAGAAAACTCGTTGACTTGCGGTTTAAACACAGCGCCGACGAGCCTCGCCGTGGTTTCAATTCGGACCTCGTCGCCGACCGCCTTCCAGGACCTCCGAGCTCAAGAAAACCCCCGAGGTGAGATCCCCGACCTCCCCTCCACCGATCTATGCCATAAAATCACAGTTCTCGGAAGAATTCTCGAAGATCCGAAAGTCTCCGGTGAGATCACCGCCTCCCGCCGTCGTGCGCCGCCATGCAGCGCCGCCCGCACTCGATCAGAGCGACGTGGCCGCTTGTGCGCCATCTATTTTAAATCGCACGGTAGACTTTAAAACCCCGCGTACCGGTTCGGCGTTATAATCTCAGCCGTTTGTTTTAAATCGGATGGTCCACGTCAGCCCCGCGTTATAAAGACTGGAAATCTTACGTGCTACCCCCTGGGGTTCTCGGGAAATAAGAGCTAGCCCAGGAAACTTCTGATCTAGCCCCTGGAACTTCAGAAAATCATGTAAATTCATTTAAAAATCAGTTTTAGCCCCTGGACTTAATAAAAATTAGGAAAAACTCCTCTGTTATGTATAGCTAGACCCCTGAAAATTGTTAAAATAATATTATAGACCCTGTAGTGGGGTGAGTTTACCTTTTTAGCCCTGTTTAGTATTTAATTTAGGAAATTGAATATGTGGCTAGTGTTTAAAAATTTAAAAAATGGGACAAACATATTGTCAAAATTAATTTAAAAACATTCTCAGTATTTAGAAAACTCTGGAGTGAGATAAAAATATATTTTGGGCTGAAATGAATCTGTTTAATTTATTATTCACATTTAGGGACATATTTTTAAGTAAGGAATAGTTCTGGAAAATAGGGAAAATAATTGTAAAATAGTCTACATCAGAGGCAAAGGTCAAAATATGTTATTAAATTATTTAGGACCAGAACCTATTCTGTTTAGATGATGTGTCTTACTATTTTCATAATAAAGTACACATTTAGGCATAGGAAAATAAATCTGAAAATATAGCAACTAGTAAATGATAAATGGAGTTTCTAAAATCCAAAGAATTCAGTTTAGGGTTGGTAGAAATTCTGAAGACACATATGGAGAAGAAAAATACCTTTCATGCATACTTGGTAACAAAAAGGTGTAGTAAATAAATATAAGGAAAATTATTTAAATTGGAAACTCATATATAAAGTATGCAAGCATAAATGTGAATACAAAAGTAGGAATCATATACACATGATTAAAAGTGCATGCAAGCCACAAATCAACACACATAGAGTAACCACAACACATATAGTTGTGAATGACTTTCATAAATATGAATGTGTGGTTTGTATGAAGTGGAAGTGTGAACTATGTCTTATAGATTGTTGTTTTTCTTTTGCTATGTGTGATGGTATGATGTAGAACCTGCTCAACAGCAAGTTATTCCTTTCCAAGATCAGGACTACCCATTTCAAGATGAGCAGGAAGGAGGCAAGTGTCCTTGACCACTTTGATCCTATACTAGGATGTGTAGCTAGAATTATTTGCATTGTCAATTGAAATATGAAACCCATGCTAGGAAGTTTCCCTAGAATTGCATTACCTTGTTTCCTTGTAGCTTGGGTTGGGATTTATTTTATCATGTCATTTATTATTATGGATATGCTTAGCCATGCTTAGAATGGGATATTTTGGATATGAGATCATCAGTTTATTTTACCATACTCTTGAATGAGATATTGTGAGTTATGTTGAGGTAGGGATCAAGGCAAGTTGGATGTTTTGGTTGTGTGCTGGGTGCACGAGACTCGGGTTTGTGTTTAGTACTTGCCTGGATCCTAAGGACCGGTTCATGGAGAATGTAACCTGGCTTTACAGTGCCAACCACATGCTGAGATGGGGCAGCTTGGCCAATTAATTAGGTGTATCCCCGGCGTAGTATGGGTGTGTTGGATGGTGCGGGGAGTAGGTGTCAGCTGGACTACCATATGAACCGCAAGGCTCAAGAGGGGGCCACTGCAGCGGGGTTGGAGCCTCTTGTATGCTGTTAGGGGTGAAACCTCAGTGGGCCCACGCTCGTCGGGAATCCCTTTGTAAAGGCTTCGTAGTGATCTCCTGGCTACACACCTGGGATGTCTGAATGTGGTTCGTAGCCACTGGCATAATGGAGGTTCTTTTAGTCCACCAGGCAACGGGGGATGAAATCACTACATGTGGGTACAGTGGTACAAACTCTGCAGAGTCAAAACTATCATGACAGCCGTGCTCACGGACAAGAGCGGCTTGGACTTATTCATGATTAGAGGATTGATGGTTTTGGAAGTTGTGGATGTTAAGTGGGGAGCTTAACATTGGAAATGATGTTATGGTTATTTGATTATGATGATGGGATGGGAAATTGGGACCATTTCACCTGTGTAGTAATATAGGTGCTTAATAAGCTAGGTGATAGGTATTAATTGCGTAGTGCTTTAACCATGAGTTCAACCTCTCCTTGTTCTAGCCATGCATGACATAACTTTCCCACACTTGCTGAGTACCATCGGTACTCAACTCTGCATATTTGTTGGTTTATATTGCTGCTCAGGTCAAGATGATGAGGTGGTGTATAATGATCAAGACTTTGGACCCGAAGAAGGTTTCTAGGTTCATGGAGACCCCCGGGCAACGCCTGTTACGGAGCCCTCAAGAATAATATTCCGCTGCTAGTTTATTTACTTGTGACGAACTTATTATTGTCCATCGAGACATTTGTTATGTAAGACTTATTTATATTCGACACTTGGCTTGTAATAAATGATGCTTCACTATTTGTCATCACATGTATGAGAAAATGATCCTGGCATTCATGTGATATTCACTTGGTTGTTCTTCGGAAAAACCGGGTTTGACAGAAGTGGTATCAGGGCCAATGTTGCCCGTAGGAACGTGGACCTAGGTAGAAATGGACGTATTTAAGGGCCTTATTTTCTTAAAAACTATTTTTACAAGGTGTGTGTTGAAAAGTGTTATTTAATGAGTCACTTTTTTCATCTTACCCCAATTTTCATTCAAAATAGGATTTTTGTTTAAAAGTTTATCTAACCAAAGTTTAAATGCTTTTTGTTTTAGATGGTTCGCATGATTCGCACCGCTCGCAAGTCCACAGGAGGGAGAGTTCCCGTAGTTGCCCTTGCCGAAAGAGAGGAGAGCCGTCCGGTGACGTACCTTTCCTACGGATTGGCAGTAGGAGGCTTGTTGCGCCGTCTTCGACGTATGCTCGAAGCCGCCGGCAATACGGGCAAGCTAATCATCCACTATAACTCCACCAGGACCATCCGTGAGAAGAGGGAAGAATGGAGCTCAGAGATGAGGATTATACACGAAAATCGGCTGCTTAAGATCCACCGCTCTCCAGATTGTAGAGCGACACAGGTCGATGCGGAGAAGGATGTCACCTGGGAGGCCATCACCTGCCAGAGTCACATCTATCGTCGCCACCTGGACAGGACTGAGTACATGTATGTCCTCCAGCGTGAGAGTGGTACCACGGAGTACAAGTACCCGCCAGTGCAGCAAGGGACTTCCCGTGAGCACATGGACTTGTGCTTGGAGGATGCTGCTATGCTCAGCACTCGACTGCAGGAGTGTCAGCAAGAACATCAGGATGTTCGGGACACCCTGAAGGAAACGGAGGCATTGCTGCGAGCCTGCCTGAGGGCGAGAGGAAGAGGAGATGGGAATGAACTGTGTGTCACCGCGAAAGATACATGGACTCCTGACTCCCCAGATCGTCGGGCGATAAGGCGTCGTCACACTTCTCCACCAGCAGCCTCCCCACCCAAAGCAGAGTCAGAAGGCAGCCGAAATGATGAGGAAGATCCCGAGGAGCCAGCTCAAGAAAACGAGTAGCGTAGAACCTTTCTCTTAAATTAGAAGGATGTCGAGTAGTCGAGTCGTTACGTTACTTAATGGTGTTAATGCTTGGTGTGTGACGTGAGTTGTGGAAGCCGTGAGCAATTGTCCACAGCCTCGTCTTCAGATTGTTTTGCTTGGTGTGTGAACCCACATGAAATAATAGTGCATTTATTTTTTGTATGAGATATGAACCCTCAGAAAAGTATAACGGAGCTTCAACACTTCAAAGTACAAACAAGTGAAAGTAGTGAGATAATACGTAATACTTTAAATTAACATTTGGTTGATCATGCTAGATGGCCGGAAGAGGAAAAGGTCGTGCTGCCAACCCCGCCACCAACAACGATGAGGCCTGCAACCCTCATGTTTCAGGAGGCCAGGACCGGGGTGGTCGCCGTGACGGAGTTGATCCCCTCCACCAAATGCTGGAGAATCAAAATCAGCTCATCCAGAACTTGACTCAAGTGGTGGCCAACTTGCATCAAGTTCCACCTCCACAAGCTGCACCACGCTAACCAAGGTTGAGTGAGTTTCTAGGAACTCAACCTCCAAAGTTTGCAAGTGCTGCTGAACCACTGGAGGCAGTTGATTGGCTTAAGACCATTGAGAGCAAGATGAGGATCATACAGTGTCAAGGGTATGAGAGGGTGTTGTTTGCCTCTCATAAATTGCATGGACCTGCTGCTGATTGGTGGACCGCCTACGTGGCTGCCCATCATGACCCTGAGAACATCACTTGGGAAGAGTTCAAGCGTAGCTTCCGAAACCATTACATCCCAAGAGGCGAACTCAAAAACAAGAGGAAGGAGTTTTTGGGACTGCAGCAGGGAAACATGACAGTGAGGGAATACCTCACTAAATTTACTCAACTATCACGTTATGCCCCACGGGACATAGAGACTGATGAGCAGAAATAAGATTGTTTCGTGGAGGGACTTACCACAGAGATGCAGTGTGCAATGTCCTCAAATGAGTATGAAAGCTTCCAAAAGATGGTGGACAGAGCATTTGTGGTAGAAAGGAAGCTAAAGGCCTTGGAAAATGAGAATAAGAGGAAGGCCGGGTGGTCACACCAAGCCTCAGGGAGCAACACCCGCCCACGTCTGATGCAGCAACCCGCAGGGCAGACGAACCGTGCTGCGGTACCCTACTCAGCACCAAGGGGGTACAACCCGAACTTCAGGCCTCCGGCAGCACCAGCACAGCCGCAACGTCAGTTTGTACAGCAGCCTCACCCCGCATATCCACCTCGACCAGCAGTGCAAGGACCCCCAAACCAACCCCAAGACAATAAAGGCCAGGCACCTAAGGTTGGGGTGCAATGTTTTAACTGTGGTGAAGTGGGGCACTATGCCCATAAGTGTCCAAAGAAGAAGCCCGCGCAGCCACAACAGCAGAATGTAATGAGAGGATGGGTGAACCACGTCACTATGGAGGAAGCACAAGAGGCACCCGACGTGGTAGTTGGTAAGTTTCCTGCCAATTTACACATTGCAGCCCTGCTGTTTGATTCTGGTGCTACCCACTCGTTCATTGCTCAAGGGTTTGTTAAGAAGCATGACCTAGCAACCACACAAATGAACCATATGCTAGCCATAAACTCTCCAGGTGGAGAAATAAGGACAAGACAAGTGTGTCCCAAAGTGAACCTAGACATTAATGGGGTGGTATTTACTGCTAACCTCATAGTGATAGATTCACATGGGATAGATATTATCTTGGGTATGGATTGGTTGACAAAACATAAAGGAATCATCCATTGTTCGACCAGAACAGTGGAACTAACTCACCCTAGTGGCACAAGAGTAAAGTTCATAACAATACATGAGCCTAGGAGGGACATTAAATTAAATCAAGTTGAGGTGAAAGTTGAGGAGATCAGGACCATCAGGGAATATCTAGATGTTTTTCCGGAGGAATTGCCAGGTATGCCTCCCGATCGTGAAGTGGAATTCGCAATTGATCTAGTGCCTGGAACAGCCCCGATATACAAGAGACCTTATCGGATGGACTCCAAGCAGATAGAAGAACTCAAGGATCATTTGAGAGAATTGACGGAGAAGGGGTATATTCGCCCTAGTTCCTCACCTTGGGGAGCTCCGGTCATATTTGTGCCCAAGAAGGACGGAACCCAAAGGTTATGCGTGGATTACCGTGCCTTGAATGAGGTAACCATCAAGAACAAGTACCCATTACCCCGCATTGAGGACTTGTTTGATCAGTTGAGGGGAGCTTGTGTATTCTCGAATATTGATCTCAGGTCGGGATACCACCAACTCAAGATAAGGCAATCTGATATTCCCAAGATAGCTTTCGTATCTCGGTACGGACTGTATGAATATACTGTCATGCCTTTCGGGCTAACTAATGCCCCGGCATACTTCATGTATCTCATGAACAAGGTATTCATGGAATATCTGGACAAATTTGTGGTGGTTTTCATAGATGACATTCTCGTCTTCTCTAAAGATGAAGAAGAACATGAGAAGCATCTAAGGTTGGTGTTGCAGAGGCTGAGAGAACACCAACTTTATGCCAAGTTGAGCAAGTGTGAGTTTTGGCTGAAGAGAGTTCCCTTCTTAGGACATATAATCTCGGAGGGAGGAATCTCCGTAGATCCCACCAAAATCGAGGATATACAGAAGTGGAAGACCCCTGAAAATGTCGGGGAAGTTCGAAGCTTTTTGGGATTGGCGAGATACTATCGATGGTTTATTGAGGGATTCTCTATGATCTCGAGACCCATTACCAAATTGTTGGAGAAGGGAATCACATTCACATGGACGCCACAGTGCGAAACGAGTTTTCAGGAGTTAAAGAAAAGACTGACAACAGCCCCAGTGCTGGTTATGCCAGATATGCAGAAGAACTTTACGGTGTACTGCGATGCCTCTGGAAACGGGTTGGGATGTGTTCTCATGCAAGAAGGGCATGTCGTAGCTTATGCATCCCGGCAGCTTCGGAAGCACGAGAAGAACTATCCTACACATGACCTAGAACTAGCCGCAGTGGTACACGCGTTGAAAATTTGACGGCACTATTTGATGGGGAAGAGGACCTGAGATATATACGGATCATAAGAGTTTGAAGTACATATTCACACAGCCAGACCTTAACCTCAGACAAAGGAGATGGTTAGAGCTAATCAATGACTTTGATGTGGGCATCAACTATCATCCTGGGAAAGCAAACGTTGTGGCTGATGCTTTAAGTCAGAAAGTGCATGTCAATAAGTTGAACTAGAAGAACATGCCCGCAGAATTAAGGGACGAGTTTATAAGGCTCAATCTATGTCTTGTGAGTAGTGGTGAAGCCATTGCCATGGAAATGGACTACACATTAGAGCGAGACATACGCAATGGTGAAAAGAACGACGAGAAGATACAAGAAATCAGGCAACTCATCAAGGAAAATAAAGCCCCTGGTTTCAGAGAGGATGAACAAGGAACAATGTGGCACGGGAAAAGAATCTGTGTGCCAGAAGTAAAGAAGATCCGCGAATTGATTTTGAAGGAGGCTCACGATTCTGACTATTCCATTCATCCTGGGAGTACGCAGATGTACCAGGACCTCAAAAGCAGGTATTGGTGGTATGGCATGAAGCGAGATGTCGCGGAACATGTTGCCCTATGTGACACATGTCAGTTGGTGAAAGCAGAACATCAACGACCCGCGGGATTATTGAAACCACTCAAAGTGCCTGAATGGAAATGGGAAGAAATCGGTATGGATTTCATAGTGGGATTGCCTAGGACCCAATCAGGATATGATTCAATATGGGTCATCATCGACAGGCTAACCAAGGTGGCTCATTTCATCCCCGTGAAAGAAAGCTACAACAGATCCAAATTGGCGGAATTGTACATGTCAAGGATCGTGTGTTACCATGGAGTGCCAAAGAAGATTGTGTCGGATCGAGGGACACAGTTCACCTCAAGGTTCTGGCAGAAGTTGCACGAAACCATGGGAACTCATCTGAATTTCAGCTCTGCCTATCATCCCCAAACTGACGGGCAGACGGAAAGAACCAATCAGATTCTTGAGGATATGCTGAGGGCATGTGCACTCAAAAACAATCGGAGTTGAGACAAGAACTTACCGTATGCGGAATTCTCCTATAACAACAGTTATCAGGCTAGTATGAAGATGTCACCGTTCGAAGCATTGTATGGGAGGAAGTGCAGAACTCCCCTATTTTGGAACCAAACAGGGGAAAGTAAAGTGTTTGGTCCCAAGGTACTACAAGAAGCCGAGGCGAAGGTGAGCGAAATCTACAACAACTTGAGGATATCACAGACACGCCAAAAGAGCTATGCCGACGTACGAAGAAGAGAGCTTGTTTTCAACACGGGAGACTATGTCTATCTCAAGGTGTCCCCTATCAGAGGACTTCGTCGGTTCAAGGTGAAAGGGAAGTTGTCACCTCGATACATCGGACCCTTTCAAGTTCTGGAAAGGAAAGGCGAAGTGGCGTATCAACTAGAGTTACCGGCTCATCTGTCAGATGTGCACGATGTATTCCATGTGTCACAACTCAAGAAATGTCTGAGGACGCCTGAAGAAGTGTTACCGATGAATGAAGTGGACGTCGCTGAGGATTTGTCTTATGCCGAGCAACCATACAAGATTTTGGAGACAATGGAACGCCTCACCAGAAATAAAAGAATCTGGATGTGCAAGGTGCAGTGGAAGCATCACTCAGAGGAGGAAGCCACCTGGGAGCGGGAAGATGAGCTCAAGGCACAATTTCCGGAATTGTTTTCTAAGAACCACCAATCTCGAGGACGAGATTTCTTTTAAGGGGGGTAGAGCTGTAACACCCCAAAAATCTTGTTAAGACCCTAAATCATGTTAAGAGGGGAATTTAAAAATTTTTGGACGTGTTGCATGTTTTGCAACAATTTAAATTCAAACTGGAATTCAATTTAAATTCAAAACAGAAAAGAAATAGAAAAAGAAAAAAAAAAGAAAACAGAAAAAACCGGCCAGTGGGCCGAAACCCACCAGCCGGACCACCCAGCAACCACGCCAGCCCGCAGCCGCGCGCGCTCTTTCCTCCCACTGACAGGCGGGGCCCGCCAGCCCTTCTTCTACCTCGCGCCACACCGGGACTCTCTCACCCCAAATCCAAACCGATTCGGATATCTGCGAATCCCAGCCGAATTTTGCTCGGGGGCGACGCAAACTCGATCTAAACCACCCCGCCGCCCTTCCCTGTCTATAAAAACCCCGGCCTCGTTCTGTTTTTCCCACGCGATCCGTCGATTTTACTCCGGTGAGAAACCGAGCCTTCTCCGGCGAATTCTGGCCGATCTAAGCTCGGAAATTCCGATCTAACTCGCTGGTCTTGATCCACCGCCTCCGGGGAACCCTGCAGGTGCAGAAAACTCGGTGACTTGCGGTTTAAACACAGCGCCGACGAGCCTCGCCGTGGTTTCAATTCGGACCTCGTCGCCGACCGCCTTCTAGGACCTCCGAGCTCAAGAAAACCCCTGAGGTGAGATCCCCGACCTCCCCTCCACCGATCTATGCCATAAAATCACAATTCTCGGAAGAATTCTCGAAGATCTGAAAGTCTCCGGCGAGATCACCGCCTCCCGCCACCGTGCGCCGCCGGGCAGCGCCGCCCGCGCTCGATCAGAGCGATGTGGCCGCTTGTGCGCCGTCTATTTTAAATCGCACGGTAGACTTTAAAACCCCGCGTACCGGTTCGGCGTTATAATCTCAGCCGTTTGTTTTAAATCGGACGGTCCACGTCAGCCCCGCGTTATAATGACTGGAAATCTTATGTGCTACCCCTGGGGTTCTTGTGAAATAAGAGCTAGCCCCGGAAACTTCTGATCTAGCCCCTGGAACTTCAGAAAATCATGTAAATTCATTTAAAAATCAGTTTTCGCCCCTGGACTTAATAAAAATTAGGAAAAACTCCTCTGTTATGTATAGCTAGACCCCTGAAAATTGTTAAAATAATATTATAGACCCTGTAGTGGGGTGAGTTTACCTTTTTAGCCCTGTTTAGTATTTAATTTAGGAAATTGAATATGTGGCTAGTGTTTAAAAATTAAAAAGTGGGACAAACATATTGTCAAAATTAAATTAAAAACTTTCTCAGTATTTAGAAAACTTTGGAGTGAGATAAAAATATATTTTGGGCTGAAATGAATCTGTTTAATTTATTATTCACATTTAGGGACATATTTTTAAATAAGGAATAGTTCCGGAAAATAGGGAAAATAATTGTAAAATAGTCTACATCAGAGGCAAAGGTCAAAATATGTTATTAAATTATTTAGGACCAGAACCTATTCTGTTTAGATGATGTGTCTTACTATTTTCATAATAAAGTACACATTTAGGCATAGGAAAATAAATCTGAAAATATAGCAACTAGTAAATGATAAATGGAGTTTCTAAAATCCAAAGAATTCAGTTTAGGGTTGGTAGAAATTCTGAAGACACATATGGAGAAGAAAAATACCTTTCATGCATACTTGGTAACAAAAAGGTGTAGTAAATAAATATAAGGAAAATTATTTAAATTGGAAACTCATATATAAAGCATGCAAGCATAAATGTGAATACAAAAGTAGGAATCATATACACATGATTAAAAGTGCATGCAAGCCACAAATCAACACACATAGAGTAACCACAACACATATAGTTGTGAATGACTTTCATAAATATGAATGTGTGGTTTGTATGAAGTGGAAGTGTGAACTATGTCTTATAGATTGTTGTTTTTCTTTTGCTACGTGTGATGGTATGATGTAGAACCTGCTCAAGAGCAAGTTATTCCTTTCCAAGATCAGGACTACCCATTTCAAGAGCAGCAGGAAGGAGGCAAGTGTCCTTGACCACTTTGATCCTATACTAGGATGTGTAGCTAGAATTATTTGCATTGTCAATTGAAATATGAAACCCATGCTAGGAAGTTTCCCTATAATTGCATTACCTTGTTTCCTTGTAGCTTGGGTTGGGATTTATTTTATCATGTCATTTATTATTATGCATATGCTTAGCCATGCTTAGAATGGGATATTTGGGATATGAGATCATCAGTTTATTTTACCATACTCTTGAATGAGATATTGTGAGTTATGTAGAGGTAGGGATCAAGGCAAGTTGGATGTTTTGGTTGTGTGCTGGGTGCACGAGACTCGGGTTTGTGTTTAGTACTTGCCTGGATCCTAAGGACCGGTTCATGGAGCATGTAACCTGGCTTTACAGTGCCAACCACATGCTGAGATGGGGCAGCTTGGCCAATTAATTAGGTGTATCCCCGGCGTAGTATGGGTGTGTTGGATGGTGAGGGGAGTAGGTGTCAGCTGGACTACCATATGAACCGCAAGGCTCAAGAGGGGGCCACTGCAGCGTGGTTGGAGCCTCTTGTATGCTGTTAGGGGTGAAACCTCAGTGGGTCCATGCTCGTCGGGAATCCCTTTGTAAAGGCTTCGTAGTGATCTCCTGGCTACACACCTGGGAAGTGTGAATGTGGTTCGTAGCCACTGGCATAATGGAGGTTCTTTTAGTCCACCCGGCAACGGGGGATGAAATCACTACATGTGGGTACAGTGGTACAAACTCTGCAGAGTCAAAACTGTCATGACAGCCGTGCACACGGACAAGAGCGGCTTGGACTTATTCATGATTAGAGGATTGATGGTTTTGGAAGTTGTGGATGTTAAGTGGGGAGCTTAACATTGGAAATGATGTTATGGTTATTTGATTATGATGATGGGATAGGAAATTGGGACCATTTCACCTGTGTAGTAATGTAGGTGCTTAATAAGCTAAGGTCATAGGTATTAATTGCGTAGTGCTTTAATCATGAGTTCAACCTCTCCTTGTTCTAGCCATGCATGACATAACTTTTCCACACTTGCTGAGTACCATCGGTACTCAACCTTGCATATTTGTTGGTTTATATTGCTGCTCAGGTCAAGATAATGAGGTGGTGTATAATTATCAAGACTTTGGACCCGAAGAAGGTTTCTAGGTTCATGGAGACCCCCGGGCAACGCCTGTGACGGAGCCCTCAAGAATAATATTCCGCTGCTAGTTTATTTACTTGTGATGAACGTACTATTGTCCATTGAGACATTTGCGATGTAAGACTTATTTATATTCAACCCCTGGCTTGTAATAAATGATGCTTCACTATTTGTCATCACATGTATGAGAAAATGATCCTGGCATACATGTGATATTCACTTGGTTGTTCTTCGGAAAAACCGGGTGTGACAACACGGGTAAGTCCCTGTTACATCGCTGTCTCTTCTTTTGTAATCTCGGGACGAGATTCTTTTAAGGGGGGAGGGATGTAAAAGCCCAAGAAAAGGGACTTGCAAAAACATTTTATCACCCCACAACACCACAGTTTTGTTGTGGATAGATTGTGAAAAAGTGTGAAGAGCAAGTAACCTCCATCTAAAGAGTGATTAGAGGGGAAAGCCTACACTTTCACAAAGTGGGAATTTTACACATGAACATGAGAGGTTGAGCTCACCCCTAGGACTTGAAAAGTCTTGGGAAGGTTCAAGCCAAATTTCATGTAAATCCAACACTTTTGAGGCACTTTTGGAGGTATTTGAAAAAGAGGCCAATTTGAATGTAAATTCAAATTGCAGCAACTTTCATCACTCAAATTAAAAAGTTAGCTTCATATTCAAGCTCAGCACATTTTTCTGAGTTAGCCCACCAATTTTCATCCCCATTGGAGTTCTTCTTGTCAAGAGCTAGATTTGCAAGAATTCAAAACTGAATTTGAATTTCATTTCAAACATGCAGCAAATTTAGCCCAACACAGTTCGAATTTGAGATTCAAATTTAAACCAAGACTTGGTGACTAAGTCTCACATTAAATTGTGAGTAGCTGAGGATATTTTGGCACCACAGAATTGAGAAAAAATGGAAAAATAATTGGAGGGGAGGTGCCACCTGTCAGTAGTCTTAATAGAGAGGTTTACCCCTGATCTTTTCTCCTTCGGCCGAAGCCGCGCGCCAGCACACGGCGACACCGGCGCCCGACCGCCTCGGCCAGCCACCTCCTGGTTCCCTTCGCTCGCGCTGGCAGCCGGGAAACAGCTCGCCCCCTCCTCTACGTGACCCCTTCCCCACGCAACGGGCCGTACGCGTAGTTTCTCTGCAAAACAGCTCCGCCCCGGCTCTGTTTCGCTCACTGGCGCCGCTTCTCCGATTTACCCTGTACGCCGGCGCCTGCTCGGCCTTGGTCTGAGCCTGCAACACAAAAAAGGAGCACCAGTGTGTGCTCTAGCTAACCACCCCGCTACTTCGCGGCGTTAGCGCCTCATTCAGCCACAAGTCGACGATCACCACTGAGAACCGAGGCCACCCGGCGGAGAACCGAGGTTGCTCCCCGTGGACAGCACGCCACGGCCAGTTTCACCGCCTGACTTCTACAGGAGAAAGGTGCGCCTTAGTCTGCAGATCGTGTATCTGCAACCCTCATAGCCCTTGATAGATCGAGCGCGGAGAATTCCTAAGAATCCCGAGAACTAGTGCACCCGGGTAAGGGTCGGTCTACCCCGAAATTGTAGCTGCACCGTCCAACCAAGGTCGGGTGAGCCTGCACACACCTTCCTAACTTCCTAGCGGCCCTCCTCGGCCAAGAATCAAGCGGTATGGTCCAGAAATGACCAGGTTCTTACTGTTTTTCGGGCCACCATGGAATATTAGCTCGGGTCACCGTGGAGCTTTGGGTTGCCGACCGTTTCATGGGGTTTGGCGGCCATTTTTGTCACTCTTGAGCTCCCACGGTGCTCTCCGATCATTTCCCGACCGTTTTGAGGCGGTGTAGGCGATTTCCAAGCTCACCGGAACCCTAGCGACCACTGACGCCGCCGCGCACCCATTTCCGGCGATCTACGGCCGCCGGCGACACCTCAGACGAGTTCAGCGCCACGAGTTACGGGGGGGCGGCGAGTCTGAGGTCGGGAGGTGACCGGGAAAGCCATTCCGGTGACGCTCGCCGGAGTGCGCCGCCGCGGGCCCCTGTTTGGCGCGAGGAAGGGGAAGACCTGCCAGGTAGGACCCACTGGCAGACATTTGAACATTTTGAAATTTCCAGTTTCCAGTTTAAACTTTGGAGGGCCACAACTTTGGGTAGGAGAGTCCAAAAATTATGAAACAATTTTTGTTGGATTCCTCTAATAGAGTACAACCCAAATAGGAAACCCAATTAGTATGACACCTATTATTTAATTCTGGAAAATTCTTTAAAACTTCTCAGAAAAAGAATTTTAGAGGGAGTTTGGTTCATCCAAAAATCCCCAAATTTTGCCAGAATGTTCCGTAGGATGTTAGTGAACCCCTGTAAAAGTTTCAGACCATTTGGAGTTGATTTGATCAGAGCAATTCAAATTTGAAGGTGCTGTGTTCATTTGAATACAGAAACATTTTCAGAGAATTTCCAAAACATGGAAATTCTGGGCAAATCTTAGCTCCAAAAATGCTAGGAAAATTCATGCAAACTCTATGAGCTATAATTGAAATTGTAATTCACTAAGTTGGGCATGAACAGGGGTGTTACTTCAGAATTAATTCTTCTTTGCTTATTTGCTAAAAGAATTATTCTGAACAAACCACTCAATGACAAGTGCTAAATTTTGATCCAGAGAGTTGTCTTGTGACAAGGGACTCACACAAAAATTTTCAGCTCCATTGGAGCTCTGGATCACCCCTATTCTGTGGAACCACTTGTGGGATTAATATGAAAGAGGGGGAAACCACTTAGCACTTAATCATGTGCATAGGTCCAAACCCAAACCACTAACCCCCAGTTTCATTTTAAATTCTTGAACAGAGTTCCAGTTGTTAGAAACTGGTTATTAGAACTAATAGCAGAAGCATTACAATAAACTTATGTGCATATTCATTAACATGTAGTATTTTATTAACGTGTAGTCGCTGAAGGCGAGGAGGCTCCGGAAGTACTCGACTTCCTGCTTCCAGAAGAAGAACTAACCCCTGACCAACAGCAACAAGGCAAGCCCCGGTTTGCATTAACTCTTTCATCAAGTTTTGCTTTGTTCACATATTTAGGGTGATGTATGAATGTGCATTACGTGTAGGATGAATGGAACCCCACTTGCATGACCAGAATGTTTCCATAACAGTGAGGGTAGTGTCTAAGATCTCGAGTAGACAGGCTATGCTTAATAATTCATAGGACTTCGGTACAAGCCGAGTAGTTGGAATCTACTCGCGAGTTAGGATTGGGAGACACGGCATTGGTTCGAGTGATGTGAGATCACTTTAGTAATGAAAATGAAACTAGGCAGGGGCTAGGGCGCAGCAAGAGGAAGTGTTGTGTGCGCAGCCCTGTCCGTGTCGACTGAGGACCGATCCGTGTGCGGCCCTGCTGAACAAGTATTGAACATACCGAAGGCATATCGGATATATGGGCCCCGATAAACCGATGTAGCCTAAACCTCCAGGCGTCGACGCATAATGCACCAATTTATAGGTGTAGGCTGAGGGCAGCAAGGTGGAAATCTGCCAACGGGCATAGAGAGATGCTCTGTGTGAGGAACCTCCTGCTCGTTTTGGTGCGACCGGTTCGACGTTTGGGCTGTTGGGTGAAAGGTTGTCCCGTACGACATCGAGTGAGCGTGCTGTGCAGCTCCACGGGTGGGTGTACGTGACGTGCTCTTTGGGTTTTCCCTGCAGGTGTATATCGAGTCGATTCGCCGTCCCTCGCGGTGACGAGTACCGCTTGTTCACTGCATCGTAACGTAGATAATTTATGGAATGCTATGATTCAATATTGCTGTCATGATATAATTGTATTGCTACATGTGTGCCACCAAATATTGCTTACTAAATTTCAGCTTAATGAACTGTTAACTGGTTGCTAAAAGATGAACTAAGGATGAACTTTTAGGCGTGTCCATTTGCTGCAACATTGCTATCCTATGTCATTGTACACCTCATGTAGAGTCTCATGCTTAGGTGAGTCGGTTAAGCCTTGTTGAGCCCTCGTGCTCACGGTTGCTGCTTAAGTGTTTTTCAGGTGAGGAGCCACCCACGGACTCGGAGTACGAGTCCACCGGCGAGGGTTACCCTCCATCGGGGACCACGGCTGAGTGGGAGCCGTAGACGCCGCGCTGAGCTGAGGAGTGCAGCCAGTGTTGGTTGCCCTAGGGCTGGGCAGCCAACTTTTGCTAGATAGGCAGGCGTGAGTTGTATAGTGTAGACTTCCGCTGTGTAATATAAACAATAGTTTGTAACTGAAGTTTGTACCTGTTTGTACAGTTCAGTTCGTTTTCCCCATGTAATATAATATGTCCTTATGACGTGTGCTGTCGGGTGTCGCATCGTGCGGCACCACCCTCTGCGATCCTAGATGAGCGGATTCCGGTCTGCCACATCATCGCTTTACGGAACGGAGGTGACTGAAATGAACGTCCCCCGAACCACTGAGGTCGCGCCGGTGGATGCCACTGCTGCCCGGATGGTGTCCGATACACCATGCGGTACTTCTGGGAAGCGCCACTCCCACCGCTAGGTGGAGCGCTGCGCTTCCGCTGCTCAGCTGCCAACTCCCGCTTAGCGTCCTCTTGCATGATCGGGGCATTGACTAGGTCGTTGAAGGTGCTGCGATTCCATTGCACGAGATGCGTCTTCATTTCGGGGTGTAACCCCCGATAGAAGTGCTCCCGCTTTTTCTCCTCGGTGGAGATGTAGTCTGACGCATATTGCGCCAGATGGTTGAAGGCACGGGAGTAGTCATGGGCACTCCTCCCGCCCTGCTTCAGTTCCAAAAATTCTTGGAACTTCCTCTTCATGATCCCGGAGGAATGTGATAGGCGCGGAACGCCTCCCGGAACTCTCCCCACTCCACGGCATGGCCAGCCGGACGTGAGGCGACGTAATTCGCCCACCACGCACCAGCGGCACCGTGAAGTTACTGCGCTGCGAACAAAGTCTTCTGCTGCTCCATGCATTGGAGCAGCCCGAACATGGACTCAATGGTCCGCAGCCAGTTGTCTGCCTCTAGTGGTTCTTCAGCTTCTGTGAACACTGGAGGGTGCCTAATCATGAAATCCGAGTACGACACCTCACAGGGCTCATGAGGCCCTCTGTCTTGACGCCCCCCCCCCCCGCCTGGGACGTATTCTGCATGATCGTGCGGAGCAGGTCGGTCTGCTCTTCACGACCTCCCACCAGTGCCGCTATCACATCCGCTAGAGTAAGCGGAGGCGGCGGTGGTGGCTGCTGCTGCGGGGTGCTGTCGTGGGCCGGTGGCTGGGAGTCATCGCCTCCCTGTTGGCTAGAGCCACCAACCTCGTGCGTGGTCCTAGTGCGAACCATCTGCAACCATACGACAATAAACATCAGTACCGCAACATACTTCAATGCAGTTAACGAAATAGGCGTAAAAACATAATGACAATAAATTCATGCGATACATCTCGTATGTAGATAATGTAATAACTTTGCACAAGCTACACCATTACCAGACCAAATACAAACTAGTTTAATCCAACTTGATGAACCTCCCCTTTGGAAGCTCACCATAACTAGGTTTGGTCACTACGAGACATTACTATCGCGTTGTCATCACGTATACTACCCTTTTATCTTCAATACGACACAAACATGGTCTCTAGTAAAAGAAACTTGAGTGAGACCTATACTCAAATCCTTCACTAGTTGAATATAACCTATCATGAGTATGTTCCACCCTATTGGGAGTACTCAAACCCCCTCTAGGGTACAACAATTTCTCAAATGAGTTCAACTGTCATTCCTCTGCGAGAATGATCAGTTTCTACATATCCAAGATTTTGATTTGGTTCTGTGCATTTTCATGACTCAAGCTGAATACCAAAGTTAAAGTTAACTTCAGTATCGTTCCAACGAATACTTATTTGCGTGTTTCAACACCACACGACGGGGAACCCGAGTATGTCATGAACAGGTCGTCACAGTTGGGAATGTTATCAGCCCAACAGATACCACCTACTGCCCTGCAGGGCACGCCGATGGCAAGCGCTGCGTATGTCCCCCTGGGCTACATCCAGACGAACACACTCTCGCGTTACTGACCATGCGATGGGTCTCCACTTATATGCCTAATGCACGCTAGGGATCAGCGTTTCATATGAACTCAGGAACATGAAGAGTCCAAGAGTTTCATATTGACGTCTCACACCAAGCTGTGAGACCTATCCCTGAACAAGGTTCCTCGTCAGGGGAGCTAACCGAAATTGAACCGCTTTCGGTGGCGTTCCTTACCAAACTTACCAGAGCGTAGGTGCGCCGTTACATAATTAAAATTCAGAATTATAACACATAGATTAGTCTTAGCCACTTTAAGTAACTAGGCTAATATAGTCCTTACTTGTGCAACTACCGAATCCTCACCGTACCTAAGTTTTCCCATAATACAGTCCTTAAGTACTGTGCTATCCCCACTGCAGATCTGATACCAGGCTGTGGCGGACCGGAATCCGCTCATCCAGGATAGCAGAGGGTGGTGCCGCACGATGCGACACCCGACAGCACATGTCATAAAAACACAATATATTACATGGGAAAAACAACTGAACTGTACAAACCGGTACAATACTCAGTTACAAACTATTGTCTTTATTACACAGCGGAAGTCTACTTTTCTACACTCACGCCCGCCTATCTAGCAAAAGTCGGTTGCCCAGCCCTAGGGCAACCCACACTAGCTGCACGTCTCAGCTCAGCGCGGCGTGTACGGCTCCCACTCAGCCGTGGTCCCCGACGGAGGGCAACCCTCGCCGGTTGACTCGTACTCTGAGTCCGTGGGTGGCTCCTCACCTGAAAAACACTTAAGCAGCAACCGTGAGCACGATGGCTCAACAAGATTTAACCGATTCACCTAAGCATGGAACTCTACATGAGGGATATAATGAACATATGAGAGTAACAATGCATCTATGGACACGCCTACAAGTTCATCCTTAGTTCATCTTTTAGCCACAAGTTAACAGTTCGGAAATCTGAAATTTAGTAAGCAATATTTGGTGGCACTCATGTAGCAATACAATTATATCAGTATTGAATCATAACATTCTATAAATTATCTACGTTACGACACAGTGAACAAGCGGTACTCGTCACCGCGAGGGACGGCGAATCGACTCGATATATACCTGCAGGGAAACCCAAAGAGCACGTCACGTACGCCCACCCGTGGAGCTGTACAGCACGCTCACTCGATGTCTTACGGGACAACCTTTCACCCAACAGCCCAAACGTCGAACCGGTCGCACCGAAACGAGCAGAAGGTTACCCACACGGAGCATCTCTCTATGCCCGTTGGCAGATTTCCACCTTGCTGCCCTCAACCTACACCTATAAATCGGTGTGCTATGTCTCGACGCCCGGAGGTTTAGGCTACATCGGTTTATCGGGGCCCATATATCCGATATGCCTTTGGTACGTTCAATACTTGTTCAGCAGGGCCGCACACGGATCGGTCCTCAATCGACACGGAAAGGGCTGCGCACACAAGACTTCCTCTTGCTGCGCCCTAGCCCCTGCCTAGTCTCATTTTCATTACTAAAGTGATCTCACATCACTCAACCGAACCCGTGTGTCCCAAGCCTAAACTCGCGAGTAGATTCCAACTACTCGACTTATACCGAAGTCCTATGAATCATTAAGCATAGCCTGTCTACTCAAGGTCTTAGACACTACCCTCACTCTTATGGAAAAGTTATGGTCATGCAAGTGGGGTTCCATTCATCCTACACCTAATGCACATTCATACATCACCCTAATTATGTGAACAAAGCAGACTTGATAAAAGTGTTAATGCAAACCGGGGCTTGCCTTGTTGCTGCTGGTCAGGGGTTAGTTCTTCTTCCGGAAGGAGGAAGTCCAGCACTTCCGGAGCCTCTTCGCCTTCAGGGACTACACGTTAATGAAATATGCTACATGTCAATGTAAATGCAAAGTGTAACTTAAACACATACTTACTAATAACTCTAGCTAGCCCTCCCCTTTGGTTCTGAAATTTTTATGGTGGCCTTGTAGGGTCCTAACCAGAGCCTTGACCAAGTTTCATTTGAAACAAAGTTCATTTGAGCTTTGTACAAATAAAAGCCTATTTGGTCAATAATTGAGCCTCTAAGCAATTCCTGGGATTTTCATGGCTCTAACCATTACTTTCTGGAAACTAGAATTTAAGTTGGTTCTAATGGAATTGGTTTCATGTTATTTGCAGAGTTCTACTGAAAGTTATGCCCTAATTAAGATTTGAGAAAAATCTGAAAAATGTTTCTGTACATTTTTCTATTTTCTCAGGGCAGTTTTCTTAATTAACCAATTAGGGTAACTAACTGGACTTGGATGAGTCTGGAAATTTTACTGTGATTCAGGGATTTTCCAGTAAACCTTTCAGCCAAATTTCAGAATTTTTCATAAAGTAGTTCTCCAGATAAAATTCCCTACAATTTAAATTTTAGGTATTTAATTCTGGGAAACTTTTCAGTTTTATGAGCTGAAATTGGTATTGCTAGAAAGTACT
This sequence comes from Neostapfia colusana, assembly GCA_030760725.1. Classification (NCBI taxonomy): domain Eukaryota; kingdom Viridiplantae; phylum Streptophyta; class Magnoliopsida; order Poales; family Poaceae; genus Neostapfia; species Neostapfia colusana. The sequence goes on from JASWHV010000016.1 coordinate 39,333,176, forward strand.
CATAATTCTGAGTTCAGCAAAATTTGGTTCATCGAATTTGGAGTTTCCTAGCAAAAGTTCTATTCATTTGAAGTTTGAACTAAAACTGGAAATTCCCAAAATGTTTAAATTCTGCGGGTGGGGCCCACTCCTTGAGCCGGCCCACGGGGTTTTACCCACGCTGCCGCACCGAATCCAGGCCGCAAACAGATCCCCGCACGAGATCAGAGGCTGACCGGTGGACCCGGCCCCCCTTCATCTACCTCGCGCTCTCCCGCAGCTCCCGCGGCGGCGCTTCTCCGGAGCGCTCGCCGCCGGGTGTTTCACCGCCTGACCTTCGACGAAACTTGGCGCCTGTGCCTAACTCGACTCGGAGAACACGCTGGTACCCTCACCGGAGCTCGGCCATGGCCGGAACTATGCCCGCGACGGTGACAGAGCTCCTCTCTACTCCGGCGACGTCGCCCGGGCTACACCGGGCCTTATTTCTCAAGCGGATTGCTCCTACAGCTCCGCCGTGGCATGCTGCGCACGAATATGAGCTCGGTTGGCCATGGAAATGGCCGGAACTAGGACCTCACCGTCGACCTAGGCCCGATATCAGCTGTTGCTCGAAAAACACGGATATCAGCGCACAGACTCGACGGTTTTCGATGGTTTTGGATCCTAGATGGCCGTGGGGACGTGTAGAACATGTGCTTGGCTAGGTTTACACAGTGTAGGACCGATCGCCGTGAATTTCAGATTCTCTGCTCACTCGTTTTTGTTGAACACCGAGGACTAGACGGGAAAATACTCCCCCGACAGAGCATGAAAAATGGTAGGGTCTTCACCGTGAGTTCGAGCAGTCCCCGGCGTGTATCTTTGCTGTTGAGCTCTGGTCGCGAGGTCGCCTGGATCAACAGCGTGACGAGGAGCCGAGGGGAGCGGCTGGTGCCGTTTTTCATTTTGGGTGAGAGCGAGCGGAGCGGAGGAGATGAGGCTGGCTCACGAGGCTGGGGTTTTTAACCGCGTCGTGCACACGTGCGCTCGGTCGCCGAGCAGGAGGTGGCAAGGTGAGGCGGTCGGACGCCGGTGCTGGCTGCAGCTGGCGCGCTGGCTCGGCCGAGAGAGGGAAAATTCAGTGGAAAACTTCTCTGTTAAGACTACTGACAGGTGGGACCTCTCCTCCAATTCTTTTTCCAAATTTTCTCAATTCTGTTGTGCCAAAATATCCTCAGCTACTCACAATTTAATGTGAGACATAGTCACCAAGTCTTAGTTTAAATTTGAAATCTCAAATTTGAACTGTGTTTGGCTAAATTTGCTGCATGTTTAAAATGAAGTTCAAATTCAGTTTTGAATTCTTGCAAATTTAGCTCTTGACAAGATCAACTCCAATGAGGATGAAAATTGGTGGGTTACTCGGAAAAAATGTCCTGAGTTTGAATATGAAGCCAAATTTTGAATTTGAGTGATGAAAGTTGCTGCAATTTGAATTTACATTCAAATTGGCCTCTTTTTCAAATACCTCCAAAAGTGCCTCAAAAAGTGTTGGATTTACATGAAATTTGGCCTGAACCTTCCCAAGACTTTTTAAGTCCTACGGGCGAGCTCAACCTCTCATGTTCATGTGTAAAAATCCCACTTTGTGAAAATGTAGGCTTTCCCCTCTAATCCCTCTTTTGATGAAGGTTACTTGCTCTTCACAATATTTCCTAAGATATCCACAATAAAAACTGTGGTGTTGTGAGGTGATGAAAAGTTTTTGCAAGTCCCTTTTCTTGGGCTTTTACAGGAATGCTGTCCAATGTTGCTCCTCCAATGATGTTCAGAATTGCCTTTTCAGTGGTTTGTTGGGTTGACTCAAACTCGACACGGATGCCGTGCTCATTTGTTAATTGCACGCTTCTTTCAGCACATTGGATTCCCCCGTTGTGCTTGCTTAACCAATCCATCCCGAGTATTATGTCAATCCCTTGGGAATCCAAGACAATAAGGTTGGCAAGGAAGTCTACCCCCCTTATTTTAAGGCTTACTTTCGGAAATACTATATTAGTCCTTATTTCTCCTCTGGGAGAATTAACTAACATAGCACATTCTAAGTGGGATACGGGTAGACGATGTTTGGCAACATACTTGGATGATATGAAGGAATGTGATGCTCCAGAATCAAATAAGAAGGTGACTGGGTTGGAGTTGGCAAGGAACATACAATTACGACGTCCTCTGCCTGTTGTGCTTCCTCAGCAGAGACATGGTTCACGTTGCCGCGAGCATAGTTCTGCTGTCCACGGTTCCCTTGATTTTCCCCTCCGTTTGGTCACGGGTTCTGTTTGGGCACGTTGCCTTACTGTCCAGGGCCTCTCCTCGGGCACTGGTTCACAAAGTGTCCTATTTCCCCGCATGCAAAGCATGCTCTGTTGCCTACGGCAGCAGGTACGTTGGGGTGGGTGTTTTGAACAGGAGCGCCCATGTTAGGTTGGGGCACAGGAGGCATGGGCACACGAGGTGCTGGTGCAACGGGTCGTTGCTGTGGTGGCTGACTTGGGCGGTATGCAGGAGTGGTCGATCCATACCGCGGTGCAGCTGGGGGCATGTACCGAGGTCGTACGTTGCTCCCTTGAGGCTGGTATGGCATCTTCTTCTTGCACTCTTGCTCGATCTCTCGGATCTTGCTTTCAACCACTATAGCCTTGTCAACCAGATTTTGAAAGCTTGCGTAGTCATTGTTGAGGAGCTGAACCTTGATCTCATTGTTCAACCCTCTCACGAACAGGTATTGCTTCCTCTGGTCGGAGTTGACATCTTCGGGGGCATACCAGGACAGTTGTGTAAATTTGTTGAGGTACTCATTCACACTTCTCTGTCCTTTGCGGAGACCTCCGAACTCCTGTTTCTTGAGCATCATTACACCAGCAGGGATGTAATGAGAGCGGAAACTTTCCTTGAACTCAGTCCAAGTGATCGTCTCCGGGTCGACATGAGCGTTGCTTAGGGCATCCCACCAGTCAGCGGCGGCTCCCGTAAGTTGGTGCGACGCAAAGAGAACCTTCTCTCGGTCATTGCACTGCACTATGGCAAGCTTCTTCTCCATGGATTTCAACCAGTCGTCGGCCTCCATGGGGTCGTTAGCTTGAGCAAAGGTTGGTGGTCGAGTCCTCATGAACTCTCCCAGCCTGTTATGAGCCGGTGGTGGTGGTGGCGGTGGTTTCGGAACAGGGTTGTTGTTGTTGGTCTGCAGTTGACCCAAAGTTTGGATCATAGTTTGCATAAGTTGATTCTGCATGGCCATCAACCGTTCCAGGTGGTTCTCGCCAGCTCCGGGGTTAACAGGAACTTCCTCGTGACCATCCTCTTGGTTCTCACGGACGTTCGTTCGGCTGGCGTTTCCTCTCACCATCTGTGGGAGAGAACGAAATAGAATAGAAGGTTAGAAGGTTAGGTAGATTCCGTCAACTATATGCATCAAGGTGAGTTGGACTATATATATTAGCCCATATGAGGATGTGAACAAGTGCCTAAACATCTCACACCTCTTTCTACTTACGTGTGGATATGGACAACGTTTTTGTGACGTCCCACAACTCACTCTAAGCACACAATTACAAACAATCATTGCAAGGGCTCACACAACTCCTATTCAAGGATGGCTTCCTATGTCAAGGTAGTTTCAAGGCCAATCTAAGCGTCCTAGGATGCTTCCTTGGGTCAGCGTGGCCTAGCTACCAATTTGTGTCCACTACCAATCTGTGATTGTATCTAGGTGTGTAATATACCCCTATTTGTGGTTTTTGATACCACTCTGTGTTTGCTATTTAGGTGTGTAACCCACTGTCAACCGTGGCTCTAATATCAATCTATGATTTCTATCTAGGCGTGTAACCTACTGTCAACCCGTGGCTCTGATACCAATCTGTGACGCCCTCAATTCAGTTGAAAACCACGGAACCGAGAACTAGTGCATATGTGTGCCCATGATGTTCATCACATACACATATGTTCCACAAACTGAATTCAGAATATATATATCCACAAATAACAGAGTTTATTACAATGTCTCATGAGTTTTGGGCTCATGCTTCACAGAGGAAATCTTTATTTCTATGCAGCGGAAGTCTTTATTCTAATGCGGAAGCAGTTTAACTAATGTGGAAGCAAATCTAAGCAGCAATGGCTCCATCTCTACTCCATCCCAACAGGCAAGGTTGAGAATAGATCACACTCCTAATGCTCCATTTGGTCTTCGTAGTAGTCTTCTCCTGCTACTGATGATGAAATAATAATGCAAGTTTGAGTACAATGATGTACTCAGCAAGTGCGGAAAAATATGATATGTAGCTCATCACAAGGTAGGTATAAAAAGGCTCATTGCAGAAAAGCAAATTTATTAAAACCACGATAAAACAACAACTTAACTTTAGGTGAATGTAATCCCAGCATGTATTAAATTACCAACATACCTCCATCACTTTCCACGTTTCATCCGAACATTAACCAACTTCATTCTTGCTCACGAATACCTCCTCGTATTCGCTACCATCTCATGAATACCTTCTCGTACGCTAACATCTTATCTCAGAAACAACTTTGTCTGACACCGAGACCAATCTCGTTGCCATTACTCAACAGCCATACAACCATCTTATCACCCGGACTCAACAGTCCCAAAACCAAACCGTAACCAAACCATCCAAACCATAACCAATAACCATCACAATGACCATCCCAACGAATCATGGCAGTTGGCCAGGCGCTCGTGGCCGTAAGCTCGGCTATCATTATAGTTTTAAGAACCCTGCAGAGTTTGCACCTCTTTACCCACAAGTTTATGATTTCATCACCCGTCGGCGACTGCAGAACCTCCATTATACCAGTACACAACCGTCGGTGTATGGCCAAGAGATCACAAAATAGCCTTTACAAAGGGGTTACTAGATGTATGGACTCACTAAGGTTTCACCGGCAGGCTAGAATCTCCAATTCTCCCACCCACAGGCCCCCTCTTGTGCCATGCAGTTCCCAGGGCAGTCCTCACTCGACTCCCATTCCCCGCGCCTTCCACAGTCCATAACAATCTAGCAACTTACTTAATTACTCAGCTAAGCCGCACCCATACTTGGCCTTGTGGTGGCACTGTTATCCTGGCATGTGCATGCATGAACCGGTCCTTAGATCTACGGCAAGTAAACCACCATCTCATGCTACCTCATTCACAAACTCAGGCTTGCCTAGATCTCCTTCCGATCCATGTTGATTAACAACATCAGTTTCTCATTATCATTATGAGTGCAGTTAGCTAGACACATCTATTTCGCTTCCCAATCCCCTGGACTCAGCGAATCATAAAACAAAAACCATACCTGACTCAATAAACTTCCCTGGCGACAAGGGTGGTTTAACCAAAACTAGTAAACTCCTATAAAAGGGTTTCCCATCATGTCTGACTCAGCATTCACACCTTTTCGCAAAACAAAACAGTTTTTCCCAAAACATAGGATCAATATGGTCAAGGAGCACTTGCCTTGTTCTTGCGGTTCCGGTTGCTCTTGGATCTCGAAACCTGGTTGTTGCAGCTCGTCGTATACAGCTCCCTGAGCTTGTCCTTCTATACGCAATCACGCACATACAAGATTCATAACAATCAATACTATGAACGAACTTTAAACTAGATGTGATGATGCGTGTGCATGCTACCCAATAATGCAGTTTAGTTTTATTAGGTCGGTTTGTACGGGTTCATGCATGGTTTTATGATGAACAGAGGTGTTCGGATCCAATGTGGACGTGGTGATGAGCTTGTACTTTAGATCAACCCGATCAACAAGTGATCCGTCCACGAGAAAGCTTCTGTTTGAAAGGAATCGAAGAATAGATACAAAAAAACACAACGATGTCATAAGGTGGTATTGGAGACCTACCTTACGTTCTTCTTGGTCTCCAGGTCCTCCTCTGACCAGATAGATCGTTGGGGCTCTCTTCCGGCGATCCTCTTCTTCAGCGATGGGCTTACTCGGCGAGTTAGGGCTAGGGCTCTAAGTCGTCAGCTCAGAAGTTAGAAAAGAAGTTTGTGGTTTCGGCCAGAGGTTTTGGGCTCTATTTATAATCGGGAATAGAAGAGTCCTAATCTGATTGGACTTCGAATAAAAGTTCTATTCAGATTTTCGTTGAATCTTACCATATTATCTTTAGTCGATTTGGTGCGGTATCATTGTGGAATTCAGGTCGGTTTCGGTTCCGGTATTTCTACGCGTACAGAATCCAAAAACCGCTCCAGAACTTGTTACCTCCTCAGTGATGAGCTCCGGAAGCTCCACGTGTCCACCGGGTCCTGGTCTCTCCCTTTCCTCAGGGACGAGCTACGGTTGTGCCGCGTGTCAAGCGAGCAAGACCTCCTTCTCCTTCGGAGATGGGCTCCGCGCATGCTACGTGTCAGTGCCGGACCTTCCCTCTTTCGGAGGTGGCACCGGGTGTGCCACGTGTCCTAACAGCGCCAGACTTCCTTTCTTCTTAGAGACGAGCTCCGAGGTTAACACATGTCCAATAGTGATGGACCTCCCAGAGATAAGCTCCGATGGCGACACGTGTCCAATAAAACCGGACCTCTCGAAGGTGAGCTCCGAGATCGACATGTATCCCGCGTGACTGGTCCTCTGATTTCCGCGGAGACTAGCTCCGAAGGTGACATGTGTCCTATAAAAATGCCTTTGCTTCTTCTGTAGAGGCTAGCTCCAGGGGCAACATGTGTCCCGCAGGGTCAGACCTCTCCCCCTTCGCGGATATGAGCCACGAGCCTGCCACGTAGCCAGTTTAGTGGCGGACCTCTCCCCACTTTGCAAGGATGAGCTCCGGACACGCCACGTGGCCAGCGGGCCGCGGAAATTGTCTTTGGTGCTTTCTTGAAACTGGATTCGGCTCTTATTGGCTATCCTTTTTGATGGTGTTCCTACTTCTCTTAAAATGTTTTATCTTCATAATACATGAATATATACTAAAACCAAAAACGAGGGTGTCACATCTTCCTCACGCTCCCATGTAGTTTCGGCTTGTGTGTGATGGTTCCATTGTACCTTGCACCAACGGATTACTTTGTTCCTCGTGACCCTTTCCTTCACGTCCGAAATTTTGACGGGGTGTTCCGCGTAGGTCAGATCCTCTTGAAGTTCCAGCTCATCCATTGGTACTTGTTCTTACGGTACTCTTAAGCACTTCTTGAGTTGGGATACGTGAAACACGTCATGCACGTCGGATAGGTGCGTTGGAAGCTCTAGTTGATAGGCTACTCCTCCTCGCTTGCCCAAAATCTTGAATGACTCGACGTAGCGAGGTGATAACTTCCCTTCGACGTTGAACCGTCGTTGGCCTCGGATAGGCGATACTTTTAGTGTGATGCCCGGTCCCGTGAAAACGGAGCCTAGCTGATGCATATGTGTGCCCAAGATGTTCATCACACATACACATGTAATCCACAAACTGAATTCAGAATATAACCACGAATAATAAGGTTTAAGTATTTTATTACATCTCTAACTTATTCTTACAGCAGAAGTCTCTAACTTATTCTAGCAGCGGAAGTCTCTAAACGATAGCGGAAGCAAACTAAACACGACAGCAGCGGCTCCATCTCCAACTCTAACTCCACAGGCAAGTTGATGGTAGTTTGCATGCCTAGTACTCCACATGATCTTCAAAGTACTCTTCTCCTGTTGCTGATGTTTGTATGATAATGCAAGGGTGAGTACATGTCGTACTCAGCAAGTGCGGAAAAAGTATGACTTGTAGCTTACAACAAGGTAGGAATAAAGGCTCATTGCAGAAAGCAAAGTTTATTTCACAAACATGATAAAAACAGCAACTATCTTTAAGTGAATTTTAATCCCAACATTTATCCAATTAAAACATCAACATACCTCCTTCATAATTCACCACTTTCCATGTCTCATCCCACCATAAATCTTTCTCAACCTTTTCTCATGCTTGTAATAACCATCTCATGTTCATAAAATCCATAACCATTTCATATTCATATCTCCAAAAACCATCTCATATTCGTATCACCAAACAAAACTCATTGTCAAGACTCAACAGTCCCGAAAACCAAAACCAATGACCAAACCATAACCATACCAAACATCCATACCGAATAACCAATCCCAATAACCATCCCATCTAATCATGTGAGTTGGCCAGGCGCTTGTGACCGTAAGCACGGCTATCATGATAGTTTTACACTCTTAATAGGTTGCACCACTTTACCCACAAGTTTGTGATTTCGTCACCCGTCGGCGACTGCAGAACCTCCATTATACCAGTACACAACCGTCGGTGTATGGCCAAGAGATCACAAAATAGCCTTTACAAAGGGGCTACTAGATGTATGGACTCACTAAGGTTTCACCATCAGGCTCGAATCACCATTCTCCCACCTATGGGCCCCCTCTTGTGCCATGCGGTTCCCAGGACAGTCCTCTATCGACTCCCATTCTCCGCGCCCTCCACGGTCCATAACAATCTAGCAACTTACCTAATTAGTCAGCTAAGCCGCACCCATATTTGGCCTTGTGGTGGCCCTGTTTTCCTGGCATGTGCTGGCATGAACCGGTCCTTAGATCTATGGCAAGTAAACCACCATCTCATTCTACCACATCCACGAACCAATCTTACGTAGATCTCCCCCGATTCATGTTCATTATCAACATCAAGTTCTTATTATCATTATTCATATGAGTGCAATAAGCAAAAACGACCATACCTGACTCATCAACTTTCCCGATGACAAGGGTGGTTAACAAAACTAGTAAACTCCTATGAAAGGGTGTCCCATCAAGTTGACTCAAGCATACACAGTTTTCGCAAACAAAACAGTTTCAAAACATGGGATCAATATGGTCAAGGGGCACTTGCCTTGTTCCTGTGGCTTCTGTTGCAAACGGATCTCGAAGTCTTGGTGCTGTAGTCCTTCGTAGATAGCTCCCTGAGCTTGTCCTTCTACTCACGATCACGCACATACAAGATTTATAGCAATCAAACATCATGCACAAACTTTACTCAAGATGCAATGGTGTAGATGCATGCTAATCCTATGGTGCAGTTTCATTAATTCAGTTTGTACGTGTTCTATCATATTTTAATGGCTTTGAATGGGGTTTTACGATGAACAAGGGTGTAGGGATCAAGTGTGGACATGGTGATGATCATGACTCAAGATCCAGATCAATTCCACCGTCAAAAACCGATAAACACGTGATCTGTCCACATGAAAAGACTTCTGTTCGAAAGAAACAGATGCGAAGAAAATGCGATGATGTCGTAAGGTGGTAACGAAGACCTACCTCGGCCTTCCTCCTAGCATTAACAGCAGCGACGGCGAGCGTGATGGGGCTCGTCGGCGGTCTCAGCAGTGGCTGAACTCCGTCGAAGGGGTTTAACTCGGCAAGTTGGGAGCTAGGTCCTCCAAGTCACCGAATCGGGAGGGGAAAATAGGTACGTGGTTGTGGCCAAGGGTTTAGGGTTCTATTTATAAGATGGTCAGAAAGAGTCCTACCCTAATTGGAGTTCAAATAAGAGTCCATTCAATTTGTTTTGGATCTTAAGAACTTATCTCCAATTTATTTGGTGCAGCAGCGACATGGAAGAAATCGTGTTGGTTTCCTCGGTATCGGGTACTCGCGCTCAGGAGAAAAACCGCTTAAGGATCTCGTCCTTCCGCAGGGATAAGCTCCGGAGGCACTACGTGTCCAGCGGGGGCCTGACCTCCCTTTTCCACAGAGACAAGCTCCGGGTGCGCCACGTGTCTGGCGGGTCGGGCCTCCCCTCTCTACAGAGGCGAGCTCTGGGGATGCCACGTGTCAGTTCCGGACATCCCCTTTCCTCAGAGGCGAGCTCCGAGAGTGCCACATGTCAGTTCTGGACCTTCCCTCTCCTCAGAGGTGAGCTCCGAGAGTGCCACGTGTCCAGCAGCGTCAGACTTCCTTTTTCCTCAGAGACGAGCTCCAAGGGTACCACGTGTCCAACAGCGTCGGACCTCCCTTCTCCTCGGAGGTGAGCTCCACGGACGACACGTGTCCAACAGCATCAGACCTCCCTTCTCCTCGGAGGTGAGCTTCGAGGATGACATGTGTCCCGTAGTGTCGGACCTCCCTCCTCCTCGGAGGTGAGCTCCGAGGATGACATGTGTCCATCGGGACCAAACCTCATTCCCTCCGTGGGGGTGAGCTCCAAAAGCGACACGTGTCCCGCGGGGTTGGGCCTTGCTTCTCCGCTGAGACTAGCTCCAAAGGCAACACGTGTCCTGTGGGGCTGGACCTCGCTTCTCCGCAGCGACAAGCCCCGGAGGCAACACGTGTCCAGCAGGCTGGACCTCGCCCGTTCCGCAGAGGCAAGCTCCTAGCCTGCCACGTGGCTGGTGGTGCTGGACCTCACCCCCCTCCGCAGGGATGAGATCCGAATGTGCCACGTGGCCAGCAGGCCGCGGGATGTGTCGACGGCGCTCCTTGGCGAACTGGAATTGGCTCTTTTCAGCTATCTTACTCCCATACCCCACCATTTTTTATGATTCTTTCTCCCGTTCTACTTCTTTTAAAATGTTTCTCTATATGAAATATGTATGCATGCATGGATACGAAATTGAGGGTGTCACATTAAGATACACGAAGTCTCCTACTTTGAAGGTCAATCTTCTTCACCTATTGTCTCCATAACCTTTTTGTCGTGACTGAGCAGCCTTCAAGTTTTCTCGTATCGTTTGGACATGATTTTCGGCGTCTTGCAGCACTTCGTGTCCAAACACTTGGTTTTCTCCGGTCTCATTCGAGAACAGCGGTGTTCTACACCGTCTACCATACAATGCCTCGAAAGGTGACATCTTCAAGCTAGCTTGGTATCTCTTGTTGTATGAGAATTCAGCATAAGGCAAGCTCCTATCCCAACTACGCCCATGTTTCAAGGCGCAAGTTCTCAACATGTCTTCCAAAATCTGATTTGTCGTCTCAATTTGCCCGTCAGTTTGCGGGTGATAAGCGGAGCTGAAATTCAGCCGTGTTCCCATGGCTTCGTGCAGCTTCTTCCAGAACCTGGAGGTAAATTGAGAACCCCGATCTAAAACTATCCTCTTCGGAACTCCATGGCGACACACGATTTGTTCCATATACAGCTCGGCTAGTTGTGCGACGCTGTATGTGGCGGACCGGGATCCGCTCATCCAGGATTGCAGAGGGTGGTGCCGCATGATGCGACACCCGACAGCACACATCATAAGGATACATTGTATTACATTGAAAACCGACTGAAATGTACAAAGTAGTACAATACTCAGTTACAAACTAGGGTTTATATTACACCGCAGAAGCTAAATTTGTACAACTCACGCCCGTCTATCTAGCAAAAGTCGGTCGCCCAGCCCTAGGGCAACCCACACTAGCTGCACTCCTCAGCTCAGCGTGGCGTGTACGGCTCCCACTCAGCCGTGGTCCCCGACGGAGGGTAACCCTCGCTGGTATACTCGTACCCCGAGTCCGTGGGTGGCTCCTCACCTGAAGAACACTTAAGCAGCAACCATGAGCACGATGGCTCAACAAGACTTAACCGACTCACCTAGGCATGAAACTCTACATGTAGTGTACCACGAACATGGGACGGTAAATTGCAGCAAACGGACATGCCTACGAGTTCATCCTTAGTTCATCTTTTAGCCACAAGTTAACAGTCCATAAATCTGAAATTTAGTAAGCAATATTTGGTGGCACACATGTAGCAATACAATTATACATATCAGCAGAATTGAATCATAACATTCCATAATTTATCTATGTTACGACGCAGTAAACAACCGGTACTCGTCACCATGAGGGATGGCGAACCGAATCGATATACACCTGCAGGGATACCCAAAGAGCACGTCACGTACGCCCACCCGTGGAGCTACACAGCACGCTCACTCGATGTCGTACGGGACAACCTTTCACCCAACAGCCCAAACGTCAAACCGGTCGCACCGAAACGGAGAGGAGGTTCCCTACATACATGGAGCATCTCTCTTTACCCGTTAGCAGATTTCCACCTTGGTGCCCTCAACCTACACCTATAAATCAGTGTGCTATGCCTCGACGCCCGGAGGTTTAGGTTGCATCAGTTTAATGGGGCCCATATATCCGATATGCCTTCGGTACGTTCAATACATGTTCAGCAGGGCCGCACACGGATCAGTCCTCAATCGACACGGACAGGTCTGCGCACACAAGACTTCCTCTTGCTGCGCCCTAGCCCCTACCTAGTCTCATTTTCATTACTAATGTGATCTCACATCACTCGAACCAACCCCGTGTGTCCCAAGCCTAGCTCGCAAGTAGATTCCAACTACTCGACTTGTACCGAAGTCCTATGAATGATTAGGCATAGCCTGTCTACTCAAGGACTTAGACCCTACCCTCACTCTGATGGGAAACATCTGGTTATGCATTTGGGGTTTCATCCACGCTACACCTAATGCACATATACATACCTCATACTAAGTATGTAAACAAAGCAAAACTTTGTAAAACGGTTTATTGCAAACCGGGGCTTGCCTTGTTGCTGCTGGTCAGTGGTTAGGGCTTCGTCCGGAAGAAGGAAGTCGAGCACTTCCGGAGTCTCCTCGCCTTCAGCGACTACACGTACACGATATACTATACGTCAATTTAAATGCAATGTTTAGAAAAAACTGAATAAATAATTACCATAACTCTAGCTAGCCCTCCCCTTTGGTTCTGAAATTTTTATGGTGGCTTGGTACGGTCCTAACCAGAGTTTTGACCAAGTTTCATTTGAAACAAAGTTCATTTGAGCCTTGTACAAATAAGAGCCTATTTGGTCAATATTAGAGCTTCTAAAGAAATTCCAGGGGTTTTCATGGCTCCAACCATTACTTTCTGGAAACTAGAATTTCGGATGGTTCTAATGGAATTGGTTTCATGTCATTTGAAGAATTCTAGAGGAAGTTATGCTCTAAACAAGATTGGAGAAAATCTGGAAAATGTTTCTGTACATTTTTCTATTTTCTCAGGGCAGTTCACTTAATCACCCCCTTAGGGGGACTAAATGAACTTGGATGGGTCTGAAACTTTTACTGTGGCTCAAGGATTTTCCAATGAGCCTCCCAGCAAAAGTTCAGAATTTTTTACAAAGTAGTTCTCCAGACAAAATTCCTAACAGTTTATAATTTAGGGAATTAATTCTGGAAAACTATTAAGTTTCATGAGCTGAAATTTGTGTTGCTGGAAAGTGCTCAAAAAGCTGAGTTCAGAAAAATTTGGTTCCCTGATGTTGGAGCTTCCTAGCCGAAGTTATATGCAAATGAAGTTTGAACTAAAACTGGAAAATCCCAGAAATGTTTAAACTCTGCATGCGGGTCCCACAATACAGTGCCTCCTTCCTCCTCGCGCCAACAGCCCGCTGCAGCGGTGTTCTCCGGCGAGCTCCTCGGAACCCGACTTTCCATCCTCCTCCCACCCGGAAACTTGCCGCCTCCCCCTTTTGGACCACGGGCAAACCGTCCCAGTGGTCGGCCGGGGACCCCGGGCACCGGAAACCCATCGGCGACGGGCGGCAATGGCGGGTGGAGTCCGGCAACGTCGCACGCGTGCTAAGAGGGCTCAACCACTTCGGTCTTTCATCCTAGAGCACCGTAGTGACCTCCTAAACACTGGCATGAACTCAAATTAGCTCAACCGAGGCTGCAAATACGAGCTCATCTGCGACCTAGGGTGAAAAACGGCGCCGATGCAAAAATCTCGAAGAACATCACCAAGACTCGATGAAACTCGATGGTTTTTGATCCTAGAGACGCGTGTGTGAGTCTAGACCATATCTATAGCTCGGTCCAGGGAGTAGTGGCGTGCTTGCTCCGAATTCCCGGATTTCGTATGGCTCGGTTCTAAACACACCGACGCACTAATCAACCAAATTCTCTGCCGATCGTGCGAGAGAGAGGGCGAGGTTGGTACGGTGGTGATCAGCACCTCGGAGTGGACCTTTTTCTTGTAGCTTGTCGAGCACGAAAGCGCCTGTGCCGCCCGGGCGCCGGTGATCAGCGGGGTCGACCGGAGGTGGAGTGTTTCGGACATGCGAGGGAGAAGAGCGAGCGCGAGGACTGCACGTGGTCGCGTGGTTACTGGATCACGGTGTCTCCCTCGCGTCCTTAGCCTTCCCCCGAGCAGGAGGTGGCACCAGCTGTAACGGTCAGGCGCCGGTGCGGAACTGCTGGCGCGTGCAGCTTCGGCCGGTGAAAAGATCAACCGAAGAAAACTTCAGTGTGAAGGCTACTGACAAGTGGGTCCCTCCCCACTAATTCTCTCCTAATTTTCCATCTCTGTTTTCACTGAAAATATCCCAGCTACTCACAATTGAATGTGAGACTTAGCCTCCAAGTCGTGGTTTGAATTTGCTTTCCTAAATTTGAAATTGGTTTGTCTAAATTTGCTTCACATTTGAACTGAAATTCAAATTCAGTTTTGAATTAATGCAACTTTAGCTCCCAACAAGATAAATTCCAATGGGGATGAAAATTGGTGGCATAACTCAGAAAAATATGCTGAGTTTGAATATGAGGCCAACTTTTGAATTTAAGTGATAAAAATTGCTGCAATTTGAATTTGCATTCAAATCGGCCCCTTTTTGAATTGTCTCCAAAAGTGCCTAAAAAGTGTTGGATTTGCATGAAATTTGGCCTGAGCCTTTCCAAGAATATATCAGGTCTAGGGTGAGCTCAACCTTTCATGTTCATGTGTAGAAATCCTACTTTTTTAAAGTTAGGGCTTTCCCCTCTAATCACCCTTTTGATGGTGGTTACTTGCTCTTCACCATGATTCACAAGATATCCACAACAAAAGCTGTGGTGTTGTGAGGTGATGGAAAATTTCTGCAAGTCCCTTTTCTTGAGCTTTCACATCCCTCCCCCCATAAAAGATTCTTGTCCCGAGATTACACAAGAAGAGACAACGATGAAATAGGGACTCACCCGTGCTGAGAAGCCATGAACTCCGGGTAGTTTGAGTGAAGGAATTCCTCACTATCCCACGTTGCTTCTTTGGCGGTGTGGTTGCTCCAGAGTATCTTGTAGAACCACAACGTTTGACTACGTGTGGTCCAAGCTTTCTCATCAATAATTTCCACCTGATATTCATCATACGTCAAATCCGGTTGCAGCTCGCCGATATCTTCAGTTGGAACAGCAGCCGTATGCGTCAGACATTTTCACAGTTGTGAAACATGGAAAACATCGTGAACACCAGCAAGAGATGCTGGTAGCTCCAGTCTATACGCTGCTGGCCCACACTTCTCGGTGATAGCATAGGGTCCAATGAATCGGGGAGCGAGTTTCCCCTTCACGCCGAACCGGTGCACGCCTTTCATAGGAGACACACGGAGGTACACGTGTTCACCGACGTCAAAGTGCAACGGCCTACGCCTCTTATCAGTGTAGCTTTTCTGCCGGGATTGAGCGGCCTCCAAGTTGGCTTGAATCATCCGAACACGCTCTTCGGCGTCGTTCACCACATCAACCCCGAATGTGACCCTTTCAATGGACTCGCACCAGTTTAATGGGGTGCGGCATTTGCGACCGTAGAGAGCTTCATATGGTGCCATCTTGATACTCGCCTGATAGCCGTAATTGTACGAGAATTCCGCCAACGGTAGGTGATCATCCCAGTTCCTACCGTGGTGGATGGGACACACCCTCAACATGTCCTCCAGTACTTGATTCACCCTCTCTGTTTGGCCATCTGTCTGAGGGTGATAGGTGGAGCTCCTAATCAGCTGAGTACCCAATGCAGCGTGCAGCTGCTCCCAAAAGCGAGACACGAATAACGCACCCCGATCTGAGACTATGGTCTTGGGTACCCCATATAAGCATAGAATTTTTGCTATGTACAGCTCCGCATATTTGCCGGCATTGTAACGTGTATGCACAGGGATGAAGTGAGCCGTCTTGGTTAACTGATCAACGATTACCCAAATGGAATCATGCTTGTTGGATGTCAGGGGTAATCCCACAATGAAATCCATGCTCACATCTTCCCATTTCCATGCTGGGATTTTCAGGGGTTGCAGAAGCCCTGATTTCTTCATATGATCAGCTTTCACTCGTCTACACGTATCACACTCGGATACGTACTTCCCTACTTCCCGCTTCATCCGTGTCCACCAAAATTTCTTTTTCAAATCTTGGTACATTTTGTTGCTGCCCGGATGAATGGAGTATTTAGACAAGTGAGCTTCATCAAGAATTTTCTTCCTCAGCTCCATGTTTTGGGGTACGACTATACGGTCATTGAACCACAGTGTCCCCTCATCATCCTTCCAAAACATTTGATTTCGCCGTTGTATATACGTCTCCGGAGATGTGCCATACCCTTATCAACCTTCTGAGCTGCAATGATGTCCTCCCTAACGGTAGGGATGAGGGCAAGGTTGTAGAGCGATCCATAAGGAACCAAGTATAAACTCGGCTCTTCCTCCTCCACCGGTATAATGGTGAGGTTATGGACATGTGACTTCCGACTCAGCACGTCGGCAACAACATTCGTCTTACCGGGGTGGTAATGAATCTCAATCTCATAATCTTTGATTAGTTCTAACCACCTCCTTTGCCTCATATTCAGCTCCTTCTAGGTGAAGATATACTTCAAGCTCTTGTGGTTGGTGTAGAGATTCACCAAATTCCCCAGGAGATAGTGCCTCCACATCTTCAACGCCAAAACCACAGCAGCGAGTTCAAGATCATGAGTTGGGTAATGCTGCTCATTGTTCCAAAGTTGGCGTGAGCCATATGCGACCACACATCCTTCCTGCATCAACACGCAGCCGAGCCCAATACCAGATGCATCACAATACATGTCGAAGGGCTTGGTTGTATCTGGTTGAGCTAATGTCACACCCGGTTTCTCCGAAGAACAACCGAGTGAATATCACATGTATGCCAGGATCATTTTCTCATACATGTGATGACTAATAGTGAAGCATCATTTATTACAAGCCAGGTGTCGAATATAAATAAGTCTTACATAGCATACGTCTCGATGGACGATAATAAGTTCATAATATGTAAATAAAACAGCAGCCGAATATAAATCTTGTGGGCTCCGTCACAGGCGTTGCCCGGGGGACTCCGTGAACCTAGAATCCTTCCTCGGGACCAAAGTCTTGGTCATTAAACACCACATCATTCTCTTGACCTGAGCAGCAATATAAACCAACAAAAAAGCAAGTTTGAGTACCGTGGGTACTCAGCAAGTGTGGGAAAGTTATGTCATGCATGGCTAGATCAAGGAGAGGTTGAACTCATGGTTAAAGCACTACGCAATAATTATCTATCACCTTAGCTTATTAAGCACCTACATTACTACACAGGTGAAATGGTCCCAATCTCCCAACCCATCATCAAAATCAAGTAACCATAATCATCATATCCAATGTCAAGCTCCCCGCTTAACATCCTCAACTTCCAAATCCATCATCCTCTAATCATGAATAATTCCAAGCCGCTCTTGACCGTGAGCACGGCTGTCATGACAGTTTTGACTCGCCAGAGTTTGCACCACTGTACCCACATGTAGTGATTTCATCCCCCGTTGCTGGGTGGACTAAAAGAACCTCCATTATGCCAGTGGCCGTGAACCACATTCACACTTCCTAGGTGTGTAGCCAGGAGATCACTACGAAGCCTTTACAAAGGGATTCCCGACGAGCGTGGGCCAACTGAGGTTTCACCCCTAACAGCATACAAGAGGCTCCAACCCCGCTGCAGTGGCCCCCTATTGAGCCTTGCGGTTCATATGGTAGTCCAGCTGACACCTATTCCCCGCACCATCCAACACACCCATACTACGCCGGGGATACACCTAATTAATTGGCCAAGCTGCCCCATCTCAGCATGTGGTTGGCACGGTAAAGCCGGGTTACATGCTCCATGAACCGGTCCTGAGGATCCAGGCAAGTACTAAACACAAACCCGAGTCTCGTGCACACAGCACCAACCAAATAATCCAACTTGCCTCGATCCCTACCTCTACATAACTCATAATATCTCATTCAAGAGTAAGGTAAATAAATTGATGATCTCATATCCCAATTATCCCATTCTAAGCATGGCTAAGCATAAGCATATAAATAAAATGACATGATAAAATACATCCCAACCCAAGCTACAAGGAAACAAGGTAATTCTAGGGAAACTTCCTAGCATGGGTTTCATATTTCAATTGACAAATGCAAATAATTCTATCTACACATCCTAGTATAGGATCAAAGTGGTCAAGGACACTTGCCTTCTTCCTGCTGCCCTGGGAATGGAAAGTCTTGGTCTTGGAAGGGGAGAACTTGCTCTGGGGCAGGTTCTACTCATGCCAATACACATAGCAAAAGAAAACAACAATCCATAAGACATAGTTCACAGTTCCACTTCATGCAAACCACACAGACATACCTATGAAAGTCATTCACATTTCTAAGTGTGGTGGTTACTCTACACGTGTTGATTTTTGGCATACATTCACTTTTAAACATATGTATATGATTTCTAACATTTGTATTCAGATTTCTGTTTGCACAGTATATATGAATTTCCAATTTGAACAAATTCTTTATATTTAATTAATACACTTCTTAGCTACCAAGTTTGCATGAAAGGTAATTTCCTACTCCAACTAGGTTTTCAGATCTTCTACAAAATCCTAAATTGGAGCTTTTGGATTTGGAGACTTCATTTATCACGTTCTAATTATGCATACCTATTTTCCTATATTTTTCATATTTATTTTCTATGCCTAAAGGTGAGTTTTAATATTAAATAGTAGGACATATCATCTAAACAGAATAGGTTCTGATCTAAAATATTAAATAATATAATTTTGAACTTCTCCTCTGATGTGAACTAATTTAAATTTATTTTATCAGTTTGTAGAATTATTTCCTAGCCTAAAAATGTCTTTCTAGAACTAATAAATATGAACAACACTTAGGCAGATTTCATTTCAGCCTAAAATCTATTTTTAACTCATTCTAAAGTTTTCCAAGTGCTAGGAGAGTTTAAACTTGAATTTGCAGATGTGTTTGCCTTACCTTTTAAATTTAAATCCTAGCCACATATCCAAATTTCTGAATTTAATATCATATAGGGTCAAAAAGGTAAATCCACCCTACTGCAGGGTCTAATTTGCTATTTCATAAATTTTCAGGGGTCTAACTACACATAACAGAGGGGTTTTCCTAATTTTTATTAAGTCCAGGGGCTAAAACTGATTTTTAAATGAATTTACACGTATTTCTAAAGTTCCAGGGGCTAGATCAGAAGTTTCCAGGGCTAGCTCGTGTTTTCCAAGATCCCCAGGGGGTAGCGTGTAAGAATCCCGGCCTTTATAACGTGGGGCTGATGTGGACCGTCCGATTTAAAATAGACGGCTCAGATTAGATCGCCGAACCGGTACGCGCGGGTTTTAATTCTACCGTGCGATTTAAAATAGACGGCACTCAAGGGGCCACGTCGCCCTGGCCGGAGCCAGCCCCCGCGCGCGGCGGCGGGGGGTGGCGATCTCGCCGGCACAGCCTCGGCTTTTGCCGCTACACGTTAGAACTTGCATCTTTTTGCATGGATCGGCTGCGGAGGGGTAGGGGATGCTCACCGAGGGGTTTCCCAACACTCGGAGGCCCTGGAAGTCGGTCGGCGGCGAGCTTCAACAGCGACGATCTTCGCTGCACGTCGGGGTGGGGGCATTGGGGCGCAAGACACGTCGTTTCCTTCACCTGCAGGGCTCCCCGGCGGCGGTGGAACGTGATCAGCACATTAGATCAGGGAATTTGAGCAAGGATCGAAAGATATCGGCTGTAGAAACTTCGGTTCTCACCGGAGAGAAGAACAGCCGATCGGGGGGGGGGACAGGGTGATTGTCGGCGTTTATATAGGCGAGGGAGGGCGGCGGTCTGTTGGGATCGAGTTGGAGGCGTCCGGGACCAGAAGTCGGCTGGGGGCGCGGGTTTCCGGAGATCGGTTGCGATCGGGCGCGTGGGAAGAGTCCGGCCGTTGGGGGCGCGCGGGAGGTAGGAGATGACACGCGGGCCCTGCGTGTCAGTGAGAGGTAGAGAGGGGGCACGCGGTCTTGGGCTGGCGCGGGGAAATTGGGCCGGCTGGTGGGTTTCGGCCCACTGGTCGGTTGGGGTTTTTTTCTTTTTCCTTTTCTTTTCTGTTCTGATTTGAATTTAAATTCCAGTTTGAATTTGAATTTCTGCACCACATGCAATACGTCCAAAAAAATTTAAATTCCCCTCTTTAACAGGTTTTGGGGTGTTACAGCTAAGACCGGAGCTGTTGTGATATGTTTCACTAATGCTTGGAACGCTACTTCACACGCCGTGTTCCAAACATATTTTGTTCCCTTCTTTAGCAATTCTGTCATCGGCTTTGCAAGCTTGGAGAAGCTTGGAATGAATCTCCGATAGTATCCCGCTAAAACGAGGAAGCTTCTGACTTCATGGACTGAAGTGGGAGCTTTCCATTTCAGCACTTGCTCGATTTTGCTTGGGTCAACCGCAATGCCTTCCGCTGAGATGATATGCCCCAAAAATGGCACTTGACTGATCCAAAACTCACATTTGTTGAACTTGGCATATAGCTTATGGTCTCTTAGGCGTTGAAGAATGATCCTCAAGTGTTCGGCATGTTCGGCTTCTGTCTTGGAGTAAACCAAGATATCATCAATGAACACCACCACAAACTTGTCCAGCTCCGGCATGAACACCGAGTTCATGAGATACATGAAATGTGCCAGAGCATTGGTGAGACCAAAAGACATGACGAAATATTCATATAAACCATATCTCATCGAGAAGGCCGTCTTCGGGATATCCTCCGCCCGGACTTTTATTTGATGATATCCAGAGCGAAGGTCCATCTTGGAGAACACATTTGCACCCACAAGCTGATCAAACAGGATGTCAATGCGGGCTAGTGGGTATTTGTTCTTGATGGTGACGGTGTTGAGCGGCCGGTAGTCCACTCACAGCCTCAAGGTTTCATCCTTTTTCTTTACAAACAGCGCCGAGCATCCCCAAGGCGAGGAACTCGGCGTAATGAAACCTTTGCTCAACAGATCATTGAGCTGTTCTTTTAGTTCATCCAGCTCGTTTGGAGCCATTTTGTATGGTCTCCGTGATATGGGCGTAGTCCCGGGTGCAAGCTCAATCTTGAACTCGACATCCTGCTCAGGTGGCATGGCCGGAAGATCATCCAGAAACACATCGGGGTACTCCCGGACTACAGGGATGTCCTTTAACTTGAGAGCTTCAGTATTATTAATTGCTGAATCATCTTGGACAGGATTGTTTAACCCCATGGAATGCGGACGGTGGAATGGGGAATTCAAAACCGTCCGTGTCCGAGTGTCCAGGACAGCGCCATGGTAGAGTAACCAAGACATCCCTAAGATTGCATCAATCTTTTGTCCCGTAAGGATTATCAAGGTGGTGGGATATATCTTCCCACCTAAGCACAGTGGTGCTTTTGGAATCATCATATTTGCTGAAATCTTTCCTCCCGGTGAGCAGATCATATAGGAGCAGTCGGTTGGGAAGCCTTTCATTTGATGCTTAGCCACATAGGATGCACATATAAAACTGTGGGTTGCACCAGAATCGAATAAAATGATGATTGCTTGGTCGTTGAGAGTGAACGTACCCGCCAGCACATTGTCTCCCTCTGGGGCGTCCTCATTGTCGAGGTTGCAAACGCCCCTAGTTCGCTGACCACCCTTCTTGACCGGAGGTCGGCCTCGAGCACCGCCCTGGAACTGGGCTTGCCCACTGCTCTGCTGCCCCTGGGGACAATCCTTCAAGAAATGGCCCGCCTGGCCACACGTAAAGCATGTGTAGCGAGGCGGTCCTCCGCTGATTGGCGGACGGAAACCCGGGGCGCGTTGTGGCGGTGGAAATGCCCGGGGTACCGTCTGCTACTGCTGTTGCGGTTGCGGTGGTGGCATCGGCGGTCGGAACGGGGATGGCTGGAAAGAACGACCCCCGAACTGTTGAGGTCGCGCCGGTGGATGCCACTGCTGACCGGATGGTGTCCGATACACCATGCGGTACTTCTGGGGAGCTCCACCCCCACTGCTGGGTGGAGTGCTGTCCACCCCCACTGCTGGGTGGAGTGCTGCGCTTTCGCTGCTCAGCCGCCAATTCTCGCTGAGCGTCTTCTTGCATGATCGCGGCATTAATGAGATCATTGAAGGTGCCGCGATTGCATTGGACGAGATGCGTCTTCATCTCGGGGTGTAACCCCCGATAGAAGTGCTCCCGCTTCTTCTCCTCGGTGGAGACTTAATCCGACGCATATTGCGCCAGATGGTTGAAGGCACGGGAGTAGTCATGGGCACTCCTCCGGCCCTGCTTCAGCTCCAAGAATTCTTGGAACTTCCGCTTCATTATTCAGGGAGGGATATGGTAGGCGCGGAACGCCTCCCAGAATTCTTCCCACTCCACGGCATGGCCAGCCGGACATGAGGCGACATAATTCGCGCACCACGCACCTGCGGCACCGTGAAGCTGCTGCGCCGCGAACAGAGTCTTCTGCCGCTCTGTACATTGGAGCAGCCCGAACATGGACTCAATTGTCCGCAGCCAGTTGTCGGCCTCCAGGGGTTTGGCTGCGTCAGTCAACACAGGAGGGTGCGTACTCATGAAGTCCGAGTACGTCACATCACGGGGCTCATGAGCCCCCCACTCTTGAACCCCCCCCCCCACCTGGGACGTATTATGCACGATCATGTGGAGCAGGTCGGTCTGCTCCTCACGACCACCCACCAGTGCCGCAATCACATCCGCTAGCGTAAGCGGAGGCGACGGTGGTGGTTGTTGCTGCGGGGTGCTGTCGTAGGCAGGTGGCTGGGAGTCATCACCTTCTGCTGGCTAGAGCCACCAATCTCATGCGTGGTCCGAGTGCGAACCATCTGCAACCATACGATAATAAACATCCATCCCGCAACATAATTCATGCCGTCCAATAAAATATGCGTAAAACATAATGACAGTAAAATATGCGATACATCTCGTATACAGATAATGTAATAACTTTGCACAAGCTACACCATTACCAGACCAAGTACAAGCTAGTTAAATCCAACTTGACGGACTTCCTCTTTGGAAGTTCATCTCAACTAGGTTTGGTCACTACGAGAAGTTAATATCGCTTTGTCAGCACGTATACTACCCTTTTATCTTCAATACGAGACAAACATGGTCTCTATCAAAAGAAACATGAGTAATACATATACTCAAATCTTTCACCAGTTGAAGATAACCACTCATGAGTATGTTCTACCCCATTGCAAGTACTTAAACCCCCTAGGGTACAACAATCTCTCAAATGAGTGCAACTGTCATTCCTCTGTCAGAATGACCAGTTTTTATCTGGTTCTGGGCATTTTCGTGACTCAAGCTGAATACCAAAGTTAAAGTTAACTGCAGTATATTTCCAACGAGTATTTATTTGCCCTGAGATCAGCTATGGTTTAAAAGTTAGGGTAATTCAAAGTCAACATAATTTCTGGCAGAATTTCAACAGCACCTCCTTTGGAAGTTGCTGTTTTCAACTCTAATTTCAGCTTAATTCCGTGCTGCAATTGCAGAAACTTTGAATTACAAAGATGTAACACATCTCCTACCCTTTCCAATAATATATAATATGATAATTTTAGATTTTTCCACAGGAAGTTATGCTTGAAAAACAGAACAGTCCAGAGAGTGTTTTAAATCTGTCCTGGTTCTGGACAGTTTACATTCATCTGGAATTTAAGCTATCTTAAGATGTGACTCAGCTCTGGGAGCCCACAACAAAGTTGTAGAGTGCTTAAACACCTTTACAGAACTATATCCCACACCTTTATTGGCTAATTGATCTGTGAGTTATGCTGTGTCAAAGTTCAGCCAACTTGCTGCCCAAAACAGAGCACTCTGTTTTTCAATCCCTTGGAGCTACACTGATCCACTATTGAATTTTTCTACCCAACCAGGGTCCTAACTGTTGACACTTAGTGATTTGTGTTCCCTGTTATCATTATCTTTAATGCACATGCCTATGATATGTCGGTACTACGTTCCTCCCAAAAGAATATCCTAACCGGATTATACCAGCATATACGTCTCAATTGTGGCACTAAACGGTCTCTCACACACGTTTACTGTACGGGATACATACGTGGTTAGTACCTGCAGAAGAACACCCAATAATGATGCACTCAAAGGTTATGTTCATTTCAGGCAGGTCCATATTTAAAAGTAAATACAAACGCCCATATCACTGCCATACGGCCGTCCTTGAGTTAAGCCACGTCTCAAGGTACGTGATCGTGTTTTTACCACCACACGACGGGGAACCCGAGTAGAGCGCGAACGGGTCGTCACGGTTTGGACTTTTATCACTCCAACAGATACCACCTACTGCCCTGCAGGGCACGCCGATGGCAAGCGCTGCGTATGTCCTCCTGGGCTATTTCCAGACGAACACACTCTCGCGTTACTGACCACGCGATGGGGTCTCCACTTACTTGCCTAATGCACGCTATGGATCAGTGTTTCATATGAACTCAGGAACATGAAGAGTCCAAGAGTTTCATATTGGCGTCTCACACCAAGCTGTGAGACCTATCCCTGAACCACGTTCCTCGTCAGGTGAGCTAACCGAAATTGAACCGCTTTCGGTGGCGTTCCTTACCATTCTTACCAGAGCGTAGGTGCGTCGTTACATAATTAAAATTCAGAATTATAACACATATGTTAGTCTTGCCACTTTAGTTAACTATGCTAATATAGTCCTTACTTAGGCAAACTACGGAATCCTCACCGTAAACCTAAGTTTTCCTGTAATACCGTCCTTAATTATTGTGCTATCCCCAATGCCACTCTGATACCAGCCTGTGGCGGACAGGGATCCTCTCATCCAGGATTGCAGAGGGTGGTGCCACACGATGCGACACCCGACAGCACACATCATAAGGATACATTGTATTACATTGAAAACCGACTGAAATGTACAAAGTAGTACAATACTCAGTTACAAACTAGGGTTTATATTACACAGCGGAAGCTAAATTTGTACAACTCATGCCCGTCTATCTAGAAAAAGTCGGTCGCCCAGCCCTAGGGCAACCCACACTAGCTGCACTCCTCAGCTCAGCGTGGCGTGTACGGCTCCCACTAAGCCGTGGTCCCCGACGGAGGGTAACACTCGCCGGTAGACTCGTACCCCGAGTCTATGGGTGGATCCTCACCTGAAAAACACTTAAGCAGCAACCGTGAGCACGATGGCTCAAAAAGACTTAACCAACTCACCTAGGCATGAAACTCTACATGGAGTGTACCACGAACATGGGACGGTAAATAAAAGCAAATGGACACGCCTACGAGTTCATCCTTAGTTCATCTCTTAGCCACAAGTTAACAGTCCATAAATCTGAAATTTAGTAAGCAATATTTGGTGGCACACATATAGCAATACAATTATACATATCAGCAGAACTGAATCATAACATTCCGTAATTTATCTACGTTACGATGCAGTGAACAAGCGGTACTCGTCACCGCGAGGGACGGTGAATCGACTTGATGTACACCTGCAGTGATACCCAAAGAGCACGTCACGTACGCCCACCCGTGGAGCTGCACAGCACGCTCACTCGATGTCGTGCGGGACAACCTTTCACCCAACAGCCCAAACGTTGAACAGGTCACACCGAAACGGACAGGAGGTTCCATACACGGAGCATCTCTCTATGCCCGTTAGCAGATTTCCACCTTGCTGCCCTCAACCTACACCTATAAATCGGTGTGCTATGCCTCGATGACCGGAGGTTTAGGTTACATCGGTTTATCGGGGTCCATATATCCGATATGCCTTCGGTACGTGCAGTACTTGTTCAGCAGGGCCGCACACGGATCGGTCCTCAATTGACACGGACAGGGCTGCGCACACAAGACTTCCTCTTGCTGCACCCTAGCCCCTGCCTAGTCTCATTTTCATTACTAAAATGATCTCACATCACTCGAACCAACCTCATGTGTCCCAAGCCTAGCTCGTGAGTAGATTCCAACTACTCGACTTGTACCGAAGTCCTATGAATGATTAAGAATAGCCTGTCTACTCAAGGACTTAGACCCTACCCTCACTCTAATGGGAAACATCTGGTTATGCATTTGGGGTTTCATCCACCCTACACCTAATGCACATATACATACCTCATACTAAGTATGTAAACAAAGCAAAACTTTGTAAAACGGTTTAATGCAAACCGGGGCTT
This sequence comes from Neostapfia colusana, assembly GCA_030760725.1. NCBI lineage: Eukaryota > Viridiplantae > Streptophyta > Magnoliopsida > Poales > Poaceae > Neostapfia > Neostapfia colusana. The sequence goes on from JASWHV010000016.1 coordinate 39,359,449, forward strand.
GCCTTGTTGCTGCTGGTCAGTGGTTAGGGCTTCGTCCGGAAGAAGGAAGTCGAGCACTTCCGGAGTCTCCTCGCCTTCAGCGACTACACGTACACGATATACTATACGTCAATTTAAATGCAATGTTTAGAACTGAATAAAAAATTACCATAACTCTAGCTAGCCCTCCCCTTTGGTTCTGAAATTTTTATGGTGGCTTGATAAGGTCCTAACCACAGTTTTGACCAAGTTTCATTAGAAACAAAGTTCATTTGAGCCTTGTACAAATAAGAGCCTATTGGTCAATATTAGAGCTTCTAAAGAAATTCCAGGGGTTTTCATGGCTCCAACCATTACTTTCTGGAAACTAGAATTTGAGATGGTTCTAATGGAATTGGTTTCATGCCATTTGAAGAATTCTAGAGGAAGTTATGCTCTAAACAAGATTTGAGAAAATCTGAAAATGTTTCTGTACATTTTTCTATTTTCTCAGGGCAGTTCAATTAATCACCCCCTTAGGGGGAATAAAAAACTTGGATGGGTCTTAAAATTTTACTGTGGCTCAAGGATTTTCCAATGAGCCGCCCAACCAAATTTCAGAATTTTTCACAATGTAGTTCTCCAGATAAAATTCCTAACAGTTTAAAATTTAGGGAATTAATTCTGGAAAACTATTAAGTTTCATGAGCTGAAATTTGTGTTGCTGGAAAGTACTCAAAAAGCTGAGTTCAGCAAAATTTGGTTCACTGATTCTGGAGCTTCCTAGCCGAAGTTATATGCAAATGAAGTTTGAACTAAAACTGGGAAATCCCAGAAATGTTTAAACTCTGCATGCGGGTCCCACAATACAGTGCCTCCTTTCTCCTCGCGCCAACAGCCCACTGCGGCGGTGTTCTCCGGCGAGCTCCTCGGAACCCGACTTTCTGACCTTCTCCCACCCGGAAACTCGCCGCCTCCCCCTTTTGGACCACGGGCAACCCGTCCCCGTGGTCGGCCGGGGACCCCGGGCACTGGAAACCAATCGGCGACGGGCGGCAGTGGCGGGTGGAGTCCGGCAACATCGCACGTGTGCTAAGAGGGCTCAACCACTTTGGTCTTTCGCCCTAGAGCACCGTGGTGACCTCCGAAACATCGGCATGAACTCAAATTATCTTAACCGAGGCTGCAAATACGAGCTCATCGGCGACCTAGGGTGAAAAACGGTGCCAATGCAAAATTCTCGAAGAACATCACCAAGACTCGATGAAACTTGATGGTTTTTGATCCTAGAGACGCGTGGGTGAGTCTAGACCATGTCTATAGCTCGGTCCAGGGAGTAGTGGCTTGCTTGCTCCGAATTCCCGGATTTCGTATGGCTCGGTTCTAAACATACCGACGCACTAATAAAGCAAATTCCCTGCCGATCATGCAAGAGAGAGGGCGAGGTCAGTACGGTGGTGATCAGCACCTCAGAGCAGACCTTTTTTGTGTAGCTTGTCGAGCACGAAAGCGCCTGTGCCACCCGGACGCCGGTGATCAGCGGGGTCGACCAGAGGTGGAGTGTTTCGGTCGTGCGAAGGAGAAGAGAGAGCGCGAGGACTGCACGTGGTCGCGTGGTTACTGGATCACCTTGTCTCCCTCGCGTCCTTAGCCTTCCCCCGAGCAGGATGTGGCACCAGCTGTGGTGGTCGGACGCCGGTGCGGAAGTGCTGGCGCGCGCAGCTTCGTCCGGTGAAAAGATCAACCAAAGAAAACTTCAGTGTTAAGGCTACTGACAAGTGGGTCCCTCCCCTCTAATTCTCTCCTAATTTTTCATCTCTGTTTTAACTGAAAATATCCCAGCTACTCACAATTGAATGTGAGACTTAGCCTCCAAGTCTTGGTTTGAATTTGCTTTCCTAAATTTGAAATCTGTTTGGCTAAATTTGCTTCACATTTGAACTGAAATTCAAATTCAGTTTTGAATTAATGCAACTTTAGCTCCCGACAAGATAAATTCCAATGGGGATGAAAATTGGTGGGATAACTCAGAAAAATATGCTGAGTTTGAATATGAAGCCAACTTTTGAATTTAAGTGATAAAAGTTGCTGCAATCTGAATTTGCATTCAAATCGGCCCCTTTTTGAATTGTCTCCAAAAGTGCCTAAAAAAGTGTTGGATTTGCATGAAATTTGGCCTGAGCCTTTCCAAGAATATATCAGGTCTAGGGGTGAGCTCAACCTTTCATGTTCATGTGTAGAAATCCTACTTTTTGAAAGTTAGAGCTTTCCCCTCTAATCACCCTTTTGATGGTGGTTACTTGCTCTTCACCATGATTCACAAGATATCCACAACAAAAGCTGTGGTGTTGTGAGGTGATGGAAATTTTTGCAAGTCCCTTTTCTTGGGCTTTCACACTGTACTTAGTTCTAATAGGAAGGAAATGGGCTGTTTTCGTCAATCGGTCCACAATAACCCAAATAGAATCGTAACCCGACTGAATACGTGGCAATCCGACTATGAAATCCATGCTGATGTCTTCCCACTTCCACTCAGGTACTTTCAGTGGCTGCAACCATCCAGCAGGCCTTTGATGTTCGGCCTTCACTCGTTGGCAATGTGTCGATAAGGAAACTTATTCAGCTATGTCATTTTCATACCATCCCAACAATAGCAAGTTTTCAGGTCCTTGTACATCTTTGTACATCCGGATGTATGGAATAAGGTGAGTCATGTGCCTCCTTTAATATCGCGTCGAGAATGTCCTTCACGTTAGGCACACAAATCCTTTTACCTAACCAAAGTGTGCCTTTCTCGTCTTCCTTGAAATCCTTTTCTATGCCTTGTCGGATTCTTTCCTTGATTTCTTTGATTTCCTCATCCGTTGTTTGGCCATCTCGTATTTCTTGTTCCAACGTTGAGTTCAGTTATATCACCTCCATATCGTTCAAGAATCCGAGATGTAACCGTTCAAACTCCTTGCGCAGCTCGGGTGGCAGCTCCCAAACCGTGAGTTAGTGACATGCTCCCTTTCGGCTCAACGCATCAGCTGCTATATTGTCCTTTCTGGGGTGATAGTTGATTCCAACATCATAATCCTTGATGAGTTCCAACCATCGACGCTGCCTCGAATTCAGATCCGTTTGCATGAATTTGTAATCCGTATAGATCTCACATCGGTGGCCAAGGATATAATGCCTCCAAATCTTCAAGGCATGTACTATGGCTGCAAGTTCCAAGTCATGTGTGGAGTAATTCAGCTCATGTTTCTTTAGTTGTCTCGATGCATAGGCTACCACTTGTCCTCCTTGCATGAGCACACATCCAAGCCCTTGTCTTGATGCGTCACAATGTGCTTCACGTCCGGCAATACCAAAACCGACGCTGTGGTTAATCTCTTCTTTAGCTCCTCAAAGCTTTTTTGACACGCTGGAGTCCACTGAAATGCTTTCCCCTTCATTAGCAATTCAGTCATAGGCTTTGAAACTTTGAAGAAATCCTTGATGAACCAGCGGTAATATCCAGCCATCCCAGGGAAACTTCGAATATCTCTCACATTCTGCGGTTGGTTCCATTTCAGAACATCTCCCACTTTTCCGGGATCAACCGATACTCCTCCCTCAGAGATGATGTGGCCTAGAAACGATATCTCCTTTAGCCAAAATCGACACATGCTGAACTTAGCATACAATTGATGCTATCGCAGTTTCTGCAACGTTAATGTGACACCCTCATTTCTGATTTCTGCATGTATTCATGTTTCATGTAGAGAAAACATTTTAAAAAGAAGTGGGAACAGAGAAAAATATCAAAAAGATAGCCAATAAGAGCCGAATCCAGTTCCCAGAGAGCGTCGAAGACAACTTCCGCGGCCCGCTGGCCACGTGGCGTGTTCGGAGCTCATCCCTGCGGAGTGGGGAGAGGTCCGCCGCTAAACTAGCTACGTGGCAGGCTCGGGGCTCATCTCCGCAAAGGGAGAGAGGTCCGGTTCTATTGGACACGTGTCGCCACCGGAGCTTATCTCTAGGAGGTCCGTCACTGTTGGACACATGTTTACTTCGGAGCTCGTCTCTGAAAAGAAAGGAAGTCCGGCGCTACTTTACGCGTGGCATTCACGGAGCTTACCTCCAGAGAGAGGGAAGGTACGGCACTGACACGTGGCGTGCGCACCTCCGAATAGAGAGGAGGCCCCGACCTCCAAGATACGTGGCGCACGCGGAGCTCACCTCCGAAGGAGAAGGGAGGTCTCGCTTGCTTGACACACGGCACAACTGGAGCTCGTCTCTGCGAAAAGGAGGAGACCAGGCCCCGGTGGACACGTGGAGCTTCCGGAGCCCATCACCGAGGAGGTAACGAGTTCTGGAATGGTTTTAGGTTCTGTACGCGTAGAAATACCGGTACAGAAGAGAAACCGACCTGAATTCCACAATGATACCGCACCAAATCGACTAAAGATAGGTTGTTAAGATTCAATCTGAATAGGACTCTCATTCGAAGTCCAATCTAATTAGGACTCTTCTTCTCCCGATTATAAATAGAACCCAGAATCCTTGTCCGAAACCACGAACTTCTATTTCAACTCCTAAGCCGACGACTTAGAGCCCTAGCCCCAACTCGCCGAGTAAGCCATCGCCGGAGTTCAGCCAGGAAGATCGCCGGAAGAGAGCCCCAACGATCTGTCTGATCAGAGAAGGAGCCCAAGACCGAGAAGAACATAAGGTAGGTCTCCAATACCACTTTACGACATCATCGTGTTTTCTTTGCATCTGTTCTCCGATTCCTTTCGAACAGAAGCTTTCTCGTGGACAGATCACTTGTTGATCGGGTTGATCTGAAGACAAGGTCATCGCCACGTCCACATCTGATCCGAACACCTCTGTTCATCACAAATCCATGCAAGCCATGCAAGAACACGTACAAACTGACCTAATAAAACTGAACTGCATTATAGGATAGCATGCATCTGCATCATCACATCTAGTTAAAGTTTGTGCATGATATTGATTGCTCTGAATCTTGTATGTGCGTGATCCTGTATAGAGGGACAAGCTCAGGGAGCTATCTACGACGAGTTGCAACAACAAGGTTTTGAGATCCAAGAGCAAATGAAACCGCAAGAACAAGGCAAGTGGTCCTTGACCATATTGATCCTATGTTTTGGGAAAAAACTGTTTTGTTTGCGAAAAGGTGTGTGTGCTGAGTCAAACATGATGGGAAACCCTTTTGTAGGAGTTTATTAGTTTTGGTTAAACCACACTTGTCGCCAGGAAAGTTTATGAGTCGGGTATGGTTTTTGTTTTATGCTTCGCTGAGTCCATGGGATTGGGAAGCGAGATAGATGTGTCTAGCTAACTGCACTCGTAATGATAATGAGAAACCGATGTTGTTAATGAACATGGATCGGAGGGAGATCTAGGCAAGACTGGGTTTGTGAATGAGGTACCATGAGATGGTGGTTTACTTGTCGTAGATCTAAGGACCGGTTCATGCGACCACATGCCAGGATAACAGTGCCACCACAAGGCTAAGTATGGGTGCGGCTTAGCTGAGTAATTAGGTAAGTTGCTAGATTGTTATGGACTGTGGAAGGCGCGGGGAATGGGAGTCGAGTGAGGGCTGCCCTGGGAACTGGATGGCACAAGAGAGGGCCCGTGGGTGGGAGAATTGGAGATTCTAGCCTGCCGGTGAAACCTTAGTGAGTCCATACATCTAGTAGCCCCTTTGTAAAGGCTATTTTGTGATCTCTTGACCATACACCGACGGTTGTGTACTGGTATAATGGAGGTTCTGCAGTCGCCGACGGGTGACGAAATCACAAACTTGTGGGTAAAGAGGTGGAAACTCTGCAGAGTCTTAAAACTATCATGATAGCCGTGCTTACGGTCCCGAGCGCCTGGCCAACTTCCATGATTAGTTGGGATGGTTACTGGTTATGGTTTGGTTTTGGTTTGGTTTTTGGGACTGTTGAGTCCGGGTGATAAGATGGGTTGCATGACTGTTGAGTCATGGCAACAAGGTTGGTCTCGGTGGGAGACGAAGTTGTTTGTGAGATGAAATGGTAGCGAATACGAGATGGTATTCGTGAGATGGTAGAGAATACGAGGAGCTATTCGTGAGCGAGAATGAGGTTGATTGATGACTAGTTATGAACATAATGGAGGTATGATTGGTATTTTAATACATGTTGGGATTACATTCACTTAAAGATGAGTTGCTGTTTTATCGTGTTTTTGATAAATAACTTTTCTTTCTGCAATGAGCCTTTTTATACCTACCTTGTTATGAGCTTCATATCATATTTTTTCCGCACTTGCTGAGTACATCATTGTACTCAAACTTGCATTATTATTTCATCATCAGCAACAGGAGAAGATTTCTATGAAGACCAAGTGGAGCATTAGACGTGTGATCTGTTCTCAACCTTGCCTGTGGGGATAGAGTAGAGATGGAGCCGCTACAGCTTAGAATTGCTTCCACACTAGTTAGAAGACTTCCGCTGCATAGAAATAGGACTTCCACTGTTAGATTAAGACTTCCGCTGTGAACATGAGTCCAAGACTCATGAAACATTGTAATAAACTCTGTTATTCGTGGTTATATATATTCCGAATTCAGTTTGTGGAACATATGTGTATGTGTGATGAACATCCTGGGAACACATATGCATCAGTTCTCGGTTCCGTGGTTTTCCACAGAATTGAGGGCGTCACAGATTGGTATCAGAGCCACGGTTGACAGTAGGTTATACGCCTAAAATAGGAAATACAGATTGGCATCAAAAGCCATGGATGAGGGTAGATTACACACCTGGATATAATCACATATTGGTACCGAAACCACGGGTTGATGGTAGGTTACACACTTAGATAGATCACATATTAGTATCCGACACAAATTGGTAGCTAAGCCACGCTGACCATAGGATGCAAGCCTAGGATGCATAGATTGGCCTTGAAACTACCTTGACATAGAAAACCAACCTTGAATAGGAGTTGTGTGAACTCTTGTGATGATTGTCTGTGATTATGTGCTTAGTGTGAGTTGTGGGACGTCTCAAAGCGTTGTCCACATCCACACATAAGTAGAAAGAGGTGTGAGATGCTTCGGCACTTGTTCACATCCTCATATGGGCTAATATATATATAGTCCAACTCACCTTGATGCATATAGTTGAGGCAATCTACCTAACCATCTAACCTTCTATTCTATTTCGATCTCTCTCACAGATGGTGAGAGGAAACGCAGGCCGAAGGAACATCCGTGACAACCAAGAGGATGGTGACGATGAAGTTCCTGTTAACCCCGAAGCTGGCGAGAACCACCTGGAACTGTTGATGGCCATGCAGAATCAACTTATGCAAACCATGATCCAAAATTTGGGTCAGTTGCAGGCCAACAACAACAACAACCCCGTTCCGGCACCACCGCCGGCTCATAACAGGTTGGGAGAGTTCATGAGGACTCAACCACCCACCTTTGCTCAAGCTAACAACCCCATGGAGGCCAACGACTGGTTGAAATCCATGGAGAAGAAGCTTGCCATAGTGCAGTGCAATGACCGATAGAAGGTTCTCTTTGCATCGCATCAACTTATGGGAGCTGCCACTGACTGGTGGGATGCCCTATGCAACGCTCATGTCGACCCGGAGACGATCACTTGGACTGAGTTCAAGGAAATATTCCGCTCTCATTACATCCCTGCTGGTGTAATGATGCTCAAGAGGCAGGAGTTCGAAGGTCTCCACCAAGGACAGAGAAGTGTGAATGAGTATCTCAACAAGTTCACACAACTGTCCCGGTATGCCCCTGAAGATGTCAACTCAGACAAGAGGAAGCAATATCTGTTCATGAGAGGGTTGAACAATGAGATCCAGGTTCAGCTCCTCAACAATGACTACGCAAGCTTTCAGAAGCTGGTTCACAAGGCTATAGTGGTTGAAAGCAAGATCCGAGAGATCGAGCGAGAGTGCAAGAGGAAGATGCCATACCAGCCCCAAGGGAGCAACGTACGACCTCGGTACATTGCCCCCAGCTGCACCGCAGTATGGATCAACCACTCCTGCATACCGCCCTAGTCAGCCACCACAGCAACGACCCGTTGCACCAGCACCTCGTGTGCCCATGCCTCCTGTGCCTCGACCTAACATGGGCGCTCCTGTTCAAAACCCCCGCCCCAACGTACCTGCTTCCGTAGGCAACAGAGCATGCTTTGCATGCGGGGAAACAAGACACTTCACGAACCAGTGCCCGAGGAGAGGCCCTGGACAGTGAGGCAACGTGCCCAAACAGAACCCACGACCGAACGGAGGGGACAATCAAGGAAACCGGGGACAGAAGAACTATGCTCGCGGCAACGTGAACCATGTCTCTGCTGAGGAAGCACAACAGGCTGAGGACGTCGTAATTGGTATGTTCCTTGCCAACTCCAACCCAGCCACCATCTTATTTGATTCTGGAGCATCACATCCCTTCATATCATCCAAGTATGTTGTCAAGCATAATCTACCCATATCCCACTTAAAATGTGCTATGTTAGTTAATTCTCTCGGAGGAGAAATGAGGACTAATATAGTATATCTGAAAGTAAGCCTTAAAATAAGGGGGGTAGACTTCCTTGCCAACCTCATTGTCTTAGACTCCTAAGGGATTGACATAATACTCGGGATGGATTGGCTAAGCAAGCACAATGGGGTAATCCAATGTGCTGAAAGAAGCGTGCAGTTGACAAACGAGCACGGTATTCATGTTGAGTTTGAGTCAGCCCAACAAACAACTTAAAAGGAAATCTTGAACCACGTTGAAGGAGCAACATTGGACAGCATTCCAGTGGTTCAAGAATTCTCGGACGTGTTCCCAGAGGAGCTTCTAGGTATGCCACCTGATCGGGACATTGAGTTTTCCATTGATTAGGTACCCGAATGGAAGTGGGAAGACATCAGTATGGATTTCATCGTCTGATTGCCACGTAGTCAGTCGGGTTACGACTCCATCTGGGTTATCATGGAGCGATTGATGAAAACAGCCCATTTTCTCCCTATAAGGGCCAAGTACAACGTTGCACAATTAGCCGAGTTGTACATGGAACAGATCGTGTGCCATCATGGAGTCCCGAGGAGGATAGTCTCAGATCGAGGTTCTCAGTTTACCTCTAGATTCTGGAGGAAGCTGCAGAAAGCTATGGGTACACGACTGAATTTTAGCTCCGCCTATCACCCACAAACCGATGGGCAAACCGAAAGGACAAACCAAATTTTGGAGGACATGTTGAGAGGTTGCGCCTTGAAACGTGGGCGTAGTTGGGCTAGGAGTTTACCGTACGCCGAATTCTCCTATAACAACAGCTATCAAGCTAGCTTGAAGATGTCGCCCTTCGAAGCATTATACGGTAGACGGTGTAGAACGCCGCTGTTCTGGAATGAGACCGGAGAGAACCAGGTGTTTGGACCCGAAGTGCTACAAGAAGCTGAAAAACAAGTCCAAACGATACGGGAGAACTTAAAGGCTGCTCAGTCACGACAGAAAGGCTACGCGAACAATAGGCGAAGGAAGTTGACCTTCGGAGTAGGAGACTTCGTATACCTTAAGGTATCGCCTATCCGTGGCCAACGGCGTTTCAACGTCAAAGGCAAGCTAGCACCTCGCTACATCGGACCATTTAAGATTTTGGACAAGCGAGGAGAAGTAGCCTATCAACTAGAGCTCCCAACATATCTCTCCGACGTACATGACGTATTTCATGTATCCCAGCTCAAGAAGTGCTTGAGAGTACCGGAAGAGCGAGTACCAATAGAAGGGCTTGAACTTCAAGAAGACCTGACTTATACGGAGCACCCTGTCCGAATTTTGGACGTAAAGGAAAGGGTCACTAGAAACAAAGTGATCCGATGGTGCAAGGTACAATGGAGCCATAACACCAAAGCTGAAGCCACATGGGAGCGTGAAGGAGACATCAAGGCAGAATTTCCTCATCTATTCTCTACCAACGAATCTCAAGGGCGAGATTCAATTCAAGGGGGGTAGATTTGTGACACCCTAATTTCTGGTTTCTACATGTATTCATGTTTCATGTAGAGAAAACATTTTAAAAAGAAGTGGGAACAGAGAAAATATCAAAACGATAGCCAATAAGAGCCGAATCTAGTTCCCAGAGAGCGCCGAAGGCAACTTCCGTGGTCCGCTGGCCACATGGCGTGTTCGGAGCTCATCCCTGCGGAGTGGGGAGAGGTCCGCAGCTAAACTGGCTACGTGGCAGGCTCGGGGCTCATCTCCGCAAAGGGAGTGAGGTCCGGTTCTATCGGACACTTGTCGTCACTGGAGCTTATCTCCGGGAGGTCCGTCACTGTTGGACACATGTTTACTTCAGATATCGTCTCTGAAACGAAAGGAAGTCCGACGCTACTTGACGCGTGGCATTCACGGAGCTTACCTCTGGAGAGAGGGAAGGTCCGGCACTGACACGTGGCATGCGCACCTCCGAATAGAGAGGAGGCCCCGAACGCCAAGATACGTGGCGCACGCGGAGCTCACCTCCGAAGGAGAAGGGAGGTCTCCCTCGCTTGACACACGGCACAACCGGAGCTCGTCTCTGCGGAAAGGAGGAGACCAGGCCCCGGTGGACACGTGGAGCTTCCGTAGCCCATCACCGATGAGGTAACGAGTTCTGGAACGGTTTTAGGTTCTGTACGCGTAGAAATACCAGTACAGAGGAGAAACCGATCTGAATTCCACAATGATACCGCACCAAATCGACTAAAGATAGGTTGTTAAGATTCAATCTGAATAGGACTCTTATTCAAAGTCCAATCAGATTAGGACTCTTCTTCTCCCGATTATAAATAGAACCCAGAACCCTTGGCCGAAACCACGAACTTCTTTTTCAACTCCTAAGCTGACGACTTAGAGCCCTAGCCCCAACTCGCCGAGTAAGCTATCGCCGGAGTTCAGCCAGGAAGATCGCCAGAAGAGAGCCCCAACGATCTATCTGATTAGAGAAGGACCCCAAGATCGAGAAGAACATAAGGTAGGTCTCCAATACCACTTTACAACATCATCGTGTTTTCTTTGCATCTGTTTTCTGATTCCTTTCGAACAGAAGCTTTCTCGTGGACAGATCACTTGTTGATCGAGTTGATCTAAAGACAAGGTCATCGCCACGTCCACATCTGATCCGAACACCTATGTTCATCACAAATCCATGCAAGCCATGCAAGAACACACAAACCGACCTAATAAAACTAAACTGCATTAAATGATAGCATGCATATGCATCATCACATCTAGTTAAAGTTTTTGCATGATATTGATTGCTGTGAATCTTGTATGTGCGTGATCCTGTATAGAGGGACAAGCTCAGGGAGCTATCTACGACGAGTTGCAACAACAAGGTTTTGAGATCCAAGAGCAAACGTAACCGCAAGAACAAGGCAAGTGCTCCTTGACCATATTGATCCTATGTTTTGGGAAAAACTGTTTTGTTTGCGAAAAGCTGTGTGTGCTGAGTCAAACATGATGGGAAACCATTTTATAGGAGTTTACTAGTTTTGGTTAAACCACACTTGTCGCCAGGAAAGTTTATGAGTCAGGTATGGTTTTTGTTTTATGCTTCGCTGAGTCCATGGGATTGGGAAGCGAGATAGATGTGTCTAGCTAACTGCACTCGTAATGATAATGAGAAACTGATGTTGTTAATGAACATGGATCAGAGGGAGATCTAGGGAAGACTGGGTTTGTGAATGAGGTAGCATGAGATGGTGGTTTACTTGCCATAGATCTAAGGACTGGTTCATGCGAGCACATGCTAGGATAACAGTGCCACCACAAGGCCAAGTATGGGTGCGGCTTAGCTGAGTAATTTGGTAAGTTGCTAGATTGTTATGGACTATGGAAGGCGCGGGGAATGGGAGTCAAGTGAGGGCTGCCCTGGGAACTGCATGGCACGAGAGGGGGCCCGTGGGTGGAAGAATTGGAGATTCTAGCCTGCCGGTGAAACTTTAGTGAGTCCATACATCTAGTAGCCCCTTTGTAAAGGATATTTTGTGATCTCTTGGCCATACACCGACGGTTGTGTACTGGTATAATGGAGGTTCTGCAGTCTCCGACAGGTGACGAAATCACAAACTTGTGTGTAAAGAGGTGCAAACTCTGCAGAGTCTTAAAACTATCATGATAGCCGAGCTTACGGTCACGAGCGCCTGGCCAACTTCCATGATTAGTTGGGATGGTTACTGGTTATGGTTTTGGATGGTTTGGTTTTGGTTTTTGGGGCTGTTCAGTCCGGGTGATAAGATGGGTTGCATGACTGTTGAGTCATGGCAACAAGGTTGGTCTCGGTGGGAGACGAAGTTGTTTGTGAGATGAAACGGTAGCGAATACGAGATGGTATTCGTGAGATGGTAGTGAATACGAGGAGGTACTCGTGAGCGAGAATGAGGTTGATTGATGACTGGTTATGAACATAATGGAGGTATGATTGGTATTTTAATACATGTTGGGATTACATTCATTTAAAGATGAGTTGCTGTTTTATCGTGTTTTTGATAAATAATATTGCTTTCTGCAAAGAGCCTTTTTGTACTTACCTTGTTATGAGCTTCATATCATATTTTTCCGCACTTGCTGAGTACATCATTGTACTCAAACCTACATTATTATTTCATCATCAGCAACAGGAGAAGATTTCTATGAAGACCAAGTGGAGCATTAGGCGTGTGATCTGTTCTCAACCTTGCCTGTGGGGATGGAGTAGAGATGGAGCCGCTACAGCTTAGAATTGCTTCCATACTAGTTAGAGGACTTCCGCTGCATAGAAATAAGACTTCCTCTGTTAGATTAAGACATCCGCTGTGAACATGAGTCCAAGACTCATGAAACATTGTAATAAACTCTGTTATTCGTGGTTATATATATTCTGAATTCAGTTTGTGGAACATATGTGTATGTGTGATGAACATCCTGGGCACACATATGCATCAGTTCTCAGTTCCGTGGTTTTTCACAGAATTGAGGGCGTCACAGTTAACCTCAACTGTTCTTCGTGTTCTTCCTCGCTCTTTGAATACACCATGATATCGTCGATGAAAACCACGACGAACTTGTCCAAGTACTCCATGAAGACCTTATTCATGAGGTACATAAAGTATGCGGGTACATTTGTTAACCCAAAATACATAACGGTATTACTCATACGAACCATACCGTGTTCGAAATGCAGTCTTGGGTATATCGGAGCGCTTAATCTTCAGCTGGAAGTATCCCGACCGAAGATCAATCTTGGAGAAAATTCAGGCACCTTTCATTTGGTCGAACAGGTCCTCTATACGTGGCAGCAGGTATTTATTCTTGATCGTCACCTCATTGAGAGACCTATAATCCACACACATCCTTTGTGTCCCATCCTTCTCGCCTATGAAGAGCACGGGAGCTCCCCATGGTGACGAGCTTGGGCGTATAAAACCCTTTCCTAGCTGCTCCTGAATATGTTTCTTGAGCTCCACTAGTTCATTAGCGGGCATCCTATATGGCCTCTTCACTATAGGTGCAGTTCTGGGTACTAAATCAATAGCAAATTCAATGTCCCGGTCAGGTGGCATACCTGGAAGTTCTTCCGGGAACACATCTGAATATTCTTGAACCACCGGAATGCTTTCCAATGTCGCTTCTTCGACATGGTTCAGCGCTGCCTTCTCGGTTGTCGGTTCGGCTGCCTCGAACTCAATATGAGTACCGTCGTCACTTGTCAACTGCATGATCCTCTCAGCACATTGAATCACTCCGTTGTGCTCGCTTAACCAATCCATTCCAAGTATTATGTCAATCCATTGGGAATCCAAGACAATAAGTGTAACACCCTCAAATTCATTTCCATGCATTGCATACATTTTTCATGTAGAGAAGCATTATAAAAGAAGTAGAAATGGAGAAAGAACAATAGAAATGGAGGAAGGAACCATAGAAATGGAGGAAAAAACTCTGAAATGGAGAAGGGAATATAGAAATGGAGAATGGGGCATAGAAATGGAGAAGGGAAATATAGAAATGGAGAATGGGGCATAGAAATGGAGAGGGGAATGTAGAAATGGAGAGGGGAATGTAGAAATGGAACAAGTGACATAGAAATGGTGAGGAATGGAAAAACTATAGCTGAAATGAGCCATCCCCAAATTTCCCCAAATTTTCCCTAAAATTTGCAAATTCCCCAATTCCCAAAAGGGGAATTTTCCCCACATTTGGGGGATTAATTTCCCAAGGCTGCCTCACCCAACAAGAGGATAAGTTTGTTAAGATCCAAAATTGAGTAGGACTCTTATTTGAGTTCCAATTGGAGTAGGACTCCTTCCTTTCCCCCCTTATAAATACAACCCCAGCCCCCCCCCCTCTTTGGCCGCAGCCTCCCCCTCCCCTCCCCCCTCCCAAGTCGGCGACTTGGAGCCCCTGCCCCCCAACTCGCAGAGTTGGCACCCCCCCTCGCCGGAGTTTGGTCTCCGGTGAGCCCCGCCGACGAGCCCTGCCGTCGAGCCCCACCGTCGAGCCCCGCCGTCGAGCCCGCCGTGGAGCCCCGTCGTCGAGTCCCATCGTCGAGACCCGCCGACGAGCCCCGTCACACCTAGCCGTCGCCGGAAAAGAAGCCAACGATCTGTCCTGCCCTAATCTTCCATACAAAAATTCCCCGCTGCTGCCATTGCTAGGAGGAAGGCCCTGCCACCAAAAGGAAGTGAGGTAGGTCCTCATTACCCATCTTACGAAGTCGCCGCTGTTTCTACGCATTTGTTTTCTTCGCCCAGTTCGAACAGAAACTTTTACATGTGGACAGATCGTGTTTTAATAGATTTTGATGGTGGAATTGATCTAGATCTTGAGTCAAGATCATCACCGCGTCCACACTTGATCCCTACACCCTTGTTCATCATAAAATCCCATGAAAACCAATTAAAACATGCAACAACACGTACAAACTGGTTTAATAAAACAACACCATAGGATTTGCATTCATCTACCCCATTGCATCTTGATTAAAGTTTGCTTATGATGATTGATTGCTGTAAACTTTGTATATGCATGATCGTGAGTAGAAGAACAAGCTCAAGAGGTCATCTACGAGGAACTACAGCACCAAGACTTCGAGACCCTCGAACAACAAGAGCCACGGGAGCAAGGCAAGTGCCCCTTGCCCATATTGATCCCATGTTTTGAAACTGTTTTGTTTGTGAAAACGTGTACGCTTGAGTCAACTTGATGGGACACCCTTTTATAGGAGTTTACTAGTTTTGTTAACCACCCTTGTCCGAAGGGATTGACATAATACTTGGAATAGATTGGTTAAGCAAGCACAACGGAATGATTCAATGTGCTCAGAGGACCGTGCAGTTGACGAGTGATCACGGTACTCATATTGAGTTCAAGGCAGCCCAACCTACAACCGAGAAGGCAGTGCTGAACCACATCGAAGAAGTGACATTGGAAAGCATTCTGGTAGTTCAAGAATATTCAAATGTGTTTCCGGAAGAACTTCCAGGTATGCCACCTGACCGGGACATTGAGTTTGCTATTAATTTAGTACCTGGAACTGCACCTATAGCGAGGAGGCCATATAGGATGCCCACTAATGAACTAGTGGAGCTCAAGAAGCAAATTCAAGAGCAGCTAGAAAAGGATTTTATATGCCCAAGCTCGTCACCATGAGGAGCCCCCGTGCTCTTCGTAGACAAGAAGGATGGGACCCAAAGGATGTGTGTGGATTATAGGTCTCTCAATGAGGTGACGATCAAGAATAAATACCCGCTGCCCCGTATATAGGACCTGTTCGACCAAATGAAAGGTGCCCGAATTTTCTCCAAGATTGATCTTTGGTCGGGATACTTCCAGCTGAAGATTAAGCCCTCCGACATACCCAAGACTGCATTTCAAACATGGTATGGTTCTTATGAATATACCGTTATGTCTTTTGGGTTAATGAATGCACCCGCATACTTTATGTACCTCATGGATAAGGTCTTCATGGAGTACTTGGACAAGTTCATCGTGGTTTTCATCGACGACATTATGGTGTATTCAAAAAGCAAGGAAGAACACGAAGAACACTTGAGGTTAACATTGCAGAAACTGCGAGAGCATCAATTGTATGCTATGTTCAGCAAGTGTCAATTTTGGCTAAAGGAGATATCGTTCCTAGGCCACATCATCTCCGAGGGAGGGGTATCGGTTGATCCCGAAAAAGCGGGAGATGTTCTGAAGTGGAACCAACCGCAGAATGTAAGAGATATTCAGAGTTTCCTTCAGATGGCTGGATACTACCGCCGGTTCATCAAGGATTTCTCCAAAATAGCGAACCCTATGACTGAATTGCTGATGAAGGGAAAAGCATTTCAGTGGACACCAGCGTGCCAAGAAAGCTTTGAGGAGCTCAGGAAGAGATTAACAACAGCGCCGGTTTTGGTATTGCCGGTTGTGAGCATGAGCTTCAACATATATTGTGACGCATCAAGACAAGGGCTTGGATGTGTGCTCATGCAAGAAGGACAAGTGGTAGCCTATGCGTCGAGACAACTAAAGAAGCATTAGCTGAATTACTCCACGCATGACTTGGAACTTGCAGCCGTGGTACATGCCTTGAAGATTTGGAGGCATTATATCCTTGACCACCGATGTGAGATCTATACGGATCACAAAAGCCTCAAGTATATATTCACGCAAATGGATCTGAATTTGTGGCAACATCGACGGTTGGAACTCGTCAAGGATTATGATGTTGGAATCAACTATCACCCCGGAAAGGCTAATGTAGTAGCTGATGCGTTGAGCCGATAGGGAGCATGTACCCAACTCATGGTTCGGGAGCTGCCACCTGATCTGCACAAGGAGTTCAAACGGTTACATCTAAGGTTCTTGAACGAGATGGAGGTGATAGAACTGAACTCATCGCTGGAACAAGAGATATGAGATGGCCAAGCAACGGATGAGGAAATCAAGGAAATGAAGGAAAGAATCCGACAAGGCATAGAAAAGGATTTCAAGAAAGACGAGAAAGGCACTATTTGGTTAGGGAAAAGGATTTGTGTGCCTAACGTGAAGCACATCCGCGACACGATATTAAAGGAGGCACATGACTCACCTTATTCCATACATCCCGGCTGTACAAAGATGTACAAGGATCTGAAAACTTGCTATTGGTGGGATGGTATGAAAAGGGACATAGCTGAATATGTTGCCTTATGCGATACGTGTCAACGGGTGAAGGCCAAACATCAAAGACCCGCTGGACTGTTGCAGCCATTGAAAGTACCCGAGTGGAAGTGGGAAGACATCAGCATGGATTTCATCATCGGATTGCCACGTACTCAATCGGGTCACAACTCTATTTGGGTTATCGTGGACTGATTGACGAAAACAGCCCATTTCCTTCCTGTTAGAACCAAGTACAGCGTCGCACAACTAGCTGAGCTGTATATGGAGCAAATCGTGTGTCGCCATGAAATTCCGAAGATGATAGTTTCAGATCGGGGTTCTCAATTTACCTCTAGGTTCTGGAAGAAGCTGCATGAAGCCATGGGTACACGACTGAATTTCCGCTCCACTTATCACCCGCAAACCGACGGGCAAACTGAGATGACAAATCAAATTTTGGAAGACATGTTGAGAGCTCGCGCCTTGAAACATGGGCATAGTTGGGATAGCATCTTGCCGTATGCTGAATTCTCGTACAACAACAGCTACCAAGCCAGCTTGAAAATGTTACCTTTCGAGGCATTGTATGGTAGACAGTGTAGAACGCCGCTGTTCTGGAATAAGACTGGAGAAAGCCAAGTGTTTGGACCCGAAGTGCTGCAAGATGGCGAGAAGCAAGTCCAAACGATAGCAGAAAACTTGAGGGCTTCTCAGCATGACAAAAAGTTTATGTGGACAATAGGCGAAGAAGGTTGACCTTCGAAGTGGGAGACTTTGTGTATCTAAAGGTATGGCCAATCAGATGCCAACAACGGTTCAACGTCAAAGGAAAGTTATCACCTTGCTACATTGGGCCATTCAAGATTTTGGGCAAGCGAGGAGAAGTATCCTATCAACTAGAGCTGCCAACGCACCTTTCTGACGTACACGACGTGTTTCACATATCCCAACTCAAGAAGTGTTTAAGAGTACCGGAAGAACAAGTACCAATGGATGAGCTCGAACTTCAAGAGGAAGTGATCCGTTGGTGCAAGGTACGATGGAGCCATACACGGAAGCCGAAACCACATGGTAGCGTGAGGAAGATCTCAAGGCAGAATTCCCTCATCTATTCTCCACTCTATCGAATCTCGAGGGCGAGATTCAGTTTAAGGGGGGGTAGGTTTGTAACTGTAACACCCCAAAATCCTGATAAGAGGGGAATTTAAAAATTTTTGGACGTATTGCATGTGTTGCATAAATTCAAATTCAAACTGGAATTCAAATTAAACTCAAAACAGAAATGAAAAGAAAAAGAAAAAAAATAAACCTTCCCGGCCAGTGGGCCGAAACCCACCAGCCGGCCCACCCAACCCCCACGCCAGCCCGCAGCCGCGCGCCCGCGCCCCCTCTCACAGACAGGTGGGACCCACCTGTCATCCCCGAGCTCCCGCTCGTCCGAACACGGGACTGTTTCCCCGCGCACGCGCGATCTTAACCGACCGGATTTCCACCCGAATTCTGGTTCCGGAGGACTCCAACTCGATGTAAACTAACACGCTGCCCTTCCCCGTCTATAAAAACCCCGGCATCGTCCCGTTTTTTCCCACGATCCGCCGTTTTTCTCTCCGGTGAGAACCCGAGCTTCTCCGGCGAATTCTACTCGATCTTCGCTCGGAAATTCTGATCTAACTCGCTGGTCTTGATCCACCGCCTCCGGGGAACCTCGCAGGTGCAGAAAACTCGGTGGTTTGCGGTTCAAACACAGCGCCGACGAGCCTCACCGTGAATTCACCTCGGACCTCATCGCCGATCGCTTTCCAGGACCTCTGAGCTCAAGAAAACCCACGAGGTGAGATCCCCGACCTCCCCTCTAC
The DNA here is from genome assembly GCA_030760725.1 of Neostapfia colusana. Classification (NCBI taxonomy): domain Eukaryota; kingdom Viridiplantae; phylum Streptophyta; class Magnoliopsida; order Poales; family Poaceae; genus Neostapfia; species Neostapfia colusana. The sequence goes on from JASWHV010000016.1 coordinate 39,378,403, forward strand.
CGATCTATGCCATAAAATCACAGTTGTAGGAAGAATTGACGAAGATCCAAAACTCTCCGGCGAGATCGCCGCCTCCCGCCGCCGTGCGCCGCCGGGCAGCGCCGCCCGCGCTCGATCAGAGCGACGTGGCCGCTTGTGCGCCGTCTATTTTAAATCGCACGGTAGAATTTAAATCTCCGCGTACCAGTTCGACGTTATAATCTCAGCCGTCTGTTTTAAATTGGACGGTCCACGTCAGCCCCGCGTTATAAAGGCCGGAATTCTTACGTGCTACCCCTTGGGGTTCTCGGAAAATACGAGCTAGCCCCGGAAACTTCTGATCTAGCCCCTGGAACTTCAGAAAATCATGTAAATTCATTTAAAAATCAGTTTTAGCCCCTGGACTTAATAAAAATTAGGAAAACCCCTCTGTTATGTGTAGTTAGACCCCTGGAAATTCTTAAAATAATATAATAGACCCTGTAGTGGGGTGAGTTTACCTTTTTAACCCTATGTGATATTAAATTTAGGAATTTGAATATGTGTTTAGTATTTAAAATTTAAAAGATGGGACAAACACATTGTAAATTCAAATTAAAAACTTTCCTAGTACTTGGAAAACTTTGGAGTGAGATCAAAATAGATTTTTGGCTGAAATGAATCTGTCTAATTGATTATTCACATTTATTAGTTATAGGGACACATTTTTAAGTAGAGAATCATTCTGAAAATTACCAAAATAAATGTAAAAAAGTTCACATCAGGGGAGGAGTTCAAAAATATATTATGTAATATTTTAGACCCAAAACCTATTCTGTTTAGATGAGGTGTCTTACTATTTTCATAATAAAGTTCACATTTAGGCATAGGAAATAAATCTGAAAATATAGAAAACTAGGTATGAATAACTAAAAAATGATAAATGAAGTTTCCAAAATCCAAATAATTCAGTTTAGGGTTGGTAGAAGGTCTGAAGACACATATGGAGTAGGAAAATACCTTCCATGCATACTTAGTAGCTAAAAGGTGTAGTAATTGAATATAAGAAATTTATTTAAATTGGAAACTCATATATAGTATGCAAACATAAATGTGAATACAAAAGTAGAAATCATATACACATGTTTAAAAGTGCATTTAAGCCAAAAACCAACACACATAGAGTAACCACAACACATAGAATTGTGAATGGCTTTCATAAATGTGAATGTGTGGTTTGTATGATGTGGAAGTGTGAACTATGTCCTATGACTTGTTGTTTTCTTTTGCTATGTGGGATGGTATGAGTAGAACCTGCTCCAGAGCAAGTTCTTCCTTTCCAAGATCAGGACTACTCATTCCAAGAGCAGCAGGAAGGAGGCAAGTGTCCTTGACCACTTTGATCCTATACTAGGATGTGTAGATAGAATTATTTGCATTGTCAATTGAAAATATGAAACCCATGCTAGGATGTTTCCCTAGAATTGTATTACCTTGTTTCCTTGTAGCTTGGGTTGGGATTCATTTTATCATGTCATTTATTATTATGCATATGCTTAGCCATGCTTAGAATGGGATATTTGGGATATGAGATCATCAGTTTATTTTACCATACTCTTGAATGAGATATTGTGAGTTATGTAGAGGTAGGGATCAAGGCAAGTTGGATGTTTTGGTTGGTGTTGGGTGCATGAGACTCGGTTTTGTGTTTAGTACTTGCCTGGATCCTAAGGACCGGTTCATGGAGCATGTAACCTGGCTTTACCGTGCCAACCACATGCTGAGATGGGGCAGCTTGGCCAATTAATTAGGTGTATCCCGGCGTAGTATGGGTGTGTTGGATGGTGTGGGGAATAGGTGTCAGCTGGACTACCATATGAACCGCAAGGCTCAAGAGGGTGCCACTGCAGCGGGGTTGGAGCCTCTTGTATGCTGTTAGGGGTGAAACCTCAGTGGGCCCACGCTCGTCGGGAATCCCTTTGTAAAGGCTTCGTAGCGATCTCCTGGCTACACACCTGGGATGTGTGAATGTGGTTCGTAGCCACTGGCATAATGGAGGTTCTTTTAGTCCACCCGGCAACGGGGGATGAAATCACTACATGTGGGTACAGTGGTGCAAATTCTGCAGAGTCAAAACTGTCATGACAGCCGTGCTCACGGTCAAGAGCGGCTTGGATTTATTCATGATTAGAGGTTGATGGCTTTGGAAGTTATGGGTGTTAAGCGGGGAGCTTAACATTGGAAATGATGTTATGGTTATTTGATTTTGATGATGAGATGGGAGTTTGGGATCATTTCACCTGTGTAGTAATGTAGGTGCTTAATAAGCTAAGGTGATAGGTATTAATTGTGTAGTGCTTTAACCATGAGTTCAACCTCTCCTTGCTCTAGCCATGCATGACATAACTTTCCCACACTTGCTGAGTACCATCGGTACTCAACCTTGCATATTTGTTGGTTTATATTGCTGCTCAGGTCAAGATAATGAGGTGGTGTATAATGATCAAGACTTTGGACCCGAAGAAGGTTTCTAGGTTCATGGAGTCCCCCGGGCAACGCCTGTGATGGAGCCCACGAGAATAATTATTTCGTTGCTAGTTTATTTACTTGTGATAAACTTATTATTGTCCATCGAGACATTTGCTATGTAAGACTTATTTATATTCGACACCTGGCTTGTAATAAATGATGCTTCACTATTTGTCATCACATGTATGAGAAAATGATCCTTGCATACATGTGATATTCACTTGGTTGTTCTTCGGAAAAACCGGGTGTGACAGAAGTGGTATTAGAGCCAGGTTGCCCGTAGGAACGTGGACCTAGGTAGAAATGGACATATTTAAGGACCCTATTTTCTTAAAAACTATTTTACAAGGTGTCGGTGGAAAAGTGTTATTTAATGGAGTCACTTTCTTCATCTTACCCCAACTTTCATTCAAAATAGGATTTTTGTTTAAAAGTTTATCTAACCTAAGTTTAAATGCTTTCTGTTTTAGATGGTTCGCATGATTTGCACCGCTCGCAAGTCCACTGGAGGGAGAGTTCCCGTAGTTGCCCTTGCCCAAAGAGAGGAGAGCCGTTCGGTGACGTACCTTTCCTACGGATTGGCAGTAGGAGGCTTGTTGCGCCGTCTTCGACGTATGCTCCAAGCCGCCGGCAATACGGGCAAGCTAATCATACACTATAGCTCCACCAGGACCATCCGTGAGAAGAGGGAAGAATGGAGTTCAGAGATGAGGATTATCCACGAAAATCAGCTGCTCAAGATCCACCGCTCTCCAGCTTGTCGAGCAAAAAAGGTCGATGCGGAGAAGGATGTCACCTGGGAGGCCATCACCTGCCAGAGTCACATCTATCGTCGACACCTGGACAGGACTGAGTACATGTATGTCCTCCAGCGCGAGAGCGGTACAACGGAGTATAAGTACCCGCCAGTGCAGCAAGGGACTTCACATGAGCACATGGACTTGTGCTTGGAGGATGCTGCTATGCTTAGCACTCGACTGCAGGAGTGTCAGCAGGAGCTTCAGGATGTTCGTGACACCCTGAAGGAAACCAAGGCGTTGCTTCGAGCCTGCTTGAGGGCGAGAGAGAGAGAGAGGAGATGGGAATGAATTGTGTGTCACCGTGAATGATACATGGACTCCCGATTCCCCAGATCGCCGGGCGATCAGGCGTCGTCGCACTTCTCCAGCAGCAGTTCCCCCCCCCTAAAGCGGAGTCAGAAGGAAGCCGCAATAATGAAGAAGATCCCAAGGAGCCAGCTCAGTGATACGAGTAGTGTAGAGTCCTTCCCTTAGTTTAGCAGGATGTCGAGTAGTCGAGTCGTTATCTTATTTAATGGTGTGTTAATGCTTGGTGTGTGAGGTGAGTTGTTGAAGGCATGAGCAATTGTCCACAGCCTCGTCTTCAGATTGTTTTTCTTTGGTGTGTGAACCCACATGAAATAATAGTACATTTATTTTTGTGTGAGACATGAACCCTCAGAAAATATAACAAAGCCTCAACACTTCAAAGTAAAAACAAGTGAAAGTAGTAAGATAATACGTAATGCTTTAAATTAACATTTGGTTGATCATGCTAGATGGCCGGAAGAGGAAAGGGTCGCGCTGCCACCCCCGCCAACAACAACGATGAGGCCTGCAACCCTCATATTTCTGGGAGCCAAGACAGGGGTGGACGCCGTGAGGGAGTTGATCCCATTCACCAAATGCTTGAGAATCAAAATAAGCTCATCCAGAACCTGACTCAAGTGGTGGCCAACTTGCATCAAGTTCCACCTCCACAAGCTGCACCACGCCAACCAAGGTTGAGTGAGTTTCTAGGAACTCAACCTCCGAAGTTTGCAAGTGCTGCTGAACCTCTGGAGGCAGATGACTGGCTAAAGACCATTGAGAGCAAGATGAGGATCATACAGTGCCAAGGGTATGAGAGGGTGCTGCTTGCCTCTCATCAATTGCATGGACCTGCTGCTGATTGGTGGACTGCTTACGTGGCCGCCCATCATGACCCTGAGAACATCACATGGGAAGAGTTCAAGCGTAGCTTCCGCAACCATTACATACCAAGGGGAGAACTCAAAAACAAGAGGAAGGAGTTCTTGGGGCTGCAGCAAGGAAACATGACTGTGAGGGAATACCTCACTAAATTTACTCAACTCTCCCGTTATGCCCCACGGGACATAGAGACTGATGAGCAGAAACAGGATTGTTTCGTGGAAGGACTTACCGCAGAAATGCAGTGTGCAATGTCCTCCAACGAGTATGAAAGCTTCCAAAAGATGGTGGACAGAGCATTTGTGGTAGAAAGGAAGCTGAAGGCCTTGGAAAATGAGAACAAGAGGAAGGCCGGGTGGTCACACCAAGCCTCAGGGAGCAACACCCGCCCACGTCTGATGCAGCAACCTGCAGGGCAGACGAACCGTGCTGCGGTGCCCTACTCAGCACCAAGAGGGTACAACCCGAACTACAGGCCTCCGGCAGCACCAGCACAGCCACTACGTCAGTTTGTACAGCAGCCTCGCCCCGCATATCCACCTCGACCAGCAGTACAAGGACCTCCAAACCAACCCCAAGACAACAAAGGCCAGACACCTAAGGTTGGGGTGCAATGTTTTAACTGTGGTGATGTGGGGCACTACGCCCATAAGTGCCCAAAGAAGAAGCCCGCGTAGTCACAACAGCAGAATGTAATGAGAGGACGGGTGAACCACGTCACCCTGGAGGAAGCGCAAGAGGCACCTGACGTGGTAATTGGTAAGTTTCCTGCCAATTTACACATTGCACCCTGTTGTTTGATTCTGGTGCTACCCACTCGTTCATTGCCCAAGGGTTTGTTAAGAAGCATGACCTAGCAACAACACAAATGAACCATATGCTAGCAGTAAACTCTGCAGGTGGAGAAATAAGGACAAGACAAGTGTGTCCCAAAGTGAACCTAGACATTAATGGGGTAGTATTTACTGCTAACCTCATAGTGATAGATTCACAAGGGATAGATATTATCTTGGGTATGGATTAGTTGACCAAACATAAGGGAATCATCCATTGTTCGACCAGAACGGTGGAACTAACTCACCCTAGTGGCACAAGAGTAAAGTTCATAACAATACAAGAGCCTAGGAGGGACATTAAATTAAATCAAGCGGAGGTGAAAGTGGAGGGGATCAGGACCATCAGGGAATATCCAGATGTTTTTCCGAAGGAGTTGCCAGGTATGCCTCCTGATCGTGAAGTGGAATTCGCAATTGAGCTAGTGCCTGGAACAGCCCCGATATACAAGAGACCTTATCGGATGGACACCAAGCAGCTGGGAGAACTCAAGGATCATTTGAGAGAACTGACGGAGAAGGGTTATATTCATCCTAGTTCCTCACCATGGGGAGCTCCAGTGATATTTGTGCCCAAGAAGGACGGAACCCAAAGGTTGTGCGTAGACTACCGTGCCTTGAATGAAGTAACCATCAAGAACAAGTACCCATTACCCCGCATTGAAGACTTGTTTGATCAGTTGAGGGGAGCTTGTGTGTTCTCGAAAATTGATCTCAGGTCGGGATACCACCAACTTAAGATAAGGCAAGCCGATATTCCAAAGACAGCTTTCATATCTCGCTACGGATTGTATGAATACACTGTCATGCCTTTCGGGCTAACTAATGCCCCGGCATACTTCATGTATCTCATGAACAAGGTGTTCATGGAATATCGGGACAAATTTATGGTGGTTTACATAGATGACATTCTTGTTTTCTCCAAAGATGAAGAGGAACATGAGAAACATCTAAGGTTGGTGTTGCAGAGGCTGCGAGAACACCAACTATATGCCAAGTTGAGCAAGTGTGAGTTTTGGCTGAAGAGAGTTCCCTTCTTAGGACATATCATCTCGGAGGGAGGAATCTCCATGGATCTCACCAAAATCGAGGATATACAGAAGTGAAAGACCACTGAAAATGTCGGGGAAGTTCGAAGCTTCTTGGGATTGGCAGGATACTATCGACGGTTTATTGAGGGATTCTCTAAGATCTCGAGCCCCCTCACCAAACTGTTGGAGAAGGGAGTCACATTCATATGGACGCCGCAGTGCGAGACGAGTTTTCAGGAGTTAAAGAAAAGATTGACAACAGCCCCAGTGCTAGTTATGCCAGATATGCAGAAGAACTTTACGGTGTACTGCGATGCCTCTGGAAACGGGTTGGGATGTGTTCTCATGCAAGAAGGGCATGTCGTGGCTTATGCATCCCGGCAGCTCCGGAAGAACGAGAAGAACTATCCTACACATGACCTAGAGCTAGCCGCAGTGGTACACACGTTGAAAATTTGGCGGCACTACTTGATGGGGAAAAGGACAGAGATATATACGGATCATAAGAGTTTAAAGTACATTTTCACACAGCCAGATCTCAACCTCAGACAAAGGAGATGGTTAGAGCTAATCAATGACTTTGATGTGGGCATCAACTATCATCCTGGGAAAGCAAACGTCGTGGCAGATGCTTTAAGTCGGAAAGTGCAGGTCAATAATTTGAGCTTGAAGGACATGCCTGCAGAATTGAAGGACGAGGTTATAAGGCTCAATCTATGCCTTGTGAATAGTGGTGAAGCCATCGCCATGGATGTGGACTCCACATTAGAGCGAGAAATAAGCGAGGGTCAAAAGAATGACGAGAAGATACAAGAAATCAGGCAACTCATCAAGGAAAATAAAGCCCCTGGTTTCAGAGAGGATGAACAGGGAACGGTATGGCACGGGAAAACAATTTGTGTGCCAGAAGTAAAGAAGATCCGTGAATTGATTTTGAAGGAGGCTCACGATTCTGACTATTCCATTCATCCTGGGAGTACGAAGATGTACCAGGACCTCTAGAGAAGGTATTGGTGGTATGGCATGAAGAGAGATGTCGCGGAACATGTTGCCCTATGTGACACATGCCAGTTGGTGAAAGCAGAACATCAACGACCCGCGGGATTATTGCAACCACTCAAAGTGCCTGAATGGAAATGGGAAGAAATCGGTATGGATTTCATAGTGGGATTGCCTAGGACCCAATCAGGATATGATTTAATATGGGTCATCATCGACAGGCTAACCAAGGTAGCTCATTTCATCCCCGTGAAAGAAAGCTACAGTGGATCCAAATTGGCAGAATTGTACATGTCAAAGATCGTGTGTTACCATGGAGTGCCGAAGAAGATAGTGTTGGATCGAGGGACACAGTTCACCTCGAGGTTCTGGCAGAAGTTGCACGAAACCATGGGAACCCATCTGAATTTAAGCTCTGCCTATCATCCCAAAACTGACGGGTAGACGGAGAGAACCAATCAGATTCTTGAAGATATGCTGAGGGCGTGTGCACTCAAAAACAACCGGAGTTGGGACAAGAACTTACCATATGTGGAGTTCTCCTATAACAATAGCTATCAGGCTAGTATGAAGATGTCACCGTTTGAAGCTTTGTACGGGAGGAAGTGCAGAACTCCCCTGTTTTGGAACTAAACAAGGGAAAGTAAAGTGTTTGGTCCTGAAGTACTACAAGAAGCCGAGGCGAAAGTAAGGGAAATTCGCAACAACTTAAGGATAGCACAGACACGGCAAAAGAGCTATGCCGATGTACGGAGAAGAGAGCTCGTTTTCAACATGGGAGACTATGTCTATCTCAAGGTGTCCCCTATCCGAGGACTTCGTCGGTTCAAGGTGAAAGGGAAGTTGTCACCTCGATACATCGGACCCTTTCAAGTTCTGGAGAGGAAAGGCGAAGTGGTGTATCAACTAGAATTATCGGCTCGCTTATCAGATGTGCACGATGTATTCCATGTGTCACAGCTCAAGAAATGTCTGAGAACGCCTGAAGAGGTGTTACCCATGAATGAGGTTGACGTAGCTGAGGATTTGTCTTATGCCGAGCAACCCTCCAAGATTTTGGAAACAATGGAACGCCTCACAAGAAATAAAAGAATCCGGATGTGCAAGGTGCAGTGGAAGCATCACTAGGAAGAGGAAGCCACCTGGGAGCGAGAAGATGAGCTTAAGGCACAATTTCCGGAATTGTTTTCTTAGAACCTCAATCTCAAGGACAAGATTTCTTTTAAGGTGGGTAGAGCTGTAACACCCCAAAATCCTGTTAAGAGGGGAATTTAAAAATTTTTGGACGTACTGCATGTGTTGCAAAAATTCAAATTCGAACTGGAATTCAAATTAAACTCAAAACAGAAATGAAAAATAAAAATAAAAAGAAGAAAAATAAACCTTCCCGGCCAGTGGGCTGAAACCCACCAGCCGGCCCACCCAACCCCCGCGCCAGCCCGCAGCCGCGCGCCCGCGCCCCCTCTCGTAGACAGGCGGAACCCACCTGTCATCCCCGAGCTCCCGCTCGTCCGAACCTAGGACTGTTTCCCCGCGCGCGCTCGATCTTAACCGACCGGATTTCCGTCCGAATTCTGGTTCCGGAGGACTCCAACTCGATCTAAACTAACACGCCGCCCTTCCCCGTCTATAAAAACCCCGGCATCGTCCCGTTTTTCCCCATGATCCACCGTTTTTCTCTCCGGTGAGAACCCGAGCTTCTCCGGTGAATTCTGCTCGATCTTCACTCGGAAATTCTGATCTAACTCGCTGGTCTTGATCCACCGCCTCCGGGGAACCTCGCAGGTGCAGAAAACTCGGTGGTTTGCGGTCCAAACACAGCGCCGATGAGCCTCGCCGTGAATTCACCTCGGACCTCGTCGCCGATCGCTTTTTAGGACCTCCGAGCTCAAGAAAACCCCCGAGGTGAGATCCCCGACCTCCACTCTACCGATCTATGCCATAAAATCATAGTTCTAGGAAGAATTGACGAAGATCCGAAACTCTCCGGCGAGAACGCCACCTCCTGCCGCCGTGCGCCGCCGGGCAGCGCCGCCCGCGCTTTACAAAAAGCGACGTGGCCGCTTGTGCGCCGTCTATTTTAAATCGCACCGTAAAATATAAATCCCCGCGTACCGGTTCGAAGTTATAATCTCACCCGTCTGTTTTAAATCGGACGGTCCACGTCAGCCCCGCGTTATAAAGGCCGGCATTCTTACGTGCTACCCCTTGGGGTTCTCGGAAAATACGAGCTAGCCGCGGAAACTTCTGATCTAGCCCCTGGAACTTCAGAAAATCATGTAAATTCATTTAAAAAACAGTTTTAGCCCCTGGACTTAATAAAAATTAGGAAAACCCCTCTGTTATGTGTAGTTAGACCCCTGTAAATTCTTAAAATAATATAATAGACCCTGTAGTGGGGTGAGTTTACCTTTTTAACCCTATGTGATATTAAATTTAGGAATTTGAATATGTGTTTAGTATTTAAAATTTAAAAGATGGGACAAACACATTGTAAATTCAAATTAAAAACTTTCCTAGTACTTGGAAAACTTTGGAGTGAGATAAAAATAGATTTTTGGCTGAAATGAATCTATCTAATTGATTATTCACATTTATTAGTTATAGGGACACATTCTTTAGTAGAGAATAATTCTGAAAATTAGTAAAATAAATGTAAAATAGTTCACATCAGAGGAGGAGTTCAAAAATATATTATTTAATATTTTAGACCCAAAACCTATTCTGTTTAGATGAGGTGTCTTACTATTTTCATAATAAAGTTCACATTTAGGCATAGGAAATAAATCTGAAAATATAGCAAACTAGGTATGAATAACTAGAAAATGATAAATGAAGTTTCCAAAATCCAAAGAATTCAGTTTAGGGTTGGTAGAAGGTCTGAAGACACATATGGAGTAGGAAAATACCTTTCATGCATACTTGGTAGCTAAAAGGTGTAGTAATTGAATATAAGGAATTTATTTAAATTGGAAACTCATATATAGTATGCAAACATAAATGTGAATACAAAAGTAGAAACCATATACACATGTTTAAAAGTGCATGTAAGCCAAAAACCAACACACATAGAGTAACCACAACACATAGAATTGTGAATGGCTTTCATAAATGTGAATGTGTGGTTTGTATGAAGTGGAAGTGTGAACTATGTCTTATGACTTGTTGTTTTCTTTTGCTATGTGGGATGGTATGAGTAGAACCTGCTGCAGAGCAAGTTCTTCCTTTCCAAGATCAGGACTACCCATTCCAAGAGCAGCAGGAAGGAGGCAAGTGTCCTTGACCACTTTGATCCTATACTAGGATGTGTAGATAGAATTATTTGCATTGTCAATTGAAAATATGAAACCCATGCTAGGATGTTTTCCTAGAATTGCATTACCTTGTTTCCTTGTAGCTTGGGTTGGGATTCATTTTATCATGTCATTTATTATTATGCATATGCTTAGCCATGCTTAGAATGGGATATTTGGGATATGAGATCATCATTTTATTTTACCATACTCTTGAATGAGATATTGTGAGTTATGTAGAGGTAGGGATCAAGGCAAGTTGGATGTTTTGGTTGGTGCTGGGTGCACGAGACTCGGGTTTGTGTTTAGTACTTGCCTGGATCCTAAGGACCGGTTCATGGAGCATGTAACCTGGCTTTACCACGCCAACCACATGCTGAGATGGGGCAGCTTGGCCAATTAATTAGGTGTATCCCCGGCGTAGTATGGGTGTGTTGGATGGTGCGGGGAATAGGTGTCAGCTGGACTACCATATGAACCGCAAGGCTCAAGAGGGGGCCACTGCAGCGGGGTTGGAGCCTCTTGTATGCTGTTAGGGGTGAAACCTCAGTGGGCCCACGCTCATCGGGAATCCCTTTGTAAAGGCTTCGTAGTGATCTCCTGGCTACACACCTGGGAAGTGTGAATGTGGTTCGTAGTCACTGGCATAATGGAGGTTCTTTTAGTCCACCCGGCAACGGGGGATGAAATCACTAAATGTGGGTACAGTGGTGCAAACTCTGCAGAGTCAAAACTGTCATGACAGCCGTGCTCACGGTCAAGAGCGGCTTGGACTTATTCATGATTAGAGGATGATGGCTTTGGAAGTTGTGGGTGTTAAGCGGGGAGCTTAACATTGGAAATGATGTTATGGTTATTTGATTATGATGATGGGATGGGAGTTTGGGATCATTTCACCTGTGTAGTAATGTAGGTGCTTAATAAGCTAAGGTGATAGGTATTAATTGTGTAGTGCTTTAACCATGAGTTCAACCTCTCCTTGCTCTAGTCATGCATGACATAACTTTCCCACACTTGCTGAGTACCATCGGTACTCAACCTTGCATATTTGTTGGTTTATATTGCTGCCCAGGTCAAGATAATGAGGTGGTGTATAATGATCAAGACTTTGGACCCGAAGAAGGTTTCTAGGTTCATGGAGTCCCCCGGGCAACGCCTGTGACGGAGCCCACCAGAATAATTATTCTGCTGCTAGTTTATTTACTTGTGATAAACTTATTATTGTCCATCGAGACATTTGCTATGTATAACTTATTTATATTCGACACCTGGCTTGTAATAAATGATGCTTCACTATTTGTCATCACATGTATGAGAAAATGATCCTGGCATACATGTGATATTCACTTGGTTGTTCTTCGGAAAAACCGGGTGTGACAGTAACACACTCAAATTCATTTCCATGCATTGCATACATTTTTCATGTAGAGAAGCGTTATAAAAGAAGTAGAAATGGAGAAAGAACCATAGAAATGGAGAAAGAACCATAGAAATGGAGGAAGGAACCATAGAAATGGAGGAAAAACAACAGAAATGGAGAAGGGAATATAGAAATGGAGAATGGGGCATAGAAATGGAGATGGAAAATATAGAAATGGAGAATGGGGCATAGAAATGGAGAGGGGAATGTAGAAATGGAGAATGGGACATAGAAATGGAGAGGGGAATGTAGAAATCGAACAAGTGACATAGAAATGGTGAGGAATGGGAAAAAGATAGCTGAAATGAGCCATCCCCAAATTTCCCCAAACTTTCCCCAAAATTTCCAAATTCTCCAATTCCCAAAAAGGGGAATTTTCCCCACATTTGGGGAATTAAATCCCCAAGGCTGCCGCACCCAACAAGAGGATAAGTTTGTCAAGATCCAAAATTGAGTAGGACTCTTATTTGAGTTCCAATTGGAGTAGGACTCCTCCCCCCCCTTATAAATACAACCCCAGCCCCCCTCTTTGGCCGCAGCCTCCCCCTTTCCCTTCCCCCTCCCAAGTCGGCGACATGGAGCCCCTGCTCCTCAACTCACCGAGTTGACACTCCCCTCGTCGGAGTTTGGTCACCGTGAGCCCCGCCGTTGAGCCCCGCTGACAAGCCCCGCCGTTGAGCCCCGTCGTCGAGCCCACCGTCGAGCCCCGTCGTTGAGACCCGCCGACGAGCCCCATCACACCTCGCCGTCGCCGGAAAAGAAGCTGACGATCTGTCCTGCCCTAATCTTCTATAGAAAAATTCCCCGCTGCTGCCATTGCTAGGAGGAAGGCCCTCTCACTAAAAGGAAGTGAGGTAGGACTTCATTACCCATCTTACGATGTCAGCGCTTTTTCTACGCATTCGTTTTCTTTGCCCCTTCGAACAGAAACTTTTACGTGTGGACAGATCATGTTTTAATCGATTTTTGACGGTGGAATTGATCTAGATCTTGAGTCAAGATCATCACCACGTCCACACTTGATCCCTACACCCTTGTTCATCATAAAACCCCATTAAAGCCCATTAAAACATGCAAGAACACGTACAAACTGGTTTAATAAAACAGCACCATAGGATTTGCATTCATCTACCCCATTGCATCTTGAGTAAAGTTTGTGCATGATGATTGATTGCTGTAAATTTTATATGTGCATGGTCGTGAGTAGAAGAACAATCTCAAGAGGCCATCTATGAGGAACTACAGCACCAAGTCTTCGAGACGCTTGAACAACAAGAGCCACGGGAGCAAGGCAAGTGCCCCTTGACCATATTGATCCCATGTTTTGAAACTGTTTTGCTTGCGAAAACGTATACGCTTGAGTCAACTTGATGGGACACCCTTTCATGGGAGTTTACTAGTTTTGTTAACCATCCTTGTCACTGGGAAAGTTGATGAGTCAGGTATGGTCGTTTTTCCTTTTTGCTTAGCTTAATTCACGGGATAAGGGAAGCTGAAATAAAACATGTCTAGCTACTGCACTCATATGAATAATGACTATGAGATCTTGATGATGTTAATGGGCATGGAATTGGGGAGATGTAGGCAAGCTTGGTTCGTGAATATTTCTGGATGAGATGGTGGTACTTGCCATAGATCTAAGGACCGGTTCATGTGAGAATATGCCAGGAAAACAGTGCCACCACAAGGCCATGTCTGGGTGCGGCTTAGCTCATTAATTAGGTGTGTTGCTAGCTTGTTGTGGACCATGGATGGCGCAGGGAATGGGAGTCGAGGAGGACTGCCCTGGGAACTGCATGGCACAAGAGGGGGCCCATGGGTGGAGAATGGTGATTTGAGCCTGCCGGTGAAACCTCAGTGAGTCCATACATCTAGTAGCCCCTTTGTAAAGGATATTTTGTGATCTCTTGGCCATACACTGATGGTTGTGTACTGGTATAATGGAGGTTCTGCATAATTAGGACATCACAACAGTGGATACTCACATTGATATACAAGGACCAATCACAAGAGAACGATCACAGTTACTAAATCAGCAGGCGAACTCGTTCCTAACTTCCTACCCATGTGAGTTTGAGAATGGATTGCTATTTAATGATTTAATTGTTATTAGGAACCATGTACATGATCAACATGTAAAGGGAGGAGGATTTGGGGATGTTGAGAAACAGATGGGACGTCCACAAGTTGATGGAAACAGTCGCTAACTCTGACTCGAGTTCTACTCGGAGTCCAGGAGCAATCCATCTTAAAATGGACGCCCAGGATGCATACGGACTCGGTTTTTGAAGTTCTACATATGCATGGAAAGATGAGAAGATAAAATTTCCAATGGTTCTGGTCCAACATTAAAATCCGCCAGGAGTCATTGGGAATTGTCGAAACAAGTCGAATTCGGAGTTCTGTCCGGTGCTGCGCCACCATATTGGGCTTTTGGGCCTTGTATCCCGTATGAGTCCATTAGGGACGCGTCTAAGGGTCTTATGGCCGAAGCCTAGCCTTTAAATACTGTAGCCACCGGACATATTCGGTGGGTTTTGCTTAGATTAAACAATTTCGCCGTTCTACGGTTTGTGAGACCTCAATTTCGCAATTTCAGATTGAATCTTTACCGTTCTTGCTTGTGGTCTCGGTTGCACCTGCAGGGATAGCCTTCTTGGCAAGGTCAAGCGTGTGAAACACGGTTGATAACCAACGGAGCAGGGGTGTAGTGATTGCAGAGGTATTCGGGTCTGCTCGAGTTCCTCGGATCATCAACGTCGAGATCTCCACTCAATCGACCTACCTTTCAGAAGATCGGGCCTAAACTATTCATCAATTGGTATCAGATTTCAGGTTGCCTGTGAGGTACCTTGATTTGCCACTAGATTAGTTTTGTTTTTCATACCTAGAGTCCACAGAAAAAGGCACAAAAAAACATAGTGCCTGCAAGTTTCGTTTTTCAGTTTGAAGTGTTGAGTTTGCATTCGTGTGGTCGAGTCTTGTTGCTGGTTTAGCTTTGTATTTTTTTTGTCATAGTTATCATTTTTCTTCCTTGTTTTTCTTACTGCTCACCTATTCCACAATCCCTAAACAACAATCCGATCCACCATGATCATCGGTTTGCCCTAGCTAGCCGCCTTGCGTGAACTCCCACATCGCCAGATCTAGAACAGGTGACAAACCATTTTGCCAGTCCTCCTTGATTCATCACACAACATCCCATCAGTCGCCGTTGCAAAATTCCAATTGTTTTTCACATCCTATTGCGAGATCTGTTTCAAAACCGAGTTCGAATCGACATAAAAAACAGTAACTCGGATAGCCTACCATAGAACGGCCATAACTTTTGCATACGAACTCGAAATCGGGTGATTTATTTAAATTGATCTACTCGAAATTTCGCAACCGATTTTTTGCCGCTTTGCTGCGTTCGGCGAAATTTGTTTGGCCAAATTCCCCTCAGAAGATAGACTATCCGGCCTCCAAAATTTCAGCACGAATTTTAAAGAATCTTCCTGATTTTCTATAGGCCACATCTTACATCAAATTGAGCTGCAAAGTTGTGTGCTTCCTATTTTCGTGCTCTCGAATAAAAAAAATCTCAGAAAAATATTTAAAAAATAATGAAGAGAGCACATATATTAAAGCATTGGCAGCACACAATTGAAAACAGTTGGCCTATACACTTGTGCTGTACTTGTTGATTATATCTTCCTGATCTTCTATTTGCCTTTCTACTGCCTTGTGTTGTGCTAGGCCTAGAACACTTGTTAACCAGCAACAGTTCCTACATTGAATACTTATTCAACTTTGTTTTGCTGTTAACAATTTTTGCTTATTAGCCACCATATTGTGCCATCCAAGCTCCACTTTTCCTCTTGAGCAGAACAGGTACCTTTGTAATCACTCCACGCTGCATTGGTTCTCACCGTCCACCGTTTACCACCTGCTGTGTCGGTAAGAACACTTGTAAGAACGTGGTAAGATGCTTGAGAGAGAGAGAGAGAAGAGAGAAAGATTGTTTCCTTCCTTCCACTTTTCACATTACCACTATCCTTTGTAGTTTATAGGGATAACCTCTTTTTGTTGTCTTTTATTTACTACTAACAATGGTAGAAGATAAAAGTGATGATGAATGTGTTCAACATGCTGAGTTGCATGACATGATGAGGAAAATGACAGATATATTCACCAAAACCCACGCATCAACAGATGCGTCATTGACTACCTTGAATCGCCAACTTGCTGATCTTGTTGTTCGGATGGATACTCTTGAGGCGCGGCTGCCACTAGCTGAAGAACGTGAATACAATATGGAAGATCATAACAATCAACCACGACTTCCACTTTATCTACGAGAACCAAAAGATGACCACTATAGCACAGATGAAGAGGTACTTGGGACTGCAGCAACGGAAAATTATAGAAGCATAATTGTGCAGCGTGCTTTGAGCTCCAAAGTTGAGGCGGATGACAAGCTACAACGACACAATCTTTCTCACATGTTTCTCATCGTCAAGGACTGCCGTGTACACACTATAATTGATGGAGGCAGCTGCAATAACTTGGTGAACACGGATGTGGTCAAGAAACTTGGGTTGGCAACAAGAGCACACCCTCATCCATACCATATTCAGTTGTTCAACAACAGTGGTAAGGTTAGAGTAACACAAACAGCGAGAGTACATTTTTTGATTAGTTCTTACCATGATTTTGCTGATTTTGATGTCATACCTATGGATGTTTGTTCTCTTTTGTTGGGTCGTCCTTGGGAATTTGATACGGATGCTATTCATCATGGTAGAACTAATAAATATACTCTGATGCATAAAGGAAAGAAAATCACTTTGCATCCTATGACTCCTGCTGAAATTGTGCATTTGGAAAGTAAAACACGTGATGATAAGGCAACAAAATCACTAGACTCTGAAAACAGCAAGTAATTAAGTTAAAATCACCTTCGTTGATCACAACTAAATCTGACCTTGCTGATTTATTTAATACCAAGGGGATGTACTATGCTTTAGTATGCAAAGAAACCATGTTTTCACTTCATGAAGTGTCCATTGCATTGCCCCCTGCTGTTGCTAACCTTTTGCAGGATTTTGCGGATGTGTTTCCCCCCGAAATACCCCCTGGATTACCACCTATGAGGGGCATTGAACATAAGATCGACTTGATTCCAGGGGCAAGTTTGCCAAATCGTGTGGCGTACAGGGTGAATCCGGAAGAGACAAGGGAAATTCAGCGACAAGTTCAAGATCTTTTGAACCGTGGGTATATTCGTGAAATCCTTAGTCCTTGTTCTGTTCCTGTTCTTTTGGTTCATAAGAAAGATGGTAGCTGGCGCATGTGTGTTGATTGTAGAGCGATTAATAACATCACCATTCGATATCGTTATCCTATTCCTCGCTTAGATGACATGCTTGATGAATTGAGTGGTGCTATGTGACGCCCTGGTTCTGAGAGAGAACCGTTCGGAACCGAGACTGATGCGTATGTGTGCCCAGGATGTTCATCACACATACACATATAACCACAAACTGTATTCAGAATAATACCACGAACAACAGGGTTTTATTACATGAGTCTCATGAGTCTCAAACTCATGCTGACAGCGGAAGTCTTAATCTAGCAGCGGAAGTCTTTATTCTAGCAGCGGAAGTCTTATTTCTAGCAGCGGAAGTCTTCTAACTATTGTGGAAGCAACTAAGCAGCAGCGGCTCCATCTCTACTCCACAGGTAAGGTTGATGGTGGATCTCACGCCTAATACTCCACTTGCTCGTCGAAGTACTCCTTTCCTGTTGCTGATGATGTATGATAATGCAAGGTGAGTACATGACGTACTCAGCAAGTGCGAGAAGTATGACATGTAGCTTACAACAAGGTAGGTATAAAAAGGCTCATTGCAGAAAGCAAAGTTTATTTCTCATAGCACGATAAAAACAGCAACTTAGCTTTAAGTGAATGTAATACCAACATGTATTTAAACATCAACATACCTCCATCATGTTTCATCACTTTTCATGTCACTTCCAGAAATTTATCTTTCTCAACTTTTCTCAAGCTCGTGAATACCATCTCGTATTCACTACCATCTCATGAATACCATCTCGTATTCACTACCATTTCATCTCATATTCAATTCTGTCTCATACCGAGACCAATGCTCATTGCCATGACTCAACAGTCATGCAACCAATCTCATTACTCGGACTCAACAGTCCCGAAAACCAATACCAACGAATAAACCATAACCAAACCAATGACATCCCATAACCATACCAACAACCATCCCAAAGACCATCCCATCTAATCATGGAAGTTGGCCAGGCGCTTGTGACCGGAAGCACGGCTATCATGATAGTTTTACACTCTGCAGAGGTGGCACCACTTTACCCACGAGTTTGTAATTTCGTCACCCGTCGGTGACTGCAGAACCTCAATTATACCAGTACACAACCATTGGTGTATGGTCAAGAGATCACAAAATAGCCTTTACAAAGGGGCTACTAGATGTATGGACTCACTAAGGTTTCACCGGCAGGCTAGAATCTCTAATTCTCCCACCTACGGGCCCCCTCTTGTGTCATGCAGTTCCCAGGGCAGTCCTCACTCGACTTCCATTCCCCACGCCTTCCACCATCCATAACAATCTAGTAACTTACCTAATTACTCAGCTAAGCCGCACCCATACTTGGCCTTGTGGTGGCACTTTTTTCCTGGCATGTGATCGCATGAACCGGTCCTTAGATCTACGGCAAGTAACCACCATCTCATTCTACCTTATTCACAAACCAGGCTTGCCTAGATCTCCCTCCGATTCATGTTCATTAACAACATCAGTTTCTCATTATTCTTACGAGTGCAGTTAGCTGGACACATCTATCTCACTTCCCATATCCCATGGACTCGACGAAGCATAAAAGCAAAAACCATACCCGACTCATTAACTTTCCGGGCGACAAGGGTGGTTAATAAAACTAGTAAACTCCTATGAAAGGGTTTCCAATCATATTGACTCAAGCACACACACCTTTTCGCAAACAAAACAGTTTCAAAAACATGGGATCAAAATGGTCAAGGAGCACTTGCCTTGTTCTTGTGGCTTCTGTTGCTCTAGGATCTCGTAGTCTTGAGGTTGTAGTTCGTCGTAGATAGGTCCCTGAGCTTGTCCTTCTAATTACGATCACACACATACAAGCTTTACAGCAATAAATATCATGCACAATCTTTTCTCAAGATGCAGTGATGCATATGCATGTTAATCCTATGATACAGTTTAGTTTGTACGTGTTCTTGCATGGCTTGCATGGGGTTTTACGATGAACAGAGGTGTATAAATCAAATGTGGACGTGGCGATGATCTGGACTCAATATCTAGATCAAACCGATCAACACGTGATCTGTCCATGAAAAAGCTTCTGTTCGAAAGGATCAAAGAACAGATGCAAAGAGAACCGCGATGATGTCGTAAGGTGGTATTGGAGACCTACCTTACTCTCTTCAGGACCTTCCTCCTAGCGATGGCAGCAAAACAGATCGTCGGCTCTCCTCCGGCGATCGTGTCGGTGCTCGTCGGTGGCTCTCCGGCGGTCAAACTCCTGCGAAGCTGGTTAGCTCAGCGAGTTGGGGCTAGGGCTCCAAGTAGTCGACTCGGGAGGTGGAAAGAAGTACGTGGTTGTGGCGGACCGGGATCCGCTCATCTAGGATCGCAGAGGGTGGTGCCGCACGATGCGACACCCGACAGCACACGTCATAAGGACATATTATATTACATGGTGAAAACAAACTGAACTGTACAAACAGGTACAAACTTCAGTTACAAACTATTGTTTATATTACACAGCGGAAGTCTAAACTATACAACTCACGCCCGCCTATCTAGCAAAAGTCGGCTGCCCAGCCCTAGGGCAAACAACACTGGCTGCACTCCTCAGCTCAGCGCGGCATGTACGTCTCCCACTCAGCCGTGGTCCCCGACGGAGGGTAATCCTCGCCGGTAGACTCGTACTGCGAGTCCGTGGGTAAAGCTCCTCACCTGAAAACACTTAAGCAGCAACCGTGAGCACGATGGCTGAACAACACTTAACCGACTCACCTAAGCATGGAACTCTACATGAGGGGTACAATGGACATAGGATTGTAATATTGCAGCAAAGGGACTTGCCTATAAGTTCCTCCTTAATTCCTCTTTTAGCAACCAGTTAACAGTTTGATAATCTGAAATTTAATAAGCAATATTCGGTGGCACACATGTAGCAATAAAATTATATCATGACAGCAATATTGAAGTATAACATTCCATAAATTATCTACGTTACGACACAGTGAACAAGCGGTACTCGTCACGGCGAGGGACGGCGAATCGACTCGATATACACCTGCAGGGAAACCCAAAGAGCACGTCACGTACGCCCACCCGTGGAGCTGCACAGCACGATCACTCGATGTCGTACAGGACAACCTTTCACCCAACAGCCCAAAGGTCGAACCGGTCGCACCGATACGAGCAGGAGGTTCCCCACACGGAGCATCTCTCTGTGCCCGTTGGCAGATTTCCATCTTGCTGCCCTCAGCCTACACCTATAAATCGGTGCGTTATGCCTCGACGCCCGGAGGTTTAGGCTACATCGGTTTATCGGGGCCCATATATCCGATATGCCTTCGGTACGTTCAATACTTGTTTAGCAGGGCCGCACACGGATCGGTCCTCAATCGACACGGGCAGGGCTGCGCACACAAGACTTCCTCTTGCTGCGCCCTAGCCCCTGCCTAGTCTCATTTTCATTACTAAAGTGATCTCACATCACTCAACCGAACCCGTGTGTCCCAAGCCTGACTCGCGAGTAGATTCCAACTACTCGACCTGTACCGAAGTCCTATGACTCATTAAGCATAGCCTGTCTAGTCGAGGTCTTAGGCACTACCCTCACCCTTTTAGGGACTTTTGGTTATGCAAGTGGGGTTTCATTCATCCTATACCGAATGCACATTCATACTTCATACGAAGTGTTCATAAAGCAAAACTTGAAGAATAGTTTAATGCAAACCGGGGCTTGCCTTGTTGCTGCTGGTCAGGGATTAGTTCTTCTTCCGGAAGGAGGAAGTCAAGTACTTCCGGAGCCTCCTCGCCTTCAGCGACTACATATTAATAAAATATTACATGTTAATAAATATGCACATGAGTTTATTATAATGTTTCTGCTACTTGTTCTAATACAAGTTTTTAACAACTGGAACTCTGTTCAAGAATTTAAAATGAAACTGGGGCTAGTGGTTTGGGTTTGGATCTAAGCACATGATTAAGTGCTAAGTGGTTATCCCCCTCTTCCACATTGGTCACCTCAAGTGGTTAAATAGAGCAGGGGTGATCCAGAAATCCAATGGAGCTGAGAATTTTTGTGTGAGTCCCTTGTCACAAGAAAACCCTCTGGACCAAAAATTAGCACTTTTCATTGAGTGGTTTGCTCAGAATAATTCTCTTAGCAAATAAGCAAAGAAGGATTAATTCTGAGGCAACACCCCTGTTCATGCCCAACTTAATGAACTACAATTTGAGTTATAGCTCCTAGAGTTTGCATGAATTTTCCTATCATTTTTGGAGATAATATCTGCCCATAACTGAATTTCCAAGTTTTGGAAATTCTCTGAAAATGTTTCTGTATTCCAATGAACACAGCACCTTCAAATTTGAATTGCCGTGATCAAATCAACACCAAATGGTCTGATACTTTTACAGGGTTTTACTAACATCCTAAAGAATATTCTGGCAAAATTTGAGGATTTTTGGATGAACCAAACTCCCTCTAAAATTCGTTTGCTGAAAAGCTTTAAAGAATTTTCCAGAATTACATAATGGGTTTCATACAAATTGGGTTGCATATTTGGATAGAGCTATGCAAGATGAATCCAACCCAATTTGAATCACTAAATTTGGAGCTTCCTAGTCAAAGTTCTATTCATTTGAAGTTTAAACTAAAACTGGAAATTCCAAAAATGTTTAAATCCTGCAGGTGGGTCCATCGCACACGTGTCGACCGCTGGAGCCGAGCCACACGGGGCCACAGACTCGTTCCTGCGCGGCCACACTGGATTCTGGACCACAGAGAATCACGCACGTCTACCTCCAGCCGCTGACGAGTGGGGCCTCCCCCCTTCGTCTTCCTCCAGCCACCCGTGCGACCCCGCCGCCAAGCTCGCCGGAGCTCTCGCCGGGAAGGGGTTCCGGCCCTAGGAACTTGCTGATTCTCGCTGCCACTGCACATTCTTGCATGAGGAACACGTTGCCGGCCTTACCTCGGATCGAGGATGGCCGGAAACCTAGGCGCGACGGCGACGGTAGCTGTGGTAACTTCGGCGGCGTCGCTAGGGCACTTAACTGCCCCAACCTTGCTCCGGTTAGCTCCTACAGCATCGCCATGACCTAGGGAGCAACGTCCAGGGCTCTGATCTCGTGAGAAACGTCGGCAACTAGGGGCTCACCGTGCGACCTAGGGCGATTTCGGGGAAAACTGGAAAAAACTTGAAGAACTGAGGGTTTCCTCGATGGTTCTTCCTAGTTCTTGATCCCACGTGCCCGCACGGATGTCTACAACTGGTTTTCTAGGTCTGGGGAAGAGTGGTTCGGTGTGTGTGGTGAATTTGCCGATTTACCTGAACCGGGCTATATCGCATGCTCTCGGCAAGAACTGGAATTCCGGCCAGCACACCTCATGGCATGCGGCCGGCGTTGTTGGACAGGGAGAACACTTCCAGGCGAACCTCCTGGCCCGCTCACTTGACGGGGGATCAAGCCTAGCGGTCGGGCTGGGAGTTTTCGGTCACGGTGGCTCTACCAGGTGTGGACTGAAAACCAGGAGCTCGGGGCAGTTTACCATGGATGGGGCGCCGGTGTATCGTGTCTATCACGTCGAGGACGCCTCGGCGAAGTTCGGGGTGAGCTCAGACTCGCTTGCTAGCTACTGCGACGGGAGGACGCCGGAGCACCGAAAGTTTTCAGGTGTGCGGCAGTGTTTCTTCGTCGAGGGTTTCGGGAACAGTTAAGACCGCGACGGGAGTCGGTTCCGGAGGGAAATATCACCGGGCGGCCGCTTCGTCGACGTGCGCTGTGGGCTGGCGCTCGGGCGGTGGCGTTCGGAGAAGCAGCTCGCTGGCGCACGGAGGGAGTTTGCTTCGGCGACAAACAGAGCACTGTCCGGTGTTGCACCTCCCTCCCACTGCCTTGTGGGCCCAACTTTCACCCCCTAATCCTTTCCTCCCCATTTCTTTTTAAATATCCCAGCTACTAAACATTGAATGAGAGACTTATCCCCCAAGTACTGGTTTGAATTTGAGTTCTCAAATTTAAACTTTGTTGGCTTAAATTTGCTTGATGTTAAAACTGAAATTCAAATTCAGTTTTGAATTATTGCAAATTTAGCTCCCTACAAGATGAATTCCAATGGGGATGAAAATTGGTGGGCTAACTCAGAAAAATGTGCTGAGTTTGAATATGAAGCTAAATTTTGAATTTGAGGGATGAAAGTTGCTGCAATTTGAATTTATATTCAAATTGGCCTCTTTTTCAAATACCTCCAAAAGTGCCTCAAAAAGTGTTGGATTTGCATGGAACTTGGCTTGAACCTTCCCAAGACTTTTTAAGTCCTAGGGGTGAGCTCAACCTCTCATGTTCATGTGTAGAAATCCTACTTTGTGAAAGTGAAGGTTTCCCCTCTAATCACTCTTTTGATGGAGGTTACTTGCTTTTCACAATTTTTCCTAAGATATGCACAATAAAACTGTGGTGTTGTGAGGTTATGAAAAGTTTTTTGCATGTCCCTTTTCTTGGGCTTTTACATCCCTCCCCCCTTAAAAGAATCTCATCCCGAGATTATATAAGAAGAGATAGCGATGTAGTAGGGACTTACCCGTGCTGAGAGGCCATGAACTCCGGGTAATTTGAGCGAAGGAATTCCTCGCTCTCCCACGTCGCTTCTTTGGCGGTGTGGTTGCTCCAGAGTATCTTGTAGAACCACAACTTTCTGCTGCGCGTGGTTCGGGCTTTCTCATCAATAATTGCCACCGGATATTCATCATATGTCAAATCCGGTTTCAGCTCGCCGATGGCTTCGCTAGGAACAGCAGCTGTATGCTTTAAACATTTTCGCAGTTGCGAAACATGGAAAACGTCATGGACACCAGCAAGAGATGCCGGTAGCTCCAATCTATACGCTGCTGGTCCACACTTCTCGGTGATAGCATAGGGTCCAATGAAACAGGGAGCGAGCTTCCCCTTGATGCCGAACCGGTGCACGCCCTTCATCAGAGACACACGGAGGTACACGTGTTCACCGACGTCGAAATGCAACGGTCTACGCCTCTTATCAGCATAGCTCTTCTGCCGGGATTGAGCGGCCTTCAAGTTTGCTTGAATCGTCCGAACGCGCTTTTCGGCGTCGTTCACCACATCAGCCCCGAATGTGACCCTTTCACCGGACTAGCACCAGTTTAATGGGGTGCAGCATTTGCGACCGTAGAGAGCTTCGTAGGGTGCCATCTTGATACTCGCCTGATAGCTATTGTTGTACGAGAATTCCGCCAACGGCAGGTGATTATCCCAGTTCTTGCCGTGGTGGATGGCACATGCTCTCAACATGTCTTCTAATACTTGGTTCACCCTCTCCGTTTGCCCATCTGTTTGAGGGTGATAGGCGGAGCTCCTAATCAGCTTGGTACCCAATGCAGCGTGTAGCTGCTCCCAATAGTGAGATACAAATAATGCACCTCGATCTAAGACGATGGTCTTGGGTACCCCATATAAGCATAGGATCTTTGCTATGTACAGCTCCGCATATTTGCCGGCATTGTAACGTGTATTCACCGGGATGAAGTGAGCCGTCTTGGTTAACCGATCGACGATTACCCAAATGGAATCATGTTTGTTGGAAGTTAGGGGCAATCCCACAATGAAATCCATGCTCACATCTTCCCATTTCCATGCCGGGATCTTCAGGGGTTGCAACAGCCCTGATTTCCTCATATGATCAGCCTTCACTCGTCTACACGTTATCACACTCGGATACGTACTTCGCTACCTCCCGTTTCATCCGTGTCCACCAAAATTTCTTTTTCAAATCTTGGTACATTTTGTTGCTGCCGGGATGAATGGAGTATTTAGACAAGTGAGCTTCATCGAGGATCCTTTTCGTCAACTCCATATCCTGGGGTACGACTATGCGGTCATTGAACCATAGCGTCTCTTCATCATCCTTCCGGAAACATTTGATCTCCCCGTTGTCTCTCCGTCTCCGGAGATGTGCCATGCCTTTATCATCTTTCTGAGCTGCAATGATGTACTCCCTAATAGTAGGGATGAGGGCAAGGTTGTACAGCGACCCATAAGGAACCAAGTATAAACTCGGCTCTTCCGCCTCCGCCGGTGTAATGGTGAGGTGATGGACATGTGATTTCCGACTCAGCGCGTCGGCAACCACATTTGCCTTGCCGGGGTGGTAATGAATCTCAATATCATAATCTTTGATCAGTTCTAACCACCTCCTTTGCCTCATGTTCAGCTCTTTCTTGGTGAAAATGTATTTCAAGCTCTTGTGGTCGGTGTAGAGGTGCACCAAATTGCCCAGGAGATAGTGCCTCCACATTTTTAGCGCCAACACCACGGCAGCAAGCTCAAGATCATGAGTCGGATAATTCTGCTCATGGTTCCGAAGTTGGCGTGAGCCATATGCGACCACACGTCCTTCCTGCATCAACACGCAGCCCAGCCCAATACCGGACGCGTCGCAATACACGTCGAAGTGCTTTGTTGTATCCGGCTGAGCTAAGACCGGGGCTGTGGTGAGATGCTTCACCAATGCTCGGAACGCTCCTTCACACGCCGTGTTCCAAACATATTTTGTTCCCTTCTTCAGCAATTCTGTCATTGGCTTAGCGAGCTTGGAGAAACATGGAATAAATCTCCGATAGTATCCCGCTAACCCGAGGAAGCTTCTGACCTTATGAACTGAAGTGGGAGCTTTCCATTTCATCACTTGGTCTATTTTGCTTGGGTCAACCGCAATGCCTTCAGCCGAGATGATATGTCCCAAGAATGGCACTTGGCTGATCCAAAACTCGCATTTACTGAACTTGGCGTAGAGCTTGTGGTCTCGCAATCGTTGAAGAACGATCCGCAAGTGTTCGGCATGTTCGGCTTCTGTCTTGGAGTAACCAAGATATCGTCGATGAACACTACCACGAACATGTCCAGCTCCGGCATGAACACCGAGTTCATGAGATACATGAAATGGGCAGGAGTGGTTGTGAGACCAAAAGACATGACGAGATATTCATATAATCCATATCTCGTCGAGAAGGCCGTCTTCAGGATATCCTCCGCCCGAATCTTGATCTGATGATATCCAGAGTGAAGGTCCATCTTGGAGAACACACTTGCACCCACAAGTTGATCAAACAATATGTCGATGCGGGGCAGTGGGTACTTATTCTTGATGGTGAAGGCGTTGAGCGGCCGGTAGTCCACACACAGCCTCATGGTTTCATCCTTCGTCTTCACAAATAGCACCGAGCATCCCCAAGGCGAGGAACTCGGCCTAATGAAACCCTTGCTTTAATTCAGCCAGCTCGTTCAGAGCCATCTTGTATGGTCTCCGTGATATGGGCGTAGTCCCGGGTTCAAGCTTAATCTTGAACTCGACCTCCCGTTCAGGTGGCATGCCTGGAAGATCATCCAGGAACACGTCGGGGTACTCCCGGACTAAGGGGATGTCCTCTAACTTGAGAGCATCAGTATTGTTGATCGCTGAAACATCGCGGACTGGATTATCTAATAAGAGGGACTGCGGACGGTTTAGTGGGGAGTTGAGGTGAACCATCCGCGCTAAAGTTTCCAGGACAGCGTCATGGTAGCTTAGCCATGACATTCCCAAGATTGCATCAATCTTCTGCCCCTCAAGGATAATCATAGTGGTGGGATATATCTTCCCACCTAAGCACAATGGTGCTTTCAGAATCATCATAGTTGCTGAAATCTTTCCTCCCGGTGAGCAGATCATATAAGAACACTCGGTTGGAAAGGCTTCCAGCTGATGCTTAACCACATATGATGCACTTATGAAGTGTGGGTTGCACCAGAATCAAAAATTATGATGATGGCTTGATTGTTGAGAGTGAACGTACCAGCCAGCACATTGTCTCCCTCCGGGGCGTCCTCATTGTCGAGGTGACGAACGCCCCTAGTCCCCTGACCAACCTTCTTGACCGGAGGTCAGCCTCGAGCACCGCCCTGGAACTGGGCTTGCCCGCTGCTTTTCTGCCCCTGGGGACAGTCCTTCGCGAAGTGGCCCGCCTGGCCACACGTGAAGCAAGTGAAACGGGACGGTCCCCCGCTGATCGGTGGACGGAAACCCGGGGTGCGTTGTGGCGGTGGAAACGCCCGGGGTGCCGTATGCTGCTGCTGCTGCTGCTACTGTCTCGGTGGAGACATCGGCGGTCGGAACGGAGGTGACTGAAAGGATCGTCCCCCGAACCGTTGAGGTCACGCCGGTGGATGCCACTGCTGCCCAGATGGTGTCCGATACACCATGCGGTACTTCTGGGGAGCGCCACTCCCACCGCTGGGTGGAGCGCTGCGCTTCCACTGCTCAGCTGCCAACTCCCGCTGAGCGTCCTCTTGCATGATCGCGGCATTGACTAGGTCGTTGAAGGTGCCGTGATTCCACTGAACGAGATGTGTCTTCATCTCGGGGTGTAACCCCCGATAGAAATGTTCCCGCTTCTTCTCTTCAGTGGAGATGTAGTCTGACGTATATTGCGCCAGATGGTTGAAGGCACGGGAGTAGTCATGGGCACTCCACCCGCCCTGCTTCAGCTCCAAGAATTCTTGGAACTTCCTCTTCATTATTCCGGGAGGAATGCGATAGGCGCGGAACGCCTCCCGGAACTCTTCCCACTCCACGGCATGGCCCGCCGGACGTGAGGTGACATAGTTCGCCCACCACGCACCAGCGGCTCCGTGAAGCTGCTGCACCGCGAACAGAGTCTTTTGCCGCTCCGTGCATTGGAGCAGCCCGAACTTGGACTCGATTGTCCGCAGCCAGTTGTCGGCCTCCCGTGGTTCTTCAGCTTCTGTGAACAGTGGAGGGTGCGTACTCATGAAGTCCGAGTACGACACCTCATGAGGCTCATGAGGGCCCCTCCCTTGACGCCCCCTTCCTGGGACGTATTCTGCATGATCGTGCGGAGCAGGTCGGTCTGCTCCTCACGACCTCCCACCAGTGCCGCTATCACATCCGCTAGAGTAAGCGGAGGCGGCGGTGGTGGCTGCTTCTGCGGGGTGGTGTCGTAGGCCGGTGGCTGGGAGTCATCACCTCCCTGTTGGCTAGAGCCACCAACTTCGTGTGTGGTCCTAGTGTGAACCATCTGCAACCATACGACAATAAACATCAGTCCCGCAACATACTTCAATGCAGTCAAATGAAATAGGCGTAAAAACATAATGACAATAAAACATGCGATACATCTCGTACGTAGATAATGTAATAACTTTGCACAAGCTACACCATTACCAGACCAAATACAAGCTAGTTACATCCAACTTGATGAACCTCCTCTTTGGAAGCTCACCATAACTAGGTTTGGTCACTATGAGACATTACTATGGCGTTGTCATCACGTATACTACCCTTTTATCTTCAATACGACACAAACATGGTCTCTAGTAAAAGAAACTTGAGTGGGACCTATACTCAGATCTTTCACTAGTTGAAGATAACCTCTCATGAGCATGTTCTACCCCATTGGAAGTATTCAAACCCCCTCTAGGGTACCACAATCTCCCATATGAGTTCAACTGTCATTCCTCTGTCAGAATGACCAGTTTCTACATATCCAAAATTTTGATCTGGTTCTAGGCATTTTCCTGACTCAAGCTGAATACCAAAGTTAAAATTAACTTCAGTATCTTTCCAACGAGTACTTATTTGCCCTCAAATCAGATATGGTTAAAAAGTTATAGTAATTCAAAATCAGCAGAATTTCTGGAAGAATTTTAACAGCACCTCCCTTGGAAAGTTGCAGTTTTCAACTCTGGTCTCCACTGAAATCTGTGCTGAAATTTCAGAAATTTTGAATTGCAAAGATGTAAAACATCTTCTACCCTTTCTAAAGATGTATCATATGACAATTTTAGATTTTTCTACTGGGAGTTATATTTGAAAACAGAACAGTCCAGAGAGTGTCTAACTCTGTCCTGATTCTGGACAGTTTACATTCCTCTGGCATTTAAGCCACCTTAAGATGTGTTTCAGCTCTGGATGTCTACAACAAAGTTGTATAGTACTTAAACATCTTTCCAGAACTGTAGCCCACACCTCCATTGGCTAATATACCTGTGAGTTGTGCTCTGTTGAAGTTCAGCAAACTGGCTGCCCAAAACAGAGCACTCTGTTTTTCAGTCTTTTGAAACTACCCTCATCACCCTCCAATTTTTCTACCCAACCAGGGTCCTAAATGTTGAACCTAGTGATTTTAATTCCTTGTTATCATGATTTTTCATGCATATGCCTATGATATCTCGGTACTACGTTCCCCACAAAAGAAAATCCTAACCGGATTATACCGGCATATACGTCTCAATTGTGGCACTAAACGGTCTCTGGCACACGTTTGCTACACGGATACATACGTGGTTAGTACCTGCAGAAGACCACACAATAATGGTGCACTGAATGGTTGTTTTCATTTCAGGCAGGATCATATTTAAAAGTAAATATAAACGCCCGTATCATTGCCATATGGCCGTCCTTGAGTTAGGTCACGTCTCAAGGTACGTGATCGTGTTTCAACACCACACGACGGGGAACCCGAGTATGTCATGAACGGGTCGTCACGGTTGTGAATGTTATCAACCAAACAGATACAACTGTAACACCCCAAAATCTGTTAATAGGGGAATTTAATAATTTTTGGACGTACTGCATGTGGTGCAGAAATTCAAATTCAAATCAAAACAGAAAAGAAAAGGAAAAAAGAAAAAAAAAGAAAACCCAACCGGCCAGTGGGCCGAAACCCGCCAGCCGGCCCACTATTCCCCCGCGCCAGCCCACAACAACGCGCCCTCTCTTCCTCTCACTGACACGCGGGGCCCGCATGTCATCTCCTACCTCCCGCTCGCTCCAACCGACCGGACTTTTTCCCTCCCCCGCGCCCGATCGCAACCACCTCCGGAAACCGCGTCCCCATCCCGACTCCCGGTCCCGGACGACTCCAACTCGATCCGAACAGACCGCCGCCCCCCCCCTCCCTTGCCTATATAAACGTCGACATCGCCCTGTTTTCCCCCACGATCGGCTGTTTTTCTCCCGGTGAGAACCGAAGCTTCTTCCGCCGTTTTCTTTCGATCGTAGCTCGGATTTCCTGATCTAACACGCTGATCATGTTCCACCGCCTCCGGGGAATCTCGCAGGTGAAGGAAATCCGGTGATTTGCGCTCTAGACACAGCTCCGCCGAGCACCGCCGCGTTTTCACCTCGGACATCGCCGCCGACCGCCTTCCAGGGCCTCCGAGCTCAAGAAAAACCCCGAGGTGAGATCCCCGACCTCCCCTCTACCGTTCTATGCCATGAAATCCAAGTTTTAGGAAGTATAGATGAAAATCCGAAGATCTCCGGCGAGATCACCGCCTCCCGCCGCCGCGCACCGCCGGGCAGTGCGGGCTGGCTCCGGCCAGGGCGACGTGGCCCCTTGTGCGCCGTCTATTTTAAATCGCACGGTAGAATTAAAACCCGCGCGTACCGGTTCGGCGATCTAATCTGAGCCGTCCACTTTAAATCGGACGGTCTACATCAGCCCCGCGTTATAAAGGCCGGGATTCTTACGCGCTACCCCCTGGGGATCTCGGAAAACACGAGCTAGCCCCGGAAACATCTGATCTAGCCCCTGGAACTTCAGAAAATCGTGTAAATTCATTTAAAAATCAGTTTTAGCCCCTGGACTTAATAAAAATTAGGAAAACCCCTCTGTTATGTGTAGTTAGACCCCTGAAAATTTATGAAATAGCAAATTAGACCCTGCAGTAGGATGGATTTACCTTTTTGACCCTATATGATATTAAATTCAGAAATTTGAATATGTGATTAGGATTTAAATTTAAAAGGTGAGGCACACACATGTGCAATTTCAAATTTAAACTCTCCTAGCACTTGGAAAACTTTAGAATGAGTTAAAAATAGATTTTAGGCTGAAATGAAATCTGCCTAAGTGTTGTTCATATTTACTAGTTCTAGAAACACATTTTAGGATAGGAAATAATTCTGAAAATTGATAAAATAAATTTAAATTAGTTCACATCAGAGGAGAAGTTCAAAAATATATTATTTAATATTTTAGATCAGAACCTATTCTGTTTCGATAATGTGTCTTACTATTTTTGATAATAAAGATAACTTTTAGGCATAGAAAATAAATCTGAAAAATATAGGAAAATGGGTATGCATAATTAGAAAATAATAAATGAAGTCTCCAAATCCCAAATCTTCAGTCTAGGATTTGGTAGAAGATCTGAAAACCTATTTGGAGTAGGAAAATACCTTTTATACAAACTTTGTGGCTAAGAAGTGTAATAATTAAATTTGTTCAAATTGGAACTTCATATATAGTGTGCAAATAGAAATCTGAATACAGAAGTTAGAAATCATATACATATGTTTAAAAGTGCATGAAGGCCAAAAATCAACACATGTAGAGTAACCACAACACTTAGAAATGAGAATGACTTTCATAGGTATGCATGTGTGGTTTGTATGAAGTGAAAGTGTGAACTATGTCTTATGGATTGTTGTTTTCTTTTGCTATGTGTATTGGCATGAGTAGAACCTGCCCCAGAGCAAGTTCTCCCCTTCCAAGACCAAGACTTTCCATTCCCAGAGCAGCTGGAAGAAGGCAAGTGTCCTTGACCACTTTGATCCTATACTAGGATGTGTAGATAGAATTATTTGCATTGTCAATTGAAATATGAAACTCATGCTAGGAAGTTTCCCTAGAATTGCATTACCTTGTTTCCTTGTAGCTTGGGTTGGGGATTTATTTTATCATGTCATTAATTCATATTACTTATACTTAGCCATTCTTAGAATGGGATAAGTGGGATATGAGATCATCAATTTATTTACCTTACTCTTGAATGAGATATTATGAGACATGTAGAGGTAGGGATCGAGGCAAGTTGGATGATTTGGTTGGTCCTCGGTGCACGAGACTCGGGTTTATGTTTAGTACTTCCCTAGATCCTAAGGACCGGTTCATGGAGCATGTAACCTGGCTTTACCGTGCCAACCACATGCTGAGATGGGGCAGCTTGGCCAATTAATTAGGTGTATCACCGGCGTAGTATGGGTGTGTTGGATGGTGCGGGGAATAGGTGTCAGCTGGACTACCATATGCACCGCAAGGCTCAAGAGGGGGCCACTGGAGCGGGGTTGGAGCCTCTTGTATGCTGTTAGGGGTGAAACCTCAGTGGGCCCATGCTCGTCGGGAATCACTTTGTAAAGGCTTCGTATTGATCTCCTGGCTACACACCTGGGAAGTGTGAATGTGGTTCGCGGCCACTGGCATAATGGAGGTTCTTTTTAGTCCACCCGGCAACGGGGGATGAAATCACTACATGTGGGTACAGTGGTGCAAACTCTGCAGAGTCAAAACTGTCATGACAACCGTGCTCACGGTCAAGAGCGGCTTGGACTTATTCATGATTAGAGGATGATGAATTTGGAAGTTGAGGATGTTAACCGGGGAGCTTAACATTGGAAACAATGATATGGTTACTTGATTTTGATGATGGGTTGGGAGATTGGGACCATTTCACCTATGTAGTAATGTAGGTGCTTAATAAGCTAAGGTGATAGGTATTAATTGCATAGTGCTTTAACCATGAGTTCAACCTCTCCTTGCTCTGGCCATGCATGACATAACTTTCCCACACTTGCTGAGTACCAACGGTACTCAAACTTGCATATTTGTTGGTTTAAATTGCTGCTCAGGTCAAGGGGATGATGTGGTGTTCAATGTCCAAGACTTCGGTCCCGAAGAAGGATTCTAGGTTCATGGAGTCCCCCTCGGGCAACGCCTGTAACGGAGCCCATAACAATAATATTCCCCTGCTATTTTATTTACATGTTATGAACTTATTATCGTCCATCGAGACGTATGTTTTGTAAGACATATTTATATTCGACACCTGGCTTGTAATAAATGATGCTTCACTATTTGTCATCACATGTATGAGAAATGATCCTGGCATACATGTGATATTCACTCGGTTGTTCTTCAGAGAAACCGGGTGTGACAGAAGTGGTATAAGAGCCAAGGTTGCTCGTAGGAAAGTGGACCTAGGTAGAAATGGACGTATTTAAGGACCCTATTTTCTTAAAAACTATTTTAAAAAGGTGTGGGTTGAAAAGTATTATTTAATGGGTCACTTTATTCAACTTGCCCCAACTTTATTCAAAATACGATTTTTAAATCTTATCTAACTTAAGTTTAAATGCTTTATGTTTTAGATGGTTCGCATGATCCGCACCGCCCGCAAGTCCACCGGAAGGAGAGTTCCGGTAGTTGCCCTTGCCCTAAGAGAGGAGAATCGTCCGGTGACGTACCACTCCTACGGACTGGCAGCAGGAGGCTTGTTGCGCCGTCTACGGCGTATGCTCCACGCTGCCGACAATACGGGCAAGCTAATTATACACTACAGCTTCACCCGGACCATCCGTGAGAAGCGGGAAGAATGGAGTTCAGAAATGAGGATTATCCATGAAGATCAGATTCTCAAGATCCACCGCTCTCCAGCTTGTCGAGCGACACAGGTTGATGCCGAGAGGGATGTCACCTGGGAGGCCATCACCTGCCAGAGTTACATCTACCGTCACCACTTGGACAGAACTGAGTACATGTATGTCCTCCAGCGTGAGAGTGGTACCGCGGAGTACAAGTACCCGCCAGTGCAGCAGGGGACTTCCCATGACCACATGGACCTGAGCTTAGAGGATGCTGCTATGCTCAGCACTCGACTGCAGGAGTGTCAGCAGGAGCTTCAAGATGTTCGTGACACCCTGAAGGAGACCGAGGCATTGCTTCGCGCCAGCTTGAGGACGAGAGAAATAGGAGATGGAAATGAACTGTGTGACACCGTGAATGACACGTGGACCCCTGACTCCCTAGACCGTCGGGCGAGCAGGCATCACCGCACTTCTCCACCAGCAGCTTCCCCACCCAAAGCGGAATCAGAGGGCAGCCGCAATAATGAGGAAGATACCGAGGAGCCAGCTCAGTGATACGAGTCGTGTAGAGTCCTTTCCCTTAGTTCAGCAGGTTATCGAGTAGTCAAGTCAATACTTTAGTTAATGGTGTGTTAATGTTTGGTGTGTAACGTGAGTTGTGGAAGCCATGGGCATTTGTCCGCAACCTCGTCTTTAGGTTGCTTTGCTTTGATGTGTGAACCCCTATGAATTAAGAGTGCATTTATTTTCGCGTGAGACGTGAAACCCTCAGAAAATGTTAAAATAGCAAGACCTCAGGAGTTTAAGTTTAAACAAGCAAATTGGAAATTTAATACAAAATGTTTTTAATTAACATTTGGTTGATTATGATAGTTGCCCGGAAGAGGAAAGGGTCGTGGTGCCAACCCCGCCAACAACAACGATGAGGCCGGCAACCCTCATCTTTCTGGAGGACAAGACAGGGGTGTTCGCCGTGAAGGAGTTGATCCCATCCACCAAATGCTTGAAAATCAGAATCAGCTCATCCAGAGTCTAACTCAAGTGGTGGCCAACTTGCACCAAGTTCCACCTCCACAAGCTGCACCACGCCAACCAAGGTTGAGTGAGTTTCTAGGGACTCAACCTCCAAAGTTTGCAAGTGCTTCTGAACCTCTGGAGGCAGATGATTGGCTAAAGACCATTGAGAGCAAGATGAGGATCATACAATGCCAAGGGTATGAGAGGGTGCTGTTTGCCTCTCACCAATTGCATGGACCTGCTGCTGATTAGTGGACCGCTTACGTGGCCGCCCATCATGACCC
Organism: Neostapfia colusana; assembly: GCA_030760725.1. Taxonomy (NCBI): domain Eukaryota; kingdom Viridiplantae; phylum Streptophyta; class Magnoliopsida; order Poales; family Poaceae; genus Neostapfia; species Neostapfia colusana. Next base: position 39,413,490 of record JASWHV010000016.1, read on the forward strand.
TGAGAACATCACTTGGGAAGAGTTCAAGCGCAGTTTCCGCAACCATTACATACCAAGGGGTGAACTCAAAAACAAGAGAAAGGATTCTTGGGGCTGCAGCAAGGAAACATGACTGTGATGGAATACCTCACTAAATTCACTCAACTATCCCGTTATGCACCACGGGACATCGAGACTGATGAGCAGAAACAGGACTGCTTTGTGGAAGGACTTACTATGGAAATGTAGTGTGCAATGTGCTCCAACGAGTATGAAAGTTTCGAAAAGATGGTGGACAAAGCATTTGTTGTGGAGAGGAAGCTGAAGGCCTTGGAAAATGAAAACAAGAGGAAGGCGGGATGGTCACACCAAGCCTCAGGTAGAAACACACGCCCACGACTGATGCAACCAACCGCAGGGCAGACGAGCCCTGCTGTGGTACCCTACTCAGCACCCAGAGGGTACAACCCAAACTTCAGGCCTCCATCAGCACCAGCACAGCCGCAGCGTCAGTTTGTACCGCAGCCTCGTCCCTCGTATCAACCTCGACCAGCAGTGCAAGGACCACAGAACCAACCCCAAGACAACAAAGGCCAGGCACCTAAGGTTGGGGTGCAATGCTTCAATTGTGGCGAGGTGGGGCACTACGCTCATAAGTGCCCAAAGAAGAAACCCATGCAGCCGCAACAGCAGAATGTGATGCGAGGAAGGGTGAACCACGTGACCATGGAGGAGGCGCAAGAGGCACCTGACGTGGTAGTTGGTAAGTTTCCTGCGAATTTACACATTGCAACCCCGTTGTTCTATTCTGGTGCTACCCTCTCGTTCATTGCCCAAGGGTTTGTTAAGAAGCATGATCTAGCAACAACACAAATGAACCATATGCTAGCAGTAAACTCTCCAGGGGGAGAAATAAGGACAAGACAAGTGTGTCCCAAGGTGAATCTAGACATTAATGGGGTGGTATTTACTGCAAACCTCATAGTGATAGACTCACAAGGGATCTATATTATTTTGGGTATGGATTGGTTGACCAAACACAAAGGGATCATCCATTCTTCGACAAGAACGGTAGAACTAACTCACCCTAGTGGCACAAGAGTAAAGTTCATAACAATACAAGAGCCTAAGAGGGACATTAAACTCAATCAAGTTGATGTGGAAGTGGAAGAGATCAGGATCATCAGGGAATATCCAGATGTTTTTCCGGAGGAGTTGCCAGGTATGCCCCCCGATCGTGAAGTGGAATTCACGATTGAGCTAGTGCCTGTAACAGCTCCAATATACAAGAGGCATTATCGGATGGACTCCAAAGAGCTGGAAGAGCTCAAGGAGCATATAGGGGAATTGAGGGAGAAGGGGTATATTCGTCCTAGTTCCTCACCATGGGGAGCTCCAGTGATATTTGTGCCCAAGAAGGACGGAACCCAAAGGTTATGCGTAGACTACTGTGCGTTGAATGAAGTAACCATCAAGAACAAGTACCCATTACCTCGCATTGAAGACTTGTTTGATCAGTTGAGGGGAGCTTGTGTGTTCTCGAAAATTGATCGCAGGTCGGGATACCACCAACTTAAGATAAGGCAAACTGATATTCCAAAGACAGCTTTCGTATCTCGGTACGGGCTGTATGAATACAGCGTCATGCCTTTCGGGCTAACTAATGCCCCGGCATACTTCATGTATCTCATGAACAAGGTATTCATGGAATATCTGGAGATATTTGTGGTGGTTTTCATTGATGACATTCTCGTCTTCTCCAAAGATGAAGAAGGACATGAGGAACATCTATGGTTGGTGTTGCAAAAGCTGAGAGAACACCAACTATATGCCAAGTTGAGCAAGTGTGAGTTTTGGCTGAAGAGAGTTCCCTTCTTAGGACATATAATCTCGGAGGGAGGAATCTCCGTAGATCCCGCCAAGATCGAGGATGTGCAGAAGTGGAAGACCCCTGAGAATGTCGGGGAAGTTCGAAGCTTCTTAGGATTGGCTGGGTATTATCGATGGTTTATGGAGTGTTTCTCCAAGATTTCGAGACCCCTCACCAAATTGTTGGAGAAGAGAATCACATTCACATGGACACCGCAGTGCGAGACGAGTTTTCAGGAACTGAAGAAAAGATTGACAACAGCCCCAGTGCTAGTTATGCCAGATATGCAGAAGAACTTTTCGGTGTATTTTGATACCCCTGGAAACGGGTTGGGATGTGTTCTCATGCAAGAGGGACATGTCGTGGCTTATGCGTCCCGGTAGCTCCGGAAACACGAGAAGAACTATCCTACTCATGACCTAGAGCTAGCCGTAGTGGTACACGCGTTGAAGATTTGGCGGCATTACTTGATGGGGAAAAGGACAGAGATATATACGGACCATAAGATCTTAAAGTACATTTTCACACAGCCAGATCTCAACCTCAGACAAAGGAGATGGTTAGAGCTGATCAACAACTTGGATGTGGGCATCAACTAACATCCTGGGAAAGCGAACATCGTGGCAGATGCTTTAAGCCGGAAGGTGCAGGTCAATAGGTTGAGCTTGAAGGACATGCCTACAGAATTGAAGGAAGAGGTTATAAAACTCAATCTATGTCTGGTGAATAGTGGTGAAGCCATTGCCATGGAAGTGGACTCCACATTAGAGAAAGATATACGCAACGGTCAAAAGACTGATGAGAAGATACAAGAAATCAGAGAACTCATCAAGGATAACAAAGCCCCTGGTTTCAGAGAGGATGAACAAGGTACGGTGTGGCACGGGAAAAGAATCTGTGTGCCTGAAGTGAAGGAGAACCGTGAATTGATTTTGAAGGAGGCTCATGATTCCGACTATTCCATTCATCCTGGAAGTACGAAGATGTATCATGACCTCAAGAGCAGATATTGGTGGTATGGAATGAAGCGAGATGTCGCGGAACATGTTGCCCTATGTGACACATGTCAGTTGGTGAAAGCAGAACATCAACGACCCGCGGGATTATTGCAACCACTCAAAGTGCCTGAATGGAAATGGGAAGAAATCGGTATGGATTTCATAGTGGGACTACCTAGGACCCAATCGGGATATGATTCAATATGGGTCATCATCGACAGGATAACCAAGGTAGCTCATTTCATCCCCGTGAAAGAAAGCTACAGCGGATCCAAATTGGCAGAATTATACATGTCAAGGATCGTGTGTTTCCATGGAGTGCCAAAGAAGATAGTGTCAGATCGAGGGACACAGTTCACCTCAAGGTTCTGGCAGAAGTTACATGAAACCATGGGAACCCATCTAAATTTCAGTTCTGCCTATCACCCCCAGACTGACGGGCAGACGGAAAGAACTAATCAGATCCTTGAGGATATGCTGAGAGCGTGTGCGCTCAAGGACAATAGGAGTTGGGATAAGAACTTACCATATGCGGAGTTCTCCTATAACAACAACTATCGGGCTAGTATGAAGATGTCACCATTTGAGGCCTTGTATGGGAGGAAGTGCAGAACTCCCCTATTTTGGAACCAAACGGGGGAAAGTAAAGTGTTTGGGCCCGAATTACTACAAGAAGCCGAGGCGAAAGTGAGGGAAATCCGCAACATCTTTAGGATAGCACAGACACGACAAAAGAGCTATGCCGATGTACGGAGAAGAGAGCTCGTTTTCAACGTGGGGGACTATGTCTACCTCAAGGTGTCCCCTATCCAAGAACTTCGTCGGTTCAAGATAAAAGGGAAGTTATCACCTCGATACATCGGACCCTTTTAGGTTCTGGAGAGGAAAGGCAAAGTGGCATATCAACTAGAACTACCGGCTCGCTTATCGGATGTGCACGATGTATTCCATGTGTCACGACTCAAGAAATGTCTGAGGACGTCTGAAGAGATGTTACCCATGAATGAGGTTGACGTAGGAGACGATCTGTCTTATGCCGAGCAACCAGTCAAGATTATGGAGACAATGGAATGCCTCACAAGAAATAAAAGAATCCGGATGTGCAAGGTGCAGTGGAAGCATCACTCGGAAGAGGAAGCCACATGGGAACGAGAAGACGAGCTTAAGGCACAGTTTCCGGAATTGTTTTACTAGAACCACCAATCTCGAGGACGAGATTTCTTTTAAGGGGGGTAGAGCTGTAACACCCCAAAATCTGTTAAGAGGGGAATTTAAAAAATTTTGGATGTACTGCATGTGGTGCAGAAATTCAAATTCAAATTGGAATTCAAATTCAAATCAAAACAGAAAAGAAAAGGAAAAATAAAAAAGAAAAAGAAAACCCAACCGGCCAGTGGGCCGAAACCCGCCAGCCGGCCCACTATTCCCCCGCGCCAGCCCATAACCGCGCACCCTCTCTTCCTCTCACTGACACGCGGGGCCCGCGTGTCATCTCCTACCTCCCGCTCGCGCCAACTGATCGGACTTTTTCCCTCCCCCGCGCCTGATCGCAACCAACTTCGGAAACCGCGTCCCCATCCCGACTGCCGGTCCCGGACGACTCCAACTCGATCCCAACAGACCGCCGCCCCCCCCTCGCCTATATAAACGTCGACATCGCCCTGTTTTCACCCACGATCGGCTGTTTTTTCTCCCGGTGAGAACCGAAGCTTCTTCCGCCGTTTTCATTCGATCCTAGCTCGGATTTCCTGATCTAACACGCTGATCATGTTCCACCGCCTCCGGGGAATTTCGCAGGTGAAGGAAATCCGGTGTTTTGCGCTCTAGACACAGCTCCGACGAGCACCGCCGCGTTTTCACCTCGGACCACGCCGCCGACCGCCTTCTAGGGCCTCCGAGCTCTAGAAAAACCCCGAGGTGAGATCCCCGACCTCCCCTCTACCGTTCTATGCCATGAAATCCAAGTTTTAGGAAGTATAGACGAAAATCCGAAGATCTCCGGGGAGATCGCTGTCTCCCGCCGCCGCGCGCCACCGGGCAGCGCGGGCTGGCTCCTGCCAGGGCGACGTGGCCCCTTGTGCGCCGTCTATTTTAAATCGCACGGTAGAATTAAAACCCGCGCGTACCGGTTCGGCGATCTAATCTGAGCCGTCCACTTTAAATCGAACGGTCTACATCAGCCCCGCGTTATAAAGGCCGGGATTCTTACGCGCTACCCCCTGGGGATCTCGGAAAACACAAGCTAGCCCTGGAAACTTCTGATCTAGCCCCTGGAACTTCAGAAAATTGTGGTAATTCATTTAAAAATCAGTTTTAGCCCCTGGACTTAATAAAAATTAGGAAAACCCCTCTGTTATGTGTAGTTAGACCCCTGAAAATTTATGAAATAGCAAATTAGACCCTGCAGTAGGTTGGATCTACCTTTTTGATCCTATATGATATTAAATTCAGAAATTTGAATATGTGATTAGGATTTAAATTTAAAAGGTGAGGCACACACAAGTGCAAAATCAAATTTAAACTCTCCTAGCACTTGGAAAACTTTAGAATGAGTTAAAAATAGATTTTAGGCTGAAATGAAATCTGCCTAAGTGTTGTTCATATTTACTAGTTCTAGAAACACACTTTTAGGCTAGGAAATAATTCTGAAAATTGATAAAATAAATTTAAATTAGTTCACATGAGAGGAGAAGTTCAAAAAGATATTATTTAATATTTTAGATCAGAACCTATTCTGTTTAGATGATGTGTCTACTATTTTTCATAATAAAGATCACTTTTAGGCATAGAAAATAAATCTGAAAAATATAGGAAAATAGGTATGCATAATTAGTAAATAATAAATGAAGTCTCCAAATCCCAAAACTTCAGTTTAGGATTTGGTAGAAGATCTGAAAACCTATTTTGAGTAGGAAAATACCATTTATACAAACTTTGTGGCTAATAAGTGTAATAATTAAATTTGTTCAAATTGGAACTCCATATATAGTGTGCAAATAGAAATCTGAATACAGAAGTTAGAAATCATATACATATGTTTAAAAGTGCATGAAGGCCAAAAATCAACACATGTAGAGTAACCACAACACTTAGAAATGAGAATGACTTTCATAGGTATGCATGTGTGGTTTGTATGAAGTGAAAGTGTGAACTATGTCTTATGGATTGTTGTTTTCTTTTGCTATGTGTATTGGCATGAGTAGAACCTGCCCCAGAGCAAGTTCTCCCCTTCCAAGACAAAGACTTTCCATTCCCAGAGCAGCAGGAAGAAGGCAAGTGTCCTTGACCACTTTGATCCTATACTAGGATGTGTAGATAGAATTATTTGCATTGTCAATTGAAATATGAAACCCATGCTAGGAAGTTTCCCAAGAATTGCATTACCTTGTTTCCTTGTAGCTTGGGTTGGGATTTATTTTATCATGTCGTTCATTCATATTACTTATGCTTAGCCATGCTTAGAATGGGATAAGTGGGATATGAGATCATCAATTTATTTACCTTACTCTTGAATGAGATATTATGAGACATGTAGAGGTAGGGATCGAGGCAAGTTGGATGATTTGGTTGGTGTTGGGTGCACAAGACTCGAGTTTGTGTTTATTACTTGCCTGGATCCTAAGGACCGGTTCATGGAGCATGTAACCTGGCTTTACCATGCCAACCACATGCTGAGATGGGGCAGCTTGGCCAATTAATTAGGTGTATCCCCGGCGTAGTATGGGTGTGTTGGATGGTGCGGGGAATAGGTGTCAGCTGGACTACCATATGAACCGCAAGGCTCAAGAGGGGGCCACTGGAGCGGGGTTGGAGCCTCTTGTATGCTGTTACGGGTGAAACCTCTGTGGGCCCACACTCGTCGGGAATCCCTTTGTAAAGGCTTCGTAGTGATCTCCTGGCTACACACCTGGGAAGTGTGAATGTGGTTCGCGGCCACTGGCATAATGGATGTTCTTTTTAGTCCACCCGGCAACGGGGGATGAAATCACTACATGTGGGTACAGTGGTGCAAACTCTGCAGAGTCAAAACTGTCATGACAGCCGTGCTCACGGTCAAGAGCGGCTTGGACTTATTCATGATTAGAGGATGATGAATTTGGAAGTTGAGGATGTTAAGCGGGGAGCTTAACATTGGAAACAATGATATGGTTACTTGATTTTGATGATGGGTTGGTAGATTGGGACCATTTCACCTGTGTAGTAATGTAGGTGCTTAATAAGCTAAGGTGATAGGTATTAATTGCATAGTGCTTTAACCATGAGTTCAACCTCTCCTTGCTCTGGCCATGCATGACATAACATTCCCACACATGCTGAGTACCAACGGTACTCAAACTTGCATATTTGTTGGTTTAAATTGCTGCTCAAGTCAAGGGGATGATGTGGTGTTCAATGTCCAAGACTTCGGTCCCGAAGAAGGATTCTAGGTTCATGGAGTCCCCCCCGGGCAACGCCTGTAACGGAGCCCACAAGAATAATATTCCGCTGCTATTTTATTTACATGTTATTAACTTATTATCATCCATCGAGAAGTATGTTTTTGTAAGACATATTTATATTCGACACCTGGCTTGTAATAAATGATGCTTCACTATTTGTCATCACATGTATGAGAAATGATCCTGGCGTACATGTGATATTCACTCGGTTGTTCTTCGGAGAAACCGGGTGTGACAACCAATTACTGCCTTGCAGGGCACGCCGATGGCAAGCGCTGCGTATGTCCTTCTGGGATATTTTCAAACGAACACACTCCCGCGTTATTGACCATGCGATGGGGTCTCCACTTACTTGCCTAATGCACGCTAGGGATCAGCGTTTCATATGAACTCAGGAACATGAAGAGTCCAAGAGTTTCATATTAACGTCTCACAACAAGCTGTGAGACCTATCCCTGAACCACGTTCCTCGTCAGGGGAGCTAACCGAAATTGAACCGCTTTCGGTGGCGTTCCTTACCAATCTTACCAGAGCGTAGGTGCGTCGTTACATAATTAAAATTCAGAATTATAACACATAGGTTAGTCTTTGCCACTTTAAGTAACTATGCTAATATAGTCCTTACTTGGGCAACTACCGAATCCTCACCGTAAACCTAAGTTTTCCCATAATACAGTCCTTAAGTACTGTGCTATCCCCAATGCAGCTCTGATACCAGGCTGTGGCGGACCGGGATGCGCTCATCCAGGATCACAGAGGGTGGTGCCGCACGATGCGACATCCGACAGCACACGTCATAAGAACACAATATATTACATGGGAAAACAACTGAACTGTACAAACGATACAATACTGAGTTACAAACTATTGTCTTTATTACACAGCGGAAGTCTAAACTATACAACTCACGCCATCCTATCTAGCAAAAGTCGGCTGCCCAGCGCTAGGGCAACCAACATTGGCTGCACTCCTCATCTAAGCGCGGCGTGTACGGCTCCCACTCAGCCGTGGTCCCCGACGGAGCGTAACCCTCACCGGTGGACTCGTACTCCGAGTCCGTGGGTGGCTCCTCACCTGAAAACACTTAAGCAGCAACCGTGAGAAAAATGGCTCAACAAGACTTAACCGACTCAGCTAAGCATGAAACTCTACATGAGGGGTACAATGGACATAGGATAGTAATATTGCAGCAAAGGGACTCGCCTATAAGTTCCTCCTTAATTCATCTTATAGAAACCAGTTAACAGTTTGGGAATCTGAAATTTAATAAGCAATATTCGGTGGCACACATGTAGTAATACAATTATATCATGATAGCAATATTGAAGTATAACATTCCATAAATTATCTACGTTACGACGCAGTGAACAAGAGGTACTCGTTACCGCGAGGGATGACGAATCGACTCGATATACACCTGCAGGGAAACCCAAAGAGTACGTCACGTACGCCCACCCGTGGAGCTGCACAGCAGGCTCACTCGATGTCGTACGGGACAACCTTTCACCCGACAGCCCAAACGTTGAACCGGTCGCACCGAAACGAGCAGGAGGTTCCCCACACGGAGCATCTCTCTATGCCCGTTGGCAGATTTCCACCTTGCTGCCCTGTCACACCCGGTTTTTCCGAAGAACAACCAAGTGAATATCACATGTATGCCAGGATCATTTTCTCATACATGTGATGACAAATAGTGAAGCATTATTTATTACAAGCCAGGTGTCAAATATAAATAAGTCTTACATAGCAAATGTCTCGATGGACAATAATAAGTTCATCACAAGTAAATAAACTAGCAGCGGAATATTATTCTTGAGGGCTCCGTCACAGGCATTGCCCGGGGGACTCCATGAACCTAGAAACCTTCTTCGGGTCCAAAGTCTTGATCATTATACACCACCTCATTATCTTGACCTGAGCAGCAATATAAACCAACAAATATGCAAGGTTGAGTACCGATGGTACTCAGCAAGTGTGGGAAAGTTATGTCATGCATGGCTAGAACAAGGGGAGGTTGAACTCATGGTTAAAGCACTAGGCAATTAATACCTATCGCCTTAGCTTATTAAGCACCTACATTACTACACAGGTGAAATGGTCCCAATCTCCCATCCCATCATCATAATCAAATAACCATAACATCATTTCCAATGTTAAGCTCCCCGCTTAACATCCACAACTTCCAAAACCATCAATCCTATAATCATGAATAAGTCCAAGCCGCTCTTGACCGTGAGCACGGCTGTCATGACAGTTTTGACTCTGCAGAGTTTGCACCACTGTACCCACATGTAGTGACTTCATCCCCCGTTGCCGGGTGGACTAAAAGAACCTCCATTATGCCAGTGGCTACGAACCACATTCACACTTCCCAGGTGTGTAGCCAGGAGATCACTACGAAGCCTTTACAAAGGGATTCCCGACGAGAATGGGCCCACTGAAGTTTCACCCCTAACAGCATACAAGAGGCTCCAACCCCGCTGCAGTGGCCCCATCTTGAGCCTTGCGGTTCATATGGTAGTCCAGCTGACATCTATTCCCTGCACCATCCAACACACCCATACTACGTCGAGGATACACCTAATTAATTGTCCAAGCTGCCCCATCTCAGCTTGTGGTTGGCACGGTAAAGCCAGGTTACATGCTCCATGAACCGGTCCTTAGGATCCAGGCAAGTACTAAACACAAACCCGAGTCTCGTGCACCCAGCACCATCCAAAACATCCAACTTGCCTTGATCCCTACCTCCACATAACTCATAATATCTCATTCAAGAGTATGGTAAAAATAAACTGATGATCCCATATCCCAAATATCCATTCTAAGCATGGCTAAGCATATGCATAATAAAAAATGACATGATAAAATAAATCCCAACCCAAGCTACAAGGAAACAAGGTAATGCAATTCTAGGGAAACTTCCTAGCATGGGTTTCATATTTCATTTGACAATGCAAATAATTCTATCTACACATCCTAGCATAGGATCAAAGTGGTCAAGGACACTTGCCTCCTTCCTGCTTCTCTTGGAATGGGTAGTCCTGATCTGGGAAAGGAAGAACTTGCTCTGGAGCAGGTTCTACATCATACCATCACACATAGCAAAAGAAAAACAACAATCCATAAGACATAATTCACACTTCCACTTCATACAAACCACACATTCACATGTATAAAAGTCATTCACAAATTCTATGTGTTGTGGTTACTCTATGTGTGTTGATCTTTGGCTTACATGCGCTTTTAATCATGTGTATATGATTCCTACTTTTGTATTCACATTTATACTTGCATACTATATATATGAGTTTCCAATTTAAATAAATTCCTTATATTCAATTACTACACCTTTTAGCTACCAAGTATGCATGAAAGGTATTTTCCTACTCCATATGTGTCTTCAGAACTTCTACCAACCCTAAACTGAATTCTTTGGATTTTGGAATCTTCATTTATCATTTTCTAATTATTTATACCTAGCTTGCTATATTTTCAAATTTACTTCCTATGCCTAAATGTGTACTTTATTATGAAAATAGTAAGACACATCATCTAAACAGAATAGGTTCTGATCCAAAATAGTTAATAATATATTTTTGATCTTTTCCTCTGATGTAAACTATTTTACATTTATTTTTCTAATTTTCAGAATTATTCTCTACTTAAAAATGTGTCCCTCTAACTAATAAATGTGAATAATCAATTAAACAGATTCATTTCAGCCAAAAATCTATTTTTATCTCACTCCAAGGTTTTCTAAGTAGTGGGAAAGTTTTTAATTTGAATTTGACAATATGTTTGTCCCACCTTTTAAATTTTAAATACTAACCACATATTCAATTTCCTAAATTTAATATCAAATAAGGTTAAAAAGGTAAACTCACCCCACTACAGGGTCTATAATATTATTTTAAGAATTTTCAGGGGTCTACCTACACATAACAGAGGGGTTTTTCCTAATTTTTATTAAGTCCAGGGGCTAAAACTGATTTTTAAATGAATTTACATGATTTTCTGAAGTTCTAGGGGCTAGATCAGAAGTTTCCGGGGCTAGCTCTTATTTCCCGAGAACCCCAGGGGGTAGCGCGTAAGAATTCCAGTCTTTATAACGCAGGGCTGACGTGGACCGTCCGATTTAAAACAGACGGCTGAGATTATAACGTCGAACCGGTACGCGGGGATTTAAACTCTACCGTGCGGTTTAAAATAAACGGCGCACAAGCGGCCACGTCGCTCTGATCGAGCGCGGGCGGCGCTGCCCGGCGGCGCACGGCGGCGGGAGGCGGCGATCTCGCCGGAGAGTTTCGGATCTTTGTAAATTCTTCCTAGAACTGTGATTTTATGGCATGGATCGGTAGAGGGGAGGTCGGGGATCTCACCTCAGGGGTTTTCTTGAGCTCGGAGGTCCTGGTGGGCGGTCGGCGACGAGGTCCGAGGTGAATTCATGGCGAGGATCGTCGGCGCTGTGTTTGAACCGCAAACCACCGCGTTTTCTGCACCTGCGAGGTTCCCCGGAGGCGGTGGATCAAGACCAGCGAGTTAGATCGGAATTCCCGAGCGTAGCTCTGCCAGAATTCGCCGGAGGGGCTTGGGTTCTCACCGGAGAGAAAATCGGCAGATCGTGGGGAAAACGGGACGATGCCGGGGTTTTTATAGACGGGGAAAGGGCGGCGTTCGGTTGTGATCGAGTTTGCGTCGCCCACGAACGAAATTCGGCTGGGATACGCAGGAATCCGGGTTGGTTTTGATTCGGGGTGAGAGAGTCCGGCTGAGCACGGGCGCGAGCGCGAGGAAGAAGAAAGACTGGCAGCCCCCGCATGTCAGTGGGAAGAAGGGGGCGCGCGCGGCTGCGGGCTGGCGCGGGATCGGTGGGCCGGTTGGTGGGTTTCGGCCCACTGGCCGGTTTTTTTCTGTTTTCCTTTTTCTTTTTCTATTTCTTTTCTGTTTTGAGTTTAATTTGAATTCCAGTTTGAATTTGAATTTTTGCAATACATGCAACACGTCCAAAAAATTTTAAATTCCCCTCTTAACAAGATTTTGGGGTGTTACAGCTCTACCCCCCTTAAAAGAAATCTCGTCCTCGAGATTGGTGGTTCTAAGAAAACAATTCCGGAAATTGTGCCTTAAGCTCATCTTCTCGCTCCCAGGTGGCTTCCTCTTTTGAGTGATGCTTCCACTGCACCTTGCACATCCAGATTCTTTTATTTCTTGTGAGGCGTTCCATTGTCTCTAAAATCTTGGATGGTTGCTCGGCATAAGACAAATCCTCAGCTACGTCCACTTCATTCATGGGTAACACCTCTTCAGGCGTCCTCAGGCATTTCTTGAGTTGTGACACATGGAATACGTCGTGCACATCCGATAGGCGAGCCGGTAATTCTAGTTGATACGCCACTTCGCCTTTCCTCTCCAGAACTTGAAAGGGTCCGATGTATCGAGGTGACAACTTCCCTTTCACCTTGAACCGACGAAGTCCTCGGATAGGGGACACCTTGAGATAGACATAGTCTCCCACGTTGAAAATGAGCTCTCTTCTTCGTACATCGGCATAGCCCTTTTGGCGTGTCTGTGCTATCCTCAAGTTGTTGCGAATTTCCGTCACCTTCGCCTCGGCTTCTTGTAGTACTTCGGGACCAAACACTTTACTTTCCCCTCTTTGGTTCCAAAATAGGGGAGTTCTGCATTTCCTCCCGTACAAAGCTTCAAACGGTGACATCTTCATACTAGCTTGATAGCTGTTGTTATAGGAGAATTCCGCATACGGTAAGTTCTTGTCCCAACTGCGATTGTTTTTGAGTGCACATGCCCTCAGCATATCCTCAAGAATCTGATTGGTTCTTTCCGTTTGCCCATCAGTTTGGGGATGATAGGAAGAACTAAAGTTCATATGGGTTCCCATGGTTTCATGCAACTTCTGCCAGAACCTTGAGGTGAACTGTGTCCCTCGATCCGACACTATCTTCTTTGGCACTCCATGGTAACACACGATCTTTGACATGTACAATTCTGCCAATTTGGATCCGCTGTAGCTTTCTTTCATGGGGATGAAATGAGCTACCTTGGTTAGCCTGTCGATGATGACCCATATTGAATCATATCCTGATTGGGTCCTAGGCAATCCCACTATGAAATCCATACCGATTTCTTCCCATTTCCATTCAGGCACTTTGAGTGGTTGCAATAATCCCGTGGATCGTTGATGTTCTGCTTTCACCAACTGACCGGTGTCACATAGGGCAACATGTTCCGCGACATCTCGCTTCATGCCATACCACCAATACCTGCTCTTGAGGTCCTGGTACATCTTCATACTCCCAGGATGGATGGAATAGTCGGAATCGTGAGCCTCCTTCAAAATCAATTCACGAATGTCTTTTACTTCAGGCACGCAGATTCTTTTCCCGTGCCACACCGTACCTTGTTCATCCTCTCTGAAACCAGGAGCTTTATTTTCCTTGATGAGTTGCCTGATTTCTTGTATCTTCTCGTCGTTCTTTTGACCATCGCGTATGTCTTGCTCTAGTGTGGAGTCCACTTCCATGGCGATGGCTTCACCACTATTCACAAGGCATAGATTGAGCCTTATAATCTCGTCCTTCAATTCTGCAGGCATGTCCTTCAAGCTCAACTTATTTGCCTGCACTTTCCGACTTAAAGCATCGGCCATGACGTTTGCTTTCCCAGGATGATAGTTGATGCCCACATCAAAGTCATTGATTAGCTCTAACCATCTCCTTTGTCTGAGGTTGAGATCTGGCTGTGTGAAAATGTACTTCAAACTCTTATGATCCGTATATATCTCTGTCCTCTTCCCCATCAAATAGTGCCACCAAATTTTCAACGCGTGTACCACTGCGGCTAGTTCTAGGTCATGTGTAGGATAGTTTTTCTCGTGCTTCCGGAGTTGTCAGTATGCATAAGCCACGACATGCCCTTCTTGCATGAGAACACATCCCAACCCGTTTCCAGAGGCATCGCAGTACATCGTAAAGTTCTTCTGCATATCTGGCATAACTAGCACATGGACTGTTGTCAATCTCTCCTTTAACTCCTGAAAACTCGTCTCGCACTGTGGCGTCCATGTGAATGTGATTCCCTTCACCAACAGTTTGGTAAGGGGTCTCGAGATCTTAGAGAATCCCTCAATAAACCGTCGATAGTATCCAGCCAATCCCAAGAAGCTTCGAACTTCCCCGACATTTTCAGGGGTCTTCCACTTCTGTATATCCTCGATTTTGGCTGGATCCACGGAGATTCCTCCCTCTGAGATTTTATGTCCTAAGAAGGGAACTCTCTTCAGCCAAAACTCACACTTGCTCAACTTGGCATATAGTTGGTGTTCTCTCAGCCTCTGCAACACCAACCTTAGATGTTTCTCAAGTTCTTCTTCATTTTTGGAGAAGACGAGAATGTCATCTATGAAAACCACCACAAATTTGTCCAGATATTCCATGAATACCTTGTTCATGAGATACATGATTTATGCCGGGGCATTAGTTAGCCCGAAAGGCATGACAGTGTATTCATACAGTCCGTACCGAGATACGAAAGCTGTATTGGGGATATCAGATTGCCTTATCTTGAGTTGGTGGTATCCCGACCTGAGATCAATTTTAGAGAACACACAAGCTCCCCTCAACTGATCAAACAAGTCTTCAATGCGGGGTAATGGGTACTTGTTCTTGATGGTCACCTCATTCAAGGCACGGTAATCCACGCATAACCTTTGGGTTCCGTCCTTCTTGGGCACAAATATGACCGGAGCTCCCCAAGGTGAGGAACTAGGATGAATATACCCATTCTCCGTTAATTCTCTCAAATGATCCTTGAGTTCTCCCAGCTGCTTGGAGTCCATCCGAGAAGGTCTCTTGTATATCGGGGCGGTTCCGGGCACTAGCTCAATTGCGAATTCCACTTCACGATCGGGAGGAATACCTGGCAACTCCTCCGGAAAAACATCTGGATATTCCCTGATGGTCCTGATCTCCTCAACTTGATTTAATTTAACGTCCCTCCTAGGCTCTTGTATTGTTATAAACTTTACTTTTGTGCCACTAGGGTGCGTTAGTTTCACCGTTCTGGTCGAACAATGGATGATTCCTTTATGTTTGGTCAACCAATCCATACCCAAGATAATATCTATCCCTTGTGAATCTATCACTATGAGGGTAGCAGTAAATACTACCCCATTAATGTCTAGGTTCACTTTGGAACACACTTGTCTTGTCCTTATTTCTCCACCTGGAGAGTTTACTGCTAGCATATGATTCATTTGTGTTGTTGCTAGGTCATGCTTCTTAACGAACCCTTGGGCAATGAACGAGTGGGTAGCACCAGAATCAAACAACAGGGTTGCGAGGTGTAAATTGGCAGGAAACTTACCAACTACCACGTCCGGTGCCTCTTGCGCTTCCTCCATGGTGACGTGGTTCACCCGTCCTCTTATTACATTCTGCTGTTGTGGCTGCGTGGGCTTCTTCTTTGGGCACTTATGGGCGTAGTGCCCCACTTCACCACAGCTAAAACATTGCACCCCAACCTTAGGTGCCTGGCCTTTGTTGTCTTGGGGTTGGTTTGTGGGTCCTTGCACTGCTGGTCGAGGTTGATATGTAGGGCGAGGCTGCTGTACGAACTGACGTTGTGGCTGTGCTGGTGCTGCCGGAGGCCTGTAGTTCGGGTTGTACCCTCTTGGTGCTGAGTAGGGTACCGCAGCACGGTTCGTCTGCCCTGCGTGTTGCTGCATCAGACGTGGGCGGGTGTTGCTCCCTGAGGCTTGATGTGACCACCCGGCCTTCCTCTTATTCTCATTTTCCAATGCCTTCAGCTTCCTTTCTACCACAAACGCTCTGTCCACCATCTTTTGGAAGCTTTCATACTCATTTGAGGACATTGCACACTGCATTTCTGCGGTAAGTCCTTCCACGAAACAATCTTGTTTCTGCTCATTAGTCTCTATGTCACGTGGGGCATAACGGGAGAGTTGGGTAAATTTAGTGAGGTATTCCCTCACCGTCATGTTACCTTGCTGCAGTGCCAAGAACTCTTTCCTCTTGTTTTTGAGTTCACCCCTTGGTATGTAATGGTTGCGGAAGCTACGCTTGAACTCTTCCCAAGTGATGTTCTCAGGGTCATGATTGGCGGCCACGTAGGCGGTCCACCAATCAGCAGCAGGTCCATGCAATTGATGAGAGGCAAACAGCACCCTCTCATACCCTTGGCACTGTATGATCCTCATATTGCTCTCAATGGTCTTTAGCCAATCGTCTGCCTCCAGAGGTTCAGCAGCACTTGCAAACTTTGGAGGTTGAGTTCCTAGAAACTCACTCAACCTTGGTTGGCGTGGTGCAGCTTGTGGAGGTGGGACTTGATGCAAGTTGGCCACCACTTGAGTCAAGTTCTGGATGAGCTGATTTTGATTCTCAAGCATTTGGTGGAGGGGATCCACTCCTTCACGGCGTCCACCCCCGTCTTGGCCTCCAGAAAGATGAGGGTTGCAGGCCTCATCGTTGTTGTTGGCGGGGTTGGCAGCACAACCCTTTCCTCTTCCGGCCATCTGGCATGATCAACCAATGTTAATTTAAAGCATTACGTATCATATTACTACTTTCACTTGTTTGTACTTTGAAGTGTTGAGGCTTTGTTATACTTTTCTGAGGGTTCATATCTCACACAAAATAAATGCAATATTATTTCATGTGGGTTCACACACCAAAGCAAAACAATCTGAAGACGAGGGTGTGGACAATTACTCATGGCTTCCACAACTCACGTCACACACACCATTAACTAAGATAACGACTCGACTACTCGAAATCCTGCTAAACTAAGGGAAGGACTCTACACTAATCGTATTCACTGAGCTGGCTCCTCGGGGTCTTCCTCATCATTGCGACTGCCTTCTGACTCTTCTTTGGGTGGGGAAGCTGCTGGTGGAGAAGTGCGACGACGCCTGATCGCCCGGCGATCTGGGGAGTCAGGAGTCCATGTATCATTCACGGTGACACACAGTTCATTCCCATCTCCTCTTTCTCTCGCCCTCAAGCAGGCTCGCAGCAATGCCTCCATTTCCTTCAGGGTGTCCCGAACATCCTGAAGCTCTTGCTGACACTCCTGCAGTCGAGTGCTGAGCATAGCAGCATCCTCCAAGCACAAGTCCATGTGCTCATGGGAAGTCCCTTGCTGCACTGGTGGATACTTGAACTCCGTGGTACCACTCTCACGCTGGAGGACATACATGTACTCAGTCCTGTCCAGGTGGCGACGATAGATGTGACTCTGGCAGGTGATGGCCTCCCAGGTGACATCCTTCTCCGCATCGACCTGTGTCGCTCGACAAGCTGTAGAGCGGTGGATCTTAAGCAGCTGATTTTCATGGATAATCCTCATTTCTGAACTCCATTCTTCCCGCTTCTCCCGGATGGTCGTGGTGGAGCTATAGTGTGTGATTAGCTTGCCCGTATTGCCGGCGGCTTCGAGCATACGTCGAAGACGGCGCAACAAGCTTCCTACTGCCAATCCGTAGGAAAGGTACGTCACCGGACGGCTCTCCTCTCTTTCGGCAAGGGCAACTACGGGAACTCTCCCTCCTGTGGACTTGCAAGCGGTGCGAATCATGCGAACCATCTAAAACAAAAAGCATTTAAACTTAGGTTAGATAAACTTTTAAACAAAAATCCTATTTTCAATGAAAATTGAGGTAAGATGAAGAAAGTACCTCCATTAAATAACACTTTTCAACACACACCTTGTAAAATAGTTTTTAAGAAAATAGGACCGTTAAATACGTCCATTTCTACCTAGGTCCACGTTCCTACGGGCAACCTTGGCTCTGATACCACTTCTGTCACACCTGGTTTTTCCGAAGAACAACCAAGTGAATATCACATGTATGCCAGGATCATTTTCTCATACATGTGATGAGTAATAGTGAAGCATCATTTATTACAAGCCAGGTGTCGAATACAAATAAGTCTTACATAGCAAATGTCTCGATGGACAATAATAAGTTCATCACAAGTAAATAAACTAGCAGCGGAATATTATTCTTGAGGGCTCCGTCTCAGGCGTTGCCCGGGGGACTCCATGAACCTAGAAACCTTCTTCGGGTCCAAAGTCTTGATCATTATACACCACCTCATTATCTTGACCTGAGCAGCAATATAAACCAACAAATATGCAAGGTTGAGTACCGATGGTACTCAACAAGTGTGGGAAAGTTATGTCATGAATGGCTAGAACAAGGGGAGGTTGAACTCATGGTTAAAGCACTACGCAATTAATACCTATCGCCTTAGCTTATTAAGCACCTACATTACTACACAGGTGAAATGGTCCCAATCTCCCATCCCATCATCATAATCAAATAACCATAACATGATTTCCAATGTTAAGCTCCCCGCTTAACATCCACAACTTCCAAAACCATCAATCCTCTAATCATGAATAAGTCCAAGCCGCTCTTGACCGTGAGCACGGCTGTCATGACAGTTTTGACTCTGCAGAGTTTGCACCACTGTACCCACATGTAGTGATTTCATCCCCCGTTGCCGGGTGGACTAAAAGAACCTCCATTATGCCAGTGGCTACGAACCACATTCACACTTCCCAGGTGTGTAGCCAGGAGATCACTACGAAGCCTTTACAAATGGATTCCCGACGAGCATGGGCCCACTGAGGTTTCACCCCTAACAGCATACAAGAGGCTCCAACCCCGCTGCAGTGGCCCCCTCTTGAGCCTTGTGGTTCATATGGTAGTCCAGCTGACACCTATTCCCCGCACCATCCAACACACCCATACTACGCCGAGGATACACCTAATTAATTGGCCAAGCTGCCCCATCTCAGCATGTGGTTGGCACGGTAAAGTCAGGTTACATGCTCCATGAACCGGTCCTTAGGATCCAGGCATGTACTAAACACAAACCCAAGTCTCGTGCACCCAGCACCATCCAAAACATCCAACTTGTCTTGATCCCTACCTCTACATAACTCATAATATCTCATTCAAGAGTATGGTAAAAATAAACTGATGATCCCATATCCCAAATATCCCATTCTAAGCATGGCTAAGCATATGCATAATAATAAATGACATGATAAAATAAATCCCAACCCAAGCTACAAGGAAACAAGGTAATGCAATTCTAGGGAAACTTTCTAGCATGGGTTTCATATTTCATTTGACAATGCAAATAATTCTATCTACACATCCTAGCATAGGATCAAAGTGGTCAAGGACACTTGCCTCCTTCATGCTGCTCTTGGAATGGGTAGTCCTGATCTTGGAAAGGAAGAACTTGCTCTGGAGCAGGTTCTACATCATACCATCACACATAGCAAAAGAAAAACAACAATCCATAAGACATAATTCACACTTCCACTTCATACAAACCACACATTCACATGTATAAAAGTCATTCACAAATTCTATGTGTTGTGGTTACTCTATGTGTGTTGATCTTTGGCTTACATGCGCTTTTAATCATGTGTATATGATTCCTACTTTTGTATTCACATTTATACTTGCATACTATATATATGAGTTTCCAATTTAAATAAATTCCTTATATTCAATTACTACACCTTTTAGCTACCAAGTATGCATGAAAGGTATTTTCCTACTCCATATGTGTCTTCAGAACTTCTACCAACCCTAAACTGAATTCTTTGGATTTTGGAATCTTCATTTATCATTTTCTAATTATTTATACCTAGCTTGCTATATTTTCAAATTTACTTCCTATGCCTAAATGTGTACTTTATTATGAAAATAGTAAGACACATCATCTAAAGAGAATAGGTTCTGATCCAAAATAGTTAATAATATATTTTTGATCTTTTCCTCTGATGTAAACTATTTTACATTTATTTTTCTAATTTTCAGAATTATTCTCTACTTAAAAATGTGTCCCTCTAACTAATAAATGTGAATAATCAATTAAACAGATTCATTTCAGCCAAAAATCTATTTTTATCTCACTCCAAGGTTTTCTAAGTAATGGGAAAGTTTTTAATTTGAATTTGACAATATGTTTGTCCCACCTTTTAAATTTTAAATACTAACCACATATTCAATTTCCTAAATTTAATATCAAATAAGGTTAAAAAGGTAAACTCACCCCACTACAGGGTCTATAATATTATTTTAAGAATTTTCAGGGGTCTACCTACACATAACAGAGGGGTTTTTCCTAATTTTTATTAAGTCCAGGGGCTAAAACTGATTTTTAAATGAATTTACATGATTTTCTGAAGTTCCAGGGGCTAGATCAGAAGTTTCCGGGGCTAGCTCTTATTTCCTGGCACTACAGGAAAAACGATCATTGACGACGGCCAGATTTATTGTCGACGGGGCGGTCGTCTTTAATTTTATTGACGACGGCTAGAAAAAGCCGTCGTCAATAACACAGTTATTGACGACAGCTGAGCGAGTACCATCGTCAATAAATAATTGACGACGGTGCCCGTCGTCTTTAACTTAATTCGGGCCCACCCGAGGAGTTATTGACGATGGTGACCTAGCACCGTCGTCAATAACACAGTTATTGACGACGGCTGAACGTGAACCGTCGTCAATAAATTATTGACGACGGCGCCCGTCGTCTTTAACTTAATTCGGGCCCACCCGAGGAGTTATTGACGACGGTAACCTAGTACCGTCGTCATTAAGTCCTTATTGACGATAGTTTCCTAGCACCGTCGTCAATAACGGGGTATATAGCCCGTGCGCGAGCCGGGAGGCGGCCAGTGCCGCCTCCCGAATCGCACCAGTCGCCGCCGCCGTCCCGGTCGCCGTCGCCCGTCCCCGCCACCGCCGCCACCCGTCTCCAGCCGAGGTAAGTCTCCTCCCCCTCCCCTCTGGCCTCTCCCCGACTACTAGTTTCGTATGTGGAGTAGGATCGATCGGAGTTGTTTGTTCGTTAGTTTGTGGTACTTGGAAGCTGGAACTGAGCTCGTGTGGTCAGCTAAATGCTGTTTCAATATAGGTCTGGCCAGCCAGTTGATACAGTGCACAATGAACCCTATTCCTTGCTGCTTCTGATTCAATCGACAGTGATAACAATCCAAAGCACTGCTTGCTTGACTGTATTATTGCTTGACTGTATTATTGTTGATTCTGATATTACTTGCTGTACTCTCCATGAGAGGATGATTAGCTACAAGAGGCAACACAACAGGTTTTCAAAATTGTTGCATCACATTTAATCTTCTGTGGAATGGGTCGTTTGATATTTCTCTGCCCCAGCAGTTCGGCGCGGCAGCCATATCAGTTTCCAGGTGAAACTGAACTGTGAATAAAAGAAATGCCTGGATGATGATGATGAGGAGGAGGATCGAGCTTGTTTTTTTTACTGCAATACTGCATATGCCTGCCTGGCAGCCCATCACCACTCTCGTCTGCCTAGCTCGTCCTCCCCAGCCGGCAGGCCAGCAGCTTCTTCTCTTGGCTCAACTCAAGTTATACAGGCGGCCATTGGCTGCTGGGGATGCAAATTAAACTGATCACCTGCATGTGCATGTGCCCTCCTGCTTGTCAGGCCAGGCATTGTTGGAAAAGGACAGCTTAGGGGATTAAAAAAAATCTTCTCTGGCTGTCTGAGACTTGGGTTGGGCATGCATGAGCTGTGGGTTGGTGTTTTTCAGGGATCACACACACACGCCAAACTGCCACGTACGAGATGATTGAGCTGACCTGTCTGCCGCTCTAGCTAGGTGTGAGAGGCTGCACATGCTGCGGCCGGCTCCAGAGAGAACGGTTGGGTATGTGTTCAGTTTAGCTCCAGAGACACGTCCATATGTGTCTTCAGAATTTCTACCAACCCTAAACTGAATTCTTTGGATTTTAGAAACTCCATTTATCATTTACTAGTTGCTATATTTTCAAATTTATTTTCCTATGCCTAAATGTGTACTTTATTATGAAAATAGTAAGACACATCATCTAAACAGAATAGGTTCTGGTCCTAAATAATTTAATAACATATTTTGACCTTTGCCTCTGATGTAGACTATTTTACAATTAATTTCCCTATTTTCCAGAACTATTCCTTACTTAAAAATATGTCCCTAAATGTGAATAATAAATTAAACAGATTCATTTCAGCCCAAAATATATTTTTATCTCACTCCAAAGTTTTCTAAATACTGAGAAAGTTTTTAATTTAATTTTGACAATATGTTTGTCCCACTTTTTAATTTTTAAACACTAGCCACATAGTCAATTTCCTAAATTAAATACTAAACAGGGCTAAAAAGGTAAAGTCACCCCACTACAGGGTCTATAATATTATTTTAACAATTTTCAGGGGTCTAGCTATACATAACAGAGGAGTTTTTCCTAATTTTTATTAAGTCCAGGGGCTAAAACTGATTTTTAAATGAATTTACATGATTTTCTGAAGTTCCAGGGGCTAGATCAGAAGTTTCCGGGGCTAGCTCTTATTTCCCGAGAACCCCAGGGGGTAGCGCGTAAGAATTCCAGTCTTTATAACGCGGGGCTGACGTGGACCGTCCGATTTAAAACAGACGACTGAGATTATAACGTCGAACCGGTACGCGGGGATTTAAACTCTACCGTGCGATTTAAAATAAACGGCGCACAAGCGGCCACGTCGCTCTGATCGAGCGCGGGCGGCGCTGCCTGGTGGCGCACGGCGGCGGGAGGCGGCGATCTCGCCGGAGAGTTTCGGATCTTTGTAAATTCTTCCTAGAACTGTGATTTTATGGCATGGATCGGTAGAGGGGAGGTCGGGGATCTCACCTCGGGGGTTTTCTTCAGCTCGGAGGTCCTGGTGGGCGGTCGGCGACGAGGTCCGAGGTGAATTCATGGCGAGGCTCGTCGGCGCTGTGTTTGAACCGCAAACCACCGCGTTTTCTGCACCTGCGAGGTTCCCCGGAGGCGGTGGATCAAGACCAGCGATTTAGATCTGAATTTCCGAGCGTAGCTCGGCCAGAATTCGCCGGAGGGGCTCGGGTTCTCACCGGAGAGAAAATTGGCAGATTGTGGGGAAAACGGGACGATGCCGGGGTTTTTATAGACGGGGAAGGGGCCTGGCCTTTGTTGTCTTGGGGTTGGTTTGTGGGTCCTTGCACTGCTGGTCGAGGTTGATATGTAGGGCGAGGCTGCTGTACGAACTGACGTTGTGGCTGTGCTGGTGCTGCCGGAGGCCTGTAGTTCGGGTTGTACCCTCTTGGTGCTGAGTAGGGTACCGCAGCACGGTTCATCTGCCCTGCGTGTTGCTGCATCAGACGTGGGCGGGTGTTGCTCCCTGAGGCTTGATGTGACCACCCGGCCTTCCTCTTATTCTCATTTTCCAATGCCTTCAGCTTCCTTTCTACCACAAACGCTCTGTCCACCATCTTTTGGAAGCTTTCATACTCATTTGAGGACATTGCACACTACATTTCTGCGGTAAGTCCTTCCACGAAACAATCTTGTTTCTGCTCATTAGTCTCAATGTCCCGTGGGGCATAACGGGAGAGTTGGGTAAATTTAGTGAGGTATTTCCTCACCGTCATGTTACCTTGCTGCAGTGCCAAGAACTCTTTCCTCTTGTTTTTGAGTTCACCCCTTGGTATGTAATGGATGCGGAAGCTACGCTTGAACTCTTCCCAAGTGATGTTCTCAGGGTCATGATTGGCGGCCACGTAGGCGGTCCACCAATCAGCAGCAGGTCCATGCAATTGATGAGAGGCAAACAGCACCCTCTCATACCCTTGGCACTGTATGATCCTCATCTTGCTCTCAATGGTCTTTAGCCAATCGTCTGCCTCCAGAGGTTCAGCAGCACTTGCAAACTTTGGAGGTTGAGTTCCTAGAAACTCACTCAACCTTGGTTGGCGTGGTGCAGCTTGTGGAGGTGGGACTTGATGCAAGTTGGCCACCACTTGAGTCAAGTTCTGGATGAGCTGATTTTGATTCTCAAGCATTTGGTGGAGGGGATCCACTCCTTCACGGCGTCCACCCCCGTCTTGGCCTCCAGAAAGATGAGGGTTGCAGGCCTCATCGTTGTTGTTGGCGGGGTTGGCAGCACGACCCTTTCCTCTTCCGGCCATCTGGCATGATCAACCAATGTTAATTTAAAGCATTACGTATCATATTACTACTTTCACTTGTTTGTACTTTGAAGTGTTGAGGCTTTGTTATACTTTTCTGAGGGTTCATATCTCACACAAAATAAATGCAATATTATTTCATGTGGGTTCACACACCAAAGCAAAACAATCTGAAGACGAGGGTGTGGACAATTGCTCATGGCTTCCACAACTCACGTCACACACACCATTAACTAAGATAACGACTCGACTACT
This sequence comes from Neostapfia colusana, assembly GCA_030760725.1. NCBI lineage: Eukaryota > Viridiplantae > Streptophyta > Magnoliopsida > Poales > Poaceae > Neostapfia > Neostapfia colusana. The sequence continues at coordinate 39,438,086 of JASWHV010000016.1, forward strand.
CGAAATCCTGCTAAACTAAGGGAAGGACTCTACACTAATCGTATTCACTGAGCTGGCTCCTCGGGGTCTTCCTCATCATTGCGACTGCCTTCTGACTCTTCTTTGGGTGGGGAAGCTGCTGGTGGAGAAGTGCGACGACGCCTGATCGCCCGGCGATCTGGGGAGTCAGGAGTCCATGTATCATTCACGGTGACACACAGTTCATTCCCATCTCCTCTTTCTCTCGCCATCAAGCAGGCTCGCAGCAATGCCTCCATTTCCTTCAGGGTGTCCCGAACATCCTGAAGCTCTTGCTGACACTCCTGCAGTCGAGTGCTGAGCATAGCAGCATCCTCCAAGCACAAGTCCATGTGCTCATGGGAAGTCCCTTGCTGCACTGGTGGATACTTGAACTCCGTGGTACCACTCTCACGCTGGAGGACATACATGTACTCAGTCCTGTCCAGGTGGCGACGATAGATGTGACTCTGGCAGGTGATGGCCTCCCAGGTGACATCCTTCTCCGCATCGACCTGTGTCGCTCGACAAGCTGTAGAGCGGTGGATCTTAAGCAGCTGATTTTCATGGATAATCCTCATTTCTGAACTCCATTCTTCCCGCTTCTCCCGGAGGGTCCTGGTGGAGCTATAGTGTGTGATTAGCTTGCCCGTATTGCCGGCGGCTTCGAGCATACGTCGAAGACGGCGCAACAAGCCTCCTACTGCCAATCCGTAGGAAAGGTACGTGTAACACCCCAAATTTTGATTCAAAACTCTAAACCATGTTCAGAGGGGAATTTAAAAATTTTTGGACGTGTTGCATGTTTTGCAAAAATTCAAATTCAAACTGGAATTCAAATTATACTCAAAACAGAAAAGAAATGGAAAAAGAAAAAGAGAAACGGGAAAAAAACTGGCCAGTGGGCCGAAACCCGCCAGCCGGCCCAGTTTCCCCGCACCAGCCCGCCCCGCGCGCCCGCGCTGTCTCTCACAGACGGGTGGGACCCACCTGTCATCCCCAACCTCGCTCGCGCCGACCCCGGACTTTCCCCCCCGAGCGCGCGCGATCTTAACCGATCGAAAAACCGCGTTCCTCAGCCGAATTTCGGTCCCAGAAGAATCCAACTCGATCACAACTGACCCACCGCCCTCCCCCGGCTATAAAAACCCCAGCCCCGATCGGTTTTTCCCACGCGATCGCCGATGTAAGGGCCTCAGTTTTTGACACCCATTTGTAGTGTTCATCCCCACACCACACACCTCATTTGAGGAAGAATGATGAACACAAATGAAGAGCAAGTAACAATTATCAACATGCTCATTAGGGAACAAACTTACACATTGCAAAAGTGGTATTTCCCACATGTGATATAGATGGGCTGGACATAGGAAAAACTCCTACACTTTGCTAAGGATGTCCATGCCAAGTTTCACCCAAATTCAAAACCTTTTTGAGGTCATCTTGGGTATAGATAGGAAGGGGGCAGTTTGAAAACATATTCAAATTCAAACTGTTTTTATACCATGAATTTGAAAGTGGAAGGCATATTCTTACTCAGCACATTTTTGTGAGCTCACACACCAATTTTCACTCCATTTGGAGTTGATCTTGACATGAGCTAAGGGGGAGAAATTCAAACTTTATTTGAATTTCAAACTGAACTTGTGCTGAAATTCATTCAAACCAAACCTCATTTGAACTTTGATCAATTCAAATGGCTCATGGGGGAATAATTTGAATTGCCAAGGGTAGTATGGGGTTCACTGTTTACAACAGTGATTAGAAGTAAATTTCAGAGGTTAAAAGGAAGGGTGGGACCCACATGTCAGCCTCTACTTCAACACAAACCGACTGAGACTTTTCACTCGGGTCGCCGAGCCGCAGCGGTGATCGCCACCGAGGCCAGCCACCGCGCCACCAGCTGCTTGCCCACGCGCGGGCATGAGGCGGTGCAGAGCCTTCTTAAGGCGCCTGCCCCCCTCCTCGGCCGAGGTACCGACGTGTTTTCCCGCAAGAACCCAGCACTGGCCGAAAGTTTCCGCAGTTAGGACTTGATCGGAGGACGCCGATCGCAGCTTCCTCCTTCCACTCCAGAGCCCCAGCAAGGTACTAGAGACCTTCCTCCATCCTCCCCGTTGCTAGAATTCGGTTGAAACCGAGTGATATCGGCTGTGCCGAAAGATCAAACTCGGAACTTGGAACCGCCGCACCTCGGGCTCTCGTGGACAGCCCGACCTGGGCGTTGTCACGCCCGAGCCAAGGCACCCTTGGACGCGCGGGTGACCGGTGCTGCTCATCCCCGAGCCACAGCTCGAGTGGTTGCTCACCGGCGGCGAATTTCCACTTTTCCCCTTTCTGTGTGCAGAACGACCTTCGGGTACGATTCTGTTTAATTCGTGCTCTAGAAAGGATTAGAGGGCCTCAGGCCACTCCCACACGAGCTAGACACGGTAACGCACAAGTTGCCTTCACAACTCTGGGCCGGAGAACCTCTGTGCCCGGCATAATTTAAGGTCTACTAATGGCGGAACGAACGGGGGGTATCGGGCGCACGGTGAGGACCTATTTCGGGCCCTCCCCGAGCTGCCTCGAGCTCATGTCGACCTTCTCTGAGGTCCACTGATGCTCCCCGACCGATTTCCCAAGTAGCTGAGGTACCAGGGGAGTCAGCCGACATGGCCGAAGTCATTCCGATATGGCGGCTCGGCGCCGACCATGCTCCGGCCGTTGTCATGAGCAGCTGACCCTCGGATCCTGTTCACCAAGTAAAAGTAGGCAGGGGCGGCCAGAATCAAGAAGTTTGGAGCTGTACAGCAGCCGGCGGCGAGCTCTCCGGCGAGGTCCCTCGGCGGCGGAGCGCGGGTGTCGCGAGGTTGAAGAAGGGGGTGGACCCCAGCTGTCAGCGGCCGATATTTTGAATCGGGATCCGGCTGCGGCCGGGATCGGGTGTGCTGGCGCACAAAGTCCTTGTGGGCCGCGGTGTGCCATCGCCTAGGCGTGCGACGCGTGTACCCTGGGCCCACGCGCGAGTTTAAACTTTTCCCCGATTTTCAGATTTCCTTCAAACTTCAAATCCTTATAACTTTGGCTAGAAAGCTCCAAATTGAGTGAACCAAATTTTGCTGGATTCAGCTCTCTGAGTACTTTCCAGCAAATCAAGTTTCACTTCATGAAATTCCTTAATTCTCCAGAATTAATTCCTTAAAATTTAAACTGTTAGGAATTTTAACTGGAGAATCCTTTGGAGGAAAATCCTGAAATTTTGCTGAGATGTTCCCCAAAATATCCTTGAACTACCATAAAAATTTCAGATCCATTTGAGCTCATTTAATCCACCTAATGGTGTGATTAGTGAAACTGTTCCAAAGAAAATAGAAAATGTTCAGAAACATTTTCAGAATTTTCTCTGAAATTGTTTAGCTCATATCTTTAGTTAGAGACTTCCAAATTAAGTGAGACCAACTCCATTAGAACCCTCTGAAAATCTAGTTTTCAGGAAGGCATAGTTTGTTTCATGAAAATTCCTAGAACACCCTAAGAGTTCCAATTAAGGTCAAGGACATAATTAATTGTGGAGGGCTCAAATGAGCTTTGCTGCAACTAAAACTTGACCGAGTCTTTGTTTAGGTTGTAACCAAGCCACAGTAAAAGTTTCACAGTCATTAGGTCTGTCTAGCAAGGGTTATAGACTTCACAACTTCAAAGTTAATACAAATGCATTTAAATTAATACATACATTGCTCTTATCATGTAGTCGCTAAGGTCGAGGAGGAACCCGAAGTCCTAGACTTCGTTACTCCGGAGGAACAGCTAGCCTACGACCAAGAGCAGCAAGGCAAGCCCCGGTTTGCATTACCCTCTTTACAAATGTTTATTGTTTTGAGCACATCTTTGAATATTGTTCTTTGCATTAGAGTCTTGATTGGAAACCCAACTGCACAGCCAAGAAAACCATGGGTTGGGTTTAGGATCCAAAACCTCGTTAGCCACTGCATTGCTAGGATAGAGTAGGATTCGGTACAAGTCGAGTAGTTGGAACTACTCGCGAGAATAGGCTAGAGGCACATTGCTCGGGTAGAGATAGCACATGATACACATGGCAAGAAAATGAGACCGAGCGGAGAGTAGGGGCAGCAGGACTTTGGGGCCTGTGTGCTGTAGCTCCGCTTGTGTCGATTGAGGACCGAGCCGTGTGCGGGCCTGTTGAACAAGCTAGAACAGTACCGAAGACCTACCGGCTATATGGGAACCGGGAAACTGATGTAACTCGGGTAGCTGGGTATTGAGGCATTGCCCGTCGTTCAGAGGGTAGGTTGAGAGCTCGAGGTGTAAATCGGCTGGCGGCACGGAGATGCGCGTGCAGAGACCTCTTGCTCGGGACGATGGGACCGGTTCAATATTTGGCTGACGGGTGAAAGGTAGTCGCGTACGGCGTCCGTGATGGTTGTTGTAGGCAACATCGAGTACGAGCGTACGTGACGGGTTGTTCGGGTAACCCTGCAGGTGTAAATCGATTATAATCGCCGTCCCTCGTGGTCAGTGAGTACCACTTGTTCACTGTACCGTGACGTAGAAAGAACAGGCTAGTCACATGTTAAAAATGTTGCTGATTGAAAGATGGACATTGATTGTTAATGATATGCTGTAGCTTAGAGCTAACTAAAGTTCTTTTCAACTTTGGGCAAAGTACATGAGAGAAATGCGTTTCTTGTTTGATTGCGGCTCTCTCATGTGCCTTAGCGTAAGGTTCTCCACAACCTGCTGCTAAAACTTGAAAGTAAGGTTCTACTAATTAGGGGAGTCCTTGCAAATGATTTTTACCTCATGCAACCCATTACCCTCATGTAGAAGTTCCATGTTTAGGTGAGACGGGTCAGACTTGCTGAGCCTTCGTGCTCACTGCTTGTGTTTGAAGCTTTTGCAGGGTTCTATGAGGAAGGGACTCCCGAAGAAGAGACGGAACCCCAGGAGGGGAACCCCGTCGAGTGGGAGTCGTGCACGCCGCAGAGTTAGTGTGCGTGTGTGCTAGCAAGGACACGTTCGAGGGCTGAACATGCACTTGATGCTTAGTCTACGCCCGCGAGTGTAGACTGAACTTATTTTGATGTAAACATGTTCATAAACTTGTTTATGTAATAAAATTTCCGCTTCCGCTTTGTACCTTTGACGTGTGTTATACGGTGCTGTGCAACGCAGCACCCCTCAGCGTGATCCTGGCTCGACAGGACCAATGGGGTCGTGTCAGCCGATTTTTACTCCGGTGAGCACCGAGACTTCGCCGGTGAATTCTGGCCGATCTAAGCTCAGAAACTCTGATCTAACTCGCTGGTCATGATCCACCGCCTCCGGGGAGCTTTGCAGGTGCAGAAAACTCGGAGAGTTACGGTGTAAACACAGCGCCGACGAGCTTCGCCGTGGTTTTGCCTCGGACCTCGCCGCCGATCACTTTCCAGGACCCCCGAGCTCGAGAAAACCCCCGAGGTGAGATCCCTGACCTCCCCTCTACCGATCTAGGCCACAAGATCACAGTTCTAGGCAGAATTCTCGAGGATCCGAAACTTTCCGGCGAGATCGCCGCATCCCGCCACCGTGCGCCGCCGGTAGCGCCGCCCGCGCTCGATCAGAGCGACGTGGCCGCTTGTGCGCCGTTTATTTTAAATCGCACGGTAGACTTTAAATCCCCGCGTACCGGTTCGATGTTATAATCTCAGCCGTCGGTTTAAAATCGGACGGTCCACGTCAGCCCCGCATTATAAAGACTGGAATTCTTACGTGCTACCCCCTGGGGTTCTCGGGAAATAAGAGCTAGCCCCGGAAACTTCTGATCTAGCCCCTGGAACTCCAGAAAATCATGTAAATTCATTTAAAAATCAGTTTTAGCCCCTGGATTTAATAAACATTAGGAAAAACACCTCTGATAAGTGTAGCTAGACCCCTGGAAATTATGAAAATAATATTATAGACCCTGTAATGGGGTGAGTTCATTATTTTAGCCCTGTTTAGTATTTAATTTAGAAAATTGAATATGTAACTAGTATTTAAAAATTAAAAAGTGGGACAAACATAATTGTCAAAATTAATTAAAAACTTTCTCAGTACATAGAAAACTTTGGAGTGAGATAAAAATATATTTTGGGCTGAAATGAATCTGTTTCATTTATTAATCACATTTATTAGTATAGGGACACATTTTTAAGTAAAGAATAGTTATAGAAAATAGGGAAAATAATTATGAAATAATTTACATCAGGGGCCAAGGTTAAAATATGTTATTAAAATTATTTAGGACCAGAACCTATACTGTTTAGATGATGTGTATTACTAATTTCATAATAAAATACACAATTATGCATAGGAATATAAATCTGAGAATATAGCAACTAGTAAATGATAAATGGAGTTTTTAAAAATCCAAAGAGTTCAGTTTAGGGTGGGTAGAAATTATGAAGGCACATATGGGGAAGAAAAATACTTTTCATACACACTTGGTAGTGAAAAGGTGTAGTAGTTGAATATAAGAAATTTATTGGAAACCCATATAAATAGTATGTAAGTATAAATGTGGACATAAAAGTAGGAATCATATACACATGGTTAAAAGTGCATGCAAGCCACAACTCAACACACATAAAGTAACCACAACACATATAATGGTAAAGAACTTTTATGAATGTGAATGTGTGGTTTGTATGAAGTAAGAAGTGTGAACTATGTCTTATGATTGTTGTTTTTCTTTTGCTATGTGTGATGGTATGAAGTAGAACCTGTTCAAGAGCAAGTTATCCCTTTCCAAGATCAGGACTACCCATTTCAAGAGCAGCAAGAAGGAGGCAAGTGTCCTTGACCACTTTGATCCTATGCTAGGATGTGTAGATAGAATTATTTGCATTGTCAAATGAAATATGAAACCCATGCTAGGAAAGTTTCCCTAGAATTGCATTACCTTGTTTCCTTGTAGCTTGGGTTGGGATTTATTTTGTCATGTCATTTATTTCCATGCATATGCTTAGCCATGCTTAGAATGGGATATTTGGGACATGAAATCATCAGTTTATATTACCATACTCTTGAATGAGACATTGTGAGTTATGTAGAGGTAGGGATCAAGGCAAGTTGGATGTTTTGGTTGTGTGCTGGGTGCACGAGACTTGTGTTTGTGTTTAGTACTTGCCTGGATCCTAAGGACCGATTCATGGAGCATGTAACCCGGCTTTACAGTGCCAACCACATGCTGAGATGGGGCAGCTTGGCCAATTAATTAGGTGTATCCCCGGCGTAGTATGGGTGTGTTGGATGGTGCGGGCAGTAGGTGTCAGCTGGACTACCATATGAACCGCAAGGCTCAAGAGGGGGCCACTGCAGCGGGGTTGGAGCCTCTTGTATGCTGTTAGGGGTGAAACCTCAGTGGGCCCACGCTCGTCGGGAATCCCTTTGTAAAGGCTTCGTAGTGATCTCCTGGCTACACACCTGGGAAGTGTGAATGTGGATCGTAGCCACTGGCATAATGGAGGTTCTTTTAGTCCACCCGGCAACGGGGGATGAAATCACTACTTGTGGGTACAGTGGTACAAACTCTGCAGAGTGAAAACTGTCTTGACAGCCGTGCTCACGGTTAAGAGCGGCCTGGACTTATTCATGGTTAGAGGAGTGATGGTTTTTGGAAGTTGTGGATGTTAAGCGGGGAGCTTAACATTGGAAATGATGTTATGGTTATTAGATTTTGATGATGGGATGGGAGATTGGGACCATTTCACCTGTGTAGTAATGTAGGTGCTTAATAAGCTAAGGTGATAGGTATTAATTGCGTAGTGCTTTAACCATGAGTTCAATCTCTCCTTGTTCTAGCCTGCATGGTATACTTTTCCCACACTTGCTGAGTACCATTGGTACTCAACCTTGCATATTTGTTGGTTTATATTGCTGCTCAGGTCAAGATAATGAGGTGGTGTATAATGCCCAAGACTTTGGACCCGAGGAAGGTTTTTAGGTTCATGAAGACCCCGGGCAACGCCTGTGATGGAGCCCTAAAGAATAATATTCCGCTGCTAGTTTATTTACTTGTGATGAACGTATTATTGTCCATTTGAGACATTTACGATGTAAGACTTATTTATATTCGACACCTGGCTTGTAATAAATGATGCTTCACTATTTGTCACCACATGTATGAGAAAATGATCCTGGCATACATGTGATATTCACTTGGTTGTTTCTTCGGAAAAACCGGGTGTGACAGAGGTGGTATCAGAGCCAAGGTTGCCCGTAGGAACGTGGACCTAGGTAGAAATGGACGTATTTAAGGGCCCTATTTTCTTAAAAACTATTTTCCAAGGTGTTGGTGGAAAAGTGTTATTAAAGGAGTCATTTTCTTCATCTTACCCCAACTTTCATTCAAAATAGGATTTTTGTTTGAGAATTTATCTAACCTAATTTTAAATTCTTTTGTTTTTAGATGGTTCGCATGATTCGCACCGCTCGTAAGTCCACAGGAGGGAGAGTTCCCGTAGTTGTCCTTGCCGAAAGAGAGGAGAGTCGTCCAGTGACGTACCTTTCCTACGGATTGGCAGTAGGAGATTTGTTGCGCCGTCTTCGACGTATGCTTGAAGCCGCCGGCAATACGGGCAAGCTAATCATCCACTATAACTCCACCAGGACCATCCGTGAGAAGAGGGAAGAATGGAGTTCGGAGATGAGGATTATACACGAGAATCAACTGCTTAAGATTCACCACTCTCCAGCTTGTCAAGAAACACAAGTTGACGCGGAGAAAGATGTCACCTGGGAGGCCATCACCTGCCAGAGTCACATCTATCGTCGCCACTTGGACCAAACTGAGTACATGTATGTCCTCCAACGTGAGAGTGGTACCACGGAGTACAAGTACCCACCGGTGCAGCAAGGGACTTCCCATGAGCACATGGACTTGTGCTTGGAGGATGCTGCTATGCTCAGCACTCGACTGCATGAGTGTCAACAAGAGCTTCAGGATGTCCGAGACACCCTGAAGGAAACGGAGGCGTTGCTGCGAGCTTGCTTAAAGGCGAGAGAAAGAGGAGATAAGAATGAACTGTGTGTCACCGTGAATGATACATGGACTCCTGACTCCCCGGATCGCCGAGCAATCAGGCGTCGTCGCACTTCTCCACCAGCAGCCTCCCCACCCAAAGCAGAGTCAGAAGGTAGCCGAAATGAGGAGGAAGATCCCGAGGAACCAGCTCAAGAGGACGAGTAGTGTAGAGTCTTTCCCTTAGCTAGCAAGAGGTCGAGTAGTCGAGTCGTTACGTAGTTAATGGTGTGATAATGCTTGGTGTGTGACGTGAGTTGTGGAAGCCATGAGCAATTGTCCACAGCCTCGTCTTCGGATTGTTTTGCTTTGGTGTGTGAACCCACATGAAATAATATTGCATTTGTTTTTGTGTCAGAAATGAACCCTCAGAAAAGTATAACCAAGCCTCAACACTTCAAAGTACAACAAATGAAAGTAGTAAGACGATACTAAATGGGATCAAATTAACATTTGTTGATTCTGCAAGATGGCTGGAAGAGGAAAAGGACGTGCTGCCAACCCCGCCAACAACAACGATGAGGCGTGCAACCCTCATCTTTTTGGAGGCCAGGACCGGGGTGGTCGCCGTGAAGAAGTTGATCCTCTCCACCAAATGCTGGAGAATCGAAATCAGCTTATCCAGAACTTGACTCAAGTGGTGGCCAACTTGCATCAAGTTCCACCTCCACAAGCTGCACCACGCCAACCAAGGTTGAGTGAGTTTCTAGGAACTCAACCTCCAAAGTTTGCAAGTGCTGCTGAACCTCTGGAGGCTGATGATTGGCTGAAGACCATTGAAAGTAAGATGAGGATAATACAATGCCAAGGGTATGAGAGGGTGCTGTTTGCCTCTCATCAATTGCATGGACCTGCTGCTGATTGGTGGACTGCCTACGTGGCCGCCCATCATGACCCTGAGAACATCACTTGGGAAGAGTTCAAGCGTAGCTTCCGCAACCACTACATCCCAAGAGGTGAACTCAAAAACAAGAGGAAAGAGTTTCTGGGACTGCAGCAGGGAAACATGACGGTGAGGGAATACCTCACTAAATATACTCAACTATCCCGTTATGCTCCACGAGACATAGAGACTGATGAGCAGAAACAAGATTGTTTCGTGGAAGGACTTACCGCAGAGATGCAGTGTGCCATGTCCTCCAATGAGTATGAAAGTTTTCAAAAGATGGTGGACAGAGCATTTGTGGTGGAAAGGAAGCTAAAGGCCCTGGAAAATGAGAATAAGAGGAAGGCTGGGTGGTCACATCAGGCCTCAGGGAGCAACACCTGCCCACGTATGATGCAGCAACCTACGGGGCAGACGAGCCGTGCTGCGGTACCCTATTCAGCACCAAGAGGGTACAACCCAAACTACAGGCCACCCGCAGCACCAGCACAGCCGCCACGTCAGTTTGTGCAGCAGCCTCGCCCCGCATATCCACCTCGACCAGCAGTGCAAGGACCCCCAAACCAACCCCAAGACAACAAGGGCCAAGCATCTAAGATTGGGGTGCAATGTTTCAGCTGTGGTGAAGTGGGGCACTACGCCCATAAATGCCCAAAGAAGAAGCCTGCGCCGCCACAACAGCAGAATGTAGTGAGAGGACGGGTGAACCACGTCACTATGGAGGAAGCACAAGAGGCACCCGACGTGGTAGTTGGTAAGTTTCCTGCCAATTTACACCTTGCAACTCTGCTGTTTGATTCTGGTGCTACCCACTCGTTCATTGCTCAAGGGTTTGTTAAGAAGCATGACCTAGCAACCACACAAATGAACCATATGCTAGTGGTAAACTCTCCAGGTGGAGAAATAAGGACAAGACAAGTGTGTCCCAAAGTGAGCCTAGACATTAATGGGGTAGTATTCACGGCTAACCTCATAGTGATAGATTCACAAGGGATAGATATTATTTTGGGTATGGATTGGTTGACCAAACATAAAGGAATCATCCACTGTTCGACTAGAACGTTGGAACTAACTCACCCCAGTGGCACCCGAGTAAAGTTCATAACCATACACGAGCCTAGGAGGGACATTAAATTAAATCAAGTGGAGGTGAAAGTTGAGGAAATCAGGACTATCAGGGAATATCCAGATGTTTTTCCGGAGGAATTGCCAGGTATGCCTCCCAACCGTGACGTGGAATTCGCAATTGAGCTAGTACCGGGAACAGCCCCGATATACAAGAGACCTTATCGAATGGAATCCAAGCAGCTAGAAGAGCTCAAGGATCATTTGAGAGAATTGACGGAGAAGGTGTATATTCGCCCTAGTTCCTCACCATGGGGAGCTCCGGTGATATTTGTGCCCAAGAAAGACGGAACCCAAAGGTTATGCGTGGATTACCGTGCCTTGAATGAGGTAACCATCAAAAACAAGTACCCATTACCCCGCATTGAAGACTTGTTTGATCAGTTGAGGGGAGCTTGTGTGTTCTCGAAAATTGATCTCAGGACGGGGTACCACCAACTCAAGATAAGGCAATCAGATATTTCCAAGACAGCTTTCGTATCTCGGTACGGACTGTATGAATACACTTTCATGCCTTTTGGGCTAACCAATGCCCCGGCATATTTCATGTACCTCATGAATAAGGTATTCATGGAATATATGGACAAATTTGTGGTGGTTTTCATAGATGATATTCTCGTCTTCTCCAAAAATGAAGAAGAACATGAGAAACATATAAGGTTGGTGTTACAGAGGCTGAGAGAACACCAACTATATGCCAAGTTGATCAAGTGTGAGTTTTGGCTGAAGAGAGTTCCCTTTTTAGGACATATAATCTCGGAGGGAGGAATCTCCGTAGATCCCGCCAAAATCGAGGATATCCAGAAGTGGAAAACCCCTGAAAATGTCGGGGAAGTTCGAAGCTTTTTGGGATTGGCTGGATACTATCGACGGTTTATTGAGGGATTCTCCAAAATCTCGAGACCTCTCACCAAATTGTTGGAAAAGGGAATCACATTCAACTGGACGCCACAGTGTGATACAAGCTTTCAGGAGCTAAAGAAGAGATTGACAACAGCCCCAGTGTTGGTTATGCCAGATATGCAGAAGAATTTCACAGTGTACAGCGATGCCTCTGGAAATGGGTTGGGATGTGTTCTCATGCAAGAAGGACATGTCGTGGCTTATGCATCCCGGCAGCTTCGGAAGCACGAGAAGAACTATCCTACACATGACCTAGAACTAGCTGCAGTGGTACACGCGTTGAAAATTTGGCGGCACTATTTAATGGGGAAGAGGACAGAAATATATACGGATCATAAGAGTTTGAAGTACATATTCACACAGCCAGATCTCAACCTCAGACAAAGGAGATGGTTAGAGCTAATCAATGACTTTGATGTGGGCATCAACTATCATCCTGGGAAAGCAAACGTCGTGGCCGATGCTTTGAGTCGGAAAGTGCAGGTCAATAAGTTGAGCTTGAAGGACATGCCCGCAGAATTGAAGGACAAGGTTATAAGGCTCAATCTATGTCTAGTAAATAGTGGTGAAGCCATCGCCATGGATGTGGACTCCACACTCGAGCAAGACATACGCGAGGGCCAAAAGAATGATGAGAAGATACAAGAGATCAGACAGCTCATCAAGGAAAATAAAGCTCCTGGTTTTAGAGAGGATGAACAAGGAACGGTGTGGCACGGGAAAAGGATCTGTGTGCCAGAAGTAAAGGAGATCCGTGAATTAATTTTGAAGGAGGCTCACGATTCCGACTATTCCATTCATCCTGGGAGTACGAAGATGTACCAGGATCTCAAGAGCAGGTATTGGTGGTATGGCATGAAGCGAGATGTCGCGGAACATGTTGCCCTATGTGACACATGTCAGTTGGTGAAAGCAGAACATCAACGACCCGCGGGATTATTGCAACCACTCAAAGTGCCTGAATGGAAGTGGGAAGAAATCAGCATGGATTTTGTCGTGGGATTGCCTAGGACCCAATCCGGGTATGCTTCAATATGGGTCATTATTGATAGGCTAACCAAGGTAGCTCATTTCATTCCTGTGAAAGAAAGCTACAGCGGATCCAAATTGGCAGAATTGTACATGTCAAGGATTGTGTGTTACCATGGAGTGCCAAAGAAGATAGTGTCGGATCGAGGGACACAGTTCACCTCGAGATTTTGGCAAAAGTTGCATGAAACCATGGGAACCCACTTGAACTTCAGCTCTGCCTATCATCCCCAAACTGACGGGCAGACGGAGAGAACCAATCAGATCCTTGAAGATATGTTAAGGGCATGTGCACTCAAAAACAATAGGAGTTGGGACAAGAACTTACCGTATCCGGAGTTTTCCTATAACAACAGTTATCAAGCTAGTATGAAGATGTCACCGTTTGAAGCTTTGTATGGAAGGAAGTGCAGAACACCCCTATTTTGGAACCAAACAGGAGAAAGTAAAGTGTTTGGTCCAGAAGTACTACAAGAAGCCGAGGCGAAGGTGAGGGAGATTCGCAACAACTTGAGGATAGCACAAACACGCCAAAAGAGCTATGCCGATGTACGAAGAAGAGAGCTCGTTTTCAACGTGGGAGACTATGTTTATCTCAAGGTGTCCCCTATCAGAGGACTTCGTCGGTTCAAGGTGAAAGGGAAGTTGTCACCTCGATACATCGGACCCTTTCAAGTTTTGGAAAGAAAAGGCGAAGTGGTGTACCAACTAGAGTTACCGGTTCATCTATCGGACGTGCACGATGTATTTCATGTGTCACAACTCAAGAAATGTCTGAGGACGCCTGAAGAGGTGTTACCCATGAATGAAGTGGATGTAGCTGAAGATTTGTCTTATGCCGAGCAACCATACAAGATTTTGGAGACGATGGAACGCCTCACCAGAAACAAGATAATCCGGATGTGCAAGGTGCAGTGGAACCATCACTCAGAAGAGGAAGCTACCTGGGAACGGGAAGATGTGCTCAAGGCACAATTTCCAGAATTGTTTTCTTAGAAACACCAACCTCGAGGACGAGATTTCTTTTAAGGGGGGTAGAGCTGTAACACCCCAAATTTTGATTCAAAACTCTAAACCATGTTCAGAGGGGAATTTAAAAATTTTTGGACGTGTTGCATGTTTTGCAAAAATTCAAATTCAAACTGGAATTCAAATTATACTCAAAACAGAAAAGAAATGGAAAAAGAAAAAGAGAAACGGGAAAAAAACCGGCCAGTGGGCCGAAACCCGCCAGCCGGCCCAGTTTCCCCGCGCCAGCCCGCCCCGCGCGCCCGCGCTGTCTCTCACAGACGGGTGGGACCCACCTGTCATCCCCAACCTCGCTCGCGCCGACCCCGGACTTTTCCCCCCGAGCGCGCGCGATCTTAACCGATCAAAAAACCGCGTTCCTCAGCCGAATTTCGGTCCCAGAAGAATCCAACTCGATCACAACTGACCCACCGCCCTCCCCCGGCTATAAAAACCCTAGCCCCGATCGGTTTATCCCACGCGATCGCCGATTTTTACTCCGGTGAGCACCGAGACTTCGCCGGTGAATTCTGGCCGATCTAAGCTCGGAAACTCTGATCTAACTCGCTGGTCTTGATCCACCGCCTCCGGGGAACTTTGCAGGTGCAGAAAACTCGGAGAGTTACGGTGTAAACACAGCGCCGACGAGCTTCGCCGTGGTTTTGCCTCGGACCTCGCCGCCGATCACTTTCCAGGACCCCCGAGCTCGAGAAAACCCCGAGGTGAGATCCCTGACCTCCCCTCTACTGATCTAGGCCATAAGATCACAGTTCTAGGCAGAATTCTCGAGGATTCGAAACTTTCCGGCGAGATCGCCGCTTCCCGCCGCCGTGCGCCGCCGGTAGCGCCGCCCGCTCTCGATCAGAGCGACGTGGCCGCTTGTGCGCCGTTTATTTTAAATCGCACGGTAGACTTTAAATCCCCGCGTACCGGTTCGATGTTATAATCTCAGCCGTCGGTTTAAAATTGGACGGTCCACGTCAGCCCCGCATTATAAAGACTGGAATTCTTACGTGCTACCCCCTGGGGTTCTCGGGAAATAAGAGCTAGCCCCGGAAACTTCTGATCTAGCCCCTGGAACTCCAGAAAATCATGTAAATTCATTTAAAAATCAGTTTTAGCCCCTGGATTTAATAAAAATTAGGAAAAACACCTCTGATAAGTGTAGCTAGACCCCTGGAAATTATGAAAATAATATTATAGACCCTGTAATGGGGTGAGTTCATTATTTTAGCCCTGTTTAGTATTTAATTTAGAAAATTGAATATGTAACTAGTATTTAAAAATTAAAAAGTGGGACAAACATAATTGTCAAAATTAATTAAAAACTTTCTAATTACTTAGAAAACTTTGGAGTGAGATAAAAATATATTTTGGGCTGAAATGAATCTGTTTCATTTATTAATCACATTTATTAGTATAGGGACACATTTTTAAGTAAAGAATAGTTATAGAAAAATAGGGAAAATAATTATGAAATAGTTTACATCAGGGGCCAAGGTTAAAATATGTTATTAAAATTATTTAGGACCAGAACCTATACTGTTTAGATGATGTGTATTACTAATTTCATAATAAAATACACAATTATGCATAGGAATATAAATCTGAGAATATAGCAACTAGTAAATGATAAATGGAGTTTTTTAAAAATCCAAAGAGTTCAGTTTAGGGTGGCTAGAAATTATGAAGGCACATATGGGGAAGAAAAATACTTTTCATACACACTTGGTAGTGAAAAGGTGTAGTAGTTGAATATAAGAAATTTATTGGAAACCAATATAAATAGTATGTAAGTATAAATGTGGACATAAAAGTAGGAATCATATACACATGGTTAAAAGTGCATGCAAGCCACAACTCAACACACATAAAGTAACCACAACACATATAATGGTAAAGAACTTTTATGAATGTGAATGTGTGGTTTGTATGAAGTAAGAAGTGTGAACTATGTCTTATGATTGTTGTTTTTCTTTTGCTATGTGTGATGGTATGAAGTAGAACCTGTTCAAGAGCAAGTTATCCCTTTCCAAGATCAGGACTACCCATTTCAAGAGCAGCAAGAAGGAGGCAAGTGTCCTTGACCACTTTGATCCTATGCTAGGATGTGTAGATAGAATTATTTGCATTGTCAAATGAAATATGAAACCCATGCTAGGAAAGTTTCCCTAGAATTGCATTACCTTGTTTCCTTGTAGCTTGGGTTGGGATTTATTTTGTCATGTCATTTATTTCCATGCATATGCTTAGCCATGCTTAGAATGGGATATTTGGGACATGAAATCATCAATTTATATTACCATACTCTTGAATGAGACATTGTGAGTTATGTAGAGGTACGGATCAAGGCAAGTTGGATGTTTTGGTTGTGTGCTGGCTGCACGAGACTTGGGTTTGTGTTTAGTATTTGCCTGGATCCTAAGGACCGGTTCATGGAGCATGTAACCCGGCTTTACAGTGCCAACCACATGCTTAGATGGGGCAGCTTGGCCAATTAATTAGGTGTATCCCCGGCGTAGTATGGGTGTGTTGGATGGTGCGGGGAGTAGGTGTCAGCTGGACTACCATATGAACCGGAAGGCTCAAGAGGGGGCCACTGCAGCGGGGTTGGAGCCTCTTGTATGCTGTTAGGGGTGAAACCTCAGTGGGCCCACGCTCGTCGGGAATCCCTTTGTAAAGGCTTCGTAGTGATCTCCTGGTTACACACCTGGGAAGTGTGAATGTGGATTGTAGCCACTGGCATAATGGAGGTTCTTTTAGTCCACCCGTCAACGGGGGATGAAATCACTACTTGTGGGTACAGTGGTACAAACTCTGCAGAGTGAAAACTGTCTTGACAGCCGTGCTCACGGTTAAGAGCGGCCTGGACTTATTCATGATTAGAGGAGTGATGGTTTTTGGAAGTTGTGGATGTTAAGCGGGGAGCTTAACATTGGAAATGATGTTATGGTTATTAGATTTTGATGATGGGATGGGAGATTGGGACCATTTCACCTGTGTAGTAATGTAGGTGCTTAATAAGCTAAGGTGATAGGTATTAATTGCGTAGTGCTTTAACCATGAGTTCAATCTCTCCTTGTTCTAGCCTGCATGGTATACTTTTCCCACACTTGCTGAGTACCATTGGTACTCAACCTTGCATATTTGTTGGTTTATATTGCTGCTCAGGTCAAGATAATGAGGTGGTGTATAATGCCCAAGACTTTGGACCCGAGGAAGGTTTTTAGGTTCATGAAGACCCCCGGGCAACGCCTGTGATGGAGCCCTAAAGAATAATATTCCGCTGCTAGTTTATTTACTTGTGATGAACGTATTATTGTCCATTTGAGACATTTACGATGTAAGACTTATTTATATTTGACACCTGGCTTGTAATAAATGATACTTCACTATTTGTCACCACATGTATGAGAAAATGATCCTGGCATACATGTGATATTCACTTGGTTGTTTCTTCGGAAAAACCGGGTGTGACAGTACGTCACCGGACGGCTCTCCTCTCTTTCGGCAAGGGCAACTACGGGAACTCTCCCTCCTGTGGACTTGCAAGCGGTGCGAATCATGCGAACCATCTAAAACAAAAAGCATTTAAACTTAGGTTAGATAAACTTTTAAACAAAAATCCTATTTTGAATGAAAATTGAGGTAAGATGAAGAAAGTACCTCCATTAAATAACACTTTTCAACACACACCTTGTAAAATAGTTTTTAAGAAAATAGGACCCTTAAATACGTCCATTTCTACCTAGGTCCACGTTCCTACGGGCAACCTTGGCTCTGATACCACTTCTGTCACACCTGGTTTTTCCGAAGAACAACCAAGTGAATATCACATGTATGCCAGGATCATTTTCTCATACATGTGATGAGTAATAGTGAAGCATCATTTATTACAAGCCAGGTGTCGAATATAAATAAGTCTTACATAGCAAATGTCTCGATGGACAATAATAAGTTCATCACAAGTAAATAAACTAGCAGCGGAATATTATTCTTGAGGGCTCCGTCTCAGGCGTTGCCCGGGGGACTCCATGAACCTAGAAACCTTCTTCGGGTCCAAAGTCTTGATCATTATACACCACCTCATTATCTTGACCTGAGCAGCAATATAAACCAACAAATATGCAAGGTTGAGTACCGATGGTACTCAATAAGTGTGGGAAAGTTATGTCATGAATGGCTAGAACAAGGGGAGGTTGAACTCATGGTTAAAGCACTACGCAATTAATACCTATCGCCTTAGCTTATTAAGCACCTACATTACTACACAGGTGAAATGGTCCCAATCTCCCATCCCATCATCATAATCAAATAACCATAACATGATTTCCAATGTTAAGCTCCCCGCTTAACATCCACAACTTCCAAAACCATCAATCCTCTAATCATGAATAAGTCCAAGCCGCTCTTGACCGTGAGCACGGCTGTCATGACAGTTTTGACTCTGCAGAGTTTGCACCACTGTACCCACATGTAGTGATTTCATCCCCCGTTGCCGGGTGGACTAAAAGAACCTCCATTATGCCAGTGGCTACGAACCACATTCACACTTCCCAGGTGTGTAGCCAGGAGATCACTACGAAGCCTTTACAAATGGATTCCCGACGAGCATGGGCCCACTGAGGTTTCACCCCTAACAGCATACAAGAGGCTCCAACCCCGCTGCAGTGGCCCCCTCTTAAGCCTTGTGGTTCATATGGTAGTCCAGCTGACACCTATTCCCCGCACCATCCAACACACCCATACTACGCCGAGGATACACCTAATTAATTGGCCAAGCTGCCCCATCTCAGCATGTGGTTGGCACGGTAAAGCTAGGTTACATGCTCCATGAACCGGTCCTTAGGATCCAGGCATGTACTAAACACAAACCCGAGTCTCGTGCACCCAGCACCATCCAAAACATCCAACTTGCCTTGATCTCTACCTCTACATAACTCATAATATCTCATTCAAGAGTATGGTAAAAATAAACTGATGATCCTATATCCCAAATATCCCATTCTAATCATGGCTAAGCATATACATAATAATAAATGACATGATAAAATAAATCCCAACCCAAGCTACAAAGAAACAAGGTAATGCAATTCTAGGGAAACTTTCTAGCATGGGTTTCATATTTCATTTGACAATGCAAATAATTCTATCTACACATCCTAGCATAGGATCAAAGTGGTCAAGGACACTTGCCTCCTTCATGCTGCTCTTGGAATGGGTAGTCCTGATCTTGGAAAGGAAGAACTTGCTCTGGAGCAGGTTCTACATCATACCATCACACATAGCAAAAGAAAAACAACAATCCATAAGACATAATTCACACTTCCACTTCATACAAACCACACATTCACATGTATAAAAGTCATTCACAAATTCTATGTGTTGTGGTTACTCTATGTGTGTTGATCTTTGGCCTACATGCGCTTTTAATCATGTGTATATGATTCCTACTTTTGTATTCACATTTATACTTGCATACTATATATATGAGTTTCCAATTTAAATAAATTCCTTATATTCAATTACTACACCTTTTAGCTACCAAGTATGCATGAAAGGTATTTTCCTACTCCATATGTGTCTTCAGAACTTCTACCAACACTAAACTGAATTCTTTGGATTTTGGAATCTTCATTTATCATTTTCTAATTATTTATACCTAGCTTGCTATATTTTCAAATTTACTTCCTATGCCTAAATGTGTACTTTATTATGAAAATAGTAAGACACATCATCTAAACAGAATAGGTTCTGATCCAAAATAGTTAATAATATATTTTTGATCTTTTCCTCTGATGTAAACTATTTTACATTTATTTTTCTAATTTTCAGAATTATTCTCTACTTAAAATGTGTCCCTCTAACTAAATAAATGTGAATAATCAATTAAACAGATTCATTTCAGCCAAAAATCCATTTTTATCTCACTCCAAGGTTTTCTAAGTACTGGGAAAGTTTTTAATTTGAATTTGACAATATGTTTGTCCCACCTTTTAAATTTTAAATACTAACCACATATTCAATTTCCTAAATTTAATATCAAATAAGGTTAAAAAGGTAAACTCACCCCATTACAGGGTCTATAATATTATTTTAAGAATTTTCAGCGGTCTACCTACACATAACAGAGGGGTTTTTCCTAATTTTTATTAAGTCCAGGGGCTAAAACTGATTTTTAAATGAATTTACATGATTTTCTGAAGTTCCAGGGGCTAGATCAGAAGTTTCCGGGGCTAGCTCTTATTTCCTGGCACTACAGGAAAAACGATCATTGACGACGGCCAGATTTATTGTCGACGGGGCGGTCGTCTTTAATTTTATTGACGACGGCTAGAAAAAGCCGTCGTCAATAACACAGTTATTGACGACAGCTGAGCGAGTACCATCGTCAATAAATAATTGACGACGGTGCCCGTCGTCTTTAACTTAATTCGGGCCCACCCGAGGAGTTATTGACGATGGTGACCTAGCACCGTCGTCAATAACACAGTTATTGACGACGGCTGAACGTGAACCGTCGTCAATAAATTATTGACGACGGCGCCCGTTGTCTTTAACTTAATTCGGGCCCACCCGAGGAGTTATTGACGACGGTAACCAAGTACCGTCATCATTAAGTCCTTATTGACGACAGTTTCCTAGCACCGTCGTCAATAACGGGGTATATAGCCCGTGCGCGAGCCGGGAGGCGGCCAGTGCCGCCTCCCGAATCGCACCAGTCGCCGCCGCCGTCCCGGTCGCCGCCGCCCGTCCCCGCCACCGCCGCCGTCCCGGTCGCCGCCGCCCGTCCCCGCCACCGCCGCCACCCGTCTCCAGCCGAGGTAAGTCTCCTCCCCCTCCCCTCTGGCCTCTCCCCGACTACTAGTTTCGTATGTGGAGTAGGATCGATCGGAGTTGTTTGTTCGTTAGTTTGTGGTACTTGGAAGCTGGAACTGAGCTTGTGTGGTCAGCTAAATGCTGTTTCAATATAGGTCTGGCCAGCCAGTTGATACAGTGCACAATGAACCCTATTCCTTGCTGCTTCTGATTCAATCGACAGTGATAACAATCCAAAGCACTGCTTGCTTGACTGTATTATTGCTTGACTGTATTATTGTTGATTCTGATATTACTTGCTGTACTCTCCATGAGAGGATGATTAGCTACAAGAGGCAACACAACAGGTTTTCAAAATTGTTGCATCACATTTAATCTTCTGTGGAATGGGTCGTTTGATATTTCTCTGCCCCAGCAGTTCGGCGCGGCAGCCATATCAGTTTCCAGGTGAAACTGAACTGTGAATAAAAGAAATGCCTGGATGATGATGAGGAGGAGGAGGATCGAGCTTGTTTTTTTTACTGCAATACTGCATCTGCCTGCCTGGCAGCCCATCACCACTCTCGTCTGCCTAGCTCGTCCTCCCCAGCCGGCAGGCCGGCAGCTTCTTCTCTTGGCTCAACTCAAGTTATACAGGCGGCCATTGGCTGCTGGGGATGCAAATTAAACTGATCACCTGCATGTGCATGTGCCCTCCTGCTTGTCAGGCCAGGCATTGTTGGAAAAGGACAGCTTAGGGGATTAAAAAAAATCTTCTCTGGATGTCTGAGACTTGGGTTGGGCATGCATGAGCTGTGGGTTGGTGTTTTTCAGGGTTCACACACACACGCCAAACTGCCACGTACGAGATGATTGAGCTGACCTGTCTGCCGCTCTAGCTAGGTGTGAGAGGCTGCACATGCTGCGGCCGGCTCCAGAGAGAACGGTTGGGTATGTGTTCAGTTTAGCTCCAGAGACACGTCCATATGTGTCTTCAGAATTTCTACCAACCCTAAACTGAATTCTTTGGATTTTAGAAACTCCATTTATCATTTACTAGTTGCTATATTTTCAGATTTATTTTCCTATGCCTAAATGAGTACTTTATTATGAAAATAGTAAGACACATCATCTAAACAGAATAGGTTCTGGTCCTAAATAATTTAATAACATATTTTGACCTTTGCCTCTGATGTAGACTATTTTACAATTATTTTCACTATTTTCCAGAACTATTCCTTACTTAAAAATATGTCCCTAAATGTGAATAATAAATTAAACAGATTCATTTCAGCCCAAAATATATTTTTATCTCACTCCAAAGTTGTCTAAATACTGAGAAAGTTTTTAATTTAATTTTGACAATATGTTTGTCCCACTTTTTAATTTTTAAACACTAGCCACATATTCAATTTCCTAAATTAAATACTAAACAGGGCTAAAAAGGTAAACTCACCCCACTACAGGGTCTATAATATTATTTTAACAATTTTCAGGGGTCTAGCTATACATAACAGAGGAGTTTTTCCTAATTTTTATTAAGTCCAGGGGCTAAAACTGATTTTTAAATGAATTTACATGATTTTCTGAAGTTCCAGGGGCTAGATCAGAAGTTTCCGGGGCTAGCTCTTATTTCCCGAGAACCCCAGGGGGTAGCGCGTAAGAATTCCAGTCTTTATAACGCGGGGCTGACGTGGACCGTCCGATTTAAAACAGACGGCTGAGATTATAATGTCAAACCGGTACGCGGGGATTTAAACTCTACCGTGCGATTTAAAATAAACGGCGCACAAGCGGCCACGTCGCTCTGATCGAGCGCGGGCGGCGCTGCCTGGCGGCGCACGGCGGCGGGAGGCGGCGATCTCGCCGGAGAGTTTCGGATCTTTGTAAATTCTTCCTAGAACTGTGATTTTATGGCATGGATCGGTAGAGGGGAGGTCGGGGATCTCACCTCCGGGTTTTCTTCAGCTCGGAGGTCCTGGTGGGCGGTCGGCGACGAGGTCCGAGGTGAATTCATGGCGAGGCTCGTCGGCGCTGTGTTTGAACCGCAAACCACCGCGTTTTCTGCACCTGCGAGGTTCCCCGGAGGCGGTGGATCAAGACCAGCGATTTAGATCGGAACTTCCGAGCGTAGCTCGGCCAGAATTCGCCGGAGGGGCTCGGGTTCTCACCGGAGAGAAAATTGGCAGATTGTGGGGAAAACGGGACGCTGCCGGGGTTTTTATAGACGGGGAAAGGGCGGCGTTCGGTTGTGATAGAGTTTGCTCGCCCACGAATGAAATTCGGCTGGGATACGCAGGAATCCGGGTCGGTTTTGATTTGGGGTGAGAGAGTCCGGCCGAGCGCGGGCGCGAGCGCGAGGAAGAAGAAAGACTGGCTGCCCCCGCATGTCAGTGGGAAGAAGGGGGCGCGCGCGGCTGCAGGCTGGCGCGGGATCGGTGGGCCGGTTGGTGGGTTTCGGCCCACTGGCCGGTTTTTTCTGTTTTCCTTTTTCTTTTTCTATTTCTTTTCTGTTTTGAGTTTAATTTGAATTCTAGTTTGAATTTGAATTTTTGCAATACATGCAACACGTCCAAAAATTTTTAAATTCCCCTCTTAACAGGATTTTGGGGTGTTACATGCCCTCATCCTACACCTATAAATCAGTGCGTTATGCCTCGACGCCCTGAAGTTTAGGCAACATCGGTTTATCAGGTCCCATATATCCGATATGCCTTTGGTACGTTCAATACTTGTTCAGCAGGGCCGCACATGGATCGGTCCACAAACGACACGGGCAGGGCTGCGCACACAAGACTTCCTCTTGCTGCGCCCTAGCCCCTTCCTAGTCTCATTTTCATTACTAAAGTGATCTCACATCACTCAACCGAACCCGTGTGTCCCAAGCCTGTCTTGCGAGTAGATTCAAACTACTCGACTTGTACCGAAGTCCTATGACTCATTAAGCATAGTCTGTCTAGTCGAGGTCTTAGGCACTACCCTCACTCTTTTAGGAACTTTTGGTTATGCAAGTGGGGTTTCATTCATCCTATACCGAATACACATTCATACTTCATACGAAGTGTTCATAAAGCAAAACTTGAAGAATAGTTTAATGCAAACCGGGGCTTGCCTTGTTGCTGCTGGTCAGGGGTTAGTTCTTCTTCCGGAAGGAGGAAGTCAAGTACTTCCGGAGCCTCCTTGCCTTCAGCGACTACAACAACAACAACAACCAAGCCTTTATCCCAAGCCTGTTGGGGTCGGCTAGACATGAAACCCAATATCAATGAAGTAAAAGAGAGGAAGAGTTATAAGAACAAGGAAAAAAGAAAAAAAGGTAAAAAAAGAAAAAAAGAAAAAAAAAGAAAAAGAGAAAAAGAAAAAGAAAAAAGAAAAAAAAAAGAAAAGAGAAAAGAAAAAAGAAAAAAACAAGACTACGATTCTGGCACATGGATTGCTACTTTCCATGCGGTCCTATCATGAGCTAAGTCTCTGGATACATTCCAATCTCTCAAATCTCGTTTTACCGCCTCCTCCCAGGTCAACCTTGGTCGTCCTCTACCCCTCCTAATATTTTCTCTACCTCTTAAAATCCCACTGTTAACCGGTGCTTCTGGAGGTCTCCGTTGGATATGTCCAAACCACCTAAGTCGATGTTGGACTAACTTCTCTTCAATCGGCGCCATCCCTACCTTATCTCGAATCGCCTCATCCCTTATTCGGTCTCTTCTCGTGTGCCCGCACATGTTAATAAAATATTACATGTTAATGAATATGCACATGAGTTTATTGTAATGTTTCTGCTACTTGTTCTAATACAAGTTTTTAACAACTGGAACTCTGTTCAAGAATTTAAAATGAAACTGGGGCTAGTGGTTTTGGTTTGGATCTAAGCACATGATTAAGTGCTAATAGGTTATCCCCCTCTTCCACATTTGTCACCTCAAGTGGTTAAACAGAGCAGGGGTGATACAGAGCTCCAATGGATCTGAGAATTTTTGTGTGAGTTCCTTGTCACAAGAAAACCCTCTGGACCAAAAATTAGCACTTTTCATTGAGTGGATTCCTCAGAATAATTCTCTTAGCAAATAAGCAAAGAAGGATTAATTCTGAGGTAACACCCCTGTTCATGCCCAACTTAATGAACTACAATTTGAATTATAGCTCCTAGAGTATGCATGAATTTTCCTAGCATTGTTGGAGCTAAGATCTGCCCAGAACTGAATTTCCATGTTTTGGAAATTCTCTGAAAATGTTTCTGTATTCCAATGAACACAGCACCTTCAAATTTTAATTGCCCTGATCAAATCAACTCCAAATGGTCTGAAACATTTACAGGGTTTTACTAACATCCTAAAGAATATTCTGGCAAAATTTGAGGATTTTTGGATGAACCAAACTCCCTCTAAAATTCTTTTGCTGAAAAGCTTTAAAGAATTTTCCAGAATTACATAATGGGTTTCATACAAATTAGGTTGCATATTTGGATAGAGATATGCAAGATAAATCCAACCCAATATGAATCACTAAATTTGGAGCTTCCTAGACAAAGTTCTATTCATTTGAAGTTTGAACTAAAACTGGAAATTCCAAAAATGTTTAAATCCTTCGGGTGGGTCCATCGCACACGTGTCGACCGCTGGAGCCGAGCCACACCGGGCCACAGACTCCTTCCCGCGCGGCCACACTGGATCCTGGACCACAGAGAATCCTGCACGTCTACCTCCAGCCGCTGATGAGTGGGGCCTCCCCCCTTCGTCTTCCTCCAGCCACCCGTGCGACCCCGCCGCCGAGCTCGCCGGAGCTCTCACCGGGAAAGGGTTCCTGCCCTCGGAACTTGCTGATTCTCGCCGCCACTGCACATTCTTGCACGAGGAACAAGTCGCCAACCTTACCTCAGATCGAGGATGGCCGGAATCCTAGGCGCGACGGCGACGGTAGCTGTGGTAACTTCGGCGGCGTCGCTAGGGCACTGTACTGCCCCAACCTTGCTCCGGTTAGCTCCTACAGCATCGCCATGACCCAGGGAGCAACGTCCAGGGCTCTGATCTCGCGAGAAACATCGGCAACTAGGGGCTCACCGTGCGATCTAGGGCGATTTCAGGGAAAACTGGAAAAACTCGAAGAACTGAGGGTTTCCTCGATGGTTCTTCCCAGTTCTTGATCCCACATGCCCGCACGGATGTCTACAACTGGGTTTCTAGGTCTGGGGAGGAGTGGTTTGGTGTGTATGGCGAATTTGCCGATTTCCCGAACCGGGCTATATCGCATGCTCTCGGCAAGAACTGGAATTCTGGCCAGCACACCTCATGGCATGCGGCCGGCGTTGTTGGACAGGGAGCACACTTCCAGGAGAACCTCCTGGCCCGCTCACTTGATGGGGGATCATGCCAAGCGGCCGAGCTGGAAGTTTTCGGTCGTGGCGGCTCTACCCGGTGTGGACTGAAAACAAGGAGCTCGGGGGCAGTTTACCGTGGATGGGGCGCCAGTGTATCGTGTCTATCACGTCGAGGATGCCTCGGCGAAGTTCGGGGTGAGCTCAGACTCTCTTTCTAGTTACTGGGACGGGAGGACGCCGGAGCACCGAAAGTTTTCGGGTGTGCGGCGGTGTTTCTTCGTCGATGGTTTCGGGAACGGTTAAGACCGCGACGGGAGTCAGTTCTGGAGGGAAATATCACCGGGCGGCCGCTTCGTCGACGTGCGCTGTGGGCTGGTGCTCGGGAGGTGGCGTTCGGGGATGCAGCTCGCTGGCGCACGGAGGGAGTTTGCTTCGGCAAGAAACAGAGCGCTGTCCGGTGTTGCACCTCCCTCCCACTGCCTTGTGGGCCCAACTTCCCCCCCCCCCCCCAAATCCTTTCCTCCCCATTTCTTTTGTAAATATCCCAGCTACTGAACATTGAATGAGAGACTTAGCCCCCATGTACTGGTTTGAATTTGAGTTCTAAAATTTAAACATTGTTGGGTTAAATTTGCTTCATGTTTAAACTGAAATTCAAATTCAGTTTTGAATTATTGCAAATTTAGCTCCCGACAAGATGAATTCCAATGGGGTTGAAAATTGGTGGGCTAACTCAGAAAAATGTGCTGAGTTTGAATATGAAGCTAACTTTTGAATTTGAGGGACGAAAGTTGCTGCAATTTGAATTTACATTCAAATTGACCTCTTTTTCAAATACCTCCAAAAGTGCCTCAAAAAGTGTTGGATTTGCATGAAACTTGGCTTGAACCTTCCCAAGACTTTTTAAGTCCTAGGGGTAAGCTCAACCTCTCATGTTCATGTGTAGAAATCCTACTTTGTGAAAGTGAAGGCTTTCCCCTCTAATCACTCTTTTGATGGAGGTTACTTGCTCTTCACAATTTTTCGTAAGATATCCACAATAAAACTGTGGTGTTGTGAGGTGATGAAAAGTTTTTGCAAGTCCCTTTTCTTGGGCTTCTACAGTGGTTTCAGCCAAAGGTTTTTGGTTCTATTTATAACCAGAAAAGAAGAGTCCTCCTCCAACTGGATTTCAAATAAGAGTCCTATTTGATTTGTGTTTGAATCTTAACAACTTATCTCTAATCGATTTGGTGTGGTAGCAACGTGGAATTCATGTCCGTTTCCTTTTGTGTCGGTATTCCCGCGCGTACAGAAGAAAAACCGCTTCAGATCTCGTTACCTTTGTGGCGATGAGCTCTGGAAGCTCCACGTGTCCATCGGGGGCCTGGTCTCCCTTTTCCGCAGAGACGAGCTCCGGTTGTGTCGCGTGTCAGGCGGGCGAGACCTCCCTCTCTTCAGAGGCGAGCTCCGCGTGCGCCACGTGTCCTGGCGGGTCAGGACCTCCCCTCTATCCAGAAATGAGCTCCGCGTGTGCCACGTGTCAGTGCTAGACCTCCTCTCTTTGGAGGTGGCTCTGAATATGCCATGTGTCCATTCTGGACCTCCCTCTCTTCGGAGGTGAGCTCCGTGAGTGCCACGTGTCAGTTCTGGACCTCCCTCATATCGGAGTTGAGCTCTGTGATTGCCACATGTCAAGTAGCGCCGATCTTTCTTACTTCTCAGAGACGAGCTCCGAGGTCGACACGTGTTGAACAGTTTCGGACCTCCCGGAGACAAGCTCCGAAGATGACACGTGTCCATCAGTGTCAGACCTCCCGGAGGTGAGCTCCGGAGGTGACACGTGTCCAGTAGTGTCGGACCTCCAAAAAGTGAGGTCCGGAGGTGACACGTGTCCAGTAGTGTCGGACCTCCCAGAAGTGAGCTCCGAGAGCGACACATGTCCCGCGTGGCTGGACCTTTCTTCTCTGCAGTGACTAGCTCCGCAGCCGACACGTGTCCTGTGGGACTGGCCTCGCTTCTCCGTAGAGGCTAGCTCCGGAGGCAACACGTGTCCCACGGGGTAGGACCTCTCCCCCTTCTGCAGGGACGAGCCTCGAGCCTGCCACGTAGCCAATTTAGCGGCGGACCTCTCCCCTTTCGCGGGGATGAGCTCCGAACATGCCACGTGGCCAGCGGGCCACGGGAAGTGTCTACAGCGCTCTAGGCAAACTGGAATTGGCTCTTTTCGGCTATCTTTTTTATTCTTTCTCTGTTTCTACTTATTTTAAAATGTTTTTTCTGCATGAAATATGAATGCATGCATGATTACAAAATTGAGGGTGTCACAAATCTACCCCCCTTAAATTGAATCTCGCCCTCATGATTCTGTAGAAGAGAATAGATGAGGGAATTCTGCATTGATATCTTCCTCACGCTCCCATGTAGCTTTGGCTTCCGTATGATGGCTCCATTGTACTTTGCACCAACGGATCACTTTCTTCCTTGTGACCCTTTCTTTCACGTCCGAAATTCGTACAGGGTGCTCTGCATAGGTCAGATCCTCTTGAAGTTCGAGTTCTTCCATTGGTACTTGCTCTTCTGGAACTCTCAAACACTTCTTGAGTAGGGATACGTGAAACACGTCATGCACGTCGGAGAGGTGCATCGGGAGCTCTAGTTGATAGGCTACTTCTCCCCGCTTGCCCAAAATCTTGAATGGTCAAATGTAGTGAGGTGCTAGCTTGCCTCTAACGTTGAAACATCGTTGGCCACGGATAGGCGATACCTTAAGGTATACGAAGTCTCCTACTTTGAAAGTCAGCTTCCTTTGCCTATTGTCTGCATAACCTTTCTGTCGTGACTGAGCAGCCTTCAAGTTCTCCCGTATTGTTTGGACTTGCTTCTCAGCCTCTTGTAGCACTTCGGGTCCAAACACTTGGTTTTCTCCGGTCTCGTTCCAAAACAGCGGTGTTCTACACCGTCTACCGTACAGTGCTTCGAAAGGTGACATCTTCAAGCTGGCTTGATAGCTTTTGTTATAGGAGAACTCGGCATATGGTAAGATCCTATCCCAACTACGCCCATGTTTCAAGGCGCAAGCTCTAAACATGTCCTCCAAAATTAAGTTTGTCTTTTCTATTTGTCCATCAGTCTAGGGGTGGTATGCGGAGCTAAAACCTAGTCGTGTACCCATAGCTTTCTGCAGCTTCCTCCAAAATCTAGAGGTAAACTAAGAACCCTGATCTGATACTATCCTCATCGGGACTCCATGGCGGCACACAATTTGCTCCATGTACAGCTCGGCTAGTTGTGCAACGTTGTACTTGATTTTTACAGGAAGAAAATGGGAGGTTTTCGTCAATTGGTCCATGATAACCCAGATGGAGTCGTAACCCGAATGAGTACGTGGCAATCTGACGATGAAATCCATACTGATATCTTCCTACTCCCACTCGGGTACCTTTAAGGGTTGCAACAATCCAGCGGATCTTTGATGTTCAGCCTTCACCTGTTGGCATGTGTCGCATAGGGCAACATACTCGGCTATGTCCCTCTTCATACCATCCCACCAATAACAAGTCTTCAGGTCCTTGTACATCCTGGTACTTCTGGGATGTACGGAATAAGGTGAGTCATGTGCTTTCTTTAATATCGTGTCGCGGATGTGCTTCACGTTAGGCACACAAATCCTTTTCCCTAGCCAAAGCGTACCCTTCTCGTCTTCCTTGAAGTCCTTTTGTATGCCTTGTTGGATCCTTTCCTTGATCTTCTTGATCTTCTCATCCATAGCTTGGCCATCTCTTATCTCTTGTTCCGACATAGAGTGGAGTTCCATTACTTCCATCTCGTTCAAGAACCCGAGACGTAACAGTTCAAACTCCTTGCGCAGCTCCGGCGGTAGCTCCCGAACCGTGAGTTGGTGACATGCTCCCTTTCGGCTCAATGTATCAGCTACTACATTGGCCTTTTAGGGGTGATAGTTGATTCCGACATCATAATCCTTGATGAGCTCCAACCATTGACGTTGCCTCAAATTCAAATCCGTTTCTGTGAATATGTACTTGAGGCTTTTATGATCCGTATAGATCTCACATCGATGACCAAGGATATAATGTCTCCAAATCTTCAATGCATGCACCACGGCTGCGAGTTCTAAGTCATGTGTAGGGTAATTCAGCTCGTGCTTCTTTAATTGTCGTGAGGCATAGGCTACCACTTGTCCTTCTTGCATGAGCACGCATCGAGACCTTGTATTGATGCGTCACAGTATATGTCAAAGCTCTTGATTACGTCTGGCAATACCAAAACCGGTGCTGTGGTTAGCCTTTTCTTGAGCTCCTCAAAGCTTTCTTGGCACGCTAGGGTCCATTGGAATAACTTTCCCTACGTTAGCAACTCCATCATAGTCTTTGCTATGTTGGACAAGTCCTTGATGAACCATCGGTAGTATCCAGCCATCCCAAGAAAACTCCGAATGTCTCTCACGTTTTGCGGTTGGTTCCACTTCAGAACATCTCCCACTTTTCCGGGATCAACCGATACTCCTTCCTCGAAGATGATGTGTCCTAGGAACGATATCTCCTTTAGCCAGAATTGACATTTGCTGAGCTTGGCATACAATTGATGCTCTCGCAGTTTCTGCAAGGTCTAGTTCAAATGCTCCTCATGTTCTTCCTCACTTTTTGAATACACCATGATATCGTCGATGAAAACCATGACGAACTTGTCCAAGTACTCCATGAAGACCTTGTTCATGAGGTACATGAAATATGTGGGAGCATTCGTTAACCCAAAAGACATAACGGTATATTCATACGAACCATACCGTGTTCGAAAGGCAGTCTTGGGTATATCGGAGGGTTTAATCTTCAGTTGGAAGTATCCTGACCGAAGATCAATCTTGGAGAACACCCGGGCTCCTTTCATCTGGTCGAACATGTCCTCTATACGGGGTAGAGGATATTTGTTCTTGATCGTCACCTCGTTGAGAGACCTATAATCCACACACATCCTTTGGGTCCCATCTTTCTTGTCTACGAAGAGCACGGGGGCTCCCCATGGTGACGATCTTGGACGTATAAAACCCTTCTCTAACTACTCCTGGATTTGCTTCTTGAGCTCCACTAGTTTGTTAACAGGCTTCCTATATGGTCTCTTTGCTATAGGTGCAGTTCCAGGTACCAAGTCAATAGCAAACTCGATGTCCCGGTTAGGTGGCATACCTGGAAGTTCTTCCGGGAACACGTCTGAAAATTCTTGAACCACCGGAATGTCGTCCAATGTTGCTCCTTCTATATGGTTCAACGTTGCCTTCTCGGTTGTTGGCTGGGCCGACTCGAACTCGATACGAGTACCGTGCTCGTTGGTCAACTGCACGCTCCGCTCAGCACATTGGATCACTCCGTTGTGCTTACTTAACCAATCCATTCCGAGTATTATGTCAAGCACATGGGAATCCAAGGCAATGAGGTTGGCAAGGAAGTCTACCCCCCTTATTTTAAGGTTTACTTTTGGACATACTATATTAGTCCTCATTTCTCCATCGGGAGAATTAACCAACATAGTATATTTCAAGTGTGCTATGGGTAGATTGTACTTGGCAACATACTTGGATAATATGAAGGAATGTGAAGCTCCGGAATCAAATAAAATGGTGGTTGGGTTAGAGTTGGCAAGGAACATACCAATCACGACGTCATCAGCGTGTTGTGCTTACTCAGAAGAAACATGGTTCACATTGCCGCGAGCGTAGTTCTGCTGTCCACGGTTCCCTTGATTAGCTCCTCCTTTTGGCCGTCGGTTTAGCTTGGGCACGTTGCCTTGCTGTCCAGGACCTCTCTTCGGGCACTGGCTCGAAAAGTGTCCCGTCTCTCCGCATGCAAAGCATGCCTTGTTGCCCACGACAGCAGGTACGTTGGGGCGGGGGTTTTGAGCATAAGGGCCCGTGTTTGGACAAGGCGCTTGATGTGGACATCACTCCTGCAGATATACACAACACTCACATGGTAGACATGCAAGGTCCAATTACTAGAGCTCGAGCACGACAATTGAATTTAGAGGTGAGCTCGTTCCTGAACAATTCTTTATATGTGAATTTTGAGAGTATGTTGCTACCTAATGGATTAATTATGATTAGGAACCATGGAGAGGACATGGAGATACATGGAGAGGGGTTTGGAGGCGTGTAGGACCAGCAAATAGGCCAACAAGAAGTTAGAGACCGAGCCCAACTCAAACTCGAGTCCAACTCGGGCCTAGGAGCAGTCCACCTTAAAATGGATGCACAGGAGGCATACGGACTCCGTTTTTGACGTTCTACATATGCATGGAAAGCTGAGAGGATAAACCTTCCAATGGAACTGGCCCCATGTCAAAATTCCCTCGAGTCGACCGGAAACTTCGAAACAATATAAAGTTTAGAGTCTGTCAGGGTGTTGCATCACCTAGTTGGGCCATTGGGTCTTGTATCGAGTCCACGTCCATTATGTACGTGTCTTAGGGTTAGGTCACGACTGCAGCACCCCCTGGTCATCCTCCACCTCCTTTATACCCCCTAGCCGCCGTCACAAACAGCTGGGTTTTTGCTTAGATTATTCTGTCAAGAACAGTTTTGCCGTTCATCGGTTTGTGAGACCCCAACTTGAGTGCTTCATATCTTTCAGCAATTTGGTTGCATTCTTTCTTGTTCTTTCTTGTGTTCTTCGATTCGCAGGAAAGGATTAGCCTTCTTGGTGAGGTCAACCACGCAATATCGGTTGATAACCTGAGGAGAGTGGTGCTGCGATTGCAGAGTTCAGAACATGTTGTTTCGGAAGCCGGATTGATTTGTGTCAAGTCTCCACCAAATCGAGAGTTATCAGAACCTTTCGGAAGATCGGGACCCCTGTACACATCAAGTGGTATCAGAGCTTTAGGTGCACCGTTAGGTTCACCTTCCCCTAGTTTTGTTTATCTTGAACTCGTCCTATCATCCACGAAAAAGCCAAAAAAAATTATAGTCATAGGTTTCCCCATCCCTGACCAGGTTTAGCATTTTGCACAATTCTGTTTTGGATTCCATAGTGTTGAATTTGTGTCCTAGTTCGTGTTTTGTTGCTGGTTTAATCGTGTTTTGTTCCTACTTTGTTATTCCATCCGCTGCATTCCATCAAAACCCTAGCTGCCACAATCGTTATCAAATCGATCACCATAACTATTCATTGTGCTAGGGTTATCCTTGTTCTTCAGTTTTCATCACATATTACATGAGTTTATCCTCCTTGATATACGCACACCATCCCACACGTTGTCACCATCATATCCAATTTTTTTCTCACCACCGTTTCCAATTCAGCTCCACCAAAAACATAATCTTGTGGTGCTGTCTTAAAACAGCCATAACCTTTGCATTGGGTTAAATTACATTGCACAAATTCACTTTGGAAAATTGATTATTTAGCATCTAAAGGCTCAACAATAATCATAAAGAAACATATTGAATTTCCGTTGTCCACATCTTCTTTTTTCAAGTGAGCTGAAAATTTGTGCGACGTGTATATTAGTGCTCCTGATTTCACGACAGATATAAAAAAATCAAAGAAAAAATATATAGAAAAGAAAATTTTTGAGGAGGAGCACAAATATAAAAACTTGGGTGTGTTATTTTGCCTTGTGGTGCAATTGTTCCTGCTCAATTATTGTCCTTATCATTCATACTTCTTGTTGTCTTGTTCATAACATCCGGGATAAGACACGAGTAGGCCAGCAACTAGGTCGAGTGTTTGGACATCTATTCAGCATTACTATCTGTTACTGAATTATGTGCTACTCACATATATTTGGCCATCCAAACTCCACATTCATCCTTTCGAACAACACAAGTTTTTGACCCTTGCAATCGCTGAATCACGTCGTCCAGGTATCCTTTTCCTTGTTGTGGTAAGAAACTTGTAAGAGCTTGGTAAGACTCGACCCATTGCTTTGTGAGTTCCACCATCATTGTGTAGTAGTTAATAGGGATAATCTTGTTGTTTTCCATATTATTCTTGCTAACAATGTCAAATCATGTTGATCCTACAGAGTGTGGTTTGAAAAGTGAGATGAAGGGTTACATACAACAAATGATGAAGTGTGTGAAGGAAGCAATCACACAAGGGGTAAAAGATTATCTTGCTGAACAGAGAATACCCCCACACCCTTGAGAGGTTGGACAAACGCTTAAGATCGCTAGTTGGAAGGATTGATGATATGGAGACCCACCTACCATTCAGCCATGATGCTACCCACCACAACAACTTTGAAGAAGAAGAAGACGTGTTGTGTGATGTCAATGGAGAGGTGGATACACGTGCTGCACAGAATGTACATCTACGTCAACGCCTTCGTCAAAACACTCATGGTATGGTAGGAAACAACATGCGTGGTAACAATAACCGCCCTCTTGATGACCCTTTTGCTAAAGTTAAATTTTCCATACCTTCATTTTCTGGTGCTTATGATGCTGAGGCATATCTTGATTGGGAAATGACGATTGAGCAGAAATTTAATTCCCACCTTGTTCCTGAACAACATAGAGTTTGACAAGTCACTAGTGAGTTTAAGGATTTTGCTATAATAAGGTGGAATGAACTAGGTACCACACGCTTACAACCTGATACATGGGAACATTTAAAAGAAGCTATGCGTAATCATTTTGTTCCTCGATCCTACCAACGTGATTTACGAAAGAAATTGCAGCGCTTAGAGCAGGGAAATAATTCTGTCCAAGATTATTATGCGGAGCTTCAAAAGGGTATGATACGATGTGGGGTAGTACAGGACACTGAAGATAAAATTTGTCGTTTCTATGGGGGGTTGAGACGTGAGATACAGGATATTGTTGATTATAAGGAATTTAATACTGTCAACCAGTTGTTCCAGCTTGCTATGCTTGCAGAAAAGGAGTTACAGGGTCGTCAACAGAAGAACAAGAGCAGCAGCGGTGCCTCCTACACTCCACGCACGACAACATCTTCAGGGGCGTCCAAGTCATTCCGTTTTGATGCCCTTTCACCAAAACCAGTAGCCAAGCTTCCTTCTGGCAGCAACAATGTTTCAGCAGCACCGAAACCACCACCTGCATGACCTGCGGATTCGGGTAAAAATTCCATGCAGGTACCCGCCAAAAGTGCTTAATCCGTTGCTTCAACAGGACGCACTTCCGGCATTCAGTGCCACCGCTGCCATGATCTTGATCATGTGCAAAAAGATTGTCCTAGTCAGCGAGCATACGTGGCTACAGAAGAGGGAGGATACATCAGCACCTCTGATGTCGAAGACAACAATGATGATGAATCTGCCACGGACAATGATGAGGGACATGTTTTTGGGAGTGAATACACATCAGCCTACATGAACATCATTGTGCAACAGGTGCTGAACACACAGGTACAACAACTTGATAGATTACAACGCCATAATTTGTTTCAGATTTTCTTTGTCATCAAGAACCGGCGAGCACGTGTCATAATTGATGGAGGAAGCTGCAACAACTTGGTGAGTTCTGAATTGGTCAAGAAGCTTAGCTTGAATACATGACCACACCCACATCCGTACTATATTCAATGGTTGAATGATTCTGGAAGAGCTAAGGTAACACAAACTTGCAGAATTCCGTTTTCCATTGGTACATATGTTGATTCCGTTGATTGTGATGTGATACCCATGCAAGCGTGTTCAATTTTATTGGGTTGACCTTGGGAACAAGATAAGGATGCTTTGCACCATGGTAGAAGTAATAAATATACTTTTATGCATAAAGGAAAGAAAATTACTTTGATACCTTTGACTCCTGCTGAAATTGTACAAGCTGATAGGGAGAGAGCTGGAATTTCTAGTACTTCTAAATCAAAAAATCAACAAGTCATTAATTCTGTGTTACCACCAAATAATGAGAGATCTACACCTAGTTCTAAGACTGAGGGAATTAAATTGAAGGGTCATGTAATGCTTGCTACAAAATCAGACCTTGCTGAAATTTCTGATCATAATATTTGCTGTGCAAATAAGTTTTGTTCTCCATTGATGATATTGCTAGGTCTTTGCCTCCAGCAGTTACTAACTTGTTGCAAGAGTATGAGGATATTTTTCCAGCTGAGATACCCCCGAGACTTCCACCTTTGAGAGGGATTGAACATCAAATTGATTTGATTCCAGGTGCAATTTTGCCAAACCGTGCTGCATATAGGACCAACCCCAAGGAGACTAAGGAAATTCAGCGGCAAGTCCAAGACCTTTTGGACTGTGGGTA
This sequence comes from Neostapfia colusana, assembly GCA_030760725.1. NCBI lineage: Eukaryota > Viridiplantae > Streptophyta > Magnoliopsida > Poales > Poaceae > Neostapfia > Neostapfia colusana. The sequence continues at coordinate 39,474,423 of JASWHV010000016.1, forward strand.
TGTACGTGAAAGCCTTAGTCCTTGTGCTGTTCCTGTACTTTTGGTTCCTAAGAGAGATGGTACTTGGCGTATGTGTGTTGATTGTAGAGCCATTAACAATATTACTATAAGGTATCGTCATCCTATTCCTAGGCTAGACGACATGCTTGATGAGTTGTGTGGTTCTATAATTTTCACTAAGATTGACTTGCATAGTGGTTACCACCAAATAAGAATGAAATTGGGAGATGAATGGAAAACAGCTTTCAAAACCAAATTTGGGTTGTATGAGTGGTTAGTAATGCCTTTTGGTTTAACTAATACACCAAGTACAATCATGCGTTTGATGAATGAGGTTTTGAGAGCTTCTATTGGAAATTTTGTGGTGGTTTACTTTGATGATATCTTGATTTATAGAAATTCATTGGATGAACATATGGATCATTTACGTGCTGTTTTTAATGCTTTAAGAGATGCACGTTTATTTGGTAACCTTGAGAAGTGCATCTTTTGTACGAATCGAGTTTCCTTTCTTGGCTATGTTGTGACTCCACAGGGAATTGAGGTGGATGAGATGATAATTCAAGCGATCAAGAGCTGGCCAATACCTCAAGCCATCACACAGGTAAGGAGTTTTCTTGGTCTTGCAGGTTTCTACCGATGTTTCGTAAAGGATTTTAGCACTATTGCTGCCCCATTGCATGAGTTGACTAAGAAAGCTGTGGTGTTCCATTGGGGGAAAGCACAAGAGGAGTCCTTTCACACCTTGAAGGACAAGCTTACACACGCACCACTGCTGCAACTTCCTGATTTTAGTAAGACTTTTGAACTTGAATGTGATGCTAGTGGAGTTGGCATTGGTGGTTTCTTACTGCAAGGTGGTAAACCGGTTGCATACTTTAGTGAAAAACTTAATGGTCCTGTCCTGAATTCTCCACATATGATAAAGAATTTTATGCTCTCGTACGATGCTTAGAGACATGGCTTCATTATTTATGGCATAAAGAATTTGTTATTCATTCTGATCATGAATCGCTAAAGCATATTCGTTCTCAAAATAATCCGAATCGTAGACATGCAAAATGGATTGAATTTATTGAGTCTTTTCCTCATGTTGTTAAACATAAGAAAGGGAAGGATAATTTGATCGCTGATGCATTGTCTAGACGATATAATATTCTGTCCCAACTTGATTGTCGAATTTTGGACTTGAATCAATTAAAGAACAATATGCTCTTGATGCTGATTTTAAAGATGTGTTGCTGCATTGTAGAAAAGGTCATACCTGGAATAAATTTGTACTGGATGATAGATTCTTGTTTAGAGCTAACGCCTATGCATTCCAGTTAGTTCCATTCGTCTTTTGTTATTACAGGAGGCACATGGTGGAGGTTTGATGGGCCATTTTGCGCAAAGAAGACGGAGGATGTTCTGGCCACACATTTCTTTTGGCCAAAGATGAGGAGAGATGTAGAGCGGTTTGTGACTCGCTGCACCACATGTCAGAAAGCTAAGTCCCGTTTGAATCCACATGGTTTATACATGCCTCTTCCCACTCCTTCCATTCCTTGGGCGGATATCTCTATGGACTTTGTTTTGGGATTGCCTAGGACTAAGAGGGGGAGAGACATCATTTTTGTTGTGGTGGATTGTTTTTCTAAGATGGCACATTTTATACCGTGTCAGAAAAGTGATGATGCTGTACATATTGCCAACCTTTTTTTCAAGAGATTGTTCGCTTGCATGGTATGCCTTCTACTATTGTTTCAGATCGTGATGCTAAATTTATGAGTCACTTTTGGCGCACCCTATGGAACAAGTTGGGTACAAAACTGTTGTTCTCTACAACATGTCACCCACAAACTGATGGGCAAACAGAAGTAGTGAACCGCACTTTGGGCACCATGTTAAGAGCTGTTTTGAAGAAAAATTTAAAGATGTGGGAAGAATGTTTGCCACATGTGGAGTTTGCATATAATCGGGCAACACATTCTACCACCAAGGTAAGTCCTTTTCGGGTAGTGTACGGATTCAATCCTCGTGCTCCTATTGATATCTTGCTTTTACCTACTAGTGAGAGAACTCATAATGATGAAAGGAACGTGCTGATTTTATTTTGAAAATTCATGAGACCACTAAACACAATATTCAAAAGATGAATGAAAAATATAGAATTGCTGGTAGTAAAGGTAGGCAGGAAGTTAGACATGAACCGGGTGATTTAGTTTGGTTACACTTGAGAAAGGATAGATTTCCAGAACTGAGAAAGTCTGAATTGATGCCTAGAGCTGATGGTCCTTTTAAAATACTTGAGAAGATTAATGATAATGCATATAAACTTGAGTTGCCTCCCGAGTTTGGGGTTAGTCCCACCTTTAACATTTCAGATTTGAGGCCATATTTGGGAGAAGAAGATGAGCTTGAGTCGAGGACGACTCGAATGCAAGAGGGGGAGGATGATGTGGACATCACTCCTGCAGATATACACAACACTCACATGGTAGACATGCAAGGTCCAATTACTAGAGCTCGAGCACGACAATTGAATTTAGAGGTGAACTCGTTCCTGAACAATTCTTTATATGTGAATTTTGAGAGTATGTTGCTACCTAATGGATTAATTATGATTAGGAACCACGGAGAGGACATGGATATACCTGGAGAGGGGTTTGGACTCGTGGAGGACCAGAAAATACGCCAACAAGAAGTTAGAGACCGAGCCCAACTCAAACTCGAGTCCAACTCAGGCCCAGGAGCAGTCAACCTTAAAATGGATGCACAGGAGGCATACGGACTCCGTTTTTGACGTTCTACATATGCACGGAAAGCTGAGAGGATAAACTTTCCAATGGAACTGGCCCCACGTCAAAATTTTCTCGGAGTCGATGGGAAACTTCGAAATAATATAAAGTTTAGAGTCTGTCAGGGTGTTACATCACCTAGTTGGGCCATTGAGCCTGTATCGAGTCCAAATCCATTATGTACGTCTCTTAGGGTTATATCACGACCCCAGCACCCCCCTGGTCGTCCTCTACTTCCTTTATACCCCCTAGCTGCCGTCAAAAACAGCTGGGTTTTTGCTTAGATTATTCTGTCAAGAACAGTTTCGCCGTTCATCAGTTTGTGAGACCCCAACTTGAGTGCTTCATATCTTTCAGCAATTTGGTTGAATTCTTTCTTGTTCTTGCTTGTGTTCTTCGTTTCGCAAGCAAGGATTAGCCTTCTTGGCGAGGTCAACCGCGCAATATCAATTGATAACCTGAGGAGATGTGGTGCTGCGATTACAGGGTTCAGAACGTGTTGTTCGGAAGCCGGATCGATTTGTGTCAAGTCTCCACCAAATCGAGAGTTATCAGAACCTTTCGGAAGATCGGGACCCCTGTACACATCAGCGCTGGAGGCAAAGGCACACGAGGTGCTTGCATGACAGGGCGTTGCTGCGGTGGCTGGTTAGGGCGAAAAGTAGGAGCGGACGATCTATACTGCGGTGCAGCTGGGGGCATGTATCGAGGGCGTACATTGCTCCCTTGTGGCTGGTATGGCATCTTCCTTTTGCCCTCTTGCTCGATCTCTCGGATCTTGCTTTCAACCACTATGGCTTTGTCAACTAGCTTCTGGAAGCTCGCATAGTCATTGTTGAGAAGCTGAACTTGAACCTCATTGTTCAACCCTCTCATAAATAGGTACTGCTTCCTCTGGTCCGAGTTGACATCTTCGGGGGCATACCGTGACAGTTGCGTGAACTTGTTGAGGTACTCATTCACGCTCTTCTTGCCCTGGCGGAGACCTTCGAACTCTTGCCTTTTGAGCATCATGACACCGGCAGGGACGCATTGAGAGTGGAAACTCTCCTTGAACCGAGTCCAAGTAATATTCTCTGGGTTGTCATGAGCATTGTAGAGAGCGTCCCACCAGTCAGCGGCTGCTCCCATGAGTTGGTGCAACACAACGAGAACTTTCTCTTGGTCGTTGCACTGAACTATGGCAAGCTTCTTCTCCATGGACTTCAACCAGTCATCGGCCTCCATGGGATCATTAGCTTGAGCAAAAGTGGGTGGTCTAGTCCTCATGAACTCTCCCAGTCGGTTGTGAGCTGGCGGTGGTGGCGGTGGTGGTGGTGCAGGAACAGGGTTGTTGTTGTTGTTGGCTTGCAGCTGACCCAAAGTTTGGATCATAGTTTGCATAAGCTAATTCTGCATAGCCATCAACCGTTCCAAGTTATTTTCACCAGCTCCGGGGTTAACATTCTCAAGAACTTCATCGTGGCCATCCTCTTGGTTGCCACGGACGTTCCTCCCTTGACGGCCGGCGTTTCCTCTCACCATCTGTGAGAGAGAGTTGGATAGAATTGAGGTTAGATGGATTCCCCCCTAACTATATGCATCAAGGTGCATGAGCTATATATATATTAGCCTATATGAGGATGTGAATAAGTGCCGAAGCATCTCACATCTCCCTACAATGTGTGGATATGAACAACGCTGAAACTTCCCACAACTCACACTAAGCATAAACAATCACAAACAATCCTCACAAAGGTTCACACAACTCCTATTCATGCTTATTCAATGGGATTCCTATGTGGTTTTGGGGTGATACCAATCCGTGACTTCACCGTATGCATGCATCCTACGGTCAAGGTGGTTTTGATGCCAATCTATGCATCCTAGGCTTGCATCCTATGGTCAGCGTGGCTTCTAATACCAATCTGTGATTCCTATTTAGGTTTGTGACCTACAGTCAACCGTGGCTTCTATTGCCAATCTCTGACTCGGTGTCTGACCTACGTTCAACCGTGGTTTTGATACCAACTGTGACCTATCTAGGCGTGTGACCTACGATCAACCGTGGTTCTGATACAAATCTGTGACGCCCTGGTTCTGAGAGAGATCCTCTCGGAACCGAGACTGATGCGTATGTGTGCCCAGGATGTTCATCACACATATACATATAACCACAAACTGTATTCAGAATAATACCACGAATAACAGGGTTTTATTACATTGTCTCATGAGTCTCAAACTCATGCTAGCAGCGGAAGTCTTAATCTAGCAGCGGAAGTCTTTATTCTAGCAGCGGAAGTCTTATTTCTAGCAGCGGAAGTCTTCTAACTATTGCGGAAGCAACTAAGAAGCAGCAGCGGCTCCATCTCTACTCCACAGGCAAGGTTTATGGTGGATCCCATGCGTAATACTCCACATGCTCGTCGAAGTACTCCTCTCCTGTTGCTGATGATTATGATAATGCAAGGGTAAGTACATGACGTACTCAGCAAGTGCGGGAAGTATGACATGTAGCTTGCAACAAGGTAGGTATAAAAAGGCTCATTGCAGAAAGCAAAGTTTATTTCTCAAAGCACAATAAAAACAGCAACTTAGCTTTAAGTGTAATGTAATCCCAACATGTATTTAAACATCAACATACCTCCATCATGTTTCATCACTTTTCACGTCCCTTCCAGACATTTATCTTTCTCAACTTTTCTCAAGATCGTGAATACCATCTCGTATTCACTACCATCTCATGAATACCATCTCGTATTCACTACCATTTCATTTCATATTCAATTCCATCTCATACCGAGACCAATGCTCATTGCAATGACTCAACAGTCATGCAACCAATCTCATTACCCAGACTCAACAATCCCGAAAACCAATACCAACGACCAAACCATAACCAAACCAATGACATCCCATAACCATACCAACAACCATCCCAAACACCATCCCATCTAATCATGGAAGTTGGCCAGGCGCTTGTGACCGGAAGCACGTCTATCATGATAGTTTTACACTCTGCAGAGGTGGAACCACTTTACCCACAAGTTTGTGATTTCGTCACCCGTCGGCGACTGCAGAATCTCCATTATACCGGTACTCAACCGTTGGTGTATGGTCAAGAGATCACAAAATAGCCTTTACAAAGAGGCTACTAGATGTATGGACTCATTAACGTTTCACCAGCAGGCTAGAATCTCCAATTCTCCCACCTACAGGCCCCCTGTTGTGCCATGCAGTTACCAGGGCAGTCCTCACTCGACTCCCATTCCCCGCGCCTTCCACGGTCCATAACAATCTAGTAACTTACCTAATTACTTAGCTAAGCCGCACCCATACTTGGCCTTTTGGTGGCACTATTTTCCTGGCATGTGCTCGCATTAACCGGTCCTTAGATCTACGGCAAGTAACCACCATCTCATTCTACCTCATTCACAAACCAGACTTGCCTAGATCTCCCTCCGATTCATGTTCATTAACAACATCAGTTTCTCATTATTCTTACGAGTACAGTTAGCTAGACACATCTATCTCGATTCCCATATCCCATGGACTCGGCGAAGCATAAAAGCAAAAACCATACCCGACTCATTAACTTTCCCAGCGACAAGGGTGGTTAACAAAACTAGTAAACTCCTATGAAAGGGTTTCCCATCATATTGACTCAAGCACACACACCTTTTCGCAAACAAAACAGTTTCAAAAACATGGGATCAATATGGATAAGGAGCACTTGCCTTGTTCTTGTGGCTTCTGTTGCTCTGGAATTTCGAAGTCTTGAGGTTGTAGTTCGTCGTGGATAGCTCCCTGAGCTTGTCCTTCTAATTATGATCACACACATACAAGATTTACAACAATCAATATCATGCACAATCTTTTCTCAAGATGCAGTGATGCATATGCATGTTAATCCTGTGATGCAGTTTAGTTTGTACGTGTTCTTGCATGGCTTGCATGGGGTTTTACAATGAATAGAGGTGTATAGATCAAATGTGGACGTGGCGATGATCTGGACTCAAGATCTAGATCAAACCGATCAACACGTGATCTGTCCACGAAAAAACTTCTGTTCGAAAGGATCGAAGAACAGATGCAAAGAAAACCGCGATGATGTCGTAAGGTGGTATTGGAGACCTACCTTACTCTCTTCGGGACCTTCCTCCTAGCGGTGGCAGCAAAACAGATCGTCGACTCTCCTCCAGCGATCGTGTCGGTGCTCGTCGTCGGCCCTCCGGCGGTCAAACTCTGGCGAAGGTGGTTAGCTTGGCGAGTTGGGGCAAGGGCTCCAAGTCGTCGACTCGGGAGGTGGAAAGAAGTACGTGGTTTCTGCCAAAGGTTTTTGGTTCCATTTATAACTGGAAAAGAAGAGTCCTCCTCCGATTGGATTTCAAATAAGAGACCTATTTGATTTGTGTTTGAATCCTAACAAGTTATCTATAATCGATTTGGTGCGGTAGCAACGTGGAATTTGTGTCGGTTTCCTTCCGTGTCGGTATTCCCGCACGTACAGAAGAAAAACTGCTTCAGATCTCGTTACCCTCACGGCGATGAGCTCCGGAAGCTCCACGTGTCCATCGGGGGCCTGGTCTCCCATTTCCGCAGAGACGAGCTCCGGTTGTGCCGCGTGTCAGGCGGGAAGGACCTCCCTCTCTTTAGAGGTGAGCTCCGTGTGCGCCACGTGTCCTGGCGGGTCAGGACCTCCCCTCTATCCAGAGATGAGCTCCGCATACGCCACGTGTCAGTGCCGGACCTCCCCTCTCTTCGGAGGTGGCGTTGAATGTGCCATGTGTCAATTTCGGACCTCCCTCTCTTCGGAGGTGAGCTCCATGAGTGCCACGTGTCAGTTCTGGACCTCCCTCACTTCGGAGGTGAGCTCCGTGAGTGCCACGTGTCAAGTAGCGCCGATCTTCCTTACTTCTCGGAGACGAGCCCCGAGGTCGACACGTGTTGAACAGTTTCGAACCTCTCGGAGACAAGCTCCGAAGGTGACACGTGTCCATCAGTGTCGGACCTCCCGGAGGTGAGCTCCAGAGGTGACACGTGTCCAGTAGTGTCGGACCTCCCGGAAGTGAGCTCCGGAGTTGACACGTATCCAGTAGTGTCGGACCTCCCGGAAGTGAGCTCCGAGAGTGACACGTGTCCCGCGCGGCTGGACCTTTCTTCTCCACAGTGACTAGCTCCGCAGCCGACACGTGTCCTGCGGGACTGGCCTTGCTTCTCCGCAGAGGCTAGCTCCGGGGGCAACACGTGTCCCACGGGGTCAGACCTCTCTCCCTTCTGCAGGGACGAGCCCCGAGCCTGCCACGTAGCCAATTTAGCGGCGGACCTCTTCCCCTTCGTGGGGATGAGCTCCGAACATGCCACGTGGCCAGCGGGCCGCGAGAAGTGTCTACGGCACTCTAGGCGAACCGGAATTGGCTCTTTTCGGCTATCTTTTTGATTTTTTTTCTGTTTCTACTTATTTTAAAATGTTTTCTACATGAAATATGAATGCATGCATGATTACAAAATTGAGGGTGTCACATGCTATTATTTTCACAAAATTTGACTTGAGTAGTGGTTACCACCAAATTAGAATAGCACTAGGAGTTGAATGGAAAACTGCATTTAAAACCAAGTTTGGACTTTATGAGTGGCTAGTCATGCCTTTTGGTTTAACTAATGCACCTAGCACTTTTATGCGATTAATGAATGAGGTTTTATGTGCTTTTATTGGAAAATTTGTGGTGGTTTACTTTGATGATATCCTCATTTACAGCAAGTCATATGACGGACATCTTGATCATTTGCGTGATGTTTTCAGTGTCTTAAGAGATGCACGTTTGTTTGGTAACCTCGAAAAGTGCGTCTTTTGCACCAATCGAGTTTCGTTTCTTGGATATGTCGTTTCATCACAGGGAATTGAGATGGATGAAGCAAAAATTGTGGCGATCACTAGCTGGCCAACTCCATCGACCGTCACGCAGGTGCAAAGTTTTCTTGGTCTTGCAGGTTTTTATCAACGCTTTGTGCGGGATTTCAGCACCATTGCAGCACCTCTCCATGAACCAACAAAGAAGGGGGTGCCGTTTCGATGGGGCGAACAGCAGCAACAAGCTTTTGATGTTCTCAAATCAAAGCTTACACAAGCACCATTGCTACAACTTCCTGATTTTGACAAGACATTTGAGCTAGAATGTGATGCAAGCAGCATTGACATTGGAGGTGTTCTCATACAAGGAGTTAAACCCATTGCATTCTTTAATCAAAAATTGCATGGTCCTTCTCTGAATTATTCTACTTATGATAAGGAATTGTATGCCTTAGTGCGAGTTCTACAAACTTGGCAACATTACCTTTGGTCTAAGGAGTTGGTCATACATTCCTATCATGAATCTTTGAAGTATCTTAAGTGTCAAACCAATCTGAATAAACGACATGCTAAATGGATTGAGTTCATAGAATCATTTCCATACATCATTAAGCATAAGAAAGGGAAGGAGAATGTTATTGCAGATGCATTATCTAGACGTTATACCATGCTGTCCCAACTTGATCATAAAATATTTGGTTTGGAAACAATAAAAGGATTATATCCTACTGATTTGGACTTCAAAGATGCTTTTGAAAATTGTAGAGAAGTAAGAACTTGGAATAAATATGTACTATGGGAGGGCCTCCTCTATCGTGCTAACAAGCTATGTGTTCCTGCTAGTTCCATTCGCCTATTACTTTTGCAGTAAGCACATGGAGGAGGTTTGATGGGACATTTTTGAGTGAAGAAAACTGAGGACGTGCTGGCCACACACTTCTTTTGGCCAAAGATGAGACGTGATGTCGAGCGCTACGTGTCACGATGACTACATGCAATAAAGCTAAGTCTCGACTTAACCCACATGGTCTTTATATGCCTCTTCCTGTTCCTAGTGTACCTTGGCAGGATATTTCCATGGATTTTGTTTTGGGATTGCCTAGGACTAAGAGGGGGAGGGATAGTATTTTTGTGGTTGTTGATCATTTCTCCAAAATGGCACATTTTATACCTTGTCATAAGAACGATAATGCCTCACACATTGCTGATTTGTTTATGACGGAAATTATTCGTTTACATGGTGTGCCAAATACCATTATTTCTGATCATGATGAAAAAATTTTAAGTCATTTTTTGAGAACTTTGTGGTATAAATTGGGAACCAAGCTGCTGTTTTCAACCACATGTCACCCACAAACCGATGGACAAAATGAGGTAGTAAATCGTACTCTATCCACTATGTTGCGGGCTGTTTTAAAAACAATTTAAAGGGTTGGGAGGATTGTTTACCACATATGAAATTTGCTTACAACAGGTCAGTTCACTCTACTACAAAGGTAAGCCCATTCTAGGTAGTGTATGGTTTCAATCCCCGTGCTCCTATTGATTTATTACCTTTGCCTCCGTCTGAAACTATAAATTTGGGTGCTACACAATGATCTGAATTCATTTAAAATGCATGAAACTACAAAGAAAAATATTGAAAGGATGAATGAGAAGTATAGAATTTCTGGTAGTAAAGGTAGAAAAGAAGTAAAACTTGAACCTGGGGACTTGGTATGGCTACATTTGAGAAAAGAACGATTCCTTCACTTGAGAAAATCTAAACTTCTGCCACGAGCTGCTGGTCATTTTAAGATTGTTGAAAAGATCAATGACAATGCATATAAGCTTGAGTTGCCTCCTTATTTTGGGGTTAGTACCACATTTAACATTTCAGATTTATGACCATACTTGGGAGAAGAAGATGATCTTGAGTCAAGGATGACTCTGATTCAAGAGGGGGAGGATGATGAGGACATCACAACAGTGGATACTCACATTGACATACAAGGACCAATCACAAGAGCACGAGCACGGTTACTAAATCAGCAGGTGAACTCGTTCCTAACTTCCTATCCATGTGAGTTTGAGAATGGATTTCTATTTAATGATTTAATTGTTATTAGGAACCATGGACATGATCAACAAGTAAAGGGAGGAGGATTTGGGGACGTGGAGAACCAGATGGAACGTCCACAAGTTGATGGAAACATTCGCCAACTCGGACTCGAGTTCAACTTGGAGTCCAGGAGCAGTCCATCTTAAGACGGACGCCCAGGATGCATACGGACTCCGTTTTCGACGTTCTACCTATGCATAGAAAGATGAGAAGATAAAATTTCCAATAGTTCTAGTGCCACATTAAAATTCGCCAGGAGTCATTGAGAATTGTCGAAATAAGTTGAATTCAGAATTCTGTCCGGTGCTGCGCCACCGTATTTGGCGTTTGGGCCTTGTATCCCGTATGAGTCCATTAGGGACGTGTCTAAGGGTCTTATGGCCGAACCCTAGCCTTTAAATACTTTAGCCGCCGGCCATATTCAGTGGGTTTTGCTTATATTAAACAATTTTGCCGTTCTATGGTTAGTGAGACCCCAATTTCGCAATTTCAGATTGCATCTTCATCATTCTTGCTTGTGTTCTCGGTTGCACCTGCAGGGATAGCCTTCTTGGCGAGGTCAAGCGTGTTAGACACAGTTGATAACCAACGGAGCAGGGGTGCAGTGATTGCTGGGGTATTTAGGTCTGCTCGAGTGCCTCGGATCATCAACGTCGAGATCTCCACTCAATCGACCTACCTTTCGGAAGATCGGGCCTAAACTACTCATCACTGCAGTCGCTGACGGGTGACAAAATCACAAACTTGTGGGTAAAGTGGTGCCACCTCTGCATACTGTAAAACTATCATGATAGCCGTGCTTCCGGTCACAAGCACCTGACAACTTCCATGATTAGAGGGAAATCTTGGGATGGTTATTCGGTATGGTTATGGTATGGTCATTGGGATTGGTTTTGGGACTGTTTGGGTCATGACAATGAGTTTGGTTTCGGTTATATGAATATGAGATGGCTATGAACGCTTATGAGTATGAGATGAACTTCAGAAAGATTAATGGCTGAATGAGACTTGATAAGTGGTGAATTATGATGAGAAAATGTTTCTGAATTACCTGGTCATGTTGGGATAAATTTCACATAGAAATAGTTGTTGTTTTTATCATGTTTGTGAAATAAAATTTGCTTGCTGCAATGAGCCTTTTTATTTCCTACCTTGTTGTAAGCTACATGTCATACTTTTCCCGCACTTGCTGAGTACGACATGTACTCACCCTTTCGTTACCACATAAACATCAGCTACAGGAGATACTTCGAGGACCATGTGGAGTACTAGGCGTCCGAACTACCGTTAACATGCCTGTGGAGTTGAAGACTGGAGCCCGTTGTTTAGTTATTTCCGCTATCGTTTAGAGAATTCCGCTGCAAGAATAAGTTAGAGTTTAATGACTGAGACTTTAAGTCATTGTAATAAAGTACTTAAACACTATTTATTCATGGTTATATTCTGAATTCAGTTTGTGGATTACATGTGTATGTGTGATGAACATCCTGGGCACACATATGCATTCACTTGGTTCTATTTTTGGAACCGGGTGTCACAATAAGGTTGGCAAGAAAGTCTAACCCCTTATTTTAAGGTTTACTTTCGGACATACTATATTAGTCCTCATCTCTCCACTGGGAGAATTAACCAACATAGTTTGTTTCATGTGTGATATGGGCAGATTATACTTGGCAACATACTTGGATGATATGAATGAATGCGATGCTCCGAAATCAAATAAAAAGTGGCTGGGTTGGAGTTGGCAAGAAACATACCAATCACGACGTCCTCAGCTTGTTGTGCTTCCTCAGCGGAGACATGATTCACATTGCCACGAGCATAGTTCTGCTGTCCACGGTTACCTTGATTAGCTCCTCCATTCAGTTGTGGGTTCTGCATGGGTGCGTTCCTCGGCTGTCCAAGGCCTTTCTTCGGGCATTGACTTCCAAAGTGTCCCACTTCTCCGCATAAAAAACATGCTTTGTTTCCCATAACAGCAAGAATGTTGGGGCGAGGCTGGTTTTGAGCATAGGCGCCCATGTTGGGACGGGGTGCAGGAGGCAAAGTCATACGAGGTGCTTGCATAACAGGACGTTGCTGCGGTGTCTGACTACGGTGGGCTGGATTTGCAGGGCGGAAAGTAGAAGCGGACGAGCCATAATGTGGTGCAGCTGGTGGATAAAATGGGGGCGCACTATGCTCCCTTGTGGCTGTCCTTGATATGGCATCTTCCTCTTGCCCTCTTGTTCGATCTCATGGATCTTGCTCTCAACCACTATAGCTTTGTCAATGTGCTTCTGGAAGTTTGCGTAATCATTGTTGAGCAGCTGAACTTTGATCTCATTGTTCAATCCTCTCATGAACAAGTATTGCTTTCTTTGATCCGAGTTGACATCTTCTGGAGCATACCTTGACAGCTGTGTGAACTTGTTGAGATACTCATTCACGCTCTTCCTTCCTTGGCGGAGACTTTCAAACTCTTGCCTTTTAAGCATCATGACTCCTGCAGGGACAAAATGAGAGCGGAAACTCTCCTTGGATTCAGCCCAAGTGATAGTCTCCTGGTTGACATGAGCATTGCAAAGAGCGTCCCACCAATCACCGGCTGCTCCATAAGTTGGTGCGATGTGAAGAGAACTTTCTCCCAATCATCAGCCTCCATAGGATCATTGGCTTGTGCAAAAGTAGGTGACCTAGTCCTCATGAACTCTCCTAATCTGTTGTGAGCCGGCGGTGGCGGCGGTGGCGGCGGTGCAGGAACAGGGTTAGGATTGTTGTTGTTGTTGGCCTGCAGCTGACCCAACGTTTGTATCATCGTTTGCATGAGCTGGTTCTGCATAGCCATCAACCGTTCAAGGTTGCTTGCATCAGCCCCGGGGTTAGAATTTTCAGGAACTTCAACATTGCCATCCTCTTGTGGTTCATTGTTGCCACGAGCGTTCCTTCTTTGGCGGTTGGCATTTTCCCTCACCATCTGTTAGAGAGAGTGGAGTAGAGTAGAATTTAGAAATTTAGATTGATCCCCCCAACTATATGCATCTAGGTATATGAACTATCTTCTTTTATTAATTTCAGCCTATATGAGGATGTGAACGCGTGTCAAAGCGTCTCACATCTCTCCACTATATGTGGATGTGGACATTCGCCGAGGCGTCCCACAACTCACATAAGCACATAAACACAACCAATCATCACAAAAGTTTGGCACACCATTCTTATTCAAGCTACAACGATCTTAACGTTCCTATTACAGCTTTATTCAATGGGAATCCTAAACTTAATTGTGAGAACCGGTGCTGTTCTCGCAGTGTGACGGGGGTGGTCCATATATGAGCGCACGCCATGGTGAGTCGGCAGTCCATGTAGGGATAGATGACGCTGGTGCTCCATTTGCTCCCGCGTTGGCACGAGTCTCCTCCTGTTTCATCAGCAAATACAGCTTCTTGCGGAGGTAACGGATCTCTTCTTGTGCGCTTGCATAGCGGTTTCCCAACTCCATGAGCAACCTCTGAGACTTGTCAGCAGCTTGTGGGTTAGAAAGAGCTGTTACATGGGTTCCAATGATCTCCCTTGTACCACTCTTCCGATACGAGTCCAGCTCAAAAGTTGTGTCCTCAAGCTGCTTACGGAAGGCGTAGCACAGTCCGGTGAAAGCATCGCATGCAGCATCATCGATAGCTTCTGCCCTTTTAGCTCTCCATGTGGGTCCGAAGTGCCGAGTGACAAACCTACCATTAGATAGAATGGTTACATCAGCCTTCCACTCTTCATGTCCGAGACGAGGGACTTTCTTGAGAAGATATTCCGGATATAAGCTGCAGCAATCCAGAAATTCTTTGAGCTCCTTGGATATGTGTCCTCCTTCCATTCTGTCGGACTGGTGTTCTTGAACCGAACAGTTAGCCCATTCATCACCTTCATTATTGGTCTCAGCAAGGGTGGCTCTTCTTCGGATTCATCTCCTCCCGACATAGCTTCATGACGCTCCACGGGGTGTAAGCCCGCATGAAATTCCTCCTGAGGTGCGTACCAATGCCGTTCTTGTGGATCATCCTTCATGTCGACTTCAAATGGTTCCACCTCTTCCGGATCTTCTTCCTCATGCATAGAGCTATTGACTTCCTCTTCGTCATGAGTTACATCTTCACCTCCTCCCAATATGGTCCACCGGACACCTCAATGGGGTTAATTGCACTCTCACGTGGCGGTGGACGAGTCCTTATGCGTGCTGTGTTCCTGATCACCGGTATCTAGAAATAGGACATGAGAATTTGTTAGAGAATAAGAAAATACTCCAAAAGTTCAGAAGCTATGAAGCAGGAAAGCAAAAGTGTTGCTGTCCAATAGAAGAGAAAAAGAGGGGCTGAAAATAGCACTTTGCGGTCACTCAATTGACAAGTAAAGTGCAGCAGCAAGCAATTTCTGAAAATAGAAGTTTAGAGGGGTGTTCCTATGTGTTTTAGAGTGTCCATTCTACCTAGGCTTGCGTCCTATGGTCAACGTAGCTCTGATACCAATCTGTGACACCCGGTTCCGAAAATAGAACCAAGTGAATGCATATGTGTGACCAGGATGTTCATCACACATACACATGTAATCCACAAACTGAATTCAGAATATAACCATGAATAAATAGTGTTTAAGTACTTTACTACAATGACTCAATGTCTCACTCATGAATATATAACTTATTCTTTCAGCGGAGGAATCTAAACGACAGTGGAAAATCAATAAAGACAGCAGGCTCCAACTTCAACTCCACAGGCATGTTGACGGTAGTGCGCACGCCTAGTACTCCACATGTCCTCGAAGTAACCATCTCCTGTAGCTGATGTATATGTGGGAATGCAAGGGTGAGTACATGTCGTACTCAGCAAGTGCGGGAAAAGTACGACATGTAGCTTAGAACAAGGTAGGAAATAAAAAGGCTCATTGTAGCAAGCAAATTTTATTTCACAAATATGGTAAAACAGGAACTAAGTCTAGATGAATTAATTCCCAATATAACCAAGTAAACAAGCAACATTCTTTCATAATAAATCACCATTTATCAAGTCTCAACCAGCCAACAATCTTTCTCAAGTTCATCTCATACTCATGAATATTCATAACCATCTCATTTTGATATAACCGAAACTAATTTCATTGTCATGACTGAAAGTCCCAAAACCAATCCCAATGACCATACCATAACCATACCGAATAAACATCCCATGTTTTGCCTCTAATCATGGAAGTTGGCCAGGTGCTTGTGATCGGAAGCACGACTATCATGATAGTTTTACACTCTGTAGAGGTGGCACCACTTTACCCACAAGTTCGTGATTTCGTCACCCGTCAGCGACTGCAGAACCTCCATTATACCAGTACACAACCGTCGGTGTATGGCCAAGAGATCACAAAATAGCCTTTACAAAGGGGCTACTAGATGTACAGACCCACTAAGGTTTCACCGGAAGTCTCGAATCACTATTTTCCCACCCACGGGCCCCCTCTTGTGCAATGCAGTTCCCAGGGCAGTGCTCCTCGACTCCCATAACAAACTAGCAACATACCTAATTAATCAGCTAAGCCGCACCCATACTTGGCCTTGTGGTGGCATTGTTTTCCTGGCATATTCTCGCATGAACCGGTCCTTAGATCTATGTCAAGTAAACCACCATCTCATCCAGCAACATCCACGAACCAATCTTGCCTAGATATCCCTGATTCCATGCTCATTATCATCATCAAGTTCTCATCGTCATTCTTCATCAGAGTGCAGTAGCTGACCATGTTTTAATTCAGCTTCCCGTATCCTGTAAATTAAGCGAAGCAAAAAGGAAAAACCGACCATACCCGACTCATCAACTTTTCCTGGTGACAAGGATGGTTAACAAAACTAGTAGACTCCTATAAAAAGGGTGTCCCATCAAGTTGACTCAAGCATACGAGTGTTCGCAAACAAAACAGTTTCAAAACATGGGATCAATATGGTCAAGGGGCACTTGCCTTGCACCTGTGGCTCTTGTTGCTCAAGCGTCTCGAAGTCTTGGTGTTGTAGTTCCTCGTAGATGGCCTCTTGAGCTTTTCCTTCTACTCACGACCATGCACATACAAAATTTACAGCAATCAATCATCATGCACAAACTTTACTCAAGATGCAATGGGGTAGATGAATGCAAATCCTATGGTGCTGTTTTATTAAACCAGTTTGTACATGTTCTTGCATGTTTTAATGGGCTTTCATGGTGTTTTATGATGAACAAGAGTGTAGGGATCTAGTGTGGATGTGGTGATGATCTTGACTCTAGATCTAGATCAATTCCACCATCAAAAATCGATCAAAATGCGATCTGTCCACACGTAAAAGTTTCTGCTCGAAGGGGCAAAGAAAACTGATGCGTAGAAACAGCGGTGATGTCGTAAGATGGGTAATGAAGATCTACCTCACTTCCTTCTTGTGGCAGGGCCTTCCTCCTAGCAACGGCACCAGCGGGGAATTTTACTATGGAAGATTAGGGTAGGACAGATCGTCGGCTTCTTTTATGGCGACGGCGAGGCGTGACGGGGCTCGTCGGCGGGTCTCAACGACGGGGCTCGACGGCGGGGCTCGTCGTCGGGGCTCACCTGCGACCAAACTCCGACAGGGGGGGTGCCAACTCGGTGACTTGGAGGGGGGGGGCTCCAAGTCGGTGACTTGGGGAGGGGGGCTGCGGCCAGGGGGGGCTGGGGTTTGTATTTGTAAGGGGGAGAAGAGAGGAGTCCTACTCCAATTGGAACTCAACCAAAAGTCCTAGTCAATTTAGAACTCAACCAAAGAGTCCTAGGGACTCCCCCCCACTAGTTGGTTGCGGCAGCAATGGGGATTAAATTCCCCCAAACATGGGGAAAATTCCCCTTTTGTGGGATTGGGGAATTTGGAAATTTTGGGTGGAATTTAGGAATGGTTCATTTTAGCTATCATTTTCCATTTCTCACCATTTCTATGTCCCCTTTTCCCATTTCTACACCCTCCTCTCCATTTCTATGTCCCATTCTCCATTTCTATTCCCATTCTCCATTTCTATATTCCCTTCTCCATTTCTATGGCTCTTCCTCCATTTCTATGGTTCTTTCTCCATTTCTATGGTTATTTCTCCATTTCTGTGGTTTATTCTCCATTTCTATAATTCTTTCTCCATTTCTAGGGTTCTTTCTCCATTTCCACTTCTTTTACAATGCTTCTCTACGTGAAAAATGTATGCAATGCATGGTAATGAATTTGATGGTGTTACATGTTCTTAGCTAGGCCACCTTGAGGTAGAATGCGCAGTACATTTATTTACTAGTCGGAAATCTGAAACACTGACAGTTGGCGCGCCAGGTCGGGGGACTCGTTCAGTTTCCACCACCTCGATGGCTTCCCCATGACAAACTCTCGCACCCAGCGTGATGGTCTCCTTCGGCGACTTCGAGTTCACCGCCACGGTAGGCGGCAAAGGAGCGCCTGACTTTGCCCTCACCCACTAGGCCCTCCGTTTATGGAGCCTGGATTTCTTCACCAATAGCTTCAGCACCCTTCGACACTCCACCAACTCGAGTGCCACGTACGACACTCCGGCATCAGTGTTCGTGGGGATGATCGGGCACACCCTGACTTCCTTTAACTACATCCTGGAGTTCGACCCCAGCTCCAGAGATGACTCCAAAGGTGGCAAGCACTCCTCTCACGAGTGTCACATCATCGAAATGGCCAACACCTCGCAGCTGGCAGCACCACAAGTGTGAGCCCCCGCGGTGCCCCTGAGTCATCGGAGGCACGACACCGCGAGTTGGCCGACCAGCTCGCGGCGCAACGCGCTGCCTCAAGGGCCCACCGACCATGACCCGGTCTCAGCTCGGGTTCAAACGCGGTGCGCCTCTTCGCTCGACAGGTCTAGGCTGACATCATCAGTTATCGTCAGGCCCTGCACTTCCAAAGGGCCAGCCAAAATGTGGCAGCTTCCACTGCCATACTACGCAGCATGCCAGAGCCTGCCGACCCCGAAACTCGAAGCGCTCATTTAGACCTTCATGTGATCTTGGCTTCAGCCACCACCCAGCAGGCTGAGAGCTCCCTCACCCGAGCCCGGGGCTCGTCAGCTCCCAGCTATAGCCAAAGGTTTGACAGGTGTGGGGTGAACCGCACCGGAACCCACACGCTGAGCCAAGAAACCCGACCCAAAAGGGCCGAGTCGTCAACACCCTTGCGCAACTCGGTGCACGAGCGTATGGGAGCTTGCGACCTCCACCGGACTCTCGAGGCCAGGCGGCGAACTCAGGAAGGTCCTTCGAGGTCGCCTTCCAACTCCTGGCCCCAAAGTCCTCGGCATGTCAGCAACCCTGAGCGAAGGGACAAAGACAACCCCGAGTGGAGCCATGGTCCGAACAAGGCACAACGGACAAAGAGCCCGGGCCCCTTTCCCTCTCAAAACCGAACCGCTCAACCTATGGCTAAGGGACAACGATAACCCTGAGCGAAGGGATAACGACAACCCTAAGCGAAGCCATGGTCCAAACGGGGTACAATGGACAAAGAGCCTGGGCCCCTTTCCCTCTCAAAATCGAGCCGCTCGACCCATGGCTAAGGGACAACAACAACCATGAGCGAAGGGACAACGACAACCCTGAGCGCAGCCATGGTTTGGACGAGGGACGACGGACAAGAGCCTGGGCCCCTTTCTGTCTCGAAACTGAGCCACACAACTTATGGATAAGGGACAACGGCAACCCATAGCGAATCCATAGTCCAAACGAGGCTCAAAGGATAAGAAGGGCCTATGGCCCGGGCCACCGACATGACCTGACGGAGGAGCGCTTTCAACTCTGTATCAGAGGGGCCATCGGAAAAGCCCTTTCCAAACAACCACAAGGCCGACCTCAAGGTATGGGTAATAAGCGCCACGCCCAAAGCCGTCCGAGCCCCTTAAATGACTTTGGCACCCTCGTTAGGTGACAAAAGGGCCGACCAGTAGACTACCAACAAAAAAGAAGTATACACATGAAGAAGCACCGCGCAACGGACCAACCCTTGCTTGGTGCTCGGGGGCTACCCATCCGCCACAGATCCAAACACAACCAAAATACCAAAGGTTTCTCTTCATTTCACAAAGGGTGAGCCAGTATCCCCCACAAATTACAAAAGTGAAACAAAATCCCGAGGAGGAGCCGTAACTACCAGAGGGACCATTCATCCTTCGCTTCTTGTCCGCCTCACATTTGTTTGCCTCCTCCAGGACGAGCTCGGCCAAGGAGAGTGCATCCGGAGTAACCGCAGCCCTAGCTCCTTCAAGATCCGCCACCGGCTCACAAAAGCCACATAGAAGATGAAGATCAAGGGAGGGTAGTGAGACAGCACGGCTCCTAATGCCACTCGGACTCCCCTGACATCATGTCACCGACCATCCACTGCACCAAGCGCCTTGGCCAGCCTACCAGAGAGCCCAACTCCGTACCGGTCACTGAGCGCTGAGTCACATATCGACCGCCCAGCGCCACAGAGGCTGACGAGATCTGACTGAAGCGCTGCAAAGCGCTGGGTGACTTGCGGGGCCGCGACTCCGAGGAGGTGACACCCACCAGGATAGTGGCTGGCATCGAACCCAGCATCCGGTTGCAAGTCACCACTACCAGGCGCCGAGCCTTCTCCAATGATCGCTCCTCAGTAGAGAGACAAGCACAAAGACTCTCGACATCCTCCCTCCTAGCGTCAGCCAAGTCATCAACGACAGTAATGCGCCCCTGCATTTCTGCAACAAGACATGCCACAAAGATGTCAATACGACACAGATGTGGAAAGTCGGAAGAAGAAGGAGAAGAAGGGACAAACCCAGAATTTGGTCCCGCGTCCTCTCCATGACAACCAGGGCTTCCTGGATCTCCCAGCTGTAGGACGACAGCTCCTTTGCGGCCTGAGCCACGCCCCCTTGTGCGGTCTCGGTGACCGCACGAAGGCGGGCGAGCTCCACGAAAGACGACGATGCTCCCTTGATCACTGCCTTAGTCTCTTGAGCCGTTTCCTTGGAAACAGCACGGTCCCTCTCGAGATACGCCTGCACCTCTGCCAGCTCAGCCTCCACGCGGCAGCGATGATCCTCGCTCTTGCGAAGACGCCGAGAGACACCAGCAGCTCGGTGAAAAAGCTCCAAATAACTAAGGAGAGACCTCTTGTCAGGACCCAAGAATCCACAACTGCAAGGAAACAAGAAGGCTTACCAGACTGCTCAGAGCCAACTTCCGCAGTTGCTCAAGCATAGCGTCCAGACGGCCATGCTCCGTCAAGTGACTCAACTGGATGCCAACAAGTTGGGTGCACAGGGATCCCACGTCCCCTTCTCGCCCCCACTCATCCGGCCCAGGGACACCACCGGCTTCGGCACCAGCGACCCCCGCACTCGGGGCCAGCAGGCGCCTCGGCATCGGCGGTTGGGAAATGGCACCCACAGCAACCACTTCACCTCCGGCAACAACAGGGCCTGAGACATCCACCGTGCTGAAGGCCGGGGCAGACTTTTCCCTTGCCGTTTCAGTCGCCGGTAAGGTGGGCCCCTTGCCGGGCCCTCAGGAGAGCCTCTCCCGCATGGACTGACCTCCTTCGCATAGGCGCAGATGAGAGAGCTGAGTCAGGAGAAAGATAATACAGCAAGAGGAAAAAGAAAGTACCTCTCCCGCTGTCCGACATTGGCGCATGACCCGCTCGCTGTCCAGCGAACAAGGAACAGGGGGCAGCAGAGCGAAAGCCGGAATCACCACTTTTGGCCTTCAAGCACCCAAGGAAATAGAGCCGTGCTCGATGGGAGCTGGCGGTCTGTGCTCGGCACCCGGTCGACCCTCCTCCAAGGCTCGACCGCCCGTCCGCCGTGATCGCCCGAAGGGCAAGGGCCCTCCAACAATCCAAGCACCTAGCACCCGGGCCCCCGAAAGGCTGGCGTCAGGTCCCCCGTAGGGACACTAGGCAGTGTCAACGTTCGCCCCATCCTTCCGGTCCTTATCACGAGCGGGCTCGGACGCCAGCTTCGTCACCGCTTGAGCGGCAAGGGCCGGAGCCTCAGTTGGGCTACCCCCACTCTCCGTCGACCAAGTGATGTCCTCCGTTGATGACTCAAGAGTAGACTCACCGGTCCCATGCGTCGCACGCCCCTGCTTCTCAAGATGGATCTGGCAAGCTTTGGCCTTGTCCCTCTTTCGCTTCTTGGCGGCCTCTAAGGTGACCTGCGACATCCGCCTCTCCCAGTCTTCGGGGAATTTGGGCATGCTGACAATGCCCCATAGCCCATAAGGATTTGGAGAAGCCACGCTGAGAGAAGATGGCCCGAGGTAACATGGCTCATTGGCGCTTGACCCCAAGATCACATGGAAACGGTGAGACATCTCCACCTGGGAAAGTTCCTCGACCGGCTCCCAACATGGATCATCCGGCTCCCTGTAGAAGTTGAGAGTATGGAGGCGGACCCGGATAGGTAACACCCTCTGCTGAATGAAGGTCTGATTGAGATGGGTGCATGAAAGGCCCCTCCTCTTCAGCTCTTGGACTTGTTGAATATGTGGGTCGAGCCTCCCCATCTCCCTCTTCAGGGTCTCCCACTTCCAAGAATCTTGCTCCCGGGGAGACCTGCCAGAGAATGGCAGAAGGGAGGGAGCGTCGTTCTTGATGTAAAACCACTGGCGTTCCCATCTGATCAGGGGAGGATGCAGACACACGTAGACGAAGTCGATCACCCATGGTGCGGCTTGATGACAGTGCCTCCCACGGACGGGAGCAGGGATTGATTAGACAACGGCCGCACAGGAAAGAAGAATATCCAGAATCCAAAGTGAGGGCCATCCCCATGTACGCTTCGCATAAGATGACGAAGAGTGACACTTGAAGAATGCCGTCCAGTGTCAAATCATGGAGCTCCATCCCGTACTCATGGAGCAAGCCGCAAAAGCAACGCTGCGCCGGCAAACCCAGCCCACGCAGTGAAACGCTCCCAGCGACACAACCTCGCCGGCCCGCGGAATGGGAAATTGCTTCTCCTTGGGGACGCGGATGCCGTGGGCATCACGCTCCGACAACACCCTCATATCCTATAGAGCAGAAATGCGTCCCTGCCGGAACTCTGACTTTGACCACGAAGGCATTGCTAGGCGATATGAAAAAATGTGCCGCGCAAGAGGGATAACTTTCCCTTTGCCCTATGGCGGAGACACAAGGAGAAAGGGGTGATGGCAGGGCAGAGATGAAGTAGGCAGGAAGAAGACGGGCGCTGCGGAAGACGGAAAAGGGAAGAGGAAAGGTTGGCGAACGCAAAGCAGGTGAATGCGGAAAAAATCCGGGGGGCAAGAGAAAATATAAGGTGGGCAGGACAGCGTTTGTGGGCTGACAACTGTCAGGCGGCAGGTAGCCCCTCATGACTGCCACAGCCTCGAGGGAACCGCCACCATAACGTCAATCAACCCCCGGATTAAAACTGAATTTATTGCAAGGGAACCGAGTCTAGTGGCGCCTCTTCAGTTCCACCATGTCAAAACCGCCCAAAAGGCGCAAGGGGCCAACTGGGCCGTAATCGTTGGTCATTATGATCTGAAACCATGAATGCGGCTCTGGTTTCGAGTCGAGCAGCCCCTCCTCAACCCTGACTAGATCAGAGGACACGAAGGTGACACGACCGCGGAAGGAAGGTAAGTCTCCAGCCTGCATTAATGGGCTCAAAAGTCGTGGGTTTGAAGGCCGGCCAGCGGATGGCTCAGGAGCCGCTGGGGCGATCCTAAGTGAGGGGCAAGCGATGCGAAGCAGTCTACGAAAAAGACAACTTCGGGTGGGATGAATCCCCCCACACTTCTAAGCATGTAGCCGAGCCCTAGCACCGCAAGCGCCGAGGTAGCCCCCCGAAGGGTCGGCAGCAAGCCGCCCGAGTTAACGAAGAGCTCGAGAACCACGCGCATGCCTTGAGCAGGGAATTAATGAAACACGAGCAACGAAGCCTCAACCAGAAAGCCCCTCGACGTGAAGCAAGGCCAATGGTTCCGGCTGTCCAAAATGAACAGGATGAATGGGTTTCACTCGGCTCCACCCATTAGGCATCTCACTTGGGCAATAGGCCATCGAGCAAGCCCCGAATCGACCCGACCCCTCCAAACCACGAATGGCTCGTGGATGGGGGCGATGTAACACCCCAAATTTTTAGTCAAAACCCAAATTTTGTTTTAAAACCCTAAACCATGTTCAGAGGGGAATTTAGAAATTTTTGGACGTGTTGCATGTTTTGCAAAAATTCAAATTCAAACTGGAATTCAAATTATACCCAAAACAGAAAAGAAATGGAAAAAGAAAAAGGAAATCGGGAAAAAACTGGCCAGTGGGCCGAAACCGCCAGCCGGCCCAGCAAACCCCCGCGCCAGCCCGCCCCCGCGCGCGCCGCGCTGCCCCTCGCTCACGGGTGGGACCCACATGTCATCCCTAACCCCGTGACCCCGGACTCTCTCCCGCGCGCGCGATCGCAACCGATCGGGAAACCCGTTCCCGCAGCCGAATTCCGGTCCCAGCGGACTCCAACTCGATCACAACAGACCCACCGCCCTCCCCCGGCTATAAAAACCCCAGCTCCGATCAGTTTTCCTCACGCGATCGCCGATTTTCATTCCGGTGAGCACCGAGACTTCGCCGGTGATTTCTGGCCGATCTAAGCTCGGAAACTCTGATCTAACTCGCTGGTCTTGATCCACCGCCTCCGGGGAACTTTGCAGGTGCAGAAAACTCGGAGAGTTACGGTGCAAACACAGCGCCGACGAGCTTCGCCATGGTTTTGCCTCGGACCTCGCCGCCGATCACTTTCCAGGACCCCCGAGCTCGAGAAAACCCCCGAGGTGAGATCCCTGACCTCCCCTCTACCGATCTATGCCATAAGATCACAGTTCTAGGTAGAATTCTCGCAGAACCGAAACTTTCCGGCGAGATCGCCGCTTCCCGCCGCCGTGCGCCGCCGGCAGCGCCGCCCGCGCTCGATCAAAGCGACGTGGCCGCTTGTGCGCCGTTTATTTTAAATCGCACGGTAGACTTTAAAACCCCGCGTACCGGTTCGATCTTATAATCTCAGCCGTCGGTTTAAAATCGGACGGTCCACGTCGACCCAGCGTTATAAAGACTGGAGTTCTTACGTGCTACCTCCTGGGGTTCTCTGGAATTGAGAGCTAGCCCCGGAAACTTCAGATCTAGCCCCTGGAACTCCAGAAAATCATGTAAATTCATTTAAAAATCAGTTTTAGCCCCTGGACTTAATAGAAATTAAGAAAAACACCTCTGATAAGTGTAGCTAGACCCCTGGAAATTATGAAAATAATATTATAGACTCTGTAATGGGATGAGTTTACTTTTTAACCCTGTTTAGTATTTAATTTAGAAAATTTAATATGTAACTAGTGTTTAAAAATTAAAAAGGGGGGCAAACATAATTGTCAAAATTAATTAAAAACTTTCTCAGTACTTAGAAAACTTTGGAGTGAGATAAAAATATATTTTTGGGCTGAAATAAATCTGTTTCATCTATTATTCACATTTATTAGTATAGGGACACATTTTTAAGTAAAGAATAGCTATAGAAAAATAGGGAAAATAATTATGAAATAGTATACATCAGAAGCCAAGGTCAAAATATGTTATTAAATTATTTAGGACCAGAACCTATACTGTTTAGGTGATGTGTATTACTAATTTCATAATAAAATACACAATTATGCATAGGAGTATAAAAAATGATAAATGGAGTTTTTAAAATCCAAAGGGTTCAGTTTAGGGTTGGTAGAAATTATGAAGGCACATATGGGGAAGAAAAATACTTTTCATACACACTTGGTAGTAAAAAGGTGTAGTAGTTGAATATAAGAAATTTATTGGAAACCCATATAAATAGTATGTAAGTATAAATGTGGACAAAAGTAGGAATCATATATACATGGTTAAAAGTGCATGCAAGCCACAACTTAACACACATAAAGTAACCACAACACATATAATGGTAAAGAACTTTTATAAATATGAATGTGTGGTTTGTATGAAGTAGAGGTGTGAACTATGTCTTATGATGGTTGTTTTCCTTTTGCTATGTGTGATGGTATGAAGTAGAACCTGTTCAAGAGCAAGTTATTCCTTTCCAAGATCAGGACTACCCATTTCAAGAGCAGCAAGAAGGAGGCAAGTGTCCTTGACCACTTTGATCCTATGCTAGGATGTGTAGATAGAATTATTTGCATTGTCAAGTTAAATATGAAACCCATGCTAGGAAGTTTCCTTAGAATTGCATTACCTTGTTTCCTTGAAGCTTGGGTTGGGATTTATTTTGTCATGTCATTTATTTACATGCATATGCTTAGCCATGCTTAGAATGGGATATTTGGGATATGAAAGCATCAGTTTATTATACCATACTCTTGAATGAGCTATTGTGAGTTATGTAGAGGTAGGGATCAAGGCAAGTTGGATGTTTTGGTTGTGTGCTGGGTGCACGAGACTTGGGTTTGTGTTTAGTACTTGCCTGGATCCTAAGGACCGGTTCATGGAGCATGTAACCCGGCTTTACAGTGCCAACCACATGCTGAGATGGGGCAGCTTGGCCAATTAATTAGGTGTATCCCCGGCGTAGTATGGGTGTGTTGGATGGTGCGGGGAGTAGGTGTCAGCTGGACTACCATATGAACCGCAAGGCTCAAGAGGGGGCCACTGCAGCGGGGTTGGAGCCTCTTGTATGCTGTTAGGGGTGAAACCTCAGTGGGCCCACGCTCGTCGGGAATCCTTTTGTAAAGGCTTCGTAGTGATCTCTTGGCCGCACACCTGGGAAGTGTGAATGTGGATCGTAGCCACTGGCATAATGGAGGTTCTTTTAGTCCACCCGGCAACAGGGGATGAAATCACTACTTGTGGGTACAGTGGTACAAACTCTGCAGAGTTAAAACTGTCTTGACAGCCGTGCTCACGGTTAAGAGCGGCCTGGACTTATTCATGATTAGAGGATTGATGGTTATGGAAGTTAAGCGGGGAGCTTAACATTGGAAATGATGTTATGGTTATTGGATTATGATAATGGGTTGGGAGATTTGGACCATTTTACCTCTGTAGTAATGTAGGTGCTTAATAAGCTAAGGTGATAGGTATTAATTGCGTAGTGCTTTAACCATGAGTTCAACTTCTCCTTTTTCTAGCCATGCATAATATGATTTTCCCACACTTGCTGAGTACCATTGGTACTCAACCTTGCATATTTGTTGGTTTATATTGCTGCTCAGGTCAAGATAATGAGGTGGTGTATAATGACCAAGATTTTGGACCCGAGGAAGGCTTTTAGGTTCATGAAGACCCCGGGCAACGCCTGTGATGGAGCCCTAAATAATAATATTCCGCTGCTAGTTTATTTACTTGTGATGAAGCATTAGTGTCCATTGAGACATTTGCGATGTAAGACTTATTTATATTCGACACCTGGCTTGTAATAAATGATGCTTCACTATTTGTCATCACATGTATGAGAAAATGATCCTGGCATACATGTGATATTCACTTGGTTGTTTCTTCGGAAAAACCGGGTGTGACAGAGGTGGTATCAGAGCCAAGGTTGCCCGTAGGAACGTGGACCTAGGTAGAAATGGACGTATTTAAGGGCCCTATTTTCTTAAAAACTATTTTCCAAGGTGTGGGTGGAAAAGTGTTATTAAAGGAGTCATTTTCTTCATCTTACCCCAACTTTCATTCAAAATAGTATTTTTGTTTGAGAATTTATCTAACCTAATTTTAAATTCTTTTGTTTTTAGATGGTTCGCATGATTCGCACCGCTCGTAAGTCCACAGGAGGGAGAGTTCCCGTAGTTGCCCTTGCCGAAAGAGAGGAGAGTCGTCCAGTGACGTACCTTTCCTACGGATTGGCAGTAGGAGATTTGTTGCGCCGTCTTCGACGTATGATCTTAGCCGCCGGCAATACGGGCAAGCTCATCATCCACTAGGACCATCCGTGAGAAGAGGGAAGAATGGAGTTCGGAGATGAGGATTATACACGAGAATCAGCTGCTTAAGATTCACCACTCTCCAGCTTGTCGAGCAACACAAGTTGACGCGGAGAGAGATGTCACCTAGGAGGCCATCACCTGCCAGAGTCACATCTATCGTCGCCACTTGGACAAAACTGAGTACATGTATGTCCTCCAACGTGAGAGTGGTACCACGGAGTACAAGTACCCACCGGTGCAGCGAGGGACTTCCCATGAGCACATGGACTTGTGCTTGGAGGATGCGGCTATGCTCAGCACTCGACTGCAGGAGTGTCAACAAGAGCTTCAGGATGTCCGAGACACCCTGAAGGAAACGGAGGCGTTGCTGCGAGCTTGCTTAAAGGCGAGAGAAAGAGGAGATGGGAATGAACTGTGTGTCACCGTGAGTGATCCATGGACTCCTGACTCCCCGGATCGCCGAGCAATCAGGCGTCGTCGCACTTCTCCACCAGCAGCCTCTCCACCCAAAGCCAAGTCAGAAGGTAGCCGAAATGAGGAGGAAGATCCCGAGGAGCCAGCTCAAGAGGACGAGTAGTGTAGAGTCTTTCCCCTAGCTAGCAAGAGGTCGAGTAGTCAAGTCGTTACGTAGTTAATGGTGTGATAATGCTTGGTGTGTGACGTGAGTTGTGGAAGCCATGAGCAATTGTCCACAGCCTCGTCTTCAGATTGTTTTGCTTTGGTGTGTGAACCCACATGAAATAATATTGCATTTGTTTTGTGTGAGAAATGAACCCTCAGAAAAGTATAACCAAGCCTCAACACTTCAAAGTACAAACAAGTGAAAGTAGTAAGATGATACTAAATGCTTTCAAAATTAACATTGGTTGATTCTGCCAGATGGCCGGAAGAGGAAAAGGACGTGCTGCCAACCCCTCCAACAACAATGATGAGGCATGCAACCCTCATCTTTCTGGAGGCCAGGACCGGGGTGGTCGCCGTGAAGAAGTTGATCCTCTCCACCAAATGCTGGAGAATCAAAATCAGCTTATCCAGAACTTGACTCAAGTGGTGGCCAACTTGCATCAAGTTCCACCTCCACAAGCTGCACCACGCCAACCAAGGTTGAGTGAGTTTCTAGGAACTCAACATCCGAAGTTTGCAAGTGCTGCTGAACCTCTGGAGGCAGATGATTGGCTGAAGACTATTGAAAGTAAGATGAGGATCATACAGTGCCAAGGGTATGAGAGGGTGATGTTTGCCTCTCATCAATTGAATGGACCTGCTGCTGATTGGTGGACCGCCTACGTGGCCGCCCATCATGACCCTGAGAACATCACTTGGGAAGAGTTCAAGCGTAGCTTCCGCAACTACTACATCCCAAGAGGTGAACTCAAAAACAAGAGGAAAGAGTTTCTGGGACTGCAGCAGGGAAACATGACGGTGAGGGAATACCTCACTAAATTTACTCAACTATCCCGTTATGCTCCACGAGACATAGAGACTGATGAGCAGAAACAAGATTGTTTCGTGGAAGGACTTACCGCAGAGATGCAGTGTGCCATGTCCTCCAATGAGTATGAAAGTTTTCAAAAGATGGTGGACAGGGCGTTTGTGGTGGAAAGGAAGCTAAAGGCCCTGGAAAATGAGAATAAGAGGAAGGCGGGGTGGTCACATCAAGCCTCAGGGAGCAACACCCGCCCACGTCTGATGCAGCAACCTACGGGGCAGACAAGCAGTGCTGTGGTACCCTATTCGGCACCAAGAGGGTACAACCCAAACTACAGGCCACCCGCAGCACCAGCACAGCCGCAACGTCAGTTTGTGCAGCAGCCTCGCCCCGCATATCCACCTCGACCAGCAGTGCAAGGACCCCCGAACCAACCCCAAGACAACAAAGGCCAAGCACCTAAGGTTGGGGTGCAATGTTTTTGCTGTGGTGAAGTGGGGCACTATGCCCACTAGTGCCCAAAGAAGAAGCCTGCGCAGCCACAACAGCAGAATGTAATGAGAGGACGGGTGAACCACGTCACTATGGAGGAAGCACAAGAGGCGCCCGACGTGGTAGTTGGTAAGTTTCCTGCCAATTTACACCTTGCAACTCTGCTGTTTGATTCTGGTGCTACCCACTCGTTCATTGCTCAAGGGTTTGTTAAGAAGCATGACCTAGCAACCACACAAATGAACCATATGCTAGCCGTAAACTCTCCAGGTGGAGAAATAAGGACAAGACAAGTGTGTCCCAAAGTGAGCCTAGACATTAATGGGGTAGTATTTACTGCTAACCTCATAGTGATAGACTCACAAGGGATAGATATTATTTTGGGTATGGATTGGTTGACCAAACATAAAGGAATCATCCATTGTTCGACCAGAACGGTGGAACTAACTCACCCCAATGGCACAAGAGTAAAGTTCATCACGATACACGAGCCTAGGAGGGACATTAAATTAAATCAAGTGGAGGTGAAAGTTGAGGAAATCAAGACTATCAGGGAATATCCAGATGTTTTTCCGGAGGAATTGCCAGGTATGCCTCCCGACCGTGACGTGGAATTCGCAATTGAGCTAGTACCGGGAATAGCCCCGATATACAAGAGACCTTATCGAATGGACTCCAAGCAGCTAGAAGAGCTCAAGGATCATTTGAGAGAATTGACGGAGAAGGGGTATATTCGCCCTAGTTCCTCACCATGGGGAGCTCCGGTGATATTTGTGCCTAAGAAAGATGGAACCCAAAGGTTATGCGTGGATTACCGTGCCTTGAATGAGGTAACCATCAAAAACAAGTACCCATTGCCTCTCATTGAAGACTTGTTTGATCAGTTGAGGGGAGCTTGTGTGTTCTCGAAAATTGATCTCAGGTCGGGGTACCACCAACTCAAGATAAGGCAATCAGATATTCCCAAGACAGCTTTCGTATCTCGGTACGGACTGTATGAGTACACTGTCATGCCTTTTGGGCTAACCAATGCCCCGGCATATTTCATGTACCTCATGAACAAGGTATTCATGGAATATCTGGACAAATTTGTGGTGGTTTTCATAGATGATATTCTCGTCTTCTCCAAAAATGAAGAAGAACATGAGAAACATCTAAGGTTGGTGTTACAGAGGCTGAGAGAACACCAACTATATGCCAAGTTGAGCAAGTGTGAGTTTTGGCTGAAGAGAGTTCCCTTTTTAGGACATATAATCTCGGAGGGAGGAATCTCCGTAGATCCCGCCAAAATCGAGGATATTCAGAAGTGGAAGACCCCTGAAAATGTCGGGGAAGTTCGAAGCTTTTTGGGATTGGCTGGATACTATCGACGGTTTATTGAGGGATTCTCCAAGATCTCGAGACCTCTCACCAAACTGTTGGAAAAGGGAATCACATTCACCTGGACGCCACAGTGTGATACGAGCTTTCAGGAGCTAAAGAAGAGATTGACAACAGCCCCAGTGTTGGTTATGCCAGATATGCAGAAGAATTTCACAGTGTACTGCGATGCCTCTGGAAACGGGTTGGGATGTGTTCTCATGCAAGAAGGACATGTCGTGGCATATGCATCCCGGCAGCTTCGGAAGCATGAGAAGAACTATCCTACACATGATCTAGAACTAGCCGCAGTGGTACACGCGTTGAAAATTTGGAGGCACTATTTGATGGGGAAGAGGACAGAGATATATACGGATCATAAGAGTTTGAAGTACATATTCACACAACCAGATCTCAACCTCAGACAAAGGAGATGGTTAGAGCTAATCAATGACTTTGATATAGGCATCAACTATCATCCCGGGAAAGCAAACGTCGTGGCCGATGCTTTGAGTCGGAAAGTGCAGGTCAATAAGTTGAGTTTGAAGGACATGCCTGCAGAATTGAAGGGCGAGGTTATAAGGCTCAATCTATGTCTAGTAAATAGTGGTGAAGCCATAGCCATGGAAGTAGACTCCACACTCGAGCAAGACATACGCAAGGGCCAAAAGAATGATGAGAAGATACAAGAGATCAGACAACTCATTAAGGAAAATAAAGCTCCTGGTTTTAGAGAGGATGAACAGGGAACGGTGTGGCACGGGAAAAGGATTTGTGTGCCAGAAGTAAAGGAGATCCGTGAATTAATTTTGAAGGAGGCTCATGATTCTGACTATTCCATTCATCCTGGCAGTACGAAGATGTACCAGGATCTCAAAAGCAGGTATTGGTGGTATGGCATGAAGCGAGATGTCGCGGAACATGTTGCCCTATGTGACACATGTCAGTTGGTGAAAGCAGAACATCAACGACCCGCGGGATATTGCAACCACTCAAAGTGCCTGAATTGAAATGGGAAGAAATCAGCATGGATTTTGTCGTGGGATTGCCTAGGACCCAATCCGGGTATGATTCAATATGGGTCATTATTGATAGGCTAACCAAGGTAGCTCATTTCATTCCTGTGAAAGAAAGCTACAGCGGATCCAAATTGGCAGAATTGTACATGTCAAGGATTGTGTGTTACCATGGAGTGCCAAAGAAGATAGTGTCGGACCGAGGGACACAGTTCACCTCGAGGTTTTGGCAAAAGTTGCATGAAACCATGGGAACCCATCTGAATTTCAGCTCTGCCTATCATCCCCAAACTGACGGGCAGACAGAGAGAACCAATCAGATCCTTGAAGATATGTTAAGTGCATGTGCACTCAAAAACAATAGGAGTTGGGACAAGAACTTACCGTATGCGGAGTTTTCCTATAACAACAGTTATCAAGCTAGTATGAAGATGTCACCGTTTGAAGCTTTGTATGGAAGGAAGTGCAGAACTCCCCTATTTTGGAACCAAACAGGAGAAAGCAAAGTGTTTGGTCCAGAAGTGCTACAAGAAGCCGAGGCGAAGGTGAGGGAGATTCGCAACAACTTGAGGATAGCACAGACACGCCAAAAGAGCTATGCCGATGTACGAAGAAGAGAGCTCTTTTTCAACGTGGGAGACTATGTTTATCTCAAGGTGTCCCCTATCAGAGGACTTTGTCGGTTCAAGGTGAAAGGGAAGTTGTCACCTCGATACATCGGACCCTTTCAGGTTTTGGAAAGGAAAGGCGAAGTGGCGTACCAACTAGAGTTACCGGCTCATCTATCGGACGTGCACGATGTATTCCATGTGTCACAACTCAAGAAATGCCTGAGGACGCCTGAAGAGGTGTTACCCATGAATGAAGTGGATGTAGCTGAAGATTTGTCTTATGCCGAGCAACCATACAAGATTTTGGAGACAATGGAACGCCTCACCAGAAACAAGAGAATCCGGATGTGCAAGGTGCAGTGGAAGCATCACTCAGAAGAGGAAGCTACCTGGGAACGGGAAGATGAGCTCAAGGCACAATTTCCGGAATTGTTTTCTTAGAAACACCAATCTCGAGGACGAGATTTCTTTTAAGGGGGGTAGAGCTGTAACACCCCAAATTTTTAGTCAAAACCCAAATTTTGATTTAAAACCCTAAACCATGTTCAGAGGGGAATTTAGAAATTTTTGGACGTGTTGCATGTTTTGCAAAAATTCAAATTCAAACTGGAATTCAAATTATACCCAAAACAGAAAAGAAATGGAAAAAGAAAAAGGAAATCGGGAAAAAACTGGCCAGTGGGCCGAAACCGCCAGCCGGCCCAGCAAACCCCCGCGCCAGCCCGCCCCCGCGCGCGCCTCGCTGCCCCTCGCTGATGGGTGGGACCCACATGTCATCCCTAACCCCGCGACCCCGGACTCTCTCCCGCGCGCGCGATCGCAACCGATCGGGAAACCCGTTCCCGCAGCCGAATTCCGGTCCCAGCGGACTCCAACTCGATCACAACAGACCCACCGCCCTCCCCCGGCTATAAAAACCCCAGCTCCGATCAGTTTTCCTCACGCGATCGCCGATTTTCACTCCGGTGAGCACCGAGACTTCGCCGGTGAATTCTGGCCGATCTAAGCTCGGAAACTCTGATCTAACTCGCTGGTCTTGATCCACCGCCTCCGGGGAACTTTGCAGGTGCAGAAAACTTGGAGAGTTACGGTGCAAACACAGCGCCGACGAGCTTCGCCGTGGTTTTGCCTCGGACCTCGCCGCCGATCACTTTCCAGGACCCCCGAGCTCGAGAAAACCCCCGAGGTGAGATCCCTGACCGCCCCTCTACCGATCTATGCCATAAGATCACAGTTCTAGGTAGAATTCTCGCAGAACCGAAACTTTCCGGCGAGATCGCCGCTTCCCGCCGCCGTGCGCCGCCGGCAGCGCCGCCCGCGCTCGATCAGAGCGACGTGGCCGCTTGTGCGCCGTTTATTTTAAATCGCACGGTAGACATTAAAACCCCGCGTACCGGTTCGATCTTATAATCTCAGCCGTCGGTTTAAAATCGGACGGTCCACATCGACCCCGCGTTATAAAGACTGGAGTTCTTACGTGCTACCCCCTAAGGTTCTCTGGAATTGAGAGGTAGCCCCGGAAACTTCAGATCTAGCCCCTGGAACTCCAGAAAATCATGTAAATTCATTTAAAAATCAGTTTTAGCCCCTGGACTTAATAGAAATTAAGAAAAACACCTCTGATAAGTGTAGCTAGACCCCTGGAAATTATGAAAATAATATTATAGACTCTGTAATGGGATGAGTTTACTTTTTAACCCTGTTTAGTATTTAATTTAGAAAATTTAATATGTAACTAGTGTTTAAAAATTAAAAAGGGGGACAAACATAATTGTCAAAATTAATTAAAAACTTTCTCAGTACTTAGAAAACTTTGGAGTGAGATAAAAATATATTTTTGGGCTGAAATAAATCTGTTTCATCTATTATTCACATTTATTAGTATAGGGACACATTTTTAAGTAAAGAATAGCTATAGAAAAATAGGGAAAATAATTATGAAATAGTATACATCAGAAGCCAAGGTCAAAATATGTTATTAAATTATTTAGGACCAGAACCTATACTGTTTAGGTGATGTGTATTACTAATTTCATAATAAAATACACAATTATGCATAGGAGTATAAAAAAAATAAATGGAGTTTTTAAAATCCAAAGGGTTCAGTTTAGGGTTGGTAGAAATTATGAAGGCACATATGGGGAAGAAAAATACTTTTCATACACACTTGGTAGTAAAAAGGTGTAGTAGTTGAATATAAGAAATTTATTGGAAACCCATATAAATAGTATGTAAGTATAAATGTGGACAAAAGTAGGAATCATATATACATGGTTAAAAGTGCATGCAAGCCACAACTTAACACACATAAAGTAACCACAACACATATAATGGTAAAGAACTTTTATAAATATGAATGTGTGGTTTGTATGAAGTAGAGGTGTGAACTATGTCTTATGATTGTTGTTTTCCTTTTGCTATGTGTGATGGTATGAAGTAGAACCTGTTCAAGAGCAAGTTATTCCTTTCCAAGATCAGGACTACCCATTTCAAGAGCAGCAAGAAGGAGGCAAGTGTCCTTGACCACTTTGATCCTATGCTAGGATGTGTAGATAGAATTATTTGCATTGTCAAGTTAAATATGAAACCCATGCTAGGAAGTTTCCTTAGAATTGCATTACCTTGTTTCCTTGAAGCTTGGGTTGGGATTTATTTTGTCATGTCATTTATTTACATGCATATGCTTAGCCATGCTTAGAATGGGATATTTGGGATATGAAAGCATCAGTTTATTATACCATACTCTTGAATGAGCTATTGTGAGTTATGTAGAGGTAGGGATCAAGGCAAGTTGGATGTTTTGGTTGTGTGCTGGGTGCACGAGACTTGGGTTTGTGTTTAGTACTTGCCTGGATCCTAAGGACCGGTTCATGGAGCATGTAACCCGGCTTTACAGTGCCAACCACATGCTGAGATGGGGCAGCTTGGCCAATTAATTAGGTGTATCCCCGGCGTAGTATGGGTGTGTTGGATGGTGCGGGGAGTAGGTGTCAGCTGGACTACCATATGAACCGCAAGGCTCAAGAGGGGGCCACTGCAGCGGGGTTGGAGCCTCTTGTATGCTGTTAGGGGTGAAACCTCAGTGGGCCCACGCTCGTCGGGAATCCCTTTGTAAAGGCTTCGTAGTGATCTCTTGGCCGCACACCTGGGAAGTGTGAATGTGGATCGTAGCCACTGGCATAATGGAGGTTCTTTTAGTCCACCCGGCAACGGGGGATGAAATCACTACTTGTGGGTACAAGTGGTACAAACTCTGCAGAGTTAAAACTGTCTTGACAGCCATGCTCACGGTTAAGAGCGGCCTGGACTTATTCATGATTAGAGGATTGATGGTTATGGAAGTTAAGCGGGGAGCTTAACATTGGAAATGATGTTATGGTTATTGGATTATGATAATGGGTTGGGAGATTTGGACCATTTTACCTCTGTAGTAATGTAGGTGCTTAATAAGCTAAGGTGATAGGTATTAATTGCGTAGTGCTTTAACCATGAGTTCAACTTCTCCTTGTTCTAGCCATGCATAATATGATTTTCCCACACTTGCTGAGTACCATTGGTACTCAACCTTGCATATTTGTTGGTTTATATTGCTGCTCAGGTCAAGATAATGAGGTGGTGTATAATGACCAAGATTTTGGACCCGAGGAAGGCTTTTAGGTTCATGAAGACCCCGGGCAACGCCTGTGATGGAGCCCTAAATAATAATATTCCGCTGCTAGTTTATTTACTTGTGATGAAGCATTAGTGTCCATTGAGACATTTGCGATGTAAGACTTATTTATATTTGACACCTGGCTTGTAATAAATGATGCTTCACTATTTGTCATCACATGTATGAGAAAATGATCCTGGCATACATGTGATATTCACTTGGTTGTTTCTTCGGAAAAACCGGGTGTGACAGGTGAGGCGAAGTCACCATGAACTACAACCCGACCACTTGAAAGAGGGACCCGGGGGCTCGCCGCAAGGCCACAGCTAGGACGACGAATGGGTGTGACCGGCTGCTGGAGGTTCACACATCGCGGCTATCTAAATAAGCCAATTACTAATGACTCTTTTTATTTGTTGCTTTGATTGTTCAGAAGCGAGGCCAATTAAGGTTTGCCCCTGGCCGATAATCGAAGTCGGCCAGGGACTCGAGGGCTACTGACGGGGTTTTATATTCAGACCCCCGGGGAAAAAGTACGAGGGCATCCCATGAAGGACGATGGCGCAGGCCTGAGCTAGAGCTGAGAGAAGTCGTGTAACACCCTCAAATTCATTTCCATGCATTGCATACATTTTTCATGTAGAGAAACATTATAAAAGATGTAGAAATGGAGAAAGAACTATAGGAATGGAGAAAGAACTATAGAAATGGAGAAAGAACCATAGAAATGGAGAAAAGAACCATAGAAATGGAGAAAGAACCATAGAAATGGCCGAAGGAACCATAGAAATGGAGAAAGAACCATAGAAATGGAGGAAGGAATCATAGAAATGGAGGAAAAACCACAGAAATGGAGAAGGGAATATAGAAATGGAGAATCGGGCATAGAAATGGAGAAGGGCAAAGGAGAAATGGAGAATGAGGCATAGAAATGGAGAGGGGAATGTAGAAATGGAGAATGTGTGACGCCCTGGTTCTGAGAGAGAACCTCTCGGAACCGAGACTGATGCGCATGTGTGCCCAGAATGTTCATCACACATACACATATAACCACAAACTGAATTCAGGATATAATACCACGAATGAACAGGGTTCAGGTACTTTATTACATCAATGTTCTTGCAGCGGAAGTCTTTATTCTAGCAGCGGAAGTCTTCTAACTATTGCGGAAGCAAACTAAGCAGCAGCAGCGGTTCCATCTCCTACTCCACAGGCAAGGTTGATGCCGGATCTCACGCCTAATACTCCTCATGGTCTTCATAGTACTCCTCTCCTGTTGCTGATGATGTATGATAATGCAAGGGTGAGTACATGATGTACTCAGCAAGTGCGGGAAGTATGACATGTAGCTTACAACAAGGTAGGTATAAAAAGGCTCATTGCAGAAAGCAAAGTTTATTTCTCAAAACATGATAAAACAGCAACTAGCTTTAAGTGAATGTAATCCCAACATGTATTTAAACATCAACATACCTCCTTCACGTTTTCACCACCTTTCATGTCTCAACCAGACATTTATCTTTCTCAACTTTGCTCATGAATACAATCTCATATTCACTACCATCTCATGAATACCATCTCGTATTCACTACCATTTCATCACATTTTCAATTATGTCTCATACTGGGACCAAATCTCATTTCCATGACTCAACAGGCATGCGACCAATCTCATTACCCGGACTCAACAGTCCAGAAACCAAGCCAAAAGACCAAACCAATAACCAAACCAAAACCATCCATCCCAAATAACCATCCATTAATCATCCCAAACACCATCCCATCTAATCATGTGGGTTGTATAGGCTCTTGTGACCATAAGCTCGGCTATCATGATAGTTTTACACTCTGCAGAGGTGGCACCACTTTACCCACAAGTTTGTGATTTCGTCACCCGTCGGCGACTGCAGAACCTCCATTTTACCAGTACACAACCATCGGTGTATAGTCAAGAGATCAAAAAATAGCTTTTACAAAGGGGCTACTAGATGTATGGACTCACTAAGGTTTCACCGGCAGGATAGAATCTCCGATTCTCCCACCTACGGGCCCCCTCTTGTGCCGTGCAGTTCCCAGGGCAGTCCTCACTCGACTCCCATTCCCCTCGCCTTCCACGGTCCATAACAATCTAGCAACTTACCTAATTAGTCAGCTAAGCCGCACCCATATTTGGCCTTGTGGTGGCACTGTTATCCTGGCATGGCTCGCATGAACCGGTCCTTAGATCTACGGCAAGTAACCACCATCTCATTCTACCTCATTCACAAACCAGGCTTTCCTAGATCTCCCTCCGATTCATGTTCATTAACAACATCAGTTGCTCATTATTCTTACGAGTGCAGTTAGCTAGACACATCTATCTCGCTTCCCATATCCCATGGACACGGCGAAGCATAAAAGCAAAAACCATACCCGACTCATTAACTTTCCCGGCGACAAGGGTGGTTAACAAAACTAGTCAACTCCTATGAAAGGGTTTCTCATCAAGTTGACTCAAGCACGCACACCTTTTCGCAAACAAAACAGTTTTCCAAAACATAGGATCAATATGGTCAAGGAGCACTTGCCTTGTTCCCGTGGCTTCTGTTGCTCAATTGTCTCGAGGTCTTGTTGTTGTTGCTCATCATAGATATCTCCCTGAGCTTGTCCTTCTTTTTACGATCGCGCACATACAAGATTCATCGCAATCGATCATCATGCACAAACTCTTATTTAAGATGCAATGATGCGCATGCATGTTATTCCTACGGTGCAGTTTAGTTTGTATGTGTTCTTGCATGGCTTGCATGGGCTTTTATGATGAACAGAGGTGTATAGATCAAATGTGTACGTGGTGATGACCTGGACTCAAGATCTAGATCAAACCGATCAACACGTGATCTGTCCACGAAAAAGCTTCTGTTTCGAAGGGATCAAAGAAGCAGATGCAAAGAAAACCGCGATGAGGTCATAAGGTGGTAATGGAGACCTACCTTACTCTCTTCGGGACCCTCCTCCAGCAAAACAGATCGTCAGCTCTCCTCCGGCGATCGTGACGGTGCTCCTCGGAGGCTCTCTGGCGACTAAACTCCGGCGTAGGTGGTTAGCTCGGCGAGTTAGGGCTAGGGCTCCAAGTCATCAACTTTGGGAGGTTGAAAAGAAGTTTGTGGTTTCGGCCAGAGGTTTTCGGCTCTTTTTATAAGGGTTCAGAAAAGAGTCCTACTCTGATCAGAATTCAAATAAGAGTCCTATTCAAATTGTTTGTGGATCTTAACAACTTATCCCTAATTGATTTAGTGTGGTACCAATGTGGAATTCATGTCGGTTTCCTTCCGTGTCGGTATTCCTATGCGTACAGAAGAAAAACCGCTTCAAATCTCGTCACCTCCTCGGTGATGAGCTCTGGAGGCTCCACGTGTCCTGTGGGGGCCTGGTCTCCTTTTTCCGCAGAGACGAGCTCCAATTGTGCCGCGTGTCAGGCGGGCGAGACCTCCCCTCTCCTTGGAGGTGAGCTCCGCGTGCGCCACGTGTCCTGGCGGGTCTGGACCTCCCCTCTATCAAGAGACAAGCTCCGCGCACGCCACGTGTCAGTGCAAGACCTCCCCTCTCTTCGAAGGTGGCTCTGGGTGTGCCATGTGTCAATTCTGAACATCCCCTCTCTTCGGAGGTGAGTTCCGATAGTGCCACGTGTCCGTTCTGGACCTCCCCTCTCTTCGGAGGTGAGCTCCGAGAGCGACACGTGTCCCACGCGGCTGGACCTTTCACTCCGCAGTGACTAGCTCCGCAGGCGACACGTGTCCTGCGGGACTGGCCTCGCTTCTCCGCAGAGGCTAGTTCCGGGGGCAACACGTGTCCCACGGAGGTCGGAGGTCTCCACCTTCGCGGGGATGAGCCCCGAGCCTGCCACGTAGCCAGCGGCGGATGTCACACCCGGTTTCTCCGAAGAACAACCGAGTGAATATCACATGTATGCCAGGATCATTTTCTCATACATGTGATGACAAATAGTGAAGCATCATTTATTACAAGCCAGGTGTCAAATATAAATATGTCTTACAAAACATACATCTCGATGGACGATAATAAGTTCATAACATGTAAATAAAATAGCAGCGGAATATTTTTCTTGTGGGCTCCATCACAGGCGTTGCCCGGGGGGAGGGGGGGGGCTCCATGAACCTAGAATCCTTCTTCGGGACCGAAGTCTTGGACATTGAACACCACATCATCCCCTTGACCTGAGCAGCAATTTAAACCAACAAATATGCAAGTTTGAGTACCGTTGGTACTGAGCAAGTGTGGGAAAGTTATGTCATGCATGGCCAGAGCAAGGAGAGGTTGAACTCATGGTTAAAGCACTATGCAATTAATACCTATCACCTTAGCTTATTAAGCACCTACATTACTACACAGGTGAAATGGTCCCAATCTCCCAACCCATCATCAATATCAAGTAACCATATCATTGTTTCCAATATTAAGCTCCCCGCTTAACATCCTCAACTTCCAAATTCATCATCCTCTAATCATGAATAAGTCCAAGCCGCTCTTGACCGTGAGCACGACTGTCATGACAGATTTGACTCCGCAGAGTTTGCACCACTGAATCCAATGTAGTGATTTCATCCCCCGTTTCCGGGTGGACTAAAAAGAACCTCCATTATGCCAGTGGCCACGAACCACATTCACACTTCCCAGGTGTGTAGCCAGGAGATCACTACAAAGCCTTCACAAAGGGATTCCCGTCGAGCGTGGGCCCACTGAGGTTTCATCCCTAACAGCATACAAGAGGCTGCAACCCCGCTGCAGTGGCCTCCTCTTGAGCCTTGCGGTTCATATGGTAGTCCAGCTGACACCTATTCCCCGCACCATCCAACGCACCCATACTACACCGGGGATACACCTAATTAATTGGCCAAGCTGCCCCATCTCAGCATGTGGTTGGCACGGTAAAGACAGGTTACAGCTCCATGAACCGGTCCTTAGGATCCAGGCAAGTACTAAACTCAAACCCTAGTCTCGTGCACTCAGCACCAACCAAATCATCCAACTTGCCTCGATCCCTACCTCTACATGTCTCATAATATCTCATTCAAGTGTAAGGTAAATAAATTGATGATCTCATATCCCACTTATCCCATTCTAAGCATGGCTAAGCATAAGTAATATGAATGAATGACATGATAAAATAAATCCCAACCCAAGCTACAAGGAAACAAGGTAATGCAATTCTAGCGAAACTTCCTAGCATGGGTTTCATATTTCAATTGACAATGCAAATAATTCTATCTACACATTCTAGTATAGGATCAAAGTGGTCAAGGACACTTGCCTTCTTCCTGCTGCTCTGGGAATGGAAAGTCTTGGTCTTGGAAGGGGAGAACTTTCTCTGGGGCAGGTTCTATTCATGCCAATACACATAGCAAAAGAAAACAACAACTCATAAGACATAGTTCACACTTTTACTTCATAAAAACCACACATACATACCTATGAATGTCATTCACATTTCTAAGCGTTGTGGTTACTCTACATGTGTTGATTTTTGGTCTACATTCACCTTTAAACATATGCATATTATTTCTAACTTCTATGTTCAGATTTCTATTTGCACACTATATATGAAGTTCCAATTTGAACAAATTCTTTATATTTAATTATTACACTTCTTAGCCACAAAGTTTGTATAAAAGGTATTTTCCTACTCCAAATAGGTTCTCAGATGTTCTACCAAATCCTAAACTGATGTTTTGGGATTTGGAGACTTCATTTATCATTTTCTAATTATGCATACCTATTTTCCTATATTTTCAGATTTATTTGCCATGCCTAAAAGTGAGTTTTAATATTAAATAGTAGAACATGTCATCTAAACAGAATAGGTTCTGATCTAAAATATTAAATAATATATTTTTGAACTTCTCCTCTGATGTGAACTAATTTAAATTTATTTTATCAGTTTTCAGAATTATTTCCTAGCCTAAAAATGTGTTTCTATAACTAATAAATATGAACAACAATTAGACAGATTCATTTCAGCCTAAAAATCGATTTTTAACTCATTCTAAAGTTTTCCAAGTGCTAGGAGAGTTTATATTTTGAATTTGTACATGTGTTTGCCTTACCTTTTAAATTTAAATCCTAGTCACATATTCAAATTTCTGAATTTAATATCATATAGGGTCAAAAAGGTAAATCCAGACTACTGCAGGGTCTAATTTATTATTTCATAAATTTCCAGGGGTCTAACTACACATAACAGAGGGGTTTTCCTAATTTTTATTAAGTCCAGGGGCTAAAACTAATTTTTAAATGAATTTACACGAATTTCTGAAGTTCCAGGGGCTAGATCAGAAGTTTCCGGGGCTAGCTCGTGTTTTCCGAGATCCCCAGGGGGTAGCGCGTAAGAATCCTGGCCTTTATAACGCAGGGCTGATGTGGACCATCCGATTTAAAATAGACGGCTTAGATTACATCGCCAAACCGGTACGCGCGGGTTTTGATTCTACTGTGCGATTTAAAATAGACGGCGCACAAGGGGCCACGTCGCCCTGGCCGGAGCCAGCCCGCGCTGCCCGGCGGCGCGCGGCGGCGGGAGGCGGCGATCTCGCCGCAGATCTTGGGATTTTCGTCTATACTTCCTAAAACATGGATTTCATGGCATAGAACGGTAGAGGGGAGGTCGGGGATCTCACCTCGGGGTTTTTCTTGAGCTCGGAGGCCCTGGAAGGCGGTCGGCGGCAAGGTCCGAGGTGAAAACGCGGCGGTGCTCGTCGGAGCTGTGTCTAGAGCGCAAAACAATGGATTTCCTTCACCTGCGAGATTCCCCGGAGGCGGTGGAACATGATCAGCGCGTTAGATCAGGAAATCCGAGCTAGGATCGAAGGAAAACGGCGGAAGAAGCTTCGGTTCTCACCAGGAGGAAAAATAGCCGATCGTGGGGGAAAACAGGGTGATGTCGACGTTTATATAGACGAGGGGGGGGGGGCGGCGGTCTGTTGGGATTGAGTTGGAGTCGTCCGGGTTGTCGGGATGGGGACGCGGTTTCCGGAGTTGGTTGCGATCGGGCGCGCGGGGGGGGGGGGGGGAGGAAGTCCGGTCGGTTGGCGCGAGCGGG
This sequence comes from Neostapfia colusana, assembly GCA_030760725.1. Taxonomy (NCBI): domain Eukaryota; kingdom Viridiplantae; phylum Streptophyta; class Magnoliopsida; order Poales; family Poaceae; genus Neostapfia; species Neostapfia colusana. The sequence goes on from JASWHV010000016.1 coordinate 39,517,744, forward strand.
AGGTAGGAGATGACACGCGGGCCCTGCGTGTCAGTGAGAGGAAGAGAGGGCGCGCGGTTGTGGGCTGGCGCAGGGGAATAGTGGGCCGGCTGGCGGGTTTCGGCCCACTGGCCGGTTGGGTTTTCTTTTTCTTTTTTTCTTTTTCCTTTTCTTTTCTGTTTTGATTTGAATTCCAATTTGAATTTGAATTTCTGTACCACATGCAGTACGTCCAAATATTTTTAAATTCCCCTCTTAACAGATTTTGGGGTGTTACAGCAGACCTCTCCCCTTTGCAGGGATGAGCTCCGAACACGCCACATGGCCAGCGGGCCGAGGAAAGTGTCTACAGCACTCTAGGCGAACTTGAACTGACTCATTTTAGCTATCTTTTTTATTTCTTCTCTGTTTCTACTTATTTAAAAATGTTTCTCAACATGAAATATGAATTCATGCAGAAATCGAAAATGAGGGTGTCACAAATCTACCCCCTTTAAATTGAATCTTGCCCTCGAGATTCGGTAGTAGAGAATAGATAAGGGAATTCTGCCTTGATATCTTCCTCACGCTCCCATGTAGCTTCGGCTTCCGTATGATGGCTCCATTGTACTTTGCACCAATGGATAACTTTTTTCCTCGTGACCCTTTCCTTTACGTCCAAAATTTGGACAGGGTGCTCTGCATAGGTCAGATCCTCTTGAAGTTCGAGTCCATCCATTGGTACTTGCTCTTCTGGCAATCTCAAGCACTTCTTGAGCTGGGATACGTGAAACACGTCATGCATGTTGGAGAGGAGCATCGGGAGCTCTAGTTGACAGGCTACTTCTCCTTGCTTGCCCAAAATTTTGAACGGTCCAATGTAGCGAGGTGCTAGCTTGCCTTTGACTTTGAAACATCGTTGGCCTCGGATAGGCGATACCTTGAGGTATACGAAGTCTCCTACTTCGAAAGTCAACTTCCTTCACCTATTGTCCGCATAGCCTTTCTGTCGTGACTGGGCAGCCTTCAAGTTCTCCCGTATTGTTTGGAATTGCTTCTCAGCCTCTTGTAACACTTCGGGTCCAAACACTTGGTTCTCTCCGGTCTCGTTCCAAAACAACGGCGTTCTACACCGTCTACCGTACAAGGCTTCAAAAGGTGATGACACGCGGGATGGGGATGCAGTTTCCGGAGTTGGTTGCGATCGGGCGTGGGGGGGGGGGGCAGTCCGGTCGGTTGGCGCGAGCGGGAGGTAGGAGATGACACGCGGGCCCTAAGTGTCAGTGAGAGGAAGAGAGGGCGTGCGGTTGTGGGCTGCCACAGGGGAATAGTGGGCCGGCTGGCGGGTTTCGGCCCACTGGCCAGTTGGGTTTTCTTTTTCTTTTTTTTTCTTTTCTGTTTTGATTTGAATTTGAATACCAATTTGAATTTGAATTTCTGCACCACATGCAGTACGTCCAAAAATTTTTAAATTCCCCTCTTAACAGATTTTGGGGTGTTACAGATCTACCCCCCTTAAAAGAAATCTCGTCCTCGAGATTGGTGGTTCTAGGAAAACAATTCCGGAAACTGTGCCTTAAACTCGTCTTCTCGCTCCCATGTGGCTTCCTCTTCCGAGTGATGCTTCCACTGCACCTTGCACATCCGGATTCTTTTATTTCTTGTGAGGCGTTCCATTGTCTCCAAAATCTTGACCGGTTGCTCGGCATAAGACAGATCCTCTCCTACGTCAACCTCATTCATGGGTAACATCTCTTCAGACGTCCTCAGACATTTCTTGAGCTGTGACACATGGAATACATCATGCACATCTGATAAGCGAGCCGATAGTTCTAGTTGATATGCCACTTCGCCTTTCCTCTCCAGAACCTGAAAGGGTCCGATGTATCGAGGTGATAACTTCCCTTTTACCTTGAACCGATGAAGTCCTCGGATAGAGGACACCTTGAGGTAGACATAGTCCCCCATGTTGAAAACGAGCTCTCTTCTCTGTACAGCGGCATAGCTCTTTTGTCGTGTTGTGCTATCCTCAAGTTGTTGCGGATTTCCGTCACTTTCGCCTCGGCTTCTTGTAGTACTTCGGGCCCAAACACTTTACTTTCCCCCGTTTGGTTCCAAAATAGGGGAGTTCTGAACTTCCTCCCATACAAGGCCTCAAATGGTGACATCTTCATACTACTCTGATAGCTGTTGTTATAGGAGAACTCCGCATATGGTAAGTTCATATCCCAACTACTATTGATCTTGAGCGCACACGCTCTCAGCATATCCTCAAGGATCTGATTGGTTCTTTCCGTTTGCCTGTCAGTCTGGGGGTGATAGGCAGAACTGAAATTTAGATGGGTTCCCATGGTTTCATGTAACTTCTGCCAGAACCTTGAGGTGAACTGTGTCCCTCGATCTGACACTATCTTCTTTGGCACTCCATGGAAACACACGATCCTTGACATGTATAATTCTGCCAATTTGGATCCGCTGTAGCTTTCTTTCACGGGGATGAAATGAGCTACCTTGGTTAGCCTGTCGATGATGACCCATATTGAATCATATCCCGATTGGGTCCTGGGTAGTCCCACTATGAAATCCATACCGATTTCTTCCCATTTCCATTCAGGCACTTTGAGTGGTTGCAATAATCCGGCGGGTCGTTGATGTTCTGCTTTCACCAACTGACATGTGTCACATAGGGCAACATGTTCCGTGACATCTCGCTTCATTCCATACCACCAATATCTGCTCTTGAGGTCATGATACATCTTCGTACTTCCAGGATGAATGGAATAGTCGGAATCATGAGCCTCCTTCAAAATCAATTCACGGATCTCCTTCACTTCAGGCACATAGATTCTTTTCCCGTGCCACACCGTACCTTGTTCATCCTCTATAAAACCAGGGGCTTTGTTATCCTTGGTGAGTTCTCTGATTTCTTGTATCTTCTCATCAGTCTTTTGACCGTTGCGTATATCTTGCTCTAATGTGGAGTCCACTTCCATGGCGATGGCTTCACCACTATTCAACAGACATAGATTGAGTTTTATAACCTCTTTCTTCAATTCTGTAGGCATTTCCTTCAAGCTCAACCTATTGACCTGCACCTTTCGGCTTAAAGCATCTGCCATGATGTTCGCATTCCCAGGATGATAGTTGATGCCCACATCAAAGTCGTTGATCAGCTCTAACCATCTCCTTTGTCTGAGGTTGAGATCTGGCTGTGTGAAAATGTACATTAAGCTCTTATGGTCCGTATATATCTCTGTCCTTTTCCCCATCAAGTAATGCCGCCAAATCTTCAACATGTGTACCACTGCGGCTAGCTCTAGGTCATGCGTAGGATAGTTCTTCTCGTGTTTCCGGAGCAGCCGGGACGCATAAGCCACGACATGCCCCTCTTGCGTGAGAACACATCCCAACCCGTTTCCAGAGGCATCACAGTACACCGAAAAGTTCTTCTACATATCTGGCATAACTAGCACTGGACTGTTGTCAATATTTTATTCAGTTTCTGAAAACTCGTCTCGCACTGCGGTGTCCATGTGAATGTGATTCCCTTCTCCAACAATTTGGTGAGGGGTCTCAAAATCTTGGAGAAACCCTCAATAAACCGTCGATAATACCCAGCCAATCCCAAGAAGCTTCGAACTTCCCCAACATTCTCAGGGGTCTTCCACTTCTGCACATCCTCGATCTTGGCCGGATCTACGGAGATTCCTCCCTCCGAGATTATATCTCCTAAGAAGGGAACTCTCCTCAGCCAAAACTCACATTTGCTCAACTTGGCATATAGTTGGTGTTCTCTTAGCTTTTGCAACACCAACCTTAGATGTTCCTCATGTTCTTCTTCATCTTTGGAGAAGACGAGAATGTCATCAATGAAAACCACCACAAATTTGTCCAGATATTCCATGAATACCTTGTTCATGAGATATATGAAGGATGCCGGGGCATTAGTTAGCCTGAAAGGCATGACGGTGTATTCATACAGCCCGTACCGAGATACGAAAGCTGTCTTTGGAATATCAGTTTGCCTTATCTTAAGTTGGTGGTATCCCAACCTGAGATCAATTTTCGAGAACACACAAGCTCCCCTCAACTGATCAAACAAGTCTTCAATGCGAGGTAATGGGTACTTGTTCTTGATGGTTACTTCATTCAACGCACGGTAGTCTACGCATAACCTATGGGTTCCGTCCTTCTTGGGCACAAATATCACTGGGGCTCCCCATGGTGAGGAACTAGGACGAATATACCCCTTCTCTGTCAATTCCCCTATATGCTCCTTGAGCTCTTCCAGCTGTTTGGAGTCCATCCGATAAGGCCTCTTGTATATTGGAGCTGTTCCAGGTACTAGCTCAATCGCGAATTCCACTTCACGATCGGGGGGCGTACCTGGCAACTCCTCCGGAAAAACATCTGGATATTCCCTAATGATCCTGATCTCTTCCACTTCTACATCAACTTGATTGAGTTTGATGTCCCTCCTAGGCTCTTGTATGGTTATGAACTTTACTCTTGTGCCACTAGGGTGAGTTAGTTCCACCGTTCTTGTCGAACAATGGATGATTCCTTTGTGTTTGGTCAACCAATCCATACCCAAAATAATATCTATCGAGTCTATCACTATGAGGTTTGCAGTAAATACCACCCCATTAATGTCTAGATTCACCTTGGGACACACTTGTCTTGTCCTTATTTCTCCTCCTGGAGAGTTTACTGCTAGCATATGGTTCATTTATGTAAATTAGCAGGAAACTTACCAACTACCACGTTAGGTGCCTCTTGCGCCTCCTCCATGGTCACGTGGTTCACCCGTCCTCGCATCACATTCTGCTGTTGCGGCTGCATGGGCTTCTTCTTTGGGCACTTATGAGCGTAGTGCCCCACCTCGCCACAATTGAAGCATTGCACCCCAACCTTAGGTGCTAGGCCTTTGTTGTCTTGGGGTTGGTTCTGTGGTCCTTGCACTGCTGGTCGAGGTTGATATGTGGGACGAGGCTGCTGTACAAACTGACGCTGCGGCTGTGCTGGTGCTGATGGAGGCCTGAAGTTTGGGTTGTACCCTCTAGGTGCTGAGTAGGGTACCACAACACGGCTCGTCTGCCCTGCTGTTGGTTGCATCAGTCGTGGGCGTGTGTTGCTACCCGAGGCTTGGTGTGACCATCCCGCCTTCCTCTTGTTTTCATTTTCCAAGGCCTTCAGCTTCCTCTCCACAACAAATGCTCTGTCCACCATCTTTTGGAAACTTTCATACTCGTTGGAGGACATTGCACACTGCATTTCCGCAGTAAGTCCTTCCACAAAGCAGTCCTGTTTCTGCTCATCAGTCTTGATGTTCCGTGGTGCATAACAGGATAGTTGAGTGAATTTAGTGAAGTATTCCCTCACAGTAATGTTTCCTTTCTGCAGCCCCAAGAACTCCTTTCTCTTGTTTTTGAGTTCACCCCTTGGTATGTAATGGTTGCGGAAACTGCGCTTGAACTCTTCCCAAGTGATGTTCTCAGGGTCATGATGGGCGGCCACGTAAGCGGTCCACCGATCAGCAGCAGGTCCATGAAATTGGTGAGAGGCAAACAGCACCCTCTCATACCCTTGGCATTGTATGATCCTCATCTTTCTCTCAATGGTCTTTAGCCAATCATCTGCCTCCAGAGGTTCAGCAGCACTTGCAAACTTTGGAGGTTGAGTCCCTAGAAACTCACTCAACCTTGGTTGGCGTGGTGCAGCTTGTGAAGGTGGAACTTGGTGCAAGTTGGCCACCACTTGAGTTAGACTCTGGATGAGCTGATTCTGATTTTCAAGCATTTGGTGGATGGGATCAACTCCTTCACGGCGACCACCCCTGTCTTGTCCTCCAGAAAGATGAGGGTTGCCGGCCTCATCGTTGTTGTTGGCGGGGTTGGCACCACGACCCTTTCCTCTTCCGGCCATCTATCATGACCAACCAAATGTTAATTTAAAACATTTCATATTAAATTCCCACTTTGCTTGTTTAAACTTAAACTCCTGAGGTCTTATTATATTATCATTTTCTGAGGGTTTCACGTCTCACGTGAAAATAAATGCACTCTTAATTCATAGGGGTTCACACATCAAAGCAAAGCAACCTAAAGACGAGGTTGCGGACAAATGCCCATGGCTTCCACAACTCACGTCACACACCAAACATTAACACACCATTAACTAATTATTGACTCGACTACTCGATAACCTGCTGAACTAAGGGAAAGGACTCTACACGACTCGTATCACTGAGCTGGCTCCTCGGGATCTTCTTCATTATTGCGGCTGCCCTCTGACTCCGCTTTGGGTGGGGAAGCTGCTGGTGGAGAAGTGCGGCGACGCCTGCTCGCCCGGCGGTCTGGGGAGTCAGGGGTCCACGTGTCATTCACGGTGACACACAGTTCATTTCCATCTCCTCTTTCTCTCGCCCTCAAGATGGCGCGAAGCAATGCCCCGGTCTCCTTCAGGGTGTCACGAACATCCTGAAGCTCCTGCTGACACTCCTGCAGTCGAGTGCTGAGCATAGGAACATCCTGAAGCATCATTTATTACAAGCCAGGTGTCAAATATAAATATGTCTTACAAAACATACGTCTCGATGGACGATAATAAGTTCATAACATGTAAATAAAATAGCAGCGGAATATTATTCTTGTGGGCTCCGTCACAGGCGTTGCCCGGGGGGGGACTCCATGAACCTAGAATCCTTCTTCGGGACTGAAGTCTTGGACATTGAACACCACATCATCCCCTTGACCTGAGCAACAATTTAAACCAACAAATATGCAAGTTTGAGTACCGTTGGTACTCAGCAAGTGTGGGAAAGTTATGTCATGCATGGCCAGAGAAAGGAGAGGTTGAACTCATGGTTAAAGAACTATGCAATTAATACCTATCACCTTAGCTTATTAAGCACCTACATTACTACACAGGTGAAATGGTCCCAATCTCCCAACCCATCATCAAAATCAAGTAACCATATCATTGTTTCCAATGTTAAGCTCCCCGCTTAACATCCTCAACTTCAAAATTCATCATCCTCTAATCATGAATAAGTCCAAGCCGCTCTTGACCGTGAGCACGGCTGTCATGACAGTTTTGACTCCGTAGAGTTTGCACCACTGTACCCACATGTAGTGATTTCATCCCCCGTTGTCGGGTGGACTAAAAAAAACCTCCATTATGCCAGTGGCCACGAACCACATTCACACTTCCCAGGTGTGTAGCCAGGAGATCACTACGAAGCCTTTACAAAGGGATTCCCGACGAGCATGGGCCCACTGAGGTTTCACACCTAACAGCATACAAGAGGCTCCAACCCAGCTGCAGTGGCCCCCTCTTGAGCCTTGTGGTTCATATGGTAGTCCAACTGACACCTATTCCCCGCACCATCCAACACACCCATACTACGCCGGGGATACACCTAATTAATTGGCCAAGCTGCCCCATCTCAGCATGTGGTTGGCACGGTAAAGCTAGGTTACATGCTCCATGAACCGGTCCTTATGATCCAGGCAAGTACTAAACACAAACCCGAGTCTCGTGCACCCAGCACAAACACATTCATCCAACTTGCCTCGATCCCTACCTCTACATGTCTCATAATATATCATTCAAGAGTAAGGTAAATAAATTGATGATCTCATATCCCACTTATCCCATTCTAAGCATGGCTAACCATAAGTAATATGAATGAATGACATGATAAAATAAATCCCAACCCATGCTACAAGGAAACAAGGTAATGCAATTCTAGGGAAACTTCCTAGCATGGGTTTCATATTTCAATTGACAATGCAAATAATTCTATCTACACATCCTAGTATAGGATCAAAGTGGTCAAGGACACTTGCCTTCTTCCTGCTGCTCTGGGAATGGAAAGTCTTGGTCTTGGAAGGGGAGAACTTGCTCTGGGGCAGGTTCTTTCATGCCAATACACATAGCAAAAGAAAACAACAATCCATAAGACATAGTTCACACTTTCACTTCATACAAACCACACATACATACCTATGAATGTCATTCACATTTCTATGTGTTGTGGTTACTCTACATGTGTTGATTTTTGGTCTACATTAACCTTTAAACATATGTATATTATTTCTAACTTCTATGTTCAGATTTCTATTTGCACACTATATATGAAGTTCCAATTTGAATAAATTCTTTATATTTAATTATTACACTTCTTAGCCACAAAGTTTGTATAAAAGGTATTTTCCTACTCCAAATAGGTTTTCAGATCTTCTACTAAATCCTAAACTGAAGTTTTGGGATTTGGAGACTTCATTTATCATTTTCTAATTATGCATACCTATTTTCCTATATTTTTCAGATTTATTTTCTATGCCTAAAAGTGAGTTTTAATATTAAATAGTAGAACATGTCATCTAAACAGAATAGGTTCTGATCTAAAATATTAAATAATATATTTTTGAACTTCTCCTCTGATGTGAACTAATTTAAATTTATTTTATCAGTTTTCAGAATTATTTCCTAGCCTAAAAATGTGTTTCTATAACTAATAAATATGAACAACAATTAGACAGATTCATTTCAGCCTAAAAATCTATTTTTAACTCATTATAAAGTTTTCCATGTGCTAGGAGAGTTTAAATTTTGAATTTGTACATGTGTTTGCCTTACCTTTTAAATTTAAATCCTAGTCACATATTCAAATTTCTGAATTTAATGTTATATAGGGTCAAAAAGGTAAATCCACACTACTACAGGGTCTAATTTATTATTTCATAAATTTCCAGGGGTCTAACTACACATAACAGAGGGGTTTTCCTAATTTTTATTAAGTCCAGGGGCTAAAACTGATTTTTAAATGAATTTACACAAATTTCTGAAGTTCTAGGGGCTAGATCAGAAGTTTCCGGGGCTAGCTCGTGTTTTCCGAGATCCCCAGGGGTAGCGCGTAAGAATCTCGGCCTTTATAACGTGGGGCTGATGTGGACCGTCCGATTTAAAATAGACGGCTCAGATTAGATCGCCGAACCGGTACGCGCGGGTTTTGATTCTGTAACACCCCAAAACCTGTTAAGAGGGGAATTTAAAATTTTTTGGACGTATTGCATGTGGTGCAGAAATTGGAATTCAAATTCAACTCAAAACAGAAAAGAAAAAGAAAAAGAAAAAACAAAACCCGGCCAGTGGGCCGAAACCCACCAGCCGGCCCACCATACCCCCGCGCCAGCCCGCAGCCGCGCGCCCCTTTTCCCTCTCACTGACACGCGGGGGCCGCCGTCGTCTTCCTCCTCTCACGTGCGCTCGGCCGACCCCGGGACTCCTCTCTCTCCCGAATCAAAACTACCCCCGGAAACCCGCGACCCCAGCCGAATTCTGGTCCCGAACAACTCAAACTCGATCACAACCGACAGGCCGCCCTCCCCCGTCTATATAAACGCCGACATCGCCCCGTTTTCCCTACCCGATCAGCTGTTTTTCCTTCCGGTGAGAACCGAAGCTCCGATCACCGATTTCTCTCGATCTCTGCTCAGATTTTCCGATCTAACGCGCTGATCGTGTTCCACCGCCTCCGGGGAATCACGCAGGTGCAGAAAACTCGGTGGTTTGCGCTCAAGACTCAGCACCGACGAGCATCGCCGCGATTCCATCTCGGACCTCGTCGCCGACCGCCTTCCAGGGCCTTCGAGCTCAAGAAAAACCCCGAGGTGAGATCCCCGACCTCCCATCTACCGATCTATGCCATGAAATCCCAGTTTTAGGAGGTATAGATGAAGATCTGAAGTTCTCTGGCGAGATCGCCGCCTCCCGCCGCCGCGTGCCGCCGGGCAGCGCCGTCCGCGCACGGTCAGAGCGACGTGGCCGCTTATGCGCCGTCTATTTTAAATCGCACGGTAGAATTAAAACCCGCGTGTACCGGTTCGGCGATCTAATCTGAGCCGTCTGTTTTAAATCGGACAGTCCACATCAGCCCCGCGTTATAAAGGCCGGGATTCTTACGTGCTACCCCCTGGGGATCTCGGAAAATACGAGCTAACCCCGGAAACTTCTGATCTAGCCCCTGGAACATCAGAAATTCATCTAAATTCATTTAAAAATCAGTTTTAGCCCCTGGACTTAATAAAAATTAGGAAAACCCCTCTGTTATGTGTAGCTAGACCCTTGGAAATTTATGAAATAATATAATAGACCCTGTAGTGGGGTGAGTTTACCTTTTTAACCCTATATGATATTAAATTTAGGAATTTGAATATGTGATTAGGATTTAAAATTTAAAAGGTGAGACAAACACATTGTAAATTCAAATTTAAACTATCCTAGCACTTGGAAAACTTTAGAATGAGTTAAAAGTATATTTGAAGCAGAAATGAATCTGTTTAATTGATTGTTCACATTTATTAGTTATAGGGACACAATCTTAGGTTAGGAAATAATTCTGAAAATTAGTAAAATAAAATTAAATTAGTTCACATCAGAGGAGAAGTTCCAAAATATATTATTTAATATTTTAGATCAGAACCTATTCTGTTTAGATGATATGCCCTACTATTTAATATTAAAACTCACTTTTAGGTTTAGAAAATAAATCTGGAAAATATAGGAAAATAGGTATGCATAACTAGAAAATGATAAATGAAGTTTCCAAATCCAAAGATTTTGGTTTAGGATTTGGTAGAAGATCTGAAAACCCATTTGGAGTAGGAAAATACCTTCCATGCATACTTGGTAGCTAAGAAGTGTATCAATTGAATATAAGGAATTTGTTCAAATTGGAAATTCATATATAGTGTGCAAACAGAAATCTGAATACAAAAGTTAGAAGTCATATACACATGTTTAAAAGTGCATGTAAGCCAAAAATCAACACACATAGAGTAACCACAACACTTAGAAATGTGAATGACTTTCATAGGTGTGAATGTGTGGTTTGTATGAAGTGAAAGTGTGAACTATGTCTTATGGATTGTTGTTTTCTTTTGCTATGTGTGTTGGCATGAGTAGAACCTGCCCCAGAGCAAGTTCTTCCCTTCCAAGATCAGGACTATCCATTCCCAGAGCAGCAGGAAGAAGGCAAGTATACTTGACCACTTTGATCCTATACTAGGATGTGTAGATAGAATTATTTGCATTGTCAATTGAAATATGAAACCCATGCTAGGCAGTTTCCCTAGAATTGCATTATCTTGTTTCCTTGTAGCTTGGGTTGGGATTTGTTTTATTATGTCATTCATTCATATTACTTATGCTTAGCCATGCTTAGAATGGGATAAGTGGGATATGATATCATCAACTTGTTTACCTTACTCTTGAATGAGGCATTATGAGTTATGTAGAGGTAGGGATTGAGGCAAGTTGGATGATTTGGTTGGTGCTGGGTGCACAAGACTCGGGTTTGTGTTTAGTACTTGCCTGGATCCTAAGGACCGGTTCATGGAGCATGTAACTTGGCTTTACCGTGCCAACCACATGCTGAGATGGGGCAGCTTGGCCAATTAATTAGGTGTATCCCCGGCGTAGAATGGGTGTGTTGGATGGTGCGGGGAGTAGGTGTCAGCTGGACTACCATATGAACCGCAAGGCTCAAGAGGGGGCCACTGCAGCGGGGTTGGAGCCTCTTGTATGCTGTTAGGGGTGAAACCTAAGTGGGCCCATGCTCATCTGGAATCCCTTTGTAAAGGCTTCTTAGTGATCTCCTGGCTACGCACCTGGGAAGTGTGAATGTGGTTCGTAACCACTGGCATAATGGAGGTTCTTTTAGTCCACCCGGCAACGGGGGATGAAATCACTACATGTGGGTACAGTGGTGCAAACTCTGCGAAGTCAAAACTGTCATGACAGCCGTGCTCACGGTCAAGAGCGGCTTGGACTTATTCATGATTAGAGGAATGATGACTTTGGAAGTTGTGGATGTTAAGCGGGTAGCTTAACATTGGAAATGATGTATGGTTATTTGATTATGATGATGGGTTGGGAGATTGGGATCATTTCACCTATTTAGTAATGTAGGTGCTTAATAAGCTAAGGTGATAGTTATTAATTGCGTAGTGCTTTAGCTATGAGTTCAACCTCTCCTTGTTCTAGCCATGCATGACATAACTTTCCCACACTTGCTGAGTACCAACGGTTCTCAACCTTGCATATTTGTTGGTTTAAATTGCTTCTCAGGTCAAGGGGATGATGTGGTGTACAATGAACATGACTTCGGACCCGAAGAAGGATTCTAGGTCATGGAGTCCCCCGGGCAACGCCTGTGAAGGAGCCCACAAGAATAATATTCCGCTGCTATTTTATTTACTTGTTATGAACTTATTATCGTCCATCGAGACATATGCTATGTAATTATTTATATTCGACACCTGGCTTGTAATAAATGATGCTTCACTATTTGTCATCACATGTATGAGAAAATGATCCTGGCATACATGTGATATTCACTCGATTGTTCTTTGGAGAAACTGGGTGTGACAGAAGTGGTATCAGAGCCAAGTTTGCCCGTTGGAACGTGGACCTAGGTAGAAATGGACGTAGTTAAGGACCCTATTTTCTTAAAAACTATTTTACAAAGGTGTGGGTTGAAAAGCGTTATTTAATGGGCCACTTTATTCATCTTACCCAACTTTTATTCAAAATAGGATTTTTGTTTAAAATTTTATCTAACTTAAATTTTAAATGCTTTATGTTTTAGACGGTTCGCATGATCCGCACCGCCTGCAAGTCCACCGGAGGGAGAGTTCCCGTAGTTGCCCTTGCCCGGAGAGAGGAGAACCGTCCGGTGACGTATCTCTCCTACGGATTAGCAGTAGGAGGCTTGTTGCGCCGTCTTCGACGCATGCTCCATGCCGCCGGCAATACGGGCAAGCTAATCATACACTACAGCTCCACCCGAACCATCCGTGAGAAGCGGGAAGAATGGAGTTCAGAAATGAGGATTACCCAAGAAAATCAGCTGCTCAAGATTCACCGCTCTCCAGCTTGCCGAGCAACACAGGTCGATGCGGAGAAGGATGTCACCTGGGAGGCAATCACATGCCAGAGTCACATCTATCGTCACCACCTGGACAGGACTGAGTACATGTATGTTCTCCAGCGTGAGAGTGGTACGACGGAGTACATGTACCCGCCAGTGCAGCAGGGGACTTCCCATGAGCACATGGACCTGTGCTTGGAGGATGCTGCTATGCTCAGCACTCGACTGCAGGAATGTCAGCAGGAGCTTCAGGATGTTCGTGACACCCTGAAGGAGACTGAGGCGTTGCTTCGAGCCAGCTTGAGGGCGAGAGAAAGAGGAGATGGGAATGAACTGTGTGTTACCGTGAATGACACATGGACTCCTGACTCCCCAGATCGCCGGGCAAGCAGGCGTCGCCACACTTCTCCACCCAGCAGCTTCCCCACCCAAAGCGCAGTCAGAGGGCAGCCGCAATAATGAGGAAGATCTCGAGGAGCCAGCTCAGTGATACGAGTCATGTAGAGTCCTTTCCCTTAGTTTAGCAGATGTCGAGTAGTCGAGTCGTTACCTTAGTTAATGGTGTGTTAATGCTTGGTGTGTGACGTGAGTTGTGGAAGCCATGGGCGTTTGTCCACAACCTCGTCTTCAGGTTGCTTTGCCTTGGTGTGTGAACCCATATGAATTAAGAGTGCATTTATGTTCGCGCAAGACATGAAATCCTCAGAAAATGTAAATGAAGTAAGGTCTCAAAATTCTAAAGTTTAAACAAGCCAATCGGGGAAGTTAATACGTAATGCTTTAAATTGACATTTGGTTGATCATGATAGATGGCCGGAAGAGGAAAGGGTCGTGGTGCCAACCCCGCCAACAACAACGATGAAGCCGGCAACCCTCACCTTTCCGGAGGGCAAGACAGGGGTGGTCGTCGCGAAGGAGTTGATCCCATCCACCAAATGCTTGAAAATCAGAATCAGCTCATCCAGAGCCTGACTCATGTGGTGGCCAACTTGCACCAAGCTCCACCTCCACAAGCTGCACCACGCCAACCAAGGTTGAGTGAGTTTCTAGGGACTCAACCTCCAAAGTTTGCAAGTGCTTCTGAACCTCTGGAGGCAGATGACTGGCTAAAGACCATTGAGAGCAAGATGAGGATCATACAATGCCAAGGGTATGAGAGGGTGCTGTTTGCCTCTCACCAATTGCATGGACCTGCTGCTGATTGGTGGACCACTTACGTGGCAGCCCATCATGACCCCGAGAACATCACTTGGGAAGAGTTCAAGCGTAGTTTCTGCAACCATTACATACCAAGGGGTGAACTCAAAAACAAGAGAAAGGAGTTCTTGGGACTGCAGCAAGGAAACATGACTGTGAGGGAGTACCTCACTAAATTCACCCAACTATCCCGTTATGCACCACGGGACATAGAGACTGATGAGCAGAAACAGGAATGCTTTGTGGAAGGACTTACAGCGGAAATGCAGTGTGCAATGTCCTCCAACGAGTATGAAAGTTTCCAAAAGATGGTGGACAGGGCATTTTTTGTAGAAAGGAAGCTGAAGGCCTTGGAAAATGAAAACAAGAGGAAGGCGGGATGGTCACACGAAGCCTCGGGTAGCAACACCCGCCCACGTATGATGCAGCAACCCGCAGGGCAGACGAGCCGTGCTACGGTACCCTACTCCGCACTGAGAGGGTACAACCCAAACTTGAGGCCTCCGTCAGCACCAACACAGCCACAACGTCAGTTTGTACAGCAGCCTCGCCCCACATATCAACCTCCACCAGCAGTACAAGGACCCCCAAACCAACCCCAAGACAACAACGGCCAGGCACCTAAGGTTGGGGTGCAATTCTTTAACTGTTGTGAAGTGGGGCACTACGCCCATAAGTGCCCAAAGAAGAAGCCCGTGCAGCAGCAACAGCAGAATGTGATGCGAGGACGGGTGAGCCACGTGACCATGGAGGAAGCGCAAGAGGCACCCGACGTGGTAGTTGGTAAGTTTCCTGCTAATTTACACATTGCAACCCTGTTGTTCGATTCTGGTGCTACCCACTCGTTCATTGCCCCAAGGGTTTGTTAAGAAGCATGATCTAGCAACAACACAAATGAACCATATGCTAGCAGTAAACTCTCCAGGTGGAGAAATAAGGACAAGACAAGTGTGTCCCAAGGTGAATCTAGACATTAATGGGGTAGTATTTACTGCCAACCTCATAGTGATAGATTCACAAGGGATAGATATTATTTTGGGCATGCATTGGTTGACCAAACATAAGTGAATCATCCATTGTTTGACCAGAATGGTGGAACTAACTCACCCTAGTTGCACAAGAGTAAAGTTCATAACAATACAAAAGCCTAGGAGGGACATTAAATTAAATCAAGTTGAGGTGAAAGTGGAGGAGATCAGGATTATCAGGGAATATCCGGACGTTTTTTCCGGAGGAGTTGCCAGGTATGCCTCCCGATCGTGAAGTGGAATTCACGATTGAGCTAGTGCCTGGAACAGCTCCGATATACAAGAGACCTTATCGGATGGACTCCAAGCAGCTGGGAGAACTCAAGGATCATTTAAGAGAATTGACAGGGAAGGGGTACATTCGTCCTAGTTCCTCACCATGTGGAGCTCCAGTGATATTTGTGCCCAAAAAGGACGGAACCCAAAGGTTATGCGTAGACTACCGTGCCTTGAATGAAGTAACCATCAATAACAAGTACCCATTGCCCCGCATTGAAGACTTGTTTGATCAGTTGAGGGGAGCTTGCGTGTTCTCGAAAATTGATCTTAGGTCGGGATACCACCAACTTAAGATAAGGCAAACTGATATTCCAAAGAAAGCTTTCGTATCTTGGTACGGACTGTATGAATACACCGTCATGCCTTTCGGGCTAACTAATGCCCCGGCATACTTCATGTATCTTATGAACAAGGTATTCATGGAATATCTGGACAAATTTGTGGTGGTTTTCATAGATGACATTCTCGTCTTCTCCAAAGATGAAGAAGAACATGAGAAACATCTAAGGTTGGTGTTGCAGAAGCCGAGAGAACACCAACTATATGCCAAGTTGAGCAAGTGTGAGTTTTGGCTGAAGAGACTTCCCTTCTTAGGACATATAATCTCGGAGGGAGGAATCTCCGTAGATCCCGCCAAGATCGAGGATGTACAGAAGTGGAAGACCACTGAGAATGTAGGGGAAGTTCGAAGCTTCTTAGGATTGGCTGGAAATTATCGACGGTTTATTGAGGGTTTCTCCAAGATCTCGAGACCCCTCACCAAACTGTTGGAGAAGGGAATCACATTCACATGGACGCTGCAGTGCGAGACGAGTTTTCAAGAGCTAAAGAAAAGATTGACAACAGCCCCAGTGCTAGTTATGCTAGATATGCAGAAGAACTTTTCGGTGTACTGCGATGCCTCTGGAAACGGGTTGGGATGTGTTCTCATGCAAGAGGGGCATGCCGTGGCTTATGCGTCCCGGCAGCTCCGGAAACACGAGAAGAACTATCATACACATGACCTAGAACTAGTCGCAGTGGTACACGCGTTGAAGATTTGACGGCACTACTTGATGGGGAAGAGGACCGAGATATATACGGATCATAAGAGCTTAAAGTACATTTTCACACAGCTAGATCTCAACCTCAGACAAAGGAGATGGTTAGAGCTAATCAACGACTTTGATGTGGGCATCAACTATCATCCTGGGAAAGCGAATGTCGTGGCAGATGCTTTAAGCCGGAAAGTGCAGGTCAATAGGTTGAGCTTGAAGGACATGCCTGCAGAATTGAAGGACGATGTTATAAGACTCAATCTATCCCAGGTGAATAGTGGTGAAGCCATCGCCATGGAAGTGGACTCCACATTAGAGCAAGACATACGCGATGGTCAAAAGAATGATGAGAAGATACAAGAAATCCGACAACTCATCAAGGATAATAGAGCCCCTGGTTTCAGAGAGGATGAACAAGGTACGGTGTGGCACGGGAAAAGAATCTATGTGCCTGAAGTGAAGGAGATCCGTGAATTGATTTTGAAGGAGGCTCATGATTCCGACTATTCCATTCATCCCGGGAGTACGAAGATGTACCATGACCTCAAGAGCAGGTATTGGTGGTATGGCATGAAGCGAGATGTCGCGGAACATGTTGCCCTATGTGACACATGTCAGTTGGTGAAAGCAGAACATCAACGACCCGCGGGATTATTGCAACCACTCAAAGTGCCTGAATGGAAATGGGAGGAAATTGGTATGGATTTCATAGTGGGACTACCTAGGACCCAATCAGGATATGATTCGATATGGGTCATCATCGACAGGCTAACCAAGGTAGCTCATTTCATCCCCGTGAAAGAAAGCTACAGCGGATCCAAATTGGCAGAATTATACATGTCAATGATCGTGTGTTTCCATGGAGTGCCAAAGAAGATAGTGTCAGATCGAGAGACACAGTTCACCTCAAGGTTCTGGCAGAAGTTACATGAAACCATGGGAACTCATCTGAACTTTAGTTCTGCCTATCATCCCCAGACTGACGGACAGACGGAAAGAACCAATCAGATCCTTGAGGATATGCTGAGGGCGTGTGCGCTCAAGAACAATCGGAGTTGGGATAAGAACTTACCGTATGCGGAGTTCTCCTATAACAACAGCTATCAGGCTAGTATGAAGATGTCACCATTTGAGGCTTTGTATGGGTGGAAGTGCAGAACTCCACTATTTTGGAACCAAACAGGGGATAGTAAAGTGTTTGGGCCCGAGTTACTACAAAAAGCCGAGGCGAAAGTAAGGGAAATCCGCAACAACTTGAGAATAGCACAGACACGACAAAAGAGCTATGCCGATGTACGAAGAAGAGAGCTCGTTTTCAATGTGGGGGACTATGTCTACCTCAAGGTGTCACCTATCCGAGGACTTCGTCGGTTCAAGGTGAAAGGGAAGTTATCACCTCGATACATCGGACCCTTTCGAGTTCTGGAGAGGAAAGGTGAAGTGGCATATCAACTAGAACTGCCGGCTCGCCTATCAGATGTGCATGATGTATTCCATGTGTCACAGCTCAAGAAATGTCTGAGGACGCCTGAAGAGATGTTACCCATGAATGAGGTTGACGTAGCTGAGGATCTGTCTTATGCCGAGCAACCATTCAAGATTTTGGAGACAATGGAATGCCTCACAAGAAATAAAAGAATTCGGATGTGCAAGGTGCAGTGGAAGCATCACTCGGAAGAGGAAGCCACATGGGAGCTAGAAGACGAGCTTAAGGCACAGTTTCCAGAATTGTTTTCCTAGAACCACCAATCTCGAGGACGAGATTTTCTTTAGGGGGGTAGAGCTGTAACACACCAAAACCTGTTAAGAGGGAAATTTAAAAAATTTTGGACGTATTGCATGTGGTGCAGAAATTGAAATTCAAATTGGAATTCAAATTCAACTCAAAACAGAAAAGAAAAAGAAAAAGAAAAAGAAAAAACAAAACCCCGGCCAGTGGGCCGAAACCCACCAGACGGCCCAACATACCCCCGCGCCAGCCCGCAGCCGCGCGCCCCTTTTCCCTCTCACTGACACGCAGGGCCCGCCGTCGTCTTCCTCCTCTCGCGCGCGCTCGGCCGACCCCGGGACTCCTCTCTCTCCCGAATCAAAACTACCCCCGGAAACCCGCGACCCCAGCCAAATTCTGGTCCCGGACAACTCAAACTCGATCACAGCCGACACGCCGCCATCCCCCGTCTATATAAACGCCGGCATCGCCCCGTTTTCTCCACCCGATCAGCTGTTTTTCCTTCCGGTGAGAACCGAAGCTCTGATCACGGATTTCTCTCGATCTCAGCTCAGATTTTCTGATCTAACGCGCCGATCATGTTCCACCGCCTCCGGGGAATCACGCAGGTGCAGAAAACTCGGTGGTTTGCGCTCAAGACTCAGCACCAACGAACATCGCCGCGATTCCATCTCGGACCTCGCCGCCGACCGCCTTCCAGGGCCTCCGAGCTCAAGAAAAACCCCGAGGTGAGATCCCCGACCTCTCCTCTACCGATCTATGCCATGAATCCCAGTTTTAGGAGGTATAGACGAAGATCCGAAGTTCTACGGCGAGATCGCCGCCTCCCGCCGCCGTGCGCCGCCGGGCAGCGCCGCCCGCGCACGGTCAGAGCGACGTGGCCGCTTATGCGCCGTCTATTTTAAATCGCACGGTAGAATTAAAACCCGCGCGTACCGGTTCGGCGATCTAATCTGAGCCGTCTGTTTTAAATCGGACGGTCCACATCAGACCCGCATTATAAAGGCCGGGATTCTTACGCGCTACCCCCTGGGGATCTCGGAAAATACGAGCTAACCCCGGAAACTTCTGATCTAGCCCCTGGAACTTCAGAAATTCATGTAAATTCGTTTAAAAATCAGTTTTAGCCCCTGGACTTAATAAAAATTAGGAAAACCCCTCTGTTATGTGTAGCTAGACCCCTGGAAATTTAGGAAATAATATAATAGACCCTGTAGTGTGTAAGGGCCTCAGTTTTTGACACACATTTGCAGTGTTCATCACCACACCACACACCTCATATGAGGAAGGATGATGAACACAAATGAAGAGCAAGTAACAATTATCAACATGCTCATTAGAGAACAAACTCACACATTGCAAAAGTGGTATTTTCCACATGTGATATAGATGGGCTGGACATATGAAAACTCCTACACTTTGCTAAGGATGTCCATGGCAAGTTTCACCCAAATTCAAAACCTTTTTGAGGTCAGTATGGGTGAATAATTTGAATTGCCAAGGGTAGTATGGGGTTCACTGTTTACAACAGTGATTAGGAGTAAATTTCAGAGGTTAAAACTGGAAGTGGGACCCACATGTCAGCCACTGCTCAGATCAAACCGACTGAGACTTTTTTTCACTCGGGTCGCCGAGCCGCAGCGGTGATCGCCACCGAGGGCAGCCGCCGCGCCAGCAGCTGCTTGCCCACGCGCGTGCGCAAGGCGGTGCAGAGCCTTCTTAAGGCGCCTGCCCCCCCTCCCCGGCCGAGGCACCGCCGTTCTTCCCCGCAAGAACTCAGCGCGGGCCGACATTTTTCCGCAGCTCGGAATCGATCGGAGAACGCCGATTGCAGCTCCCTCCGTCCACTCCAGAGCCCCAGTAAGGTACTACAGACCTTCCTCCGCCCTCCCCGTTGTTAGAATTCAGTTGAAACCGATTGATATCGGCTGTGCCGAAAGATCAAATTCGGGACTTGGAACCGCCGCACCCCGGGCTCTCGTGGACAGCCCAGCCAGGGCGTGGTCACGCCCGAGCCAAGGAACCCTTGGACGCGCTGGTGACCGGTGCTGCTCACCCCCGAGCCACAGCTCGAGTGGTTGCTCACCGGCGGCGAATTTCCACTTTTCCCCATTCTGTGTGCAGAACGACCATCGGGTACGATTCTGTTTAATTCGTGCTCTAGAAAGGATTAGAGGGCCTCAAACTGCTCTCACACAAGCTAGACACGGTAACGCACAAGTTGCCTTCACAACTCTGGGACGGAGAACCCCTGTACCCGGCGTAATTTAAGGTCTACCTATGGCGGAATGAACGGGCGGCATCGGGCGCACGGTGGGGACCTATTTCGGGCCTTCCCCGTGCTGCCTCGAGCTCATGCCGACCTTCTCTGAGGTCCACTGATGCTCCCCGACCGATTTCGCAAGTAGCTGAGGTGCTAGAGAAGTCAGCCGACATGGCCGAAGTCATTCCGAGGTGGCGGCTCGTCGCCGACCATGCTCCGGCCATTGTCATGAGCAGCTGACCCTAGAATCCTGTTCCCCGAGTAAAAGTAGGCAGGGGCGACCAGAATCGAGAAGTTTGGAGCTGTACAAAAGCCGGCGGTGAGCTCTCCGGCGAGGCCCCTCGGCGGCGGAGCGCGGGCGTCGCGAGGTTGAAGAAGGGGGTGGACCCCAGCTGTCAGCGACCGATATTTTGAATCAGGATCCGACTGCGGCCGGGATCGGGTGTGCTGGCACGCAAAATCCTTGTGGGCCGCGGTGTGCCATCGCCTAGGCGTGCGACGCGTGTCCCCTGGGCCCACGCGCGAGTTTAAACTTTTCCCCAATTTTCAGATTTCCTTCAAACTTCAAATCCTCATAACTTTGGCTAGAAAGCTCCAAATTGAGTGAACCAAATTTTGCTGGATTCAGCTCTCTGAGTACTTTCCAGAAAATCAAGTTTCACTTCATGAAATTCCTTATTTCTCCAGAATTAATTCCTCAAAGTTTAAACTGTTAGGAATTTTAACTGGAGAATCCTTTGGAGGAAAATCCTGAAATTTTTCTGAGATGTTCACCAAAATATCCTTGAACTACCATAAAAATGTCAGATCCATTTGAGCTCATTTAATCCACCTAATGGTGTGATTAGTGAAACTGTTCCAGAGAAAATAGAAAATGTTCAGAAACATTTTCAGAATTTTCTCTGAAATTGTTTAGCTAATATCTTTAGTTAGATACTTTCAAATTATGTGAGACCAACTCCATTAGAACCCTCTTAAAATATAGTTTTCAGAAAGTCATAGTTTGTTTCATGAAAATTCTAGAACACCCTAAGAGTTCCAATTAAGGTCAAGGACATAATGAATTGTGGGGGGCTCAAATGAGCTTTGCTGCAACTAAAACTTGACCAAGTCTCTGTTTAGGTTGTAGCCAAGCCACAGTAAAAGTTTCACAGTCATTAGGTATGTCTAGCAAGGGTTATAGACTTCACAACTTCAAAGTTAATACAAATGCATTTAAATTGATACATATATTGCTCTTATCATGTAGTCACTAAGGTCGAGGAGGAACCCGAAGTCCTAGACTTCGTAACTCTGGAGGAGCAGCTAGCCTACGACCAAGAGCAGCAAGGCAAGCTCCGGTTGGCATTAACCTTTTTACAAATTTTATTGTTTTGAGCACATACTTGTTTCCTTTGTTCTGTGCATTAGAGCCTTGTTTGGAAATCCAACTGCATAGCCAAGAAAACCACAGGTTGGGTTTAGGATTGCAAACCCCGTTAGCTACTGCAATGCTAAGGTAGAGTAGGATTCGGTACAAGTCGAGTAGTTGGAACTACTCGTGAGAATAGGCTAGAGGCACATTGCTCGGGCAGAGATAGCACATGATACACATGGCAAGAAAATGAGACCGAGCGGAGAGTAAGGGCAGCAGGACTTTGGTGCCTGTGTGCTGTAGCTCCGCTTGTGTCGATTGAGGACCGAGCCGTGTGCGGGCCTGTTGAACAAGCTAGAACAGTACCGAAGACCTACCGGCTATATGGGAACCGGGAAACTGATGTAACTCGGGTAGCTGGTTATTGAGGCATTGCCCGTCGTTCAGAGGGTAGGATGAGAGCTTGAGGTGTAAATCGGCTAGCGGCACGGAGATGCACGTGCAGAGACCTCTTGCTCGGGACGATGGGACCGGTTCAATATTTGGCTAACGGGTGAAAGTTAGTCGCGTACGGCGTCCATGATGGTTGTTGTAGGCAACATCGAGTACGGGCGTACGTGACGGGTTGTTCGGGTAACCCTGCAGGTGTAAATCGATTATAATCGCCGTCCCTCGCGGTCAGTGAGTACCACTTGTTCACTGTACCGTGACGTAGAAAGAATAGGCTAGTTACATGTTAAAATGTTGCTGATTGAAAGATGGACTTGATTGCTAATGACTTGCTGTAGTTTAGAGCTAACTAAAGTTCATTTCAACTTTGGGCAAAGTACATGAGAGAAATGCGTTTCTTGTTTGATTGCGGCTCTCTCATGTACCTTAGCGTAAGGTTCTCCACAACCTGCTGCTAAAACTTGAAAGTAAGGTTCTACTAATTAGGCGAGTCCTTGCAAATGATTTTTACCTCATGTAACCCATTACCCTCATGTAGAAGTTCCATGTTTAGGTGAGACGGGTCAGACTTGCTGAGCCTTCGTGCTCACTGCTTGTGTTTGAAGCTTTTGCAGGGTTTTATGAGGAAGGGACTCCCGAAGAGGAGACGGAACCCCAGGAGGGGAACCCCGTCGAGTGGGAGTCGTGCACGCCGCAGAGTTAGTGTGCGTGTGTGCTAGCAAGGGCACGTTCAAGGGCTGAACGTGCACTTGATGCTTATTCTACGCCCGTGAGTGTAGACTGAACTTATTTTGATGTAAACATGTTCATAACTTGTTTATGTAATAAAATTTCGCTTCCGCTTTGTACCTTTGACGTGTGTTATACGGTGCTGTGCAACGCAGCACCCCTCAGCGTGATCCTGGCTCGACAAGACCAATGGGGTCGTGTCAGCGTTGGTATCAGAGCTCGCTTGAGGTTTAACACAGTACAAAGTCTTCTTTTTCAAAAATCCAGTGAGGAACGAGTTAGTAGCCCGTATAAGGATGTTATTAGCATATAGAAAGTGGCATATTAACCTATTTGTTATGTCGGAAAATCGTGCATCTCGGTACGTTCATGTCTTGGGGGGTGCACGTAAGCGCTGTCCACCAGTGCGCACAAGCTGAAGGGTGGAGCCCCACGGGTGGCAGGTAACCAGACCCGCTTTAGTATCCTCTACGACTCTTCATGTCGTTTGGGGTATTCGAGCAACGTCTGTCCCTGGCGTGCGTGGTGCAACATGGGAGACCCTGTCACGTGGTCTGAAACGTGAACACGTAACTCAAGGCGTGGTTGGCTTGAGAACATCCGGGCGAGTGATGACGGCCGGGTGTACTAACTGTATGGATTCCGGGCTCGGTGTGCAGCCGAGTCTGATGATTGTTTGAGTTTCTGCAGGTAGCCTGACCACGAAACGGTAGACGTGTAGCATCCGTGTGCAAGTGACGTTTAGTGCCACTGAAATTGGAAGCCGGCTAAGTCCGGTATAGGTCTTTCTTTGTGAGGACGTAGTACCGACATGATCTGGTGACGCATCATCGTCACACCCAACTAAATGAACAAATTCAAGTAAAACTTGAAAGTTTTGATCCAAAGTAGTAAAACTTGTTGTAACTCCTTCCCTTGAACAGGATATTCAAAGTTAACAAGTTTTCAACTTATAGGTTGTTAAGGACAGAGCACTCTGTCTTTAGCTGAATCAAGGCTGAAGTCAATCAGAGGTTAGAGGTTGAGTTCTTTCGAGGTTGGGGTCGTATGATACATTTCTGGTAATCTTTGGAAGAACTTTACAACTTTTCTGTTGAGGTCCAGAGATGTTTCATCCTTTAACCACTCGAAAAATGCAATAGAGTTGAAACTGTCCAGAAAACAGGACAGAGCAAAGACTCTCTGTAGACTCTCTGTAAAATAAGCATAACTTCCTGCATAAAAATCCAAAAATAGAAAATGAGGTAGTTCTGGAAAGCTTATGAGATGGGTTACAACTTTGTAACAGAAAGTTCTGTCAGATTAGGAACAGAATTAACCGGGATTTTTGGATCAAATCAGTACCTAAAGCAGGGAGGTGCTGTCCAATTTTCTCCAGAAATTCTGTTAACTTTGACATCTCATAACTTTTGAACCAAGACAGATCTTAGGCCAAGCAAATACTTTCTGGAAAGTTATTGAAGTTAACTTTAACTTTGATGTTGAGCTCCAGAATTAGTTTTGCTTTCAACATGGCCTAAATCAGGTTGAAATGGAAACTGGTCAGGGCTGTCAGGGGAACAGCAGATCAGCAGTCAAATTTGTTTAAAATTTGAACTATGTTTCCAAGTTTTATGGGTTCAATGACATGTCTTATGTTATAACTCAATGGTTTACTGTTCAAATAAATATTTGACATTTCTCAAATATATTTTTACAGATGGCAGCAGATAAACAGTTGGAGAACGGGTGGGTAGTTTCCCACTGTTCTGACCGTAGCGGCTACCCAGAAGCGTTGTGGCAAATGCTCCAATATTTCGGGTACAACCAGATGCCGCAATACATCGCCAAGGAAGAAGGCGAATAGGGGAACAAGACGTGGACGATCCATGTCGAGGTTCCTGCAGGACCTACGCCACCCGGTTGGGTGCCATTCACCGTCACGGTGAGAGGAAAACAACCGGAAGGGATGTGGCAAGTGGCAGCCCGTGACACTATGTCACGTTTCTGCCAACTACACGTTCAGGCTATGGAGGGCACTCCATACGCACTCTTTCCGGTGGAGGGACGAGCTCAGCATGTGTGGGAAGAGAGGTACCTGGAGGCAACAGACCCGAGTTGCCCAAGGTACAACCCCGCGGAGGAAAATCTCAGCCTCCAAATGAGGGCGGGAAACGCTGTGATGGACAGCCAAGCTGTTCATACGAAGCATCTCGCCACCAAGCTCAAGGAGAGCACAAGCCGTGGAGATCATTTTGAGAGTGCTCACAACGCACTCCGCAATGTGCTCCTTCCGACGATCAAGCGACTGAATGAACAACACAATCAGTTGCGTCGTCTGAAGAAGGCAAAGAAGAAGAGCCGTGTTGACATCACGGCATTGCAAGAGCTGGTGCAGACCCTAACCCAGCAGAATGAGGACCTTGCTCAAGAGCGGGACGACGCTATCGAGGAAGGCCAAGGCTGGGAAGAGGACTATAACCAAGCTATGGACGAGGTGCATGCTTTGCAGGACCTCGTGCCCCCGGTGTTAGGCGTACCGGTAGTCTTGGGTCTTCCAGCAATGGGAGAACCCGGGATGGGAGAAGAGGTGGTAGACCCAGAGCCACCAGCAGAGGTACCGGAGGAGGACGACCCACAGGAGGTCGAGTTCTACTCTGATTAGGGGGTTACGGTTGCCAAGTAGGGCAGCTAGGGTAGCGTAACCCAACTTTTGTAATCGGTGACATGTCGTGTAGACGGTAGCGTATGTATAGGTAGTGACGACATGAGCACGACTTCTCGGAGATCCGAGAATAATGTATCTTGTATAAAGTTTATGCTTTATCAATATATGTGAACGTTGTGCAAATTAATCATGTGTCACTTCAATACCTACTGTTGTTTACGGAATTTTAAGTAAGACATGTGCTAATCGCTGCTGTTTTGAATTTCAGAATGACGCGTACTCGTGCCAACCCTGACGTTGGGGGTACCAGTCAAGGGGGAGAGACATCCCAACCACCTCCCGGGGACTCCTCGGGACAGCAGCAGCAACAGCAAACACCGCCACCGCCACTACCAACGGTTACATTGGCCGACATTGTCGCGGCAATGGCGGGCTCGCATCAGCAGCACACAGAGTTGCTGCAGACTCTCATCGCCAATACGTCTCGCCCAGAGAGACGTCAAGATCGTGAGGAGCGCCAACAGAGCTCCTACTCCGACTTCCTGGCGACTCATCCCCCGGTATTCTCAAGGGCGGATGAACCACTTGACACGGACAACTGGCTCCGCGCCATAGAGATGAAGTTTGGGCTGCTCCAAATCAGCGAGCAGCGCAAGACTCAGTTCGCGGTCCAGCAGCTCCAAGGACCCGCGAGCGCGTGGTGGGCCAACTTCTGTGCTTCACAGCCCACTGACCGAGTGATGACCTGGGTGGAGTTCCGGACGGCCTTCAGGGCCTATCATATACCGCCAGGTCTGATGAAAAGGAAGACGCAGGAGTTCCTACACCTGCAACAAGGGAGCCGGAACGCGCTGGAATACTCCAGGGCGTTTAACGATCTCGCGCTATATGCGTCGTATCATGCTGATACCGACGAGAAGCGACGGGACCATTTTTACCAGGGGCTTAACCCGCTCCTGAAGGACAAGTTGGCGATGTTCAATGGCGGCAGCCTCAACGACATCATTGATGCTGCGATTGTTCAGGAGGACTCCGGTAAGGAGTTGGCGGCGGCAGAGCGAAAGCGAAGCGCGCCGCAGAGCAGCGGAGAAGGAGGCGGTCCTTCTCAGAAGTTTCGGATGGTGAATCGCCCACCATCAGGTCCACGCTGGCAGCCACCACAGCGGTCGATGCCGTTCCGCAGTCGGCCGTACTTTTCACCGGCATTCAGGCCGGCACTGCCAGTACCACCGCAACAACAACAGCAGCAGCGGGCGATGCCGCGTGCGTTTGCACCTCAGCAACGCATGCCAGGCTTTCGTCCCCCGAGCACTACACCAGCAACAGCCACATGTTACAAGTGTGGTCGTCCAGGACACTTCGCGAGCAGTTGCCCGGAGAGGCAAGGCGGCGGAGTGGCACTGCAGTTTCTGGGGAGGAATCAACCCCGGAACCCTACTAATGCGCGGCGGGCAAACCCTAGGCCCGGCACTGTCCACCAACTTGCCATTGAGGGCGTGCCGGAGGGCGAGCCAATCCTTCCTGGTATGTTCCAACTCCACCAGCATCCCGCTATAGTACTGTTTGATTCAGGCGCCACGCATAATTTTATTAGCCAAGCTTTCATTGCCAAACACAGTTTGCCAATACTACCCACCGATAGTCCATATTTAATTTGTTCACCGGGTGGGAAGATTTCAGCAAGCGTAATGGTCTCCAAAGCACCATTATGCTTAGCGGATAGAGTGTACCCCACGTCTCTCATTATCTTAGAGGGGCAGAAGGTCGATGTCATCCTAGGGATGTCGTGGTTAAGCCGCCACGGCGCTGTTTTAGACACCGTCCTTCGAGTCGTGCACTTAAACTCAGAGGTGCACGGTTCTCACTCATTATTTCTGGACAGTCCAGAAATAAAACTTCCAAGTGTCTATCAAGCCACAACCATCAGATTGGAAGATATTCCAGTGGTCCGAGAATTCCCTGACGTATTCCCGGATGATTTGCCGGGGATGCCACCCGATAGAGGGGTGGAGTTCAAGATTGAACTTGCACCGGGAACCATGCCAATATCCCGAAGGCCGTACAAGATGGCGCCCAAGGAGTTGGCTGAACTGAAGACTCAGCTCACGGACCTTCTGGAGAAGGGTTTTATTAGGCCGAGCTCCTCACCATGGGGCTGTTCGGCATTATTTGTCAAGAAGAAGGATGAGACGTTGCGGCTTTGCGTGGACTACCGTCCATTAAATGCCGTAACCATCAAAAACAAGTACCCGTTGCCACGGATCGACATGTTGTTTGATCAGTTGGTCGAAGCAAAGATCTTTTCCAAGATGGATTTAAGATCCGGGTACCATCAGATTAAGATAAGGGCTGAGGACATTCCGAAGACGGCTTTCTCGACAAGGTACGGACTTTATGAGTACCTGGTCATGTCCTTCGGCCTCACCAATGCTCCAGCTCACTTCATGTACCTAATGAACTCGGTATTCATGCCGGAGCTGGACAAGTTTGTCGTGGTCTTCATCGACGACATCCTGGTATATTCCAAGTCGGAGGAAGATCACAAGAAACATTTGCGTGTAGTCTTGCAACGGCTGCGGGATCACAAGTTATACGCAAAATTCAGCAAATGCGAGTTTTGGATATCGCAAGTGCCTTTCCTCGGGCATATCATCTCAGCGGAGGGTATCGCTGTGGACCCGAGCAAGATCACTCAAGTGCTGAATTGGAAATCTCCGAGAACTGTTCACGAGGTACGGAGTTTCCTCGGACTCGCCGGATATTATCGGAGGTTCATTCCGAACTTCTCGAAGATTGCCAAGCCAATGACAGAGCTGCTGAAGAAGGCTACCAAATATGTTTGGAGTCCAGCATGTGAAGCAGCATTCAAGGATTTAGTCAAGCACCTGACATCAGCACCGGTTTTGGCGCAGCCAGACACAACAAAACCGTTCGATGTGTACTGTGATGCATCCGGCATTGGGCTCGGGTGTGTGCTGATGCAAGACCGAAGAGTGGTCGCGTATGGATCACGGCAGCTTAGAAACCATGAGCAAAATTATCCAACTCACGATTTGGAGCTCGCTGCCGTGGTACTTGCACTAAAAATGTGGAGGCACTACCTACTCGGTAACCTCGTACATTTATATACCGACCACAAAAGCCTCAAGTACATATTCACTCAAAAGGAGCTGAACATGAGGCAACGAAGATGGTTAGAATTGATAAAGGATTACGAGACAGAGATCCATTATCATCCGGGCAAGGCAAACGTAGTGGCAGATGCGCTGAGCCGCAAGTCACACGTCAATAATCTGACCATCACACCGTTGGAAGAGAGCGAACCACCACTACATGTGATTCCACACGGAGCTCTCTACAACTTAGCTTTAATCCCCACCATCTGTGAAGAGATAGTGACAGCCCAGAAGAATGACAAGGGCATGTCACATTTGCGGAGACGTGTAGACAGTGGGGAGTTGAAATGTTTCCGGAAGGACGGAGACGGCGTCCTATGGTTCAAGGACCGGATTGTCGTACCCCGAAACCCGGAACTACGGAAGAAGATTTTTGATGAGGCTCACTTATCAAAGTTCTCTATTCACCCTGGCAGTAAAAATATGTATCAAGAACTCAGAAGAAAGTTTTGGTGGACACGGATGAAGCGCGAGGTTGCAAAATACGTGTCCGAGTGTGATACATGTCGAAGGGTGAAAGCAGATCATATGCGGAAACCGGGACTACTGCAACCACTGGGCATTCCTACCTGGAAGTGGGAGGACGTGAGCATGGATTTCATCGTCGGTTTACCCACCACCTTGCAGAAACATGATTCTGTGTGGGTGATCGTCGATCGGCTCACCAAAGTTGCCCATTTCATCCCGGTCAACACCAACTACAACGCCAAGAAGTACGCTGAACTGTACATCTCACGGATCCTATGCTTATACGGCGTACCCCGTACTATCATATCGGATCGGGGCACTTTATTTGTGTCCTGTTTTTGGGAGCAGCTACACGCTGCCTTGGGGACGAAGCTGATCCGTAGTTCAGCCTACCACCCGCAGACGGATTGGCAAACAGAGCGGGTAAATCAAATCTTAGAAGACATGCTACGAGCTTGCGCTATCAACCACGGCAAGAATTGGGATGATCACTTGCCGTTAGACGAGTTCTCGTACAACAATGGGTACCAAGCCAGCATCAAGATGGCGCCCTACGAGGCGCTATACGGAAGAAAATGCCGCACACCATTGAACTGGTGTGAGTCTGGCGAAAGGGTTACCTTCGGGATTGACCTTGTCAACAACGCGGAAGAAAAGGTTCGACTGATTCAAGCGAACCTAAAAGCCGCTCAATCCCGACAGAAACAGTATGTGGACCGGAGAAGGCGCCCATTACAATTCGAAGTTGGAGAGCACGTATATCTACGGGTATCTCCAATGAAGGGCGTAAACATATTTGGGGTGAGAGGAAAGTTGGCACCGCGATTCATCGGTCCATTCCAGATTACCGAAAGATGTGGATCAGTGACATACCGGTTGAAATTACCAGAAGCACTTTCCGGTGTGCACGACGTCTTTCATATTTCCCAGCTGAGGAAGTGTCTCAAGCTATCAACTACCATTCAGCTGGAAGACATTGAAGAACTGCAACCGGATCTCACCTATCGGGAGGAACCGGTGCAGATTATTGATGAAAAGGCCCGAACCACACACAACCGTACATTGTGGTTCTACAAGGTTCTATGGAGTAATCACTCCATGGATGAAGCGACATGGGAGAGCGAAGAATTCCTTCGCACTAACTACCCTGAATTTTTCACGTCGCATATCCGGTAATTTTCCACCGTCCTCTCTCTCATTTTCACCTTATAATCTCGGGACGAGATTCTTTTAAGGGGGGGGAATGTAAGGGCCTCAGTTTTTGACACACATTTGCAGTGTTCATCACCACACCACACACCTCATATGAGGAAGGATGATGAACACAAATGAAGAGCAAGTAACAATTATCAACATGCTCATTAGAGAACAAACTCACACATTGCAAAAGTGGTATTTTCCACATGTGATATAGATGGGCTGGACATATGAAAACTCCTACACTTTACTAAGGATGTCCATGCCAAGTTTCACCCAAATTGAAAACCCTTTTGAGGTCATTTTGGGTATAGTTAGGAAGAGGGCAGTTTGAAACCATATTCAAATTCAAACTGTTTTTATCCCATGAATTTAAAGGTGGGAGGCATATTCTTACTCAGCACATTTTTGTGAGCTCACACACCAATTTTCACTCCATTTGGAGTTGATCTTGACATGAGCTAAGTGGGAGAAATTCAAACTTTATTTGAATTTCAAACTGAACTTGTGCTGAAATTCATTCAAACCAAACCTCATTTGAACTTTAATCAATTCAAATGGCTCATGGGTGAATAATTTGAATTGCCAAGGGTAGTATGGGGTTCACTGTTTAAAACAGTGATTAGGAGTAAATTTCAGAGGTTAAAACTGGAAGTAGGACCCACATGTCAGCCACTGCTCAGATCAAACCGACTGAGACTTTTTTCACTCGGGTCGCCGAGCCGCAGCGGTGATCGCCACCGAGGGCAGCCGCCGCGCCAGCAGCTGCTTGCCCACGCGCGTGCACAAGGCGGTGCAGAGCCTTCTTAAGGCGCCTGCCCCCCCCCCTCCCCGGCCGAGGCACCGCCGTTCTTCCCCGCAAGAACTCAGCGCCGGCCGACAGTTTTCCGCAGCTCGGAATCGATCGGAGAACGCCGATCGCAGCTCCCTCCGTCCACTCCAGAGCCCCAGTAAGGTACTAGAGACCTTCCTCCGCCCTCCCCGTTGTTAGAATTCAGTTGAAACCGATTGATATCGGCTGTGCCGAAAGATCAAATTCGGGACTTGGAACCGCCGCACCCCGGGCTCTCATGGACAGCGCAGCCAGGGCGTTGTCACGCCCAAGCCAAGGCACCCTTGGACGCGCTGGTCCCGGTGCTGCTCACCCACGAGCCACAGCTCGAGTGGTTGCTCACCGGCGGCAAATTTCCACTTTTCCCCTTTCTGTGTGCAGAACGACCTTCGGGTACGATTCTGTTTAACTCGTGCTCTAGAAAGGATTAGAGGGCCTCAAACCGCTCTCACACAAGCTAGACACGGTAACGCACAAGTTGCCTTCACAATCTGGGCCGGAGAACCCCTGTATCCGGCGTAATTTGAGGTCTACCAATGGCGGAATGAACGGGCGGCATCGGGCGCACGGTGGGGACCTATTTCGGGCCTTCCCCGAGCTGCCTCGAGCTCATGTCGACCTTCTCTGAGGTCCACTGATGCTCCCCGACCGATTTCCCAAGTAGCTGAGGTGCTAGAGAAGTCAGCCGACATGGCCGAAGTCATTCCGAGGTGGCGGCTCGTCGCCGACCATGCTCCGGCCATTGTCATGAGCAGCTGACCCTAGAATCCTGTTCCCCGAGTAAAAGTAGGCAGGGGCGACCAGAATCGAGAAGTTTGGAGCTGTACAAAAGCCGGCGGCAAGCTCTCCGGCGAGGCCCCTCGGCGGCGGAGCGCGGGCGTCGCGAGGTTGAAGAAGTGGGTGGACCCCAGCTGTCAGCGGCCGATATTTTGAATCGGGATCCGACTGCGGCCGGGATTGGGTGTTCTGGCGCGCAAAATCCTTGTGGGCCGCGGTGTGCCATCGCCTAGGTGACACGACCCCACTGGTCCTGTCGAGCCAGGATCACGCTGAGGGGTGCTGCGTTGCACAGCACCGTATAACACACGTCAAAGGTGCAAAGCGGAAGCGGAAGTTTTATTACATAAACAGTTATATGAACATGTTTACATCAAAATAAGTTTAGTCCACACTCGCGGGCGTAGACTACGCATCAAGTACACGTTCAGCCCTTGAACGTGTCCTTGCTAGCACACACACACACTAACTCTGCGGCGTGCACGACTCCCACTCGACGGGGTTCCCCTCCTGGGGTTCCGTCTCCTCTTCGGGAGTCCCTTCCTCATAGAACCCTGCAAAAGCTTCAAACACAAGCAGTGAGCACGAAGGCTCAGCAAGTCTGACCCGTCTCACCTAAACATGGAACTTCTATATGAGGATAATGGGTTGCATGAGGGATGAATCATTTGCAAGGACTCGCCTAATTAGTAGAACCTTACTTTCGAGTTTTAGCAGCAGGTTGTGGAGAACCTTACGCGAAGGTACATGAGAGAGCCACAATCAAACAAGAAACGCATTTCTCTCATATACTTTGCCCAAAGTTGAAAAGAACTTTAGTTAGCACTAAGCTACAGCATATCATTAACAATCAATGTCCAGCTTTCAATCAGCAACATTTTAACATGTAACTAGCCTGTTCTTTCTACGTCACGGTACAGTGAACAAGTGGTACTCACTGACCACGAGGGACGGCGATTATAATCGATTTACACCTGCAGGGTTACCCGAACAACCCGTCACGTACGCCCGTACTCGATGTTGCCTACAACAACCATCACGGACGCCGTACGCGACTACCTTTCACCCGTTAGCCAAATATTGAACCGGTCCCATCGTCCCGAGCAAGAGGTCCCTGCACGCGCATCTCTGTGCCGCCAGCTGATTTACACCTCGAGCTCTCAACCTACCCTCTGAACGACGGGCAATGCCTCAATACCCAGCTACCCGAGTTACATCAGTTTCCCGGTTCCCATATAGCCGGTAGGTCTTCGGTACTGTTCTAGCTTGTTCAACAGGCCCGCACACGGCTCGGTCCTCAATCGACACAAGCGGAGCTACAGCACACAGGCCCCAAAGTCCTGCTGCCCTTACTCTCCGCTCGGTCTCATTTTCTTGCCATGTGTATCATGTGCTATCTCTACCCGAGCAATGTGCCTCTAGCCTATTCTCGCGAGTAGTTACAACTACTCGACTTGTACCGAATCCTACTCTATCCTAGCAATGCAGTGGCTAACGGGGTTTGCAATCCTAACCCCAACCCATGGTTTTCTTGGCTGTGCAGTTGGGTTTTCAATCAAGACTCTAATGCAAAGAACAATATTCAACGAGGTGCTCAAAACAATAAATATTTGTAAAAAGGTTAATGCAAACCGGGGCTTGCCTTGCTGCTCTTGGTCGTAGGCTAGTTGTTCCTCCGGAGTAACGAAGTCTAGGACTTCGGGTTCCTCCTCGACCTTAGCGACTACATGATAGAAACAATACATGTATTAATTTAATGCATTTGTATTAAGTTGGAAGTTGTGAAGTCTACAACCTTTGCTATATAGACCTAATGACTGTGAAACTTTTACTGTGGCTTGGTTACAACCTAAAGAGGGACTTGGTCAAGTTTTAGTTGCAGCAAAGCTCAATTGAGCCCTCCACAATTAATTATGTCCTTGACCTTAATTAAAGGCTTTTAGGATGTTCTAAGGATTTTCATGAAACAAACTATGACTTTCTGAAAACTAGATTTTCAGAGGGTTCTAATGGAGTTGGTCTCACTTAATTTGGAAGTCTCTAACTAAAGTTATGAGCTAAACAATTTCAGAGAAAATTCTGAAAATGTTTCTGAACATTTTCTATTTTCTCTGGAACAGTTTTACTAATCACACCATTAGGTGGATTAAATGAGCTCAAATGGATCTGAAATTTTTATGGTAGTTCAAGGATATTTTGTTGAACATCTCAGCAAAATTTCAGGATTTTCCTCCAAAGGATTCTCCAGTTAAAATTCCTAACAGTTTAAACTTTGAGGAATTAATTCTGGGAAAATAAGGAATTTCATGAAGTGAAACTTGATTTTCTGGAAAGTACTCAGAGAGCTGAATCCAGCAAAATTTGGTTCACTCAATTTGGAGCTTTCTAGCCAAAGTTATAAAGATTTGAAGTTTGAAGGAAATCTGAAAATCGGGGAAAAGTTTAAACTCGCGCGCGGGCCCAGGGGACACGCGTCGCACGCCTAGGCGATGGCACACCACGGCCCACAAGGACTTTGCGCGCCAGCACATCCGATCCCGGCCGCAGCCGGATCCCGATTCAAAATATCGGCCGCTGACAGCTGGGGTCCACCCCCTTCTTCAACCTCGCGACACCCGCGCTCCGCCGCCGAGGGACCTCGCCGGAGAGCTCGCCGCCGGCTGCTGTACAGCTCCAAACTTCTTGATTCTGGCCGCCCCTGCCTACTTTTACTTGGGGAACAGGATCCGAGGGTCAGCTGCTCATGACAACGGCCGGAGCATGGTCGGCGACGAGCCGCCATATCGGAATGACTTTGGCCATGTCGGCTGACTCCTCTGGTACCTCAGCTACATGGGAAATCGGTCGGGGAGCATCAGTGGACCTCAGAGAAGGTCGACATGAGCTCGAGGCAGCTTGGGGAAGGCCCGAAATAGGTCCTCACCGTGCGCCCGATACCCCCCGTTCGTTCCGCCATTAGTAGACCTTAAATTACGCCGGGCACAGAGGTTCTCCGGCCCAGAGTTGTGAAGGCAACTTGTGCGTTACCGTGTCTAGCTCGTGTGGGAGTGGCCTGAGGCCCTCTAATCCTTTCTAGAGCACGAATTAAACAGAATCGTACCCGAAGGTCGTTCTGCACACAGAAAGGGGAAAAGTGGAAATTCGCCGCCGGTGAGCAACCACTCGAGCTGTGGCTCGGGGATGAGCAGCACCGGTCACCTGCGCGTCCAAGGGTGCCTTGGCTCGGGCGTGAAAACGCCCAGGTTGGGCTGTCCACGAGAGCCCGAGGTGCGGCGGTTTCCAGTTCCGAGTTTGATCTTTCGGCACAGCCGATATCACTCGGTTTCAATCGACTTCTAGCAATGGGGAGGATGGAGGAAGGTCTCTAGTACCTTGCTGGGACCCTGGAGTGGAAGGAGGGAGCTGCGATCGGCTTGATCAAGCGGGAGCTCGAGCGGCGGCGATGGCAGTGGAAAAAAATAAGTCGTGTACGTCGGCAGCTCGGGGAATGGCGACTGAAGCACGCCGGGGAGGAAATAAATAGCCCGGCGGCTGGCCTCCGGCTTGGGGCGCGCAGCAGGAGCTGGCGCCGGCTGCCCCCTTCGGTGGCGCGCGCGCACAGCAGCCGGGAACCGACTGAACTGTGGTTCAGTCGGTTTGTTTTGAGGCAGAGGCTGACATGTGGGTCCCACCCCTCTTTTAACCTCTGAAATTTACACCTAACAGCTGTGGTAAACAGTGAACCCTATTCTACCCTTGGCAATTCAAATTATTCACCCAAGAGCCATTTGAATTGATCAAAGTTCAAATGAGGTGTGGTTTGAATGAATTTCAGCACAAGTTTAGTTTGAAATTCAAATAAAGTTTGAATTTCTCCCCCTTAGCTCATGTCAAGATCAACCCCAAATGGAGTGAAAATTGGTGTGGGAGCTCACAAAAATGTGCTGAGTGAGAATATGCCTTCTATTTTTAAATTCAGTGGGTGAAAACAGTTTGAATTTGAATATGGTTTCAAACTGCCCCCTTCCTAGCTATACCCAAAATGACCTCAAAAAGGTTTTGAATTTGGGTGAAACTTGGCATGGACATCCTTAGTAAAATGTAGGAGTTTTCATATGTCCAGCCCATCTATATCACATGTGGGAAATACCACTTTTGCAATGTGTGAGTTTGTTCTCTAATGAGCATGTTGATAATTGTTACTTGCTCTTCATTTGTGTTCATCATTCTAGCTCAAATGAGGTGTGTGGTGTGGTGATGAACACTGCAAATGGGTGTCAAAAACTGAGGCCCTTACACTAGGCGTGCGAGGAGTGTCCCCTGGGCCCACGCGCGAGTTTAAACTTTTCCCCGATTTTCAGATTTCCTTCAAACTTCAAATCCTTATAACTTTGGCTAGAAAGCTCCAAATTGAGTGAACCAAATTTTGCTGGATTCAGCTCTCTGAGTACTTCCCAGAAAATCAAGTTTCACTTCATGAAATTCCTTATTTCTCCAGAATTAATTCCTCAAAATTTAAACTGTTAGGAATTTTAACTGGAGAATCCTTTGGAGGAAAATCCTGAAATTTTGCTGAGATGTTCACCAAAATATCCTTGAACTACCTTAAAAATTTCAGATCCATTTGAGCTCATTTAATCCACCTAATGGTGTGATTAGTGAAACTCTTCCAGAGAAAATAGAAAATGTTCAGAAACATTTTCAGAATTTTCTCTGAAATTGTTTAGCTCATATCTTTAGTTAGAGACTTCCAAATTAAGTGAGACCAACTCCATTAGAACCCTCTGAAAATCTAGTTTTCAGAAAGTCATAGTTTGTTTCATGAAAATTCCTAGAACACCCTAAGAGTTCCAATTAAGGTCAAGGACATAATGAATTGTGGAGGGCTCAAATGAGCTTTGCTGCAACTAAAACTTGACCAAGTCTCTGTTTAGGTTGTAACCAAGCCACTGTAAAAGTTTCACAGTCATTAGGTCTGTCTAGCAAGGGTTATAGACTTCACAACTTAAAAGTTAATACAAATGCATTTAAATTGATACATATATTGCTCTTATCATGTAGTCGCTAAGGTCGAGGAGGAACCCGAAGTCCTAGACTTCGTAACTCCGGAGGAGCAGCTAGCCTACGACCAAGAGCAGCAAGGCAAGCTCCGGTTGGCATTAACCTTTTTACAAATTTTTATTGTTTTGAGCACATACTTGTTTCCTTTGTTCTGTGCATTAGAGTCTTGTTTGGAAATCCAACTGCATAGCCAAGAAAACCACAGGTTGGGTTTAGGATTGCAAACCCCGTTAGCTACTGCAATGCTAAGGTAGAGTAGGATTCGGTACAAGTCGAGTAGTTGGAACTACTCGCGAGAATAGGCTAGAGGCACATTGCTCGGGTAGAGATAGCACATGATACACATGGCAAGAAAATGAGACCGAGCGGAGAGTAAGGGCAGCAGGACTTTGGTGCCTGTGTGCTGTAGCTCCGCTTGTGTCGATTGAGGACCGAGCCGTGTGCAGGCCTGTTGAACAAGCTAGAACAGTACCGAAGACCTACCGGCTATATGGGAACCGGGAAACTGATGTAACTCGGGTAGCTGGTTATTGAGGCATTGCCCGTCGTTCAGAGGGTAGGTTGAGAGCTTGAGGTGTAAATCGGCTGGCGGCACGGAGATGCGCGTGCAGAGACCTCTTGCTCGGGACGATGGGACCGGTTCAATATTTGGCTAACGGGTGAAAGGTAGTCGCGTACGGCGTCCGTGATGGTTGTTGTAGGCAACATCGAGTACGGGCGTACGTGACGGGTTGTTCGGGTAACCCTGCAGGTGTAAATCGATTATAATCGCCGTCCCTCGCGGTCAGTGAGTACCACTTGTTCACTGTACCGTGACGTAGAAAGAATAGGCTAGTTACATGTTAAAATGTTGCTGATTGAAAGATGGACTTGATTGCTAATGACTTGCTGTAGTTTAGAGCTAACTAAAGTTCATTTCAACTTTGGGCAAAGTACATGAGAGAAATGTGTTTCTTGTTTGATTGCGGCTCTCTCATGTACCTTAGCGTAAGGTTCTCCACAACCTGCTGCTAAAACTTGAAAGTAAGGTTCTACTAATTAGGCGAGTCCTTGCAAATGATTTTTACCTCATGTAACCCATTACCCTCATGTAGAAGTTCCATGTTTAGGTGAGACGGGTCAGACTTGCTGAGCCTTCATGCTCACTGCTTGTGTTTGAAGCTTTTGCAGGGTTTTATGAGGAAGGGACTCCCGAAGAGGAGACGGAACCCCAGGAGAGGAACCCCGTCGAGTGGGAGTCGTGCACGCCGCAGAGTTAGTGTGCGTGTGTGCTAGCAAGGGCATGTTCAAGGGCTGAACGTGCACTTGATGCTTAGTCTACGCCCGCGAGTGTAGACTGAACTTATTTTGATGTAAACATGTTCATAACTTGTTTATGTAATAAAATTTTGCTTCCGCTTTGTACCTTTGATGTGTGTTATACGGTGCTGTGCAACGCAGCACCCCTCAGCGTGATCCTGGCTCGACAAGACCAATGGGGTCGTGTCATAGTGGGGTGAGTTTACCTTTTTAACCCTATATGATATTAAATTTAGGAATTTGAATATGTGATTAGGATTTAAATTTAAAAGGTGAGACAAACACATTGTAAATTCAAATTTAAACTCTCCTAGCACTTGGAAAACTTTAGAATGAGTTAAAAGTAGATTTTAAGCTGAAATGAATCTGTTTAATTGATTGTTCACATTTATTAGTTATAGGGACACAATCTTAGGTTAGGAAATAATTCTGAAAATTAGTAAAATAAATTTAAATTAGTTCACATCAGAGGAGAAGTTCCAAAATATATTATTTAATATTTTAGATCAGAACCTATTCTGTTTAGATGATATGCCCTACTATTTAATATTAAAACTCACTTTTAGGCATAGAAAATAAATCTGGAAAATATAGGAAAATAGGTATGCATAACTAGAAAATGATAAATAAAGTTTCCAAATCCAAAGATTTCGGTTTAGGATTTGGTAGAAGATCTAAAACCCATTTGGAGTAGGAAAATACCTTCCATGCATACTTGGTAGCTAAGAAGTGTATCAATTGAATATAAGGAATTTGTTCAAATTGGAAACTCATATATATTGTGCAAATAGAAATCTGAATACAAAAGTTAGAAATCATATACACATGTTTAAAAGTGCATGTAAGCCAAAAATCAACACACATAGAGTAACCACAACACTTAGAAATGTGAATGACTTTCATAGGTGTGAATGTGTGGTTTGTATGAAGTGAAAGTGTGAACTATGTATTATGGATTGTTGTTTTCTTTTGCTATGTGTGTTGGCATGAGTAGAACCTGCCCCAGAGCAAGTTCTTCCCTTCCAAGATCAGGACTATCGATTCCTAGAGCAGCAGGACGAAGGCAAGTGTCCTTGACCACTTTGATCCTATACTAGGATGTGTAGATAGAATTATTTGCATTATCAATTGAAATATGAAACCCATGCTAAGCATTTTCCCTAGAATTGCATTATCTTGTTTCCTTGTAGCTTGGGTTGGGATTTGTTTTATTATGTCATTCATTCATATTACTTATGCTTAGCCATGCTTAGAATGGGATAAGTGGGATATGATATCATCAACTTGTTTACCTTACTCTTGAATGACACATTATGAGTTATTTAGAGGTAGGGATTGAGGCAAGTTGGATGATTTGGTTGGTGCTGGGTGCACGAGAATCGGGTTTGTGTTTAGTACTTGCCTGGATCCTAAGGACCGGTTCATGGAGCATGTAACCAGGCTTACCGTGCCAACCACATGCTGAGATGGGGAAGCTTGGCCAATTAATTAGGTGTATACCTGGCGTAGAATGGGTGTGTTGGATGGTGCGGGGAGTAGGTGTCAGCTGGACTACCATACGAACCGCAAGGCTCAAGAGGGGGCCACTGCAGCGGGGTTGGAGCCTCTTGTATGCTGTTAGGGGTGAAACCTCAGTGTGCCCACGCTCGTCGGGAATCCCTTTGTAAAGGCTTCGTAGTGATCTCCTGGCTACGCACCTGGGAAGTGTGAATGTGGTTCGTAGCCACTGGCATAATGGAGGTTCTTTTAGTCCACCCGGCAACGGGGGATGAAATCACTACATGTGGGTACAGTGGTGCAAACTCTGCAGAGTCAAAACTGTAATGACAGCCATGCTCACGGTCAAGAGCGGCTTGGACTTATTCATGATTAGAGGAATCATGACTTTGGAAGTTGTGGATGTTACGCGGGGAGCTTAACATTGGAAATGATGTATGGTTATTTGATTATGATGATGGGTTGGGAGATTGGGATCATTTCACCTATGTAGTAATGTAGGTGCTTAATAAGCTAAGGTGACAGGTATTAATTGCGTAGTGCTTTAGCTATGAGTTCAACCTCTCCTTTTTCTAGCCATGCATGACATAACTTTCCCACACTTGCTGAGTACCAACGGTACTCAACCTTGTATATTTGTTGGTTTAAATTGCTGCTCAGGTCAAGGGGATGATGTGGTGTACAATGACCAAGACTTCGGACCCGAAGAAGGATTCTAGGTTCATGTAACACCCCAAATTTTTAGTCAAAACCCAAATTTTGATTTAAAACCCTAAACCATGTTCAGAGGGGAATTTAGAAATTTTTGGACGTGTTGCATGTTTTGCAAAAATTCAAATTCAAACTGGAATTCAAATTATACCCAAAACAGAAAAGAAATGGAAAAAGAAAAAGGAAAACGGGAAAAACTAGCCAGTG
The DNA here is from genome assembly GCA_030760725.1 of Neostapfia colusana. NCBI lineage: Eukaryota > Viridiplantae > Streptophyta > Magnoliopsida > Poales > Poaceae > Neostapfia > Neostapfia colusana. Next base: position 39,558,556 of record JASWHV010000016.1, read on the forward strand.
GGCCGAAACCGCCAGCCGGCCCAGCTACCCCCGCGCCAGCCCGCCCCCGCGCGCGCCGCGCTGCCTCTCGCCGACAGGTGGGACCCGCATGTCATCCCTAACCCCGCGACCCCGGACTCTCTCCCGCGCGCGCGATCGCAACCGATCTGGAAACCGTGTCTCCGCAGCCGAATTCCGGTCCCAGAGGACTCCAACTCGATCACAACAGACCCACCGCCCTCCCCCGGCTATAAAAACCCCCGATCCGATCAGTTTTTCCCACGCGATCGCCAATTTTCACTCCGGTGAGCACCGAGACTTCGCCGGTGAATTCTGGCCGATCTAAGCTCGGAAACTCTGATCTAACTCGCTGGTCTTGATCCACCGCCTCCGGGGAACTTTGCAGGTGCAGAAAACCCGAAGACTTACGGTGTACATCCAGCGCCGACGAGCTTCGCCGTGGTTTTGCCTCGGACCTCGCCGCCGACCACTTTCCAGGACCCCCAAGCTCGAGAAAACCCCCGAGGTGAGATCCCTGACCTCCCCTCTACCGATCTAGGCCATAAGATCACAGTTCTAGACAGAATTCTCGAGGATCCGAAACTTTCCGGCGAGATCGCCGCTTCCCGCCGCCGTGCGTCGCCGGCAGCGCCGCCCGCGCTCGATCAGAGCGACGTGGCCGCTTGTGCGCCGTTTATTTTAAATCGCACGGTAGACTTTAAAACCCCGCGTACCGGTTCGATCTTATAATCTCAGCCGTCGGTTTAAAATCGGACGGCCCACGTCGACCCCGCGTTATAAAGACTGGAATTCTTACGTGCTACCCCCTGGGGTTCTCTGGAATTGAGAGCTAGCCCCGGAAACTTCAGATCTAGCCCCTGGAACTCCAGAAAATCGTGTAAATTCATTTAAAAATCAGTTTTAGCCCCTGGACTTAATAAAAATTAGGAAAAACACCTCTGTTAAGTGTAGCTAGACCCCTGGAAATTATGAAAATAATATTATAGACCCTGTAATGGGTGAGTTTACTTTTTAACCTTGTTTAGTATTTAATTTACAAAATTGAATATGTAACTAGTGTTTAAAAATTAAAAAGGGGGACAAACATAATTGTCAAAATTTATTAAAAACTTTCTCAGTACTTAGAAAACTTTGGAGTGAGATAAAAATATATTTTTGGGCTGAAATAAATCTGTTTTATCTATTATTCACATTTAATAGTATAGGCACACATTTTTAAGTAAAGAATAGTTAAAGAAAAATAGGGAAAATAATTATGAAATAGTATACATCATAAGCTATGGTCAAAATATGATTTTAAATTATTTAGGACCAGAACCTAATCTGTTTAGGTGATGTGTATTACTAATTTAATAATAAAATACACAATTATGCATAGGAATATAAATCTGAAAATATAGCAACTAGTAAATGATAAATGGAGTTTCTAAAATACAAAGAATTCAGTTTAGGGTTGATAGAAATTGTGAAGGCACATTGTATGCAAGTATAAATGTGGACACAAAAGTAGGAATCATATATACATGGTTAAAAGTGCATGCAAGTCACAACTTAACACACATAAAGTAACCACAACACATATAATGGTGAATGAATTTCATAAATATGAATGTGTGGTTTGTATGAAGTAGAAGTGTGAACTATGTCTTATGATTGTTGTTTTTCTTTTGCTATGTGTGATGGTATGAAGTAGAGCCTGTTCAAGAGCAGCAAGAAGGAGGCAAGTGTCCTTGACCACTTTGATCCTATGCTAGGATGTGTAGATAGAATTATTTGCATTGTCAAATGAAATATGAAACCCATGCTAGGAAAGTTTCCCTAGAATTGCATTGCCTTGTTTTCCTTGAAGCTTGGGTTGGGATTTATTTTGTCATGTCATTTATTTACATGCATTTGCTTAGCCATGCTTAGAATGGGATACTTGGGAAATGAGATCATCAGTTTATATTACCATACTCTTGAATGAGACATTGTGAGTTATGTAGAGGTAGGGATCAAGGCAAGTTGGATGTTTTGGTTGTGTGCTGGGTGCACGAGACTTGGGTTTGTGTTTAGTACTTGCCTGGATCCTAAGGACCGGTTCATGGAGCATGTAACCCGGCTTTACAGTGCCAACCACATGCTGAGATGGGGCAGCTTGGCCAATTAATTAGGTGTATCCCCGGCGTAGTATGGGTGTGTTGGATGGTGCGGTGAGTAGGTGTCAGCTGCACTACCATATGAACCGCAAGGCTCAAGAGGGGGCCACTGCAGCGGGGTTGGAGCCTCTTGTATGCTGTTAGGGGTGAAACCTCAGTGGGCCCACACTCGTCGGGAATCCCTTTGTAAAGGCTTCGTAGTGATCTCTTGGCCGCACACCTGGGAAGTGTGAATGTGGATCGTAGCCACTGGCATAATGGAGGTTCTTTTAGTCCACCTGGCAACGGGGGATGAAATCACTACTTGTGGGTACAGTGGTACAAACTCTGCAGAGTAAAAACTGTCTTGACAGCCGTGCTCACGGTTAAGAGCGGCCTGGACTTATTCATGATTAGAGGAATGAAGGTTTTTGGAAGTTGTGGATGTTAAGCGGGGAGCTTAACATTGGAAATGATGTTATGGTTATTGGATTATGATAATGGGTTGGGAGATTGGGACCATTTCACCTGTGTAGTAATGTAGGTGCTTAATAAGCTAAGATGATAGGTATTAATTGCGTAGTGCTTTAACCATGAATTCAACCTCTCCTTGTTCTAGACATGCATGATATAATTTTCCCACACTTGCTGAGTACCATTGGTACTCAACCTTGCATATTTGTTGGTTTATATTGCTGCTCAGGTCAAGATAATGAGGTGGTGTATAATGACCAAGATTTTGGACCCGAGGAAGGCTTTTAGGTTCATGAAGACCCCCGGGCAACGCCTTTGATGGAGCCCTAAATAATAATATTCCGCTGCTAGTTTATTTACTTGTGATGAAGCATTAGTGTCCATTGAGACATTTGCGATGTAAGACTTATTTATATTCGACACCTAGCTTGTAATAAATGATGCTTCACTATTTGTCATCACATGTATGAGAAAATGATCCTGGCATACATGTGATATTCACTTGGTTGTTCTTCGGAAAAACCGGGTGTGACAGAGGTGGTATCAGAGCCAAGGTTGCCCGTAGGAACGTGGACCTAGGTAGAAATGGACGTATTTAAAGGCCCTATTTCCTTAAAAAACTATTTTCCAAGGTGTGGGTGGAAAAGTGTTATTAAAGGAGTCATTTTCTTCATCTTACCCCAACTTTCTTTCAAAATAGGATTTTTGTTTGAGATTTTATCTAACCTAATTTTAAATTCTTTTGTTTTAGATGGTTCGCATGATTCGCACCGCTCGTAAGTCCACAGGAGGGAGAGTTCCCGTAGTTGCCCTTGCCGAAAGAGAGGAGAGTCACCCAGTGACGTACCTTTCCTACGGATTGGCAGTAGGAGATTTGTTGCGCCGTCTTCGACGTATGCTCGAAGCCGCCGGCAGTACGGGCAAGCTCATCATCCACTATAACTCCACCAGGACCATCCGTGAGAAGAGGGAAGAATGGAGTTCGGAGATGAGGATTATACACGAGAATCGGCTGCTTAAGATTCACCACTCTCCAGCTTGTCGAGCGACACAAGTTGACGCGGAGAGAGATGTCACCTGGGAGGCCATCACCTGCCAGAGTCACATCTATCGTCGCCACTTGGACAAAACTGAGTACATGTATGTCCTCCAACGTGAGAGTGGTACCACGGAGTACAAGTACCCACCGGTGCAGCAAGGGACTTCCCATGAGCACATGGACTTGTGCTTGGAGGATGCTGCTATGCTCAGCACTCGACTGCAGGAGTGTCAACAAGAGCTTCAGGATGTCCGAGACACCCTGAAGGAAACGGAGGTGTTGCTGCGAGCTTGCTTAAAGGCGAGAGAAAGAGGGGATGGGAATGAACTGTGTGTCACCGTGAGTGATCCATGGACTCCTGACTCCCCGGATCGCCGAGCAATCAGGCGTCGTCGCACTTCTCCACCAGCAGCCTCCCCACCCAAAGCAGAGTCAGAAGGTAGCCGAAATGAGGAGGAAGATCCCGAGGAGCCAGCTCAAGAGGACGAGTAGTGTAGAGTCTTTCCCTTAGCTAGCAAGAGGTCGAGTAGTCGAGTCGTTACGTAGTTAATGGTGTGATAATGCTTGGTGTGTGACGTGAGTTGTGGAAGCCATGAGAAATTGTCCACAGCCTCGTCTTCGGATTGTTTTGCTTTGGTGTGTGAACCCACATGAAATAATATTGCATTTGTTTTTGTGTGAGAAATAAACCCTCGTAAAATTTTAACGAAGCCTCAACACTTCAAAGTACAAACAAATGAAAGTAGTAAGATGATGCTAAATGATTTCAAATTGACATTAGTTGATTCTGCCAGATGGCCGGAAGAGGAAAAGGACGTGCTGCCAACCCCGCCAACAACAACGATGAGGCATGCAACCCTCATCTTTCTGGAGGCCCGAACAGGGGTGGTCGCCGGGAAGAAGTTGATCCTCTCCACCAAATGCTGGAGAATCAAAATCAGCTTATCCAGAACTTGACTCAAGTGGTGGCCAACTTGCATCAAGTTCCACCTCCACAAGCTGCACCACGCCAACCAAGGTTGAGTGAGTTTCTAGGAACTCAACCTCCAAAGTTTGCAAGTGCTGCTGAACCTCTGGAGGCAGATGATTGGCTGAAGACCATTGAAAGTAAGATGAGGATAATCCAATGCCAAGGGTATGAGAGGGTGCTGTTTGCCTCTCATCAATTGCAGGGACCTGCTGCTGATTGGTGGACCGCCTACGTGGCTGCCCATCATTACCCTGAGAACATCACTTGGGAAGAGTTCAAGCGTAGCTTCCGCAACCACTACATCCCAAGAGGTGAACTCAAAAACAAGAGGAAGGAATTTCTGGGACTGCAGCAGGGAAACATGACGGTGAGGGAATACCTCACTAAATTCACTCAACTATCCCGTTATGCTCCACGAGACATAGAGACTGATGAGCAGAAACAAGATTGTTTCGTGGAAGGACTTACCGCAGAGATGCAGTGTGCCATGTCCTCCAATGAGTATGAAAGTTTTCAAAAGATGGTGGACAGAGCGTTTGCGGTGGAAAGGAAGCTAAAGGCACTGGAAAATGAGAATAAGAGGAAGGCTGGGTGGTCACATCAAGCCTCAGGGAGCAACACCCGCCCACGTATGATGCAGCAACCTACGGGGCAGACAAGCCGTGCTGCGGTACCCTATTCAGCACCAAGAGGGTACAACCCAAACTACAGGCCACCCGCAGCACCAGCACAGCCGCCACGTCAGTTTGTGCAGCAGCCTCGCCCCGCATATCCACCTCGACCAGCAGTGCAAGGACCCCCAAACCAACCCCAAGACAACAAGGGCCAAGCATCTAAGATTGGGGTGCAATGTTTCAGCTGTGGTGAAGTGGGGCACTATGCCCATAAGTGCCCAAAGAAGAAGCATGCGCCGCCACAACATCAGAATGTAGTGAGAGGACGGGTGAACCACGTCACTATGGAGGAAGCTCAAGAGGCACCCGACGTGGTAGTTGGTAAGTTTCCTGCCAATTTACACCTTGCAACTCTGCTGTTTGATTCTGGTGCTACCCACTCGTTCATTGCTCAATGGTTTGTTAAGAAGCATGACCTAGCAACCACACAAATGAACCATATGCTAGCCGTAAACTCTCCAGGTGGAGAAATAAGGACAAGACAAGTGTGTCCCAAAGTGAGCCTAGACATTAATGGGGTAGTATTTACTGCTAACCTCATAGTGATAGATTCACAAGGGATAGATATTATTTTGGGTATGGATTGGTTGACCAAACATAAAGGAATCATCCATTGTTCGACCAGAACGGTGGAACTAACTCACCCCAATGGCACAAGAGTAAAGTTCATAACGATACACGAGCCTAGGAGGGACATTAAATTAAATCAAGTGGAGGTGAAAGTTGAGGAAATCAGGACTACCAGGGAATATCCAGATGTTTTTCCGGAGGAATTGCCAGGTATGCCTCCCGACCGTGATGTGGAATTCGTGATTGAGCTAGTACCGGGAACAGCCCCGATATACAAGAGACCTTATCGAATGGACTCCAAGCAGCTATAAGAGCTCAAGGATCATTTGAGAGAATTGACGGAGAAGGGGTATATTCGCCCTAGTTCCTCACCATGGGGAGCTCCGGTGATATTTGTACCCAAGAAAGACGGAACCCAAAGGTTATGCGTGGATTACCGTGCCTTGAATGAGGTAACCATCAAAAACAAGTACCCATTACCCCGCATTGAAGACTTGTTTGATCAGTTGAGGGGAGCTTGTGTGTTCTCGAAAATTGATCTCAGATCGGGATACCACCAACTCAAGATAAGGCAATCAGATATTCCCAAGACAGCTTTCGTATCTCGGTACGGACTGTATGAATACACTGTCATGCCTTTCGGGCTAACTAATGCCCCGGCATATTTCATGTACCTCATGAACAAGGTATTCATGGAATATCTGGACAAATTTGTGGTAGTCTTCATAGATGATATTCTCGTCTTCTCCAAAGATGAAGAAGAACATGAGAAACATCTAAGGTTGGTGTTACAAAGGCTGAGAGAACACCAACTATATGCCAAGTTGAGCAAGTGTGAGTTTTGGCTGAAGAGAGTTCCCTTTTTAGGACATATAATCTCGGAGGGAGGAATCTCCGTAGATCCCGCCAAAATCGAAGATATCCAGAAGTGGAAAACCCCTGAAAATGTCGGGGAAGTTCGAAGCTTTTTGGGATTGGCTGGATACTATCGACGGTTTATTGAGGGATTCTCCAAGATCTCGAGACCTCTCACCAAACTGTTGGAGAAGGGAATCACATTCGCCTGGACGCCACAGTGCGATACGAGCTTTCAGGAGCTAAAGAAGAGATTGACAACAGCCCCAGTGTTGGTTATGCCAGATATGCAGAAGAATTTCACAGTGTACTGCGATGCCTCTGGAAATGGGTTGGGATGTGTTCTCATGCAAGAAGGACATGTCGTGGCATATGCATCCCGGCAGCTTCGGAAGCACGAGAAGAACTATCCTACACATGACCTAGAACTAGCTGCAGTGGTACACGCGTTGAAAATTTGGCGGCACTATTTGATGGGGAAGAGGACAGAGATATATACGGATCATAAGAGTTTGAAGTACATATTCACACAACCAGATCTCAACCTCAGACAAAGTAGATGGTTAGAGCTAATCAATGACTTTGATATAGGCATCAACTATCATCCCGGGAAAGCAAACATCGTGGCTGATGCTTTGAGTCGGAAAGTGCAGGTCAATAAGTTGAGCTTGAAGGACATGCCTGCAGAATTGAAGGACGAGGTTATAAGACTCAATCTATGTCTAGTAAATAGTGGTGAAGCCATAGCCATGGAAGTGGACTCCACACTCGAGCAAGACATACGCGAGGGCCAAAAGAATGATGAGAAGATACAAGAGATCAGACAGCTCATCAAGGAAAATAAAGCTCCAGGTTTTAGAGAGGATGAACAAGGAACGGTGTGGCACGGGAAAAGGATCTGTGTGCCAGAAGTAAAGGAGATCCGTGAATTAATTTTGAAGGAGGCTCACGATTCCGACTATTCCATTCATCCTGGGAGTACAAAGATGTACCAGGACCTCAAAGGCAGGTATTGGTGGTATGGCATGAAGCGAGGTGTCGCGGAACATGTTGCCCTATGTGACACATGTCAGTTGGTGAAAGCTGAACATCAACGACCCGCGGGATTATTGCAACCACTCAAAGTACCTGAATGGAAATGGGAAGAAATCAGCATGGATTTTGTTGTGGGATTACCTAGGACCCAATCCGGGTATGATTCAATATGGGTCATTATTGATAGGCTAACCAAGGTAGCTCATTTCATTCCGGTGAAAGAAAGCTACAGCGGATCCAAATTGGCAGAATTGTACATGTCAAGGATTGTGTGTTACCATGGAGTGCCAAAGAAGATAGTGTAGGACCGAGGGACACAGTTCACCTCGAGGTTTTGGCAAAAGTTGCATGAAACCATGGGAACCCATCTGAACTTCAGCTCTGCCTACCATCCCCAAACTGACGGGCAGACGGAAAGAACCAATCAGATCCTTGAAGATATGTTAAGAGCTTGTGCACTCAAAAACAATAGGAGTTGGGAAAAGAACTTACCGTATGCGTAGTTTTCCTATAACAACAGCTATCAAGCTAGTATGAAGATGTCACCGTTTGAAGCTTTGTATGGAAGGAAGTGCAGAACTCCCCTATTTTGGAACCAAACAGGAGAAAGTAAAGTGTTTGGTCCAGAAGTGCTACAAGAAGCCGAAGCGAAGGTGAGGGAGATTCGCAACAACTTGAGGATAGCACAAACACGCCAGGAGAGTTATGCTGATGTACGAAGAAGAGAACTCGTTTTCAACGTGGGAGACTATGTTTATCTCAAGGTGTCCCCTATCAGAGGACTTCGTCGGTTCAAGGTGAAAGGGAAGTTGTCACCTCGATACATCGGACCCTTTCAAGTTTTGGAAAGAAAAGGCGAAGTGGCGTACCAACTAGAGTTACCGGTTCATCTATCAGATGTGCACGATGTATTCCATGTGTCACAACTCAAGAAATGTCTGAGGACGCCTGAGGAGGTGTTACCCATGAATGAAGTGGATGTAGCTGAAGATTTGTCTTATGCCGAGCAACCATACAAGATTTTGGAGACGATGGAACGCCTCACCAGAAATAAAAGAATCCGGATGTGCAAGGTGCAGTGGAAGCATCACTCAGAAGAGGAAGCCACCTGGGAACGGGAAGATGAGCTTAAGGCACAATTTCCGGAATTGTTTTCTTAGAAACTCCAATCTCGAGGACGAGATTTCTTTTAAGGGGGGTAGAGCTGTAACACCCCAAATTTTTAGTCAAAACCCAAATTTTGATTTAAAACCCTAAACCATGTTCAGAGGGGAATTTAGAAATTTTTGGACGTGTTGCATGTTTTGCAAAAATTCAAATTCAAACTGGAATTCAAATTATACCCAAAACAGAAAAGAAATGGAAAAAGAAAAAGGAAATCGGGAAAAACTGGCCAGTGGGCCGAAACCGCCAGCCGGCCCAGCTACCCCCGCGCCAGCCCGCCCCCGCGCGCGCCGCGCTGCCTCTCGCCGACAGGTGGGACCCGCATGTCATCCCTAACCCCGCGACCCCGGACTCTCTCCCGCGCGCGCGATCGCAACCGATCTGGAAACCGCGTCCCCGCAGCCGAATTCCGGTCCCAGAGGACTCCAACTCGATCACAACAGACCCACCGCCCTCCCCCGGCTATAAAAACCCCCGATCCGATCAGTTTTTCCCACGCGATCGCCGATTTTCACTCCGGTGAGCACCGAGACTTCGCCGGTGAATTCTGGCCGATCTAAGCTCGGAAACTCTGATCTAACTCGCTGGTCTTGATCCACCGCCTCCGGGGAACTTTGCAGGTGCAGAAAACCCGAAGACTTACGGTGTAAATCCAGCGCCGACGAGCTTTGCCGTGGTTTTGCCTCGGACCTCGCCGCCGACCACTTTCCAGGACCCCCGAGCTCGAGAAAACCCCCGAGGTGAGATCCCTGACCTCCCCTCTACCGATCTAGGCCATAAGATCACAGTTCTAGGCAGAATTCTCGAGGATCCGAAACTTTCCGGCGAGATCGCCGCTTCCCGCCGCCGTGCGCCGCCGGCAGCGCCGCCCGCGCTCGATCAGAGCGACGTGGCCGCTTGTGCGCCGTTTATTTTAAATCGCACGGTAGACTTTAAAACCCCGCGTACCGGTTCGATCTTATAATCTCAGCCGTCGGTTTAAAATCGGACGGTCCACGTCGACCCCGCGTTATAAAGACTGGAATTCTTACGTGCTACCCCCTGGGGTTCTCTGGAATTGAGAGCTAGCCCCGGAAACTTCAGATCTAGCCCCTGGAACTCCAGAAAATCGTGTAAATTCATTTAAAAATCAGTTTTAGCCCCTGGACTTAATAAAAATTAGGAAAAACACCTCTGTTAAGTGTAGCTAGACCCCTGGAAATTATGAAAATAATATTATAGACCCTGTAATGGGTGAGTTTACTTTTTAACCCTGTTTAGTATTTAATTTACAAAATTGAATATGTAACTAGTGTTTAAAAATTAAAAAGGGGGACAAACATAATTGTCAAATTTTATTAAAAACTTTCTCAGTACTTAGAAAACTTTGGAGTGAGATAAAAATATATTTTTGGGCTGAAATAAATCTGTTTTATCTATTATTCACATTTAATAGTATAGGGACACATTTTTAGGTAAAGAATAGTTAATGAAAAATAGGGGAAATAATTATGAAATAGTATACATCATAAGCTATGGTCAAAATATGATTTTAAATTATTTAGGACCAGAACCTAATCTGTTTAGGTGATGTGTATTACTAATTTAATAATAAAATACACAATTATGCATAGGAATATAAATCTGAAAATATAGCAACTAGTAAATGATAAATGGAGTTTCCAAAATACAAAGAATTCAGTTTAGGGTTGATAGAAATTGTGAAGGCACATTGTATGCAAGTATAAATGTGGACACAAAAGTAGGAATCATATATACATGGTTAAAAGTGCATGCAAGTCACAACTTAACACACATAAAGTAACCACAACACATATAATGGTGAATGAATTTCATAAATATGAATGTGTGGTTTGTATGAAGTAGAAGTGTGAACTATGTCTTATGATTGTTGTTTTTCTTTTGCTATGTGTGATGGTATGAAGTAGAGCCTGTTCAAGAGCAAGTTATTTCTTTCCAATATCAGGACTACCCATTTCAAGAGCAGCAAGAAGGAGGCAAGTGTCCTTGACCACTTTGATCCTATGCTAGGATGTGTAGATAGAATTATTTGCATTGTCAAATGAAATATGAAACCCATGCTAGGAAAGTTTCCCTAGAATTGCATTGCCTTGTTTTCCTTGAAGCTTGGGTTGGGATTTATTTTGTCATGTCATTTATTTACATGCATTTGCTTAGCCATGCTTAGAATGGGATACTTGGGAAATGAGATCATCAGTTTATATTACCATACTCTTGAATGAGACATTGTGAGTTATGTAGAGGTAGGGATCAAGGCAAGTTGGATGTTTTGGTTGTGTGCTGGGTGCACGAGACTTGGGTTTGTGTTTAGTACTTGCCTGGATCCTAAGGACCGGTTCATGGAGCATGTAACCCGGCTTTACAGTGCCAACCACATGCTGAGATGGGGCAGCTTGGCCAATTAATTAGGTGTATCCCCGGCGTAGTATGGGTGTGTTGGATGGTGCGGGGAGTAGGTGTCAGCTGGACTACCATATGAACCGCAAGGCTCAAGAGGGGGCCACTGCAGCGGGGTTGGAGCCTCTTGTATGCTGTTAGGGGTGAAACCTCAGTGGGCCCACGCTCATCGGGAATCCCTTTGTAAAGGCTTCGTAGTGATCTCTTGGCCGCACACCTGGGAAGTGTGAATGTGGATCGTAGCCACTGGCATAATGGAGGTTCTTTTAGTCCACCCGGCAACGGGGGATGAAATCACTACTTGTGGGTACAGTGGTACAAACTCTGCAGAGTAAAAACTGTCTTGACAGCCGTGCTCACGGTTAAGAGCGGCCTGGACTTATTCATGATTAGAGGAATGAAGGTTTTTGGAAGTTGTGGATGTTAAGCGGGGAGCTTAACATTGGAAATGATGTTATGGTTATTGGATTATGATAATGGGTTGGGAGATTGGGACCATTTCACCTGTGTAGTAATGTAGGTGCTTAATAAGCTAAGGTGATAGGTATTAATTGCGTAGTGCTTTAACCATGAATTCAACCTCTCCTTGTTCTAGCCATGCATGATATAATTTTCCCACACTTGCTGAGTACCATTGGTACTCAACCTTGCATATTTGTTGGTTTATATTGCTGCTCAGGTCAAGATAATGAGGTGGTGTATAATGACCAAGATTTTGGACCCGAGGAAGGCTTTTAGGTTCATGAAGACCCCCGGGCAACGCCTGTGATGGAGCCCTAAATAATAATATTCCGCTGCTAGTTTATTTAATTGTGATGAAGCATTAGTGTCCATTGAGACATTTGCGATGTAATACTTATTTATATTCGACACCTGGCTTGTAATAAATGATGCTTCACTATTTGTCATCACATGTATGAGAAAATGATCCTGGCATACATGTGATATTCACTTGGTTGTTCTTCGAAAAAACCGGGTGTGACAGTTCATGGAGTCCCCCAGGCAACGCCTGTGACGGAGCCCACAAGAATAATATTCCGCTGCTATTTTATTTACTTGTTATGAACTTATCGTCGTCCATCGAGACATATGCAATTTAAGACTTATTTATATTCGACACCTGGCTTGTAATAAATGATGCTTCACTATTTGTCATCACATGTATGAGAAAATGATCCTGGCATACATGTGATATTCACTCGGTTGTTCTTTGGAGAAACCGGGTGTGACAGATTCTACCGTGCGATTTAAAATAGACGGTGCACAAGGGGCCACGTCGCCATGCCGGAGCCAGCCCGCGCTGCCCGGCGGCGCGCGGCGGAGGGAGGTGGCGATCTCGCCGGAGATCTTCGGGTTTTCGTCTATACTTCCTAAAACATGGATTTCATGGCATAGAACGGTAGAGGGGAGGTCGGGGATCTCACCTCGGGGTTTTTCTTGAGCTCGGGATCGAAGGAAAACAGCCGATTGTGGGGGAAAACAGGGCGATGTCGACGTTTATATAGGCGAGGGGGGCGGCGGTCTGTTGGGATCGAGTTGGAGTCGTCCGGGACCGGGAGTTGGGATGGGGACGCGGTTTTCAGAGTTGGTTGAGATCGGGCGCGGGGGGGGGGGGGGGGAGTCCGGTCGGTTGGCGCGAGCGGGAGGTAGGAGATGACACGTGGTCCCTGCGTGTAAGTGAGAGGAAGAGAGGGCGCACGGTTGTGGGCTGGCGCGGGGGAATAGTGGGCCGGCTGGCGGGTTTCGGCCCATTGGCCGGTTGGGTTTTCTTTTCCTTTTTTTATTTTTCCTTTTCTTTTATGTTTTGATTTGAATTTGAATTACAATTTGAATTTGAAGTTCTGCACAACATGCAGTACGTCCAAAAATTTTTAAATTCCCCTCTTAACAGATTTTGGGGTGTTACAGTAACCGTTCGAGCTCCTTGCGTAGCTCGGGCAGGAGCTCCCGAACCATGAGTTGGTGACATGCTCCCTTTCGGCTCAATGCATCAGCTACTACATTGGCCTTTCCGGGGTGATAGTTGATTCCAACATCATAATCCTTGATAAGTTCCAACCATCGACGTTGCCTCAAATTCAGATCCGTTTGGGTGAATATGCACTTGATGCTTTTATGATCCGTATAGATCTCACCTCGATGACCAAGGATACAATGTCTCCAAATCTTCAATGCATGCACCATGGCTGCGAGTTCTAAGTCATGTGTAGGGTAATTAAGATCGTGCTTCTTGAGTTGTCGTGAGGCATAAGCTACCACTTGTCCTTCTTGCATGAGCACGCATCTGAGCCCTTGTATTGATGCGTCATAATATATATCAAAGCTCTTGCTTACGTCCGGCAATATCAAAACCGGCACTGTGGTTAGCCTTTTCTTGAGCTCCTCAAAGCTTTCTTGGCACGCTAATGTCCACTGGAACGCCTTTCCCTTCATCAATAGCTCCGTCATAGGCTTCGCTATCTTGGAGAAGTCCTTGATGAAGCATCGGTAGTATCCAGCCATCTCAAGAAAACTCCGAATATGACACGACCCCGAAGGTCTTTTCGAGCCAGGATCACGCTGAGGGGTGCTGCGTTGCACAGCACCGGATAACACGCGTTAAAGGCGCAAAGCGGAAGCAAAATTTTATTACATGAACAAGTTTATGAACATGTTTACATCAAAATAAGTTCAGTCTACACTCACGGGCGTAGACTAAGCATCAAGTGCACGTTCAGCCCTTGAACGTGTCCTTGCTAGCACACACGCACACTAACTCTGCGGCGTGCACGACTCCCACTCGACGGGGTTCCCCTCCTGGGGTTCCGTCTCCTCTTCGGGAGTCCCTTCCACATAGAACCCTGCAAAAGCTTCAAACACAAGCAGTGAGCACGAAGGCTCAGCAAGTCTGACCCGTCCCACCTAAACATGGAACTTCTACATGAGGGGTGATGGGTTACCTGAGGTAAAAATCATTCGCAAGAACTCACCTAGTTAGTAGAACCTTACTTTCAAGTTTTAGCAGCAGGTTGTGGAGAACCTTACGCTAAGGCACATGAGAGAGCCGCAATCAAACAAGAAACGCATTTCTCTCATGTACTTTGCCCAAAGTTGAAAAGAACTTTAGTTAGCTCTAAACTACAACAAACCATTACCAAGCAAAGTCCATCTTTCAATCAGCAGCATTTTAACATGTAACTAGCCTGTTCTTTCTACGTCACGGTACAGTGAACAAGTGGTACTCACTGACCGCGAGGGACGGCGATTATAATCGATTTACACCTGCAGGGTTACCCGAATAACCCGTCACGTACGCCCGTACTCGATGTTGCCTACAACAACCATCACGGACACCGTACGCAACGACCTTTCACCCGTCAGCCAAATATGGAACCGGCCCCATAGTCCGGAGCAAGAGGTCTCTGCATGCGCATCTCCGTGCCGCCAGCCGATTTACACCTCAAGCTCTCAACCTACCCTCTGAACGACGGGCAATGCCTCAATACCCAGCTACCCGAGTTACATCAGTTTCCCAGTTCCCATATAGCCGGTAGGTCTTCGGTACTGTTCTAGCTTGTTCAACAGGCCCGCACACGGCTCGGTCCTCAATCGACACAAGCGGAGCTACAGCACACAGGCCCCAAAGTCCTGCTGCCCTTACTCTCCGCTCGGTCTCATCTTTCTTGCCATGTGTATCATGTGCTATCTCTACCTGAGTCGAGTGCCTCTAGCCTATGCTCGCGAGTAGTTCCAACTACTTGACTTGTACCGAATCCTACACTATCTTAGAATTGCAGTAGCTAACGGGGTTTTCAATCCTAAACCCAACCCATGGTTTTCTTGGCTATGCAGTTGGGTTTCCAAGCAAGACTCTAATGCAAGGAATAAAGTAATCAAGTATGTGCTCAAAACAATAAAAACTTGTAAAAAGGTTCATGCAAACCGGAGCTTGCCTTGCTGCTCTTGGTCGTAGGCTAGCTGCTCCTCCGGAGTAACGAAGTCTAGGACTTCGGGTTCCTCCTCGACCTTAGCGAATACATGATAGAAGAGGTATATGTATCAATTTAAATGCATTTGTATTAAGTTTGAAGTTGTGAAGTCTATAACTCACACTAGACAGACCCAATGACTGTGAAACTTTTACTGGGGTTTGGTTACAACCTAAACAGAGATTTCGTCAAGTTTTAGTTGCAGCAAAGCTCATTTGAGCCCTCCACAATTAATTATGTACTTGACCTTAATTGAAAGCTTTTAGGGTGTTCTAAGGATTTTTCATGAAACAAACTATGACTTTCTGAAAACTATATTTTAAGAGGGTTCCTATGGAGTTGGTCTCACTTAATTTGAAGGTTCCTAACTAAAGATATGAGCTAAACAATTTCAGAGAAAATTCTGAAAATGTTTCTGAACATTTTCTATTTTCTTTGGAACAGTTCCACTAATCACACCACTAGGTGGATTAAATGAGCTCAAATGGGTCTGAAATTTTTATGGCAGTTCAGGGATATTTTGGTGAACATCCCAGCAAAATTTCAGGATTTTCCTCCAAAGGATTCTCCAGTTAAAATTACTAATAGTTTAAAATTTGAGGAATTGATGTGGAGAAACAATGGTTTTCATGAAGTGAAACTTGATTTGCTGGAAAGTTCTCAGAGAGCTGAATCCAGCAAAATTTGGTTCACTCGATTTGGAGCTTTCTAGCCAAAGTTATGAGGATTTGAAGTTTTGAAGAATTCTGAAAATCGGGGGAAAAGTTTAAACTCGCTGGGGGCCGTGGGGACACGTGTCGAGCGCGGAGGTGTCCGGCACACCGGGGCTCACAGGGTATTTGCGCGCCAGCACAGCCGATGCTGGCCACACCCGATCCCGATTTAAATTCTTCAGCCGCTGACACGTGGGCCAGCCGGCTTCGTCTTCCTTCCGCCATTCTCTCGCGCCCGCGCCGCCGACCTCGCCGGAGCAGACTCGGAGCTCGCCGGCTCGCCGCTGCCGGACCTCCCATGGTCTGAAACTCGCTGCCAGGGGGTTGTCGACGTCGAGAAACACGTCGGTGGTGTCAGGTTGGGCTGGGGGTGACCGGAAATAGCTCGGCGACGTGCCGTGGCCTCGGTTGAGGTTCGGCGCCGTCGACCATGGGTTGTAACCCGCCAACACCTCGAACAAACGGTCCTACAGCATCAGTGTACCTCTAGGAAGCTCGACAAGGTGTCAAAAGGGTTCAGGGATGGCGGCAAGTCGGTCGGCACCGTGTGACCGATCGTGCCCGCCATGACCGCCCTCGATCGAGCTCGAAATTCGTCACTCCTAGACAGTTTCACGCCACGGATGCAGAAAAGAACTTGATCGCCAGATAGTCCAGCGTCTATGTGCAACATTTGATAACCTCCGAAAGATCATAGAGAGAGAATTTAAAGAAACCGTACCGGAAGCTCAGTTTAAGGTTGCCGGAGCAAAAACTGAGAATTCGCCGGCAAGAGTTCACGGCGTGGCTTGAGCTTCAGGTGGAAGCAGCGTGGAGTCCGTGCGCTCCTGTTGCCGCCCTTGCTCGGCCGTGGAAGTGGCTGTAGTGTGCTGCCCACGTGAGACCGATCGCTGTCCTTCAGCTAAACTGCGGCGGTCGTCGTTGATCACGGGAACAGGGGCCGAAACCCGGTGGTTCAGGCGTTGGGAGGGTGGTAATCGAGCTCAGGATGTTGCCTGGCAACTCGGAGAGGCGAGGACACGATTGTTTGCTGTGTTTTCCTGATCAACCGAGAGCTCGGGAAGAAAAGGAATGGCGCCGCCCAGTGTCGCTCACGGGGATAAGAAGGCACCCGGTCATCACCCCGTTGAGGCGGTGACGGTCGCGTGGGGGCGCGAGCAGGCCACCTGAGCACCAGCGCGCGTAGAGGGGAAGCAGCTGGTGGCGCCGGTGGCTGCTCGGTGCAATAGCCGACAGCTGCTCGGTGCAATTTCCCACCGAGGCTGTGACTTTGTGTTCAAGTTTTGCCTCCTTCTCTCTGACATGTGGGTCCCACCCGGGGTTTTAACCTCTGAAATTTACTCCTAGTCACTGTTGTAAACAGTGAGCCCCAAAATACCCATGGTGATTCAAATTATTGACCCATGAGCCATTTGAATTGAGTAGAATTCAAATTGGGTTTGATTTGAATGAATTTCAGCACAAGTTCAGTTTGGAATTCAAATAAAGTTTGAATTTGTCCCACTTAGCTCATGTCAAGATCAACTCCAAATGGAGTGAAAATTGGTTTGTGAGCTCACAAAAATGTGCTGAATAAGAATATGCCTCCCACTTTTAAATTCATGGGATAAAAACAGTTTGAATTTGGATATGGTTTCAAACTGTCCTCTTTCTAACTATACCCAAAATGACCTCAAAAAGGTTTTGAATTTTGGTGAAACTTGGCATGGACATCCTTAGCAATGTGTAGGAGTTTTGATATGTCCAGCCCACCTATATCACATGTGGGAAATACCACTTTTGCAATATGTGAGTTTGTTCTCTAATGAGCATGTTGATGGTGGTTACTTGCTCTTCATTTGTGTTCATCAACTTACTTCAAATGAAGTGTGTGGTGTGGTGATGAACACTTCAAGTAGGTGTCAAAAACTGAGGCCCTTACATTCCTCCCCCCTTAAAAGAATCTTGTCCCGAGATTATAAGGTGAAAATGAGAGAGAGGACCGTGGAAATTACCGGATATGCGACGTGAAAAAGTCGGGGTAGTTAGCGCGAAAGAAATCCTTCGCTCTCCCATGTCGCTTCGTCCATGGAGTGATTACTCCATAGAACCTTGTAGAACCACAATGTACGGTTGCGAGTGGTTCGGGCCTTTTCATCAATAATCTGCACCGGTTCCTCCCGAAAGGTGAGATCCGGTTGCAGTTCTTCAATATCATCCAGCTGAACGGTAGTTGATAGCTTAAGACACTTCCTCAGCTGGGAAATGTGAAAGATGTCGTGCACACCGGAAAGTGCTTCTGGTAATTTCAGCCGGTATGCCACTGATCCACATCTTTCGGTAATCTGGAATGGACCGATGAATCGGGGTGCCAACTTTCCTCTCACCCCAAATCTGTTTATGCCCTTCATTGGACACACCCGTAGGTATACGTGATCTCCAACTTCGAATTGTAATGGGCGCCTTCTCCGGTCCGCATACTGTTTCTGACGGGATTGAGTGGCTTTTAGGTTCGCCTGAATCAGTCGAACCTTTTCTTCCGCGTTGTTGACGAGGTCAATCCCGAAGGTAACCCTTTCGCCAGACTCACACCAGTTCAATGGTGTGCGACATTTTCTCCCATATAGCGCCTCATAAGGCGCCATCTTGATGCTGGCTTGGTACCCATTATTGTATGAGAACTCGGCTAACGGCAAGTGATCATCCCAATTCTTGCCGTGGTTGATAGCGCAAGCTCGTAGCATGTCTTCT
The DNA here is from genome assembly GCA_030760725.1 of Neostapfia colusana. Lineage (NCBI taxonomy): Eukaryota > Viridiplantae > Streptophyta > Magnoliopsida > Poales > Poaceae > Neostapfia > Neostapfia colusana. Next base: position 39,577,283 of record JASWHV010000016.1, read on the forward strand.
AGGATCTGATTTACCCGCTCGGTTTGTCCATCCGTCTGCGGGTGGTACGCTGAACTACGGATCAGCTTCGTCCCCAAGGCAGCGTGCAGCTGCTCCCAAAAACAGGACACAAATAAAGTGCCCCGTCCGATATGATGATACGGGGTACGCCGTACAAGCATAGGATCCGTGAGATGTACAGTTCAGCGTACTTATTGGCATTGTAGTTGGTGTTGACCGGGATGAAATGGGCAACTTTGGTGAGCCGATCGACGATCACCCATACAGAATCATGTTTCTGCAAAGTGGTGGGTAAACCGACGATGAAGTCCATGCTCACATCCTCCCATTTCCAGGCAGGAATGCCCAGTGGTTGCAGCAGTCCCGGTTTCCGCATATGGTCTGCCTTCACCCTTCAACATGTATCACACTCGGACACGTATTTTGCAATCTCACGCTTTATCCGTGTCCACCAAAACTTGCTCCTGAGTTCTTGATACATCTTGTTGCTGCCGGGGTGAATAGAAAATTTTGATAAGTGAGCCTCATCAAAAAATTTCTTCCGTAAATCCGGGTTACGGGGTACGACGATCCGGTCCATGAACCATAGGATGCCGTCTCCGTCCTTCCGGAAACATTTCAGCTCCCCACTGTCTACACGTCTCCGTAAATGTGACATGCCCTTGTCATTCTTCTGGACTGCCGCTATCTCTTCACGGATGGTGGGGATCAAAGCTAGGTTGTAGAGAGCTCCATGTGGAATCACATGTAGTGGTGGTTCGCTCTCTTCCAACGGTGTGATGGTCAGGTTGTTGACGTGTGACTTGCGGCTCAGCGCATCTGCCACTATGTTTGCCTTGCCCGGATGATAATGGATCTCTATTTCGTAATCCTTTATCAATTCTAACCATCTTCGTTGCCTCATGTTCAGCTCCTTCTGAGTGAATATGTACTTGAGGCTTTTGTGGTCGGTATATAGATGTACAAGGTTACCGAGTAGGTAGTGCCTCTACATTTTCAGTGCAAGTACCACGGCAGCGAGCTCCAAGTCGTGAGTTGGATAATTTTGCTCATGGTTTCTAAGCTGCCGTGATCCATACGCGACCACTCTTCGGTCTTGCATCAGCACACATCCGAGCCCAATGCCGGATGCATCGCAGTACACATCGAACGGTTTTGTTGTGTCTGGCTGCGCCAAAACCGGTGCTGATGTCAGGTGCTTAACTAAAGCCTTGAATGCTGCTTCACATGTTGGACTCCAAACATATTTGGTAGCCTTCTTTAGCAGCTCTGTCATAGGCTTGCCAATCTTCGAGAAGTTCGGAATGAACCTCCGATAATATCCCACAAGCCCGAGGAAACTCCATACCTCGTGAACAGTTCTCGGGGATTTCCAATTCAGCACTTGACTGATCTTGCTCGGGTCCTTAGCGATACCCTCCGCTGAGATGATATGCCTGAGAAAAGGCACTTGTGATATCCAAAACTCGCATTTGCTGAATTTCGCGTATAACTTGTGGTCCCGCAGCCGTTGCAAGACTATACGCAGATGTTTCTTGTGATCTTCCTCCGACTTGGAATACACCAGGATGTCGTCGATGAAGACCACGACAAACTTGTCCAGCTCCGGCATGAATACCGAGTTCATCAAGTACATGAAGTGAGCTGGAGCATTGGTGAGGCCGAAGGACATGACCAGGTACTCATAGAGTCCGTACCTCGTCGAGAAAGCCGTCTTCGGAATGTCCTCAGCCCTTATCTTAATCTGATAGTACCCGGATCTTAAGTCCATTTTGGAAAAGATCTTTGCTTCGACCAACTGATCAAACAACATGTCGATCCGTGGCAACGGGTACTTGTTCTTGATGGTCACGGCATTTAATGGACGATAGTCCACGCAAAGCCGCAACGTCTCATCCTTCTTTTTGACAAATAATGCCGAACAACCCCATGGCGAGGAGCTCAGCCTAATAAAACCCTTCTCCAGGAGGTCCGTGAGCTGAGTCTTCAGTTCAGCCAACTCCTTGGGCGCCATATTCTACGGCCTTTGGGATATTGGCATGGTTCCCGGTGCAAGTTCAATCTTGAACTCCACCTCTCTATCGGGCGGCATCCCTGGCAAATCGTCCAGGAACACATCAGGGAACTCTCGGACCACTGGAATATCTTCCAATCTGATGGTTGTGGCTTGATAGACACTTGGAAGTTTTATTTCCGGACTGTCCAGAAATAATGAGTGAGACCCGTGCACCTCTGAGTTTAAGTGCACGACTCGAAGGAGGGTGTCTAAAACAGCGCCGTGGCGGGTTAACCACGACATCCCTAGGATGACATCGACCTTCTGTCCCTCTAAGATAATGAGAGATGTGGGGTACACTCTACCTGCTAAGCATAATGGTGCTTTGGAAACCATTACGCTTGCTGAAATCTTCCCACCCGGTGAACAAATTAAATATGGACTATCGGTGGGTAGTATTGGCAAGCTGTGTTTAGCAATGAAAGCTTGGCTAATAAAATTATGTGTGGCGCCTGAATCAAACAGTACTATAGCGGGATGCTGGTGGAGTTGGAACATACCCGCAAGGATTGGCTCGCCCTCCGACACGTCCTCTATGGCAAGCTGGTGGACGGTGCCGGGCCTAGGGTTTGCCCGCCGCGCATTAGTAGGGTTCCGGGGTTGATTCCTCACCGGAAACTGCGGTGCCACTCCGCCGCCTTGCCTCTCCGGGCAACTGCTTGCGAAGTGTCCTGGACGACCACACTTGTAACGTGTGGCCGCTGCTGGTGTAGTGCTCGGGGGACGAAAGCCTGGCATGTACTGCTGAGGTGCATACACACGCGGCATCGCCCGCTGCTTCTGTTGTTGCGGAGGTGGTGCTGGCAGTGCCAGCCTGAATGCCGGTGAAGAGTACGGCCGACTACGGAACGGCATCGACCGCTGTGGTGGCTGCCAGCGTGGACCTGATGGTGGGCGATTCACCATCCGAAACTTCTGAGAAGGACCTCCTCCTTCTCCGCTGCTTTGCGGCGCGCTTCGCTTTCGCTCTGCCGCCTCTAACTCCTTGCCAGAGTCCTCCTGAACAATCGCAGCATCAATGATGTCGTTGTGGCTGCCGCGATTGAACATCGCCAACTTGTCCTTCAGGAGCGGGTTAAGCCCCTGGTAAAAGTGGTCCCGCCGCTTCTCGTCAGTATCTGCATGATATGACGCATAAAGCGCGAGATCGTTAAACGCCCTGGAGTATTCCAGCGCATTCCAGCTCCCTTGTTGCAGGTGTAAGAACTCTTGCGTCTTCCTCTTCATCAAACCTGGCTGTATATGATAGGCCCTGGAGGCCGTCCAGAACTCCGTCCAGGTCATCACTCGGTCGGTGGGCTGTGAAGCACAGAAGTTGGCCCACCACGCGCTCGCGGATCCTTGGAGCTGCTGGACCGCAAACTGAGTCTTGCGCTGCTCGCTTATCTGGAGCAGCCCGAACTTCATCTCTATCGCGCGGAGCCAGTTGTCCGCGTCAAGAGGTTCATCCGCCCTTGAGAATACTGGGGGATGAGTTGCCAGGAAGTCGGAGTAGGAGATCTGTTGACGCTCCTCATGGTCTTGACATCTCTACGGGCGAGACATATTGGCAATGAGAGTCTGCAGCAACTCCGTGTGCTGCTGATGTGAACCCGCCATTGCCGCGACGATGTCGGCCAATGTAACCGTTGGCAGTGGCGGTGGCGGTGTTTGCTGTTGCTGTTGCTGCTGCTGTCCCGAGGAGTCCTCGGGAGGTGGTTGGGAGGTCTCTCCCCCTTGACTGGTACCCCCAACGTCCGGGTTGGCACGAGTACGCGTCATTCTGAAATTCAAAACAGCAGCAATTAGCACATGTCTTACTTAAAAAATTTCCATATGCAACAGTAGGTATTGAAGTGACACATGAATAATTTGCACAACATTCACATATATTGATAAAGCATAAACTTTATACAAGATACATTATTTTCGGGTCTCCGAGAAGTCGTGCTCATGTCATCACTACCTATACATACGCTACTGTCAACACGACATGTCACCAATTACAAAAATTGGGTTACGCTACCCTAGCTGCCCTACATGGCAACTGTAACCCCTTACTCGGAGTAGAACTCGACCTCCTGTGGGTCCTCCTCCTCCGGTACCTCTGCTGGTGGCTCTGGATCTACCACCTCTTCTCCCATCTCGGGTTCTCCCATTGCTGGAAGGCCCAAGACCACCGGTACGCCTAACACCAGAGGTACGAGGTCCTGCAAGGCATGCACCTCGTCCATGGCTTGGTTGTAGTCCTCTTCCCAGCCTTGCTCTTCCTCAATAGCGTCGTCCCGCTCTTGAGTAAGTTCCTCGTTCTGCTGGGTCAGATTCTGTACCAGTTCTTGCAATGCCGCGATGTCGACACGGCTTTTCCTCTTCGCCTTCTTCAGACGATGCAACTGATTGTGCTGTTGATTCAGTCGCTTGATCGTCAGAAGGAGCACATTGCGGAGTGCGCTGTGAGCACTCTCAAAATGGTCTCCACGGCTCGTGCTCTCCTTGAGCTTTGTGGCGAGATGCTCCATATGAACAGCTTGGCTGTCCATCACGGCGTTTCCCGCCCTCATCTGGAGGCTAAGATTTGCCTCCGCGGGGTTGTACCTTGGGCAACCCGGATCTGTTGCCTCCCGGTACCTCTCTTTCCACACATGCTGAGCCTGTCCCTCCACCGGAACGAGCGCGTATGGAGTGCCCTCCATAGCCTGCACGTGTAGTTGGCAGAAACGTGACATGGTGTCACGGGCTGCCACTTGCCACATCCCTTCTGGTTGTCTTCCTCTCACCGTGACGGTGAACGGCAGCCAACCGGGTGGCGTAGGTCCTGTAGGGACTTCGACATGGATTGTCCACGTCTTGTTCCCCTCTTTGCCTTCTTCCTTGGTGAAGTACTGTGGCATCTGATTGTACCCAAAATATTGGAGCATTTGCCACAATGCTTCCGGGTAGCCGCTACGGTGAGAACATTGGGACACCACCCACCCGTTCTCCAATTGCTTATCTGCTGTCATCTGTAAAAATATATTTGAGAAATGTCAAATATTTATTTAAACAGTAAACCTATGAGTTATAACATAATACATGTCATTGAACCCATAAAACTTGGAAACATAGTTCAAATTTTAAACAAATTTGACTGCTGATCTGCTGTTCCCATGACAGCTCTGACCAGTTTCCATATCAACCTGATTTAGGCCATGCTAAAGGCAAAACCAATTCTGGAGCTCAACATCAAAGTTAAATCTAACTTCAATAGCTTTCCATAAAGTATTTGGTTGGCCTAAGATCTGTCCTGGTTCAAAAGTTATGAGATGTCAAAGTTAACAGAATTTCTGGAGAAAATTGGACAGCACCTCCCTGCTTTAGGTACTGATTGGATCCAAGAATTCCAGTTAATTCTGTTCCTAATCTGACAAAACTTTCTGTTACAAAGTTGTAACCCATCTCAGAAGCTTTCCAGAAATACCTCATTTTCTATTTTTGGATTTTTATGCAGGATGTTATACTCAATTTACAGAGAGTCTTTGCTCTGTCCTGTTTTCTGGACAGTTTCAACTCTACTATATTTTTCGATTGGTTATGGGATGAAACACCTCTGGACCTCAACAGAAGAGTTGTAAAGCTCTTCCAAAGATTTCCAGAAATGTATCATATGACACCAACCTCGGAAGAACTCAACCTCTAACCTCTGATCAACTTCAGCCTTAATTTAGCTGAAACCATAGTACTCTGTCCTTAACAAACTATAAGTTGAAAACTTATTAACTTTGAATATCCTGTTCAAGGGAAGGAGTTACATCAAGTTTTACTACTTTGGATCAAAACCTTCAAGTTTTAAATGAAGTTGTTCATTTAATGGGGTGTGACGTCGATGCGTCACCAGATTATGTTGGTACTACGTCCTCACAAAGGAAAAACCTATACCGGACTTAGCCGGCTTCGTTAATTCAGTGGCACTAAACGTCACTGGCACACGGATGCTACACGCCTACCGTTTCGTGGTCAGGCTACCTGCAGAAACTCAAACAATCGTCAGACTCGGCTGCACACCGAGCCCGGAATCCATACAGTTCGTACACCCGGCCGTCATCACTCGCCCGGATGTTCTCAAGCCAAACACGCCTTGAGTTACGTGTTCACGTTTCAGACCACGTGACGGGGTCTCCCAGGTTGCACCATGCACGCCAGGGATAGACGTTGCTCGAATACCCCAAACGACATGAAGAGTCGTAGAGGATACTAAAGCGGGCCAGGTTACCTGCCACCCGTGGGGCTCCACCCTTCAGCTTGTGCGCACTGGTGGACAGCGCTTACGTGCACCCCCCAAGACATACACGTCCTGAGATGCACGATTTTCCGACATAATCAAATAGGTTAATATGCCACTTTCTATATGCTAATAACATCCTTATACGGGCTACTAACTCGTTCCTCACTGGATTTTTGAAAAAGATGACCTTTGTAGTGCGTTAAACCTCAAGCGAGCTCTGATACCAACGCTGACACAACCCCAAAGTGCAAAGCGGAAGCAAAATTTTATTACATGAACAAGTTTATGAACATGTTTACATCAAAATAAGTTCAGTCTACACTCACGGGCGTAGACTAAGCATCAAGTGCACGTTCAGCCCTTGAACGTGTCCTTGCTAGCACACACGCGCACTAACTCTGCGGCGTGCACGACTCCCACTCGACGGGGTTCCCCTCCTGGGGTTCCGTCTCCTCTTCGGGAGTCCCTTCCTCATAGAACCCTGCAAAAGCTTCAAACACAAGCAGTGAGCACGAAGGCTCAGCAAGTCTGACCCGTCTCACCTAAACATGGAACTTCTACATGAGGGGTGATGGGTTACCTGAGGTAAAAATCATTCGCATGGACTCGCCTAGTTAGTAGAACCTTACTTTCAAGTTTTAGCAGCAGGTTGTGGAGAACCTTACGCTAAGGCACATGAGAGAGCCGCAATCAAACAAGAAACGCATTTCTCTCATGTACTTTGCCCAAAGTTGAAAAGAACTTTAGTTAGCTCTAAACTACAACAAACCATTAACAAGCAAAGTCCATCTTTCAATCATCAGCATTTTAACATGTAACTAGCCTGTTCTTTCTACGTCACGGTACAGTGAACAAGTGGTACTCACTGACTGCGAGGGACGGCGATTATAATCGATTTACTCCTGCAGGGTTACCCGAATAACCCGTCACGTACGCCCGTACTCGATGTTGCCTACAACAACCATCACGGACGCCGTACGCAACCACCTTTCACCCGTCAGCCAAATATTGAACCGGTCCCGTCGTCCCGAGCAAGAGGTCTCTGCACGCGCATCTCCGTGCCGCCAGCTGATTTACACCTCAAGCTCTCAACCTACCCTCTGAACGACGGGCAATGCCTCAATACCCAGCTACCCGAGTTACATCAGTTTCCCGGATCCCATATAGCCGGTAGGTCTTCGGTACAGTTCTATCTTGTTCAACAGGCCCGCACACGGCTCGGTCCTCAATCGACACAACAGAGCTACAGCACACAGGACCCAAAGTCCTGCTGCCCTTACTCTCCGCTCGGTCTCATCTTTCTTGCCATATGTATCATGTGCTATCTCTACCCGAGTCGAGTGCCTCTAGCCTATGCTCGCGAGTAGTTCCAACTACTCGACTTGTACCGAATCCTACACTATCTTAGCATTGCAGTAGCTAACGGGGTTTGCAATACTAAACCCAACCCATGATTTTCTTGGCTATGCAGTTGGGTTTCCAAGCAAGACTCTAATGCAAGGAATAAAGTAATCAAGTATGTGCTCAAAACAATAAAAACTTGTAAAAAGGTTAATGCAAACCGGAGCTTGCCTTGCTGCTCTTGGTCGTAGGCTAGCTGTTCCTCCGGAGTAACGAAGTCTAGGACTTCGGGTTCCTGCTCGACCTTAGCGACTACATAATAGAAGAGGTACATGTATCAATTTAAATGCATTTGTATTAAGTTTGAAGTTGTGAAGTCTATAACTCTCACTAGACAGACCCAATGACTGTGAAACTTTTACTAGGGTTTGGTTACAACCTAAACAGAGATTTGGTCAAGTTTTAGTTGCAGCGAAGCTCATTTGAGCCCTCCACAATTAATTATGTACTTGACCTTAATTGAAGGCTTTTAGGGTGTTCTAAGGATTTTCATGAAACAAACTATGACTTTCTGAAAACTAGATTTTCATAGGGTTCTAATGGAGTTGGTCTAACTTAATTTGAAGGTTCCTAACTAAAGATATGAGCTAAACAATTTCAGAGAAAATTCTGAAAATGTTTCTGAACATTTTCTATTTTCTTTGGAACAGTTCCACTAATCACACCACTAGGTGGATTAAATGAGATCAAATGGGTCTGAAATTTTTATGGTAGTTCAGGGATATTTTGATGAACATCCCAGCAAAATTTCAGGATTTTCCTCCAAAGGATTCTCCAGTTAAAATTCCTAAAAGTTTAAATTTTGAGGAATTAATTCTGGAGAAACAAGTGTTTTCATGAAGTGAAACTTGATTTGGTGGAAATTTCTCAGAGAGCTGAATCCAGCAAAATTTGGTTCACTCGATTTGGAGCTTTCTAGCCAAAGTTATGAGGATTTGAAGTTTGGAAGAATTCTGAAAATCGGGGGAAAAGTTTAAACTCGCGGGGGCCCGTGGGGACACGTGTCAAGCGCGGAGATGTCCGGCACACCGGGGCTCACAGGGTATTTGCGTGCCAGAACAGCCTATCCCGGCCACACCCGATCCCGATTTAAATTCTTCAGCCGCTGACACGTGGGCCAGCCGGCTTCGTCTTCCTCCCGCCGTTCTCTCGCGCCCGCGCCGCCGACCAAGCCGGAGCAGACTCAGAGCTCACCGGCTCGCCGCTGCCGGACCTCCCATGGTCTGAAACTCGCTGCCAGGGGGTTGTCGACGTCGAGGAACACGTCGGTGGTGTCAGGTCGGGCTTGGGGTGACCGGAAATAGCTCGACGTCGTGCCGTGGCCTCGGTTGAGGTTCGGCGCTGTCGACCATGGGTTCTAACCGGCCAACACCTCTAACAAACGGTCCTACCGCATCAGTGTACCTCTAGTAAGCTCGACAAGGTGTCAAAAGGGTTCAGGGATGGCGGCAAGTCAGTCGGCACCGTGTGACCGATCGTGCCCGCCATGACCGCCCTCGATCAAGCTCGAAATTCGTCACTCCTAGACAGTTTCACGCCACGGATGTAGAAAAGAACTTGATCGCCGGATAGTCCAGCGTCTATGTGCAAGATTTGATAACCTCTGAAAGATGATAGAGCGAGAATTTAAAGAAACCGTACCGGAAGCTCAGTTTAAAGTTGCCGGAGCAAAAACTGAGAATTCGCCGGCGAGAGTTCACGGCGTGGCTTGAGCTTCAGGTGGAAGCAGCGTGGAGTCCGTGCGACCCTGTTGCCGCCCTTGCTCGGCCGTGGAAGTGGCTGTAGTGTGCTGCCCACGTGAGACCGATCGCCGTCCTTCAGCTAAACTGCGGCGGTCGTCGTTGATCACGGGAACAGGGGCTGAAACCCGGTGGTTCAGGCGTTGGGAGGGTGGTGCTCGAGCTCAGGATGTTGCCTGGCAACTCGGGGAGGCGAGGACACGATTGTTTGGTGTGTTTTCCCGATCGACCGAGAGCTCGGGAAGTAAAGGAATGGTGCCGCCCAGTGTCGCTCACGGAGATAAGAAGGCACCCGGTCTTCACCCCGTTGAGGCGGTGACGGTCGCGTGGAGGGCGAGCAGGCCGCCTGAGCGCCAGCGTGCGTAGAGGGGAAGCAGCTGGTGGCGCCGGTGGCTGCTCGGTGGCATAGCCGACAGCTGCTCGGTGGAATTTCCCACCGAGGCTTTGACTTTGTGTGCAAGTTTTCACTCCTTCTCTCTATGACATGTGGGTCCCACCCGGGGTTTTAACCTCTGAAATTTACTCCTAATCACTGTTGTAAACAGTGAGCCCCAAAATACCCATGGTGATTCAAATTATTCACCCATGAGCCATTTGAATTGAGTAGAATTCAAATTGGGTTTGATTTGAATGAATTTCAGCACAAGTTCAGTTTTGAATTCAAATAAAGTTTGGATTTGTCCCACTTAGCTCATGTCAAGATCAACTCCAAATGGAGTGAAAATTGGTGTGTGAGCTCACAAAAATGTGCTGAATAAGAATATGCCTCCCACTTTTAAATTCATGGGATAAAAACAGTTTGAATTTGGATATGGTTTCAAACTGCCCTCTTTCTAACTATACCCAAAATGACCTCAAAAAGGTTTTGAATTTGGGTGAAACTTGGCATGGACATCCTTAGCAATGTGTAGGAGTTTTCATATGTCCAGCCCACCTATATCACATGTGGGAAATACCACTTTTGCAATATGTGAGTTTGTTCTCTAATGAGCATGTTGATGGTGGTTACTTGCTCTTCATTTGTGTTAATCAACTTACTTCAAATGAAGTGTGTGGTGTGGTGATGAACACTTCAAGTAGGTGTCAAAAACTGAGGCCCTTACAGAATATCCCAAACGTTTTGCGTTTGGTTCCACTTCAGAACATCTCCCACTTTTTCGGGATCAATCGATACTCCTTCCTCGGAGATGATGTGGCCTAGGTACGATATCTCCTTTAGCCAGTATTGACACTTGCTGAGCTTGGCATATAATTGATGCTCTCGCAGTTTCTGCAAGGTCAATCTCAAATGTTCCTCATGTTCCTCCTCACTCTTTGAATACACCATAATGTCGTCGATGAAAACTACGATAAACTTGTCCAAGTACTCCATGAAGGCCTTGTTCATGAGGTACATGAAATATGCGGGTGCATTTGTTAACCCAAAAGACTGTATATTCATACGAACCATACCGTGTTCGAAAGGCAGTCTTGGGTATATCGGAGGGCTTAATCTTCATCTGGAAGTATCCCGACCGAAGGTCAATCTTGGAGAACACTCGGGCTCCATTCATCTGGTCGAACAGGTCCTCTATACGGGGCAGAGGGTATTTGTTCTTGATCGTCACCTCGTTGAGAGACCTATAGTCCACACACATTCTTTGGGTCCCATCCTTCTTGTATACGAAAAGCACGGGGGCCCTCCATGGTGACGAGCTTGGACGTATAAAACTCTTCTCTAATTGCTCCTGGATTTGTTTCTTAAGTTCTACTAGTTTGTTAACGGGCATCCTATAGGGCCTCTTTGCTATAGGTGCAGTTCCGGGTACTAGGTCATTGGAAAACTCAATGTCCCAGTCAGGTGGCATACCTGGAAGTTATTCCGGGAACACGTCCGAAAATTCTTGAACCACTGGAATGTTGTCCAATGTTGCTCCTTCGATGTGGTTCAACGTTGCCTTCTCGGTTGCCGGTTGGGCTAACTCAAACTCGATACGGGTACCGTGCTCGTTTGCCAACTGCACGCTCCTCTCAACACATTTGATCACTCCGTTGTGCTTGCTTAACCAATCCATTCCGAGTATTATGTCAAGCCCTTGAGAATCCAAGACAATGAGGTTGGCAAGGAAGTCTACCCCCCTTATTTTAAGTTTTACTTTTGCACATACTATATTAGTCCTCATCTCTCCACCGGGAGAATTAACCAACATAGTATATTTCAAGTGTGATATGGGTAGAGATTGTACTTGGCAACATACTTTGATGATATGAATGAATGTGAAGCTCCGGAATCAAATAAAATGGTGGCTGGGTTGGAGTTGGCAAGGAACATATCAATTACAACGTCCTCAGCCTGTTGCACTTCCTCAGAAGAAACATGGTTCATGTTGCCGCGAGCGTAGTTCTGCTGTCCACGGTTCCCTTGGTTAGCTCCTCTGTTTGGCTGTGGGTTCTGCTTGGGCATGTTGCCTTGCTGTCCAGGACCTCTCTTTGGGCACTGGCTCGCAAAGTGTCCTGTCTCTCCGCATGGAAAGCATGCCTTGTTGCCCACGACAGCGGGGACGTTGGGACGGGGGTTTTGAGAAGGGGCGCCCATGTTGGGATGAGGCACCGGAGGCAAAGGCACACGAGCTGCTTGCATGACAGGACGTTGCTGTGGTGGCTGATTTGGGCGAAACGATCCATACTATGGTGCAGCTGGGGGCATGTCCTGAGAGCGTACGTTGCTCCCTTGTGGCTGGTATGGCATCTTCCTTTTGCCCTCTTGCTCGATCTCTTGTATCTTGCTTTCAACCACTATAGCCTTGTCAACTAGCTTCTGGAAGCTGGCATAGTCATTTTTGAGGAGCTGAACCTGGATCTCATTGTTCAACCCTCTCATGAACAAGCACTGCTTCCTCTGGTCCGAGTTGACATCTTCGGGGGCATACCGTGACAGCTGCGTGAACTTGTTGAGGTACTCGTTCACGCTCTTCTTGCCTTGGCGGAGACCTTCAAACTCCTGCTGTTTGAGCATCATGACACCAGCAGGGATGTAATGAGAGCGGAAACTCTCCTTAAACTCAGCCCAAGTGATCGTCTCCTGGTTGTCATGAGCGTTACAAAGGACATCCCACCAGTCAGCGGCTGCTCCCATAAGTTGGTGCGACACGAAGAGAACTTTCTCTCGGTCATTGCACTGAACTATGGCAAGCTTCTTCTCCATGGACTTTAACCAATCATCGGCCTCCGTGGGATCATTAGCTTGAGCAAACGTGGGTGGTCGAGTCCTCATGAACTCTCCCAGTCGGTTGTGAGCCGGTGGTGGTGGCGGTGGTGCAGGAACGGGGTTATTGTTATTGGCTTGCAACTGACCCAAAGTTTGGATCATGGTTTGCATGAGCTGATTCTGCATAGCCATCAACCGTTCCAAGTTGTTTTCACCAGCTCCGGGGTCATTCTCAGGAACTCCATCGTGGTCATCCTCCTGGTTACCACGGACGTTCCTTCCTTGGCAGCCGGCGTTTCCTCTCACCTCTGTGAGAGAGAGTTGGATAGAATAGAGGTTAGAAATTTAGATGGATCCCCCCTAACTATATGCATCAAGGTGGATGGGCTATACATATAAGCCTATATGAGGATGTGAACAAGTGCCGAAGTATCTCACATCTCTCTACTATGTGTGAATATGGTCAACGCTAAAAACGTCCAAGAACTCACACCAAGCACACAAGCACAAACAATCATCACAATGTTCAACCAATCCTATTCCAGCTTCTATTCCATGGGGGTCCTATGTGCTTTAGGGTGGTACCAATCTGTGACTTCACCCTATGTCTAGGTGGTTTGGGGGTGATACCTATGGTACCAATCTGTGATCAATCTGTGACTTCTACCTAGGCCTGCATCTTATGTCAAGGTGGTTCCAATGCCAATCTATGCACCCTACCTAGGCTTGCATCCTATGGTAAGTGTGGCTTCTATTATCAATCTGTGAATTGTACCAATCTGTGACCTTATCTAGGTTTGTGACCTACAGTCGACCATGGCTCTAATGCCAATCGGTGATTTCTATCTAGGCGTGCATCCTACAATCAACCGTGGCTCTGATACCAATCTGTAACGCCCTGGTTCTGAGAGAGAACCTCTCGGAACCGAGATTGATGCGCATGTGTGCCCAGGATGTTCATCACACATACACATATAACCACAAACTGAATTCGGAATATAATACCATGAATGAACAGGGTTCAAGTACTTTATTACATCAATGTTCTTGCAGCGGAAGTCTCTAACTAAATCTAGTAGCGGAAGTCTTCCAACTATTGCAGAAGCAAACTAAGCAGCAGCAGCGGTTCCATACCCTACTCCACACGCAAGGTTGATGGCGGATCTCACGCCTAATACTATTCATGGTCTTCATAGTACTCCTCTCCTGTTACTGATGATGTATGATAATGCAAGGGTGAGTACATGACGTACTCAGCAAGCGCGGGAAGTATGACAAGTAGCTTATAACAAGGTAGGTATAAAAAGGCTCATTGTAGAAAGCAAAGTTTATTTCTCGAAACATGATAAAACAACAACTAGCTTTAAGTGAGTGTAATCGCAACATGTAGTTAAACATCAACATACCTCCTTCACGTTTTCACCACCTTTAATGTCTCAACCAGACATTTATCTTTCTCAACTTTGGTCATGAATACCATCTCATGAATACCATCTCGTATTCACTACCATTTCATCTCATTTTCAATTCTGTCTCATAGCGAGACCAAATCTCATTTCCATGACTCAATGGTCATGCAACCAATCTCATTACCCGGACTCAACAGTCCCGAAACCAATTCCAAAGACCAAACCATTACCAAACCAATAACCAATCCAAAATCATCCATTAACCATCCCAAACACCATCCTATGTAATCATGTGGGTTGTCTAGGCACTTGTGACCATAAGCTCGACTATCATGATAGTTTCACACTCTGCAGAGGTGGCACCACTTTACCCACAAGTTTGTGATCCCGTCACCCGTCGGTGACTGTAGAACCTTCATTTTACCAGTACACAACCGTCGGTGTATGGTCAAGAGATCACAAAATAGCCTTTACAAAGGGGCTAGATGTATGGACTCACTAAGGTTTCACCGGCAGGCTAGAATCTCCAATTCTCCCACCTACGGGCCCCTCTTGTGCCATGCAGTTCCCAGGGAATACCTCACTCGACTCCCATTCCCCGCGCCTTCCACGGTCCATAACAATCTAGCAACTTAGCTAATTAGTCAGCTAAGCCGCACCCATATTTGGCCTTGTGGTGGCACTGTTATCCTGGCATGGCTCTCATGAACTGGTCCTTAGATCTACGGCAAGTAACCACCATCTCATTCTACCTCATTCACAAATCAGGCTTGCCTAGATCTCCCTCCGATTCATGTTCATTAACAACATCAGTTTCTCATTATTCTTACGAGTGCAGTTAGCTAGACACATCTATCTCACTTCCCATATCCCATGGACTCAGCGAAGCATAAAAGAAAAAACCACACCTGACTCATTAACTTTCTCAGCGACAAGGGTGGTTAACAAAACTAGTCAACTCCTATGAAAGGGTTTCCCATCAAGTTGACTCAAGCACGCACACCTTTTTGCAAACAAAACAGTTTTCCAAAACATCGGATCAATATGGTCAAGGAGCACTTGCCTTGTTCATGTGGCTTCTGTTGCTAAAATTTCTCGTGGTCTTGTTGTTGTTGCTCGTCGTAGATAGCTCCCTGAGCTTGTCCTTCTATTTACGATCGTGCACATACAAGATTCATAGCAATCAATCAATCATGCACAAACTCTTCTTTAAGATGCAATGATGCGCATGCATGTTATTCCTACGGTGCAGTTTAGTTTGTACGTGTTCTTGCATGGCTTGCATGGGATTTTACGATGAACAGAGGTGTATAGATCAAATGTGGACGTGGTGATGACCTGGACTTAAGATCTAGATCAAACCAATCAACACGTGATCTGTCCACGAAAAATCTTCTATTTCGAAGGGGTCAAAGAAGAAGATGCAAAGAAAACCGCGATGATGTTGTAAAGTGGTAATGGAGATCTACCTTACTCTCTTCGGGACCTTCCTCCAGCAAAACAGATCGTCGGTGCTCCTCCGGCGATCGTGACAGTGCTTGTCAGCGGCTCTCCGGCGACTAAACTCCGGCGAAGGTGGTTAGCTCGGCGAGTTAGGGCTAGGGCTCCAAGTTGTCGACTTTGTAAGGTGGAAAAGAAGTTTGTGGTTTCAGCTAGAGGTTTTCGGCTCTTTTTATAATAGGTCAGAAAAGAGTCCTACTCTGATTGGAATTCAAATAAGAGTCCTATTCAAATTGTTTGTTAATCTTAACAACTTATCTCTAGTCGATCTGGTGCGGCAGCAATGTGGAATTCTTGTCGGTTTCCTTCCGTGTCGGTATTCCTGCGCATACAGAAGAAAAACCGCTTCAAATCTCGTCACCTCCTGGGTGATGAGCTCCGGAGGCTCCACGTGTCCTGTGGGGGCCTGGTCTCTCTTTTCCGCAGAGACGAGCTCCGGTTGTGCCGCGTGTCAGGTGGGTGAGACCTCCCCTCTCCTCGGAGGCGAGCTCCGCGTGCGCCACGTGTCCTGGCGGGTCGGGACCTCCTCTCTATTAAGAGACGAGCTCCTCACACGCCACGTGTCAGTGCTAGACCTCCCCTCTCTTCGGAGGTGGCTCTGGGTGTGCCATGTGTCTCCGAGAATGCCACGTTTCAAGCAGCGCCGATCTTACTTACTTCTCGGGGCGAGCTCCGAGGTTGACACGTGTTCAACAGTTTCGAACCTCCCGGAGGTGAGCTCCGGAGGTGACACGTGTCCAGTAGTGTCGGACCTCCCGGAGGTGAGCTCCGGAGATGACACGTGTCCAGTAGGACCGGACCTCCCGGAAGTAAGCTCCGAGAGCGACACGTATCCCATGGTGTCGGACCTCTCAGAAATGAGCTCCGAGGGTGACACGTCTCTGGAGGGGCTGGACCTCTCAGTGGTGAGCTCCGAGAGCGACACGTGTCCCGCGCAGCTGGACCTTTTTCTCTGCAGGCGACACATGTCCTGCGGTACTGGCCTCGCTTCTCCGCAGAGGCTAGCTCCGGGGGCGACACGTGTCTCACAGAGGTCGGACCTCTCCCCCTTCACGGGGATGAGCCCCGCGCCTTCCACGTAGCCAGTTTAGCGGCGGACCTCTCCCCCTTTGCGGGGATGAGCTCCGAACACGCCACGTGGCCAGCGGGCCACGGGAAGTATCTACGGTGCTCTAGGCGAACTGGAACTGACTCTTTTTAGCTATCTTTTTTTATTTCTTCTTTGTTTCTACTTATTTTAAAATGTTTCTCTACATGAAATATGAATGCATGCAGAAATAAAAAATGAGGGTGTCACAGAATGGGACATAGAAATGGAGGGGGCAATGTAGAAATGGAGAATGGGACATAGAAATGGAGAGGGGAATGTAGAAATGGAGCAAGTGACATAGAAATGGTGAGGAATGGGAAAAGATAGCTGAAATAAGCCATTCCCAAATTTTCCCAAATTTCCCCCAAGAATTTTCCAAATTCCCCAATTCCACAAAAGGGGAATTTCCCCACATATGGGGAGATAAAATGCCCAAGTCTGCCGCACCCAACTGAAAAGATAAGTTTGTTGAAATCCAAAATTGAGTTGGACTCTTAGTTGAGCTCCAATTGGAGTAGGACTCCTCTTTTTCCCCTTATAAATATAACCCCCACCCCCTTGGCCGACCCCTCTCTGTTTTGGACGTCCTCCCCCAGCTGCCAAGCCCCCTTCCTTGCTACCAAGTCGCCATGTCCCCCCCCCCTTGCCGGAATTTGGCCGCCGTCAAGCTCCGTCGAGCCCGCCGTCGCCGGAGAAGAAGCCCGATGATCTGTTCTGCCCTAATCTTCCATAGAAAAATTCCCCACTGCAGCTATTGCTCGGAGGAAGGCCCTGCCACCAAAAGGAAGTGAGGTAGGTCTCCATTACCCATCTTACGACGTCGCTGCTGTTTCTACGCATCCATTTTCTTCGCCCCCTTCGAGCAGAAACTTTTACGTGTGGACAGATCGCGTTTTGATCGGTTTTTGGCGGTGGAATTGATCTACATCTTGAGTCAAGATCATCACCATGCCCACACTTGATCCCTACACCCTTGTTCATCATAAAACCCCATGAAAGCCCATTAAAACATTCAAGAACACGTACAAACTTGTTTAATAAAACTGCACTATAGGATTTGAATTCATCTACCCCATTGCATCTTGAGTAAAGTTTGTGCATGATGATTGATTGCTGTGAATTTTGTATGTGCGTGGTATTGAGTAGAAGGACAAGCTCAAGAGGCCATCTAAGAGGAACTAGAACCAAGACTTCGAGACACTTGAGCCACACGAACCACGGGAGCAAGGCAAGTGCCCCTTGACCATATTGATCCCATGTTTCGAAACTGTTTTGTTTGCGAAAACTCGTATGCTTGAGTCAAATTGATGGGACACCCTTTTGTAGGAGCTTACTAGTTTTGTTAACCATCCTTGTCACCGGGAAAGTTGATGAGTCGGGTATGGTCATTTTTCCTTTTTGCTTTGCTTAATTCGCAGGATACGGGAAGCTGAAACAAACCATGTCTAGCTACTACACTTATATGAATAATGATAATGAGAACTTGATAATGTTAATGAGCACAGAATCGGGGAGATCTAGGCAAGCTTGATTCGTGGATGTTGCTGAATGAGATGGTGGTTTACTTCCCGTAGATCTAAGGACCGGTTCATGCGAGAATACGCCAGGAAAACAATGCCACCACAAGGCCAAGTATGGGTGCGGCTTAGCTGATTAATTAGGTGTGTTGCTAGCTTGTTATGGACCGTGGATGGCGCGGGGAATAGGAATCGAGAGAGGACTTGTGACACCTTCAATTTTGTAATCACATATGCATTTATATTTCATGTAGAAAAACATTTTTAAATAAGTTGAAACAGAGAAAGAATAAAAAAGGTAGCTAAAAAGAGCCAATTCCAGTTCGCCTAGAGCGCCGTAGAAATTTCCCGAAGCCCGCTGGCCACGTGGCGTGTTCGGAGCTCATCCCCGCGAAGGGGGAGAGGTCCGCCGCTAAACTGGCTACGTGGCAGGCTCGGGGCTCATCCCCACGAAGGGGGAGAGGTCCGACCTCAGTGGGACACGTGTTGCCCCGGAGCTAGCCTCTGCGAAGAAGCGAGGCCAGTCCCGCAGGACACGTGTCGCCTTTGGAGCTAGTCACTGCGGAGAGAAAGGTCCAGCCGCGCGGGACACATGTCGCTCTCGGAGCTCATCTCCGGAAGGTCCGACACTACTAGACACGTGTCACCTCCGGAGCTCACCTCCGGGAGGTCCGACACTGATGGACACGTGTCACCTCCGGTGCTCACCTCCAGGAGGTCCGAAACTGTTGGACACGTGTTGACCTCTGAGCTCGTCTCCGAGAAGTAAGGAGGATCAGCGCTACTCGACATGTGGCATTCTCGGAGCTCACCTCTGAAGAGAGGGGAGGTCCATAATGGACACATGGCACTATCGGAGCTCACCTCCGAAGATAGGGGTGGTCTGGAATTGACACATGGCACATTCGGAGCCAGCTCTGAAGTGGGGGAGGTCCGGCACTGACACGTGGCGTGCGCGGAGCTCGTCTCTGAATAGAGGGGAGGTCCCGACCCGCCAGGACACGTGGCGCACGCGGAGCTCGCCTCCAAGGAGAGGGGAGGTCTCGCCCGCCTGACACCGGCACAACCGGAGCTCGTCTCTGCAGAAAAGGGAGACCAGGCCCCCGCTGGACATGTGGAGCTTCCGGAGCTCATCGTCGCCAGGATAACGAGATCTGAAGCGGTTTTTCTTCTGTACGCGCGGGAATACCGACACGGAAGGAAACCAACACGATTTCTATGTTGCTTCCGCACCAAATCGATTAGAGATAAGTTGTTAAGATTCAAACACAAATCAAATAGGACTCTTATTTGAAATCCAATCGGAGGAGGACTCTTCTTTTTCCGGTTATAAATAGAATCGAAAACCTTTGGCCGAAACCACAAACTTCTTTTCCACCTCCCAAGTCGATGACTTGGATCCCTAGCCCCCAACTTGCCAAGCTAACCACCTTCGCCGGAGTTCAGTCGCCGGAGACCGCTGATCAGAGCCCCGACGATCTGCGTTGATAGGAGGAAGGTCCCAAAGAACGTAAGGTAGGTCTCCATTACCACCTTACGACCTCATCGCGGTTTTCTTTGCATCTGTTTCTTTGATCCCTTCGAAGCAGAAGCTTTTTTGTGGACAGATCACGCGTTGATCGGTTTGATCTAGATCTTGAGTCAAGATCATCGCCACGTCCACATTTGATCTCTACACCTCTGTTCATCGTAAAATCCATGCAAGCCATGGAAGAACACGTAAAAAAACTGCACCATAGAATCAACTTGCATATGCACCATTGCATCTTAAAATAGAGTTTGTGCATGATGATTGATTGCTATGAATCTTGTATGTGCGTGATTGCGAATAGAAGGACAAGCTCCAGGAGCTATCTACGAAGGATTTCAGCAACAAGACTTCGAGATCCAAGAACAACAGAAGCCGCAAAAACAAGGCAAGTGCTCCTTGACCATATTGATCCCATATTTTGGAAAATGTTTTATTGCAAAACGTGAGTATGCTTGAGTCAAATCGACGGGAAGGAGTTTACTAGTTTTGTTAACCACACTTGCTGCCAGGAAAGTTAATAAGTCGGGTATGGTTTTTTACTTTATGCTTCACTGAGTCCACGGGATTAAGGGAAGCAAGATAGATGTGTCTAGCTAACTGCACTCGTAAGAATAGTGAGAAACTGATGTTGTTAATGAACATGAATCGGAGGGAGATCTAGGCAAGCTTGGTTTGTGAATGAGGTAGAATGAGATGGTGGTTACTTGTCGTAGATCTAAGGACCGGTTCATGCGAGCCATGCCAGGATAACAGTGCCACCACAAGGCCAAATTTGGGTGTAGCTTAGCTGACTAATTAGGTATGTTACTAGATTGTTATGGACCGTGGAAGGCTTGGGGAATGGGAGTCGAGTGAGGAGTGCCCTGGGAACTACATGGCACAAGAGGGGGCCCGTAGGTGGTAGAATTGGAGATTCTAGCCTGCCGGTGAAACCTTAGTGAGTCCATACATCTAGTAGCCCCTTTGTAAAGGCTATTTTGTGATCTCTTTACCATACACCGACGGTTGTGTACTGGTATAATGGAGGTTCTGCAGTCGTCGACGGGTGACGAAATCACAAACTTGTGGGTAAAGTGGTACAAACTCTGCAGAGTGTAAGACTATCATGATAGTCGTGCTTCCGGTCACAAGCGCCTGGACAACCCACATGATTAGATGGGATGGTTAATGGATGGTTATTTGGGATGCATGGCTTTGGTTTGGTTATTTGGTTTGGTTATGGTTTGGTCTTTGGAATTGGTTTCAGGACTGTTGAGTCCGGGTAATGAGATTGGTTGCATGACTCTTGAGTCATGGCAATGAGATTGTGTCTCGGTATGAGATGGAATTGAATATGAGATGAAATGGTAGTGAATACGAGAATGTATTCATGAGATGGTAGTGAATACGGGATGGTATTCACGAGCTTGAGAAAAGTTGAGAAAGATAACTGTCTGGGAGAGAATTGAAAAGTGATGAATCATGATGGAGGTATGTTGATGTTTAAATACTTGTTGGGATTACATTCACTTAAAGCTAAGTTGTTGTTTTTATCGTGTTTTGAGAAATAAACTTTGCTTTCTGCAATTAGCCTTTTTATACCTACCTTGTTTTAAGTTACATGTCATACTTCCCGCACTTGCTGAGTACGTCATGTACTCACCCTTGCATTATCATACATCATCAGCAACAGGAGAGGAGTACTTTGAAGAGCATGTGGAGTATTAGGCATGAGATCCACCATCAACCTTTCCTGTGGAGTAGAGATGGAGCCGCTGCTGCTGCTTAGTTGCTTCCGCAATAGTTAGAAGACTTCCGCTGCTAGAATAAAGTCTTCCGCTGCTAGATTAAGACTTTCGCTACTAGCATGAGTTTAAGACTCATGAGACAATGTAATAAAACCCTGTTATTCGTGGTATTATTCTGAAATTCAGTTTGTGGATAATATGTGTATGTGTGATGAATATCCTGGGCACACATACGCATCAGTCTGGGTTCCGAGAGGTTCTCTCTCAGAACAGGGGCGTCACAAATTATGGTATCAGAGCCACAGATGATTGTAGATCACACACTAGATAGAAATCACCATTTGGCATTAGAGCCACGGTTGATCGTAGGTCACACGCCTAGTCACAGATTGGCAATAGAAGCCACGGTTGACTGTAGGTCACAAACCTAGATAAGGCCACAGATTGGTACAATTCAAAGATTGGTATTAGAAGCCACGCTGACATAGAATGCAAGCCTAGGATGCATAGATTGGCATCAAAACCACCGTGACCACAGGATGCAAGCCTAGGGTGAAGTCACAGATTGATATCACCCAAAAACCACCCATTGAATAGAGGCTTGAATAGGATTGGTTGAACCTTGTGATGGTTGCTTGTGTGCTTTGTGTGAGTTGTGGGACGTTTCAGCGTTGTCCATATCCACACATAATAGAAAGAGGTGTGAGATGCCTCGGCACTTGTTCACATCCTCATATAGGCTAATATATATAGTCTATCCACCTTGCTGCATATATGTGACACCCTCATCTCGAGTGTCAGCAGATGTTCATGTTTTATGAAGAGGAAACATTTTAAGAGAAGAAGGAACAGAGAAAAAATATCAAAAGGAATAGCCGATGAGAGCCGAATCCAGCTCTCAGAAAGCGCCGAAGACAACTCACCACGGCCGCTGGCCACGTGGCGTGTTCGGAGCTCATCCCTGCGAAGTGGTGAGATGCCTCCGCCAAGCTGGCTATGTGGCAGGATCGGGGCTCGTCTCCGCAAAGGGGAGAGGCCCGATCCTGTGGGACACGTGTTGGACACGGAGCTAGCCTCTGCGGAAGAAGCAAAGGCATTTCCGCAGGACACGTGTCATCCTCGGAGCTAGTCCTCGCGAAAGTCAGAGGACCACTCGCGCGGGATACGTGTCGATCTCGGAGCCCATCTCCGAGAGGTCCTGTTCTATTAGACACGCGTCGCCACCGGAGCTTATCTACGGGAGGTCTGTCGCTACTGGACACGTGTCGACCTCGGGGCATGTCCCTGAAGGAAGAAGAGAGGAAAGACCGGCGCCAACACGTGGCGTGCGCGGAGCTCACCTCCAAAGGAGGGGGAGGTCTCGGTCGATTGACACGCGGCACAACCGGAGTCCGTCTCTGTGGAAAAGAAGATACCAGGCCCCGGAAGGACACGTGGATCCTCCAGAGCTCATCGCCGCGAAGGTAACGAGTTCTGGGGCGGCGGTTAAGCGTAAGAATATCAGTACGTAAAGGAAACCGACCTAAATTCCACAACGTTACCGCACCAAATCAACTAAAGATAAGATGATAGGATCCAATGACGATCTGAATAAGACTTTTATTCGGGATACAATCGGGTTAGGACTCTTCTCTTCCCGATTATAAATAGAACCCAGAACCTCTGGCCGAAACCACAAACTTATTTTTCAACTCCTGAGCCAACGACTTAGATCCCTAGCCCTAACTCGCCGAGTAAACCATCGCCGAAGCGCAACAAGGGAGATCATTGGAGGATAACCGAGCGGTCTGAGGAGGACCTCGAGAACCAAGAAGGGCGTAAGGTAGGACTCCGACACCACCTTACCGCATCGTTGTATTCCCCTTGCATCTGTTCTTTGATTCCTTTCGAACAGAAGCTTTCTCATGGACAGATCACTTGATGATCAGGTTGATCTAAAGACAAGATCATTGCCACGTCCACCTTTGATCCGAACACCTCTGTCCATGCAAGCCATGCGAGAACACACCAGTCTAATAAAAATCATAGGATAGCATGCATATGCATCATCACATCTAGTTTAAGGTTTGTGCTTGATATTGATTGTTGTGAATCTTGTATGCCCGTGATCCTACCTAGCAGGACAAGCTCAGGGAGCTGTCTACGACGAACTGCAGCAACAAGGTTTTGGGATTCAAGAGCAACCGGAACCGCAAGATCAAGGCAAGTGCTCCTTGACCATATTGATCATATTTTTTGGGTAAAACTATTTTGTTTTGCGAAAAGATGTGTGTGCTAAGTCAAGCATGATGGGAAACCCTCTTATAGGAGTTTACTAGTTTTGATTAAACCACCCTTGTCGCCTGGGAAGATTATGAGTCGGGTATGGTTTTTGTTTTATGCTTCGCTGAGTCTATGGGATTCGGAAGCGAGATAGATGTGTCTAGCTAACTGCACTCGTATTGATAATGAGAAACTGATGTTAATAAAGGACATGGATCGGAGGGAGATCTAGGCAAGACTCGGTTTGTGAATGAGGTAGCATGAGACGGTGGTTTACTTGCCATAGATCTAAGGACCGGTTCATGCATGCACATGCCAGGATAACAGTGCCACCACAAGGCCAAGTATGGGTGAGGCTTAGCTGAGTAATTAGGTAAGTTGCTAGAGTGTTATGGACTGTGGAAGGCGCGGGGAATGGGAGTCGAGTGAGGACTGCCCTGGGAACTGCATCGCACAAGAGGGGGCCCGTGGGTGGGAGAATTGGAGATTCTAGCCTGCCGATGAAACCTTAGTGAGTCCATACATCTAGTAACCCCTTTGTAAAGGCTATTTTGTGATCTCTTGACCATACATCGACGGTTGTGTACTGGTATAATGGAGGTTCTGCAGTCGCCGACGGGTGACAAAATCACAAACTTGTGGGTAAAGAGGTGCAAACTCTGCAGAGTTATTAAAACTATCATGATAGCCGAGCTTACGGTCACGAGCGCCTGGCTAAACTGCCATGATTAGTTAGGATGGTTATTGGGAAGGTTTTTGGTTATGGTTATTGGTTTGGTTATGGTTTGGTTTGGGACTGTTGAGTCTGGGTGATAAGATGGCTGCATGTACTGTGGAGTCATGGCAACGAGTTTGGTCTCAGTGTGAGATGAGGTTGATTTATGAGATGAGATGGTAGCGAATACGGGAAGGTATTCGTGAGATGGTAGCGAATACGAGGAGGTATTCGTGAGTATGAATAAAGGATTGGTTATTGTTCGGATGGAACACGGGAAGTGATGGAGGTATGTTGGTAATTTAATACATGCTGGGATTACATCTAAAGTTAAGTTGCTGTTTTATCATGGTTTTATAAATTTGCTTTTTCTGCAAATAAGCCTTTTATACCTACCTTGTTTATAAGCTGCATATCATGTGTTATTCCTGCACTTGCTGAGTACATCATTGTACTCAAACTTGCATTATTACTTCATCATCAGCAGCAAGAGAAGCCTACTATGAAGACCAATTGGATCATTATGGCGTGTGATCTAATCTCAACCTTGCCTGTGGAGGGAGTAGAGACGGAGCCACTTCTGCTTAGATTTGCTTCTGCATTAGTTGAATTGCTTCCGCATTAGAATAAAGACTTCCGCTGCATAGAAATAAGACCTCCGCTGTGAGCATGAGTCCAAGACTCATGAAGTATTGTAGTAAACTCTGTTATTCGTGGTAATATATAATCTGAATTCAGTTTGTGGAACGTATGTGTATGTGTGATGAACATCCTGGGCACACATATGCATTAGTTCTCAGTTCCGTGGTTTTCCACAGAATTGAGGGCGTCACAGATTGGTATCAGAGCCACGGTTTGACAGTAGGTTACACGCCTAGATAGAAACCTTAGATAGATAATAGAGCCACGGGTTACACCCCTAAATAGGAGTCACAAGCGTCCTAGGGTGAATAGTTTAGATTGGCCTTTAAACCCACCTTGACATAGGAAACCATCCGTGAATAGGAGTTGTGTGGGCCCTTGTGATGATTTTTTGTGATTGTGTTCTTAGTGTGAGTTGTGGGACGTCTCAAAACGTTGTCCATATCCACACGTAAGAAGAAAAAGGTGTGAGATGTCTTGGCACTTGCTCACATCCTCATATGGGCTAATATATACATATTCCAACTCACCTTGATGCATATAGTTGGAGGGAATCTACCTAACCTTCTAACACCCTATTCTATTTCGATCTCTCCAACAGATGGTGAGAGAAAACGCCGGCCAAAGGAACATCCAGGAGGATGACCATGATGAAGTTCCTGCTAACCTAGGAGCTGGTGAAAACCATCTAGAAAGGTTGATGGCCATGCAAAACCAGCTTATGCAAACCATGATCCAAACTTTGGGTCAGTTGCAGGCCAACCAAAACCCCATTCCGACACCGCCGCCACCATCACCGCCGGCTCATAACAGGTTGGGAGAGTTCATGAGGACTCGACCACCCACCTTTGCTCAAGCTAGTGATCCCATGGAGGCTGATGATTGGTTAAAATCCATGGAGAAAAAGCTTGCCATTGTTCAGTGCAATGACCGAGAGAAGGTTCTCTTCGCGTCGCACCAACTTACGGGAGCGTGCAGCTGACAAACGAGCACGGTATTCATGTCGAGTTTGAGTCAGCCCAGCAAACCACTGAAGGGGCAAATCTGAACCACATTGAAGGAGTAGCATTGGACAATATTCCGGTGGTTCAGGAATTTTCGAATGTGTTCCCGGAAGAGCTTCCAGGTATGCCACCTGACCGGGACATCGAGTTTGCCATAGATTTGGTACCTTGGACTGCACCCATAGCCAAGAGACCCTATAGGATGCCCGTCAACGAGCTAGTTGAACTCAAGAAGAAAATTCAAGAACAGTTGGAAAAGGGTTTTATCCGTCCAAGCTCGTCACCATGGGGAGCTCCGGTGCTCTTCGTAGACAAGAAGGATGGAACCCAAAGGATGTGCGTGGATTATAGGTCTCTCAACGAGATAACCATCAAGAACAAATACCCTCTGCCCCGTATAGAGGACCTGTTTGACCAAATGAAAGGAGCCTAAGTGTTCTCCAAGATTGATCTTCGGTCGGGATATTTCCAGCTGAAGATTAAGCCCTCCGATATAACTAAGACAGCCTTTCGGACACGGTATGGTTCATATGAATATACCGTTATGTCTTTTGGATTGACGAATGCACCTGCATACTTCATGTACCTTATGAACAAGGTCTTCATGGAATACTTGGACAAGTTTGTCGTGGTTTTCATCGACGACATTATGGTGTATTAAAAAAGTGAGGAGGAGCATGAAGAACATCTGAGATTGACCTTGCAGAAGTTGTGTGAGCATCAATTGTATGCCAAGCTCAACAAGTGTCAATTTTGGCTGAAGGAAATATCTTTCCTAGGCCACATTATCTCCGAAGAAGGGATATCGGTTGATCCTGGAAAGGTGAGAGATGTTCTGAAGTGGGACCAACCGGAGAGTGTGAGGGATATTTGGAGTTTCCTTGGGATGGCCAGATACTATCGACGCTTCATTAAAGACTTCTCTAAGATAGCAAAACCTATGACGGAGTTGCTAATGAAGGGAAAGGTCTTTCAATGGACACCAGCCTGCCAAGAAAGTTTTGAGGAACTCAAGAAAAGGCTAACCACAGCACCAGTTCTGGTATTGCCAGACGTAAGCAAGAGCTTTGACATATATTGTGACACATCCAGACAGGGGCTCGGATGTGTGCTCATGCAGGGAGGACAAGTGGTATCCTATGCCTCACGGCAATTAAAGAATCACGAGCTTAACTATCCTACACATGACTTGGAGTTAGCAGCAGTAGTGCATGCATTGAAGATTTGGAGACATTATATCCTCGGTCATTGATGTGAGATCTATACGGATCATAAAAGCCTCAAGTACATATTCACACAAACGGACTTGAATTTGAGGCAACGTCGATGGTTAGAACTCATCAAGGATTATGATGTTGGAATCAACTATCACCCCGGGAAGGCCAATGTAGTAGCTGATGCATTGAGCATAAAGGGAGCATGCCATCAACTCACGGTTCGGGAGCTACCACCCGAACTACGTAAGGAGTTCGAATGGTTACACCTCGGATTCATTAATAACATGGAAATAATAGAGATCCACTCCTCATTGGAGCAAGAAATAAGAGAGGGCGAAGCAACGAACGAGGAGATCAAGGAGATCAAGGAAAGAATCCGACAAGGAATAGAAAAGAATTTCATGGAGGATGAAAAGGGTACGCTTTGGCTAGGAAAAAGGATTTGTGTGCCAAACATAAGACACCTCTGCGACACGATATTGAAGGAGGCACATGATTCACCCTATTATATACATCCCGGAAGCACCAAAATGTACAAGGATTTGAAAACTTGTTATTGGTGGGATGGTATGAAGAGGGATATAGCTGAATACGTTGCCCTATGCGACACATGCCAACGGGTGAAGGCCGAACATCAAAACCCCGCGGGATTGTTGCAACCTTTGAAGATACCCGAATGGAAGTGGGAGGATATCAGTATGGATTTCGTCGTCGGATTCCCACGTACTCAATTGGGTTATGACTCCATCTCGATTATCGTGGACCGATTGACGAAAACCGCCCATTTTCTTCCTTTAAAGACCTGTTAAAACGTTGCACAATTGGTAGAGTTATACATGGAGCAGATTGTGTGCCGTCACGGAGTTCCGAGGAGGATAGTCTCAGATCGAGGTTCTCAGTTTACCTCTAGGTTCTGGAGGAAGCTGCAGAAAGCCATGGGTACACGACTGGATTTTAGCTCCGCCTATCACCCACAAACAGATGGACAAACCGAAAGAACAAACAAAATTTTGGAGGACATGTTGAGAGCTTGCGCCTTGAAACGTGGGCGTAGTTGGGATAGGAGTTTACCGTATGCCGAATTCTCCTATAACAACAGCTATCAAGCTAGCTTGAAGATGTCGCCTTTCGAAGCCTTATATGGTAGACGGTGTAGAACGCCACTGTTTTGGAACGAGACCGGAGAAAACCAGGTGTTTGGACCCGAAGTGCTACAAGAAGCCGAAGAGCGAGTCCAAACGGTACGGGAGAACTTAAAGGCTGCTCAGTCACGACAGGAAGGCTATGCGAACAATAGGCGAAGGAAGTTGACTTTCGAAGTAGGAGACTTCGTATACCTTAAGGTGTCGCCTATCCGAGGCCAACGACGTTTCAACGTCAAAGGCAAACTAGCACCTCGCTACATCGGACCATTTAAGATTCTGAATAAGCGAGGAGAAGTAGTCTATCAACTAGAGCTCCCAAACCACCTCCCCGACATACATGACGTGTTTCATGTATCCCAGCTCAAGAAGTGCTTAAGAGTACCAGAGGAACAAGTATCAATGGGAGAGCTTGAACATCAAAAGGACCTGACTTATGCGGAATACCCTGTCCGAATTTTGGACGTAAAGGAAAGGGTCACCCAAGACAAGGTGATTCGATGGTGCAAGGTACAATGGAATCACCACACCGAAGCTGAAGCCACATGAGAGCGCGAAGAGGATATCAAGGCAGAATTTCCCCATCTATTTTCTACTAACGAATCTCGAGGGCCAGATTCAATTTAAGGGGGGTAGATTTGTGACACCCTCATCTCAGGTGTCAGCATATGTTCATGTTTTATGAACAGGAAACATTTTAAGAGAAGAAGGAACAGAGAAAAATATCAAAAGGAATAGCCGATGAGAGCCGAATCCAGCTCTCAGAAAGCGCCGAAGACAACTCACCACGGCCGCTGGCCACGTGGCGTGTTCGGAGCTCATCCCTGCGAAGTGGGGAGAGGCCGCCGCCAAGCTGGCTACGTGGCAGGCTCGGGGCTCGTCTCCGCAAAGGGGAGAGGTCCGATCCTGTGGGACACGTGTTGGACACGGAGCTAGCCTCTGCAGAAGAAGCAAAGGCATTTCCGCAGGACACGTGTCATCCTCGGAGCTAGTCCTCGTGGAAGTCAGAGGACCAGTCGCGCGGGATACGTGTCGATCTCAGAGCCCATCCCCGAGAGGTCCTGTTCTATTAGACACGCGTCGCCACCGGAGCTTATCTCCGGGAGGTCTGTCGCTACTGGACACGTGTCTACCTCGGGGCATGTCCCTGAAGGAAGAAGAGAGGAAAGACTGGCGCCATCACGTGGCGTGCATGGAGCTCACCTCCAAAGGAGGGGGAGGTCTCGGTCGATTGACACGCGGCACAACCGGAGCCCGTCTCTGTGGAAAAGGAGATACCAGGCCCCGGAAGGACACGTGGATCCTCCGGAGCTCATCGCCGCGAAGGTAACGAGTTCTGGGGTGGCGGTTAAGCGTAAGAATATCAGTACGTAAAGGAAACCGACCTAAATTCCACAACGTTACCGCACCAAATCAACTAAAGATAAGATGATAGGATCCAACGACGATCTGAATAAGACAATTATTCGGGATACAATCGGGTTAGGACTCTTCTCTTCCCAATTATAAATAAAACCCAGAACCTTTGGCTGAAACCACAAACTTCTTTTTCAACTCCTGAGCCGACGACTTAGAGCCCTAGCCCTAACTCGCCGAGTAAACCATCGCCAAAGCGCAACAAGGGAGATCATTGGAGGAGAACCGAGCGGTCTGAGGAGGACCTCGAGAACCAAGAAGGGCGTAAGGTAGGACTCCAACACCACCTTACGGCATCGTTGTATTCCCCTTGCATCTGTTCTTTGATTCCTTTCGAACGGAAGCCTTCTCGTGGACAGATCACTTGATGATCAGGTTGATCTAAAGACAAGATCATTGCCACATCCACCTTCGACCCGAACACCTCTGTCCATGCAAGCCATGCGAGAACACACCAGTCTAATAAAAATCATAGGATTGCATGCATATGCATCATCGCATCTAGTTTAAGGTTTGTGCATGATATTGATTGCTGTGAATCTTGTATGCCCGTGATCCTACCTAACAGGACAAGCTCAGGGAGTTGTCTACGACGAACTGCAGCAACAAGGTTTTGGGATTCAAGAGCAACCGGAACCGAAAAAACAAGGCAAGTGCTCCTTGACCATATTGATCCTATGTTTTGGGTAAAACTATTTTGTTTTGCGAAAAGGTGCGTGTGCTAAGTCAAGCATGATGGGAAACCCTTTTATAGGAGTTTACTAGTTTTGATTAAACCACCCTTGTCGCCTGGGAAGTTTATGAGTCGGGTATGGTTTTTGTTTTATGCTTCGCTGAGTCTATGGGATCGGGAAGCAAGATAGATGTGTCTAGCTAACTGCCCTCGTATTGATAATGAGAAACTGATGTTAATAATGGACATGGATCGGAGGGAGATCTAGGCAAGACTGGGTTTGTGAATGAGGTAGCATGAGACGGTGGTTTACTTGCCATAGATCTAAGGACAGGTTCATGCATGCACATGCCAGGATAACAGTGCCACCACAAGGACAAGTATGGGTGCGGCTTAGCTGAATAATTAGGTAAGTTGCTAGAGTGTTATGGACTGTGGAAGGCGCGGGGAATGGGAGTCGAGTGAGGACTGCCCTGGGAACTGCATGGCACAAGAGGGGGCCCGTGGGTGCGATAATTGGAGATTCTAGCCTGCCGGTGAAACCTTAGTGAGTCCATACATCTAGTAACCCCTTTGTAAAGGCTATTTTGTGATCTCTTGACCATACACCGACCGTTGTGTACTGGTATAATGGAGGTTCTGCAGTCGCCGACGGGTGACGAAATCACAAACTTGTTGGTAAAGAGGTGCAAACTCTGCAGAGTTATTAAAACTATCATGATAGCCGAGCATATGGTCACGAGCGCCTGGCTAAACTGCCATGATTAGTTAGGATGGTTATTGGGAAGGTTTTTGGTTATGGTTATTGGTTTGGTTATGGTTTGGTTTGGGACTGTTGAGTCTGGGTGATAAGATGGCTGCATGACTGTGGAGTCATGGCAACGAGTTTGGTCTCAGTGTGAGACGAGGTTGATTTATGAGATGAGATGGTAGCGAATACGGGAAGGTATTCGTGAGATGGTAGCGAATACGAGGAGGTATTCGTGAGTATGAATAAAGGATTGGTTAATGTTCGGATGGAACACGGGAAGTGATGGAGGTATGTTGGTAATTTAATACATGCTGGGATTACATCTAAAGTTAAGTTGCTGTTTTATCATGGTTTTATAAATCTGCTTTTTCTGCAAATAAGCCTTTTATACCTACCTTGTTTATAAGCTGCATATCATGTGTTATTCCCGCACTTGCTGAGTACATCATTGTACTCGAACTTGCATTATTACTTTATCATCAGCAGCAAGAGAAGCCTACTATGAAGACCAAGTGGAGCATTATGGCGTGTGATCTAATCTCAACCTTGGCTGTGGAAGGAGTAGAGATGGAGCCACTTCTGCTTAGATTTGCTTCTGCATTAGTTGAATTGCTTCCGCATTAGAATAAAGACTTCCGCTGCATAGAAATAAGACTTCCGCTGTGAGCATGAGTCCAAGACTCATGAGGTATTGTAATAAACTCTTTTATTCGTGGTAATATATAATCTGAATTCAGTTTGTGGAACGTATGTGATGTGTGATGAACATCCTGGGCACACATATGCATTAGTTCTCTGTTCCGTGGTTTTCCACAGAATTGAGGGCGTCACAATATAGTTAGGGGGATCCATCTAACCTTCTAACCTCTATTCTACTCAACTCTCTCTCACAGATGGTGAGAGGTAACGCCGGGCGTCAAGGGAGGAACGTCCGTGGCAACCAGGAGGATGAGCACGATGGAGTTCCTGAGAATGCTAACCCAGGAGCTGGTGAAAACAACCTGGAACGGTTGATGGCTATGCAGAATCAGATTATGCAAACCATGATCCAAACTTTGGGTTAGCTGCAAGCCAACAACAACAACCCCGTTCCTACACTACCACCGCCACCACCACCACCACCACCTGCTCACAACCGACTGGGAGAGTTCATGAGGACTCGACCACCCACTTTTTCACAAGCTAATGATCCCATGGAGGCCGATGACTGGTTGAAGTCCATGGAGAAGAAGCTTGCCATAGTTCAGTGCAATGACCGAGAGAAAGTTCTCTTTACATCGCACCAACTTATCGGAGCAGCCGCCGACTGGTGGGGCGCCCTTCGTAACGCTCATGACAACCTAGAGACTATTACTCGGACTGAGTTCAAGGAGAGTTTCCGCTCTCATTACATCCTTGCTGGTGTCATGATGCTCAAACGACAGAAGTTTGAAGGTCTCCGCCAAGGCAAGAAGACCGTGAACGAGTATCTCAACAAGTTCACGCAGCTTTCAAGGTATTGCCCCCGAGGATGTCAACTCGGACCAAAAGAAGCAGTACCTATTCATGACAGGGTTGAACAATGAGATCCAGGTCCAACTGCTCAACAATGACTATGCCAGCTTCCAGAAGCCGGTTGACAAAGCTGTGACACCCTCATTTTAGGGTTCTGCATATATTCATATTTTATATGTAGAAAACATTTTAAAATAAGTAGAAATAAAGAAAATATTAAAAAGATAGCCAAAAAGAGCCAAATTCCAGTTTACAGAGGGCGCCGAAGACAATTTCGGCGACCGCTGACCACGTGGCGCGTTCGGAGCTCACCTCCGAGAGGTCCGGCCCCGCTAGACACGTGTCGCTCTCGGAGCTCACTTCCGGGAGGTCCGGCACTACCGGACACGTGTCACCTTTAGAGCTCGCTTCCGGGAGGTCCGACGCTGATGGACACGTGTCGACCTCGGAGCTCGTCTCTGAGGAAAAAGGAAGTCCGGCGCTACTTGACGTGTGGCATTCACGGAGCTCACCTCCAAAGATAGGGAGGTCCAGAATTGACACATGGCACCACGGAGCCACCTCCGAAGAGAGGGGGAGGTCCGGAACTGACATGTGGCGTTTGCGAAGCTCGCCTCTGTTGAAAGGGGAGGTCCCGACCCACCAGACAAGTGGCGCACGTGGAGCTCGCCTCTGAAGAGAGGGAGGTTCCCGCCCGCCAGGATACGTGGCGCACGCGGAGCCTGCCTCTGAGAAAGAGGGAGGTCTCGCTTGCTTGACACGCGGCACAACCGGAGCTCGTCTTTGCGGAAAAGGGAGACCAGGCCCCCGATGGACACATGGTGCTTCCGGAGCTTATCGCCGTGAGGGTAACGAGCTTTTGTTATGCCCTGAACGCGTGAGAATCTCCGGTATTGAGGAAACTGACACGAATTCCACGTTGCTATCACACCAAATCAACTAGAGATAAGTTGTTAAGATCCAAAAACAATTTGAATAAGACTCCTATTCGAATTATGATAAGAGAAGGACTCTTCTTTTTCCGGTTATAAATAGAACCAAAAACCCTTGGTCATAACCACGAATTTCTTTTCCACCTCCTGAGCCGACAACTTAGAACCCTAGCCCCAAACTCGCCGAGTAAACCCTTCACCGGAGTTCAGTCACGGGAGATCGCCGGAAGAGAACCCCAAAGATTTGTCTTGCTAGGAGAAGGACCCCGAGACCAAGAGGAACGTAAGGTAAGTCTCCGTTATCATCTTAAGACATCATCACGGTTTTTACTCGCATCTGTTTCCTCAATTCCTTTGAAACAGAAGCTTTTTCATGGACATATCACGTGTTGATCGGTTTGATCTAGATCTTAAGACCAAATCATTGCCATGTTCACATTTGATCTATACACCTCTGTTTTCCATAAAAAACCCCATACAAACATGCAAGAACACGCACAAACCAGAACTGCACCAGAGGATTAACATGCATATGCATCGTTGCATCTTAAAGTAGAGTTTGTGCATGATATTGATTTCTGTGAATCTTGTATATGCGTGATCGCGAATAGAAGGACAAGCTCAAGGACCTACCTACAACGGAATACAACAACAAGATTTTGAGCAACCGGAACCGCCAAAACAAGGCAAGTGCCCCTTGACCATATTGATCCTATGTTTTGGAAACTATTCTGTTTTGCGAAAAAGGTGTGTGTGCTGAGTAAAACATGATGGGAAATCCTTTTATAGGAGTTTACTAGTTTTGGTTAAACCACCCTTGTCGCTGGGGAAGTTTATGAGTCGGGTAAGGTTTTTGCTTTTATGCTTCGCTGAGTCCATGGGATTGGGAAGCGACATAGATGTGTCTAGCTAACTGCACTCATAATGATAATGAGAAACTGATGTTGTTAATTAACATGGATCGGAGGGAGATATAGGTAAGCATGGGTTTGTGAATGAGGTATCCTGAGATGGTGGTTACTTGTCGTAGATCTAAGGACCGGTTCATGCGAGCACATGCCAGGATAACAGTGCCACCACAAGGCCAAGTATGGGTGCGGCTTAGCTGACTAATTAGGTAACTTACTAGATTGTTATGGACCGTGGAAGGCGCGGGGAATGGGAGTCGAGTGAGGACTGCCCTGGGAACTGCATGGCACAAGAGGGGGCCCGTGGGTGGGACAACTAGAGATTCTACCCTGTCGGTGAAACCTTAGTGAGTCCATACATCTAGTAGCCCCTTTGTAAAGGCTATTTTGTGATCTCTTGACCATACACCAGCGGTTGTGTACTGGTATAATGGAGGTTCTGCAGTCGCCGACGGGTGACGAAATCACAAACTTGTGGGTAAAGTGGTACAAACTCTGCAGAGTGTAAAACTATCATGATAGCCGAGCTTACAGTCACGAGCGCCTGGTCAACTTCCATGATTAGTTGGGATGGTTATTGGTTATGGTTTTGGTTATGGTTTGGCTTTCGGGACTGTTGAGTCCGGGTGATAAGATTTTGTTGCATGACTGTTGAGTCATGGCAACGAGATTGGTCTCGGTGTGAGATGGAATTGTTTATGAGATGAAATGGTAGCGAATACGAGATTATATTCGTGAGATGGTAGCGAATATGAGAAGGTATTCGTGAGCAAGAATGAAGTTGATTAATGTCTGGTTGAGACATGGAAAGTGATGAACATAATGGAGGTATGTTGGTATTTTAATACATGTTGGGATTACATTCACTTAAGGTTAAGTTGCTGTTTTATCTTGGTTTTGATAAATAACTTTGCTTTCTGCAATGAGCCTTTTTATACCTACCTTGTTGTGAGCTACATATCTTATTTTCCCGTACTTGCTAAGTACATCATCGTACTCAAACTTGCATTATTATTTCATCATCAGCAACAGGAGAAGATTACTATGAAGACCAGGTGGAGCATTAGGTGTGTAATCTGTCCTCAACCTTGCCTGTGGGGATAGAGTAGAGATGGAGCCGCTGCTGCTTAGATTGCTTCTGCACTAGTTAGAAGACTTCCGCTGCCAGAATAAAGACTTCCGCTGTTAGATTAACACTTCCGTTGTGAGCATGAGTCCAAGACTCATGAGACATTATAATAAACTCTGTTATTCGCGGTTATATATATTCTGAAATTCAGTTTGTGGATGATGTGTATATGTGTGATGAACATACTAGGCACACATATGCATTTGTTCTCGGTTCCGTGGTTTTTCCACAAAATTGAGGGCGTTACAGATTGGTATCAGAGCCACGGGTTGACGATAGGTTACACGCTTAGATAGAAGTCACAGATTGGTATCAGACACAGATTGGTATCAACCTGCCATTGGTTGATCATAGATCACACAACCTATATAGACCACAGATTGGTAGCCAAGCCACTCTGACCATAGGATGCAAGCCTAGGATGCATAGATTGGCATTGGAACTACCTTTACATAGGATACAAGCCTAGGAGAAGCCATAGTTGGATCACAGATTGGCATCACCCTAAGCCATATAGGAACCCCATTGAACAAGCCCTGAATAGGAGTTGTGTGAGCCCTTGTGATGATTGTTTGTGATTGTGTGCTTAGTGTGAGTTGTGGGACGTCTCAAGCGTTGTCCATATCCACACGTAAGTAGAAAAGAGGTGTGAGATGCCTCGGCACTTGTTCACATCCTCATATGGGCTAATATGTATAGTCCAATACCACCTTGACGCATATAGTTAGGGGGATCCATCTAACCTTCTAACCTCTATTCTATTTCGTTCTCTCCGACAGATGGTGAGAGGAAACGTCGACCGCCAAGGAAGTAACGTCCGTGGCAACCAAGAGGATGGCCACGATGAAGTTCCTGTTAACCCCGGAGCTGGTGAGAACATCCTGGAACGGTTGATGGCCATGCAGAATCAATTTTTGCAAACCATGATCCAAACTTTGGGTTAGTTGCAGGCCAACAACAACAACCCCGTTCCGGCACCACCGCCACCACCGTCGGCTCATAACAGACTGGGAGAGTTCATGAGGACTCGACCACCCACCTTTGCACAAGCTAATGACCCCATGGAGGCCGACGACTGGTTGAAATCCATGGAGAAGAAACTTGTCATAGTTCAGTGCAATGACCGAGAGAAGGTTCTCTTTGCGTCTCACAAACTCATGGGAGCTGCCGCTGACTGGTGGGATGCCCTGTGCAACGCTCATGTCGACCTGGAGACGATCACTTGGACTGAGTTCAAGGAGAGTTTCCGCTCTCATTACATCCCTGCTGGTGTAATGATGCTCAAGAGACAGGAGTTCGAAGGTCTCCGCCAAGGACAGAAAAGCGTGAATGAGTATCTCAACAAGTTCACGCAACTATCCTGGTACGCCCCCGAAGATGTCAACTCGGACCAACGGAAGCAGTACCTGTTCATGAGAGGGTTGAACAATGAGATCCAGGTTCAGCTCCTCAACAATGACTACGCGAGCTTCCAGAAGCTGGTTGACAAGACTATAGTGGTTGAAAGCAAGATCCGAGAGATCGATCGAGAGGGCAAGAGGAAGATGCAATACCAGCCACCAGGGAGCAACGTACGACCTCGGTACATGCCCCCATCTGCACCACAGTATGGATCGACCGCTCCTGCATACCGCCCTAATCAGCCACAACAGCAACGACCCGTTGCACAAGCACCTCGTGTGCCTTTGTCTCCTGTGCCCCGACCCAACATGGGCGCTCCTGTTCAAAACCCCCGCCCCAACGTACCTGCTGCCTTGGGCAACAGGGCATGCTTTGCATGTGGGGAAACAGGACACTTCGCGAGCCAGTGCCCGAGGAGAGGTCCTGGACAGCAAGGCAACGTGCCCAAGCAGAACCCACGGCCGAACGGAGGGGACAATCAAGAAAACCGTGGACAGCAGAACTATGCTCGCGGCAACATGAACCATGTCTCTGCTGAGGAAGCACAACAGGCTGAGGACGCCGTAATTCATATGTTCCTTGGAAACTCCAACCCAGCCACCATCTTATTTGATTCTGGAGCATCACATTCCTTCATATCATCCATGTATGTTGCCAAGCATAATCTACCCATATCTCACTTAAATTGTACTATGTTGGTTAATTCTCCCAGTGGAGAGATGAGGACTAATATAGTATGTCCGAAAGTAAGCCTTAAAATAAGGGGGTAGACTTCCTTGCCAACCTTATTGTCTTGGATTCCCAAGGGCTTGACATAATACTCGGGATGGATTGGTTAAGCAAGCACAACGGAGTAATCCAATGTGCTGAAAAGAACGTGCAGTTGACAAACGAGCACGGTACTCGTATCGAGTTTGAGTCAGCCCAACAAACAACCAAGAAGGCAATTTTGAACCACGTCGAAGGAGCAACATTGGACAGCATTCCAGTGGTTCAAGAATTCCCGGACGTATTTTCGGAAGAGGTTCCAGGTATGCCACCTGACCGGGACATAGAGTTTGCCATTGATTTGGTACCCGGAACTGCACCCATAGCAAGGAGACCCTATAGGATGCCCACCAATAAACTAGTGGAACTCAAGAAGCAAATTCAGGAGCAGTTGGAGAAGGGTTTTATACGTACAAGCTCGTCACCATGGGGAGCCCCCGTGCTCTTCGTAGACAAGAAGGATGGGACCCAAAGGATGTGTGTGGACTATAGGTCTCTCAACGAGGTGACAATCAAGAACAAATACCCTCTGCCCCGTATAGAAGACCTATTCGACCAAATGAAAGGAGCCCGAGTGTTCTCCAAGATTGATCTTCGGTCAGGATACTTCCAGCTGAAGATTAAGCCCTTCGATATACCCAAGACTGCAGTTCGAACACGGTATGGTTCGTATGAATATACCGTCATGTCTTTTGGGTTAACAAATGCACCCACATACTTCATGTACCTTATGAACAAGTTTTCATGGAGTACATGGATAAGTTCATCGTGGTTTTCATCGACGACATTATGGTGTATTCAAAAAGTGAGGAGGAGCATGAAGAACATTTGAGATTGACCTTGCAGAAAATGCGCGAGCATCAATTATATGACAAGCTTAACAAGTGTCAATTTTGGCTAAAGGAGATATCGTTCCTAGTCCACATTATCTCCGAGGAAGGAGTATCGGTTGATCCCGGAAAAGTAGGAGATGTTCTGAAGTGGAACCAACCGTAAAACATGAGAGATATTTGGAGTTTTCTTGGGATGGCTGGATACTACCGACGCTTCATCAAGGACTTCTCTAAGATAGCAAAACCTATGACGGAGTTGCTAACGAAGGGAAAAGCGTTCCAGTGGTCATCAGCGTGCCAAGAGAGGTTTGAGGAACTCAAGAAAAGGCTAACCAAAGCACCGGTTTTGGTATTGTCGGACGTAAGCAAGAGCTTTGACATATATTGTGACGCATCAAGAAAAGGGCTCGGATGTGTGCTCATGCAAGAAGGACAAGTGGCAGCCTATGCCTCAGGACAATTAAAGAAGCACGAGCTTAAATATACTACACATGACTTGGAGCTAGCAGCAGTAGTGCATGCATTGAAGATTTGGAGAGATTATATCCTTGGTCATTGATGTGAGATCTATACGGATCATAAAAGTCTCAAGTACATATTCACACAAACGGACTTGAATTTGAGGCAACGTCGATGGTTGGAACTCATCAAGGATTACGATGTTGGAATCAACTGCTACCCTGGAAGGGCCAATGTAGTAGCTGATGCATTGAGTCAGAAGGGATCATGCCACCAACTCACGGTTCGGGAGCTACCACCCGAACTACGTAAGGAGTTCGAACGGTTACACCTCGGATTCTTGAACAAGATGGAAGTGATGGAGCTCCACTCTTCATTGGAGCAAGAGATAAGAGATAGCCAAGCAACGGATGAGGAGATCAAGGAGATCAAGGAAAGGATCCGACAAGGAATAGAGAAGGATTTAAAGGAAGATGAGAAGGGTACGCTTTGGCTAGGAAAAAGGATTTGTGTGCCTAACTTGAAGCACATCCGTGACATGATATTAAAAGAGGCACATGATTCACCTTATTCCATACATATCGGAAGTACCAAGATGTACAAGGACCTGAAGACTTGTTATTGGTGGGATGGTATGAAGAGGGACATAGCCGAATATGTTGCCCTATGGGACACATGCCAACGGGTGAAGGCCGAACATCAAAGACCCACTGGATTGTTGCAACCCTTGAAGGTAACCGAGTGGAAGTGGGAAGACATCAGTATGGACTTCATCGTTGGATTGCCATGTACTCAGTCGGGTTACGACTCCATCTCGGTTATCGCGGACCGATTGACGAAAACAGCCCATTTTCTTCCTGTAAGGACCAAGTACAACGTTGCGCAATTAGCCGAGTTGTACATGGAGAAAATTGTGTGCCGTCATGGAGTCCCGAGGAGGATAGTCTCAGATCGGGGTTCTCAGTTAACCTCTAGATTTTGGAGAAAGCTGCAGAAAGCTATGGGTACACGACTGGATTTTAGCTCCGCCTATCACCCACAAACCGATGGACAAACCGAAAGGACAAACCAAATTTTGGAGGACATGTTGAGAGCTTGCGTCTTGAAACATGGGCGTAGTTGGGATAGGAGTTTACCGTACGCCGAATTCTCCTATAACAACAGCTATCAAGCTAGATTGAAGATGTCAACTTTCGAAGCATTATATGGCAGGCGGTGTAGAACGCCGTTGTTTTGGAATGAGGCTGGAGAAAACCAAGTGTTTGGACCCGAAGTGCTACAAGAAGCTAAAAAGCAAGTCCAAATGATATGGAAGAACTTAAAGGCTGCTCAGTCACAACAGAAAGGCTATGGGGACAATAGGCGAAGGAAGCTGACTTTCGAAGTCGGAGACTACGTATACCTCAAGGTATCGCCTATCCGTGGCCAAAGATGTTTCAACATCAAGGGCAAGCTAGCACCTCGCTATATCGGACCATTTAAGATTTTAGACAAGCGAGGAGAAGTAGCCTATCAACTAGAGCTCCCAACGCACCTCTCCGACGTGCATGACGTGTTTCATGTATCTCAGCTCAAGAAGTGCTTGAGAGTGCCAGAAGAGCAAGTATCAATGGAAGATCTCGAACTTCATGAGGACCTGACCTATGGAGAGCACCCTGTCCGAATTTTGGACATGAAACAAAGGGTCACAGGAACAAAGTGATCCGATGGTGCAAGGTACAATGGAGCCACCACACTGAAGCTGAAGCCACATGGGAGCGTGAAGAAGATATCAAGACAGAGTTTCCTTATCTATTCTCCACTAACGAACCTCGAGGGCGAGATTCAATTTAAGGGGGGTAGATTTGTGACACTCTCATTTTCGGGTTCTGCATATATTCATATTTTATATGTACTAAATATTTTAAAATAAGTTGAAATAGAGAAGATATTAAAAAGATAGCCAAAAAAGAGCCAAATTCCAGTTTACAGAGAGCGCCAAAGACAATTCCAGCGGCCGATGACCATGTGGCGCGTACGGAGCTCATCTCCGAGAAGTCTGGCCCCGCTAGACACGTGTCGCTCTCGGAGCTCACCTCCGGGAGGTCCGACACTACCGGACAGGTGTCACCTCCGGAGCTCGCCTCCGGGAGGTCCGACGCTGATGGACACGTGTCGACCTCGGAGCTCGTCTCTAAGGAAAAAGGAATTCTGGCGCTACTTGACGCGTGGCATTCACGGTCACAAGCGCCCGGTCAACTTCCATGATTAGTTGAGATGGTTATTAGTTATGGTTTTGGTTATGGTTTGGCTTTCGGGACTATTGTGTCCGGGTGATAAGATTTGGATGCATGACTGTTGAGTCATGGCAACGAGATTGGTCTCGGTGTGAGACGGAATTGTTTATGAGATGAAATGGTAGGGAATACGAGATGGTATTCGTGAGATGGTAGCAAATACGAGAAGGTATTCGTGAGCAAGAATGAAGTTGATTAATATCTGGTTGAGACATGGAAAGTGATGAACATAATAGAGGTATGTTGGTATTTTAATACATGTTGGGATTACATTCACTTAAGGTAAAGTTGCTGTTTTATCATTGTTTTGATAAATAACTTTGCTTTCTGCAATGAGCCTTTTTATACCTACCTTGTTGTGAGCTACATATCATATTTTCCCGCACTTGCTGAGTACATCATTGTACTCAAACTTGCATTATTATTTCATCATCAGCAACAGGAGAAGATTACAATGAAGACCAGGTGGAGCATTACGCGTGTAATCTGTCCTCAACTTTGCCTGTGGGGATGGAGTAGAGATGGAGCCGCCGCTGCTTCTTAGATTGCTTCCGCACTAGTTAGAAGACTTCTGCTGCATAGAAATAAGACTTCCTCTCCCAAGCTGAGTCCAAGACTCATTAAACCTTGTAATAAACTCTGTTATTTGTGGTTATATATATTCTGAAATTCAGTTTGTGGATGATGTGTATATGTGTGATAAACATCCTGGGCACACATATGCATCAGTTCTCGGTTCCGTGGTTTTTCCACGAAACTGAGGGCGTCACTGATTGGTATCAGAGCCACGGGTTGACGGTAGGTTACACGCTTAGATAGAAGTCACAAGTTGGTATCAGACACAGATTGGTATCAACCTGCCATGGGTTGATCGTAGATCACACAACCTAGATAGGTCATATATTGATATTAAAAGCCGCCATGCCAAGTCACGGATTGGTGCAATCCACAGATTGGTACCAAGCTACCACAGTTGATTGTAGGTCACAAGCCTAGAATGATCACAGATTGGTAGCTGAGCCACGTTGACTGTAGGACGCACCCTAGTAACAGCTTGGTATTAGAAGCCACGCTGACCATAGGATGCTTGCCTAGGATGCATAGATTGGCATTGGAACTACCTTGACATAGGATACAAGTCTAGGAGAAGCCATAGTTGGATCACAGATTAGCATCACCCTAAGCCATATAGGACCCCCATTGAATAAGGCTTGAATAGGAGTTGTGTGAGCCCTTGTGATGATTGTTTGTGATTGTGTGCTTAGTGTGAGTTGTGGGACGTCTCAAGTGTTGTCCATATCCACACATAAGTAGAAAGAGGTGTGAAATGCCTCGGCACTTATTCACATCCTCATATGAGCTAATATATATAGCCCAATCCACCTTGATGCATATAGCTAGGGGGATCCATCTAACCTTCTAACCTCTATTCTATTTCGTTCTCTCTCACAGATGGTGAGAGGAAATGCCGGTCGCCAAGGAAGTTACGTCCGTGGCAACCAAGAGGATGGCCACGATGAAGTTCCTGTCAACCCCGGAGCTGGTGAGAACAACCTGGAACGGTTGATGGCCATGCAGAATCAACTTATGCAAACCATGATCCAAATTTTGGATCAGTTGCAGGCCAACAACAACAACCCTGTTTCGGCACCACCACCTCCACCACCGCCGGCTCATAACAGACTGGGAGAGTTCATGTGTGACACCCTCACTTTCGAGTTCTACATATATTCATATTTTATATGTAGTAAACATTTTAAAATAATTAGAAATAGAGAAAATATTATAAAGACAACCAAAAAAGAGCCAAATTCCAGTTTACAGAGAGTGTCGAAGACAATTCCCGCGGCCACTGACCACATGGCGCGTTCGGAGCTCATCTCCGAGAAGTCCAGCCCCGCTAGACACGTGTCGCTCTCGGAGCTCATCTCTGGGAGGTCCGACACTACCGGACACGTGTCACCTCCGGAAGTCGCCTCCGGGAGGTCCGACGCTGATGGACACGTGTCGACCTTGGAGCTCATCTCTGAGGAAAAAGGAAGTCTGGCGCTACTTGACGCGTGGCATTCACGGAGCTGACCTCCGAAGAGAGGGAGGTCCGGAATTGACACATGGCATCCGGGAGCCACCTCCGAAGAGAGGTGGAGGTCCGGAACGGACACGTGGTGTTCGTGGAGCTCGCCTCTGAAGAGGGGAAGGCTCAAGCCCGCCAGGATACGTGGCGCATGCAGAGCCCACATCTGAGGAAGAGGGAGGTCTCGCTCGCTTGACACGCGGCACAACCGGAGCTCGTCTTTGCGGAAAAGGGAGACCAGGCCCCCTATGGACACAAGGAGCTTCCGGAGCTCATCACCGTGTAAGGACGCAATTCTGAAGCGGTTTTTCTTCTGTATGCGTGGGAATTCCCGGTACTGAGGAAACCGACACGACTTCCACAATGTTACGGAACCAAATCAGAAAGAGATAAGTTGTTAAGATTCAAAAACAGTTTGAATATGACTCTTATTCGAATTCTGATCAGAGAAGGACTCTTCTTTTTCCGGTTATAAATAGAACCGAAAACCCTTGGCCGTAACCAAGAATTTCTTTTCCACCTCCTGAGCCGACAACTTAGAACCGTAGCCCCAAACTCACCGAGTAAACCCTTCACTGGAGTTCAGACGCGGGAGATCGCCGGAAGAGAGCCCCAACAATCAGTCTCGCTAGGAGAAGGACCCCGAGACCAAGAAGAACATAAGGTATGCCTCCAATACCACCTTACGACATCATCGCGTTTTCTTTGCATCTGTTCTTTGATTCCTTTCGAACAGAAGCTTTTTCGTCGACAGATCATGTGTTAATCGGTTTGATCTAGAGTCAAGATCATCGCCACGTCCACATTTGATCCGAACACCCCTGTTCATCGTAAAACCCATGCAAACCATGCAAGAACACGTACAAACTGATCTAATAGAAATTGATCATAGGATAGCATGCATATGCATCATCACATCTAGTTATAGTTTGTGCATGATATTGATTGTTGTGAATCTTGTATGTGTGTGATCGTGTATAGAAGGACAAGCTCAGGGAGCTACCTACGATGGACTACGACAACAAGAG
Source organism: Neostapfia colusana (assembly GCA_030760725.1). Lineage (NCBI taxonomy): Eukaryota > Viridiplantae > Streptophyta > Magnoliopsida > Poales > Poaceae > Neostapfia > Neostapfia colusana. The sequence continues at coordinate 39,621,804 of JASWHV010000016.1, forward strand.
TTTGAACAACCAGAACCGCAAGAACAAGGCAAGTGCCCCTTGACCATATTGATCCTATGTTTTGGGAAACTGTTTTGTTTTGCAAAAAGATGTGTGTGCTGAGTCAAACATGATGGCTAACCTTTTATAGGAGTTTACTAGTTTTGGTTAAACCACCCTTGTCTCCTGGAAAGTTTATGAGTTGAGTATGGTTTTTTGCTTTCATGCTTCGCTGAGTCCATCGAATTGGGAAGCGAGATAGATGTGTCTAGCTAACTGCACTCGTAATGATAATGAGAAACTGATGTTGTTAATGAACATGGATCGGAGGGAGATCTAGGCAAGCCTAGGTTGGTGCATGAGGTAGCCTGAGATGGTGGTTACTTGTCGTAGATCTAAGGACCAGTTCATGCTAGCACATGCCAGTATAACAGTGCCACCACGAGGCCAAGTATGGGTGCGGCTTAGCTGAGTAATTAGGTAAGTTACTAGATTGTTATGGACCGTGGAAGGCGCGGCGAATGAGAGTCGAGTGAGGACTGCACTGGGAACTGCATGGCACAAGAGGGGGCCCATGGGTGGGAGGATTGGAGATTCTAGCCTGCCGGTGAAACCTTAGTGAGTCCATACATCTAGTAGCCCCTCTGTAAAGGCTATTTTGTGATATCTTGGCCATACACCGACGGTTGTGTACTGGTATAATGGAGGTTCTGCAGTCGCCGACAGGTGACGAAATCAAAAACTTGTGGGTAAAGTGGTACAACCTCTACAGAGTCTAAAGCTATCATGATAGCCGAGCTTACGGTCACGAGCGCCTGGCCAACATCCATGATTAGTTGGGATGGTTATTGGTTATGGTTATTGGTTATGGTTTGGCTTTTGGGACTGTTGAGTCTGGGTGATGAGATTTGGTTGCATGACTATTGAGTCATGGCAATGAGATTGGTCTCGTTGTGAGACGGATTTGTTTATGAGATGAAATGGTAGCGAATACGGGATGGTATTCGTGAGATGGTAGTGAATACGAGAAGGTATTCGTGAGCAAGAATGAAGTTGATTAATGTCTGGTTGGGACGTGGAAAGTAATCAACAAAATGGAGGTATGTTGGTATTTTAATACATGTTGGGATTACGTTAACTTAAAGTTAAGTTGTTGTTTTATCATGATTTTGATAAATAACTTTGCTTTCTGCAATGAGCCTTTTATACCTACCTTGTTGTGAGCTACATATCATATTTTCCCGTACTTGCTGAGTACATCATTGTACTCAAACTTGCATTATTATTTCATCATCAGCAACAGGAGAAGATTACTATGATGACCAGGTGGACCATTAGGCGTGTAATCTATCCTCAACCTTGCCTGTGGGGATAGAGTAGAGATGGAGCCGCTGCTGCTTAGATTGGTTCCGCACTAGTTAGAAGACTTCCGCTGCCAGAATAAAGACTTCCGCTGTGAGCATGAGTCCAAGACTCACGAGACATTGTAATAAACTCTGTTATTCATGGTTATATATATTCTGAAATTCAGTTTGTGGATGATGTGTATATGTGTGATGAACATTCTGGGCACACATATGCATCAGTTCTCGGTTCCATGGTTTTTCCACGAAATTGAGGGTGTCAAATCATGAGGACTCGACCACCCACCTTTGCTCAGGCTAACGACCCCATGGAGGCCGACGACTGGTTGAAATCCATGGAGAAGAAGCTTGCCATAGTTCAGTGCAATGACTGAGAGAAGGTTCTCTTTGCGTCGCACCAACTCATGGAAGCTGCCGCTGACTGGTGGGATGCCCTGTGCAACGCTCATGTTGACCCGAAGACGATCACTTGGACTGAGTTCAAGGAGAGTTTCCGCTCTCATTACATCTCTGCTGGTGTAATGATGCTTAAGAGACAGGAGTTTGAAGGTCTCGGCCAAGGACAGAAAAGCGTGAATGAGTATCTAAACAGGTTCACGCAACAGTCCCGGTACGTCCCCGAAGATGTCAACAAGGACCAACGGAAGCAGTACCTGTTGATGAGAGGGTTGAACAATGAGATCCATGTTCAGCTCCTCAACAATGACTACGCGAGCATCCAGAAGCTGGTTGACAAGGCTATAGTGCTTGAAATCAAGATCCGAGAGGTCAAGCGAGAGGGCAAGAGGAAGATGCCATACCAGCCACAAGGGAGCAATGTACGACCTCGGTACATGCCCCCATCTTCACCGCAGTATGGATTGACCACTCCTGCATACCGCCCTAATCAGCCACCACAGCAACGACCCGTTGCACAAGCACCTCGTGTGCCTTTGCCTCCGGTGCCCCGACCCAACATGGGCGCTCCTGTTCAAAACCCCCGCCCCAACGTACCTGATGCCGCGGGCAACAGAGCATGCTTTGCATGCGGGGAAACATGACACTTCGTGAGCCAGTGCCCGAGGAGAGGTCCTGGACAGCAAGGCAACGTGCCCAAGCAGAACCCACGGCCGAACGGAGGGGACAATCAAGGAAACCGTGGACAGCAGAACTATGCTCGCGGCAACGTGAACCATGTCTCTGCTGAGGAAGCACAACAGGCTCAATATATTGATTGCGGTGGATCTTGTATGCGCGTGATCCTACATAGCAAGACAAGCTCACGGAGCTGTCTACGACGAGCTGCAACAACAAGGTTTCGAGATACAAGAACAACCGGAACCTCAAGAACAAGGCAAGTGCCCCTTGACCATATTGATCCTATGTTTTGGGAAAAACTGTTTTGTTTTGCGAAAAGGTGTGAGTGCTGAGTCAAACATGATGGGAAACACTTTTATAGGAGTTTACTAGCTTTGGTTAAACCATCCTTGTCACCAGGGACGTTTATGAGTCGGGTATGGTTTTTGCTTTATGCTTCGCTGAGTCCATGGGATTGGGAAGCGAGATAGATGTGTCTAGCTAACTGCACTCGTAACGATAATGAGAAACTGATGTTGTTAATGAAAATGGATCGGAGGGAGATCTAGGCAAACCTGGGTTTGTGAATGAGGTAGCATGAGATGGTGGTTTACTTGCCGTAGATCAAAGGACCGGTTCATGCATGCACATGCCAGGATAACAGTGCCACCACAAGGCCAAGTATGGGTGCGGCTTAGCTGAGTAATTAGGTAAGTTGCTAGATTGTTATGGACTGTGGAAGGCGCGGGGAATGGGAGTCGAGTGAGGACTGCCCTGGGAACTGCATGGCACAAGAGGGGGCCCGTGGGTGGGAGAATTGGAGATTCTAGCCTGCCGGTGAAACCTTAGTGAGTCCATACATCTAGTAACCCCTTTGTAAAGGCTATTTTGTGATCTCTTGACCATACACCGACCGTTGTGTACTGGTATAATGGAGGTTCTGCAGTCGCCGACGGGTGACGAAATCACAAACTTGTGGGTAAAGAGGTACAAACTATGCAGGGTTCTTAAAACTATCAAGATAGCCGAGCTTACGGTCACGAGCGCCTGGCCAACTGCCATGATTAGTTGGGATGGTTATTGGGATGGTTCTTGGTTATGGTTATTGGTTATGGTTTTGATTATGGTTTTGGTTTTCGGGACTGTTGAGTCCGGGTGATAAGATGGGTTGCATCATTGTTGAGTCATGGCAACGAGATTGGTCTCGGTGTGAGACGAAGTTGTTTATGAGATAAGATGGTAGCGAATACGAGAAGGTATTTGTGAGATGGTAGCGAATATGAGGAGGTATTCGTGAGCAGGAATGAACTTGGTTAATGTTCGGGTGGAACGTGGAAGGTGATGGTGGTATGTTGGTAATTTAATACATGCTGGGATTACATTCACCTAAAGTTAAGTTGTTGTTTTATCGTGGTTTTATAAACTTTGATTTCTGCAATAAACCATTTATACCTACCTTGTTATGAGCTACATATCATTTTTTCCTGCACTTGCTGAGTACATCATTGTACTCAAACTTGCATTATTATTTCATCATCAGCAACAGGAGGAGATTTCTATGAAGACCAAGTGGAGCATTAGGTGCGTAATCTGTTCTCAACCTTGCCTGTGGGAATGGAGTAGAGATGGAGCCACTGCTGCTTAGATTTGCTTCCGCATTAGTTAAATTGCTTCCGCATTTGAATAAAGACTTCCGCTGTAAGCATGAGTCCAAGACTCATGAGATATTGTAACAAACTCTGTTATTCGTCATAATATATAATCTGAATTCCGTTTGTGGGACATATGTGTATGTGTGATAAACATCCTGGGCACACATATGCATTAGTTCTCGGTTCCGTGGTTTTCCACAGAACTGAGGGCGTCACAGATTGGTATCAGAGCCACGGATCGACAGTAGGTTACACGCCTAGATAGAAATCTCAGATTGATATTAGAGCCACGGTTGACAGTGGGTTACACGCCTAAATAGAAAACACAGATTGGTATCAAAAGCCACGGATAGGGGTAGATTACACACCTAGATACAATCACAGATTGGTATCAGACACAGATTGGTAGCTAAGCCACGCTGACCATAGGGAGCACCCTAGGATGCTTAGATTGGCCTTGAAACTACCTTGACATAGGAAACCAGCCTTGAATAGGAGTTGTGTGAGCCCTTGTAATGATTGTTGTGAAACGTGTGCTTAGTGTGAGTCGTGGGACGTCTCAAAACGTTGTCCATATCCACACATAAGTAGGAGGTGTGAAATGTTTCGGCACTTGTTCACATCCTCATATGGGCTAATATATATAGTCCAACCCACCTTGATGCATATAGGGGATCTACCTAATCTTCTAACCATCTATTCTATTTCGTTCTCTCCCACAGATGATGAGAGGAAACGCCGGCCGAAGGAACATGCGTAACAACCAAGAGTATGACCACGATGAAGTTCCTATTAACCCCGGAGCTGGTGAAAACAACCTGGAACGGTTGATGGCCATGCAGAATCAACTTATGCAAACCATGATCCAAACTTTGGGTCAGTTGCAGGCCAACAACAACAACCACGTTCTGGCACCACCGCCACCCCCACCGCCGGCTCATAACAGACTGGGCGAGTTCTTGAGGACTCGACCACCCACCTTTGCTCAAGCTAACGACCCCATGGAGGCTGACGACTGGCTGAAATCCATGGAGAAGAAGCTTGCCATAGTGCAGTGCAATGACCGAGAGAAGGTTCTCTTTGCGTCGCACCAACTTATGGGAGCTGCCGCTGACTGGTGGGATGCCCTAAGCAACGCTCATGTCAACCCGGAGACGATCACTTGGATTGAGTTCAAGGAGAGTTTCCGCTCTCATTACATCCCTGCTGGTGTAATGATGCTCAAGAGACAGGAGTTTGAAGGTCTCCGCCAAGGACAGAGAAGTGTGAATGAGTATCTCAACAAGTTCACACAACTGTCCCGGTATGCCCCCGAAGATGTCAACTCAGACCTGAGGAAGCAATATCTGTTCATGAGAGGGTTGAACAATGAGATCCAGGTTCAGCTCCTCAACAATGACTACGCAAGCTTTTAGAAGCTGGTTGACAAGGCTATAGTGGTTGAAAGCAAGATCCGAGAGATCGAGCGAGAGTGCAGGAGGAAGGTGCCATACCAGACTCAAGGGAGCAACGTATGACCTCGGTACATGCCCCCAGCTGCACCGCAGTATGGATCGACCACTCCTGCATACCGCCCTAGTCAGCCACCACAACAACGACTCGTTGCACCAGCACCTCGTGTGCCCATGCCTCCTGTGCCCCGACCTAACATGGGCGCTCCTGTTCAAAACCCCCGCCCCAACGTACCTGCTGCCGTAGGCAACAGGGCATGCTTAGCATGCGGTGAAATAGGACACTTCGCGAACCAGTGCCCGAGGAGAGGTCCTGGACAGCAAGGCAACGTGCCCAAACAGAACCCGCGGCCGAACAGAGGGGACAATCAAGGAAACCGTGGATTGCAGAACTATGCTCTTGGCAACGTGAACCATGTCTCCGCTGAGGAAGCACAACAGGCTGAGGACGTCGTAATTGGTATGTTCCTTGCCAACTCCAACCCAGCCACCATCTTATTTGATTCTGGAGCATCACATTCCTTCATATCATCCAAGTATGTTGCCAAACATCATCTACCCATATCCCACTTAAAATGTGCTATGTTAGTTAATTCTCCCGGGGGAGAAATGAGGACAAATATAGTATGTCCGAAAGTAAGCCTTAAAATAAGGGGGTAGACTTCCTTGCCAACCTCATCGTCTTGGATTCCCAAGGGCTTGACATAATACTCGGGATGGATTGGCTAAGTAAGCACAACGGAGTAATCCAATGTGCCGAAAGGAGCGTGCAGTTGACAAACGAGCACGGAACTCATATCGAGTTTGAGTCAGCCCAACCAACAGCCGAGAGGGCAGAAGTTCCTCATCTATTCTCCACTAGCGAATCTCGAGGGCGAGATTCAATTTAAGGGGGGTAGATTTGTGACACCCTCATTTTTGGGTTCTGCATGTATTAATGTCCCATGTAGAAAAAACATTTTTAAAATATATAGGAACAGAGAAAATATCAAAGAGATAGCCAATAAGAGCCGAATCCAGCTCCCAGAGAGCACCGAAGACAACTTCCGCGGCCCGCTGGCCACGTGGCGTGTTCGGAGCTCATCCCTGCGAAGTGGGGAGAGGTCCGCTGCTAAATTGGCTACGTGGCAGGCTCGGGGCTCATCTCCGCAAAGGAGGAGAGGTCCGACCCTGTGGGACACGTGTTGCCCCGGGAGCTAGCCTCTGCGGAAGAAGCAAAGGCATTTCCGCAGGACACATGTCACCTTCGGAGCTAGTCACCGCGGAAATCAGAGGACCAGTCGCGCGGGATACATGTCGATCTCGGAGCTCACCTCCGAGAGGTCCGGTTTTATTGGACACGTGTCGCCACCGGAGCTTATCTCCGGGAGGTCCTTCACTATTGGACACGTGTCAACCTCGGAGCTCGTCTCTGAGAAGAAAGGAAGTCTGGTGTTGTTAGGACACGTGGCATTAACGGAGCTACCTCTGGAGAGAGGGAAGGTCCAGCACTGACACGTAGCATGCGCGGAGCCCATCTCCGAAGGAGAAGGAGGTCTTGCTCGCTTGACACGAGGCACAACCAGAGCTCGTCTCTACGGAAAAAAGGGGGGACCAGGTCCCAATGAACACGTGGAGCTTCCGGAGCTCATCACCGAGGAGGTAACGAGTTCTGGAGCGGTTTTTGGATTCTGTACGCGTAGAAATACCGGTACGGAGAAGAAGCCGACCTGAATTCCACAATGTTACCACACCAAATCAACTAAAGATAAGTTGTTAAGATTCAACAACAATTTGAATATGACTCTTATTCGAAATCCAATCAGATTAGGACTCTTCTCTTCCCAATTATAAATAGAACCCAGAACCTCTGGCCGAAACCACGAACTTCTTTTCCAACTCCTAAGCTGACGACTTAGAGCCCTAACCCCAACTCGCCGAGTAAGCCATCGACGGAGTTCAGCGAGGAAGATCGCTGGAAGAGAGCTCAACAATATGAGAAGGAGCCGAGACCGAGAAGAACGTAAGGTAGGTCTCCAATACCACCTTACAACATCGTTGTGTTTTCTTTGCATCTGTTCTTCGATTCCTTTGGAACAAAAGCTTTCTCGTGGACAAATCACTTGATGATCGGGTTGACCTAAAGACAAGGTCATCGCCATGTCCACCTTCGATCCGAACACGTCTGTTCATCATAAAATCCATGCAAACCATGCAAGAACACGTACAAACCGATCTAATAAAACTAATCATAGGATAGCATGCATATGCATCATCGCTTCTAGTTTAAGGTTTGTGCATGATATTGATTGCTCTGGATCTTGTATGCGCGTGATCCTACATAACCGGACAAGCTCAGGGAGCTGTCTACGACGAGCTGCAACAACAAGGTTTTGAGATACAAGAACAACCGAAACCGCAAGAACAAGGCAAGTACCCCTTGACCATATTGATCCTATGTTTTGGGAAAAACTGTTTTGTTTTGCAAAAAGGTGTGAGTGCTGAGTCAAACATGATGGGAAACCCTTTTATAGGAGATTACTAGCGTTGGTTAAACCATCCTTGTCGCCAGGGACGTTTATGAGTCAAGTATGGTTTTTGCTTTATGCTTCGCTGAGTCCATGGGATTGGGAAGCGAGATAGATGTGTCTAGCTAAATGCACCGTAACGATAATGAGAAACTGATGTTGTTAATGAACATGGATCAGAGGGAGATATAGGCAAGCCTGGGTTTGTGAATGAGGTAGCAAGAGATGGTGGTTTACTTGCCGTAAATCTAAGGACCGGTTCATGCATGCACATGCCAGGATAACAGTGCCACCATAAGGCCAAGTATGGGTGCGGCTTGGCTGAGTAATTAGTTAAGTTGCTAGATTGTTATGGCCTGTGGAAGGCGCGGGGAATGGGAGTCGAGTGAGGACTGCCCTGGGAACTTCCTGGCACAAGAGGGGGCCCGTGGGTGGGAGAATTGGAGATTCTAGCCTGCCGGTGAAATCTTAGTGAGTCCATACATCTAGTAGCCCCTTTGTAAAGGCTATTTTGTGATCTCTTGGCCATACAACGATGGTTGTGTACTGGTACAATGGAGGTTCTGCAGTCGTCGACGGGTGACAAAATCACAAACTTGTGGGTAAAGAGGTACAAACTCTGCAGGGTTCTTAAAACTATCATGATAGCCGAGCTTACGGTCACGAGCGCCTGGCCAACTGTCATGATTAGTTGGGATGGTTATTGGGATGGTTCTTGGTTATGGTTTTGATTATGGTTTTGGTTTTCGGGACTGTTGAGTCCGGGTGATAAGATGGGTTGCATGATTGTTGAGTCATGGCAACGAGATTGGTCTCGGTGTGAGATGAAGTTGTTTATGAGATAAGATGGTAGCGAATACGAGAAGGTATTCGTGAGATGGTAGAGGATACGAGGTATTCGTGAGCAAGAATGAAGTTGGTTAATGTTCGGGTGGAACGTGGAAAGTGATGGAGGTATGTTGGTAATTTAGTACATGCTGGGATTACATTCCCCTAAAGTTAAGTTGTTGGTTTATCGTGGTTTTATAAACTTTGCTTTCTGCAATAAACCATTTATACCTACCTTGTTATGAATATTTTCCCGCACTTGCTGAGTACATCATTGTACTCAAACTTGCATTATTATTTCATCATCAGCAACAGGAGGAGATTTCTATGAAGACCAAGTGGAGCATTCGGCGCGTAATCTGTTCTCAACCTTGCCAGTGGGAATGGAGTAGAGATGGAGCCACCGCTGCTTAGATTTTCTTCCGCATTAGTTAAATTGCTTCTGCATTTGAATAAAGACTTCCGCTGCATAGAAATAAAGACTTCCGCTGTAAGCATGAGTCCAAGACTCATGAGATATTGTAACAAACTCTGTTATTCGTGGTAATATATAATCTGAATTCCGTTTGTGGGACATATGTGTATGTGTGATGAACATCCTGGGCACACATATGCATTAGTTCTCTGTTCCGTGGTTTTCCACAGAATTGAGGGCGTCACAGGATAGGAGCTTGCTGTACGCGGAATTCTCCTACAACAACAGCTATCAGGCCAGCTTGAAGATATCACCTTTCGAAGCATTATATGGCAGACGGGTAGAACGCCGTTGTTTTGGAATGAGGCCGGAGAAAACCAAGTGTTTGGACCCGAAGTGCTACAAGAAGCTGAAAAGCAAGTCCAAATGATACGGGAGAACTTGAAGGCTGCTCAGTCACGATAGAAAAGCTATGCGAACAATAGACGAAGAAAGTTGACTTTCGAAGTCGGAGACTACGTATACCTCAAGGTATCGCCTATCCGTGGCAAACGACGTTTCAACGTCAAAGGCAAGCTAGCACCTCTCTACATCGGACCATTTAAGATTTTAGACAAGCGAGGAGAAGTAGCCTATCAACTAGAGCTCCCAACGCACCTCTCCAACGTACATGATGTGTTTCATGTATCTCAGCTCAAGAAGTGCTTAAGAGTGCCAGAAGAGCAAGTACCAAAGGAAGATCTCGAACTTCAGGAGGATCTAACCTATGCAGAACACCCTGCCCGAATTTTGGACGTAAAGGAAAGGGTCACAAGGAACAAAGTGATCCGATGGTGCAAGGTACAATGGAGCCGCCACACCAAAGCTGAAGCCACATGGAAGCGTGAAGAAGATAGCAAGACAGAGTTTCCTCATCTATTCTCTACTAACGAATCTCGAGGGTGAGATTCAATTTAAGGGGGGTAGATTTGTGACACCCTCATTTTAGGGTTCTGCATATATTCATATTTTATATGTAGAAAACATTTTAAAATAAGTAGAAATAAAGAAAATATTAAAATGATAGAAAAAAGAGCCAAATTCCAGTTTACAGAGAGCGCCGAAGACAATTCCCGCGGCCGCTGACCACGTGGCACGTTTGGAGCTCACCTCCTAGAGGTTCGGCCCCGCTAGACACGTGTCGCTCTCAGAGCTCACCTCCGGGAGGTCCGACACTACCGGACACGTGTCACCTCCAGAGCTCGCCTCCGGGAGGTCCGACGCTGATGGACACGTGTTGACCTCGGAGCTCGTCTCTGAGGAAAAAAGAAGTCCGACGCTACTTGACGCCTGGCATTCACGTAGCTCACCTCCGATAAGAGGGAGGTACGGAATTGACACATGGCACCCCGGAGCCACCTCCGAGGAGAGGGGGAGGTCCGGAACTGACACGTGGCGTTCGCGGAGCTCGCCTCTGTTGAGAGGGGAGGTCCCGACCCACTAGACACGTGGCGCACGTGGAGCTCGCCTCTGAAGAGAGGGAGGTTCCCGCCCGCCAGGATACGTGGCGCACGCGTAGCCCGCCTCTGAGAAATAGGGAGGTCTCACTTGCTTGACACGCGGCACAATCGGATCTCGTCTTTGAGGAAAAGGGAGACTAGGCCCCCGATGGACACGTGGAGCTTCCGGAGCTCATCGCCGCGAGGGTAACGAGATTTTTAGCAGTTTTTCTTCTGAACGCGTGGGAATCCCTGGTATTGAGGAAACCGACACGAATTCCACATTGCTATCACACCAAATCAACTAGAGATAAGTTGTTAAGATCCAAAAACAATTTGAATAAGACTCCTATTCGAATTCCAATCAGAGAAGGTCTCTTCTTTTTTCCGGTTACAAATAGAACCGAAAACCCTTGGCCGTAACCACGAATTTCTTTTCCACCTCCTGAGCCGACAACTTAGAACCCTAGCCCCAAACTCGCCGAGTAAAACCTTCGCCGGAGTTCAGTCACGGGAGATCGCCGTAAGAGAGCCCGAACGATCTGTCTTGCCAGGAGAAGGACCCTGAGACCAAGAAGAACATAAGGTAGGTCTCCATTATCACCTTACGACATCATCACGGTTTTTACTCGCATCTGTTTCCTCAATTCCTTCGAAACAGAAGCTTTTTCATGGACAGATCACGTGTTGATCAGTTTGATCTAGATCTTATGCCCAGATCATCGCCACGTCTACATTTGATCTATACACCTCTGTTTTCCATAAAAAAAACCCATACAAACATGCAAGAACATGCACAAACCAAAACTTCACCATAGGATTAACATGCATATGCATCGTTGCATCTTAAAGTAGAGTTTGTGCATGATATTGATTGTTGTGAATCTTGTATATGCGTGATCGCGAGTAGAAGGACAAGCTCAGGGAGCTACCTACGACGGACTACAACAACAAGATTTTGAGCAACCGGAACCGCTAGAACAAGGCAAGTGCCCCTTGACCATATTGATCCTATGTTTTGGGAAACTATTCTGTTTTGCGAAAAAGGTGTGTGTGCTGAGTCAAACATGATGGGAAATCCTTTTATAGGAGTTTACTAGTTTTGGTTAAACCACCCTTGTCGCCAGGGAAGTTTATGAGTTGGGTATGGTTTTTGCTTTTATGCTTCGCTGAGTCCATGGGATTGGGAAGCGAGATAGATGTGTCTAGCTAACTGCACTCGTAATGATAATGAGAAACTTATGTTGTTAATGAACATGGATCGGAGGGAGATCTAGGCAAGACTGGGTTTGTGAATGAGGTAGCCTGAGATGGTGGTTACTTGCCGTAGATCTAAGGACCGGTTCATGCGAGCACATGCCAGGATAACAGTGCCACCACAAGGCCATGTATGGCTGCAGCTTAGCTGACTAATTAGGTAAGTTACTAGATTGTTATGGACCGTGGAAGGCGCGGGGAATGGGAGTCGAGTGAGGACTGCCCTTGGAACTGCATGGCACAAGAGGGGGCCCGTGGGTGGGAGAATTGGAGATTCTAGCCTGCCGGTGAAACCTTAGTGAGTCCATACATCTAGTAGCCCCTTTGTAAAGGCTATTTTGTGATCTCTTGACCATACACCAACGGTTGTGTACTGGTTTAATGGAGGTTCTGCAGTCGCCGACAGGTGACGAAATCACAAACTTGTGGGTAAAGTGGTACAAACTCTGCAGAATCTAAAACTATCATGATAGCCGAGGTTACGATCACGAGCGCCTGGTCAACTTCCATGATTAGTTGGGATGGTTATTGGTAATGCTTCTGGTTATCGTTTGGCTTTCGGGACTGTTGAGTCCGGGTGATAAGATTTTGTTGCATGACTGTTGAGTCATGGCAACGAGATTGGTCTCGGTGTGAGACGGAATTGTTTATGAGATGAAATGGTAGTGAATACGAGATGGTAACGGTGAGATGGTAGCGAATACGAGAAGGTATTCGTGAGCAAGAATGAAGTTGTTTAATGTCTGGTTGAGAGATCGAAAGTGATGAACATAATGGAGGTATGTTGGTATTTTTAATACATGTTGGGATTACATTCACTTAAGGTTAAGTTGATGTTTTATCGTGGTTTTGAGAAATACCTTTGCTTTCTGCAATGAGCCTTTTCATACCTACCTTGTTGTGAGCTACATATCATATTTTGCCGCACTTGCTGTGTACATCATTGTACTCAAACTTGCATTATTATTTCATCATCAGCAACAGGAGAAGATTACTATAAAGACAAGGTGGAGCATTAGGCATGTAATCTGTCCTCAACTTTGCCTTTGGGGATGGAGTAGAGATGGAGCCGCTGCTTCTTATATTGCTTTCGCACTAGTTAGAAGACTTCCGTCGCATAGAAATAAGACTTCCGCTGTAAGATTAGACTTCCGCTGCCAAGCTGAGTCCAAGACTCATGAAACCTTGTAATAAACTCTTTTATTCGTGGTTATATATTGAAACGCCCTCAATGCTGTGGAAAACCACGGAACCGAGAACTAATGCATATGTGTGCCCAGGATGTTCATCACACATACACATATGTTCCACAAACTGAATTCAGGTTGTATAATACCACGAATAACAGAGTTTATTACATTATCTCATGAGCCTTGGACTCATGTTCACAGCGGAAGTCTTATTTATATGCAGCGGAAGTCTTTATTCTAATGCGGAAGCAAATCTAAGCAGCAGTGGCTCCATCTCTACTCCCTCCACAGGCAAGGTTGAGAACAGATCACACGCCTTAATGCTCCACTTGGTCTTCATAGTAGTCTTCTCTTGCTGCTGATGATGAGATAATAATGCAAGTTTGAGTACAATGATGTACTCAGCAAGTGCAGGAGAACATGATATGTAGCTCGTGACAAGGTAGGTGTAAAAAGGCTCATTTGCAGAAAAGCAGATTTATAGAACCATGATAAAACAGCAACCTAACTTTAGATGAATGTAATCCCAGCATGTATTAAATTACCAACATACCTCCATTACTTTCCATGTTCCACCCGAACATTAACCAACATCATCTTTACTCACGAATACCTCCTCGTATTCACTACCATCTCACGAATACCTTCTAGTATTCACTACCATCTTATCTCATAAATAACTTTGCCTCATACCGAGACCCATCTCATTGTCACGACTCAACAGTCATGCAACCATCTTGACACCCGGACTCAACAGTCCCAAAACAAAACCAGAACCATAATCAATAACCATAACCAAGAACCATCCCAATAACCATCCCCACTAATCATGGCAGTTGGCCAGGCGCTCGTGACCGTAAGCTCGGCTATCATGATAGTTTTAGACTCTGTAGAGTTTGCACCTCTTTACCCACAAGTTTGTGATTTTGTCACCCGTCGGCGACTTCAGAACCTCCATTATACCAGTACACAACCGTCGGTGTATGGCCAAGAGATCACAAAATAGCCTTTACAAAGGGGTTACTAGATGTATGGACTCACTAAGATTTCACAGGCAGGCTAGAATCTCCAATTCTCCCACCCACGGGCCCCCTCTTGTGCCATGCAGTTACCAGGGCAGTCCTCACTCGACTCCCATTCCCCGCGCCTTCCACAGTCCATAACACTCTAGCAACTTACCTAATTACTCAGCTAAGCCACACCCATACTTGGCCTTCTGGTGGCACTGTTATCCTGGCATGTGCATGCATGAACCGGTCCTTAGATCTACGGCAAGTAAACCACCATCTCATGCTACCTCATTCACGAACCCAGGCTTGACTAGATCTCCCTCCGATCCATGTTTATTAACATCATCAATTTCTCATTATCATTTCGAGTGTAGTTAGCTAGACACATCTATCTTGCTTCCCAATCCCATGGACTCAGCGAAGCATAAAGCAAAAACCATACCCGACTTATAAACTTCCCTGGTGACAAGGGTGGTTTAACCAAAGCTAGTAAACTCCTATAAAAGGGTTTCCCATCATGTTTGACTCAGTACACACACCCTTTCGCAAAACATAATAGTTTTACCCAAAACATAGGATCAATATGGTCAAGGAGCACTTGCCTTGTTCTTGCGGTTCCAGTTGTTCTTGGATCTCAAAACCTTTTTGCTGAAGCTCGTCGTCGACAGCTCCCTGAGCTTGTCCTGCTATGTAGGATCACGTGCATACAAGATTCACAGCAATCAATATCATGCACAAACCTTAAACTAGATGTGATGATGCATATGCATGCTATCCTATGATTAGTTTTATTAGATTGGTTTGCACGTGTTCTTGTATGGCTTGCATGGATTTTATGATGGACAGAGGTATTCGGATCAAAGGTGGACGTGGCGATGATCTTGTCTTTAGATAAACCTGATCATACAGTGATTAGTCCACGAGAAGGCTTCTGTTCGAAAGGAATCAAAGAACAGATGCAAAGAAAACACAACGATGTGGTAAGGTGGTATTGGAGTCCAACCTTACGTTCTTTTCTGTCTCGAGGTCCTCCTCAGATCGTTGGCTTTCCTCCGGCGTTCTTCCTTGCCGTGCTTCGGCGATGGTTTACTCGGCGTGTTGGGCTAGGGCTCTAAGTCGTCGGCTCAGGAATTGGAAAAGAAGTTTGTGGTTTCGGCCAGAGGTTCTAGGTTCTATTTATAATCGGGAAGAGAAGAGTCCTAATATGATTGTATCCTGAATAAGAGTTAGATCCTAACATCTTATCTTTAGTGGATTTGGTACGGTAGTGTTGTGGAATTTAGATCGGTTTCCTTTACGTACCGGTATTCTTACACGTACATATTCCAAAATCGCTTCAGAACCCATCACCTTCGTGGTGATGAGCTCCGGAAGCTCCACGTGTCCACTGGGCCTGGTTTCTCCCTTTCAGTAGAGACGGGCTCCGGTTGTGCCGCGTGTCAACGAGCGAGACCTCCCTTTTTCCTTCGGAGGTGAGCTCCGCGTGCGCCACGTATACTGATGGTCGGGATCTCCTCTCTTACTCGGAGGTGGCTTCGCGCATGCCACGTGTTAGTGCCGGTCTTTCCTTCTTTCCTCAGAGACGTGCTCCAAGGTTGACACGTGTCCAACAGTATCGTACCTTCCGGAGATAAGCTCCGGTGACGACGCGTGTCCAATAGAACCGGACCTCTCGGAGGTGAGCTCCAAGATCGACACGTATCCCACGTGACTGGTCCTCTGATTTCCACGATGACTAGCTCCGATGATGACATGTGTCCTACGGAAATGCTTTTGCTTCTTCCGCAGAGGCTAGCTCCGGGGGCAACACGTGTCCCACAGGGTCGGACCTCTCTCCATTTGCGGAGATGAGCCCCGAGCCTGCCACGTAGCCAGCTTAGCGGCGGACCTCTCCCCACTTTGCAGGGATGAGCTCCGAACACGCCATGTAGCCAGCGGGCCGCGGAAGTTGTCTTCGGCGCTCTCTGTGAACTGGATTTGGCTCTTACTGGCTATCTATTTGATAATTTCCCTGTTCCCACTTCTTTTTAAAATGTTTTCTCTACATGAAATATGAATACATGCAGAAACCAGAGATGAGGGTGTCACAAATCTACCACCCTTAAATTGAATCTTGCACTCGAGATTCGTAGTGGAGAATAGATGGGGAAATTCCACCTTGATATCCTCTTCACGCTCCCATGTGACTGATGGCTCCATTGTACCTTGCACCATCGAATCACCTTGTTCCGGGTGACCCTTTCCTTTACGTCCAAAATTCGGACAGGGTGTTCTGCATAAGTCAGGTCCTCTTGAAGTTCAAGCTCTCCTATTGATACTTGCTCCTCTGGTATTCTTAAGCACTTCTTGAGCTGGGATACATGAAACACGTCATGTACATTGGAGAGGTGGGTTGGGAGCTCTAGTTGATAGGCTACTTCTCCTCGCTTGTCCAAAATCTTAAAGGGTCCGATGTAGCGAGGTGCTAGCTTGCCTTTGACGTTGAAACATCGTTGGCCTCGGATAGGCGATACCTTAAGGTATACGAAGTCTCCTACTTCAAAGGTCAACTTCCTTCACCTATTGTCCGCATAGCCTTTCTGTCGTGACTGAGCAACCTTTAAGTTCTCCCATACCGTTTGGACTTGCTTTTCAGCTTCTTGTAGTACTTCGGGTCCAAAGACCTGGTTCTCTCCGGTCTCGTTCCAGAACAGCGGCGTTCTACACCGTCTACCATATAATGCTTCAAAAGGCGACATCTTCAAACTAGCTTGATAGCTGTTGTTATAGGAGAATTCGGCATACGGTAAACTCCTATCCCAACTACGCCCTTGTTTCAAGGCGCAAGCTCTCAACATGTCCTCCAGAATTTGGTTTGTCCTTTCGGTTTGCCCATCAGTTTGTGGGTGATAGGCGGAGCTAAAATCTAGTCGTGTACCCATGGCTTTCTGCAGCTTCCTCCAGAATCTAGAGGTAAACTGAGAATCTCGATCTGAGACTATCCTCTTCGGGACTCCATGATGGCACACGATCTGCTCTATATACAACTCGGCTAATTGTGCCACGTTGTAATTGGCCCTTATAGGGAGAAAATGGGCGGTTTTCGTCAATCGGTCCATGATAACCCAGATGGAGTCATAACCCGATTGAGTACATGGCAATCCGACGATGAAATCCATACTGATATCCTCCCACTTCCACTCGGGTACCTTCAAAGGTTGCAACAATGGAGCGAGTTTTTGATGTTCGGCCTTCACCCGTTGGCATGTGTCGCATAGGACAACATATTCGGCTATATCCCTCTTCATACCATCCCACCAATAACAAGTTTTCAAGTCCTTGTACATTTTGGTACTTCCGGGATGTATGGAATAGGGTGAATCATGTGCCTCCTTTAATATCATGTCGCGGAGGTGTTTTATGTTAGGCACACAAATCCTTTTTCCTAGCCAAAGCATACCCTTTTCATCTTCTTTGAAATCCTTCTCTATTCCTTGTCGGATTCTTTCCTTGATCTCCTTGATCTCCTCATTTGTTGCTTGGCCATCTCTTATCTCTTGCTCCAATGAAGAGTGGATCTCCATTATTTCCATGTTGTTCAAGAATCCAAGGTGTAACCGTTTGAACTCCTTACGTAGTTCGGGTAGTAGCTCCCGAACCGTGAGTTGGTGACATGCTCCCTTTCGGCTCAATGTATCAGCCACTACATTGGCCTTCCCGGGGTGGTAGTTGATTCCAACATCGTAATCCTTGATGAGTTCCAACCATTGACGCTGCCTCAAATTCAAGTCCGTTTGTGTAAATATGTACTTGAGGCTTTTATGATCCGTATAGATCTCACATCGATGACCAAGGATATAATGTCTCCAAATCTTCAATGCATGCACTACTGCTGCTAGCTCCAAGTCATGTGTAGGATAATTAAGCTCGTGCTTCTTTAATTTCCGTGAGGCATAGGATACCACTTGTCCTTCTTGCATGAGCACACATCCGAGCCCCTGTCTGTATGCGTCACAATACATGTCAAAGCTCTTGCTTACGTCTGGCAGTACCAGAACCGGTGCTGTGGTTAGCCTTTTCTTGAGTTCCCCAAAACTTTCTTGGCATGCTGGTGTCCATAGAAAGGCTTTTCCCTTCGTTAGCAACTCCGTCATAGGCTTTGCTATCTTAGAGAAGTCTTTAATGAAGCGTCAATAGTATCCAGCCATCCCAACAAAACACCAAATATCCCTCACGCTCTGCGGTTGGTCCCACTTCAGAACATCTCTCACTTTTACGAGATCAACCGATATCCCTTCCTTGGAGATAATGTGGCCTAGGAAACATATTTCCTTTAGCCAAAATTGACACTTGTTAAGCTTGGCATACAATTGATGTCCACGCAATTTCTGCAAGGTCAATTTCAAATGTTCTTCATGCTCCTCCTCACTCTTTGAATACACCATAATGTCGTCGATGAAAACCACGACGAACTTGTCCAAGTACTCCATGAAAACCTTGTTCATAAGGTACATGAAGTATGCGGGTGCATTTGTCAACCCAAAAGACATGACGGTATATTCATACGAACCATACCGTGTTCGAAAGGCTGTCTTGGCTATATCGGAGGGCTTAATCTTCAGCTGGAAGTATCCCGACCGAAGATCAATCTTGGAGAACACTCGGGCTCCTTTCATTTGGTCGAATAGGTCCTCTATACGGGGCAGAGGGTATTTGTTCTTGATTGTTACCTCGTTGAGAGACCTATAGTCCACGCACATTCTTTGGGTTCCATCCTTCTTGTCTACGAAGAGCACCGGAGCTCCCCATGGCAACGAGCTTGGACGTATAAAACCCTTCTCCAACTGTTCTTGAATTTGCTTCATGAGTTCTACTAGTTCATTGACGGGCATCCTATAGGGTCTCTTGGCTATGGGTGCAGTTCCAGATACCAAATCTATGGCAAACTCAATGTCCCGATCAGGTGGCATACCTGGGAGATCTTCCGGAAACACGTCCGAAAATTTCTGAACCACTGGAACGCTGTCCAATGTTGTTCCTTCGACGTGGTTCAAAATTGCCCGTTCGGTTGTTTGCTGGGCTGACTCAAACTCGACACGAATACCATGCTTGTTTGTCAACTGCACGCTCCTTTCAGCACATTGGATTACTCCATTGTGCTTGCTTAACCAATCCATCCCGAGTATGATATCAATCTCTTGGTTGTCGAAGACAATAAGGTTGGCAAGGAAGTCTACCCCCCTTACTTTAAGGCTTACTTTCGGACATACTATATTAGTCCTCATTTCTCCTCCGGGAGAATTTACTAACATAGCACATTCTAAGTGGGATACGGGTAGATGATGTTTGGCAACATATTTGGATCATATGAAGGAATGTGATGCTCCAGAATCAAATAAGATGGTGGCTGGGTTGGAGTTGGCAAGGAACATACCAATTACGACGTCCTCAGCCTCTTGTGCTTCCTCAGCAGAGACATGGTTCACGTGGCCGCGAGCATAGTTCCGCTGTCCATGGTTTCCTTGATTGTCCCCTCCGTTCAGTCGCGGGTTCTGCTTGGGCACGTTACCTTGCTGTCCAGTGCCTCTCCTCGGGCACTGGTTCGCGAAGTGTCCTACTTCCCCGCATGCAAAGCATGCCCTGTTGCCTACAGCAGCAGGTACGTTGGGGCGGGGGTTTTGAACAGGAGCGCCATTATTAGGTCGGGGTGCAGGAGGCATGGGCACGCGAGGTGTTGGTGCAACGGGTCGTTGCTGTGGTGGCTGACCAGGGCAGTATGCAGGAGTGGTCGATCCATACTGCGGTGCAGGGGGCATGTACCGAGGTCGTACATTGCTCCCTTGAGGCTGGTATGGCATCTTCCTCTTGCACTCTCGCTCGATCTCTCGGATCTTGTTTTCAACCACTATGGCCTTGTCAACCAGCTTTTGAAAGCTTACGTAGTCATTGTTGAGGAGTTGAACCTGGATCTCATTGTTCAACCCTCTCATGAACAGGTACTGCTTCCTCTGGTCTGAGTTGACATATTTGGGGGCATACCGGGACAGTTTTATGAACTTGTTGAGATACTCATTCACACTTTTCTGTCCTTGGCGGAGACCTTCGAACTCCTGCCTCTTGAGCATCATTACACCAGCAGGGATGTAATGAGAGCGGAAACATCCTTTGAACTCAGTCCAAGTGATCGTCTCTGGGTCGGCATGAGCGTTGCTCAGGGCATCCCACCAGTCAGCTGCGGCTCCCGTAAGTTGGTGCGACATGAAGAGAACCTTCTCTCGGTCATTGCACTGTACTATGGCAAGCTTCTTCTCCATGGATTTCAACCAATCGTCGGCCTCCATGGGGTCGTTGGCTTGAGCAAAGGTGAGTGGTCGAGTCCTCATGAACTCTCCCAACCTGTTATGAGCCGGCGGTGGTGGTGGCGGTGGTGCCAGAACGGGGCTGTGGTTGGCCTGCAACTGACCCAAAGTTTGGATCATGGTTTGCATAAGTTGGTTCTGCATGGCCATCAACCGTTCCAGGTGGTTCTCACCAGCTCTGGGGTTAACAGGAACTTCATCGTGGTCATCCTCTTGGTTGTCACGGATGTTCCTTTGGCCGGCGTTTCCTCTCACCATTTGAGAGAGATTGAAATAGAATAGAATATTAGAAGGTTAGGTACATTCTATCAACTATATGTATCAAGGTGAGTTGGACTATATATATTAGCCCATATGAGGATGTGAGCAAGTGCCGAAACATTTCACACCTCTTTCTTCTTACGTATGGATATGGACAACGTTTGGGGACGTCCCACCACTCACACTAAGCACACAATCACAAACAATCATTGCAAGGGCTCATACAACTCCTATTCAAGGCTGGTTTCCTATGCCAAGGTGGTTTTAAAGCCAATCTAAGCGTCCTAGGGTGCTTCCTTTGGTCAGCGTGGCTTAACTACCAATCTGTATCTAATACCAATCTATAATCCCTATCTAGGTGTGTAACCTAGTGTTAGCCCGTGGCTCTAATATCAATCTGAATTTTCTATCTAGGCGTGTAACCTACTGTCGACCCGTGGCTCTGATACCAATCTGTGACATACACAATTCTGTGGAAAACCACGGAACCGAGAACTAATGCATATGTGTGCCCAGGATGTTCATCACACATATATGTTCCACACACTAAATTCAGATTGTATATTACCACGAATAACAGAGTTTATTACATTATCTCATGAGCCTTGGACTCATGTTCACAGCGGAAGTCTTATTTCTATGCAGCAAAGTCTTTATTCTAATGCGGAAGCAAATATAAGCAGCAGTGGCTCCATCTCTAAGCAAATCTAACCCATGCTTGCCTAGATCTCCCTCCGATCCATGTTTATTAACATCATCAGTTTCTCATTATCATTACGAGTGTAGTTAGCTAGACACATCTATCTTGCTTCCCAATCCCATGGACTCAGCGAAGCATAAAGCAAAAACCATACCTGACTAATAAACTTCCCTGGTGACAAGGGTGGCTTAACCAAAGCTAGTAAACTCCTATAAAAGGGTTTCCCATCATGTTTGACTCAGTACACACACTTTTTCGCAAAACAAAACAGTTTTACCCAAAATATAGGATCAATATGGTCAAGGAGCACTTGCCTTGTTCTTGCGGTTCCGGTGGTTCTTGGATCTCAAAACCTTGTTGCTGCAGATCGTCGTAGAAAGCTCCCTGAGCTTGTCCCCTTATGTAGGATCACGTGCATACAAGATTCACAACAATCAATATCATGCACAAACCTTAAACTAGATGCGATGATGCATATGCATGCTATCCTATGATTAGTTTTATTAGATTGGTTTGCACGTGTTCTTGTATGGCTTGCATGGATTTTATGATGGACAGAGGTATTCGGATAAAAGGTGGACGTGGCGATGATCTTGTCTTTAGATCAACCTGATCATCAAGTGATCTGTCCACGAGAAGGCTTCTGTTCGAAAGGAATCAAAGAATAGATGCAAAGAAAACACAACAATGCCGTAAGGTGGTACTGGAGTCCTACCTTACGTTCTTCTCGGTCTTGAGGTCCTCCTCATATTGTTGGCTTTCCTCCGGCGTTCTTCCTTGCCGTGCTTCGGCGATGGTTTACTCGGCGGGTTGAGCTAGGGCTCTAAGTCGTCGGCTAGAGGTTCTGGGTTCTATTTATAATTGGGAAGAGAAGAGTCCTAATCTGATTGTATCCCGAATAAGAGTTAGATCCTAACATCTTATTTTTAGTGGATTTGGTATGGTAGCGTTGTGGAATTTAGATCGGTTTCCTTTACGTACCGGTATTATTACGCGTACAGATTCCAAAATCGCTTCAGAACCCGTCACCTTCGCGGTGATAAGCTCCGGAAGCTCCACGTGTCCACCAGGCCTGGTTTCTCCCTTTCCGTAGAGATGGGCTCTGGTTGTGCCGCGTGTCAACGAGCGAGACCTCCCTTTTTCCTTCGGAGGTGAGCTCCGCGTGCGCCACGTATCCTGACGGTTGGGACCTCCTCTCTTACTCGGAGGTGGCTCCACGCACACCACATGTTAGTGCCGGTCTTTCCTTCTTTCCTCAGAGACGTGCTCCAAGGTTGACACGTGTCCAACAGTATTGGACCTTCCGGAGATAAGCTCCGGTGAAGACGCGTGTCCAATAGAACCGGACCTCTCGGAGGTTAGCTCCGAGATCGACACGTATCCTACGCGAGTGGTCCTCTGATTTCCACGATGACTAGCTCCGAAGATGACATGTGTCCTGCGGAAATGCCTTTGCTTCTTCCGCAGAAGCTAGCTCCGGGGGCAACACGTGTCCCACAGGGTCGGACCTCTCTCCATTTGCGGAGATGAGCCCCGAGCCTGCCACGTAGCCAGCTTAGCGGCGGACCTCTCCCCACTTTGCAGGGATGAGCTCCGAACATGCCACGTGGCCAGCAGGCCGCGGAAGTTGTCTTCGGCGCTCTCTGTGAACTGGATTCGGCTCTTACTGGCTATCTATTTGATAATTTCCCTGTTCCCACTTCTTTTTAAAATGTTTTCTCTACATGAAATATGAATACATGCAGAAACCAGAGATGAGGGTGTCACAAATCTACCCCCTTAAATTGAATCTTGCCCTCGAGATTCGTTTGTGGAGAATAGATGGGGAAATTCCGCCTTGATATCCTCTTCACGCTCCCATGTGACTTCAGCTTCGGTGTGATGGCTCCATTGTACCTTGCACCATCGAATCACCTTGTTCCGGGTGACCCTTTCCTTTACGTCCAAAATTCGGACAGGGTGTTCTGCATAAGTCAGGTCCTCTTGAAGTTCAAGCTCTCCCATTGAAGTCTGGGACATTGAGTTTTCCATTGACATAGTAACCGGAACTGCACCTATAGCAAAGAGACCATATAGGATACCCATTAACGAACTGGTAGAACTCAAGAAGCAAATCCAGGAGCAGCTAGAGAAGGGTTTATACATCCAAGCTCGTCACCATGGGCAGCCCCCGTGCTCTTCGTAGACAAGAAGGATGGGACCAAGAGGATGTGTGTGGACTATAGGTCTCTCGACGAGGTGACGATCAAGAACAAATACCCTCTGCACCGTATAGAGGACCTATTCGACCAAATGAAGGAGCCCGAGTGTTCTCCAAGATTGATCTTCGATCGGGATACTTCCAGTTAAAGATTAAGCCCTCCGACATACTCAAGACTGCCTTTCAAACACGGTATGGTTCGTATGAATATACCGTCATGTCTTTTGGGTTAACAAATGCACCTGCATACTTCACGTACCTCATGAACAAGGCCTTCATGGAGTACATGGACAAGATTGTCGTGGTTTCCATCGACGACACCATGGTGTATTCAAAAAGTGAGGAGGAACATGAGGAACACTTGAGATTGACCTTGCAGAAACTGTGAGAGCATCAATTATATGCCAAACTCAGCAAGTGTCAATTTTGGCTAAAGGAGATATCGTTCCTAAGTCACATCATCTCAGAGGAAGGAGTATCGGTTGATCCCGGAAAAGTGGGAGATGTTCTGAAGTGGAATCAACCGCAAAACGTGAGAGACATTCGGAGTTTTCTTGGGATGGCTGGATACTACTGACGGTTCATCAAGGACTTCTCGAAAATAGCGAAGCCTATGACGGAGCTATTGATGAAAGGGAAGGCATTCCAGTGGACCCCAGCATGCCAAGAAAGCTTTGAGGAGCTCAAGAAAAGGCTAACCACAGCGCCGGTTTTGGTATTGCCGGACGTAAGCAAGAGCTTTGACATATATTGTGACGCATCAAGAAAAGGGCTCGGATGCGTGCTCATGCAAGAAGGACAAGTGGTAGCCTATGCCTCAAGGCAACTAAAGAAACATGAGCTAAACTACCCCACACATGACTTAGAGCTAGCAGCCGTGGTGCATGCATTAAAGATTTGGAGACATTATATCCTTGGCCACCGATGTGAGATCTATACAGATCATAAAAGCCTCAAGTACATATTCACCGAAACAGATTTGAATTTGAGGCCCGGAAAGGCCAATGTAGTAGCTGATGCATTGAGCCGAAAGGGAGCTTGTCACCATCTCACGGTACGGGAGCGAACGCCCGAGCTGCGCAAGGAGTTCGAACGGTTACATCTCGGGTTTCTGAATGAGATGGGAGTAATGGAACTCCACTCTTCATTGGAACAAGAGATAAGAGATGGCCAAGCTACGGATGAGGAGATCAAGGAGAGAATCCAACATGGAATAGAAAAGGACTTCAAGGAAGACGAGAAGGGTACACTTTGGTTAGGGAAAAGGATTTGTGTGCCTAACGTGAAGCACATCCGCGACACGATATTAAAGGAGGCACATGACTCACCTTATTCCATAAATCCCGGAACTACCAAGATGTACAAGGACTTGAAGACTTGTTATTGGTGGGATGTAACACCCCAAAATTTTGTTGAGACCCTAAATCATGTTAAGAGGGGAATTTAAAATTTTTTTGACGTGTTGCATGTTTTGCAAAAATTCAAATTCAAACTGGAATTCAAATTAAACTCAAATCAGAAAAGAAATAGAAAAAGAAAAAGAGAAAACAGAAAAAAACCGGCAAGTGGGCCGCAACCCACCAGCCGGCCCACCCTGCCCCCGCGCCAGCCCGCAGCCGCGCGCGCCGCTTCCTCCCACTGACAGGCGGGACCCGCCAGCCCTTCTTCTACCTCGCGCCTGCGCTGGACTCTTTCTCACCCGAATCGAAACCGATCGGGAATTCTCGCGTATCCTAGCCGAATTTCGTTCGGGGGCGACGCAAACTCGATCTAAACCACCCCGCCGCCCTTCCCCGTCTATAAAAACCCCGGCCTCATTCTGTTTTTCCCACGCGATCTGCTGTTTTTCCTCCGGTGAGACCCGAGCCTTCTACGGCGAATTCTGGCCGATCTACGCTCGGAAATTCCGATCTAACTCGCTGGTCTTGATCCACCGCCTCCGGGGAACCTTGCAGGTGCAGAAAACCCGGTGACTTGCGGTGTAAACACAGCGCCGACGAGCCTCGCCGTAAATTCACCTCGGACCTCGTCGCCGATCACCTTCCAGGACCTCCGAGCTCAAGAAAACCCCCGAGGTGAGATCCCCGACCTCCCCTCCACCGATCTATGCCATAAGATCACAGTTCTAGGAAGAATTCTCGAAGATCCGAAAGTCTCTGGCGAGATCGCCGCTTCCCGCCGCCGTGCGCCTCCGGCAGCGCCGCCCGCGTTCGATCAGAACGACGTGGCCGCTTGTGCGCCGTACCGGTAGGGTTTAAATCCCCGCGTACCGGTTCGACATTATAATCTCAGCCGTCGGTTTAAAATCGGACGGTCCACGTCAGCCCCACGTTATAAAGACTGGAAATCTTACGTGCTACCCCCTGGGGTTCTCGGGAAATAAGAGCTAGCCCCGAAAACTTCTAGTCTAGCCCCTGGAACTTCAGAAAATCATGTAAATTCATTTAAAAATCAGTTTTAGCCCCTGGACTTAATAAAAATTAGGAAAAATTCCTCTGTTATGTATAGCTAGACCCTGAAAATTGTCAAAATAATATTATAGACCCTGTAGTGGGGTGAGTTTACCTTTTTAGCCCTGTTTAGTATTTAATTTAGGAAATTGAATATGTGGCTAGTGTTTAAAATTTAAAAAGTGGGACAAAACATATTGTCAAAATTAAATTAAAAACTTTCTCAGTATTTAGAAAACTTTGGAGTGAGATAAAAATATATTTTGGGCTGAAATGAATCTGTTTAATTTATTATTCACATTTAGGGACACATTTTTAAGTAAAGAATAGTTCTGGAAAATAGAGAAAATAATTGTAAAATAGTTTACATCAAAGGAAAAGGTCAAAAATATATGAGTAAATATTTTAGATCAGAACCTATTCTGTTTAGATGATGCGTCTTGTTATTTTTATAATAAAGTTCACACTTAGGCATAGGAAATAAATCTGAAAATATAGCAACTAATAAATGATAAATGGAGTTTCTAAAATCCAAAGAATTCAGTTTAGGGTTGGTAGAAATTATGAAGACACATATGGAGAAGGAAAATACCTTTCATGCATACTAGGTAGCTAAAAGGTGTAGTAATTGAATATAAGGAATTTATTTAAATTGGAGACTCATATATATAGTATGTGAACACAGAAGTAGGAATCATATACATATGATCAAAAGTGCATGCAAGCCACAAATCAACACACATGGAGTAACCACAACACATATAATTGTGAATGACTTTCATAAATGTGAATGTGTGGTTTGTATGAAGTGGAAGTGTGAACTATGTCTTATGGATTGTTGTTTTTCTTTTGCTATGTGTAATGGTATGATGTAGAACCTGCTCAAGAGCAAGTTATTCCTTTCCAAGATCAGGACTACCTATTTCAAGAGCAGCAGGAAGGAGGCAAGTGTCCTTGACCACTTTGATCCTATGCTAGGATGTGTAGCTAGAATTATTTGCATTGTCAAATGAAAATATGAAACCCATGCTAGGATGTTTCCCTAGAATTGCATTACCTTGTTTTCCTTGTAGCTTGGGTTAGGATTTATATTATCATGTCATTCATTATTATGCATATGCTTAGTTATGCTTAGAATGGGATATTTGGGATATGAAATCATCAGTATATTTTACCATACTCTTGAATGAGATGTTGTGAGTTATGTAGAGGTAGGGATCAAGGCAAGTTGGATGTTTTGGTTGTGTGCTGGGTGCACGAGACTCGGGTTTGTGTTTAGTACTTGCCTGGATCCTAAGGACCGGTTCATGGAGCATGTAAACTGCCTTTACAGTGCCAACCACATGCTGAGATGGGGCAGCTTGGCCAATTAATTAGGTGTATCCCCGGCGTAGTATGGGCGTGTTGGATGGTGCGGGAAATAGGTGTCAGCTGGACTACCATATGAACCGCAAGGCTCAAGAGGGGGCCACTGCAGCGGGGTTGGAGCCTCTTGTATGCTGTTAGGGGTGAAACCTCAGTGGGCCCACGCTCGTCGGGAATCCCTTTGTAAAGGCTTCGTAGTGATCTCCTAGCTACACACCTGGGAAGTGTGAATGTGGTTCGTAGCCACTAGCATAATGGAGGTTCTTTTAGTCCACCCGGCAACGGGGGATGAAATCACTACATGTGGGTACAGTGGTGCAAACTCTGTAGAGTCAAAACTGTCATGACAGCCGTGCTCACGGTCAAGAGCGGCTTGGACTTATTCATGATTAGAGGATTGATGGTTTTGGAAGTTGTGGATGTTAAGCGGGGAGCTTAACATTGGAAATGGTGTTATGGTTATTTGAATTATGATGATGGGATGGGAGATTGGGACCATTTCACCTGTGTAGTAAGGTAGGTGCTTAATAAGCTAAGGTGATAGGTATTAATTGCGTAGTGCTTTAACCATGAGTTCAACCTCTCCTTGTTCTAGCCATGCATGATGTAATTTTCCCACACTTGCTGAGTACCATTGGTACTCAACCTTGCATATTTTGTTGGTTTATATTGCTGCTCAGGTCAAGATAATGAGATGGTGTATAATGACCAAGACTTTGGACCCGAAGAAGGTTTCTAGGTTCATGGAGACCCCCGGGCAACGCCTGTGACGGAGCCCTCAAGAATAATATTCTGCTGCTAGTTTGTTTACTTGTGATGAACTTTTTATTGTCCAACGAGACATTTTCTCTGTAAGACTTATTTATATTCGACACCTGGCTTGTAATAAATGATGCTTCACTATTTGTCATCACATGTATGAGAAAATGATTATGGCATACATGTGATATTCACTTGGTTGTTCTTCGGAAAAATCGGGTGTGACAGAAGTGGTATCAGAGCCAAGGTTGCCCGTAGGAACGTGGACCTAGGTAGAAATGGACGTATTTAAGAGCCCTATTTTCTTAAAAACTATTTTACAAGGTGTGTGTTGAAAAGTGTTATTTAATGGAGGCACTTTCTTCATCTTACCTCAATTTTCATTCAAAGTAGGATTTTTGTTTAAAAGTTTATCTAACCTAAGTTTAAATGATTTTTGTTTTAGATGGTTCGCATGATTCGCACCGCTCGCAAGTCCATAGGAGGGAGAGTTCCCATAGTTGCCCTTGCCGAAAGAGAGGAGAGTCGTCCGGTGACGTACCTTTCCTACGGATTGGCAGTAGGAGGCTTGTTGCGCCGTCTTCGACGTATGCTCGAAGCCGCCGGCAATACGGGCAAGCTAATCATCCACTATAACTCCACCAGGGCCATCCGCGAGAAGAGGGAAGAATGGAGCTCAGAGATGAGGATTATACACGAAAATTGGCTGCTTAAGATCCACCGCTCTCCAGCTTGTAGAGCAACACAGGTCGATGCGGAGAAGGATGTCACCTGGGAGGCCATCACCTGCCAGAGTCACATCTATCGTCGCCACCTGGACAGGACGGAGTACATGTATGTCCTCCAGCGTGAGAGTGGTACCACGGAGTACAAGTACCCGCCAGTGCAGCAAGGGACTTCCCATGAGCACATGGACTTGTGCTTGGAGGATGCTGCTATGCTCAGCACTCGACTGCAGGAGTGTCAGCAAGAGCTTCAGGATGTTCGGGACACCCTGAAGGAAACGGAGGCATTGCTGCGAGCCTGCTTGAGGGCGAGAGAAAGAGGAGATGGGAATGAACTGTGTGTCACCGTGAATGATACATGGACTCCTGACTCTCCAGATCGCCAAGCGATCAGGCGTCGTCGCACTTCTCCACCAGCAGCCTCCCCACCCAAAGCAGAGTCAGAATGCAGCCGAAATGATGAGGAAGATCCCGAGGAGCCAGCTCAAGAAAACGAGTAGTGTAGAGTCCTTCCCTTAGTTAGCAAGATGTCGAATAGTCGAGTCGTTACGTTAAGTTAATGGTGTGTTAATGCTTGGTGTGTGACGTGAGTTGTGGAAGCCATGAACAATTGTCCACAGCCTCGTCTTTAGATTGTTTTGCTTTGGTGTGTGAACCCACATGAAATAATATTGCATTTATTTTTGCGTGAGAAATAAACCCTCAGAAAAGTATAACAAAGCCTCAACACTTCAAAGTACAAACAAATGAAAGTAGTAAGATGATACTAAATGCTTTCAAATTATCATTGGTTGATTCTGCCAGATGGCCGGAAGAGGAAAAGGATGTGCTACCAACCCCGCCAACAACAACGATGAGGCATGCAACCCTAATCTTTCTGGAGGCCAGGACCCAGGTGGTCGCCGTGAAGGAGTTGATCCCCTCCACCAAATGCTGGAGAATCAAAATCAGCTCATCCAGAACTTGACTCAAGTGGTGGCCAACTTGCATCAAGTTCCACCTCCACAAGCTGCACCACGCCAACCAAGGTTGAGTGAGTTTCTAGGAACTCAACCTCCAAAGTTCGCAAGTGCTGCTGAACCTCTGGAGGCAGATGATTGGCTGAAGACCATTGAAAGCAAGATGAGGATCATACAGTGCCAAGGGTATGAGAGGGTGCTGTTTGCCTCTCATCAATTGCATGGACCTGCTGCTGATTGGTGGACCGCCTACGTGGCTGCCCATCATGACCCTGAGAACATCACTTGGGAAGAGTTCAAGCGTAGCTTCCGCAACCATTACATCCCAAGAGGTGAACTCAAAAACAAGAGGAAGGAGTTTTTGGGACTGCAGCAGGGAAACATGACGGTGAGGGAATACCTCACTAAATTTACTCAACTATCCCGTTATGCCCCACGGGACATAGAGACTGATGAGCAGAAACATGATTGTTTCGTGGAAGGACTTACCGCCGAGATGCAGTGTGCGATGTCCTCAAATGAATATGAAAGCTTCCAAAAGATGGTGGACAGAGCATTTGTGGTGGAAAGGAAGCTGAAGGCCTTGGAAAATGAGAACAAGAGGAAGGCCGGATGGTCACATCAAGCCTCAGGGAGCAACACTCGCCCACGTCTGATGCAGCAACCTGCAGGGCAGACGAACCGTGCTGCGGTACCCTACTCGGCACCAAGAGGGTACAACCCGAACTACAGGCCTTCCGCAGCACCAGCACAGCCACAACGTCAGTTTGTACAGCAGCCTCGCCCCGCATATCCACCTCGACCAGCAGTGCAAGGACCTCCAAACCAACCCCAAGACAATAAAGGCCAAGCCCCTAAGGTTGGGGTGCAATGTTTTAGCTGTGGTGAAGTGGGGCACTATGCCCATAAGTGCCCAAAGAAGAAGCCCGCGCAGCCACAACAGCAGAATGTAATGAGAGGACGGGTGAACCACGTCACTATGGAGGAAGCGCAAGAGGCACCCGACATGGTAGTTGGTAAGTTTCCTGCCAATTTACACCTTGCAACCCTGCTGTTTGATTCTGGTGCTACGCACTCGTTCATTGCTCAAGGGTTTGTTAAGAAGCATGACCTAGCAACCACACAAATGAACCATATGCTAGCCGTAAACTCTCCAGGTGGAGAAATAAGGACAAGAGAAGTGTGTCCCAAAGTGAACCTAGACATTAATGGGGTGGTATTTACTGCTAACCTCATAGTGATAGATTCACAAGGGATAGATATTATCTTGGGTATGGATTGGTTGACAAAACATAAAGGAGTCATCCATTGTTCAACCAGAACGGTGGAACTAACGCACCCTAGTGGCACAAAAGTAAAGTTTATAACAATACAAGAGCCTAGGAGGGATGTTCAATTAAATCAAGTTGAGGTGAAAGTGGAGGAGATCCGAATTATCAGGGAATATCCAGACGTTTTTCCGGAGGAGTTGCCAGGTATGCCTCCCGATCGTGAAGTGGAATTCGCAATTGAGCTAGTACCTGGAATAGCCCCGATATACAAGAGACCTTATCGGATGGACTCCAAGCAGCTAGAAGAACTCAAGGATCATTTAAGAGAATTGACGGAGAAGGGGTATATTCGTCCTAGTTCCTCACCATGGGGAGCTCCGGTGATATTTGTGCCCAAAAAGGACGGAACCCAAAGGTTATGCGTGGATTACCTTGCCTTGAATGAGGTAACCATCAAGAACAAGTACCCATTACCCCGCATTGAAGACTTGTTTGATCAGTTGAGGGGCGCTTGTGTGTTCTCGAAAATTGATCTCAGGTTGGGATACCACCAACTCAAGATAAGGCAAACTGATATTCCCAAGACAGCTTTCGTATCTCGGTACGGATTGTATGAATACACCGTCATGCCTTTCGGGCTAACTAATGCCCGACATACTTCATGTATCTCATGAACAAGGTATTCATGAAATATTTGGACAAATTTGTGGTGGTTTTCATAGATGACATTCTCGTCTTCTCCAAAGATGAAGAAGAACATGAGAAACATCTAATGTTGGTGTTGCAGAGGCTGAGAGAACACCAACTATATGCCAAGTTGAGCAAGTGTGTGTTTTGGCTGAAGAGAGTTCCCTTCTTAGGACATATAATCTCGGAGGGAGGAATCTCCATGGATCCTGCCAAAATCGAGGATATACAGAAGTGGAAGACCCCTGAGAATGTCGGGGAAGTTCGAAGCTTTTTGGGATTGGCTGGATACTATCGACGGTTTATTGAGGGATTCTCCAAGATCTCAAGACCCCTCACCAAACTGTTGGAGAAGGGAATCACATTCACCTGGACACCACAGTGCGAGACGAGTTTTCAGGAGCTAAAGAAGAGATTGACAACAGCCCCAGTGCTAGTTATGCCAGATATGCAGAAGAACTTTACGATGTACTGTGATGCCTCTGGAAACGGATTGGGATGTGTTCTCATGCAAGAAGGGCATGTCGTGGCTTATGCATCCTGGCAGCTCCGGAAGCACGAGAAGAACTATCCTACACATGACCTAGAACTAGCCGCAGTGGTACACGCGTTGAAAATTTGGCGGCACTATTTGATTGGGAAGAGGACCGAGATATATACGGATCAAAAGAGTTTGAAGTACATTTTCACACAGCCAGACCTCAACCTCAGACAAAGGAGATGGTTAGAGCTAATCAATGACTTTGATGTGGGCATCAACTATCATCCCGGGAAAGCAAACATCGTGGCCGATGCTTTGAGTCGGAAAGTGCAGGTCAATAAGTTGAGCTTGAAGGACATGCCTGCAGAATTGAAGGACGAGGTTATAAGGCTCAATCTATGTCTAGTAAATAGTGGTGAAGCCATCGCCATTGAGGTGGACTCTACACTAGAGCGACACATACGCGAGGGTCAAAAGAATGATGAGAAGATACAAGAGATCAGACAACTCATCAAGAAAAATAAAGCTCCGGGTTTTAGAGAGGATGAACAAGGAACGGTGTGGCACGGGAAAAGAATCTGTGTGCCAGAAGTAAAGGAGATCCGTGAATTGATTTTGAAGGAGGTTGATGATTCTGACTATTCCATTCATCCTAGGAGTACGAAGATGTACCAGGACCTCAAAAGCAGGTATTGGTGGTATGGCATGAAGCGAGATGTCGCGGAACATGTTGCCCTATGTGACACATGTCAGTTGGTGAAAGCAGAACATCAACGACCCGCGGGATTATTGCAACCACTCAAAGTGCCTGAATGGAAATATGAAGAAATCAGCATGGATTTCATCATGGGATTGCCTAGGACCCAATCAGGATATGATTCGATATGGGTCATCATTGATAGGCTAACCAAGGTAGCTCATTTCATCCCCGTGAAAGAAAGCTACAGCGGATCCAAATTGTCAGAGTTGTACATGTCAAGGATCGTGTGTTACCATGGAGTGCCAAAGAAGATTGTGTCGGATCGAGGGACACAGTTCACCTCAAGGTTCTGGCAGAAGTTGCACGAAACCATGGGAACCCATCTGAACTTTAGTTCTGCCTATCATCCCCAAACTAACGGGCAGACGGAGAGAACCAATCAGATCCTTGAAGATATGCTGAGGGCATGTGCACTCAAAAACAATAGGAGTTGGGACAAGAACTTACCGTATGCGGAGTTTTCCTATAACAACAGCTATCAAGCTAGTATGAAGATGTCACCGTTTGAAGCCTTGTACGGGAGGAAGTGCAGGACTCCCCTATTCTGGAACCAAACGGGGGAAAGTAAAGTGTTTGGTCCAGAAGTACTACAAGAAGCCGAGGCGAAGGTGAGGGAAATTCGCAACAATTTGAGGATAGCACAGACACGCCAAAAGAGCTATGCTGATGTACGAAGAAGAGAGCTCGTTTTCAACGTGGGAGACTATGTCTATCTCAAGGTGTCCCCTATCAGAGGACTTCGTCGGTTCAAGGTGAAAGGAAAGTTGTCACCTCGATACATCGGACCCTTTCAAGTTTTGGAGAGGAAAGGCGAAGTGGCGTATCAACTAGAATTACCGGCTCGTCTATCGGATGTGCACGATGTATTCCATGTGTCACAACTCAAGAAATGCCTGAGGACGCCTGAGGAGGTGTTACCCATGAATGAAGTGGACGTAGCTGAGGATTTGTCTTATGCCGAGCAACCATACAAGATTTTGGAGACAATGGAACGCCTCACCAGAAATAAAAGAATCCGGATGTGCAAGGTGCAGTGGAAGCATCACTCAGAAGAGGAAGCCACCTGGGAGCGGGAATATGAGCTAAAGGCACAATTTCCGGAATTGTTTTTTTAGAACCACCAATCTCGAGGACGAGATTTCTTTTAAGGGGGTAGAGCTGTAACACCCCAAAATTTTGTTGAGACCCTAAATCATGTTAAGAGGGGAATTTAAAATTTTTTGGACGTGTTGCATATTTTGCCAAAATTCAAATTCAAACTGGAATTCAAATTAAACTCAAATCAGAAAAGAAATAGAAAAATAAAAAGAGAAAACAGAAAAAACCGGCCAGTGGGCCGCAACCCACCAGCCGGCCCACCCTGCCCCCGCGCCAGCCTGCAGCCGCGCGCGCCGCTTCCTCCCACTGACAGGCGGGACCCGCCAGCCCTTCTTCTACCTCGCGCCCGCGCCGGACTCTCTCTCACCCGAATCGAAACCAATCGGGAATTCTCGCGTATCCTAGCCGAATTTCATTCGGGGGCGACGCAAACTCGATCTAAACCACCCCGCCGCCCTTCCCCGTCTATAAAAACCCCGGCCTCGTTCTGTTTTTCCCACGCGATCTACTGTTTTTCCTCCAGGGAGACCCGAGCCTTCTCCGGCGAATTCTGGCCGATCTACGCTCGGAAATTCCAATCTAACTCGCTGGTCTTGATCCACCGCCTCCGGGGAACCTTGCAGGTGCAGAAAACCCGGTGACTTGCGGTGTAAACACAGCGCCGACGAGCCTCGCCGTGAATTCACCTCGGACCTCGTCGCCAATCACCTTCCAGGACCTCCGAGCTCAAGAAAACCCCCGAGGTGAGATCCCCGACCTCCCCTGTCACACCCGGTTTTTCTGAAGAACAACCAAGTGAATATCACATGTATGCCAGGATCATTTTCTCATACATGTGATGACAAATAGTGAAGCATCATTTATTACAAGCCAGGTGTCGAATATAAGT
The DNA here is from genome assembly GCA_030760725.1 of Neostapfia colusana. Lineage (NCBI taxonomy): Eukaryota > Viridiplantae > Streptophyta > Magnoliopsida > Poales > Poaceae > Neostapfia > Neostapfia colusana. The sequence goes on from JASWHV010000016.1 coordinate 39,656,934, forward strand.
AAGTCTTACATAGTAAATGTCTCGATGGACAATAATAAGTTCATCACAAGTAAATAGACTAGCAGCGGAATATTATTCTTTAGGGCTCCATCACAGGCGTTGCCCGGGGGTCTTCATGAACCTAAAATCCTTCCTCGGGTCCAAAGTCTTGGTCATTATACACCACCTCATTATCTTGACCTGAGCAGCAATATAAACCAACAAATATGCAAGGTTGAGTACCAATGGCACTCAGCAAGTGTGGGAAAATCATATCATGCATGGCTAGAACAAGGAGAGGTTCAACTCATGGTTAAAGCACTACGCAATTAACACCTATCACCTTAGCTTATTAAGCACCTACATTACTACAGAGGTAAAATGGTCCCAATCTCCCAACCCATTATCATAATCCAATAACCATAACATCATTTCCAATGTTAAGCTCCCCGCTTAACTTCCAAAACCATCAATCCTCTAATCATGAATAAGTCCAGGCCGCTCTTAACCGTGAGCACGGCTGTCAAGACAGTTTTGACTCTGCAGAGTTTGTACCACTGTACCCACAAGTAGTGATTTCATCCCCCGTTGCCGGGTGGACTAAAAGAACCTCCATTATGCCAGTGGCTACGATCCACATTCACACTTCCCAGGTGTGTAGCCAGGAGATCACTACGAAGCCTTTACAAAGGGATTCCCGACGAGCGTGGGCCCACTGAGGTTTCACCCCTAACAGCATACAAGAGGCTCCAACCCCGCTGCAGTGGCCCCCTCTTGAGCCTTGCGGTTCATATGGTAGTCCAGCTGACACCTACTCCCCGCACCATCCAACACACCCATACTACGCCGGGGATACACCTAATTAATTGGCCAAGCTGCCCCATCTCAGCATGTGGTTGGCACTGTAAAGCCGGGTTACATGCTCCATGAACCGGTCCTTAGGATCCAGGCAAGTACTAAACACAAACCCAAGTCTCGTGCACCCAGCACACAACCAAAACATCCAACTTGCCTTGATCCCTACCTCTACATAACTCACAATGTCTCATTCAAGAGTATGGTAATATAAACTGATGATTTCATGTCCCAAATATCCCATTCTAAGCATGGCTAAGCATATGCATGGAAATAAATGACATGACAGAATAAATCCCAACCCAAGCTACAAGGAAACAAGGTAATGCAATTCTAGGGAAACTTTCCTAGCATGGGTTTCATATTTCATTTGACAATGCAAATAATTCTATCTACACATCCTAGCATAGGATCAAAGTGGTCAAGGACACTTGCCTCCTTCTTGCTGCTCTTGAAATAGGTAGTCCTGATCTTGGAAAGAAATAACTTGCTCTTGAACAGGTTCTACTTCATACCATCACACATAGCAAAAGAAAAACAACAATCATAAGACATAGTTCACACTTCTTACTTCATACAAACCACACATTCATACTTATGAAATTCATTCACCCTTAGATGTGTTGTGGTCACTTTGTGTGTTGATCAGTGGCTTGCACACACTTTTATTTATATGTATATGATTCCTACTTTGGTGTTCATATTTATACTTACATACTATATATATATATGTGTGTGTGTGTGTTTCAGCTTTAAAAAAATTCCCTTTATTAAACTACTAAGTATGTAAGAAAAGTATTTTTCTCCTCCATATGTGCCTTCATAATTTCTATCAACCCTAAACTGAACTCTTTGAATTTTAAAAACTCCATTCATCTTTTATTAGTTGCTATATTTTTATATTCCTATGCATAATTGTGTATTTTATTATGAAATTAGTAATACACATCATCTAAACAATATAGATTCTGGTCTTAAATAATTTAATAACATATTTTAACCTTGGCCTCTGATGTAAACTATTTCATAATTATTTTCCCTATTTTTCTATAAGTATTCTTTACTTGAAAATGTGTCCCTATACTAATAAATGTGAATAATAGATGAAACAGATTTATTTCAGCCCAAAAATATATTTCTATCTCACTCCAAAGTTTTCTAAGTACTGAGAAAGTTTTTAATTAATTTTGACAATTATGTTTGTCCCCCTTTTTAATTTTTAAACACTAGTTACATATTCAATTTTCTAAATTAAATACTAAACAGGGCTAAAATAATGAACTCTCCGCATTACAGGGTCTATAATATTATTTTCATAATTTCCAGGGGTCTAGCTACACTTATCAGAGGTGTTTTTCCTAATTTTTATTAAGTCCAGGAGCTAAAACTGATTTTTAAATGAATTTACATGATTTTCTGGAGTTCCAGGGGCTAGATCTGAAGTTTCCGGGGCTAGCTCTCAATTCCAGAGAACCCCAGGGGGTAGCACGTAAGAATTCCAGTCTTTGTAATGCGGGGCTGACGTGGACCGTACGATTTTAAACCGATGGCTGAGATTATAACATCGAACCGGTACGCGGGTATTTAAAGTCTACCGTGCGATTTAAAATAAACGGCGCACAAGCGGCCACGTCGCTCTGATCGAGCGCGGGCGGCGCTACCGGCGGCGCACGGCGGCGGGAAGCGGCGATCTCGCCGGAAAGTTTCGGATCCTCGAGAATTCTGCCTAGAACTGTGATCTTATGGCCTAGATCGGTAGAGGGGAGGTCAGGGATCTCACCTCGGGGGTTTTCTCGAGCTCGGGGGTCCTGGAAAGTGATCGGCGGCGAGGTCCGAGGCAAAACCACGGCGAAGCTCGTCGGCGCTGTGTTTACACCGTAACTCTCCGAGTTTTCTGCACCTGCAAAGCTCCCCGGAGGCGGTGGATCAAGACCAGCGAGTTAGATCAGAGTTTCCGAGCTTAGATCGGCCAGAATTCACCGGCGAAGTCTCGGTGCTCACCGGAGTAAAAATCGGCGATCGCGTGGGAAAAACCGATCGGGGCTGGGGTTTTTATAGCCGGGGGAGGGCGGTGGGTCAGTTGTGATCGAGTTGGATTCTTCTGGGACCAGAATTCGGCTGAGGAACGCGGTTTTTCGATCGGTTAAGATCACGCTCGCGGGAGAGAGTCCGGGGTCGCGGGGTTGGGGATGACAGGTGGGTCCCACCTGTCTGTGTGAGAGACAGCGCGGGCGCGCGGGGGTGGGCTGGCGCGGGGAAACTGGGCCGGCTGGCGGGTTTCGGCCCACTGGCCGGTTTTTTTTCCCGTTTCTCTTTTTCTTTTTCCATTTATTTTCTGTTTTGAGTATAATTTGAATTCCAGTTTGAATTTGAAATTTTGCAAAACATGCAACACGTCCAAAAATTTTTAAATTCCCCTCTGAACATGGTTTAGAGTTTTGAATCAAAATTTGGGGTGTTACAGCTCTACTCCCCTTAAAAGAAATCTCGTCCTCGAGATTGGTGTTTCTAAGAAAACAATTCCGGAAATTGTGCCTTGAGCTCATCTTCCCGTTCCCAGGTGGCTTCCTCTTCTGAGTGATGCTTCCACTGCACCTTGCACATCCGGATTCTTTTATTTCTGGTGAGGCGTTCCATTGTCTCCAAAATCTTGTATGGTTGCTCGGCATAAGACAAATCTTCAGCTACATCCACTTCATTCATGGGTAACACCTCCTCAGGCGTCCTCAGACATTTCTTGAGTTGTGACACATGGAATACATCGTGTACATATGATAGATGAACCGGTAACTCTAGTTGGTACGCCACTTCGCCTTTTCTTTCCAAAACTTGAAAGGGTCCGATGTATCGAGGTGACAACTTCCCTTTCACCTTGAACCGACGAAGTCCTCTGATAGGGGACACCTTGAGATAAACATAGTCTCCCACGTTGAAAACGAGTTCTCTTCTTCGTACATCAGCATAACTCTTCTGGCGTGTTTGTGCTATCCTCAAGTTGTTGCGAATCTCCCTCACCTTCGCCTCGGCTTCTTGTAGCACTTCTGGACCAAACACTTTACTTTCTCCTGTTTGGTTCCAAAATAGGGGAGTTCTGCACTTTCTTCCATACAAAGCTTCAAACGGTGACATCTTCATACTAGCTTGATAGCTGTTGTTATAGGAAAACTCCGCATACGGTAAGTTCTTGTCCCAACTCCTATTGTTTTTGAGTGCACATGCCCTCAACATATCTTCAAGGATCTGATTGGTTCTCTCCGTCTGCCCGTCAGTTTGGGGATGATAGGCAGAGGTGAAATTCAGATGGGTTCTCATGGTTTCATGCAACTTCTGCCAAAACCTCGAGGTGAACTGTGTCCCTCGGTCCGACACTATCTTCTTTGGCACTCCATGGTAACACACAATCCTTGACATGTACAATTCTGCCAATTTGGATCCGCTGTAGCTTTCTTTCACAGGGATGAAATGAGCTACCTTGGTTAGCCTATCAATAATGACCCATATTGAATCATACCCGGATTGGGTCCTAGGCAATCCCACGACAAAGTCCATGCTGATTTCTTCCCACTTCCATTCAGGCACTTTGAGTGGTTGCAATAATCCCGCGGGTCGTTGATGTTCTGCTTTCACCAACTGACATGTGTCACATAGGCAACATGTTCCGCGACATCTCGCTTCATGCCGTACCACCAATACCTGCTCTTGAGATCCTGGTACATCTTCGTACTCCCAGGATGAATGGAATAGTCAGAATCGTGAGCCTCCTTCAAAATTAATTCACGGATCTCCTTTACTTCTGGCACACAGATCCTTTTCCCGTGCCACACCCTTCCTTGTTCATCCTCTCTAAAACCAGGAGCTTTATTTTCCTTGATGAGCAGTCTGATCTCTTGTATCTTCTCATCATTCTTTTGGCCCTCGCGTATGTCTTGCTCGAGTGTGGAGTCCACTTCCATGGCGATGGCTTCACCACTATTTACTAGACATAGATTGAGCCTTATAACTTCGTCCTTCAATTCCGCGGGCATGTCCTTCAAGCTCAACTTATTGACCTGCACTTTCCGACTCAAAGCATCGGCCACGACGTTTGCTTTCCCGGGATGATAGTTGATGCCCACATCAAAGTCATTGATTAGCTCTAACCATCTCCTTTGTCGGAGGTTGAGATCTGGCTGGGTGAATATGTACTTCAAACTCTTATGATCCGTATATATCTCTGTCCTCTTCCCCATCAAATAGTGCCGCCAAATTTTCAACGCGTGTACCACTGCGGCTAGTTCAAGGTCATGTGTAGGATAGTTCTTCTCGTGCTTCCGAAGCTGCCGGGATGCATAAGCCACGACATGTCCTTCTTGCATGAGAACACATCCCAACCCGTTTCCAGAGGCATCGCAGTACACTGTGAAATTCTTCTGCATATCTGGCATAACCAACACTGGGGCTGTTGTCAATCTCTTCTTTAGCTCCTGAAAGCTCGTATCGCACTGTGGCGTCCAGGTGAATGTGATTCCCTTTTCCAACAGTTTGGTGAGAGGTCTCGATATCTTGGAGAATCCCTCAATAAACCGTCGATAGTATCCAGCCAATCCCAAAAAGCTTCGAACTTCCCCGACATTTTCAGGGGTTTTCCACTTCTGGATATCTTCGATTTTGGCGGGATCTACGGAGATTCCTCCCTCCGAGATTATATGTCCTAAAAAGGGAACTCTCTTCAGCCAAAACTCACACTTGCTCAACTTGGCATATAGTTGGTGTTCTCTCAGCCTCTGTAACACCAACCTTAGATGTTTCTCATGTTCTTCTTAATTTTTGGAGAAGACGAGAATATCATCTATGAAAACCACCACAAATTTGTCCATATATTCCATGAATACCTTGTTCATGAGGTACATGAAATATGCCGGGGCATTGGTTAGCCCAAAAGGCATGACAGTGTATTCATACAGTCCGTACCGAGATACAAAAGCTGTCTTGGAAATATCTGATTGCCTTATCTTGAGTTGGTGGTACCCCGACCTGAGATCAATTTTTGAGAACACACAAGCTCCCCTCAACTGATCAAACAAGTCTTCAATGCGGGGTAATGGGTACTTGTTTTTGATGGTTACCTCATTCAAGGCACGGTAATCCAAGCATAACCTTTGGGTTCCGTCTTTCTTGGGCACAAATATCACCGGAGCTCCCCATGGTGAGGAACTAGGGCGAATATACCCCTTCTCCGTCAATTCTCTCAAATGATCCTTGAGCTCTTCTAGCTGCTTAGAGTCCATTCGATAAGGTCTCTTGTATATCGGGGCTGTTCCCGGTACTAGCTCAATTGCGAATTCCACGTCACGGTCGGGAGGCATACCTGGCAATTCCTCCGGAAAAACATCTGGATATTCCCTGATAATCCTGATTTCCTCAACTTTCACCTCCACTTGATTTAATTTAATGTTCCTCCTAGGCTCGTGTATTGTTATGAACTTTACTCTGGTACCACTGGGGTGAGTTAGTTCCACCGTTCTGGTCGAACAATGGATGATTCCTTTATGTTTGGTCAACCAATCCATACCCAAAATAATATCTATCCCTTGTGAATCTATCACTATGAGGTTAGCTGTAAATACTACCCCATTAATGTCTAGGCTCACTTTGGGACACACTTGTCTTGTTCTTATTTCTACACCTGGAGAGTTTACGGCTAGCATATGGTTCATTTGTGTGGTTGCTAGGTCATGTTTCTTAACAAACCCTTGAGCAATGAATGAGTGGGTAGCACCAGAATCAAACAGCAGAGTTGCAAGGTGTAAATTGGCAGGAAACTTACCAACTACCACGTCGGGGGCCTCTTGTGCTTCCTCCATAGTGACATGGTTCACCCGTCCTCTCAATACATTCTGCTGTTGTGGCGGCGCAGGCTTCTTCTTTGGGCATTTATGGGCGTAGTGCCCCACTTCACCACAGCTGAAACATTGCACCCCAATCTTAGATGCTTGGCCCTTGTTGTCTTGGGGTTGGTTTGGGGGTCCTTGCACTGCTGGTCGAGGTGGATATGCGGGGCGAGGCTGCTGCACAAACTGACGTGGCGGCTGTGCTGGTGCTGCAGGAGGCCTGTAGTTTGGGTTGTACCCTCTTGGTGCTGAATAGGGTACCGCAGCACGGCTCGTCTGCCCCGTAGGTTGCTGCATCATACGTGGGCGGGTGTTGCTCCCTGAGGCCTGATGTGACCACCCCGCCTTCCTCTTATTCTCATTTTCCAAGGCCTTTAGCTTCCTTTCCACCACAAATGCTCTGTCCACCATCTTTTGAAAGCTTTCATACTCATTGGAGGACATTGCACACTGCATCTCTGCGGTAAGTCCTTCCATGAAACAATCTTGTTTCTGCTCATCAGTCTCTATGTCTCGTGGAGCATAACGGGATAGTTGAGTAAATTTAGTGAGGTATTCCCTCACAGTCATGTTTCCCTGCTGCAGTCCCAAAAATTCCTTCCTCTTGTTTTTGAGTTCACCTCTTGGGATGTAATGGTTGTGGAAGCTACGCTTGAACTCTTCCCAAGTGATGTTCTCAGGGTCATGATGGGCGGCCACGTAGGCGGTCCACCAATCAGCAGCAGGTCCATGCAATTGATGAGAGGCAAACAGCACCCTCTCATACCCTTGGCATTGTATTATCCTCATCTTACTTTCAATGGTCTTCAGCCAATCATCTGCCTCCAGAGGTTCAGCAGCACTTGCAATCTTTGGAGGTTGAGTTCCTAGAAACTCACTCAACCTTGGTTGGCGTGGTGCAGCTTGTGGAGGTGGAACTTGATGCAAGTTGGCCACCACTTGAGTCAAGTTCTGGATAAGCTGATTTTGATTCTCCAGCATTTGGTGGAGAGGATCAACTTCTTCACGGCGACCACCCCGGTCCTGGCCTCCAGAAAGATGAGGGTTGCACGCCTCATCGTTGTTGTTGGCGGGGTTGGCAGCAGGTCCTTTTTCCTCTTCCAGCCATCTGGCAGAATCAACAAATGTTAATTTGATCCCATTTAGTATCGTCTTACTACTTTCATTTGTTGTACTTTGAAGTGTTGAGGCTTGGTTATACTTTTCTGAGGGTTCATTTCTCACACAAAAACAAATGCAATATTATTTCATGTGGGTTCACACACCAAAGCAAAACAATCCGAAGACGAGGCTGTGGACAATTGCTCATGGCTTCCACAACTCACGTCACACACCAGGCATTATCACACCATTAACTACGTAACGACTCGACTACTCGACCTCTTGCTAGCTAAGGGAAAGACTCTACACTACTCGTCCTCTTGAGCTGGTTCCTCTGGATCTTCCTCCTCATTTCGGCTACCTTCTGACTCTGCTTTGGGTGGGGAGGCTGCTGGTGGAGAAGTGCGACGACGCCTGATTGCTCGGCGATCCGGGGAGTCAGGAGTCCACGTATCATTCACGGTGACACACAGTTCATTCCCATCTCCTCTTTCTCTCGCCTTTAAGCAAGCTCGCAGCAACGCCTCCGTTTCCTTCAGAGTGTCTCGGACATCCTGAAGCTCTTGTTGACACTCCTGCAGTCGAGTGCTGAGCATAGCAGCATCCTCCAAGCACAAGTCCATGTGCTCATGGGAAGTCCCTTGCTGCACCGGTGGGTACTTGTACTCCGTGGTACCACTCTCACGTTGGAGGACATACATGTACTCAGTTTTGTCCAAGTGGCGACGATAGATGTGACTCTGGCAGGTGATGGCCTCCCAGGTGACATCTTTCTCCGCGTCAACTTGTGTTGCTCGACAAGCTGGAGAGTGGTGAATCTTAAGCAGCTGATTCTCGTGTATAATCCTCATCTCTGAACTCCATTCTTCCCTCTTCTCACGGATGGTCCTGGTGGAGTTATAGTGGATGATTAGCTTGCCCGTATTGCCGGCGGCTTCGAGCATACGTCGAAGACGGTGCAACAAATCTCCTACTGCCAATCCGTAGGAAAGGTACGTCACTGGACGACTCTCCTCTCTTTCGGCAAGGGCAACTACGGGAACTCTCCCTCCTGTGGACTTACGAGCAGTGCGAATCATGCGAACCATCTAAAAACAAAAGAATTTAAAATTAGGTTAGATAAATTCTCAAACAAAAATCCTATTTTGAATGAAAGTCGGGGTAAGATGAAGAAAATGACTCCTTTAATAACACTTTTCCACCCACACCTTGGAAAATAGTTTTTAAGAAAATAGGGCCCTTAAATACGTCCATTTGTACCTAGGTCCACGTTCCTACGGGCAACCTTGGCTCTGATACCACCTCTGTCACACCCGGTTTTTCCGAAGAACAACCAAGTGAATATCACATGTATGCCAGGATCATTTTCTCATACATGTGATGACAAATAGTGAAGCATCATTTATTACAAGCCAGGTGTCGAATATAAGTAAGTCTTACATAGTAAATGTCTCGATGGACAATAATAAGTTCATCACAAGTAAAAAGACTAGCAGCGGAATATTATTCTTTAGGGCTCCATCACAGGCGTTGCCCGGGGGTCTTCATGAACCTAAAATCCTTCCTCGGGTCCAAAGTCTTGGTCATTATACACCACCTCATTATCTTGACCTGAGCAGCAATATAAACCAACAAATATGCAAGGTTGAGTACCAATGGCACTCAGCAAGTGTGGGAAAATCATATCATGCATGGCTAGAACAAGGAGAGGTTGAACTCATGGTTAAAGCACTACGCAATTAACACCTATCACCTTAGCTTATTAAGCACCTACATTACTACAGAGGTAAAATGGTCCCAATCTCCCAACCCATTATCATAATCCAATAACCATAACATCATTTCCAATGTTAAGCTCCCCGCTTAACTTCCAAAACCATCAATCCTCTAATCATGAATAAGTCCAGGCCGCTCTTAACCGTGAGCACGGCTGTCAAGAAAGTTTTGACTCTGCAGAGTTTGTACCACTGTACCCACAAGTAGTGATTTCATCCCCCGTTGCCGGGTGGACTAAAAGAACCTCCATTATGCCAGTGGCTACGATCCACATTCACACTTCCCAGGTGTGTAGCCAGGAGATCACTACGAAGCCTTTACAAAGGGATTCCCGACGAGCATGGGCCCACTGAGGTTTCACCCCTAACAGCATACAAGAGGCTCCAACCCCGCTGCAGTGGCCCCCTCTTGAGCCTTGCGGTTCATATGGTAGTCCAGCTGACACCTACTCCCCGCACCATCCAACACACCCATACTACGCCGGGGATACACCTAATTAATTGGCCAAGCTGCCCCATCTCAGCATGTGGTTGGCACTGTAAAGCCGGGTTACATGCTCCATGAACCGGTCCTTAGGATCCAGGCAAGTACTAAACACAAACCCAAGTCTCGTGCACCCAGCACAAAACCAAAACATCCAACTTGCCTTGATCCCTACCTCTACATAACTCACAATGTCTCATTCAAGAGTATGGTAATATAAACTGATGATTTCATGTCCCAAATATCCCATTCTAAGCATGGCTAAGCATATGCATGGAAATAAATGACATGACAAAATAAATCCCAACCCAAGCTACAAGGAAACAAGGTAATGCAATTCTAGGGAAACTTTCCTAGCATGGGTTTCATATTTCATTTGACAATGCAAATAATTCTATCTACACATCCTAGCATAGGATCAAAGTGGTCAAGGACACTTGCCTCCTTCTTGCTGCTCTTGAAATAGGTAGTCCTGATCTTGGAAAGAAATAACTTGCTCTTGAACAGGTTCTACTTCATACCATCACACATAGCAAAAGAAAAACAACAATCATAAGACATAGTTCACACTTCTTACTTCATACAAACCACACATTCATACTTATGAAATTCATTCACCCTTATATGTGTTGTGGTCACTTTGTGTGTTGATCTGTGGCTTGCACACACTTTTATTTATATGTATATGATTCCTACTTTGGTGTTCATATTTATACTTACATACTATATATATATATATATATATATATATGTGTGTGTTTCAGCTTTAAATAAATTCCCTTTATTAAACCACTAAGTATGTAAGAAAAGTATTTTTCTCCTCCATATGTGCCTTCATAATTTCTATCAACCCTAAACTGAACTCTTTGAATTTTAAAAACTCCATTCATCTTTTATTAGTTGATATATTTTTATATTCCTATGCATAATTGTGTATTTTATTATGAAATTAGTAATACACATCATCTAAACAGTATAGATTCTGGTCTTAAATAATTTAATAACATATTTTAACCTTGGCCTCTGATGTAAACTATTTCATAATTATTTTCTCTATTTTTCTATAACTATTCTTTACTTGAAAATGTGTCCCTATACTAATAAATGTGAATAATAGATGAAACAGATTTATTTCAGCCCAAAAATATATTTCTATCTCACTCCAAAGTTTTCTAAGTACTGAGAAAGTTTTTAATTAATTTTGACAATTATGTTTGTCCCCCTTTTTAATTTTTAAACACTAGTTACATATTCAATTTTCTAAATTAAATACTAAACAGGGCTAAAATAATGAACTCTCCCCATTACAGGGTCTATAATATTATTTTCATAATTTCCAGGGGTCTAGCTACACTTATCAGAGGTGTTTTTCCTAATTTTTATTAAGTCCAGGGGCTAAAACTGATTTTTAAATGAATTTACATGATTTTCTGGAGTTCCAGGGGCTAGATCTGAAGTTTCCGGGGCTAGCTCTCAATTCCAGAGAATCCCAGGGGGTAGCACGTAAGAATTCCAGTCTTTATAATGCGGGGCTGACGTGGACCGTCCGATTTTAAACCGACGGCTGAGATTATAACATCGAACCGGTACGCGGGGATTTAAAGTTTACCGTGCGATTTAAAATAAACGGCGCACAAGCGGCCACGTCGCTCTGATCGAGCGCGGGCGGCGCTACCGGCGGCGCACGGCGGCGGGAAGCGGCGATCTCGCCGGAAAGTTTCGGATCCTCGAGAATTCTGCCTAGAACTGTGATCTTATGGCCTAGATCGGTAGAGGGGAGGTCAGGGATCTCACCTCGGGGGTTTTCTCGAGCTCGGGGGTCCTGGAAAGTGATCGGCGGCGAGGTCCGAGGCAAAACCACGGCGAAGCTCGTCGGCGCTGTGTTTACACCGTAACTCTCCGAGTTTTCTGCACCTGCAAAGCTCCCCGGAGGCGGTGGATCAAGACCAGCGAGTTAGATCAGAGTTTCCGAGCTTAGATCGGCCAGAATTCACCGGCGAAGTCTCGGTGCTCACCGGAGTAAAAATCGGCGATCGTGTGGGAAAAACCGATCGGGGCTGGGGTTTTTATAGCCGGGGGAGGGCGGTGGGTCAGTTGTGATCGAGTTGGATTCTTCTGGGACCGGAATTCGGCTGAGGAACGCGGTTTTTCGATCGGTTAAGATCGCGCGCGCGGGAGAGAGTCCGGGGTCACGGGGTTGGGGATGACAGGTGGGTCCCACCTGTCTGTGTGAGAGACAGCGCGGGCGCGCGGGGGCGGGCTGGCGCGGAGAAACTGGGCCGGCTGGCGGGTTTCGGCCCACTGGCCGGTTTTTTTTCCCGTTTCTCTTTTTCTTTTTCCATTTCTTTTCTGTTTTGAGTATAATTTGAATTCCAGTTTGAATTTGAATTTTTGCAAAACATGCAACACGTCCAAAAATTTTTAAATTCCCCTCTGAACATGGTTTAGAGTTTTGAATCAAAATTTGGGGTGTTACATCCCCTCCACCGATCTATGCCATAAGATCACAGTTCTAGGAAGAATTCTCGAAGATCCGAAAGTCTCCGGCGAGATCGCCGCTTCCCGCCACCGTGCGCCGCCGGCAGCGCCGCCCGCGTTCGATCAGAGCGACGCGGCCGCTTGTGCGCTGTTTATTTTAAATCACACGGTAGGGTTTAAATCCCCGCGTACCGGTTCGACGTTATAATCTCAGCCGTCGGTTTAAAATCGGACGGTCCACGTCAGCCCCGCGTTATAAAGACTGGAAATCTTACGTGCTACCCCCTGGGGTTCTCGGGAAATAAGAGCTAGCCCCGGAAACTTCTGTTCTAGCCCTGGAACTTCAGAAAATCATGTAAATTCATTTAAAAATCAGTTTTAGCCCCTGGACTTAATAAAAATTAGGAAAAACTCTTTTGTTATGTATAGCTAGACCCTGAAAATTGTTAAAATAATATTATAGACCCTGTAGTGGGGTGAGTTTACCTTTTTAACCCTGTTTAGTATTTAATTTAGGAAATTGATTATGTGGCTAGTGTTTAAAATTTAAAAAGTGGGACAAAACATATTGTCAAAATTAAATTAAAAACTTTCTCAGTATTTAAAAAACTTTGGAGTGAGATAAAAATATATTTTGGGCTGAAATGAATCTGTTTAATTTATTATTCACATTTAGGGACACATTTTTAAGTAAAGAATAGTTCTGGAAATAGAGAAAATAATTGTAAAATAGTTTACATCAAAGGAAAAGGTCAAAAATATATGAGTAAATATTTTAGATCAGAACCTATTCTGTTTAGATGATGTGTCTTGTTATTTTTATAATAAAGTTCACACTTAGGCATAGGAAATAAATCTGAAAATATAGCAACTAATAAATGATAAATGGAGTTTCTAAAATCCAAAGAATTCAGTTTAGGGTTGGTAGAAATTATGAAGACACATATGGAGAAGGAAAATACCTTTCATGCATACTAGGTAGCTAAAAGGTGTAGTAATTGAATATAAGGAATTTATTTAAATTGGAGACTCATATATATAGTATGTGAACACAGAAGTAGGAATCATATACATATGATCAAAAGTGCATATAAGCCACAAATCAACACACATGGAGTAACCACAACACATATAATTGTGAATGACATTCATAAATGTGAATGTGTGGTTTGTATGAAGTGGAAGTGTGAACTATGTCTTATGGATTGTTGTTTTTCTTTTGCTATGTGTAATGGTATGATGTAGAACCTGCTCAAGAGCAAGTTATTCCTTTCCAAGATCAGGACTACCTATTTCAAGAGAAGCAGGATGGAGGCAAGTGTCCTTGACCACTTTGATCCTATGCTAGGACGTGTAGCTAGAATTATTTGCATTGTCAAATGAAAATATGAAACCCATGCTAGGATGTTTCCCTAGAATTGCATTACCATGTTTTCCTTGTAGCTTGGGTTGGGATTTATTTTATCATGTCATTCATTATTATGCATATGCTTAGCCATGCTTAGAATGGGATATTTGGGATATGGAATCATCAGTATATTTTACCATACTATTGAATGAGATGTTGTGAGTTATGTAGAGGTAGGGATCAAGGCAAGTTGGATGTTTTGGTTGTGTGCTGGGTGCACGAGACTCGTGTTTGTGTTTAGTACTTGCCTTGATCCTAAGGACCGGTTCATGGAGCATGTAACCTGGCTTTACAGTGCCAACCACATGCTGAGATGGGGCAGCTTGGCCAATTAATTAGGTGTATCCCTGGCGTAGTATGGGTGTGTTGGATGGTGCGGAGAATAGGTGTCAGCTGGACTACCATATGAACCGCAAGGCTCAAGAGGGGGCCACTGCAGCGGGGTTGGAGCCTCTTGTATGCTGTTAGGGGTGAAACCTCAGTGGGCCCATGCTCGTCGGGAATCCCTTTGTAAAGGCTTCGTAGTGATCTTCTGGCTACACACCTGGGAAGTGTGAATGTGGTTCGTAGCCACTGGCATAATGGAGGTTCTTTTAGTCCACCCGGCAACGGGGGATGAAATCACTACATGTGGGTACAGTGGTGCAAACTCTGCAGAGTCAAAACTGTCATGACAGCCGTGCTCACGGTCAAGAGCTGCTTGGACTTATTCAAGATTAGAGGGTTGATGGTTTTGGAAGTTGTCGATGTTAAGCGGGGAGCTTAACATTGGAAATGGTGTTATGGTTATTTGAATTATGATGATGGGATGGGAGATTGGGACCATTTCACCTGTGTAGTAAGGTAGGTGCTTAATAAGCTAAGGTGATAGGTATTAATTGCGTAGTGCTTTAACCATGAGTTCAACCTCTCCTTGTTCTAGCCATGCATGATGTAATTTTCCCACACTTGCTGAGTACCATTGGTACTCAACCTTGCATATTTTGATGGTTTATATTGCTGCTCAGGTCAACATAATGAGGTGGTGTATAATGACCAAGACTTTGGACCCGAAGAAGGTTTCTAGGTTCATGGAGACCCCCGGGCAACGCCTGTGACGGAGCCCTCAAGAATAATATTCCGCTGCTAGTTTATTTACATGTGATGAACTTTTTATTGTCCAACGAGACATTTGCTATGTAAGACTTATTTATATTCGACACCTGGCTTGTAATAAATGATGCTTCACTATTTGTCATCACATGTATGAGAAAATGATCCTGGCATACATGTGATATTCACTTGGTTGTTCTTCGGAAAAATCGGGTGTGACATGGGATGGTATGAAGAGGGCCATAGCTGAATATGTTGCCCTATGCGACACATGCCAACGGGTGAAGGCCGAACATCAAAGACCCACTGGATTGTTGCAACCCTTAAAGGTACCTGAGTGGAAGTGGGAGGACATCAGTATGGATTTCATCGTCGGTTTACCACGTACTCGGTCGGGTTATGACTCCATCTGGGTTACCGTGGACCGATTGACAAAAATGGCTCATTTTCTTCCTGTTAAAACCATGTACAACGTTGCACAACTAGCCGAGCTGTACATGGAGCAAATCGTGTGCCGCCATGAAGTTCCAAAGAGAATAGTCTCAGATCGGGGTTCTCAGTTTACCTCTAGGTTCTGGAGGAAACTGCAGGAAGCCATGGGTACACGACTGGATTTTAGCTCCGCTTACCACCCGCAGACTGATGGACAAACCGAGAGGACGAACCAAATTTTGGAGGACATGTTGAGAGCTTGCGCCATGAAACATGGGTGTAGTTGGGATAGGAGCATGCCATATGCCGAATTCTCCTATAACAACAGCTATCAAGCCAGCTTGAAGATGTCACCTTTCGAAGAATTGTACGGTAGACGGTGTAGAACGCCGTTGTTTTGGAACGAAACCGAAGAGAACCAAGTGTTTGGACCATAAGTGCTACAAAAGGCTGAGAAGCAAGTCCAAACAATATGGGAGAACTTGAAGGCTGCCCAGTCACGACAAAAAGGCTATGCGGACAATAGGCGAAGGAAGTTGACTTTCAAAGTAGGATACTTCGTATACCTTAAGGTATCGCCTATCCGTGGCCAACGACGTTTCAACGTCAAAGGAAAGTTAGCACCTCGCTACATCGGGCCATTCAAGATTTTGGGCAAGCGAGGAGAAGTAGCCTACCAATTAGAGCTCCCAATGCACCTCTCCGACGTGCATGACGTGTTTCATGTATCCCAACTCAAGAAGTGCTTGAGAGTTCCAGAAGAGCAAGTACCAATGGAAGAGCTCGAACTCCAAGAAGATCTGACCTATGCAGAGCACCCTGTCCGAATTTTGGATGTAAAGGAAAGGGTCACGAGGAACAAAGTGATCCGTTGGTGCAAGGTACAATGGAGCCATCACACGGAAGCAAAATCTATATGGGAACGTGAAGAAGACCTCAAGGCAGAATTCTATCATCTATTCTCTACTACCAAATTTCGAGGGCGTGATTTAATTTAAGTGGGGTAGATTTATGACACCCTCAATTTTGTAATCACATATGCATTCATATTTCATGTAGAAAAACTTTTTTAAATAAGTTCAAACAGAGAAAGAATAAAAAGATAGCTAAAAAGAGCCAATTCCAGTTTGCCTAGAGCGCCATAAACATTTTCCGCGGCCCGCTGGCCACGTGGCGTGTTCGGAGCTCATCCCCGTGAAGGGGGAGAGGTCCGCCGCTAAACTGGTTACGTGGCAGGCTCGGGGCTCATCCCTGTGAAGGGGGAGAGGTCCGACCTCCGTGGGACACGTGTTGCCCCCGGAGCTAGCCTCCGCGAAGAAGTGAGGCCAGTCCCACAGGACACGTGTCGCCTTTGGAGCTAGTCACCGCGGAGAGAAAGGTCCAGCCGCGCGGGACACGTGTCGCTCTCGGTGTTCATCTCCGGGAGATCCGACACTACTGGACAAGTGTCACCTCCGGAGCTCACCTCCGGGAGGTCCAACACTGATGGACACGTGTCACCTCCGGAGCTCACCTCCGGGAGGTCCGAAGCTGTTGGACACGTGTCGACCTCGGAGCTCGTCTCCGAGAAGTAAGAAAGATCGGCGCTACTCGACACGTGGCATTCTTGGAGCTCACCTACAAAGAGAGGGGAGGTCTAGAATGGACACGTGGCACTAATGGAGCTCACCTCCGAAGAGAATGGAGGTCCGCAATTGACACATGGCACATTCGGAGCCACCTCCGAAGTGGGGGAGGTCCGGCACTGACATGTGGCGTGCACGGATCTCATCGCTGAATAGAGGGCAGGTCCCGACCCGCCAGGATAGCATGCGGAGCTCGCCTCCAAGGAGAGGGGTGGTCTCGCCCGTCTGACACGTGGCACAACCGGAGCTCATCTCTGCGGAAAAGGGAGACCAGGCCCCCGCTGGACACGTGGAGCTTCCGGAGATCATCGCCGTGAGGATAACGAGATCTGAAGCGGTTTTTCTTCTATACGCGCGGGAATACCGACACGGAAGGAAACCAACATGATTTCTACGTTGCTTCTGCACCAAATCGATTCGAGATAAGTTGTTAAGATTCAAATACAAATTAAATAGGACTCTTCTTTGAAATCCAATCGGAGAAGAATTTTTCTTTTTCTGGTTATAAATAGAATCAAAAACCTTTGGCCGCAACCACGAACTTCTTTTTCACCTCCCAAGTCGACGACTTGGAGCCCTAGCCCCCAAGTCGCCGAGCTAACCACCTTCGCCGGAGTTCAGTCACCGGAGACCGCTGATCAAAGCCCCGACGATCTGCGTTGATAGGAGGAAGGTCCCGAAGAACGTAAGGTAGGTCTCCATTACCACCTTACGACCTCATCACGGTTTTCTTTGCATCTGTTTCTTCGATCCCTTCAAAACAGAAGCTTTTTCATGGACAGATCACGTGTTGATCAGTTTGATCTAGATCTTGAGTCAAGATCATCGCCACGTCCACATTTGATCTCTACACCTCTGTTCATCGTAAAATCCATGCAAGCCATACAAGAACACGTAATAAAAACTGCACCATAGAATCAACATGCATATGCACCATTGTATCTTAAATAGAGTTTATGCATGATGATTGATTGCTATGAATCTTGTATGTGCGTGATCGCGAATAGAAGGACAAGCTCAGGGAGCTATCTATGAAGGATTTCAGCAACGAGACTTCGAGATCCAAGAACAACAGAAGCCGCAAGAACAAGGCAAGTGCTCCTTGATCATATTGATCCCATGTTTTGGAAAATGTTTTGATTGCAAAAACGTGAGTATGCTTGAGTCAACTTGACGGGAAACCCTTTCATAGGAGTTTACTAGTTTTTTTAACCACCCTTGTTGCCAGGAAAGTTAATAAGTCGGGTATGGTTTTTACTTTATGCTTCGCTGAGTCCACGGGATTACGGGAAGCGAGATAGATGTGTCTAGCTAACTGCACTCGTAAGAATAATGAGAAACTGATGTTGTTAATAACATGAATCGGAGGGAGATCTAGGCAAGCTTGGTTTGTGAATGAGGTAGAATGAGATGGTGGTTACTTGCCGTAGATCTAAGGACCAGTTCATGCGAGCCATGCCAGGATAACAGTGCCACCACAAGGCCAAATATGGGTGCGGCTTAGCTGACTAATTAGGTAAGTTACTAGATTGTTATGGACCGTGGAAGGCGCGGGGAATGGGAGTCAAGTGAGGACTACCTGGAAACTGCATGGCACAAGAGGGGGCCTGTAGGTGGTAGAATTGGAGATTCTAGCCTGCCGGTGAAACCTTAGTGAGTCCATACATCTAGTAGCTCCTTTGTAAAGGCTATTTTGTGATCTCTTGACCATACACCGACGGTTGTGTACTGGTATAATGGAGTTTCTGCAGTCGCTAATGGGTGACGAAATCACAAACTTGTGTGTAAAGTGGTACAAACTCTGCAGAGTGTAAAACTATCATGATAGCCGTGCTTCTGGTCACAAGCACCTGGACAACCCACATGATTAGATGGGATGGTTAATGGATGGTTATTTGGAATGGATGGTTTTGGTTTGGTTATTTGGTTTGGTTATGGTTTGGTCTTTGGAATTGGTTTCGGGACTGTTGAGTCCGGGTAATGAGATTGGTTGCATGACTGTTGAGTTATGGCAATGAGATTGGGTCTCGGTATGATACGGAATTGAATATGAGATGAAATGGTAGTGAATACGAGAAGGTATTCATGAGATGGTAGTGAATACGGGATGGTATTCACGAGCTTGAGAAAAGTTGAGAAAGATAAATGTCTGGGAGAGACATGAAAAGTGATGAATCATGATGGAGGTATGTTGATGTTTAAATACATGTTGGGATTATATTCACTTAAAGCTAAGTTGCTGTTTTTATCGTGTTTTAAGAAATAAACTTTGCTTTCTGCAATGAGACTTTTTATACCTACCTTGTTGTAAGTTACATGTCATACTTCCCGCACTTCTGAGTACATCATGTACTCACCATTGCATTGTCATACATCATCAACAACAGGGGAGGAGTACATTGAAGAGCATGTGGAGTATTAGGCGTGAGATCCACCATCAACCTTTCCTGTGGAGTAGAGATGGAGCCGCTGCTGCTGCTTAGTTTTTTCCGCAATAGTTAGAAGACTTCCGCTGCTAGAATAAAGACTTCCACTGCTAGATTAAGACTTCCGCTGCTAGCATGAGTTTGAGACTCATGAGACAATGTAATAAAACCCTGTTATTCATGGTATTATTCTGAAATTCAGTTTGTGGATGATATGTGTATGTGTGATGAACATCCTGGGCACACATACGCATCAGTCTTGGTTCCGAGAGGTCTTGGACTCATGCTTACAGCGGAAGTCTTTATTTCTAGCAGCGGAAGTATTTATTCTAATGCGGAAGCGATTTAACTAATGCGGAAGAAAATCTAAGCAGAAGTGGCTCCATCTCTACTCCCTCCACAGGCAAGGCTGAGAATAGATCACACGCCTTAATGCTCCACTTGGTCTTCATAGTAGGCTTCTCCTGCTGCTGATGAAGAAATAATAATGCAAGGTTGAGTACAATGATGTACTCAGCAAGTGCGGGAAAAACACGATATGCAGCTCATGACGAGGTAGGTATAAAAAGGCTCATTTGCAGAAAAGCAGATTTATAAAACCATGATAAAACAGCAACTTAACTTTAAATGAATGTAATCCCAGCATGTATTAAATTACCAACATACCTCCATCACTTTCCGTGTTCCATCCAAACATTAACCAACTTCATTCTTACTCACGAATACCACCTCGTATTCGCTACCATCTCACAAAAACCTTCCCGTATTCGCTACCATCTCATCTTATAAACAACTTTGCCTCATACCGAGACCCATCTCATTGTCACGACTCAACAGTCATGCAACCGTCTTGACACCCGGACTCAACAGTCCCAAAACCAAACCATAAACATAATCAATAACCATAACCAAGAACCATCCCAATAACCATCCCAACTAATCATGGCAGTTGGCCAGGTGCTCGTGACCGTAAGCTCGGCTATCATGATAGTTTTAGACTCTGCAGAGTTTGCACCTCCTTACCCACAAGTTTGTGATTTCGTCACCCGTCGGTGACTGCAGAACCTCCATTATACCAGTACACAACCGTCGGTGTATGGCCAAGAGATCACAAAATAGCCTTTACAAAGGGGTTACTAGATTTATGGACTCACTAAGGTTTCACCGGCAGGCTAGAATCTCCAATTCTCCCACCCCATGGGCCCCCTCTTGTGCCATGCAGTTCCCAGGGCAGTCCTCACTCGACTCCCATTCCCCACGCCTTCCACAGTCCATAAAACTCTAGCAACTTACCTAATTACTCAGCTAAGCCGCACCCATACTTGGCCCTGTGGTGGCACTGTTATCCTGGCATGTGCATGCATGAACCGGTCCTTAGATCTATGACAAGTAAACCACCATCTCATACTACCTCATTCACAAACCCAGTCTTGCCTAGATCTCCCTCCGATCCATGTTCATTAACATCATCAGTTTCTCATTATCCTTACGAGTGCAGTTAGCTAGACACATCTATCTCGCTTCCCAATCACATGGACTCAGCGAAGCATAAAACAAAAAACATACCCGGCTCATAAACATCCCTGGCGACAAGGGTGGTTTAACCAATACTAGTAAACTCCTATAAAAGGGTTTTCCCATCATGTTTGACTCAGCACGGACACCTTTTCGCAAAACAAAACAGTTTACACAAAACATAGGATCAATATGGTCAAGTAGCACTTGCCTTGTTCTTGCCGTTACAGTTATTCTTGGATCTCGAAACCTTGTTGCTGCAATTCGTCGTAGACAACTCCCTGAGCTTGTCCTGCTAGGTAGGATCACGTGCATACAAGATTCACAGCAATTAATATCATGCACAAACCTTAAACTAGATGCGATGATGCACATGCATGCTATCCTATGATTAGTTTTATTAGATTGGTTTGTGCGTGCTCTTGCATGGCTTGCATGAATTTTATGATGAACAGGGGTGTTTGGATCAAAGGTGGACGTAGCGATGATCTTGTCTTTTAGATCAACCTGATCATCAAGTGATCTGTCCACGAGAAGGCTTCTGTTCGAAAGGAATCAAAGAACAGATGCAAAAAGAACACAACGGTGTCATAAGGTGGTATTGGAGACCTACCTTACGTTCTTCTTGGTCTCGAGGTCCTCCTCAGATCGTTGGTCTTCCTCGGGCGATCTTCCTTGCCGCGCTCCGATGATGGTTTACTTGGCGGTTTGAGACTAGTGCTCTAAGTCGTCGGCTCAGGAGTTGGAAAGGAAGTTTGTGGTTTCGGCCAAAGGTTCTGGATTCTATTTATAATCGGGAAGAGAAGAGTCTTAATATGATTGTATCCCAAATATGAGTTATGTTTGAATCTTACAACTTATCTTTAGTTGATTTGGTGCGGTATCATCGTGGAATTCAGGTCGGTTTCTGCTCTGGTATTTCTACGCGTACACAATCCAAAAACCGCTCCAGAACTCGTTACCTCCTTGGTGATGAGCTCCGGAGGCTCCACGTGTCCACCGGGTCCTTGTCTCTCCCTTTCCGTAGAGACGGGCTCCGGTTGTGCCGCGTGTCAAGTGGACAAGACTTCCCTCTCCTTCGGAGGTGAGCTCCGCGTATGCCACGTGTCAAGTAACACCAGACTTTCCTTTCTTCTCAGAGATGAGATCCGAGATTAACACGTGTCTAGCAGCGACGGACCTCCCGGAGATAAGCTCCTGTGGCGACACGTGTTCGATAGCACCGGACCTCTCGAAAGTGAGCTCCGAGATCGACACGTATCCCGCGCGACCAGTCCTCTGATTTCCATGATGACTAGCTCCGGGGGCAACACGTGTCCCACAGTGTCGAACGTCTCCCCTTTTGCGGAGATGAGCCCCGAGCCTGCCATGTAGCCTACCTTAGCGGTGGACCTCTCCCCACTTCGCAGGGATGAGCTCTGAACACACCACGTGGCCAGCGGGCCGCGGTAGTTGTCTTCGGCGCTCTATGAGAGCTGGATTCGGCTCTTATTGGCTATCTATTTGATGATTTCTCTGTCCCCACTTCCTTTAAAATGTTTTCTCTACATGAAATATGAATACATGCAGAAACCAGAGATGAGGGTGTCACAAATCTGCCCCCCTTAAATTGAATCTCGCCCTCGAGATTCGTTAGTAGAGAATAGATGAGGAAATTCTGCCTTGATATCCTCTTCACGCTCCCATGTGGCTTCAGCTTCGGTGTGATGGCTCCATTGTACCTTGCACCATCGAATCACTTTGTTCCGGGTGACCCTTTCCCTTACTTCCAAGATTCGGACAGGGTGTTCCGCATAAGTCAGATCCTCCTGAAGTTCATGTTCTCCCATTGGTACTTGCTCCTCTGGTGTTCTCAAGCATTTCTTGAGATGGGATACATGAAACACGTCATGTACGTCGGAGAGGTGGGTTGGGAGCTCTTGTTGATAGGCTACTTCTCCTCGCTTGTCCAAAATCTTAAATGGTCCGATGTAGCGAGGTGCTAGCTTTCCTTTGACGTTGAAACGTCGTTGGCCTCGGATAGGCGATACCTTAAGGTATACGAAGTCTCCTACTTCGAAGGTCAACTTCCTTCGCCTATTGTCCGCATAGCCTTTCTGTGACACCCTCATCTCGGGTGTCAGCATATGTTCATGTTTTATGAAGAATAAACATTTTAAGAAAAGAAGGAACGGAGGAAAATATCAAAGGGATAGCCAATAAGAGCCGAATCCAGCTCTCAGAAAGCGCCAAAGACAACTCACCGCGACCGCTGGCCACGTGGCGTGTTCAGAGCTCATCCCTGCGAAGTGGAAAGAGGCCGCCGCCAAGCTGGCTACGTGGCAGGCTCGGGGCTCGTCTCCGCAAAAGGGGAAGAGGTCCGAGCCTGTGGGACACGTGTTTCCTACGGAGCTAGCCTCTGCGGAAGAAGCAAAGGCATTTCCGCAGGACACGTGTCATCCTCGGAGCTAATTGTCGCGGAAATCAGAGGACTAGTCGCACGGGATACGTGTCGATCTCGGAGCCCACCTCCGAGAGGTCCTGTTCTATTGGACACGTGTCGCCACCGGAGCTTATCTCCAGGAGGTCTGTCGCTGCTGGACACGTGTCAACCTCGGGGCATGTCCCTAAAGGAAGAAGAGAGGAAAGACCGGCGCCAACACGTGGCGTGCGCGGAGCTCACCTCCGAAGAAGAGGGAGGTCTCGCTCGTTTGACACGCGGCACAACCGGAGCTCGTCTCTGCGGGAAAGGAGATACCAGGCCCCGGAGGACACGTGGAGCTTCCGGAGCACATCATCGCGGAGGTAACGAGTTCTGGAGCGGTTTTTACGCGTAAAGATACCGGTACGCAACAGAAACCGATCTAAATTCCACGATGTTGCTAAAGACGTTAGGATCCAACAAAGACCTGAATAAGACTCTTATTCGGGATACAATCAGATTAGGACTCTTCTCTTCCCGATTATAAATAGAACCCAGATCCTCTGGCCGAAACCACAAACTTCTTTTTCAACTCTGAGCCGACGACTTTGAGCCCTAGCCCCAACTCGCCGAGTAAACCATCGCCGAAGCGTGGCTAGGAAGATCGCCGGAGGAAAGCCCAGCGGTCTGAGGAGGACCTCGAAGACCGAGAGGAACGTAAGGTAGGCCCCAATACCACCTTACGATATCGTTGTGTTTTCCTTGCATCTGTTCTTTGATTCCTTTCAAACAGAAGCCTTCTCGTGGACAGATCACTTGATGATCAGATTGATCTAAAGACAAGATCATTGCCACGTCCACATTTGATCTGAATACCTCTGTCCATGCAAGCCATGCAAGAACAAACCAATCTAATAAAACTAATCATAGGATAGCATGCATGTGCATCATCGCATCTAGTTTAGGGTTTGTGCATGATACTGATTGCTGTGAATCTTGTATGCACGTGATCCTACCTAGCAGGACAAGCTCAGGGAGCTGTCTACGACGAACTGCAGCAACCAGGTTTTGAGATCCAAGAACAACCGGAACCACAAGAACAAGGCAAGTGCTCCTTGACCATATTGATCCTATGTTTTGGGTAAAGCTATTTTGTTTTGCGAAAAGGAGTGTGTGCTGAGTCAAACATGATGGGGAAACCCTTTTATAGGAGTTTACTAGTTTTGGATAAACCACCCTTGTCGCCTGGGAAGTTATGAGTCGGATATGGTTTTTGCTTTATGCTTCGCTGAGTCTATGGGATTGGGAAGCGAGATAGATGTGTCTAGCTAACTGCACTCGTAATGATCATAAGAAATGTAACACCCCAAAATCTTGTTAAGAGGGGAATTTAAAATTTTTTGGACGTATTGCATGGGCTGCAGAAATTCAAATTTAGTTGGAATTCAAATTCAACTTCAAACCAGAAAAGAAATTGAAAAAGAAAAAAGAAAAACAGAAAAAACCGGCCAGTGGGCCAAAACCCACCAGCCAGCCCACCCCACCCCGCGCCAGCCCGCAGCCGCGCGACCCGTTCCCTTTCTCCTGACGTGTGGGGTCCGCCATCCTTCTTCCTCCTCGCGCCCGCGCTAGGCCGGCCGGGACTCTTCTCTCCTCCGAATCAAAACCGCCGCGGATACTCGCGTATCCCAGCTGAATTTTGGTTCTGGACGACGCGAACTCGATCACAACCGAACGCCGCCCTCCCCCGGCTATATAATCACTGGCACCGTCCCGATTTTCACCCGCGATCAGCTGTTTTTCCTCCCGGTGAGAACCGAAGCTCCGATCACCGTTTTCTCTCGATCTTTGCTCGGGTTCTTTGATCTAACGCGCCGATCGTGTTCCACCGCCTCCGGGGAGTCACGCAGGTGCAGAAAACTCGGTGGTTTGCGCTTCAAACACAGCGCCGACGAGCATCGTCGTGAATTCACCTCGGACCTCGTCGCCGACCGCCTTCCAGGACCTCCGAGCTCAAGAAAACCCCCTAGGTGAGATCCCCGACCTCCCCTCCACCGATCTAAGCTATGAAATCCCAGTTTTAGGAAGAATTGACAAAGATCTGAAGCTCTCCGGCGAGATCGTCGCTTTCCGCCGCCGCGTGCCGCCGGGCAGCGCCGCCCGCGCCCGATCAAAGCGACGTGGCCGCTTGTGCGCCGTCTATTTTAAATCGCACGGTAGAATTTAAATCCCTGCGTACCGGTTCGGCGTTATAATCTCAGCCGTCTGTTTTAAATCGGACGGTCCACGTCAGCCCCGCATTATAAAGGCCGGAATTCTTACGCGCTACCCCTGGGGTGTCACACCCGGTTTTTCCGAAGAACAACCAAGTGAATATCACATGTATGCCAGGATCATTTTCTCATACATGTGATGACAAATAGTGAAGCATCATTTATTACAAGCCAGGTGTCAAATATAAATAAGTCTTACATAACAAATGTCTCGATGGACAATAATAAGTTCCTCACAAGTAAATAAACTAGCAGCGGAATATTATTCTTGAGGGCTCCGTCACAGGCGTTGCCCGGGGGTCTCCATGAACCTAGAAACCTTCTTCGGGTCCAAAGTCTTGATCATTATACACCACCTCATTATCTTGACCTGAGCAGCAATATAAACCAACAAATATGCAAGGTTGAGTACCGATAGTACTCACCAAGTGTGGGAAAGTTATGTCACGCATGGCTAGAACAAGGAGAGGTTGAACTCATGGTTGAAGCACTACGCAGTTAATACCTATCACCTTAGCTTATTAAGCACCTACATTACTACACAGGTAAAATGGTCCCAATTTCCCATCCCATCATCGTAATCAAATAACCATAACATCATTTCCAATGTTAAGCTCCCCACTTAACATCCACAACTTCCAAAACCATCAATCCTCTAATCATGAATAAGTTCAAGCCGCTCTTGTCCGTGAGCACGGCTGTCATGACAATTTTGACTCTGCAGAGTTTGTACCACTGTACCAACATGTAGTGATTTCATCCCCCGTTGCCGGGTGGACTAAAAGAACCTCCATTATGCCAGTGGCTACGAACCACATTCACACTTCCCAGGTGTGTAGCCAGGAGATCACTACGAAGCCTTTACAAAGGGATTCCCGACAAGCATGGGCCCACTGAGGTTTCACCCCTAACAGCATACAAGAGGCTCCAACCCCGCTGCAGTGGCCCCCTCTTGAGCCTTGCGGTTCATATGGTAATCCAGCTGACACCTACTCCCCGCACCATCCAACACACCCATACTACACGGGGGATACAACTAATTAATTGGCCAAGCTGCCCCATCTCAGCATGTGGTTGGCACTGTAAAGCCAGGTTACATGCTCCATGAACCGGTCCTTAGGATCCAGGCAAGTACTAAACACAAACCCGAGTCTCGTGCACCCAGCACACAACCAAAACATCCAACTTGCTTTGATCCCTACCTCTACATAACTCACAATATCTCATTCAAGAGTATGGTAAAATAAACTGATGATCTCATATCCCAAATATCCCATTCTAAGCATGGCTAAGCATATGCATAATAATAAATGACATGATAAAATAAATCCCAACCCAAGCTACAAGGAAACAAGGTAATGCAATTCTAGGGAAACTTCCTAGCATGGGTTTCATATTTCAATTGACAATGCAAATAATTCTAGCTACACATCCTATTATAGGATCAAAGTGGTCAAGGACACTTGCCTCTTTCCTGCTGCTCTTGAAATGGGTAGTCCTGATCTTGGAAAGGAATAACTTGCTCTTGAGCAGGTTCTACATCATACCATCACACATAGCAAAAGAAAAACAACAACCTATAAGACATAGTTCACACTTCCACTTCATACAAACCACACATTCATATTTATGAAAGTCATTCACAACAATATGTGTTGTGGTTACTCTATGTGTGTTGATTTGTGGCTTGCATGCACTTTTAATCATGTGTATATGATTCCTACTTTTGTATTGACATTTATGCTTGCATACTTTATATATGAGTTTCCAATTTAAATAATTTTCCTTATATTTATTTACTACACCATTTTGTTACCAAGTATGCATGAAAGGTATTTTTCTTCTCCATATGTGTCTTCAGAATTTCTACCAACCCTAAACTGAATTCTTTGGATTTTAGAAACTCCATTTATCATTTACTAGTTGCTATATTTTCAGATTTATTTTCCTATGCCTAAATGTGTACTTAATTATGAAAATAGTAAGACACATCATCTAAACAGAATAGGTTCTGGTCCTAAATAATTTAATAACATATTTTGACCTTTGCCTCTGATGTAGAATGTTTTACAATTATTTTCCCTATTTTCCAGAACTATTCTTACTTAAAAATATGTCCCTAAATGTGAATAATAAATTAAACAGATTCATTTCAGCCCAAAATATATTTTTATCTCACTCCAAAGTTTTCTAAATACTGAGAAAGTTTTTAATTTAATTTTGACAATATGTTTGTCCCACTTTCTAATTTTTAAACACTATCTACATATTCAATTTCCTAAATTAAATACTAAACAGGGCTAAAAAGGTAAACTCACCCCACTACAGGGTCTATAATATTATTTTAACAATTTTCAGTGGTCTAGCTATACATAACAGAGGAGTTTTTCCTAATTTTTATTAAGTCCAGGGGCTAAAACTGATTTTTAAATGAATTTACATTATTTTCTGAAGTTCCAGGGGCTAGATCAGTAGTTTCTGGGGCTAGCTCATATTTCCCGAGAACCCCAGGGGGTAGCACGTAAGATTTCCAGTCTTTATAACGAGGGGCTGACGTGGACCGTCCGATTTAAAACAAACGGCTGAGATTATAACGCCGAACCGGTACGCGGGGTTTTAAAGTCTACCGTGCGATTTAAAATAGACGGCGCACAAGCGGCCACGTCGCTCTGATCGAGCGCGGGCGGCGCTGCCCGGTGGCGCACGGCGGCGGGAGGCGGTGATCTCGCCGGAGACTTTCGGATCTTCGAGAATTCTTCCGAGAACTGTGATTTTATGGCAAGATCGGTGGAGGGGAGGTCGGGGATCTCACCTCGGGGGTTTTCTTGAGCTCGGAGGTCCTGGAAGGCGGTCGGCGACGAGGTCCGAATTGAAACCACGGCGAGGCTCATCGGCGCTGTGTTTAAACCGCAAGTCACCGAGTTTTCTGCACCTGCAGGGTTCCCCGGAGGCGGTGGATCAAGACCAGCGAGTTAGATCGGAATTTCCGAGCTTAGATCGGCCAGAATTCGCCGGAGAAGGCTCGGTTTCTCACCGGAGTAAAATCGACGGATCGCGTGGGAAAAAACAGAACGAGGCCGGGGTTTTTATAGACGGGGAAGGGCGGCAGGGTGGTTTAGATCGAGTTTGCGTCGCCCCCGAGCGAAATTCGGCTGGGATTCGCAGAAATCTGTCGGGAGGAGATGAATCCGAAGAGGAGGCACCCCTTGCCGAGGCCGAGAATGAAGGTGATGAACGTTCCAACTATTCAGTTCAGGAATTACGGTCCGACAGAATGGAAGGAGGACACATATCCAAGGAGCTCAAAGTTTTCTGGATTGCTGCAGCCTATACCCTGAGTATCTTCTCAAGAAAGTCCCTCGTCTCGGACATGAAGAGTGGAAGGCTTACGTAAGCATCCTATCTAACGGTAGGGTTGCCACCCAGCACTTCACACCTACATGGAGAGCTACAAGTGCAGAAGCTATCGATGATGCTGCATGGGAAGCACTCACCGGACTGTGCTACGCCTTCCATGAGCAGCTTGAGGACACAACTTTTGAGCTGCACCCGTATCGGAAGAGTGGTACAAGGGAGATCATTGGACCCCATGGAGGAACTCTTTCCAACCCACAAGCTGCTGACAAGTCTCAGAGGTTGCTCGTGGAGTTGGGAAACCGCTATGCAACCGCACAAGAAGAGATCTGTTACCTCCGAAAGAAGCTGTACTTGCTGGAAAAAAAAGAGGAGACTTGTGCCAACGCGGGAATAAATGGAGCACCAGCATCATCTATCCCTACATGGACTGCCGACTCACCATAGTGTGCACCCATGTACGGACCACCCCCGTCACACGGCGAGAACAGCACCGGTTCTCACGATTAAGTTTAGGTTTCCATTGAATAAAGCTGTAAAAGGAGTGTTTCGATCGCCATGAGGCAAATAAGAGTAGTGTGCTGAAATTTTTCTGATGAGTGTTTGGTTTGTGTGCTGATGTGAGTTGTGAGACGCTTCGGTGAATGTATACATCCACACATAGTGGAGAGATGTTAGATGCTTCAGCACTTGTTCTCATCCTCATATAGGCTGAAATTAATGAAAGAAGTTGCTTAGTTCATACACCTTGATGCATATAGTTGGGAAATCACTTCTTTCAATTCTGAATTCTATCCGAAAGTAAGCCTTAAAATAAGGGGGGTAGACTTTCTTGCCAACCTTATTGTCTTGGATTCCCAAGGGATTGACATAATACATGGAATGGATTGGCTAAGCAAGCACAACGGAGTAATTCAGTGTGCTGAGAGGATCGTGCAGTTTACAAGTAAGCACGGTACTCGTATTGAGTTTGAGGCAGCCCGACCAGCAACCGAGAAGGCAGCGCTGAACCACATCGAAGAAGTGACATTGGAAAGCATTCTGGTGGTTCAAGAATATTCAGATGTATTCCGGAAACAACTTCCGGGTATGCCACCTGAGCGGGACATTTAATTTGCTATTAATTTAGTACCCAGAACTGCACCTGTAGCAAAGAGGCCGTATAGGATGCCCACTAATGAACTAGTGGAGCTCAAGAGGCAAATTCAGGAGCAGCTAGAAAAGGGTTTTATACGCCCAAGCTCATCACGTGGGTTGCCCCCGTGCTCTTCGTAGACAAGAAGGATAGGACCCAAAGGATGTGTGCGGATTATAGGTCTCTCAATGAGGTGACGATCAAGAACAAATACCCGCTGCCCCGTATAGAGGACCTGTTCGACCAAATGAAAGGTGCCCGAATATTCTCCAAGATTGATCTTCGTCGGGATATTCCCAGCTGAAGATTAAGCCCTCTGACATACCAAAGACTGCATTTCAAACACAGTATGGTTCGTATGAATATACCGTTATATCTTTTGGGTTAACGAATGCACCCGCATACTTTATGTACCTCATGAATAAGGTCTCCATGGAGTACTTGGACAAGTTCGTCATGGTTTTCTTCGACGATATCATGGTGTATTCGAAAAGCGAGGAAGAATATGAAGAACACTTGAGATTGACATCGCAGAAACTGCGAGAGCATCAATTGTATGCCAAGTTCAGCAAGTGTCAATTTTGTCTAAAGGAGATACCGTTCCTAGGCTACATCATATCCAAAGGCGGAGTATCGGTTGATCTCGGAAAAGTGGGAGATGTTTTGAATTGGAATCATTCGCAGAATGTAAGAGATATTGGGGGTTTCCTTGGGATGGCTTGAAATTACCGCCGGTTCATCAAGGATTTATCCAAAATAGAGAAGCCTATGACTGAATTGCTAACGAAAGGGAAAACATTTCAGTGGACACCAGCGTGTCAAGAAATCTTTGAGGAGCTAAATAAAAGATTAATCACAGCGCCAGTTTTGGTATTGCCGGACGAGAGCAAAAGCTTCGACATATATTGTGACGCATCAAGACAAGGGCTTGGATGTTTGCTCATGCAAGAAGGACAAGTGGTAGCCTTTGCATCTAGACAACTAAAGAATCATGAACTGAATTCCCCCATACATGACTTGGAACTTGCAGCCGTGGTACATGCCTTGAAGATTTGGAGGCATTATATCATTGGCCACCGATGTGAGATCTATACGGATCACAAAAGCCTCAAGTATATATTCACGCAAACTCTAAATTTGAGGCAACGTCTGTGACACCCGGTCCCGTGAAAACGGAACCCAGCTGATGTATATGAGTGCCCAGGATGTTCATCAGACATACACGTGTAATCCACAAACTGAATTCAGAATATAACCACGAATAATAGGGTTTAAGTACTTTATTACATTAATCTCTATCTTATTCTTGCAGCGGAAGTCTCTAACATATTCTAGCAGTGGAAGACTTATTCTGGCAGCGGAAGTCTCTAAGCGATAGCGGAAGCAAACTAAGCACAGCAGCGGCTACATCTTCAACTCCATCCCCACAGGCAAGTTGACGGTAGTTCACATGTCTAATACTCCACATGGTCTTCGAAGCACTCCTCTCCTGTTGCTAATGATTGTATGATAATGCAAGGGTGAGTACATGTCGTACTCAGCAAGTGCGGAAAAGTATGACATGTAGCTTCCAACAAGGTAGGAATAAAAAGGCTTATTGCAGAAAGCAAAGTTTATTTCTCAAACATGATAAAAACAACAACTATCTTTAAGTGAATTTATTCCCAGCATATATCCAATTAAACCAGTAACATACCTCCGTCATGATTCACCTCTTTTCATGTCTCATCTAGACATTTATCTTAACTCTTTCTCATGCTCAAAATAACTATCTCATGATCATATCCATCTCATAATCATATAACCAAAACCATCTCATGTTCAAGACTCAACAGTCCCAAAACCATTCTCATTACCAAGACTCAACAGTCCCGAAACCATTCTCACAGACCATACCATAACCATATCAATAACCAAACCAATAACCATCCCAATAACCATACCAGTAACCATCCTGATAACCATACCAATAACCATCCCTTATAATCATGGAAGTTGGCCAGGCGCTTGTGACCGTAAGCACGGCTATCATGATAGTTTTACACTCTGCAGAGGTGGCACCACTTTACCCACACGTTTATGATTTTGTCACCCGTCGGCGACTGCAGAACCTCAATTATACCAGTACACGACCGTCGGTGTATGGCCAAGAGATCACAAAATACCCTTTACAAAGGGGCTACTAGATGTATGGACTCACTAAGGTTTCAGCAGCAGGCTCAAATCACCATTCTCCCACCTATGGGCCCACTTTTGTGCCATGCAGTTCCCAGGGCAGTCCTCTCTCGACTCCCATTCCCCGCGCCTTCCACGGTCCATAACACTCTAGTAACTTACCTAATTAGTCAGCTAATCCGCACCCATACTTGGCCTTGTGGTGGCACTGTTTTCCTGGCATGTGCTCGCATGAACCGGTCCTTAGATCTACGGCAAGTAAACCACCATCTCATTCTACCAACTCCACAAACCAAGCTTGCCTAGATCTCCCCCGATTCGTGTTCATTATCAACATCTTATTATCATTATATGAGTGCAGTAGCTAGACACATTCTATCTCGCTTACCATATCCCGTGGACTCAGCGAAGCAAAAAGCAAAAACGACCATACCCGACTCATCAACTTTCCCAGCAACAAGGGTGGTTAACAAAACTAGTAAACTCCTATGAAAGGGTTTCCCATCAAGTTGACTCAAGCACACACGTTTTCACAAACAAAACAGTTTCAAAACATGGGATCAATATGGTCAAGGGGCACTTGCCTTGTTCATGTGACTTCTGTTGCTCACGTTTCTCAAATTCTTCGTGCTGTAGTCCTTAGTAGATAGATCCCTGAGCTGTTCCTTCTACTCACGATCACACACATACAAGTTTCACAGCAATCAATCATCATGCACAAACTTTTACTCAAGATGCAATGGTGTGGATGCATGTTAATCCTATGGTGCAGTTTCATTAATACAGTTTGTACGTGTTCTTGCATGTTTTAAGCGTTTTACATGGGGTTTTACGATTAACACGAGTGTACGGATCAAATGTGGACATGGTGATGATCTTGTCTCAAGATCTAGATCAAACCGATCAACACGTGATCTGTCCACACGAAAAAGATTTTATTCGAAGGGATCGAAGAAACATATGCGAAGAAAACCGCGATGATGTCGTAAGGTGGTAACGAAGACCTACCTCATTTCTCCTTGGTGTCGGGGATTTCCTCCTAGCAATGGCAGCAGCGACGGCGAGCTCAATGGGGCTCGTCGGTGGTCTCACCGGCGACTAAACTCCGGCGAAGGGGGTCAACTCGGCGAGTTGGGGGCTAGGGCCTCTAAGTCGCCGACTCGGGAGGGAAAGAATAGGTACGTGGTTGTGGCCAGGGGGTTTTGGGTTCTATTTATAAGAGGTCAAAAAGAGTCATACTCTGATTGGATTTCAAATAAGAGTCCTATTCGATTTGTTTTGGATCTTAACAACTTATCTCTAATCGATTTGGTTGCAGTATTCAACGTGGAAGAATTCGTGTCGGTTTCCTCAGTACTGGTTACTCGCGTAAAGGGAAAAACTGCTTAAGGACCTCTTCCTTCCGCAGGGATAAGCTCCGGAGGCTCCACGTGTCCAGCAGGGGCCTGACCTCCCTTTTGCGCAGAGACAAGCTCTGGGTGCGCTACGTGTCTGGCGGGCGGGACATCCCTCTTCCTCGGAGGCGAGCTCCGCGTGCGCCACATGTCTGGTGGGTGGAACCTCCCTCTTCCTCAGAGGCGAGCTTCGTGTGCGCCACGTGTCAGTTCTGGACCTCCCCTCTCCTTAGAGGCAAGCTCCGAGAGTGCCACGTGTCAGCTCCGGACCTCCACTCTCCTTAGAGGCGAGCTTCGAGAGTGCCACGTGTCCAGTAGCGTCGGACTTCCTTTTTTCCTCAAAGTCGAGCTCCGAGGTTGACACGTGTCCAACAGTGTTGGACCTCCCTTCCCTCGGAGGTGAGCTTCGAGGATGACATGTGTCCCTTAGTGTCGGACCTCCCTTGTCCTTGAAGGTGAGCTCTGGGGATGACATATGTCCATTAGGACCGGACCTCACTTGTAACACCCCAAAATTTTGTTAAGACCCTAAATCATGTTAAGAGGGGAATTTAAAAATTTTTGGACGTGTTGCATGTTCTGCAAAAATTCAAATTCAAACTGGAATTCAAATTAAACTCAAACCAGAAAAGAAATAGAAAAAGAAAAAGAGAAAACAGAAAAAAACCGGCCAGTGGGCCGAAACCCACCAGCCGGCCAAACCAGCGCCCGCGCCAGCCCGCAGCCGCGCGTGCCGCTTCCTCCCACTGACAGGCGGGGCCCGCCAGCCCTTCTTCTACCTCGCGCCCGCGCCGGAATTCTCTCACCCCGGATCAAAACCGACCCGGATTCCTGCGCATCCCCGCTGAATTCCGTTCGTAGGCGACGCGGACTTGATCTAAACCACCCCGCCGCCTTTCCCCGTCTATAAAAACCCCGACCCCGTTCTGCTTTTCCCACGCGATCTGCCGACTTTCCTCCGGTGAGAACCGAGACTTCTCCGGCGAATTCTGGCCGATCTACACTCGGAAATTCCGATCTAACTCGCTGGTCTTGATCCACCGCATCCGGGGAACCTTGCAGGTGCAGAAAACTCGGTGACTTGCGGTGTAAACACAGCGCCGACGAGCCTCGCCGTGAATTCACCTCGGACCTCGTCGCCGAGCACCTTCCAGGACCTCCGAGATCAAGAAAACCCCCGAGGTGAGATCCACGACCTCCCCTCCACCGATCTATGCCATAAAATCACAGTTCTAGGAAGAATTCTCGAAGATCCGAAAATCTCCGGCGAGATCGCCGCTTCCCGCCGCCGGCAGCGCCGCCCGCGCTCGATCAGAGCGACGTGGCCGCTTGTGCGCCGTTTATTTTAAATCGCACGGTAGGGTTTAAATCCCCGCGTACCAGTTCGACGTTATAATCTCAGCCGTCGGTTTAAAATCGGACGGTCCACGTCAGCCCCGCGTTATAAAGACTGGAAATCTTACGTGCTACCCCCTGGGGTTCTCGGGAAATAAGAGCTAGCCCCGGAAACTTCTGATCTAGCCCCTGGAACTTCAGAAAATCATGTAAATTCATTTAAAAATCAGTTTTAGCCCCTGGACTTAATAAAAATTAGGAAAAACTCCTCTGATAAGTGTAGCTAGACCCCTGGAAATTCTGAAAATAATATTACAGACCCTGTAGTGGGGTGAGTTTACCTTTTTAGCCCTGTTTAATATTAAATTTGGGAAATTGAATATGTGGCTAGTGTTTAAAACTTAAAAAGTGGGACAAACATATTGTCAAAATTAAATTAAAGACTTTCTCAGTATTTAGGAAACTTTGGAGTGAGATAAAAACATATTTTGGGCTGAAGTGAATCTGTTTAATTTATTATTCACATTTAGGGACACATTTTTAAGTAAAGAATATTTCTATGAAATAAGGAAAATAATTATGAAATAGTTTATATCAGAGGAAAATGTCAAAAATATATTAGCAAATATTTTAGATCAGAACCTATTCTGTTTAGATGATGTATCTTATTATTTTTATAATAAAGTTCACAATTAGGCATAGGAAATAAATCTGAAAATATAGCAACTAATAAATGATAAATGGAGTTTCTAAAATCCAAAGAATTCAGTTTAGGGTGGTAGAAATTATGAAGACACATATGGAGAAGGAAAATACCTTTCATGCATACTAGGTAGCTAAAAGGTGTAGTAATTGAATATAAGGAATCTCATATATATAGTATGTAAGTATAAATGTGAACACAAAAGTAGGAATTATATACATATGATCAAAAGTGCATGCAAGCCACAAATCAACACACATAGAGTAACCACAACACATATAATGGTGAATGACTTTCATAAATATGAATGTGTGGTTTGTATGAAGTGGAAGTGTGAACTATGTCTTATGGATTGTTGTTTTTCTTTTGCTATGTGTGATGGTGTGATGTAGAACCTGCTCAAGAGCAAGTTATTCCTTTCCAAGATCAGGAATACCCATTTCAAGAGCAGCAGAAAGGAGGCAAGTGTCCTTGACCACTTTGATCCCATGCTAGGATGTGTAGCTAGAATTATTTGCATTGTCAATTGAAATATGAAACCCATGCTAGGATGTTTCCCTAGAATTGCATTACCTTGTTTCCTTGTAGCTTGGGATTGAGATTTATTTTATCATGTCATTTATTATTATGCATATGCTTAGCCATGCTTAGAATGGGATATTTGGGATATGAGATCATCAGTTTATTTTACCATACTCTTGAATGAGATATTGTGAGTTATGTAGAGGTAGGGATCAAGGCAAGTTGGATGTTTTGGTTGTGTGCTGGGTGCACGAGACTCGGGTTTGTGTTTAGTACTTGCCTGGATCCTAAGGACCGGTTCATGGAGCATGTAACCTGGCTTTACCGTGCCAACCACATGCTGAGATGGGGCAGCTTGGCCAATTAATTAGGTGTATCCCCGGCGTAGTATGGGTGTGTTGGATGGTGCGGGAGTGGGTGTCAGCTGGACTACCATATTAACCGCAAGGCTCAAGAGGGGGCCACTGCAGCGGGGTTGGAGCCTCTTGTATGCTGTTAGGGGTGAAACCTCAGTGGGCCCACGCTCGTCGGGAATCCCTTTGTAAAGGCTTCGTAGTGATCTCCTGGCTACACACCTGGGAAGTGTGAATGTGGTTCGTAGCCACTGGCATAATGGAGGTTCTTTTAGTCCACCCGGCAACGGGGGATGAAATCACTACATGTGGGTACAGTGGTACAAACTCTGCAGAGTCAAAACTATCATGACAGCCGTGCTCACGGTCAAGAGCGGCTTGGACTTATTCATGATTAGAGGATTGATGGTTTTGGAAGTTGTGGATGTTAAGCGGGGAGCTTAACATTGGAAATGATGTTATGGTTATTGGATTATGATGATGGGATGGGAGATTGGGACCATTTCACCTGTGTAGTAATGTAGGTGCTTAATAAGCTAAGGTGATAGGTATTAATTGCGTAGTGCTTTAACCATGAGTTCAACCTCTCCTTGTTATAGCCATGCATGATATAATTTTCTCACACTTGGTGAGTACCATCGGTACTCAACCTTGCATATTTGTTGGTTTATATTGCTGCCCAGGTCAAGATAATGAGGTGGTGTATAATGACCAAGACTTTGGACCCGAAGAAGGTTTCTAGGTTCATGGAGACCCCGGGCAACGCCTGTGACGGAGCCCTAAAGAATAATATTCCGCTGCTAGTCTATTTACTTGTGATGAACTTATTATTGTCCATCGAGACATTTGCTATGTAAGACTTATTTATATTCGACACCTGGCTTGTAATAAATGATGCCTCACTATTTGTCATCACATGTATGAGAAAATGATCCTGGCATACATGTGATATTCACTTGGTTGTTCTTCGGAAAAATCGGGTGTGACATCACTCCCTCCGCGGGGGTGAGCTCCAAGAGCGACATGTGTCCTACGGGCCGGGCCTCGCCCCTTACACAGAGGCGAGTTCCTAGCCTGCCACGTAGCCAGCAGTGCCGGACCTCAACCCCCTCCACGGGAATGAGCTCCGAAGCAGCACTCCTCAGCGAACTGGAATTGGCTCTTGTCGGCTATCTTTATGGTTCTTTCTCCGTTTCTACTTCTTTTTAAAATGTTTTCTATATGATTTACGTATGCATGCATGGATATGAAATTTAGGGTGTTACAAACCTACCCCCCTTAAATTGAATCTCTCCCTCGAGATTTGATAGGGTGGAGAATAGATGAGGGAATTCTGCCTTGAGGTCTTCCTCACGCTCCCATGTAGCTTCGGCTTCCGTGTGATGGCTCCATTGTACTTTGCACCAACGGATCACTTTGTTCCTCGTGACCCTTTCATTCACGTCCAAAATTCGGACAGGGTGCTCTACATAGGTCAGGTCCTCTTGAAGATCGAGCTCTTCCATTGGTACTTGTTCTTCCGGTACCAAGTCAATGGCAAACTCAATGTCCTAGTCAGGTGGCATACCTGGAAGTTCTTCCGGAAACATGTCCGAAAATTCTTAAACCACCGGAATCTTTCCAATGTTACTTCTTTGACGTGGTCCAACGTTACCTTTTCTGTTGCCGGGTGGGCTGACTCGAACTCAATACGAGTACCGTGCTCATTTGTCAACTGCATGCTCCTCTTAGCACATTGGATTACTCCGTTGTGCTTGCTTAACCAATCCATTCCGAGTATTATGTCAAGCCCTTGGGAATCCAAGACAATGAGGTTGGCATGGAAGTCTACCCCCCCTTATTTTGAGGTTTACTTTCAGACATACTATATTAGTCCTCATCTATCCACCGGGAGAATTAACCAACATAGTATTTTTCATGTCTGATATGGGTAGATTATACTTGGCAACATACTTGGATGATATGAATGAATGCGATGCTCCGGAATCAAATAAAACAGTGGCTGGGTTGGAGTTGGCAAGGAACATACCAATCACAATGTCCTCAGCCTATTGCGCTTCCTCAGCAGAAACATGATTCACGTTGCCACGAGCGTAGTTCTGCTGTCCACGGTTGCCTTGATTAGCTCCTCCGTTCGGCCGTGGGTTCTGGTTGGGCATGTTTCTTGGCTGTCCAATGCCTTTCCTCGGGCACTGACTTGCAAAGTGTCCCGTCTCTCCGCATGCAAAGCATGCCTTGTTGCCCAAGACAGCAGGAACGTTGGGACAAGGGTGGTTTTGAGCATAAGCGCCCATGTTGGGTCGGGGTGCAGGAGGCAAAGGCACACGAGGTGCATGCATAGCAGGATGTTGCTGTGGTCGTTGATTAGGGTGAAAAGTAGGATTGGACGAGCCATACTGTGGTGCATCTGGTGGCATGTACCGGGGGCGTACGTTGCTCCCTTGTGGCTGGTATGGCATCTTTCTTTTGCCCTCTTGCTCGATCTCCCGGATCTTGCTCTCAACCACTATAGCTTTGTCAACTAGCTTATGGAAGTTTGCATAGTCATTGTTGAGCAGTTGAACTTGGATCTCATTGTTCAACCCTCTCATGAACAAGTACTGCTTCCTTTGACCCGAGTTGACATCCTCGGGGGCATGCCTTGAGAGCTGCGTGAACTTGTTGAGGTACTCATTCACTCTCTTCTTGCCTTGGTGGAGACCATCAAACTATTGCCTTTTAAGCATCATGACTACAACAGGGACGTAATGAGAGCGAAAACTGTCCTTGAATTCAACCCAAGTGATAGTCTCCGGGTTATCATGAGCATTGCAAAGGGCATCCCACCAATCAGCGGTTGCTCCCATAAGTTGGTGCGATGCGAAGAGAACCTTCTCTCGATCATTGCACTGAACTATGGCAATCTTCTCCTCCATGGACTTTAACCAATCATCATCCTCCATGGGATCATTAGCTTGTGCAAAAGTAGAAGGTCGAGTCTTCATGAACTCTCCCAATCGGTTGTGAACCGGCGGTGGTGGCGGTGGTGGTGCAGAAATGGGGTAAGGATTGTGATTGTTGGCTTGCAGCTAACCCAAAGTTTGGATCATGGTTTGCATGAGCTGGTTCTGCATAGCCATCAACCGTTCAAGGTTGTTTGCACCAGCCTCAGGGTTGGCATTCTCAGGAACTTCAACGTGGTCATCCTCTTGTGGTTCATGGTTGCCACGGACGTTCCTTCTTCGAGGGCCGGCGTTTTCTCTCACCATCTGTGAGAGAGAGTTGGGTAGAATAGAAGTTAGAAGTTTAGATTGACCCCCCCAACTATATGCATCAAGGTGGATGGACTATATATCATCCTATATGAGGATGTGAACAAGTGTCGAAGCATCTCACATCTCTCTACTATGTGTGGATATGGACAATGCTGAAACGTCCCAAAACTCACACTTAAGCACTCAAACACAAGCAATCATCACAAAGTTTAACCAATCCTATTCAAGCTTCTATGTTTTAAACGTTCCTATGTGTTTTAGAGTGTCCATTCTACCTAGGTTTGCATCCTATGGTCAAGGTGGTTCTGATGCCAATCTATGCATTCTACCTAGGCTTGCGTCCTATGGTCAACGTGGCTCTAATGCCAATATGTGCATTCTATCTAGGCTTGCGACCTATGGTCAACGTGGCTCTGATACCAATCTGTGACGCCCGGTACCGTGAAAACGGAACCCAACTGATGTATATGTGTGTGACGCCCTCAATTCTGTGGAAAAAAACCACGGAACCAAGAACTGATGCATATGTGTGCCCAGGATGTTCATCACACATACACATATGATCCACAAACTGAATTCAGAATATATATTACCACGAATAACAGAGTTTATTACAATGTCTCATGAGTCTTGGACTCATGCTCACAGCGAAAGTCTTATTTTTATGCAGCGGAAGTCTTTATTATAATGCGGAAGCAATCTAACTAGTGCGGAAGCAAATCTAAGCAGGAGTGGCTCCATTTCTACTCCCTCCACAGGCAAGGTTGAGAACAGATTACGCGCCTAATGCTCCACTTGGTCTCCATAGAAATCTCCTTCTGCTGCTGATGATGAAATAATAATGCAAGTTTGAGTACAATGATGTACTCAGCAAGTGCGGGAAAACATGATATGTAGCTCATAACAAGGTAGGTATAAATGGTTCATTGCAGAAAGCAAAGCTATTTATCAAAACCATAATAAAACAGCAACTAAACCTTTAGGTGAATGTAATGCCAGCATGTATTAAATTACCAACATACCTCCATCACTTTCCATGTTCCACCCGAACATTAACCAACTTCATTCCTGCTCACAAATACCTCCTCGTATTCGCTACCATCTCACAAATACCATCTCGTATTTGCTACCATCTCACCTCATAAATAACTTCGTCTCACACCGAGACCAATCTCGTTGCCATGACCCAACAGTCATGCAACCCATCTTATCACCTAGACTCAACAGTGCCGAAAATCAAAACCATAATCAAAACCATAACCAATAACCATAACCAAGAACCATCCCGACTAATCATGGCAGTTGGCCAGGCGCTCATGACCGTAAGCTCGGCTATCATGATAGTTTTAAGAACTCTGCAGAGTTTGCACCTCTTTACCCACAAGTTTGTCATTTCGTCACCCGTCGGCGACTGCAGAACCTCCATTATACCAGTACACAACCGTCGGTGTATGGCCAAGAGATCACAAAATAGCCTTTACAAAGGGGCTACTAGATGTATGGACTCACTAAGGTTTCACCGGCAGGATAGAATCTCCAATTCTCCCACCCACGGGCCCCCTCTTGGGCCATGCAGTTCCCAGGGCAGTCCTCACTCGACTCCCATTCCCCGCGCCTTCCACAGTCCATAACAATCTAGCAACGTACCTAATTAGTCAGCTAAACCGCACCCATACTTGGCCTTGTGGTGGCACTGTTATCCTGGCATGTGCATGCATGAACCAGTCCTTAGATCTACGGCAAGTAAACCACCATCTCATGCTACCTCATTCACAAACCCGGCTTGCCTAGATCTCCCTCCGATCCGTGTTCATTAACAACATCAGTTTCTCATTATCGTTATGAGTGCAGTTAGCTAGACACATCTATGTCGCTTCCAAATCTCATGGACTCAGCGAAGCATAAAAGTAAAAACCATACCCGACTCAATAACATCCCTGGCGACAAGGGTGGTTTAACCAAAACTAGTAAACTCCTATAAAAGGGTTTCCCATTATGTTTGACTCAGCACACAAACCTTTTCGCAAAACAAAACAGTTTTTCCCAAAACATAGGATCAATATGGTCAAGGAGCACTTGCCTTGTTCTTGCGGTTCCGGTTGCTCTTGGATCTCGAAACCTTGTTGTTGCAGTTCGTCGTAGACAGCTCCCTGAGCTTGTCCTGCTATATAGGATCACGCACATACAAGATCCACAGCAATCAATATCATGCACACCCTTTAACTAGATGCGATGATGCATATGCATGCTATCCTATGATTAGTTTTATTAGATTGTATTGTACGTGTTCTTTGCATGGCTTGCATGGATTTTATGATGAACAGAGGTGTTTGGATCAAAGGTGGACGTGGCGAAGATCTTGTCTTTAGATCAACCTGATCATCAAGTGATCTGTCCACGAGAAAGCTTCTGTTCAAAAGGAATCGAAGAACAGATGCAAGGAAAACATGGCGACGTCGCAAGGTGATATTGGAGACCTACCTTACGTTCTTCTTGGTCTCGGTCCTTCTAAGATCGTTGGCTCTCCTCCGGCGATCTTGCTTGCTGAACTCCGTCGATGGCTTACTCAGCAAGTTGGGCCTAGGGCTCTAAGTCATCGGCTTAGGAGTTGGAAAAGAAGTTTGTGGTTTCGGCCAGAGGTTCTGGGTTCTATTTATAATTGGGAAGAGAAGAGTCCTAATCAGATTGGACTTCGAATAACAGTCGATTTGGTGCGG
The DNA here is from genome assembly GCA_030760725.1 of Neostapfia colusana. NCBI lineage: Eukaryota > Viridiplantae > Streptophyta > Magnoliopsida > Poales > Poaceae > Neostapfia > Neostapfia colusana. The sequence goes on from JASWHV010000016.1 coordinate 39,699,590, forward strand.
TAACATTGTGGAATTCGGGTCGGTTTCTTCTCTGTACCGGTATTTCTGTGCGTACAGAATCCAAAAACCGCTCCAGAACTTGTTACCTCCTCGGTGATGAGCTCCGGAAGCTCCATGTGTCCATTGGGACCTGTTCTCCCCTTTTTCCACAGAGACGAGCTCTGGTTGTGCCGTGTGTCAAGCGAGCAAGACCTCCTTCTCCTTCGGAGATGGGCTCCGTGCATGCTACGTGTCAGTGCCGGACCATCCATCTCTCGGAGGTGGCTCCGAGTGTGCCACGTGTCCTAACAGCGCCAGACTTCCTTCCTTCTTAGAGACGAGCTCCGAGGTTAACACGTGTCCAATAGTGACGGACCTCTCGGAGATAAGCTCCGGTGGCGACACGTGTCCAATATAACCGGACCTCTCGGAGGTGAGCTCCGAGATCGACACGTATCTCCCGCGACTAGTCCTCTGATTTCCACAGTGACTAGCTCCGAAGGTGACATGTGTCCTGTAAAAATGCTTTTGCTTCTTCCGCAGAGGCTAGCTCCGGGTGCAACATGTGTCCTGCAGGGTCGGACCTCTCCCCCTTTGCGGAGATGAGCCCCGAGCCTGCCACGTAGCCAGTTAGCGGCGGACCTCTCCCCACATTGCAAGGATGAGCTCCGAACATGCCACGTGGCCAGCGGGCCGCGGAAATTATCTTTGGTGCTTTCTGGAAACTGGATTTGGCTCTTATTGGCTATCCTTTTGATGGTGTTCCTACTTCTCTTAAAATGTTTTCTCTTCATAAAACATGAATATATGCTGAAACCAAAAATGAGGTTGTCACAAATATACCCCCCTTAAATTGAATCTCGCCCTCGAGATTCGTTAGTGGAGAACAGATGGGGAAATTCTGTCTTGATGTCTTCTTCACGCTCCCACGTGGTTTCAGCTTCGGTGTGATGGCTCCATTGTACCTTGTACCATCGGATCACTTTGTTCCTGGTGACCCTTTCTTTTACGTCCAAAATTCGGAAAGGGTGCTCCGCATAAGTCAGGTCCTCTTGAAGTTCAAGCTCTTCCATTGGTATTTGCTCCTCTGGTATTCTCAAGCACTTCTTGAGCTGGGATACATGAAACACGTCATGTACATCGGAGAGGTGCGTTGGGAGCTCTAGTTGATAGGATACTTCTCCTCACTTGTCCAAAATCTTAAATGGTCTGATGTAGCAAGGTGCTAACTTGCCTTTGACGTTGAAACGTCATTGGCCTCGGATAGGCGATAGCTTAAGGTATACGAAGTCTCCTATTTTGAAAGTCAACTCCCTTCGCCTATGGTCTGCATAGCCTTTCTGTCGTGACTGAGCAGCCTTTAAGTTCTCCCGTATTGTTTGGACTTGCTTTTCAGCTTCTTGTAGCACTTCTGGTCCAAAAACCTGGTTTTCTCCGGTTCCGTTCCAGAACAGCGGTGTTCTACACCGTCTACCATACAATGCTTCGAAAGGCGACATCTTCAAGCTAGCTTGATAGCTGTTGTTATAGGAGAATTCAGCATACGGTAAACTCCTATCCCAACTACGCCCACATTTCAAAGCGCAAGCTCTCAACATGTCCTCCAAAATTTGGTTTGTCCTTTCGGTTTGTCCATCAGTTTGTGGGTGATAGGCGGAGCTAAAATCCAGTCGTGTACCCATAGCTTTCTGCAGCTTCCTCCAGAATCTAGAGGTAAACTGAGAACCTCGATCTGAGACTATCCTCCTCGGGACTCCATGACGGCACACGATCTGCTCCATGTACAACTCGGCTAGTTGTGCAACGTTGTACTTGGCCCTTATGGGGAGAAAATGGGCTGTTTTTGTCAATCAGTCCACGATAACCCAGATAGAGTCGTAACCCAACTGAGTACGTGGCAATCCGATGATGAAATCCATACTGATGTCCTCCCACTTCCACTCGGGTACCTTCAAGGGTTGCAACAATCCAGCAGGTCTTTGATGTTCGGCCTTCACCCGTTGGCATGTGTCGCATAGGGCAACGTATTCGGCTATATCCCTTTTCATACAATCCCACAAATAACAAGTCTTTAAGTCCTTGTACATTTTGGTACTCCCGGGATGTATGGAATAGGGTGAATCATGTGCCTCTTTCAATATCTTGTCAAGGATGCGCTTCACGTTAGGCACACAAATCCTTTTTCCTAGCCAAAGCGTACCCTTCTCATCTTCATTGAAATCCTTCTCTATTCATTGTCGGATCCTCTCCTTGATCTCCTTGATCTCCTCATCCGTTGCTTGGCCATCTCTTATCTCTTGCTCCAATGAAGAGTGGATCTCCATCATTTCTATGTTGTTCAAGAATCCGAGGTGAAACCGTTTGAACTCCTTACGTAGTTCGGGTGGTAGCTCCCGAACCGTGAGTTGGTGACATGCTCCCTTCCGGCTCAATGCATCAGCTACTACATTGGCCTTTCCAGGGTGGTAGTTGATTCCAACATCGTAATCCTTGATGAGTTCCAACCATCGACTTTGCTTCAAATTCAAGTCCGTTTGTGTAAATATGTACTTGAGGCTTTTATGATCTATACAGATCTCACATCGATGACCAAGGATATAATGTCTCCAAATCTTCAATGCATGCACTACTGCTGCTAGCTCCAAGTCATGTGTGGGATAATTAAGCTCGTGCTTCTTTAATTGTTGTGAGGCATAGGCTACCACTTGTCCTTCTTGCATGAGCACACATCCGAGCCCCTGTCTGGATGCGTCACAATATATGTCAAAGCTCTTACTTACGTCCGGCAATACCAGAACCGGTGTTGTGGTTATCCTTTTCTTGAGTTCCTCAAAACTTCCTTGGCATGCTGGTGTCCATTGGAAGACTTTTCCCTTCATTAGCAACTCCGTCATAGGCTTTGCTATCTTAGAGAAGTCTTTAATGAAGCGTCGATAGTATCCAGCCATCCCAAGAAAACTCCGAATATCCCTCACGCTTTGCGGTTAGTCCCACTTCAGAACATCTCTCACTTTTCCGGGATCAACCGATACCCCTTCCTTGGAGATAATGTGGCCTAGGAACGATATTTCCTTTAGCCAAAATTGACACTTGTTAAGCTTGGCATACAATTGATGCTCGCGCATTTTCTGCAAGGTCAATCTCAAATGTTCTTCATGCTCCTCCTCGCTTTTTGAATACACCATAATGTCATCGATGAACACCACGACGAACTTATCCAAATACCCCATGAAAACCTTGTTCATTAGGTACATGAAGTATGCGGGTGCATTTGTTAATCCAAAAGGCATGACGGTATATTCATACGAACCATACCGTGTTCGAAAGGCTGTCTTGGGTATATCGGAGGGCTTAATCTTCAGCTGGAAGTATCCCGACCAAAGATCAATCTTGGAAAACACTTGGGCTCCTTTCATTTGGTCGAATAGGTCCTCTATACGGGGCAGAGGGTATTTGTTCTTGATTGTCACCTTGTTGAGAGACCTATAGTCCACGCACATCCTTTGGGTTCCATCCTTCTTGTCTACGAAGAGCACGGGGGCTCCCCATGGTGACGAGCTTGGACGTATAAAACCCTTATCCAGCTGCTCCTGAATTTTCTTCTTGAGTTCCACTAGTTCATTCACAGGCATCCTATAGGGTCTCTTTGCTATGGGTGCAGTTCCGGGTACCAAATCAATGGCAAATTCAATGTCCCGATCAGGGGGCATACCTGGAAGCTCCTCTAGAAACACGTCCAAGAATTCTTGAACCACTGGAATGCTGTCCAATGGTGTTCCTTTGACGTGGGTCAAGATTGCCTTTTCGGTTGTCTGTTGGGCTGACTCAAACTCGACGTGAATACCGTGCTCATTTGTCAACTGCATGCTTCTTTCAGCACATTGGATTACCCCGTTGTGCTTGCTTAACCAATCCATCCCGAGTATTATGTCAAGCCCTTGGGAATCCTAGACAATGAGGTTGGCAAGGAAGTCTACCCCCCTTATTTTAAAGCTTACCTTAGGACATACTATATTAGTTCTCATCTCTCCACCGGGAGAATTAAATAACTAGCACATTTTAAGTGTGATATGTGTAGATTATGCTTAGCAACATACTTGGATGATATGAAGGAATGTGATGCTCTAGAATCTAATAAGATGGTGGCCGGGTCGGAGTTGGTAAGGAACATACCAATTACGACGTCCTCAGCCTGTTGTGCTTCCTCAGCAGAGACATGGTTCATGTTGCCGCGAGCATAGTTCTGCTGTCCACGGTTTCCTTGATTGTCCCCTCCGTTCGGTCGCGGTTCTGCTTGGGCACACTGCCTTGCTGTCCAGGACCTCTCCTTGGGCACTGGTTCGCAAAGTGTCCCAGTTCCCCGCAGGCAAAGCATGCCCTGTTGCCAACGGCAGCAGGTACGTTGGGATGGGGGTTTTGAGCAGGGGCACCCATGTTGGGACGGGGCGCAGGAGGCAAGGGCACACGAGGTGCTGGTGCAACGGGTCGTTGCTGTGGTGGCTGACCAGGGCAGTATGCATGGGTGGTCGATCTATACTGTGGTGTGGCTGGGGGCATGTACCGAGGTCGGACGTTGCTCCCTTCGGGCTGGTACTGCATCTTCCTCTTGTCCGCTCGCTCGATCTCCCTGATCTTGCTTTCGACCACTATAGCCTTGTCAACCAGCTTCTGGAAGCTCACGTAGTCATTGTTGAGGAGCTGAAACTGGATCTCATTGTTCAACCCTCTCATGAACAGGTACTGCTTTCTCTGGTCTGAGTTGACATCTTCGGGGGCAATACCGGGACAGTTGCGTGAACTTGTTGAGATACTCATTCACGCTTTTCTGTCCTTGGCGGAGACCTTCAAACTCCTGTCTCTTGAGCATCATTACACCAGCAGGGATGTAATGAGAGCGGAAACTCTCCTTGAACTCAGTCCAAGTGATTGTCTCCGGGTTGGAAAAGAAGTTTGTGGTTTCAGCCAGAGGTCCTGGGTTCTATTTATAATTTGGAAGAGAAGAGTCCTAATCTGATTGGACTTCGAATAAGAGTCCTATTCAAATTGTCGTTGAATCTTAACAACTTATCTTTAGTCGATTTGGTGCGGTAACATTGTGGAATTCGGGTCGGTTTCTTCTCCGTACCGCTATTTCTGCGCGTGCAGAATCCAAAAACCGCTCCAGAACTCGTTACCTCCTCGGTGATGAGCTCCGGAAGCTCCACGTGTCCATTGGGACTTGGTCTCCCCTTTTTCCGCAGAGACGAGCTCCGGTTGTGCCATGTGTAAAGCGAGCAAGACCTCCTTCTCCTTCGGAGATGGGCTCCGCACACGCTACGTGTTAGTGCCGGACCTTCCCTCTCTCGGAGGTGGCTCCGGGTGCGCCACGTGTCCTAACAGCGCCAGACTTCCTTCATTCTCAGAGACGAGCTCCGAGGTTAACACGTGTCCAATAGTGACGGACCTCTCGGAGATAACCTCCGGCGGTGACACGTGTCCAATAGAACCGGACCTCTCGGAGGTGAGCTCCGAGATTGACACGTATCCCGCACGACTGGTCCTCTGATTTCCGCGGTGACTAGCTCCGAAGGTGACATGTGTCCTGTAAAAATGCCTTTGCTTCTTCCGCAGAGGCTAGCTCCGGGGCAACATGTGTCCCGCAGGGTCGGACCTCTCCCCCTTTGCGGAGATGAGCCCCGAGCCTGCCACGTAGCCAGTTAGCGGCGGACCTCTCCCCACTTTGCAAGGATGAGCTCCGGACACGCCACATGGCCAGCGGGCTGCGGAAATTGTCTTTGGTGCTTTCTGGAAACTGGATTGGGCTCTTATTGGCTATCCTTTTGATGGTGTTCCTACTTCTCTTAAAATGTTTTCTCTTCATAAAACATGAATATATGCTGAAACCAAAAATGAGGGTGTCACAATGTGTGCCCAGGATGTTCATCACAAATACACATGTAATCCACAAACTGAATTCAGAATATAACCACGAATAATAGGGTTTAAGTACTGTATTACATCAATCTCTATCTTATTCTTGCAGCAGAAGTCTCTAACATATTCTAGCAGTGGAAGTCTTATTCTAGCAGCGGAAGTCTCTAAGTGATAGAGGCATCAAACTATGCACGGCAGCGGCTCCATCTTCAACTCCATCCCCACAGGCAAGTTGACGGTAGTTCGCACGCCTAATACTCCAAATGGTCTTCGAAGCACTCCTCTCCTGTTGCTAATGATTGTATGATAATGCAAGGGTCAGTACATGTCGTACTCAGCAAGTGCGGAAAAGTATGACATGTAGCTTCCAACAAGGTAGGAATAAAAAGGCTTATTTGACAAAGCAAAGTTTATTTCTCAAACATGATAAAAACATCAACTATCTTTAAGTGAATTTATTCCCAACATATATCCAATTAAACCAGTAACATACCTCCGTCATGATTCACCTCTTTTCATGTCTCATCCAGACATTTATCTTTCTCAACTCTTTCTCATGCTCACAATAATTATCTCATGATCATATCCATCTTATGATCATATAACCAAAACCATCTCATGTTCAAAACTCAACAGTCCCGAAACCATTCTCATTACCAAGACTCAACTGTCCCGAAACCATTCTCATAGACCATACCATAACCATACCAATAACCAAACCAATAACCATCCCAATAACCATACCAATAACCATCCCAATCACCATACCAATAACCATCCCATCTAATCATGGAAGTTGGCCAGGCGCTTGTGACCGTAAGCACGGCTATCATGATAGTTTTAAAGTCTGTAGAGGTGACACCACTTTACTCACAAGTTTGTGATTTCGTCACCCGTCAGCGACTGCAGAACCTCCATTATACCAGTACACAACCGTCGGTGTATGGACAAGAGATCACAAAATAGCCTTTACAAAGGGGCTACTAGATGTATGGACTCACTAAGGTTTCACCAGCAGGCTCGAATCACCATTGTCGCACCTACGGGCCCCCTCTTGTGCCATGCAGTTCCCAGGGCAGTCCTCTCTCGACTCCCATTCCCCGCGCCTTCCACGGTCCATAACACTCTAGTAACTTACCTAATTAGTCAGCTAAGACGCACCCATACTTGGCCTTGTGGTGGAACTGTTTTCCTTGCATGTGCTTGCATGAACCGGTCCTTAGATCTACGGCAAGTAAACCACCATCTCATTCTACCACCTCCACAAACCAAGCTTTCCTAGATCTCCCCTGATTCATGTTCATTATCAACATCTTATTATCATTATATGAGTGCAGTAGCTAGACACAGTCTATCTCGCTTCCCATATCCCGTGGACTCAGCGAAGCAAAAAGCAAAAACGACCATACCCGACTAATCAACTTTCCCGGCGACAAGGCTGGTTAACAAAACTAGTAAACTCCTATGAAAGGGTTTCCCATCAAGTTGACTCAAGCACACACGTTTTCGCAAACAAAACAGTTTCAAAACATGGGATCAATATGGTCAAGGGCCACTTGCCTTGTTCCTGTGACTTCTGTTGCTCACGTGTCTCGAATTCTTGGTGCTGTAGTCCTTCGTACATGGCTCCCTGAGCTGGTCCTTCTACTCACGATCACGCACATACAAGTTTCACAGCAATCAATCATCATGCACAAACTTTTACTCAAGATGCAATGGTGTGGATGCATGTTAATCCTATGGTGCAGTTTCATTAATCCATTTTGTACGTGTTCTTGCATGTTTTAAGGGTTTTACATGGGGTTTTATGATGAACACGATTGTATAGATCAAATGTGGATGTGGTTATGATCTTGTCTCAAGATCTAGATCAAACCGATCAACACGTGATCTGTCCACATGAAAAAGCTTTTGTTCGAAGGGATTGAAGAAACTGATGCGAAGAAAACCGCGATGATATCGTAAGGTGGTAACGAAGACCTACCTCACTTCTCCTTGGTGTCGGGGCTTTCCTCCTAGCAATGGCAGCAGCGACGGCGAGCTCGACGGGGCTCGTCGGCGGTCTCACCGGTGACTAAACTCCGGCGAAGGGGGTTAACTCAGCGAGTTGGGGGCTAGGGCCTCTAAGTCGCCGACTCGGGAGGGAAAGAATAGGTACGTGGTTGCGGCCAGGGGGGTTTGGGTTCTATTTATAAGAGGTCAAAAAGAGTTCTACTCTGATTGGATTTCAAATAAGAGTCCTATTCGATTTGTTTTGGATCTTAACAACTTATCTCTAATCGATTTGGTTGCAGTATTCAACGTGGAAGAATTCGTGTCGGTTTCCTCAGTACCCGGTACTCACGTACAGGGAAAAAACGTTTAAGGACCTCGTCCTTCCACAGGGATAAGCTCCGGAGGCTCAACGTGTCCAGCGGGGGCCTGGCCTCCCTTTTCCGTAGAGAAAAGCTCTGGATGCACCACGTGTCTGGCAGGCGGGACCTTCCTCTTCCTCGGAGGCGAGCTCCGCATGCGCCACGTGTCTGGTGGGAAGAACCTCCCTCTTCCTCAGAGGCGAGCTCCGCGTGTGCCACGTGTCAGTTCCGGACCTCCCCTCTCCTTAGAGGCAAGCTCCGAGAGTGCAACGTGTCAGCTTCGGACATTCCCTCTCCTCAGAGGTGAGCTCCGAGAGTGCCACATGTACAGTAGCGTCGGACATCCTTTTTTCCTCAGAGACGAGCTCCGAGGTTGACACGTGTCCAACAGTGTCGGAACTCCCTTCCCCTCGGAGGTGAGCTCTGAGGATGACACGTGTCCCGTAGTGTTGGACCTCGCTTCTCCTCGAAGGTGAGCTCTGGGGATGACACGTGTCCATCAGGACCGGACCTCACTCCCTCCACGGGGGTGAGCTCCGAGAGCAACACGTGTCCTGCGGGCCGGACCTCGCCCCTTCCACAGAGGCGAGCTCCTAGCCTGCCACATAGCCAGCAGTGCCGGACCTCATCCCCCTACACGGGAATGAGCCCCGAAGGCGCCACGTGGCCAGCGGGCCATGGGAAGTGTCTACAGCGCTCCTAGGCGAACTGGAATTGGCTCTTTTCGGCTATCTTTCTGATTCTTTCTCCGTTTCCACTTCTTTTAAAATGTTTTTTATATGATTTATGTATGCATGCATGGATACGAAATTGAGGGTGTTACAACGTCGATGGTTGGAACTCATCAAGGATTATGATGTTGGAATCAACTATCACCCTGGAAAGGCCGATGTAGTAGCTGATGCGTTGAGTCGAAAGGGAGCATGTCACCAACTCACGATTTGGGAGCTGACACCCGAACTGCATAAGGAGTTTGAATGGTTGCATCTCGGGTTCTCTAACGAGATGGAGGTGATAGAACTGAACTCCTCACTGGAACAAGAGATACGATATGGCCAAGCAACGGATGAAGAAATCAAGAAAATCAAGGAACGAATCCGACAAGGCATAGAAAAGGATTTCAAGGAAGACGAGAAAGGCACGCTTTGGATAGGGAAAAGGATTTGAGTGCCTAACGTGAAGCACATCCGCGGCACGATATGAAAGGAGGCACATGACTCACCTTATTCCATACACCCCAGCTGTACAAAGATGTACCAGGACCTGAAACCTTGCTATTGGTGGGATGGTATGAAAAGGGACATAGCTGAATATGTTGCCTTATGCTATACGTGCCAACGGGTGAAGGCCGAACATCAAAGACCCGCTGGACTGTTGCAGCCATTGAATGTACCCGAGTGGAAGTGGGAAGACATCAGCATGGATTTCATCATCGGATTGCCACATACTCAATCGGGTTATGACTCTATTCGGGTTATCGTGGACCGATTGATGAAAACAGCCCATTTCCTTCCTGTTGGAACCAAAGTACAGCGTTGCACAACTAGCCGAGCTGTATATGGAGCAAATCGTGTGTCGCCATGGAGTTCTGAAGAGGATAGTTTCAGATCGAGGTTCTCAATTTACCTCTAGGTTCTGGAAGAAGCTGCATGAAGCCATGGGTACACGACTGAATTTCAGCTGCGCTTATCACCCGCAAACCGACGGGCAAACGGAGAGGACAAACCAAATTTTAGAAGACATGTTGAGAGCTTGCGCCTTGAAACATGGGTGTAGTTGGGATAGGAGCCTGCCGTACGCTGAATTCTCATACAACAACAGCTACCAAGCAAGCTTGAAGATGTCACCTTTCAAAGCATTGTATGGTAGAAGGTGTATAACGCCGCTGTTCTGGAATGAGACCGGAGAGAGCCAACTGTTTGGACCCGAAGTGCTGCAAGATGCCGAAAAGCAAGTCCAAACGATACGATAAAACATGAAGGCTGCTCAGTCACGACAAAAAGGATATGCGGACAATAGGCGAAGAAGATTGACCTTCGAAGTGGGAGACTCCGTGTATCTTAAAGTATCGCCTATCCGAGGCCAACGATGGTTCAATGTCAAAGGCAAGTTAGCACCTCGCTATATCGGTCCATTCAAGATTTTGGGCAAGCGAGGAGAGTTAGCCTATCAACTAAAGCTGCCAACGCACCTCTCCGACGTGCACGACGTGTTTCACGTATCCCAACTCAAGAAGTGCTTAATAGTACTGGTAGAACAAGTACCGATGGATGAGCTCGAGCTTCAAGAGGATCTGACCTATGCGGAACACCCCGTCAAAATCTTGGATGTGAAGGAAAGGGTCACGAGGAACAAAGTAATCCGTTAGTGCAAGGTACAGTGAAGCCATCACACGGAAGATGAAACTACATGTGAGCGTGAGGAAGACCTCAAGGCAGAATTCCCTCATATATTCTCCACTCTATCGAATCTCGAGGGTGAGATTCAGTTTAAGGGGGTAGGTTTGTAACACCCTCATATTCATTTCCATGCATTGCATACATTTTTCATGTAGAGAAGCATTATAAAAGAAGTAGAAATGGAGAAAGGACCCTAGAAATGGAGAAAGAACTATAGAAATGGAGAAAGAACTATAGAAAAGGAGAAAGAACCATAGAAATGGAGAAACAAATCATAAAAATGGAGAAAGAACCATAGAACTGGAGGAAAGAACCATAGAAATGAAGAAAGAACTATAGAAATGGAGGAAGGAAGCATAGAAATGGAGGAAAAACCATAGAAATGGTGAAGGGCAATGTAGAAATGGAGAATGGGACATAGAAATGGAGAGGGGAATGTAGAAATGTAGAATGGGACATAGAAATGGAGAGGGGAATGTAGAAATGGAGAATGGGACATAGAAATGGAGAGGGAAATTGTAAGGGCCTCAGTTTTGGCACACATTTGAAGTGTTCATCACCACACCACACACCTCATTTGAGGAAAGATGATGAACACAAATAAAGAGCATGTAACCACCATCAACATGGTCATTAGAGAACAAACTCACATATTGCAAAAGTGGTATCTCCCACATGTGATATAGGTGGGCTGGACTTAGGAAAACTCCTACACATTGCTAAGGATGTCCATGCCAAGTTTCACCCAAATTCAAAACCTTTTTGTGGTCATTTTGGGTATAAATAGAAAGAGGACAGTTTGAAACCACATTCAAATTCAAACTGTTTTTATCCCATGAATTTAAAAATGGGAGGCATATTCTTATTCAGCACATTTTTGTGAGCTCACACACCAATTTTCACTCCATTTGGAGTTGATCTTGACATGAGCTAAGTGGGACGAATTCAAACTTTATTTGAATTCAAAACTAAACTTGTGCTGAAATTCACTCAAACCGAACCCAATTTGTATTCTATGCAATTCAAATGGCTCAGTGGTGAATAATTTGAATCACCAGGGGTATTATGGGGCTCACTGTTTACAACAGTGATTAGGAGTAAATTTCAGAGGTTAAAACCACGGGTGGGACCCACATGTCATAGAGGGAAGAAGGAGAAACTTGCACCCAAAGTCAGAGTCTCGGTGGGAAATTCCACCGAGCAGCTGTCGGCTGTGCCACCGAGCAGCTGTCGGCTGTGCCACCGAGCAGCTACCGGCACCACCAGCTGCTTTCCTCTCCGCGCGCTGGCGCCCAGGGCGGCTGGCTCGCATCCCCACGCGACCGGCACCGTCTCAGCCGAGCAGGAGTCAGCCGGCTTTATCTTCTCGCGGGCAAACCCGAGCAGCGGCATTGTTTCTCGCCACAGCTCTCTGCTCAATCGGGAAAACCAGCAAAACCATATCCTCCTTCGTCCCTGAGCTGCTAGACAGCCACCTGAGCTCGCACTCCACCTCTCCAACACCAGAAACCTCGAGCTCCGACCTCCTTTGCCCAAAGACGATCGCCACCGCGGCGACCTAGCCTCAGCCGAGAGTCAGGCGCCCGTGGGCAGCGTTCCACAGGAGTTTTCACGGTCCAGCGAGAAAGGCAACAGGAGCGCGCGACCACCGTGCTGCTCTCCTCTAAGTTTGGAAGCCAACCGTGAAGAATCCGTAGAGAATTTCCAGTTTTTGCTCCGGCGACCGTAAACCGAGCTTCCGGTACAGTTTCTTTAAATTCTCGCTCTATGATCTTTCGGAGGTCATCAAATCTTGCACATAGACGCTGGACTAGCCGGCGATCAAGTTCTTTTCTGCATCCGTAGTGTGAAACTGTCTAGGAGTGATGAATTTCGAGCTCGATCGAGGGCGGTCATGGCGGCACGATCTGTCACACGGTGCCGACCGACTTGCCGCCATCTCTGAACCCTTTTGACACCTTGTCGAGCTTCCTATAGGTACACTGATGCTGTAGGGCCGTTTGTTCCAGGTGTTGGCGGGTTTAGAAACCACGGTCGACGGTGTCGAACCTCAACCGAGGCCGCGGCACGTCGCCGAGCTATTTCCGGTCACCCCCAGCCCGACCTGTCACCACCGACGTGTTCCTCGATGTCGACAACCCCCTGGCGGCGAGTTTCAGACCATGGGAGGTCCGGCAGCGGCGAGCCGGCGAGCCCGAGTCTGCTCCGGCGAGGTCGGCGGAGCGGGCGCGAGAGAACGGCGACGCGCAAATACCCTGTGGTATCTCCGGTGTGCCGGACACCTCCGCGCTCGACACGTGTGGTATCCCCGGTGTGCCGGACACCTCCGCGCTCGACATGTGTCCCCGCGGGCCCCGAGAGTTTAAACTTTTCCCCCGATTTTCAGAATTCTTCCAAACTTCAAATCCTCATAACTTTGGCTAGAAAGCTCCAAATCGGGTGAACCAAATTTTGTTGGATTCAGCTCTCTGAGCACTTTCCATCAATACCAAATTCAGCTCATGAAAGTGAATAGTTTTCCAGAATTAAATCCCTAAAGTTTAAACTGTTGGGAATTTTATCTGGAGAACTACGTTATGAAAAATTCTGAAATTTGGCTGAAAGGTTCATTGGAAAAGCCCTGAATCCAAGTAAAGTTTTCAGACTCATACAAGTTCATTTAGTTACCCTAATTGGGTGATTAAGAGCTCCGGACACGCCACATGGCCAGCGGGCTGCGGAAATTGTCTTTGGTGCTTTCTGGAAACTGGATTGGGCTCTTATTGGCTATCCTTTTGATGGTGTTCCTACTTCTCTTAAAATGTTTTCTCTTCATAAAACATGAATATATGCTGAAACCAAAAATGAGGGTGTCACAATGTGTGCCCAGGATGTTCATCACACATACACATGTAATCCACAAACTGAATTCAGAATATAACCACGAATAATAGTGTTTAAGTACTGTATTACATCAATCTCTATCTTATTCTTGCAGCAGAAGTCTCTAACATATTCTAGCAGTGGAAGTCTTATTCTAGCAGCGGAAGTCTCTAAGTGATAGAGGCATCAAACTATGCACGGCAGCGGCTCCATCTTCAACTCCATCCCCACAGGCATGTTGACGGTAGTTCGCACGCCTAATACTCCAAATGGTCTTCGAAGCACTCCTCTTCTGTTGCTAATGATTGTATGATAATGCAAGGGTCAGTACATGTCGTACTCAGCAAGTGCGGAAAAGTATGACATGTAGCTTCCAACAAGGTAGGAATAAAAAGGCTTATTTGAGAAAGCAAAGTTTATTTCTCGCACATGATAAAAACATCAACTATCTTTAAGTGAATTTATTCCCAACATATATCCAATTAAACCAGTAACATACCTCCGTCATGATTCACCTCTTTTCATGACTCAGCCGAGCAGGAGTCAGCCGGCTTTATCTTCTCGCGGGCAAACCCGAGCAGTGGCATTGTTTCTCGCCACAGCTCTCTGCTCAATCGGGAAAACCAGCAAAATCATCTCCTCCTTCGTCCCTGAGCTGCTAGACAGCCACCTGAGCTCGCACTCCACCTCTCCAACACCAGAAACCTCGAGCTCCGACCTCCTTTGCCCAAAGACGATCGCCACCGCGGCGACCTAGCCTCAGCCGAGAGTCAGGCGCCCGTGGGCAGCGTTCCACAGGAGTTTTCACGGTCCAGCGAGAAAGGCAACAGGAGCGCGCGACCACCGTGCTGCTCTCCTCTAAGTTTGGAAGCCAACCGTGAAGAATCCGTAGAGAATTTCCAGTTTTTGCTCCGGCGACCGTAAACCGAGCTTCCGGTACAGTTTCTTTAAATTCTCGCTCTATGATCTTTCGGAGGTCATCAAATCTTGCACATAGACGCTGTACTAGCCGGCGATCAAGTTTTTTCTGCATCCGTAGTGTGAAACTGTCTAGGAGTGACGAATTTCGAGCTCGATCGAGGGCGGTCATGGCGGCACGATCTGTCACACGGTGCCGACCGACTTGCCGCCATCCCTGAACCCTTTTGACACCTTGTCGAGCTTCCTATAGGTACACCGATGCTGTAGGGCCGTTTGTTCCAGGTGTTGGCGGGTTTAGAAACCACGGTCGACGGTGTCGAACCTCAACCGAGGCCGCGGCACGTCGCCGAGCTATTTCCGGTCACCCCCAGCCCGACCTGTCACCACCGACGTGTTCCTCGATGTCGACAACCCCCTGGCGGCGAGTTTCAGACCATGGGAGGTCCGGCAGCGGCGAGCCGGCGAGCCTGAGTCTGCTCCGGCGAGGTCGGCGGCGCGGGCGCGAGAGAACGGCGACGCGCAAATACCCTGTGGTATCTCCGGTGTGCCGGACACCTCCGCGCTCGATACGTGTGGTATCCCCGGTGTGCCGGACACCTCCGCGCTCGACACGTGTCCCCGCGGGCCCCGAGAGTTTAAACTTTTCCCCCGATTTTCAGAATTCTTCCAAACTTCAAATCCTCATAACTTTGGCTAGAAAGCTCCAAATCGGGTGAACCAAATTTTGTTGGATTCAGCTCTCTGAGCACTTTCCATCAATACCAAATTCAGCTCATGAAAGTGAATAGTTTTCCAGAATTAAATCCCTAAGGTTTAAACTGTTGGGAATTTTATCTGGAGAACTACGTTATGAAAAATTCTGAAATTTGGCTGAAAGGTTCATTGGAAAATCCCTGAATCCCAGTAAAGTTTTCAGACTCATCCAAGTTCATTTAGTTACCCTAATTGGGTGATTAAGAGAACTGCCCTGAGAAAATATAAAAATGTACAGAAATATTTTTCAGATTTTCTCAAATCTTAATTAGGACATAAATTTCTGTAGAATTCTTCAAATGACATGAAACCAACTCCATTAGAACCATCCTAAATTCTAGTTTTCAGAAAGTAATGGTGGGAGCCATGAAAAACCCTGGAATTACTTAGAGGCTCAATTATTGACCAAAGAGGCTTTTATTTGTACAAGGTTCAATTGAACTTTATTTCAAATAGAACTTGGTCACAACTCTGGTTAGGACCCTACCAATCCACCATAAAAATTTCAGAACCAAAGGGGAGGGCTAGCTAGAGTTATTAGCAATTATGTATTTAAGTTCACACATTGCATTTAAATTTACATGTAGTATTATATTCAACGTGTAGCCATTGAAGAAGAGACTCCGGAAGTGCTGGACTTCCTTCTTCCGGAAGAAGAGCTAACCACTGACCAGCAGCAACAAGGCAAGCCCCGGTTTGCATTAACCTTGTTATAAATTTTTACTTTGTTTACATGTGTCATATGAAGTATGTATGTGCATTAGGTATAGGATGAATGAAACTCCACTTGCATAACCAAAGGTTCCTAAAAGAGTGAGGGTAGTGTCAAGGACCTCGAGTAGACAGGCTATGCTTAAAGAATCATAGGACTTCGGTACAAGTCGAGTAGTGGGAATCTACTCGCGAGATAGGCTTGGGACACACGGGTTCGGTGGAGTGATGTGAGATCACTTTAGTAATGAAAATGAGACTAGGCAGGCGCTAGGGCGCAGCAAGAAGAAGTCTTGTGTGTGCAGTCCTGCCCGTGTCGATTGAGGACCGATCCGTGTGCGGCCCTGCTGAACAAGTATTGAATGTACCGAAGGCATATCGGATATATGGGCCCCGATAAACTGATGTAGCCTAAACCTCCGGGCGTCGAGGCATAACGCACCGATTTATAGGTGTAGGCTGAGGGCAGCAAGGTGGAAATCTGCCAACGGGCATAGAGAGATGCTCCGTGTGGGGAACCTCCTGCTCGTTTCGGTGCGACCGGTTCGACGTTTGGGCTGTTGGGTGAAAGGTTGTCCCGTACGACATCGAGTGAGCGTGCTGTGCAGCTCCACGGGTGGGCGTACGTGACGTGCTCTTTGGGTTTCCATGCAGGTGTATATCGAGTCGATTCACCGTCCCTCGCGGTGACGAGTACCGCTTGTTCACTGCGTCATAACGTAGCTTAATGAATGGAATGTTATGATTCAATATTGCTGTTATGATATAACTGTATTGCTACATGTGTGCCACCAAATATTGCTCACTAAATTTCAGCTTCATGAACCGTTAACTTGTTGCTAAAAGATGAACTAAGGATGAACTTGTAGGCGTGTCCATTTGCTGCAACATTGCTATCCTATGTCATGGTACACCTCATGTAGAGTTTCATGCTTAGGTGAGTCGGTTAAGCCTTGCTGAGCCTTCGTGCTCACGGTTGCTGCTTAAGTGTTTTTCAGGTGAGGAGCCACCCACGGACTCGGAGTACGAGTCCACCGGCGAGGGTTACCCTCCGTCGGGGATCACGGATGAGTGGGAGCCGTACACGCCGCGCTGAGCTGAGACGTGCCGCTAGTGTGGGTTTCCCTAGGGCTGGGCAACCGACTTTTGCTAGATAGGCGGGCGTGAGTTGTACAAAAGAAACTTCCGCTGTGTAATAAAGACCCTAGTTTGTAACTGAGAAGTGTACTACTTTGTACATTCAGTTTGTTTTCCCATGTAATATCATGTGTTCTTATGACGTGTGCTGTCGGGTGTCGCATCGCGCGGCACCACCCTCTGCGATCCTGGATGAGCGGATTCCGGTCCGCCACACCCTGGTATCAGAGCTGCATTGGGGATAGCACAGTACTTAAGGACTGCATTATTGGAAAACTTAGGTATACGGTGAGGATTCGGTAGTTGTCCAAGTAAGGACTATATTAGCATAGTTACTTAAAGTGGCAAAGACTAACCTATATGTTATAATTCTGAATTTCAATTATGTAACGACGCACCTACGCTCTGGTAAGAATGGTAAGGAACGCCACCGAAAGCGGTTCAATTTCGGTTAGCTCTCCCTGACGAGGAACGTGGTTCAGGGATTGATCTCACAGCTTGGTGTCAGATGTCAATATGAAACTCTTGGACTCTTCATGTTCCTGAGTTCATATGAAACGCTGATCCCTAGCGTGCATTAGGCAAGTAAGTGGAGACCCCATCGCGTGGTCAGTAACGCAAGAGTGTGTTCGTCTGGAAATAGCCCAGGAGGACATACGCAGCGCTTGCCATCGGCGTGCCCTGCAGGGCAGTAGGTGGTATCTGTTGGGTTGATAACATTCCCAACCGTGACGACCCGTTCATGACATACTCGGGTTCCCCGTCGTGTGGTGTTGAAACACGATCACGTGCCTTGAGACGTGACTTAGCTCAAGGACGGCCGTATGGCAATGATACGGGCGTTTGTATTTACTTTTAAATATGGAACTGCCTGAAATGAACAACCTTTGAGTGCACCATTTTTGTGTGGTCTTCTGCAGGTACCAACCACGTATGTATCCGTGTAGAAAACGTGTGCGAGAAACCGTTTAGTGCCACACTTGAGACGTATATGCCGGTATGATCCGGTTAGGATTTTCTTTTGCGAGGAACGTAGTACCGAGATATTGTAGGCATATGCATGAAAATAATGATAACAAGGAATTAAAATCTATAGGTTCAACATTTAGGACCCTGGTTGGGTATAAGAATGAGATAGTGATGAGTGTAGTTCCAAAAAGACTGAAAAACAGAGTGCTCTGTTTTGGACAGCAAGTTTGCTGATCTTCAATAGGGCATAACTCACAGGTCTTTTAGCCCAGAGAGATGTGCTATGTAGTTCTGGAAAGGTATTTAAGTACTCTACAACTTTGTTGTAGACTTCCAGAGCTGAAACACACCTTAAGATGGCTTAAATTCCAGAGGAATGTAAACTGTCCAGAACCAGGACAGAGTAAAACATTCTCGGAGCTGTTTTATTTTTCAAACGTAACTCCCAGGTGAAAAATCAAAATTAGTATATAATACATCCTTAGAAAGAGTAGAAGATGTGTGACATCTTTGCAATTCAAAGTTTCTGAAGTTTCAGCACAGATTTCAGTGGAAACCAGGGATGAAAACAGCCACTTCCAAAGGAGGTGCTGTTAAAATTCTTCCAGAAATTCTGCTGACTTTGAATTAGCATAACTTTTTAACCAAAGCTGATTTGAGGGCAAATGAATACTCGTTGGAAAGATACTGAAGTTAACTTTAACTTTGGTATTCAACTTGAGTCATGAAAATGCACAGGACCAGATCAAAACTTGGAATAGGTAGAAACTGGTCATTCTGACAGAAGAATGACAGTTGAACTCATTGGAGAGGGTGTTGTACCCTAAGGGTGGTATACGTGATGACAATGCGATAGTAATGTCTCGTAGAGACCAAACCTAGTTATGGTTAGTTTCCAAAGTGGAGGTTCATCAAGTTGGATTAAACTAGCTTGTGTTTGGTCTGGTAATGGTGTAGCTTGTGCAAAGTTATTACATTATCTACTTACGAGATATATCGCATGTTTTTTTGTCATAATGTTTTTACGCCCATTTTTATTGGACTGCATGCAACAATGCTGCGGGACTGATGATTATTGTCGTGTGGTGGCAGATGGTTCGTACTAGGACCAGGCACGAGGTTGGTGGCTCTAGCCAACAGGGAGGTGATAACTACCAGCCACCGGCCTACGACAGCACCCCGCAGCAGCAGCCACCACCGCCGCCTCCGCTTACTCTAGCGGATGTGATAGCGGCACTGGTGGGAGGTTGTGAGGAGCAAACCGACCTGCTCCGCACGATCGTGCAGAATACGTCCCAGGCGGGGGGACGTCAAGAGCGAGGGCCTCGTGAGCCCTGCGAAGTGTCATACTCGGATTTCATGAGTACGCACCCTCCAGTGTTCACCGAAGCTGAAGAACCACTGGAGGCTGACAACTGGCTGCGGACCATCGAGTCCAAGTTTGGGCTGCTCCAATGTACGGAGCGGCAGAAGACCCTGTTCGCAGCACAGCAGCTCCATGGTGCCGCTGGTGCGTGGTGGGCGAATTATGTCGCCTCACGTCCGGCTGGCCATGCCGTGGAATGGCAAGAGTTCCGGGAGGCGTTCCGCGCCTATCACATCCCTCCCGGAATAATGAAGAGGAAGTTCCAAGAATTTTTGGAACTGAAGCAGGGCGGGAGGAGTGCCCACGACTACTCCCGTGCCTTCAACCATCTGGTGCAGTATGCGTCAGACTACATCTCCACGGAGGAGAAGAAGAGGGAGCACTTCTATCGGGGGTTACACCCCGAAATGAAGACCCACCTCGTACAGTGGAACCGCGGCACATTCAACGACTTAGTCAATGCCGCGATCATGCAAGAGGATGCTCAGCGGGAATTGGCAGCTGAGCAGCGGAAGCGCAGCGCTCCATCCAGCGGTGGGAGTGGCGCTCCCCAGAAGTACCGTATGGTGTATCGGACACCATCCGGGCAGCAGTGGCGTGCACCGGCGCGACTTCAACAGTTCGGGGGACGTTCGTTCCAAGCATCCCCGTTGTGTCCGCCGATGCCACCACCAAGACAGCAGCAGCAGCAGACGGTACGCCGGGCGTTTCAACCGCCACAACGCGCCCCGGGTTTCCGTCCACCGATCAGCGGGGGACCGCCCTGTTTCACCAGCTTCACGTGTGGCCAGGCGGGCCATTTCGCGAAGGAGTGTCCCCAGGGGCAGCAGAGCAGCGGGCAAGCCCAGTTCCTGACAGGGCTCAGATGCCACGCTGAAACGGCCCCACGGGACCTCGTCGGGTGGTGCCGTGTTATGCGGCACCCAACAGCACACGGTTTGCAGAAACACATCATATTACATAAATAGTTTAGCGGAGGCGTACAAGAATGTTTTACAAATAGTTATATCAGAGTAAACTACAGCGGAAGACTATCACTCTCACGACTCATGTCTAAACTAGCAACAAAGAAACGGTCCAGCCCACGGACGTTTCTTACTAGCAACACGAAGACAATCTGCAGCGGTAAGGATGCTCTTTGAGTAAGCACTCGGAGGTTCACGAGTCTCATCGGCACCCCTTCTCATAAGCATCGAGTCAATTACCTGCAAAACAACTCGGATAGCATCCGTGAGCATAACGCTCAGCAAGACTTAACCGTCACCCTAAACATGAAACTCTAAGTGAGGTTATGAACCTAACATAGGATGGCATAAGCATAATTAACTCGCCTAAAAGTGAATCCTTACTTTCAGTTATTAATTGCAGCATTTTAAGTAACCCTGGGCACGCTACATCGGGAGTCCACAATCAAACAAGAAACACTTTCCCCCGATGTAAATTGCTCATGGCATAAAAGAATCGAGTTTGCACTAGCCTATTCATCGAGATCCAATACAACACTAGTATAATACTTCACATCAATATGATTAGTTCCTTTCTCATGCAAGTTCTTACTACGTCACGACTGTGAGAACAAGTATGCTCGGTCCATTCCGCGAGCGACGGTGATTCGAATCAATAACACCCGGACTACACGACACGTACGCCCGTACTCGACGTTGCCTACAACAACCATCACTGACGTCGTACGTGGCAGCCTTTCCCCCGTTTCACCCCCGCTGAATCGATCAAGTCGCCCCGTACAGTAGCTACTCTCATGGTGCACCTTCCGACGTGAGATGTCATGAGAATATTCCCCACATACTGCACACCGGCCGTCCGCCTGAGGCGACCCGAAAAGTCCCAACGACAGCTTCCCGAGGTACATCGGTTTACTGGGTCCCATATAGCCAGCATGAGTCCGGTACACAACTCAAACTTGTTCAACAGGGCCGCATACGGATCGGTCCTTGACCGACACGGACAGGTCTACAGCACCCAGGCCCCTATGTCCTGCTGCTCCTACAACCTTCCGGTCTCAACTTTTTACTTGCTAATTCAATTACGAACCAATCCCGTATGCCCTTGTTGTCCCTAAATCTGCGAGTAGCATCTCACCACTCGACTTCTACCGAACCGTACTTAAGCATGGCAGTTCTACACGGTGAAAGACACCTACCCAATACTCCATGGGTCATTTGGCTATGCAAGAGGAGTATCAATCACTAGACCTAATGCACAGTTCATATCTTGACCGAAAGTGAGTACAAAATAAAAACTTAACAGCTGTTAAATGCAAACCGGAGCTTGCCTGTTTTTCAGGGTAGTCGTATATAAGCAGTTAGTATCCTTGCAGATCCACCCTTGACTCTCCGGAGCTTGATCCACTTCGATGAATCACTCCTTTGAGTCCCCTTCGTTGTGGTTCCTATTGAGATGCATATGCACATATTTTATAGAATGTAATGGAAAGAAGTTATAGAATTACTTTCTTAAGAACAGAGGTTGTGTGGGAAAAGCCAAGCATGGCTTGATTTGCCTCTGTTGTGCAAAGAACAGAATTAAACTAATTTGACCTTAAGGCTCTTAGCTATACACTAACCCTTTTCTCTAATGAACATAATAGATAAGCTGGAAGGATTTGAGTGCAACTGAAGAACAAGAACTCCAATGGCCTCAAAACTTTTACAGCAGGTTCTATACTACCTAAGGATTTAACTTGCCAAATTGCAGCTAATGTGGAGTCATATTGTGTCCCCCATAATTCTCACAATATCTCTTATGTATTTTTCCCTTATACATAAGTATGGAGAATAAGAACAGGGAGTTCCAGGACTCATCTTGGGCTGATATTTTACATGTGAGTTCTTGATCACATGAGAGTCATCTGGTCCAAAATTCAGCCCTTTTACTTTGGTAGTTCTCCCAGAACAATTCTTTAAGCATTTGTACTCAATAGAATTAATTCTGTAGTAATGTGCATTTTCATGCCCATCTAAGTGAACTACAATTCCAAGTATGTCCCAGAGAGCTTTCCTAAATTTTCCTATGATTTTTGGAGCTATGGATTGCTCAGAACCGATTTTTGAAGTGGGAAACATTTTCTGAAAATGTTTCTGGACTCTTATGACACAGCAGATTGTTTTTAGCAAATTCCTACTCAAATGACCTTCAAATGAGCTGAAAATTTGCTATATGGTCAACAATATGCTAAAGAATATTCTGGCAAAATTTGGGTATTTTTGGATAAACCAAACTCCCTCTATAATTCTTTTTCAGAAAAATTTCCAAGAATTTTCCAGAATTAAATAATTCGTTTCATACAAATTGGGTTGTACCTCTGGATAGTACTCTCTTAAAGGAATCCAACAAAATTTATCTCACTATTTATGGAGCTTCCTACACCAAGTTATGCATTTTACAAGTTTGCACAACTCTCTGTTTGATTTTTAAACAGCACAGTAGCGCGTGGGGCCCACGGGTCAGGTGCTTCTTCCCGCCAGAGCCCGCGGTGCACACCAGCAGAAAACTTGGCATGGCTCGTTCTCCCTCATTTCTCCACCAAATGAGCTCAGGTTTCGCCCTACATGCTCCTGGGAACGTGGCGCAGCTGCCGGGCAAGGTTTTCCCGCATGAAAATGGCTGTAGGTGGGTCGGCACCGGTGGGGCGGCTCGGGAGCTCGACATGGACGCGTTCCAGCGTGTCCAAGGCATCTCCCGGCGAGCTATGATGTCCTACAGCATCCCTATGGTTCTAGGAACATGGAACGGGGATCAGATCATGCAGGAAGTGGCTGCAACCTAGTCCTCACCGTGGACCATGGCAGTTTTGGCCGCCGGCGATGATTTCTCGTCGCCCGGGGCACAGGAGGGTCGGTTTCCTTTGGTTTTCGGCGTGGGAGGGCGCTAGGGCATCTAGTTGCTGTGGTTTGAATTGTAGGAGGTGTGATCAATCGGTTTGGGAGAATTTCCCGAATTAAACACATGCTGTTTTATACGTGCACCGGTGCCAAAACTCGAATTCCGGCGAGCCGGCGTCGGGGGAGAGCAAGAGGACGACGGGATGAGGATCAGTACCTCCTGGCGCACCTCTGTGACCTCTTGAGCCTGCCGGAGAGGCGCTGGTCTGGCCGGGAGACAGGGGCAGTGGAGCAGCGCCGACGAGGTGCTCTGCTCTCGGTTTGTTTGCGAGGAGGAGAAAGCAATTGTGCTTTGCTTCGGCCGGGGGGCACGTTATCACGTTGGGGGTGCGGCCAGGACCGACCCCAGGGCGCCAGCGCATGGCAACCGGCAGCAGGAGCTGTCACCGGCAAGCTGCTCGGTGGCGCTCGCGAGCTGCTCGGGAAAAGTCCCCACCGAGAGCAAAACTTAGGGAGTAAGTCTCCTCCTTTAGCTCTATGACCTGTGGGTCCCGCCCCCCATTTCTTCAGCAAATATCTTCTCAAGCTGATCTTTTCACTCCCCAAAATGCTAAATTTTAAAAAGGTGGGCTAGAATTTGAATTCTTCAAATTTAGTTTGAATTTGCAAGACTAAATCTGAATTTGGTTTAGAATTTGCAATTTCCTCTCTTTAGCTCTCCTTTGAGCCCACCCTACAATTGAAAAGTTGGTGATAACCTTTTCCCTAAAAACTCAACTATATGGCTGCATGTTAATTCAAAGTTTTTGGGTCACCATATGTGTGAACTTTGAATTTCAAATCTGAATTTTAAACTTACATGCAAAGAGGTATTTAACTCCTTATTGGTTCAACATTTTTAAATAAAAAGGTGAACCTCATGTTGGATGTTTATCCATGTATTACTTTGCATGAAGAAAAGTTTTAGCAAGTCCCATTTTTCCTGTCATTGCCACACATATGAACTCAAACCACAGTTTTTGCATGAAAACTCCGTCAGCGGTAGGTGATCGTCCCAATTCCTACCGTGGTGGATGGCACACGCTCTCAACATATCCTCAAGTACTTGATTCACCCTCTCAGTTTGTCCATCTGTTTGAGGGTGATATGCGGAGCTCCTAATCAGCTTAGTGCCCAACGAGGCATGCAGCTGCTCCCAAAAACGAGCAACAAACAGCGCACCTCGATCTGAAATGATGGTCTTCGGGACACCATGTGAACATATAATTCTGGAGATGAATAACTCCGCATATTGTCTTGCTCGATAATGAGTGTTCACCGGTATGAAATGAGCTGATTTCATCAACCGGTCGACAATCACCCATATCGAGTCATGCTTCCTGGATGTGAGCGGTAATCCGACGATGAAGTCCATACTCACATCCTCCCATTTCCACGCCGGAATCTTCAAAGGTTGTAGCGGTCCGGCTTTCCGCATATGATCAGCCTTGACCCGTCTACACGTATCGCATTCGGATACGTATTTAGCAATCTCCCTCTTCATCCTCGTCCACCAAAATTTCTGTTTCAAATCTTGGTACATCTTGTTACTTCCGGGATGAATGGAAAACTTTGATAGGTGGGCTTCATCCAAGATCTTCTTCCGGAGTTTCATATTGCGCGGTACCACTATACGGTCGTTAAACCATATCGTACCGTTCTCATCCTTCCGGAAACATTTCACCTCTCCGTTGTCCAGTCTTCTCCGTATGTGAGACATACCTCTGTCTCTTCTTTGAGCCTCAACAATCTCTTCACGGATTGTTGGAATGAGCGCGAGATTATAAAGCGCGCCATACGGAATAACACGGAGGCTTGGTTCTTCATCTTCCAACTCAGCAACCGCTAAGTTGTGAATGTGGGCTTTCCGACTAAGCGCGTCGGCAACCACGTTGGCTTTTCCCGGGTGATAGTGGATCTCAATTTCATAATCTTTTATGAGCTCCAACCATCTCCGTTGTCTCATATTCAGCTCCTTCTGTGTGAAGATATACTTCAGGCTCTTATGGTCGGTGTAGAGGTGGACAAGATTACCCAGTAGGTAATGCCTCCACATCTTCAATGCCAACACCACTGCAGCAAGCTCAAGATCGTGAGTTGGATAATGCTGCTCGTGGTTTCGCAGCTGACGAGACCCATAGGCGACTACACGCCCTTCTTGCATCAGAACACAGCCGAGACCGATGCCGGATGCATCGCAGTATACATCGAATGGCTTCGTCGTGTCTGGTTGAGCAAGAACTGGAGCCGTTGTGAGATGTTTCACCAAAGTTTTGAATGCAGATTCACATGCTGTATTCCACATGTATTTAGTGCCCTTCTTCAGTAGCTCCGTCATTGGTTTAGCAATCTTTGAGAAGCTCGGAATAAACCTCCGATAATATCCTGCTAAACCTAGGAAACTTCGGACCTCGTGGACTGATTTGGGAGATTCCCACTTCAGCACTTGTTCAATCTTGCTGGGGTCCACGGCGATACCTTCTGCTGAAATAATATGGCCTAGGAAAGGCACTTGATCAATCCAGAACTCGCACTTACTGAACTTGGCATATAACTGGTGCTCCCTCAACCGTTGTAGCACAGTACGCAGATGTTCAGCGTGCTCTTCTTCCGATTTGGAGTAAACCAATATGTCGTCGATGAATACCACGACGAACTTGTCTAACTCCGGCATGAACACAGAATTCATCAAATACATGAAGTGTGCCGGAGCGTTGGTTAATCCAAATGACATGACGAGGTACTCGTAGAGTCCGTATCTCGTCGAGAAAGCTGTCTTCGGTATGTCCTCCGGTCGGATCTTGATTTGATGATAGCCCGACCGAAGATCCATCTTCGAAAATACCTTTGCACCCACAAGTTGATCAAACAGGATGTCAATGCGGGGCAAAGGATACTTGTTCTTTATTGTGACAGCATTGAGAGGACGGTAATCAACACATAGCCGTAGTGTTTCGTCCTTCTTCTTAACGAACAGCGCTGAGCAACCCCAAGGTGAAGAACTTGGTCGTATGAAACCCTTGCTCATAAGTTCATTCAGTTGCTCTTTCAACTCTGCTAGCTCGTTAGGTGCCATCTTGTAAGGCCTTCGTGAAATAGGCGTCGTTCCCGGCGCCAGTTCAATTTTGAACTCGACGTCCCGTTCGGGCGGCATGCCCGGTAAGTCATCGGGAAATACGTCGGGATAATCACGTACCACCGGAATATCTTCAAGCTTCAGCGCTTCCGTGTGGTAGGCCTCTACCATATCTGGATCTTCGCTGTCTAAAAACAGCGTGTGCTGTCCGTGAATCGGCGAGTCAATCTGGACAGTCCGGTTACCGATATTGAGAACGGCACCGTGACGATTTAACCAAGACATCCCCAATATAATGTCTATCTTCTGCCTATCCAACATAATCAGCGATGTTGGGTATATCTTTCCGCCCAAACACAAAGCTGCTCGGGACACAATCTGATTGGCAGAGATATTTCCTCCAGGTGAACGTATAAGAAAACTCGTTGTGGGGGTATTGGTGGATAATTGGTGCTGATCCACGCATGTTTTGCTGATAAAATTATGGGTTGCACCGGAATCAAAAAGTATGAGCACGGGCACGTCTTTGAGAGTGAACATGCCCGCTAACACCGGTGCTCCCTCCGGGACATCCTCAATCGCAAGATGTTGCACACTCCCGGATTGCAATGCTGTTATGTTGACTGGAGCAGGTGGCGGCATACCACCTGATGATGATGGCTGTCTGGTGTTTACCAACTTCTCCCGGCATTCCTGCCTAAAATGCCCAAAACGGTGGCAATAAGAACACGGAGGTTTCCCCGGTTCTTCGTTGACTTGTGGTTGAGAGGTTGAGGCACTTGGCTGCAGCAATGATGCAACAGGTATCATTCGTTGCTGCGGAAATGGCGCTGCTTCAAGATAAGATTCTTGAGCAGGAAATCTGTACGGAGTTGATCTCCCTGGTGCTTGCCATATCTCCTCGGATGGTGTGTGATACACCACACGGTATTTACGAGGAACGATTGGTGTGTCTTCTTGCACATCCTCCCGGTCCCTCTTCTCTGCTTGACACTCAAGTGTCGCTTGTTCTTGCAGCAGAGCAGCACTGATCAACTCGGTGTAACTGCCTTGATTGAACAAAGCTAACTTCTCTTTTAGTATGGCACTCAAGCCATAGAAAAAGTAGTCACACATTGCAGCTTCGCTCGTCGCATAAGCAGGAGCATATTGTGCCAGAAGGTTGAATCTTCGGACATAATCGAGGACACTCGTGTCCCCCTGCTTCAAGTTTCTGAATTCTTGCTGTTGGGCCTTGATAAAACCCATAGGAATGTGACGAGCACGGAATGCTTCACGAAATTCCGTCCATTCCACTTGATGACCTTCCGGAACGGTGGCAAGATAAGCGAACCACCAATTTCCGGCGGCTCCATGGAGCTGTTGAGCTGCAAATGATGTCTTCTGATACTCGTCGCACTCAAACACTCCAAACTTCGACTCCATAACTCGAAGCCACTGATCAGCTTCCACTGGTTCATGGGCTTCCGTGAAGATTGGCGGTTGTGTCGCCAAGAAATCCATGTAGGCGTTCCGAAGTGGAACGTCCTGTTGTGCACGCTGGAGTAAGCCCTGTTGTACCAAGGCTTGGAGTAGTCTTGTGTTCTCTTGACTTGACTCGACCATCTGAGCCATGACATCCGCCCATACCGTTGATGGCGGTGCCCGTGGTGGAGTCGAGTCATCATCTTCTTGACGAGAACTATCAACCCTACTCGGAGAATGAGTACGCACCATACTGCACAAAGATAATTTTTGAGGGGAGTCAAAACATGATCTCAGCAGTATGTGAAAGTATGTAAAACATGAACATGCTAAAACTTTATGAAAGCATAACAAAATTTCATGTTTACACATCTTTCTAAAGCCAACATATCCAGTCCCTCATTCGGTACAAAACAGACCTTTCAGTACTTAACCCAGAATTTGATCCAGTTACTTGCCTTTTTCATAACTCAAGTTGAATACCAAAGTTAAAGTTAACTTCAGTATATTTTCAACGAGTACTCACATGCCCCTAGATCATTTCTGGAACAAAAGTTAGGATTGTTCAAAGTTGACAGAATTTCTGGCTAAAATTTGCCAGCACCTCCTTTGTATGTGGCTGTTTTCATCACAGTTTTACATACAACTGGGGTACAATTCTGAACAAACAATGAACTACAAAATCGTTGCAAATTTCCTAACCTTTCCAACGGTGTATCATATGACCCTTAGAAATTTTTCTACAGACTGTGACGGCTAATTTACAGCAACATCCAGAGAAGTCTGCAGCTGCTCTGTTTTCTGAACAGTTTGCATTCATCCGGACGTTCAATCAAGTTGGTGTCGGATTTGGTTCTGGAGTTCTACAGAAAAGTTGTAGAGCACTTAATAAACTTTCCAGAACCGTATCAAACACCTCCATTGGGTCAAACTAATCAGAGTTACGCTCTGTGAAAGTTCGGCAAAACTTCTGCCAGAACAGAGCACTCTGTTTTTGAGATCAAAAGAAGCCTAGTAATTCTCTTCTTTGAAACTTAGTTCCAATGAAGAGTTCAGTAACTAATATGTGCTTTATCACATCCATTTTTAGTTTGAAAGTTAGTCATGAATGATTTCTTCATAGGTAAGAATACTATCCAGTGTAGTACGGTGACGATGCACCGTAAGACATATGACGGTACTACGTTGCCTCACCAAAGAAAAACCTAACCGGATTACACCGGCATACACGTATCATTAGGTGGCACTAAAACGATCACTCGCAAATGTGTTCTACACGCACTAAGGTTTTTCGTGGTTAGTACCTACATAAAACACACTCAATCATCAGGTTCGGCTGCACACTGAACCCGGTATCCATAACAGTTTGTACACCCGGCCGTCATCACTCGCCCAGGTGTTCTTAAGCCAAACACGCCTTGAGCTACGTGTTCACGTTACTGACCACGTGACGGGGTCTCCCAAATTGCACCACGCACGCCAGGGAAGACGTTGCTCGAATACCCCAAACGACATGAAGAGTCGTAGAGGATACTAAAGCGGGTCGGGTTACCTGCCACCCGTAGGGCTCCACCCTTTAGCTTGTGCGCACTGGTGGACAGCGCATACGTGCACCCCCCAAGACATACTCGTCCCGAGATGCACGATTTTCCGACATAACAAATAGGTTAGCTTGCCACCATCATTATATGCTAATAATAGTAGTCCTTATGTGGACCTAGTACCGTTATCTCACCGTATTCTAAGTTTGTGACATAATATGATGCTCAATCCGTGCTCTGTTCCCAACGCAGCTCTGATACCATGTGTGACAGGGCTCAGATGCCACGCTGAAACGGCCCCACGGGACCTCGTCGGGTGGTGCCGTGTTATGCGGCACCCAACAGCACACGGTTTGCAGAAACACATCATATTACATAAATAGTTTAGCGGAGGCGTACAAGAATGTTTTACAAATAGTTATATCAGAGTAAACTACAGCGGAAGACTATCACTCTCACGACTCATGTCTAAACTAGCAACAAAGAAACGGTCCAGCCCACGGACGTTTCTTACTAGCAACACGAAGACAATCTGCAGCGGCGAGGATGCTCTTTGAGTAAGCACTCGGAGGTTCCCGAGTCTCATCGGCACCCCTTCTCATAAGCATCGAGTCAATTACCTGCAAAACAACTCGGATAGCATCCATGAGCATAACGCTCAGCAAGACTTAACCGTCACCCTAAACATGAAACTCTAAGTGAGGTTATGAACCTAACATAGGATGGCATAAGCATAATTAACTCGCCTAAAAGTGAATCCTTACTTTCAGTTATTAATTGCAGCATTTTAAGTAACCCTGGGCACGCTACATCGGGAGTCCACAATCAAACAAGAAACACTTTCCCCCGATGTAAATTGCTCATGGCATAAAAGAATCGAGTTTGCACTAGCCTATTCATCGAGATCCAATACAACACTAGTATAATACTTCACATCAATATGATTAGTTCCTTTCTCATGCAAGTTCTTACTACGTCACGACTGTGAGAACAAGTATGCTCGGTCCATTCCGCGAGCGACGGTGATTCAAATCAATAACACCCGGACTACACGACACGTACACCCGTACTCGACGTTGCCTACAACAACCATCACTGACGTCGTACGTGGCAGCCTTTCCCCCGTTTCACCCCCGCTGAATCGATCAAGTCGCCCCATACAGTAGCTACTCTCATGGTGCACCTTCCGACGTGAGATGTCATGAGAATATTCCCCACATACTGCACACCGGCCGTCCGCCTGAGGCGACCCGAAAAGTCCCAACGACAGCTTCCCGAGGTACATCGGTTTACTGGGTCCCATATAGCCAGCATGAGTCCGGTACACAACTCAAACTTGTTCAACAGGGCCGCATACGGATCGGTCCTTGACCGACACGGACAGGTCTACAGCACCCAGGCCCCTATGTCCTGCTGCTCCTACAACCTTCCGGTCTCAACTTTTTACTTGCTAATTCAATTACGAACCAATCCCGTATGCCCCTGTTGTCCCTAAATCTGCGAGTAGCATCTCACCACTCGACTTCTACCGAACCGTACTTAAGCATGGCAGTTCTACACGGTGAAAGACACCTACCCAATACTCCATGGGTCATTTGGCTATGCAAGAGGAGTATCAATCACTAGACCTAATGCACAGTTCATATCTTGACCGAAAGTGAGTACAAAATAAAAACTTAACAGCTGTTAAATGCAAAACGGAGCTTGCCTGTTTTGCAGGGTAGTCGTATATAAGCAGTTAGTATCCTTGCAGATCCACCCTTGACTCTCTGGAGCTTGATCCACTTCGATGAATCACTCCTTTGAGTCCCCTTCGTTGTGGTTCCTATTGAGATGCATATGCACATATTTTATAGAATGTAATGGAAAGAAGTTATAGAATTACTTTCTTAAGAACAGAGGTTGTGTGGGAAAAGCCAAGCATGGCTTGATTTGCCTCTGTTGTGCAAAGAACAGAATTAAACTAATTTGACCTTAAGGCTCTTAGCT
This sequence comes from Neostapfia colusana, assembly GCA_030760725.1. Lineage (NCBI taxonomy): Eukaryota > Viridiplantae > Streptophyta > Magnoliopsida > Poales > Poaceae > Neostapfia > Neostapfia colusana. Next base: position 39,730,905 of record JASWHV010000016.1, read on the forward strand.
ATACACTAACCCTTTTCTCTAATGAACATAATAGATAAGCTGGAAGGATTTGAGTGCAACTGAAGAACAAGAACTCCAATGGCCTCAAAACTTTTACAGCAGGTTCTATACTACCTAAGGATTTAACTTGCCAAATTGCAGCTAATGTGGAGTCATATTGTGTCCCCCATAATTCTCACAATATCTCTTATGTATTTTTCCCTTATACATAAGTATGGAGAATAAGAACAGGGAGTTCCAGGACTCATCTTGTGCTGATATTTTACATGTGAGTTCTTGATCACATGAGAGTCATCTGGTCCAAAATTCAGCCCTTTTACTTGGGTAGTTCTCCCAGAACAATTCTTTAAGCATTTGTACTCAATAGAATTAATTCTGTAGTAATGTGCATTTTCATGCCCATCTAAGTGAACTACAATTCCAAGTATGTCCCAGAGAGCTTTCCTAAATTTTCCTATGATTTTTGGAGCTATGGATTGCTCAGAACCGATTTTTGAAGTGGGAAACATTTTCTGAAAATGTTTCTGGACTCTTATGACACAGCAGATTGTTTTTAGCAAATTCCTACTCAAATGATCTTCAAATGAGCTGAAAATTTGCTATAAGGTCAACAATATGCTAAAGAATATTCTGGCAAAATCTGGGTATTTTTGGATAAACCAAACTCCCTCTATAATTCTTTTTCAGAAAAATTTCCAAGAATTTTCCAGAATTAAATAATTCGTTTCATACAAATTGGGTTGTACCTCTGGATAGTACTCTCTTAAAGGAATCCAACAAAACTTATCTCACTATTTTTGGAGCTTCCTACACCAAGTTATGCATTTTACAAGTTTGCACAACTCTCTGTTTGATTTTTAAACAGCACAGTAGCGCGTGGGGCCCACGGGTCAGGTGCTTCTTCAACCTCCCGCCAGAGCCCGCGGTGCACACCAGCAGAAAACTTGGCATGGCTCGTTCTCCCTCATTTCTCCACCAAATGAGCTCCGGTTTCGCCCTACATGCTCCTGGGAACGTGGCGCAGCTGCCGGGCAAGGTTTTCCCGCATGAAAATGGCTGTAGGTGGGTCGGCACCGGTGGGGCGGCTCGGGAGCTCGACATGGACGCGTTCCAGCGTGTCCAAGGCATCTCCCGGCGAGCTATGATGTCCTACAGCATCCCTATGGTTCTAGGAACATGGAACGGGGATCAGATCATGCAGGAAGTGGCTGCAACCTAGTCCTCACCGTGGACCATGGCAGTTTTGGCCGCCGGCGATGATTTCTCGTCGCCCGGGGCACAGGAGGGTCGGTTTCCTTTGGTTTTCGGCGTGGGAGGGCGCTAGGGCATCTAGTTGCTGTGGTTTGAATTGTAGGAGGTGTGATCAATCGGTTTGGGAGAATTTCCCGAATTAAACACATGCTGTTTTATACGTGCACCGGTGCCAAAACTCGAATTCCGGCGAGCCGGCGTCGGGGGAGAGCAAGAGGACGACGGGATGAGGATCAGTACCTCCTGGCGCACCTCTGTGACCTCTTGAGCCTGCCGGAGAGGCGCTGGTCTGGCCGGGAGACAGGGGCAGTGGAGCAGCGCCGACGAGGTGCTCTGCTCTCGGTTTGTTTGCGAGGAGGAGAAAGCAATTGTGCTTTGCTTCGGCCGGGGGGCACGTTATCACGTTGGGGGTGCGGCCAGGACCGACCCCAGGGCGCCAGCGCATGGCAACCGGCAGCAGGAGCTGTCACCGGCAAGCTGCTCGGTGGCGCTCGCGAGCTGCTCGGGAAAAGTCCCCACCGAGAGCAAAACTTAGGGAGTAAGTCTCCTCCTTTAGCTCTATGACCTGTGGGTCCCGCCCCCCATTTCTTCAGCAAATATCTTCTCAAGCTGATCTTTTCACTCCCCAAAATGCTAAATTTTAAAAAGGTGGGCTAGAATTTGAATTCTTCAAATTTAGTTTGAATTTGCAAGACTAAATCTGAATTTGGTTTAGAATTTGCAATTTCCTCTCTTTAGCTCTCCTTTGAGCCCACCCTACAATTGAAAAGTTGGTGATAACCTTTTCCCTAAAAACTCAACTATATGGCTGCATGTTAATTCAAAGTTTTTGGGTCACCATATGTGTGAACTTTGAATTTCAAATCTGAATTTTAAACTTACATGCAAAGAGGTATTTAACTCCTTATTGGTTCAACATTTTTAAATAAAAAGGTGAACCTCATGTTGGATGTTCATCCATGTATTACTTTGCATGAAGAAAAGTTTTAGCAAGTCCCATTTTTCCTGTCATTGCCACACATATGAACTCAAACCATAGTTTTTATTCATACACATTTTTGGGACTTTTACAGTTCCAGGGCGGTGCTCGAGGCCGACCTCCGGTGAAGAAGGTTGGTCAGCGGACTGGAGGCGTCCGCAACCTCGACAATGAGGACGCCCCAGAGGGAGACAACGTGCTGGCGGGTACGTTTACTCTCAACAATCAAGCCATCGTCATATTATTTGATTCTGGTGCAACCCACAGCTTTATAAGTGCATCCTATGTAGCTAAACATCAATTTCAAGTCTTCCCAACCGACTGCACTTATATGATCTGCTAACCGGGAGGGAAGATTTCAGCTAATATGATGATTCCAAAGGCACCACTGTGCTTAGGTGGGAAGATATATCCCACCACTATGATTATCCTTGAGGGGCAAAAGATTGATGCAATCTTAGGAATGTCATGGCTAAGCTACCATGGCGCTGTCCTGGAAACCCCATCACGGACGGTTCACCTCAACTCCCCATTACACCGTCCGCAGTCCCTCCTATTAGATAATCCAGTCCGGGAAGTTTCAGTGATCCACAATACTGAAGCTCTCAAGTTAGAAGACATCCCCGTAGTCCGGGAGTACCCCGACGTGTTCCCGGATGATCTTCCGGGCATGCCACCTGAGCGGGATGTCGAGTTCAAGATCGAGCTCGCACCCGGGACTACGCCCATATCACGGAGACCATACAAGATGGCTCCAAATGAGCTGGCTGAACTGAAAGAACAGCTCAATGATCTGTTGAGCAAGGGTTTCATTAGGCCGAGTTCCTCGCCTTGGGGATGCTCGGCGCTGTTTGTAAAGAAGAAGGATGAAACCCTGAGGCTGTGTGTGGACTACCGGCCGCTCAACACCGTCACCATCAAGAATAAGTACCCACTGCCCCGTATTGACATCTTGTTTGATCAACTTGTGGGGGCAAGTGTATTCTGAAAGATGGACCTTCGCTCTGGATATCACCAGATCAAGATCCGGGCGGAGGATATCCCAAAGACGGCGTTCTCGACGAGATACGGCTTATATGAATATCTCGTCATGTCCTTTGGTCTCACAAATGCTCCAGCCCATTTCATGTATCTCATGAACTCGGTGTTCATGCCGGAGCTGGAAAAGTTCGTGGTAGTGTTCATCGATGATATCTTGGTTTACTCCAAGACAGAAGCCGAACATGCCGAACACTTGCGGATCGTTCTTCAATGATTGCAAGACCACAAGCTTTACGCCAAGTTCAGAAAATGCGAGTTTTGGATCAGCCAAGTGCCATTCTTGGGACATATCATCTCAGCGGAAGGCATTGCAGTTGACCCAAGCAAAATAGAGCAAGTGCTGAAATGGAAAGCCCCCACTTCAGTTCATGAAGTCAGAAGCTTCCTCGGGTTAGCGGGATACTACCGGAGATTCATTCCAAGTTTCTCCAAGCTCGCTAAGCCGATGACAGAATTGCTGAAGAAAGGGACGAAGTATGATTGGAACACGGCGTGTGAAGAAGCGTTCCAAGCATTGGTGAAGAATCTCACAACAGCCCCGGTATTAGCTCAGCCGGATACAACAAAGCCCTTCGGCGTGTATTGTGACGCGTCCGGTATTGGGCTTGGCTGCGTGTTGATGCAGGAAGGACGTGTGGTCGCTTATGGCTCACACCAACTTCGGAACCATGAGCAGCACTACCCGACTCATGATCTTGAGCTTGCTGCCGTGGTGTTGGCGCTGAGAATGTGGAGGCACTATCTCCTGGGGAATCTGGTGCATCTCTACACCGACCACAAGAGCTTGAAATACATTTTCACCCAGAAGGAGCTGAATATGAGGCAAAGGAGGTGGTTAGAATTGATCAAAGATTATGAAATTGAGATTCATTACCACCCCGGCAAGGCGAATGTGGTTGCCGACGCGCTGAGTCGGAAATCACATGTCCATCACCTCACCATTACACCGGTGGGGGAGGAAGAGCCAAGTTTATACTTGGTTCCTTATGGATCGCTGTACAACCTTGCCCTCGTCCCTACTATTAGGGAGGACATCATTGCAGCTCAGAAAGATGATAAAGGCATGGCACATCTCCGGAGACGGATAGACAACGGGGAAAACAAATGTTTCCGGAAGGATGATTAGGGGACGTTGTGGTTCAATGACCGCATAGTCGTACCCCGGGATATGGAGTTGAGAAAGAAGATCCTCGATGAAGCTCACTTGTCTAAATACTCCATCCATCCAGGCAGCAACAAAATGTACCAAGATTTGAAAAAGAAATTTTGGTGGACACGGATGAAGCGGGAGGTACCTAAGTACGTATCCGAGTGCGATACGTGCCGACGAGTGAAAGCTGATCCCATGAAGAAATCAGGGCTGTTGCAACCCCTGAAGATCCCGGCATGGAAATGGGAATATGTGAGCATGGATTTCATTGTGGGGTTACCCCTAACATCCAACAAGCATGATTCCATATGGGTAATCGTTGATCGGTTAACCAAGACGGCTCACTTCATTCCGGTGATTACACGTTACAATGCCGGCAAATATGCGGAGCTATACATAGCGAAGATTCTATGCCTATACGGTGTACCCAAGACCATCGTCTCAGATCGAGGTGCATTATTTGTATCTCGTTTTTGGGAGCAGCTACACGCTGCTTTGGGTACTAAACTGATTAGAAGCTCCACTTACCACCCTCAGACAGATGGGCAGACAGAGAGGGTGAATCAAGTATTAGAAGACATGTTGAGAGCATGTGCCATCCACCATGGTAGGAACTGGGATGATCACCTACCATTGGCGGAATTCTCGTACAACAATGGCTATCAGGCAAGTATCAAGATGGCACCCTACGAAGCTCTCTACGATCGTTAATGCCGCACCCCATTAAACTGGTGCGAGTCCGGTGAAAGGGTCACATTCGGAGTTGATGTGGTGAACGACACCAAAGAGCGCGTTCGGACAATTCAAGCCAATTTGAAGGCCGCTCAATCCCGACAGAAGAGCTATGCTGATAAGAGGCGTAGACCATTGCATTTTGACGTTGGGGAACACGTGTACCTCCGCGTGTATCCGATGAAGGGCGTGCACCGGTTCGGTGTGAAGGGGAAGCTCGCTCCCCGTTTTATTGGACCCTACGCTATCACCGAGAAGTGTGGACCAGCGGCGTATCGATTGGAGTTACCGGCATCCCTTGCTGGTGTCCATGATGTTTTCCATATTTCGCAACTGTGAAAATGTTTGAAGCATACGGCTGCTGTTCCTACCGAAGACATCAGCGAGCTGAAATCGGATTTAACATATGATGAGTATCCGGTGGAAATTCTTGATGAGAAAGCCCGAACCATGCGTAAGAGAACGTTATGGTTCTACAATATCCTCTGGAGTAACCATACCGTGGAAGAAGCGACGTGGGAGAGCGAGGAATTCCTTCGCTCAAATTACCCAGAGTTCATGGCTTCTCAACACGGGTAAGTCCCTACTACATCGCTATCTCTTCTTTTGTAATATCGGGACGAGATTCTTTTAAGGGGGGAGGAATGTAAGGGCCTCAGTTTTGGCACACATTGGAAGTGTTCATCACCACACCACACACCTCATTTGAGGAAAGATGATGAACACAAATAAAGAGCATGTAACCACCATCAACATGCTCATTAGAGAACAAACTCACATATTGCAAAAGTGGTATCTCCCACATGTGATATAGGTGGGCTGGACCTAGGAAAACTCCTACACATTGCTAAGGATGTCCATGCCAAGTTTCACCCAAATTCAAAACCTTTTTGAGGTCATTTTGGGTATCAATAGAAAGAGGACAGTTTGAAACCACATTCAAATTCAAACTGTTTTCATCTCATGAATTTAAAAATGGGAGGCATATTCTTATTTAGCACATTTTTGTGAGATCACACAACAATTTTCACTCCATTTGGAGTTGATCTTGACATGAGCTAAGTGGGACGAATTCAAACTTTATTTGAATTCAAAACTAAACTTGTGCTGAAATTCACTCAAACCGAACCCAATTTGAATTCTATGCAATTCAAATGGCTCAGGGGTGAATAATTTGAATCACCAGTGGTATTATGGAGCTCACTGTTTACAACAGTGATTAGTAGTAAATTTCAGAGGTTAAAACACCGGGTGGGACCCACATGTCATAGAGGGAAGAAGGAGAAACTTGCACCCAAAGTCAGTATCTCGGTGGGAAATTCCACCGAGCAGCTGTCGGCTGTGCCACCGAGCAGCTACCGGCGCCACCAGCTGCTTCCCTCTCCGCGCGCTGGTGCCCAGGGCGGCTGGCTCGCACCCCCACGCGACCGGCACCGTCTCAGCCGAGCAGGAGTCAGCCGGCTTTATCTTCTCGTGGGCAAACCCGAGCAGCGGCATTGTTTCTCGCCACAGCTCTCTGCTCAATCGGGAAAACCAGCAAAACCATCTCCTCCTTCGTCCCTGAGCTGCTAGACAGCCACCTGAGCTCGCACTCCACCTCTCCAACACCAGAAACCTCGAGCTCCGACCTCCTTTGCCCAAAGACGATCGCCACCGCGGCGACCTAGCCTCAGCCGAGAGTCAGGCGCCCGTGGGCAGCGTTCCACAGGCGTTTTCACGGTCCAGCGAGAAAGGCAACAGGAGCACGCGACCACCGTGCTGCTCTCCTCTAAGTTTGGAAGCCAACCGTGAAGAATCCTTAGAGAATTTCCAGTTTTTGCTCCGGCGCCCGTAAACTGAGCTTCCGGTACGGTTTCTTTAAATTCTCGCTCTATGATCTTTCAGAGGTCATCAAATCTTGCACATAGACGCTGGACTAGCCGGCGATCATGTTCTTTTCTGCATCCATAGTGTGAAACTTTCTAGGAGTGACGAATTTCGAGCTCGATCGAGGGCGGTCATGGCGGCACGATCGGTCACACGGTGCCGACCGACTTGCCGCCATCCCTGAACCCTTTTGACACCTTGTCGAGCTTCCTAGAGGTACACTGATGCTGTAGGGCCATTTGTTCGAGGTGTTGGCAGGTTTAGAAACCACGGTCGACGGTGTCGAACCTCAACCGAGGCCGCGGCACGTCGCCGAGCTATTTCCGGTCACCCCCAGCCCGACCTGTCACCACCGACGTGTTCCTCGACGTTGACAACCCCCTGCCGGCGAGTTTCAGACCATGGGAGGTCCGGCAGCAGCGAGCCGGCGAGCCCGAGTCTGCTCCAGCGAGGTCGGCGGCACGGGCGCGAGAGAACGGCGGGAGGAAGACGAAGCCGGCTGGCCCACGTGTCAGCGGCTGAAGAATTTAAATCGGTATCGGGTGTGGCCAGGGATCGGCTGTGCTGACGTGCAAATACCCTGTGGTATCTCCGGTGTGCCGGACACCTCCGCGCTCGACACATGTGGTATCCCCGGTGTGCCGGACACCTCCGCGCTCGACACGTGTCCCCGCGGGCCCCGAGAGTTTAAACTTTTCCCCCGATTTTCAGAATTCTTCCAAACTTCAAATCCTCATAACTTTGGCTAGAAAGCTCCAAATCGGGTGAACCAAATTTTGTTGGATTCAGCTCTCTGAGCACTTTCCATCAATACCAAATTCAGCTCATGAAAGTGAATAGTTTTCCAGAATTAAATCCCTAAAGTTTAAACTGTTGGGAATTTTATCTGGAGAACTACGTTATGAAAAATTCTGAAATTTGGCTGATAGGTTCATTGGAAAATCCCTGAATCCCAGTAAAGTTTTGAGACTCATCCAAGTTCATTTAGTTACCCTAATTGGGTGATTAAGAGAACTGCCCTGAGAAAATAGAAAAATGTACAGAAACATTTTTCTGATTTTCTCAAATCTTAATTAGGACATAACTTTCTGTAAAATTCTTCAAATGACATGAAACCAAGTCCATTAGAACCATCCTAAATTCTAGTTTTCAGAAAGTAATGGTGGGAGCCATGAAAAACCCTGGAATTACTTAGAGGCTCAATTATTGACCAAAGAGGCTTTTATTTGTACAAGGTTCAATTGAACTTTGTTTCAAATAGAACTTGGTCACAACTCTGGTTAGGACCCTACCAATCCACCATAAAAATTTCAGAACCAAAGGGGAGGGCTAGCTAGAGTTATTAGCAATTATGTATTTAAGTTCACACATTGCATTTAAATTTACATGTAGTGTTATATTCAACGTGTAGCCATTGAAGAAGAGACTCCGGAAGTGCTGGACTTCCTTCTTCCGGAAGAAGAGCTAACCACTGACCAGCAGCAACAAGGCAAGCCCCGGTTTGCATTAACCTTGTTATAAATTTTTACTTTGTTTACATGTGTCATATGAAGTATGTATGTGCATTAGGTATAGGATGAATGAAACTCCACTTGCATAACCAAAGGTTCCTAAAAGAGTGAGGGTAGTGTCAAGGACCTCGAGTAGACAGGCTATGCTTAAAGAATCATAGGACTTCGGTACAAGTCGAGTAGTGGGAATCTACTCGCGAGATAGGATTGGGACACACGGGTTCGGTGGAGTGATGTGAGATCACTTTAGTAATGAAAATGAGACTAGGCAGGGGCTAGGGCGCAGCAAGAAGAAGTCTTGTATGCGCAGCCCTGCCCGTGTCGATAGAGGACGGATCCGTGTGCGGCCCTGCTGAACATGTATTGAACGTACCGAAGGAATATCGGATATATGGGCCCCGATAAACTGATGTAGCCTAAACCTCCGGGCGTCGAGGCATAACGCACCGATTTATAGGTGTAGGCTGAGGGCAGCAAGGTGGAAATCTGCCAACGGGCATAGAGAGATGCTCCGTGTGGGAAACCTCCAGCTCGTTTCGGTGCGACCGGTTCGACGTTTGGGCTGTTGGGTGAAAGGTTGTCCCGTACGACATCAAGTGAGCGTGCTGTGCAGCTCCACGGGTGGGCGTACGTGACGTGCTCTTTGGGTTTCCCTGCAGGTGTATATCGAGTCAATTCGCCGTCCCTCGCGGTGACGAGTACCGCTTGTTCACTGCGTCATAACGTAGCTTAATGAATGGAATGTTATGATTCAATATTGCTGTTATGATATAACTGTATTGCTACATGTGTGCCACCAAATATTGCTCACTAAATTTCAGCTTCATGAACCGTTAACTTGTTGCTAAAATATGAACTAAGGATGAACTTGTAGGCGTGTCCATTTGCTGCAACATTGCTATCCTATGTCATGGTACACCTCATGTAGAGTTTCATGCTTAGGTGAGTCGGTTAAGCCTTGCTGAGCCTTCGTGCTCACGGTTGCTGCTTAAGTGTTTTTCAGGTGAGGAGCCACCCACGGACTCGGAGTACGAGTCCACCGGCGAGGGTTACCCTCCGTCGGGGACCATGGCTGAGTGGGAGCCGTACACGCCGCGCTGAGCTGAGACGTGCCGCTAGTGTGGGTTGCCCTAGGGCTGGGCAACCGACTTTTGCTAGATAGGCGGGTGTGAGTTGTACAAAAGAAACTTCCGCTGTGTAATAAAGACCCTAGTTTGTATCTGAGAAGTGTACTACTTTGTACATTCAGTTTGTTTTCCCATGTAATATCATGTGTTCTTATGATGTGTGTTGTCGGGTGTCGCATCGCGCGGCACCACCCTCTGTGATCCTGGATGAGCGGATTCCGGTCCGCCACAGAAATGTCGAAATGGAGCAAGTGACATAGAAATGGTGAGGAATGGGAAAAAGATAGCTGAAATGAGCCATTCCCAAATTTCCCCAAATTTCCCCCAAAATTTCTAAATTCCCTAATTCCCAAAAAAGGGAATTTTCCCCACATTCTGGGGATAAAATCCCCACGGCTGCCGCACCACAAGAGATAAGTTTGTTAAGATATAAAAAAATTGAATAGGACTCTTATTTGAGATCCAATTGGAGTAGGACTCTTCTTTTCCCCCTTATAAATATAAACCCACCCCCTTGGTAGACCCCTCTCTCTTTTGTTCCCCCCTTCTGCCAAGCCCCCTTCCTTGCTGCCAAGTCGCCAAGTCTCCCCCCCTTGCCGGAATTTGGCCGTCGTCGAGCCCCTCTGTCGCCGGAGAAGAAGCCCGACGATCTGCCCTGCCCTAATCTTCCATAGAAAAATTCCCCACTGCTGCCATTGCTAGCAGGAAGGCCCTGCCACCAAAAGGAAGTGAGGTAGGTCTTCATTACCCATCTTACGACGTCGCCGCTGTTTCTACGCATCCGTTTTCTTCGCCCCTTTCGGACAGAAACTTTTACGTGTGGACAGATCGTGTTTTGATCGATTTCTGACGGTGGAATTGATCTAGATCTTGGGTCAAGATCATCAACACATCCAAACTTGATCCCTACACCCTTGTTCATCATAAAAACCCATGAAAGCCCATTAAAACATGCAATAACACGTACAAACTGGTTTAATAAAACAGCACTATAGGTATTGCATCCATCTACTCCATTGCATCTTGAGTGAAGTTTGTGCAGGATGATTGATTGCTGTGAATTTTGTATGTCCATGGTCGTGAGTAGAAGGACAAGCTCAAGAGGACATCTACGAAGAACTACAGCACCAAGACTTTGAGACGCTTGAGCAACAAGAGCCACGGGAGCAAGGCAAGTGCCCCATGACCATATTGATCCCATGTTTTGAAACTGTTTTGTTTGCGAAAACTCTTATGCTTGAGTCAAATTGATGTTACACCCTTTTATAGGAGTTTACTAGTTTTGTTAACCATCCTTGTCACTGGGAAAGTTGATAAGTCGGGTATGGTCGTTTTCCTTTTTGCTTCACTTAATCTACGGGATACGGGAAGCTGAACTAAACATGTTTAGCTAGAGCACTCTTATGAATAATGATGATGAGAACTTGATGATGTTAATGAGCATGGAATCGGGGAGATCTAGGCAAGCTTGGTTCGTGGATGTTGCTGAATGAGATGGTCGTTTACTTGACGTAGATCTAAGGACCGGTTCATGGCATCACAAGCCAGGAAAACAGTGCCACCACAAGGCCAAATATGGGTGTGGCTTAGCTGACTAATTAGGTGTGTTGCTAGCTTGTTATGGACCGTGGATGGCGCGGAGAATGGGAGTCAAGGAGGACTGCCCTGGGAACTGCATGGCACAAGAGGGGCCTCGTGGGTGGGAGAATGGTGATTCGAGCCTGCCGGTGAAACCTCAGTGAGTCCATACATCTAGTAGCCCCTTTGTAAAGGCTATTTTTTGATCTCTTGGCCAGACACCAACGGTTGTGTACTGGTATAATGGAGGTTCTGCAGTCGCCTACGGGTGATTAAATCACGAACTTGTGGGTAAAATGGTGCCACCTCTGCAGAGTGTAAAACTATCATGATAGCCGTGCTTCCGGTCACAAGAATCTGGCCAACTCACATGATTAGAGGGAAAACTTGGGATGGTTATATCAGTATGGTTATGGTATGGTCATTGGGGTTGGTTTTGGGACTGTTTTGAGTCATGACAATGAGTTTGGTTTCGGTTATATGAAAAGGAGATGGCTATGAATATTTATGAGCATGAGATGAACTTGATAAAGATTAATGGCTGGATGAGACTTGATAAATGGTGAATTATGATGAAGGAATGTTGCTGATTTAACTTGGTTATGATGGGATTAAACTCACCTAGAGATAGTTGCTGTTTTTATCATGTTTGTTAAATAAAATTTGCTTGCTGCAATGAGCCTTTTTATTTCCTACCTTTTTGAAAAATACATGTCATACTTTTCCCGCACATGCTGAGTACGACATGTACTCACCCTTGCATTACCACTGTCGAAGCGTCTGCGGTCGACACATCCCCCGGGCCTGCTCAGGGCAACCGACGGAGGTTCTTTTTTAGGCGGGGCTAGTCCTCTTGCGTGGGTCTCGCTGGAATGGATGACGGAGGAAGATCAAGGTGGTTAGACACAGGGATTTACATGGTTCGGGCCGCCGGAGCGTAAAACCCTACGTCCACGGGAGTGCTCAGAGCACTGGTTTCCTTGAGTATGAGGAGGGCCTGGAGGGAGCTTGACTCAGCAGAGTTCAAACTCCTTGTAACGTTGCCTACCTGAGCCTTTTATAGTCCAAGGCTCAGGTGGCTTACAAGGTGGGCCCCGAGGACCCGACAGGTGGCCCCGGGGTGATTTCCTACCAGCTATTATGTCTTGGTGCTGGCGTCGAGGTCCTCGTCCTACCGCCCTGCCCATGCCGCAGGCTAGGTGTAGCGTGTAGCCGTTGGTGATGGCAGGGGCGGCAGGGCACGTCTTGTCCGGTCTTGTCGCTGCCTTCAATGGTTTGCAGCTTCAGACACTGTACGCCCGTCTTGACTGTGACTGGTGACAGCGCCTCTTGACAGGCGTGCGCAGCACCCCTTCATCTTGGGAAGGCGCGGGTACTGAATGCTTTGTACAGTAAAGGCATGTCACGCCGTTACTCCCGCTGCCTACCGCCCCGGGTGGGCAGCGCTGCTCTGCTGGCCACGTGTCGGGCCCGGAGCTCTCCTCTGAGGGGAGGGGATATCCGGCCCCGCTGGACACGTGGAGCCTTCGGAGCTCACCCCCGTGGAGGGGGGAGGTCCGGCTCTGCTCACCACGTGGAGGGCCCGGAGCTCTCCTCTGAGGAGAGGGGGAGCTCCGGCCCCGCTGGACACGTGGCTCCTTCGGAGCTCGCCCTTGCGGAGGGGGTGAGGTCTGGCCTTCTGGGCCACGTGGCAGGCCCGGAGCTATCCTCTGAGGAGAGGGGAGCTCCGGACCTTCTGGACACATGGCGCCTTCAGAGCTCGCCCCTGCAGAGGGTGTGAGGTCCTTAGGCGGTTTCGCCCTGTGCGCGGGGGTACCCGGTACTGAGGGTACCGACAGTGGCCCCCGGGCCGATCTCGTGGGAGGTAACGAGCCCGACGTGGGGCCTTCTTCTTCCCGCACACCTCCTTGTCTTGAGTACTCCCTGTGCTAGCAGGGTCTCGATGGCTTCAGAGTCCAGCCTCTGAGGAGAGGGTGAAGCCTGGCATCGGAGCTCAGCCCTTGTGAAAGGGGGAGGTCCGGCTTCGGAGCTCGCCTCTGAGGAGAGGTAGAGGTCCGGCTTCGGTGTTCACCCCTACAGAGGGGGTGAAGACCGGCATCAGAGGTCACACCTGCTGAGGGGGTGAGGTCTAGCATCGGAGCTCAGCCCTGTGGAAGGGGGAGGTCCGGCTTCGGAGCTCGCCTCTAAGAAGAGGTAGAGGCCCGGCATCGGAGCTCGGCCCTGCTGTGGGGACGGAGGTCTGGAAGTCATCAGAGCTCAGGACAGCAGAGGGCGTGAGGTCCGGCATCGGTGCTCGCCTCTGAGGAGAGGGCGAGGGCCGGCATCGGAGCTCAGGCTCACGGAGGGCGTGAGGTCCAGAGGTCATCGGAGCTCGCCTCTGAGGAGAGGGCGAGGGCCAGCATCGGAGCTCAGGCCCACGGAGGGCGTGAGGTCCGGAGGTCATTGGAGCTCAGCCTCTGAGGAGAGGGTGAGGTCCGGCTTCGGAGCTCGCCTCTGAGGAGAGGGCGAGGGCTGGCATCGGAGCTCAGGCCCACGGAGGGCGTGAGGTCCGGAGGTCATCGGAGCTCAGCCTCTGAGAAGAGGTTGAGGTCCGGCTTCGGAGCTCGCCTTTGAGGAGAGGTCAAGGGCCGACATCGGAGCTTAGGCCAGTGGAGGATGTGAGGTCCAGAGTTCATCGGAGCTCAGCCTTTGAGGAGAGGGTGAGGTCTGGCTTCGGAGCTCGCCTCTGAGGAGAGGGTGAGGGTCGGCATCGGAGCTCAGGCCAACGGAGGGCGTGAGGCCCGGATGTTAACGAAGCTCAGCCTCTGAGGAGAGAGGGAGGTCCGGCTTCAGGGCTCGCCTCTAAGGAGAGGGCGAGGGCCGGCATCAGAGCTCAGGCCAGCGGAGGGCGTGAGATCCGGAGGTCATCGGAGCTCAGCCTCTAAGGAGAGGGTGAGGTCCGGCATCAGAGCTCAGCCTCTGAGAAGAGGGGAGGTTTGAGAGATCATCGAAGCTCAGGCCAGCGGAGGGCGTGAGGTCCGGCATCGGAGCTATACCTCTGAGAAGAGAGGAGGTCCGGGAGGTCATCGGAGATCAGGCCAGCGGAGGGCGTGAGGTCCGGCATCGGAGCTCAGCCTCTGAGAAGAGGGGAGGTCCAAGAGGTCATCGGAGCTGAGGCCAGAGGAGGGCACGAGGTCCGGCATCGGAGCTCAGCCTCTGAGAAGAGGGGAGGTCCGGGAGGTCATCGGAGCTCAGGCCGGCGGAGGGCGTGAGGTCCGACATCGGACCTCAGCCTCTGAGAAGAGGGGAGGTCCGGAAGGTGATCAAAGCTCCCCCTGCGGGAGGGGTGAGGCCCGGCTTCAGATTTCACCCATGTGGAAGGGGTGTTGTGCGGCTTCGGACCTCAGCCAAGTGTAAGGCGCAAGGTCCGGCTTCGGTGTTCACCCCTTCGGAGGGTGATGACCGGCTTCGGAGCTCACCCCTGCAATAGGGGTGACGTTCGGCATCGGACCTCAGCCCAGTGTAGGGCGCAAGGTCCGGCTTCGTTGTTCACCCGTGAGGAGGGGGTTGATGACCGGCTTCGGATCTCACCCCTGCGATAAGGGTGACGCCCGGCATCGGACCTCAGCCTAGTGTAGGGCACAAGGTACGGCTTCGGTGTTCACCCCTGCGGAGGGGGTGATGACCGGCTTCGGAGCTCACCCCTGCGATAGGGGTGTCATCCAGCATCGAACCTCAGCCCAGTGTAGGGCGCAAGGTCCGGCTTCGGTGTTCACCCCTGCGGAGGGGGTGATGACCGGCTTTGGAGCTCACCCCTGCGATAGGGGTGTCGTACGGCATCGGACCTCAGCCCAGTGTAGGGCGCAAGGTCTGGCTTCGGTGTTCACCCCTGCGGAGGGGGTGATGACCGGCTTCGAAGCTCACCCCTGCGATAGGGGTCGTCCGGCATTGGACCTCTGCCCAATGTAGGGCGCAAGGTCCAGCTTCGGTGTTCACCCCTGCGGAGGGGGTGATGACCTGCTTCGGAGCTCACCCCTGCGATAGGGGTGTCGTTCGGCATCGGACCTCAGCCCAGTGTAGGGCGCAAGGTCCGGCTTTTGTGTTCACCCCTGCGGAGGGGGTGATGACTGTCGAAGTTTATAGCCGACACTTCCCCCGGGCCTGTTCTGGGCAGCCCGCGGAGGTTCTTTTTTGGTGGGGCTAGTCACTCACGGAGAGCTTCAGCATTAGGGACGATTGAGGGAGAAGCTTGACATGGGGATTTTACGTGGTTCAGGCCGCCTGAGCATAAAACCCTACGTCCACGGTGAGCAGAGTTGCTCGCTGTATTGCTTGCTGCTCAGAACCGGAGTCCTGTGCTTGAGGGTGTAAGATGTCGAATGGCTATAGTACGAGGGTGCGTAAGAGGCGAACCCTTGCTAACATTGCCTATCCGAGCCTTTTATAGTCCAAGGCTCGAGCGGCTTACAAGGTTGGTCCGGGACCCGACAGGTGGTCCCGGGGAGATTGCCTGCCATCTACCGTATCTGCAGTTACGCTGGTAGTTGTCTCTGGCGAGTGCTTCCGAGTCTTTGTTCTGCCACCCTGCCCATGCCGCAAGCTAGTCGTAGTGGTTGATGATGGCAGGGGCTGCAGCGGATGTCTTGTCGCTATGGTTATTGGCGGGCAGGCTCTGATACGGCGCGCCAGTCTGCGATGTGACTGGGTGCAACGGCACCTGATAGAGGCGTGCTCCACGTCTCCGCACCTTGGGAAGGCGCGGGTCTTGAATACCTTGTACGGGGAAGGTATGGTGCGTCTTTACTCATG
Organism: Neostapfia colusana; assembly: GCA_030760725.1. Taxonomy (NCBI): domain Eukaryota; kingdom Viridiplantae; phylum Streptophyta; class Magnoliopsida; order Poales; family Poaceae; genus Neostapfia; species Neostapfia colusana. Next base: position 39,746,928 of record JASWHV010000016.1, read on the forward strand.
CTGCCTACCGCGCGGGGGCAGGCAGCGCTGCTCTGCTGGCCAAGTGGCGGGCCCGGAGCTCTCCTCTGAGGAGAGGGAGGTCCGGCCCTGCGGGACACGTGAAGCCTTCGGAGCTCTCCCCGCGGAGGGGGAGGTCCGGCTCAGTTGGCCACGTGGCGGGCCCAGAGCTCTCCTCTGAGGAGTGGGAAGTCCGGCCCTGCAGGACACGTGGAGCCTCCGGAGCTCTCCCCGCGGAGGGGGGAGGTCCGGCTCAGTTGGACACGTGGCGGGTCCGGAGCTCTCCTCTGAGGAGAGGGAGGTCCGGCCCCGCTGGACACATGGCGCCTTCAGAGCTCTCCCTGCGGAAAAGGGCGAGGTCCTTAGGCATTTTCCCCAGTGCGCGGGGGTACCCCGTATTGAGGGTACCGACAATGGCCCCCGGGCCCATCTCGGGGGAGATAGCGAGCCCGAGGTGGGGCCCCCATCTCTTCCACTCCGCGCACCTTCTCTAAGACCCGCATTGATCATTGCCAGAGCACGAACAGTTGCGGGATCGTGGGAGCGTGTGCCCCGCTTGATGGCTGCTTTTACTGCGGCGGTTCCCAAGGCTGCCACTTCTACACGTCGCAGCATTTTTTCAGGAACCGCCGAAGCGTCTTGCTGGCTCGTCTCCTTGGGAGACTGACTTCTTGGCTCACCGCTTCAGCTGGACGGCTTGGGTCCACTTGTCATCGACGCTTGGTCTTGGAGCCGAAGCGGTTGCCCAAGCGGCGTACTCGAAGAGTTTCGAACTGCTTTGAATCGCGCCTGGGGAGTTTAAAAGGGGATCTTACCCGCTTCGTGGCTTCCCTTCGCACTTCCCAGAGCTTGCATATTCCCTGAGTTCTTGCGCCCTTGTTTTCCCTGTCCTTGAGCTTCCTCTTGCCATGGCTTCCAACCCGCCTCCGGAGAAGAAGTGCGCCCGGTCTCCTCCGGCGGCGGCGTTTGCGCTGAGTCAGACATCTAGGGCACCTGCGCGCCCTGCTTCTGGAGATGGCGCCCCGTCCGGTGGCGACTCCAAGAGGCTTCGGGCTCATCATCCCGACGGGACTCCTCTTGAGCGACGACAGGCGGAAGGTTCCCGGGCGTCGCATCCTCCCTCCTCAGGCGGTGGAGCCTCGAGGGGAAGTGATGGTGCGTCGATGCCCAGGGGTGAGCCAATAACTCAGGCACCCCGGGCTTTAGGGGCCGGGTCGGCGTCCAGGGGGGCTTCAGAAGCATCCCCTGCTCCGCCAGCTCGGGCGACTGCGGGGCAGCCGTTGGTGGCGACGGCGGGCTCTAGTGGACCTACCCCGGCTCAGAAGCCAGAGTTCAGAGCCCGTTGGGAGCGCTCGTGTCTCTCGGTTAGCGACACCTACCGGATTCTAGAGTCTGTATTGTCTTCTTGTTTTCCTAACTCAGGAGTTTTCCATGTTTGTAGGGACTCCCCGAGTGCCGGTAACACTCCCGTTTCCCAGCCATCCCCGACTGTCGGGGGATCCACGCCGCAGCGCTCGGAAGCCGAAACGGTCGCAGCGGCCCCCAAGCCAGCGCAAGTTCCTTCTGCGCCGGTCGGCCCGGTTCCTGCGGCAGTGGCGACTCCCCCCACTCGTCCCTCTTCACCGGCTCAAAAGCCAGCTGCTGCTGAGGGTTCAGCGGGACCAGCTGTCGATGTCCCGCCCCCTGTTGCCGGAGTGGGAGAAACTGTCACGGGCCTTACGACGGGCAGCGAACCAGGGCGCAGCGGGAGCGAGCCTGTCCCAGTGATGGCTTCTCTTAATTGGCGCCTTATCCCGGTCGCCGGAGCATCGACTTCTCCCAAAGACGACGTGATGGAGGAGGTCGGGGGCGCCGCTCCAGCCTCTGCCACCCTGCTGCCCCTGGCAGATGCCCTCGTGCTCGCCCAGACGAGCGTCCGGAAGGTTTTGGCCGCGCTCGGTCGCGAGCGGGAGGAGCAGGTAGGTGAGAGGGATCGCCTCCTCACTTGGGGCGCCTTTTGAGGGAGCGGACTGAGGAGGTTAGGGAGGAGCTTGACTTGAGGCGGGCATCGCTCGACGTCATGGAGGCGCTCCTTGACCGTCAGAAGAGGGCCATCGACCGTCTGGAATCCGAGACTCGGCGGCTCCACCAGGAGGCCCGCTCGTCTCACGCTCAGGCCGACGAGCGTCTCTCTGCCTTGGAGGATCTGCGTCTGAAGCTGGAGCGTCATGAGCGCGCCGTCGCGGACCAGGAGTGCTCTGCGGCGGCCGAGGCGGAGAAGATTGCCACACGGGTGGCGGCTGGCGAAGGCGACTTGAGGCCTCGTGCCAAAGATCTGGAGGCCCAGAAGGCAGACCTGGTCGCAAGGGAGGAGCAGGTCTCCAGGAAGCACCAGGTGGCCCTGGACCGGGAGCTTGCAGCCGACTTCCGGGCTTCGGAGTTGGACCAGCTTGCCCAGCGCCTCCAGCTTCGGGAGAGTTCGCTGGCCACCGAGGAGAAGGAATTCTCTGAGTGGAGTCTTTACACCTTGCTCGCAGCCCGCCGTGAGGTGGAGGAGCTGCTGTCCTTATGGTCCTCCGAGGCCCAGGCAGTCTCGAACTTCGTAGACCAGGCGGGGTCCGCCCTGGTCCCTCTCGGCTTTAGCCCAGTGAAGGCAGCGGCCCCGGCGCAGAAGGTGGCCGAGGTGATCCCCGTGCTCGAGTCTATCAGCGCCAAGCTGAATAGGCTCGAAGCGGTGGTCGCCGGGGAGCTCGAGGCAGAGGGACGGGGCCTGGCCATGGAGGTTGCTACGCACGTGTTGGCGTGCTTCCGGAGCTGGGATCCCTCCTTCTCACTGGAGCCAGCGAGTCAGGGCCCCGCCGCGGAACGGGAGGAAGCTGCAGGGCTGATGTGACGCCCTCAATTCTGTGGAAAACCACGGAACCGAGAACTAATGCATATGTGTGCCCAGGATGTTTATCACACATACACATACGTTCCACAAACTGAATTCAGATTATATATTACCACGAATAACAGAGTTTATTACAGCACCTCATGAGTCTTGGACTCATGCTCACAGCGGAAGTCCTTATTTCTACGCAGCGGAATTCTTATTTAAATGCGGAAGCAAAAACTAATGCGGAAGCAAAACTAAGCAGAAGTGGCTCCATCTCTATTCCCTCCACAGGCAAGGTTGAGAACAGATCACACGCCATAATGCTCTACCCGGTCTTCATAGTAGTCTTCTCTTGCTGTTGATGGAGAAATAATAATGCAAGTTTGAGCACAATGATGTACTCAGCAAGTGCGGGAATAACACATGATATGCAGCTTATAAACAATGTAGGTATAAAAGGCTTATTTGCAGAAAAGCAAATTTATAAAACCATTGATAAAACAGCAACTTAACTTTAGATGAATGTAGTCTCAGCATGTGTTAAATTACCAACATACCTCCATCACTTCCCGTGTTCCATCCGAACATTAACCAATCCTTTACTCATACTCACGAATACCTCCTCGTATTTGCTACCATCTCATCTCATAAAACAACCTCGTCTCACACCGAGACCAATCTCATGTCATGACCCAACAGTCATGCAACCATCTCATCATCCAGACTTAACAGTTACAAACCAATAACCATAACTGAGAACCTTCCCAATAACAATTCCAATAACCATCCCAACTAATCATGGCAGTTTAGCCAGGTGCTCATGACCGTAAGCTCGGCTATCATGATAGTTTTAATAACTCTGCAGAATTTGCACCTCTTTACCCACAAGTTTGTGATTCCGTCACCCATCGGCGACTGCAGAACCTCCATTATACCAGTACACATCCATTGGTGTATGGTCAAGAGATCACAAAATAGCTTTTACAAAGGGGTTACTAGATGTATGGACTCACTAAGGTTTCACCGGCACGCTAGAATCTCCAATTCTCCCACCCACGGGCCCCCTCTTGTGCCATGCGGTTCCCAGGGCAGTCCTCACTCGACTCCCATTCCCCGCGCCTTCCACAGTCCATAACACTCTAGCAACTTACCTAATTACTCAGCTAAGCCGCACCCATACTTGGCCTTGTGGTGGCACTGTTATCCTGGCATGTGCATGCATGAACCGGTCCTTAGATCTATGGCAAGCAAAACCACCATCTCATGCTACCTCATTTACAAACCCAGTCTTGCCTAGATCTCCCTCCGATCCATGTTCATTATTAACATCAGTTTCCCCTTATTATTATGAGTGCAGTTAGCTAGACACATCTATCTCTCTTCCCAATCCCATGGACTCAGCGAAGCATAAAACAAAAACCATACCCGACTCATAAAACTTCCCAGGTGACAAGGGTGGTTTAACCAAAACTAGTAAACTCCTATAAAAGGGTTTCCCATCATGTTTGAATCAGCACACACACCTTTTCGCAAAACAAAATAGTTTTACCCAAAACATAGGATCAACATGGTCAAGAAGCACTTGCCTTGTTCTTGCGGTTCCGGTTGTTCTTTATTCTCAAAACCTTGTTGCTGCAGCTCGTCGTAGACAGCTCCCTGAACCTGTCCTGCTATGTAGGATTCACGTGCATACAAGATTCACAGCAATCAATATTATTCACAAAACCCTAAACTAGATGCGATGATGTACATGCATGCTATCCTATGATTAGATTGATCTGTCCGTGCTCTTGCATGGCTTGCATGGACAGAGGTATTCGGATCAAAGGTGGTCATGGCGATGATCTTATCTTTAGATCAAACTGATCATCGAGTGATCTGCCCTCGAGAAAGCTTCTGTTCGAAAGGAATTGAAGAACAGATGCAAGAGATGAACAACATGATGTCGTAAGGTGGTATTGAAGTCCTACCTCACGCTCTTCTTGTCTTCGAGGTCCTCCTCAGACCGCTTGGTTCTTCTCCGATGATCTCCCTTGTTGTGCTTCGGCGATGTTTTGCTCGGCGACTTAGGGCTAGAGCTCTAAGTCGTCGGCTCAGGAGTTGAAAGAGAAGTTCGTGATTTCGGCCAGAGGTTCTGGGTTCTATTTATATCGGGAAGAGAAGAGTCCTAATCTGATTGGATCCCGAATAAAAGTTTTATTCAGATCTTGTTGGATCCCGACGTCTTATCTTTGGTAACATTGTGGAGTTTGGATCGGTTCCCGTTGTGTACCGGTGTCCTTACGCGTAACAGCTGCTCCAGATCTTGTTACCTCCGGGATGATGAGCTCCGGAAGCTCCACGTGTCCTCCGGGCTTGGTATCTCTTCATCCGCAGAGACGAGCTCCGGTCGTGCCACGTGTTAATCGATCGAGAGCTCCCTCTTCTTCGGAGGTGAGCTCTGCGCATGCCACGTGTGGGTGCCGGTCTTTCCGCCTTTCCTTCCCTCAGGGACATGCCCCGAGGTCGACACGTGTTTAGCAGCGACGGACCTCCGGAGATAAGCTCCGATGGCGACACGTGTTCAATAGATCCGGTCTTCTCGGAGATGGGTTCCGAAATTAACACATATCCCGTGCGACTGGTCCCCTAACTTCCGCGAGGACTAGCTCCGTGGATGACACGTGTCCTATGAAAAATGCCTTTGCTTCTTCCGCAGAGGCTATCTCCGCGGGCAGTACGTGTCCCACAGGGTCGGACCTCTTTCCAATTGCGGAGGTGACCCCCGAGCCTGCCACGTATCCAGTTTAGCGTCGGACCTCTCCAATCTCTTCGGGGATGAGTTCCGAACACACCACGTGGTCTGCTGGTCGTGAAAGTTGCCTTCGGTGCTCTCAGAAAGCTTTACTGGCTATCCTTTTGATACTTGTTTCTGTTCCCTCTTTTCTAAAAATGTTCTTCTTCTTCATAAACATGAACATATGCTGACACCCGAGATGAGGGTGTCACAAATCTACCCCCCTTAAATTGAATCTCGCCCTCGAGATTCGTTAGTAGAAAATAGATAGGGGAATTCAGCCTTAATATCCTCTTCACGCTCCCATGTGGCTTCAGCTTCAGTGTGATGGCTCCATTGTACCTTGCACCATCGAATCACTTTGTTTCGGGTGACCCTTTCTTTTACGTCCAAGATTCGGATAGGGTGTTCTGCGTAAGTCAGGTCCTCTTGAAGTTTAAGTTCTCCCATTGATACTTGTTCCTCTGGTATTCTCAAGCAGTTCTTGAGCTGGGATACATGAAACACGTCATGTACGTCGCAGAGGTGGTTTGGGAGCTCTAGTTGGTAGGCTACTTCTCCTCGCTTGTCCAAAATCTTAAATGGTCCGATGTAGCGAGGCGCTAGTTTGCCTTTGACGTTAAAACGTCGTTGGCCTCGGATAGGCGATACCTTAAGGTATACGAAGTCTCCAACTTCAAAGGTCAACTTCCTACGCCTATTGTCCGCATAGCCTTTCTATCGTGACTGAGCAGCCTTTAAGTTCTCCCGTATCGTTTGGACTTGCTTTTCAGCCTCTTGTAGTACTTCGGGTCCAAACACCTGGTTCTCTCCAGTCTCGTTCCAGAACAGTGGCGTTCTACACCATCTACCATATAAGGCTTCGAAAGGCGACATCTTCAAGCTAGCTTGATAGCTGTTGTTATAGGAGAACTCTGCATACGGTAAACTCCTATCCCAACTATGCCCACGTTTCAAGGCGCAAGCTCTCAACATGTCTTCCAAAATTTGGTTCGTCCTTTCGGTTTGCCCATCTGTTTGTGGGTGATAGGCAGAGCTAAAATCTAGTCGTGTACCCACAGCTTTCTGCAGCGTACTCCAGAATCTAGAGGTAAACTGAGAACCTCGATCTGAGACTATCCTCTTTGGAACTCCATGACGGCACACGATCTGCTCCATGTACAACTCTGCCAACTGTGTAACGTTGTAACTGGCCTTTACCGGAAGAAAATGGGCGGTTTTCGTCAACCGGTCCATAATGACCCAGATGGAGTCGTATCCTGACTGAGTTCTTGGCAATCCGACAATAAAGACCATACTGATGTCCCCCCATTTCCATTCAGGTATTTTCAAAGGTTGCAACAATCCAGCGGGTTTTTGATGTTCGGCTTTTACCCGTTGGCATGTGTCGCATAGGGCAACGTATTCGGCTATATCCCTTTTCATACCATCCCACCAATAGCATGTTTTCAAGTCCTTGTACATTTTGGTGCTCCCCGGATGTATGGAATAGGGTGAATCATGTGCCTCCCTTAATATCATGTCGCGAAGGTGTCTTAGGTTTGGCACACAAATCCTTTTTCCTAGCCAAAGCGTACCCTTTTCATCCTCTTTGAAATCCTTCTCTATCCCTTGTCGGATTCTTTACTTGATTTCCTTGATCCCCTCGTCCGTTGCTTGTCCCTTTCTTATTTCTTGCTCCAATGAGGAGTGAATCTCCATCATTTCCATGCTATTCAAGAATCCGAGGTGTAACCGTTCGAACTCCTTTCGAAGTTCGGGTGGTAGCTCCCGAACCGTGAGTTGGTGGCATGCTCCCTTTCTGCTCAATGCGTCAGCGACCACATTGGCCTTCCCGGGGTGGTAGTTGATTCCCACATCATAATCCTTTATAAGTTCTAACCATCGACGTTGCCTCAAATTCAAGTCCGTTTGTGTAAATATGTACTTGAGGCTTTTATGATCCGTATAGATCTCACATCGATGACCAAGGATATAATGTCTCCAAATCTTCAATGCATGCACCACTGCTGCTAACTCCAAATCATGTGTAGGATAGTCAAGCTCGTGCTTCTTTAATTGTCGTGAGGCATAGGCTACCACTTGCCCTTCCTGCATGAGTACACACCCGAGCCATTGTCTGGATGCATCACAATATATGTCAAAGCTCTTGCTTACGTCTGGCAATACCAGAACTGGTGCGGTGGTTAGCCTTTTCTTGAGTTCCTCAAAACTTTCTTGGCAGGCTTGTGTCCATTGAAAGACTTTTCCCTTCATTAGCAACTCCGTCATAGGTTTTGCTATTTTAGAGAAGTCTTTAATGAAGCGCCGATAGTATCCTGCCATTCCAAGGAAACTCCGAACATCCCTCACGCTCTTCGGTTGGTCCCATTTCAGAACATCTCTCACCTTTCAAGGATCAACCGATACCCCTTCCTTGGAGATGATGTGGCCTAGGAAAGATATTTCCTTAAGCCAAAATTGACACTTGTTGAGCTTGGCATACAACTGATGCTCATGCAACTTCTGCAATGTCAATCTCAGATGTTCTTCATGCTCCTCCTTACTTTTTGAATACACCATAATGTCGTCGATGAAAACCACGACGAACTTGTCCAAGTACTCCATGAAAACCTTATTCATAAGGTACATGAAGTATGCAGGTGCATTCGTTAATCCAAAGGACATAACAGTATATTCATATGAACCATACCGCGTCCGAAAGGCTGTCTTAGGTATATCGGAGGGCTTAATCTTCAGCTGGAAATATCCCGACCGAAGATCAATCTTGGAGAACACTTGGGCTCCTTTCATTTGATCGAACAGGTCCTCTATACGGGGCAGAGGGTATTTATTCTTGATTGTTACTTCGTTGAGAGACCTGTAGTCCACGCACATTCTTTGGGTTCCGTCCTTCTTGTCCACGAAAAGTATCGGGGCTCCCCATGGTGACGAACTTGGCCGGATAAAACCCTTCTCCAACTGTTCTTGAATTTGCTTCTTTAGTTCAACTAACTCGTTGACGGGCATCCTATACGGTCTCTTAGCTATGGGTGCAGTTCCAGGTACCAAATCTATGGCAAACTCAATATCCCGGTCAGGTGGCATACCTGGAAGTTCTTCCGGGAACACATCCAAAAATTCCTGAACCACTGGAATGTTGTCCAATGCTACTCCTTCAACATGGTTCAGATCCGCTCGTTCGGTTGCCTGCGGGGCTGACTCAAACTCGACACGGATACCGTGTTCGTTTGTCAACTGCACGCTTCTCTCAGCGCATTGGATTACTCCATTGTGCTTGCTTAACCAGTCCATTCCGAGTATGATGTCAATTCCATGGGAGTCCAAGACAATAAGGTTGGCAAGGAAATCTACCCCCCTTATTTTAAGGCTTACCTTAGTACATACTATACTAGTCCTCATTTCTCCTCCAGGAGAATTAACTAACATAGCACATTCTAGGTGGGATACGGGTAGATGATGTTTGGCAACATATTTGGATGATATGAAGGAATGCGATGCTCCGGAATCAAATAAAATGGTGGCTGGGTTGGAGTTGGCAAGGAACATACCAATTGCGACGTCCTCAGCCTGTTGTGCTTCCTCAACAGTGACATGGTTAACGTGGCCACGAGCATAGTTCTGCGGTCCACGGTTCCCTTGGTTGTCTCCTCCGTTTGGTCGCTGGTTCTGCTTGGGCACATTACCTTGCTGTCTAGGGCCTCTCTTCGGGCACTGGTTAGCGAAGTGGCCTACTCCCCCGCATGCAAAGCATGCCCTGTTGCCTACGGCAGCAGGTACGTTGGGGCGGGGGTTTTGAACAGGAGCGCCATTGTTAGGCCGGGGCGCAGGAGGCATGGGAACACGAGGTGCCGGTGCAACGGGCCGTTGCTGTGGTGGCTGACCAGGGCGGTACGTAGGAGTGGTCGATCCATACTGCTGTGCAGGGGGCATGTATCTAGGCCGTACGTTGCTCCCTTGGGGCTGGTATGGGATCTTCCTTTTGCCCTCGCGCTCGATCTCTCAGATCTTGTTTTCAACCACAATAGCCTTATCAACTAGCTTCTAGAAGCTTACGTAGTCATTGTTGAGGAGCTGAACCTGGATCTCATTGTTCAACCCTCTCATGAACAGGTACTGCTTCCTCTGATCTGAGTTGACATCTTCGGGGTCATATCGGGACAGTTGTATGAACTTGTTGAGATACTCGTTCACACTTTTCTGCCCTTGGCGGAGACCTTCAAACTCCTGCCTCTTGATCATCATTACGCCAACAGGGATGTAGTGGGAGCGGAAACTTTCCTTGAGCTCAGTCCAAGTGATTGTCTCCGGGTTGGCATGGGCGTTGCTCAAGGCATCCCACCAGTCAGCAGCTGCTCCCATCAGTTGGTGCGATGCAAAGACAACCTTCTCTCGGTCGTTGCACTGAACAATGGCAAGCTTCTTCTCCATGGATTTCAACCAATCATCGGCCTCCATTGGATCGCTTGCTTGAGCAAAGGTGGGTGGTCGAGTCCTCATGAACTCTCCCAGCCTGTTATGAGCCGGTGGTGGTGGTGGCGGTGGTGCCGGAACGGGGTGTTGGTTGGCCTGCAACTGACCCAAAGTTTGGATCATGGTTTGTATAAGCTGGTTTTGCATGGCCATCAACCTTTCTAGGTTGTTTTTGCCAGCTCTGGGGTTAGCAGGAACTTTCTCGTGGTCATCTTCCTGGACGTTCCTTCGGCTGGCGTTTCCTCTCACCATCTGTGAGGGGGAACGAAATAGAATAGAAGGTTAGATGATTAGGTAGGTCTTATATGCATCAAGGTGAGTTGGACTATATATATTAGCCCTTATGAGGATGTGATCAAGTGCCGAAGCATTTCACTCCTCTTTCTTCTTACGTGTGGATATGGACAACGTTTTTGAGACGTCCCACCATTCACACTAAGCACATATTCACAATTAATCATTACAAGGGCCCACTCAACTCCTATTCAAGGATGGTTCCCTATGCCAAGGTGGTTTCAAAGCCAATCTAAGTTATTCACCCTAGGATGATTCCCTTGGTCGGTGTGGCTTAGCTACCTATGACTTCTATTCAGGGGTGTAACTTGCTGTCCACCCGTGGCTCTAATATCAATCTAAGGCTTCTATCTTAGGCGTGTAACCTACTGTCAACCCGTGGCTCTGATACCAATCTGTGACGCCCTCAATTCTGTGGAAAACCACGGAACCGAGAACTAATGCATATGTGTTCCCAGGATGTTTATCACACATACACATACGTTCCACAAACTGAATTTAGATTATGTATTACCACGAATAACAGAGTTTATTACAGCACCTCATGAGTCTTGGACTCATGCTCACAGCGGAAGTCCTTATTTCTACGCAGCGGAATTCTTATTTAAATGCGGAAGCAAAAACTAATGCGGAAGCAAAACTAAGCAGAAGTGGCTCCATCTCTATTCCCTCCACAGGCAAGGTTGAGAACAGATCACACGCCATAATGCTCTACCCGGTCTTCATAGTAGTCTTCTCTTGCTGTTGATGGAGAAATAATAATGCAAGTTTGAGCACAATGATGTACTCAGCAAGTGTGGGAATAACACATGATATGCAGCTTATAAACAAGGTAGGTATAAAAGGCTTATTTGCAGAAAAGCAAATTTATAAAACCATTGATAAAACAGCAACTTAACTTTAGATGAATGTAGTCTCAGCTTGTGTTAAATTACCAACATACCTCCATCACTTTCCGTGTTCCATCCGAACATTAACCAATCCTTTACTCATACTCACGAATACCTCCTCGTATTTGCTACCATCTCATCTCATAAAACAACCTCGTCTCACACCGAGACCAATCTCATGTCATGACCCAACAGTCATGCAACCATCTCATCATCCAGACATAACAGTTCCAAACCAATAACCATAACCGAGAACCTTCCCAATAACCATTCCAATAACCATCCCAATAATCATCCCAACTAATCATGGCAGTTTAGCCAGGTGCTCATGACCGTAAGCTCGGCTATCATGATAGTTTTAATAACTCTGCAGAATTTGCACCTCTTTACCCACAAGTTTGTGATTTTGTCACCCGTCGGCGACTGCAGAACCTCCATTATACCAGTACACATCCGTTGGTGTATGGTCAAGAGATCACAAAATAGCCTTTACAAAGGGGTTACTAGATGTATGGACTCACTAAGGTTTCACCGGCAGGCTAGAATCTCCAATTCTCCCACCCACGGGCCCCCTCTTGTGCCATGCGGTTCCCAGGGCAGTCCTCACTCGACTCCCATTCCCCGCGCCTTCCACAGTCCATAACACTCTAGCAACTTACCTAATTACTCAGCTAAGCCGCACCCATACTTGGCCTTGTGGTGGCACTGTTATCCTGGCATGTGCATGCATGAACCGGTCCTTAGATCTATGGCAAGCAAAACCACCATCTCATGCTACCTCATTCACAAACCCAGTCTTGCCTAGATCTCCCTCCGATCCATGTTCATTATTAACATCAGTTTCCCCTTATTATTATGAGTGCAGTTAGCTAGACACATCTATCTCGCTTCCCAATCCCATGGACTCAGCGAAGCATAAAACAAAAACCATACCCGACTCATAAAACTTCCCAGGTGACAAGGGTGGTTTAACCAAAACTAGTAAACTCCTATAAAAGGGTTTCCCATCATGTTTGACTCAGCACACACACCTTTTCGCAAAACAAAATAGTTTTACCCAAAACATAGGATCAACATGGTCAAGGAGCACTTGCCTTGTTCTTGCGGTTCTGGTTGTTCTTGATTCTCAAAACCTTGTTGCTGCAGCTCGTCGTAGACAGCTCCCTGAACCTGTCCTGCTATGTAGGATTCACGTGCATACAAGATTCACAGCAATCAATATTATTCACAAAACCCTAAACTAGATGCGATGATGTACATGCATGCTATCCTATGATTAGATTGATCTGTCCGTGCTCTTGCATGGCTTGCATGGACAGAGGTATTCGGATCAAAGGTGGTCATGGCGATGATCTTGTCTTTAGATCAAACTGATCATCGAGTGATCTGCCCTCGAGAAAGCTTCTGTTCGAAAGAAATCGAAGAACAGATGCAAGAGATGAACAACATGATGTCGTAAGGTGGTATTGAAGTCCTACCTCACGCTCTTCTTGTCTTTGAGGTCCTCCTCAGACCGCTTGGTTCTTCTCCGATGATCTCCCTTGTTCTGCTTCGGCGATGTTTTGCTCGGCGACTTAGGGCTAGAGCTCTAAGTCGTCGGCTCAGGAGTTGAAAGAGAAGTTTGTGATTTCGGCCAGAGGTTTTGGGTTCTATTTATAATCGGGATGAGAAGAGTCCTAATCTGATTGGATCCCGAATAAAAGTTTTATTCAGATCTTGTTGGATCCTGACGTCTTATCTTTGGTAACATTTTGTAGTTTGGATCGGTTCCCGTTGTGTACCGGTGTCCTTACGCGTAACAGCTGCTCCAGAATTTGTTACCTCCGGGATGATGAGCTCCGGAAGCTCCACGTGTCCTCCGGGCCTGGTATCTCTTCATCCGCAGAGACGAGCTCCGGTCGTGCCGCGTGTTAATCGATCGAGACCTCCCTCTTCTTCGGAGGTGAGCTCTGCGCACGCCACGTGTGGGTGCCGGTCTTTCCGCCTTTCCTTCCCTCAGGGACATGCCCCGAGGTCGACACGTGTTTAGCAGCGACGGACCTCCGGAGATAAGCTCCGGTGGCGACACGTGTTCAATAGATCCGGACTTCTCGGAGATGGGTTCCGAAATTAACACATATCCCGTGCGACTGGTCCCCTAACTTCCGCGAGGACTAGCTCCGTGGATGACACGTGTCCTATGAAAAATGCCTTTGCTTCTTCCGCAGAGGCTATCTCCGCGGGCAGTACGTGTCCCACAGGGTCGGACCTCTTTCCAATTGCGGAGGTGACCCCCGAGCCTGCCACGTATCCAGTTTAGCGTCGGACCTCTCCAATCTCTTCGGGGATGAGTTCCGAACACACCACGTGGTCTGTTGGTCGTGAAAGTTGCCTTCGGTGCTCTCAGAAAGCTTTACTGGCTATCCTTTTGATACTTGTTTCTGTTCCCTCTTTTCTAAAAATGTTCTTCTTCTTCATAAACATGAACATATGCTGACACCCGACATGAGGGTGTCACAGCCGAAGTCGGGGACGTGGCTGCCGTCGTGGCCTCTAGGTTCCGGCGAGAGCCAGGGGAATCCTAGGGCTTGTATCTTGTTTTTTTATTGAGTCTGTAGTCCAGCTCGTGGAGCCTTGAATGTATAGACTCTCGTTATTTTCTGCATCTATGTGCTTTTGTCTTCTTCTTGGCTTGGCCTGACCGAGCCCTTAGCTCCGCAAGGTACTCAGAGGTCTTCACCAATCTTGAAGCCCTGCACAGACACCTTCCCCGGGTCCTTATTACGTTAAGTGCCCCAGAGGTCTCCGGAGCTCGCCCCGTGAGAACGGGGAGGTCCGGATCTGCCGACCACGTGGCAGGCCCGGAGCTCTCCTTTGAGAAGATGGAGGTCCGGCACCGCTGGACACGTGGGGCTTTCAGGGCTCACCCCCGCAGAGGGGGCGAGGCTTGGCTCTGCCGGCCACGTGGCGGGCCCGGAGCTCCTCCTGAGGTGAGGGGAGCTCTGGCCCCGTTAGACACGTGGGGCCTTCGGGGCTCACCCCTGCAGAAGGGGCAAAACCCGGATCCTCCGGTCTTGCGCTGGAGTAGTCGATGGCTCTTTGCCCCCCTTCATGTGGTCCCCTTAGCTAAAACCTGGAGATCCTGCACACAGGTAGAGGAAGCGTAATTCTCCTCGGGGGGTTCTCCCCTCCCCGTCTCTTAGTCTTATTTGGCTTACGGTCCTAGTCCGGTATATGGGGCTTGGGCAATTCTGTGCGCGAGGCGCCGGTGCTCCGGCTCCCTCCGAGGTCAGGGTACGACCATCCGGCCCCTATTACCGGACCGTACACCAGGGAAGCAGAGTGCACAGGCTTTCGGTACGAAACCAGGCAAAGAGGTTGTACTCCCCTGGACCTCCAAAGGGCAGGGCACACACGCTTTGGGTCGGAACCGGCAAAGCAGGCTATGCACCCTGGACCCCCCATGCATAGCGCAGGCCTTTCTTGGAGGTGGCCAACTGGCGCCGCAACACCTGACAGGGGGAGGCCCGAAAGGCCCCCTGGCCATCGGCGGGTGCCTCAAGCGCAACTGCCTTTGGTAGGATAGCAAATGCTGACTATGGATGAGAGCGGAAAGGGGGAGCTAAATGTACGGTGAGCATACATAGAAAGTGTGGTCATAAAAATTAATGCGTAATTTAAATGAGCACATAAGTTAGAGCGTGGTAGAACAGGTTTTTGTGTAGATGCCCATAGGAGGAAGACAGGCTGAACATGGAGGCAACGACCCGCCCCATTAAGAAGGGAAGCAAGACTCTACGCGCTTGGGGTCGGAACCAGGCCAAGCTGGACGTAGTCCTGGACCGTCCACCGAGGCTTAGCTGCTCCGAGCGCTATTCATGGAGCCTATGGGGGCTATTACAGAAAGGAAAATGCATGTTCTACTAATGCTCAGGAGATAGAACTTACTGTGATGTTCCGTGCTCCAAGGGTTTGGGAGCGGATCCCATCCTTGGTGGAGAGGCGTATGTACCTGGGACGGTAAACTTTCGTGACTCGGAAGGGACCTTCCCGGCTGAGGGAGAGTTTGTAGGTCCTTTGCGGGAAAGTGTGCGCGCGGCCCAGGTTGCCTTCTTGTAGCTCCCAGATGCGCTTGGTCCTTTGGCAGTAGTGCCGGAGCACCAGCCGGGGCCGTGCGTTGTGGGGTGTTGCCTGCAATCGTGCCTCGTCGACGAGGTCGGTATCTTCACGCTGGAGCGGGTCCTGCACGGCTTCTCCAGGGAGCCCCAGGGGTACCTTCCCCTATTGGCTCAGGCTGACAAGAGGTAGGAGGACCCGGACTCTTCTTGTGAGACCCAAGATGTCTTCTTCCATTGGCTCAGGCCGACAGGAGGTTGACGGATCCTGGGTGGCCCTCGGGAGGTGAGGCCGAGGCACAGAGATGTGCACTCGGGTAGAGCTGGCCCGGTTCTGCACCGCCGGGGGCTGGTGTGTGACGCCCTCAATTCTGTGGAAAACCACGAAACCGAGAACTAATGCATATGTGTGCCGAGGATGTTCATCACAAATACACATATGTTCCACAAACTGAATTCAGATTATATATTACCACGAATAACAGAGTTAATTACAATATCTCTTGAGCCTTGGACTCGTGCTCACAGCGGAAGTCTTATTTCTATGCAGCGGAAGTCTTTATTATATTGCAGAAGCGATTTAACTAATGCGGAAGCAAATCTAAGTAGAAGTGGCTCCATCTCTACTCCCTCCACAGGAAAGGTTGAGAACAGATCACAGGCCTTAATGCTCTAGTTGGTCTTCATAGTAGTCTTCTCTTGCTGCTGATGATGAAATAATAATGCAAGTTTGAGTACAAGGATGTACTCAGCAAGTGAGGAAAAACATGATATGTAGCTCATAACAAGGTAGGTATAAAAAGGGCTCATTTGCAGAAAAGCAAAGTTATCAAAACCACGATAAAACAACGACTTACTTTAGGTGAATGTAATCCCATCATGTATTAAATTACCAACATACCTCCATCGCTTTCCATGTTCCATCCAAACATTAACCAACTTTATTCTTCCTCACCAATACCTCCTCGTATTTGCTACCATCTCACGAATACCTTCTCGTATTCGCTACCATCTCATCTCATAAACAACTTTGCCTCATACCGAGACCCACCTCATTGTCACGACTCAACAGTCATGCAACCATCTTGACACCCGGACTCAACAGTCCCAAAACCAAACCATAATCAATAATCATAACCAAGAACCATCCCAACTAATCATGGCAGTTGGCTAGGCGCTCATGACCGTAAGCTCGGCTATCATGATAGTTTTAGACTCTGCAGAGATTGCACCTATTTACCCACAAGTTTGTGATTTCGTCACCCGTCGGCGACTGCAGAACCTCCATTATACCAGTACACAACCGTCGGTGTATGGCCAAGAGATCACAAAATAGCCTTTACAAAGGGGCTACTAGATGTATGGACTCACTAAGGTTTCACCGGCAGGCTAGAATCTCCAATTTTCCCACCCACGGGCCCCCTCTTGTGCCATGCAGTTCCCAGGGCAGTCCTCACTCGACACCCATTCCCCACACCTCCCACAGTCCATAACAATCTAGCAACTTACCTAATTAGTCAGCTAAGCCGCACCCATACTTGGCCTTGTGGTGGCACTGTTATCCTGCCATGTGCATGCATGAACCGGTCCTTAGATCTACGGCAAGTAAACCACCATCTCATGCTACCTCATTCACAAACCCAGTCTTGCCTAGATCTCCCTCCGATCCATGTTCATTAACAACATCAGTTTCTCATTATCATTACGAGTGCAGTTAGCTAGACACATCTTTCTCGCTTCCCAATCCCATGGACTCAGCGAAGCATAAAAGTAAAAAAACCATACCCGACTCATAAACTTCCCATCTGTGAGAGAGAACGAAATAGAATAGAAGGTTAGAAGGTTAGGTAGATCCCCTCAACTATATGCATCAAGGTGGATTGGACTATATATATTAGCCCATATGAGGATGTGAACAAGTGCCAAAGAATCTCACTCCTCTTTCTACTTATGTGTGGATATGGACAAGTTTTGAGACGTCCCACAACTCCCACTAAGCACACAATCACAAACAATCATCACAAGGGCTCACACAACTCCTATTCAAGACTTGTTCAATGGGGGTCCTATATGGCTTACGGTGTTGCCAATCTGTGTTCCAACTATGGCCTTTTCTAGGCTTTTATCCTATGTCAAGGCAGTTTCAAGGCCAATCTATGCATCCTAGGCTTGCATCCTATGGTAAGCGTGGCTTAGCTACCAATCTGTGTCTAATACCAATCTGTGATCTATCTAAGCGTGTAACCTACCATCAACCTGTGGCTCTGATACCAGTCTTTGACGCCCTCAATTCTATGGAAAACCACGGAACGAAGAACTGATGCATATGTGTGCCTAGGATGTTCATCACACATATACACATCATCCACAAACTGAATTTCAGAATATATATAACCATGAATAACAGAGTTTATTACAATGTCTCATGAGTCTTGGACTCGTGATCACAGCGGAAGTCTTAATCTAACAGCAGAAGTCTTCTAACTAATGCGGAAGAAATTCTAAGCAGTAGCGGCTCCATCTCTACTCCATCCCGACAGGCAAGGTTGAGGACAGATTACACGCCTAATGCTCCACTTGGTCTTCATATTAATCTTCTCTTGTTGCTGATGATGAAATAATAATGCAAGTTTGAGTACAATGATGTACTCAGCAAGTGCGGGAAAATATGATATGTAGCTTACAACAAGGTAGGTATAAAAAGGCTCATTGCAGAAAGCAAAGTTATTTATCAAGACCATGATAAAACAGCAACTTATCTTTAAGCGAATGTAATCCCAACATATATTAAAATACCAACCATACCTTCATTATATTCATCACCTTCCATGTACCAACCAGACATCAATCAACCTCATTCTTGCTCACGAATACCTCCTCGTATTCGCTACCATCTCACGAATACCATCTCGTATTCGCTACCATTTCATCCCATAAACAACTTCCGTCTCAAACCGTCCAACCTCGTTGCCATGACTCAACAGTCACACAACCCATCTCATCACCTGGACTCAACAGTCCCGAAAACAAAACCAAAACCAAACCATCCAAAACCATAACCAATAACCATAGCCAATAACCATCCCAACTAATCATCGAAGTTAGCTAGGCGCTCGTGACCGTAAGCTCGGCTATCATGATAGTTTTACACTCTGCAGAGTTTGCACCTCTTTGCCCACAAGTTTGTGATTTCGTCACCCGTCGGCGACTGCAGAACCTCCATTATACCAGTACACAACCGTCGGTGTATGGCCAAGAGATCACAAAATAGCCTTTACAAAGGGGTTACTAGATGTATGGACTCACTAAGGTTTCACCCGCAGGCTAGAATCTCCAATTCTCCCACCCACGGCCCGCCCTCTTGCGCCATGCAGTTCCCAGGGCAGTCCTCACTCGACTCCCATTCCCCGCGCCTTCCACAGTCCATAACAATCTAGCAACTTACCTAATTAGTCAGCTAAGCCGCACCCATACTTGGCCTTGTGGTGGCACTGTTATCCTGCCATGTGCATGCATGAACCGGTCCTTAGATCTACGGCAAGTAAACCACCATCTCATGCTACCTCATTCACAAACCCAGTCTTGCCTAGATCTCCCTCCGATCCATGTTCATTAACAACATCAGTTTCTCATTATCATTACGAGTGCAGTTAGCTAGACACATCTTTCTCGCTTCCCAATCCCATGGACTCAGCGAAGCATAAAAGTAAAAAAACCATACCCGACTCATAAACTTCCCAGGCTACAAGGGTGGTTTAACCAAAGCTAGTAAACTCCTATAGGAGGGTTTCCCATCATGTTAGACTCAGCACACACACCTTTTCACAAAACAAATCAGTTTTACTCAAAACACAGGATCAATATGGTCAAGGAGCACTTGCCTTGTTCTTGCGGTTCCGGTGGTTCTTGGATCTCAAAACCTTGTTGCTGCAGTTCGTTGTAGACAGCTCCCTGAGCTTGTCCCGCTATGTAGGATCACGTGCATACAAGATTCACAGTAATCAATATCATGCACAAACCTTAAACTAGATGCGATGATGCATATGCATGCTATCCTATGATTAGTTTTATTAGATTGGTTTGCACGTGGTCTTGCATGGCTTGCCTGGATGTTCAGATCAAAGGTGGGCGTGGCGATGATCTTGTCTTTAGATCAACCTGATCATCAAGTGATCTTTCCACGAGAAGGCTTCTGTTCGAAAGGAATCAAAGAACAGATGCAAAGAAAACAAAACGATGTCATAAGGTGGTATTGGAGACCAACCTTACGTTCTTCTCGGTCTCGAGGTCCTCCTCAGATCGTTGGGCTTTCCTCCGGCAATTTGCCGTGCTTCGGCGATGGTTTACTCGGCGGTTTGGGACTAGAGCTCTAAGTCGTCGGCTCAGGAGTTGGAAAAGAAGTTTGTGGTTTCGGTCAGAGGTTCTGGGTTCTATTTATACTCGGGAAGAGAAGAGTCCTAATCTGATTGTTTCCCAAATAAGAGTCCTATTCAGATCGTTATTGGATCCTAACATCTTATCTTTAGTTGATTTTGTGCGGTAACATTGTGGAATTCAGGTCGGTTTCCTTTACGTACCGGTATTCTTACGCATATAGATTCCAAAATCGATTCAGAACCCATCATCTTCTCGGTGATGAGCTCCGGAAGCTCCACGTGTCCACCGGGCCTGGTCTCTCCCTTTCCGCAGAGACGGGCTCCGGTTGTGCCGCGTGTCAAACGAGCGAGACCTCCCTTTTCCTTCGGAGGTGAGCTCCGCGTGCGCCACGTATCCTGGCGGTCTGGACCTCCTCTCTTACTCGGAGGTGGCTCCGCGCACGCCACGTGTTAGCACCGGTCTTTCCTTCTTTCCTCAGAGACGTGCTCCAAGGTTGACACGTGTCCAACAGTGTCGGGCCTCCCGGAGATAAGCTCCAGAGACGATATGTGTTTAATGGAACCAGACTTCTCGGAGGTGAGCTCCGAGATCGACACGTATCCCGCACGACTGGTCCTCTGATTTCCGCGGTTACTAGCTCCGAAGGTGACATGTGTCCTGCGGAAATGCCTTTGCTTCTTCCGCAGAGGCTAGTTCCGGGAACAACACATGTCCCACAGGGTCGAACCTCTCCTCCTTTGCGGAGATGAGCCCCGAGCCTGCCACGTAGCCAGCTTAGCGGCGGAACTCTCCCCACTTCGCAGGGATGAGCTCCGAACACGCCACGTGGCCAGCTGGCACTGTGTACCCCGGTACGGGCAAGGCTGCGCCATAAACCGGGGGCACCATTTGCAGGGCATATGCTGCGTGGCGTATGCCTGGGGCAGGGATCGCGTGGCGAACGTCTGCACCTCAGGCTGGGTCGAGGCGGTTGACATGCTGTCGCCGGCCTCCTGGTTGCGATGCCTTTCTCGTCGTTGCTCAATGAACACTCGGGCATCTTTGTCCATGTGGCATCGTTCCAGCTCCAACCTCAGGTCCGCCGATGGGAGCCTGGTGGAGCGGGTATCTGCCGTCTGCCCGTCAACCGTTGGCGTGCGTGTCAGCGACACAGCCGGTTGACTGGGGCGTCGTCCCCGCCGAAGTCAAGGGTTGGCGGCGGCGACGATGAGACGGTCTACGTCGCGAATCCACTGCTGGGTCGCTGACTGAGACGCGTCCCCAGAAGGTGGATTGCGCAGTAGCGCTCTTGCTGCAGCTAGTGCGCCCGCATGGGAGACGCTCAGCGCTGCAGAGCATCTCATGCTCGCTGGAGACTGCGCTGCCAGAGTAAGCTGCTGGCTTCCAACTTGCACCGACACACTCCGCCCTGAGTGTGTCGAGACGTAGTCCCCGCTAGTCACCGTTTGTCATGAACGTGGGCGGGGAGAGCTTGCCGCTGAAGGAAGCTTCGTCATCTTCGTCGGCAGAAGCTCGTCGCGCAAGGGAAAAGCCCCCTTTCTGGCGCGCCAAATGTCAAAGTGTGTAGCCGACACTTCGCCTGGGCCTGCTCTGGGCAGCCCGCGGAGGTTCTTTTTCGGTGGGGCTAGTCACTCACGGAGAGCTTCAGCGTTAGGGCCGATTGAGCAAGAAGCTTGACACGGGGATTTTACGTGGTTCAGGCCGCCGGAGCGTAAAACCCTACGTCCACGGTGAGCAGAGTTGCTCGCTGTATTGCTTGCTGCTCAGAACCGGGGTCCTGAGCTTGAGGGTGTAAGATGTCGAATGGCTAGAGTACGAGGGTGCGTAAGAGGCGAATCCTTGCTAATGTTGCCTACCCGAGCCTTTTATAGTCCAAGGCTCGAGCGGCTTACAAGGTGGGCCCAGGATCCGACAGGTGGTCCTGGGGAGATTGCCTGCCATCTACCGTATCTGCAGTTACGCCGGTAGTTGTCTCTGGCGAGGGCTTCCGAGTCTTTGTTCTGCCGCCCTGCCCATGCCGCAAGATAGTCGTAGTGGTTAATGATGGCAGGGGCGGCAGGGGATGTCTTGTCGCTGTGTTTATTGGCATGCAGGCTCTGACACGGCGTGCCAGTCTGCGATGTGACTGGGCGCAATGGCACCTGACAGAGGCGTGCTCTGTGTCTCCGCGCCTTGGGAAGGGCGGGTCTTGAATACCTTGTACGGGCAAAGTATGGCGCGTCTTTACTCTTGCTGCCTACCGCGCGGGGGCAGGCAGCGCTGCCCTGCTGGCCACGTTGCGGGCCCGGAGCTCTCCTCTCATGAGAGGGAGGTCCGGCCCTGTGGGACACGTGGAGCCTTCGGAGCTCTCCCAGCGGAGGGGGGAGGTCCGGCTCAGTTGGCCACATGGCGGGCCCGGAGATCTCCTCTGAGGAGAGGGAGGTCCAGCCCCGCAGGACACGTGGAGCCTCCGGAGCTCTCCCCGCGGAGGGGGGAGGTCCGCCTCAGTTGACCACGTGGCGGGTCCGGAGCTCTCCTCTGAAGAGAGGGAGGTCCGGCCCCGCTGGACACATGGCGCCTTTAGAGCTCTCCCTGCGGAGAAGGGAAAGGTCCTTAGGCATTTTCCCCTGTGCGCGGGGGTACCCCGTATTGAGGGTACCGACAATGACCGTCTGCGGAGTTCACTCCTGCGATAGGGGTGTCGTCCGGCATCGGACCTCAACCCAGTGTAGGGCGCAAGGTCTGGCTTTGGTGTTCACCCCTGCGGAGGGGGTGATGATTGGCTTCGAAGTTCACCCCTGCGATAGGGGAGTCGTCCTGCATCGGACCTCAGGCTAGTGTAGGGCGCAAGGTCCGGCTTCAGTGTTCACCCCTGCGGAGGGGGTGATGACCGGCTCTGCTCAGAGGTCCTCCCTTCCCTATCACTTAGTCTTATTTGGCTTACTGTCCCGGGCCGAAATACTGGGCTTGGGCAATTCAGTGCACTCAGTCCCGGAGGTCCGGCCCCCAGCCCTAGTCAGGGTGTAATTGGTCGCCCCCCTGCTTCTCAGACCGTAGCGCTGGGGAGGCAGAGTGCGCATGCTTTGGGTGCAGGACCGGGCAAAGCAAGGCTCCTGGACCCCCCGCTCTGGCCTAGGTCTTTTTCTGGAGGAGACCAACTGGCGTTACAGTACCCTAACTGGGGGAGGTCCAGGAGGTCATTGGAGCTCACCCCTGCGGGAGGGGTGAGGCTCGGCTTCAGAGTTCACCCCTGTGGAGGGGGTGTTGTGCGGCTTTGGACCTCAGCCAAGTGTAGGGCGCAAGGTCCGGCTTCGGTGTTCACCCCGGCGGAGGGTGATGACCGGCTTCGGAGCTCACCACTGCGATAGGGGTGACATCCGGCATCGGACCTCAGCCCAATGTAGGGCGCAAGGTCCGGCTTCGGTGTTAACCCCTGCGGAGGGGGTGATGACCAGCTTCGGAGCTCACCCCTGCGATAGGGGTGACGTCCGGCATCGGACCTCAGCCCAGTGTAGGGTGCAAGGTCCGGCTTCGGTGTTCACCCCTGCGGAGGGGGTGATGACCGGCGCGAAGAGCTTGCCTCTGGAGGAAGCTTGGACATCTTCGTTAGTGTAGGCTCGTCACGAGAGGGAAAATCCCCTTCCTGGCGGGCCAAATGTTGAAGCGTCTGCGGTCGACACTTCCCCCGGGCCTGCTCAGGGCAGCCCGTGGAGGTTCTTTTTTAGGCGGGGCTAGTCCTCTCGTGTAGATCTCGCCGGAATGGATGACTGAGGAAGATCAAGGTGGTTTGACACAGGGATTTACATTGTTTGGGCCGCAGGAGCGTAAAAACCTTACGTCCACGGGAGTGCTCGGAGCACTGGTTTCCTTGAGTATGAGGATGGCCTGGTGGGAGCTGGACTCAGCAGAGTTCGAACCCCTTGTAACATTGTCTACCATTGCCTTTTATAGTCCAAGGCTCGGGCGGCTTACAAGGTGGGCCCTGGGGACCCGATAGGTGGCCACGGGGTGATTTCCTACCAGCTATTATGTCTTGGCGCTGGCGTCGAGGTCCTCGTCCTGCCGCCCTGCCCATGCCACGGGCTAGGTGTAGCGTGTAGCTGTTGGCGATGGCAGGGGCGGCAGGGCATGTCTTGTCCGGTCTTGTCGCTGCCTTCAATGGTCTGCAGCTTCAGACACTGTACGCATGTCTTGACTGTAACTGGTCACAGCGACTCTTGACAGGCGTGCACCGCACCCCTTCGTCTTGGGAAGGCGTGAGTCTTGAATGCATTGTACGGTAAAGGCATGGCGCACCTTTACTAACGCTGCCTACCGCATTGGGCGGGCAGCGCTGCTCTGCTGGCCACGTGTCGGGCCCGGCGCTCTCCTCTGAGGAGAGGGGGAGCTCCGGCCCCGCTGGACATATGGAGCCTTCGGAGCTCATCCCCGTGGAGGGGGGAGGTCCGGCTCTGCTCACCATGTGGCGGGCCTGGAGCTCTCCTCTGAGGAGAGGGGGAGCTCCAGCCCCGCTGGACACGTGGCTCCTTCTGAGCTCGCCCTTGCGGAGGGTGCGAGGTCCGGCCTTCTGGGCCACGTGGCAGGCCCGGAGCTATCCTCTGAGGAGAGGGGAGCTCCGGCCTATCTGGACACGTGGCGCCTTCGGAGCTCGCTCCTGCGGAGGGGGCAAGGTCCTTAGGCGGTTTCACTCTGTGCGCGGGGGTACCCGGTATTGATGGTATTGACAACCAAATAAAAATCAGCTACAGGAGAAGAGTACTTCGAAGACCATGTGGAGTACTAGGCGTGCGTACTACCGTCAACATGCCTGTAGAGTTGAAGTTGGAGCATGCGATTTAGTTATTTCAGCTGTCATTTAGAGACTTCCGCTGCAAGAATAAGTTAGAGATTCATGAGTGAGACTTTGAGTCATTGTAATAAAGTACTTAAACTATATTTATTTGTGGTTATATTCTGAATTCAGTTTGTGGATTACATGTGTATGTGTGATGAACATCCTGGGCACACATATGCATTCACTTGGTTCTATTTTCGAAACCGGGTGTCACAGCCTTCGCCCTGGTGGACTGGACCTGCGCCTTCAGCAGGTCGTCCCAGTCCTGGAGGCCCTCAATTTGGCCCAATCTTGCTCGAGTGCGTCTTGCATCTGGTCCAGTCTACAGCGGACGGCCCTTACGGCCCTGGGGATCGGGACAGCCTTCGACAACGTCAGGTGAGGCAACGCCTCGACACCCTCTGGCTCTTCGGCCATCGGTGGGGTTGCCACCATGGCAATTTGCGAAGGGAGAGGGGGAGGGTGTAACACCCTCAATTTCGTATCCATGCATGCATACATAAATCATATAGAAAAAACATTTTAAAAAGAAGTAGAAACGGAGAAAGAATCAGAAAGATAGCCAAAAAATAGCCAATTTCAGTTTGCCGAGGAGCGATGTAGACACTTCCCGTGGCCCGCTGGCCATGTGGCGCCTTCGGGGCTCATTCCCGCGGAGGGGGATGAGGTCCGGCACTGCTGACTACGTGGCAGGCTAGGAGCTCGCCTCTGTGGAAGGGGCGAGGTCCGGCCCGCAGGACACATGTCGCTCTCGGAGCTCACCCCTGCGGAGGGAGTGAGGTCCGGTCCTGATGGACACGTGTCATCCCCGGAGCTCACCTTCGAGGAGAAGGGAGGTCCGACACTACGGGACATGTGTCGTCCTCGGAGCTCACCTCAGAGGGGAAGGGAGATCCGACAGTATTGGACACGTGTCAACCTCGGAGCTCGTCTCTGAGGAAAAAAGGAAGTCCGACGCTACTGGACATGTGCCACTCTCGGAGCTCGCCTCTGAGGAGAGGGGAGGTCCGGAGCTGACACGTGGCACTCTCGGAGCTCGCCTCTAAGGAGAGGGGAGGTCCAGAACTGACTCATGGCGCACGCAGAGCTCGCCTCTGAAGAAGAGGGAGGTTCCGCCCACCTGACACGTGGCACACGCGGAGCTCGCCTCCGAGGAAGAGGGAGATCCCGCCCGCCAGACACGTGGCGCACCCAGAGCTTGTCTCTGTGGAAAAGGGAGGCCAGGCTCCCAATAGACACGTGGAGCCTCTGGAGCTTATCCCTGCGGAAGGACGAGGTCCTTAAGCGTTCTTTTCCCTGTACGCGACTACCCGGTACTGAGGAAACTGACACAAATTTTTTCACATTGAATACTGCAACTAAATCGATTAGAGATAAGTTGTTATGATCCAAAACAAATCGAATGGGACTCTTATTTGAAATCTAATCAGAGTAGGACTCTTTTTGACCTCTTATAAATAGAACCCAAAACCCCCTGGCCGCAACCACGTACCTATTCTTTCCCTCCCGAGTCGGCGACTTAGAGTCCCTAGCCCCCAACTCGCCGAGATAACCTCCTTCGCCGGAGTTTAGTCACCGGTGAGACCGCCGACGAGCCCCGTCGAGCTCGCCGTCGCTGCATCCATTGCTAGGAGTAAAGCCCCGACACCAAGGAGAAGTGAGGTAGGTCTTTGTTACCACCTTACGACATCATCGTGGTTTTCTTCGCATCTATTTCTTCGATCCCTTCGAACAAAAGCTTTTTCGTGTGGACAGATCACGCATTGATCGGTTTGATCTAGATCTTGAGACAAGATCATCACCACGTCCACATTTGATCCTTACACTCCTGTTCATCGTAAAACCCCATGTAAAACCCTTAAAACATGCAAGAACACGTACAAACTGGATTAATGAAACTGCACCATAGGATTAACATTCATCCACACCATTGCATCTTGAGTCAAAGTTTGTGCATGATGATTGATTGCTGTGAAACTTGTATGTGCGTGATCGTGAGTAGAAGGATCAGCTCATGGAGCTATCTACGAAGGACTACAGCACCAAGAATTCGAGACACGTGAGCATCAGAAGTCACAGGAACAAGGCAAGTGCCCCTTGACCATATTGATCCCATGTTTCGAAACTGTTTTGTTTGTGAAACGTGTGTGCTTGAGTCAACTTGATGGGAAACCCTTTCATAGGAGTTTACTAGTTTTCTTAACCACCCTTGTCGCCGGGAAAGATGATGAGTCGGGTATGGTCGTTTCTTCTTTTTGCTTCGCTGAGTCCACGGGATATGGGAAGCAAGATAGAATGTGTCTAGCTACTGCACTCATATAATGATAATAAGATATTGATAATGAACATGAATCGGGGGAGACCTTGGCAAGCTTGGTTTGTGGAGGTGGTAGAATGAGATGGTGGTTTACTTTCCGTAGATCTAAGGACCGGTTCATGTGAGCACATGCCAAGAAAACAGTGCCACCACAAGGCCAAGTATGGGTGCGGTTTAGCTGACTAATTAGGTAAGTTACTAGAGTGTTATGGACCATGGAAGGCACGGGGAATGGGAGTCGAAAGAGGACTGCCCTGGGAACTGCATAGCACAAGAGGGGGCCCGTACGTGGGAGAATGGTGATTCGAGCCTGCTGGTGAAACCTTAGTGAGTCCATACATCTAGTATCCCCTTTGTAAAGGCTATTTTGTGATCTCTTGGCCATACACCGACGGTGGTGTACAGGTATAATGGAGATTCTGCAGTCGCCAACGGGTGACGAAATCACAAACTTGTGGGTGAAGTGGTGCCACCTCTGCAGAGTGTAAAACTATCATGATAGCCGTGCTTAAGGTCACAAGCGCCTGGCCAACTTCCATGATTAGATGGGATGGTTGTTGGTATGGTTATTGGGATGGTTATTGGTATGGTTATTGGGATGGTTATTGGTTTGGTTATTGGTATGGCTATGGTATGGTCTGTGAGAATGGTTTCGGGACTGTTGAGTCTTGGTAATGAGAATGGTTTCGGGACTGTTGAGTCTTGAACATGAGATGGTTTTGGTTATATGATCATGAGATGGATATGATTAGAGATAGTTATTGTGAGCATGAGAATGAGTTGAGAAAGATAAATGTCTGGATGAGACATGAAAAGAGGTGAATCATGACGGAGGTATGTTACTGGTTTAATTGGATATATGTTGGGAATAAATTAACTTAAAGATAGTTGCTGTTTTTATCATGTTTGAGAAAAAAACTTTGCTTTCTACAATAAGCCTTTTTATTCCTACCCTGTTGGAAGCTACATGTCATACTTTTCCGCACTTGCTGAGTACGACATGTACTCACCCTTGCATTATCATACAATCATTAGCAACAGGAGAGGAGTGCTTTGAAAACCATGTGAAGTATTAGGCGTGCGAACTACCGTCAACTTGCCGATGGGGATGGAGTTGAAGATGGAGCCACGGCCGTGTTTAGTTTGCTTCAGCTATCGCTTAGAGACTTTTGCTGCTAGAATAAGACTTCCGCTTCTAGAATATGTTACAGACTTCTGCTGCAAGAATAAGATAGAGATTGATGTAATGAAGTACTTAAACCCTATCATTCGTGGTTATATTCTGAATTCAGTTTATGGATTACATGTGTATGTGTGATGAACATCACGGGCACACATATACATCAGCTGGGTTCCGTTTTCACGGGACCGGGCATTACAGATTGGTATCAGAGCCATGTTGACCGTAGGTCGCAAGCCTAGATAGAATTCACATATTGGCATTAGAGCCACGTTGACCATAGGAAGCAAGCCTAGGTAGAATGCATAGATTGGCATCAGAACCATCATGACCATAGAATGCAAGCCTAGGTAGAATGGACAACCTAAAACACATAGGAATGTTTAAAACATAGAAGCTTGAATAGAATTGGTTGAACTTTGTGATGATTGCTTGTGTTTGAGTGCTTAAGTGTGGGTTGTGGGACGTTTTAGCGTTGTCCATATCCACACATAGTAGAGAGATGTGAGATGCTTCGGCACTTGTTCACATCCTAATATAGGATGATATATAGTTCATACACCTTGATGCATATAGTTGGGGGGATCAATCTAAACTTCTAACTTCTATTCTACCTAACCCTCTCTCACAGATGGTGAGAGAAAACGCTGGCCGTCAAAGGAGGAACGTCTGTGGCAACCATGAACCACAAGAGGATGACCACGTTGAAGTTCCTGAGAATGCCAACCCTGAGGCTGGTGCAGACAACCTTGAACGGTTGATGGCTATGCAGAACCAGCTCATGCAAACCATGGTCCAAACTTTGGGTCAGCTGCAAGCCAACAACCACAATCCTTACCCCATTCCTGCACCACCACCCCCACCACCGCCACCACCACCGGTTCACAACCGATTGGGAGAGTTCATGAGGACTCGACCGCCTACTTTTGCACAAGCTAATGATCCCATGGAGGCCGATGATTGGTTAAAGTCAATGGAGAAGAAGCTTGCCATAGTTCAGTGCAATGATCGAGAGAAGGTTCTCTTCGCATCGCACCAACTTATGGGAGTAGCCACTGATTGGTGGGACGCCCTTTGCAATGCTCTTGATAACCCGGAGACTATCACTTGGGTTGAATTCAAGGAGAGTTTCCGCTCTCATTACGTCCCTGTTGGAGTCATGATGCTTAAAAGGCAAGAGTTTGTAGGTCTCCACCAAGGCAAGAAGAGCGTGAATGAGTACCTCAACAAGTTCACGCAGCTATCACGGCATGCCCCCGAGGATGTCAACTCGGATCAAAGGAAGCAGTACTTGTTCATGAGAGGGTTGAACAATGAGATCCATGTTCAACTGCTCAATAATGACTATGCAAACTTTCAGAAGCTAGTTGACAAAGCTATAGTGGTTGAGAGCAAGATCCGGGAGATCGAGCAAGAGGGCAAAATAAAGATGCCATACCAGCCACAAGGGAGCAACGTACGCCCCCGGTACATGCCACCAGCTGCACCACAGTATGGCTCGTCCACTCCTACTTTTTACCCTAATCAACCACCACAGCAATGTCCTGCTATGCAAGCACCTCGTGTGCCTTTGCCTCCTGTGCACAGACCCAACATGGGCGCTTATGCTCAAAACCACCCTCGTCCCAACGTTCCTGCTGTCCTGGGCAACAAGGCATGCTTTGCATGCGGAGAAACAGGACACTTTGCGAGTCCGTGCCCGAAGAAAGGTTCTGGACAGCCAAGCAACGCGCCCAAGCAGAACCCACGGCCGAACGGAGGAGCTAATCAAGGCAACCGTGGACAGCAGAACTACGCTCGTGGCAACGTGAATGATGTTTCTGCTGAGGAAGCGCAACAGGCTGAGGACGTCGTGATTGGTATGTTCATTGTCAACTCCAACCCAGCCACTGTTTTATTTGATTCCAGAGCATCGCATTCATTCATATCATCCAAGTATGTTTCCAAGTATAATGTACCCATATCACACATGAAATATACTATGTTGGTTAATTCTCCCAGTGGAGAGATGAGGACTAATATAGTATGTCCGAAAGTAATCCTTAAAATAAGGGGGGTAGACTTCCTTGCCAACCTCATTGTCTTGGATTCCCAAGGGCTTGACATAATACTCAGAATGGATTGGTTAAGCAAGCACAACGGAGTAATCCAATGTGCTAAGAGGAGCGTGCAGTTGACGAATGAGCACGGTACACGTATTGAGTTTGAGTCAGCCCAACCGGCAACCGAAAAGGCAATGTTGAACTATGTCGAAGAAGTAACATTGGAAAGCATTCCAGTGGTTCAAGAATTTTCGGACGTGTTCCCGGTAGAACTTCCAGGTATGCCACCTGACCGGGACATTGAGTTTGCCATTGACTTGGTACCGGAAGAACAAGTACCAATGGAAGAGCTCGATCTTCAAGAGGACCTGACCTATGTAGAGCACCCTGTCCGAATTTTGGACGTGAAGGAAAGGGTCATGAGGAACAAAGTGATCCGTTGGTGCAAGGTACAATGGAGCCATCACACGGAAGCCGAAGCTACATGGGAGCGTGAGGAAGACCTCAAGGCAGAATTCCCTCATCTATTCTCCACCCTATCGAATCTCGAGGGCGAGATTCAATTTAAGGGGGGTAGGTTTGTAACACCCTCAATTTCGTATCCATGCATGCATACATAAATCAATAAAGAAAATATTTTAAAAAGAAGTAGAAACGGAGAAAGAACCAGAAAGATAGATGAAAAGAGCCAATTCTAGTTCGCCGAGGAGCGTTGTAGAAACTTCCCGCGGCCCGCTGGCCACGTGGCGCCTTCGGAGCTCATTCCCGCGGAGGGGGATGAGGTCCGGCACTGCTGGCTACGTGGCAGGCTAGGAGCTTGCCTCTATGGAAGGGGCGAGGTCCGGCCCGTAGGACACGTGTCGCTCTCGAAGCTCACCCCCGCGGAGGGAGTGAGGTCCGGTCCTGATGGACACGTGTCATCCCCGGAGCTCACCTTTGAGGAGAAGGGAGGTCCGACACTACGGGACACGTGCCGTCCTCGGAGCTCACCTCCGAGGGGAAGGGAGGTCCGACACTGTTGGACAGTGTCAACTTCGGAGCTCGTCTCTGAGGAAAAAAGGAAGTCCGACGCTACTGGACACGTGGCACTCTCGGAGCTTGCCTTTGAGGGGAGGGGAGGTCCGGAGCTGACACGTGGCACTCTCATAGCTCGCATCTAAGGAGAGGGGAGGTATGGAACTGACACATGGCGCACGCGGAGCTCGCCTCTGAGCAAGAGGGAGGTTCTGCCCACCTGACACGTGGCGCACGTGGAGCTCGCCTCCGAGGAAGAGGGAGGTCCCGCCCGCAAGACACGTGGCGCACCCAGAGCTTGTTTCTGTGGAAAAGGGAGGCCAGGCCCCCACTGGACACGTGGAGCCTCCGGAGCTTATCCCTGCGGAAGGATGAGGTCCTTAAGCGTTTTTTCCCTGTACGCGAGTACCCGGTACCGAGGAAAGTGACATGAATTCTTCCACATTGAATACTGCAACTAAATCGATTAGAGATAAGTTGTTAAGATCCAAAACAAATCCAATAGGACTCTTATTCGAATTCCAATCAGAGTAGGACTCGTTTTTACCTCTTATAAATAGAACCCAAAACTCCCTGGCCGCAACCACATACCTATTCTTTCCCTCCCGAGTCGGCAACTTAGAGGCCCTAGCCCCCAACTGACCGAGATAACCCCCTTCACCGGAGTTTAGTCGTCGGTGAGACCGCCAACGAGCCCCGTCGAGCTCGCTGTCGCTGCTGCCATTGCTAGGAGGAAAGCCCCGACACCAAGGAGAAGTGAGGTAGGTCTTCGTTACCACCTTACGACATCATCGCGGTTTTCTTCGCATCTGTTTCTTTGATCCCTTCGAGCAAAAGCTTTTTCGTGTGGACAGATCACGTGTTGATCGGTTTCATCTAGATCTTGAGACAAGATCATCACCACGTCCACATTTGATCCTTACACTCCTGTTCATCGTAAAACCCCATGTAAAACCCTTAAAACCTGCAAGAACATGTACAAACTGGATTAATGAAACTGCACCATAGGATTAACATGCATCCACACCATTGCATCTTGAGTAAATGTTTGTGCATGATGATTGATTGCTGTGAAACTTGTATGTGCGTGATCGTGAGTAGAAGGACCAGCTCAGGGAGCTATCTAAGCACCAAGAATTCGAGACAAGTGAGCAACAGAAGTCACAGGAACAAGGCAAGTGCCCCTTGACCATATTGATCCCATGTTTTGGAACTGTTTTGTTTGCGAAAACGTGTGTTCTTGAGTCAAATTGATGGGAGACCCTTTCATAGGAGTTTACTAGTTTTGTTAACCACCCTTGTCACCGGGAAAGTTGATGAGTCGGGTATGGTCGTTTTCGCTTTTTGCTTCGCGGAGTCACGGGATATGGGAAGCGAGATAGAATGTGTCTAGCTACTGCACTCATATAATGATAATAAGATGTTGATAATGAACATGAATCAGGGAAGATCTAGGCAAGCTTGGTTTGTGGAGGTGGTAGAATGAGATGGTGGTTTACTTGCCGTAGATCTAAGGACCGGTTCATGCGAGCACATGCCAGGAAAACAGTGCCACCACAAGGCCAAGTATGGGTGCGGCTTAGCTGACTAATTAGATAAGTTACTAGAGTGTTATGGACCGTGGAAGGCGCGGGGAATGGGAGTCGAGAGAGGACTTCCCTGGGAACTGCATGGCACAAGAGGGGGCCCCTAGGTGAGAGAATGGTGATTTGAGCCTGCTGGTGAAACCTTAGTGAGTCCATACATCTAGTAGCCCCTTTCTATAGGCTATTTTGTGATCTCTTGGCCATACACCGACGGTTGTGTACTGGTATAATGGAGGTTCTGCAGTCGCCGACGGGTGACGAAATCACAAACTTGTGGGTGAAGTGGTGCCACCTCTGCAGAGTGTAAAACTATCATGATTAGATGGGATTGTTATTGGTATGGTTATTGGGATGGTTATTGGTATGGTTATTGGTTTGGTTATTGGTACGGTTATGGTATGGTCTGTTAGAATGGTTTCGGGACTGTTGAGTCTTGGTATTGAGAATGGTTTCGGAACTCTTGAGTCTTGAACATGAGATGGTTTTGGTTATATGATCATGATATGGATATGATCATGAGATAGTTATTGTGAGCATGAGAAAGAGTTGAGAAAGATAAATGTCTAGATGAGACATGAAAAGAGGTGAATCTTGACGGAGGTATGTTACTGGTTTAATTGGATATATGTTAGGAATAAATTCACTTAAAGATAGTTGCTGTTTTTATCATGTTTGAGAAATAAACTTTGCTTTCTGCAATAAGCCTTTTTATTCCCACCTTGTTGGAAGCTACATGTCATACTTTTCCGCAGTTGCTGAGTACGACATGTACTCACCCTTGTATTGTCATACAATCATTAGCAACAGGAGAGGAGTGCTTCGAAGACCACGTGGAGTATTAGCCATGCGAACTACCATCAACTTGCCTGTGGGGATGGAGTTGAAGACGGAGCCGCTGCCGTGCTTAGTTTGCTTCCACTATCGCTTAGAGACTTCCACTGCTAGAATAAGACTTCCGCTGCTAGAATATGTTAGAAACTTTCGCTGCAAGAATGAGATAGAGATTGATGTAATAAAGTACTTAAACCCTATTATTCTTGGTTATATTCTAAATTCAGTTTGTGGATTACATGTGTATGTGTGATGAACATCCTGGGCGCACATATACATCAGCTGGGTTCCGTTTTCACGGGACCGGGCGTCACAGAGGATTAGCAGCCCGTCCAGCAGCAGCCGCATTGCTACCAGAGGCGTCAGTGCCAGCTGGTTGGATGGCCACGGAGTGTGGGGAACCCCTTCCGGGATCCACACTCCAGGATACACATTGGGTGGTGCCGTGCGATGCGGCACCCAACAGCATACACGAAAAGAACCGTAAAGTACAAAGTCTTTTATTTATCAAGATAGTGCCATTTACAAAATATTGGAATGAGGGTACACGCAGCGGAAAATACATACACACTTACTCTCGGTCCTAAATATGCAAAAGAGAAGACATCCAGCCCACGGACGCTTCTTACTAGCTTCCACAAAGATGAGTGCAGCGGCAGGGTTTCCGGTGAGTCTCTGATGGCTCACCGAACAAACATCTTCATAGCAAATTTTATAACCTGCAAAACACTAATAATGCAACCGTGAGCACGATGGCTCAGCAAGACTTAACCGACACTCCTAAACCATGAAACTCTACATGCAGGGATTACTAACATAGGAATAGTATGATGCAATAACGACACGCCTACACGTTAATCCTTACTTTCAGTTTAATAGCAGCAGATTATTATGCCTTAGGCAGCCCTCACATCGGAAGTCCACAATCAAACAAGAAACACTTTCCTCCGATGTGGTGATGCCCAAAGAGGAAAATAAACTTAATGAGGTCTACAACTACAGCATACATGGTTGGCAATACAATGAATTTAAGAACTTCACATCAGCAATAATTGAGAGTACCCGAGTTACATCGGTTTCCTGGACCCCATAATTTCAGTATGCATCCGGTACTGTTCAAACTTGCTCAGCAGGGCGGCATACGCATCGGTCCTTAACCGACACAAACATAGCTACAGCCACACAGACGCAACTTCCTGCTGCTCCTACTCTCTGCTCGGTCTCATTTTATTTTCCAACACTTTCATTATCTAGAATCATACCCCGCTGAACCAACATCCTAAACTCGCGAGTAGCTTCCAACTAACCGACTTGTACCGGATCCTATACAACTTAAGCCTAGCAGAATCTACACGATGGTAACCTGTTCTACCCTATACTCCGAGTCAAGTTGCTCGTCGACCTCCTTCGTCGTATTTCCTACCGACATGAATATGCACAGTTTTATGTTGCAAGTAAAGACATTATAAAACAAAAATGTTTTTGACTTAAGAAAGGGTTCTAACTAACTAAGACTCGAGAATTTGGTTTGGCTATGTGCTGGAACAGAGACATAAACATTGTGAGCATTGGAGAATTTTGAAACTCAAGTTCAAAGAACTAGGTGAAGGATATAAGGATGAACCTAGAAAGGATTAGCGTAAACTTGAGACGATAATCTCAACTTGCTCTGAAATTTTTACAGTGGTCCATAGATTATACATAGGTATGGCTTGCAAAATTTCAAACAAAGTTGATGTAAGATGTGGCCTAAAGAATTTCCTTAGCTATTTGGCTTCTCAGAAATCCTATGGCAATTATAGTGTCTGTTCATGCTCCAAATTTGGTTTTTCAGAAACTTGGGAGTCTCGTGAGTCCATAGGACTTGGTTTCACCATTTTTGGAGCTTCCTACACAGAGATATGGAATTTAGAAGTTGGAGCTAAAAGCTGAAAAATCTTTCTGTTGTTTTTCCTAATTTCAGAGACATACAAGATTGAATCAACATTTCACCAAGAAAATGAAGTCCAATGCCTCTGAAATTGTTACTGGATTTCAAGAATTTTTGGAAGAATGTCCTGCCCAAATTTGGTAATTTTCCAAAAAACAGAAATCCTGTAAAAATTCCTACATAATTTTTTTAAATGAATTAATGAGCCAAATCCAGAGATTTTAATAAATATTAGGCTGCACCTCTGGATAGTACTCTTTAAGAGCAATCTAAAAAAATTATTTCACAATTTTTGTAGGTTCCTAAACAAAGTTATGGCTCTCCAAAGTTTTAACCGAATTAGGAAAATCTGGAAAAGTTTAAACAATGCCCGTGGGCCCCACCTGTCATCCCTAACCTTCAGCTTCGCGCCAAACAGGGCAGTGTCGGCTCCCTCCGACGAGGATCGCCGGGAAGGACCTTCCCGGCCACCTTCAGTCCCCCTGCTGTCCGCCCCCCCCCCCCCCCATTTTTCCCCGTGCTGAACCTGTTGGTGAGGTCGCCGGCGGCTGAAACTCGCCGGAAAACAGGGCGCACCGGCAACAGCAAACCCTAGGGCTCCGGCGCGGTCATGCACGGTGAATTCTCCACCAAATGGTCGGTTCTTGAACTCTAAAGCACCAGGGGATCGTGTAGAAGACCGACATGAGGTCTAAACAAGCCGGGGTGCGCTCCAAACCTATCGGCACCGTGCGCCCGATATGGTCCAGCGGTATACCCTCGAAAAGAACTCAGATTCCTCACTCTACACTCAATTTCTTGGTCTAAAATCGATGTAGGAGGTGTGCTAGGCAGGATCCTGTGTGTGAAGTTTGAAACACAACCAACACGAATTGAGGATGAATTTTGCAATTCCTTACCTCAGGGTCAGTTTGTGCCGCCCAGGAGAAAATCTTGAAATCCTCCCTCTGTGATCAATGGCTTGGGATGCGTTTTGGAGGTGAGCAACTAGGCCTGTGGGTGCACCGAAGGGTTGGCTTGCTTGGGCGTGATCACTCCTGGTTTGGGCTGGCCACGGCGACCAGTTTGGTTTTTTAGCGTTTACCTGAGAGCTGCAGAACCATTGCTGTTTTCCGGTGCAAACAAGCTCGGGAAAGGGGAGGAAAAGGGCTGGCCGGCTAGAGCACTGGTGGGTGCATCTCTTTGCTGTTGGGAGCTCGAGCAATCGGTGCTCAGTCGCTGTGGTGATCGGGGGACGAACAGAGGAGCGCACGGGCAGCTGTTTTCTTCACGGGGCACTCCACCGAAGCTGAGGCAGAACAGGGAGAAGGAAAAGTGGCTTTATTGCTCTTCTGTGTGTGGATTAGGGCGGCCAAACTATCAAGCGAGCAGGAGCTGGTGCCGGCAAGCGATCTCCCCGAGCTGCTGTCGCGCGTGCTTACCCGAGAAACCAAAAACAGAGTCGGTTGAAGGCTTGTGTGTATGACATGTGGGGTCCACCTCTCCCCCTTATCCCCCAATTTCCGTTTAAAATTACAAACGAGCTCCAAATTTGATCAAACTCGGAGGATAGACCAAAAGAAATGTGAGCAACACAACGGTGCACTCAAATTTGAATTTTGGTGAAGTCAGAATTTGAAACTGAGATTTAAATTCAAATTTGAATTTTCTCCCGTTTAAATTCCAACAAATAGGAAATCCTTTTCAAATGCTCCGAAAATTTGCTAGGCTACCCATGGATGTGTGGAGAACTAAATGGTAGCTTTAGATCTCCGTGTTCGGGAATTTTTGCAAGTTCAAGTTTAGACTTGGAGCTCACACCTTTAAATTCAAAAGTTTAAATTCCCTCACATTTTCTATATGTGACTTGCTGCTCCACTTGCTAGAATTTTGGGATTTCACATCCCTCCCCCCTTAAAAAGAATCTCGTCCCGAGATTCCAAAAGAAGAAACAAGACGGTAAAGGAAGAAATTAACGGATATAAGCGGACAGCAAGTCAGGATAGTTCGAACGGAGGTATGCTTCACTCTCCCATGTATGATTGATCCATGACAGCTTATAAAATTTGAGTGTCCAATTCCTGGTCGACCGAGACTTTTCATTAATAATCCGGATTGGATGCTCGGTATAGGAGAGATCCAGTTGCAATGTCTCGAGATCTTCATTGCGGACAACATTGGTATTCTTGAGACATTTCCGAAGCTGGGAGATGTGAAATATGTCATGCACTCCAGTGAGATTGGTCGGTAGCTCAAGCCGGTAGGCTACAGGTCCATATTTTTCCATGATAGCGAATGGACCGATAAACCGGGGAGTGAGCTTCCCTTTTACACCAAATCGGTGAACTCCCTTCATTGGAGATACACGAAGATATACATACTCTCCGATGTTGAAGTTCAGCAGTCGACGTCGCTGATCTGCATAACTCTTTTGTCGAGATTGAGCATCCTTTAAATTTGCTTGTATGACCCGAACTCGTTCCTCGGCGTCATTGACAAGGTCAATCCTGAATGTCACTCTTTCACCGGATTCACACCAATTCAGTGGTGTGCGACATCTCCGGCCGTAGAGAGCCTCATACGGTGCCATCTTGATACTCGTTTGATAGCTGTTGTTGTATGAGAATTCCGCCAACGGTAGATAAGCATCTCAGTTCTTACCGTGGTGGATGGAAAACGCTATCAACATATCTTCCAAGACTTGATTCACTCTCTCAGTTTGTCCATCAGTTGAGGGTCATATGCGGAGCTTCTAAGAAATTTGGTTCCCAAAGATGCGTGCATCTGTTCCCAGAAATGAGAAACGAACAGTTTACCACGATCTGAAACTATTGTTCTTGGAACTCCATGCTGACATAAGATTCGTTCAATGTATGACTCCGCATATTTTTTGGCACTGAATTCCACATTCACCGGTATGAAGTGTGCTGACTTGGTTAATCGGTCAACGATGATCCAAACAGAATCATGCTTCCAAGATGTGAGCGGCAGTCCGACAATAAAATTCATACTCACATCTTCCCACTTCCATGACGGAATAGAGAGGGGCTGTAGCAAACCAGGTTTCTTCATGTGATCTGCTTTCACCCTTCGACATGTATCACACTCGGATATGTATTTAGCTATTTCCCGCTTCATCCGTGTCCAACAAAACTTGTTTCTCAAATCTTGGTACATGTTGTTGCTGCCCTGAAGAATGGAAAATTTTGATAAGTGAGCTTCGTCTAATATCTTCTTACGAAGCTTCATGTCCCTCAGTACGACTATACGGTTCTTGAACCATAGCGTACCATTCTCATCTTTCCGGAAGCACTTAGCTTCTCCTTTGCCGATTCTCTTCCGTATATGGGCCATGCCCTTATCTTTCTTTTGAGCCTCTACATTTCATCACGAATTGTAGGAATGAGGGCAAGGTGAAACAATGACCCATAAGGAACCAAGCGCAGGCTCAGTTCTTCTTCCTCCATTGCAGCCATGGTTAGATTATGCCCATGTGCTTTCTGACTAAGTGCGTCAGCAACCACATTCACTTTTCCAGGATGGTAATGAATCTCCAGTTCATAATCCTTGATTAACTCTAACCATCTTCGCTGACTCATATTTAATTCCTTTTGTGTGAAGATGTACTTTAAACTCTTGTGGTCGGTGTAGAGGTGAACTATGTTTCCAAGTAAATAGTGCCTCCACGTCTTTAGAGCAAGAACCACAGCAGCTAGCTCGAGATCATGTGTCGGATAATTCTGCTCATGATTCTGAAGCTACCTGGATCGATACGCGACCACTCGCCTTTCTTGCATAAGCACGCAGCCAAGGCCGATGCCGGATGCATCGCAATACACATCAAAAGCCTTAGTTGTAACGGGCTGCGCCAACACGGGGGCTGTTGTGAGGTGCTTTACCAACGCATTGAACGCCTCCTCACAGGCTTCACTCCACACATATTTGTTTCCTTTCTTCAGAAGTTCCGTCATCGGTTTAGAGAATTTGGAGAAATTCGGAATGAATCTCCGGTAGTAACCCGCTAAACCGAGAAAACTATGGACTTCGTGGACTGATCTCGGTGAACTCCAATTCAGCACTTGGACGATCTTGCTCGGATCAACTGTGATGCCCTCCTCAGAAATAATGTGCCCAAGAAATGGCACTTGGTTTATCCAGAACTCACATTTGCTGAATTTTGCATACAGTTTGTGATCCCGTAGGCGTTGGAGCACAATATGCAGTTGTTCGACGTGTTCTTCCTCCGACTTAGAATATACCAAGATATCGTCGATGAAGACCACGACGAACTTGTCTAGCTCCGGCATGAAGAATGAATTCATCAAGTACATAAAATGAGCCGAAGCATTAGTGAGCCCGAATGACATGACAAGATACTCATATAACCCGTATCTCATCGAGAATGCCGTCTTGGGTATGTCTTCCGCCCGGATTTTTATCTGATGATATCCGGACCGAACATCCATCTTCGAGAAAACCTTAGCACCCACTAGTTGATCGAAAAGCAAATCGATACGTGGTAGTGGATACTTGTTCTTGATAGTTACGGCATTGAGCGGACGATAGTCCACACATAACCTCAGAGTCTTGTCCTTTTTCTTGACAAACAGCGCGGAGAATCCCCATGGTCATGAACTGGGTCGAATGAAGCCTTTGCTTAATAAATCATTCAGCTGCTCCTTCAGCTCCGTGAGTTCCTTCGGTGCCATTTTATACGGCCTCCGAGAGATGGTTGTGGTTCCCGGTGCTAGTTCAATTTTGAACTGCACTTCACGTTCGGGCGGCATGCCCGGTAGATCATCGGGAAACACGTCCGGATATTCCTGGACCACTGGAATGTCCTCCAGTTTCTTGGCTTCAACGGTGTGGATAGCAGTGACTTCCGGTGCAACATTTCTCAGAATCAACGTGTGTTGCCCGTGCTTCTTTGAATTCAGCTGCACCGTTCATGAGCTAATATCAAAGATAGCTTGGTGATGTGTCAACCAAGCCATTCCCAAGAAGATTTAAATCCGCAAGCCTTCCAGGATGATAAGAGTAGTAGGATATATCTGCCCATCCAAACATATAGGCGCTCGAGCAACAATTCTGCCCGCTGTCCTACTACCTCCCGGTGAAATAATATGATATGATGCGGCCAAGGTGGTTGATGGTATTTGGTGCTTAACCACATAATTTTGCTGATAAAATCATGTGTAGCACCCGAGTCGAACAACACGAATGTAGGCTGATCACGTAGGCTGAACATGCCCGCCAACACGGTTCTCCCACGGGAACGTCTTCAACTGCCATATAGTTTACGTTCCCCACTTTCAGTGTTGTCCTCCTTGGCTGACCATGACATTTCTTTGCAGCTTGAGATGACATGTGACTGCTGCTTTGCTGGGTCACTTGACCCTCCTGAGGAATATGCTCTACATCGCTACAAGCGTTGTACGATGCGAGCTCAGGATCTTCATAATATGGAAGTGGTTGATATTCTTGTGCACTTTGCTGAGGTGGGGGTGCACTAATACTCATTTGCTGCTGTTGCAGCAGTGGCTGAACCTCCATTGGTGAATATGGACAGTATTGGATCTGAGGTGGTCCGTCAAAGGACTGAATTTCCACCCTGGATGGTAAGCAATATATCACTGGTTGTTCTTGATGATAATCACCCGTACTTGCCAGTGATAATTTTGTCTTCCTCTTACTTTCCTTATGCTCGAGTTCAGCTATTTCTTGAATCATAGCGGCATTGACTAACTCGCTATAATTCCCTTTATTGCATTGTGCCACTTTTGTCCGAAGCTTCACATCGAGGACTCGGAAGAAGTAAAGACACTTCATTGTCTCGTTATGCACATAAGAGGATGCATATTGTACTAAACAGTTAAATTCCGTAAAGTACTTCATAACACTCATGCCTCCTTGTTTGAGTTTATAGAACTCTTCAATTCTGGTTTTGACGATGCCCTCACAAATATGACGTGCATAGAAAGCATCACGAAACTCCATCCACGTCACACGATGGCCTTCAGCGATCTTAGCAAGATATTCAGACCACCAAGCCCCAGCGGATCCATGAAGTTGCTGAGCGGCAAATAAAGCCTTCTCATATTCATCACACTGGAGCATTCCCAATTTAGATTCAATCACCCGGAGCCAATGATCGGCCTCCAAGGCTTCTTTAGCTTCAGAGAATACCAATGGTTGCCTTGCTAGAAAATTCAAATAAGTGTTCAGTGTGGGGTTTTGCTGTGAGGTCTCTTGTCGGATGCCTTGCTGCACCAATAACTCAAGAGCCTCAGCCATTCTTCCCAACACCTCCGCCAGTCCGGTTGATGATGGTGGTGATCGTCTCTGCGACGAATCATTTCCATTCCGACTGGAACCACCAACTTCATACCCGGAATGAATATGATCCACACTGCAAGAGTGAGCAATTTATGGTTAATATCCAAGAGTGTACTCAGCTTTAACTCGAAATTATTAACCGCAAAAGCATCACATCAACTGTGCAGCATATATAAAGGAAACAAGGGTTTTTGACAATTCTGAAATATGACCAATGCTTGTTCAAGTTTGTCAAAACGTTTAAATAAACAGCAAGGAACGATGAAATATAACTAATGACTATGTTATGGAACTTAGAGAGGTATAAAAACCTTCATGTCCACAACAAGTCTCAAGTTACATGGGCAATGAACAATGCTCTGTTCAGATTGAACATTTGATCTAATTTCCAGAATTTGATTATGAAAACGGCATTTTCATGTCTCAAGGTGAATATCAAAGTTATATGTAACTTCAATATATTTCCAACGAGCATTTATTTGCCTTCATATCAATTCTGGATCAGGAGTTATGATATTTCAATGTTGACAGAAATCTGGAACAGTTTTGACAGCACCTCCTCTGAAAGTGTCTGTTTTGTCCGCAGGATTTCATAAAATTAGACTCCAAATCAGGAGAAACTTTGAACTACAAAGTTAGCAAATATCACAAACTTTCCAACGGTGT
The DNA here is from genome assembly GCA_030760725.1 of Neostapfia colusana. Classification (NCBI taxonomy): domain Eukaryota; kingdom Viridiplantae; phylum Streptophyta; class Magnoliopsida; order Poales; family Poaceae; genus Neostapfia; species Neostapfia colusana. The sequence goes on from JASWHV010000016.1 coordinate 39,789,380, forward strand.
CTTACATGACCCTTAGAAATCTTTCTATAGGAAGTTATGGTCGGAATACAGAAAATTCCAGAGAGCAATTTTGGTCTGCCCTGTTTTTGGACAGTTAACACTCATCTGAGATTTTCATCCATTTGGAGGGAGATTATGTTCTGGACTTATACAGAAAAGTTGTAGAAGACATGAAAATCTTTCCAGAAATGTATCCTTCACCTCCATTGGTTCAACCAATCAAAAGTTATGCCCTGTTCAAGTTCAGCAAAAATTCTGCTGAAAACAGGGGATGTTGTTTCTAATGGTTTGAAATGGAAACTATACTCCCAATTGACTCTTAGTTCAACTAGGAGTTCATTAACCCCTAATGGAAACCTAGACTCCAAATTTACTCTTTTCTTTGAAAACTTTCTTTTTCATGCAGTTAAGAACATTTCACGGTACTATGTTTCCTCACCAAATCAAAATCCTAACCGGCGTCATAACGGCATATACGTCTCAAGTGGTGGCACTAAAACGATCACTCACAAACGTTTTCTAAACACAATGTTCTAACGTGGTTAAGGTACCTGCAGAAAAACAATCAATAGTGATGCACACAATGGTTTTCCGTTTCAGGCAGGTCCATATCATAGTAAAAACATACGCCCCGTATCATTGCCATACGGTCCGTCCTTGAGTCAAGTCACGTCTCAAGGTACATGGTCGTGTTTTCACATCACACGATGGGGAACCCGAGTAGAGCGCGAACGGGTCGTCACGGTTGGAAATGTTATCAACCCAACAGATACCACCTACTGCCTCATGACTGTTGAGGCACGCCGATCGCGAGCGCCGCGTATGGCCCTTTGAACATTGAATGTTCAAGAGTTGCATACTATCCATGGGGTATTCTCACTTTTAACTAAAGCACGCTGGAGATCAGCATTTTCATATGCTCTCAGAACCATACAGAGGTTCAGAGACTCATATTAACTACCGGGCCAAGCCACGGTATACCATTCCATACTATTACTCGTATGGCGAGTTACCGCAATTGATTCGCCTGCGGTAGCGTACCTTACCTCTTACCTGACGTAGGTGCATCGTTACAGAATTGAAATACTGAATGTAACACACTGTTAGCTTGCCACCTTAAGTAACTATGCTAACAATAGTCCTTATGTGGGCATACTACACGTTCCTCACTCGTATACTTCGAAGTTTTAAAAAATAAGATATTTTCATGCGTTCTATTCCCAATGCGGCTCTGATACCATGCCTGTGGGGAACCCCTTCTGCGATCCACACTCCAGGATACACATTGGGTGGTGCCGTGCGATGCGGCACCCAACAGCATACACGAAAAGAACCGTAAAGTATAAAGTCTTTTATTTCTCAAGATAGTGTCATTTACAAAATATTGGACCACAAGGGTACACGCAGCGGAATATACATACACACTTACTCTCGGTCCTAACTATGCAAAAGAGAAGACATCCAGCCCACGAAAGCTTCTTACTAGCTTCCACAAAGATGAGTGCAGCGGCAGGGTTTCCGGTGAGTCTCTGATGGCTCACCGAACAAACATCTTCATAGCAAAATTTATAACCTGCAAAACACTAATAATGCAACCATGAGCACGATGGCTCAGCAAGACTTAACCGACAATCCTAAACCATGAAACTCTACATGCAGGGATTACTAACATATGAAAAGTATGATGCAATAACGACACGCCTACACGTTAATCCTTACTTTCAGTTTAACAGCAGCAGATTATTATGCCTTAGGCAGCCCTCACATCGGATGTCCACGATCAAACAAGAAACGCTTTCCTCCGATGTGGTGATGCCCAAAGAGGAAAATAAACTTAATGAGCTCTACAACGACAGCATACATTGTTGGCAATACAATGAATTTAAGAACTTCACATCAGCAATGATTCATCACACTTTATCTGGAATTTATTACTACGTCCCAAATCAGTGAACAAGTGGTACTCATATAACCGCGAGGGACAGTGATTGCAATCAGGAGACACCCGGAATACATGACACATACACCCGCCTCGAAAGACTCATACAAGAGCTCTTTCTTACGTTGTATGCAGCAACCTTTCACACGTCACTCCAATACCGAACCAGTTCCCCCGACCCGTCAGAAGGGTCACTACACGGAACATGTCGAAGTTGCTCCGCTAGCGGGTTTACACCTCTGACACCAACCCCCAAAGGACGTCCGTATAAGTTTCGACACGAGAGTACCCGAGTTACATCGGTTTCCTGGACCCATAATTCCAGTATGCATCCGGTACTGTTCAAACTTGCTCAGCAGTGCGGCATACGCATCGGTCCTTAACCGACACAAACAGAGCTACAGCCACACAGGCCCAAGATTCTGCTGCTCCTACTCTCTGCTCGGTCTCATTTTCTTTTCCAACACCTTCATTCCCTAGAATCATACCCCGCTGAACCAAGATCCTAAACTCGCGAGTATCTTCCAACTACCCGACTTGTACTGGATCCTATACAACTTAAGCCTAGCAGAATCTACACGAAGGTAACCTGTTCTACCCTATACTGCAAGGGTTTGTGGGTCATGCATTTGGAGTATCAATCACTTTGACCTAATGCACAATACATACTAGACACATAAAAGTGATACAAAGTAAAATGTAACTAAAAAGATGTTAAATGCAAACCGGGGCTTGCCTTATATTGCTGCAGGTTAGTTCTACTTTATAGTCAGTAGCTTGGCGATGAGTTAAGCCTCAACTTGCTGCTCCGAGTCATGTTGCTCGTCGACCTCCTTCCTCGTATTTCCTACCGACATGAATATGCACAGTTTTATGTTGCAAGTAAAGACATTAAAAAAAGGGCAAAAGGGCATACCCAGTGCTGAAAGCTCCCACACGTTGTGGGATCTGGGGAAGGGAATTTCTAGGCAGCCTTCCCCTTGCTTATTTTGCAAGGAGGCTGATTCGAACCCAGGACCTCCAGGACACAAGTCGAGAGACTCTACCACTGCGCCAGGCCTGCCCTTCTAAGTAAAGACATTATAAAACAAAAATGTTTTATGACTTAAGAAAGGGTTCTAACTAACTAAGACTCGAGAATTTGGTTTGGCTATGTGCTGGAACAGAGACATGAACATTGTGAGCATTGGGGAATTTTGGAACTCAAGTTCAAAGAACTAGGTAAAGGATATAAGGATGAAACTAGAAAGGATTAGCAGAAACTTGAGAAGATAATCTCAACTTGCTCTGAAATTTTTACAGTGGTCCATCAATCATACATAGGTATGGCTTGCAAAATTTCAAACAAAGTCGATGTAAGATGTGGCCTAAAGAATTTCCTTAGCTATTTGGCTTCTCTGAAATCATATGGCAATTATAGTTTCTGCTAATGCTCTAAATTTGGTTTTTCAGAAACTTGGAAGTCTCATGAGTCCATGGGACTTGGTTTCACCATTTTTGGAGCTTCCTACACAGAGATATGGAATTTAGAAGTTGGAGCTAAAAGCTGAAAAATCTTTCTGTTGTTTTTCCTAATTTCAGAGACATACAAGATTGAATCAACATTTGGCCACGCAAATGAAGTCCAATGCCTCTGAAATTTTTGCTGGATTTCAAGGATTTTCGGAAAAATGTCCTGCCCAAATTTGGTAATTTTCCAATAAACAGTCCTGTAAAAATTCCTACATTATTTTTAAATGAATTAATGAGCCAAATCCAGGGATTATAGTAAATATTGGGCTGCACCTATGGATAGTAATCTTTAAGAGGAATCCAACAAAATTTATTTCACAATATTTGTAGGTTCCTACACAAAGTTATGGCTCTCCAAAGTTTGAACTGAATTAGGAAAATCTGGAAAAGTTTAAACACTGCCCGTGGCCCCACCTGTCATCCCTAACCTTCAGCTTCGCGCCAAACAGGGCAGTGGCGGCTCCCTCCGGCGAGGTTCGCCGGGAAGAACCTTCCTGGCCACCTCCAGTCCCCCTGCTGGCCGCCCTCCCCCCCCCTCATTTTCCCCCATGCTGAACCTGTTGGTGAGGTCGCCGGCAGCTGAAACTCGCCGGAAAACAGGGCGCACCGGCAACAGCAAACCCTAGGGTGTGACGCCCTCAATTCTGTGGGAAATCACGGAACCAAGAACTAATGCATATGTGTGCCCAGGATGTTCATCACACATACACATATGATCCACAAACTGAATTCAGAATATATATTACCACGAATAACAGAGTTTATTACAATGTCTCATGAGTTTTGGACTCATGGTCACAGCGGAAGTCTTATTTTTATGCAGCAGAAGCAATCTAACTAATGCGGAAGCTAATCTAAGCAGTAGTGGCTCCATCTCTACTCCCTCCACAGGCAAGGTTGAGAACAGATTACGCGCCTAATACGCCACTTGTTCTTCATAGAAATCTCCTTCTACAGCTGATGATAAAATAATAATGCAAGTTTGAGTACAATGATGTACTCAGCAAGTGCGGGAAAATATGATATGTAGCTCATAACAAGGTAGGTATAAAAAGGCTCATTGCAGAAAGTAGAGTTATCAAAACCACGATAAAACAACAACTTAACTTTAGGTGAATGTAATCCTAGCATGTATTAAATTACCAACATACCTCCATCACTTTCCATGTTCCACCCAAACATTAACCAACTTCATTCTTGCTCACGAATACCTCCTCGCATTCGCTACCATCTCATCTCATAAACAACTTCGTCTCACACCGAGACCAATCTCGTTGTCATGACCCAACAGTCATGCAACCCATCTTATCACCCAGACTCAACAGTCCCGAAAAACCATAATCAAAACCATAACCAATAACCATAACCAAGAACCATCCCAACTAATCATGGCAGATGGCCAGGCGCTCGTGACCGTAAGCTCGGCTATCATGATAGTTTTTAAGAATCCTGCAGAGTTTGCACCTCTTTACCCACAAGTTTGTGATTTCGTCACCCGTCGGCGACTGCAGAACCTCCATTATACCAGTACACAACCGTCGGTGTATGGCCAAGAGATCACAAAATAGACTTTACAAAGGGGCTACTAGATGTATGGACTCACTAAGGTTTCACCGGCAGGCTAGAATCTCCAATTCTCCCACCCACGGACCCCCTCTTGTGCCATGCAGTTCCCAGGACAGTCCTCACTCGACTCCCATTCCCCGCGCCTTTCACAGTCCATAACACTAGCAACTTACCTAATTAGTCAGCTAAGCCGCACCCATACTTGGCCTTGTGGTGGCACTGTTATACTGACATGTGCATGCATGAACCGGTCCTTAGATCTACGGCAAGTAAACCACCATCACATGCTACCTCATTCACAAACCCATGCTTGCCTAGATCTCCCTCTAATCCATGTTCATTAACAACATCAGTTTCTCATTTATCATTACGAATGCAGTTAGCTAGACACATCTATCTCGCTTCCCAATCCCATGGACTCAGAGAAGCATAAAAAAACCATACCCGACTCATAAACTTCCCTGGCGACAAGGGTGGTTTAACCAAAACTAGTAAACTCCTATAAAAAGGTTTCCCATCATGTTTGACTCAGCACACACACCTTTTCGCAAAACAAAACAGTTTTTCCCAAAACATAGGATCAATATGGTCATGGAGCACTTGCCTTGTTCTTGCGGTTCCGGTTGCTCTTGGATCTCAAAACCTTGTTGTTGCCGCTCGTCGTAGACAGCTCCCTGAGTTTGTCCTTCTATACAGGATCACGCACATACAAGATTCATAACAATCAATACCATGCACAAACTTTAAACTAGATGTGATGATGCATATGCATGCTTTCCTATGATCAGTTTTATTAGATCGTGTCCTTGCATGTATTTATGATAAACAGGGGTGTTTGGATCATTTGTGGACGTGGCGATGACCTTGTCTTTAGATCAACCCGGTCAATCAAGTGGTCTGTCCACGAGAAAGCTTCTGTTCGAAAGGAATCGAAGAACAGATGCAAAGAAAACACAACGATGTTGTAAGGTGGTATTGGAGACCTACCTTACGTTCTTCTCGGTCTAGGGTCCTTCTCCGATTGTTGGGCTCTCTTCTGGTGATTTTCCTTGCTGAACTCCGGCGATGGCTTTCTCGGCGAGTTGAGGTTAGGGCTCTTAGTTGTCAGCTTAGGAGTTGGAGAAGAAGTTTGTGGTTTCGGCCAGAGGTTCTGGGTTCTATTTATAATCGGGAAGAGAAGAGTCCTAATCTGATTGTATCCCGATTAAGAATCCTATTCAGATCGTCGTTGGATCCTAACATCTTATCTTTTAGTTGATTTGGTGCGGTAACATTGTGGAATTCAGGTCGGTTTCTTTTACGTACCGGTATTCTTATGCGTACATATTCCAAAACCCACTCCAGAACTCGTTACCTTCTTGGTGATGAGCTCCGGAAGCTCCACGTGTCCACCGGGTCCTGGCCACTCCCTTTTCGCAGGGACAAGATCCGGTTGTGCCGCGTGTCAAGCGAGCGAGACCTCCCTTCTCATTCGGAGGTGAGCTCCACGTGCGCCACGTATCCTGGTGGTCGGGACCTCCTCTCTACTCGGAGGTGGCTCCGCGCACGCCACGTGTCAGTGCCGGACCTTCCCTCTTTCCGGAGGTGGCTCCAGCGCAAGACTTCCTTTTTTCTTAGAGACGAGCTCCGAGGTTAACACGTGTCCAACAGTGATGGACCTCCCAGAGATAAGCTCCGGTAGCGAAACAGGTCCGATAGAACCGGACCTCTCGAAGGTGAGCTCCGAGATCGACACGTATCCCGCGCGACTGATCCTCTGATTTCCGTGGTGACTAGCTCCGAAGGTGACATGTGTCCTGCGGAAATGTCTTTGCTTCTTCCGCAGAGGTTATCTCCGAGCAACACGTGTCCCTCAGGGTCGGATCTCTCCCTCTCAGCGGAGATGAGCCCCGATCCTGCCACGTAGTCAGTTTAGCGGCGGACCTCTCCCCACTTCGCAGGGATGAGCTCCGAACACGCCACGTGGCCAGCGGGCCACGGAAATTGTCTTTGGTGCTTTCTGGAAACTGGGTTCGGCTCTTATTGGCTATCCTTTTGATGGTGTTCCTACTTCTCTTAAAATGTTTTCTCTTCATAAAACATGAATATATGCTGAAACCCAAAAATGAGGGTGTCACATAGGGCTCCGGCGAGGTCGTGCACGGTGAATTCTCCACCAGATGGTCGGTTCTTGAGCTCTAAAGCATCAGGGGATCGTGTAGAAGACCGACTTGAGGTCTAAACAAGACGGGGTGTGCTCCGAACCTATTGGCACCGCTCCGATCCTGTGTGTGAAGTTTGAAACACAACCAACACGAATTGAGGACGAATTTTGCAATTCCTTACCTCGGGGTCAGTTTGTGCCGCCCAGGAGAAAATCTTGAAATCCTCCCTCTGTGATCAATGGCTTGGGATGTGTTTTGGAGGTGATCAACTAGGCCTGTGGATGCACCGAAGGGTTGTCTTGCTTGGGCGTGATCACTCCTGGTTTGGGCTGGCCACGGCGACCAGTTCGGTTTTTCAGCGTTTACCCGAGAGCTGCAGAACCGTTGCTGTTTTCCGGTGCAAACAAGTTCAGGACAGGGGAGGAAAAGGGCTGGCCGGCTAGAGCACTTGTGGGCACAGCTCTTTGCTGTTGGGAGCTCAAGCAATCGGTGCTCGGTCGCTGTGGTGATCGGGGGACGAACAGAGGAGTGTACGGGCAGCTGTTTTCTTCACGAGGCACTCCACCGAAGCTGAGGCAGAACAGGAAGAGGGCAAAGTGGCTTTGTTGCTCTTCTGTGTGTAGATTAGGCCGGCCAAAATATCAAGCCAGCAGGAGCTGGTGCCGGCAAGCAATCTCCCTGAGCTGCTATCGCGCGTGCTTACCCGAGAAACCAAAAACAGAGTCGGTTGAAGGCTTGTGTGTATGACATGTGGGGTCCACCTCTCACCCTTATCCCCTAATTTCCGTTTAAAATAGCAAACAAGCTCCAAATTTGATCAAACTCAGAGGATATGCCAAAAGAAATGTGAGCAACACAACGGTTGTCACACCCGGTTTTTCCGAAGAACAACCAAGTGAATATCACATGTATGCCAGGATCATTTTCTCATACATGTGATGACAAATAGTGAAGCATCATTTATTACAAGCCAGGGGTTGAATATAAATAAGTCTTACATCGCAAATGTCTCAATGGACAATAGTACGTTCATCACAAGTAAATAAACTAGCAGCGGAATATTATTCTTTAGGGCTCCATCACAGGCGTTGCCCGGGGGTCTTCATGAACCTAAAAACCTTCCTCGGGTCCAAAATCTTGGTCATTATACACCACCTCATTATCTTGACCTGAGCAGCAATATAAACCAACAAATATGCAAGGTTGAGTACCAATGGTACTCAGCAAGTGTGGGAAAATTATATCATGCATGGCTAGAACGAGAGGTTGAACTCATGGTTAAAGCACTATGCAATTAATACCTATCACCTTAGCTTGTTAAGCACCTACATTACTACACAGGTGAAATGGTCCCAATCTCCCATCCCATCATCATAATCCAATAACCATAACATCATTTCCAATGTTAAGCTCCCCGCTTAACTTCCAAAACCATCACTCCTCTAATCATGAATAAGTCCAAGCCGCTCTTGACCGTGAGCACGGCTGTCAAGACAGTTTTGACTCTGCAGAGTTTGTACCACTGTACCCACATGTAGTGATTTCATCCCCCGTTGCCGGGTGGACTAAAAGAACCTCCATTATGCCAGTGGCTACGATCCACATTCACACTTCCCAGGTGTGCAGCCAGGAGATCACTACGAAGCCTTTACAAAGGGATTCCCGACGAGCATGGGCCCACTGAGGTTTCACCCCTAACAGCATACAAGAGGCTCCAACCCCGCTGCAGTGGCCCCCTCTTGAGCCTTGCGGTTCATATGGTAGTCCAGCTGACACCTACTCCCCGCACCATCCAACACACCCATACTACGGCGGGGATACACCTAATTAATTGGCCAAGCTGCCCCATCTCAGCATGTGGTTGGCACGGTAAAGCCAGGTTACATGCTCCATGAACCGGTCCTTAGGATCCAGGCAAGTACTAAACACAAACCCAAGTCTCGTGCACCCAGCACACAACCAAAACATCCAACTTGCCTTGATCCCTACCTCTACATAACTCACAATAGCTCATTCAAGAGTATGGTATAATAAACTGATGATCTCATATCCCAAATATCCCATTCTAAGCATGGCTAAGCATATGCATGTAAATAAATGACATGACAAAATAAATCCCAACCCAAGCTACAAGGAAACAAGGTAATGCAATTCTAGGGAAACTTCCTAGCATGGGTTTCATCTTTCATTTGACAATGCAAATAATTCTATCTACACATCCTAGCATAGGTTCAAAGTGGTCAAGGACACTTGCCTCCCTCTTGATGCTCTTGAAATGGGTAGTCCTGATCTTGGAAAGGGATAACATGCTCTTGAACAGGTTCTACTTCATACCATCACACATAGCAAAAGAAAAACAACAATCATAAGACATAGTTCACACTTCTTACTTCATACAAACCACACATTCACATTTATAAAAGTTCTTTACCATTATATGTGTTGTGGTTACTTTATGTGTGTTGAGTTGTGGCTTGCATGCACTTTTAACCATGTGTATATGATTCCTACTTTTATGTCCACATTTATACTTACATACTATTTATATGGGTTTCCAATAAATTTCTTATATTCAACTACTACACCTTTTCACTACCAAGTGTGTATGAAAAGTATTTTTCTTCCCCATATGTGCCTTCATAATTTCTACCAACCCTAAACTGAACTCTTTGGATTTTTAAAAACTCCATTTATCATTTACTAGTTGCTATATTCTCAGATTTATATTCCTATGCATAATTGTGTATTTTATTATGAAATAAGTAATACACATCATCTAAACAGTATAGGTTCTGGTCCTAAATAATTTAATAACATATTTTAACCTTGGCCTCTGATGTAAACTATTTCATAA